>OY979682.1:10270792-12862830 GCA_963855955.1 Luperina nickerlii
TTTAAAGTTGTATATGTATTTTTTAATGTAATTATACAAATTATAAAATTTGAATACCCAATTAAAATTTCAAGCAACATAATAATTCAGCATTTGTAGATAAAATTAATCAAGTCCACTCCTTTGATCAGGTAACTAACTAAAATTACTTTGTATTCAAGCTCAGTAATAAAACTTCCACCGCTAGCCCTTCGTTTGATGTATCAAATTAAAAATCTAATTGGAAATATTGAATAAAAGCCCGCTAAACCCTAGATTTGAGCCAGCCAGTCTCCAATTTGAGATAGCCAATTACGGAGGGACACTGCACTAAGGGCGGATTTTACCAATGAAACTAAACGCGATCAGTTGCCGTATTATGACGGTTTAATGCCATCATGATTCCAGCGTAAGAGAGAGACCGAACTATACCTACATGACGGATAGCACCATCGGACGGCGGTTTCAAACGTATTACGGCCCCTGCACGTCTAAACCGCGATCAAGAGCTGTCAGTGTCATCATTATTGTGGAATATTGACACTGACAGCTGTTGAACGCAGTTTAGATGTGTTGATCACGTTCAGTTTCATTGGTGAAATTGGCTCTGTATGGGGTGCAGGTAGGGGTAGGGATTAAATATCGAGGGTCCGTCCATTGTTAATACACTGCAATTAATTGAATGCTCTCTATTGATGTCATGTTCATGTGTATTATGAAAGCGGAGTTTGAAAGGGATGCTTCTGGATTAATTTGTCTGTCCTTGTGCAATTTGTCTCGTAATCAGTGTTATTGTAAGAGGATACTTACATTGTTCATCAGTGTGTTGTATAAGCAAAAGGGTTCATTATTACCCAACTCCCCTAGAAAGATGGTAATATTTTATTCTATACTAGCAGCGCCCCGCGGTTTCACCCGCGTAATTTTCGATCCCGTAGGAATATCGGGATAAAAATTATCCTATGTGTTAATCCAGGAAATGGTCTATCTATGTGCCAATTTTCATCCAAATCTGTTCAACGGTTTACGTGTGAATGAGTAACAAACATCCAAACATCTTCACAAACTTTCACATTTATAATATTAGTAGGATAACTAGCCTGTATTGTCCCAATACAGCATGCGGGGCAAAGGCTTCCCTCTCCCTTTTACACATCATTCTGTCTCTTGCTAGTCCTGTCAGTAGAAGTCAAGCTCGTCTTGCTATCTTCGCCTTGTCCTGTCACTGTCGCGATGTCGTCTTGCGTTTAATGTTTTATTCGTTTCTCGTTTGAGCATTATCTCGCCTGTTGCCAAAGATGCTAGAAGAAATGCCTAAAATGTTAATGGTGGTCACCCACACCCACCAAAAAATCATAATCTTCCATTTCCAAGCGCCTAAAAATAGCACAAAACTGAACAAAACATGCAGCGAAAACAAACGTCGACCTCAAAGCATTAATGTCCGTTAATGCAACGAAAACGTTCAAGTCAAGTCAGACGCGGTTCGACCTTCACACGAAACGCACGTCGAGACGGTGGAAATTCCTGGCCGATGACACATGTTAATTGACTCTTGTTTTACGCTTTATCCAGCCTTTATGAATGCAAGGCAGCGAACTCGCGAATGAACGCGTGAACCTGCGCACACGACGATTTTATTTATTTTTCGTTAATGTCGCTTATTTCTGAGTCGCTAAGGTTTAATTTTGAATCTGGTTCATCATCATCAACATATTTTTTCAGCGAATAACTCAACTGTTGGACTTAATCCTTCCAAAGTTACGCTACAATGATTGATCCTGCTCTTCCAGCATTCAGTTGATTCCCGCGACCTCCAGGTGGTTGTTGCTCCTAGTAGTGAACTTGATTGTGAACTTGTGATCATGAAACTTAGTTTAAACACCAAATCAAAAAATGTGACGCGTAAATATGTACATAGTGCTGTCAAAACAAAAATCCGTGGGATTGGTATAACTTTCGATAAAAATCCATACTAATATTATAAATGCGAAAGTTTGTCCGTCTGTCTGTTACCTCTTCACGCTTAAACCCTGAACCGATTTAGATGAAATTTTGTATAGAGATAGTTGGAATCCCGGGAAAGGACATAGGATAGTTTTTATCCCGATATTCACACTGGATCGACACTTATGCGGGCGAAACCGCGTGGCGCTGCTAGTCTTACTATATATGATACGAAGGATGCATGTACGGTATGTATGTTCGACGATAGTACGAATCAAGGTCTTTGCCATTGTTTAGCTCAGGTCAACGGTCGTACGAATTGTTAGCACATGTATATTTTGGGGAATGACATCTGCGTTATCCATAATAATAACCATTTATGATAAAGAATGACATCGCATCGGTATAGTATAAGTAGAGTACATTCACTTCTATGACAAACAACTTAACGACACTATTTTATCTATGTATTTTTATGCATTCAACGTAAATTTGGGTTTTTAAACGCTTTTTTACTCACGAGTATTTAGTAATTATTCAAATAGTTGAAGGTTGAAGAACGGTCCCGTCATATTGTAACGGCCGTCATGAATATCTGCCATATTCACAAGTATTGACACTAAGGTGTCAAAAATCGGTCTGTATTTGGGCAGCCGTTATTATTGTGTGACCGTTCACCGCTTCCTTAGGAAACTAAAGCTTTACTCATGAGGTCTTGTTTTTTGAGGATGGGAAATCATCAAATGACCCCTCCCGCTCTGGGTGGAGCGGAAGGGGGTGTCAGACTTTACTGAATAAAACCCACCCGTGTTCCTTCCTTAGCCCTTTATGTTCTGGGCCAGCGGTAACCCTTTCGGACAATCACGCTGACCCGGCAGGCTTCGGCCCTAACGGGCCCCTTCACTTAATGCTGACATCTCTTTGAGGCGCGCGTGCCGTACGCGCCGTCCGGCACGGGCCTAGTCCTGATCGGATCGGTGAGCTACCCATTACTCTCCGCCCGCAGGCCCGCGCCTACGGTGGCCGGGAGTCGTCGCGCGGCTACCGAAGCCCGGAGCGTATCCCGCGGCGGCTGGAACGGGAGGCCGCCTCCTTCGCTAGCATGATTGCTTTCCAGAAGGAGGCGACTGCCACCCACTCCCTCTTGCCCCGGACCATGGCTTGAACCAGGGCCGGACGCGAGAGGTCGGCGCTGCTGCCGATCGCCTCTACGAGGACACGGTGAAAAGCGGCAGACCTCTACTGTATGCTCCACCGCGTCCTCTGGGCGATCCTGGCAATTACTCATGAGGTCTTAGAATCGGTCAAGTCGCGAAACGAATATGACAGCCTGCGACCTTGGAGTATTAATTAGTAAGGGCGCCTTTTGTGCCCAAAAACAGTCGGTCAGTTCCCGAAACAAAAGTATAATCATAAACTTTGTTTAATGAATGTAGAAATATGTAATTACTTATTATTATCGAAATTATAAGTATTTAATAAATCAGTCGCTCTATTACTCCACTTACCCAGCTTCGAAATTGCGAATTACGAAATGCAACGCTCATCAAATTAGTGCATATTAGATATTACTTAATGCCACAGTCCAGTTTCAAAATTATCTTACAAAACAGAGGCAGAAGCTGTTTCCGCGTACATTTTATAGCTATCACAGGAACAGATACTCAGATAACGGAAATGTCTGGTGACCTCTGGTATATTTGGGTTTACTGCTGAAATATTCAAACTATGCTTGTATTGATAAGTCGAGGTTATTTTGCTAAAAATATAATGGTTGGAGTATTTAACCATAGATACGTTTAATAAAAAAAAAAATATTGTTCAAAAATATAAAGACTAACGTTAAATACAGTTTTTCATAAATCTATGTCCAGTTCACCCATGATTTGATGAATTGTGAAAACTATGTTATATTTTTTGTACCTAACATAAGTCTTCACAATTAAACGTTCAATCAGCATGATAATAAAAAAAAATTTGGATCTACGAAACACTAAACCTAAAAAAACATCCATAGCTGTCATTTTATGCTTGACTTTTGAACACCACTATAAAATTTTCCACAAAAAAAAACACTTGTCTACATAAAATAACTAGCAGCGCCCCACGGTTTCACCTGCATAAGTGTCGATCCCGTGGAAATATCGGGATAAAAACTATCCTATGTCCTTTCCCGGGACTCAAACTATCTCTGTACCAAATTTCATCTAAATCGGTTCAGAGCGTGAAGAGGTAACAGACAGACACAGTTTCGCATTAATTATAATATTAGTATGGATTCGTATCAAAGAGAGTATTATATTATGTAGTAGATTAGTATGGATAATGTGTACAGCACATTTAAAATAAAAATGTGTGCACATATCAAAACGTCCACCTTAAAAAACTCATTTGTTTACATCCACACACAAAGTTAGACTCCCTTTTCAATCATCATTATATAAGACAAAATAAATAAAACACTATAGATTTCCTGAAACACTATCGCTCGCACATGTAATTATCAATAACTTCCCATGTAATAATAGACTTTAGCTACATTGTAATAAATTTTAGATTATGAATAGGACGTTGCATGTTCCTGGTATAATTGAGATAAGCAGTAAAGCTGTGGTTAGCTGTTTTATGGTGGTGCCTAATGCTCGTTAAAATTATCTCTTGTGTGTGGGACAAAGAGATTTGTGACTCTTTTGTTTCCGCAAAGATAATATCCGTATTTTCTGTCTGAAGATAATGATTGTATTGATGATGATTGACAGTTACTACTTACAGTCTTGTTCATTGGTTGACCGTGAGAGTCTGGAAGATACAGAGCCGCCTTTTTCACTCCTCGACGTTTGAAAAAAGGCGTCACAAAATGCAACATCTTCCTCCTTTTCATAATGATGCATTCCTACTATTAGTTAGGCATTGCCAAGCATAGTGATTATTTCACTATCCCCGTCGTAAATCGTTTTTTGTCTTAGATGGCTCATGTTTAGTAGGTAATAGAAGTTGTCTGGCCGTAGGTACTACTTTAACTCAATCAACTGCTTATCGCAGTCCACTGTTGGAGATAAACCTCTCCCAAATTGAACCATAACACCCAAAACCAGTCTCTCCCGGTCGCCTTCTAAAGATCTTGAGGCCACCTAGCCGGTTAGATAGACTGAAATGCTTTGAATGCTTTGATATCCTTCATTGATCCAGTAGCATATTATTCAAATGATCCTATGATAAGACTTCAAGTACCTACTTCAGCCAGTACTAATAATACCTGTTACAGATTAATTAGTACTTGCATGCAATGAGCGAGCATTCTGCAAAATTCGCCACTTACAACCTATTATTATGACTCCGCAATTATTGTAACTATAGGGTTATCCATACGACTTTGCAATACTAGTAAATCAAGAATACTATGGCCATGGAACAAGCATCTATCCATCAGACTATTGATTGCAGGACATAACCTCTCCCAAGTTATGTCATAACCACAATACATAATTAACTGTCCTTCACATCTATACTTTCTAATTTATCATTAATCAATAGTGCGAATCTTACTTCCTAATGAAGTTCTTGCACTCCACAACTCTATTTGCATCTACAGTTACATAATGTAACTAAAAGTCAAAACATTGCAATCCTAACCTCTCTAACCGTAAATATTGCACATGGCGGCCGGCAGCTAGGTACGTCGCTCCAATATCGATTGAATCTCCGCGTAACCCAACGTGCTCCTCAAGGCGTTATATAGTCACAATATATTAGTAACGATTGGACCACGCTTTTTCACCGTCACTTATAAATTTAGATGTATAGTCTGCAAATGTCAATATACTTTCGAATATGTCTGCGGCGGCTTTATATTTACATGCATATCGATTTTACGTCTAGACGTGATTTAAGGGAGTTTGGGTTTGATATCCTAAACAAATTAACGATTGTAAGATTGAATGGAAGAAGAATTTGTTGAGACAGCCGCCTGGCATTGGGCCAGGGTACGATAAAGCTAGAGGAAGTAATATTAGAGTACTGCTAAGCACAGCTTAATTTTATGTTTGGACAGCACTTGCTTCGTTTATGCGATCTCTGCAAACCGTGGCTTTTTATAACGATTTCTTTACTGTCATTACATTTTCGTGGGTTTAACCCGTCACAAATGTTTTGTTTATATTTTAGTTTAATGTCACACCAAAAAAATAAGCACCGTCCTAATTGATGCAGGCTCATGTAGCAATATAATGGTGCAGCATAATCAGCCTATACTGTTCCCACTGTTGGGACAAAGGCCTCCTCTCCAGTGTTGCCAACAGATAAACTAGCTCTCCACCAGATTCAACTTCGGAAACCACCAGAAAACCACTAACAAAAATCGACCCTACTCCAAAAATCGCTAAAATTTCCACTAAACTTATTTATTAGTAAAAAATGTTCTTTATTATTACGTAATAAAATATTTAAAATCAGTAAATCAATATACAATATTATTAGTAAATGAACAAGTCAAAATGAGGAACATAAAAATCTTAATATATATAAATTACGCTTACTAAACTAAACTGCTTAACCGATTTTAATCAAATTCGTACACCGTGTGCAGTTTGATCCAACTTGAAAGATCCATTTATAATCGTTTACAACAATATCATATGACAAAAACGTTAGCCACAGCAACGCGTGGCTGGGTCAGCTAGTTATTTAATAAAAACAACAACTATAAAAAAGTGATATTCTAAAATTCGTCTTCTTCAGATGAATTTTTGTCTGCATCATCGTCGGTTTCACATTTATATGATTCTTTGGTACTGATTTGTTTTATAACTTTTATTGGAATTTACCTACACAGTAAAAGAAAATACTCCTGAAAATTAAATGAAATAAAAATTATATATTTCGTAACATTTTAATGGTTTAGTGGTTGAGTGATAGCATTTTCAGTAATTGAAACGGAATTCTACTAAACCACTAAGAAAAACCACCAGCCACTAAAAGCAATATTTCGCAACTAAAAGGGGGGTCGAAACCACCAGTTTTAGTGGAAAATCCACTAAGTTGGTAACACTGCTCCTCTCTATGAGAGAGTGCGTCATAATCACGGAACAGATAATAAGGTTGGAAAGGCCCTCGCTGCAATTTTGTACTAGGACCAGTGTCGCCGCTTGACTCCCACTATTTTAATTTCTACACATACGCAATACTATGTTTACAAATATTTCGCACACAACCAAATCACACACACATAAATCTCAGGGCAGATATTCGTTCGCCCACTAGCAATAAGCTCTCGTAGGCATAGACACTCAAACACGCATAAATGCAATAAAAATTTTCATACACGCTAGTGCTTGACAAAGCCGATATTCTTTGTCGATAAATTATCTGATGAATTTATGGGGAAAAATGAAACATTAAATAAATATTAAGAAATCATTTTATTTTACTTTGATTAATTACAAATAATCACTGTCCTTGGAATAAAATATGTGGTCGTCCAAATCAAAAGGGACCTTATGGCGGTAACTAGTTTCCGAGATATTAATAAATTTGTAAAATACCTCAAAAACATAGTTTTTTTATTAACTGTATTTTTAAAAAGATGATTGTATTTACTACATGTAGATGTGTTCAACTTTTCGAAAAGTCAATTTAAAAAAGTTTTGTATTCATCTAAAGTTTAGTAAAAAAGGAACCTTATAGCGGCAAGACCTAACAAATCGTTTTTCTTGTAATTCAAACCATATATTATATCGACATTTTAATATGTTCCCACAACAAACAAGTTTATGCAAGGATTGTAAGAATTTCCATTAGTAATAATCATAGTCAATCAAAGTATACCATCAGTTACATAACTTCACACTAAAACATAACTTTTTTGTACGGCATACTTAAATTGCGATTTTCTCGAAACTTATAATTTCGATCAGTGAACTTCAAAAATTCGTAAAAAAATAACGGTAGTGGTTAGAAGGTTGGTTCTTGGGTCTATAGTTCGGTACATTTATGTAGTTTTCAGCTCTGTAGATAACTCATTTCCGCCATAAGGTCCCTTTTGATTTGGACGACCACATATATTTATTAAGTAATTGGCCCTTGCTATTAATTGCGAACGAATTTTTCAAAACAAAGTGTAACTTCAAGTTAATATATTTTTCAATAATTGCTTTGGTGAGGTCTGTGACGTGGTTTGCTGTAGGGTATTGGCCAATTTGATGATAAATTATGTTTTTGAAAATTTCACTCCCAACAAAGTGACGCATAATTTTTGTCACCAACATTTTTTTATTTATATTATGAAGAGTTTCTGTATAAATTTTGATAACAGATTCTGATATTTTACAGATCTGTATCAAATCTCTTGACGGATATAACAGACCACCCTTATCTTTAGCAACTATAAATTTATGTTCTTCATTTATGCTACTGGACAATAGCGCTCCAATGCATATATCGCAATCTATTTTTTTAATTAAAATATGAGCTATGTATCCTGCAATATGGCTATTTTATTTTATTTATATTTAAATATAAAAATATTAATACACATAATGCATAATTAAACTTAAATAAAAAATCAGAGATTAGTATACTAGTAGATGACAGGTCTATGTCCCTTTATAACATTCGGTAGGATTCATTCAATGATTAATATAATATTTAATGTATGTATGTACCTACTCAAAATACGTCTAAATAAAAATATACTATCATTAATTATTAATTAAATATAAAATAATCTAAAAATTATCTTGGCAAACGTAAATATAGTCGAGAATTCTATCGATGATTTTATTTAACCACATGGTTACCTCACTAAACAATAATTGTAATAAACAAAGTTATTTTAAGTAAGATATTATTACTGATAATAATCATTTGTATCAAACACTCATGGGTCATTTTCACAAAAACTGTACATTGGTGTTTCGGGTGTGTCCCACAACTTTAGTATTTTTTTTAAAGAATAATATCAACGTTTAAGAAAAACAAAACTAAAAATATGAATCTGTGTTCAGTTGAATAATAAGATTGTATATGTTGCTGCTTGTAAACACAGTCATATTATCATAATTTAAAAAAATTAAGGTGGAAGGTATCTATTTTAGCACTGTCCCACTACCTTTTTCATTCAAATAACGTAACCTTAATTTATGTTGCTGACCTAAATATAATAATGTGGTTGATATTTTTAAAAGTATAGTTATGCACGATTTGTTATACGATTACAGCAATAGTCTAATATGGCACAAAATATTTAAATAATTTAATCTTTGTGAGGACATAAACTGGTTAAAATGGAAAATTCCCTTCCGAAACCGCAATTTTTGCGGAGATGAGCAATCAAAACTACCATATGAAACGTAATTTTTTCGATCGGCAATATTTTTAACACTGTCAACGGGTTTTAACAAGTAATTTGGCCATTTTGACGGCGGCCGGCGAACGAACAAGTACACCTCAGTAGTGGTCCGATTTTGATTTTCCAAAGCCGCAACCAATTTCAAAGTAAGTTTACAAGTTTATTTCTTGCAAATTATTTTGATATCTTTATTAGCTTTCAGTGAACATAAATTGATACCAAGCTTGCTGTTCTAATGTGTTAGTTTAAAATAATTAAAACAAAAGTGTTTAAAGTCAGCTTTCCGATACTTCCGTTCCGTAACCAAAACGTAGGTAACGTAGAAATGGAATTGAAATGTTTCGGAATGGAATTCTTAGGAAGATGATATATTATATTTGTAGTACTGGTGATCTATTTATTTATACTTAATATCAAAGTCACGACTTTCAAATATAATTCGTAACGTCCTAAATGGGTCACTACTTTGTTAAAAAACACACAAACACTTATGTTTTTATATTTTGAGTTTTTGCTAAATATCTAGTTGTGTACAATAAGTGTATGTGTATATTTTGATAATATTAAATATTGTCAAAATGAATGTGCTCAAAATTACCCAAGTAAAATGTATGCATTTTCGTAATATTATTTGAATTTTTAATAGGTACTGCATTCCTCAATACCAGCAACGGTTATAATGTACCTGCTATTTTGTTCTAGGATGTAGGTTCATTTTTCAGCACAGGATATTGTTCACGTCGTATTTTTAAAGATGCCACTTACGCCAGCCGAGAAAATGAAAAGATATAATATCGGAAAAAATTAAAAAAAGACCCCGAAGGGTATGAAGAGTATAAGAAAAAGGATTTGAATAGAATAACATTAAAGAATAAGAAAATAACGGAATTATTAGAAAAAGAAAAGTTAGATCAGAGGAAGAAATGGAGAGAACAGAAAAAAAAAGCAGACCGCACAGCATGGTTGTTTTCTTGTTTACATCTTTATAGTTCACTTCTAAAGCAGTCTGGTGTCTGGTTTTAAAATTACTTTTTTTTTTTATTTACAACTTTTTATCCGACTGCCAGGAAAGGGTTAAGATTTTCGCTTGTATCTTGCCCATGTGCCTACTCCTATTCCAAGAAAAAGAACTAATAATATTGTTTTATTTCGGTAAAAAAAAACAACAAAAAATATATAAAATAATATGTATTATTATTTTAATTTTTTTTGCTCATTAACGCATGCGATGCGAATCGTAAAGATTTTAATATTATTATTTCCTATTCTTAGAATTGGAGTGCGTGCGATTATATCATGTTGAATAAGGTGTAAAATTTGAGTCGTGTTCAATTTTAATGTTAGAATATTTGTAATAATATCATCTCATTTACTTGATAATGTGCAATAGTCTTAAGAATTCTATTCCGTTACAGGAACAATCTATTCCGTGACTGTCCTATTTTTTATTTTGTTTTAAATATAATTTTTGGAGCGAAACGTTATTTAATTGTTATTAGATTTTGATAATTAAGAGTGTTATCATTTGATTCATGTAATTAAAAAAAGAGTTCCTAAGTTATATGTTAATTGAGAAACATACCAAAAAGTTTTGAACTAATTTGGTCCAAAGAGTAACAGAATGGAAATTAAAATGTTGATTATGTATGTTTGCTATTGTTAATTTTATGTTTTATCTGTTTTGTATTAAAGTACATAACATCGTTAATCAATTATATTATTTGATTAAATCCAAACGAGTTTTATTTAATTTCTATAACCAACAACTATTAGTTTCGGAACGGAACAAATTTTGTTTCCCAGGGGCAAAAAATTGTTGTATTTGAGGATATAATCCTGATTAAGTGATTTTATTATACTTTTCATATTGTGAAAAGATTAGTAATTGTAAATTTAATTAAAAAATATATTTACAATAAAAAAATTTTTTTTCGGCATTTTTCTAACAGTGTACACTTTTTTTGAAAATGACCCTCATACTGAATATCGACATTGTTTACAACTTGGTACAACACTATCGAAACGCATGAATTTCGTCGAATTTCAGCTTGGCTCGGCGCACGCGACTTTCGCAGTGGACGCAATACATTGCGCGATCACTCATCTAGTACAAGATGGTACCCATGAATTGCAAGCAATGTATAATTTTGCATCTGTTTGCGATTGTATCGTTTTTGTCTACAAACTACATAATACTATTGTAATAATTACAAATATCACTTGTATTTTAAGGTTTTTGGATTTACCGGTGAAAAGAAATCCCTTCCCGGGCTACACTACACACCTGGCCTCTTTTCCGACACGTTATAATAGCGCAAGACGGCATAATTCTTTTTTTTTCGCGGAGTTTTGCACGTTGTCCCAATATGAGCGCGACTGTTGGCCGGTGAACCAAATTTCGGTTGACTTATGAGCGTTTGCTCACAAGTGCGGCGCGCCTGCCCCGCCCACAAGGCCCTTCTAACCTCTTTTATCTGTTCTGTGGTCATAATCACTACGCGGGCCCAGTGCGGGTTGGTGGATAGTGCGGATTGGTTACGGCCAACAAATTAATATTTAATGAACCACAGACACTCGATAAGAAGAAGAATAAAGAACGATGTGCCATAATTTAGAAAATAACAAAAGCGTACCCTGTGTTGTGGATCTGTCGAGATAACTGTAAAATAAATAAATTTCTCAACAGTATGACAACGCAAATGAACTAATATCAAAAAGTGCGGCGTCATGATAGTGCCGTATTTAGAATTATGGGGTTTCCCCCCCCAAAATTCGGGAGCTTATAATGTTTTTGTACCTACGTATTCTTTCTTCAACAAAAACCTGATTACGAGCAGGTATTTATAGGGGAAACCCCGCTTATGATTGGATACATCCATCTATTTTGCTTTAGAAACGTGAATGAATAACGCATCGTGCGAATCAATGAATAAATACTAGTAGTGACACGGTTCCTTGCTATCGGAATGATACATGTATGAGGTCGACCGTATACATCTAGAATGCATGATAAAAGTTCCTTTAGTATGACCCTGCGCACTTCCACGAGAGTAATATGGATTGACAGGAACCAAATCTGAGCTAAAGATAGTGATGAGCTCATAAAAATTAATTTATTGATAAATTAATAACTTACTATCCGCTTCGGAAGTCGTATCTAGAATTCCGATCGCATACTTTGATAAGATTACCTGGCTAGACTGATCCTGTTCGTTAAGGATTCCAATAATTCAACCCCTATTTTCTTTAGCTTATACATAGTCATTTAATCTTTTTGTGTATAAATTCGCATTACGTATACATTTCAACTGATTATCTCAGAGACGCTTTGACGCGAAAAAGGAAATCCCGCTTAGGGCGATGACCACAACAACTATATTTCTGACTTTCACACTATGCGCGTGACGTTTTCTTTAATTCGTAGAACATGTAAACATTAAGATATGGCTGTAACTACGAAAACCGTTCGTACAGAGGTTTCATCGTTAACCTTTGACTTTTGTATAACCGGTATTACTGACTCTAATCAGCCACTGACGGTTACATGTTTTAAACAAGATTTGATTAAAAACCGTATAATAAGCGAATTATTTCGGTGGTTAGCGAAGCTTAGAAGCAAATGAAGACACCGGTGAAAAAAAAAACTTTAACAAATAAAACCCGACTACTGAAAAGGATGAAACAAGAAAGTACCATTCCGTGGTCGCATGTCGCTGTACTAACATATACTCCTTTTTGATTCATTGTAGTCGGGTAAAAAGGATAGTTATTGCCGATAATGATTTGGGTAGACAGACTGGGTCAGACCAGTTGCTAAATGAACACCCAAAAATATGCTCTTGTAATACCGATATGTCAAGACAGTCAAGAATCACCTAAAGAAGGATCGGAAGTGGCATAATCTTTCCTATGATCCACACATCCAAGTTTAAGGCAACGCTTCCATAAATTTAGCGTCTTTGCCTGATCGGTTTCTCTTTATGACCGTTTAATCCGTGACTTATAAGTTATAGAATGACTAGCCGTATATCTGCTTGACTTTCACAAGCTGATAAAAGGTGACACCGCAGTATTAAAAAGTCGCTTGACTTGTTGTGATAGATTAGGACCTGTCGTTGCAGATTCACATTCGTTTCAATTTTGATGGGTGACAACTTACTTGACCAGGGAAGCATGGCATAAAAGGGAGGAAGGCTATACTCAGCAGTGGGTAGAACAAGGCCATGATCATTATGATAAACTTATTCCAGTCAATCGTTTCAAGTGTAATTTATTACTATAACTAGGTGCGCATAGCGGTTTCATCCGCATAAGTATAGATCCCGTGGGAATATCAAACATGTCAACACACTCACAAACTTTTGTTTTTATAATATTAGTGTAATGTGATATCAGTAAATAAAATAATAGACTCAAAATGTTAATAGTTCTAAGTGGTCTACTCAAGCTTCACAAAACAGTTATTGATATGGAAACAGTTAACGCAATACACTTCAAATATTGAGTGACTGCAGTTTATCTTGTAAGTCTTATGTAGAAATGTTTAACTTATCCAAACCATGGTAAATATTATGTTTGGATTTGTCAGAAATAAATCAACCGTATTCGCACCAAAATAAAAATGGAAAGATGCAAATTTTGTTTAGCCGAAAAACACATTTTGATAGCTCTGACAAGGTCAATAACCTGCCTATCTGCCATGATAGTTATGATGACTACAAGCATAATCTTTTATTAGAGAGGCCTGTATTATACATTAGCATAAAATAACCTAGGAAAGGAAGCTATTTCGGTCCAATACACTTACAGTCAAAGGTTTATTCACCCGACCACGTGATAGTTTATAGCTACAGTTTTCAGCCTACGATAAAAAAAAAACTCACGAAAAGTATATTTTGAGATATAAAGCCTAATAAATTACAAACAATAGCGGCGCACAGAACAATGCATTCATAAGTCGATTCGTGTTTACATTAACAATATAGGTTATTGTAAACATCCGTCCCATACTTTATTCGGAGAAAAACCGTGTGTCAATGTGTAAATTTAAATACTAGACGAATAGTATTATCTCTAGGCGTATTTTTGTAGTCGTTTAGAGATATTACACATAGGTACATACATACACACGCACATAACACATTCACATAGTCTTTTATTTCAAATTTTTGTTAGTTACGACAACTATTTGTGTGCATACAGAGTTTAACCCATAAGTGATTGTTACACTTTACTCCGATTCGTTGTATTTGCTTAAATTGCTTAAAATAGTGTATACAATTGTTGGAGAACCAGATAAATAAATAAAATAAAATATTGTATTAAATATATGAGTGCTGTTAGTCATACTCGTTGGGAAATGTATGTGCAGTGGCAAGGTCATTATATGATGACTGACAGAACGCCGTCTAATGTTTTGTTTCATCCAAGCTATCACCAAAGGTATCGTCATCAGGTAAGCTTCCTTAAAATCAGCTAAGAGTTTAAAACTAGAAGATCCAACAGTCCACTCCTCTATTGATAACATCATACCTACTGCTATGAAGAATTAGCCTTCAAACGTGGCGATTATAAAATACGTCATTCATATGACAATAATTGTCATATGAATGACGTATCTTTAATTATTAAAGATAATTAAAATATACAGGGATCAAAAGAAACTCGAAAAACATTTCAACCTTTACCATAACGTTGAATTTTGTTCTAGCATTGGTTCTATTGTGAACAAATAGTTTTTGTTATTCCTTTTCTTCTCTATCTGCAATCGGTCGTCAAACCAAAACCGGATTCGTTCAAGGATAAAATGAAAACATCAAAACAGATAAGCATAGATTTTAAATCCAGTGCTAGATGACTCATAATCCACACTCATCGCATCCAATCTGTACAAAAGACAGTAATCCTATCAGCCGGAAGGCATGCACAGGAGCACAAAGGACTCCCACATCGGACATTGTAACGAACGCTCCCGTTCTATTCAACTAGATGGACGGACGTTGTTGTCTGTTGACTACGATAATCTGGCCTGATGGACATCTTATTACATCTGGTAAACTTCCTCTGCTGAATATAAAATACCTTAGACCGCTATAAAGATTGAATATTTCCACTAGATGTTGCCTGCTACTTCGTCTGATATCCAGGATGAAAAGTAAGCTATGTCCTTCTCTAGGTCCCAGGCTACCTATCTATCAAATTTTATTACGATCTGTTCAGTGTTTAAAGCATGAAAAAGTTACAGACAGAAAGAGTTAATTTCGCTTAGTTAAATATTAGGATGGATAATACTAAAACCACTGTGTGAAAATAGTCGTAATATTTTTTTAGACACGGAAAGTAAGACGCTTATCGTGTTGTCCGTGTCATACAAGTAATAGCTATCAATACAAGTATCTAATATATATCATAGCGTAGAACATGATATCCAAGTCCTATGCTATTTATTTGCTTAGCCATGTGCCTGAAAACAAAAGAAACGCGGTACAGACGTAAACAAAGCTTTAGTCGCCATTCACAACACCTATAGAAATTAATCGCGTGTCCTCTTTAATGGAACTATAAACTATGTCCATCGACAGTCTTTTCAATTCGCTGTATAATATTAATATCACCTCCATTTTACACTATTCCTCCATGTTTTACGGCAATTCTGTTCAAGTCCTTGCGATCAGTTCAAATAATAATGTCGTCGACCAATCATACGCATGGACTGCTTACACTCTCTTGTCCACTGTCAGCCACCGAAAATTGGATTAATATGCAGCACTCTACGAAAGACAGCCCCCAAAAGTTCACCTTTTACAGCTTTCTAGTACATAAATGGGAGGAAGAAGCTGCATAACGTTTATTTCTAGCTTATATTAGAAATTTCAACAACTTCCTTTTAAAGAGGATAGAGTGGATGTTGAATTCTGTAGAGGAAAGTTCTATTAAATAAATAACAAATTCCAAACAATTTACACTAGAAATTAGTAATAACAGCGTTTTCTTTCCTTGTATCCAGGTTGTGTTAGAAGTGGCCCACCGCGTGGACCAGGAGGGAGTGGTGGCGGTTGACTCAGTGGTCGAGAAGCTAATCTTCAAGCCGCAGGATGTGGTGTCCATCAGGGCGAAGGACTCCGACCTTGAGTACGCCACCCACGATGTGTTCCAGACTGATAGTGCAATTTCTAGCAAGTTTAATGGTGAGTACCACAGTATATTGTTATACTTGGGCCTGTTTCACCACCGACGATTAAGTTCCTGTTAAATAAAGAAAATACATTTATTTAGCACTAGACTTAATATGCTCTCAACATACTCTGCAACTAAAAAAATAAAAAGTAACTTACTTGGCTGATAATTTCGTTCAAATTTTGTTTTATTTTTAATATAATAAGTGAGTTGTGGCTTTTTGGTATACCGTGAAACAGGCCCTTATACTAGCGACCTGCCCCTGCTTCGCACTGGTGCAATGGCGACATAGAAAGAAAAGAAGACAAATTATTAATTCTGCACAACTAAGACGCACAATATAAAAAAAAAAACATGAAATATACACTAATAAAAAGTAGCCTTAAGCCTAGTGTCATGTCAAATCATCGAGATTTATGTGCTAGGTATATTAATTATGAATAAATTATACACATAAACCTTCTGGAATACCTTTTCTAAACTATAGTGAAAACCGTATCAAAATCCATTGCGTAGTTTAGAAGTACTAAGCGGTAACATAGACAGACGAAATTACTTTATTACAAGCTTTTTTTCATACTACTCATTGATTTATGTACAGTATCTGGGCAGTGTCGGTGGATTTTCGTTATTTTTTCCCCCAGTTTTACCCAATCAAAGCTTGTGTTTAATAATAAGTTTGGGGTGATAGCATTTGTCCTTATGACAAATTGGGGAAACTTTACACCACTGCCCCCAAAAAATGTTTTTTTTTTTTATATATGTAGAAATCAATGCAGAGAACCTGTAATTTTTTATGTGAAAATTTTAAGTTACTGTGAAGGCATACAACACTAGAAGTGTAATATTTGCGCCTGTCTTCCTTTATTTTCACCTAGTCACTTAAATCACAATTTACATATTCCAACCGCCGACGTGACTATTTCGCCATTGAACTTAAAATCTAGAGCACTTTACCATTAACTGCGATAAATAGGGTGGGTGTTGGTTATCTATCATTTCCCATGAGTAATCAATGAGTTTAATTAGAAATTGTACGAATATCAGATAAATTGTTGGGTGTCATTAAAACTTAGGTGTGTAGTAGAAATTATTGGATAATGTGAATAATGTTCGGTAAAGGTATGCTGAAGTGTGGTAGTAAAAGTAATCTACGCTTCATTAATTATTTATCAATGGTTAATCTTATGAATGAAGAATCCCCCAAATATTATCCCACACTCGCACAGTCTTCCATGTCAAGCGCTGAAATGTTGATTATAGAATTCGGCTACAGCTACGTTCTAAACTGATACATGTTAGGTAGCCATCGAACACCATAAGAAAAACTTGCCTCACCCATGTAAATTTTCTAAATTTTGTGTATAATTTTGAGAACTCATGCGGGAGAAGCAAGCTGTTAAACTTAACTCTTCCAATAAAACTATCACAGCACCTATTTTGTATGTTACCACAACATTGACAATAATAATAACAGGGCTTGCCTTAGGTGTCGCCGCAGGGAACGGTAGGACAGGCGAGGAACGTTACCTAGAGCCCTGGGACGGCTGTGACGTCGAAATCGGGGAAGCTCCACAGCTCAACGGAGACGCTCTTCTCGAAGAGTTGGAGCTCGACCACCGCGCCAACGGCTGGGACGCCAACGACATGTTCCGTAAGAATGAGGAGGTGTATGGAGTCCACAGTACCTACGACCACTCGCTAGCTGGTTATACGTTACCGCTGCAGAGGAAGGACACTCAGGACTATAGGTGAGTGAAGTGGATAGTAGAATATTATCTTCTACTTAATAATAATTTTTAATTCATTCACTGAGAGACAAAGCACACCCGCTTGGTATAGAAATTTTGCACTAGAATTTCTTATCATAACGAAGGTGGCATAAGGAAGGATTTTTGGAAATTCTTTCCCTAAAGGGCTTAAATATTTATTATACCTGTACCGATGACTATGACATCGTCATCTTCCTGCCTTTGTCCCGTGTTACTTGGGGTCGGCGTAACGCGTTTCCTTCGTCCATTTTCCCCTGTCAACCATCACGTTATCATTCATGACTGGAACACAATATAAAATTATTTTAACTAATCTTTATTGTATCTCCAGGGAGCAAGAGGCGAAGGCTGAAGAGATCGCAGCGGAAATTGAGAACGCTGCATCATCAAAGGCGCGCATTGAGCTCGAGAACGGCGACGAGGAGGAACGGTTCGCCGCTGTAGTGCGGCCACAGGACG
The DNA here is from genome assembly GCA_963855955.1 of Luperina nickerlii. Lineage (NCBI taxonomy): Eukaryota > Metazoa > Arthropoda > Insecta > Lepidoptera > Noctuidae > Luperina > Luperina nickerlii. Next base: position 10,289,471 of record OY979682.1, read on the forward strand.
GCGCCTCCAGTGCCGCCGGCAAATACGTCATTCCTAACAAGAGGAAGAATATGCAGGTTTGTAAAATAGCCCATATCAACTTTTACCCGCAAACTTCGCCCGCGTGGGGAATCGGAATTATCCCACAGATACTAAATAATACCGGGATAAAAAGTAATCTATGTCCTAACCCAGGACATGGTCACGTCGTCAAATTTCATCGATCTCCGTTTAGCCGTTAAGGCGTGAAGAGGTAACAGACAGAGTTACTTACTCGTGTTTAATATTAATAGAGCTCTCAGCGGGCTACCAACTACCATGCCCTATGGCAATATTTTATTCGACAACAAAGCTAGGAGGGCCGCAGCTGGTATAGTCAGGTTAGTAACCCAATCTGAATATACCTGCTACGGATCACCTTTCGATGCACCTCATTATCAACGTGCAGCCAAATCATGAACGATGCCATCTACATTATGAAAGACCTAGAGCGAGAGTAATAGAGCTCTTTTGAAGGACCACGCCCTGGGACTAACAGTAACATCAAACCTATTTACACCGCCAAGCAGCTTAACTGCTTTACGGTTTAAAGAGGACAGATTGTGTAATGAGACCAATGAGGGAACAGTTATAGTAACACTTTCTCTGTTGACCTAGCCACTAATCACTTCTATTTTCTGATAGTGAGATAATCTGATATTATTAGTATAACTAGCTTCTGCCCGCGACTTTGTCCGCGTGAAATTTCTTGTTACTTCGACCCACCCCGTCGCATCGCATCGCCTGCCCGCGCTATTACTTCGTTTTTGCTTAGCGTTCTTTCTGACTTTTTTCTTTTTGCTCGGCTCCTAAAGGTCATAGCGTGATGTTAAATAGCCTATAGCCTTCCTCAAGAATTGGGCTATCAAATGCAAAAAGAATTTTTCAAATCCGACTGGTAGTTCCAGAGATTAGCGCGTTCAACCAAACAAACAAACTCTTCAGCTTTATAATATTAGTATAGATGAGAAAACCGGTGATGGCAATAGACTCTACCCCTATTACATGTACCTTAGACATTACTGGCGCAACGTGAGTGTACTTTACCTAACCCTTCGGGTATTACAGGTGCACATGTTATGTTATGATAAAACAAATCCCCCATTTTTGTTGTCATCATGATGAATTCTCCTATGAATTCCTATAGTAACGATATGCAGACATGGCTAAAACATGTAAACATTATTTATCTATGTAAATTAATTCAAACTATGTCGATGCAATGCTGATATTTCCTTGTTATTTACATAATGATAAAATTTTATCACAGCATGACAGCACATTTTCGATTGTTTAGACGATTGTAGTACTACTTAGTATTGAGTAGTTCAACTCTTTGTTCTTCCTTAAGCTTTTAATTAATGCTATATCCTCTACGAGAGAAGTGGCCCACTGGCCTAACAGCTCCGACTCGAGTAGGTCGTGTGTTCGAATTCGAACCCATGCAGGCACTTTACTTTGTGTACATGATTTCATCACCACTGCTGTCAAAACGGTGAACGAAAACATCGTGAGTAAACCGGTATGTCCTAGAATAAAAAATTCGAAGACATGTGACATTTACCAACCTTCACTGGGCCCGCGTGGTAGATTACAGACCACTCCCTCTCGGGGAGAGGAGGCCTGTATCTCAGCAGTGGAAACATTATAGGCTGATTAGGCTTATATCCTCAATACATACGAAAGCTTAGGTAGTAATACGGATCAACTACGTATATGTGTAGTTTCACGGTAGGATTATCTCTTCTTAAAATGTGAGATTAATATAATTTGAACAATGCTGAAACAATTTACTGAAATTGTATGCATTAAGGACAATTGCGCTGATGTCATGCTGCACAAGCGTCTTAGGTTTTATCAAGATCTTTAGTAGAGTGGTGGAATCATGTTTTTGTTCTAAAATGTTAATAATGACTTTTTATTTCATAAGGCATAGCTGCAAAAATTAGCTTTGGCAGTCACCTCTCTGTTAAAGAGCTCGTCCGATTAAGTATTGCCACCATTCTAGCATGCTATGTGCGCAAAATACGCTTGGACGTGGTGAGGACGCCAGCCCATTATACAATACCACTACCACCATCCTACTTAATTCGGCAACTAAACAGCGTTTCTGTACTTTTCGGTGCCTTTCTGTGTGAGTACCGGTGTAGCTACAGGCACATGAAACATTTTATCTCTGGGTTGGCAACATACTTGCCATACTTTTGAATTTGCAGATGTCCATAGTCGTTGGTGATCACTTACAATTTTCACGAGGGTCTGTTAATGCTTGAATGCCAAGTAATACCATGTTTCCACTAAACATAAATAAACTAAAGCTATTCTATTGATTTTAAAGGGAACTAAAGCTCCATTTTACATGTTTCCAATCCACTAAATTTTTTGTGATTTGCAAGAGTTTTTATCTTATTTTTGTTTTTCCAGACGGGCAAGCTCGTAGGCAAGCCAGGGGGCTCGGGCAACAACGGCGGCTCCCCGCCGTCGCCAGCGGGCCGCGCCGGGCCCCCGGCCGCTCCGCCCGGCCCTAAGGACAAGGATCATCGCGCGCCGCGCCCGCACCTCACGCCGCCCGCAGATAGGCGCCAGGAGGATGCTGTGAGTTCTTTTGTTATTGTATTCATCTTCATCGCAGAAAACTCGTAGGCAAAGCTCGGGCAACAATAGGCGGGTCCCCCTCGTCACCAGCGGGACCCAAGACCCTTAAAGTAAGAGCTCCGCGGTCTTGCAGTACCGGAACTGATAAAAGGCGTATTTTATTATATACTTTGGATTATCATTTCTATTAAAATCTACATTTTTGCATTATACGGGGCCTGTTAGCTCTCCCAGCTGACTCTCTTCGCTTTTCTATTCCTCTAAATATTAAATACTTAGTATTTATCTCATGATACATGCCATCCTAACTAATATTATAAATGCGAAAGTAAGTTTGTTTGTTTCGCTTTCACGCTAAAACGGCTGAACGGATTTGGATGAAATTTGGCACGTGGGTAGACCATGACCTGGAGAAGGACATAGGCTACTATTCGTCCTGGATCGCAGACGAAGTTGCGGGCAACAGCTAGTCAAGTTATAAAATACTCGTGGCGGTTCCATGGGAAGGCCATGCAGGCTAAAACCTCTAACGTACATGATAGTGTCTTTGCAGCTCACTGTGTGTAACATAGTATCTTGATTTTAAAGAGTGTCCATGGAGTTTCTTGCCCATTCTTATCCATAGGAACCTACTACGCTTTGGAATGGTCAACTAGCTTCATCTTTCTGGCTGACCGACTCCTTGGCAATTCGAAAGTGCATATAAATGGTTTAATTGAATATAATACTAATAATGGTGTCATTTCGTTTACAGCCGATGCCGAGCGTGGGTGCGAGTGCTGGCGGCAAGAGTTACGCGGCGCAGGCGGCACAGGGAGGATACCACGTGCCGCCCTTCCCGCCGCACCAACCGCACCAGTACGTAGCATACATGATACATACATACATACACATAGGAACATCCATAATCTCCTTAATAAAAATCTTAAATTCACTGACAGAAAAAGCACAGCTTAAACCGCTGAATCTAGGAGAATTATATAATATGTTTGTGTAAGAATGTAAAATTATTCAAAAAATTAATAATTAATTAATAATAAATTATAATAATTAAAAAATTAATTAATTAATTATTTTTTTATTAATTAATTATTTTTTTATAATTAATTTATTAATTTTTTATAATTAATTTATTAATTATTATTAATTAATTATTTAAATTATTCTTTTTTGTGCTTTAGGCCTCCTAGCAGTGCTAACAAGGTGAATGGTGACCCACGGGCTCCGATGCACCCACGGCAGGGATTCCCGCCTCATCATCACCACGTAAGTATACTTTATATAGTTCTAGCAGCGCCCCGCGGTTTCACCTGCAAAAGTTTCGATCCCGTGGGAATATCGGAATAAAAATTATCCTATCTGACCTATCTGTGTGCCAAATTTCCAAACAAACCGTTATCGAAACTCTCAGTTTAGTCAAAGGATTGTTTGAATAAACTCTCAGTCCAGTCAAAGGATTGTTTGAATTAGGATATGAATCTGATTACTTTAGCAATCTTGATAATTATGAATGATTGCATTCAAAAAAGATTCAATCTGCCTAGCCTTTTCCCAACTATGTTGGGGTCGGCTTCCAGTCTAACCGGATGCAGCTGAATACCAGTATTTTTAAGATTACTAAATCAAATACACTTGCTTGACAATTTTTTCACATAAAGACCATTTCACATAAAACTTGCGATTTTCAACTGTTTGACATGCTGGGGTTTATTTATAAACGTTTGTTAAGGTCGGTACACATCTGACGGAAAATACGTCGGGCGTAACTGCGATTGCGTCAATTTATCCGCTCGACGCACTAACGCATCATCGGTCGAGTGTGAAACGTTGAATGTTTTATCATATAATTGTCTGTTCTAGCGTTACGCGACCGATAATACGCGACGCATTTTCCGTCAGATGTGTACCGACCCTTAAAGTCAAGAGATGTTTAAACGTTAGGTTAAGCAGACAATAATCATTCGAAACTTTAGGCAACGTTTATAAATAAACCCCGGTATTCTTTCTACGAAACGAGCTGTTCTTGTTAAGTTTGACTGAATAGAGGAAAAAAAAACATGTTGTCTATTGCATGGCAGTAACATGAACACTTCCCACAGAACCCTCCCCCGCCGGGCGACGTGCACAGCCGCCCGCCGCGCCACCACGCGCCGCCCGAGCCCCGGAGGCAGGACGACGTGCAGGTGGGTATTGTACTACTGCGCATCGTCATCATTTAACCCACAGATATAGATACACCTGGATAACGCAAGAGCAACTACTTCGCGTGCCAAAAATCGCACCAGCTTACGTTCAAAAATCGTAAGCCGCCACTTTCGCGCTCAGTCCTGTGTACTGCTGGCTGGGTAAGCGTGAGCGAGAGCGAGAGCTTGTGACGTCATAGTAGGTACCGTAAAACGGGGTGAATAGGGATACAGGGGTGAATCGGGACGAAACTTTAAAATGGAATTTAACGTTGATGTATTATACATAGTTTGTTGCCAAGACAGACACTTAATCGTTAATTATAATATAGTAAACACATTAGAGTCCTTTTTGGCAAAAAAAACTATATTATTTCAATGTTAAAATCCATGTTAAAGTTTCATCCCGATTCACCCCTGCATCCCTATTCACCCCGTTTTACTGTAGTAAAAAAATGGCACGCTTGGTTTTCGTACAATTCGTGATACTTGTGTTATCTAGGTCTATCAATATCTGTGATTCAACCTCTGTACTAGCCTGCTATATCGCGCATTTGCGTATACAACTCAGTTACTGGGTAATATGAAAATAGCGTTTTAATTTCCATTGTATCTATCATTCACAAACCATTTCACAATAAACCATAAAACACATAGTTCAACATGTCATTGTACCGTTCCAGGAGCTGCGCAAGTTCGGGCAGGACTTCAAGCTGGTGTCGGGCGCGCCGCCCGCGCCCGCGCCGCCGCCCGCGCTGCCGGCGCTGCCCCCGCAGGTGCAGCCGCAGCCTTTACTCAATCCACAGCCACCGGTAAATTACTTAGCACTTTTTGCTACTTATAAATCGTAATCAAGTAAGGACTAACAGAATGAGCCACATTATGCAGCGTAGCTAAAGTGTGGGCTTTTAGTGTTCCGTACCCAAAGGGTGCCTACGGCACCCTATTACTAGGGCTCCGTTGTCTGTCCGTTCGTGTGTCGTAGGGCTGTTGCTTTTGACCCGTAATAGGTAGACACTTAAAATTGTCACGGGTTGTGTATTACCATGGCCGCTATAACATTTTTTTTTTATATTTCATTGTGATACGAAACCCTTTGTGACTCGCACTAGGTCATAAGGTCCGTAATGCTGACCATCATGACGACAGCGCGCGGTGTTTGACTTCACGGCCTCAAAAATCATTAACGATTAGTATAACGGCCGTCATTGCAACCGCTGTGACAGCATTGCTTTCTTTTATGTTTTTTTATTGATATACAAGAAGAATTTTAAAAAAGGTTTACTTCCAATAATATCAGAAACTGCCTCGAAAAATTACGATGCAATCAACAACACTCTTGCTTTTGTCCTATTTATTAAAAACAATTCATAAAGCAATGTTCCACTCAACGAGCCCCGTCCGCTCCCACAGAGCCAGCCGCCGCCCGCGCCCAGCCCGCCCGAGGTGTCGGCCAACGTGTGCGCGTCGGGCGAGCCGCACGCCAAGCGCGAGCGCCCGCCCAAGCAGCACACGCCGCCCACGCAGCACAAGGTACACACCCACACTGCTAATAGCATCATCGGTCTAATCCAACACACGGGTGAAGATTTCATTGGCATGTCAGAAGTACTGCGAATGGGATTCATCAACCATATAATTTTCCATTTAAAATGTATGGCTGTAATCTATCACGTCTTTAAATAATGAAAATTGGTTTTTAAGCATTTTAGTTAAAGTTAATAAATCGGCGTGTAATATTCCCACTGCTGGTACACAGCCCTCCTACCTATAAGAGGGAGTGAGCAATCATTTTAAAATACTGCATAGTGTATGTGTTCTTCATTACTGCGACACAAAGCGAATTGAAAGTGTCAGCACTGGTTCGATATTGTAGGGTGAAGTAATTATCCACTGTGACACTGACACTGCTTCAGCATGTTGAGCTCTTCTCTGCACAGTAACTTTAATGGCTGAGAAATCATTTAAAGTACGAAATACTTTGTATTGTTGCTGATAACTTTGACAAGAGACACAATAGATAGATATTTTATAGCGTCCTATTGCCATCAATCGGGCAGAAACCCAGGCTCCAAGATCAATTTAACTACCAACGAAATTGTTTTTTAAATAAAAATTGTTAGATCTATACAATATTAATAATGATATGGGTACAATGGCGGTCTTAGGGAGAAATTCACCAATGAAACTGGTCGCGATCAGCACAGCTATGTGTCAGAATTCCGCAACAATGATGACAGCTCTTTAACGCAGTATAGAGGTGCTGATCATGCGATTGCTTGGTGAATATGGCCCTTAATCTCTTTTTACACACGACATTGTTTTTAACAGCCTCCCGTGGTCCCAAAGGGCGGAGACTCCCCGATGTCGGTAGAAGAGCGCTCCGCTCCGTCCGCGTCGCCGCCCTCGTCCGCGTCACCGGGCATGGACCGCGTGGCGGCCATCAAGAAATCTACCCTCAACCCCAACGCCAAGGAGTTCAACCCCGCGGCCAAGCCCTTCACGCCAAGGAGTCCAAGCACTCCAAATCCCAGTCGGTGAGTGACCTATGTAGTTAAAACTTATTAGTTGTAAGTCGTTGTTGTCTGCGGTGTAAAATCACCCAAGTCCACTGTTTACAATCACCTAATGAGAGTATTCTGAAATGACGTTCGCTAGGTGGCAGCACTCAGGTCCAGGCATCTGTCAAAGACCCTATATTTTCTTTAGTCATCACTGAATGATAAACGAATGAATGAATCGAATGATGAACGTCATCATATTTTTATATTGGAAGACCTCTTGTCACAGTGGTGCTAACTGGTGTCGTAAATTTTCACGAAAACCCCCATTCCACTGGCACACCGTGTTTTACGCAACCATGTTGACGCTGGTAACAAATGGGTTGACCGAAATGATGCGCCGTCAGTATCACGGTGGTATGGCCCTAATAAAAATGTTGCTGTTGTCATTATAGTGACGCCACAGTTAGCCGTAGTCATCGTCTCACACTTCTAAGCATTTACAATAATATTTGGCAGTATTCTGCAAATATGATCTGATTTTGCCTTTAAAGTGTTGTGCCGATCCGGAGATTTATTTACCCTATTTTATGCATTACCCCCCCCCCCCCATTCCGCCAGTTATGTTTAAGTCCCATGTATTAGGGGGCGCCTATCGCTATCAATCGTGCACAAATCCAGGTGTACTAAAAGATGGTGTATCTTTTAGTACACCTGGATGTGCCCAAGCCGTCGGGAATACAGGCGCGATGTTGTGTTATGTACACATTTAAACTCTAAAGAATGGTTATGATGACTCTATTCTGTATTTTTCTAAGGCCACACACACCGGGCACCCCTTCAGGAGTGGGCGTGGGCGTAGGAGTGGGCGTGGGTGGCGTGGGCGTCAACCTGGGCGGCGTGAGCGTCATGGGACCCGGAGTCAGCTATGTGCCTGCGCCACATCCTCCGCCTCCCATGGTATGTATCTACTATTTTATAATTTTCTATAAATATATAGACTACCTCAGCTAAATATAGGGACAAGCAGAATAATAAATTATGTATTTTTATAAATAAAGTTACGTCTCACCTAAGTCTACATGTATTGATCAGTACAGAATAGATAGTATGATTTAATTAGTTCACAAATTACCTTTATATTGTGCATTGCGTATAGAGGGAACTTTCCGTATATTTAAAAGTACTTAGTGAAGTTAACAGTATGCCACTTCGAACTCTTAATGCCTTTTCACACGTCCCGGCAACCGGGTAGGCGGAGCCGGGTACCCGGCGGTGAATTGTATAGCCATGTACGTTAGCTTTCATACGTACCGGCTTAGCTTGCCTGCCAAGTGTTACCAAATAGTCGGCACAGGCTACCTGGTTGCCGGAACGTGTAAAAAGGCACTAACTCTTTGTATGAAATACCGTGCTAAGACGTGGTCTGTACGAACATGAATAGCATTGAATATTACTACTAAAGGTTACAAAGTGATTTAAAGTTCGCGTCAAATAACTTTGCCGCTCTGAAATAGGCAACAAATCACTGCGCAGTAGTTAATCGTAGGAATAAAACAGCAGCGCGCATGCGCGGCTAGCGAAAAGCCTAGCTTCAGAGCGGCGAAGTTATTTGACGTGAATTGTATCTCCTCCTAAGTCTGTCTAAATCAGAAAGATGTTTATAAAAATGTTACAAAAGTGCCTGTATTGTGTTACAAAATTGCCTGTATTGTGTTACAAAAGTGCTAGATAACGTAGTCCGTAGCAATGTTACCCGCAGGTGACGGCGGTGCCGTACGCGATGATGGCAGCCGCAGCCGCAGCCGCGCAGCAGCCGCCCGCCTACCTGCAGCACCCGCACCCTGCTGTGAGTACATACATTATTATAGCTACTGGCGAGGTGTCTACAGATTTGCTCTCGTACCTTGACATATTATTTTTCGTTCAAAAAATTATAGTGCCATCAACTCGCCTATAGCAGTTTTCTACTGGACCTTTTATTGTATGATACGGGAAAATCGGGAGACAATTTTTCTGATTATATACGGACCATTTTGAGTTCTATGTCACTCTGATGCAAAGTTACAAACTCATGTGCAACAATTACCAACCCGCACTGGGCCCGCGTGCTAGATTACAGCCCACTCTACGAGGAGAGGAGGCATGTGTCTCAGCAGTGGGATCATTATAGCTGATTATGCTATGTGCAACAATTTAAAAGACGGATAGCGCAATATTGCGCTAAATATTGTTTGTCGTTTTGACATACTGGAACTTCAAAGTCTAATTCGAAGTAGTCAGACGAAAATTACAGCCCAAGGATATATTATTTATGTATTTGTATAAACTTGCGGGAAATCACAATAGGAATATCATTCTATTGGTATACAAAACCAAAGTTAATGAAGCTAATATGTTGGCGAACGGCAACAGATGGAGATGGGGTGCGATTGCCGGCAGTACGCGCCGCCTATATTCATGGTGCCCGACAAACGGGACCGCCCAGATGCGGTGAGCACACGACCAGTGGACATAATATGGGATGAGGAATTATTTGTGACAAATACAATCTTTCATGTTTCATTTACTATTGGTCAGGTGTTTTTGAATATACCAGGAATTCGATAAATAATTAAGGTGAATTTACGCGACTCGTTTGATAAAAATATGACATCGATCTTAGACACTGTCACACAGGAATGAGTGACAGAGAGGAAACCCTACAAAATCCGGTCTTAAAACAAACAAACTCAAAGTACCATTTTCGCCCGGACATTAAAAGATAATTTTGAAAAATCTTAACTTTTATTACTATGCCAAGCAAACCGGTATTCGAAATGATTTTGATCATTTTTTACTGCTTGTCACAAATAAACTCCTTGTCCCACGCCCGCCCGCGTGCAGTGTTCCGTTTTTCCGCAGTGTGTCGTTTCGTAAGGTGTCATGTACAAACGGGTGCTTGCCTCGCCAAACGCCTGGCTAATCCACTATCACAGATTACATGCTAAATGGTTACTTAACTAACTTCATACGAAGCTTGACGAACGAATAGATACAAAGTGGTTGTTTAAATTTAATTTGAACATTCAAATAAGTACTCATTTAATCGCAATACTATTAATCGCGCACCCATAAATAACATTTCCATGATTTTTTCTGCGTAATAGGTAAAGAATCTTCAAGTTCTAATGATTTGAAATCTTCTAACACAAAGTGACCTGGCGAAGCGCAGTGCAGCTTGGTTTTCACTGGCAAACTAATATCAACCTTGTAGCTCTCGAGAAAATAAAGTTGAAAATGAATAAACTTTACTGTATGTCTGTCATGTGATCATGTCCCATGCTCTCGCGGGCTTGCAGAAGATTATTTAATTTCAACTTTATTTTAATGTATATAACGTTCATATTTGTTTGGCTGCGTAAACCGCGCAGCACTTCGTAAAGTCTGCGTAAAAATTAAAGAAAGAAGGAATTTGTGCCACTCCTATAATTATTAATCTTCTTTGCTATTCAGTCTCGTCTCTTCTTCTTTGAATTAAGTGCAAACAAGCATCGCGTATGTATTCGTTCGTCAAGCAACAAATATTACAACTGAAGTATCCATTTCCTATGTTTTCTGCCACCACGTCCCACTGTCACATGGTCATTAACCGTCTTAAACCAACGCTAACGCTTTCAGAGTGATTTTCGTTTGATTTAATAACAACAATGTGTAAGTTTAAGCTAAGTGATAATCTGTTTTCGATAGTATCACGTATTTGTCATTGAAGACTTTTTTATGTTTCACGTTTGAAAATCGGTGAAAACACTTAGGCGAAAGCGTCAGGGTATCCTGAGAATTTCAATTTTGATTACGTTTTTTTTGCAATTTGCAGGTCAGTATCAGGTTGTATGTTGATCATTTTTTTTTTTTTTTTTCTCTTTATTTATTATTAGGGACATTTATACAATTGTATATGCCAGGTCAGTATCAGGTTGTATGTTGATCTAATTATGATTCGCGACCGTAACAAATATTTATTTATAGAATTGTAATTATAAAAATCACCAATACAACTCTCCAAGTTTATATTACCCTATTAAGTGACTAATTCATGAAATCATGCATTTGAGGCCAATTTTAACTGATTATAATTCTGTAAAGCCATATTTGTTCGGTCGCGAATCATTATTTAATCAACATACAACCTGACAGCAAATTGCAAAAAACGTACGAAAATTTGAGTTCTGTGGGCTACCTTAGCGCACAGTAGTTGATTGGGAAACATAAAATCGACTGAGGAACACACTTTTATGATGAAATTATTAAGTTCCCATTTCTATCCTTATCGGTTTCGTTGTAGGATAGTTGAGATAGTATCTATAAAGAAATGTATTATGGAAAAATAAAATTAGGGTGTAAAACATGTACAAGTTTTGTTTTTCATAGTGTGCACTATTTGCACTTTTTTGAATTGGAAACAAGATTGTGAATTGGCCACTAATGAAATTGCATTGTTTTTAATTAGGCCTTTTTATCATGTGTCAGATTACGCAAGTTTATTACGAATCGGCTGATAAGACTTTAAATTAATCAGTTATGAAAGCAAAAAATTTAGCAAATGGCCAAAATCATATTCACTTAAGGATCTGCTGATGATGGCACGTGTGTTGGATCATTTTGTACACTTCAATTGCTATGAGCATTATTGAATTGTTGTCTATTAGCTAGAAATTCAATTCAACTATAGACAAACTGCGATATGAATATCATCATTAATCTCACTTAGGGTAAGCGCACACGAGCCACCTGCCATAACAACCGGTGGCTGTAGCCTCTTGCTGCGGTATTGAGTACCGCTGTAGCAGGTGTCCGCTGTCGGCCCCACGTGTTCGGCGAATCCATTTAAACGTATGAAAAATCATGTGAACTGCTTGTCAATTGTCTACCGGTAGCTCGTTCGCGCCTAGCCTTATGTTGTGCTTATGTATGTACTATGTACTCAGTTGCATAGTAAATGGGATGTGACCTGTGACTGTCTACTGAGCCAATCACAGCGATAACCGTTCAGATTACGTAATGTCGTTGAGTGTTGTAAATATAAAAATAATTACAAGATATAAAAATAATTTATTCGTTTCGAAAGTGCCTTTTAGTCTTTAAGTCGTTTTAATCATAAACTAACATTAATGTTGTTTGCAGTGGTTTTCTATGTTAATACCAATTTAATTGTTGTTTTAAGTGCACTAAACATTATTAATTGCATAACCAATATGGATTTCACGACACCATCACTTATTTAAGTCTTCCAAACAAAAATGTTTTAATTTTACAGAGTAATTCACGTATAAAAAACTACTTAAACTTACTTACTAACTTACTACTTAAAATATACAATTTTATAGTCTTCTAAATAGAACTGCAAAAATCACTTATAAAAAATCTAATACACTATTTTGATCTAAATCTTCTCCTCAGGTTTTAAGCCAACCATCTGTTCAGATATTTCCCATAACTTGGCAGCTAGGTCTTCATTTCTAGCCTTCATACCCATATACCCTTCCCTACAATCGACAAAGTACCCCCCAGACGTTTGATCAATGTCATCAGAAATAGCTAAAAACAAACTAGTCTGGGCACCTTCTACTGGATTCTTGAAGAAACTGTATAAGACCATACTCCTTAACTTCTCTAAAATCGTTGCTTTGTAAAAGCTCGTGTTCACATGACCAGGGTGTAGGCTGTTCACGATCACATAAGTGTCTTCCAGCCTTCGTGCTAACTCGTTGCTAAACAATATATTGCATAGTTTACTATCGCAGTAAGTTCTCATATAAGAGTGAGGACTATTCAAGTCACTGATAGTACCAAACCTATGCAGTGTTGACGTCACAATAATAATTCTGCTTGGCGCAGACTTTTTTAATAAAGGTGTTAGGAGTAGAGTCAGGAGGAAAGGTCCGAAATGATTGACCTGCATGTCCCTGATTAATCCATCTTCAGTCTTGTCTCTGTGTACACCACTAGCGCCTGCATTGTTGATCAAAATATCTAATTTTGCTTCTGAATTTTTGAATTCTTCAACGAATTTTCTCACAGATGCGAAAGAACTTAGATCTAAGTGCATGTATCTGACCCTGCGGTTTCCAGTCTTCTTGATTATCGATTCTGCAGCTTTCTGTCCTCTATTCTCGTCTCGACAGCCTAGTATCACTTTGGCGCCTCTCCTGGCAAGTTCTAAGGCAGTTTGATAGCCAATCCCGCTGTTACCACCCGTAACGATCACCACTTTACCACTCATGACATTGTCGGAGTAACACTTCCCATTTGTTATTTTATTATAAGTTTTTATTAGGATCAGTCCTATAATCAGCCACACTAACCACATTTTGATACTGTAACGTTATGATTTCTTCACTTTTATGTTCACAGTATCACAAAAAACTTGCAGAATCTTGTAAGCAATATTTGAACCGATTAAATCAATATATTATAATTATATTTAAAGTTGTGTGAATCGCGTGCTTCTCGCAATGTCACTGAAAGATTTATCTGTATAAATGGCAAATCATGTGAACGGTCTCATTATCAGCTGTGACCGCGTGGCTGGTATCAAATTATCGTTATCCATTCTATGTTGTAAACAGTTTGCTTCTGTCCGACTGTTTCGCAACGGCCAATTTCGGGTTCAAAGCTGAAGTATTTGTTTGTTTGGTTGAACGCGCTAATCTCTGGAACTACCAGTCGGATTTGAAAAATTCTTTTTGAATTTGATAGCCCAATTCTTGAGGAAGGCTATTTAACATCACGCTGTGACCTTTAGGAGCCGAGCAAAAAGAAAAAAGTCGGAAAGAACGCTAAGCAAATACGAAGTAATAGCGCGGGCAGGCGATGCGATGCGGCGGGTTGGGTCGGAGTAACAAGAAATTTCACGCGGACGATGTCGCGGGCAGAAGCTAGTATAAAGATATTGCTATCGTATTGCTAAAAACTTAAAACGACATGAAGTTACTTCCAATTCAAATTAAGTCCTTTAAAAGAAAGTTTGGGATGCAGACCAAGACGGAGATAGCGGGATGAGCTGTACTCCTTTAGTAAATATTGGTCCTTGGCAGCTCTGGACAGAGAGAGGTAGAAGGGGAGTATCCCGGGAGACGTTTGTCCAACAGTGGGACATTAATAGCTATTAAAAATATAGTTTGATTATTTTATCGCCAATAAAATTAAATTCACTGCTTTCTCCACAATCTGTTGCTAACAATGATATAAAAGATTAAAACCTACTTACTATCGGTAGTTTACGATATCAAGCACAGGCACAGAAGATATCTAAGGGGATTATCCGATGACAATGTTTTGAAATCGGAACGCTCAAAGTTCAGTAAGACAAGTTGGATTCGCTTAGCGTTTGCAAACCTAAACCAGGCTAGATCGCAAATTATTTCCTTTTTAATAGATATTTCAACTAACGATGGCGTTTATATTGTACCTACGGTTGGCAATAAATATACAAAAGCAACGAAATTATTGAAATATCGCTTTTATGTTGATATCTTTTCATTCTTTCAAATATTGACACTTAAGAACAATATATAACACAATTACAGGGTTAAATTAAATTATTCACTTATTAAAACTATTTAAAAAGCATGGAAACTTCATCCTAATCAGCAGATAACTAAGAGATAATTTACGGAGCTAGCTCTTCAACATTAACTTTCTTTAGAAATTCAAATAAGTAATATTGCTTTGTTTTTATTTAAAATCCCGAACATAAGAAATATACAATCTTACATAGGTATAGCTTGTAGATATCGATTCACATACTGATATGGTTATTTAGGTATTAACTCACAATCTCGGGTTATCAACAGTTAAGGGAGATAGAAATTATTATAAGCACACAAGATTGGTTGATGATCGATGATGATACGAAATCATTTGATTTTAATTATCAAGATAACAATTAAAATCTCTTTTAAATAATACACACATAAATCATTATAAATGCGAAAGTGTGTCTGTCTGTCTGTAACCTCTTCACGCTTAAACCGCTGAACCGATTTAGGTGAAATTTTTTATAGAGATAGCTTGAGTCCCGGGAAAGGACATAGGATAGTTTTTATCCCGATATTCCCACGGGGTTGACACCTACGCGGGTGAAACCGCGGGGTGCAGCTAGCAGCCCCGGATCTACGATTTTTTCGAACCGGGGCCAAACCTTGATAGTGGCGCCCCCTCCCTGCAGTGTTTGAGAAAAACTTGCAAATTGTTGATTTCCACTACATATGATATATGATTTCACTAATAAATTACTTATTTTATTAACGCTGATTACTCGCAAACGCAATCAACCACATAAACAAACAGTGTTGTCACTTGACGTTCAACTGTTTGAATTTGTTCGGCTCGGCTCGTATAAATATGTGACGGGGATTCCCCTTTGCAGAAAGATCACGGACACACTGACACTACGCACGCGTTCAAAAATTTACTTGTATGTGTTCAAAAACTAACTCGGCGTATGGAAATAGAAAAGTTTGTTTTTCAAACATATCGTATTAAGATTCGATTACTTGTTAAAAACCTATGAGATTGTAGGAAAAGAGGCTTCATTTGTTCGATATTTCGAATTCTTGTCTCAAGGATTTGGCGCCCCCCATGAAACTGCCGCCCGGGGCAAGTGCCCCGGTTTGCCCCCCCCCCCCTTAGATCCGGGGCTGGCAGCTAGTAATCATAAAGATATCTACTCCGGCTTACCTCTTACAAAAATCGACCCTTCGCTACTGGTGTTGTGTCTATTACTTCGTAATTCATTGGACGTTCAATGTGTTCTCTCAAGTAGTTTGTTTACACGAATTTATGCAGTAGCCGTCATGCGTGTTTTTCGGTAAAATGGATAAACTTGAATATCGTGCGGTTATAAAATTTTTCGTACCTATTGGATGTATTAACCCCTAAGGGAATTCATCCGAAGTTGACAAAAGTTTACGGGGACTCTGCTCCTTCCATGTCAACCGTTAAAAAAATGGGCTGCTGAATTTAAACGTGGTCGCACGTCACTTGAAGATGACTCACGTGAAGGACAGCTGAAAACTGCAACCACACCGGAAACCATCGATAAAGTGCATGATATCGTGTCGGACAATTGGCGAGTGAAGGTGAGTGAGATAGCTGATCCTGTGGGGATATCAGAAGAAAGGGTGCGAAACATCTTGCACACAGAATTAGGAATGCGAAAACTCTGCGCAAGGTGGGTACATCTTCGTCGGCACACATCTTGCACAGAGCTTTTGCATCCCTAACAAATAGCAAATAAGGACATTTGCTGAATACCGATCAAAAGCAAATGCGCAAACGATTTTCGCGGCAATTTTTGGACCGATTCAATAGGGATCCGACCGATTTTAAGCGATGATTTATCACTTTGGATAAAACATGGGTCCGCCACTACACCCCAGAAACGAAACCAGTGGGTGGAAGCCGGTGATTCCGCGCCAAAGAAAGCAAAGGCGATCGCATCTACCGGAAAATTCTAGATCCGGGGCTGATCACACATGTAACAACCGACACGTATGCCTTAATCAAGACGAAACTTTAAGATATATATAAATTGTTCGCGTCGCGTGAAATGATGTTCTCCGCTTAAAGACACCGCCGTTCCGACTTAAGATGGTACTTTTAAATTACACAGTATGTAACGACGCTAATCTCAGCATTAGTGGCGTTCAGTATTTCCTGAAAAGACTAAGCATGCCAAAACAAGTGTAATGTCTCAACTTAACCTTTTCAACGCCATGGACTTCAATAGAAGTTCCGGATTTTCGTGCCACCAGCGCCACGACTTCATTAGAAGCTCATTTTAACTATCTTATAAAAATGATTTTACTGCATTTAAACGCTTTGTTTCGTTTTATTATTTAATATAGCACTGTCTAATACCCTGTTTTATATTTATCCACTCAAAAAAAGCCCTCATTTGTCTTAAAATGGGCAAAAACTCCGAATATTTTTAATAACCCTAGAACGCCAAGGACTTTAAATATAGTCGACCAGTGATGTGACGAAAAGTTACAACTGTTTGATTTCGCCCGTTGAAATATTTATAAATACTACTGTCGTAAACAATTTAAGGTCAGTAAAATATGAACTTAGTTAACTACTTTATAACAAAGGAAAAATAGACGAATTTCCTTCAGATGGTGCCGATTCGGAATTAAATAGTTGTTAGCAATCCTTGCCAATACAATTGGTTGTCAGTGCCCCGGGTGCCACGGACTATTATAGAAGTCGTTCTGTGACGTCATAAGCGTACGGCTGTCAAGGTCACTTTGGCATAGTGCAGCGGTAATCAGGTGAGCGCGCACGCATCCTTCTTTCACCGTGCTTGTAACAATACTATTCTATTTTACTAATAAGTAAACAATAGTGAAATGAATGAAGAACTGGATTCGGATGAATGAGCTTTTAAACATTTCACAATGTGTGAAATCGGATTCTGAGTATTTTCTGGAGAATGTTGAACCAGAACTTCTGGTTCTACGTTCTCCAGATAATATTCTGGTCCAGAAGATGATTCTGGGGTATGTCCAACTAGATAATAATAATAACGTTTATTCATCAAAAAGTAAGAATTCAATAAGTGAAATGTTCGGTGAGCCACAAAATAAGCGTCGCTTGTAGTTATCTTGTGGCTCTGGAGTGCGAATTAAATAAAGTTGTAATGGTTACCTTACAGTTTGAGGAGATTATCATTAACAAGAGATAAGAATTGAAATAAAATAAAACATTATACCTATTTGTGAGATTCAATTGTGAATGCAAAATAAAAATAATAGGGATGTTGCCTGGGTAAAAATAAATCGATTCGATTTAGTCCCTCAGTAAGATTATTAAAAAATATTGAACACGTATTTTTTGTTTTATCAATTAGATAAAAAATTACAAAGATATATCACATCAAAGTTCAGGAGTGGGGGGCTTTGACGTAATAACGTGCTAAAATTTGTAGCACGGCGTGACGTCATACGAAATTTCCAAGCGCTGTATCTTCGTAATTTTTTGTTTGCCAGACAAAAGAAAAAATACGTATACAATATTTTTTAGTAATCTAACTGATGGACTAAATATATTTTCTTAGTCAACTACCCTATTGTTTAGGTACGAAAGACCATAGACCACATCCCTAATCAAAGTTGAATTTAACGTGCTCTGAGCGCCAAGGACTTGAAGTCAAAGAATGACGCCATGAAAGAAATAGAGATGTACCTCATTTCTTCTTATAGCTCTAATTGAGCTGTGCGCTTGTTTCTTTGATACTTTAATTTATAGTGGTTTTTCTTACTGGGATACTGTGACACAAAACAAATATAGAAATATTTAATCAGTTTTTATTTATATTCGTAAAATTATAAATAAAACTTAACGCGTATAAATCTCATTCATCGATATGACGATACCCTCATCACTACTGTTTACTGTATATTTCGTTATACATTTATAGTTTGGCGCCTGGCGAGGCATCTCGTTCTGTGTATGTTGGCGATGAAAAGGTTAATAATACGTGGTGTGTTTACAGCTGGCATATGGAGCCATGGGAGGCGGCGGAGGAGTTGGGGGAGTCTCAGGGGGAGGCGGACAGCCTCCCATGCAGTCGCAGCAACAGAGAAACTTCAGGAAAGGTGAGCATAACGTCACCACGTAAACTGTGCTACAAGGATATTTTGGCGCTCGAATGACGTTGTCCGAGGAGCGCTAAACATTTGTACGATTGTTTTGTGAAATAATATTTTCCGGTGGGAATATCAAATTCAAGAAATACAAAACAGACCAGCACTTTATGATACTTCTAAGGCAATTTAAAAAGAAAAATGTGGGATGAAGAAAGATGTGCGTCGTGTGCGTTGAGTCTGTGAAAAATCCGCGACCGACTTTTTGCGCGCCATGCAGACTTTTTGTGCGCCGCAGACTCGATCGCACAAAAAGTGTGCCGTCTGCGCTGCACCTAAAAAGAAGTAACAAACATATAAACACACACACATACGCTCACAAACTTTTGCCTTTATAATATTAGTGTGATAAGAGAAGACTAACCACCCCTTGGTTAGTCTTCTCTTATACCCAATAAATGTGTTTCGATTATTTTATCGTATCATCTAGTAACCGAGTTGTGTATGTCAGATAGGCAGTCGCGTCATGATAAATACTGGTAATTCAGCTGCATTGGGTTAGACTGGAAGCCGAACCTAACATTGTTGAGAAAAGGCTAGAGAGATAATGAATGACAAGCAACAATTAAAGTAGAAATAACCCTCCTGGCGCAGTTGGGTAAAAAGGAAGGAAGTAGGGTAGAGTATCATTACTCAAAGGTCGGCTATAGTCCTAACATACGTTGACTGTGTAGTGGGCGTAGGTTCAGGCATGCAGGTAGCGGCAGCGACGGGCCAGCCGCTGTTGGCGCCCGCGCCGATGCAGCAGTTCGTGCCCTACCCGCACCCGCACCCCGGCCAGCATCCCGCGCAGCCCGCGTTGCAGTATCAGCACATGGTGAGTACAACACATCTAATGACTGTATTATGTGCTAATTTTTTATTTTAAAATGATCTAATGGTGGTAGGTAAGTCAATTCAGTCATTTTTACTGTCTACTACTACTGAACAGTGATGGAATAGGATATTTTTATTGATAAATAAGAGTTAGCAATAACTAAATCTCCAAATCAGCGTGTTTTTTATACTTATTAGAAAGACTGAAGCTTATTTTTCAACAAAATACAGGGTTTTATGTTCCAGGTATGGTCAATATAAATGACTCTCGGGTCCGGTTAAGCGTCTTTTTACACCTGTTATAAAATGTTCAGCTATCATTCCACAAATAGAATATTTAAAAAAAAAATTTTTTTAATTAATTCTTGAAACATACAACATGTACAGAGATGAACTAAATACCATGGGCGTTTTCTACCAGTTAACCTTTTGAACGCATCTTAACGAAATTGTGATATTTTCATCCAGGTCCGAATGTACCACGGCGGCGTAGGCGGGTCAGTGGGCGGTGGCTCCGGGCTGGGCGGCGGCGAGGTGGGCGTGGCGGGCGTGCAGGGCTACGCGCCGCCCGCGCCGTCGCCCGCGGCCGCGTCGCCCGCGCTGTACCCGCCGCCCTCGCCCGCGCACACGCCGCACCCGCACCAGCACCAGCACCCACATCCGCACCATCATTTCCAGCAGCCACCTTTCCAGGTAAATACTACTCAAGTAGTTGACGATGTAAAACAATGTCCCTCTCAATTATCGAGAGTTTTTATAGAATTTTCTCTCCATTGGACAGTAAATAATGTTTATTTTTTGTTTCCAGGCGTACCACCAGGTGCTATGTCCGCTGATGGGCCCGGGCGGCTCGGGCGGGCACCACCACCACCACCACCACCTGGCCTACCTGGCCAACCACGCGCCGCCCACCGCCTCGCCGCCGCAGCCGCACCCCCACTCGCTACAGGTAACTGTGCCACACACCCACATGGATCTAAATGAACCTGGATGGCGCTATTTGTGAACGAAGATTTCAAGAACCTGTCACATCCAATTGTACTGCATTCGCGATCGAGTTTCCAAACATGAAAACGAATATGTAGTTTTGGAAAAATAACTTTTATACCCTCACATAAGATTACATTTTTATGACTTTTTCAATAGTGCTAGTCATACTGAAATCAACTTAATTTACACTTGTATAAAGTTGATATTTGCATTTGGAATAACAATTGGAATCGAGAGTTTAATTTTAGACTTTGTTCTGCCTCACCACGTTCATTTAGATCCATGTAGTACACGTCAGTCCCACTAACAATTATCTTATGGACTTGAAATGTCCTGTCACAGGAACACCGAACAGCCGATCTGCTGCCGGGTTTGCTATTAAAGTTTTCTCACATTTTAGTGGCCATAATTTAAGCTTCTTACGTCATTCAGGAACATTAGACTGACATTAGGCACGTTTATTTTGTATTCTAACAAGTTCATAAGATACTTGTCAGTGGCTTGTCCCCACTAGGTGTCAAAGTACTGTATTTACTGCTAAAGGTAGTACCGTCATCAAGGAGGTTACCATGCACTTTGACATCAGGCCAAGATTTGACAAAAATTCGGATGTCATGTGGAAATGTCAAGCGATTTTGAACCATGTGCGGTACAACTACAGGTAATCTTTGTCTCGTCAGAACTTCGTCGGTGAGTGCATGTGCACTGCTTGCTGGCGTGGTTGATGATTCGAAGCTGGATCTTGTGCATTTCATACACGCGTTCGTACAATGTGAGTTTCATTCCGTATTTGAGTAGATTCGATAATCGATAACGCGTACTGACAACACTGACAGCCCTACTGAATAACATCGCATCTTTTGTTAATTATTGTGTGTGGGCACGAAATAGATAGGTACATAAGACCGGCATCCTACAACGAGCAGAAATGCACGCTCTCATAAACAGGCATCTACATAAAGCGAGTGCTTGCGCACTCGTGACTGACATTCGTTTGACATAGTTTGAGATCGCGTACGCGTCTACATACGGTCCAAATAAAATACCTGGATAAACAGAATAACGTTTGCAATGGAATGGAAACCTTCATAGTTTTTAGGGTTCTGTACCAAAATGGTAAAAAGGAACGCTTACAGTGAGACTCTGTCTGTCACAGCTGGATATCTCAAGAACTACGAATGCTATCAACTTGAAATTTAGAATAGTTTTAGATGACATTTGCCCAACTATTTTGCAAATTAGAAAGAAATAAAAATACATGTATATTTTTTGCAACAGGGACTGAAAGGTGGTCTGAAAAATTCGAAGTAGGACTATTAGGGCATGTGGGGTATCATATGAAAGAGCGAAATTTGCACATTCTCAAACATCCCCCCCTTATCTCCGAAGTTTGCAAAGAGAAAAATCTGAAATAATTCTATGTGATAGAAGTTTATGTAAGGATTACAGGAAAAATAAAACGAAGTCTCTAAATAGCACACTTTTTCAGAAATCATCAACAAAAGTTACATTAGTTCCACTATCGGTCAATAAATGCCGCTGACATAAAACAATTTCCACTGTTGCCCAAACAGGCGCCACAATCACAACCACAGCACCAGCCACCAATGCAAAATGAACACACAACAAACAAAGAAAACAGCATAGAACCCCTAGGGCAAGAGCTACAAACAACTATGAAACAAATATTACACCAGCTACAGCTACAACACGAAATCCTCATAAAAATTCTCAACAAATAATCCGAGAAATCGATATCATAAGTTACGCATACTGCACCTCAATGCGCAAGGATTGAAAGGTAAATTCCTCGAGCTAAAATCCTTAGCCGACCGTTATAAACCACATATAATCGTAGTCAACGAGTGCCGCGTGGACTTTTCCAAAATCCGCATGAATCTCTTGAACTACGACAAGATTACGCACTCAATCGCGCCGCATCTAACTACAGCCATGTATGTGATGCGAGGAATACGCTGGAGTCAGACCGACGTAACCCCAGGTACCGAAGAAAGAGATCGCCTCATCGAAGGCGTCGCTATCAACCTCACTTATGATCATCTGACCGGTGATTCCCTAAAAATTAAGGGGATATACATACCGCACAGATCAGAGCATTTCGACGCCGCAGCGCTTAATGACGAGCTAGAAGACATCATAACCGAAGCTCCAAACATCACCATTGGGGATCTCAACCTTAAAATGACTGCACTCAACCAGACGAGAGACGAAGGGGCGGGAATACTGGTCCGCGACCTCTGTAACTCCGACGTCTGCACCATACACCACACGGGCCTACCCTCACGACCTAACAGTGCGGGCTATGGCATCCTCGATGCAGCCATCTTCTCGCACGATGCACAAGCTTTCGATACCATAACATGCCGACAAGCAACATCGGTTGGCTCCGATCATATGCCCTGGCTACTGGACCTAAGCATAGTGGTGGACAGAGAGAAAACACTGGTAAGAAATACCCGCGCTATTGCAAACAACGAAGAAATCAGACAACGATTCCAACAAACCCTATGGGACAAAACCACGCACCTACCAAAGGAAATCACAACCGGCGCAGAATGCGAGGAATATATACTACAACTAGAAAAAGCCATCACAGAAACCTTGGATGAGTATGCGCCACTACATGAAAACAACAGAAGAGATAAACTTCCAGAAGAGATTAATGAATTGATCGATAAAAGAAACCAAGCAAAAAGTAAAGCGTGGCGACTACGCCTTAACCAGGACAGAATAACGGAACAAAGAACAAACTACAATCGTCTGAAACGCCAAGTCCAGCAAGCACTCGTGGAATATAGCAGCGAAAAATGGACCCAGATAATAAACAATCCACAGAATAACAGAGCCCACATGTGGCAAATTCAACGCAACCTGAAGGCTCCAGTACAGAGACTCCCCCACATTGAGGGTTGCAACAGTGAGAAAGAAACCATCGACACCCTGGTCGACGCAGCGATAGTCACAGAAGCCGAAATAAACAACGAAGATAAGAGCACAGAGAAGACCACACCGTTCCAGCCTCTCGACCCAACATCCATAGAGGAAATCAGATTCGCGCTGAGACGCTTTAAAAATAGGAAGGCGCCTGGCCCGGATAAAATCAAAGCAGATGCCCTTAAACTCGGAGGCGACTCCTTTCTCATCAGGTACAAAGTGATAGCTGACTACCTGTTACTGACAGGTTATTATCCTAACAGATGGAAAATCGGGGAGTGCATCTTCCTACATAAAGCAGGTAAGAATCACCGGGACGCCAAATCGTACCGACCTATCACTCTCCTAAACATCATGGGTAAACTACACGAACGTCTGCTCTTGTCGCGCCTGCGGCAGACGGCCGACAGACTCCAACCGCCGTTCCAACATGGCTTTACCAAGTATAGAGGAACAGGAACACAGATCCTTCGCACCGGCAAGTTCATCACAGATGCGCTGGAAGCGAAGGAAAGTGTGGCCATGGTTCTGACGGATCTTTCGAAGGCCTTCGATTCAATAAACCATGAAGGTCTTACGAAGAAGCTTCAAACAGCTGACGTCCCGAACAACATCATCAAAACAATAGAGAATTACCTGAGCGGTCGCAAAACCTACGGACGCTTTAGAACCACCGACGGCGACGAAAAACCGGTGCCACACGGGGTACCCCAGGGCTCTATCCTGGGTCCGGTAATTTTCAATCTATACGTACACGATGTTTGGGACCAACGAGACCGGATACGCGGACTCAAGCTCTCCCAATACGCCGATGACCTGTGTATCCTTAACAGGTCTCCCGACCCGAATAGCGCGACACACCGCGCGGGTTGGGCCGCCGACACCGTCATCAACTACTACCGTCGCTGGGGGCTAAAATGCAACGTAGACAAAACAGAGTGTGCTATGTTCACTCACAAGAGAAACTACCGCAGAGCCATTCGCATCAAAGACGAGATAATCGAATATAAAAATAGCATAAAATATCTGGGCGTATACTTAGACAAGACCATGACCATGGGCAAACAGACGGATTACGTCGTGCAGAAGGCGCGACGAGCACGCGGCGCGCTAGCCCCTATCATAGGCTGGCACGCCAAAACGGATATGACTGTGAAACTTGCTGTCGTTCAGGCCTGCCTACTTCCTATATTGGATTATGGCGTGGTACAACTACTCTCACGTTACAGTAAGAGCAACTTACTTAAAATTGAACGCCAATACCGAATGGCTCTCAAGACCAGCGGACAATTCCCAAGACGCCTAGAAACCTCACTACTCTGGGATATGCTCGATTGGGATCCATGGCACCTTCGTGCACAAGACTTAAACGAGGACATGCTGCGCCGACTCCGCGAAATGCACATCGAGGATCTAGAGACCCCTGGTGACGCATACCTCGGATACGGACAGCACAACCCCCTCCTAACTAATACTAGACTAGGTCAAATTGACTATGTACCAAAAAAAGACAGGAGTCGGCTGCTCAGCAAGCGAACGACCGCTCCACGTCCCCATAAACTGTAATTACTTGTAAATAGGATAGGGCAACATAGAAAAACACTATAAATTTATATAAAGTTATTCTGTACATACTAACAACCTCGCAGCACACACTACACGACACTTTATAGATCTCCTTTAGACAAAAATAGGTAGACTGTAAGTAGCTGACACACCCACAGGCCGAATACACCACCGACCTGTGGACATAATGTAACATAAGAACCAGGGAAATAAACATCTATTCTATTCTATTCTATTCAGAAATCATCAACAAAAGTTACATTAGTTCCACTATCGGTCAAGAAATGCCGCTGACATAAAACTGCTATATTCTACACCGCAGTGCACAGTGTTAAAATTCTCTGACAAATATGGCCGATATTCGTCACCGATGAAAATTTAAAAACATGATGGTACGGAACCCTCGGTGCGCGAGTCCGACTCGCTGTTGTCCAGTTTTTTTTCTTAATGTCGAAATTGTAATTGATATCTCTGAGTTTGTTTCGGCCTTTCTTCTCAGATTAATCAGATAGGAAACGCCGACCTCATTTAGTTTAAAAAAATATGATTGACCTGTAAGTGTTTGTGCAAACCTACTTACAAAAAATAAAAGATAAACTACTGTGGTCTGCAAAAGTTTGTCTAGGTGTTTTGTTTCGACCTTAATTATAAGGTGCGTGCGCTTGTTTTAGCTCGTTTTATGGAGCTTTCTGTACCTATCCATTTCGTGGTGTGGGTTTTCATGAGGATATCGTCGAGTAGTAGATAAGTGCCCGCCTGTCGGTCCGCAGGGAGTGCTGATGCCGCCCAGCCACGGCTCGTCGGGCGGCTCCACGACGCCGGGCGTGGGCGCGGGCGGCGCGCACCCGTAACGCGACCGCGGGCCTCACCGCGGCCGCGCGGCGCGCCCCCGCGCGCGCGCGCCCGCGCCGGGCCCGCGCGCGCGCGCGCACGTGAGCCTCAGCCTGCGCCTGGACTACAGCCTGTACGTGCAGTACGCCGCGCGCTACCGCCGCGCCTGACTCAGTGTAGTGCCGCCAGGACACACCGTGCGTGGAGCGTGACGCTCATATTATTTCCTTGCTTGTACTCTCATTTTCGTATTACTACCGATGTTAATATATTAAAGGAAATAGTTTATATCGGATTTACATGTAAATAGTCGAAGTAAGCTATTCGTTGTAATTTCAATTTCAATCCGATATATCGTGTAACTTTCATTGTGTTGCGATGTACTGAGTTACGATCACCAGTCAATAACATAGGTATTGGACGTAAAATCAATAGCGATGTTATTATGCGCAATGTAATCTAGAACAGCCTGGAGGTCTCTGCCAACTCAATCATTGTGAAAGTATTGCTGGACAGTAGTTTTCTAATTTTGCTGCTGGCAGCATCACTTATAATTTGCGGTCTCATAGAAAAGAACAAACTGTTTTGCTAGTTCGAAAATTGATTTCAATTATTTATACACGCAAAAAATTATAATTTTGACCTAAATTAACTCTAGAAAAACTTGCG
Source organism: Luperina nickerlii (assembly GCA_963855955.1). Taxonomy (NCBI): domain Eukaryota; kingdom Metazoa; phylum Arthropoda; class Insecta; order Lepidoptera; family Noctuidae; genus Luperina; species Luperina nickerlii. The sequence continues at coordinate 10,316,285 of OY979682.1, forward strand.
AGTATCAAAATTTGTATAAAAAGTGCACTGGCAAAGCTTTTTATGTAATATTTGTAACAAATGTCCATTGAGACTTATTTGTGGAGGTAGTACGCGGGAAATCTATGCAGGTTTACTTAAAAAGGCGCTGCTATCCCCACTGTGTATTGTTACAATTAGAAAGCGGAGATTTTTTAATTTTTTATCAAAATTAGCACGTAGACTAGGAGGCCTTCATTTTTTTATAAAAAGTCATCATCGTCACGAAGAAATAGTTATACTTTTAACGCCATCAAAATATTTGGCGATATTCAAGTATTTATTAGGAGTGACGCGATGTCATCATTGTGCGTTGTCTTACAAGCCGTGGGGTGACGCAGCTGTAATACTTTTCTAACTTTAAAAATACAACGCAAAGTAATAACTTGTATGCCTTCTTCGTATCGATACGTTCATCGCAATAATTGATGTTTTTTAATATTTTTCTAAATAGTTTTACTCGGTATTTTCACGTGGCAAAATATTTTCGAGTTTTAATTGTTATTGTTTGTTATATACATTTAGTCAATTAAATAAACTAGTACGGTAAATAAAAATACGGAATTATCCATTTTGGATATAAACATACCATTTTCTCCACTCATCATAATTTAAATGACGCTGATTTTTGTGATTATAAACCAAAGATATGAAAACATCTTTTACAACAAGTAGTTGCCAATTATAAATAAAAAAATATATAATTTATTGAACAATTTAAAAAATGGTTTCAATTTTGTATAAAATTAAAGTTGTCACGTGAAAAAACAGAAAATGTGTATTATCTTTGAAATAATATGAATACCTGACCATTCTTTCCAGTTTTTGAAAGTTTAGTTAGTGTTGCCATTCACATGAAAACACTGTTTAAAATACTTTTGTTAGTTTAGCACGGCGGGGAATAAATATTAAATATTTAAGAATGGATGGAAGATTGTATGTATGTGTGTGTAAGAAAATATAGTGCGTCTTGTACGGACGGAATGTGGTCCGCCCGCACGCGGAACTGGGGCGGACATATGTATTATAATTAGATAATTCACTCTCTATCATACTTATCGATACAAACTGGGAGGAATTTGGTAACAACTCGTCAGTTTATTATATGTATTGTGAGCCAGGCACACACCTCGCAAAGTAAGGTGCATGCCAGTTTTATATAAAAAAAAATGAAATAAATCGAACTAAATATCATAATAAAGTTTGATACAAAATAGTCTACAACTATTATTAATAGAATTTTATAATAAATACATGATATTTATCGGCAACAAAAATCTTTTTATACTAAAAAAAAAGTAGTAATTATCAAATTCCTCTCAGTTGTGGTCGGTAACCTTTGTTTCCTCGTTTATAACGACTATCGCCATTCTGAGACAGCGGTCAGTTCGTTAAACTGTATTTATTTAGGTTTAGGGTTTATTATTGTGAAGGTACCCTCCGCGATTTCTTTACCAATTCCAAAGTGTCAATTGCACTTTAAAAATATTAATTTATGAAATTGGAAAATAGTTACTATTAAAATTCGTAATGTAAATTATGGGCGATATTTTAGATGCCAGATCGATGTGAAAGATATTGCAACGTCTTTCATTGGACAGTTAAAGTGAAATAAGTATCGGGACCATCCTAGATGCTCAATGTTTACTGAGACATGACGTTAGTGTCTCTCGAGTCATTAGTTTATTTTATTTTATACATTTGCAGCTTTTGAAAAGGCAACGTAACTAGTATACTACGAAAGATACGGACTCCCGAAATTATGGTATCGCACTACCGTAGCCGACTCCTTATTGAGAATGCCAATTCACTTGCGCTCACTACTTAGCTTATTCGCTACAAATATCACCCGTAGCCAAGTGCTATTTATTCTTTTTAAAAGAAAATAATTATTCGTAAAACATTTTATATGTTCCTTTGATATGGAATGTAGTAAGTGCGCCTTTTCAGGGTGCATGTGTTAGTGACACTCAGCCCTTAAGTGTAGGATATCGTAAAGAACTGCATAATATTATAATTCCTCTCGCGAGTCGTTGCGAGACTCCTATCGTCCTTGTAGAGGTCACGTGGTGGATAAAAACAACGATTTTTCGCAAATTACTATTCTGTGAACTTATTCGTCTTATCTTGTCTGTTTTCAATAAAATTTGGACCACTGATAGAGCCCATCAAGTAGGTCGGCCATCATCTCCTCGTAAACTTATTTCTTTTCTTCAGGGAGCTCTCATGGCATGTCTCGTTCGGGGTGTTCCTCCGTAACGTACCGTTTTTATACGTCCTGAAAGATCAGAGAGGTTGTTTGCAGCTTCTCCCGATCCCTGAAAACTTGTTCCCTTGTCAGATATAGTTAAGGGTTCCAAAGTCACTTCTGTAGGTTCCCAAATCCGAATTCTTGTCGACGGGGGTCTCCTTGTTCCTGGAGCTCAGAGATGATATGATCTAGGGTTAGAGAGGGGTAGACCTTCGAGTGGACATCCTGTATTGTCAAGAGTTATTGCTCTACGCTGGTGGTACATTTGGTCAAGGTCTCAGAGCACTTGTTAAAAACCTGGTGATATCATTGAAACTTTCCTTAAACAGCTTAGTTTGGGATACTACCTCCTTTTCTCTAATAGCTAAGTTGTTAATCATCTCAGGGAGTCCTCCTAGAATCACATTGGCATTGGTAGCTGTCACACAGGTCACAGTAGCCTCCGTAGCTGAGATACCTCCCAACAATGCCCTCACTCCCAAGCGACAGTTGGAGGACACTTGAGGACAGTTTCAAGTTGAGTTGACGTTTACTAGGTCCTGCTCGTGATTCAATGGCTTTTAAAACAGCTCTAGGGTTTGGCATCTGACGATAATATATCCTACCAGATAACAATTACTAGGCAATCTCTCTGATCATCAAGGCCCTAGTTCCGAATTCAACCTTGTCTTGTCTGCAAAGCTTCAAGAATTGCGGGATCCTCATTGGAGGCTCCTATTGACTCATGTGAGCCCAGAGATTTCTGGCTGGAGGTGCAGGATATCAAAGACTTATGAGGGTCGATCCCTGGAGATGATGTCGCCAAAGGAGATATAGAATAATTAACACTGATAGCAGGAAAACCTTTCATGACCACTGTCTCTGCTAATTGGATGGGTCTACCTGTCGTGGAGGCAAACTTGTCATAATTTGGAAGGTCGGAAAGAGATAGAGGATGATTGTCTTCCTTTTCTTAACATCTGGCCCGCATGAGTCCTCATCTGACTCAATCTCGCTTCCATACTCGGATTCGGACTTCGATATGATATTAAGTTATAAGGGTGTAGAAAAAACATGTATTTTCTTCTTCATTTGTTTTTCGCGTTGCAGAATACTCTTATTTAATGAGGCCTCACAATTTTTTTTGCCACATGAAATCGAGGCCAGTCTTCTTAAATTCACCACCAATACTAATTTAAGTTATGAAAGTTTATTTTATTTTTGTGTTCCCTTTATTCAAGCGTAAAGGATATATTGTGCGAATCGAAGGTTCTTATTTTCAAATTTTTTCCATGCGTAATTCTTAATCAGGCGAGGTCATGCAATAGTTTTATTTAAGCGCCTAACAGATATGAACTCTTTAGTTTTACTGCCAGCACCTAATAGAAATGTAGTATTTTAATTTTATAACATCTACATAATATTTTTCAATATATAAAAAAATATGATAAAATTCCTATATTACAATTTAGTTACATCTATGATTTAGAATGGAATATTGTTTAATTTCTGTGCTTAACAGGTCTTTAAAGCCTAGTTTCGTTAAGCAAATGCTGGAATATACTTAGGCTTGTGTTCACCAACATTTAAATCAACTGTTTAGATATTTAAACACATATTTAAAATTTCCTCAAGAAATTGACATAAACCAACTGTTTAATACCTAACCGGTGGTTTGAATGTTGCTGAATCCAGGCCTAAGTATAATAAGCGAAACTAGCCTTTGAATAATTTGTTTAGTTACCCTTCGCGTTTCAAGGAATTGTAACAGGATGCGTTACAGACGCAAGTAGGTTTGACAATAAAAATATAAACTTGATAGGTAGGTGTAAGGAAGTTAGGATGCATATACATTATTTACGACGAAACTGACACTGTTCACATAAATTAACGTCAGGATTGTCACAGAAATGCGTCAGCGGATATATTTCGTTAAATAAAAGTAAGGCTCACAAGATTTGCACAATAAAAAAAAACATTTTCTCCCATAGTGATGTATAGGTATTTATGAATAAGTTTCAGCTTGAATCGAGGGTCGTAAAATGCTTAATATAAAAGTGTGGCATCAAGGGGAGCTAAGTCCATGACCTCCGCGCGGTGCTCCCTGGGTAGCGCCAAATGTGGACGATGACATTCACATTCTTTTATAACAATCAATCTGCTAAATGAATAACCATGGAGTGCTGCAGGATTTCTTTAAAAAACACATTCGAGTTCTTCCTGTAATTTATAAGCGCATTCCTTTTGTAAAATTTGATGGATTACATAAACAGATCATAATGAAACACTCCCAATGAGTTGCTCTGTTTGGATACATATAGGATATACACCGCAGCAGATTTGTGTAGATTTAAAGTAATTAAAATAGACATATTTATATAAATAAACAGACAAATTGCGATATAAACATTGACATGTATATAATGTAAATATTATGATATAGAAGGGAGTTACTAGTGTCCTTTCCCATGAAACGGCATATAATTTTGTGATGTGTAAAGTTTTTTCGACCATGATATCATTTAAAAAAAATCACAAAATAAAGTTTGCGGGAAGGGCCTATCAGACCCGTACCACGTTCGTGACTCGTAGTGTTCGAGAACATGGTATGGAGTCTCGTGTACTGTTTTATTTTTCTTTTTTTTTCTTGTTTTTATTTAAATTTTTATCGCGTGAGTGACTCCACCGCGTATGTTGTCTAAATGAGAGTGTGTAATAAAGATGTAAGTGCGTGGTTGTCTGTTATGCGCCATAAAGTAACGATATATTTTTTTTTGTGTGAGGTGTCACGACTGGTGGCGCGGAAATGTTCATGTTTTAGCTAGGGATACTTCTTTTTCTCGTAAAATTTGTACGTGCTTACGAAAGACGTTCGAGTTCCTTTGGCCACATTATATTATAACGGTTGTGGTATACATTTTCTTATAAGATTCCCATATGAAATGCAACTATGAAAGCGCCGTAATGTACTACTTAGTATATTATTCAACGCACATGTTGGTGCATTTACTAAAAGAGGGACAAATCAGAGATCGGATTGTGAATTGCCCTTCATGTATAAAAAAAATGATCAACCAGTAAAACGACGGGCAAGATCTCGTCGAAACTAGGATAAAGGGATGACTCCATTGTGCCTTTATCAATGGTGACATGTGACTACTCGATCACGAATAATGACTACTGAACTGTGACGTATCAAAGTAAACGGTACTGATATTAATAGTTTGAATAAATGGAAGTTGTTGAGACAATACTTTAGATCACATTCCTTATCGTTATTAAACCTAAGAGTCAATTGAAGCTAGATTTAATAATAACGTGGCAGAAATTAATACTATACTTAACACTTCCTATCTGGACAAGGATAAGTAAGTTAAATGATATGTTCTTACGGAATTTATTACGTTACTAAAGTAATTCTTTGAAAAAAATTTGTCATAAAAATTCTAATAATACTAATAAATAGATTAGTCTTTTATTAAGATACAGAACAATAGAGTTTTATTAAGATACAGAACAATAGAGTTAGATCCTTTTTAGTCTAAGGAATGTCTGAACAACTACTATTTACTCATGTTGCTTTTGGAGCAAGTGGCAATTGTATTTATGTTCTTCCCTGATTTCTTAATTTGCATAAGTTGACTTTAATTGTATACTGCTCAGAACACGCCCCAGCTAGGTGAGATCAACAGCTCAGCCCAACGATTTGCCACTTGCTATTAAGCATGATTGAAGCTTCAAATATATCATTTTTATAATGATCACATTATAAAAATGATAATTGTAGACTCGGTCCAATCTGAGCAGCTCATACATTTTTTACCTCGTATAAGGCACTTTCTTACATGTAAATATTTGTTACCGACTCCACTGTCGGCACGGACGATTCGAAAACCCATTGTGTATGTATAGATAAAATTCTATGAAATTGCCTTATAGATGTGTGTTGCCCCTGCGCACCCCGCCGGGGCATAATGTAAGAATGTTACCAACGTGTAGACCTAATACTTTGAGGTTTTAACGAAATGCTCTTTTAATCACTACTCAAAAAGATAAACCAAAACTTTCTTACAATAATTAAAATAGCACTTTGGTAAAATTTCCAGTATAGGTGTAAATTTTGTAAAGACTGAAGGAAAATAATGTGTGTGGAAGTAAGCAGAGGTAATTGTAAAGTGAAATTGGATTTTATAGGAGTGAAATATAGAGCCAAAAACTCATATTGTATATATTGTAATTGGCTTGATGCGAATCAGGAGAATTTAATGGACAAACAACAGTGCCATCGCTATTGAGAAATAAACTTCAAGATATTTACTGTAAAATTGTAAAGATTTGCTAAAACTACTGCTTTGGCGCTATGAGGTACCTACAATTTTGTAATAAATCTTACCTAAAAAAAGTTCTAATGATTCGTTTCAAATAAGATATTGTAAGAAATTGCTGCTTAATTCTGCTTGTCGATGAAAGATATGATTTGTGAAAAAAGTGCTTTTAATTTGTGAGCCCAATGACGGGCGTGTAAAGAGGAATGTGCCAAAAGTGGTATGGCATCGTTTATCGTTTGTTGGACACACAACACCTGTGTCGACGAATATTTTTCAATAAAAAAGTAAAAAAATGTGTTTTAAACACAACAGTTCTGTGTTTTTATTATAATTTCCCCATCGACACTCCCTATTATCTAAACTATTGCGCACAAGCTGCGTCAACTTACGTACAATGCGTGCCACGAAAGAAGAGACTTGACCCCGCCTCCCCCGCTCTTTCCGCTGCCCCTATGACGTCCGGTCCCGTCCCGCACTCGGACCTCATACCGCTAAAGATACCTAAAATCGTGTTCTGCGCATGTCAAACCACGTGGTGTGTCAAGTCTCTTCTTTCGTGGTACGCATTGTAACCTACCGAGTTATGACAACCAAAACTTTAACAACAAATAAAACTTTACGTCTACAAAATAGAGTAACTCATACGTATTTGTAATTTCTGTGTTACGCAATTTTTCTATAATTGAACAATTCTGTAGACTTTAAAGTTGACAAGCCGGTTTACCCCATCAAGTCTTGCTGCAATCAGACCCTTAAACTCGTTCAACACATTCAGGATGGTTTCGAGACAGGAATGGTCACAGGTGCTGTTCGTGGATCTGTCAGCTGCCTGCGATACGGTCAACCTCAAACTGTTGTTCTGGAAGATGGATTTCCCTATTAAAAACACTATGATTTCTTCCCAAACAACTTAATTTGGTCGGGTTATACGCGGAGATTTAGTATGGAAAGTAATGGAAGCTAATTTCTCTTCAAATACAACACTTAGGAATCTGAAGTTTTGGTCGCTATAACTTCTTTAGGAGTACTTACTAGTTTTTGTATAAATTTGGGACTTGAAATGAAAATTTGGCACCGTGACTATCGCCATTCGACCAATGGCGTTGTACCTATATCTCGTAAACTACTGGAGTACTAATTTTGGGTACTAATTTTCTATGTAGGTTTGAGGAAAGCGACAAGCTTTTCTAACTTGGAATCAACATTCAAAGTCGTGGCCCTGCTGAACAATTGCGAGAAAGTTATCATCGTTGATTTCTCGGTAAATACAAATGTTATAGTTCTGTTTTTTTTACGAAATAAATCACATATAAGGGTACTAAATTATTTGTATACCTACTTAGAATAGCTGTAGCGTGGGCCCTTTTTTGGCGCTCATGGTGGTCCTGCTGAAGGGAGCGTGACTACCGCCGGACCACCTTCAAACTCGATTTTTTCAAAAACTACAAAGGTACCAATTTTGTTGTTCGAGTACTAATTAGTACCAATTGAGCACTAATACCAAATATGGAAGCGATTGGCGTTGGTGGTCCTGCGGTAGTCACGGACATGTTTTTCTAACTTGGAATCAACATTCAAAGTCGTGGCCCTGCTGAACAATTGCGAGAAAGTTATCATCGTTGATTTCTCGGTAAATACAAATGTTATAGTTCTGTTTTTTTTTACGAAATAAATCACATATAAGGGTACTAATTATTTGTATACTTAGAATAGCTGTAGCGTGGGCCCTTTTTTGGCGCTCATGGTGGTCCTGCTGCAGGGAGCGTGACTACCGCCGGACCACCTTCAAACTCGATTTTTTCAAAACTACTAAGGTGCCAATTTTGTTGTTCCAGTACTAATTAGTCCCAATAGAGTACTAATACTAATTATTTACCAAATATGGAAGCGATTGGCGATGGTGGTCCGGCGGCAGTCACCGACATGCCGGTTTCAGGTCTACCTTCTCTCGGAAAAAGTCGTTGGAGAGTGCAGAAAAACGGCCTACCTCGAGCTAGTGTCCCTTACCTGGCACCACTAAAGGAGTGGTGCCAGGTAAGGGACACTAGCTTAATATCTCCACCAACGACCAATCATCCAGCCCGAATACGTCCCGGTTCCTCTATGCAGACGACCTCGCCCTCACCTCCCAAGCCCCGACCTCACCCACCTTTGAGGAAGTTGAGGCGCAAGTTGGACCTTGTGTAGGCCGCAGGAGTCCACTGGATGTGAGAAGCAAAGAACCGGTCGAAGTGGCGATGAATGGGGCGGCCTAGCTATGTCTAGCACTGGACTTCTTTCGACTGAAATGATAATGATGAGATCTATAATTAAGCCAGTAGTAAGGGAAGCGTGGCGTTTGGCACAAGAAAAACTGTTTTTACAAAAAAAAAAACAACTTTCAAATAACACACTACAAAGAGAAAAATAACTTAAATTTCGGAAGTCGGTGTCGCTGGGTTCGCATTTTCGTTGTATGCCACCGACTTCCGAAATTAAAGTTTCACTTTGTAGTGTCATATTTATTTTATCAGTGACGGGAAGTTATTATGACATCATCAAAACTAAACTGAAGACATAAATAAGTGGCAAAAATACGTTTTATTGAAGCTAACTCAAAAACTACCCAGGCAAATTTAATAAAATTTATAGATATGTGACCGCCACTGAGGCATGCATACCCTATCCATTAAAAATAGTATATTTCATTACAAGTGCGGAAAGGTTGTCATTGCAAAGAGTTCCGACAAATGTCTACCCGAGCCGAGGCGCAGCCGAAGGCGAGGGTTGACAGTCGGAACAAGTTGCAATGACGGTTCCGCACGTGTACTGAACGACTATTTTTAATACAGTTGCGAAAAAATGAAGCACTTTAATAAAATAATAAAAACACAATAAACTCAACTAACCAATGGCGCCAACCGTAGAATATAAGCAGAGATTTTTTTCTTCACCCATTCTGGTAGGCAAAGGGAACTATGCCCATACAGCCAAGTCTTCAGTAGAATTATTTTATTGATATGAAATGAAAATGAAATTTAATGAGATGAAATGAAATGAAACCTAACCTAACTCATTCAATCAAATCATTAAATCTGATATTGAAACAAATTAGTAGCTTCTTTTTAGAAATATACGTATTTGCATGAATCATAAAAACTTCAATGAATTTTTTTAGTAAAAACTTCATGGTTGGTTTTTCTTTTTAATAGACATTATTTTGACAGTTGGGAAAGAGAACGCACGAGTTCGGGAAAGGTAAAAAAAAAGCACGAGTATGTAATAGCCCACATCCCGAACGCTATACGTCCCTGCAATACGCCACTTTTTGAGCAACTGTATTAAAAAAGAATTTTTGTAATCGATTTACAACTGCCGGAGATATCGCGTAACATACAAAAAAACAGTCAAATTGAAAACCTCCTTTTTTGAAGTCGGTTTAAAAGAGAGTCCGATGCCCAGCAGTGGGTGAAGTCGGGCCGTGGACGATAATAATGAAGGGATGCCATAATGGATAAAAAATAAAAGAATATTGATAATTAATTCGAATAATAATTTAATTTTACGCATATGTTTGGATATAATACTATAATAACTTAATATGTGAGCGTCTGAATTACCTGCCTCTGAGTAGCGCTTCCAGGTCCCGCAACTTTGATGTCAAAGTGGCGGGACCAGGGACGTCTTGACATACTTCCTTTACCTTTAGAGGTACAAATGTCTTGTTTACGGTACAAATGTAGTACAAACACTTTAATGTGATACATTTTAAATTGGGGACTTGCACCCGTCATCTTGACGCTCACCTTAAAATAATAAATTTTACATTAGAATAACGTGTTTGACTAATAAAGTTACCCCATTCAGACCAGCGTATTTTCCTTTACGTGTTCAATTCGAGACACAGGTTGCGTGAAATCCCCACGCTTTTTTAGCATGGTACATGCCACCCATCAAACCGTGTTAAGTTTGTGTTACTTAAACACTGTTTAGTAATCGACTAACGTTTTGTTTTTTACAAAACGTGTAAAGTTAGTTGACGGTTTGTCTACAGATTAATGAATGACCTATAGATGACCGTAACTATTTAATAAACAGTGCAACATGTACCATGCTAATAACCATGGTGATTTCACGCAACCAACCAGTCGGCTGACCCATTTCAAAACCTAGTAAGGGACACTTTTTACAAAAATCGTTTTATTGCATAATCTTGCTAACCTAGAAGGTCTCTACCAAATACAAAAACACCAGCGTTTTAAACTTACATAACAGGAGATATATTTAAGCATGGATACCTAGTAAGTGCACCTTTCACTCCCTAGTGACCATTTTAAAACCTAGTAAGTCACTTTAACCAATTCAAAACCTCTTTTACAACCATTAGCATTTTTTTTTACTTAACATAAATACTTTCCATAGGCTGACCAATATAACGTTTATGCGCTCTCCTGTAAAATTTAATTTTAAGTCCTTACTAGGTTTTGAAATGGGGCAGCCGCAGTGTCTCGAATCGAACGCGGAAAGAGAAATACGCTTCAGGGCATTGCTTACATTTACAATAATTTCATTACCTATTTAGATTAAAATAAAGCACTGATATACAATTGCCACAACAAATTACATATCTCGAAGAACTTGCACTAAATGCATAGGGAGACCAGGTACCTTACGGACCATCCATATATTACGTCACACGAATTTTATGACTTTTGGGGCATTTGTGTGACTCTACCCTGTTGTAAACCTGATATTATTTATTGATAGAGTTAGTAATATTTTAAAGTTGGTAGTTAAGAGTTGAAGTTTAGAGTTTTAATTTAATACTTTAGATTTATACAAGTGACGTCATCAAGCTTATGTTAAATATTATGAATCGTCCTCTTTGTCACAAGATGTCACACTTCGTTGACGCCTAGCCAAGGCGTCAACTTCGAGTAAACCTGCGCGACCAAACGGACTGCGAAGCGGGAGCGGTCGCGCGGCGGACGCTCCTCGTGTTAAATATGGCGCCTTGCACACCTACGCGACCGCTAGGTGTTCACGTTTAGTTACTCGTTGTTGGCGCTCCCGCTTCGCGTCCTGCGTCCCACGTACTCGACGCGCAGGTTTGGCCGAAGCTTTAAAGTATGACGTAATTTCTGGATGGTCACTTGCTCGTACATTTTGATATCATTTCATTACATACATCAACAGAACTGCTCAAACGTTCCTAATATGCCTAGTATGCGTCCTATGCACTCCTTGCATGGCTGCCTTCACTTCTTCGAAGAACGACGTGGAGTTATGGACTGTGGTGCCTCCGAGGACTATCCTGACTCCTGGATATGCCTGGTTGATCTGATGCACGCATTGGGCCTCTTCATAAGTGGCGCCACCTACGATGAAGATGAAAATGTCTTGAGGGCGCCTGCCGTACGCTCCGTCATCGCCGCCAAGAGTTGGGTACAGGTTTTCACGGAGTTTGCCTTTGATTAGGTCTTCGAGAGTGTCTTTTAGAAGAGGCGTGTGTTGTGTGTAGATGTTTTCTACTCCGTTGAGACCCTGTAAGGAGAATGAATTATTGTTACAACCGGCTCTAGTAAAAAAATATATATGTTACGGGCAATTTGATAAGTCCGGGCACTATTAATAATGACCGGTCTGTATTAATAATGCCCGACTCAATTGGGCAATGTGATTAAAACAGCAAGATTAATCACTTTTCCCGGCCATTATGAATAATGCCCACCCTATCTTGGGCAAAGTAATAAAATAGGTGAACTGTAGTGTTTTTGTTTATTAAATGAGAACTTAGGATGCAAGAGCGAGCGATGCGAGCTCGGGAATTAGGGCACCCCGACTCGGACAGGTTAGGTTCGAAGGGGATGACGGGGGCTCAAGTGAGCGAGCGGAGCGAGCGAACGAGCCCCTGTCATCCCCTTCGTGTTAGGTTTCTTTAAACCCTGCAGACAGAAATAGGGGCCCCGCGAAGCGGGGCTCCGTCGACTACGCCAATTATTATTGTTATGCTTTAGAATGTTATGCTTAATAAAGTTATGCTTTAGAGCAGGGGTGGCCAAGTTGGTTCGACCCAAGATCTACTGTTCACTGACGACACCTTAGGCGATCTACCAATTACATACTTCTTAAACTCTTAAATGAAACAGCATAGTTCAGCACACAATTATGTAGTACTTTTTATTTTATTAAGAAGGAAAATATAACTCGTAACTACGTCAACTGACTGACAGATTGACAACCGCCCGCGCCCTACTCCCGCGTCCCGTACGCTTTCCGCTTATTGTTATCATCGCGCACCGACACAAAAGAGAGCTAAACTGCATAGAAGAGAGGATAAATAACGTGACGGAACGGCGATTGAAAAATGATACAAGATGATGCGTGCAGCAGTTAGTGATACGGTACGTTGCGCAGTCTGTTCTACGCATTCGTATTTTTTTCCTTGCCACGATCGACGGAACTAATAGTCGCGATCGACCAGTCGATCGCGATCGACCGGTTGGCCACCCCTGCTTTAGAGTGTTATGCTTAAAAAATGTATGCTTTAGAATGTCATGCTTAATCATTATTATGATTAGAGAAATTATGCGTAAGCTGTTATGCGTAAATAATTTATGCGAAAATATAATTAAGACAAAAGTATGCCAAGTTACATTAGGTCTTAAAATTTTATGCAAATGGATAGGGAACCCAATTTATCACATTGCCCGGCTACAAGTAGGGACTTATTCATACTGCCCGGTCCAAATGATAAATTCAAGCTATCTCAAACACTGACTTATTACATGGACCACGGGCCGTCGGGCATTATTAATAATGGCCGGTCAAAGTGATAAATTAATCACTTTGCCCATCGCTCTTGGGCATTATTAATTAATAATGGCCGGTCCTTATTAATAATGCCCAGTTAATCACATTGCCCGTAACATATATATATATGTGGGGAATTCGTGACCGCGTAGACAAGTAATACGCTGGTAAGTTGTAAATAGGTAACGATTAATTTATTACGATATCAAGTAACTAAAGCTAGCAGTTACACTTGACACGAAAAAGTAAAATTAAATAAGGTTACATGAATGGTAAAACTACTAGAAACACGAAGCTCGCCGTAAACTATTACGGCGAGCTTCGGCGAGTAAAGTATGATCGGGGGTCAGAGAGGAGTGTACGTTACCCCAGCAAGAAAGTGTCTCCTAGAGTTATAGGAGTAGAACGTATAATATGTGCCCTATCTGCTGTAAATGTGCCCCCAAATAAAAAATGTGTGCCCCCTGTCGTTTTGGAAAAAAACGGAAAAAACGATTCCTGCTGGGGTAACGTTTTTCTAGCAGGAAAATTCTAAACGAATGATCGGAGAGAGAAAAATTGTGCATGGCCAGAGAGCTTATATGTGTGCCAAAATGTGCCCCCAAAAAAAAAATCTGTGCCCCTTCAGGTTTTCGAGATATTGCATTTCCTGCTGGAGTAACGTTTTGATGAATCGTATATCTCTACAACCATTGCATGTGCCCCTGTAGAGTAAACATACACGAGTAGCTCTTAATGTGTGCCCCTTAGTGCCCCAATTAGTTTTAAGAAAATATTTATAGTTTTCAAGTTATAGCGGTTTTATGAAAACCCGAAAAAACATCGCAGCGCCTAAATTAGACAAGAAACAAGTTCGCTGAAAACTGTATTCGGTCCTTCTTGACGCTAATAATAACCATACAAAGTTTCAAAACTATTCATGCATGCGTTTTTGCTAAAAGTCAAAACGATGGTGTCCTAACTTTGACGGCAAAATACAAGGAACCGGCTCAATCCGAGATGTGTAGGTGTAAACCAAAATCATGTGCCTTTAGTCAAAAATATATGGTGAAAATATTCAGCTTGGAATGTTTCGCATTAAGTAAATATTAACAAAAAACCAAAATATGTAAGCAACGGCTGGTTATCCGACCAAATTTGAATGACTACTAAAAAGCGACGGATTCATACATATCGATGACCTTCTTTACTTTACTCACTAACCGGTTCACACGTGTTGTGCCTGAGTACACTGACTTACAAAAGTAATAAGTAATTAAATAAAGTTGTTATTGGATTATATTCTACTAGCTGTTTCTATGACGTTACACATGATTAAGTACATTATAAATAGTAGCCTAAGTGCTATTCCAAGGTAAGCTATATTCTCGATTCTAAATCCAGTAATTTATGTGTGAACGAAAGAAATGCATCGAGATATTTGCCAGGTCTTTGACTTGGTCCCGATGTTTAAAAAAAATATAGTTCATGAAATGTGTGATGAATACCTACTACTAAAAAGAGGTAGCTCTTTTTTGTATATAAATAAAAAGCCCGTATTTGTCTTTTTATATTAGGTACATATATATTTATTGATAAGCCGTAGGTTAGATAAATTAACAGTACAATGCGTGCCACGAAAGATGAGACTTGACCCGCCTCCCCCGCTCTTTCCGCCGCCCCTATGACGACCAGTCCCGTCCCGCTCTCAGACCTCATACCGCTAAAGATACCTAAAATCGTGTACTGCGCATGTCAAACCACGTGGTGTGTCAAGTCTCATCTTTCGTGGCACGCATAATAAGTTTTTCATCATTAAGGGGAATGCTCCAACTAGCCCGCGAAATTCAAAATTTCTTGCGTTTTTTGCAATTTGCAGGCCAGTGCTAGGTTGTATGTTGATTAAAATATTATTCGCGGTTGTAAGACGTATATAGTTACAGAATTATAATCATCAAAATCACCAATACAACCCTCCAAGTTCATAAAGGCGTAGGAACAAAAAAAAAACAGAAAAAATTTGAATTTTGCGGGCTGGTTGGAGCATTCACCTTACTTAATAGAAGATTCCCTTTTTTCGCCTCCCCACACCGCTGCATATATCTCTGGCCCCGCGGCATCCGCTGACGTCTTGTCGCAAGGAGTCGCTTTGTCTAGCTTGGAGAAAGTGAGACAACTAGTACGCGTACGGTGTTAGTGTGACAGAGACAGGTTACGTGTAACGTCGCTCTATTATGAATAATAGGTACGAAGTGTTTATTGAGGAAGTGCGTTTGGATTATTACTTGGTATTGGTAAACAGTTGCAGTTATGTTATGACGCCAAGGACACTGTTACGTTGAGTCACGCAGTTGCACTGATACTGTTTGTTTACTTTTTTTTGAGTTGGTTGAAAGTGGCGTATTAAGCATTTTATAACAATTATGTGGTTGTAGGGGTGTTGAATTTTATGGCACGATCTGCGGTGGTAAGTATTTAATGGCATTGTTTTGACTTACCTATTTAAAAATACTTGTCTTATCAAGTACTTGGATTTTTGACGTGATAACGTCTAATAAATCGATGAAGCTGGCTGCACTCACGAAAAAACATGACTCATGTAGCGTTACCTCGCGGCCTCGCTCTGTAGCGTTCCATGGCGGCTTGAAGTGCAAGCGAATATTAACAAATACAATGCAACTATTCCATCAGTATTTTCTTATGACGTTGTCACGTTCAACTATCGTCAGTAAACCGACTTTACAGACAACCGATTTTTTCATTACTTTATATACTAATTTCTAATATTTATAGGTAGGAACTTTGATCTGTGATTTGATGCAATAATTACTTTAAGAATTAAAATTAAGGGAATAAAAATAATAATTTCCACATCAACAAGCTGTTTCATTTATTATAGTCACAAGGTGCATTTAATATATTTTTTAATTAGCCCCCAAAACTTTTGAACGCGACTGTACGGACAACAGCTTAGGTATAATACGTTCAATAAAGAAGGTCATCGATATGTATGAATCCGTCGCTTTTTAGTAGTCATTCAAATTTGGTCGGATAACCAGCCGTTGCTTACATATTTTGGTTTTTTGTTAATATTTACTTAATGCGAAACATTCCAAGCTGAATATTTTCACCATATATTTTTGACTAAAGGCACATGATTTTGGTTTACACCTACACATCTCGGATTGAGCCGGTTCCTTGTATTTTGCCGTCAAAGTTAGGACACCATCGTTTTGACTTTTAGCAAAAACGCATGCATGAATAGTTTTGAAACTTTGTATGGTTATTATTAGCGTCAAGAAGGACCGAATACAGTTTTCAGCGAACTTGTTTCTTGTCTAATTTAGGCGCTGCGATGTTTTTTCGGGTTTTCATAAAACCGCTATAACTTGAAAACTATAAATATTTTCTTAAAACTAATTGGGGCACTAAGGGGCACACATTAAGAGCTACTCGTGTATGTTTACTCTACAGGGGCACATGCAATGGTTGTAGAGATATACGATTCATCAAAACGTTACTCCAGCAGGAAATGCAATATCTCGAAAACCTGAAGGGGCACAGATTTTTTTTTTGGGGGCACATTTTGGCACACATATAAGCTCTCTGGCCATGCACAATTTTTCTCTCTCCGATCATTCGTTTAGAATTTTCCTGCTAGAAAAACGTTACCCCAGCAGGAATCGTTTTTTCCGTTTTTTTCCAAAACGACAGTAGGCACACATTTTTTATTTGGGGGCACATTTACAGCAGATAGGGCACATATTATACGTCCTACTCCTATAACTCTAGGAGACACTTTCTTGCTGGGGTAACGTACACCAGAGAGGACCTCGCACGATCATAGTTCAGCACAGACTGAAGCTCCGAACCAAAACTCTCCCAAATCTGCCGTTCACTAAACAAAGGACGCGGCAAATCCACATCTGCAGTTCCTAAACAAAGGAAGCGGCAAAACGATTGCCTTTTAAAAGTACACACATCAAAAGTGTCTAGGGATCAACATATATTTTTGCAATAACTTTTCTCCTGATTGATATTAATTAAAATTTTCTTTAAGGATTCATCAAATAAGTGTTTTCGTTTGTCACAGTAACGATAAACCAAGTCACCTTTGCATTAATAAAGAAATTTGCCATTTTCCTAATAAAGGGATTTTTGACATTTGAACCACTAACATTAAAGTTCGAAAAAAAGACTGAAATAACAGTTTTCTTTAAAATTTTATTGGGTAACTTAAACAATTAATAATCCGTGTTTCTACCGCGAACACTAACAACACAAGAACATCGGTTTGGCATACTCAAAATGAGTTCATCCAAATCACGCTGTGGAATGGCCGCCCATGTTCGTTGCAACAACAAAAAAAGGTCTTCTTGCGACTGGATACCCTCCATATTCGGCAGAGCTCTTCTCTGTAGCATATCCCATGCATGCTCAATCGGGTTCAAGTCTGGCGACTGACAGGCCAGAGCAGGACATTGATGTTAGCTGCGGCGAGAGTCTGTCTTACAACTCTTGCGGTGTGCGGTCGTGCATTATCATGCATTAACTGAAATAAGGGACCGATTTGCACTTGTAGAGGAACGATGACGTCAGATACAATCGTCTCAGCATAAATTTGAGCGTTGAGGTTGCCTCTGATCCAAATCAACTCAGTTCTTCCGCCGATCCAAATACCCGCCCATACCATGATGGTTCCACCACTATAAGGATGGACTTCCTGGCAGGATTTTAATCGCTGTTGGCGTCCAGGGGTTCTCCAGTGTCGTATACGTCTTGTATCCGGTCTCAAACCAAAACGAGACTCATCAGAAAAGCACACGAAACGCCATTGTTCTTCTGCCCAATTTCTGTGTTCAAGAGCCCATTGATATCGAATCTTACGATTGTGCATTGCTATAGGTGGTACCCGTAGCGGTCTTCGGGAATGAAGGTTCACTTCATGCAAGCGGTTTCTGACTGTTTGGTCGCTAATTAAGTTCCCTGAAGAGTGATGAAGCCTCACGGCTAACATCATGGCGGTTATTGTTGGAGCTCTTCGAGTTAAGATTTGAATGTATCGGTCTTGTCTCCGTGTGGTGCAGCGATACCGTCCTCCATGGCGCTCAGCCACGGTACCAGTGCTTCGGTAACGTGTCCAAAGTCGACTGATAACACTCTGACTTGTATTCAGAGCTAAAGCCACAGTACGTTGCCGGGAACCAGCTTCTATCATTCCCACGGCTCTGAGCATTTCTTCCCTGCTTAAATGACGTCACCGCTCCATAATAACGTTGGTTTTAATCAGTAGTAGGGAAACAGTAGCACTAATAATGTCTTCAATGCGTTGTATGTTTTTATAGGGAAAATATTGACAGCTGATTTTCATCTTTTACTCGAATTTGATTAACAGTTCCTGTTTCAAATTATGAAATGCACAAAAAAGGATCCATATAAATTTATAAAATCATAAATTTATTACAAAGCCACATCTCAATCTCAAGAAATCCGCATAAAAATGCTTGATCCCTAGACACTTTTGATGTGTGTATAATAAAACACGAGAAATACAAATGGGTACAATACAAGACAACTAAAAATAACAGAACAATGAACCTTAACTATAAATAGCAAATGGGTACAATACAAGATAACTAAACATAATAGAACAATGAAGAACCTTAACTAAAAGTAAAGAATCATGAAAGACCTATAACTTAAATCGCTTGCAGATGTGATTCGTGGGAAAAACACAAAATGAAACTTTCTAAAAATAATTAAGTACAATAAGTTCCTCTATAAAAATATTACATTCTTAAAACTATGCAAGGGATGGGTACGTAAGACCTAGTTCCCACATATATAATAAATATATTTATATATATCAAACATAAATATCTGAACACTTACAACGTCAATTGTATCTAAAAATACAATTTAAATAGGAACTCTTTTGCTAATATGATTAATTAATTTTAATTTATTTGGCGAAAACGGTTACAGGACGTACGACGACGTACGTTATGTAGAAGGAGGTTACAAAAAAATACTAATATTTTATCGATGTTGTAACGAAAAAAAAATTTCACAAAAAAAAAATTTCAATAATTTTTGACTTCATTACAAAACCAAGATCTATTTTCTTTCAATAGTTTGACTTAACAGTTCTTGTATCCGTAGAGGTTTTCTTGTAAGTAATAATACTGGTTTAATTCCAAACACGTTATCTTTATTTCACTCCGGATCTAACCTAACACGAATCTCCTCTGCCGCTGACAGCTCCCATAGAGGTGTCCATAAACAATCATATTAGGGATGTTCTACATTACAGATCCTACAATCCCTTCCTTTCTTTATAAATAAAATAGCAATTAACAAGCACAATGATTAGCCTTAAACAAAACAAATTAAGTATGCAACCAACACATCAGTCGCCCACTAAAAGAAACACAGTCCCACATAAGTACACATAAAATAATCTACGCCTCAGACACTAATACAACTAGCCTCAAACAAGTACACATGAAGTAATCAACACATCAAGCATTAACATAATTTAGGCTTAAACATGTATGAATTAAATATTTAACATATCAGCCATTAATACAGTCCAATATTAGGCCTAACACAAAATCTTTATATTTAGCAGGAGCCCTACAGTCTCTTGAAGGTCTGTTTGTCTTAGTCCCAATATTAGCCTCTGTCAAGTCCAGACTTCCCCTCTCTTTGCTTTTCTCCCTCTGCCCTTTATCACTTTCATGGCTGTTTGTCAAATCTGTATTCTCTTTTCCACATACCCTAGCTTGTTCACTGCTCTGCATACTAAATCTACTCATATCTCTTCTCTTGATAGGATGAAAATGGGTAGAATTTCTTCTCAGTATTTTTCCATCTGGTGATTGAGCTGCCATTGAATTTCCTGTTTTCCATATAACTGTATGCTCTGTAGGTGAGAAGTCTGTACTCAGTTTATTCTGCTTCATCTGTTTTACTAATACTTTATCTCCTGGTTTGATATCTGTAACTTGGCTGTGTCTTCTCTTGTCTGCATACTGCTTCTGCATGCCCTTCTGGTATCTATCTTTATCTCTGATTTCCTCATCCTCATAACTCGTTTTTTTCCAATTTTGTTAGCTCTGGTATCTTTGTCTTTATGAGTCTGCCTCTAAACAGTTCTCCTGGTGGTACTCCAGTAGTACTGTGGGGTGTTGTGCGGTAAGCAGATAAATATGTAAGTAGTTCTTCTTTCCAATCCTGTTTCATAGCCTGTGCAATCCTTAATCTTCTCAAAACATTGCGATTCTGTCGTTCAACTTCTCCGTTGACCTGTGGCCATAGGGGTGTGCTATGCTTAAGCTTGATGTCATATGACTTCAGGAATTGCACAAAACGATGATCAATAAATGCTGGTCCATTATCACAGATTATACTATCCATGACATGCTGGTCCACTATCACAGATTATATTATCCATTTTGTTCAAGATATTTATTGTGTTTTCAGCTGTTGGATGTTTTACAATTTCTATTTCATAGAATCTGCTGTATGTACGAAAAACAAACACTAACTAGGTATCTGTGGTAATACAGGGTGAATTTTTCAAGTGGGCGTGGATGGCCAAATCCGAAACTATGAGGAATAGCGAAAAGTACTGAAAGGAGTCGCCGGCTCGATTTTGTATTCGATCCTTATTAGCGACACTATCGAATGGTGTAATAATACAGTGTGAGTTTTTTTTTTACAAAATCAACGGGTTCGTTTCCTGGCTAGAAATATTGATTTTTCAGAAATCCAATGATGCAGTTTTAGTTTTCATCATAATCGAGCCCGAGACTCCTTTGAGTACTTTTCGCTATTCCTCATAGTTTCGGATTTGGCTATCCACGCCCACTTGAATAATTCACCCTGTATTACCACAGATACCTAGTTAGTGTTTGTTTTTCGTTCGTCCTGTAAATATCACACATAACGAAATAGGTAAGCTCAGTGTTTGTGTGCGTAGATACACTCGACGTTGTAAGTGTATTGATATTTTCGATTAGTTCTGTGTATAGAAATTATTGACAAGCATCTGCCCAGTTATTAATGAAGGAATAAATGTTCAGATATTAATGGTAACTTGTAGCGTATGGAACTTATTGATGTTTATAATTGTTCAGAATTATTTAGTCACCTTGCCTGCTACAATACATCCCAAAACAAATGCCAACCTACCTTAAAAAACCTCTTAGTAATTTTAACAGCATCCTGCAGTCCAAACAGGTCGCTCTGCCGTGCATGGGCGCCGCCATACTCCAGCAGGTTGACCACGCTTTTGACCAGCAGTTCCGGAGCACCCCTTGTCTTCAGCGCCTCGATGAGTGAGGGCAACGCGTTGCTGGCATGCTTCTCGTATCGTAGGGCGTAAAGAGCGACCACCTTGGCTGCATCGTGGTGACGGACGGATTCGTTGGCGAGGAGGTTCTTTAAGCGCTGTTGATTAGAACAAAGGGATTAAGTTTATATGAGTCGAAGTGCAGTTGTTTTTTGAAGTCTTAACTTTTTGTGATGGGAAAAAACCATTGAACTCGCGCCACTATTACCGTAAGCGACACCGCGCGTGTTTTGTTTATAAGAAGATTTAAAAAATCCGCTTCGGATATGTTCGGCTGTCCTCAAGATGTACTCGGTTTTAATGTATATCCGATATGTCAGTGAGTGATGGCAAATCATTTTGTTTGTGTTTTGTTTTCACTTCTGTCGGCACTCCCGGAGTGCCACTGTTTTATTTATTTTTATTAAAGACTGACTTACTTTTTCTTTCAAACTACATTTACGAAGAAGTATAGAGAAGTATATCAGGAGCCATTTTATTAATTGTATGTAATCTGATCCAACATTTTTATCCTGTATACAAGGTAGAATAGCATTATATGAATTTGCTCAGACCTGCTGAAATAACAGGATTAACCTCCTTTAAATATTACAGTCCAATAAAAACCTTTTTTTATTGGACTGTAATATGATTATATTGTATATGGTTTTCTTTACCGGTTCCAAATTTTTACAGACCAACTCTGAAATCATGAAAAAAAAATCAGCTGTTTCATACAAAAGTTCAATACCTACTTGACCAAAATGTATTAAACAGTAGATTTTTTTTCGTGATTTCAGAGTTGGTCCCATAGTGAGAGTTGTTCATATTCATGGGTAGAACGCCCTGTGAAAATTTGGAACCGGTAAAAACCTGTATGAGGCCACAAATGGTTTACATTGTTGCACTCTGTAACCTTGGTGTTTACTGTAGGCGAAACCCTTGAGAGAGGTCTTTAGTCCGTATACTTTCGAATGTCCGTAACTTTGGAACTAGAATTTACTACAGTGCGGCCGACGAGAGAATGCGTTCTTGACACCTGTCAGTTTCATACAAACGAATACATGTTCAGCGAATTTGATCTTTATTAGCTAGACGCATTCTCTCGACGGCCCGACTGGAGTTGATGAAATAGACGAAATTGTGTGTTCTGTACTGGATTTTTAAATCCAGCCTTTCATTAACATGTGTGGACTTAATAAAACTTTCTATCTGCACCACAATGTCTGACATTACCTGCAGATGCTTGGAGTGGTCGCTCTGGCAGGAAATCTCTTGCTCCAACTCCGATACCTCGAGCAGATTGTGTCGCGAGACACATGCAGACAGCTCCCCCACCACTGTCACGTGCTTCGTCACCGTGCCTGACATTTTCTGACACAATAAACATACGGTTAAAGATACTTTTTCTCAAAACAGTACAACAATACTGTTCAGTTAACACCAGATATACAACTGAATCTTAAAACGAAATACTTGGATTAATTATGATATGAAGAACGGCAGGTACTCGTAAATGTATATAAAACTTACTTTTTTTATAAAGCTAAAGAGTTTGTTTGTTTGTTTGAACGCGCTAATCTCTGGAAGTACCAGTCGGATTTGATTTTATTT
The DNA here is from genome assembly GCA_963855955.1 of Luperina nickerlii. Lineage (NCBI taxonomy): Eukaryota > Metazoa > Arthropoda > Insecta > Lepidoptera > Noctuidae > Luperina > Luperina nickerlii. The sequence continues at coordinate 10,339,581 of OY979682.1, forward strand.
TGCACTGATAGCCTAATTCTAGAGGAAGACTATAAGCTATTAAATATCACGCTATAGGACTAATAGGAGCCGAGCAAAAAGAAATAAAAGTCAGAAAGAACGCTAAGTAAAAACGAAGTAATAGCGCGGGCGGGCGATGCGATGCGACGCGATGGGTTGCAGGCAGAAGCTAGTAAACTAATAAATAGTCACACAATCTTTTACAGTGTTGGGGGTAAAATCAGGAACTATAACATAACTTGTGTTGAAGGCAAGTCTATAAGTATGAATTAGATGAATTTATTGTTGGGCTAAATTAACATAAAAGGCTTTATGGAAGAAACAGGCGAAGATGATCAGAAGATGAACTAGACTGAAAAACAGTTAATAAAAGATAAGAACACACAGCAAATAGCCGTTATGTTATCAGTGGAATTAATGAAGAGTCTTTGTTCATCGCAGCGATAGGGCAGTCGGTTACTATAATAAGATCGAGAATCGTATTTGCAGGTGGCGTTCTGTAGTTTCTGCCTATCCCCATGAGAAGAAGGCATGAGTTATGTATGAATGAATTTTTTTCACTTTCTAACTTACTACTTCCAGAAAAATGGTCTAGTTGATTGTGTTTGTGTCATTCATTCAAACAGTTTGATTTTGAGATAAGAATTACAAGATCAATATAAGTTAACAGCACAATTTACCGCAACAATACTTAGATATTAATACTAAAAGCATTGGTTTCCTGGTTCGATTAAGAATGTGATGTAAACTCACCTTGAACAGTGGATAGGTTTCGACAAAGCTCTTCATGTCGGCAATGCTCTCCACTTTCTGGTGGCTCTTTGCTTTCTTCTGGAACTCGTCCATCAACGACTTCATGGTCTGACCGATCTCGCCGAAGTTAGAGTACAGATTCTGGAAAACATTTTAGCCAAACACATTTAAAACGAAAGAAAGAACGAAATTACATTTATTTTGAATTACTGAAATTGTCCTAAGTCGAGTTTTTTTATTATTTTTTTGCATAATTCACACTTACTAAAAATAAAAAATAAGATTTATTTGATTTTTTTGTTTTTTTTTTTTTTGTGGCGACTTGGGCATTTTACAAGGTCCCAGGATATTTCTGGTTTCGGACTTACACCTTTAAGAGCATGATAGTTCCGATTTTTGAAAAAAAAAAAAGCGCTTTTTGTACAGCTTTACTTTAACATTATATCTCCAACGTTACTTCCTTACCTTAGCATAGAACTCGTCCTGCTCTGAAGAAAGCACGACCTCTTTGAAGTCTTTGTGAACTTCGGGCAGGTGCGCCAGACTAACGCGGTTGTTGTTGATGGTCAACAGCTCGTGCACCATCGCCTGGTACGTCCACTATAGACAAAAAGTCGATCAATAAATCAGCCTAGCTTTTTCCGAACTATTCTGGGGTCGGCTTCCAGTCTAACCGGATGCAGGTGACTACCAGTATTTTACATGGACCGACTGCCTATCTGACGCCCACAACCCAGTAACTGGATTACCACGATACCCTTTGGCAATACTTCTTGCCAAACTTTCGGGCTTCTGACGACTTGTAACAACTACCAAAGTTGTCATTTTATTAAAACTTACCTGACTCAACAGCGGTGTAACAGGATCATCCCTTCTATCAATAATCAGCAACTGAGGCGTTGGGATCTCTCCATTGAACGGTATATTGTTATCGATGAGCACGGCCTCCCTGCGCAGTAAGTCTCGCAATCGTTCGGCGAGGCGCGCGCATGGCTCGGAAGCCGCCTCGTAGCGGACTACAGCGCGCCTCTTTACGGAAAGGAGTAAGGCTAACAAGCCTTGAGCACAGCGTTGTAGGTGATTCTGGTTCCAGGAGCGACCTGGTAAAAGGTTATTTTATACTTTTTATAGATTTTTTTAGTTGCAGCCGTTTTTATTGATGGTTTCAATTATTTTTCAACCTTGTAAAGCCCGACTCAAACTTTATGGCGGCTGTGAAGTGTGCCACTCGTCGCGCAGTACCTCACCCCTCACCACCGCTGACATGTGAATTTGTTACTGCACAGCGACTCCTCTCATGTTTCGAGTCGCCTTATAGTAAGAATCAGGCTGTAGTTGTTTATTTTTTTTTTTTTCATTAAGAAGTCTTGCTGTACATACCATGCAAGCATCCAACAATATTGAATGAGAACAAGTGTCGGTCTACAGCGAGGTAGTCGGCAAACACTTCTTGTACCTCTCGCACTGTCTCCTGCTCATCACACTCCGCCAATGTCTTTATGTCAGCCTTAGATATCACATTGCTGAAATCTAAAAGAAAATGATGTAAAGAAGTTCATTTAATAAGTATAATGTGTATTATGTTATCCAAGATTACATTGTATTAAGTTACATTGTGCTCCCATACATTTAATTTCGAAACAGCAACTTACATATGAAATACACTCCATATTTTGGGTATCTCAGTTCTCGAGATAACAATGAAATATTCTCTGAAGTTGGTCGCACAAAAACAATGCATTTCATGTGCTTCATATTGTCCCATTTTGAATGGCTGTCGATCCTCTCAAATAAATAAACCTCCTTTTGCAATATCTCAGACTGGCTGAATACCATGCTAACTATGCTTGTCTGAAATAAAAAAATTATTTGACATTGTCACTTTAGATATAGAACTGTTAGTGTCAATGTAAAAAAACCAAAAAAATTATTTAATGTATTTTTGTAATATTTTGTTTTTTATGTCAATTAACTAAATCCATTATTTTGTTTACTAAAAAGCTAATAAATCCATAAAAATGGCGTGCTGCTGTGTAAGTATTGAATATTGTACCTATGAACTTTATGTTAATATGCCACTTGCGGAGCATGTTTACTTATCTAGTTCTTTTTAATAATACAATATCATTGCCTCTAAATAGAACTGTGTCACAAACTATGTTCCACCTCCTATCCTGCCCTTTGTGCTCCAAAACATGCAGCCAAAGTGACCTCGCGCTGCCACTGATAATGTCATGGAAGTGGCGAAGTTTTGGGCCATCAAAATTTAAATAACTATCAAAAAGAAGGAGAATTGCCTCTAAAATATATAAAGAAAGATATATTTTTTTTATTGTACACTGAAAGGATGACCAACAGAACACAACAAATACAAAATACGTTAGAACAGTAGGCTTATCTCTAAATAAAAAATGAAACATTAGGGAGAACTTAGCACAGGTTTGAGTTCAAGTTCAGTCTATAGAGGCCTTCATTCATCCTTAGATAGGAAGACTGAAGAAAAAAAAGAACACAATCATTAATCCTGTGGAACACATCAAATTCCAATTTTTTGGTTTAACAGTGTTAACACTGATCGCACCTAACATAAAATTATTTGATGTTTACAACTTTTATAAAAAATACATATCATTTATCTATTATAGGCCTCAAATAAGTGTCTGTTGCCTCCCAAGTGTAACCTGCTGCCAATCAAATTGATGTCCAAATATATCACATTTAGATCTATCAATTTTACCAAGCAATAAGAACTATCATTATACTGATGTAATATACAATAGAATTTGAGTAAATAAACAAGAACAATGTTTTTGATCACAGTCAATGGGGCGTACAACTTACGGTCTCCTTGTCCATGAGAATAACTTTCATCCCCGGCCCGCTCTCTTCCGTCATTCTGGTTATATACAGTTTAACCGCTTGTATAACGTTCATTTTGATTCCTTCTGTAAACTGTAATTGTAAACAACATCCAAATTATAAGTTTTCTGGCGATTCAATAGAATTAGAAAATACGAAATTGTTTTCATATCATTGAACTGTCAATGTCATAATAAGAAATGACATTTCTGATCATCTGTCAAGTGACGTGAATTCGAAGGGATGCGGTGTCTAACAATTCTGAATTCTGAATGTTACGATAAAATAATCGGAAAAACTAATGCAAAACAAGCCCGAGAAATTAAAATTTTCCTTGCAAATTGCTGCATGTGTATTAGGTCGCCTGTTGACCAAAATGTGAGACGCTGTAGTAATATTAGTATATATTTTACTGATTTATTTAATCGATTTTGCATGCATTTGGTGACGTGTTTATCTTGACAGATATGACGTAAAAATTCTACTTGACTGACAGTTTGTTACATCACTAGTTATCTTCGAAAGGTCAGCAGGGTCAGGTGGACTTCTTGCTATTGTCTTCATAAATTAGTGGCTTTTACTAAAAAACAGACGACACAAAATGTTCTCCCGTGCACTGAAACCCCTCGCCACGGTGGCCATCCAGAATGGCGCCAAAAACTTTTCCACCACCTCCGAGGTAATATTCGGCGTTCAAAAAGTGTGACGGCGGAATGTTAGTGAAAATTTCTGGTAAACCATGTTCTTTTCCAGCTGCAATTCAAAGTGATGGTTGCTGGTGCATCCGGCGGCATCGGCCAGCCGCTGTCGCTGCTGCTGAAGCAGAACCCGTTGATAAGCACCCTGTCGCTGTACGACATTGCGCCGGTGACCCCGGGCGTCGCCGTCGACCTGTCCCACATGGACACCCCCGCCAAGGTCGAGGGCTACAAGGGCACTGATCAGCTGGCTAATGCGGTCTCAAGTATGTACCTACAACTCCTAAGAAACATCAAAATATATTTGCCTATTACATAACGTAACCTAAAACTTTTCAAGTTCATTGATGTTTGGTGCTAAATTTAGATTATTCAAGGTTATTCGTCTAAGACTAAATCTGTTTCGTAATAAGGCCCAAATATCTCGACCTTGACATTAAAACAAATTATTTGGGCCACAAATGTTTGTAGTTATTTATTCATGGTAAAATCTATAAAAGTGGAATTTGATCTTAAAGTTAAACTCAATTATTTGTTTGATTAATTAAAAAGTCTGTTACTGATAAAGACAAAAGTTTTGTTTTTTTTTAAACAGTGGAAATCTATGCATTAATTTCTACGACTTAACATCATGGATGTTGTAGCATTCAACTCATTTGCATTACCCCATTATGACAATAATAAGTATGTTCTCAGGCATACTTGACATGTAGGTACTATTAATGAACTTGATCCTACCTACATAAACTGATTAGCAAAAATTGTCTATGACCAATTTGCTTAGATAGAGAATAGAAGAAAAATTCAACTTATATTCACGTGAATAAAGGGTGAATTTTAGATTCTTTAAATATTTTTTATTATTTATTTTTGTCTTCTCTTGAAAAAAAAACAAAGTAAAAAGAATATAAAAAGTTTACTGCCAATTTCAACCTTTTTTTTTGTAACATATACTCTTTCAATGTCTTACATTCCAATGAAGCCAGACTACATTGAAATGTAAGAAGGTGGACTGACAAAGCAAGCTTCATTGAAGGAATTGAAAAAGGAATTCCATAAGTCTGACAAGTTCTCAACTTCAAATTCTCAGTTCCGTTGGGTGTTCAACATTGCAAATAAATAACATGTAGCCTCTAGCCGCTCCCAACAACTACCTATCTAACTTCCCTGCCATTCACAGATGCTGATGTGGTGGTGATCCCCGCTGGAGTGCCCCGGAAGCCCGGTATGACCCGAGATGACTTGTTCAACACCAATGCCTCGATCGTGCGTGACCTGGCCGAGTGCGTCGCGAAGAACTCCCCCAAAGCCATCATTGCCATCATCACCAACCCCGTTAACTCTATGGTGCCAATCGCCTCCGAAGTACTCAAGAAGGTATGCTGATTGTTTCTTAATATTGGTTGTGTATCATCAATCAGGTTGAATAGAGATGCACGGGTGAATCAGGACGAAATTTTAACAGGGATATTAACATTGAAATAATATAGTTTGTTGCGAAAACGGACTCTAATGTGTTACATATTGTATCATAATTAATGATTAAGTAAGTGCCCTTGTTGGCAACAAACTATAATATTTCAATGTTAAAATACATTTTAAAGTTTCGTCCCAATTCACCCCTTCAACCCTATGCACGACGTTTGTAGGTATGCCATTTAGTTTGGTAATGTTTGCCTTATTAATGGCTTCAAAGTATGGTCTTACTAAAAGCAACAGCAGTTATAAAAAAGTCCTCAAACTATTATCTAACCAGTAAATGATAAATTGATAACAGTTTTATTGCTATCAAATGGACTCCCGCTAACTGAAAATATTGTTCAGCATTCATTGTTTATGGACTGGTAACTCGGATAATAAAGCATATTTTGTAAATAAGCCTGCTCTGGATAAATCTAAATGCAAATGTTCATTCATTTTTGCTCACTTCAAACAAATCTTTCAAAAAATTCAAAAATGATTATACCATGTACACCTTCTTTCCAGAAAATGTGGACATTTTAGGGGTTCCCGATAGTTATTTTTAAAAATAGAATATTGCTGATTCTCTAAAGTAAATAAAACATTGTAGTTTGCAAAATAAATATTTAGTTTTACAATACATATTTTTCGTATAAGGTATATCAACTTCAAAAGCTGTCGTCAAGAGGTGCGATAAAAAACAAACATTGTAAGTGATAACGAGGAGTAGGCACTATCGTGATTGATAACCGAGGCAATACCGCGCAGAAACAACCATTCACTCATAATTGATATAGGTTGAATATAACATATATATATATATTATACAATATTATAATATTACACAGAATTCCCCTAACTTGAATTTGTGAGCTCCTGCACTTTTGAGTACTTAAAACACATGCCACTGATGCCACGATTTGCATGCCACCTAAACTGGGGTCAACTCATTTAACAAAATTCATGACGTAAGTATTTACCATCGACTCGAAATTTAAATTTTACCTACAATTCATCGAAATCGGTCCAGCCGATTCGGAGATTATCCGGAACAAACCGACATTCAGACAAATATTATTAAAAAAAATTTATAATAATCGTATATAGGTACTTCCATATGCATTTAGTAAAACAGAAAACAGACACACTTCGATGTAATTTATTTGTATAGATACAATTAAAATATTGTCTTATGCAATCAAAATTAACATTGAATCACGCAATTTCCACATGAACGAGGTCACTAAAAAGTTGCCTGAACAAATAACATTTAATACCGATAAATTATTGACGTCATGCCTACAATACAATTATAACGAAATACTACAATTTCATTGCACACGGCTTCCTTTGGCTTATAGAGTCCGGTTATCTCCTACTAGATTATAGCTGGCGAAAACATGTATCAATAAACAAATATTTAAAAAAAAAATTTAATACATAATCGTCCAAAAATACAATAACTTACCTAAAGTCTATTCGAAATAATTGTTTTAAATTGATTTTATTTCAAGTTAAACAAATATCAACTTTATTTCAATGGTGATTAAGTTGATTTCAGAGTGACTAGCATTCTTGAAGAAGTTATAAAAATGTTTGAAGTTGTAGCGTAAACTGAACTTTATTGTGTAGGAGTTAAAGTTATTTTTCTATAAACTTATAGTTGTTTACATTTGTTGCAAATAAATCGCGAATGCAGATTACCTAATCAATAACGTATGAAACAGATGCTTATTTTCGCAAAGGCTAGGTCCCGTAGTAAATGTTATTTGTAAATGTTTCTTATAATACAGGGTGGGAGAGACATCGAAGCACAACCTGTTACCCCATACCAGATCCCCCTAGCGAATATAGAAACTTTTCGTCGGTATAAGAAAAAAAATCGACTGTTTCATGCTATGTGGTCAAAGTTTAAGGAACAGCTTTTTTTTTTAATAACTGACGAAAGTTTTCTCCACTAGGTCTAGAATCCTAAGCTAAATTATTCATGGCTACGTTTGCGCGTGGATTTCCCTGCCGTCCTGTATTTCACAGTACTATCGTCAGGTATAATAATCACGTTTTAATTTTGCTATGCTTCGTTTTAATTAGAAACTGCTTTCTGCACGTGTATTGTTATCTTTAACCCTTTTACTCTTACCAATTACTGTAAAAACGTCTTATGCATTACAACAAGGTCCTAATAAGTTTTTGGTTGCAACGAAAATTGAACTTTGTTAAATATGACAATCAGTTTATTGTCCCATAACTTGGAAATCATCTCAAATTCTTCATTCAATATAGTCATAATACTCGTGTAACTTGTCCAATATAATATCCTTGTTTTATTAAAACAATAGTCTGTTGACACTGCAGTTCACATTATTGATCACGTATTGTCTTCATGTTTTGTCTAGATACTTAGTTGAATGAGGACACTTACTATCGAAGTGTGGATATAAATAGATAATTTATTTACTAATATATTATCTTTAATTACGTCACTTTTCCCAATGAATTAATTTATTAGACACGGACGTTTAGTTAAGACTACGTTTTCGCACAATAAACAGTATTTGTTCGTTGAGAAATTTACTATTTTGCTTTTGTTATTTTTATTAGGAGAACATGATTCTTATAGCGTTGTTGACAACCGGCCAAGTGCGAGTTGGACTCGCACACGAAGGGTTCCATACCACAAGGTTCCGTACCTTTATTTTATAATATTTTTATTATTTTTTGTTAAAGCGGTAATAGAAATACACTCTGTAAAAATTTCAACTGTCTACCTATTACGGTTCATGAGATACAGCCCGCTGACAGACAGACGGTCGGACGGATGTACGGACGAACGGACAGCGGATGCTTAGTAGGTAATAGGTGGTTCTCTTGGCACCCTTTGGGTCCAAAACCCTAAAAAGCAAATGCATATAGGCGGCATCTCGTCTAAATCCCACTGAAAAATCATCTAGGGCTGATTTGACCAAAGTCAGATATCTTTTATCCGTGGAACAAAATTGACGTCTGATAGTAACAGTTCTAGTATGGAAAAACTGTCAAAAATTCAAAATTTATTCTCAGTATAAGCGTTATTCTATGTATAACAGTTTGGTAGAATGCGCCCTTAATAGTTTAGTAAACTATCAAATGTTTTTTCATTATAGAATTAAACACACATGTACATTTATAAAATCCGTAGCTATAATACATTGGCAATTTTAGCTCAACCCAAAGATACGATTTGAATCATTGGCTCATGCCTGTGTGGTAGGTATGCGCCTGCGCCATGCGACCCTGCGCATACTGACAATTGACTGAATTAGACGTTGCATGCAACTATGTTCTTAATGGTGTATCTACACATGCGGCATCTGTCTGTGAAACTTTACAATGTTAAATTGTAACTAGCTTTAACCCCCGATTTGGTCCGCGCGAAATTTCATGTTCCCCGACCCACCCCGTCACATCGCATCGGCCACCCGTCCGTGCTATTACTTCGTTTTCACATACCGTTCTTTCTGATTTTTTTCTTTTTGCTCGTCTCCTAAGGGTCCTAGCGTGATCTTAAATAGCCTATAGCCTTCCTCGAGCATTGGGCTATCAATTGCAATAATAAAAAAATTTCAAATCCGACTGGGAGTTCCAGAGAATTGCGTGTTCAAACTCTTTAGCTTTATTAAGTATAGAGTTTTAGATTGTATAGATATGGGTCGGTAATAACCTATAACACATTTCACTAGCAGGTGCAATAAATGAATTAAATTAAAGACACTTGAATGGCATTGGTCGATGGGGAAAAAGCCAAAGAGCAAATAATCCTTTATTGCAATATCATTTACCTTCAACGTTTTCCTCGATCGTAACAACATCTGTGAACTGTAATTACGCCACAGTAGCATACTTGTGTGATCAACTGATCACTGATCGACTGATCAGTGATATTAGCGTTAAGATGACTTTTCCCTGAGGGATAGGGGATGCGCCCCTCCGTCTGAGCGTTCCTGTAGGGCTTGTCACCAGACATGGGCTGTTGGGCACCCTCCCACCATTATAAGAAATTAATTCCAATAAACTAAACTTCTAAATTACAATTATTCCAACAGGCTGGAGTATACGACCCGAACCGCGTCCTTGGCGTCACGACACTCGATGTGGTCCGCGCGTGTGCCTTTGTCGGAGTCATCAACGGCGTGGACCCGCGCACGGTATCCATCCCCGTCATCGGTGGTCACTCAGGTGTCACCATCATTCCCTTGCTGTCGCAGTGCAACCCTGCGCCCAAGATCAGCGACCAGAGCAAGATTGAGGCTCTTACTAAGAGGATCCAGGAAGCTGGTACTGAGGTTGGTATCAGTTTATAAGTTGATGGAGGTTGTATACCTACAGTGTTTTAAGATTCGAGTAAAACTGTTTGGTCAAGGAGAAAAAGTCGTTGTGTGCTATATTAATTGGTGTTAATAAATGTGTAAACAAATCCGCTCATCTAGTATGTATTGATATTTGATATCTATTGTCTTTGGAATAATTCTTTAAGTATAGTTTGTATATATCTTTGGGCCCGTGGATAAAATCAGAACTAACACCGCCATCTTGTTTTTTCACAAATGTTTACCCAACAGCGCCCCCTGTCAACGCTATTCGAGCGCCAAAACATCCTTATAGCAAGAGTTACACAGTTTTACAATTTCAGAACTCATAAACTAATTAATTTTTATGGAACTACAATCAGTTTCTTGCTAATTTTCTGCCAAACACACAGACAGTAAATGATCTAATTGAATTTTACTTTAGTTTGTATTTTTTATTGAAGTAAATTTTTAACTTTAGACTCTTGTACACTTTAATAACATTCATAAACTTTTTGTTTCCGCAGGTGGTCAAGGCTAAGGCCGGTGGTGGTTCAGCCACCCTCTCCATGGCGTGGGCGGGCGCGAGGCTCACCAACGCTATCCTCAGGGGACTCAATGTATGTACCACTCTTTATATTAGTACTTCCAGTTTAGCTGCGACATGGCAACTGAACCAGCGTCAGATAAATATAGACGGTCGTGCGCATACGACGTCAGCACGCGAGAACTGACGTCATAAGCAAATTATATTTTGCCTCAAAAATTGGTACAGACATGGCCAATCTTTTCCATGCTCAACCATTACTCTAGCAATAAAAATTTCGAAATTAATAATGATTGAAATCTAACAATATTATTTTAGTCAGAAATATTGAACTTACCACAAATACAACGAGTGAAAAAAACATTTTCACGTCACAAAAGTGCTACGTATATCATAAGCCCAGTCTTGCAATAGCGCGATTATAAACGCGTTTGGAGCGTATAATACGTTCAACCTGATGAAATTGTACCCGTTATTTATAATAAGAGGTTAGTTACAATCTTAACACTAAATTTTATCTTTCAGGGCGAGAGCAACGTCGTGGAATGCGCTTACATCAAATCGAGCCTGACAGAAGCGTCCTACTTCGCCAACCCCGTACAGTTCGGAAAGAATGGCGTCGCCAAGAACTTAGGCTACGGCAAACTGAACGCATATGAAGAGGGTCTTCTCAAGGCAGCTCTCCCCGAACTTAAGAAGAACATCGTCACTGGAGAAAAGTTCATTAATAAGTAAACAAACCTTCATTGTAGAGCGTCGGGCCTAAACAATAAGTTGACAGTGAGCAGGTTATGTGAAGCAACCAATGGGATACGAGGGCTATTGTACAGTCCGGAATGACAATGTTTAACACCTTTAGGTTCCTTTTCCCGGCTACGAACTACCGATATTAATGAATGTGTCAGTTCGAAAAGAGTTGGCGGGACCCCTCTGCATTGGGAAAGGTTTTGAATCTTGCTTAACCCTTTTTTCAGTGGTGGAAGCGGTGGTAAGGACTGTAGATGCAAATGAATTTGCGCGGAATGGACTTGGTATGGTTCAAAAAAATAATAGTCTCTAATTCAAACAGTCAGGATTCAAGGATTGGTTATTATTGTATATTTTTATTTGAAGTCGTAGTAATCATGATTATTTGGAATAGTTGATTCAGTTGGTTGAATATCTAATGTCGCTAGTTGTCCTCACATAACATTCTCACCTATAGTATAATTATAAGTTGTATCATTATTAGGTGCGCTAATTTTCAGTACTTCCACATAAGTATTACCGGTACTTTTTAAGTAGGCAAATATTCAATTTCTTCTTAAATATATATGTAAGTTTGTCTGTAAAATATCAGTACCTAATATTTGTTGCACTTTGTATAACATAAAGTTATGCTATTCGCAGTAATAGTAAACTTTACACCAAACAGTATCATAAAGTAAGACGTATACGGCCCGACCGAATGTAGCAGTGTATGTTGAAGTATATTTATTACAACCTAGATCTATACAATGATGTATTTTGTTCTAAAAAATCACTTATATAGTGCATTTTGTATTTAATCATGTTATATTCAGAAGCTGCATTGTGTTACAGAGTTGCAAATGTTAAAAGCTATGGAACATAAAGTATTTGTTAAACTACGAACTGTCACCCAAAGATGCCCCGGAGTATGGAAGTACTGTGTAAATATTGTGTTGTGTGTGATGTTGGTAATTAAATTACTGCGGTATGATATACATTTATGTGTTTTATTCAATACTCTTATAATGGTAAACTCTTTTCACGAGGGCATAACAGTATACACTCTTCAACTAAGCTTCATGCCGGATGACTTCAGTCAGCCACAGCTGCGTATCATTCTTCTCTCTATTACATCATCGGTCTATACCTGGCCGAGAGCTTTCCACCATCGTCAGCCCCATCGACCATGGGACCCTCGTCAGACAGTACCAACCAACTAGAAAGAAAAACAATATTATATGAACAATCACATTCCACGCTGAGAAACCTCTCTTAAGTGCCCATGTACTGCTTCACCACCGCCGGATATAATCCGTTTAATTTATACGGCAGATAATTCCATTCAAGTTCGGTCCCATTTTCAATGTATCTGGTAGATAGTGCCTGTTCTCAATCCCTCAATCCTGACATTGAGGAACAGTAGAGAACATTATTTTATGCTTTTAAGTACTGTTTTGTTAGAAAGAATTTGGATTCATTAAAAAAATCTGGCCAAGTGCGAGTCGGACTCGCACACGAAGGGTTCCGTACCACAAGGCTAAAATGCCAGGGAAAAAAAAACACGTTTGTTGTATGGGAGCCCCCATAAAATATTTATTTTATTCTGTTTTTAGTATTTGTTGCTAGAGCGACAACAGAAATACATCATCTGTGAAAATTTCAACTGTCTAGCTATCACGGTTCATAAGATACAGCCTGGTGACAGATAGTGGAGTCTTAGTAATAGGGTCCCGTTTTTACCCTTTGGGTACGGATCCCTAAAAAGTAGGAGACAAGGTAGGTATTTTCATTCCTTGCGAAAGTTTTCATCATGCATTCTTGGTAGGTACCTACACAGGTGTAAAACGTTACAGGAAATGTTACATACGTTGAAACGAACAATGTAATGTATGTCCAAATGTAAGAGATGTAACACTTGAGACAAATCCGCCTAGTTTTTTTTCCTTTGGCTTCGCACGGTTTGTGTATTCAGCCAATGTCACGTTTTTTTTTATCCACCTAGTTGTTACGATTCATGTTGCATCACATATATTTGGACGGCATGTTGTACGTTTCAACGTGTTAAGGCGTTTCACATATTGTGTACTTTTCCGACCAATATACATATCAAAAATAACTTACAAATTATCTTCATCATCGCAAACTTGTGCTTTTCACAAAGCATAGTTCAGAAGCTTCCACTTTTCACTGTTTATTTCCAATAACGCAAAATATTGTTGTAAATGCGCAAATGCGTGCCATTTTCATATATCTCTATGTATATTTCCACCATGAGAAGCACTAGGTATGCTGAGAATACAGTCACTCCAGTCCAGGTCCTAGCCTTAGGATTGCTATAACAAAACCTAGGACTTTTGTCCATCGTCGTGTTTTTAACTATGTTAAGAAACAAACTGCAGTGTTGGCACTGAATCAATACGGGATCATTTATTTTTAGCGAAGCTACATGTTGGAGTAGGTAAGGTGTATCAAACTATTCTGATTACATAACTACCTTATTGGACTAGTGGTCGTAAGCGCGACTGTTCAGCGTGGGGTCCTAGGTTCGATCCTCGGGTAGGGCAGTGCCAGGAGTATGACTGACCTGTATTGGCTGGCCTATTACATGCGACTTGTGTCATGACAGATTACTTTGTGAATATTGTTTCATCACCACTGCTCTCAAAACGGTGAAGGGTCCCAAAAGGGTGAAAACATCGTAAGGAAACCGGCATGTCGTAGAACCAAAAATTCGATGACATGTGACATCCGCCAACCCCTGCCCGCGTGATGGATTACACTCCCTCTTACAGAGCGGAGTTCTGTGTCCATCAGTGATATGGGAACATTATAGGCAGATTAAGTGTTCCAAGGACTGGGAGACGAAGTGTCGGTCGTCCGGCGGTGATATGGGCGGACGACATTGCTACCATCTCGGGTAGAATCTGAATGACGCTGGACAAGAGATGATGAATTGATAATGTGTCATAATGATGATGATGTGTCATGATGATGACGATGATGTGTCATGACTGGCGATATGCGTATATTGTGTACCAGCGTGATGAATTCACGCGGTGTCTGGTGTCTCGAATTGAAATTGAATACGAAATTTTCACGTTCAAAAGTCCCTTTTATGTGTCTATAAATAATAAAAAAAAACAAAGTCGGGTTATTTACACTTTATAACTCAAGAACCGCTGTACCGATTTTTTTTTCTTTTTTGTTTAGCCTGCGCTGTCCCACTCCTGAGCAAAGGCCTCCCTCCACTCCTTTCCTATCTTTCGCGAGCTCGCGCGTCCTCCTTCAACCAAACCGAACCGACCGACCGCTTTATAAAATAAAAAAATACTTTACTTCAGACCTTGATCCATATGATGTTAGTAATAATTAATGAATATGGTCTTTGATTTGTTGGATTTTTCTCCGCCCTGAATAGCAACATAACTATTAAAACATGGGAAAAATTCAAGAAGAAAAAAAATAATGAAGATAATTCCTTTTCTCATACATTTTGTATTTATTGATTCTGAGTTGGTACGAAATTCGCCGGGTAAATAAATTCTTTTAATTTGACTTTGAACACAGAAAGGGAAATACACTCCTCTCAAATAATACAGCTGTGCTATTCTGTAAAAATCTCACCGTGAAAACTTAGTTGAAGTGAGCGTCAATAGAGTCAATTCCTAGCAAAAACAAACTCACTTCAGTCTTCACCTAAGTTTTCACGGTGAGATTTTTACAGAATCGACCGGCAGGAAGAATTATGTACTTTCGTAAATCGTACCTACCCTTACCTTTCTTTTCGTATCGTGTAGGTAGCCAGGGAAATAATACCTTCCTATATTATGCAAAATCAGTCAATGGTTAAGAATTAATTTCCCTGACTGGACATACGCCCACTTATAATTTCCTAATATTGTGTTTATTCTGAATTTAATATTTTTTTTAATTTAGGTACATAATTGCTGGAAATTGAATTATAAATGGCTTCCACAAAGCGGTGAGGGTGTGTTTTGTAATTAGAATAAACTCTTTTTAATTACGCCAGCACGGGTTTAATGATACAGAGAGAGAAATAAAAACATTATTAAATATTAACTGTGACACAATAGTAACACAAACAGAGGCGTCTTTTTATTAAGAGGAAGCGTACACTTAATACAAATCGCATTATTTATAGGTAAGTAATTTTCTTTACCTGTTTTAAGTTCCGTTACATCCAGCAGGTAATTTGCTAATATATTGGTCCATAAAAGATCAGCCCTTTCGCAATGAAGATGGTAGATTCTCTCTTTCTTCTCTAGGCATAGGTAGTTATTGACAATTTTACCGAGCTAGGGATATGACGGAGTATGTATCTGGGTCGTATTCAAAATAAATGTAAGTTACGGATATGAAACAGATAGGAAAATGATTTCGTTGTAACAGAAAAGTAACAGAGAGGAATTAGTAGGGCCAGTTTATAATCACATACTTTTTAAAGAAAATTAGAAGTAATAATAAAAAGAAAAATATTATCCTTTATCCTATTCATAATGGCTTGAGATAAAATGCAATCAAACATTAAAATTTATAAACATAAATAAAAAAATATAATTGTGTATCCTAATTCTCTTGGAATAATAAAATAAACGAAAACTTTTGAATTAATTAAATAGATAATAAAAAGAAAGAAACAGGACATTTTTGAAAATTTTGTTTACCTCTTGACTCAAGCAAACTTGAATAGGATCTATAAAAGTTATTTATCTTTGGTCTGGGTGCATGAACGTGTTGGGATTAGTAAGATTTTAATAAAACACCAAAATTAGTGATAAATTAGTTTTATTTATGTAATCAGTTTGCAAATTTAACCAAAGTTTTTTTCATGCTGTTTCATTTCAGCATAAATAGACAGTGAGTTTCGTTAAAAGTAAATCAAAGTGCAAAATAATAATTAGGTACATTCCAACCGTCCATTTCTGAAAGGTTGTTCTAAGCAGCTCTGTCATATCACCTATCAAGTGTAATTTGGGTGATAAAAGGAAACTTCACTGGAAAAGGAAACTCCTACTGCTCATATATATGAGCAGTAGTCCACTTCCATTCAAAATCCACTTTTTAAAACTGTGTAATCATCTCTTTTAGGTAATTACCCAAACTGCACTTGACAATATATTTTATAGATGCTTACTTTTGACGTCTTTCAGAAGTCATAAGTGCAATATCTGGCACATTCGTATGAAACCATCACAACACAGAACATATAATTTTTAAACTTAATAATTAAGTACTTATTAATCGCATCGATTCTGTCAAATTGGCATTAGACACGCTATAGTTAAAAAAAAATACACTTCAAATACTACAAGATATACAAAATATAACAAATCTTCAGGTATTTTCTCCGTCTATCGTCAGCTTCTTTATTTTTTCTTTCATCCATATTTCAGGTTTATTAGCTTTCATTCGTTCTCTATAATTTCGCTGTCGTTCAGCCGATGTTAGTGGTATATTGCCTAAAAACAAAAAATTTAACATCTACATATTTATAGACCATTGAAATCCAAATTGTATATTTTAATATAAAACTGCAGAGATCCAAAACAGAGAGTCCATCCCCAGTCCCCGGGTATATTTTTTTTCCCAAATATTCCAAAGTAATTCCCGAACAATTCTAAAAGAGGACCACAACTAACCATCCCAGAAGTACTTTTAATTATCCCAGACCAATCTACAAACCATCAAAAAATACTATTCAACACTACCTCAAAGCAAAGACAAATGTAACGAACGATATTTTTTTACCATTAAAAAAAATCTATTTTACGATGCCAGGAGGCTTAGAATACCTACTCTATTCTAAAGTTTTGTCTAATGATTTTAAGCTTAAATAAAAAAATAGGATAAGTTGTACGGTTTGTTTACATTTTGCCTAATTAATTAATTAATCTAGTTTGAATAGGGTATAGGCATGGTAAAGGTACAGCAGACACACGTGAGTGTGTACCTTAAATTACATTATATTCATGATGCCACCAAAAAATCGTTGATTGCACATCGATAAAATACATTTTTCACGTTTTATATTGTCTGGGGACAGATTTCTATCGAATCTATCCATATTGTCGTTTCGTGAAGATCACCTTCACAAAATTATCAATATAAAAATAAGAAAGAAGTGGGGTAGGTCTGATTAAAATGTATTGTTATTTGTGTACAATGTGAACAAACCTTAACCGTTCATATCTGTTACGTCACAGAAAAAAGTAACCGATATGATAACATATATGAATGGATTGCTAGTGTCTAAACTAAAAAAAATCTCTTGCGCTGTACCAATTCTTACTCTCAGACGAATCTTTTATTTTATAGCAATTGCATCAGTACCCATTTATTCTAAGCTGTGTTATAAAGTAATAAAAGTACTTACCAATGATTTAAACGTCTCACAGTAAAATGTATCTCTCAATTGTCGAATAATCACTGCACCACAAAAATCTCGACACCGTATGTTCAACAAAATGGCCGAACGTTTTTGATTAGTCAATGAATAAGACAGTTAAGTGACTAATTTTACCACTAAAATAATTTTGATACTACCATAAAGAGAATAAAAATATGACATAACAGAAAGGAATAACAGAAATTAGTGAAATCAGGACACGCATCAATTAATTAATTATAAATTACACGTTTTGTAGATAATTATATATATTTATCGAATTCATTGGGCTCGAACCATACTCTATTAAGAAATAAAATGCTTATGAATTGTAACATAATATTGAATAATAAAATATTTTTAAAAGTACCGCCAAGAATGTGGACACAGGTTGCCTCTATGAAACAAAATCTACCCCTTGGTAGATTTTATTTGAAATTATTTATTTATTAAGATTTAGGGAGGATTTTATTGTTTTGTATCATATTTAAACAAGTTTTCAATCTGTTTATTAGAGTATTTATATAAGTAATCATGCCTTGTTATAAAAATAACTATGTTGGACGTTAAAAAGTACAATATTTTTGAATATGACCCATCTATAAACTGTGTAAAGATTTTTTAAATGTGTGATGTACTGATATCTCGATATATTTAGCGGTTTTAGTTCTAGTTGGTCCGTCCGACCAAGCAAGTTTTTATAACTTAGATAGGTATTGCCTACCTAAGTTATAAAAACTATTGATAAGTATAAAAAAACGGCATCAACAACATGACGTCAGTGGACCAAAAATTGCCCACAATGAAATTGTGTAAAACACAGTTCTTTCTTTTATTTTTGTAGGAGATGTTTCAACCGTTTAAATCTATTTATTTGAGGTTTAAAACGGCAAAATTTTATTTAAAACATTTTAAATCCGTTGTTTTACATCTGTATTCATGATAACCATATAAGGTGATTTTTGAAGGAACTGGGTCATGTGAACTTCTTTTAGGTACCCCAAGGAAATTATAGAGAAGAATTTAAAAATGTCTTCTGGTACCAGCAGGTTTGACTAACTTCGTGCAATTAACTAATTACTTAATTTAGAAGGAATCAAAGCTGACCTATTACTACGACGAGATGCACCGTCACGCTGCTAGGCTAAATTGGGATGCCTGCATGTCATTGCTAGGCCACGTTGAGATGCCGCTGCACGCTGTCACTTTGTAAGGGCAGATTGGGATGCCATGTCACGCTGCGAGGCTAGTACCTACGTGATCGATACTGGTAAGTTTTATTCTAATGCATTTCTTAAATATAGGTATAAAGTATATTAAGTACTAGTCCGCTTTTCTTCTGTTTAATTTTACCAATTTACAATTGCGACTAAGAAACAGGAGCAGTGGTGCAGTGTGCGCCGATTCTAATACAAAGTAAAAGGCATGTCATTTTCATAAGGGTGTTATTCTTTCTTACGCGGTTGCGTAATTAAGAAAATTATTAGTACCGCTAAGGTGCGGCGCCTTGATATGAAACAATAGGAAATTACGGCCCGAAGCAGAATGACGTCTTTGCTAAGAAAATGCTTCAAGAGAAAATCTAAGCAAAAGGCTAATGAGAGAGTAAGTAGTATTTAATTTATAAAAATTCGGATGCTCTAATTAGTATTTGCAAGTACTTTGATAATAAATTTTGCGGTGAACGGGTTTGCTTGATTTCCACGGTAAAAGGCAGCCTTGGGTCATCGCAATTTCACAAAACTACATCTCAGGAGGACCTGTTAGTTTCGTTCGAATCGCGAGAATCTTGATTTTCCTACACTACTAGCATTTTACAAACTTCTAAATAGTGCTTAATGATTAGGTATTCAAACATTGCCAAAGTAAGCATCAAGTACATACAGGCTAGTATTTAGAAGAGGTACAGACGGCAGCACAACAAGTTACTACAATCTGTCAAATTTCTTTAAAAGATTTTATATAAAGGTTCAAAGTTTCGGGTAGCTTGATTTGCTGGCGTCTGTACATACTACGTATAATGTGTCCGGCGAGATAACTAGCTTCAAAATTTCTAATTAGTTTTCCTAATCTGCAATCCATACAATATCATTATTTTTCCTACTAGGTGTACGATAAGAGTGACTATGTCGACTCATACGCGCCGACGAAGAAGGTGCTGGGATGGGTGGCTATCCGCATGACACATAACATTTCCGAGGAAACCACGTATGTATTAAGCTTGCGATGATTGTCGCTTCTCTACCAAGAATGTAGGTTTACTGCGTTGCTAAAATTAGATTTTAGCAACGCATCGTAACTACGCATCCGGATAGATGAATGGAAAAAGTTATTGGGTCAATTCACGTACTTAAACAACGTTCAAATACAAGTCGCAATCTCATCTCAGCGACAATCAATGTCAAAAACTATGGCATAGTCTAAGTATTTTTGACATAATGAATCACAGTCGAGATTAAAACGCGAACGTCCTTAAAAATACGGAAATTGTCCCTCTGGCGTATTGTATTATAAGTAATTAACCGTATAACCGTCGAGTAATTGTATACCTTTTGTTATTGTAGGTAGGTACTTAACTAATGTGTTTGGCCGTTTTATGTTAAAATAAATAAATTAAAAGAACAAATCCAGTCTATCGAAAAAGAGAAGGCTGTTTTTCTTTCGACAGGCAAAACTTATAAAACCAATTCTACTATAATTGTCAACAAATTAGTATTCTTGAGTCTAACGACAAGCCTTTAATTTACTTGAGTGCCTAAATCTTGCGTTTACTGTTACTGCGAGATAACGTACCCAGGTAAATAAGATGATGATCATCATTTTTATGCGTGTTTCGGCACCAGCAAATGGTGGGACATGTTCTACTGGTTCGAGCTGATAAACGTGATCCTGGCGGCGTCCTCGGAGATGGTCTGCATGTGGACGACGGCGTATGAGGCTCAAACCTTCCGCGACACCATCAAACTGTTCCGCATGATGCCCTGCTTCGGATGCGTCGTGTTAGGTATGTATTACGAAGGTGGGTACGCCTTCGTAATTAGTTAATGAAATTTAGAGAAAGAAAAAATGCAGTTCTTTTTCAAATGACCGGCTTTTTGTCCGGATCCTTAAGATTACGAAATGGTAGCCCTGTACCATTACTTCGTCGAGAATTATGAAGACTGAACTCGACTTGGTTCTATTGAAAGTCAGCGGACCCTTGCATCATCTTTCTCCTCTACCAACCTATCTACTTGCAGCGGTAGGTACCTACCCCACCGAGCGACGCGATCTACCTACATATAATAACAAAAAAAAACTAAGCTTTGTAGTCGGGGTACTTTTGTGGTAAAAGAAACTCCAACTATTTGTGCATGTTAACTGTATTGTATAAAACGTATGTATAATGAACTGTTACATTTAACTTAAAAATAACATAATTATCAGTAATGGACGGCTCGCCAGGCGCACGAGTATGTTAGCGCTGAGCGCGTGCGCAGTTACCGGGCGCTTGTGACTTACTTACTCTTGGTGACGGGCGGCGACATTGCTAGGGTTGTGCTCCTTAACTAGTCACGTAACCTGGCCGGTACACGACGAACTCTAGAAGTGCGGGGAGTTGATAGGGGTCGCGCTATAGCTTAAAAAATCCACTAACTCTTTTGTGACCAAAGGTTTGTTAACAACAATAAATTAATTTAACGCAGCGATCTTCAAGTCCATCAAGTTGGTGATCCATCGCCCGGTGTTCGAGAACCTGACGAATGAGCTACGTGACATGTGGCCGGAAGGAGAGGTGTCTGATGAGGAGCATGACATCATCAAGGGAGCGCTCAGGCAGCTCAACTTGATTGTTAAAGGTTTGTTGTGACATCTTGAGGTATTTGAAGTGTGATTATCATCATTTCATTCAGCATTTTTTCATCTGGGAAGTTAGCTAAAGCTAACCAAAAAATTCTATGGTTTTTACAGTTTTTCATCACACTGTTCTACACTTCAATTGCCTACATATCATAGAGTTTTTAAGACATCGAAATTGCGCAGCAGACCCGAAAAAAAAAACCTGCCAGCAGGTTGGATAACGTCACTCACGGAAGTATTTTAAAATACCTATTACCAAAGTACTCTTTCAATCTTCCTTCTCAGGCTACTACTGGTGCAACAACGCGCTATTGATCAGCTTCCTCTCGCCGCCATTCTTTTTCACCATCGCGCGCTACTGCGGCTACGACTCGCCCATGAGCCTGCACTTCTTGTACTGGGTTCCCTTCGATGCCTACCAGCCTACCTACTACGAGATCACGCTCGTTGTGCAGACCTGGCACGGTTAGTAATATAATTTGGTAACACTTTATTCGGTGGGAATGTAACTTTGAGAGATAGACGACAAACGTCAAATGCACTTCGGCAAGGCAACGATCGGGAAGCTACCCAGTAATCTTCTCGTCCCAAAAACTGCAGTGTCTAAAAACGAAGTCTTTAACTATTGCGTGTTGCTAGAATAATCACAATGACAAGGTGAAGCAACGTCCAAATGACCAAGTGAACGTCACGGGAGTCCACTGGATGCATGAGGCGCACCACTGGTGTAGTAGTAGCTGGCAATGCTTGAGGAAGGTCTATGTCAAGCAGTGGACTTTTCGGCTGAATAATGATATCAAAATAATGACCGTCTGAATAATGGAACATTAACGTCTTGAAGAATAAGAGCCTTACACCTCACTAGGCCACGTCACTCCTTAAATAAACTGGTGTCACGTTGGTTGCCAGCTCTGGTGGTGATCTGGTTCAACGTGGCGTGGGACATGTTGATCTGCCTGTTCCTGTGCCACATCACCACGCAGTTCGACCTGCTAGCCAGACGTGTGCGGCGCTTGTTCTACGTCACGGTCGACCACCAGCTCATTAAGTCTTATCCGATGGGTTAGTACCTATATTTAAGAAAATTATCACGTCTTTTCTAGGAACATCCGGATTTACCTACAAAGATTAGTGCGTGTAACGTGTAACTGATGCTAAATGCCACATTGGTGGTCAGGTGATGTGATTTCATATTATGGTGCAGTGACCGAAAGCGCGACTGTTGAGCGTGGTGTCTAAGATTTGTTACCCTGGGTCGAGGCCTGCCATTCAGTTTCTTGATTCGTAAATACAGTCGTAGGTACATTACGTACATACATACAAACAAATAGGGACATAAAAATAATAAAGTCGCCTGGGCGTCTACCGCATATACGCGCGCAATGTTATGAATATATTCCGCTGTAAGTAATGCTTGTAAAGCCATAGCCATTGGTTATTGTATTTTTATGTTGTATGTACCGACTATGCATAGCTGCAGTCAGCGAAGAGATGCTTCGAACTGAGGGCGATATAGTAAAGTCCAGCGACTCCAATTACTGGGACGCAAGGCATCAAAAGGAGATCACAGAAGTTGTGTTGAGACATCATGCGTTGATCAGGTAAATAATACAGTAATATAAGAATGGTTGACAGTCATACCTACTATTACATGCTACAATCCAAAGTTGACTACACCCAGTCCGCACTACATCTGCCCGTGCCAAAAACAAATGACGCAAATTTTTCATCCAAATGATCTTCGAAACCAACACTTACTTTATAAGATAGGGCTAGAATGGGTTTGAAAACTGAAAGCTGGTCATAGGTAGTAACACTGTTCAACGTCTACAAACCGCCATTGTTTTGTTTACGTTTACTGTTGCGGCGATCACAAATTAAACTAAAACTATAGGTAGGTATAAATTATATGACTGTGACTTGGGAGTGTAGTGTAGCACGGAAAGGGGATGGATCTACCACTGGTAAAAAAGCAGCTTTAGTGGAAAAAACAATAAATTATGAACGCTTTATAATTTATAGGTTATCTGTTAACTCGAGTATGATTTTCCTAACTAAACCACTGATCTAATGTGTAAATATCCACGCACCTTTGCTATAATTTACGTTAGGTATATCACATCACAAGTGCCCGTAGGTACCTACTTAGTTCTCTTGGGAGTAGGGTTACCAATGTTACCATCCGTCCGGATTTGTCCGGACATGTCCGGACTTTTAGACTTTTGTCCGGACTTTCGTCCGGCTCTTTCATTTGTCCGGATTTTTTGGCTTAGATGGAATAAGTAGGTACGTTACTAGTAATACAACTTACATTTTTACTACTACCTATAACTTATATTACTTACTACTCACTTGTAAGTAATAGATAGGTAAGTACCCAATAAGTCTTTAATATTTATTAACTGCTCATTCATCTAAAAACAAAATATACTTCTATATCAATCAACTTAACGAGATCAAACAACCAATCTTGTACCTATTGCAAACAATCAACTAGTTGAAACATAAAATATTTTCTTCAAAATAAAAATAGTTTTACGTAAAATAAACTTAACGCTAGTTTCTGGTATACCTAGGTATTAATTTTTATATTTTTCAGCGCATTTTTTATCCCCGCACCTCGCAACCTCCCTCCCCTCGCGATCTTCTACTACCATGTCTACCATACCACTGTAAGTGGGTAAATAGGGAGCATTACCTGTCGAATTTCTGCCAACAAGTCTTCAGGTTTTAAAATGATAGCGCATAGATTCGACAATATACCTATATCGGGTTTGCATTATTTTAGGTAAGCTTTCTTCCACAAGTTTCATCTTCTAACATCTTTGGCAAATACATGAGTTGAGTCCCCGTTTGTTTGCAGTTGTTAGCGGAATAAAGTATAATCTATCTTTATGTATATATATATTACCCCAATAGTTATTTAATATGTGTAATACCTATGAATATGGTATTTAGGGAAAGGATTCTATAAATAAAGCACAGAAAGACAAGACCAAACATTTATTCAATTAAGGCTTGTCAGTAAATAATCAGAAAGCTAGTCGTCCGTTCCAAATCTAGGTCCTCGTGGAGAAGAAGGACAAGAAACTCCACGGAAACAGTATTAAAGTATTCTATCAACAATTCCTTATATTGCCACACATTTCTAATATAAGCAATACTGGCCATATTATAACATATACAGAACACCATAGTTATCAGCAATAATCTATATAATAATATCAATTAACTTACGTGACATCTGGTCGATCTATTCCACATAATAACGTCACTAATACTAATCAACTGAACATCTATAGGCCGGAGCTCCGTCCTGGTCAACGTCTCCAACAAGAATCATCCCTGCCACTCGGAGCTCCCCCTTTTATAGTCGTGAACAAATAACTTTGACGTTTCCATCTACCGTCATTTAAAATATCAACGACATTGAATGTGAATATCCGTTGGGAATACTTATGATAATAATAACAATATCTATAATTAGTATAATCTATCACGGCCATACTGACAAGTACTTCGCTCTCGAAGTACATTAGGTACCCTTTTTCTAGTATTGTAATTCACTTTTGTTTTGCCAATTGCCTAGACATGTCAAGTCCCCTCCACCCGCTGCTAGTGGGATAGACTTACACCAAGCAAATGACCGACCAGCGGAAACAAACACAATATCCAGTCAAATTAGGTACCTACGTACTTAGATCTACATTGAAACCAAGCTTCGTAATTGTGACAGCTATTAGCCAACAAATAAATTGCTTATCGGTATAATTTACAGTTACCAATATAAAATTGGGATAGCAATGATTTGGTAAACCATTCATATGTATTTAACAGCTTTTGAATCTAAGCAATAACCAGCGAAAATGGAAATAATTCAATTATCTCATCGCTCGGTCAATCTGACATTATTATTGAAAACTATAAATACTATTTTGATATGTGCTATCAAGTAATTAATCACAACCTTTGTATGTTATTACATAACAGAGTATTTTTCAACACGTAACCTATCAATTTAATCATCGTATCTAATGGCATTTCGTTTTGATCTAAAAGAGCCTCAAAGGGACTTACCGATTCCAGCTACTTTTTATTGCCAGGAAAGGTTCTCGAAGTTCTTACCGCAGGTTGAGGTTCCATAGTTCCAAAGCTCACACAGTAATTAGCAGCACCGCAGCTCTGATTTCAGAGGCGGCAGCGCGATATTATGATTATGCTGAGAGTGAATTGCGACCCGTCGACCAACGGCTTCCAGAAGATCGTCAAAAGCTCCAACATCGATCATGAAAATATGAAAATAAAATGTATTAGTAAGCGGTTTTAAAAGGCCAGAGGACAATCCCACTTCTGATGTTAGCGGAATAAAGTATAATCTATCTTTATGTATATATATATTACCCCAATAGTTATTTAATATGTGTAATACCTATGAATATGGTATTTAGGGAAAGGATTCTATAAATAAAGCACAGAAAGACAAGACCAAACATTTATTCAATTAAGGCTTGTCAGTAAATAATCAGAAAGCTAGTCGTCCGTTCCAAATCTAGGTCCTCGTGGAGAAGAAGGACAAGAAACTCCACGGAAACAGTATTAAAGTATTCTATCAACAATTCCTTATATTGCCACACATTTCTAATATAAGCAATACTGGCCATATTATAACATATACAGAACACCATAGTTATCAGCAATAATCTATATAATAATATCAATTAACTTACGTGACATCTGGTCGATCTATTCCACATAATAACGTCACTAATACTAATCAACTGAACATCTATAGGCCGGAGCTCCGTCCTGGTCAACGTCTCCAACAAGAATCATCCCTGCCACTCGGAGCTCCCCCTTTTATAGTCGTGAACAAATAACTTTGACGTTTCCATCTACCGTCATTTAAAATATCAACGACATTGAATGTGAATATCCGTTGGGAATACTTATGATAATAATAACAATATCTATAATTAGTATAATCTATCACAGTCAACAGCGGCGTAACGGGAAAAATTATTTATTTAATGTCACAGCACACGTAAAGATAAGTTAAAGATTCATTTATTTGCAAAAACATGTGTAGATTATATACATGGTATAATGTTTATTATAGGTGTTACAGGATATTCTTTGTTCACAACATGTTTGAACATTGGCTGGCGTATCAACTCGGAAAGGATTCGTCACCGTATCAACTCGAGCCATTCAGTATTCATTGTATAAAACTCCCTACTGCAACGCACACTTAATCGGAAGCGTAACGTAATCGCCTCGCCGCGGCACAAGCTCACGAACCGCGGTGTGGTGCGTGGTCAAACTGCAGTCTGTTGCCGCGCTTACGGCTCGTCATCCCCGCGCTTACGTCTATCCGTACCCGAGCCATTACTCTCCGTCCGCAGGCCCGCGCCTGCGGTAGCCGGGAGTCGTCACGCGGCTCCCGACGCCCGGAGCGTCTCCCGCGGCGGCTGGGACGCGAGGCTCTTTTCCTCAGCGATCCCGCCACCTCCTTCGCTAGCATGACTGCTTCGCAGAAGGAGGTGATTGTCTCCCACTCCCCTCTCGCTCTGAACCATGTTTTGAACCAGGGTTGGTTACGTGCTTACATTAGGTTGACGCCTGTTTGACGGCGAGGCGAAAGGCGATACGGTAACGATCCCTTTCCGAGTGATGTGCGCCCTTTATGCGTAAAAGAAGTCGCTTTGATTGCAAAATAATGTATGGACAGTGACAGCAAGCTGTCAAATTCCTGGGGCGTTGGATAGCAGCGACATCTGAAGTGTGGAAGTGGCAGTTTTTATCCCGATTGAGAAAACTGTAAATTAACAAACTGCCGATTTGAAAAGCAATCAATCTTGAACTTAGCCTACATCATTATACTCGTACGTTGCAGGTTGACAGACAACGTGGAGAATATGTTCAGTCTCGCGCTACTGATAAACTTCATGAACAGCTCCATCATCATCTGCTTCTGTGGATTTTGTTGCGTGGTTTGTATTATTAGGTCATTCATTTCGTATATTACGATACGTGTGACTTAAACTTTCTATTAATGCACGGCGTTAGCAAGGGTGCTAACGCGCACCCGCGCGCGGAGCTAGGGCGCTACACTCGGGCGCTAATTTCACGCCGCGCCGTATACAATAATGGACTATTTAAGTTACACGTATCGTATACTATTATAAAGCTTGTGTGACATGAACCCACACTTAGTCACGCTTTTGGACTACTTAAGTCACAGATAAGCGTGATTTAAGAGCGTATTTAGGTTACACTGTGCTATAAAATCATTTACATTCGGAGTTATTTTAAAAATGGTTTATTCTGCACAAATATGTCGCACATTATAAAATTGTTGTTATACAGTTAATCGAGGAATGGAACGAGGTGGCGTATAAGTCGTTCTTAGTGACAGCACTGACGCAGACCTGGCTGTTGTGCTGGTATGGACAGAAACTCATTGATTCTGTAAGTATTAGATCCTATTCAACCTGTATTCCTACAGATGATCTTAATATTGGAAAATAGCTCCATTCCTGCCTCGTTGCATGGTTTAGTGGTTTTAAACGTTTCTGCTCAGCTTTAGGTCATGGGTTCGATTCCCAGGTCGGGCAAAGTGTTATTAGACTTTTCCATCGAGAAATTCTCGGAAGCAGCTCGGAGTCTGAATTTGTACCCAGTTGAAGGCATTAGCCTCGCCTCTTATTATTACATGGAACTTAACATAAATGTGCGTGTACTATAGGTACACCACTGGTCACGCTTTCGGGGATTATAGGCGTCTTGTTATGTTACATAAGTACAGACGCCAGCACATCAAGCTACTACAGTCTGTCAAATTTCTTTAATAGATTTTTAACTTTATTGCTAAAGCTTAAGGTTCAAAGTTGATTGGGAAAATTTGACAGTTTCGGGTAGCTTGATTTGCTGGCGTTTGTACATTAAATTAAATCTGTTTGCGACAGAGCAAGCGGTTGGCGGATGCCCTCTACGACTGCGGCTGGTACAACGCCTCTAAAAGAGCCAAGAGTGCAGTGCTGATCATGCTTCACAGGTGATCTTCATAATATTCACCTATTTGTAATTTTCTCAAACATCTTTCGGTTCTGTTGTCGGTAAGGCAACAGAAAGTTGACAACTGTCTACAACCTTAAATATGACCACACATTTCCGATACACCCCAATTAAAAGCAATTTTTTTTTAGTGGGTAATTATTAAAACTGGTCATTTTTGTATTTTCAGAGCTCAAAAGGGAGTTTACGTGACTACATATGGATTTTCAGTTATTTCACTGGCTAGCTACAGCACGGTAAATGTTGATTTTAGATTTCCCTCCCGAATGAACAGTGGTTTCGGCCTCGACCTACAAATTATATGTCGTGGGTTCAAACCCAAGCAGGCGCTTTACTTTGTGTAATAAATGGTGAATAAAAACATTGTAAGGAAACCTAAAATGAAAAATTCGAAGACATGCGACATCCACCAACCAGCACTGGTCCCGCATGGTGTTTTATGGCCCACTCCCTCTCACAGAGAGGAGGCTGGAGGCCTGTGTCCCAGCAGTAGGAAAAGGCTGATTATAATAAAATTGAACCCATGTTATAATCATTACCATAAAAGCTTAACTTAATGTCGGTCTGTAAAGCTATCTTCACATTAATCTTTACAGCGGTTCCTCAAACTAGGTGGCGCCTGTAACTTTGGGACCAAGAATTTGCTTTTGGATTATTTTTCCAAATTGTGTCATTCTCTATTATTTATTTGTTTTTGTTTACTTGCAGATAATAAAGACAGCGTGGTCTTACTTCACATTGCTCCTCAACTTTTTCAAAGAAAGTGTTACTATGTAGATACAAATAGGTGTTTTAGCTGCAGCCTTAGTACTGCTTTTTAGAATTCAATTACTTTCATTTAAAATGTTAAATATAATCGTTATTTTCTAATCTTCAATCACTTACGATTTCTTAGTCACACTAATATTATAAAGGCGAAAGTTTGTGTGTGTGTGTTATGTCTGTTACTTCTTCACGCTCAAACGGCTGGACCAATTTTGATAAAATTTTGTATGGAGGTAGCTGACCCCCTGGATTAACATATTGCTACTTTTAATCCCGATATTGCCACGGGATCCACATTTACGCGGGTGAAACCGCGTGGCGCAGCTAGTAGATAATAAAAATAGTAAGAAACATAAAAATCTTTTATTTTTTTAATATAAAAAGTATCATTGTATGAAGATATATGTATAAGTAACAGGTACATAGTAGAACAAGCCATGTCGTCACCGATTCACCGTTCATACGACTACCCCATTTCTCCCAGAATTTATAACGCTTAATCACACTAATATTATAGAGGCGAAAGTTTGTGTCTGTGTGTGTGTTTTTATGTTTGTTACTTCTTCACGCTCAAACGGCTGGACCAAATTTGATAAAATTTTGTATGGAGGTAGCTGACACCCTGGATTAACATATAGGCTACGTTTTATTCCCACGGGATCGACATTTACGCGGGTAAAATCGCGGAGCGCAGCTAGTAATATATACTTAAGACTAATTTCACCAATGAAACTTAACGCGATCAGTACTTACATAAAAACACTGTTTAAGAGCTGTCAGTGTCAATGAATATTCCCAACAATGATGAAACTGACAGCTGTTGAACGCGGTTTAGATGTGCTGATCGCGTTCAGTTTCGCTCTTAGCGTGAAGGTTTTGCTAATCGATGGTCGAGCCATGTTCAAAAAATTATGCGAGGCTGAAGTTATTTTGAGATATTTATTAGGTAAAGTGACTGGTTACTGGCGGTTACTCTTACAATTTTTTGAGTCGATAAGTAGACACTTCCATAAGAATCAAATCGGACGGTATAAATAAAACACAGGCGTTAGATTTGCATCTTATTTTATTGATTTGTCCTCCCAGAAGTTGTTTTTTCGCTTATGTTCGGACTTACAAGGATTATTTTTTTCTTGGGCTACTTACAGTACATTACAACGTTTTATAAAGAAATCACAATGTGTTTGCGAGCGCCGCCGCCGCCGCGCCTCCCATACACTCGCTCAAAGTAAATTTAATCAGTCGTTTTTTACACATAACTCGAAAACATTTACAAAAACACCGCGCGCTGCTCTAATATCGTCTCAAGGGATTATTAACTTTAATTGGGTGCGTTTTATTTTTACAATTGGATAAGGGAAGTCATAAAACTGACAGTTACGGGGGATATAACAGCAAGTAATGTACGTATGAGTGTAGAATGGGTGTCTATGACGTGAGTAGAGCGGCGCGGGTGAGTGTAGCACATAAGATAAGCGCGCAGCAGCTGTGCGCGGCGGCGGCGCCGCTCCTTCCTCTCCCACTATATTTATATCGGTCACACGAGACCTTCCTAACTAAAAAACCAAATCAAATCTCTAATTCAACTCTTAGCTAACCTGTATAATTACAAATGCATATACATAATAACCATACACTTTTACATATGTATATAATTTATATTACTTACGCTACTCCGTTAACGTTAACGCTATATGTATAATAAGGTTGTAGACAGTTCCCGAGTCGAGTATAGTTTCGATTTCAATAGCTCGGAGACCGTTCCGGACTTCGCTGTGGCGGCCGATATACACAAAGTTTACATTAAACGAACGACAGAATGATATTTACAATACGAAATTAACAAATGATAAATTGAACTACGCGTAGTCTAACCTAATGGATGAGGCGACAGCGAAATCCGAAGCGAAGCATAAAAAATGTAAACTAAGAGCGGCGCGCACTCACGTCGACAGCTTAATATAACGAGGAATCTGCGAAATGCATGCCGGGGCAAGTGTCGATCGGTAGTCACGCGTCTATTCACAAATGTACAGTTCCTAAGTGTAGCTAATATTGGACGAAGTCGCGCGGATTCCTAGCCTAGTGTGGGGAGTCCCCTGTCGGAGTGGCGATGGAAGACTGGATTAAAAATACATCTCTTATTTATTTTATATCGTTAGAATCACCGAAACGTTCGTAATTCTGCCACTTAACATATAGTGAGGTACTCAGCGTCACTCAGCGGCAGTGCTATTAATCACGTATGTTCATCAACTACAGTTAGACGAGAAAATAATAGAAACATGTTGAATAACTAAATAAATAACAATTCATAATCGTATTCTCACTAATCGACAGCATTATGTTCATAAGCGCATCGTACCACGCGCGGGCGAATGTCGCCACTCGGGCCCGGCTCGCAGAGCACACTATCGCTTACTACCGGACACTTAAAGCTCTCCCACAACACATGAACGGTATTTAATCCCTGCATTACAAAATAACATATAAATATACAATTTTAGTACCATTGTCTATACTTAACACGAATAGATCCAATAGGTCAGCAGACACAAAACCGAGATCACACGAAATGCACCCCTAACATGTTGATACTTGCTTATTAGTTTATTTCAATGTCTTTTGTACACCGCTATTTCCGTTATCTGTTGGATACACGTCACTACTGAGTCACTTTATAACGAAAAACCTCGTATTTATTTACATAGTCTGGTAAGGTGTATGTATATGAAAGTAATACGTCAAAATAACTGAAGATCTACGCACTTTGACGTGTATCCGGGGAGGGTAATGTTCGCACAAGCTTGGCCACTCCGCCATCTATCGGGCACGTACACTGCAAGTTGGGGCACTAGCTAATCTTCATTCTGCACGTTTCGTTCCACAGTTGGACTTATTCCACCCGGTATTTCTGCTTACATGGTCCAGGTTTAGGTTTCATAGTTCTGACGTTTACTTCTTAGGTATTCGATCTATAGCCAGATCTTAATCTTCGAAGTTTCACTTTTGCCCCTCTTTAAAAGCTGATTTTCAGGCGATGATTGTTTTATGGTGGACCGTTTTTAATCTTGAAGCTTTTAAGCCTGAAGCAGAGCTATTCTTAGCCGGAGTTTACATCATCACGGCCCGATGGATCTTTCCAAATGTCACGCAATGATGTTTCGTGTTGGAGAGTATAAACACCAAACTTGAAGTTTTTTGGCTTGATGCTGGAGCATCACGACCTTACATCCTGGGGTCTATATCTCCACATCCCTGGTTCTCTTTAACCCGATGCCATCAATGTAGCGTCGCACAGTCACGGGCCCTGCCGCGGACGACAGATAACGGAACAGCGGCTGGGCTAGCCGGTGGGGTGCGGGCGCGCGGACACGGCGCGTCAGTCCTCGTCCGACAGCGGCTCGTACTGCGCCGACATCAGCGGCGCCGGCTCCGGCGGCGGCGGCGGGCACGGCGCGGGCGCGGCGTTGGGAGCTGTCGCGTTGTTGGACGCTGTGGAAACAATAATAATGTTAGTTATAGTTACATAGAAAAAACTTTCATCACATTTAAAACTGATGATGTCGAATTTTGTTTAATGTGAAAATCGAAGACCCCATTTCTGGATTTTGATATTATCCAAAATTCGACATCATCAATTTGCCAGGCAAAAAATTATGGTGTTTTTTCGTCATGGGTATTGTTTTCGAAAGGGCTAATGCAAAAAAGTACGGTACGAAAACCTTCTTCTTTTTTTAAGTAAATTAAAAAATATATATAATAATAACTTAATCAACTCACAATCTCCAGGTGCCGTGGCCACGTTGAGCGCAGAGTACGGGTAGGCGTAGGCCGTGGTGGGGAAGGCCAGCGGCTTGGTGCGCTCGTCCGCGTCGCTGCGCATGACCTCGACGATGCGGTTGGTGACGTAGTCGAAGGCCGTCAGCACGCCGCCCGCGCCGCCCGCGCCCGCGCCTGCACCCGCGCCGCCCACTGAGGAGCCCACGCAGCTATAGCGGCGATTGCTGTTGTTTCTGGAATAAATATATTCACTGTTAAAACATGTCTTAGCGATTTAGACACGAAATCTATCAATAAATTACTGACCACTAAGCTTGCAGCCAACCTAAATACCAAAACCTGAGCAAGAATTTATTAACGGCAACGTGGATACCGACCAATTTCGAGCGCATTGTCCAACACCAAAAAAATATCATTTGAAAACGTGTAAAGCGCTAGTGTGTGCCAATAGTGGTAGTCAGGATGTTGTGAAAGACGACTAAAGACTGTAGAGCTGCATTTTCATGACGTAAACGCGATACAAGACCAACTTTCTGCGATGGTTGAAGATCTTTAGCAGTGACCGTTATAGAATGATAAACTTGGACCTGGACAGGCCTATGTCCAGCTGTGGACTGCTGTAGGCTGATAATGATGATGATGCAACCTGGACGTATAGTGGAAGGTGCTAATTTCCTGAAATGAGTTTAAAAAGACAAAAGACGAATGTAGGACAGATTTACCTATTGGCAGGATGGTTGTCAGGCGGGCTGACAGGTTCAAGGTAGGGCGCGTGTTTGGGCGCGTCGCGTCGCTTCCACTCCTCGCCGCCGCCGCTCACGTAGCCTTCAGAGTTGCCCACACTGAACCTGTTACTGGAGAAAAAAATCGGGCGTTATTCACAGGTTGAATGTCGTCATTACAGAAACAACCAAACAATTTTTCAGAGAGCCACCAATTGATTTCCTACAACTAGATTTTGGTATTCCATAGTGCCTGTGGTACCTACATATTTTGATGGAACTCACTTGTGGTGCATGATGGAAGTGGTGGGACTACAGAAGTCCCTGGTGATGATGTTAGATGCGAGGTCTCCTAGCTTGATGCTAGTGGTGTGTGCAGCCGCTGCTGCCGCCGCGTGCGCAGCCTCTTCACGCTCTCGCTCTGCTGGGGTCACGCCGCGGTCGGGACGGTCCTGAAGGGGAAAAGACCGTTAATACTGACTAAACACATAAATCTACCATAAAACCGACAATTAAACAGAACAAAAAAATTGATTTATTTGAATAAGACGTGTCCTTACCGGGAACCTCTGATCCGAGCTCTGACTGATCTGATGAGTGATAATAGCATCGATTAGCGACGCAGCCGTGAGTGTGCCCTCAGCCGGCCGCGAGCGGTTGTCTGCGACGGCCGCGCCGGCTACGCCCGCCACGCCCGCGACGCCGGCCACGCTCGCCACGCTCGCCACGCCCGCCACGCCTTGCACGCCGGCCGCTACGGCGGGACCCACTGACACTGATGATACTACTGTGCGTCTGAGAAGAGATTTAAAACAGATTAGTACGAGGTAGTAGAGGGATTTGCAAGGACATAAAATGAATTTTTACTTGTTCTAAGAATTATGCGTGGTCATATAAAAAGAAAATAAATAAAAACCGTTTATTCTGGAACAATAACAGATGCAATCATAAAAATAGTTAAACGATGATAACTGCAAAAGTTAATAACTGTGGCGCAGCTATCAACGCCCGACTCCCAGTGAGAGGGTAGTTCGTTCCAGATAAGAAAAATAAATTTGAACTATTTATAAGTAGGTAAAAATAAAAGTATTAAAAAAAACAAACAATAAAATTACGGGATAAGTGTAGTGTAAGTGTGACTGAGAAAAAGTGTGTGTCTGTGAGGGTGTTTGTAAGTGTGTTAGCGTGAGTGAATGTGTTACACTTCCACAAGTTTTTCAGTTGCATCATAAGTAAGCGATTTTAGCCAAGTATCGTGCCTTTTCTTGCATTTATTTTTGGTAAAAGAATATTGATCCTTTTGTTAATTCTATTGTATATTTTTGAGCTTATGTAGGTACAATGACGACGTGCTGCTACATTTGTACAAGGTTTTATATCGCAATGTAGGTACAATGACGACGTGCTGCTACATTTGTACAAGGTTTTATATCGCATACTCGATCTGAACGGCGTCTACTGTTACATCTGGCTGGTTCATAGAGAAGTTGGGTATGTTTACGTAACACTACCTGAGAAACAAATGGCTCTCTGACTGTTAGGACCTGGCAGATAGAATACAGGGAGACTGTAGAAAAGTGTATAGGTTTCCTCGCAAGGACTTTCAGACCCGCTCTTTGAACTCTCTCAATGCGTAACATAGAAGTCTTATGAGCGCCACCCCACACTGTCAGGCAATATCCCATCACTGACTGAGCCAGTGCAAAATATACATTAAAGTCTGCCGCAGATCTAAGTATCTTAAAAATATATAAAAGCTAATATACGCCTCGACTTCCTACTTTCTTTCTTTGGTTAAAAAATAAACAACACAAAATACAGTACTCGGCGATAAATATTGCACATCGACCTTAACCTTTTTTGTATTTTATACAAAGAATAAAAATAATTATCAAAAGAAGCAAATCATAATTGTTTTAACAGCTCCTAATAGATACCGGACTGTTTGTATTTCGTGCGACAGAGATAACGCTCTACGAAGCCGAAATTAGCCGATTGTCTCTTTCCAAAGGTCGATGTGCAATATTTATCGCCGGGTACTGTACAGTGTTAGCATAATAAACTTATGTTTCCACCGCTGGGACACAAGCCTGTTCTCTGTTAGACGGAGAAGGCTGTAATAAGGCCACCACGTGGACCCAGTGCGGGTTGCATGTCTTAGAAACTTTTAAAACAAACTTTCACCTCTGAGTTTGTTTCTTTTCAGAGTAGTCGGCTAGGTAACACCGACCTTATCTAGTTTAAATAAAAAAAATCGACGAGTAAGTGTCATTTTAACCAGTTTACAAAATAACAATCATTTATCATATTCATGAAACAGTATCAGTTATAAAAGAAAACTCGAAGATAAATATTTCAGACCCTACACTTCAATCTTATGATAATATTCCCACTGCTGGGACCTCCTCTCGTTGAGAGGGAGTGGGCCATAATCCACCACGCGGGCCCAGTGCGGGTTGGTCGATGTCACATGTCTTCGAATTTTTGGTTCTAAGACAACAAGGTTTTCTTACGATGTTTTCCTTCACCGTTTTGAGCTTATAGCGTAGTAATGAAATAATAACTATAATACATACGTGTCTTTCCTATCGAGGTGATGCGGCGTCTGCGCCCTGGGTTTGCCTGGCGTGCTGTATGTCACCGACGAAATCATGCGCCGCTCTCCGTCTTGGGACGACACGCTCTGTAGGACAAAATATAATCGATGATAACATATGTTGCTATTGTGGCCTACCTAC
This sequence comes from Luperina nickerlii, assembly GCA_963855955.1. NCBI lineage: Eukaryota > Metazoa > Arthropoda > Insecta > Lepidoptera > Noctuidae > Luperina > Luperina nickerlii. Next base: position 10,376,281 of record OY979682.1, read on the forward strand.
GTTCTACATTCATTGATGATTGGATGATGGGGGGATGAATGATACAATCCTGAAAACCGAGAAGATTCAGGCGAATAAAATGCTCCCGCACCTCCTTCCCAGGTGGATTATATCTAGAGAATTAATATTAGCGTCTTCTTGTGCGCTTATAAAACATATTACGATCAAGTATCAACAATCCGTATGCCAAGAGTTTATATTTTTCCCCTTACCTGCAATCTAGGACTAAATCAGACTGAAAACCATCTTACGCAGCCCAAAACCACCTACACCTTTTCAAGTGTAGGTGGTTATTTCATTGCGCTACTCATTATAAACGCATAGTTTGTAAACCATAACTAAGCCAAATAATCTCCATAAACAGAACAGATTCACTACAATAGGACAATGGTAAGGTTCGAACTTTGAACCATTAAAGTTTTTGCTGACTAGCGAATATTTTAACCTCTGCATGAGCTATTTGCTCATAGGACAGAAGAAGTAGAATAACAGATAATATTAACGACAACAGTCAGTATACGTATAGACTGACCATAAGATGTTGATGATGTCTCTCTTGTATAATTTGTTGTTGATGCTGTTGTTGAAGCTGTTGTTGGTGCTGTTGTTGCTGCTGCTGTTGTTGTTGTTGTTGTTGTTGTTGTTGCTGCTGTTGTTGTTGTTGCTGTTGTTGTTGTTGCTGTTGTTGTTGTTGTTGCTGCTGTTGCTGCTGCTGATGTTGATGTTGTTGCTCGGCATGTCGCTCCTGCATCGCGTGCTATATGTACGTACGACTTATGTATTAATCTCAGCTAAATGATGGTGCTATGAATTCGCTGAGCTGTTTACTTTTATTATAGAAGCCTGCAGCTAAGGAGAATGGTCAGCAAACAGCTAATACATTAGATCACAGTGTTACTATACCAACTCGATACATAGGTTACAATTGACATCAACAAATCCAGCGCAAATTAAACGCTACAGTAATACGCTTTCATTTTTTTGGCTACTGGCCATGAATGTTCATTGTTTTAAAAATTATAACAAACGAGCCTGTTTCGCGATATTAAAGCAGTTCAGGGCCCGTACCATAATTATTTGTAGGTGCACATGGTTCCCAATCGATGACAGCTGTCAAATAATGACCTGCTTTATGTCAAATATTAAGTGCATTTGGAATTCAAGCCACGTTCGACACAAGTTATATATCTCATATCCCTTGTGTCTAAGTAGAGCTACACGATTACTGACAAATGCTGCAATGACTGGTCCAAATCAGTGTGGTACTTTCTTCAAATGACCATTACAGGCATCAATCTACATGGTCTTCACATGATCTGACCAAAATTATGTCTGGATTTTAAAAGAGACTGTGACCTCTGAATTTGTTTCGACCTTAGTAATCAGATAGGAAACGCCGACCTCATTTAGTTGTGTTTGTTTCTTTTTAGGGTTCCGTATCCAAAGGGTAAAAGCGAGACCCTATTACTAAGACTTCACTGTCCGTCTGTCACCAGGCTGTATCTCATGAATAGTGATAGCGTTGAAATTTTCACAGATGATGTATTTCTGTTGCCGCTATAACAACAAATACTAAAAACAGAATAAAAATAATAACATAATCTGTATAGAGTTGATTCAGTCACACTGTACTCAAACGGTAACAAAACTTACAATGGAGTGTTGCATATGTCGCTCGTGAATGATCTGCGCCTGATGTTGTTGTTGTTGTTGTTGTTGTTGTTGCTGGTTCTGCTGGTGTTGTTGTTGTTGTTGTTGTTGCTCCATCGCGTGCCGTTCGTGTATCGCGTGGATGGCGCGTTCACTGCAACAATATTAGATACGTTAATAGTCGTTGGGACAATATTTAGAATGGATGAATTGTGAGAACACTTAATTCCTAGCGATTTAGCTAAGAATTAAGTGAGCACTTAGGTATCTGTTGACAGAGATGTATCAAAGAAAAAGAAGTGCTACGTCGTTCCAAATGATTTGGGATAATGGCAGGAGGATGATGAAGCTGTTTTTTACAAGAGCACTAACAGTCTCACAGTTTTAAAATCTAACTCAGCAATGCCGAGTATTATGGTAGATACTTTTAAATATAATAAAAGTAGTTGTAAACTTACGCGTCTCTTCTCTGTATTTGTATCTGTCTGTCTCTCTCCATGTACTGAGGTTGTGACTGAACTCTTCTGTCCATCATTTGCTGAAAATAATACACATTATTAATCCATACTAATAATATTATAAATGCGAAAGTGTGTCTGTCTGTCTGTTACCTCTTCACGCTTAAACCGCTGAACCGATTCAGATGAAATTTAGTATAGAGATAGTTTGAGTCCCGGGAAAGGACATAGGATAGTTTTTATCCCGATATTCCCACGGGATCGACAATTATGGGGGTGAAACCGCGGGGCGCTGCTAGTTCAAAATATACACAGATTTGCTTCCAACTGATCCGAATTACCGCTTTAATTTTTAAATAGGTTCTTTGCAATTTTATAGACCCCCCAGCAGTGGGTACAAGGACAACATAAGTGAACAGAAAAGCAAATAAATAAATACTTACCGGGAACTGAGAACCGATCGGGTATTTCTGCGCCATGAATCTGCGAAATGATAAAAATAACTACCGTAAATACAGTTACATTCGGACTTTTCTTTATATATACTATCGCGGTTAATGTTACGTACCCATTGCAGGTCAATTTCAATAATACATATTATGATAAAAATTAATAAAATAATTTATTTCTTTAAAATATGACTGCACACCTCAAACATTTTCCTCTATCGTGGTACATTGAGGTGCGTTTATGTCACCGAATTAATTTATCAAAGAACCGTATTTGCCTAGCTGCACCCCAATGAGGGTTTTCGTGAAAATTTACGACACCAGTTAGCACCACTGTGACAAGAGGTCTTCCAATATAAAATATATGATGACGTTCATCATTCGATTCATTCATTCGTTCAGTTCAGTCATGACTAAAGAAAATATAGGCTCTTTGATAGATGTCTGGACCTGACGTGTCAGTGCTGCCACCTGGTTAACGTCATTTCAGAAAACCCTCATTGCATAACACAACTAACACACTATCAATGTCAATCGCAATAATTTTGTAGGACATTGCTTACCATTGCTTCATACGTTTGAAAAATGTGTCTGCTCAACAATGCAAATAACGCAATGAATGTTGTTGTACTGTCAAAATGAAACCTATTGCTACTGCTAGTGTGTTAGGCAATTACAATGCGTGCCACGAAAGATAAGACTTGACACACCACGTGGTTTGACTTGCGCAGAACACGATTTTAGGTATCTTTAGCGGTATGAGGTCTGAGTGCGGGACGGGACCGGACGACATAGGGGCGGCGGAAAGAGCGGGGGAGGCGGGGTCAAGTCTCTTCTTTCGTGGCACGCATTGTACCCAACTGGTGTTTATATTGCGAGCATGTGCTTTCTCATCATCTTCAGTTTCGTTTAAACAAAATGAGCTTTATTTCTGTTAAAATAGGGTACATTTTATATTACCCAAGTAACGTGGATATTTTGACAATTACGCCACATGAAGTGCCAGCAGTATAAATAATTGTCAGTCAAATAAGAAAACTTAAACTTTAACTACCGTGTAATTGCGATTTATTTGGCAAAACAAAACAATTGAAAAATAACTTTAATTCCTACACAATAAAGTTCAGTTTACGCTACAACTTCAAACATTTTTATAACTTTGTCAATAGTGCTAGTCCCTCTGAAATCAACTTCATTATCATTGAGATAAAGTTGATAATTGTTTAACTTGAAATAGGGTTGGGGGTGCAGTACTGCGCACTTTTCCTTAAGGTGATTGGATACTGACACTTTTTCATACATTCTATCGGGGTACAAATCTCGATACTTAAACGATTTTTGCAAAATAAAAGCACGTACATTAAATGATTATGATCTATTATTGACGCATATCGTAAAAAACTTACAAAAAAAACACTATTTGTAGGATATTTAGGCCTGACAAAAAACGATAAATCTTTGTATGTGTGCGCGGGCAGAGGCACGCCCTCTACAGGATATTTCAAGAACCATCAAGAAACAGAACAACATTTTTGCTAAAGTTATCAGTTATCATCTAACGATCAAGATCTACTGTAATCTTGATCGTTAGATGGCGTTGTTTGTCAACGGATGGCCAATTTTATAACATGCGTGATATTGTTGACAAGTTTCGAATCGTAGGTACTTATGCTGTGTGTGTGTGAGTGGGTGTGTGAGTTATATTTTATCAATTTAATCATGAAGTGAGAAAAAATGCATTACTTACTTAGTGATAGGATTATCTGCGATCTACCCTGGGTTCGATATTACTGTAATGAATGTCTAAGTTCAAGTAAGTACCTACATGCATTTAGTAAGTAGGTACTAACTTACACATGAACTCTTCGAGAAATTTTCTGATATAAAAATCATTCTGCATTATGTAGGTAGGTAGGTACCTATTGAGAGAGCCCTTTCTTTTAGTAGGAGTGGGCGATACAAATCGTATATAGATAATATCTATGTATCGGTACAATATCCAATACCTACCTATATATCGGACGGCACTGAATCTATATTATATCAGAAGGCCAATTCTCGTAATTTAAAACGTTCAAAATCTAGTCGCAGTCTCATCTCAGCGACAAAGAAATGTCAAAAACTTGTCAAAATGTAGGGAAATTTGAAGTATTTTTTGACAGATTGAGACTGAGATCAGACTGTGAACGTTGTTAAAATTAGTAGAATTGCCCCTCAGGTATCCGCGTACCTAGAACGAGACACTATACCGATATCGTATCACATGATCTATGATATTCGGTTCAAACTGATTCAGGTACAATGCGTGCCACGAAAGATGAGACTTGACCCCGCCTCCCCCGCTCTTTCCGCCGCCCCTATGACGTCCGGTCCCGTCCCGCACTCAGACCTCATACCGCTAAAGATACCTAAAATCGTGTACTGCTCATGTCAAACCACGTGGTGTGTCAAGTCTCATCATTCGTGGCACGCATTATACAGTAGTAGTTACACGGTTTTAGGTACCGTATCCTTGATGCGCGCGGGCGGGAGTGATGTACTAGCTAGAGATGAACGAGCGAGAAAGCGCGCTAAGCTAACGTCTAATACTAATTTTAAACATTATTTACAGGAGCATAGAGTTTAATACCGAATACATTATTTTGTAAACAGGTAACCATCAATAAACGTCAAAGGATTTTAAATCGTATGGCATTCTCAACAAAAATACCTACTCGTAGTTTTAAAATCATTTTACGTTGACCTTGATTGCACTTTGCTGTTTTCGTAGGTACTTTTCGTGTTCTATTTTTAGTTACTTACGCGTCGCGTTAGCTGCAGTTGGCCGAATTTCTCTGCTTGATTTCTTTACTTTATAAAGTAGACAAAAAAAAAACCGGCCAAGAGCGGGTCGGGCCACGCTCAGTGTAGGGTTCCGTAGTTTCCCGTCCGTCACAATAAGTGTTCCCACTTATGAGTTTAAAAGTGGGTATCCATTATGTTCGTGCTCCAGCAGCACTCCGCGCTCCTGCAACTGCTCCCGGTAGTGGGTACGTGCGCGAACACGGAGCGTGCAACATTGCACGCTCCGCGGCAGGCACTCCGACTCGTGACGGTTTTTAGCGCGAACACAAAGGGGTACGTTCAGGATAATAAAATATTTAAACGAAGTTAAAAAAATGCTTGCATATACGATTATACTACAAACTTAGTCCAGAAATTATTTTGTACAACTTTTTGTCTTTTTTGTACAAAAACTGTTGTTTCCATCAAGTTCAAAATAATTTTCCTAGAAAGTCCTTACCTATAGATATAATATAAGTCCTTATAGTTCTACTTTGCAGATTTTTTTCATAGTTTCTAAACTTATGGTTCAAAAGTTAGAGGGGGGACACACTGTTTTTTACTTTTGGAGCGATTATCAACAATACCAAACGATACATTCACTGATTTGGAGTACTTATACAGTTACAAAAAAAATACAATGATGTACAGACGCCAGCACATCGAGCTACTACCATTTGTCAAATTTCTTTAATAGATTTTCAACTTTATCGCTAAAGCATAAGGTTCAAAGTAGATTGGAAAAATTTGACAGTTTCGGGTAGGTTGATGTGCTAGCGTCTGTACATGAATCGAACAAAACCGAAACCTAAATATCACAGTAGGTACTACTTTCGATTCCGAGTTCCACACTGATTCAGTCAATACTTATACAAGATGTTGCTTTGCATCCTCGTCAAAATTCAGGAGGTTGTCATAAAAGACGTAAATAATCAATTTAAATTACGGTATTTACCTGGCCAATAATTATAAACGCTCCTTTTTTTTGTTGTTTACATTTGACACTAATTCAGAATGAAGCTCTTCATAAAAGAGGAGAATCACCGTCACCACTTAGGTACTACGACACACATACACGCGCTTGCGCACGTGCGCGCTTTATACCTAGAGTGACCGAATAAATGGCCATAATTTATCCTAGTTCGAATTCGAAAATCACCTTCATTATTGTCATAAATTACGCTAGATAATTAACTCATTTTTAAGTATCATAAGAATGCGGAAATCTTACTAATGAAAGTAGTAGTGCCCCAAAGAAAAGTTCATTGACCTACTGTAAGTAGTAACTACGGTAGTATCAATCAGTTGATTAACAAAATGTTAGTTTTGCTTTATTGCGTTTTATTGCAATCCTGCTGAAAGAACAATCCTAAAATTGGTATTCTTAGATCTTAGGGCTCTTTCAATTTAGAGGTTTCGTGTCGGACCGCTGCCGCACGTTTACCGTGCCGCATGCCGGGCCGCTACAGTACGGTAGCAGTCCGATACCAAACGCCTAAATCGAAAGCGTATCCGACTGCCGTGCGTTTGTATGCTAGTGTTAGTGTAGTGTTTGTTGTGTGTTATTATTGTTTGCGACGTTGCCGTCCTGTTGTCGAGCGTTCGCGGTACCGATGGCGCACTGTTGCCGCACCGCGCGCTTTGTATAAAAACAAACGACCGTGCGTGCGCAATACCGCTTCGGCACCGCAGCGATCCGAGAGATTGAGATTGATAATGTTTTACGCAATTAGGGTGCTGGGTTAAGACAGGACATAATTATGTAGGATACTTTTTTAAACGGTTTTATTTAGCTTAACCTGTTTGTTATTTATTTGGTTCAAATTTAGTACTTGAAATTTTACCCCCTTCCTGTTGGCAAATTGATCTGATATTTGGTACACACTTTAGTTTTGATGACAATACATCAGTATCACTGTAAATCCAAGATGGCCGCCGCTACGAAATGGCGGATTACATATTTTCTCACAACCCCCTCAATGTGGGTATCAAATGAAAGGGCTTCTTGACTAGTAGAATATTGCCGTGCGTTTTTGCAACCCTCTCACCGTGAAAACTTAGGTGAAGTGAGCGTGGAGTGAGCTATCAATAGTGTCAATCCCTAACAATCAGGTGGGATGACAGCTTACATCACTTAGGTTTTCACGGTGATATTTGTACAGAATAGGCCGGCTGTACCGTCAAACAAGCCAACTTTGCCCGTTTTTTTAAGAAAATCGAATATATTACAAGTTTTTTCTATAGGACTTAAGTATATTTTTTCATTTACTACAACTATATGACCATATGCACGCATTTGCTATGTAAAACATTTAAAAAATTAAAATTTAAACCAATATTTTATCGATTTTGATGGTGGGCAAAATAATCCGGACTTTTAGCCAACATTGCCCACTTCGATTTTTGACGCAAATCAAGCTCTTATAAATACGTAGAAAGCACCACGATTACAATTTAAGGCAATCTTAACCTAAGTTTTAAAATACTGTTTGTAGTTTAAATATTTTCGTGATAAAAACGGTGGGCAATGTTACCTAGCGGTTAGTGGCCTTTTCCATACAAGGCCCAACAAACGGTTTAAGATTTTAATGGTTGTCACAATGCAGTAAAATTATTAAATAAATGTTATTTTCACTTTTCTTTTGTGGGTGTTGGGTGCATATGAATAGACGTTAAAATAGTAATAGAATGAAACATTGTGTTCAAAATTAAATGTTTATTCCAATTTCGTCGACAATTAAATGATCAATATGTCCAAACTTGAATAATATTAATCAATACCGTTGTTCTGTTCCGAACACTTCAATAACTGCTTCGCAGGCAAGCTTTAACATCACGTCGGAGTAATTTTTATATGCTCGGGACCCAATTTCACGTCTTGGCTTTCTTGGTCTAATTCTAGACTTGTTTGTTTTTCTGAAATTAAAAATAACAATAAAATTAAAGCCAAGCCCTGTATAAATTATACATCAACTGCACTAGGTACTAATATATTTTATAACATAAGAAATTAAGTACTTTATTTTAAAGTCGTTATTTAAGAAATATGTCATTGAGGTGTTTCATGTTTTGTTTCTGTGGTTTTGCGTTAATTCAACCTGTTACAAAATAACTAAAAGTGACAACCCTGAGTGCTTTTTGATAACGGGCAATGTTGGCATGGATGGGTCTGAATAATTTAGGGTAACTTTGCCCATCATTAGAAGTTTTGATTTATAAAGTCCTGAATAATGAAACTATATTTAAAATACTCAACAACTGATATTCTATAACATACAGTAAAATACACTTACCTGTGTTTTCGCCATGAGGTAAAATCCACAAACACTTTTCTTAGGAAATTTGCCCGCAAAAACATACACCGCACTCGACAAGTTCTGGCAAGTTACTAAATGAACTTTGGAACGAATGCGTTAGATAGTTTTGCCACTAATATAATCAACTTTCCACCCAAATAATAAATGATGCCATAAAACTAAAATTGTTTCTTATGTTAGCGGATTTGCTTACAAATTGCTTTTAGGGCAAAGATACCTTGATTGGCAAAGTTGGCTTGTTTGACGGTACACTATAAAAATCGAGCCGAGCGGGCGCGCCAGCGGCGCTCGTCAATCAAGTTCCCCATTTCACCTCGCCCCGACCCCGCACGACTCGACTCCCGCGCACCTCTACGCGCCTGTCGACTAACAAGCAAGTGAGAACGCGATAAAATTGAACGAAAAATAGTGTGCGGAAATATGAAACTTGTTCCGGGAATTCCGGGAAATACGTGTTTTTGAGCAAGTTTCAAGTTTGGCTGCTCCACATTTTCTGACACGATTACCCTAATACATGGTCTGGGGTTGAAGAATCCATAAACTTGGTATTTACTAGCTAGAAGTTCATGCACGGCGCGGCGGAGGAGGTCCAAGGTAGGTATAAGTACAAACTATTTACCTATTTTTCCCTAAGCTACGATTCACCGTTGCGTAGGTAGTACCTAATCGAATAATTGAATTAGGTATATATAATTCTTGTGAAACCAGCATTCAAATTGAAAAGGTAGATACAGGAAAGCGAATACACAAACAAACGATTTGTTTTTTCATAGTATTTGCGCTTTTCAGTGTTATTAGCACACAGTGCGTCAAGGTCAACGTCATTCTCAACTAGCTAGGCGTCTCGCCTACTGAAAACCATTCGTTCAGAAACTGAACTGCAAACTAATTCAAATAAGAATAATTTTATAATTTATTAATTAGGTACAAGCAATACGAAAACGTTAATTCAATCAATATAAATAAATGTTTAGCGAACAGTGAAGCAAGAGTGAGGCAAGTAGGTACGACGTATTTTTAATTTTTGAACGTATTACTTATATTGTGCCTTGTGAACTACATTTCAATACGTGAAACGAGCATATATTTCACCTAATTATTTATAGGTATAGTAATGTTTATTAGGGTAAGAAATGTTTTATTATAACAAGTTATAATAACATTCGTATGATGTCGACGATGATGTACGACGTATTTTAAAACTGACGTATTTTATTAGTATCAAAAATAAATATTCACAATAAAATTGAACGACTACGGACCTTGATATTTTAAAGATTGTGACAAGGAGTTGGTCGTACACATTTGTAACATCACACTAAAGAACAAACTTCCACTTAACTGTTTAAAATCACCGACCATAAGTTTATTGTGTTGAAAATTCTGTTTGCGCGATGTAGAATTTTTGATTATAACTTCGTTGTTTTTGAGAAATTGTTAAGTAATTTTATGTCATTAATTGTGTAACTACTCTATAAACATATACTATACTTGTTTTGTTAAAATTGTGATACAGTGTAACTGTTTTCCCGATTTTTTGAAATCATATAAATTACTTTTACAACAGCGCCATCTAGTAAACGACGATTTTTAATTATTTGTAACTATTGTGGTATAGTAATTGTATTCTAGGTGCATCATCTTCATATATACCTACTTATATAATTAATGTATACAAATATTGTAAAACATTTCAATCAAGTCAGTTTTTGTTATAAATATTGATGTTAAAAAATGCCTTTTAGGTGCCTATTTGAAATAAATTATTTGACTTGACTTTGAGTCTATTATTTATTTAGGGCTGACTTTTCAATCATCTGATAACTTTATTAGTGGAATAATTTTGAAATTTTTACAGTTCATACAAAAACTGTCAAACGTCAATTTTATTCCTTGAATAACAGTTATCTGGCGATGGAAAAATTCGCCCTTAGTTGTAATAACACGACAAAACCATTTAAATAATTGGATAATTTGTGGTGTTGAAAAGGTGGCCAATCGTGATAATATATGAGCCTTTATGAAACAAAATAAAAATATATAAGTATTCTTTTTTTCAGTTTTTACTTTATTGAATGAAGGATGGTTATCATAAAAATCTTTTATTTCAATTAACGCCATCTCGACATACTTATTTCAAACCAAGCTTATGAATTCAACGCCATCTAGTGGTATCGAAAGTAAAACTATTTTACTGTACATGTGTGTGTAATCAAATAAAATGAAACGGCTAAACGTTTAGGGGTACAAATCTTTGTACGAGACGAGTTATCAAGCAAAGTGAATATCTCAAAAAATTAAGTTAATACTCTAGTTGACGCATATAATGAAGTTGTCCCTCAAAGATTTCTGAGTTAGGCGTAAAAATTGAAAATGTTCGAATTTGCGAATGTGCTGCCATCTCGCGAAAAAGTAGCTGGGAGATCAACTATTCAATAGCCTTAAGGTAAGAAGTCTCACTAATAAAATTTGTTGTTGCTACCATACCTGAGGTCATGATGCTGTTGTTGCTGCTGTTGCGACTGCTGTTGCTTGGCCTCCTGCTTGCCGTCGGCCTGCGAGCCGCGCGGCACAGGCAGTGCCGTCGCCGCGGACGCCACGTCAACTAATGACGTGAACGCTTCGTGACCTGAGAACAATTTAATGTTTAGTATAAAGAGGTTTTGATGATAAAGATGACTGGTTTATACGGCGTTTTCTTTTTTTTTCGTATAGATAAGAGAGACGTCGAGATTTTTATGCCGATTTACGAGACTGGGGTAACAGTAGTGATGAATATATCATTTTTATTTAAATATAATAATAAGTTTTGTTTGGGAACAAGACTGGAATATCGAAAAAAAAACTACAGTTTCATCACTAGTTGTTAAGATATTCTAATTAGATAAATTAGACTTTTTAAAATAATAAAACGTTTTTCATTTTTTCATTCATGCATTTTTAATCGCTTCTGCTTTCGATGTTTGTTCGAGTGGTGTTTGCACTTTTGTAAGGCAAAATAGATTTTTTTTTAGATATTTCAGAATAAATGTTGGGGTAGTTTACCTGGTGGTGGCTGTGGGTGTTGATGTTGATACACGTGCTGCGGCGAGTGCCTCTGAATGACGGACAGCGCGTCCCGACGGAACTGCGGCGACGCGGCCCGCTCATCTTGGATATGAATAAGACAAGTTATATAGCGCCATTTTAAGTAGTAATTTGAGTAAAATAGTCACGTCACGTATTTTAGTGTACAATGTGTGCCACGAAAGATGAGACTTGACTCCGCCTCCCCCGCTCTTTCCGCTGCCCCTATGACGTCCGGTCCCGTCCCGCACTCAGACCTCATACCGCTAAAGATACCTAAAATCGTGTTCTGCGCAAGTCAAACCACGTGGTGTGTCAAGTCTCTTCTTTCGTGGCACGCATTGTACGTCAGTATTTTGTAAGATTTCTTTGTCCATCTGTATGTGACCCTAGACTTTCCTACACACAAAATATTAAAGAGAAACACACAGAACTGCTTAGACTAAGGCAAGAAGAACTGGTTTATCTTTTATAACCGCATGAGTTCTTGTATAGCTTTTGCCGACATACGAAGAAAGAGGATCATCAAGAATACTCAGCCAGTAAGTCAAACTAGCTATCTAAATCTTGGCTAGTCTTATGATAAAAATAAGAATTCTAAAGCCTGTTGGGTAAAGCAGTAAAGCTTTAAAAGTGAACTCCTCCAGTTGGATTGCCAAACGGCAAACACCACATTGTTTTGTTCCTTGAGGCGCTCAATAGCTTGTCTTATTTATACCCTCAAATATGTATGAATACATTCGAATGCATTGAAATAGCCTTCGCTTGAGACTTTACTTAAGTGAAATAGCCTTCGCTTGAGACTTTACTTAAGTGAAATAGCCTTCGCTTGAAACTTTACTTAAGTGCGCGTTAGTAGTCTAGCTATTTAACCCCGCTAACACTCGTTAACTGAGCAAATTTTTGACATGCTGACACAAGAAACATAGTCGTAGAAGTACTGACCAGGCGGCGGGTGCGGGTGCGCGTGCGGGTAGAGAGGCGCGTGCGGCGCGTGCGGCGTGTGGCGCGTGATGACGGACACGGCGTCGCGCCGGAACTGCGGCGAGCCCGCGCGCTCGCGCTCGCGCCGCGCGCCGCCGTGCATCTGTTGTGACGTGATGAAGTCCGCCATGATGATCTGGCGCTGCTCCAGCCCGTACGGGTTGCGCGGGTAGCCCGAGCTGCCCGTCTGTGGAACAAATGTGTTTCGTTAGTAAAATGTTGGCTTTGATATGGAATATGATAGGTTTTTAGGGTTCGTGCTTTATAAGAAGTTGTGAAAAAATAAAACACAATGAAAATACTAATTGATCGGCTAAGCGTGGCGAATAAGGTGGTCGTTCTTAGAAAAGATGTAAAACCATATGAAAAGATGTAATTAAAATGTCACGATAAAGTATTTTCCAGGATTTACCGCCGATCCTTTTCCAGATGAGACACGAGGAAACGTTGAAACGTGGGCTTTCAGAAGGCTAAATATTATCTCTGTTATTGTATTTGAGATATTAGAAAAGTGCAAAATGCAACTTGAACAATATTTGTCCTAATTCCACTGATAAAAATAACTGAATCTCAAATAAATACTCAAAATCACAACTACTCACAGGTGAAAAACTCGGCGACTGCGGCCTGGGTTGACTCCCCGCAGCGGCATAATACGCCGCAGGGCCTCCCGGACTCCTTCTCTTATAGAAGTCCAACGTTCTCTTATCAGGCATATGATGGGACCCATGCACTGGAGTCCCAGCCGTTATGGACCCTGTCTTAGGCTCCGGAGGGTTTCTATGGGGCTCAAACCTCGACTCCACGGGGGTTCCGAGGGTTATAGAGCCTTTAGGATTAGGTGCCGGCTTTAGGGTCGGTCTTGGAGGTGCGCCTACAGATTTGGGCTTAGAGTTGTACTGGTTAGGAGATTCCCGTTCTTGTTGTGGTCTGTAGTCTGTTGAGTTTCGGTATACCTGGTGGGAGAAAAAATGTTACAATATGTGAGAAATCATTATGAAGATTCTAAATTTCCGGAGACAAACGCTAAGAAATATGTAGATAAACTAGATAACATAGAAAAGATAACAAAAAAAATTATGTATAGAGTCGTTAAATGTGTTTTAATGAGTTGTATTGCAATATGTAGTTAACTATAGTCCGCGCGGAACTAGTTGGCCGCGCCTTGGGTGGGGACGGGGGTGAGGGCGGCGGGGTTGCCTAGTGTTCGCAACGCACGTACTGACTAATGACAATGCGCCCCCGCCCCTCCGTCCCACCGCTCACATACCTAAGGCGCGGTAAACTAGTCCCGCGCGGACTATAACGACCTTAACTATTGATCATGTTATTCTTGCCTGAGCAACCGGCAGCAAGTTCGTCATACTCCCTTAGTTGTGACTGCTTGCGGTAGCGTGGAGGTCGGGCGTTTTGGGGAGCTGTCTTATGTAATTTTGCCATTCGAAAAGTGCTGATTCTTAGCCTAATTTGAATAAATTACTTTTGATTTAGATTTTTGATTCCGATCCCCAAGCCGGACCTAATTTGCATTCGCGATTTAATTGCCAAAAATGTAAACTAATATGAGGTTAAGGAAAAATAACTTTAATTCCCACACAATAAGTTCAGTTTACGCTACAACTTCATACATTTTTATAACTTTTTCGATAGTGCTGGTCACACTGAAATCGACCTAAAATAATAATGTTAATTTGAAACATAAGTTTGAATATACTTTAGGTACAGACGCCAGCACATCAAGCTACTACAATCTGTCAAATTTCTTTAATAGATTTTCAACTTTATCACTAAAGCATAAGGTTCAAAGTTGATTGGGAAAATTTAACAGTTTCGGATAGCTTGATGTGCTGGCGTCTGTACTTTACTTTTGATATACCAGTGGATCCTAGTTTTGGGTAAGTAATATTATAGTGCCTTAATAACAGAAGTATTTAAGACTTAAGAATGAAAATAGGGCTGTTAACCCTTTTCAACCTTGGAGAATCTTATATTCTATGGCAATACAGGAGAAGAATAAATATTTTGTTAAATTATTATAAAAAATCCAATACTAACCGACTTATTAGGATGCGGGAACGGTTGATCATGCCTGGGCCTCTTCACACTCAGATCCAATAACGGCTCATGCCTCTCCTGCCTCAATAGCAGATTCTCATGCCTATCATGTCTGTCCGGTCGTTCGGGCCGCTCGGGCCTTTCCGCGCGAGGCTCGATGTGGAGGACCATGACGTCCTTGTCGTTTGTTGACGAGTGAGAGAGAGGGGTGATAGTGGCTGATCGTTGCGGGCTTGAAGCGCCTGTGTTGCCGACGTGGGAGCTGTTGACGACCGATAGTGTGGCGAGGGCTTCTCGACCGCTTGCGCAGGAGGACGTGACCTGCGGAAGATTTTATGTTATTATATTTTGTTTTTGATTTTCTAAATTCATTTGCAAGCAGTATTCAAATAATATGCTTGTATTCGGTAATACTCTACGAATGCTTTTTGATTGCCTCGTTGGTCTGTCTCGTACAGGACTATTTTTATATCCCAGGAGTGGGAACATTATGGGCTGATTATAGACCGATACTCGATCGGAAGGATATTTGTATTACCTTGATCTGATGCGGCTTGATGGTGGGATGCTGTGGTTGCGAGTCTCTCGTGAGGCTGATCTCTATGAGGTTGAGGACTACGTCGCGTACAGTCTGCGGCGCGGTAGTGCGCCCTACTGACGTCACTGGGGAGGCTGTGACTGCGCTTACGGCGACCACAGGACTGCACGACGATGCTGATGATACAACTGTCGGGAGGGACGTTGGGGGGACGATCTGTGGAAGGTAAAATTTAATTAAAGACTCATAGGCTTTCATGAACTCATTATTCTAACGCTAGATGGTATTATAGTGTTAATTATTAATTTATTGGTTTAAGTTTGTTAAAATCAGACCGGATATTTTTTTAAATTGTTAACTGCAATCGCAAGTATTTAACTATTTACGTTTTTATAGATACCGAGTGGAATTGTAACCTAATTTTATGAGATTAACTAATTTTATTTATTAGTTTCAATTCTACTTAAGTTTTAAATTAGTATTAAATTACTCCTTAATTAAACAAGGGATGCCATAGTGCTCTGGCATATGCATTGACTAAATCACGTCTTTTACGGGACTAATTCAGTAAAAGCCTACAAAATATCAAATCAAGACACATATTTAATATGTTTATTTACCTTGGCACTGGGCGCATCGTTCTCCTCGTCCGCCGTCTCGGTGGCGGACGAGTCGTACTCGTCGCGGCGCGGGCGGCGCGGCGCCGCGGCGTCGGTGCGCGGCGCGGGCGCGGGCGCGGGCGGGCGGGGGGGGCTGCCGCCGCTGGCCGTGTCCGTGTCCGCGGACGACTGCGCGCTGTCCTCGCTGGACGGCAGGGCCGGCCGGTCGGCGACAGAAGTGTCCAGCTGCAGCTTTTTTCTGTTGGTAACATTGTGAAATATATTAGTAAGGACGCATTTCACCAAACTTTTATACATGGAATAAGACTTATACTGAGAATAATATATTTAGACTTTTTGACTGTTTTTTCATACTAGAACTGTTAGACGTCAATTTTGTTCCACGGATAAAAGATATCTGACTTTGGTAAACTCAATCCTAAGTGAGATAGGCACATTTGGAAGTCCAACAATAACAGATTAACAAGCCTCCTCGTGTAGCGCAGTTTGTTCCGCCAGTTACTCAACTGAACGCTCGCGCTCGGCGCATCCTTGACAGTCACACCCAACACCTTATTTGACTGGCCAATTCTACCCTTGCGCTTATTGGTAGAGCTAACGCCTACCTGGTTTGCGAACACCCTTCCACCGGAGTCCAGCTTCAAGCAGCCTGCTGTGTTTCGTCGATGCATGGGAGTTCCAGTGCCTTAGGCATCTTCTGGGCACGCTCGTTCCATCATAGACGTCATCCATCGCTTTCCACCAGACGTGATCAAAGTCAAGACCGGGCCCATTTAGCAATATTTTTTTTTTTAAAGGATTTTTAGGGACTCTCCCTCCATAATTAATAGATAGACATAATAGATTTATACACCTACCTATAGGTGAAGTAGAACGCCTTCAAGCTGGCCGGCGTCCGTCCACTGACGGCTGCAATCCGGTCCCACGCAGTCCCGTGCTCCCGCAGTAGCGACCTGAACCTCGCAGCTTCCTCCTCCGTGGGTTCAGGTGCTAGGCCACCTTCCACCACGGTTTCTAACCTCCTAGTTATTCTCTTGAAGCAAGCTAAACAGCATTTGCTTAACTCGCTTGGGATTTCTGTGGAAGGACGGACGAGGGTGTTAAAATGCGGTATTATTAGAATAAAACTAAAATCTGTATAGGAATGTCTTCAAATTGGCATACTTAGAAGAAACGTGGTTTTTATTTAATTGCAATCATTTTAGTTTTTTACATATCAACAAAATTTATTGTTTTACGATACGGTTTCGCTCTTCAGTAGACAAATTATTAAAACTTATGGTGCAGTGAAAAGTTTAAACTAAACTTTAAGTAACCAAATGTGATATACAAAAGGTTCTTCAAGATGTATAAGTCCCATCTTAGAACGGGTAAAGTATATGACATGAAAACTCACCGAACTCTTCCATAAGCGGCCTCTTCAGTTCTAGCGACAAATCATGCCACCGCGGAGGGAGATGCCTTAACCGTTTTGCTCTCACCCTAGGTCCGGGACACGTAGGAACCGGACACCTGGTATACCTCGACCGGACACATCTACAGTGACACGGTTCACATACCCTCGCACCTATACAAAGAAAGAAAATATGTTTATTGACTAACTAGACTAAAAAGGCACCCAATATAAAAAAAAAACTACAAGTAATTGTTAAACAAAAAAAACAGTGGCACTCCGGGACTGCCGACAGACGTGAAAACAAAACACAAACGGAGTACTTTGCCATCACTCACTGACATATCGGATATACATTAAAACCGAGTACATCCCGAGGACAGCCGAACATATCCGAAGCGGTATTCTTTTAATCGTCTTATAAACACAACACGCGCGGTGTCGCTTACGGTAACAGTGGCGCGAGTTCAATGGTTTTTTCCCATCTCAAAAAATGCCCATCGCGCCTTAAGAAGTTTTCACTTTAAAAAACAGAGTATACAGAATACTATGTTTTTTAAAAGTGAAAACTTCTTTAGGCGCATCTAGATGAGGCACACAACGTGTCTCATCTAGATACATAGAATACAGAGCAAAGGAAAACCCAAGGTTGAAATATGGGAGGTCTTATTTCAATCAGAGATTTCTGCCAACAACCGTACCGTGTACGGCATTTTTAAATGAATAGGAGATAATCGACGAGAGAGATCACAGACGTAATAAGTATCGATTTTTAAAGATAATAACTCAAATGATTGTCTAAACACAAGTAACTATAGGTACTAAGTATACTAATCGAAAACAAGAAAAAGTAACTATGCTACGGATGCTACCCCGTATTCATCTGTAGTTAGGTTCTAGAAATAATCAATTAAGAAAATCTTTTCTTACCATTACGACTCTGAAGTTTCACCAATAAATTTAATTTAACCTTGTAATAACTCTAACATAATTATTATAAAAAATAGCCAAAAAATAACTACCACACGCACCTACAGCCTCTTCTTTAAGCCCGTAATGGATGGCGCGCGATCTGGACACTGTCCGGGTGGCTCCGGACATGTTACACACGGCGCAGTTGGATGACGTTGTTGTAATCGTTGTTGTTGTTGTTAGCGTGGCTGTTGATGAGGGTGTGCCGATACGCTCTGTTACCGCTGTTGGGAAAAATTGGTGATTAGTAAAAGTAGAAAGTGAGAAGTCTTGAATATCATGTAGCTAGTGAAATATAAAGTTCAGTGAATAAAGATAACCTTCTTCCTATAAATAACACTGCAATTACGAATCAGTTTGCCAAGTATTATTTTGTTCCTGCTATTTTTTAACGCTGGATTTGTCAATTAGGAGTTATATCTCCATGTTCAGCAATATAGATTTAAACATAAGCGCTAATGCTATATTTGATGCTAGAAGAACGTATAAAATAAAATAAATCTTCAGTTAACAAAGTATATCTTCGAACAAGAGTTAAAATTTCATCAACAAAACGTACGTTCATAAAATCAAAACAGTTAAACAATTTACAGAACAACAAAACGAAATCTAGTTTCCATATACAGAGTTGATATGACAGAGGGGCATTAAATTACACTACGTATACTATACGTGTATAGTATTAATTCGATACAGTACAAAAATAGAAAGCGCCAAAAATGAGATTTTTTTTTTTTCAAACAAACTAAATAGCTTAAAGTCAGAGTGAAACGCAACCACCCTTTATAAATAAATTTGACTGACCTTAGATGCCTAGTAACAAAGTCGCGCAGGAGCGCGTGTGTGTGTTATCTCTCTTGGCGGGGGGCGGGGGGGGGGGGGGGGGGGGGGGAGCGGGCGGTTTAGACCGCTCGCTCGCGCGGCTTTTATGTTAGGTAAGTTGTAAAGTACGCGCACACACAAAAACACAAAATTTTTAAGTTCTCGATGTGTCCTCGATTCATATTAATGCACAAATTATACCGACGGAGAATATTGTTATTTATTTTTCTAATTAAATCACTGTCCGTCGCTAAGCACTTTAATTCCCGTAATCTTTGTACTGCCAATTGTATGGTTCCTAGGGCTATTGCGCCGGTCACCATACCTTTCTCGGTATGTTCGCAGAGCTAAATCTGTGTTTCCACGGCATTCACCGTAAATTAAAATCATGTAAGTGTATTCTGACGCCGTGTAAGTTACACGAGGCATTGCTGAACACTTTAATTTTACACACACATACAACCAACGTTTAATTACGTATCCTATCACAATAAAAACAGTCAATCACAAAAAAAAAAACACTAACACTAAATAATAATATTCCCAAGTTACGTATCCTGTCACAATAAAAAAAAAATACTGGATTAAACTTATTTAGTGTCTATCACAATAACAAAACAAAATCACAATTATTGTCAGCGAGTTCGACAAAACATAACGGCGCGGCGGCGGCGCCGGGGCTCCCGTGTTACGTAACGTACGTCCCGAATGGATGACACTTGCGCACTGTCCACTGAAAGAACAAGTTTTTTTAGCAAATTCGCAAGGATCTAGGATACAATAGCAACACACTGACCTATTTCTATTCCTTTTACGCGCGGGAAAAAGGCGCGGGGGTTTTGCTATGTTTGTCACTCTCATAGTGAAAGTGCAAGTGTGTGTGTATTTATTGCTTCGTGAAATATTTGGTTGTACTTGTGCGGCAACAATGTATCTTATACTCAGATTATCGTTTTAAGGTGCATGACCTATGCGTATGAGGTAATCAGCTGTTAGGAAATATACATCGTGTTCAAACGTAGCAAAAACTTCAAAAATCATTTGTGACTAAACTACTGCTCCTATTTAATTGATTTTTGGTACAGAGCTTGAAAATGGTATCTAGTATAGGCAGTTTAAAGGAAAGCCCCTCTGTCGTATCAACTTTGTATAGTCCATTATTCAAGCGTTAGTTGCATATTAATAAGTTTGTTCAGAACAGCGCGAGATGATCCGTAAATCACGTCGCGGCCGAGCGGGCAGGCGAATCGTGCAATATTCAGCGGCCCCACGTTGGGCGCCAATTTGTAGCGAAACTGCGAAAGCAGATTAGCGCCAATTTAGTTCCGATACCGATGCCATGTTTGTTTAATTATTTATCGCTGTTTGTTATACAAATTGAATTACTGCGCGTCATAGATACGTGTTGTTTATTTGAATTAATATGTGCATTTATTATTTAGTTTGTAGTTCGGTATTTGTGGAAAGCAATTTATTAAATTCAACGCCAATCCATATTTACATTCTAAGCCAGCTAACATTTTAGAATCCTAATGCCATCGCCATTAGCCTAAATAATATCTGCACAAAACTCAACAGAGCACAGACATCAAACAACTAGTTTTGCGAGCTGAAGCCAGGCAAAGGCGTGCTAAACTGCATAGGCGCAAGTTTAATAATTAACTATTGTACGAACAGATTTGAGCTCGCAGTTAATAACTCTCTAACCGCTGTGTAATTAGATTTATGCACTTCGGTTGAGATGATAGAATAGGATATTCTTGGACTTGGTTAATTTCAAATTCATTTCGAGCTAGAGATTTTTTTTTTAATGGTATAATGGGACCAACGGCTTAAGGTGATTTCCGAGGCACGGAGGGGTCTTGGTATGTAAAGATAGTCACCCATCCACAGACCAACCGCGGCAAGCGTAGCTTAACCTGATCGATCGACCTGTACGACTGTTATTATTTAGCCACGGGCCCCTCTTTAGAAACCTTTCTCCTTTCTCTAAAAATCTCTTTTTCCCCTTTCCCAGACCTCTTTTTATTAATGACAGCATTTATTTTGTACCCTTTCAAAAGTATGAACCAAAATCCCTAACAAAATCAAACCATTATATCAAAAGGTCTACCAAATAACACTATACAGATAGTCAGCATTTCGTCTATCTTTATCTGTGCCTCTGAGTGTTAATTACCGTCTGCAATCCCTGAGCAAACTAACGACGTTTGTCTTACAGGCTATTACTGAGAGAACATGCCACAGATTACCGTATGCTGGAAACTTCTTTGATGGGTAGAGTAAAATATTATTACTCACAAACTTTGTCTTGGTCATTTTTAGTAGAAAGATAACATGGTTTATTAAGGAAACATAATGTTTCTGTATCTAAAACCTACCTGTTTGTTGTTTATTACCTGTGTTGACAAATCATTTCATTTTATAAATTAATTAAAAGTAAAACACACACACGTATTTTTTTTTTAACATTAACTAAATGAGGTCGGTTATTAGTATTGATTTATTAATTTACTTAATAAAGCTAAAGCTTTTTGGAAAAGCAAACTTTGCTGGTTTAAAGTCTTTTCTACAATTTTGCTATCCATGCCGAGCACTGTCGATTAATCCCACCAATTACTGATATTTGCACAAGCGCTAATTGGATCACGATTCAACGTTTTATTCAATTCCAGAGCTTATACAGCGTTTTGATGAAATGGCGCCCAACGTGGTACTAACCGAATTAACTGTTTTATCTAACACGGATAAGCCATTGTAATGAATTTATGAAGATCGTTAGTGATTATTCATAGACTATTGTTAGTTAAAACATAAAACGGATAGTCGATATCGCATCGAAATGTTTCCAATCATCCACAAAAGAAATTGGCGCCCAAATGGGACTGACAATAAAACATAATCTACCCCTATTTAGCAAGTCCATAATCAAACAACGAATACACGAATGTACACACAATTTCCCTACACTTCAGATCCCACGGGTGGGCAAGCCGTGGAGCGGGATGTCACCTCTATTTGCACACCGATGTTCAGCCAAGCGCGAGAATTTAACGAGACCGGCTATCTGTGTTTATTTACCGCGCAAACAGCTGCAGACATTTTGTAGATTAAATGCCTCCTGTATGCTGAATGTGTGTTTATTAGACAATTTGTCATGTCGTGTTTCCCTTTAATATTACTGAAAGTATTTATACTAACTTGATATTAATAGTTATATTCGCGATTTATATTTGATTTAATAGTTGAAAATTATTTCGACACGCTAGAAGAAGATATCGTATCTGTAGGCCGATAATTATATCAGTTTTCACTAGATTACTTAGTAAATAATCCAAGTAATTAAGGAGAATGATTAGTGTGAAGACAAAGCTGGTCTGGATGGACCGTTTAATCTGTTAATCTTACAAAAGGCATGTCGGTCCCGCATGCCCGATGCTTGATTAACAATTCTGTGTGTGGTGAGTTCGTCGGGTTTACGCTGTCAACCAGGCCGAGGATTATGGCCGTCATCCACTAATGTTGTGTGGATTAACTTATAATGTTTCGATCTGGAGTTATTGTGACATTAAGAATAAAGTAATGAGAGCTATTCGGTTATTATGTTATTTGTATATTAAATCGTTGAATTTGGTTTTCCTTTGAGCTACTGTTTACATTTAATTAAATTACTGGCAGTTTCCATAATACGAAATAAGATATTACGATATGACGAACATCCATTTTTAAAACTTATATTTAGGGACATTTTAACTCTACTACTCTACGCTAGACTATCAGACAAATACAAAAGGGTCTGAATAAAAAGGTTTTTGTCATAGTCCACAAAGCGATAAGGCATCATTGAAATTAAACCCAACGGCGGTCACTGGGGAATCGCGCATTTTTAAACGGACTCCCCCTCAAGGTAAGACAAGGGATGACAATGTATGGAACAAGAAAAACCATCACAGAAATTGTTCAAAACTAGCTCTTGGTTGCGAATTACTTTGCTTACGGATTATACATATGACCTGTTCAGAGATTTAGAAAAGCTCTTTCTTAATGCCATATCTTCCGAATTTCATGTCTATTTCAGCTGGGTTTTCTGTCAGGAAACTATTTCAATAAAGATTTCGCTGCATCTGTTAGTACATAGTCTATCTAATAATGATGTAATCAAATAGCAATAAGAAAACGACTGGTAAACAAACCAGTACTTATTATTTAATACCAATAAATTATCGATGAAAATAGAAAAACCCACCACTATTTACATGCACACATCTAAGAAAATGAATAGATAAAAAAAAATGCTCCTTTATTTTTTAAGACTGTCATTCTCTTTAAACTTGCGAATACGAAAAATGAGCCAATTTAAAAAAGTTTTTTGTCAGTTATTTTGAAAAGATGACGTTTTACAAAGTCAATGGCGGTATCAGGGGACTTGTGAATGGATTAACTGTTTGTAAAGTCACAGACACTCGACTGAATAGTCGTTATTGCCGGGGGAGTAGCAGAATACGCTTCATATTTCACTTTGTATAAATAATACTCCCAAAAGATGAGAAAAGGGATTGTAATATAGTGAAGCTAAAAAAATATACGAATGTGTTTTTCTTAAAATACGGCGAATTATTAGGAAAAAAGTATTGAGAATGATTGGTCAAACTTTTGGTCTTCCAATCTCAATTTTCTAACCGCATCAGGATAAACGGCGACCCCTTACATCATTTTAAAAATGTTATGATAAAGCAGAATTAAAATGATTAAGAAAATTCATAACTTTTTCGTCGTTTTTTACCAGATAAGTAATATTTAACTCCTTAAAACCATCAAAAAGAATACAAATCATACCATCGCACTGTCTAATAAAGTTCCCTCCTGAAAATCAAACTTGTAAACTGAAAGTTGAACCCCACAGAGGTGTATATAAAGAGGCACTCTAGTCGGCGGCCGGCAGTCGTCGAGCGGCCGCGAGCGAGCATGTTGTCTCTGTACCGCGCGTGGCTGGGGCCAAGTCCCTGTGTGGCGCGACCGGCGCCGCCCCCGGGGGCCCACCGGCCGGTACCCCGCCGAGCAAGGGTACCATCCCCGCCCGCATCACCACCACCACCGTCACCATCATCAACAACTTCAAGCGAGTTGGATGTCGAGCGCATCGAGGCCCCTGAGCCGCCAAAACGTCAAAGCAACACAGTCCTCGACATAGCATCGTGCGATGGACCCGTGCAGTTCAGTCGGGTCCTCAACGTGGCCTGGCAGGAGAACTCTCCTGAACGCACCTGGCCGTGCCGGCACCGCAAGTCTCAAGCCCGGACCACCTTACACTACTACCCTTGCAAAACCTGCGGGTCCAAGTTCCCTTCGTACTACTTCGTGCACAAGCATCGCAAACGCTGCCACGCTGAGGAAACCAGCCTGGGGGAACCAGAAGCAGAGCCCGAGCCCTCCACCTCTACCGCCAAGTGAATGAGCCGTGTCGTAGTGAATTCGTACATATCAGTATTATTGAGTGATCTCAAGCGAGCTTACGATGTTGGTTACGTGTTTCGGTTTAAATGTACTATTGTTATAATAAATGTTTAAAGGTACGTCGTGTTTTATTTCATATTCTCGAAGGGACTACGTTTCAAGTCAAGTTTTTGAAAAGACAAAGTTTGTAATTACGAATGTGTAACTGAGATTAGATATGTCAAAGTAATTTTCTATGATACAAGTTCTATAAAAGTTTTAGAAAGATATTTATTAATAACACTAAGTTACTAACGTGAATAGGATTAAATGAATATCCGCACCAAATTAATTAAAATCAAATAAACATCATTAAAGAGTTGTGGCTCGTGGCTAAGAAATGACAGCCGGACGTGTCGATCGATCAAGTTAAGCAACGCTTGCCGCGGTCAGACTGCCTATCTGACCTCCACAACCACTGGGTTGTGGAGGTCAGACAGGCAGTCGCTCCATGTAAAATACTGGTATTCAGCTGCATCGGGTTAGACTGGAAGCCTGCCCCAGCATAGTTGGGAAAAGGCTGGGCAGACTTATCATTACAGAGCTGTAGAATAAATTGATTCAAACCAAATAAGCATCTGCAACTTTTCCCACCACATTTTACTTGATTTAATCGGAGCTACAAATTGTAGGAGACAGATCTTAGTGTTTGTGTTTCAGCTATGTGTTAAACTAAGACAGTGAATGTGCTGCCGGTGTTACATATTTTTACCGTTCACAGTTTCGCACTTGAAAACACTTACATTGACCACTTTCGGAAATATAGAGTATCTGATTAATAATGAGTGTCGTAGTGAAAGTTAAACTCTTTAACTTGACTTCTAGCAATTTAAGTAATTTGTATCGCGTACGTTTATCAAAGACAAACCTCTAAACCTCTTTTTAATAACAGGTTTAGAGATTTTAAAAATAATAAAACGTTGTAATCGAAAAATTATAAATCAATAATGTGTGAAAATCGCACTTTAAAACTTTTATCACCATACATACTTCAACTGTTCCTAGAAATATTGGTATTATCAAACTTGGCAAACGGATTTGTGGTAATTTGTTCAAGACACAAAAAGATACATGGCTAAATCTTCTTGAACCTGTCTACGTGGCTGAATTCTGGTCAAAACTCATATAATTTGGAATCATCAATACGAGGAAGAAGGAGCTACCTAGAGACAAACATTCCAACCAGACTTTTTGGTCCTACAAACATAAAAATTTCTTCAAATATGACTTACCAGCTTCCGGTGTTGGTGGTGGCTGTGTCGGCGTGGGTGGTTGAGCCGGTTGTGGCGTAGGTGGTGCGCTGCCGCTGCCACTGCCACTAGCACTGTTACTGCCGCTGCTACTGCCAGTCGACATGGCAGGCGCTGTCAAAGTGGCAGCTGCCACCGCCGCCGTTGATGTTATGCAGGTGACGGGTGATGATGTTGGCGCCACACTTATTGGTGCGCTTAATGGTGTCTGTGAATAAATTCATGATTAGGTCCTAGAATCAAATCTTTACGAAACGGAAGCATAATCCTCATAATGTTCCCACTGGGACACAGGCCTCCTTTCTTCGAGAGGAAGATACGAAACGGAAGATAGATGGAATATTATTTTGGGCTATGCAAAATCTCAGAATGCCAATAATCTCTAAGTTGAACTTAGAGGCCTGCCTTTCTTCAATAATTTGGTGCCATTTATTACATCAATAAATTAAAGACAAAACAGCAGTCACCTTCTGTAGTTTCGCATAAGGTATAGAAGCTGATGCCTTGCCGAATAAAATTAGCGAGTCAAGAAAGATGACAGAGGAATTGACTACCAAGTTTGTACACAAGTCTTTTAGTTTCATCTGGGCACTCATTCATTTGAGGACTGGTAGACGAAGTGTCGGTCGCCCGGCGGCGAGATGGGCGAACACCATTTTTACCATCGCGAGTAGAACCTAGATGAGGCCAGCCTTATTCAGCCTTTTGTGAGAGCACAGGAACGTAGGGATTGGCATATAAGAAGAGAGGTCTACGCTCTGCAGAGGTCGGCTGTGGATGATGATGACGACTAAATCATTTGAAGTAAGGCTACTGTTCTAAACGAAGTTCCTAACTTGGTAGCAAAGAAATTGTAATACTCACCGAAACAGGAGTAATGGTTAGCGTAACATCAGCTGACGTCGCCGGTGGTAGCGGCAGGTCGACGGCAGGCGGTGTGGGCGCTGCCGTCGGGCTGTTCGCCACTGACATCGACGTGGGAGTTGACGTGACCGGCGCGGGCGGCGCCGATGACGCCGGTGGCGGCGATGGTGGTAGGGGCGGTGTTCTTGTTAACTCCGACCTGTTGGCAAGGGGGATAATACTGTTAAGATCACACAAAAGAAGTTGAAAGTCAAATCTTAAAGACATGCTGTGAAAAGGCGAAGTGTCATAGGTGATCCCAGTCGTTGAGTTTAATTAGTTATTAGTTCGTAATAATAAAAGGTATAATAAGCGCCGAATAAGCGCAAAAGAATCATTACAACAACAAGTAACGTAAGTTTCAGTCAAAACATCTAAGTTCATGTTAAAACCACATTGCACAGAATCATTACAATATCCTACCGATCACGAAACTCTTAAATCTGAAAATTAAATTAACCTAGCATTAATAATACGTAATTATAAATCGCAATAAACTACCAGCTAATTACATAACCAAAACACAACCAGAGCGCCGCGTAGGCCGGGCGGGTGCATCGGGGAGTTATGGCAAACATAATTAGCTCAATTCGCCTCTTTTAATTACCAGCGGTTACCCCGCGGCACAGGGGAGGTGGGGGGCCAGTTGTGACGACAAACCGATGTAGGGGATGAAGAATTCAATTAATCGGTTAGTTTCAATTCGGGGTAGGATTATTGTGAGCTTATAACGAAATCGCGGGTTGACCACGTACGATAAGATCATGAACGTAGACCTTTTTATCGGGTTACTAGCCAAGATCAATATCATTCATTTACCTATGTAGAATCGCAACCAGCATCTTAAGATAAGATACCAGTTACTTTTGGTCGATGCGAAACGAATTCACGATCCCGGTAATATCCTACGAAAACCAATAAATAAAATAGAATTCGGAAGAAGATCTGTAAAAGGAAACCTTCGTTTAGGAAAACTTCTGAGAAATAGGTTTCAAAACTTGTCTTTATGTCCACACTTGATATATTTCCAGAAATCGAGTGTAAAATTCATATATGCAAATATGCCTCATATACCCCAATACTAGACAGCCCATAGTTCAACATTGACGCGGATCATACAAAAACCGAGCCTACCCGTTAAAAAATGTATCTCACAAAACGCCAACGTTTCATATCTTTTCAGCAAAAAATTTAAGACTAAATAAAAACCCGGAGCCGCGAAAAACAAGCGCGTTCCGACACTAACTAAAACGGTTATTTGAACATCATTAAAATTTGCTTAATTAATACCGGCTAGGGGTGGTAATTATCCGCGGGCGAACGGCGCACCCTATTCGACAAACAACGACTGAACTGTGGGTAAACCTAACAATCAAATTAATCTCATCCCCTACAGAATAGTCAACTGCACGTCCATGGAAGCAATTTGACATTAACAGCGTCTTGACTTCATAGCAGTAAGGACGGATTTCGTATTTCAATAATTGCAAGCGGATGACAGTACCGCAAATTTTTGCGCGACTATTTTTCATATTGGTAACTATATTCTTTTTTTATTTCATGTATTTGTTGTAGGGTTTATGATGCATAGTTTGCGCTAGAGTGGACGCAAAGCGATGTATCTCATATTCAAATTTTGTTTTTTTTTTTTTAAATATCCAATCGTCAACAGTTGAATGATTTAATGCAGTAAACATTTATGTCTGGCAACGCGTTTTTTGGAGTAGTTTTTGGAGTGGTAACTTTTTCATTTTTCAAAACTAGCCTTTTTATTATTATTAAATGGTTTTATTTAGCTTGCCCTGTTTTTTATTTATTTGGGTCTAATTTAGTACTTGAAATTTTACCCCCTTCCTGTTGGCAGATTGATCTGATATTTGGTATACACCTTTAGTTTTGATGACAATATAATTTAATTTAACCAGTATCATTGTAAATCCATGATGGCCGCCGCTACAAAATGGCGGATTACATATTTCTTCACAACCCCCTCAATATGGGTATGGGCTTGACTAGTAGAATACTGTGTGTACAGTATTCTACTAGTCAAGCCCTTTTATTTGAATTAAAAATAAGAAATTATGAAAAATTTCAAATCTAAGATGGCCGCCGGCACAAATTGCCAGATTTCATAATTTGTTATAATATTTATTTGTTTCAATATGGGTGTCAAATGAAAGGGCTTTACAAAAGTGCAAGGGAAACAAAACTAAAAGGTTTTAGGTTTAGGTTTTAGTATATTATCTACATCATTATTTTCATCAAAACCGTTTAAATTAAAAATTTTTTTTTTACTTATTTTATTCCCGTCGGACTATAAGTCGGGGAATAGAGTGCACCTACGTCTGCGAACATACTTGTGCACTATAATATCTCCCGCGCCGAAGGCTACGTAAAGATTGGCCGCCATAGCCGAAATACGGTCTGAAGGACTATTTTTTACAAATAAAACCACGAAAAGACACAACGCTGAAACGTTTACCTACATAATATTTCCTAACATCAATCATATATCAATAAGTAAACAGGACAGAATCAAACGATTGCCGAAACAGACAGATTTTTTTCCACCGCCCTCTTCCCTCATATTTAGCTTTCTCGATTGCTAGATGCTTTTAATTAAGGCAATTAGAAAGATGGGTCGGTACTGTGTTTGCGTAAAAATCTAAACAAACCGTGTCGGGAGAAACGGTGGCGGTAGTTATGTACTGTTGGTTATCGATAAGAGTGATTTGGAATAGCCGTTTGAGTAATATCGATAAAATAGTATACTTATTCGAGATTTAATAATGGTGGTGAAATAGGGAGTTAAATATTTTACATACAATAAATTAATGAACAGCTATCAAAAATTGCAGATGCCTTGCAATTTCATTTTAAGTGTTATCAAAGCCAAAGAAATACACTATAAACAAACGCGTAACATAATCAATTAACAATATATATACATATAACAATATATATAATTAAATAACAGTCCGTCCACAAGAAATTTATCATTATCATTCTCCTGCCCATATCCCAATTTATCCACAAGAAAAATAACGACCAAAATTATTATAAAGAACAACTTTATCGAACCACCGATCACCTACTTAAAAAGTTTATCGATAATCGAGTCGCCTCACGTATGCTGATTGAGCTCCGCTCCGCCATGATTCCCGCGAGAGTCTTGTGCAAATAATCACCGGAGTGATTGTCAACACACGCACAACAACACGCGCCCATTATTATTACATATTTCTCTTTTATTATTTCTGCAAAAATCCCCTTTACTGTGATGGATTTACGTTTGAGATTTAAAGGAGAAAGTTATTTATAAGAAGTTATATTTGGTTTTTGGCTTTTGATTTATTTCCGTTTTCAATTTTTACAAGTATTGGTAAAAAATTAAGCTGCCATTAAATGCGATGGAAAATTGTAGGTACGAACATAATATCACTATTATCATCATCATTTCAGCAGAAACTACGAAGTGAGGTCTACGTCCACTGCTGGCCTTAGACCTCCCCCAAAATATGAGTTCACATGAAGTATCATATATACATACGTCTCAAATAAAGAGGCTAAAAGTTTTAAAAAGATCTGATTTATTTTCAATAGCCTGAGACTATACTAAGTTAATTTAACAGCCCATTTCTTCAACTTCGCCTTTAACTCTAAGACCTGAATAAAAACCTATGCAAAGTGCTATAAAACCCTGGAAACTACTAATGAAGTCACTTTAAAACTAAGTACCAACTCCCGGTCAACTTCCCAAGAGCCAATAAAATAAATCTCTCAAGTTCCCGTACCTATTGAAATAAAAATACATGAATTTTAAACGATTAATCTGGTCGATGAAAAATTGACTTATTCTCATTGTCTGAAGCTCATAAAAGTGAGTGGTCGTGCAAACATACGTCCGCAGGGACGAACTTGGCGGGGCCCGGTTTCTGAGAAAGGATGATGACTTATTAATGAAGGAGGTTCGATGTTAGTTTGAGATGTTCGAATCCTTGTTAAGCGGATTAAAAGCTTGAAGTCTGATCCTTAAGACTTTGTCTAGATTTATGGAGTATTAGAGAAAACAAGGCGTCAGGTGTTTTAAGTAGATATAATATACCTACACCCGCCTGCCTGTACCTAGACTGAAAAACGAATACAATTATTCAAATTGAAACGTTGAAATTGAAGTCGCAATCTCTTCTCAGCGATAATCAACTTCAAAAACTTGTCAAAAATTTAGGTATATAGAGGTATTTTGGTTCTTAAAAATACGGGAATTGCACCTCGGAAATCAAAGGGAAGTTTTGGGAATGTTATAGAGAAAGTCTGTTCTTCTCATTCCGGCCCTGTTCTCCGGGAGGGTAGTAAGCGAACCTTTGTTAAACAATACGTCTTTTTGGAACGAATTTTTGAACCATTTTATGAAAATTAGATTTGGGAATTAGTAGGTAGGTAACTCAACGAAATTGAATTTTTGATGTTACTATCAAATATTCTATTTCAGAAAGTTGTGTACTATTATGATAGTATTATTTCGTGTAAGGAAGAAGTATACTTGTAAAGTACCTACATATTAGATTAACTTAGAATCTAGGAATTGTTTAACATTTGCAAACATTTGTTTAGGAAAAAGCTAACAATATCTATTAATTATTATAATATATTCTAAAAGAACCTTCAGTAACTGAATTTTCCGTGAAAGTCCTATATTAATTCAGTATATTTTATATTAATGTTTAGCAGTGGTGGCCCAAAGGTAACGGCTAGGACATACGAGTTGTAGGTCGTGAGTTCAAACCCATGCAGGCACTTTGTGTAAATTATTTCATCACCACTGCTCCCGAAACGGTGAAGGAAAACATCGTGAGGAAACCGGCATGTCCTAGAGCGAAAAATTCGAAGGTATGTGATATATCCGCCAATCTGCACTGGGCCCGCGTGGTGGATTATGGCTCACTCCCTCTCACAGAGAGGAGGCCTGTGTCCCAGCAGTGGGAACATTATAGGCTGATTACTACCCGATTTCGCATTAAGGCTCCTATAACCAGCCGCGACTCGCGACGCGAATCGCGCCTGTTGGCAGAAGCCTTTATATGTTGTTGTACTTAATTTCGTTTACTGCAAGAACTGCCACAGTGGTTTTAAGAAGTTTATTTCAAGTTCTCAAAATGCTTTAAGCTATCAGAACAAGTACTACATAGATAGTCTTCAGAGGCTTATTGAACATTCAATATTTTCCATCTTTGTCCAACTGTTCCGAGATCATCACTCTCTTGCTCTTATCACAATTTATTTGGGGTCGACGCAGCATAAATCGTCTTCATCCATACTTTTGTATTAGTCGTCATCTCAGTATCAAATCTATGAGAGTGAGGGAAGAGAGAGTGCACCTGTTTCTGCGCTCACACTTGTACACTACTATATCTCCCGCGCCGAAGACTAGTTCCGCACGGCCCATTCATCGGATCTTTGGTCTTCCCCTACTCTTATAGCATTCCACATACATACCCAAATATTTTCTCACGACATCTTCCTCATTCCTCTGCATCACATGCCCATGCCTTGACAACCTAATACCTATTTCGATAAAACTTTTCAGTCACCGGCGCCACTTTTAGACTTCCTCCTCCAATCATATCTAATTTTACCCAATCATAGAATACCATACATCTGTCTAAGCATTCTCAACTCAGCTACAAGAAACTTATAACGTAGTTCAACCATAACAGTAGCTAGATATCAAACACTTCTCAAGACAATGGACCTTAGCTCATAACTCATCCACTCAGGAGCACATTACATCCGCGAATTACAAACAAGGAAAAAACCCCGAGTCAAGAAGCGCGGCAAAAAACTCGGCCGCCATCTCCACAGCTATTGGTGAATAATTCATTGGCCGGCAGCCGCTCAATGTTGACACGGTGTAATTAAAAAGCCCGCCCGACTCGACGGAATCGTATAAAATCTCTGTATAGATATTGAAGGAAAAATTATGATGGTTCGTTCGTAGTCGGGGAGTTTTTTTCTTTATTTCGGCAAATGTAGTTTCTACCTTCATTTGTCTATGGATATGGACTGTTCTTTGTCGAGCAAAGTAGTCTTAGTTACATTTGAAACTTTAAAATACAGTCATCTCATCTGTCTGACCTTTTCCCAACTACGTTGGGGTTGGCTTGTAGTCAAACGGATGCAGCTGAATACCAGGATTTTACATGGAGCGATTGCTTATCTGACCTCTAAAACCTACTTACTGGGTAACACGATACTCCTTGGTAAGACTTTTGGGCTTCAGACTACCCGTAACGACTGTCAAAAGTTTGCGAATGACAGCCGCGACTGCCTATCTGACCTCCAGAACCCCAGTCACTAGGTACCTAACACGATAACCGATAAGCTTGAATAAAGTTAATTTTAAGTTAATTCAATCGTTAAATTATGTCAATATTTCAATTATGAGCAAAGTAAATATGCTAATTTGGTATGAATAATCAGTTATTTTCGTGGAAATTTGGGATTTCAAAGAGAAATAGATTAAATAGCACTTGCTGGCCCATCGTCCGTGATGTTTGCTATAGATTTAGAGCTAATGCGTTCCAGGAAGCGGCGTTAACATCATAACGATATTACGATAGGTCATTTATTATTTATATATTATCCACTTTCCTAGTATTATGTATAGTATATACTCCCAAATAGCGCCTTTCAGGGAATTTCACCGGTTTACTTTAAGCAGATTGTGTTGTAGTATTTCGACAGCGGCCGGTAATCTATACTAATATTATAAAGAGGTAAAGTTTGTGAGGTTGTAGGGGGGTAATCTCTGGATCTACTGAACCGATTTTGAAAATTCTTTTACCAATAGAAAGTGAGTGAGTGTCATAGGCTATATATTATTATTTTTATATAAATGAATATATTAGAAGGTATCACAGATTTAGGGTGCTTTTCCACCAGAGATGTGCTATGCTACGATGCTATGGATGCATTTGATATCCACCAATCATATTCATTGGTGCACATAGCACTGGCGGAAACGGATTCAACTAAGATATGTTTTTTATATGGAAGGATGCGTGCTATGGATGTGTGCTATGGATGCGTGCTATGGATGCGTGCTATGGATGGGTGCTATAGATGCCTGCTACGGGCCATCGCGAGTGGTGTAACTATGTGCAGAGCAGAGTACTATCGATACATAGCATAGCTCGAGATGCGCATCTTTCTCGCACAGCTACTTTGCGGCGGCGCATCTTCGTAGCGCATCTTCCTCGCACAGCTACCTAGCGTAGTATTGGTGGAAACGGTCACATATTTTTGTAGCGTAGATTTCCCATCTTCGCAGCATAGCTGCATAGCACATCTCTGGTGGAAAAGCAGCCTTAATATGCGGGGGCGGAGCGGCTGGCGAGGTGGTACGAAGTTCGCTAGGTCAGCTAATAATACATATAGTACTGTAGCTGTGGGAAGATTACTATACCATGCAGTAGACAAAGATGACTTCAATGCACCCCATTTCGAACTGTACTGTACAATGTATTTATATCTTATCGAAATCTAATTATTTTGTGACAAAATTATAAAAGTCTTTTTATACTAAAAACTTTCAACTGTGAGTTCTACCTATTAGAGTATTTGTTACACCCCCAAGGATGGGCATGTAATACTCTCTGCAAAATAATCTCTAGGTGTAAACCACATAACAGTCACTAAGATTAGACCACAGCAACATTGTTGAATGTGGGTAATACGCAATAAGGTACCAGAACATAATTTCCTCTTTAAAAATTGCAACCATTTAATCCGTCTGCCTTCATAGCAAGAGTAAACAGGTATCTCTGGGCACGCTCGTACCATCATAGACCTCATCCATCGCTTTCCATCAAGCGTGATCGAGGTACAGAGCAGGACAATACAGCAAGATAAAAAAAAAATGAAAGAAACAGAAAGCCGCAGATTTAAACTGTTTACATTTTTTTTTGCCATTATGATTGTTGATACTTCTGCTAAATAACTAGAACAGGTACCCTAAGATTTTTCAGCACATTTGCTGACCACAGACTTCAGCATTACAAATACCAGGAGTTCATCCATTTCGTCCAGTATTTCCGTCAAACAATTCAAATGATTAGTACTCACCTAGGTGGCTGTGCAGGCGCTGCGGTCGGAATAGGTATGCAGGTGACGGGGTCAGTGACCTGCTGCATATTATCATCCATATTCGGTTCTTTGCTCTCCGAGCCTCGTGCCGTCGTACCTAAGGGACCAACTAGATTTATATTATATTTATACTGACAGCCGCCATTTTGTTTTTGTGGCATCATCATATTATCATTATATGGCTGTACATTTGTATAGTTTTTTCCCCCACACAAACGTTTTATATTGCGTTATCTAAGGTTCCGATGATGGTTCTACCTCTGCCAATGTAGTTTAAAAAAAAATACATTGAGAGATGTCGTTAGTTTAAAAGCAAAACAGACGAATCAACGTCATTTCTAATCTAAGACATTAATATTTCTTGAAATAACTACTTTCTACTAGTGAACTACAAGTACCCGGCGATAAATATTGCACATCGACCTTTACCTTTTTTTTATTTTATACAAAGAATAAAAATAATTATCAAAAGAAGCAAATCATAATTGTTTTAACAGCTCCTAATAGATACCGGACTGTTTGTATTTCGTGCGACAAAGACAACGCTCTACGAAGCCGAAATTAGCCGATTGTCTCTTTCCAAAGGTCGATGTGCAATATTTATCGCCGGGTACTGTACATATTTACTTAAATAAATACGACAACATAGTTTAAGGATTTTTCCTGCATCGTAGGTCTACGGATTCTAATGTTGTATGCACCCACCAGAGACAAATATTTTGACCATGCATATTTGTTTGGCGGGGAGAATCCGAACCAACATGCCAGGGACACATAAAGCCAAGCAGTTGTCTGCACCATACTTCGCAGGGGCTGTACTAGATAGGTACCATAATAGTAGATAGTTGCATTCATTGGGTACCCTTCACATATTGAATTGTTAAGTTTTGGGCGCATCTTTATTTTTTTTTCATGTATACCTAATAATTTCCAAATACATATAAATTAAATTCTGAACCGACAAAGGCTTCCTTTGATTCCGTAGCTACTCGGTGTACCCCGAAATATACGACCCCGACTTCGTTAGGACTATACGCTTTTAATCATTCGAATTTTTCGGAATATTCCGAGTTATTCCGGGTTGTGTTTGCGGAGCCAAAGTTTGAATCCGTAACTAGTCGAGCTAGCTCGAAAAATACGCAAAGAAATGTACACTTTAAAATTATCAACGTTATATTGTTTTTTGGTTGTCGGTAGGTATCAGAGTAACCAATAAATGCATCCACCCCTACAAATACTCTTCAACCTGTAACACTAACCCTGGCTTCGCTGTAGCCTCGTGGTGACTCCGGCCGGCAATTCCGGTTCAGGCTGCGCCCTGGGCGGATTTCGCGCCGACCGCCTTTGCCGCGGCTTCCTTAGCAACTGCTTGTAATTCTCCGCCTTTTTGGATAGGTAGTAGAATCTGTTGGGGGTTGTAGAGTATTAGTGTGACGTTGGCAGTGATTGTGTTGGCCTTCTTTGTTGTCGGCGGAGGGTCAGTGATGTATGTGACGACATAATATTATAAATAAGTTTATTTCAATTATTATTCTATACAATGGTACGCACTACGACATATCAAGGTATACATTTCCAGTATAAGTCGACTTCACATTATACGGAAACCTTATATAAGGTGAGGTCAGCTAAAAGTGGAAATGTACATACTTGTAACTATAGCTTGATATGCCGTCGTGTGTAAAAATGTGGACATGTGGTGCGTGTGTGTGGCTATATTTTCATTTTACAAATTAATAAAAAAAATTATAGCTTGACTAGGAAAAAGCCTGCATTTCGGCTATCAACGCCAATCCCGACAAATAATAGACATGATAGCCATCAAGCAGATGATGAGGATCCTGTGAGATTAAGTACCCAAGATTTTGTAATAACTTTATTTAAAAGAGTGTCTTTGGGAGTTTCTTGCCCATTCTTCTACATAGAGATCTACGTTTTGCAATAGGCCACTTGCTTCAACTTTGAGAGACTTTTTTACTACTTGACAGTTCAAAAGTGCCTGTAAATGGTTTAATTGAAATATTATAACAGCTTTGAGTTTTAGTTGAGTTTGCGTTTAGCCTTTTATGGTGATGGTAGAGCCACAAATTATTGAAGAGATTCAATTCACTATCTATCTCTTCTATAAAAAAGTGAAAATATTTGTTGTTTTATTATTAAGTAGTGCATTAATCATTCGGCGGATTAATTTACTAAGGGCTGATTTTTCAATCGACAGATTATTTTTATTCATTCATTCATTTATTAACAAAAAATTCATCGTACTGTCTTACGCCTTAAGGCTCCTTCAAACAAGCGCGACGCGCAACGCGAATCGCGCGCGACACAAAGGCACGGCTCGTTGCGCGACTTGCGGTGCCTTTGTGTCGCGCGCGATTTTATCGCGTGTCGCGCCAGTTTGAAGGAGCCTTTAATCTATTTCTCGGATTTTTCTGTTTTATTAAGTTTTTTCTTTATGCGTCTTGTTTAGTGCAAATAAATGTATTTTCTTTAACTAAATCTCCCTCTTACTGACCATCTATGACCCTGCGCTGCCAACAAACTCGCCACAGTCGGTATATAAAGAGAAATAACGCACGCATACCTGACGCAGTCTCTTACGCTCTTCCGGGGGAGGAAGGACGCGATCTGACCGAAGTTCTTGGGGTGTTGGAGGTACTTCTCTCGGAACAGCTCCCGTTCTGCCTGGGACCATACGTTCCGGAGTTGCAGCTCTTTGTGTTCTGACTCCATGTCCATACATCGTCCTGTGGAGGCAAGAAACGTTAGTTTTTCTGTTAAATCCCATCCAAAAGTTGTTATCGATAAGACCGCCCATTGTGTCACCCTTTGTGCAGTTTCTATATTTATGTCTGTAATTTATATGGTGTACATAATAAAGAGTATTCTATTCTATTCTCTGTCTGTCTGTCACAGCTGGATATCTCAAGAAATACTAATGCTATCAACTTGAAATTTGGAATAGTTTTAGATGACTTTTGCCCAACTATTTTGCAAATAAATAAGAATTTTTTTTTTTGTAACAGGGACTGAAAGTGTTTCTGAAAAATTCGAAGTGAAGCTACTTGGGCATGTGGGGTGTCATATGAAAGAGCGCAGTTTGCACATTCTCAAACATTTTTTCTTTTTTTAGGCCGCATGGTTTTCGACTTTAGATGAAAAATGTAAAAAAATACCGTTCCCCACCCCTTATTTCTGAAGTTTGCAAAGAGAAAAATCTGAAATATTTCTATGTGATAGAAGTTTATGTAAAGATTACAGGAAAAATAAAACGATGTCTCTGAATAGCACTTTTTCAGAAATCATCAACAAAAGTTACACTAGTTCCACTATAGGTCAAGAGATGGCGCTGACCTAAAACTAAAATATTCTACACCGTAGTGCTAAAATTCTCTGACAATGGTTCCGTATTGTGACGGTTTCACAATACGGAACCCTCGGTGCGCGAGTCTGACTCGCTCTTGGCCGGTTAATTTTTTGTTTGCGGTATACATATATGACGCAAAGAAAGAACAACATTCTTTGCGTCATGTTTACCGCAAACAAACGTATTTTCTTTCTTTCTTTTCTTTCTAATGTTCCGTTAAGACTACTCCTTAAAATATACTAGTGAGCATCATCAGTTAAAAAAAAACTGGCCAGCTGCGAGTCGGACACGCACACGAAGGGTTCCGTACCACAACGCAAAAACGCCTAAAAAAATACGTTTAACAATTAAATTTTAGATTTTTAGTATTAGTTGTTATAGCGGCAACAGAAATACATCGTCTTTGAAAATTTCAACTGTCTAGCTATCACGGTTCATGAGATACAGCCTGGTGACAGACAGACGGACAGTGGAGACTTAGCAATAGGGTTCCGTTTTTACCCTTTGGTTACGGAACCCTAAAAATAGGAGGCAATTATTACCGGTTTTAGGTTACATGGAACTAATAACATAGCTGGTAAAAAGTTGGTGTAATGTAACACCTATGCCGTTCCTTTCGGGTATGTGTGAAGTTGTGGTTTGATTAGTTCTCAAACTTAATTCACTTCACACATCTTTATAAGGAGGAGCATTCAAGGAAACTTCAATTGGAAATTCGACTACATATTTAACGAAAGGTTCTCACTATTGGTGTCAATATAAATGGGCGTGGCGTCGCTGGGGTCCCTCAGTAGCGGCGGCACCACGGTCAGGGACCTCATCTTCTTGTCCTCGTGCTCTTGTTCGTGCAAGCCGTCGGCGATCTCTTCGAGTTCCGCCTCCGACTTCACGCGGGCTCCGAGTCTGTTAAACCGCTCTCGCTCTTCGCGTTGCTTTCGCAGTTCGGGGAAGACCTGGAAAAAGGAAATTGGTTTTAATGCAAGCACTGTCTCTCTTGCTAAGAATTCTCAAAAGATTCGTAAATGATAAATGATTTTATTTTTTTAAGTAGGTTTGCACAAACACTTTTACACGTCAATCATATATTTTTTAAACTAGATGAGGTTGGCGTTTCCTATCTGACTACTCTGAGAAGAAAGGCCGAAACAAACTCAGAGGTCATAGTCTCTTTTAAAGTCCAGACATAATCTTGGTCAGGTTATATGAAGACCATGTAGGTCGATGTCTGAGATGGTCTTTTGAGGAAAGAACCACACAGATTGAGAGAACCTGTCCAGTCAGTGCACGCATTTGTCAGAAATCGTGCAGCTCAACTCAAGATAGCTGTACCTACGTACTGTATCTACGTAAGTGTTGGTCACCATTTTCCCTAATATTGTGTCACCATTTAAGTTTAGGCCGTGAAGTTATATTAATAGTGCTGGGCGGTTTGTTGAACCACTTCTTCTTTCCAGCGAAAGCACTAGGAAGTGGTGAAGGGCGGGCGTTTTGGGAGACTCTCATATCGACGGCGAAGTGCCAATAACTCCTAACTGACAAAGTCAAAAATTTACACATACTGGATAAAAACGTTCAAAAATAGACACGTTGTTATAGTTGGGAGGTAATATGTATTTCCACATTTTAATTTAATGTTGTAATAAAAATACACTTTGCGATTTCACTAAAACATGCGAATAACGCCTTTAAATTCAAAACGAAAAAGAAGTGAATTTCTCAAAAAAAAAAAATCTGTTAGGAGGTATTGGCACTTCGCCGTCGATATGTAATGTTAACGCTGGAAAAAAAAGTGGTTCTCAGCCTAATTTGAATAAATAATACGACTGCAACTTCGTGTAATATTAATATTTCGCATAAATTAATTATATAATAATAATATGTGCAGACGATGCACCTAAAATAAAATTACTATCTATACCACAATAGGTCAAAGAATTAAAAATGAAACCATGACATATAAATTAATTATCTGATAGATACATGGTGCTCACTACATATTTACAAACATGGTAAAAGTAAACGATTTTCATTTAAATAAAAAAAAATTACAAGAAATAAGTCAGGGTGTGAGTTAATCGTGAGGAAACCTGAATTTAACACCCACATAAGTGTCAATCCTGTGGGAATATTGGGATAAAAACTATCCTATGTCCTTTTCCGGGACTCAAACTATCTCTATACCAAATTTCATCTAAATCGGTTCAGCGGTTTAAGCGTGAAGATGAAACAGACAGACACACTTTCGCATTTACAATATTAGGATGGATAAGTCTGGAATCGCCAACCCGTATTGAGCAAGCGTGTTGATGCTAGAATGCTAGTGTTGTTCTCTGTACGAGAACCTCTTCGTAAGTCTATTATTTACTATTATTATATCTCTAGCATACCTTTTCAAAGAACTCTCTATTCCGTGCGTCTTTCGCCTTCCTCTTCTGTCCCTGTTCTATCCTCTCCACTCTTCTCAACCACTCGGCGGCTCGTCTACTGTATGCTTCCGCTAACGCGTCCTCGCGCTGAAAACAAGAAATCAAAGGTTAAGAAAACTTCATGTAGGTGGGTAAAAGCGTTTTTATTTTAAACAATCCTATTGCACCGACCCCAAATAAATTGGAGCCAAAATATAATAAAAAAAAAAACATTTCACTAGCATTTAATTTTACGGTTCTTCGCGGATAGTAATAATATAGACTGGAACTGTTATAAGGGTCTGCAGCCAGGCCTTTTGGGAACCAGATTAGGGTTTGCATTTTAATTGAAATCTCTACACAGAACCTATTGGGCATTATCGCCAATCTCAGATAGGGCCAGCTGTCAGACTTCAGCCTTCCAACTACTTGACTGATCGACTTCCACAGATACTTGACATCGTTTGACAACCGGTAGCTCGTACTCTCTAAGGGTGTGTACATAAAGACGCGGGTTCCCGGTTAAGACAAGCCGGTACCGAACCGTGCGGATAAAATATCCCTGTTATTAACTTATGCGCTCACACATAAAGAAACAGGTAAAACATTGCGACCGTTTCTTTCTGTAAATCAACCTGCAACACAATTTATGTAAGCACCCTTAGGGGCCGTCTCCACGAGCGAGAGAAACGCGGCGATAGTCTCGCCGTGCCATCAAATTTTCGCCGCGATGATATCGCCGTATGGAGACACGTCCTAAGAGAGTGTATAGACATATGTGGCACGACGATAATATCGCCGCGATTCTCTCGCTCATGGAGACGGCCCCTTAGGCACAGGAGAACGTCCTACTAATGGTCAACTATAATATCTATGGACTAACTGGAGCAAGTGCAGTTTAACTTCGCAGATCAATCGATTGGGGCAGAGTACCTACTTCTACCTCTTCTAATAATTTTGGGTATTCTAAAGTTAAAATATTATAAAAGCATACCTTTTCCGCCTCAAGTTTGAGCCTCCGTATGTGTTCCGCTAACCGTTTCCGAAACGTTCGATGCCGCCTGATGTTCTCGTGGTAGACCTCCGTATCCTGCGGCTGGTTGTACAGCGGGTACAGCACGGGCGGACCCAGGTGCGACACTACTGCGTGCGCTGATGACGCCTGCTGGTACAAGGACTTATCACAAATAGTTCGATGAACTTGGTAAAACAAAGATACACTGCAGAATGAAAGGGTTGAACAAATCACGGTTGCCTTTTACAAACACAGGTTCTAAAATGCTGATCAACACAAAAATTCGTTCTTTGACAGTTATCAAACTCACACTAGGTACGGTTTAAGACATTTATTTCTCAAAAAGAATACAATTAACTTATCATGAGAAATACAAGTTAAACATAATACTTGATACACGAACTTATGAAGAACGGTAGGTACTCGTAAATAAACTAGTAAGTAGTAGATGCGCAAATATTTTTCTGACAATGCTGTAGGTAACAAGAAAAAGTTAGTGTAACATCAATAGCAATTACATATTGTTAATAGTAGTACCAAGCAGACAATATTTTTTTAATTTGCTAATGGTTCAAAATGATAATATAGTTTAGATGTTTTTATGTCTTTAAACAAGTAACAATTTATTGTAGTAGATGCAAATTTAATAAATCAAAGAAATAATACTGACTTTACAAATAGGTAAGTGATTTTTTATTTTTATTTTTTTTTTTTTTGTATAGAATAATGTGATATGATTCAATTAATTTAGTTTTTTCCCAACAATATTGAGGTCAGCTGCCAGTCTAAATGGATGCAGCTGAATTTTAAATGGATCGGCTGCCTATCTGACCTTCACAACCCAGTAACTGGGTAACACGATCGATACCCCTTGGCGAGCCAAGGTGCATCGTGTTTGGGCTTCGGAGTTCTGACTGCCCGTGATTAAATTTTCAGACAGCCAATCATAGCAGTAAACATGAGTTTGAGAGTCTTCTAGCTGATTGTTGTGTTGATAGGTTCCAGAAACTGGGTGCCAAGTCTAATTTGAACAAAATTAAAAGGTATGGTGCTTAGCCCTTTCGTTCTGAGAATGTACTTATATGCATAATACACTTGCTACAATACATTTAGAATGATACTAGACTGCAGAAATATTTGAGAACCTAATATTTGGAGCTTTAAAGCGCTGAAACTGCTGTAAACATGAACTTTCCATAATTCTATATATAACACATAATAATATTAAAAAAATTGTTCTACAATTACTAAACAGTATACTAGGGGTTATCATGGCATTGTATAGAAATTGCTAGAGCAGTTTTTCTAGGTCTACTAAGATTTAGTTAAACATTAAGCATGCAGCAGCGTCAATAGTATTTCAAGATCAAGTTCACAGCAGTTTTCCTAGGTGTATTGGCTAGGTTCACAGATATTTCTGCAGATTTATAATATACATAAATAAGTATGAAAATATTTGATGTAAAAGTACGAAAACTATACAACTAAACATGAATATATGTATATACCTACATAAAACCAAATACCAGCATGCCTTATTTTAATCAAAATCTAACATTGAAAGTCCATTTAGATTTGAAAAAATCTACCATATTTTTATATCTACCAAAAATGAAAATGGATAGTCTACAAATATTAATATTCTTAGTACTTATAATAGTTTATAAAACAAATTATAAATACCATTTGCCGCTTATTATCCATGCTGATCTGGGAAGGAAAAAAAACATAAAATGTATCAGACTATTGGTCCCGTGCAAATCAATAATGAGAAACAGAATGAAAATAACATCAATATTATTATAAGTGTCAAATAAATAAACAGGCACATAATATATATTTTCTTGTCTATTTTGCACTATTTTTAAAATAAATATAATAAATACTGTCATCAGAAATAATACCTATCCTAGCTATAATATTCATATTACAGTTTAAAAAGTATCAACCAAAGTACCTATGAATATTCTACTACAAATCCTTATCAAGAATTAGTCACTCCTTTAGATCCTTTACTGAAAAGGAGAAGAGTCCCTTTCCAACCCCTATTTACCCCTACCAAATGTTATTAACCGTAGTTTTGTCCGAGCAAACTAAATTTGCATAGTTCTAACCTATCCCTATTGTCGTTAGCTGTGGTTACAATTCTTGGTGTAAGTATCTGTCACCGTATGATTGTGAACACCGTAATCTATCTCGCGAGATTGTAAACTGTCGATAAATTGT
The DNA here is from genome assembly GCA_963855955.1 of Luperina nickerlii. Classification (NCBI taxonomy): domain Eukaryota; kingdom Metazoa; phylum Arthropoda; class Insecta; order Lepidoptera; family Noctuidae; genus Luperina; species Luperina nickerlii. The sequence goes on from OY979682.1 coordinate 10,420,232, forward strand.
GAACTGTACCATAGTGAAGAAGGTTCCATACAACTCATTCCTACTGGCTTCCCTTTGAAAAATGGCACAGTCAGTATTCTATAGACAAATAATATAATATTGAATATATCTACTCCGGCTTACCTCTTACAAAAATTGACCCTTCTCTACTGCTGTACTATCCTGCTTACAATATAACGTATTCATTTTCGATAGTTTATAATCTATCCATGTCAAATTGTGAACGAACCTGCAGTTACCCACAAGTTCATAAGCTGTCCGATTTATCACCCGTAAAATTGTGAACAGTTATATACGTTGTCGGTCTTGTCAGCCAGGGCACCCCGACCAAATAGGTTAGGTTAAAATTGTGACCACCCAATGCGCGCGAGCCAAACGAGCGCTACCTCCAAGTTGGTCGCAGTCACTTTGGCTATTTAGTATAAGCGCAAGGTGCGATCCGTCGCATGCATGTTTGATACTAGTTCACAATTTGTCGGTTTGCCATGGACAGATTATAAACTATCGACAAATAATGCGTTAAATTATAAATGATTTGTTTCAGTTAAGCTTTTTCAATAGTTTATAATCTCGTGATGTAGATTATAAACTAACGATGTTGATAATTATACGCTGATATATCTCATCATCTGCCCAGCCTTTTCCCCACATTTTGGGGTCGGCTTCCAGTCTAACCGGATGCAGCTGAATACCAGTATTTTAGATGGAGCGACTGCCTATCTGACCTCCACAGCCCAGTTACTGGGTAATACGATACCCAATGGTAAGACTGGTTGTTAGACTTTAGGGCTTCTGACTACCCGTAACGACTGTCAAATACGTTGGACATATCTACATCAATGTATTGCAGATAATAGTAGGAAGTTGAGCAGTAAGTTCCTGAGTAAAACCCCAGGAAATCGAATTCTATATCTTAACAATATATCGTGTTCTCGACATTCACAGGTAAAACTGATACACTATGTAGTTTTTACATCCCCGGCATGAGCATGGCATGTAGATAGCTATTTACAACAGGTCCATTAATGAGTATTAATTAATCATTAGTCTTACGGAGTATTTAGCGAGTTTGAGTAACTTTTCAAACTATTCTATGTTGTTTGAAATAATATACGACTAACTTAAGGGACATCGTCTAAACATTAGCCAACTTCTACACTACTTTTTAGTTGTAAGAAGGAACAGTTAAAATAGTATGTTGCTAATTTCTTACATCGGACTTTTCAGTTTTTATGTGTCTTTATCTGATGTATTGTGTGTCTAAAAGACAGTCACGAGTCTGTGCTAAATAAATGTAGTATGTTTCTTTCTTTGTATTTATCCCTATTTGTAGGGGCAACTTAAGATTTAGGAGGTCTAATAAACAAAAATAGTTTGTCAGTTAATTTAGTATACGAAGTTTATCCAGTGCACTTTATATTTATATCCCATTTAAAAAAAATGGCCAAGTGCGAGTCAAACTTGCACACGAAGGGATCCGAGCCATAAAGCGAAAACGCCGAAAAAAACACGTTTGTTGTATAGGAGCCACCCTTAAAATATTTATTTTAATCTGTTTTTTGTATTTGTTGTTATAGCGGCAACAGAAATACATCATCTAGCACCTCACTCTTCTAGCCTCACTCTTTTCCCTAAAAAAAGTCAAACGAACAGCAAAAAATATCCGCAAAACCATATTATCTCTCCTACCGTGAGTTGTTAATCGATTATTATAGGGTCATTAATGATGTGTCGAGCTCATGAATAAATGAAATTCTCTCTAAGACAGATATGATAATGGGTGTAACTACAATGATATGAACCTTTTTCCTGTTTTCTGCGTACACGCACTGCGCTAAACTTCTGTGTCTCGGTACTGTCTCTTCTGGCTCTTCTGCCCGAGCAGGCTTTGAGGCAGTCTGTTCTAACTCTTCTTGCTTCTTCTTTAACTTTGATAGCGTTGACTCTGATAACGCCATTTCTCTGTCCACCTGTGGATGTGAAGGGATAGAGTTAGATTAAGATCATCATTAGCAGAATTCAATCTTACAAATATAATTTAACTAGCTTCTGCCCGCGACCTCGTCCGCGTGAAATTTCTTGTTACTCCGACCCACCCCGTCGCATCGCATCGCCTGCCCGCGCTATTACTTCGTTTTTGTTTAGCGTACTTCCTGACTTTTCTCTTTTTGCTCGGCTCCTAAAGGTCATACCGTGATAGCCTATAGCCTTCCTCAAGAATTGGGCTATCAAATGCAAAAAGAATTTTTCAAATCCGACTGGTAGTTCCAGAGATCAGCGCGTTCAACCAAACAAACAAACAAACTCTTCACCTTTATAATACTCGTATTAAGTATAGATTCATTGAGAAAGAAAGGCTCGGAATCCAATCTAACCAGCACCCTAATTGCATAACACACTATCACAGTCACAATCTGAATCATTTAGAAGGATATACTTATCCATTGCTTCAGATGTTCAAAAAATTTGTCTGCTCAATAACGTAAATAACGCAATGAATGTTGTTGAACTGTCAATATTTAAGCCATTGCTACAGTCCAAGTTCAAAGCCATATGCGTGGAATAAAATTGACGTCTGACAGTTCTAATATGGAAAACCTGTCAAAATTCAAAATGTATGCTCAGGATAAGACTTTTCTAGGTATAAAAGCTTGTTGTAATTCGCCCTTAGTGTGTTACGCAATTACCCCGCAGATTTATTCTTTTTGCAGTCTGAAGGCTCCTACAAACAGGTGCGACACGCGATATAACCGCACGCGACACAAAGGCACCGCTCGTTGCGCGACTTGCGGTGCCTTTGTGTCGCGGGCGATTTTATCGCGTGTCGCGCCTGTTTGAAGGAGCCTTTACGCTCTGAACTTATAATTCATCATGTTAGGTTACTAGTCTTAGCATGAATGAGGATGATGTTTCACTAAACTTGAGAGGAGTTGTTTTAGCAGTAGACTGCCAGTATTATGAATAGAGCTGATTAGCCCTCGTACGTGGATCCACGCGAGATAAAATAGCTTTTTAATTGTTTATGTAATTATGGCATTTAACCAGTTAATTGGTGGAAGCCTTTCCAAATTCAGGCGATAGAGTGATGCACCTGACCTCAATCATATGGAGAATTTGAGGGCCACCAGCACCAGTTGAAAGGCTCCCACTATCACCAGTTGAAACCAGTGAGACTGGAAACTGCCTCAACCCAACCAGACACTGACGAATTTCAGTATTTTCCTGGGGGCCACTTTCCTTCAATTCTTTCTAGTATTTCTATAGTATGTACATACCTTGGATATTTGTTGTAATAAGTCATCCTTAGTGGTTCTGAAGCTCTGGTCCTCCATCGTGGGTTCTGATGGTGGATTAGGAGATAGTACTTCAACTGTACTGTACTGGTTCACCGGTTCCTGGAAATTAACCACAAAGTAATGTCAAAGCAAGAGTGCAATAAATTAACTAGTTTTATCTAAAATTTTAGCCCTTTATATCAACCGCTTTGGTAAGTAAAAGAATCTCAACTTTTAGAGGGTAAACGATGCAGGTGGCAAAAAGACGGCCAGACTCCTTTTGCCTCCCCTTGGTGTCGACGCAAAATCTTGTTTTTTTTTATTCCATTCTCCTCTGTCAGATACTAAACTCACTTTGTCTAACTGGGGATCGAACCCAGAAATCATATTCGGCAGTCTGGATCGATACGAGAAGCCATTGAGAACTAAAGAATTAAGATACTGACCCTAGTATCAACTCTAAGCGGCTGATGATGTGGCAGCGGCGTCCGATCAGCTGTGAGCCTGATCTTCTTGAAAGGCGGAGGGTCTGCGGGGGGCGGGTGATGCGCGGCGGGCGCGGGCGGAGGGAGGTAGGCTGCGCCGAGTAGTGACACGCGCCCCCCGCGGTATTCGCCCGCGCCCACCGCGCCCGCGCCCACTGCGCCCACGCCGCCGACCGAGCCGACCGCGCCACCGCCGCGGACGTAGCTACTGTCCCTGGAAATGTACATGTGCTTGTTAGTACTGAGGAAGATGTGGTCAAAGTTGAGAGTCGACAAGAGATGCTGGGTTATTCATAAGTTAAAGATGGGCCCGTAATATTTGGAAGTAACGTCCACATTAACAAGTTCTCTTATAGAGACAGCTTAACTTAAGCTGTGTAACACTTAAGCTGCTTAAGTGTGATGATGTCGGGCTTCCGTCAAACCAGAAAAACAGATGTTGGCATATTTAAACGTGGGAACACAGTCTGCCGCAAGGGCAGCTCAAAGATTCATGACCTAGAAGATATGATGCGTGAGCGTAAAGTTGGCAGTATTTTTTCTGTAATCCGTATTATGAAGCTCCCTTCGCCTTCCGTCAACTGACAATACTGTATACTGATTCTAACACCTTTTACTATCAAGATAGTACCTACATGTTACAACTACCAAACGCCCCAAATAATACTGATAAGAATACTTTCATAGAGTTGGAATAATAATAACGATCGACACAAAAAGCGGTTGCAGCAACAGCTGGCGTATACGCATTGTGTAAATACGAAGGGGGGGGGGGGCAGACGGCGCGCGGCGCAACGCGCGAGGGGTGCATGCAGACAAAGGACTGGACTACTAATCATTAGCTGAACCGTCAATTAAGTCGATTAGAAGCACGGAAATGGCCCGAGGCTAGTGCCAGGGTGAGGATAGGAACCTTTGTTTCTAATAGAATTTCAAGTAAAATGGTCAGTTGTGTGTATGCTTTAAAAATGCTATAAAAGTTTTTAGAATTAAATAAGGTTTAGGTTTAGAAACTCTATGGTCATATAGATATTTTTTGGACTCCATTTTATCCAGAGCCAACCCTATCCATGACAATACTGGTCATGAACTCAAATCATTAAAAACTACTATCAGATAATACTTAGCTACTAAAAATGGATTAAGACAGGTAGGATGATCGCTGCATCAATTTATAATGTAAGTCCGGGTCCCGTTTTTCGCGTGCCTGCTTCGGTGTGGTAATAATATACCTCCTTGTTGGGATGCCTTTAAATGTCAACCGTCAACGACCTCATTACCAAATTGTTACACGCTTAGCTCAACAGATGGCAGGCGTAGCGCCATTTTTAGAGCGCCGTTTAAAGTCGAGTCATGATTATTTTGATTATTTATGTATTTTTAATATTATTTACAGCTATACTCACATATGTTTAAACACCTATGTTAGGCTAAATTACTTGTAATTCGTCGTTAGTCCTCTGCCATTACGCAGGGATAAAAAAATACGCAATTTTACCATTTCAGTAGGTAACGGAAAGGTCTCTCACCGACCATAATACACCTCCATTCTAATTGCAATAATTATACAACTGTTCACTATTATCAAAATTAGAGCACATATTCGTAAATGTTATTTTATTCTATTCTATTTTTTCTTTTGAGATTTTTTAACTTTTATTCAAAGTAGCGTTTGACATTGGTTGTCAATATGACACTCACTTTATTTTTAAACACAAGCAAAACAAAGGTCAATGATCGTATACAGCCTAGATAAAAACTAATTTAAAAATTGAGTTGCAAGATTCCACTCCAAAGAAACATAGTTACATACACAGCAAGTTAAATAAAAGCTTGTAAAATAGGTAAGTACTTCATAAGTTTTATTTTCACACCGAATCACATTCTGTAATTCCAATCCAAACAGTGTAAAACTAAAAAGTTAACATATACATTCCATGTTTCACATAAAAAAACGTGAGTGTAGATATACACTGAGGCAGCATTCATGTTTTAAAGTTATATCTATATAAGTTTAAAACACGAATGCTGATAAACTTTCACCAAACTAAATAAGAGGTGACGTAATAAATATGGCGAGTTGTGAAAATAATGCGTATTGTTAGTAATCTGTGGCCGATCACACGCCGCGACGAGAAGGTCAAGGTTGTGCGCGGGGCGGGGGGGCTAACTGTAGCCGTGGCCGGGTCGCGAAGTAAACTTATTTCTGTAACGGCGCGCCGTTACAGAAATAAGTTTACTTCACTTGAGATTCATATTTTACATGTGACTTGTTTGGTCTTAGCATTAAAACTATTTTCGTTTATGTCTTTTATGAAGTCTGTACAACTGTGTACGACTGCATTTTGTGGAGTTCCAGAAACTCAACGTTGCTTAGTCTTTCAATTTTTTTATCGCTGTCTCAACAAATATAATTTAAGCGATACAAAAAAAATGTTCAAGTTTTACACGTAAGTATGCGACAACAGATCATTGAACAAAAACCGCTAAGTACTTACATTTAAACCTTATTTAAACATATTATAGGTCATAAGTTTTATTTATCTGAAATCGGGATGAATCCAGCGTGATAAGGATTTTCCTAGGTTGCTCCCAATACCACGTGAGCTATACTACGAGTATAATGCTACAAATACCAGTCACCATAAGCCTTAGATCGAATGGCTATATAATAGCAAAACCACGCAGACCGAGACGCTATTGATGCCAATAAGAAATACCAGTCCATCGCCCACGAACAACAGTATAAAATCAAGAAACCAGTTTGTATAAGTTAAAGTCTTCAGTAAAACTCTTAAAACTTAAGCTGGATAGTTGCAACGTTGAACTTTTATACCAGAGAGCCACGAAATCCTGGCGGAATTCCGCGGAATCCAATCTCATCCTGTGCCACAAAAAGTAAGCTAATGCTATATAGAAGTATAGACAGACAGGGAATGACGTAACCACGATGGCGGTACGCGACAATACGGCCGCGTCTGTATTTAGCGCGCCACGTTGGCCCACCACGTGGTGGCCGGGCCGCGACGCTCGCTGAATAATAATAAAAAATAAACATTGAACCGAACGCGCCCGCCAACAGGGCTGCCAACATCACGAGAATGTCACGTATTTGCTACGTAGAGACTTGATTAAAGTAGTTCTATGATTAGTAGGTCTTCTAAGTTCTATCTATGCCTTGCTTTGTGATTTTTCTTTCCATTCCGCTTCAGATACGTCATCGTACGACATTTTGAGACTAAGTAAATGCCCACTCACACCCAGAAGTAAATGCCCACTCACACCCAGTCCGTTGCCCGGGTCTAATTCTGGGTTATCGCTTTAATTAAAAACCTCACTAATTAATAAGAGTCGTACTTTGTAAGTTTGTAACATATTATTCTAAATCAGATAGGTATTTTCCTTTATCTTTTTTCAGTTAGATCATTAGGATTAACAAAAAAAAAATCTGTAGATAAGCCAAAAATTTGCTGATACAAAAGTATCTACTATTGTACCAATTGTTTATCACATGACTAATGCAGGAAATAACGCATTATGTTGCCAAATCATCCTACAGTAATTCAGCAATTTTCCGAGAAATAATAACAGGTAAAGAATATTTAAACTGTCATAAAAGATTACCTGGCAACACACACACGGTCGTGGCCTGGCCACAGTGGGCACTCGTGCTCGTGGCCGTGCGTTCACCCACCGTAAAATGGCAATAAAATTAAGCAAAAACATTAATTTTAGTAAAACACCTGCTTTACGACGACCACGGACGAAGGTGATTGAGCTCAACCATCGCGTGCGTCTTGTTATTTTTACAGGTTTGCGTCAAAATTTTTTTTAATTCGCAAGAGGTGGAATTGATATCAGATTTCCCACGTTTTTATTGTTTATATTGGTAGCATTGATTGATTTCTTCATTATTTTATTGCCCGGATTGTTAAGTTATCAACAATCATGTATTTATTCAAAACAAAAAATTTATTGACAAACAAAAGTAACTGCTGCAGTTCTTAACGACGGAAAAAGGAGGATTTGTGTTATTGTTCCAAATGGACCTGCAGCATTCTCTCTAAAAGCAAAGGAAAAGCACTGACTGAACTTTGTTTACAGAAGGAAATCTGTCGAAAAAAAACTAATCTGCGATTCTCCATCAATATAGAGAACTTATATCTCATTTGTTTCAAGTGAGTAATGCACTGTGTTATTGCTAAAAATATAGCCGAGTAAATTGCATGTGAATGATATTATTTGTCGGTTGCCGGGCTATTTCTAACACCTTTCATAATATCAGGCCGGTTGGACCAGGTCCAGATGTTTGTTTTCAATAAAGGCTCCTGCAACAGGCGCGACGCGAATTGCGCGCGACACAAAGGCATCGCTCGTTGCGCGACTTGCGGTGCCTTTGTATCGCGCGCGATTTTATCGCGTGTCGCGCCTGTTTGAAGGAGCCTTAAGAATGCACGAGGTCTGCTTGTTAACCATCATTTTTTGACTGCTATAGAAAACTCAGAAACTTATTGTGACAATTTTTAAAGAGACATTAGGGGCGGAATGAATAGAAGTAGAAGAACAGAGGGTATAGAATACTAAAGATCTTTAGAAAATGTTGGATTTGTACTTTTGCTTTGTAACAAACAGTCATTTGCATAGAAGACAAATATGTACTTAGACGCGGTTACTAGGTATGTATTTGTTTGGTTGTTATTTTTGGATACCATCACCCAAAATTCACTTTATATACGTATACAGAATGAGTTATGTATGGGTGATGTTATGCATCGCCATCAACGTAAACTTGGAAAGTTCAACCTGTTTACGTAGGGTGAATTTTCGATGTTCGCGTTGATAGCCAAATCTGAAACTACATATTATAACAAATAGCGAATAGACAGACTTCTTTGAGACTTTTATGTGCTATTTTTTACAATTTCGGATTTGGGTACGTACCTACTTTAACGATAAACTTGAAAATCTATTAAAGAAATTTAACTTGATGTGTTGGCGTCTGTACATTTAAGTTAGACTTAATCCGATTATTACAAAACCAAGATTAATCACAAATAAAACAATTGTTCTTGTTCGCACGGTGAAATCTGAATCCGTTTTTTTGTTTCAAAGTATAATGAACTTCATTTTATGGTGTTTCAGTTTATATTTGCTTGTAGGTTTGTGAAGAAATCTCAATTATTAAGAGTATGTATTGTGCAAAAACATTGTAATCGCTTCCCATGGCGGGTATTGTGATATTGTCGGTCGTTGGTAGACGGGCATTACATCTCCAAGACTGCAATGAACTTCAGGGTTGCACGAAATGATTTAATCATCTTATTTCTGCTTTTTGCTTTAACTTTACCAGATATTTTAAGGGCCACTCACAAATCATTAACTACGTTTAGCGCTAAATTCAACATAAATGATTCTAGACCGTAGCGAGAGTATACATTTTTAGTCAGTTATAAGAAAAAATCGCTGTGTGACACCTACGCGGTCAAATGTATGGAACAGCTTATTTTTTTATAACTGATAAAAATTTCTACGCAGGGGTCCAGAATCGGGGTATTCCTCGAAACGCACCAACTTGTAAACGCAACAAATGAAACGTCTATCGACATCTTTTATTACGAATTTACGAAACCTTCATGCTCTTCTCTGTTTCATCGTTGATGCGTTTCGAGGAATACCCCCAGAATCATGTACTGAATCCATGGTTACAGTTTGCGCATCGATATCCCTGGCACCCTGAACCGGTATAGCATATAAGTAAAGTTAACATCAATCTGAAAAGATGAATGAAAGAATCAAGAATGCGTTGAGTAAACAAAGATGCTACGTCATCATCAGCAACAAAGATTATTGAGAATACAATACAGGTAAATTAATGGCTTAAAGATCAATCATCTATAGACATATTCATATTATAAACGAAAATCCCTTTCCGTGTCTGGTTGTGTTACCGTGATGTTCTTCTAGACTAAGCAACGGATTTTGATGCGGTTTTTATTTTACCAATATTTAGAGAATTTATTCCGATAAGATTATGAGCATAATAATAATAATATTTAACTTACATAATATAAAACTCGATGCTTTGTGAATTCGTAAAAACCGTACCAAGCAGAGTTAAATGGCAATAACATAAAAATATAACCATCATCCTTAGTTCAAGGTCTCTCCACATTAAGATCACAGATGTTACATAATTCAAAAATAAAACAATCTTGATCTAAAAAGTTTGTTGAATTTTTACGATTCGTAAAATAATTACTTACATGAAAATTTAATTTTGCGAAACGTTGAACATAAATTAGCTCTGACGAAGACGTAATGCTTAAAATATAGACGACAGAAAAAAATATGTAACGCGAAAAACATGGCTGGTGTTTTTGTAAATTACAGCGGCGAACGCCCGCAGCAGAGAGGGGTGTTCATAATTTTAACAAAATATTTTCCAAGGACTTTTGTTATTGGGCAACCCTAGGTAGTACAATGGTGTTGTTTCCTTATCTCGGCGCAATGTCGGTTCACATTGTTTTGCCTGTAATCTGAGTATACCATGACAGTTTAACTGAAAACGCAAGAAAACCTAGACAGCAAATGACATAATTAACGGAAGGCAAGGCGCTGTTATAATCAGTGGTCGGAATAGGCTGACTATATTTACCTAAACTTCGGAGAACAGAGACAGAAAGTGGAGACTTGATTACGACGACATTTTTTTTTTCCCCGGAATTCGGGAAAAATCTTAAAAAAGTTGAAAATAAGCTTTATTGAAGATGTGTAAGCTCTAATTACTCGTATCAACTTTATGAACTCTATGAAAACCTTGAACGTATTTAGATCCTCGTTGAAAACCGTACTCAGTCAAAAGTGAAGCGTCAAAGACGAATAAACCAGTAATAAAGACAGCTCCATCTGGAATTTCTCAGTAGCACCCCGGAGACTGGTTTTGTGCCCGATTGACGGCACTAAGCTCACCTCCTGTTACATGGGTCTAGCGAAATGTGGGTGTAAATCGTTTACTTCAACATTCAAAATTACAATATTAGCTTAACTGTCACTAATATGAGACACAATTACTTTTTCTATTCTTACCGATCTTTAAGAGATTTCGCGACATCTGAGCGGGTATGTGGATATCGTGGGTCCTAAACTAGGCACAGCCTGTGTCTTGAGCACCATCTTGGGGGTACTATATAGCACTTTTGCATAACTCGTCGGGAAACATAGCCGTATGTTTTGTTGTGTAAATACAGCTATTAGTGTGACAAGGTTCGAAGATTAATAAAGTTTTCAATAGGTTAAGCGGATTATAAAGTCCCTACATTATTACGTGACCTATGTTTTTTTGCATACTAACAAAACTTATGTAGAAAACTTCACAAAAACTGCAATTAAACGTCTAAATAAATTTCCACGTGGTTTTCCTTATTTCTAAAGAACCGGTAAAGGCTCCTTCAAACAGGCGCGACACGACACGCGATACAAAGGCACCGCAAGTCGCGCAATGAGTGGTGCCTTTGTGTCGCGCGCGATTATATCGCGTGTCGCGCTTGTTTGTAGGAGCCTAACTCTATTCCGAGTACATTTCTTTCTGTAGACAACACGAAGCAATTACTTGAAGTCTGTCCGTCCAGTGATTTAGATTTTACTGCATATAACGTGGCATTAGAAAAGACTATCCATTAAAGTTTAGTGCTTTTCGTAATGAAAACTTACTATAGTTACGCAAAGCAGTTTAGCTTAAGGAAATTCTAACAAATACAGTTAATGAGAAAGTACAGACAGCTGCTATATAATTACGTACTTCCCGTATTAAAATACCTTAGAGAGAGAATGGGGTATCCAATTAATACACCTGTTCGTATAAAGTGTATTTTTTATTAAATGCGTATCATATGTATTTGACACGCAATAACTAGTTATCGGTCATTGTTTATCAGAAAACACTAGTTTTGGAGTTCCTCGTACACAAATTGGCAGATAAGTTTATCAAAATTCAAGTCACTGCATTGATTTGAAACCGTATCAAGCTACATACATGTATTTTTCTAGGTTAAATTGAGGCGTCGGCTTCCAGTCTAACCGGATGCAGCTGAATACCAGTATTTTACATGGAGCGACTGCCTATCTGACCTCCACAACCCAACGATACCCCTTTGGTAAGATTAGTTGTCATACTTTCGGGCTACCCGTAACGACTCATTCCCGTCCCTTTCTACCTCTCTCACACCCTCCCTTACCTCTCCAAACATGACCTGTACCTCTGACCCCTCTCCTATAAGTTAGAGGCAATGCTTCCCATGCTCGCTTGCAGATAATGGTTATGAATGACAACAAGGACGTTTGGTATTCGCAGAGGGACCGCACGTGATGCGGCCTCCACCAGTCAGACGTGACCAGACCATTAATACCTCCGTAGATACGAAACTTTGTGGGGATTCTAGTCACTATTCAGTGGTAAAGGAGATAGTTTTGCTCAAGTATTTGAGTTTATAGAGGTATGAGTAACAGGGTGTAAAGTTAACTCAACCTCCATAGAAAAGGGAGGATCCTCCGACCAGACGGGTGTTGTGTCTGGCGGGCAACTGCCCATTGATTCATGTCGGGCCGTTGTATCTATGCTAGTTGCGCGGTAAACTCTGCTTGCGCGATGCAGGATTTGCGTGACGTCAGTATGACGCGTTGTTTGCATGTGGCGTTGTAGATACCGCTACATCACTCCCCCCCGGAGACCGGAGGTCGATAGTGGGCTGAGTCTTGTATCTTGCGATGCTTGCCAGGCCAGCTGAGGTTCCAGTGAGTCGGAACCGGTTGCCGCATAGTTCACGGTGAGTCGGAACTGTCTGCGAAGATGTCCCCAGTGAGTCGGGGTGGCGCTGCGTTATGCTCCAGTGCGTCGGATGTAGTACAGCGCCGAGTTGAGGCTGGCTGCTGCGTCGACCAGGAGAGGAATTGAGCTCTTCTTGTTGACCGGCCGAAAGTGCAGTGTGCTGTGCCGAGGTTGCTGATGAGGCTGAGGGTGATGACCAGGTATGCGCGGTCGCTGCATGCTGGTGGTCAGGATACCCGTTGAGAAGCCGTGGGAGCTGGCTGGCTGGGTGACTCGCCGCTAAAGCTTGCGGGAGTGATGATGATGACGACACGCTGAAGTATTTGCACGAAGGCTGCGCTGACGTTCATTTTCGGGGTCACCAGTATAGAGGTATGAGTAACAGGGTGTAAAGTTAACTCAACCTCCATAGAAAAGGGAGGATCCTCCGACCAGACGGGTGTTGTGTCTGGCGGGCAACTGCCCATTGATTCATGTCGGGCCGTTGTATCTATGCTAGTTGCGCGGTAAACTCTGCTTGCGCGATGCAGGATTTGCGTGACGTCAGTATGACGCGTTGTTTGCATGTGGCGTTGTAGATACCGCTACAAGTTCATTTTTATGTTTGCATAACATAACAATGATACAGAGTGACTTAGGAGACGCCATACTTGGCACTGGCAGTGGTTGGGGAGAACAAATAGAATAAAGAGGACTACTGATTGAAGAAGAATTGATTGACAGGTATAAATGCGACGATGAAGATACAGGTCCAACTTATTATAATAGTAAATAGCACAGTTACTATAGAAGTCGTAGCACGTGCCACGTATACCGTATGGCCAATGACCAGCAACTGAATAATAGAACTCGTTTCTATGTTGCAGGTCAGGTCGGCTGTCACGTTTACCAACCAACCATGGTACACATGACGAAGCAAAGAACCCGTTTTAGAGCACAAAGGAAAAGACTTGTTCCTCCCAAAAAAAAACTACAATTATGTTACGTGTAGTTTAAAAGCTTATCATACTTTTGGTATTCTCAAAATAATTTCACATTTTGTGACCGCTTTTGAAGACTTGGGTCGAAGGACAAACATGTCCTTTGTAAAGGCCCTTCCCAAAATGTTGTATGCTAATGAATCGCACCTACTGGGGTTATCTCCGAATACATTACGGCCGCGCAGGTACTCTCAAGAACCCCCTATTATTTTGCAAATCACTGTATTCAAAACATGCTGTTCTGAATTCAAGGAGCAAAGAATACTGCAATGAAGCAGACTGAGAATAACGACCTCCTTTACTCAGCTTTTCAAAAGACACGAATTGAATGTGACATTTTTATTCAAGTTTCTCAACTGTAGGTCACGTCAGAAAAAAATGTCACAAAAAACTATGAGAATATATCTCAAAAAGGTGAAATCGCAAGTATAGTAAATTGTACTTTAATTGCAAAGACACGTGAAGAAGTCGTTATTAAGACGTATCTAAAAGTAATAATAGGACCGAACTCCGAAGGTAAAACAGAAGACGGTTCTATCAATTCAAATGGTGCTAATAAGTTGAACGCTCTACCAATTTAGAGCGCTCACAAGTTGTTAATAGTCAAGAAAATTGAAGAGTCATAAGTTAACAACTCGTTTACGAATACATACTGTTAAAAGTGCTAGAGTTTTCTTCGTCGTTTTTGGAATTATTACGTCAAGAAACTCATTAGAACCTGTCACGGTTTACGATCTGTGATCTTTTTAAAGACAATGTTGGTTTGAGATATATCACTATTTACGTGTATCAATATTATCAAGGTTATTCAAAACTATTCTGGTCTGTGTTTTTATCTATGGACCAAAGTCTATTGTTGTTGTCAATTTTACACAAGTATTCCCTAAATGCGTCCTTGCTCAAAATGCACTCATCAATCACCCTGTTAAGCTTAGATTAGGGGAGTATCTCCCTAGGATCGTTAGTTTGTTGTCGGGGAGATCAATGTCCAGTAGAGAATCATGCATCGTTGACTAAATGCAATGGTAAGTGAGCAAAAATCGATTGAGTCTCCCAAAATCTTACCGAGTTTTAAAGGTGTAAACCGTTGGTCATTTTAGGTGGGTTTCGGATTCGGAAGCTTGTTCTAAAAGTGTCTTAGGGTCATTAGTAGCAGGTGGCCGTCTGCCGGATTTAGAAATTAAAATATACCAACTGAGCAATGGTAATTAAGGGCATGCTATATTTGGGGTATTGCCGCACGGCCTTGGCCCTTGGCTTTAGAGACGCTGTTACTGGGACAGTTGGCAATCTTGCTGGTTGAGGTGGAATAGTTAGGTTCATTTATTTATTATTTATCCATTTATTACAGGCATCAAAGCCCATATAAACACATACAATCCAATATTAATATAACTTAAAAATACTATAAATACACACAACATTATAATTACACTAAAAAACTAACGCACACGAAGTGTCTGCGTCGTGTTTCGCTGACTGGTGCCATGTAGCCGGCCACGAAACCAGCAGTACCTACACAACACCCTTCGGCCAGAACTTTTCATTGAGGAACTTCTCGAGATGATGTGTCGGAACACGCACCACGAACGACTTGAAGTTCGTGTATATTTTGGCCTCAGGGTCTAGACAATGGCAATCGCTTTCAAAGCGTTTCATAATTCTACAGCTTAAGCTTTTCGGTAGTTTATGTCAGTCGCAAGCATTTTTTACTTTCCATCATCGTTATCGCGGTCACTTTGTCTAGGGCCTCAGGACCAAACTCCTGCAAACCTCAACCAACCTGTATGATAATGCCGCTGATCCATATCCTGGCTGGTGCAGCCGCAGCTGTGCTGGCGGGTAGGGCTGTGGGGCGTAGGGAGCCGCGGGCGGCGGCCGGGGCTGCGGCGGCGCCACCACGCCCCCCGCCGCCGGCTTACCGCCGTACGCCAGCGCGCCGCCGCCGTGCCCGTGATCCGTCTGCCCGGGCCTAAAGCAAAAGAAACAGAAAGGTAAGTAAAGGGTATAAACAAGAAAGTCAAATACGGGTACAAGATCAAAGAAAAGGCCTCGGATGATTCAGGGATGCTGTTGACAATTGGCTTCATACATACACAGTTACACACATCACAAAGAGGGTGAGGACAGAATAAACATTCATTGAGCGGTGTACCTTGAGCGCTAACAAACTTGTTGACTGGCTAAGGCCAATCAGTAATTTTGTCACAACAGCATCTAAGTTTGCTGATTAGCTTTGCGATATAGCGCCAGCTATGCCAATGCCAACACGACAGAAGAAGATTGAAACTACAAGGTGTGGTGTAAAGAGTGACGATGATGAACCTCTGTTGAAATTGTGTTTGGCGTACAGCAGTTCCCTACTAACATTGCACATGACTTCACGTGACGGTTGATAGAATGAGTAATGGTAATGCAGACACAGGGTACCAACTACTAACCGAATAAAAGACAAATGCAGTCGAACTTCTCAAATAATAAATTGTCAGTCATCGAATACGGCAGTTTTTTGTACTGTTCCGTTTTTTGTTCACACATTGACCATAGAAAAAGTATAAAAGAAAACATTGAAAGCATTGTAACCACAGCGTGTTGTCAAGACATCGAAGACTTTCCCTTTCCCATCGAAAAAAACCGGGCAAGAGCTAGTTGGACTCGCGCACCGAGGGTTCCGTACCATCATGTGTTTTTAAATTTTCATCGGCAGGGCCTATATTCGTCAGAGAATTTTTTCAGCGCCATCTTTTGACCGATAATGAATAGTTTCAAATTTTTCTCTTTGCAAACTTCGGAGATAAGGGGTATTTTTTTTTTAATTTTCATCAAAAGTCGAAAACTACGCGGCTGACAGACTGAGTCTCACCATAAGGGTTCCGTTTTACCATTTTGGTACGGGACCCTAAAAAGCAGTACGTAAAACCAACAAAATTAAATGAGTTAGAGACATATATATTATATGTATGCAAATAATCAAAGACATATAAACAAAATGCCGTTATGTACGCAATAATAATAAATAATATGACCGATAGGTATCCGTTCGCAAATCACTATGACTCACAGGTCAGTCACCCTTCCACGGGATGGCGTCGGTAACACCGGAAATCCATAAAAAACGGCTGATTAATAGTTTAATGCATTCCTATATTTAAAGTTGGTTGAATGTGCAGCACCTGCCTAGCACGAAAATAGGGAATCCACGATAGCCAATCTTCGTGAAACTCCTTGCTGTAACTACGTCATAGGTTCATGCTATCAATCCCCATACATTTGTCAAGAAATTCATGGGATCCTTAATTGTATAGTTCCAGATGTAAGCATTTGGCGCAGTTACCCATACCATTATCGATGAAGACATGATAAAAAGTAACAGCTGTAGTCTATACTACTTTGCTAGATGTTTATACAAGGAGCTTCTTACCTCCCGTAGATATCGTAAAAAATGACGAAAATATTGTCTCATCATTCATTGTAATGGTGTACAGCGCTACATTTCTGCTGATGTTACGATGATAATAGCACGACGTAACCCACGCTCATTAGACAATGTTGCGAGCTGCGTACTAACTCCGTCGGTACTTACTCCTATAAATGTTTATGTAGTGACTATAGCAGTGCACGACAAATTGATGTCATTTGTTAGGAAAGGAAGTCGTCCAGCCGCATTCGAAGAGACAACCCGACTCGGGACGGTCGAGTAGTCGGATTGTCTCTTTGAAAGATAATACTCTTGTGTAGGAATAACTTCCAATAAAATGTGGAAGAAAGAAGGAAAGCCATATGATGAAGAAGAAAGAGGTTCATGTCGTGAGACTACAGTAAGGAAAATCGAAGACCAAAAAATCGATTGATGGATTGTGTGGAAGAAGATATGGCTTGAATGAGGGTGAAAACAGAGATGATGGCTGATAAACAGGTGTGGAAGAAGAACAAGAAGCGTAGACGCCAAATAAATTAGGAAATATATAGTAGGATGACGTTGATATAACACAAAGAAGTGTATGGAAGAAGACATCCGCACAAGAAATAGAAGAGGAAGTAGGATGACAAGATTAAGATTGAAGCAGCTTGATAATGATGAGACGACATTGAGATAAACCACAGAGAGGTATATGGAAGAAGAAGACAGAAAAGAATGTAGGAAATTGAGATTGTCGCATGGATTGTGTTCAAGATGATTCGAAAAGAAGAACAATGAGATACTGAGACTGATAAAGATGAATGGAAGAAGACCTGGTACGGGGCGCCCCACATAAATTGGGATAAAGACAGTAGGGTGAATTGAAATTACAAACACGTGTATGGAAGACGAAGACCTGCACACAAGAAGAAGACAGGGAATCAAGTAGGCTGAAGGATGACAAAATTGCAATTGTCACTAGGATTGTGTGAAAGATGTGATTGGTTCGAAAAGACGAATACTGAGATGCAGACTGAGAGACGAATGGATGAAGACCTACTGCGGGGCGCCGCAAATAAATTGGAAGAAAGACAGTAGGATGACGTTGAGATAACCCACAGGCAGGTGTAAAAGTAAGGAATGAAGTAGGCTGTACGTTGACAAGATTGAGATTGATTGTGTGTTGGATTGTGTGTGAAAGGAGCAATCCTGAAATGAAGACTGATAGAGATGAATGGATGAAGACGACATCCAGCGACGATCCCAAATATAACTATAAAGATCCAAGTATAAAGACAGTAGGATGACGAGATCCTCGAGAGCCAGCAAAAGAAGGAGTCAATTTTACAAAGAACTTAACACCTATGTTGTTTATAGTTTTTCACAATCCTGCAGTTACATTGTGTTGCTTCATGCACACAAAGGTGTACTGTTTCGCAAACAATGGCAATATGTGTCACTGCTATTCAAAATTTACGTGTAGAGATAGGCGGGTTGCGAATGTTAGATATGTGGATATTATATTTGCCGTTAGTAAATACTACAGTTTCGTAAAGTGGTATATCTGTATATATAATAGCATAGCATAACCAGCCATATACTATTCCCACTACTGGGGCACAGACCTCCTCTCTGTGAGAGCGAGTGGTCATAAGGCACCACGCTGGCTTAGTGCGTTGATATCTGTAAATTTCCAGAATTACATCGCATATACGAGGGTGAATCAAAAAATTCTTGGAATCGATATTAAAAAATTCAAAGATTTAAACAAAAATATTTTATTTTTCTACATAATCTCCCTCCAATGCAATGCATTTAGAATAACGCGTTTCTAACTTGCTTATTCCTTGTGAAAAAAATATTTTCTTGACTCTCGAAAAACTCCTCTACGGCAGCCATAACCGCGTCATTATCGTGAAATTTTGTTCCACGAATTTCCTCTTTTAATTTTGGGAATAAGTGAAAATCACTTGGGGCTAAGTCCGGAGAATATGGTGGGTGGTCAATGAGATTGAAGCCAGCACACCGGATTGCGTTGAGCGCAACTTCCGATCGATGAGCAGGAGCATTATCTTGAAGAAACAACACGCCCAACGACAGTTTCCCACGACGTTTTTCTTTAATCGCTTCACGCACTGTCTGTATTAAATTTACGTAATAGGGTCCAGTAATCGTCTGGCCTTTTGGCATGTAATCAATAAAAAGGATTCCTTCACTATCCCAGAACACAGGCCATAACTTTGCCAGCGGTAGGAGCAACTCGAAATTTCTTAATGGATGGAGAGGATGGTCGTTTCCAAGACATGCTTTGTCTCTTAGTTTCAAGATCGAAATGGTGGACCCACGTTTCATCCATGGTGACAAGGCGACGGCAAAAGTTATCCGAATCACGCTGGAACATTTCGAGATTACGCTTAGAAATTTCCAAACGTCACTTTTTGTTTTCGTCGGTTAACATTCGTGGCACCCATCTTGCCGACACTTTTTTGAAACCCAGTGAATCAATTAAAATGAATTGAACGCTACCAAAAGATATCTTTATGATCTCAGCTATATGTTTTATAGTTATGCTTCTGTCTTCCAAAACCAGATTCTCAACCTTTTTGACATTTTCTTCTGTAACGAAGGTTGCAGGCCGCCCAGAACGCGGATCATCTTTACAGCTTGATCTACCTCTTTTAAATTCAGCCACCCAGTACGCAACCGTAGAATAGGGTACAGCATTATCCCCTAATGTCTGCTGAATGTCCGAAAAAATTTCCCTCGTAGACATTTTTTTCAAACTTAAATTTTTTATCACCGTACGTAACTCACTTTTATCCATAATTTTGTATTTTTAGCAACTCGTTGCACAAAACAATTTATTACGTGCGAACGAACTGACAAAAACAAGTGACAGTTTGCATAAATATTGTGTCACTCTTTAATTTGAATATCGAACTTCTCCCAAATAGGTTTTATATATATGCATTTCTAAGAACTTTTTGATTCACCCTGGTAATTCTGAGAATGAAGAAACGCATGTGACTAAAAAGAGTGAGGAATAAGTTGGTGGATGGTTGAACGGCCAAAGAAAAGATGGATGGATTGTGTGGGGAATGATTATGAAAGAGAAGGGAGTCAATGATAGCGTGGCGGTTGACAGGGGAGAATGAAAGCACATAAAAGATATGTCCTTGAGAGTGTTACATAGGACTGTTTAGAACTGCACCTCTGAGAAGAAAATTGCAAAATCGCAGGTAATGGCTAATTCAATTATAAGAGACGGCTCAACTGACTATCGTAAAAGAACACTGTTTCAAGATATAAGCGTCAATAAAACAAGTTATGTTAATCCAATAAACACGGAAATTCCTAATTAACCTATTTGTTTTTATAGTTAACTGAGCCCATAAAAGTCCATTTCAATTTGATTAAGTAATACTTACTGGCTAAAACAGTTCTCACGCCTTGAAAATAAATAGCAGGAGTGCTATTTGTACCACGAAATGCGTCGAAAATAGCCCTGCTACGTGTCACAATTAATTTAACGGTACAAGCAATGATTAGCATAAGAATAACATCACGCCGACACATATTGCGTTGTTCCGTGAATTTATTGTCTTTGGAAGTTATTTTTTTCCCTCGTAGTTTTCGTAGATCTTTGACAGTCGTTACGGATAGTCAGATCAGAAGCCCAAAAAGTATGACAACCAGTCTTGTCTTACCAAGGGATATCGTGTTACCCAGTAACTGGGTTGTAGAACTTGTAGAGGCAGTGGTTTAATGTAAAATACTGGTATTCAGCAGCATCCGGTTAGACTCAAAGCCGACCCCAACATTGGTAGGAAAATTGACGGAAAGTTTTTGTTTCTTATACCATACTTTTTCGCAATTTCGTAAATCGTATGTCACCAATAGCGGTCTGTTGTAACTTCTTTGTAAGTTATAACGATTATATAGCGTGTTTGGAAAACCGAATTCTATGCTATAGGGATATAGGACAGCGGTTAAATAGCCCAGAATGTTGATAGTTACTATAATTATAGTTTTCGGGGTATAAAAAAATAACGGGGATTTGGGATTATTGGAGATAGGTCTTAGTTGCAAAGTTTTCAGAAGGCATTAGTGGTAATCGCGAATTCGCGACGTAGCAACGTCAAATCAATCTACTAGTATTTTCCCAACAGGAATCAAAAAGCACATTGATGACATTTTAAACATCTAATATCACTATTAAGGCTCCTTCAAACAGAAGCGACACGCGATAAAATCGCGCGTGACACAAAGGCACCGCAAGACGCGCAACGAGCGGTGCCTTAGCGTCGCGCGCGATTCGCGTCGCGGGTCGCGCCTGTTTGCAGGAGCCTTTAAACTTTTTAAATTTCATATACCTACATTAAAATGCTTATATAAAAACAACTGACTATTTACACAAGGTACTAAATTAAATGACTAATATCAATAAATCTGCAAGTCAGAAAGGATCCCACAAAAAAAGATAACCAACTCAAACAAAATATCAATTGAAGAGAGGATTCATCATATTTTGAGGTACACGTTGTGCAGGTAGACACTGCAAAAACACATTGTCTTGGCAAGGGTTGGAAATTTAAGATCCGGGTCGCTATTCATTCATGTTAAAAAAAAATAAGCATCAATCAAGGTGGTTCTGTAATTCTGTATGCTGAGCTGGCACAATTTGCCGAGGCTCTCGTTAAATCTAACTAAATGTTTACAGTGAGACAGTAGTAAGTATATTTTCAGCTGTAAAATCCACCTGAGTTTTTTTTATAGTGTTTTGAAAAACCTGCCATTTTTTGGAGAAGAATTAGATAGAAACAGATTTTTTTTAATCCAAGTTAACGACAGTGAGCATTATTATAGTGACGGAGAAAACAAAACAATTTGAAATAATATGTACAAACAAGACGAGATCACATACGTTATTTGATAAACTCTAAAGCCTTGTTCCCGTTTAAGGCTCCTAAACAGGCGCGACACGCGATATAATCGCGCGCGACACAAGGGCACCGCACGTTGCGCGACTTGCGGTGTCTTTGTGTCGCGCGCGATTTTATCGCGTGTCGCGCCTGTTTTTGTAGGAGCCTTTACACGGTCATTGCAAGCCTGAATAAATAATTCCGTCACAGAGTAACAGAATGCAGATTAACAAAACCCCAGCCAGCCGACAGATGTCCGCTCCGCGGTGAGTCACAGTCTCACACGCTATTGCGTGAGCTGTGCTGTGCACAGCCAGGTGAATGACTCATACTGTCATACACACCTTATGAAGCATGGATGAGAAACCGATTGACATTTAGATGCATTTGGAAAATATAACGTTTTCTTGTTCACAATAGGATTGCTATTGTTAAGAGACTTTCCATGGCAACAAGTATTGAGGTAAAATTGTTTGTTTATTTTTAAGAGGTCGAGTTGTAAGTCGTAGGTTCGAATCCAGGTGCTTTAATTTATGTAAATGATTTCATCATACTCTCAAAATGGTTAATGAAAACCTCGTGAGGAATCCGACATGTCCTAGAACCAAAAATTCGAACACATATGACATCTACTAACCCGCACTGGGCCCGCGAGGTGGATTACGGCCCACTCGCTCTCACCGAGAGGAGGTCTATGTCCCAGCAGTTGAAACATAATAAGCTTATAATGTATGTACTTAATCTCTGGAAGTACTGATCCATTTACAAGAAATATTTCACTTTCTATCAGCTGCCGTGTGCCTTGTGATATTTCTTCCACGCGGACGAAGTCTTGGTTATAAGCTAGTGTTCTTAGTCCTATGTATAACCTTTTTGAAGTGTTTCAACAAGCCTAACTCTCATAGGTACACCCCCCCCACCACCAAAAAGATTTTACCGACACAATCAACCTCTGTAGATGTCGATAAAAACTTCAGGGCAAAAATATAAGAATAAGGCTCATTGTTGCTCACAATTCGAAATATGAAGCATTTCAGAAACCGTTGAACTCGCCATTGAAAAGGTATAAAAGGTTCTCCACTTCAGAAAAAAATACCACGAATTTTCCGTTTGATTTTTCTCTTTTATGTTTAAAAATATGATTCAATAAAAGAAGTGTATATGATTTAGTACGAGTTTCGCATGAAATCCAATGCTTTTTTATTATTTAGATAAGCACTTGCCACTGACTACCGAAAGAGCGATTGCGTAACACACTATCAAAGTATCAATCACAATTTGAATCATTTTGAAGGATATAGGCTCCTACAAACAGGCGGGACACCCGATATAGTCGCACGCGACACATAGGCACCGCTCGTTGCGCGACTTGCGGTGCCTTTGTGTCGCGCGCGATTTTATCGCGTGTCGCGCCTGTTTGTCGGAGCCTTATTGCTAATCCATTGCTTCATGGTCGAAAAATGTGTCTGTCAACGTAAATAACGCAAAGAATATTGTTCAACTGTCAAAATTCAATTCAAACCATTGCAGCATGTATGATTTGTATGATCTTATTAAAAATTAACAGGAATCTTCAATAAACAAGCTAAAATTCTTATAATTAAAGTAGGAAATTATTTCATTAATGAAAGCTAAATACCTACAATATTTAACCTCAAACATGACCTTTTAATCATATTTTCGTTACAAGCTCGGAAAAAGAATCCGAACAGTTCTCTGTCTTTTTCCTTATAAATCACTAGTTTTTGCTAGCGGCTTCGCCCGCGTAGATGTCGGAAAATATCCCACGGGGACGTACTACCGGGATTAAAAGTAGGCTATGTAGTAATCCAGGATTTAAAGTTTAAACTATCTTCGTCTTATTACAAAACGAGTTCTAACGTTAAACCTAGCCTAAACCTGCAAGACAGTTACTGTATGATAAACAATTGACAACTTACACTCTGGTTTAACGACAGTTTTTTTAAAATAAGAACTTTAAGATTTCCGGATAGTTCGAAATTAAAAAATTGTTCGATGGTATAAACCTGGTTCTATAGATAAACCTTGTTTTGTAATAAGGCTGTGTGTGTGTCAAATTTCATCCAAATCCGTTCAACAGTTTTTGCGCGAATCCGGAACATACATCTAGACAAACGGACAGAAATTCTTTGTTAAGTACTATTTTATTATATGTCATGTATAGATTGTAAGGTATTTTTCCTACAGCAAATACGGCTTTCTAAAAAGCAAGAATACGTAGTTTAAAGGCTCGCACACACAGGCGCGACGCGACACGCGACACAAAGGCACCGCTCGTTGCGCGACTTGCGGTGCCTTTGTGTCGCGTGTCGCGTCGCGCCTGTGTGTACGAGCCTTTAAAGCAACAACCACCCCATTAAACGATATTTATCGCCGTCCGCCGTCTATTCTTAGAAAAAGGTGAAATCTATTGCCAATTATTAGGGCAGTGTCCATTTTACGCGCGAATTCAGAGGTTGTAAAAAATATGGCCGCAAGAAATAATTATGTTATTTATGTCCGTACCTAAGTCGTAAAGGATGGGTCAAATGGCTGCGAGACGGATAAGGTTATCGCGTCGGCTCATACATAAACTATGACCTAGATGTTTCATGTTTATTACACTGACATGCTATTGAACTAAGTTCTTGGAGATGGCTGGCACACTTAGCTTAATTGAGATGTTTTATTGTCAATTTGACATAGACCACCAATATACAGTAGGATCAGATGGTGAAATGAACGACCGTCCATCCGAATGTCACAGGGCTGTATCTTTTGAACCGTATCTAATAGGTAGACATTTAAGATTTTCTCAGTGTGTAGCCGCTATAACAATATAATAAAATAAAGTAAAAAATTTAAGGGAGTCCCCAACTCCCCATACAAGAAACGTGTTACAGAAATAAGTACTGCCGTGCTAAGCACAAAAGCGGTATCTCAAAAAAAATTGTAAAGTTGATTTTTGTGGCATCGGATAGCTTACAGAAATATGCATCCAATGAGCTCGGCCAAATAACGGTATCTTAATAAAAAAGTCCTTAGAAAAGTGTTCCCTATCTCAGCTTTACCTCAAATCACTGAGAGAATAAAAAACAAAACTTCAATTTTCTCGAAACTAGCTTTTCCTGAGATACCGCTTTTGCGTTTAGCACGGCAGAGTAGTAGGTATTCAATATTGTAAACACGGCGACACATCACGCTATACATACATTTCCAGTTTTAGCTGACCTCGTATTGTATAGGTTTGTCGTACAATCCGAAGTCAGCTTATACTGGTTATTTATAGCTTAATGTGTAGCCGTGAGTACGGTGTGGTACGGAACCCTTCTTGAGCGCACATCGCCCTTCACTCGTACTTGGCCGCTTTTTTTTAATTTCGGCCCAAGTGTATTTATTCCTTGTCCTTATTTCAAACCAGAAAAAAAAACACCATTACGTAACCTGAATTCGCGATTTATTTGCCAAAAATGTAAACAATATGAGTTTATGAAAAAATAACTTTAAGTTTAAATCAATTTACGCTACAACTTCAAACATTTTTAAATACTGCTTAGTCACTCTGAAATCAACTTAATTACTTATGTATTAATATTTGCGGTGCCTTTGTGTCGCGCGCAATTTTATCGCGTGTCGCGCCTGTTTGAAGGAGCCTTTAGCGTGGCACTTGACCCACCTACATTTTCTACCATTATTTTATTAAAAAACTAAAATAAAGTCCGATCAACATCTATCGTGATCTTCAACATGTTCCAATGACGAAAAACCATACATAGTTTATTGTTTGGGTTCCTACGGAGAGATATTAGGGAAAGGACAATGACCGCTAGTGCCACGCTAAAGTGATTCGGGTATAGTAGGTATTAGTAGTTTGGTATTAAATCGGTCGTGAACACGTATTGTTCGACGTGCCTTCTACACAAATGTGTGGGAACTTGCCAAATATTACGAAATGTTTGCACGATCGAGTGTAACTCGGTGACTTTGGAAAATTGCATGTATGTAAATGCTTATTCGCTAGTCCACACTCACGAAAATTTCATAATGTAAGTAGGTATACTGTTAATTGATTGCGTGTACAAATTCATGTGTTCGTTCATCTTGACACCTGCCGGTCGATTCTGTAAAAATCTCACCGTGAAAACTTAGTTGAAGTGAGTTTGTTTTTGCTAAGAATTGACACTATTGACAGCTCACTCCACGCTCACTTCACCTTAGTTTTCACGGTGAGATTTTTACAGAATAGCACCACTGATGACGTACTTCGCACTGCAATCCGACATTTACAAATACTACTTACAATGAGTATGCTTATGTGATACGATGTCTAAATGGACAATTTGAAAATGTGACCAGAATCTATAGGTAATACTAATAATATAGCTGAAGAGTTTGTTTGTTTGTTTGTTTGAACGCGCTAATCTCTGGAACTAAGGGTCGGATTTGTAAAATTCTAGAAAATTCCAGAAAACGGGGAGCTACGGGGTGTCACTGCTACAGGATATAATTTATGTTAAATCAAAAGAAAACATGAAAAAATGAAGAGTTTAAGAAGTCAAGGCAAACAACTAATTGCATATTATATTATAGAATACCAATTTTGGTTCAAGTACAAAGACTCAATTAACTTGCTGAGCTAACTACCGACATCCTGGTGCGCACACACATGCTCGCACAACACTGCGCGCGCGCCTCCCACGTGTCGCCCTAACCTTGACGCTGCAACTGTCACCTTTTGACATAATCACGCGAACGCACCACACTAAATTAACCTCAACAACTACTGGCACACATTTCTAAAGATAAAAGAAAAAATACCCTGTTTTTTTTTTATTCAACGTGCTTCGGTTTGACAATTGTTGTACTGATTTTTTTACACTATAATTAATAGTGTTAAAGGAATTACAAAACAATATTGTTATTGTATTTTTATACTTACAAGTAAAGTAAGCAAGTTAGTTTGATATTTTTGATATTATATGTACTTACTGATTTTTTTACGCTGTGTAGGAAATCCAGTCTAAACATGTTATTTGGATGAGGAAAAATATTGACATTTATTGCATGACTAAAGGTTAACTACACATAGTAGATTAACACAACTGACGCGCATAAACATCGAACCACGCGGTATTGTATTATTTATAATTATGATATTACATATTAGTACATATTGTGCAATGTTTTTGGCGGGAAATAACCTTTAAACGACCGGTAAAGCAATAATAGGGATGCACATAATTTATGAGTTAGTTGCCAAGTCATTTTGCTAAACACAATAGACCGTCTAGCTAGACACTAGGTGAAACATTTAACTTTCGCTGCGCTCTCAGATAGTCTTGGCTTTCTATAGTCTTTTGTCCTTCAAACAGAACGTAGAGGAAGCCTTTTAGTGCTTCTTCATACAAAACAAGTTAGGTACGTATTCGAACAAAGTATGACTTGAATTACCTACTTGCAGGTGGGGTTCTGCAGGTTCTGCCTACCCCCATAGGGAAAACACGTGAATTTATACCTATGTTTATAACCTTAAAGTATATTCAAACTTATGTTTCAAATTAATATTATTTCAAGCGCCAGGGTAGGTAGCCCGCGAAATTCATTTTTTTTACGTTTTTTGTTAAATTTGTTAAATTTGCTGGTCAGTATTAAGTTGGACGTTGATTAAAATATGATTCGCGACCGTAACAAATATGTGTTTACAGAATTACCTACAATCATTAAAGTAATCAACACAACTCTCTAAGACCAAGTACCTAATCCTACTGAATGACTATTTCTTGAAATCTTGAAATTTTAGGATTATACAACTTAACAATTTAAACAAGTTCTATTTACTGATTGTAATGATTATAATTCTGTAAATACATATTTGTTACGGTCGCGAATCATAATTTTAATCAACGTACAAAACAACTTAATACTGACTAGCAAATTGCAAAAAACGTAAGGTTTGAGTACTTAGTTGATTTTAGAGAGACTAGGACTATCGAAAAAGTTATAAAAGTGTTTGAAGTTGTAGCGTTAACTGAACTTTATTGTGTAGGACTTAAATTTATTTTTCCATAAACTCACGATTTGTTTACATTTTTGGAAAATACATCGCGATGCAGATTATATGAATTGTCGTGAAACACTCGCTTAAATTGTTGCTTATTTAACTGGATAGGACTGTAGAGACCCGCAGCTGGCAGAGACATCGACGTGCAAACTGTAATCATGAATTCAGCCCATGATTCTTTCTAGACTCGAGAAATTTTTCGTCAGTTTGTATCAAATCAATATCAAAAACAGGCCAAGTGCGAGTCGGACTCGCACACGAAGGGTTCCGTACCAAAACGTTTCTTTTATACCCCTTTAAATTTTAACTTGATTTTATTTTTATTATTTGTTGTTATAGCGGCAACAGAAATACATCATCTGTGAAAATTTCAACTGTCTAGCTATCACAGTTCATGAGATACAGCCTGGTGACAGACAGACAGACGGACAGTTGAGTCTTAATAATAGAGTCCCGTTTTTACCCTTTGGGTACGGAACCCTAAAAATGCTGTTTTATAGAAAAGAACAAAATTTGGAAAATCCGAAAGTTCACTACTCATAATGCTCATTTGTTTGTATAAAAAAACTATAGATATTATATTAGTTAGTTTTTTATTATTTATAATTAAACTACTATGAATAAAAGAGCCATTTTTAATAAGGTTGATGCTATGGGTGAAACGAATCTATTTAAAATCAAAATTGACTCAATTAATTGCTTTTTCGCAAGCTAAAATGTTTTCAGATTTCACACTTGATTGACGGATTTTTTTTTATATTCTTATGTTTTTTTTTCGATTCTACTGCATTCAATCAATTTTTGAAAAGTACAGAATTAATCTCCATTAAATTATCTATACAATGGTATAAATTAAGTAGGTTCTGTGTACTAGCAGGAGTACTCGTATAACAATAGAAACAGTTGCAGAAAGGAGGCAATAAAACAATCTCGATCGTAAAGCACTCTCTAAAGCTTCGCGTTATGTACGAGTCGTACAATATCTACGCGGTCAAAATGTATGGAACAGATTTTTTTTTTATAACTGATAAAAATTTGAACGATGGGGTTCTGAATCTATAGTAAAACGTTGCGCGTCGATGCCCTGCCAGCCTGTATAGAAATGCAGCGCCTGCAGCTAACATCTTGGCACTAAGTACAGACGCCACTGACGCCAGCACATCAAGCTACTACAATCTGTCAAATTTCTTTATTAGATTTTCAACTTTATCGCCGAAGCATAAGGTTCAAAGTTGATTGGGAAAATTTTACAGTTTCGGGTAGCTTGATGTGCTGGTGTCTGTCTGTACCTTAGGTGTCAAGTGTCAAACATTACCTACGCTCTTAGCTCGCTCTCTGTACCCTATTTACATAATGACATGAATATAATATTATTGAAGTACGGTACACAAGCAAGAGTAGGTAGGCTGTTGGTATGAATATTTCCTCATACAGGCAGGCAGATCAAATAGGTAAGAATTAGTCAGAAAATATCTACCGTTGACTCATAGTCACTAACTAGAGTTAAGGCTCCTTCAAACAGGCGCGACACGCGATATAATCGCGCGCGACACTAAGGCACGCGATTGCGGTGCCTTTGTGCCGCGCGCGATTATATCGCGTGTTGCGGCTGTTTGAAGGAGCCTTAACTCTAAACAGTTATAAATTTTTAAAGATGTCCCCGAAGAATTTCCCCAAAAACTAAACTAGCAAAAATAGCGGAACATACATACATGGGGTATTTTCGGATACCCCTAGATATGAGGAATCTATTTTTTTTTATTGACGTCCAGTTTGGACCAACCTGTAGAAGAAATAATATTATTTAAAGGTGACAATTCATTCGTTTCGTGCGAGTAAATTCGTGCGATTCGACAAACAAGCCGTTCGTCTCGGACGGTGATTGATGCAATGTCATGTTACAAACAGCAATTTTATTGTTTTTACTCAACAATTAGATGTTGCTATGCTAAAAATGCAAATAAATGGTGACATGTCGTGTCGTCATAATTATTACTGTATGTAAAGTAAATAGTTATGTAGAGTGGAATGTACCCTTTGTTACATAGAATAATAATGAAAGAGAGATGGAAGAAGAAAGGGATCCGTAGCACAAGGCAAAAAACCGGCCAAGTGCGAGCCAGACTCGCACACCCAGGATTCCGTACCACAAGGCAAAAGCCGAGCCGTAGAGAATTTCCCGTATGGAGATGGAGACCCCCTTTAACTTTTTATTTTATTTTTTATTGTTTGTTGTTATAGTGGCAATAGAAATAAACACTGAAAATTTCAACTGTCTACCTATTACGGTTCATGTTAGCAGCGCCCCGTGGTTTCACCCGCATAAGTGTCGATCCCGTGGGAATATCGGGATAAAAACTATCCTATGTCCTTCCCCGGGATGCAATCTATCTCTCTGCGAAATTTTATCGAAATCCGTTCGGTGGTTTAGGCGTGAAAAGGTAACATACAGACAGAGTTACTTTCAAATTTATAATATTAGTATGGATAGTATGGATAGCTCGCTGACAGACACACGGATGAACGGCCGGAAGTATGGACAGCTTAGTAATCGGGTCCCGTTGGCATCCTTTGGATACGGGACCCTAAAAAGTATATTTCATTAAACAACGTGCTACTGTACTTCATGTATAAAGTTTTTTATAAGTATTATTTGAAACTACGAGGCATCTGGCAGTTTACTTAAAGGAACGAAACACCATTCTCGCACGTAGAAGAAATAACACCAAAAAGCGACAAAAAGGTCCCCGGGCGGTACCGACATGTCTATGTGTATGTCAAGACAGCGAAATCACCTCTCGAGTCGAGTGACCTTCGTTCGCTAACAAACAGCCGGCTGGCAACGCAGCGTAACGTAAAACCGACGTCTGTACACATACATATATACGCTGTATAGAGATCGGATCAAACAACGCTATACATACTGTATTTATACACATGTATAGGCGCGATGACCTGCGCGCCACCCGCCCGCGCGTCCGCCATTAAGTGTGACGCATGCACTCACACCGAACAAAAGGTCACAATCGCTCACACGCAATAAAGAATAACCAATCTTATTACAAAGAGGTAAGATTCAAATTCTAATACGCGGCGTTTGTAGGTTAAGTTGCAATTGAAGTGCAAAGCGGCGGGAAAGCGTTCAGTGTTTTTTATTTTTGTACCGCGCGCAACACAAGTGCAGTGTACCGAGTAAACGAAAACAAATACTGTCCGGTTCGAGTTTAGAAGTGATGATGCGAAATGTAGCTGGCCGTCTGTCGTCCGGAATTATCATGTATTAAATTGTCAAGCCAAGAGTTGGACGTATAGGAATGTGATTCTAACCGGCCCACTTTGCAGGCTTCCTCTAGTCTAAAAAAGTTTTTGCGTCCCGTACCTATGTATCTGCAACTAACTCCTGCCCGCGACTTCGTTCGCGTGAAATTTCTTGTTCCCCCGACCCACCCCGTCGCATCGCATCACCTCCCGCGTTATCACTTCGTTTTCGCTTAGCGTTCTTCCTGACGTTTTTTCTTTTTCTCGGCTCCTAAAGGTCATAGCGTGATGTTAAGTAGGTAGCCTATAGCTTTCCTCAAGAATTGGGCTATCATATGCAAAAAAAAAACAGTGGCACTCCGGGAGTGCCGACAGAAGTGAAAACAAAATACAAACAGAATACTTTGCCATCACTCACTGACATATTGGATGTACATAAATTAAAACCGAGTACATATCCCGAGGACAGCCGAACACATCCGAAGCGGGTATTTTTTTAATTGGTTCTGGACTCTGGTAGATTAGCGTGTTCAAACAAACCCAAAGCTTTATTATTAGTAAAGATTATAATTATTGTCATACCAAGAGACGAGCGTACCTATAGGAATGTGATTCTAATCAGCCTACTTTGCAGGCTTACTCTAGTCTAGAATACATTTTTGCGTACAGTACCTATGTATCTGCAATTTTAATTGTAACATTATAACACTTCTCATGGCTACAGGCTACGACAGCTAGACGAAGAATGAAACTTCAATCGAAGTAACACTATCTCGCCTTTTGCGTTGTACATATGTATACTATTCTATAAGTCTTTCTCGTGACTCGACGTGACACTTTTTGTACGTATTTTATTTATACATTTTGCGCACTGAATGGCACAGTAAGCTGCTTACCTTGGTTAGTGCTTTAAGATTATAGTAATGCTATGTTTACCGCATTCTTGTTATTTCAGCTGTTTTCTGAATTGTCAAAGAATATATAAACAGACACGTCTCTTTTTTAGGGTTTCGTATCCAAAGGGTGCCAACGAGACCCTATTACTATGGCTCCGGTGTCCTTCCGTCTGTCACAGAGCTGTATCTTTTGAACCTTAATAGATAGACAGTTGAAATTTTCACAGGCTACGGCCGCTATAACAACAAAAAATAAAATTAAAAATTAAAGGGGGTCCCCATACAAGAAACGTACTTTTTTACCTAACCTTATCTCGCACTTATTTTTTACATGTTAAAAGATAAACTATTCTGCGGAAGCTTAAATGTTCCAATTAATCTTTTTCTTGATGTAAGTTCTTTTTACACAAAGCAAATTAAAGTCGATAACTAACCCGCATTGATCAATCGTCAAGTAATTTAGAACAAGAACCTCCCGACTCTATATTTAATTTAAATTACATGCCCATTAAAGACATTACGAAACACGAATTAGCATTATAATGGAATATATTAATCCTTAGTCTTTCTTGTTTACAAATAATCAAATAGTTTCCGAGAATTTATTCTGTCCTTGAGAACGTGAGATCATTTTAAAATAGTTGTACCTATATACTTGCTGTTTAATTATGGAGTTTTAATACGGCAAGTTAGATCTAAATATAGTTACTATGTAAGTAACTATACAATTAATGGAGTAAATATTGGTCATCCAAGAATCAAGTTTGCGTTCGGTCGGTGCAATGTTAAATTAATATTGTACGGCAATGCTTTACGGAAAAAAAAATTGTTTGTCTTATAAATAGTTTGTTAACTATAGTAAACTATATAAAAATATGACAGTAGTAAAAATATGAAAACAAAATAATAATTACTAAAGTAACTTGGCCCAGCCGTCCTGACGATCACAAAAATTTTACTCCGTTTGCATAACTATTTTAGTGAAATTGCTAACATTGTGACGAGGGAACAGATTTAGGTGACGTAGGTTATAAATTTATAATTTCACAGTTGTCTTAAATGATTAAATACCCCCAAAGAACCAACGTGCAAAATCAAGCATTTTATAATGATTCATTTCAGAGCATCCGCAATTTTTCAGTGGCTAGTCATTCTAGTGACGTAAATATTGAAACCTAACTGTAAACGTGTCTCGATTCAACCGGTGAATACAGAGGCATAATAAAATTGAAAAAAATATGTCAGCACAATGAATAAATGAATTAGCAATGGGGACCATGGTCTTCAAACAACGAATGGATCTTAATTATTGTATTGTATATTGACAGATTTAGATGCTTATCGACAGGAGCACAGCACAAAAATCAAATTCTGAAAACTTGGTCTTAAAATAAGCGTTTTCATAGTTTTTTTAAAGGTTAAACCAATAGCATGAGAATACCGACTGTCAAGAAATAGACCGAATAAACTAACCTTCAAAAATTATATACAGACTTACATATTTATGTAATATTAATTTCTTTATTTATTTAATTTTAACCTTAGTTTTAACATCGTTATTATGTGTAAACAACAATAATTGTGCCCATACCCCGACCTCGTTGGTAACAAAAATAAGTTTTGCACCTTTTTCAGTAAACCAGTTTCCTTAACTTTTATTGTAAACTTCCATTTAATTGGTATTTCTTGCCGAAATTGGCAATTGGTACCGCCGTCGCGAGCGTGGACAGCACGGTGGACAGTTACCCGAAGTTTTACATTTTGGTTTGTTTGTTACCTAAAAACAGGAAACCGTATAGGGTTGGCCAAATATCAGTTGGTATCACAATCAGCCTACAATGTTTCCACTGCTGGTACATAGGCCTCCTCTCGGTGAGAGGGAGTGGGCCGTAATCTACCACGCGGGCCCAGAGCGGGTTGGCAGATATCACAACATGTCTTCGATTTTTTTTGTTTCAGTTGGTAAAGTAAGAACATTTGAGAGTCAGTTTCACAACGGACTGCAAATATTTCAGTATAACGAGCCTCTTGAAAACCAATCGTCAGTTTACCAAGCAGATTTTAATAGAATAACATTAGTCATGAAATTTTTTGAGCATTTTTAAACACGAGTTTCTGAGAACATATTAAACGATTTTACGACTTTACAATCTTTGTTATTTACTTACTAAATATTGCACATGATTGTGCAATCTCAAATTTTAAGGTGAATGCTAAACCAAACCATGTACGATAAGGTCTTAGCAGGTAGGTATTCACTTGGTGAGTTGAATATTCTAATAAAATCCCCAAAAACAATATAAGGCAGGATACTGGCAACCCTAACAGACCGTTTTAAAAGTCAATAGCTTAGCTTTTGTACCGTTTTCATATTGTTAACGGTCTCATGCAAATGCATGCGAAAATGCTTACAGAATACAGTCGTATTGAGGTCGTGTAAACGTAGCGTGTAGGTGTTTCAGTTCTCTCAATAACATCCGTAGTTCCCAGTTCCCACTATAGAGATAAGGATTTATCTTGTTTTTAAAAACCTTTTTATTAGTCTTCAATTATAGAGATAAAGAAGAAAATAATGTCTAAAACTAAGAAGCCTATTATAGTCGTATAACAGAAATTGATTACCGTTATGGCGCTGTTTTTGTTTTATCTATCGAACGCTTTTATCTAAAGATAGCAAAACCAATAAAACTGGACAGTCTACAAGCATAACCAATCAGCAGCCGATAACTTTACAAACTAATCAACTTTCGCAGGAAACGACACGTAACTCAGTAACGCAATCAAAACATTCTTTCGTGAGACCGGCGCGTGGAAAAACACAGTATTTCTCTCTTTACTATCAGATTGACATTAATGTGCGGCTCTTATAAAAACAGAATCTACGTGGAAACACAGCTTGGGGTTTCATAACAGAGTTCCAATCCAACATCACGTCATTACGATTATTATTCATAACAATAACTTCTTTTATAAATATTTTGATTCTCGCGACGAATGCCATGAAGAAGACATGTAGTCAATCAACCTGCGTAGCAAGGTAGGCGTAATACGGTGATATTGATATCCAGATCCGAGCTAGACTACAGACAGTAGGTAGTGGCATAGCAACGCATAGTCGGTGTTCACAGGAAGCGGGCCGGGCGGTCAATAATCGCATAGTTTTGAGAAACGCCGCGCTACGCGCATCCTGCTGGTTTTACTTTCATTGATGACGTATTCAACAACAACATAGTTACATAGTATCGATACCTGTATCTATTTTATTTGCTCTCAGTTTTCTACTGTGATTGGATAACTCTGCCTCGAAATAGACCGCTCAAAATGCCTACAGATTGTACTGTACGTCTATCTATACAGTTTTATATCTATAGCTTCTGTCTAACTATGTATTCTGTGTACTCTACACAAGAACGCTGTGTACTTGGAGGATGACAAATACATAATCCTAGTCAACTTTAGCATACACACAGGCTACAGCTACAGTGCCTTCAAATAGTTGACAACGGACTCAGCGGAATTTGGGATGGCTGGAATCTATTTCTTGGCTGGAATACACAACGATGCGTATAACATCCCCATTGCTTCATTTAAACTTTTCTCCAAATATTGGTGCCGTTCGTGTTCCTTCAATTCTTCAAATAAGTCAAATGTGGCTGAGTACCAGGACTTTATTTATAGGATCAGCAGCATCATTTAATAGATACTCGAGTAGCCAGGCGTCTTGATGATTCACCTGGTCAAAGATGTGGGTTGTGGGATAGGCCCATGGCCAACATTGAACATAAATACCTTCATGTATGATAATGACTCAACAATAAAAGCAATTAAATCGGTCGTTACGGCAACAATTCTTAAAACCCAAGAATTTTGTAATTTTCCACGAATGTTCACGTTGCAGGTACGGACCTTTTTTTGAGAAACTACGAGGAAAGGTTCTATATGAAGCTGGGTTCTAAAATTATATGGAGGGACTATCGAATGTTGAAACCACGTTATTTTCCAGTAATATTGAGTTTTTATTGGGTTTCTAGCAAGCCTTAATCCCTAGTAATAGTAACAGTTCTTAGAACCGGAACGAAATTCGTTGACCTTTTTATAGCACACTATGACTATATTGAGTATGTGAGGTTGTCAGTTTGGTACATCTTTACCAGCTAAACTGCAGAACTTAGTTTGATGAGATTTAGCAGAGAGGTAGCTTAGTACATGGAGAAAGACAAGACATAGAATCGTTTCAATTTGGAGAAATATAACTTTTCTAATCTGACACACCTGTGTCCCAAACTCCCAACAGTAGAAACATTATAGGCTGATTATGTAAATCATCGATACGACGAAGATGTAGGCGAAGCTAGTAAAACTACTGACTATGTATTAAGCATTATGATATTTTCAAGGCCATCTGGGCTCACAGTTCATCCATCCAGGATATAGTTCTCTATTGGTTACCCAAGGTGTAATAATTATGAGGTCACACAGACGATTAGAATTAGAACCTCCTCGCAAGTCGATCGATGTGTCATCGACACTGCGCCACCGCGGCGCGTGGTTGGACTTTGTATGGCATTATTATATTACAATTAGTAAGCAATAACTGTGTTTTCATTATACAGGCTTATGAATATTTATTAAATTTTCATTTATAATATATTTTTTTTAGACTACTGCTATTCTATTAGTCCACAAACATGGAAAAGGTTATTTATTATAAACTTAGTAAGGACTTAAGTATGTATATTTGCTACATAGTCACGCCTAAACGGCTGAACGGATTTGGATGAAACAGGTACACCTGTATTAAAACGTAGGATAATTTTGATTTGGGTATTTGTAGTACATAGTTTCTATAGGATGCAAGTAAAATTACAAGCAACACCTAGTGCTATCATTATCAATTCATATACCCATAGTTACATATACATAATTATGTGTACGTACGTGGTTCCGCGAGGGTCATATTAAGTCTCTATGTACTAATGCCTAGAGAACGAGCTTATCAGCGAACTGTACTATGTACTATGTATCTTAAGTCTATATTTACTAGAAAGGGGTTATCTGTATTCTGTAGCTCAGTATATTTGTATTTGTAAGGGCAAATAAACCAGTTTTACGTGTGATACTGATAAGTCTCGAGAATTGCGTTCTATTTATACCAATTAAGATCATTAGAGCATAATAGTGTTTACTGTCATTTTTATGCTGTACGCTCGGCTACACATCAAGCTATCATAACCAGTATAAGCTGACTTCTGATTGTACGAAAAACCTATACAATGCGAGGTCAGCTAAAACTAGAAATTATAGCTTGATGTGTTGCCGTGTGTACATGATCTTCTTAGCGTACCAATGGCAAAAATTTTAAATATTTTCGGCCCAAAATTCAGGTGCGCGAACTCCGAATATCCCCAATAGCACTGAAGGAATTTAAACCTTCTAATACAGGCTGTACGTTGCAAACTTGCAAGTCATATAAAGGCTGTATTACCTACTTCCTATATTTTTAAGCACCAAAATCATTAAAACTGATTCATAGTACCATAGATTATATACGTATACACGACATTCGTGTATATTCTATGACAAAAAGTTGCACAGTCAATTCAATTTCATTTCCAGTGGATTTCCCTAAGGACTGTAGGGACCATTGGGCTGTAAAAGTATCATGCAATTTCGGCCTCCTGCTACAAATGCATGTTAAAAAATATTGTCGACTCGGATATTTTTTAATGTAAGTCCATTTGGATAAAGTTTTTTTTTATACAGACCTCTTCAATATGAAAATTACTCCATAATATCCAATATTATAAACCCATTTTTTTCACAAATATTCTTTTACGTTTTTAACCCGATGTTTTGCAACCACCCATAAAAAGCAGTATTTTAATACTAATTTTCATGAGTCAGCTGGCAGAAATTACTGAAAGGACCTTCAATACACCGAAAATTCTTATCTGCAAATGATTACTTTCGATACTAGACTTAAACAGAGACAGGATTATATATCTACAGAATTAATCATATTTTATTACACACATGCCCTAAATTGCCTCCGCTGCCTTTTAGTACGCAAACCGCTAGCAATACAAATTTTAATCCTATTAATAAATCTCGACATTAATAACCAAGTAGTTTGGTAAAACCATTTACCCATTCCGCCATGTATCCGCTTATAGGGAAAACTAAAGTACAAATATTTTCAACATAAATAATATTCTCTGCTTATTTCCATAGACTAACATGGCAGGTTTATACGAGTTATGGTTTTCCTAAAACCACGAAGGTATTAGATACGTTTTCCTTCCAAAGACTGTTCGACGTTAAAACTAGAAGACCAGCCAGTCGATTCTGTAAAAATCTCACCGTGAAAACTTAGGTGAAGTGAGTTTGTTTTTGCTAGGAATTGACACTATTGACAGCTCACTCCACGCTCACTTCACCTAAGTTTTCACGGTGAGATGGTTACAGAATCGCACTGCTGTTCTTTATTTAAAGCTAAATCCGTCAGCACAGACGTGCAAGCGCATATAATTCGGTTAGTTTATCGCTATATACCAAACCAAGGACATAGTGTCAGAGTGAGTAAAGTGACGGTCGACTGGTGAGTCCGAAATAACCTTTAGTGCCTAGACTTCATAAACAGGTAAAATTAACTAGGGTCACCTTCCTTTATCGAAAGAAACAATACTTTAATTAAAACACCAAATATGTTGATAACGCGTTTGAGAGTGCAATGGAAACGTTTGTTATCAGCTTCTGTACTGCACGTTCGAGGAGTAGGTAATTCGATAAAGATTGTAAATTATTACAACATGCTTTGTATATATGTATAATACGTGATTAGGTTCGTGTTTGTTTGACGTGAATATGATTTGAGTAAGTTTAATCAAGTATAATGTAGCAGCTTGATGATCTAATGACCCGCTGAAGTCTGCAACCTACTTGCATAACAGACTACAACTCTCAATTTGAGTCATTTTGACGAATATTGCTAATCCATTGCTTCATATGTTCGAAAAATTTGTCTGCTTACCAACGTACATAACGCAATGAATTTTGTTGAACTATCAAAATGAAAGCCTTACTGATAGTGTGTTATGTTATTACCGAGCTGGTATATAGTCTGAATCTAAGCTATTGTGTCGCAAGCAAGAGAAGCATCTATTGTTTAGGCTAATATGACTTTATTCAACTTATGATATCAGATGTAATCAGTAAATGAAATCCCGATACGATCGTGCTTGCTATCTCAGTCTGATCATCTCTCGTAGATGGCACCATTCAATTACCAAAGTTTAGAGAACTTTCCTAATTGAATAGTGCCATATAGCTATCAACGTAGCCTTCCTCCATCCTTTTCTAAGTTAGGTAACGACCAAGGAATTGCTTTAATCTGGACATTTGAACAGTTTCTAGAGTTCTAGACAACCAACAGTCCTCAAGTCGAAATCCTCCACATTCGACAAGATGGCTCCCAAAACAATCCTAAAGATCGGTAACAATAGAAAAAGTAATTGTGTCTCATTAGTGACAGTTGAACTATTAATGAACATTAATGAAGCTATCAAAATGAAGTTGATAGAACGATTGTGATTTTATAACCACGAAAATATCAGCCGAGCTATTCTGTAAAATCTCATCGTGAAAACTTAGGTGAAGCGAAATTGAAGTGAGCTGTCAGTAGTGTCAATCCCTAGCACTAGGTGGACAGCTCACTTCACCCTTCACCCATGTTTTCACGGTGAGATTTTTACAGAATACATCGGTAGGTCTTGTATCAGCCTTTCAATACTAGTTGAGGTCATCAGAAGAAGGCGTATCACGTTAGGTACAGACGCCAGCACATCAAGCTACTACAATCTGTCAAATTTCTTTAATAGATTTTCAACTTTGTTACTAAACCTTAAGGTTCAAAGTTGATTGGGAAAATTAGACAGTTTCGGGTACCTTGATGTGCTGGCGTCTGTACGTTCAAGTGCATAATGAGTTCCTTGTGTAATTTAATTAATTTGACCACAAAATATGATGATGTAATCCTGTAACCTATATTTCTCGTTCTCATGAAATGTTTGCAGCAACACATGGCCGCAGCGTAAATAATAATAATAGTGCTGACAACGAGTCTCCAATAACTAGGTTAGTTACAATTGTACATAACTACTGTGAACCATATTTTAAGTCAATGCTTTTAGGTAATAAATTAACTTTTATTTTATAATAAATACCTCGATGACTAGTAAATTGAATAATAATTAATTAATTACCTGTCAGACAGACTTGGCCCAGCCATTCTGACGATCACTAAAATTTTACTTCTGAGATATTTAATTTTGAGAAATCGTATATTTAATTGTACTTTTGCTACATACTCTGCGTTGCATATTAATATTTGGTACTTGTAGGTACTCAATATATTGGGTTTCTAGTATTACAACCCAGAGTTGGTCTGAATAAGGTACCTAGCTGATATCATGAACTCATGATACAGAAAAGTAGTCTTACCATTTACCTAGACATACTGGCAGCTATACCCAGTAATACTTAGGAAGTCAGACAAAAGTCATATGACGTTTTGACGAACTGTAAACTTTTCATCTGAATAACTCACTCAAACTATAAAATAACCGTAACAAAAAATGTACAGGCAGTCGATTCTGTAAAAATCTCACCATGAACAATGACGACCATGAAAAATTTCATGGAGTCAGCTGTCAGTGTCATCCCACTGATGCTAGAGATATATTTACCAAGCATATATTTACAATCTTAATCGAGATTTTAATAATATTTTTTATGCTAATTCTATTGATCATTTTATATAATTTCAAAGCTAGTATTTTAGTTGTCAAAACATTACTATTTTGTGGGGTTTAAAATAATCTCAATGTTGTTTTTTTTTTCTTTTTTTTCCTAGACTGTGCAGTGATCACGCCACACAGACAACGTGGGATTAAATTCTATGGTCTGTCACAAGAAAACATAAATGATCAATAGAATTAGCATAAAAAATATTATTAAAATCTCGATTATGATAGTAAATGTATGCGTGGTCAATCCTTAGTTGATACTAAGGACGTTTTTTGTTGATGGTGGCATGAAAGGATGAAACTGACAGCTCACTCCACACTCACTTCACCTAAGTTTTCACGGTGAGATGGTTACAGAATCGCACTGCAGGACCTCTAGTCGTTTAAATGTCATGTTAAAGTCAAATAGCCTACTCAAGATTACATTTATTAATGTTTTATGGAGGCAATTGCATGCAGCTGAGATGAAAATGCTAAGAGGGATGTGTGGTATTATACGAATGGATAGAATTAAAAATGAGTACATAAGAGGAAGTCTGAAAGTGGCACTGGTAACTGAAAAGTTGTGTGGAAATCGGTTGTCATGGTATGGGCATGTGTTACGGTGAAATGAGGAAAATGTCGTGAGGAGAGTTTTGAGTATGGATGTCGATGGCTATAAGAGTAGGGGATGACCAAAGAAACGATGGATGGAATGTATGAATGATGATATGGTTAGAACTAGACTAAACTAGACTACCGAGATGACGACTAATAGACAAGTATGGAAGATAAAGACATATTGCGCCGACCCCAAATAAATTGGGATAAGGACAGGAGACTGAAGATGGTAACTAATACCACTACTACATCTATGCCTAACCCTTCGGGCAATACAGGCATGATGTTATGTGTAATAATTAACAAAACTTTAAAATTAGAAGTCTTATAAAGTTATAACTCTTATACCAGCTGTAAGTGATGCTGTTTGTGTTATGGCATCTTATAGTTAAAAACGTATCGTAGCAACTCTTCTCAATTAGAAGGTGGAATTGCAGGTGGAGAAGAAGATCGCGGTGAAGATTTGGATGAGCCTCATACAGACCAAGGAAGCATGGCATAAAAAAAGCTGCAGGCCTATACCTACTCAGCAGTGGGTATAAGAAGGCTGCCAGTGACGATGACGATCACCAATCAAACAAATTTTGATCTGGTTCCTAAGTTCCTCTTTTTGTATTAGGAAGGGATGTGGTGAGTTCCACCTCTGATCCAGATATTTCCATTGCAAGTACCTGCCTATCTTGTTGAAGGTAGGTACGTTCAGTCCTGGCACAGTGTCATTGGATACTGAAACTGCAGATTGGTTAATCTGCAATAGCCTATCTGACTAAAGGCAAATTGAAGATGCAGAGATAACATTCCTTAGTGGCCAGTAGCTTTCTAGCTATGACCCTATAATAGTTGTTGTTGGTTTCAAAGTTCATGTTACAACACTATGCTAGGTGCACTGATGGTGTCAACGACCTCCACAATGCAAGAATGCAACTTGAGTATACTTCTATGTCCCATCTCGAATGAGATTGTGAAACAAACGTCAATAACCTTTGATACGTAGCTACAACGACAAAACGATACTTATCACTAACTTTATTTATTCAAAACATCGAATTAAGCGATAAACAGTCACTAGCCGTGATAATACTCACGCAAGTTAGTGAATGAGGTAATTGTAATGTCACATGACTCAGTCGTGTTTTATGTACCTAAACAATAAAATATAACGAATTATGTATGTACCGTACCTCGTTACGATGTCAATCAACACTTCGCCAGTTTGCGTGGACCACACCATAATAAACTATAACACAACACAACACATCCACCTGCGCAGAACCATCTCACAAACGGATAAGGACCTCAGTACACGTTCCCGAATGATAACGCGGACAAACAAAAAAAAACCGGGGGTCCTAAGAAGGTCGAATCTGGTATTTTTTTTTCTGGTAAAGGCTGGCAACGTCGCACGTTCGCCGGACGGACGTGCGTTCGGCTCGCGCGCCGCTCATTGGTTGAATGCGACGGCGGCCATCACTGCGAGTCGCGAGTTCGCCCAATGACGCCGCGTCCCGCACGCCCCGCCCACATCCTGTCGGCCTGTTGAATGGATTTCGCGGCAGTCGTGCTGCGGAGGTCGAACGTGTTGAAAGTGTTCGATACAACATAGACAAGGGATGATTGAAGCTTTCGAGGATGTGTTCGGAGTGTCTGGTGACCTCTTGAAGCTAAATGATTTGATTAAATCGATGTAATCGCTACGAATACAGTAGTGCTGTAGACTTAAGGTAAAAAAACAAGAAACAAATCGAACCATAACCTAAAAATAAAGTATCAATATGCCGAAAAAAAGGTGAAAATTGAAGATAATATAATTAGTGAGTTACATGTGTTAGCAACGTGGCTTTGCATTTTATAATTTCTCGCAAATGTTCTCAAAATTACAATCTGTTTGGTCCATTACTCGAGTGAACAAACGGTACCTTTCCAAAAAAAAATCAGTTTCATTAGTATTAGTAGAATTGTGAAAAACAGTGATGTTTTGGAAACAAACAATGCAACCATAATTTTCTGACTAACACGTGTGACATAGTAATTTTCAATCGATGTTATCATAATGCTTCTGCCAGAACTACCTCTGCTTAGTAACATAATAACAGTTTTTAACGTCAACAAAGAAAAGCATTTTGTCTGCAAATTAAGTAAATAAACATAACCTAGAAATACACTTGGTAAAAATGT
This sequence comes from Luperina nickerlii, assembly GCA_963855955.1. Taxonomy (NCBI): domain Eukaryota; kingdom Metazoa; phylum Arthropoda; class Insecta; order Lepidoptera; family Noctuidae; genus Luperina; species Luperina nickerlii. The sequence continues at coordinate 10,463,912 of OY979682.1, forward strand.
GCTTACAAAATAAAACTTACGTGTTTTTTTTTATCGATTTCAATTGATTTATCAAAATTAATTATAGCCAAATTCTAAGAACTTATAGTGCTCGTATTCAACTCATTGTAATAACCTACCAATCGTGTTCAAAGGCAAACAACACCCAATCATAGATTTTTATGTGCAATATTTACCTACAAGTTCAGTAGCGTTATAGTACTTAGTCCTTTAAGATAGGTTCGTGGTTTTATTTTTTGCATAGCAACATGGGTAATCTAATCTGAACTCTATCTTTTTTTATTATCCGAATCAATCCAAAGATAAATTAAATATATTCCTGATGAATTTTAAGTTCTTTATCTCTGTGTGTTTTTCTCGTTTCATAGTAGCAGGTATGAACTTTGGACCGATCTTCAACGTAAGTATGGAAAAAAACAGTTTCATAAATAATTTAAGATTCCGCCACGTGCCACACCTTTAGATGGTTGTATTTAGACAGAGTAAAAAGTTTAAACAAATCTGAAACATGGGGTTTCAAAACATATAGGTACAAATATTTGAGAATTTCGAACTAGTCATATGCCTAAATGGGTTAAGAGCGTTTACGACGCGAACTTCATACTCATAAGCAGGATACAAAGGTATAAAAAGTTACCTAAGAACATTTTCGAAATAATTATCTTATTTAAAATAAGATAACTGAAAATCTATGTTTTTATGGAAAATTTAAAATTGGTCTAATTTGGCTGTAGCACTATTTTTCGGAAATGTTCTTAAGTAACTTTTTAGACCTTTGTATGCTACTTATGTGTATGAAGTTTAAAATCGGTTATTCATTTCGAAAAAAAAGGGCTGAAAAGTTTGTATGAAATGCCGTACGTCGTAAACGCTCTTAAGCAATAAAAACGTATCTACATTGTAGATCTTAGTTACACAAAAACGGTAATAGGTTCACTAAGATAGAGAAGCGAGATAGTCAACAAGAATAGAACAACTTAGCTAGAATAGAAGAAAACACTACAGACATTTGCCACAAATCCAGCTAGACGTCATATGTTTACGACCGACCGACACTCGATGACTGGAGTCTCGTCCAATATAGGAAAATAGAAGCTCCAATGCTGCTGAAATCCTGCGCCCCTGGAGTATTGACCAAATCCAGAAAGATCTCAAGACCGATGTACAGGTAAACATCGGTTTACGTCATACGCTGATTAAATTTAACAACAGTACACCTTATAGTTAGACAAGAGAATCTGGTCTGGGAGTTCTGAGACATAGAAATTTATGCAGCTGAGTTTTCGAACAACGAAGCTTTTGCAACCACGAATAACAGCTAACCAATGAATTTTATATCTTAGGTGAATAAAGTATACGTGGATACAGTTTTTACATAAGATGTGGCAATAGTCCCAGAGAGTCAGCGTGGTAAACCACTATTACAAAGAAATAGAAAGTTGCTATCGGACGGATGCCAGACGTGACGAAATCATAAGTGTTCCCGGGATCTTTTACGAATTCAACCTATTACACTTTCGATAAAGTTAACCAGCGGTAAACAAGAACATTCATTATCGAAAACCGCCGCTGAGATATTAATTGATAGCTCATCATTTCAACGCAGGCCTAAGGAATTTTGAAATGAGAGATTTGTCTTTCAGGTTCACTCTAAATAAACATGCACGATGTGACATTTAAATCATGATCCTCAGCTAAGAATCTAGGTCTGAGAAAGAAATAAGCTAAGAAACTAGGTCTGATCATAGGTCGAGCCTAGAGAGGCCATACTAGATTATAATGTGTTATCATGTGGATGTACCGAGCATGACTAACAGATAATGTCGTTACATCAAAAAACATCTAACATCTCCAAGCTGTTATGAGTTACTAAAACCAGAATCTCACTGTATCATAACCACGAAAACAAAGTAGTCATGTGCTTACTAATAAGCGCAGTTCCTCTCAGCAAAGCCGACTCTGGCAATAGGCCAGAAAATGTTGAGATGAAGACGATAAAACATGCAATGCATGACCATTTCTTTCTTCTACGTGCTCCAAGCCTCCGAGATACTCAGAAGCATGCCCTTGAGGACAAGTCCACGACAAACACGAATAAACGTCGAATTGTACTCGCTATATCTATTTAGGTTACATTACAATTAAGTATGTATGTGTAGGTGGCTACAATGTAGGTGTATAGTATCTGTGGAATGCGAGATAACGTGAGCGTCTGGCGAGCGCGGGCGCATGAGGGCGTTGCGCACTAACGCACACACGCACAAAACGAAAGTGCGCACTACACACACTCGTGTATGAATCCGTACGCGATGCAAAACAAACTTTTCCTGTTTAAGGCATCGCTCTCAGTAAATGACGTTTTCCTTGCTAGCTATCTGCAATTATGCTGGACATTTGCATTATTCAATATCTGGGATATTGATTGCAGCAAATATGCATGCGGTACGGAGTGAGTTTATTTATGCAAGCAATTGATTTGGGTATGACTTTAGTTTATACTCTTCTACGGAAACTACGAAACAAAATGAGTTGTATTCAGCTTTTGACTAACATTTAGCAAGCTATGTAGCTCTTGTATAACCAATCACAATAGTTTTATAGAAGCTACTCAGCTCTAGAACATGATATTACCATGTCAATTTTATTTTACAAAGCTGAATAATTGAATTCGTTAATAGCGGCGCTTTAAATGCTCTAATATGACTGTTATGCGACAAAGCGCAACCGAAGACCTTATTATGACTTTTATATCACCGTTACGAGACATTGAGGTCTGTTTTAAAGGCTTTATTGCAATTCGGACCTCAAGAAAAAAACAACGGTTTTTCTTGGTTTGTAGATGTTTTACCATTTTATGTTATTTTAGGGAAAGAATATCTCAATGTGAAAAACCAACAGCTAATGCTCGGTCCCTTTTTTAAACATAAACGAATCGTTTTGCTTATTAAAGGTCGCATTATTGTTGCCAAACTGGGGACCATATAAATAGATTCGTAAGTCAATTTTACCTGTGACAGCTACTTCCACATGGGAGTAGCTGTCACAGGTAAAATTGACTTCCACATGGGAGGGATCTATTAAACAAAGCTATGAGGTCTTTGCTTGTTTCATTATTGCTAAAGATAAGTACAAGGGTCTTAATTTTAACCAACGTCTGTAAATTATACGAATCGGTCATAAATAATATTCTAGTTGCTACTGATAACGTAATAATTTCTATACTATTTTGATTTTAAGTGCTGGACTGAATTAAGGATTTGTTGTCTGCCTATAAATATAATTTGATAACTACCCAACTAGCAAAATAATCCTGGATTGCGATTTTATAATGCTACATGGACTTATAAAGCTCCGATGATGGTTTTGGTGGTTGCTACTACGCTTTTAACAGCATAAATACATGCTGGTTTTACTCAAGTACACTTAATCCTATAATTTGTACTTATATCGGTATATGGGATCATATTTCCTGACAAACATAGGATCAAGACTCCTATGAAAGCATGAAACAAGAGTAATTGCACTCAAGAGTAATAACTCCGGTAACTCGGACTTATATGCGCCTATAAGATAACGTCTGCGGACCATTTAAATCCTAATACTCCTGTAGGAGCATGTACCAGGAATATATGCTCTGAGGAGCATATACTCTTGTTATTTTTACTTATAACCTCATATAAGCTAATATTTTATGGCCAATATAAGTAAATTAAAGTTAAATTACTGTAAATCATTTATTGTTTGGTTTTACATATGCTTAAAAGTAAGTTTTAAATGAATTTCATATCCATATTTTAAAAACAATAAATCACCAAGAATACACAGCATGCAGCACTCGGTAGGATAAATTGTTCTCTATATCGATTTATCGTACGCCGTTTTAAACCTAGACATATTTATATAGGCATTCCACAGTAGTGTTATTGTCCAAGAAATCTCAAAGAATCCTGGTTAAAACTCTTAAGAAGCCACTTTTGCTTGTAACGACCAGTACAGGCGAAAACACGATTTATATAGTTTTGCAAATTCCATTGTAGGATTTGACATCAGCCATTTTGATTTTTTCAGCACCGATTTTTTAAATTTAACTGGTGAAGACCGCATCGCTAATTCTAGGGAGGGTTCCGGACAAGATAATTGTAGTACTACTTTAGATGGAAGAGGTTCGGACAACAAAAGTAAGTACCAAATCTTTGAGCGATATTGAAAGCGATAATAAGAAAGAACTTTCGGATTACATATAACAAAAATTTAGAACTGCGTTATTTTTTTAAAAACTAGGAATTCCCCGAACCACAAAGCCACGTTATTGAAGTTTAGCAACGTTGCGCGTGATCGGGCGAACCTGCGAGTATTAATAAAATTATGCTGTCGATTTGAGATGGTCAAGAAAGTACCATGAACTCCTAGTAAACGACTTCTTTTTAATTTATCGTAGTTGCTACCATACATGTTCCTATTGTTGCACTAAATAAACGTTTTATCTATCTATCTATCTATTGTGTAATTGTAGGAGATCCATTAACATTTGTGTAATATTGCCCAGACATCAGATTAGACTAGTTACAAATTTCACATTCGTCTCTTGGGAAGTGATCATAAACTGCTTAAGTAGAACAATTCTCACATCAAAACCAATCTTGATATAGCAATGATCTGATGTGCTCTTGATTCTGAGTAAAATGTTAATCTCTAGTGTAAATATGTAGAAACCACGCTGTGACAACCGGGACATATCGCCGATAACAAGAAATGTGTAACACTCCAAGGCCATTTTAAGTTCTTTAAAGATCGGAAATCTATTTTGGTTAAAAATCGATCGACATCCAGGAACATCGGCATAGTCTTGTTTAAGTAAATCGTCGGTAAACTCTTATATAATTATATTAAATAAAAAAAAATGTTTAAACTAATGTTTAACCTAGCACGTAGAACAAACCCTTAAAATATTCCTGTAACTTACTTATCTATAAATATCAATCGATTTTCATCGGGCATTGCGGAACCCTAATTGGTAACAATGGCGAATCTTCTTCGGTTTTGAGATAACCCAATATAGAACCAATATACTTATATTGCTACTATATCACACTTGGAAATGCTAAAAATACTTATTTTAGCACTATGTCACACTTGGAAATGCTCACCAAGAAAATGGCAGCTGCCTTCATAATATTTATCTAATATTAATTAATACTAAAATGTAAATAAGCAAATTTTAAGAGGCGCTTTAAAATTTTTATCGAAGCCATGATAGATTTCACAGAAAATTCAAGTTCCCATATGAATAAGCTATAAGTAAGACTAACAATTTGACAACAATTTTTCTACTATGGTTGACATGAATAATATAAATACCATCAAGATGTTAAAAATATTTTTTACAGAGCACAACAATGCGCGATACACTCACTTCGACTGTTCGCAACATATGAGCTTATAGAAACATTTCTAGGCGCGTATTAATCCAATTTTTTACTATAATTTACTTATAGTGAGATTTACAGGAGTAATTGTATTGACGTAATTCAATTACAGGAGCAATATGGGCGTATATGGCATTTCAGCGGTCTAATATAAATACGTTATAAGTAAAAGTAGACTTATAAAGTGGGCCCTTTTCGCAACTTATATGCGGATAAAAGCCTCATATAATCCTCGATAAATAATGGTTCTAGGATAGTTTAAAAACCACTTTTTGCTAGTTGGGTACCAGACACATTCCAATAGTTCACATGTACAGTTTGTTTTAGATCTAAATAGGGTTCAATGGTTAGTTTTGATCAAAAAAACTAAGTGCAGTCTTCTAAATGAGAACCATACTTATCTCTAGAATTCCATAAACATAGGGTTCTGTTCAAGAAAGAAAAACGTTTGCTCAGTGATTAAGAACAATTTCTATGAATACTTCATGGAAATTGTTCTACTACAGTCGCGTTACGTCGTGCCTGTCTGCAGGAGCCTTTAAATGAGCTGTCAAAAGAATTCGAACTGCAAAAAATTAAAAAAAATAAAGTTAGAGACATGGTTACCGTATCTAAACACAGCTATTTTGGCGGCACAAATGCCGGTCGAAATAAAACCAGCAGGGCAAGCAAGGTCGACCCTATTCCGGGAGGGTTCGCGATTAATTGAGTACGCGTCCTCTGAGGGCGACCGTTGCCTAGCAACCAATGTTGCCTGCAACCAGTTTTGCCAGCCTATGATTTAGGGTAGGGCTTTTATAACCCTCGTGTGCCGTGACTTTTTATTCATTCCTTTTAATGTTTTATGAAAGTACCTTATGCACTAAACTAAAATACATATATATAAGGTACAGTCGTGGTGGGTATACTGCTATGTAATGTACAGGCTGTGTGTGATCTGACATGGTTGTAGCATGCAACCTCCGCGTGTCCGTTATAAATATGTAGATGGCATAAATAAGAGACAAATAATATTAATTTGTATTAAGAATAAAGAAAAAAGGTACCTAGTACTTATTCAGATTAGCTGACAAGCATAAGGCACAAGATGAAAATTTCAGTCTATCAAAAAGTACTCTGTGGATGGAAAGATTAATAATGACTTGACTTATAATTACATATATTAAAGATATGTTTGATTCAGAAATAAATTTGATTTGATTTGATTTCATATAAAATTGTATTAAAAACGTATTCTGATCCTAGAGACATGAATTTTGGAGGGTGTGTTCTTTGTGAATAGTAGGTATCCACTAACAAGGGTTTTTTGGAAATTCAATCTTTAAGGGGGTGAAAAGGGGGATTTTGTTTGTATGAAAAATCTTATTCCTTGAGTTAATAACCTTTAAACTTGGCACGAATACTTATCTAAGTAAATTATGAAGTTTGGCATCTTTTTGTTTTTCTAAACTACCCCCTAAGTCGCGGGTAGAAGCTAGTACTTACTTAAGTATAAAATAAATCACCAATTTTATTTAAATAGGTACCTACAATCAATGCAATTAAACTTTTACTTCCACAACACTTGTATAAGTACTTAGAAAAAGGCATATCCTGAGAATCATTTTTGAATATGGGACTGTTTTTCCATACTAGAACTGTCAAACGTCAATTTTATTCCACGGACAAAAGATATCTGACTTTGGTAAACTCAGCCCATAGTCACTGCCAATTTAGTTAAGCAAACAAAGTCAAAACTTTGCACAACCTACGAAACAGTCCCTACAACACATGCGATTTTGATATTTAAAGTAAGAAAGTACCTACCAATAACATAAAACTCAGCGGGGTACATGAACAGCTGATTTTGTGGCACGGAGTCGCCTCAAGGTCCCGGGAAGGCGCACCCCGGCACCCCGGGAGAAATCTAATTTAGCACCGCGCCCTGTCCCGTCCCCCCCCCCTTGCCTGTCTCGCTCTAAACCGGTCGAGTTCGTCGACAAACTTGTATGAACGTAGAAATCAATGTTTATGAGCACTATTTGTTGATGGAAAGGAGAGCTAAATATTGGGGTGTGCAAAATTCCTCATATTATATTATAAAAGTAAGTAATATTATCCAGGTCGACCCTTTTTTTAAAACTAAAAAAATGTGCTGAATTTCATTTAAATAATATCTGCAATCTACCTACCATTAAAAAATATTAACACCAAAGTTAGAATACCTACACTGTATGCAATGGCTCTTTTTAGGGTTCCGTAGTCAACTAGGAACCCTTATAGTTTCGCCATGTCTGTCTGTCCGTCTGTCCGTCCTCGCTTAATCTCTGTGACCGTTAGCACTAGAAAGCTGAAATTTGGTACCAATATGTACCTATATCAATCACGCCGACAAAGTGGTAAAATAAAAATTGGAAAAAAATGTTTTATTAGGGTAGCCCCCCTATATGTAAAGTGGGAAGTGATTTTTTTTTTAATTTCAACCCTAACGTGTGATATATTGTTGGAAAGGTATTTAAAAATGAATAGGGGTTTACTAAAATAATTTTTTGATAATGTCAATAATTTCGGAAATAATCGCTCCAAAAGTAAAAAACAATGTGTCCCCCCCCCTCTAACTTTTGAACCATAAGTTTAAAAAATATGAAAAAAATCTGCAAAGTAGAACTTTATAAGGACTTTCTAGGAAAATTATTTTGAACTTGATGGAAACAACAGTTTTTGAACAAAAAAGACAAAAAGTTGTACAAAATAATTTCTGGACTAAGTTTGTAGTATAATCGTATATGCAAGCATTTTTTTAACTTCGTTTACATATTTTATTATCCTGAACGTATCCCTTTGTGTTCGCGCTAAAAACCGTCACGAGTCGGAGCGCCTGCCGCGGAGCGTGCAATGATGCACGCTCCGTGTTCGCGCACGTACCCACTACCGGGAGCAGTTGCAGGAGCGCGGAGCGCTGCTGGAGCGCGAAACATAATGGATACCCACTTTTAAACTTATAAGTGGGAACACTTATTGTGACGGACGGGAAACTACGGAACCCTACACTGAGCGTGGCCCGACACGCTCTTGGCCGGTTTTTTTAAATGGAGAAATACAAATCCTGTCAGATTCAAACAAAGTCGATTCATTTATTGCATTTTATGTTTGCTTCATTGTATCTAGAAGACAAGATAATTCCCAAAATTATCCAAGAACTTTATAAACAACGTCGTAAAATTCGCATAAATCTAATAACATCCGTTTTATCATATGTAACTGAGTCAGCCCAGTCCCGCCACTTTGTTGTTATTTTCCACTAAAGATATTTTAGCTTAAACTGTGTCAAGAGTAATTGGGGTACGAATCATATACATTGATATACAGCATGTATACGTAGGAGCGGCCACAACTCGACCGACCGAGACGAACACCACAATACCTCTTCTTGATAACAGATAACTCCGCGATTGTTGCTTTGATAAAAATACGCACGAGACAACGTTGCCGCTCCGCAATAACCCACCCGTGCGACGCAACGTTGCCGCGTCTCCACGCCGGCGGCCATTTGCAATTCAGATGAGAGCTAGTCAGTTGTTAACTTGTTACGCCACAAACTCTCAAAATAAAAACAATGTTTTAGTAATAAATTATAGCGGATCTAATGTGTGTTGCTAATATAATCAGTCTCGCGTCATTGCACTTGTGTTTGACTTATGAAATAATTAATTACGTCGTAATGTTTTTCGCACGACACATTGGAACTGCTCATAAAATATTTAGTTGACATTGTATGAAAACGACTTATTTAAAGATCCTTTGTAGGTACAGAATTATAATTGGCAACATTTTATAACTACATCCTTCCCAGACGAAACTAGAAGTACTTAGGTACCTATTTAAGTACTTCTTATAAGTACCTTACTTTGTTTGGTACCCACTGATCGTTAAGGCATATAAAGCTATTAATGACCACATAAAATGATTAGAAATCACCTGCCTGGTGAGCTTAGCAACCGCTTTGATGAGTATGTGCAAACGAAGTCTAACATTCTCACGATTAAACACAATGCTGTCAGGCAAGAATTAAAAAAAAAATAGGTTACAAAATGACAAAGGAATTAATTCGTTATTCTTCTATATTCAGCTAAGTCATTTATTAGTCGTATTCAAATGTCAGTTATTGTGTTAAATTCGCTAGTTCATGACCAACTATCACTTCGAAGGCGTGGCAATGCAAGGACAAGTTCTAGATCCACAGAAACTACGCAGTTACTTTAGAGATATCTAATACCGTACCTACGTACCTAATATTTTCATCATGTCCTCCTGCTCTTATTCCAATTCATGGGGAATCATACGTGATATGACTATATGACTACGACACTCTTATACAGTTTGTAGTCTACAGGTAAGTTGCATGTCTACATGTTACATATTTACTTGCTGCGTGTCATTCTAGTCGCGGCCGTCAGATCAGGTTTCTGCAGTACCAACGGATGTAAGTATAAACTTTCACGAAGCCATGCGAAATTCCCACATAATATACATATTTTCATGAATCCAAATTATTAACTTGCCATAACCTATGAAAAAATTCCGAAGAATAATTCTTGTCAGATATATTATGCGATTGTGAAACTAATATATTCATACCCAATATCGCTATTAGAAACGATTCAATTTTAAATTCACAACATAAGCCACAAGCAAAATAAAAATAAGTAGGTACCGTCAAACAAGCCAACTTTGCCCGTTTTTTTAAGAAAATCGAATATATTACAAGTTTTTTCTATGGGACTTAAGTATATTTTTTCATTTACTACAACTATATGACCATATGCACGCATTTGCTATGTAAAACATTAAAAATTTAAAATTTAGACCAAGATTTGTTCGATTTTGATGGCGGGCAAAATAATCCGGACTTTTAGCCAACATTGCCCACTCGATTTTTGACGCAAATCAAGCTCTTATAAATACGTAGAAAGCACCACGAGTACAATTTAAGGCAATCTTAACCTAAGTTTTAAAATACTGTTTGTAGTTTAAATATTTTCGTGATAAAAACAGTGGGCAATGTTACCTAGCGGTTAGTGCCCTTTTCCATACAAGGCCCAACAAGCGGTTTAAGATTTTAATGGTTGTCACATTGCAGTAAAATTATTAAATAAATGTTATTTTCACTTTTCTTTTGTGGGTGTTGGGTGCATATGAATAGACGTTAAAATGGTAATGAAATGAAACATTGTGTTCAAAATTAAATGTTTATTCCAATTTCGTCGACAGTTCGACATAAGATACCGTTGTTTTTTGTACATTTCAATTAAGTTAGCTTTAAGCTGTAAATGCGATATCAAAAAATGAGATCAATATATGTCCAAACTTGAATCAACAGCAAAACAAATCAACAAGTAAGTACCTAATGACAATAATAAAAATCTTTTATAAGTTCCGTATGCATAGAGCCCATGAGGAACAAAATCACAATTAGTAGATAAATCACATCACATGGTATATATTACAAACAGTCAAAATCACCGCTAGGAATCGTAACAATATTCAGTCAATAATAATATTAATCAATACCGTTGTTCTGTTCTGAACACTTTAATAACTGCTTCGCAGGCAAGCTTTAACATCACGTCGGAGTCATTTTTATATGCTCGGGACCCAATTTCACATCTTGGCTTTCTTGGTCTAATTCTAGACTTGTGTTTGTTTTTCTGAAATTAAAAATAACAATAAAATTAAAGCTAAGTGGATCTGCAATGTACAATAAAAGCTGCCATCTACTCTAATGAAATATACCCTATATCCTATCCCTATACACAAACAAACATACAATCACAAACTTCACCTCTATACATATACTGGGTGAAATTTTAATCACTGTTTTCCTCTTACGGGGTCATTGTACTCATCATTATGAACAACTTTTACTATGGAGCCAAACCTGAAATCGTGAAAATCGTTTCTGTGTTTTTGCGTTAATTCAACCTGTTACAAAATAACTAAAAGTGACAACCCTGAGTGCTTTTTGATAACGGGCAATGTTGGCATGGATGGGTCTGAACAATTTAGGGTAACTTTGCCCATCATTAGAAGTTTTGATTTATAAAGTCCTGAATAATGAAACTATATTTAAAATACTCAACAACTAATATTCTATAACATACAGTAAAATACACTTACCTGTGTTTTCGCCATGAGGTAAAATCCACAAACACTTTTCATAGGAAATTTGCCCGCAAAAAAATACACCGCATTCGACAAGTTCTGGCAAGTTACTAAATGAACTTTGGAACGAATGCGTTAGATAGTGCTGCCACAAATATAATCAACTTTCCACCCAAATAATAAATGTTGCCATAAAACTAAAATTGTTTCTTATGTTAGCGGATTTGCTTATAAATTGCTTTTAGGGCAAAGATACCTTGATTGGCAAAGTTGGCTTGTTTGACGGTACTAGCAGAAAAGAACCAGTAAAAATAAAAAAGAGCAAAAAAGTATGTTGCAAAAGCTTTATGATCCGAACCGAACGAATACTTTCATTTCTTTCCTTTGGCAAAGAATGCCAGTTTAAAAAAGGCAGACTCGGTAAAAATGAATGAAACGGAAATATTGTAACAGACCATGGCATAGTAAGCCGCATGGTGGATATGTGCCAGGAATAAGTGCTTCAGTTATTTGTTATAAACATGGGAGCCTCTGCCAACACTCGATCTGAACTGATCTTTATATATTCTGGCAGAGCCGCAGTAACTGAAATAACAATATTATATACCTACCTATACTTATTGTAATACTATTACTGGCAGTACTTGCATGTGTGTAAAAGAAGTAATAATATGTATAGAAAAAAACTTTTGCGGTAAATTAATTATCCATAGCGGATTCGTGAAAAGAAATAAATATTTTTTTCCTGTTAGTTCAATGGGCCAAACTTACAACCCAGTGGGTCCCACGCAAACGACATCGCGGCAGGCCCAAACAGCTCATCCCGCAATCTCAATCAATCAATCTTTATAGATTGGTCCTTGGCAGTTCTGGACAGAGAGAGGTGGAAAAAGAGTAGGGAAGCCTTTGCTCAGCAGTGGGAGATTAACGGCTAATAATAATATTAATGATGTTAGGTAAACATAGGTATAATATTTTTCTTCATTGGAGAGATATTATAATATGTATGTATGGCAACTCTCCCAAAAAAAGACAGTTTTCTCCCAGAGTTCCGCCGAATACGGTCCAAATTTTAAAACCTGTGCCTTAAAAGCTCCATCGAGCTCTACGTTACCTTAAAAATATCAATTGGCACGTTGTTTTTACGCTAGGCTATATGCAATATTTAAAGAAAAAGTCGATTTCTGTGAAAAATTATAGTATTTTTTTTTTTCAATTTGCCGATTCAATTAGAGTATGTATGTACTTTGACATGACACTACCCTAACCTAAATTCTTGAAGATCTTCGCGGTATATCGTCAGTTATGTTATCTTCATTCGATTGACTACAAATAGTAACTACAAACTCTGCATGTTACGTAATAACTCTAAACGTATGTTGCAAGCCTGCAACGTCGTCAGTTTGGCTAATAGCCTGGAATCAACGCAAAAATACCGCAATATGTGAATAAATTTCACCCCCAGCGCAAGCGTGGCAACGCAAGGGATATTTAGATTTGCGTCATAAATTGCTACCAGTGGGTATTTCAGCTTTATTAAGATTTTATGCTCGTTCTCGCATAGTTGTGTCGTGTATCAGCGCAAGTAATGAATATGTATGTTATTATATTCTTCATGGAATATCGAACAATATGATTCTGTCACTATTAAAAAAAAAACCCGTTTTGGCTTGATAAAATCCTTAGAAACAAAAGTTCTTATGCAGTAGAGGGTAAAAAATTTCGCGACGATATGAAGAGCCGAGATTGGGTGAATAGATTTTGGAATGGGCATAAACCCTTCCGCTGACACAAATAGGAATGATCCAGCTAAAAACGGGTTTGGAGAGGCTAGCGTCCTATGTAAGGATGAAGGGATTTAGAGCGGCGATAAAACGGGACGAAGGGGTACGGAAATCGCGCAATCAACGAAATTCCGGACCATTAACGCTACGATTGGTCTCGATTCTTGAATCACCAGCAGCCAGCAACACAAGAGCTGGGAACTCTTTTAAAAAAAAGTTACCAGATAGCTCCTATTGATTTTATTCTGTGCCCACTGTGCACACTTATGAGACTGTGACAAACGACGGTGTAAGCCTGCGGCAGTCGGAGACGATATTTAAAATGATGAAAATCACTAGTTTTGGTTGATCACCATTATTTCAGAGGTGTGTGTGTGCATAGGTAATTAGGTACGTGACTGCAGTCGACACAATTTGATAGAAGCGACAGCTCTTGTACTTAAGGGGCCTGGCACAAAATCGACTAATTTTGATCAATTTTGATCATTCGTTGCGAGAAAGGGCAATAGAATTTAAACAAAATTATTTATGCTTTGACAAGTCGAGTTCTTTGTCTTGCATGTGGTGGAAAGGGATTTTTCAAATAAACTAAGTATTCGTGGAAAATCACTAATCTTCGCAACAAGTTTTCCGAAAAATGACGCGAGACTGACGTTTGATCGTTTGGTTATAAGAAACTACTTATGATTTTGAAAATTAAAAATTATCTTTAACATCATTATATGGTGTACTTGCATGTGGTGGAACTACTTTTCTCAATTTTCATACAAAATATAGCAGAAAAAAATGTTGAAATAACGTAATATTCTAAAAACTTCCTGACAAATAAGTATTTTTTTCTAATACTTTGAAACACTTTTCAGAAAATTTAAAAATTACATATTAAAGTTAAGATAACCATTTAATAGAATCAATATTTTATTTTATAAATAAACAATAAATTAACTTCGTAAATAAATGGCAAAGTGAACTATATTATCGACCGCGCAAAATCGATCCCGTCAGTAGCAACCGGGCCTTCCCAGCGTGAGGACGTATCACTTTGTATCGCAGGCGCGCACGTGTTCTCCGTAAACATATTCCAGAAATGGTACACCGACTACCACTTTTTGATCCGTTTAGTATTTATTTTATTTTCAGTACTTTGCTTGTTTTTGAACAACATTAAAATTGTGCATGCCTGATTTTTATATTATATAAAATAGCGGTGTGCTTGTGTTCGTAATTCTTCTCATCCTAAATGGCTTGACTGATTTAGATGTATTTTTTTTTTAATTCTTATTGTGTCACTTGGATGGTTGGTCAGTGGGTTGTCTTAGGAGCGGATGTTCTTCAGAGTCGTACGGGGGTATCGCACGATCTCCTACGAGGCGGCTTGTGTACTGGCTGGATCCCCGCCCTGGGACCTGGAGGCGAAAGTACTCGCGTCACTGTACCGGTGGCGCGAGGAAGCGCGGGCGCGAGGCGAGGGGCTGACGCAGCGCCACATGGAGCTGCGTCGGTCTCAGCTTCGCGAGGTCCTGGTGGCGGAATGGCGGGACAGGCTTTCGCGCCCTACCGCCGGCCTCGGTACCATCGAGGCGGTCCGGCCAGTACTCGACCGCTGGCTCGGGAGGAGGCACGGCTCCCTGTCGTTTCGAGTGACGCAGGTGCTCTTGGGGCATGGTTGCTTCGGGAAGTACCTGTGTCGCATTAACAGGGAGCCGGACGCCCGGTGTCACCACTGCGTCGACTGCCGGGAGGACACGGCGTGGCATACGCTGGCAGAGTGTGCCGCTTGGGAGGAGCCGCGCCGTGCCCTCATCTCAGAAGTAGGCAGTGAGTGGTCGAGTCGATGGTCGACAGCGAGGAGTCCTGGGACGCGGTGGTTTCCTTCTGCGAAACGGTCGTCTCGCGGAAGGAGGCTGCGGAAAGGGAGAGGGAGATCTCGTCCACTCACCCTGCCCGCAGCAGGCGCACCGGGCGTCGGCGGAGGGCGGACAACGCCCTCTTCCAGCCCCCCTAAACGGGTCCAGGGGCGACGGACTCGGGGACGTCCGTCGCCCCCCACACATCAGGACCCGAGGTGGCGGCGCGATGTGTTCCACACGCGCCCCTCTTAGACGTCGCGGGGGGAGTCAAACACCTCACTCCCCCCCCTGACCAGACGGGGCCCGCAGAGGCGGGCCGGCACCAGCCGGGGGTTGCGGAAGGATCGTACGTTCCCGCGACCCCCGGCGTAGGTGTGAGATGGAACACCGGGGTGGTTTTTAGTCAGTAAGAGTCTGACAGACCCCGCCGCCCGCCCCAGATCGGCGGACATCCATGAGGATTTTCCACCCCGGATCAAAAAAAAAAAAAAAAGGAGCGGATGTTCTTAGCTATTGTCGCGGGCCAACGTCTGCCTACAGCGTCCGCTAGTTATATATAGACTGTATATTTCATCGATTTTTTTTAAGTGAAAACTTCTTTATGCGCGTTAAGGGTAAAAACTTATAAGTTCATGTCACCGACATGCCCGCACAGACATGCTGTTGTAGCAGTAAGAGAAGTATTTTTTTGGAACAAAGTTCTTTAAAGTTACTGAAGTCAAAATGTAAATCCAAGATGGCGACTGCGAAAATGTTCAAGTTTTCGTCATGGGTATCGTTTGCATGGTTTTCGATGGTGTTAAAGCCGATAGTGGGGTCAAAATGAAAATCCAAGATGGCGGCTGCGAACATTTTCAAATTTTTGATCATGGGTGTTATTTTCATAGATGCTAACGCCGATAGTAGAGCCAAAATGAAAATACAAGATGGCAGCCGCAAAAAATTTCAAATGTTTTGGTAGAGGGAAATCTTATTCGTTCGTGTCACCGACATGCTTATGTTATCAGTATCCATAATGTGGCTATAAGTATGACGTGTTGAGCTTGTCGTTGCTCGGAGTTCCGATAGATGCCATGGCTGCATATTATTTTTAATGGTTTACAGAAAAAAAAATTAGTCGTCGTCGTCGTTTTTTTCATGGTTTTTGAGGGTTTTAAAACCGATAGTGACGTTAAAACGTAAATCCAAGATGGCGGCTGTGAAAATTTTGTTTTATTTAAATCATACGTGAAAAGGAACCGCGTTCCTGACGGAGGCCCTCCGACCACACACGTATTTTTTTAATGGTTCAAAACATTTAGTTTGACTAATCAATCGATGGAGAATTTTAGTGATTAAGCCCTACACTGCCCATAAGTTACTGGTATTATCCCATGATCTACAACAAATTTGTATATTAATATATACAAATTTGTTGTAGATCATGGGTCGATAGAAAGAATCGCATTACCAGTGCACCGCAAAAAAAAAACGACAAAACGTGGGACTGGCACGTATCAGACAAATTCTAACAGAACGTAATTCGAATCAAATCGCTACGACTTCGTCTCAAGAATATGTAAGCTTTTACTTTCGATCAACGCTAGAATTGCATAAAGAAGTATTTACGAGTACCTACATTCTTATTTTTAAATGCTGGTAATTTTAGGAAATCGATGACAATGGAAGTTCTGAAAATACAGTAATTACTAGTGTTATGTTCTATGGTAAAGTTGACATGAGTTGTTAAAACTCATATCAGCTTGATCTAGGCATGGCATCACCTTTGTCTTATATTTATGTTCGTATAACTCGTCAAAATGTAGGGAACAGCTGATTTTTGTTTTTGCGATTTTAGGTGTGGTCTCATAGTAAAAGTTGTGCATAATGATAAGTACAATAACCTCCATTGTAATATATTATAAAAACACCACGAATGCTCGATACCTATGAAATTGTCGTTTTATTAAACTGCCACTTCGAACTGTAAATGTTAGTAGTTACAGTTTGACTTGGACTTCCCAATTCCATGGTTCGCGGCCAGTAAAATAAAACAGCAATTTCACAGGTATAGACTTAATATTCAAATTTAGTTGTTTTGCATTTTCCAAAACTATATTTTTTATCCCAATCCAATTCCAATCTTCCTATTTTATTTTTTTCAAATAGGTACGGGCCCAGTCCCAAGAAGCCTTTTTCAATTTGTTTGAAATAAGTTTATCTTAGTCATCATTGACATCGATGAAGGAAAACATTGAATTACCTAAATATGCATACTACTCGTAGATATTTATGTAAAACGCTTACCTCAATGTTATTGAATGTCTTAATGTACTTAAATGGATCTAACAACAAATTGTACCATTTTTATGTTGATTTTGGTAATTATACTAAACGAATACTATGTTAGACAAATATTCCAGACTTATATTTCTTAACCGTACCTCTATGAATAAAAAAATATATAGGATCAAAACTGTTTAAACGATCGCTACGCTCGATTTTTAGGCGTGTGTGCGTGAACGTTGCACACAAACATAGTATTGCAATGAATTTACCTAAACTCTAGCGAGGGAATTTTATGCACGGATTCTTAATACTTAGTACTCTTGTGTACAAGTAATTTAATTCGGAACTGAGCTGAGACACGTCACAATCGCGTGTTGTTAAATAAATGTCTGTTTACTCTTATCCATATATTATTATACCATGCTCTTATCGTTGATTTGTCATGGAATTGGCGATACACTTGAAACGTAGAACGAATGCCCATGATAAAGTTATTTTTCATTTTTTTCCAAAATAGCACGCACAACTAAAACGCACTTGATTACATTACCATAACGCGTTCTAACAATCGCATGTAACTTTTGTGAATTCATTAAAAGTTTGATGTTGCTATTCTACACACTAATTGCATGAATGGTATTTTACGGTTTATACCGCGCTGAATGGCAACGGCGCGTGGCGCCCGCCCGCACCGTGCGAGCTGGCAACGTGGCGCCTCGTATCCGTCAGAGCGGCAACGCGCGCCACAGAACGGCAACGTCTCGCACTGATTCAGCAGTTAACATTCAACGGAGATAGCATCGATTTGTTTATAAGTTGTTGTTTTAATTTTTAAGAGAATTAAAGGTTATAAGTAGTTATTGAATTGATAGTTGAGTAAGTACCTAATTGATACAATTTTTACTAATTTAAGTTAGGTACCTAAGTTAGGGGGGGAAATACTGTCGCCCATTTTATTCGGTTTCTCTGGTTTTCTGTTACCAAAGTCCGCCTAACTCAAGTACCTAGTTTAAAACTGTTTAGTTACACCTGTTAGACAGTATGATAGCAGCATGACCTCACAAAAAATTTCAGACTTCTCACTGTCGATTGTCACGTAGGCAGTCGCTACGCAGATTTTGGCAGTTCAGACTAGTTTTTAAAAAATTTGCTCTGCTGCATTTATTTATTATGACTTTGACTTTATGTAATGGATTGACTATTATTTATTTCTTTTATTTAATCAACTTCATTGTTCTGAATTTATTATGACAATTGTATTGTTAATATAATTTGCATGCTAACATAGCTGAATATGGTGAAACTGTACCTGTGCAACATCTTTTGTAAACCCATATTATGCAAATAAAATTATTGATTGATTGATTGGGTAAACAAAATGCTTAGGTACCTACCAAAACATGAAACTTTCATGAATTTTGATTGAGAAAAAAAATAAGCAGAGCTTGGAACGAAATAAAAAGATACAGCGTGTTTTTTTTTGTTTTAAATATTTTTTTATTTCATTGTTATTCTTATTAGTTGGTAGGTACCTATAGGTCCCTTCCCTACCTATAGAGACTTTTCTATAGACGGCATTATCTATAACCTGTTTGTTTATCGACTGATTAAGTTAAGTATTACAAATCGTCATTAATTCCTTTTTAAAACCTATTGTTCTCAGCATGACTCAGATCTTACATGCAACGAAGTATTTCCCTCGATCGACGCTTCGACTATTCGACATGCCGCCTGCGTTATTACATGTTATAGTTTTCCTGAACCGATTTCAAATAGCTTAAGTCCTTGCGTTTTTATGAAATTTGTGTTGCCGCTAAAAATAATGCATCAATTTTGCTTACGCATAAGTTCAAATTTCTGTGAACATGCCGCGCGCCTACCCCGCCCCGCTCCCATACCTACAATCTGTGTGTGTAAGTGATCATTTGTGGTCGTCCAAATCAAAAGGGACCTTATGGCGGAAATGAGTTATCTACAGAGCTGAAAACTACATAAATGTACCGAACTATAGACCCAAGAACCAACCTTCTAACCACTGCCGTTATTTTTTTACGAATTTTTGAAGTTCACTGATCGAAATTATAAGTTTCGAGAAAATCGCAATTTAAGTATGCCGTACAAAAAAGTTATGTTTTAGTGTGAAGTTATGTAACTGATGGTATACTTTGATTGACTATGATTATTACTAATGGAAATTCTTACAATCCTTGCATAAACTTGTTTGTTGTGGGAACTAGACCCGCCAACATAATGCATTATCAATGAGATGCAAAGTATCGATAATAGTATTAAAAATAAGTAAACCGCCTGTTTCTCACTAAACTTTTATCGTTTCTATATTGCTACTAATTACATAGATTTGCGAAAGGCCTTAGATGTAAATAAAAACAACACATAATTAAAAAAAAATAGTTTTTATTTACTAGCAAGAATTCTTATTTTTTATAAACTTTGAGATCTGACAGTAACAAAATCAACACTTAATCACTAAATAGGTTATACATAATTGGTTTAGATGCTAATAAAGCTAAGAGATCAATAATAACTGTTAGTTATGATCTTGTAAAGTTACATAGAGAACTGAACAATTTCTTCAAACAAATTAAAAAAGGGCCCTAATGGTGGGCACTAAACAATATTTTTTATTTTTAGCATGCATAATCAATATTTTAGTGCAACATTCAAGATAACTTAAATTTTCTTTTTTTATTATCACAAGGTATGAAAATGTTACTTATTTAACAATTTTTTTTTTATTATCACAAGGTATGAAAATTCGTAACAAGTATATACGTAAAAAAGGGCCCTTAAGGCGGTCCGTTGCAGTCTGCTGACACTTAGCTCTTAGTATAGTTAATTAATTTAAGTATTTTAATAAAGGTAAACAATCTTGATACGTTTTTGTCGAAAAATACATTTATGAAATAATTTATAGCCATTACAAGATAAAACAAAATGAAATAACAGATGTTATAATGAATTACTTTTGCTATTAGCCTTAGCCTATTTTAAAAATATATTTTATGATAAAAAACATACCTAACAAGATTGTTTACCTCTATTAAAAGTACCTAAACAAAATATGGACTACAATAGTGGGACCTTAGACCTAAGACGCATATACAAAGAATGCCGCATGCGGCGGCGTGCGACACTATCTAATGGCAGCTATACGCTACGCTGACGACACGCTAGTCCTGGCGCAGGGGAGGTCGCATCAGGCGGCGGCCGACGCGATGACACGCGGGGTTGCGATAGTCGTGGAGAGGATCCGGCAGTTGGGTCTCGAGGTGGCATTGCACAAGTCCGAGGCCATGTCGTTTCATGGGTTCCGGAATACGCCACCATCGGGATCCCAACTAACGGTAGGAGGGGTTCACATCGGCGTCGAGACGACGATGAAATACCTGGGTCTCATCCTCGACAGCCGGTGGAACTTAGTCGAGCATTTCCGACGTTTGGCTCCCAAACTGGAACGGGCCGGGGCCGCCTTCAAGCGGCTCCTGCCCAACCTGAGGGGGCTAAACGCCTCCTGCCGGAGGCTTTACGCGGGGGTCGTGCGGTCCATGGCCCTATAACGGGGCCCCGGTGTGGGCGCGTTCACTGCGGCGGCGAGCCGCCCATTATTTGAACGCGCCCCAGAAGGTGGTAGCCGTTAGGCTGATCCGGGGGTACCGCACGATCTCGGGCGAGGCGGCAAGCCTCCTTGCCGGACTGCCGCCATGGGATCTGGAGGCGATAGTCCTCGCGCGCCTGTATGAGTGGCGCGCGGAGGCACTACGCCGGGGGGAAACTCCGCTTCCGCAGCAAATTGCGGCGGAGCGGACAGACCTCCGGCGCGATCTCATGGCGGCGACCTCTCGCGTCCGGGCCTGGTTCAAGCCATGGTTCGGGGCTAGAGGGAGTGGGGAGCAGTCGCCTCCTTCTGCGAAGCAGTCATGCTAGCGAAGGAGGCGGCGGGACGGCTGAGAGAGAGAGCCTCCCGTCCCAGCCGCCGCGGGAGACGCTCCGGGCGTCGGGAGCCGCGCGACTACTCCCGGCCACCTTAGGCGCGGGCGGAGAGCAATGGGTAGCTCACCGTCCGATCAGGACCAGGCCCGTGCCGGACGGCGCGTACGTGTTCCACGCGCGCCTCAAAGAGATGTCAGCACTAAACGAAGGGGCCCGTATTGGCCGAAGCCTGCCGGGTCAGCGGGATTGTCCGAAAGGGTTACCGCTGGCCCGGAACAAAGGGCGAAGGAAGGAACACGGGTGGGTTTTAGTCAGTAAGAGTCTGACACTCCCTATTCCGCTCCACCCAGAGCGGGAGGAGTCATTTGATGATTTCCCATCCTGAATGAATAGTTTAGTTTATACCTACCTTGCAATATTAAAATGTTGATATAATATATGGTTTGAATTACAAGAAAAACGATTTGTTAGGTCTTGCCGCGATAAGGTTCCTTTTTTACTAAACTTTAGATGAATACGAAACTTTTTTAAATTGACTTTTCGAAAAGTTGAACACATCTACATGTAGTAAATACAATCATCTTTTTAAAAATACAGTTAATAAAAAAACGATTTTTTTGAGGTATTTTACAAATTTATTAATATCTCGGAAACTAGTTACCGCCATAAGGTCCCTTTTGATTTGGACGACCACATTTGATCAACACAGAACGCACACTTCAGATTTCAAACACTGGCTAACGTCGAACGAAACAAGAAACATAGTCGCTTTTTCACACAGGCGGCGTAATTACGTATGACCTTGGTTGGTTCATAATGATTGCTATAATTCGCATCTTCACAGGAAGTACCGGTAGCGTCCTGCGTCTAGCGTGTATTGGATTAGTTAACACGTAGGCCTGGGTTCCAATCTCGAGATGAAACTTTTATTTATATTTTCAACAATAATCTTTATCTTTTTTTATTATTCGATAAATTAATACATGAGAATAATAATGTAATATTTATTTTATTTGTATTATTATATTGTTATTGAAATATGGGGTTAAAAATAAAAAAGTTTTAACATGTTTTAACATTCTATTTAGTCGCGGTGAATGTGTCTACCTTATAATTTATTTATTTAGATTTCTGGTATAATCATAAAGTTTTACGAACTATGTGAACAAGACGAACATGCCACGGAACTATACATATAATAATCCAGTCAAAATAGACAAAAATAAGTCGTAACTTGGACAAAATTCGCATAGAGCTGAAAATTGGCAGAGATGTTAAATACATCATTATAAATGAAATGTCAAAAATCCCCTTCGATCCTACTTCTGCAAAAAAAATTATTCAAGGTCAAAAGTACAAAATTAAGGTTTTTTCCATTTTTCTCGAAAACAGTAAGTATTATCGTGAAAATAGATCAGACAAAAGTTGTAGATCATACAATTCTCTACAAAAATGGTCCAGTCACTTTTTCTCTTACGACTCACCATTCGTGAGATATCGCGGTTTTAATCATTAGAAATTTCATATTTTACATAATATGCACACATTTCCGCACCACCTATGAGGTAATGTACTTAGTACATTTTTTCTAACGTGGTTTCCCCAGTAGGTGATGGAGATAGCCCTTCAATTAACTCCCCTTGACTTGTACATACAGCAGGAAGCGGCGCTAGCCGCCATCAGGCTAATGCATCTGGGCATATGGGGCAAAAACATTACCAGTCCACACGCTAAAATCCTGGACCGGGCGATTGAGTACCAGCCTCTCATCGCTGCCCCGTGTGACAGAACACCAAACCAACCGATGTTCAACAAGAACTACATTATACAAACAGTTCAGGAAGAAAGGGATCAGTCAGGAGTTAATGAAGTGCGCATTTATACAGACGGCTCTAAAACACAAAACGGTTCAGGTGCTGGCGTACACTCCCTTGACCTAAATATTAACTTTCACATACCACTAGGCACACATAGTTCCATCTTTCAATGCGAATGTGTTGCCTTAACACAAGCTGCAACAGCAGTAAAGCGCTTAGGCATCCGGAACTATGGCATTAAGTTCCTATCCGACAGCCTATCTGTGCTCAAAGCTTTAGGAAGCAAACAAACTAACAATAAGCTAATTTTTTCTCCATCTAGCTCTGGAGAGTTTATCGACGTCTAATCGTATTACTCTCCAGTGCATCAAAGGGCACAGTGAATCTCTGGGCAATGATGCTGCAGATGAACTTGCGAAGAGAGGCTCTGATATGAGGGTGCTAGGCCCGTACCCACTTCTCCCTTTGCCTTTCTCACAATTTCGTTCGTGGATTCGCCAAAGATCGACCGAACTTCATAACAACAGATGGTCACGGGCAACAGACTGTAGGTAGACAGTCAAAATTGGCTTTACCAATGATACACCCGCGATTAACCAAAAAACTTCTCAGCCTGAGTAGGAATAACCTTAGAATAATAATAGGTACAATTACGGGCCACAACCTCCTTAACAAACATCTTTTCAACATAGGCGCCACGGACAGCCCCCTTTGCAGGGGCTGCCTTTATGCCGAGGAATCAGCCGCCCACGTCATCTTGGATTGCGAGGCCGTGGCTTCTCAACATGAGAAATCCTCGGAACAATGAGGTCGCTCCGCGAAGCCTGTGAAACTCCCAGGAAGCTTCTGTGCTTCTGGGCGGAGCTAGGCTGGCTCTGTTAGCCAGAATTCCCACGCACAACGCGAATGCGGGAAAGGGAGTCCCATCATCATCATCATTCCCCAGTAGGTATACTCTACAATCTATTGTAATAAAGAAAGTTTGATCAGATCGTATCCTTTTAATTTAAAGAATCCTCGTAGTAATATTGCTAATGAGTAAAGTGGAATAGATTGTTTTTTTCCACATTTTCGACAATTATTTCTTCGTCTTTATTTTCTTCTTCTTGCAGAAGTTCGCTGTTCTAAGAAAAGGGATGCATCAATTGTCTCCTGATTAATATCATAAATATCTTCATCTGTTGTATTTCTTTCAATATAACATGTAGAAAAACAACCTATTCCACTTTGATCATTAGCAATATTACTATTCCTGCAATTAATAGGATACGATCTGATCAAACTTTCTTTATAACAATAGATCGTGGAGTATACCTACTGGGGAAACCGTTAAAAGAATGCGCCAAGTACATTATTACCTCATAGGTGGTGCGGAAATGTGTGCATATTATGTAAAATATGAATTTTCTAATGATTAAAACCGCGATATCTCTCGAATGGTGAGACGTAAGAGAAAAAGTGACTGGATCATTTTTGTAAAGAATTGTATGATCTACAACTTTTGTCTGATCTATTTTCACGATAATACTTACTGTTTTCGAGAAAAATGGAAAAAACCTTAATTTTGTACTTTTGACCTTGAATAATTTTTTTTGCAGAAGTAGGATCGAAGGGGATTTTTGACATTTCATTTATAATGATGTATATAACGTCTCTGCCAATTTTCAGCTCTATGCGAATTTTGGCTAAGTCAAATGTCTATTTTGACTGGACTATAATTCAACAGCGTGATTATTCGAGTAGGTAATATGCGAGTGTGTGTCTAATTACTCATTAAAAGAAGGTCGTAAGACAAATTAAACGTCAAGCTATTGCTTTGTGACTGCCTATGGACTTTCGGTCGACACTGTACGTAGCCACTAGAGTACCTAGGTATTCACAAAAACTAAAAAAAAATCGTAATTGCTTATTTTTTTAATAATTTTGTCTAACGTGGTTACTTTTTCGCCCACCAGGCATTTATAACTCCCCGTGAATGGTTGACATGAAAATAAAAAGACAGAATAAGCTAAGCAGCTAAAGGCCAAACCCATGTTACGCAATGCTGTGGTTTGTTTTTCTCAACAAGAACTTGGCTAATGTATGTCTACCGCTCTGCGCATTCAATCTGATGCGCAATGCATTTATGGGTTAACTGTAATAAAAGTTAAATTGACACTTTTTTCTTTTTCGCAGGTTCGACTTTTTTTAGTTTTCCGCATTGTAAATGCGTTCTCCTTGTTCTTTTTGTCATTTAATCCTTTCTGACGTCCTCCACACTCCGTAACTCCAGCGTGGTAATTGCGTAATACACTAACAGTTGCATATTCATCGTATTCGGGGTTCTCCGGGACGGGGGGCCTCGGGGATCGGGGTACTCAGGGAAGTAACCTGCCTTATTTACGTGGTTGAGCAGACAAATTTTTCGAACATAATTATGAAGCAATAGATTAGCAATATCCATCAAAATTATTCAGATTGCTATTAGAAGTGGGTTAGGCAATTAGGGTGCAGTTCCAGAGTGCGAATTCACACGTTCACTTAAAATATTTATGAGATAACATATTTCAAAATGGATTTCTTTGATCGTTCGTTACCCAGAATATAGTTAATTAGAATTACGCAAAATTGCGAATTTCACAACCAGTACCGAGAAGTAAGAGCTAATTCCATTTGCATGTCCCTTGGTAATTAAATTAGCATCGTATCTTCATCCTAGTTGTCAGGTTGTTCAGAACTTCAGATAAAAAGTAACTATAATATCATGTAGGTACGTAGAGTAGACAGACAGACATTCTTGCCAGTGAAGGTCAATGTCGTTTGCCGAGTAAACATGTTCGCCGCTTCAAAGATAACATTTTTGGGCGTAGCAAAAGTCATAAAATTGATTTATGACGTCTTCAATTTTGATAGAATCAGATAGCAAAAAAATAACGCATTTGTCATTATTATAATACCTATTGCGGAGATTTCTGATCATGAACTGAGTGCATCAGAAAAAATAAACTGGTTTCTCTGCATTTAGTTAATTAAATAAATAATTACTTAAGCTAATTGAATAACGTATTCTAAAACAAATAATGGCTATTAACCTTGAGTGCATGGAAATCAATAGAATATCTAACCTAACCACAGGCACACAATCTAGAAAAAAAAAAGTTTTTATTTTTGTATAAACATAGCAGTTTTGCAATAATCTTTTAGAAAGCAACTTTCTATTTAGAGAGCATTGAGAACTGAAGCTGCACAAGTCCTTGAACGCTTTTTAAAAGCCTGTGGACTTACGTAATCCAATTTACTGCACGTTCACGAATCCAATTACTGGCGTTGATGAGTAGACTGGCGCTCGACCGCATTGACCTGGGCTACGACACACGACAAAGATTATAGGGAAAGGGCAGAGATAAGAGGATGCTCCTATCTTTTAGACATTTATTTACACCTGGCTAGACTAGGCTTTTGTATATGGAGATGGTATCAAAGCATCTCATCTTTTAGGATAAAACAAAGTAAAAAATTCAAGAGTGGATTTGGATGCTAATTCCATTGGAGGTGAAGTCAGTGCTTCTGCAACAGAGGATTATAATGTGTCAGATTAGAAAAACGATAAAATATTTTTTGCCCATCCCAAGAAACACTTGCTGGCAGGGTTCTCTTCCCATGATCTTGGCACATAATCTTCATAAGATTGGCAAATCTACAGTTTAAGTATTTTGGTTGTGGCTTCATTGTTCCGTTCTTTAGCTTTACCTACCTGAATCTGTGTGGTTGTTATTAGTGAATTATTTTGTCTCAGTAGAATGATTTTTAATTGTTTAAGAAGCTATATCTTTTCTTCATTAAAAATCATCCTACTAAGACAAAATAATTTTTTACAATTCAACAATTATTGTTAATAAGCAGATGTCATGTTAGTTTTTAATATTATTTGTAATTTTGCAATGAAGGATCCTAATTTTTCAAAAATATTTAGGGGCCCGGGCCCCTATCTGTTATGTTTCGTCTCTGTCGGCTGCTAGCTGGTGGCTGCTAGTTTCAGTTTCATTGGATGGAGCTGTCTGTTCTTTTTCAAATGTCCATGAAATCTAAGTTCTATTCTAAAAACAATGTAGCGAACGTTTCATGGCAAGTGGCTGTCCTACGCTTGCATATGCGAGGGAGCATAAAGATGCAGATCTGTGTGGCACCGACAATGCACCGGATGTGCATTGTAGCCGCAACTGATGCTAACACAAAAACATCGCACACATGCACAATATGCACATGCATATTGCTAAACTAGTGTTGCATTCTGCGATGTCTGCAGTACACGAAATTATAGACGAAACATTCAATTCAACTTATTGAACAGATTTAGCTAATGGTATGTGCAAAAGTAATCCATGATTCGATTGAAGTTCTAAATACAGTACGAGTTCTCGAATTGAGATCGAAAATAAAAGTTAATTCAGTTGTAATCTATCGTTATTTCGGTATCAAAACGATGAGTGTGAAATTATGAATCAAAGTACAAATCTTCAAATAGAAATTAAAGAAATCCTTAAGCTGTTAACATCTGCATTTATGGGTTCTAGGAACTGATGTACATATCCGGTTGTTCGATTGTATGGGCTCTGTATACAACTACATTTGCGTCGGTTAAGCATATTTCCCGGGATTCCGATACGAGTTATGCATGAGAAATAGAAAAAGATGTATACAGGATGGGTAAACTAAAATGTCGTTAATAATTGCTTAGCTTGACTGCAAGTCTTCCTATCTACAACCGAAAATAATTTAGTAATGAACTGTTTATCACTTTATTAACAATATAGATTTGCCTAATGACTGTGCCATGATGTTTTTTTTTGCCCCAAGCAATTTATTTAGCTCCACGATGTAATTTACTATGTGATTTTGCGCAGACATTAATTTCAGATAATATCTCCTCCTTTTATGTTGGAGCCGACGATGGTAAATACGTTGGTCAACTAGTGAGAACTAGGCAATAAAAGTACGTAGTAGACACGTACTTTATTGCCATCTAATCTTTATAGTAGTGTTTAGAAATCAACTCACAATATTTTTTTAGAAATTAGTATATCGTCTAGATAAACGCACCTAGTCTGCTATGACAAATTATCTTTCCGCAGTGATTTTTGTTATTCTATCGGTGTATTTATTACAAGCTTACGGAAATTATCCTTCACTATAGCTCTACTTAGGAATTCCAAGTTAAGACTAAGCCTTGTAAGATTTGAAAAAGTTTATAGTGTAATTGATACTGGCTGATTTTCTTTGGCCGAAAGCCGAAATTTTCATTACAAGCTTACGGAAAGTATCCTTCTCCATAGCACTACAAAAGTTCCACGTCACTAAAGTTCGTTTTTTAATCCCAGAGACAAATCTGGCAAGTGTAATGTCAAACTTCTATACTAAAAAAACGCAAACAAAAAAGACTTAAATGTCAGATTAGTCTCTGAGATTAAAAAACAGACTTTGAATATGCTGAATTTTATTTGCCGAAGGTTACAATGCAGAGCTTCAAGTAAAAGTTCGAGACCAAGAAAACGAAATGGCATCACCGCACCACCGATATCTCTCAATTCCGGTTTTAAAATCCAATCTGTCACTTTTGTCGGCACTCAAATGATCGAATTGAAATGTAGATATCTTTCTACGGGAGACGGAGGCGGTGCGAGCCTGGGGCGATGACGGGCGAAGCTGGGATGTTGTATCTTACCGCTGCGAGGCTTCGACCCGCTGCCATATCCCGTCAGACTTGTTTCAAAGAAAGTTGGACCAAGATAAGAAACCCCGAGAACAACTTAAGTACCTAACCAATAGTGACGCACGCTTGTGTATTTAATAGCAAGAATATTGACATAAGTCCAGCCCTTTTGATAATCGATACTAAATATACTAATAGGACTGTTTTACACTAAAATAAAACAGTCATTATGTGCCGAAAGAAAGACACAGCGTTAGTATGAAGAAGCAGTCTATGATTCTGGTTTCTAGGAGCATAGATATTGTAAAAACATACCTGATTCTCTTTGGATTTACGTTGTTACCTCTCACTTCCGGCAGGGGTCGCTATCTCTGGTTCCTGCGGCCGGCCGTTTAGGTTTTCATAGTGTCTTCATACCAGCAAGGATCTTGAGCTAACGCTGTGTCTTTCTTTCGGCACATAATGACTGTTTTATTTTAGTGTAAAACAGTCCTATTATATGCCTACCAGAAAGACACAGCGTTAGTATGAAGACTTGTTTGATATCTGCTGGTGAAGGTAACATAATAAACGCTATGTGAAATAAATAAATGTGTTAAAGAATGAAAGAAATTCATTTCAGATTGAACATTTATTATCAATTACCATGATCAGTAAGGTAATATTACTGATAATTAATTATAATCATTTGAAATTAAAATGAACAATTGTTAGGTAAGTACTTCAACTTAAACAATCAACTTTGGCACATAAACTTAACAATTCTAATTAAAGGTTGAGAAATTTAATCGTAACAAATCTTCCTCTTCATTATTTCTATTTTTTATAATTTCTCTACAATAAAATTTTTTGAAAGTCTTATCACTCTTCCAGTTCCCTCTAGCCAATATATCATCCACTGGAACATTCTCCCACCAGCCTTTGGATGCTACAGCTGCTCTGACGCTTCCTGGAGTAGCTTCTAAATTTAAATCTTTAAATATAGATTTAATCCAACCTGCTATGATAGTCCTTGTAGCTGGTTTTATTTGGCCTTTTAATGAAACAAATAGACTTGTAACATTGCTATTAAATCGTCTTCCCTGTGAAATCTGAATTAATTGTGAAATATGTCTCAAGGGACATATATTTGCATCTGGGTGTTTTAATAAAGACCAGCCAGACTGTCTATATTTGCTTGAGTCTGTTTTTGATCCAAACCTTGGCCATAATATAATTTTTTCTTCTTCTTTTATGAAGTTGTTTTGAGAAATATCCAACAAGGTAAGGTCATGTATCCTTCTGCCTGATGCTAACAATAAAATAATTGCAGTTCTTCTTGAAATATCAAAAAGTGAATTTGTGCTTGGAACTGTTTTCAACCAATTGAAAATTATTTTTGTGTCCCAAATAGGGGATTTTGTAGGTGGAGGTTTTGCTAATGCTATGGCTTTTAAAACTTGTTGAACAAAGAAATTTTTTGATAGATTGTCTGCATTTGAAGCACAGAAGGTAGAAATAGCTGATTTATGTAATAAAATTGTGTTCACTGAAAAATTTCTTTTTAAATGCAGATCTGCTAAAAATCTTGCAACATCTTTGCCATCTGGAAATCTTTTATTAATATTATTTGTGGCACAATATGATAGCCACCTTTTTATAGGGGCTTTGTAAGTATTTAGAGTGCTTTTGCGCCAACTGTTACTTAGTAATTCAATTTCCTCCCTACTCCAGTTTGCTACCTGATCTGACCACCCCCAATTTTCCAAGCTTGGAGGGACAACTTGTCCACTTGTGGGGGACAGAGCCCTGTCGATCGATCTATCAGGTTCTTCCGCAGATCTGTTATCGATATTGGGTCTGACAGGGCCCTGGTTTGTAGATCGGCCAGCCAAAAGCACTGATCCCACTGTGGTGCTATTACTATGTACGTCCCTATGGCTCTGTTTAGTTGATGTAGCACCCGAGGGATCAAGTTGGGTGGAGGGAACACCCAGCCCAACTGAAAGTCCCAATCTCGACTGAAGGCGTCGCAAAAAATTGCTGACCCATCTGTTGAGTCCCAAGTTACGTATTGGGGGACCACTGCTGTTTCTTTTGAAGCGAACAGGTCTACGTCTGGGACGCCCCATTTTTGGAATATTACATTCTTGGCTTGGGGTTGTAGTTGCCATTCGGGGACCGGTTTTCCTCTTGAGAGGCGGTCTGCAATCCCGTTTAACCTCCCCGGGAGGTATGATGCCGACAGCGTTATGTTGTGCTGCTCGGTTAGGTGAAGGAGTTTGCTTGTTAGGCCCAACAGGGCTAAGGACCGGGTTCCCCCCTCGTTCCTTAAGTAGGCTATGAGGGTTCGATTGTCCGACTGCACTAGAACATGTGCGTCCTTCATGTGTGCACCTTGTCTTACTAAGGCTGCATACACCGCAAACATTTCCTTCACATTGGAATGCCACTTTTGCTGGCGGCGATTCCATTTCCCCGACAACATTGTGTTGTTCAGGTGTGCTCCCCAGCCCGCGTCCGCCGCGTCTGTGGTGAGAAAGTGGGTAACCTTGGGGGTGTGCATTGGTCTTGCACTTTTCCCTACATTTTTTATCCACCATTGTAACTCTTGAGTCACTAGAGGTGGTAACTCCCTCTTTTGCCTTGGTCTGGCTCCTCTGAATGATTTTAGAAAAATCTGAGTACGGCGACAATGGAGGCGACCGTTTGGGGTTGCTAAATTTGCAAAATTTAACATACCCAGCAATTTTTGCATCACTCGGAGACACGACTCTTTCTTCTGTAATAAGCTTGTTGATAGTTCTAGAATTTTTTCTACTTTTTTTACAGGAAGTGAAATTAGTTTTGTTTTTGTATCCCATATTATGCCCAAATATTCTATTTCTTGGGTTGGGGTGAGAAGTGATTTTTGAAAGTTGACATGCCAGCCCAACTTTTCCAGAGTATGTATGGTTATTTTGGTGTGTTCTATGAGTTGTGTCTGATTTTGACTGGCTATTAGAAAATCGTCCAAGTAAACTATTATTCTTATGCCTTGTTTCCGAAGGATTTCCGCAATCCAATTGGTCACTGAGGCGAAGGAGTGAGGAGCTGATGAGAGACCGAAAGGCAAGGCCGTTAACTGTAATATTTCGCCTCCATATATAATGCGCAGAAAACGCCTGTGGGTTTCCTTTATGTTTAGGTGAAAATATGCCTGATGGAGGTCTATTTTTGTCATCCAGTCCCTGTCCTGTAGGAACTGAATTACATCCTGCCGAGAAATTAATTGGAAATGTCGAGTCGAGACATGTAAATTTAGGCTCTTTAAATTGAAAATAGGGCGTATCCCCCCCTCTGGTTTTTGGACTAGGAACATTTTGGAATGAAAGCCAGGTGTTATGTTTTTTGGTTTCTCTAAAATGTTTGCATCTTTTAACTGTTGTATGGTTTCCGTCATCTTCTTGGATGACTTTGTTGCAAACTTGTTTAATATTCTTTTGTAAGGGTAATGTAAAGGAGGTTTTGTTGAAAATGGTATGCGACTCTCTGCTATTATTTTTTGAATATATTGACTGGCCCCCAATTGTTCCCATGCCTGAACATGGGATTTTAGGCAACCGCCTTTGAATGTCCTGCTTTGATTGTCACTTATCTTTAACACTGGAGGTATCTTGGGTGCCTGTACGACGAAAGGAATGCTTTTTGTAATTATTATTTTTAGATTTTTTGTCCGAGTTAAACTTAATTTTCTTATTGAAATTAGTTTTATAAGATGACTTGAAACTTTTATTGTTAACCTGATTGCTATTATTAACTTTCTTTTTATCTTTTAAATAACTTGGCATGTTAAGCCATACCTGCGAGCCTCCTAAAGAATCTACCAGCGGGATGAGCGCTTCTCTGTTGAAGAGATACTCAGCGCTAGGTGGAATATTTTGTAACGCTAATTTAAGATTAACGTTATGAACTTCTTTTAGAATGCGGTCACGTCTAACCTCAATACATTCAGCTCGCTTGCCACATATGACTTGCATACAAGTTTCCATATTTTTATATGAAGGGGACGCTGGACCAAATTTTTCAGACAATTTATCATAGAGAGTGCTTGCATTGAGCTCTGTGTCAGAACTAGCAGCCCAATTTACAACCTCCTGCAAACCATTTTTCAAAAGTTGCCTATTTTCCAAAACGGCATTTGACAATCCCGCTAACAATTGCTCCGTACTAGCCAAATAATCTATTCCTTTATTAAGGTGACATAATTCCTCATTTAATTTTAAGCCTATAAAACCTGGTGTTGCCATCAGTGCCTGTAAGTCCTTTTTATACCGAATGCCCTTCCAGGCCTGTGAGTTAAATTGTTGAAGACTATTTAACTCTGCAAGTTTAACGGGATCGGCAACAGGTACAATCTTAGATTCGTCATAACTTATTTTCAACTCCCCCAAACACATATTATTATTATTATTAGTTGCTTTACATAAAACTTGTGGTTTGTTTAGAAACTGACTATTAGTCGTATTCGTAGAACTCACGGAATTAAAATGGCTGCCGATATTTTCTTTATTATTGTTAATATTCGTACTAATAGCCGTGAAAATCTGCGGCATTTGAGCTACACAGTCCGATAAATATGTAACTTGATTAATTAAAGTGTCCATGCGAGGATCCGAACAAGTTTCGACTTGTTTGAACCTGCGCCGCCGCTTAGACCTTTTATTAGGTGGCGGCGAGGCAAAACCTTCTTCGTCTTCCGAAGACGAGGAACTGCTTTGCGATGAGCTTGAGCTCACAGCTCTTCGCTCTCCATCCGGAGCAGCGACTTGAGCTACAGGTTCAGCAGGGACGGAATCCTCGGAGTTCATATTAGGGGTAGGTACTTACCGAATCGCCGTCAATGACACAACACTGAACACTAAAACACTGAATACGTGTTTATTAATAGTGTACAAACACTCTAACACTATTTTCAGACCGAAAACAATGAATTATTGGAATCTAGTAAGATTTTTGTCAGTTTGTTAACTTTAAAAAACTTTTGCTCCTATCACGACAAAAATCATAAACGCTATGAAAACCTAAACGGCCGGCCGCAGGAACCAGAGATAGCGACCCCTGCCGGAAGTGAGAGGTAACAACGTAAATCCAAAGAGAATCAGGTATGTTTTTACAATATCTATGCTCCTAGAAACCAGAATCATAGACTGCTTCTTCATACTAACGCTGTGTCTTTCTGGTAGGCATATAATATAGAATTATTTAAAATGCGTAAGTAACTCTGTTAGTACAGCGCGTGCCACGTAAGAAGAGACTTGACCCCGCCTTCCCCGCCTCTTTCCGCCGCCCCTATGACGTCCGGTCCCGTCCCGCACTCAGACCTCATACCGCTAAAGATACCTAAAATCGTGTTCTGCGCATGTAAGACCACGTGGTGTGTCAAGTCTCTTCTTACGTGGCACGCACTGTATCTACCTGTTTACGTCTAGTGTCCGGATCGTTATCATAATTTGAGAGCCTGAGACCTGTGGGGTAACACACTAACAGTAGGAATGACTTTCATTTTAACAGTTTATTAACAACATTCATTGCGATATTTACGTTGTGGAGCAGACAAATTTAAGAAGCAAGAACTTATGAAGCAATGGATTAGCAAAATCCTTCAAAATGATTCAGATTGTGGAAGGACAAGCTAAAGGCTCCTGCAAACAGGCGCGACGCGCGACGTGAATCGCGTGCGACACAAATAACCGCTCGTTGCGCGACTTGCGGTCCTTTGTGTCGCGTGTCGTGTCGCGCCTATTTGAAGGAGCCTTAAAAGCAGATGTTTTTATTTTTCACGAATCCCGTGCTACCTAACATTGCGCTACCAATAAATTTTGAGCAAAAATGCGAAGGTGAAGATAAGGTGAACAAAAAACTACAATTAGTTACTGTTACGAACTTTGGGTAAAGAATGGCAGGTTTTTTATCCAAGAATATTATAGGGCTTACACACGAACTACATTATAATATTGATCACTACCACCACGACGATACAGCTTTTGTTCAACCATACGGGATAAGTTCGTATACCCTAGATGATGTAACAATTTTACATTTTCAAGTAGGTTTATAACTGAAGTAAAACGAAAACTATACCGAAACAGATTGATATATTATCAATGCTGAAACAGAAATCTATAGGTATTTATCATACGGTAGGTGAACACCCCAAAACTAATAGAATAGGCTCGAGTGGAAAATTTACCCAGCTTATATTATTTTTGTCATCATACCGGCTGCTAGCTCACTCTTTCCAAAAACATAAATATTTCCAAGTGTCCGATACACAGAGTTGTGATGAGAAATAGAATAGAGGTAAGTAAATGTTTGAGGTACCTAGGTATCTAATTATTATGACAAAGTACTGGATGTGTTTGTATTTATGTAGCTGTAGCACAGTCTTCAGCCAGTATTAAATTAAATGCAGCTATAAATATCGGTAACAATTTTAGAAGGGTAATAAACTGAGAAACTAGTCCCAATTCTGAATACTCTAAACTTCTAAAGCGTTTCAATCTGAATTACTTACTTGTGCTCACGACGTAAACAACAAAAGGAAAAGTAAATGCCACGAATATCGAAGCCTTTACCAAACAGAGCTTTGATATCTAAAAGTTGCAAGCAATTAAAGCTATAATAATAAACTCCGACATTTTGGCGACGATTGAAAAAAGTGCGCCTGTTGCCGCCTTGGAAGTGGGTCGAGGCGGCAACGTCGCATAGCGGTACCGGCCGCGGAACGGCAACGCCGCCGCGTGGTGCAGCGCTGCCACATGTATCGTCGATAAATTCGGGCTCAATACGTTCAAGTAAAGGGGAGCCATTCATTAACATTTTTGCAGATTCTTTTGAACAGTCTGCGCTAATCAATCATTCTGCTCAATGAATCAAACTTTTTATCTAGAACCTACTGACAAAAATGGGGTCATTAAAAAGGCCGAAAACATATATTTAAGTAAGTACCTGTAGTGTACGTGCAATTTGCTCTACGTAGGTACTAAAATACTGCAGACCTACCTAATGCATGTATTATATCTAATTTATGGCTGAGTAATATGTAGTTAAATAGGACGGGCCGTGACTATAAATTACTTTAGCGATTCACGTTACCACAAATCATAGCAATGAACGCCTATTATTGCATCTGCAAGTAACAAAAACGATCAAATAAACATTCATAATATAACACCAAATAATTGTGAATATTACTTGCACTTAAAAAGCAATTTGGAATCGTGATGCTAGTCGTTATGTCGGTGATGTTAAATATTTTGACGCACCTCTTTGCAAGCCAGGCAAAGAATATATCGGGTGTTCAAATCTTTCAAAGACATACAATACCGATTACGGATGTCGTCTGAGGCTGTGATGAACCCCGAGAAGCTTCGTAAGGCCTGTAGTGAGGCTGAGGCCTCAGAAGAGAATTTTGGCTGTATGATCATCGTGATGAAAGGATGAAGTAACTGGAATGACTGTTTAAGTGGTTTCTGAACGTGGTATGTGATTGTAATGACCCTGAAAAGGATATTTGGTGTGGCTGTGGGCTTAAGATGAGAGAATTTTGGATATATGATCATCGTTACAGAAAAATTGGTCAGATAACCTCATTTCCAAAGCCTAGATATCAAGGACGCGCGAAAATTTTTTTAGAATCGCATTGGCGCGTTCATTCGCTTCAAAGAAGTACAGTATATGTAGAAACATACCTTTACATGAATATAAGTTTCTGGTACTTAATGGTCGGCATTTATGTAGCCCAAAATATCAAAGTCGTGAAACAGAGCTTAGTAAAACTAAAATTGTTAGAAGTCTGAGGTTCAAGAACCTCAAACTAAGACTGGGTCATTAAAGTTGATGTTGCAGCCAGCATGCAGCAGTACTTAATCCTTAGTACTTAGCGCTTTGACGAAGCTGGGACCTATAGTTGAGGAGCAGACAAGTGTGACTTTGGAGAAAAGGAATATCATGCAAAAAAGCCGCTGCAGCAACATTCATACAACACAATCAGCCTATAATGTTCCCAGCCCACTGCTGGAACACAAGCTTCCTCTCTGTTAGAGGTAGTGGGCCGTAATCCACCACGCGGGCCCAGTGCGGGTTGGTGGATTCCACATTTCTTTGATTTTTTTGGTCTAGGACATGCCGGTCACGGTCACGATGTTTTCCTTCACCTTTTTGACAGCAGTGGTGCAGATGATATAATTTACACAAAGTAAAGCGCCTGACTGGCTTCGAATTCGAAACTAAGACCTGCAACTCGTAATACGCGGCCTCACTGGGTCACCACTGCTCTAAAAAGCCGTTTAATGATCTTAAACTTCATTCTAGATTCCTAGTAGACTCTCAACTATCGTTCAGAGCTCATGAATGTGATACGAAAGGAAAGAAACAGCACATTTCGTGGCAATTCCCAGAATAAGGTAACGTTACAACACGTAAACATTCTATTTCTGCCTTACTCTTTCATGTGTTAAAAGAGAAACATATAAGAATAGAAACAAGGAATATCTGCATGCTGTCCGTTCGCGCGGCAAGTTAGAGTCGGCTGAATCGATACTTGTTTGTAGGTGAGAAATGTTCCGGTTCGACGGCTTGGCAAACTGAACGTGGATGATAGAATTCAGCGCTGGGTGTCTTCAGATCTCTCCACTTTACTTTGGTACTTGCCTCCTACTGATCAAATAAACTATTTGACAGATATTCAATGGAAAAACCCTCGCCTCTTCTTTTACGGAATTACGTAGTCAAATTTTACCTCAGTAAAAAATACAACAAAGCGCAATAACTCATCTGTTTACTCAACCGAAATAGCTCTGCAGATAAAACGTAATTATCTACACCTCAATTAAAGTTATGTAGAAATATTTAAGTTCCGAAAAACAACATCCTTTGAGTAATCTTTAGCGCGTCGAAGGTTTAGCCTTTAGCGTAAAAACATGAAAAGTGCATCAAATAAAAAAAAAAAACAGAAATGCGGTCCGCGGACCGTGCGTGCACGATTTGGCAACGTCGCACGACCCGGCCGCATGCTGGCTGGCTGCAAAGCCTGCAAACACGCCAAACACAAGACGCGTTGTGGTTGCTTCGTGAGTCGTGCCGAGCCACAAAGGGTTATTTTAAATGTTTTTATACATACCTGCAACATGGGCTTATGAATAGCTCACATACCAGGTTTAAGGCAGGTGGGTGTGTAGAGTTAGTTGGAATCTTATCGTTTCGAAAATGATTTGATTAAAAATCCACCGAGTCAAGCGTTGGTTTTCATCTAATATAGTTAAAAAAAGGTTTGTTTTTAATTTTTCCTAGTAATTATTCTTCAAAAGTAATTAAATAATGAAGTTTCATTGTTTACTAACAGATGCGAGCATTTATTTATTTTTCACGGACTTCCATCGTGCAAAGTATGAAAACAATAATAATTATAATTTATCAATAACTATAAACGAAAATAACATAGGTTCTTATCGTGTTAAAATGAATCGATTCGACAAAGTTTACGACACGGCGACACGCCAGTCGCAGTGGGCGGGCATTCTGTCAGCGGAGTCGCAACGCGGCCAATCACGAGAGTCGAGCGTGCGCACAAACGCGCGATAATGCGTCAGTCGCATCGCGTCCCGCTGCGGAGGTGGCGCGTTTTTTCGTCGCAATCGTAACTACGCCTTTATACCGACGATTGAAGTGATTTGTCAAAATGTCAATGTTTAATCCTGTTCAATTGATAGATGAAGTCAAAAAACGACCCGGGCTATACAAGGTTGACCATCCTGCCGACCGTGAGGAAAAGTTGGCGTTATGGAAAGAAATAGGATCGGTTATTTACCATGGTTGGGAACACTTCAACAAGGCGACAGCGTATGACAGAGGTTAGTATTGGAAAATACACGACCCTAACCTCTGTTACCTACGTCAATGTCAAGATTAAGAACGCGAAATGAGTCATACACACACTATTTTCTAATCGTTTTTTAACTCGATTTACTAGGTAGCTTGTGTTTAATTTAAGGTTAGTAGAAGGAACGCGTAATGTTTTTAAGCGAAAGTTAGGTTTATAAACATAAACAAGTCGTTTAAAATCCGAAATAATTGCACAGCGACAACATTGAAGTTTGGTACAAGTCAGCAGTCGTTCAATGTTTCGCAAGCAGCGCGGCTGCGCGATGAATGATAACCGCATTCCATTATCCGTTTCCCGCCCTTTTGCCCTTGTACATTGTTTTTACGATTTAATATCAAACTCAATAAGGAAATAGTGTAATGCACATCGTAATAACAATTCGTATTATCATGTTGCTTCTGTTTCGTGAGAATTAAACGTAATAACGAGTTTATCACTATAATAAATAAAAATGAATAATTATGAATGACACTGAACTTTCTATTTTGCAAACAGTATTTCATGTGCTTATTTAACATTCATCTATCATTATTAATTATTATTCCACTTAATTACTGTCATAAAGAAATTGATAAACATTACGCTGTTCAGGTATTTGACCGCATTAAAAAAGTCTAGCGTAGGTACATTATAATAATGGGTGCCTTCAACAAACACATGTAATTTGCATGCCGCGACACGTGTGCGAAACGGGTGAAGTTCGTTAATATGAACGCAGTATGTTACACCATTTAGTATGAATCACAATGTTCATTACGCCCAGATGATGGCGGAAATTTCTAGTTATAGACGGTACTTTGATTTAATGATGCGTAGTTTTTTTAGCTTTCAATACATGACATGGTCATTTAGGCTTGGTAACTGTTGATATGACCTTCATGTCAGCTAGCATGACTGACAACAGCAATTCTTTAGTTTAAATCTCAGGGCTCGCTTTTGGCTGTGCTACAGAGAATGTCCTAATGTATAAATCCAATAATAACACTCGACTATCCCGAGGCTCCAACGAAGAACCCCACGCTACGCTGTCGCATTTGCGAGTGCGACCACTAGACTTTCGAGGCTCTGGGATACTGGTTTAAATATTATACTGAGAGAAACGAGTGCCAAGGCACACTGCGACCAAACATTTTGAACGCGCACTTTCATACAAGACAAAATGGTCTTGCGCGACCAAACGCGCAAGATTACAACGGACACTTTCAATCGCAGAGTCGCAGGGCGTCTTAGCTCTATGAAAAAGAAATCTATTAGATGTTAGTTTAGAATAAGAAAACTGACTAAAGAACTTTAAAATTTACTAGGTCCTAATTCTCACAATTTTCTTAAACAAAGTTTTACAGTTGCAAAGAAAATGGCGGTCGTTGAGGGACGCGTACAACCGGGAGTTGCGCTCGCGCCGCTCTGGCGTCAGGATCAACAGGCGGGTGTACCGCTACTTCAAGAGGATGAGCTTCCTCGGAGGGTTCGAGGGCTGTCTCAGCGAGGAAGAGTATGTTGACTTTCTTCCGAATAAAAAGTTGGTTCATTCTTCATTAACGCAAATTTTAAATTTGAAGTCCTACTTTGATAAACGTTACTTTACCAGTGAACGTACTAATTAAGCATTTTCCTGTCACTGTCGTGCAACTGTCAAACTACAAGTGCAAATAGAGATGGCAATAGATTTAAGAAAACATTTATCAAAATCGCCCTTAAGACTTTAACGCCTTTAGATTTGGTT
This sequence comes from Luperina nickerlii, assembly GCA_963855955.1. NCBI lineage: Eukaryota > Metazoa > Arthropoda > Insecta > Lepidoptera > Noctuidae > Luperina > Luperina nickerlii. Next base: position 10,504,465 of record OY979682.1, read on the forward strand.
ACATTTTTCAACAAAGGAACATGGAACTTTGTAGTAAGTACTTAATTATATTTGTCTTGTCACCAGGGAGCTGGATGAAGACATCTTAGCGGGTTCGAACCCAGAAGAAGAAATCCACACCGAGCCTGTCGTCAAAGTGAAGAAGGTTAAAAGGAAAAAGAGGAAACGGGAGTCCAGTGAAATAAGTCACCAGGCCCCAGAGGAGCTCGAAATTCCCATGTTTCCCGTTGAAATGGCTGAGAGTGAAACAGACAGCGATAGACTATTCCTACTATCCTTTCTTCCTGAAATGAGGCAACTACCGATCAATATAAAGATGTGGGTGAGAGCCCAGATAGCCAATGTCATGCAAGAAGCGGTCTCCTGCCATTATAACAACACCAGGCCAGGAACTTCAGGAGATAAAAACTTCATTGACATCAAACGGCAAAGGCATGACAGTACAGAATAGGCTTCGGATCCAAACAGTTTTATTGGTGCTCTTTCATAAATAATTGTTTTTCGTTTAAGTTTCTAATGTATATTTTTGTTGGTATTTTCGAGGCTCGTCTTAGGGAGATAAGAAAGGTCTTCTAGTATTAAAAATACGTTGGGTTTTTAGACTTGTGACGGCTTTCATAGAAAAAAAATCAGGTCTTTACATTTCCATTGATTATTTGGATTTGGACACAGATGAAATAACTGTTCTTAGTAGTTGTTGCATAAATAAAGTATTCAATGAAAAACATATGTCATTGCTTTACATTATGTGCCAGAAAATATAGGTCCATACAACGATATGTTATACAAAGTACTACATTACTTGTTCCCATAACAGTTCGCCAAGTTCAAAATAAAAATATATATGTCGTAATATGTATATCTGATATATATGGACAATATCCAAGTCTGTTGGCAAAAACAGAGAGTTTACGAGTGTTGCTTTGTTTTGTTATTTGTTACGCTAATATAAACGGACCCGTTTTTGGCAATGGGTCAAATAAAAAAAATTGTTGTTATGCTATGGTTTACTACTGCGGTATAAAAAGTCTAGATCTTATCTTGTCTTTGACTGCAGTGTCTGATGTATTTTCAGTTATGGGATTGTCCATGCATTTTAGTTTGTAAGATGTTGATGTTTTTAGTACTTACTTACTTTATATATTATTTTGTTACGATGTCAAGTTACCAAAAGTTGCAGTCAGAAGTTGATGATTAATAACTTAATTACATACTTACATATATTATTTATGTTAGCATGAGTACGTACTTGAGTACCTATTTTTATGTAAGTTATTGAAGGAATAAGTTAAGATTTTTTTTTTGTTCTAGTCTAGTTATAGTAATAGTCTAGATAAATGAATAATATATTAATAGGAAGGAATATCTCGTTTTCGTTAAGCGGTTTTAAAATAATCTGCTTCCAGATTATCCGACATTGCTTCCAAAAGTATTACCTATTTGTTATGTTTCCTAACGTTGTTTGTATGAAAAAACATTAGTCACGAAAACGACAATTATATAAAAATGGTTATTTTCCTAAGTTATATTAGAACCTGCATAATACTTTTTCATATCCTTGTTTCCTGTTTACCTACTTAATAAATGTTACCGGATTTATCAAATAACGCTGTATTATTTTACCTCAATGTTACACACGATTGACGACCATTTCATGGGTTTATACCTGTAACAAAAATAACATACGTTAGTTTATTTCGGATTTTTTTTTAAACAATGCCTTTTGAAGGTAAATTTAGCATTAATAATAGTAATACAATAGGATGTTATTATCAGTTCATATTATTTATATAAATAAATAGGTAAGTACATAGTTTAATTCAAAGCGAACCAGAAAAATCACAGAACCACAAAAAAAGTCGCAAGAAATCCTCGAACAAAGCGAAGTTGGCACTATAAGTGAGAAAAAGTTATGAAAACGCGGCCAGCTTTTCTGGCTTCCGCCATATTATCTTTTGGCGAAATGCAAAACTTCGCGTTTGGAACACAGTTCGTAGGAAGTTGACGCCCTAAATTGTAAAGTTGTGCGATTATTCTAAAGTTTTGCAATAATTCTTGGGAGTTGTGCGCTTTGGCTTATACATTAGGGGGATATTCTCATTTCCCCAGCGCTATAACCGCGGTTAATGCTGCTGCAAAAGCATCTTTTGCACCGCTTCTAGTGAGGAGGAGACTAGAAGCACTGGTCTTGAACTGTCAACAATTCGAGACAACAAGCTTAGCTGAAATTGGTCATTTTTCAAATACATATTGTAACATCTCCATTCAACTGATGGACAAATTTATTCATTTTCCAGCTTGCTCTTGTAAGCAATTAACCAGAACGTTCCATAATTAAGTTAAAGTAGTATGTAAAATAATAAAATCTTAGATTTAGGTCACAATTTCATCAAGTTTAGTAAATACATACCTAAAGTACTGTCCCCGGTGTTTGGTTCAATACAATACTCGGTGTACTGCTATAGATCTATTACAACAATAGGTGCCTGATATAGATTTATTACAACTTTGGCACATATCTGGAAACACACCTTTATTTACATGACTAACGCAATTAATACTGCGTACAACTATTAAACCATAAGTGTAATATTTCGAACCAGTTAGAGGAAAAAACAAGAATATTAATTAGCATTGCAACTCTTAAATCTTATGTGACACCTATAAATACTAAATCACAATGTTAAATTAATGGAATAGGTAATATTTTACGTGTCTCGGAGTTATTCAATTAAATAAGACCACCCACTGAGCAGAGGTGTACCTAGTTAAAGAACGCACTTATGCTAGGCACGTATGCTTTATTAGGCAAGGCTACTGTTATTATAAATTCATAAAATTAGGACAAGGAGAGTTCGAAAACCGGATCATTGTGTCCGGTCTTTAACATTGGTCCTAAAATAGAACCCCGAGGTACGTTGCTCAAAAGCTGCTGAAGGTAGAGATCGACAGTTCTTGTTGGTTGAAATAATCTTTCGGAAAATTGTGGTTTTGAAAATCAAACACAAAGTGGCACGATATAATATGTATTATTCCTCCTTTTTAAAGGACATCATCAAGCCACACCTTGTCAAAGCCCTGTTTAATTACTATAAGTGTTCTAATTAAGTTGATTTAAAAAAAAAACTGTAGCTTTTCATTGTTTTTGTAAAGATAATACTTATAACTAGTAGTGTAGACGTGTAGTCATATTGCGTGTTATGTGGCAATACTGGCAATATTAGTAAGTCTTTTTTGAAGTCTTTTAAAGATTTATATTATTCGGACTGTATGTAAGTACCTATAGTATAAACCTTGGACGAATCCGGTAAACCAATTGAAAACAAGATACGGTAAAGTTAAAAAGTAACCACCGTCATAATAATTATCGTTATGAACATAATACAATTTAAACTGACCTAGACAAGATCACAAGACACGAGATACGTAGTTATGTAATATTTATAAAAATAGCAATTGGATATGACCCGGTCCTTACATAGGTAGGTATTTCCTTTGATGTTTTCTACGTTGCCGGCTTGTACCTTTATGTACGTACGTAATAGAGCACATAATTATCCACAGTGGCGGCATTGACAGTGGAATAACTGTACATAACATTACTACCAATATGGCCGTAGATAATAAGACTGACACACGACGAATTACAATCACGGAGATAAAAATAAACCTTTGCAAGCTAATTGATTCACTTGATTATATCATGTAATAATAATGACTTAAATTACCCACGTCAGTCGGATTACTACTAGCTAGACAATACGGTAAACAAATAAATTACAATAAATTAAAACAAAAACTGAGGACGACCGGCGGATCGGCGTGCGAGCGTGCGACGTTGCCAGATCGTGCATGAAACGCAGCTGAGGTGCGGCGTGGCGGCGGGCCGCTGCGACCCCGCTGCGTCATTCCGCGTCGATCGTCCGTACCGGCTGCCGTGTTTGTTTGTCGCAGTAAAATCGCGGCTTTTTCCCAAGTGCCAATCATGAGCTCATACTGTCTTGACGTTGAATCGTTTATAAGTGAAGTGAAGAAGTATCCAGAAATTTGGGACATAAACAGTGAAGACCACCGATTCAAGAGTAAAAAGCAGAACGCGTGGGCGGAAATAGCTCGGGTATTTATATCGGATTTTGAAGAAATTCCCGATAAGGAAAAAATCGATGTTTGTAAGTATGACGACATTTTCAACGAATACAAATACGCATACAAATCAGATACTTAGAATAAATACATTTATCAGCTCTTCAAGAAGTGTAACAAATAACAAGTAGCTAGATAAGATAGTGTCACATTAGGTAGGTTTAAGTCTAGAATTTTTTTTCTAGAAGTTAAGAATTGGCTAAAACAAAAATGTATAACACGTCATTATGTTGAATATTGAAGAACCAAAAGTTCCAAAATACTTATAAACACGTTTTAAGAATCATCTACAGTCGGTATAGCTCAGTGGCGTCAATATTCAGAAAGGTCTAGTGGTGAATAGGCAATCACGATACTTTATTTACATAAAAACAACGTGCGTGATCCAACGTATACCTACCTGTGAAATGCGTCACCTTGAAAGCAGAGGTCGCGACTTGCGGTTGGGCAACAAGTCGGTCGACCGATCGCGTTCGTGGTCGCTCCGAAGCGATTGCCTTTCGCCGTGCAATGTAACTTCAACGCATCCATTCACTTCAGGTTATTTCTCGTGCTCACAATAAGGAAAATATGTATGTACTTACATGCGTACTTAGAATAATGTGCTTCTACAGCGTTAACTTTTAATAAAATCTAGTTCATGAGTCAGAACGTCTGAACTTGTGCAAATCAATTAACTTCAGTTAGTTAGTCATTTAATTTAGTATCTAGAGTAAATAGTTTGTATTTACTTTTGAATAATCTTAAATGTGAATAATTAATTATTAACTTCATAAAAAGCAATCCTCGTTGCAGTACTTAACTATTTTTACAAGGGTTTAATCAACTATTCAGTTTCTATTCTATTCAGACAATTTTTACAAGGGTTTAATCAACTATTCAGTTTCTATTCTATTCAGTAAGTCCACGTAGGCACATTTCCAGTAGGTATAAGCTGATTTCTGGATAATAAATAGCTTGATGTGTCATCGTGTGGACCATCAACCTGGTAGAATTAACAGATGCAAATCTCACATGCACAACTACGCTGATTCTGGGAGTTAGGGGGTTTTACGTATAGCACACATACAAGCACATAGCTACATTATAGGTAATTTTCACTTTAAAAAAGAGCGGTAGCTTTCATTAAAATGAAAATACTAACTTCATCCAGTACTATTTTGGGATGTGAGCGTTAGTGCAGTATTAGGTTTTAAATTGCAGTAGTGGTATATGGGTTCTTTGCTAATCTCTCTTGATTAGTAACCTAGACTACGTGTGTTTTACTGGTCATTTGTAGCCCAGTCTTCTCGACGTTAGGATGTTATTCCTTTTTTCATGCCTAGACCATAATGGTTCATTCAACTGCTGTGCTGTGACGATATTATACATTCTTACATACTATGTTTATATTTTATTTATAAAAATACTATAACAATCAATAGAATAATCATATCTTAAAGAATAATCATAAGTAAAACCTAGCGAATGTTATGTGACGAGAGATTTTAACAAAAAAAAAAAAAAAACCATAAGTAACTAGCTAATAATATATAATATTATCATAAGATAAAAGAGAAGGAGATCTACTAACATGAAATTTTATAAAATGACTATAAAATATGAATATTCCGCATTCCAGATCGTAAACTGCACGGAAAATGGAGAAATATAAGGGACTCATTCGTGCGTCATCGTAAAAGGAAATATGGCAAAAAGGGTTATGTGTACGCGAAACATTTGTCCTTTCTTACTGACTTGTACAATAATAAGAACAGCCAGTCGGGAAGCGACGTGGAATGCGATAACGATGACCAGAGCGAGGAAGAAGATCCTAAGCTGAAAAAAATAGGTGTTAGAACGAGAAAATTCGATTTGTTAAATGACTCGAGCATCTGGGGCAGTGACCCGGAAGATTCTCCGTCCACTATAGAGAATTTAAAAAGAAAAAGATCCACGAAGCAGGAAACTGACATAGAATATGTAGATACGCCATTCCCGGACGCTACAGTTAGTTTTAATACTCCGGTTGAGGATGAAGACCGGTCTTTCTTTGAATCTTTATTACCTGCAGTTAGGGAGTTTAATATGGACCAAAAACTAGAATTTAGGAGTGAAGTGCTGTGTTTAATTAAGGGTTTAAGGTCGTCTAACGGTAAACGGAACTATATAAAGCTGGACCCATCGACAGGTGATTTCTCCTAACTGATGTTCTGCTGCTTTCATCATTCCATTTTTTATAATAAATAAACGTTCATTTTTGCAAATATTGTTGTATTCATTGACAGAAATGTTGGTACTTTATAAAAGTCTGGTCTTTACTTCTTAGTGGAGTCATAAACAGAGAGAAATAGAAAAAGAGAGAACAAAGGTATACCCAGTAGTGGACCAATACAGGGTGTGTACAATAATAATATACGTTGTCATTAACCTAACCCTGAATCCTTCATTCATGTCAATTTATTTGGTGGAGCATGTGTTTTTCTTCTTTCCATCATCCATCCATCATCACCATCATTATTAACTTCATCCTTTTGTAATTCATCTGTTTCAATTACTATATTGCTCTGAAATGAATATTTAGGTGTCTAAACAATGGTTTGTACACAATTGTGTTCTAAAAACTGGTCAAGTGCGAGTCGGCTTGCACACGAAGGGTTCCGTACCACAAGGCAAAAACGCCGAAAAAAACACGTGTTTGTTGTATGGGAGCCCCCCTTAAATATTTATTTTATTCTGTTTTTAGTATTTTTTGTTATAGCGGCAACAGAAATACATCATCTGTGAAAATTTCAACTGCCTAGCTGTCACGGTTCATGAGATACAGCCTGGACAGACGGACAGTAGAGTCTTAGTATTAGGGTCCCGTTTTGACCCTTTGGGTACGGAACCCTAAAAATTACGTACCTAATTATTCGAATCTATTAATGATCTATACCCAATATTATAAAGAGATAAAATTTGTTTGTGTACTAGGGGAAATCTCTGGAACTATACCAGTCGGAGTTGAAAAATTATTTTTGTATTTCATAGCCCATTTTTTGAGGAAGGCTATAGGCTATTTAACATCATGCTATTAACCTTAGGAGCCGAGTAAAAAGAAAAAGAGAGAACGCTAAGCAAAAACGAAGTGATAGTGCGAGTAGGCGATGCGATACGACGCACGGGGTGGGTCGGGGGAACAAGAAATTTCACGCGGACGAAGTCGCTAGTACCAAATATATCCTAGTCAGACATTTCAAATATGAAAGTAAAAATTGCCTTAGGAGAACAACTCAGTCAAGTTTAAATGCTAAAATAATAAAAACGTGTTAATAGATACACACACCATCTGTTTAGGTAAGTACAGTCCAATACGAAAGTATAAAAATGAATGAAACGAGTTTACAAACATCAGAATTTATAAATAGAGCACTGACGATACCTAAATATTTGGAGCAAGTGAAAGAACGTTGCCCGTTAATCGTTTTATCGCTGAAAAACTGAACAGATTCCTAATTTAATAAATAAAATAATACGAAAACGCCCGAGACTAGGAGGAATGTATTTTAAACTCAGACGAGCAAAAAAGGCCAAGACGCTAGCTTACAAAGTATAGCTAAATTGAACATGGTAAACATCCAAGGGATGCCAGGCCCAGTTCTAACGTAGGATTATAGCGAGGAGCGCCGGCAACAGGCAACAAGTAATGATACACCAGTCAGTCTTGTTACAATAATCTGTCTAAATAGTAACCGCGAGCTGGCAACGTCGCGGGGAAAGTAGCGGGGCGGCAACGTGGCGCGATCGATTGAACGCGGGGGAGCGGCGCCGCGGGGGGGGGGGGGCTGACCCTTCCGAGAACCACATACATTATACCTACTGCGTATATCATTGAGCGTACTGAAGCACGTGTTTGGTTGACATCGAGCGTGCAGCCAACGGGTTATCATGGAGGCGAAATGCGATAAATCAAAATGAAACTGTATGCTTTATTCTTCACAAATATTTAAGTAAATACTTTTACTACTTTTTCTGAAGTAGAATCTGGATAGGTGTAAGATTTTCAAAATAATATTAGAATATACAATCTACTCTTATCTGCTGCTAAGTCGTATAGATAACTCTTCAAAAACTTTCCGACTTTCTCGTTACACGAAATGGCATTTTGTTCATCGAAGAGTTTTAGGAACGATGAAATCATCAACATCGACAACGCCTATTGCCAAATTTTTTCAGACACGTTTTTTTGGTATTGCGTTGTTATTGACAGAGTATCAACTAATACAGAAGTTTAAACAAATAGACTATCTCGTACATAAGATGGAAGATCTAAAGACAAATACCTACATAGGAATGTTGAACTAAGAATCTTTATCTAAGTCATGGCAGATATTGCATGAAGAGTAGAAGAAACTCCAATCAACATTGAAACTCGATTTCAATTAATTTCAATACTAAAGTGTTTTATTTTTGCTGGTGTTTACTCATCTCATAGAGGATTGTACCAAAGGAGTCATAATTTTGGAAATATACTAGCATAATTAATTAATTACACTAAATTTTTATATGTAGGCTTCCGTCATTCTCTACAATCATAACATCAGCTTTGATTTTTTATCATATTACATCCAAAGCCTTGTAATGCTTACTTTCTTTACGCTTCACAACTGCTGCATGCCCAAATCTCCAATTTGATAAGGGAGACCCTTAATTTCTGTAATTAAAATCGTTTATGTAAAAACGTGTCTTACCACGAATCATGGACATTAGGGCCTTATTAACGTTTAACGAGTGAGACTTAAAAATATACCTCTTAGTTCCAAATGACGAAGCAGTTTAGACGATAATTACAAAACTACTCAAGGATTTATACTTGTTTACAAACCAGAAACATGTTCTATAGGACTGAGGGCTAGTTTGAACTCTAATTACTAATCCGGTTAAGAGCTGCTAATGAATTGCTCTACTAACTCGTTTTAGCATAGCAATCAGTACATTCAAAGCTAGGCACCCTATATGCGCAACACTGGAAAATTGATACAGCAAACACACGCGAGAGTGTCTATCTATGGCTGGTTTGTTTATGAATAAAAGGTCGTGTGAGTCGTGTGACATAAACATACATTACTCTAGCCCAAATGACGCGAAGGCCTTTACATCATGGCGGCACATTACAGCCTCGCCTCTATAGCAGAGGCAAGGAACCTTATACAGTCCATGAGTCACATAAAACTTGATGTCGGTATCGCGTGATAGTGCTCAATCAATAAGGTTGCTTATATATAATAAAGCCTTTTCCCCGTGAAACATTGCACCGCACAGCTGATTACTCCGTACGTGCTTTAACGGGTTCAGCAATTATAAGATTGCGCAGGTGTTTTAAAAAGTTAATAAATAATTCTTGTATTTTTTTTGCTAGAACCGGCCGGCAAATTGCATACTCTGGCAAATGAAATACAGCTGGTACATATTTCTATTTCTTAGATGTAAGTAAAAAGTAAAGAAATAGGATCATACAGAAATTCTAGCTAAAATCGAGCTGCACAAACCCGTTCACGGATATGTACGCAGCCGCAAGCGAGCCACGAGTAGAGGTACAAGAAACTGGGTGTGCCTGGACTACATCTGGGGCGAGGCAGAAAATCTATAATGTTTATAGCACGCTGGGCTGGGCGTCCGTCACCCTCCGAGGACACGACAGTACCTGCCACTTAGCGCTTTGTTTGCCACACAACGGGCAGGCTGAGAGCAGGGTGTTCAGCGCAGCTGCGTAATAAGTAGGATGTATTTTTTGTTTGGAGATCGCCCTAGACTTTTTTATGCTTCGGGCGTGGAACATCCGGTTTCAGAGCCCAGTAGTAAAACGTTGCAAACAGGTGAAGGCTTTACAGTTAACAGTAGTCCTAATGACGGATTAGGGATCACGCTACAAGCTACAATACAATAGTTATTTTGCAGGTAAACGCGATAATGCATCCATTAATCTAATCCTTTCTGCTAGGAAATGAGTATGCCGAAACCCTTTCAAAGTTTTAATTGCAACCTATTTTCATTATCCCTAATCAGGTAATGTGGTAAAATCGTTACATGAAAATAAACTCCTTAACAGTATTGCCATTATTGGAAACAATATGCATGACGTACCATCACCACAATGTTTTGCAATATCTCCACAAAATAAAAATATTGTTATAACAACAGAAATACGCTTGCAGACAAGGCCAATTTTGCATTATAATTGGTATAATATTTTGATTGCCGTGTCAAGTCTATTATGTTCAAGAATTCAAAGCAGCTGATTCGTTCTACATCTGAAGCTAAATTTTAAACCATATGTTAACTAAATAATTTTGGAAGCAACTGTCGGTAAACAAATATGTATTACTTGATACTTTTCTTTGGCTGTATTTTGTACCTATTAAAACGATATAATTATGATTGAATGATTCCCGTAGAAGTGTTGTAGGAATATATGAAATGATGATCAGTTTTGTGCGAAAATAACAAGCACCAAGTGATTGGCATCACTAACTAGCAACTAGGATTCGGAAAGCTCGAAATTAGCCAGGCTCTCCAGTCCACCACAAATTCGAGCAACTTCGTCTGCTTCAAATAGAATAGGATCGTTATAATTATTTTGTTTCATGGTTTTCATCGCTAACTTGTTTTGGCACCGCTGGATATGATTTATTGGTCATGCAAATTTGGAGTCTGGACATAGCGGTTCATACCTCCTGATGTGTTTTGATTACCAGTGTTTTTGTCTGACCACAATACTTTAGCGCTATAGAATGTATCATCAACAAAATGAAAACCAACGATGAAGTAAAAAATACTGTATGTCGAATTTGGTTCGATTCTTCAATATTTTGCTCTTAGATTAAATTATTGCTGCCCTAGCTTAGGTCATATGCCAATCCACATTAGATACCAGACGAGAAAATACCTGCTTCTAAGTTCTCTGATATGATTAACATTATAAAAACAACACTAGCCATTATGTCGAAATCCTGATTGATAGACCAGCGCCAGTGATGTAAGAATATTATTAATTACAAATAAACGTTAAGATCATTTGTAATACAATAACCTTCTAGCATGTTCTTTAATCTAAAACTCCAGTGCTGTTTACGTTTTATTATAGTTCTGTACCGAAATGGTGCTACTAAAAATACAAATACTCCGATTTTTAAATGAAATATTTTAAGTTATAGAAAAAAGTGTTGGATGTTTTAGACCTAAAATAACAAGATCAATCCAGTTTAATATCTGTTAAAAATGTATCTACGCCGACTGCTACCGAATAGAGATTAATGGACGGAGACTAAGCGAGGGAGGTATGCAAGGTCACACCAAATTGCCGTGTTTGTCTCTTATAACAAAGACAGACTGCCGAATTTCGAAAAAAAAATATGATGTAAGTGTGATAAGTTTTAAGAGATGTTGAAAATTGAGATTTTGAAGCAAGAAATCGTCAAACCTATATAATTTTTTACGAGATTTGCCTTCAATGTATCCAGTTCCAGTTTTACAAATCCATTGGGGTGTATTCTTACACACAAATGTTCCTCTTTTTCAACGCAGGTAATATTGTATTGAATGAGGTGTCTTTTGTTGCCAACTGGCGCTATTATTATTTTTTGTGTTCGACTTTTAAAATTTGTATTTCCTCGACGATATGATTCGCGAATGGAATTCCAATTCATTTGGCGTCTTGCTCGTACGACGATAGCAAAGAATTTATGATTAATTCTAGAGCAGAGTATTTCTTGCACTCATGATTTACATTGGATATACTTCGGTCAAATGTTGCACTGGTGCAAAATTACTTGTAATCATGACACATCGTCATAATCAGCCTATAATGTTCCCACTGCTGGGAGTGTTGGGACACAGTACTCCTCTCTGCGAGAGGAATTGGGCCGTACTCCTCTCTGCGAGAGGAATTGGGCCGTAATCCACCACGGACCCAGTGCGGGTTGGTAGATGTCAGATGTCTTCGAATTTTTGGTTCTAGGACATACCGGTTTCCTCACGATGTTTTCCACCGTTTTGAGAAAAGTGGTGATGAAGTAATTTACTCAAAGTAAAGCGCCTGTCTGGGTTCGAACCTACAACCTACAATTCATAAGTCGCGGCCGTTGCCACTGGGCCAGCACTGCTCAATCATGACACACTCCATGATTAATAATTTAGACAATTTTAAAAGAGATCATTCATTAATTATAGATCAATGGTCAGGCAGGCAATGCAATGATATACTCACATCGCGGAAAATTGGTTCAATAATTGTCTTAGACTAATTATACTTCCCAAATTAAATCCCAACCGATAGCTCGAGGTTAGAGGGCCCAAAACATACTGAAGATCACTAAGCCAAAGATGAAGGCAGACTTACATGAGATTATAATAAAGTATTTTCGTAAATAATACACCTACATAGCTTTGATTGAAAACACACCAAGTTTCAAATCGTTCATAATAATTTTTGTTGACAAAAGTGAAAGTTACATTAGAATTTTTTATCGTTGTCGACTACTAAAAATACATCTAGCGCAAATGGACAACTTCATTTAAAACCTTTCCGCGGAAGAAAAGAATTCTGCTGGTCGAAACAATAAGGTTTGGGTTTTTCTAGAATGGCTAGACATAGTCTTGTATTTATACTTTTGTTTCTGACAGATCTAGGTCGCCGCAGACTGTCAAGTCTAGGATTAGCTGTGGGGACTATCCCTCAAGTTCTACATGTACTTACAAGTTCTCCATCATCCTCATTTCCTAAGACACTGGCATAAAACACTCGAGTCCGGGCAATGGACGAGTGACGCAAGCCGTGCAGCGGCCGCGCGTAACATAATAAATAATAATAGGCGCATGGAGCGGCAACGCGCAGCGCTGGCGGAGCGGCAACGTCGCCGATCGATGCCGCACCACGTTTATCGGCTGGCTCCAACTTTGTTTTGTCGGCCAGCCCGGCTTCAGGCTTGCCCGACTGCGATGTGCGAATACTATTACACGCAAACACGCTCCAGCTTCCATTTCATGTTTAGAAGAATTATCTTTGTGGTTGAAAGAAAACAGAGTAAGTCAAAAAACAACAGTTACGAGTACGAGAAAGTAGGCTATATTTGCTCGAATGCTCAAGTCGATTGTAAAGGAGCACTTTTATTTCAGTCCACTTTTATTATTTCAGACTGGCACTTGCACTACATTTCTTCAATCGTTCTATTTTTAATTTCTTAATGCATCTCTAGACATAATTGGAATCTTCATAGCTTAGACATCCTCCTAGACGTTTTATTTCGTTCTCTCCAATTGCGTTGCGTTTCCATGACTAGAAGAAGTAGTTTTAAGGCCTTGTTGATCTTGTCCTTTCTATTTTCGTCGGTAGAAGGTAAGGCCCACCCAAGTTTCACACAATTCAACGAACATTCAAAATCAATACCGTCTTCATGGAAGATTCAAGACTCTCACACATAAATACATAAACTTATGCCTTCTTCCCAAGGGGGTAAGCATGCTTATGTATCTAGGTATGTATGATCATCTTAGGTATAAAACTTGCCATATCATGGAGTTCATGGATGATGGGACTATTCGTGCGATGGCTCCGATAGCGAATGTGTGCATGACTAGTTCCCATAAGCGTAGGCTCGCTTTGGATATTGCGAGGAATTCATCAGTCATTCTTGCGTTTTCCTGGCAGGCACACGGAAGAATGAGGACGATGCCAAGTATTATGGTAACGTTGTTAAGTATATATGTATGTATAGAGGTAGATAGGTATATTAGAGTATAAATTTGTTTATCTAGTTTACGTAAATCGTCGTGTATCTTGCTATATCTATAGTGTAGTGGATGACCAAAGAAAAGATGGTTGGATAGTGAGGAATGATGTAAAAGAATATAAATGAATAATAGCGTGACGGTTGACAGGGGTGAATCGAAGAAGAAAATGTATTGCGCCACCCCAAGTAGCATGGGACAAGGACAGGAAGATGATAATATTAGTGTAACTATGTTATATATTACTTTGATTTATTACGGAACCTATTATAGTTACAATTGGGTTGCTCTTTCCCACCATAGGAGAAGCATCATTGTTGTGCATGTGAGATTAGAGCTTGTGGAAGAGCAAACCCACAAAGACAATATTTTTATATCAGATTGACGCACAGTCCAAAGATTCAATAATTCCAGCCTTATTAGTTCTAACTTTAATGAACGAGGACGGTTGGTTAGTAGTACAAAGGTATGAGTAGGTACAAATATTTTGTCCCATAACTATTTAACAAGCTCAAAGTCACGATTAGCGGCAGCTGCTTACAACCACGTGACCATATTGTTATTGTTAAAACTAAATTGACAACAGCCTTGACTAGTTCTGCGCACTTTCTAAACTTATTAGTCACCATGGCTAAGGTCATTTGGAGCAGAGGAATTTGATAGCTGACCAAGAGTGAATGTTACGGTAATCCCTTTTACATTCGTAGTCGTAGCATCTAGAATGTCCATAATATTATAGAAATTAGATAACGAAGGAGTTTTTTACCTGGTAATAAACGATTGTATCATACAATCGTTTATTCTTAAATCATAGCTACATAAGATGTTGTGTAAACAGCTTGTAAAAAGGATCTCCAAACAGAAACTAAGGCACCAAAAGCGTTGGCAGAAGGTAACGTATCTACTCTAAAAGCTCAAACATGAACGCTGGGGATGCTCAAGCCCCCCAAAATTAAGCAAACTGGAGGAGGACTGTATAAACTGTTGGCAGTCTATTCTAAAATGTTGTAAAGTGGAGATTCAACAAGAAACATGGTAAGAACAGACCACCTACATTAATGACTCTACTCCCTTAAGGCTCCTACAAACAGGCGCGACACGCGAAAAAATCGCGCGCGACACAAAGGCACCGCTCGTTGCGCGACTTGCGGTGCCTTCGTGTCGCGCCTGTTTGAAGGAGCCTTTAATCCACCCAAAGGTCGTCTTAAAAAGATTGCTTTTAGCGATAATTTTCTTCATATATCTGTAACTGTAAATTTTTCTATCTGTCTATAACCAGCTTGTTACTTTTGGACACCAGGCATCGAAAAGTTAAAATATAACCAGTCGAGGTGGTCCAGTCATCGTGCAGTTGGCTTGCCATAAAATTTCTGATCACAATTTAATGATCATGCATTTTATGTGCTGAAAGTACCGAATCTTTTACCAAACCTACAAGAGATACTGCAACCGTGTATAAAAAACCTCATTAAAACGCATTCACGTCCGATGTTTTTCTCTTTACCGTCCAATTAACAAACGCCCGAAATTAAAACCAGTTTTGGCCCATTTAATTGGCAGAGAACCGTTATTGAATACCTACTTAATATACACATATACATACTTACACCAGTTTGAACGTTATCCAATTCGCAATGCCATCCAAGTTCGAATTTCGAATATTTACTTGTGTTGTGTGGTGGTGTGCGGAGCGGCAACGTCTGGCGCACGGAGTGGCAACGCCGCACAACGCTATTTCGCTACCCGTCTCGAAGCGATCGGGCGAGATCAGCTGTACCTTGCGTCTGTGTGAATGTTTACTACAGCGCGCGTACGAGTTATGTATGTTTGTGAGCGTTAGGACTGGATTCTGTTTTGTAGCATTCTGCTCGGGGCTCGGGGCAGGGTATACCTACCTTGCCCCGAGCATACATAGTGAGTGAGTGGGAGATTAATGTTTTCGTTGCTAAAAGCTTAGTTCGCTTAAAACTGCAAAGGAGTAACTGCCATAATCCTTTGTTTTTATTTAATTGATATTTGTGACTCTTGACCTGAACCCGAAATACAGAAATAATGTAGATACAACGAGACAAAGTCCACAAAATATGGACCTAATTCTATTCTCTAAAAGTTTAAAATGAGTTTTTATGGACATTTCGTTAAAATGCTTTTGGCTTTTCCGAGCGACGTTACAATCCGAGTATTCGGATGGCCATTTAGAACCCCTTCGCGCTATACGCGTATATTCAAACGCGAATTATTTGCCGACGGAATTTAGATAGGTAGATGTTTGACGATGGAAATTGCCAAAATGTTCAGCATTTATGAAATGAACCGTAGAAACTGTCAGAGCAGTTTTAGCGTGAGTATGTAGAAAATGTTCGAACATAACCAACGCATACGGTAATACAGATGATGCACAGCCTTTAAGGCTCCTACTAACAGGCGCGACACGCGATATAATCGCGCGCGACACAAAGGCACCGCTCGTTGCGCGACTTAAGGTTTGATTTACGTCATCAATAACAAGGTGGAGACGACAATACGCCTATAAATTATTCTGCCAATGACTTTTCCAGAGCATACGAACATTTAATCAGTGATATCCAATGGTTTTTTTTTTTAGGATTGCCAAACTTATAGTCGGCGCGTCACTACTATTTAGTTTGTTACAAAAACACTTTTTTAACTTCAATGGTAGGCTTTATTTGATTTATTTGTTCCTTTATACTCCTATGCATTAGTATTGCCAGTGTTTTCATTTATTGTCGTATGGTATAAATAAAATTGAAATGCTGTTCGTTGGTAAGCGCATCACTTATGGACCGAGTTGGCTAGTTTTAGTTTTAAAATGTTCATAATGCTCCGAATTAGGTTTTTATGGAAAGAAAAGTTGGAAAAGTTTAGGTATCGGAAAATGTTCAAATTCTAGAAAAATAGACCGTCCTTTTTTTTATTATTTAAATATTGTTTGGACAGGACATCTGTCGGGTTAGCTAGTTTTAGAAAAAATCTATGAATGTGATGTACAGACGCCAACACATCAAGCTACCCGAAACTGTCAAATTTTCCCAATCAACTTTGAACCTTATGCTTTAGCAATAAAATTGAAAATCTATTAAAGAAATTTGACAGATTTTAGTAACTTGATGTACTGGCGTCTGTACTTAGGCCAGTCATTTCCGCTACCGGTTGCTAGAGTATAGAGTAGCTCACGCCTCGTGGGATCGTGGCCACGAGGAATGAGCTATTCTCATATGTTTCGTGCTGATACGAGAGAAGATATTAATTTTTTAGGTTCCGTACCAAAAGGGTGCCATTGGAACCGTATTGCTAAGCCTCCGCTGTCCGTCCGTCTGTCAGCGGGCTCTATCTCATGAATCGTAATAGGAAGGCAGTTGAAATTTTCACAGAATGTGTATTTCTATTGACGCTAAGTCATCATCATCTGCCTAGCCTTTTCCCAACTATGTTGGGGTCGGCTTCCGCCAACTAAGTATAACAAATAATTAAAATACTTAAAATAAAGTTTAAAAATTAAGGGTAATGCGATAGGATAGAAACATGTTTAAAATAAAAATGTAGTGTTAATTAATAAAGTACGGTCTGCTCTGGACCCCTTCGTGTCGTGGTCGGTTTTTATACGAGTAGTATTATAATTATGTAGTACTTAGGTGTAATAAAACTAAAGACAACTTGTTAAGAAAAGATTTATTCCAAATGGGCTGATCCGGTTTAAAAAAAAAATGCGTAATATAATGCTAGAGCTACATTAATTCCTCTTTAATAATATCTATAGCATGGTTTTGCTCCTCGTCATCTTGAAAATAATAATTTTCCGTCTCGGCTCTTTCTACTGTAATAAAATTCACTGCACTTTCTGTCTCCGCTATTTCCTTTTTGACGAGATCTTCGGTGGTATCGTGTAATGTGTAGCTGGACGAAGATTCTTGTTCACCGGTCTCGAGAGCTGTATCTGTGTCATACCAAGATGGTCCCGCTTTTGGAATTAAGATATTATTAACTGGATCATCTGCAGCTTCTTTAACATCAATATTTGTGTCCAAAGACAACTGGTCCATTTTCGCGTAGTATATGACGTCAGAGATAAGTTTCTCTGCGATGCATCTCTGCATTTTTGACAAGTGGTGCAGCTGAGCCCCTACTGATCTTCCGAACGCTGCTGCGGATGCGTCTATCGATGTATCTGGTTCTATTTCCTGGTCGATTGATGTTGATGCTGGTCTTTTTTGACCACGAGGAATTTGCACGTATACGGTGTCCTGAAAATGAAACGGTAAGTTAGCAATTGAAAAATCAAACATTACCTAAATATTTTGTTATATTTTTTGGAGGAAATTAAACTTTTTAAATATATCACAAGATTCACAAGCCTTGGCAAAGGTACGATAGATAGCAAGGTTTGTTTTGTTTGTTCGTTGGGTTTTAGCTTATTGGACCATCTATAACTATCAGGGCAACACAAAACGGAGTCCACTCAATATCTACATTGTTAGACAACCCAGCGGGGTAATTGCGTAACACACAAACAGTAGCAATTTCTTTAATTTTGGCAGGTCAACAACATTCATTGCATTGTTTACGTTGATGAGAAGACAATTTTTCGAACTTATTTATGAAGCAATAGATTAGCTATATCCTTCAGAATGATTCAGATAGTGATTGATAGTGTGTTACACATTATTAGGGTAAGTACTGAGTTTTTTACGCTAAATCTGTTATCATTATCACTTATCAGTGAGTCAATGCAAATGCCAGATTCCATAGATTATTTATTTTATCGTTTGGTGGGTAGAATTAAATAAAATAGGGTGTGGCTGTGTCATGGCCACGGCCGTGTGTTGTACGTAACGGGATTGATCTGCTCGGCCGCATTCATTCTTTTACGTTCCCGGCACTGCTTGACTCGTTCATATGGTGTTTTTTTTGTAGCATTCGATTGCTTTTCAGCAGCCCTTTCCGACCGTATACGATCTCTGTATTTGGCTTTGGCTTTTTTACGCGTATAGGCCGACATTATATATTTTTGATATAATTTTAACAAATTATATTCACTGTCACTATTTTACACTAATGTTTTGTATACAATCGATAGATTTTGACCACGAGAGCTAACGAACGTCGTAGCTTTACCGAGTCAAAAGTATACTAAGTGGAATTCTCGAATTCGATACGCAGCAACATTACCTCAAAATGGCGGCGCTTCCCCCTCTATCGCGCGCGATACGCCACAGTCACAGTCTTCACTTGTCTTGGCGTAATGAATTCTTTGATCCTTTAGCTATCCAATGGTGTACTTAATTGAATTTAGGATGAAGATGATAGATATGAAGCTGCAACACCAAACTGTATTGAGGATAGTTTTGATTTTGTTCTCATTGGTTTTTTTGATTTGCCTCCCACTATGGAAGCAATTTTAAAGACGTACTGACATTCACGTCAAAATTAATAAGTCTGTCGCTGTAGTGTCTGTCGATCGAGTTGTGTAAGGGAATTGAATTTTGAATTTAGAGTTCAGTCAGAGTTTAGACTATATTATAAACTGTATCCCCTGATTTTCTGGACTTTTCTTCACCTGGTTGCTTTAACCACATTTGCACCACAAAATACTTGATCTACGTGTATCATCGTGCTACTTACTTCATTAGGGTCTGAATCCGAATCGTCAGAATCAGGATCGTCGTTGCCAGAGAGGAAGTTCAGATGCTTATAGTACCATAGCGTTGGTTTGTAGTGAACAGAGGCTGCAGCACTCGACTCAACCTAAAAAGAAAATAAAAATCAGTATTCTATACTAGAAGAGCCTACTACGGCTATGCGTCAAATCCTTCAGGGATAAAGTAGCGACTATACTCCATTTGTTTAGGTAATTAAATAAAGGTAAACAAAAAAACCACTTGACGTGGTTAACCGACAAAACGTAATACCAGTCTATTCAGTTGTCATGCTACGTCACAGTTATACTCTTAAATTTAGCAACGTTGTAATTCGTTAATAATATTGCTAAATTGAAGAGTACAGCTGTGACGTAGCATGATAACTGAAGTGATTGGTATTACGTTCAGTCGATTACCTAAGTCACGTGATTTTTTTGTTTAACTTTATTTAATTACCTAAACAAATGGTGTACAGTTCTTATTACTCCTTGTGTCTATAAATATTATAAATTAAGTCGCTTTTCGTGTCTGTGTGACCGCGTTGTTCTTCTAAACTGAGCAACGGATTTTGATGCGGTTTCCACCATCATTTAGAGAATTTATTCCGGAAGATTTATGTATATAATACTTAAATAATAGACTTAGATATAATAAACAAATACCGATGTTTTGTCAAGTTATAAAAACAGTGCGAAGCAGAGGCGAGTCGTTAGTTTAAAATATTTACTATATCGGTAACTTGTAGTTTAGCCGTTTTTTATTGCTGCTGACTCAACATTTTTATAGGCACATGTTTTAGTTAAAAATGACTTCCCTATTCTAATATTCTTATTCATTAGCCATACCTAGTAGTAGTACTGAACGATGGAGATAAAAAAGCAAAAGAATTCGCATCGTAAAATTCCAAATACCCTCAAACATTGCAAGAAAAGTTAAGTTTTTTTTTTTTAAATCATTATTTATTAGAAGGGTTTTATAACTTAGTGATAATTTCACCCCCATAATAGAAAACATTTAACAACTTAAAACTAAACAATGGGTAATGAACATTTACTTAGATAATATTATAATTATTATTATGACCTAATTAATGGTGTTGTCCCTATTCGTTTTGGTAGATAGCGAACAACAGTCGACGCAACATCTTAGCCTCTCCGACAATGGAGGCGCTAGGATGCTTTTACATGCATCCATTTCGAATCCCCCACTAAGCGAATATTGTCTATCGTGTATGTTCTGGTCACATTCCATCAGCACGTGGTAAATATCCTCAACGACCCCACAAACTTCGCAGTTTGGTGAGGCACTTTTATCCATTAAATATTTAAACTTATTCGATGGGATATGGCCTGGTTAAGATTTTAATTCTGTTTGTATTTCTTTCTTTCATAAAAGTTTTATCAAAGTAAAGGTCTGTTCATTGACAAATTATTCAATGTAATTTAATCATTGTTAGTATGCTAAAATGTTTTTTTACAAGAAAGTTTCAAATAGTTATAAAAACCGGATTTTATGCAAATGATTGATTGCAAATATGCATTTGCATATAATACATGCATAATATGTTGGCATTTTTTTAGGTTACTTATTGCTTGTTTCACGTAAATCTGCCGATAGTATTTTTTTAGTTAGAATAATATAAAACAAAACATGCACTGTTTTCCTAACTAGAAAACACAAAAATATATTACAAATATAAAAATAAGGGATAGAAGGCACAATATCACTACTGAGCATTCAATTTGTACGTTTTTGAGATCAAAAATTATAATATCTAGTTAAAATGTAGCAAGTTGGGTAATTTCATAATTTGTAATGTTTTTGAAAGCCCTTCCACTTCTTAAGGCTCCTTCAAACAGGTGCGACACGACACGCGACACAATGGCACCGCAAGTCGCGCAACGAGCGATGCCTTTGAGTCGCGCGCGATTCGCGTCGCGCGTCGCGCCTTTTTGCAGGAGCCTTTACTCTTATTAATCAGAAAAAAATATTGTTTTATTGTATTTAATGTTGCTTATGTTGGCGATTTTGTTGCATATTTCGAGCATGTATAAAGGCTCCTGCAAACAGGCGCGACACGCGATAAAATCGCGCGCAACATAAAGGCACCGCAAGTTGCGCAACGAGCGGTGTCTTTTGCCGCGCGAGATAATATCGCGTGTCGCGCCTGTTTGTAGGAGCCTTAAAGCATTTCGCATGAATGCTTCGACCGTTTTAAGTTGCATATACATATATAATCCGCTCTTTATAGTTATCATTTATCAACATGCTATCACTCACTTTTTTCCTTTCTCTTCGATAAAGTGACCGTATACCCTGAATTTTTACTCTTAGACCTTTTAATGTCATATGCTCATAATTATTCCATAGTTTTAATAAAACTAAGAGAGCATCTAGCTTTGCAGGTTTATGATAATAGTAAATATTCTTAGGATTCCACAAGCACTGTGATCTTTTGAACTGTTTAACGAATTTATACAAAAGTTCTCGTTTTCTTGGTTTACTCAACATGTCGATTGAATAGTACACAGAAAATACAGCGGTCGCGCGGGGCGCTCGACGCGTCTGGCTAATGGAACCGCTGGCGCGGAACTGGCGAGTCTGGCTGCTCGGGCGATATCGCGGACTCAAACGGTCAAACCCGCAACGCATTCGATCGACGGCCCCCATACACGGCACACGCGAGCGTTTTCCTTGTATTTTTATTTATTATATTTTTATTACAGAAGAGGCCCTCGCTCTTGACTTCGATTACGCCTGATGGAAAGCGATGGATGAGGTCTGATGGAACGAGCGTGCCTAGAAGATGCCTGTCTACAAGCGATCCGCCCTTGCTTTGCACGGGTGTCAAAACATAAACATTTCAGTGTTATAATGGGTCATGTATGAAAATATTAAATTGTCTCGATTTTTTTCCTGCACTTATGAATAAGCTAATACTACTATCTACAAAAAAAGTATCAGATTTATCTGATTAGTATTTCCAGAGAAATAAATTAAATTCTGTTAGAGGCGGCCATCGACAGTAACCCACGGATTTTTATTCAATTTCCTTAGCCTACTCAATTAAAAAGTAAAAACTGTAGATAATCTGTACCGTCTGACATCCATCCATCAAAAAATTGCGTGATATTTGCCGAGACCCCCCCGGTCTCGGCAAATATCACGCAATTTTTTTCTGAATGAAACAAAAAAAAATTGTACTGTTTTGGTCCGTTTAATCCAGATTGTACAGACGCCAGCACATCAAGCTACTACAATCTGTCAAGTTTCCTTAATTTATTTGCAACTTTATCGCTAAAGCATAAGGTTCAAAGTTGATTGGGAAAATTTGACAGTTTCGGGTAGCTTGATGTGCTGGCGTCTGTACATGCTTAAGATTAAACTTAACCGTATATCGTAATACGATTAAGATCATTCATTAATTCGTTCGAAAGAAAATAATTTCATTCATACTTCGACGTTATACATCTACTGACTGTCAAACCACCATTATTATATTTGTTTTATACCAAATAGCTCAATTTAATCTATTTTTTTTTTCTTTTTACAATAACAATCCAACGCGTTTACGTAAGAAAACCACATTTTGAAAAATCTCACGTGAGATTGGGGGATGGGGGAGGGGGTTGAATAAAATCTCACGACATCTCACCAGGGGGAGAGGGAGGGACAGAAAATATAAAAAAACACCTCACGTAATTTATGGACGCCCCCTAAACAAAATCAGAAAAAAATATATTTTTCAGGATATATGCTAGGTAGATAGTGTGTTGAAAACATAAAGGCTCGTACACACAGGCGCGACGCGACACGCGACACAAAGGCACCGCAAGTCGCGCAACGAGCGGTGCCTTTGTGTCGCGCGTCGCGCCTGTTTGCAGGAGCCTTAATACAACTAATTTGATACGATAGAAAAAATCATGAAGATACCTCTAAAACTTTCTTTTTACAATAAAACCCATACTATTATACATACCGCATGCTTAATGGAACATTGACCCATTAGTAGATAGGTCAGAGAATAATATTTTTTTTTACTCAGATATCATCAATAGATTATCGTTCGTAATACGTTCAAAATACAAGCATCATGATTAATTAATAATCGACTTAAATCAGTTTTAATTTTATGCGTCAACAAATAGGATAAATCCTCATAGCAAGATCTTCTTTAGCAATTTCCCAAAAATCATCTTTTTGAGTTAAGTCAGTATTCCATTAAGCATGCGATACAGTCATTCTGATTTTTTGTCAGATTATTCTACAAGCAACATACTAAAACACGTGTTTTAATTTTTTAGTCCAGACAATAGATTTTTTGTAATTAAATAATTGCTTCATATTTTGCAATAAATTATCAGTGTTGTGTCATCGTGCTTGTCTTTCTTTTCTATACAGTCCGACAGTGACCGCGCTTTAGGTCATGATGTTGGGTATAGGATTTTGACGAGTCAAATTAAGGAGAGCTGTTTCACGATATATCACACAATTATCAATATATACTTTGTTTGAAGATCCGGGAGTGGATGGACTAGATAGGTGTTCGACAACAAGTTCGTGTGGTCGCGCTCCGCATTGTCCACTGCGTGATGTTCCTGCGTTGATTGCTTCTTGAAATACTTCAAGCTCAGCTGCGTCTTCGTCATGTGAATGAGTTGTGAGTTGTTGATTGGTTGCTTTCTTTAGAGCTTTTTTCCGGTTCCTATAAGCGCGAGCACGTTCTGCTGGTGTTTTAGCAATTTTCGGATGTATCCTCAACTTTGTCACTTTTTGAGTGCAAGACTGTATTTGCATAGTATTATTTGACGGAGTCTCCGAAAGGAAAGGCGAATCTTGTTGATGTACGTTCATTTGAGCGACAAATTGTCGTCGATTGTCTGCTACTTCCTGTTCATCTTGGGTGCTTTGTCGACAGAGGGCCTCGTAAAGTAGCGAACGTTTATTTTCACCTTCCAAATTTTGTTCAGATGCCTTTTGATACACCATACCTTCAACATTAGTTGCAGATCTAGCTTCGGCTGCATTCTCGAGAGCCATTATTCGCGCTCTGTATGCACGAATGCGCTCTGCTCCTGTTTTCGCTACTTTTCTCACCTTCGGGACATTATTTACTTCTCGACTCCTTCGGGATCGTTCGGTTATTTTTTTTGACATGGCGAAGTCTGTGGAGTAGAAAAACTCTTGAAAGTTGTGTCATTAAGGCGCTAGTAATATGACATATAAGTCAGTGCATAAAGGGCCGATTTTTCAATCGACAAATAAATTTTATTCGTGGAATAAAATTGACGTCTGGCAGTTTTTGTATGGAATAACTGTCAAAAATTGAAAATTATTTCTTAGATAAAATTATCTGGCCTTAGAAAAATCAGCCCTTATCGTATCAAACTCAAACCATTTATTTCAATTAAACCATTTACAGGCACTTTTGAATTGTCAAAAGTCGGTCAGTCAGAAAATATGAAGCTAGTTGTGTATGTGCTCTATATAGAGTGTGGAATCACGGAAAGTACTTCCTGAATGCTTAAATAAATAAATAAATCTCGGGCTAAACTGATTAAAAAAAACGCGTTCAGCACCGTAAATATGAAAGAAGTTCTTAAAATTAAAGAATTGATAGATTTAGTTTGATCTTTCTTCTCCCTCATGTAACGAAATGTGCCTAAACGTGACGCGTCCTTGAAATTTCCCTTTCAGATCTCGTCCAATTATATCGAATCGCCGCCTAGGAAGTCCCACTTCAAAAATAAATTAAAAGCCATTATGAATGATCAGTCAGGGGTTGTCAGACTTTTTCTTGTGGGGGGGGGGGGGATAGGTAAATAGGTACTTGCATACTCATTTTACTTTTCATTTTTAATCGACTATTGATCAGTCAGGAGTTGTCAAACTTTTTCTTGTTGGGGATAGGTAAATAGGTACTTGCATACTCGTTTTATTTTTAATTTTTATTCGACTACTGATCAGTCAGTGGTTGTCAAACTTTTCCTTGTTGGGAATAGGTACTTGCATACCCATTTTATTTTTCATTTTTAATAGATTTGTAAAAAGATTCGGCTTGGACTCGTATGTCACAGGCTCACACGTATCTTCGGTACCTAGATTAAGTAGGTCATACATAACAGGACATAGGTTTCTACGTTATCTATTTAAAACGGGACCAACGGGAAAAACGGGGAAATGTTCCTGAGGCAATTGTAATCCACGGATTTTCGGAAGTAATTTCCCTTAATTCCTCGCTGTGAAATTGTGTCTTATTGAAAAGAGCTGTTTTAATTGTCATATTAAATTCAAATCGGCAGTCATAATGTTAGGGCCCGGATTGTACGCAGAAATGTGTCTCTTATACACACAATTACGTGAGCCAGTGTGCGTTTCAGCTTACAAACGTCATTATTGATAAAATTCAAATAGTTTATTAAATATACTTACATTATAGTCAAACACAGGACACAAACATGATAAACGTTAATAATCACAAAATGCAATCAGTAATATTAATTACACAATGCGTCGAACCTCAGCTATTCATACATAGCATCTGAGATCTGACGCGTCCATCCAAGTTCTTCAACGTACGCATGCGCAACTCTATCTTATTCTTTCACTTCGTATTGAGTGTATACGTCGCTCTCTTTTGCTCCGCTCCCGTGACATCGCAGTTATACCTTCTTCTCTTTCATGTAACGAAATGTACCAAAACGTGACGCGTCCTTGAATTTTCACTTTCGATTTTCAAAAATGTTAAATAAATATTCAATAATTAATAATAATGTTATATAAATGTTATAAAAAGTTATAAAACTTCTGGAAAGAATTCCGCAAACCGTATCAAAATCCATTTCGTACTTCAGAAGAACTAAGGAAGGACACACAAACACGAAAAGCGACTTCGTTTTATATTATACTATTTATAAATACCTTATACATTTCAATCAAACCTTTGAGTCAGCGCGCATGTAAATAAGCCAATCTGGGTTTTATTAGACTCGAATTTTCAAAAATACATAAACATGTACAATGCGTGCCACGTAAGAAGAGACTTGACACACCACGTGGTTTGACATGCGCAGTACACGATTTTAGGTATCTTTAGCGGTATGAGGTCTGAGTGCGGGACGGGACCGGACGTCATAGGGGTGGCGGAAAGAGGCGGGGTCAAGTCTCTTCTTACGTGGCACGCATTGTACCTAGTGTTTTTTCCCCCCACAGTTTTCCCTTTGTCACTCAGTAATAGTGGACCTTCATAACAGTGAAATAATTTCCGTAAGCAGCACCGTAATTGCGTAACACACTAAATCACAATCTGAATAATTTTGAAGGATATTGCTAATCCATTGATTCATGTTCAAAAGATTTGTCTGCTCAACAACGCAAATAACGCAATGAATGTTGTTGAACTGTCAAAATGAAAGCCATTGCTACTGTTGTGTTTCGCAATTACCCCGCTGACCTCGGACTACCACGTTTTGAAGAATATAGGAGTGATGATCGGCGTGATATAATAATGATAGTTTTGATTAGCAGTTATGTATAAGATATGTATAGAAATATGAAAAACAAAATACATGTACACTCGGGGAAATAAACTGTTTAGCAATTTGACACCATATCACCCTATGTCAATTCGCGCGTTAGGGCCATCATAATATGCGTTGCGTTGAAAATCCAGTGCGCCATAAAAAAAATCACCAGTGTGTGGACCTGGGTTTACAGCCATGGAAATAGTGTGTACTATAGTTGTTTAAAGCATGGAAATAGTATGTACTATAAATAGTTGTTTACAGCCATTTCATCTTCGATCAATAGTACTATTATTGATCGAAGCATTTCATACATTGTCAAAGATTTCATCATCATCTGCCTAGCCTTTTCCCAACTATGTTGGGATCGGCTTCTAGAAGATGACAGTTATGATTTGAATATAGGAACCTGTAATAATAATATCAGCGTATTGTCCCACTGCAAGGCAAAGGCCTCATCTCACACAGAGAAGGCAGGAGCATTGATCTCACGGATATACCTAGGGACAATTCAAGTTGGTAGTCAGTTTGCTTAACAATTAACATCCCTGACTTTGCTTAGGAATTAATACAAACGAATAAACGAAATACCCACATCCCACATCATTGTTACTAAATGAAATAAAAAAAAAGTTTCACTTACTTTTCTTCTCTGCCGTGTGTAATTCGTCCGCATATGAAATATTTTAATTTTTACATCGTGCAGTGTTGCGCTTGGCTGGCATTTCCGCCATAGTTGTAATAATGAGTCCCAAGCTTCGGTTTTGACTGGTTTATTATGGTAATATTTATGTGTGGTATTCCACAAACAAGGATTATTTTTATACTTTTTTAAAACTTTAATTAGAACGGTTTCCTCTAGTCCTAAGCGATTGTTCTTTAGTTTAGGAGTCATGGTGTCGGCCGAGCTGCACGTACGTACGCACGCGACGAGCTCGCGATCAATACTGCCGGGTGCTGGCGAGTTTGTGAGGCGGTTTCAAGCGTTTCGCCGACGGACGGCCGACGCGAGACGACACGATCGTGCTATCGCTTCTAGTCACAAAATAGATAGTATAGATACTGACAGAAGGCCTACTCCATATAACAAGCGAAAACGCATGCACACACGCGTTTACGCTACGCACAGTGAGTATTTATTGCTCTGGGATCTCGACTTTTATGACTCTTTTGAGTTGAAGGGGTATGCGATAAGGTAACCCGCAAAATTCAAATTTTATTACGTTTTTTGCAATTTGCAGGTCAGTGGCAGGTTGTATGTTGATTAAAATATGATTCGCGACCGTAAAAAATATTTATTCAGAGAATTATAATCATAAAAATCATTCTTACATCTAAGTTCATATTACCCTATTGAATGATTATTTCATGAAATAGTCACACCGTTTTAAGGCTCCTTCAAACAGGCGCGACACAAAGGCACCGCAAGTCGCGCAACGAGCAGTGCCTTTGTGTCGCGCGCGATTATATTGCGTGTCGCGTCTGTTTGTAGGAGTCTTTAAAGTGCACCAAGTACTTTTTAGCCGACTGCCTTAAAAGGAAGATCGGTAATGTTTTTAAACATAATTCTTACAACGGAGTCACATATTCTCCGGCCACGTTTGTATGGGACCGCACAGTCAAAACAAAAATAGACTTACGTCACTAAGTATCAACAATATTTTCTTGCTAATAGGTACTCTTATTTCCAGAGCTTGGATTAATATGTTAGAGCGTTCTATTTACGATCGCACACTGCGACGAATGGTGCCCTGCTTATTTTAATTCAAAATCGATTGCCAGTCAGTTGGTAGCCACCAACTGACTGGCAATCGATTTTGAATGGTCCATAAATACTGGTGACCTGACACCCGCTAGACATTAAGACTGGTTTATTTCTATGCAGAATTGCTCTGTTATCTATGTAACCTATAGATACCTATTGAACTTTGCGTGTAACGTCATACATAACTACTGAATTATAAATTAGCAGGTTTTGCCCCCGGCTTCGCCCGCGTGGATGAAAATATCCCACGGGAACGTACTACAGGGATTAAAAGTACACACGACGACACACACGATCAACACATACATAGGTACCTTTGTAGGTATACATACATCCCAGTATGTATACATTTCCAGTTTTAGCTGACTCCTTAGAATGAGATGTCAGCTTGTACTGGAAATGTATACATACTGGGATGATGTATACCTACAAAGGTACCTAGTATGTGTTGATCCAGGTTATAAACTACCTGTGTGCCAAATCCCTTCAGCCGTTTTTGCGCCAACCCCGAACATACATTCAGGTTATCAGGCAATAATTAAAAAAAAAAACTAAAGTATTGTCAGCATAAAGGCTCTTTCAAACAGGCGCGACACGACACGCGACACAAAGGCACCGCAAGTCGCGCAACGAGCGGTGCTTTTGTGTCGCGCGCGATTATATCGCGTGTCGCGCCTGTTTGTAGGAACCTTTAGGCTCGTTCTCACACCTCGCAGCAATAACTTTTTTCAAAAATATTCAATGAGCAGTTTTGAATTGTTACTACTACCTATTTTATTAAGTATATAATGTTTATAAGCAGATTGAGAGACGGAACTTAGTGGATATTCACTGGTTTCTTTGTTTTCTCTTGATTATCTAATGCTAATAGTGGACTTAATAAGTCTGGGGCAGTATTACGAAGAATTAATGCCATCATGATTCCAGTCCGAAAAAGGGTTGGTGCTATCGGTCATGACGTATAGCTCCAGCTCTCTTACACTGGAATCATGATGGCATTAAACCGTCATCATAATAGCCGACACCTAAACTTTATAGTTTTGATAGAAAACATAAACCTGTCTTTGTATGCAGTACCTACTTATAGTCGACCTTGTAGATAGATAGATAAACCATTTATTCAATGCACACAAAAGACACAGAACAACACACAAAAGCACAATTAAATGTTAACCAAACACAAGAATATATTTTTAAAAAACATAACCCTCCTTCTGGCGCAGTCGGGTAACAAGGTGCCAACATACAAAAATAAAAAATGGAAACATACTAAAAGAAATTAAGTGACACTATGGTGAAAACATAATTTAAAATTATGATGACACTTTGAATCAAAAAAAGAATATACAAAGTTCTGCTGGATCCCTGCTATGCAGTAACATACGGATGTCGAGCAGACAAGATAGATAGATTACAGCCGATCGATTCTATAAAAATCTCACCGTGAAAACTTAGGTGAAGTGAGTTTGTTTTTGCCAGGAATTGACACTATTGACAGCTCACTCCACGTTCACTTCACCTAAGTTTTCACGGTGAGATTTTTAGCATCGCTGGTACAAACAGGGAAATTAATTACCAAATTAACTAAAAACTTAAATTATCCGTATTTTCTAATCACACCTGTAATTTATTTATTACCTTAGTCGTATGGCATGTCTATAACACGGCCAATTTACATAGTGTGTCAATCTGATCAACAATTAATTTCACTAACTCTACGTTCGGTTTAAGCCAGTAAGCGTTACCATGTTCGGAGTTTCCCTTTTTAGTTCTGGCTGTCGGGTAACAGCGGGTCATAGCATAGTGCAGGCATCAGAAAATAGAAAATAAGGCCAGGTCAACGTTCTATTACTTCAGAAATAGTCATATAGTTGCAGACTTTACTAAATCAATGACGGATGTATTTCAAGCTCACTGCTGACCGCATTTCGCTAAATAAAAAATCAGTAGTTTGGTATTAGGGCCGAGGACGACAACGCTAGATTGTTGTTGTTATTTACAGCTCCAGCCTTGAAGAATTTAGTATTTACAAGTAAGCGTAAACCAGATTATGAATTAACATAAGGTAGTGGTACCTAGACTTATGAAATGAGCAAATCTATTCTGTAAAAATCTCTCCGTGAAGTTATCTGTGAATAGTGCTCGCTTCACCTAAGTTTTCTCGGTAAGACTTCTAAAGATCTAGCTGCGCTCCGCGGTTTCACCAGCGTAACGGCTCCTGCAAACAGACGCGACGCGCGACGCGAATCGCGCGCGACACAAAGGCACCGCTCGTCGCGCGACTTGCGGTGCCTTTGTGTCGCGTGTCGCGTCGCGCCTGTGTGTACGAGCCTTAAGTCTCGATCCCGTGGGAATATCGTGATAAAAAGTAGCCTATGTCCTAATCCAGGTCATGGTCTACCCGTGTGCCAAATTTCATCCAAATCCGTTCAACCGCTCTAGCGTGAATTAAAACATAACAAACAAACATACAAAAAATCAAATCTTTTCTATATAATAGTATAAAATTTTTAAGCTTTTCGCATATCTCGGGACCATAGGATCCCGGACCTATTAGGGATACGAGGGGCCGAAGCCAACTCCCAGAGGCGCCTTAGACTCTTATAAGTAAAGGAAATGAATATCACGACTAATATTATTATAGTTTAGATTTTAGATAGATCGACAGATTACGTTGATTTCAAATATGGAACCTGCGGTTTTAGCCATAGATATATTTTAAAGTACAAGATGAGATCCAAATCGAATTCAGGCAAGGCTGCCAAAAATACGCCTTATCCAAAAGGAAGTAGGTAGGTACAGCGCTAAAAAAAAACCATCAAAGAACTCAGGCCACATAAATATACCAAGTCGGAATCTGTCACTCAAATGTTGTTAGTTAACCAAGTCATTTGATACGAACGTCGCGGCGTCGCGTCGTAGCGCCTGGCGTTGGCACGGCATTTGGGCGTCATGCCATTAGGCTCGACTAGCTAATGCGAGGAAAAAACAATGTTTCAGTGATCTCACTCTGCGAATGTCACTATGCGATGTAACCTCAAGCTTTATTGTAGCAGGAAATGTGTAGATTTATACGTAAACTAGCTTTTGCGGGAAATAATCGCCCGCCCGCGCTATTATTTCGTTTTCGATTAGCGTTCTTTCTAACATTTTTTTTTACTCGGCTCTATGGGGTCGTAGCGTGATGTTTAATAGCCTATAAGATAACTTTCCTCAAGAATTCGGCTAACAAATGTATATTTGTCAAATCCGATTGGTAGTTCCATAGACGAGCGCGTTCAAACAAAAAAAAAACCTCAGCTTTATTTTATACATTGGTTTGCGAAACTACTGAGTTGGCGACGATGCTAGATTTTTATTAAGCCTGTAATGGCTGTAAATGTGCACATGACATAGGTTGACATTCTCCTTATTGTGATTTAGTTCTCATAAAAATGAATATACAGGGTTATGAAAATATTTTTAACTAACCTGTATAAATACGTCACTGTTGAAGATAGAAGACAGATCCCAACCTCATGTCGTTTGAAACGTCCCTATAAGAAGGCCCGTTCATATCGATAATACCGTCACCCGTGACGTCGGAAGCATGTTTAGAATTTATAAGAAAGCAATCGTAAGCGCCATGCGGTTCCAACGGCTGTCAAACATTTTGTCGCGCTCGCAGACTACTCTGCTAAAGCTTCCTTGATCAAAATTCATAAAACATCTCTATAAGTTGTGCAATCATGCTCGAAACCCGTTTCTCGCTCCTTAATTAGCCATTTCTGATACCTACTGCCAAATAACACTTCAGTCTTCATAATCAAGTTCCAGCGCATTTTAATAAGAAATTCTAGGAAAACTTATTACCAAGCGGAACATTTAAACAAATCACGTGTAATAAACTTGAATCTTAGCAAAAGTTTCAATGAGTGAAACCTTGACAGTCGTCCGGAGTCACGGCCGGGCCGGCGCGCTGCTCAATAGAAATCGCTGTTGTGTAACTGATAATAAACATTTATGTATTATTTCGTTCGTGAAATTAGTCTAGACTACATTTTAGACGCGGCTTCGTTTGTAGCTGGCATAGAAACTTCCTATTTTAAATTCTCCGAACATTTCTGAGTTTTCTCATGCAACTCCGTATTTCCGATAGCTATACCTAGCTAGCGATCGAGGGAACGTTGCCATGACAGTCGTAACGATGTCAAGGTATTTCAATTTCCTTTAAAGTATTTTCGTGACATACTTACTTTTTGTATTTTTCGATTATATTTTTGGCTTGTACGCTCGTAAAAAAACATATATATGGTGTGTCGGTTTGTTTAGTTTTTGTACAAAAAACTTTTTATCTAGGAAAAAAAGAGGATGCATTAAAAAAATATAGGTATAATATCGTAGGGATTAGTCAAGAATTTAGTTAAAGTTATATTATGTAAAGCAAAAAAGAATTTCGATGGCTTCAAAGCCGAGCGTATCGTGGGTGAGTACCGGACAAAGCAAATTATTACAATATCGTCAGAGTACCGGCCAAACAATACTAGTTCGGAGAACTGTCTCTCCCACACCGATCATATTTGTAAAGCGTGTAGTGTCCTATAATAGCAGGGTTCTCGGAAAGAATCATATTTAACGGAGCGAAAATAAGGCCAAAAGAAGACACGAATTAAATCACTAACATTTTCTTTATTAAAAATATAGTCTTTTAACACTTTCTAAAGTTAAGGGAACTTAGAAACTACACTAGTTTTAAAATCATAGAAAAATATGGTGAGCACAGTTCTTGTCGGACAAATTAGTCTTTGAAGCTCACTTAAGTAGAGATCTTTCGATCAATAGCACTTAAAATTCTATTTCAAACATACCAAAGAACAACTTCTCATTTTCATGAATCCGACTCTCTACGCCAGAAGTGGCATTTTTGGAACCTGTATAATAACTGCTATCGTTACAATATTAATCTTACCCTGTATAATAACTGCTATCGTTACAATATTAATCTTACTTTGGGATGTATGGGCACTTTTATAACCTAAAATTCTATCACTTTTGTGGCTTAGAACTACGACGCCTGCGTTTAGCCGGCTTCACTTCTATGACATCATCACTGAATCCTTCCGACATTTCTGATTCGTCTTTGTTAATATATTCCGTTTTAATAATGACAGGAAAACTTTCTGCAGGTTCTTCCCTAGATTGTTCCGCATCATCTAATTGTTGCAGTTCTGCGTTTGCAAATAACTTTGCAAGTTCTAACTTCATAAAGGTTTGCTGTCTCGCTGGAAACTTTTTGAATGTTGCCGAGTAGCTCAGGAATAGAAGGTCAGTAGCGTCTATTTCCTTAAATTTTGTTATTGGGTCGCCCTTATTGATTCGTAAGTCTTGATTGGATTGGAATGATGCAGAGCTACCTTCCGCCATAGTTAACGTTCCCAATGGCGCCAGAGGCGGTGGTGAAGATGATGTTTCATTTGTTAATTCTTCACCAACCTTTAATGCCGGCTCAGCTGCGGCTCGTTTACTCGTCTTCATCTGTTTACTAAGCGTATGATAAAAACTTCTCCGGTTCACATTGTGATTATCTAAGAATTTCAAATTGCCACTCCAAATATAGTCAATGTCTTTTGTACCATCTGAATTCGTTAATAGCCTTTTGTACTTTATATAGCTATCTCTTACGGTCTTCCATTTGAGTTTACAAATCTCACCTGAAAAGATACGGATAACATGTGAAATGATGGTCGTGACCAAGTCGGAAATAGAACGATTGTCATTAAAAAAGTTGGTGTAAAAAGTACTTTTTGAAAAAATATTTTAAGATAAAAAGCCTTTTTCCTAGTTCGTACCTAAGTATTGTACACTTTTCAGTCACATGGCATCTTGGTAGGACTGGGGTTTAAGTACATTATGTTGTTAATTTGTTGGACATAAAATGTGCACTTACTTGTTCCATTCAATTCTCTCGCAATTAACTCCCATGTCACAGTTTTAAGGCTAGGGTTTTTGTAATCCTTATGACTTATATCGTATAGGAACTCGTTCTTTTTGACAAGTTCAATTAATTGTTCTATATCAATCATTTTTGGCGGGAAATCGTAATAACGATGTAGACGCCAGTCGATGCGCGTATCCCGCACTCTACGAGCTAACTGTGCCGCTCACGCTAGCGTCCCGCCTCGCGCCGCTCCGCCCCGCTACGCCGCGTCGCGCCACTCGCCGCCGCCCGTCGCGTTCATGGCTTCGGGTAGCTTCGTCTACCTTCGGTACAAAGCGACGTTGCCAGATCGTCACATAGGGACGATTTGCTTTGACGGTGGATATTTGTTGTTGAAGTGTAGTACGGTCATAGTATTTGTAGTTCACTTTCACTCAACCTTGTCGTTTAATAAAAAGTGTAAGGGCATGTTATTTTAAAGATCGATGTATTAATTTGGTTGGAATATGTCACGTTTGTTTGATGTTGTTAAGTGAGATGTTACAGTCTGCTCTAAGTGTGAGTGCACTTATATTTTATTATAATACTCAATTTTAACCGACTTCTAAAAGTGAGGAGGTTCTCAATTAGGATGTTTATATATTATATTTTTATTATATCGATTCAGTTCAATACTGTGAGCAGAGTTTGTGGGTAGCCAGTAATAAGTAATACGAAAGTATGCATTAGATAATATGTAATTCTTCTTTGGTTTCATAGAAAAGCAAATCAGCAGTCATACACTCCTCAATGCAGTTAAAACGATTTATTCCGGTCTGATGCCCTGAAGCCCCCTCCACCCCTCCTCGACCCCCTGCTAGTTCGTCTTCTGTTTTAATCTCTTAACGGAGAATATGGTAGATAATATAATCTAGAAAAGTCCTAAGTATTTTTTAGTTTTGGAATAATTATAATGCTGGCTGGCTAATAGTTTCTTCAAATCAACCCAGCGGGCCTCCGTTGACGTTTCGTATTAATGCCGTCGTCATAGAGCCGGGTCTCTTTACTTAGGTTTTCAGGAACTAGTGGGATTTAGTGACGTAGATTTAATACGGAATACGTCATAGGAATAGGATCCATCAGCATCCCCATTGCACGCCACGTGCTGTTTGACAGCCTATCAAAAAGAGGTAACTGTCAGAAGCATTGTCTATGGGCCTGTTTACTGGCTTCAGTGGCTATGACTGCCAATCAGTAGCTTGGAAAGGCCGAGGCCGAGAAGGGTAGTTTTTTGGGGTCAATATTCATTACAGGGTATAAAAATTTGTATGTGAAATTAAAATAATGAACAAACCAATTAATGACGGCATGACGTTGTTGACTTGGAAGGTGGGTAGACCTCTGGTGTGGGACGCAACGTGTGTCGTCGATACATTGCGCCATCTCATGTTCCTAGCACGGCGGGCTGTGCTGGCGCCGCTGCTGCGGCTGCTGAGACCCTCAAGCGGCGCAAATACTGTAACCTTCTGGGCAACTACAGCTTTGACCCGTTTGGGATCGAAACGCTCGGGTCATGGGGCCCAAGTGCGCGTCTCCTTTTTAAGGAAATTTCTCGCCGGCTGGTTGACACTTCACGACCAGAGGGCTGGGTCATTCTTTGGCCAAAGAATTAGCATTGCCATTCATCGTGGCAATGCTGCCAGTCTTCTGGGCACGTTTCCGGATGACAGCGATGCGGACGAGTAGGTACTTCGACGCCTAAGTGTCCTTTGTTTTTGTATTTATTTGTATAGTAAGTTAGTTATTTAATTTATTATCTAGTGTAAATAGTTTGTATGTACTTAACAACATTATAAATAAGTTATTGACCAATGTGATTCAAACTTACAGAGATAATACCTAAGTACCTACCTACTAATGTTCTTTTTTATAATTAAGGCTCCTGCAAACAGGCGCGACACAGAGGCACCGCAAGTCGCGCAACGAGCGGTGCCATTGTGTCGCGCACGATTATATCGCGTATCGCGCCTGTATGTAGAAGCCTTTAATCTATCATGACGATATTATTGAGGACCACGTCCATAAAATGTAAGTACTTACATTATGTTATATTTATAACGTTATCGTGGACGGCAAAAAAAGCGTCTTTGTATATTTCCATTATTTTAGTTCCCTGTGTTATCGTGATGCCGTGCAGTACCTAATATCGTCACGTTAGAAATTATAAAAAAACACAATGAATGAGAGACAGTTAACTGTTGAGCACCGTTCCAATTTCTGCGTGAAACGTATTAAAATGAATGACAGTTAATTATTCAACGGTGGATTTGTTGGTACCACCTACCACTCGCCGGAAACCATTGCCCGAACGGTTTTATTCCGATATGCGATAAAATGGTAAATAAGTAGTGAATATACCTACAGCAGCTGTGGTGGCCCAGTGGCAACAATCTCGACTTACGAGATAATATATAGGTCGTAGGTTCGAACCCTGACAGGCGCTTTACTTTGTGTAAATTACTTCATCATCATACAGATAATAGGTATATTTGGCCTATCCATTCTATAGCTATGCAAAATCATGTAAAGGCTCCTTCAAATAGGCGCGACACAAAGGCACCGCAAGTCGCGCAACGAGCGGTGCCTTTGTGTCACGCGCGAATTTATCGCGTGTCGCGCCTGTTTTTAGGAGCCTTAAAATGGTTGCTTCGCAAACGGTCATTCTTTGCCAGTCGTATGAAAAGACAAATTCAATTACTTATGTCAAACTGTGCTTATCAAATTAATCCGTGTTAGTTATTTATTTCGCATGACATAAGTCTTACAAACATCCTTTTTCGGAGAAAATATTTACTAAGTATCAATATTTGGCATGTAACCCTCAAATATACAATAAATTTTACTTACCGCAGACTTTACATCCAAAAAGTTTCATTTTTTTCGTTAAGGTTCCTTCAAACAGGCGCGACACGCGATAAAACCGCGCGCGACACAAAAACACCGCAAGTCGAGCAACGAGCGGTGTTTTTGTGTCGCGCGCGATTATATCGCATGTCGCGCCTGTTTGTAGGAGCCTTTACACTAATCCAAGAAGGCACGTGCCGCATGTCGTGATGTCACGTGGGGTCAACGAACGAATGTTTACCCTAACTAGCTAGGCATAGTATAGTGTTTACAATATATGAGATAAAAATATTGCGTCGTAGTTCCATTTCAAATTTCATCCATATTGAAATGGCGACGAATGACAATTTTGAAAGTAGAATGAAGAAAGGCTGGTTGATAATCTTGTCAGACTTACGTGTTCGATGTTGCTATTAATAATTTATTCCTCTGTGCCAATCTATCTGAAATTCTAAACTGATTTTTTATTTTGTTAGACTAAAATGACAGCTGCAAATGCTGTGATCAACCTTTTTTAGGATTCCGTACCCAAAGGGTAAAAACGGGACCCTATTACTAAGGTTCCACTGTCCGTCTGTCACCAAGCTGTATCTCATGAACCGTGATAGCTAGACAGTTGAAATTTTCACAGATGATGTATTTCTGTTGCCGCTATAACAACAAACACTAAAAACAGAATAAAATAAATATTTAAAGGGGGTTCCCATACAACAAACGCGTTTTTTTTCGGCGTTTTTGCCTTGTGGCGAGTCGGACTCGCACTTGGTCAGTTTTTGTCAACATGACATTATTTAGTGTACTTATACTATCAGTCACTTTGGTCTAGCAAATTAAAAATCAGAGTTAATAATTTCGTCTTTTCTTTGCAACACTCTCTGGGTAAGATTTAGAGGTTTTACACCCATGACTGTTTTTTTCAAACATTTACGACTTCGATACTAAGTAAACCGTAGTCACTTCAATTTCGAACTTAGCATGATTTACCATGATTGACAAAAAATTAAATATAAACTGCAAGCCCATAAAATTCAATGATTAATCAATTTAAGTAATTGGACGTGAACCGATCGATACAATTTAATGTTGTACAAAAGAAATTAATTAATTTCCATTAGTAAGTAGGTATTTATCTGCTCGTGTTAATTAAATTAAATCATCATGCAGAAAACTATACGTAGTTACGTGGCTAACGCAATGTAGCGAAATGTGGCATAATGTAAAATCAAAACAAATCATTACGTTATAGAATAATGGTCAGTTATTTATAGAACTAACATGTTTTTTAACAAACGTATGCGCGGTATCGATTGCGTGTCATCTGTATTGTAATATTATTTTAATATAACATACATATACAGAAACAATGAAATACGTATCACTGATAAGCAGGATCTTCTCAAAACGGTCGTTTAGATAGATATTCCTACGTACACTACCTACCAAGCCTTTTCCTATTTTGGGATCGTAAAAAAAATCCTACGTACAAAACAAGTTAAAATATTTCAATACTTATTACATTTTTTTAATTAACATAGTTAGACATAATTAGTATAGATTAAATGGCATGTGTCGTAGTAATAGGTGTAATAACGATACTACATACAACTGGTGGTGACGTCAAGAACCACCTGCCTTTTACGACGTCAGTTCATAATTAGTAGTTGGCGTAACTATAATGAAGACATTAAAATATTGCGTGCTACTTTTATTAGTATTACTACACCATGATAATTGACAGCTGCTCGATAACAATGGACGGCGAACAGCTAGGGATCCTGCACGTCAAATTAGCTGTCCAAGCAGATTACATTAAAATATATGTACTTAAATAAATATTTTATTTCGTATATAGTGTCAACGTGTAATATAATTATATAAAAAAAGTTAAACAAAAGGTACAAGTTTTTGTCTGCGAATTTATTTATTATTAACTATACAGGCTCTCAGGCCCAACGTCTAGCCAGTAGCCAGGCGCAAAAAAGAAGAAAACACAAAATGTTTCTGTATTTCACTTGTGTTACACACACAAATGTTTTACGTAAATTGGCTAGGTACTCCTTCAATGGACCTTCATAACATTCATCAAGGATCTTGGGATGGAGGATCTTCAGGATTTCATGATCTGGAATATAAAAGGTTTGGGATTACGATATGTATTACGATACGCATTTTAATTCCGATCCAGCCTGTCCCTTGCTGTCCTCTCCCAGCGACGACGCCCTGAGCCGAGGTCCGAACCCCACAGGGGGTGCCCTTAGCGTGTAGTCGCTTAGTTTTTAAGCCCTGGCTGGAGGCCTTAATTTATTGAGGCATCCACAGGAAAGTCCGGTTAAGCAGACGACAACCTCACAGGTTGAACTGCGAGATGCCAAAGTTAAAAAAAAAAATGTAATGCACACAAAAGGATTTAAGCAAGTTGCTAAACGGTGGTAGACCTCGATTTCGTTTCAAGGTCAAATTATCTCACGTAATAAAATTATCCGATAGCATTTACGAACTTGGATGAAGGCTTTATAATGAGATATTCCCGTTATAAAAGAGTATCCATTTGTGAGAGGGACTCGAACTATGACGCGGTATGGGTGCGGTACCTATGTCGCAAGTTCGCAACTTCGCAAGCCCGCAGCTTGCAACAATGCCAGTCCGGCTCAACGCACCGGTTTTACTGTTCTTTCCAATACCTGCCTAGCAGTAAAACTGAGATGAATTAACCATCGAGAACATTATTGTTTAATTGAAATTCAATATGGCATGCCAGTTAACTCTGCACGTCAACCGCTATTAATCTGCCGGTACAGTAATGGTTAAAGTAAAGAATGTGCTAGACGTTGTCGATGAAAACTCACGTATGTCTGATTATTCAGCAATCCTGCTCATCTTTTTTAAAGAGAACGTATTGAAAAGAATACCATTTTCGTCGTACTTACACGTGGAGATAATATGAAAATGGATCCAATTTTAATCGGAGCAAAATTGAACGGAACCAATTTTCGTTCGATTGGTTCGGACCGTGGCTGTACTTTTAACGTCATACATGTAGATGAATAAGTAAAATATAAGTTTCTAAATACATTTAAAGTTGTTACAATTATATTCGAGCAACATCAGGACATGATTGATATACTTACAGGAAAGTGAGTAGACGCCGTCCTAATGAAAAAAAAAATGTCTGACGACAAAGGTCGTCTCGTCTCACACAAGGTCCAATTTAAACTTTAGAATTATAACTATGGTGCATGTGGGCTCCAGTCGGTGCCACATATAGGTCTCCTTGCTCCACAATCTAAGACTATGTACCTGTGCATTGGCTGTGTCCGTTGCGAGTACTGCGCCATGTCTCGTGTTGCACAGCAGGCATGGCTAGGCGGCGCGCATGCCGCGGCAGGCGCGGCTCGCTAGCTACGCGCCATACCGGCGCTACCTCGCACAACACACACAAACACGGATGCACACGACACACCACTGCACACGACCGACACGACCGACGACACTGCACCGATAACCTGCCGACAAAAAAAAACCTGTCAGAAAAGAAGAAAAAAATTTAAGATTTTACGTTCTCAGAAACTGTACAAGGTCCTTTCAGTCGCAATACACGAAGTGACCCTAAAGCCCAGCACAGTATAACGAATAACCTGATACATCTATCCTAAAGTATCATTTCAGAAGACAAAACACGACATCCATAAAAGCAAAATATTTTTTACGTATCCAGAAACTTTACAAGATCCTATCACTATCAGTCCTATTATTGATATGAAAGTAACCTTAATGCCCCCAGCACAGTACTGACACCCAATAACACGATAGACTATAGACAAAACACGACGATCAAAACAGCAAAAGTTTTTTTTACACAGAAATTGTACAAGGTCTTTTCGGTTACAATTACGATATTAGAGGTGACCCTTGCGTAGCTCAGTACAGTCACTCAAAAGGCCAATACATCTTTCCTAAATCAATTACACCTGGGGATTGAACTCAGGAGTTCAGTTTGACAGCCAAGCATCGATCACTAGACTGATGAGGCGGTGCCATGTCAAAAACTTTTCAGTGAGTGACTTCTTCTTCTTTGGATCCTCGAGGGAGTTGTGTTTAGTAAGGTTTTATTATGGCTAGGTCCTGAAATAGAAATAATAAACCGAGAATGATGAGTGGGACGTGCCCAACCAGATTTATAAAAGCAGTAGGGGTTGGCTAAATCAGGAATCCGGGAGAATCCAATTAGATATTGTACACTTCTCTATTCCGAAACGTTTCGACATGTCTAGTGATTATTTCTTAAGATAGTGACTATAGAGAGAAGTCTAGAGTTAAAAGCCAGGCTCTTTAAAAAATATTATTGAAGATTTCCTTGCCTTACGTTCGGATGACTCATACCAAATTGGTTTGATATTTTTAGATGACACCTGAATGTCGAAGTCGAGACGCTTCCAAGTTCCAACAATCAGATTTGTAAATGCTAAAAAAAGCCTTAAAAAACTGCCAGTTTTTTGGCGTGCAGTCAAAACTTGGGAAAAGTTTAAGGAACGAATCGTGGGCGTACTCCGGAAGGGATTCGGGTCTTCGGGATGTGTGCATATCTGCTGAGAATGGGTACAAATATTTTCTATAGTAAATGTGAAGTGCAACGATTGTTAACCTTTTCCCCTTATATGTATATGGTATTAATACCAACGGTGTCGATGGACGCAAAAATACCATCTATGTGGGCAGGTGGGGGAGAGAATAGATAGGACGCAGTTGGCGTGAGTATTTTTAGTATTAGAACCACGTTATAACGTAACGGAAAAATAACGGTAGTCTTATATCACCTTGGTAACGATATAAAAGTGTTACCTCTTTTCTCACTGTGATAGAAACTATTTTGAAAGCTGAAGAACTGTTGTCAAAAGCGAGTGCTCTAACACCTTAGAGCACACGCTTTTGAGTTTCGAATCAAAATTCCAAAATCAGAAAGATGTAGTTAGAAAGACAGACCCAAAATCTTAACGATTAGAATAGGATACTGATGGACCAAAATAAGGACTGGGTCTAATCATACTATAATTCAGCAACAATCCTACAAAGAAGTGAGTCACATCACGAATATAGGGCTATGCATTGCTGCGACACTGACATTCCACAAGGCGACACTTTGGCAATCCAATTACACACACCAG
The DNA here is from genome assembly GCA_963855955.1 of Luperina nickerlii. Lineage (NCBI taxonomy): Eukaryota > Metazoa > Arthropoda > Insecta > Lepidoptera > Noctuidae > Luperina > Luperina nickerlii. The sequence goes on from OY979682.1 coordinate 10,547,262, forward strand.
TGGTGTCGTTTGTCCACGTGTTTGCAGGTCATTTTGCTGCTGTCGAGTTTGTATGTCGCCCATCAGACAGAAAGGTGAGCGTGTTTAATACTAATGGTCGTCTGCTGACGTGCCCTCCGGTATAAAAACGAAGTCATTATGACAGGAAACATGGATTGCCGCGGTCCCGCTGGGATTAATCATTGACATTGTTTCCAAATGACAGCGTAATCAGGGTAAATTCAGTTTGGTAGCTTAGGAACCTCATGTTCAAGTTGAACATGAGGCTCCTAATCTCGCGGATAGTTGAACAGTTCAACTATCCAATGGTGGTCAGAGTGCTGTTTCTATTGTAAATTTTTGGTCGTCTTTATAGTATGGAAAAATGTATTTTTTACCGAGAAACTACATATTCAAGGTTCTATTTTAAGTCTATGACACATATAGACGATTGTTGATTAGGTGAGTCTGTGTCTAATGCCTAAACGAAATTAGCAACGTAGGAAATCGACCGAAAGAAAACTGCAGAAACTGCGTTTATAGAATCCTAAAATTACGCTAGAGAAAAGAAAAAGAGTGCTAAAATTACGAAGTGGTTGAAAAACAGCCATAGCAAACCAATAATGGATATGGCTGGCTGGATATAAAATATAGGTCTTTCAGACGGAAACTAGGTCACGCGGTATACCTACAAACTTTATTTTTATTTGTAACCAGATAATGGGGAAATTGATTACGTATCTGCACGCTCGTTTTTCTCTTTATAGGGTAGACGGTTCCGAGCTAACGTTTCAGAATTGACCATTTGGCTTAGTAAGTTTAAGGTCTACTCAGCTCTCAGGGGATGACCTCTAGAAGTAGATAGAAGTGATAGAACTGGCAAAAGTCGTACCGTGGAGGTTCCTTAGATGAAAGTTCCTAAAAGCCTTCTACAAGGACCTAAGAACATCTTACTAGGACCATGATTAACCAGCAATCTTTGAAACCACGACATTGTCTGGAAAGTTGGTTAGAGGCAGTAGCAGCAGTCTATAGGCATATGTTCCCATGATTATCATGAGAAGTGAGAAAGGTATTTTGTCCAGTAAAAGAACTTTTCTCTTGCCATATTTTATACTAGGTATACTGTCAACACCTGCTTTCCTTGAGAGTTGAGGAGTTAATAAAATTAGAAGTAGTTGTGAACAAGACAAGAAGCTATAACATGGATGCAGGAACAGAGCATGGTTTGTTGGTAAGCTGTCTGTTACGTTGAGATCATCAAGCAGAAATCAGGATCATCATCATCTGCCTAACCTTTTCCAACTATGTTGGGGTCGGCTTCTAGTCTAACCGGGCACAGCAGAATACCATGTATTTTACATGAAGCAACTGCCTCTGTGACCTCCACAATCCGGTAACTGAGCAATACGATACGCCTTGGTAAGACTGGTTATCAGACTTTCGGGCTTTTGACTACCCGTAACGACTGTCAAAGATCTATATATGACAGCCGGGACCAACGGTTTAGTGTGCTTTTCAAGCAGAAATCAGGATATATGATGATATACATGGTGTATACCATCAATTAAGTAATCTAATCGTTTTATATAATACTAGCGACCCGCCCCGGCTTCGCACGGGTGCAATGCTGATGCTGCTTTAAAACTACTATCATACAATTATTTATCGTAACTTACTTACATTTACTGATACGTTGTCGCGCTGAAAAGCACGTTTTTATAATAAACGCGTCCGATCGCTGCTAAATTCAAAGTGCTATAGGGAAAACCGCGGCCTCAGACGCGCTATAATTTATAGGCACGCTCTTGCCGCACCGGGCGGCCGGCCGGTACCGCCGCAAACGCTACGTCCCGCAATTTTTAAATCTGTAATATCTTCGAAAATATTCACTTAAATCATACGGTGTAAAGGGCCATATAGATCTATATTAAATGAACAATGTATTCAAGGTATTTAATTGGTTAAGGATTAATGCTGTATTGGTTAAAATCGCTTCGAAAATTAGCCATTATTTGTCGTAAAAAGTAAATGACAAAAAAAAGTTATTGTGGGTTATCCATAAGAGATAGACATATACCATCACGGATTTTTCTGTAGACCTTTTCAATGTGTACAATACTTAGTACATTATTTTGATAAAACTCGTAGGGTTCAGCCTGCGTTTGCAATGTAAGCGGAAAAAATGTAATTATTTACGACATCACATTAGAAACCTCAAAAATAAAAGTACTTCTCCACTATTTAATGGATGTTATTATACATATAAACCTTCCTCTTAAATCACTCTATCTATTAAAAAAAACCGCATCAAAATCCGTTGCGTAGTTTCAAAGATTTAAGCATACAAAGGGACATAGGGACAGAGAAAGCGACTTTGTTTTATACTATGTAGTGATATGTATTATTGTATAGTTCAGTAGATTCCAATCACGGGTGGTGAAACTCGGGGGATATCATTAATTTAGTGTTACAGAACATAATCTTGTAATCCCTAGGGGCACAGCAGAGCTCTATCATCAACTATCGTTAACCTACAGACTGCTTGATCATTGAGGCGATGGGAATCGGAGAAATGCAGAGAAAGCAACTACTATATTTTTTCCACGAAATTCACATCAAGAGAATTTAGTGGAATTCTATTGGTTTGTATATACTTCCCCACTCCGATTTATTTATCTATACTAATATTATAAAGAGGTAAAGTTTGTTAGTTTGTATGGGGTGGGGGGGTTTGTTTATTATGGATGCGTGGGGGTTTGTTTGTTCGGGGTTGGAAGGGGGATCTATGGAACTGCCAGTTGGATTAAAAAAAATCTTTTTGCATTTAATAGCCCCATTCTTGAGGAAGGCTATAGGCTATTTAACTTCACACTACGACACTTAGGAGCCAAGCAAAAGGGGAAAAAAACGTCGGAAACAATGCTAAGTGAGAACGGAGTAGTAGTACGCGTACGCGTAGTGAGCGATGGGATGCGACGCGATGGGTCGGGGGCCGAAATTTCACGCGAAAGAAGTCGCGGGCAGTAGCTAGTTTACTCATATAACAATTCCTTGCAGCACTTACAGGTTACAGCAAAGCGAACAGCAAGCCAACAGCATAATATTCAACTAAAAGTAAACGTAATGCAAACATAAAGTATAGATTTACTGGACACTGGGCAATCAGGGTAGATAGGTTGCACAAAGTATATTCAGCATCATACCATCCTGACTACATCCAAAACTGGCCTGGGTCACCCTCACCCATAACATAGTTATCATAAACGTTGGTAAGGTGATTTCGCAACAACTGCGCTTGGCAATCGCCCATAGGTAAACGAATTACGTCTTTATTTTCATAACATTTTTAGTCGTCATGCCTGGCATAGGTATACAAACTATTTCAGTATGGCATTACTGTGACTCACAATAATAAAAGGTTATTTTGAATTCATATAAATTTCTGAGTTTATCTTGGACATACTGACATCGGTGAAGGAATTCACCAACCTGGACTTATAGTTAATCTAAACTAATGTCATAAAGAGTAAAGATTTGATTTTATTGTAAGTTTGTTTGTTACAATTTCAGGCTAAAACGGCTGAACAGATTTTGATGAAATTTGGATTAGGACATTTATATTTGAGGGGACTTGGGGGATTACCAATTCGTTATAGACTGGTGACTGCACTGCAATGACTGACGATGTTGAATTAAAGTTGAACAGCTTATTAACATTATAAAAGATGGTGGACCGTGGAATGGTCACCACAGAGAGGGGTTAGCTACAATTGCAAATGATGTAAACCGACTTTATTCATCATGGATTATTGTCAGTCTATTTAATAGGAAACCAGTTCTTATCCGTCTTAATGGTCGATTTGCTTACGTCATTCGTAAACCCCACTGTAAATAATTGTAAGGCAGGCAGGGGGAACTTCAGGACAACAAAATAACAAAAGCAGTTTGGGAAACTGAAACTAGTAACTACAGACGGATTTATATTACTGCGCAATATGGTAGGTACCTACCTACCTACGTAGTATGTTGATTTGTAGGTTTTTATTCGTAGTTATTACTACGTACAATTTTGGTCACATGTATGTTATTACCCATCGACAAAATATGCGAACATGTTCGGATTGCATAAGTTTTCAAAAGATACCTACTCGTACTGTATTAAGGCTCCTACAAACAGGCGCGACGCGCGTCGCGAATCGCGCGCGACACAAAAGCACCGCTTGTTACGCGACTTGCGGTGCCTTTGTGTCGCGTGTCGTGTCACGCCTGTTTGATGGAGCCTTTAACAATCTGCTAAAAATATCGGTCTTATCTCAGGAATTTTGAACGTAGAATGATAGGTAATTTTGTAGTTACTTAAAAGTTAAGGCTCCTGCAAACAGGCGCGACACGCGATACATATAATCGCGCGCGACACAAAGGGACCGCTCGTTGCGTGACTTGCGGTGTCTTTGTGTCTCGCGCGATTTTATCGCGTTTCGCGGCTGTTTGAAGGAGCCTTTATGGCTACCGGGCTGATTTTTTAATTTTTTCTTTCGATTTTTTAACGTCCAGAAATAAAAATAAGAACATTGCTTCTGGTAGACCGTACCATGGTATTGTGGGAGTCAATAACCTTCACCATGATTTTATTATGAAATACTTTAGTTGATAGGGATACATACGGGGCTACGGAACACATCGATTTTTTTTATTGGTAGGTTGGTTCTTGGTGAGAATATGGTTGTAAACCTGTCACTATTATCAAATAAAGTTTACATAAATTCCTTATTATGCACAGTTGCTTTTCCAATGCACTTTAGAGATTGGCAGAATGGTCGACATCGACTTTGCTTGGCATATTCAGAAATAGAATAGAATACAGGGTACCGACTGAGTAACTTGGAAATTGCGAAAAGTTGGGAGGTAAACTGGCAAGTGGCAACTGGCAATCGCCTGGTGCTCACAGAAAAAAAAGTCAGTTTTCGTGACGAGTAAAACCTCCTACAAACAGGCACGACTCGCGACGCGAATCGCGCGCGACACAAAGGCACCGCTCGTTGGGCGACTTGCGGTGCCTTTGTGTTGCGCGCGATTTTATCGCGTGTCGCGCCTATTTGAAGGAGCCTTAACCGTGTAGGTACTGTCTATAGTCTGTGTTGTGTGGCGTATTTTGAAAAGTAGGCAGGTACCTAGCTACTGACTATGTACACTATTAAAAGTACCTACTTACTGAATTAGGTATTGATAGGTACTGAGTACTGCTATGCGGATAGGTGACCGACAATGAGGCGAGGTTGAGCTATGAATATAGGTACCTATCTGTATCAGGTGACGATAAGCCGTCTTATTTGATATTCACGAGATAGCACTTTTAGCCACGTCACTTTTAATAGAAAATATATTTACGAGACCAACTTGCATTGAGAAGAAAGGGGTTTTGAGTGCCACCGAGCACTATCACAGTAATTTACGCATGAACGAAAATAAACTGGCATATCTTGACAATACTGGCTGTTTTATGAGTGGGAGTGTTGTGTTTAGAAACTACTCAACATATTTTCATGTTCGTAACTAAGTATCTTTGTTTTTTTTTTCACTATTTTCTAACTGGCCAGACATTTCAGTAACGTAGTTCGAGGACTACTCTGGTTTATATTAGGAACGGGCAAGTGCTAGCAGGTCGTTTGTCGTTGGCGCCGCGACTCCCCGAGCCCTGAACCGATATAGGCCTACGACAGCGGTCGAGGCTGGCCGTTCACACCAAAACCCAATTACACACGCACTATTGATCGGCATATGGTGCTGGTGTCGGATGCACAGCTATTTTAATGTTTGGCCAAAGGGCATTCCAAGATAAAAATAACGATGCCCGACCACCGGCGGCTGTCGCGACAACTTATCTTGAGCTTATCATGGCTTACATAAGCTGGAGCCAGCACGTGCACCACCAGGGTACCACGCCGTGCCTCACGCATTTATATAACTACACTTTACAAGAGAAAACTGACGCCGCGGTTATTTGCGCAGTTACCTAGAAACTTGATTTCGATGACGGAATAGGAAAAGTAGGGGGAACTTTGAGATAGTTTTCACCAGATTCTACCACGTCTAACGGTCAATCTGTATGAAATCTAAGCTGTGTATTATAAAAATAACGTTCTAGTACTCACCTTAGAGCCGAAAACAGACGTGTGAGCTCCCAACGGGACTTTGTTCACGGATTACAAGCACGGACACGCAACTCACACTCAAATATCACAAGATAGAAACAAAACAGACGGTCACACACCACTCCCTACAATAATCTATGTAACACAGGACTTTTTACGTAAAATGACACGTTTAGAGTTTTCGAAAAGTCCATTGAACTGTTTCGGTTGAAATTTACGTCCAGCGAAATTATAGGTACGGAATGGCAACGCTGTATAGACGACGTGTACATTGCGCGGCGCGGCCGCTACGCGGCGCTGCGGTCGGAGGGGGGCGGAGCCGAGCGTGACACGGCGGGCGCGCGAGCGAGACGCCGCTACGCACCACGAGTCACGACGCCACGTCGCAACAATATTTTTTTCACGGTGTGCTTATGGGATTCTATGTCGAAACTGCAACTGTTTAGATGGCGAAGACATTAGCGGATGGTGGCGAGTGGAGTGGCGACTGGTGACCTTTTCAGCGTATCGCCTGGTATCGCGTCACCGCGGGCGATAACGCGAGGTCGTCGGTCGAGCGCGCGACGTTGCCAACTCGCTGCGGCATTCGAGCCCACGTTTCCACAGATTACGAAAGTCGGCGAAATCCCTGTGGCCCTTTGATAGGTACCTGCCTAACGAACCTAGCCCTAGACACGCGAAGCCATGCGCTAACCTACATATAGACAAGCAAACGGTCGGCGTTACACAACACGCAGCCAATTCGACTTAACATTGTAACTTTCATGCGAATGGTGCAAAATGAGAGTTATTACGATGGCTTACCCCCTATGGCGCCGTTCCAGGTTTCACAATTTTTGCGAAATAGGACACCCGAGGGAGGAATTAGGTACCTAGCTTCAATGCAGCACTCTGTGCTTTAGTAAGTCCGGTTAGATAGGTATGGAGTCATATGTGCTATTGCGCCGTATCTAGCGTTTTCCCGAGCCATGCTATAGGTATTTATAGTTTAACAAGAAGTGCTCACGAAGAACTTTGTGTTACATGCAGAATGGAACGTGTTCGCTTAGCTTTAAATCAGTTGGTAATATTTAATGAGAATAATGGTTGGATCTAGAGAGCTGTAAGCGAAGGGGGCACTCCACAATGTAGGCATAGTATGGCGGTTAGGTGGAGCACACTGCACAAGAGTCTTGATAACGTATTGTGTTGAACACAGACACAGGTGTTAATCATTCAATATTGTTTTATGTGGACTCACCTACTTACCTATTATACATAGGTATCAAGCTATAAATACATTTCCAGTTTAGGTAAGCTTACATCTCATTGTACGAAAATCCTATACAATGCGAGGTCAGATAAAACTGAAAATGTAAAGCTTCATAATTATGTAGTCGTCTGTACAGTAAAATCAGACAAAAGCATACCGGTAGATCCTTAGGAAGTCTACGAGTAAACTATTATAATCGGAAAGATAACAAACGAAATATGCAATAACAGATGACGTACCTACCTAATAGGGTTACCAGATAAAAATATGATTTCTTTGCGATAAATTGAAAACTGTGAATTCAAATTGTGCCACAGCGCAGATGTGAACTTATTCAATTATGCTGATCGTCTTTCCTTGGAACAAGGATGAGTCAATAATATAATTGGTGCTTAGGTAGGTATGCCAGTTGTACCAGTTTCCTTAATGTGTTGGAAAATATTTATGACTAGCTTCTGCCTGCGACTGTCTGCGTGTTTCTTGTTTGAACATAAAATACAGGGAGGCAGGGACACATGATTCTAGAGACCCTAGAGTAAAAACTTTTCGTCTGTTATCAAAAAAGAAAACAGTGTTTCATAGAAAAGTGCAATACATACCTATGCGGTTAGAATGCATGGAACGGGTATTTCTTTTTAAAAACCGACGAAATACTTCTACGCATGGGGGTTCAGAATCATGTACCTACTGAATCCATAGTAAAAAAAAAATAAACGTAGGTATTTTCTTTCTTTCTTTCTAGCATGTTCATTTGTTCAAGTGTAATTTTTCGACGCAGCTTGATAATTTCGTGTTTCGTCAGTCAAACATGGAAGTTGATGGAACAGCCATTTTAGTTAATTTTATTTGTTTAAGATCTCCAACAAAAAATGTACACAATATATGTCACATAAAATAAAGGGAAATAATATCAGATATCAAGTAGGTGCACTCCTTCATATAAACTAAATTATTAAAGAACATAAAAAAAGAAATATAACGTGTAGATCATACTTAGTAAATACAAAAATAAATAGAATGAAGATAAATTATTGTAGGTAGTGATGACGAGATTCGCCTTTTGAAACACTAATGTCCGTTTTCACAAACACTAGGAAACACCTAAATAAAAGCAAGCTGTCAGCACACTCAGCACTGATCCGAGCGTTGAAAGACCACCAGCCCCAGTCTGCTCTTTTATTTAGGCATTTATTTAAGTGTTGCCTAGTGTCAGTGAATGGGGCAGTAGGTACTATCTTGTTCTCTGGCTACAAACAAAAGTTTAACAAGGTAGGTACAGACGCCAGCATATCAAGCTACTTCAATCTGTCAAATTTATTTAATAGATTTTCAACTTTATCGCTAAATCTTAAGGTTCAAAGTTGATTGGGAAAATTTGACAGTTTCGGGTAGCTTGATGTGCTGGCGTCTGTACCTACTTTCTTCTGTAATATTTATTTATTGTGTAGGTAGGTACCTACCTAGTTTATTTCAGTGCATGCGTGACAGTAGCGCTGACACTAAAAGTGTCAAGACGCTATTCTTGTGTGAGCAGCAGACCACACACGATTTTCGCAGAAAAGCTGGCCACAGCTGGGTCGTTAAAATCAAAGATCAACCATAGACATCACATTGTAGTTGCCATAAAGTAGAAGAACTACTGTGTGTATTATGCTTTATATTGCGTTGTTAGACGCGACCATATGCATTAGCATAATCAACATTCAGCCAATAATATTTCCACTGCTGTAGTATCTCTAAGTAGTCTGTGCACTGCTGGGACTCAGGCGTCCTCTCTTTGAGAGGGTGTGGGCTGTCAACATTGACTTATATATTACTAGCTGGTCAGCCTAGGCGATGATGTCAGCATTTCCTTCAAGTTGTCAGCATTTCCACAGATCTATGCGCTGTAAATCTGTAATGTAAAGTAACTAAGAAAAGAACTTAAGGGCCTTACAGGACCTAAACACAAAAAACGTTAGTTTTGGGAACAATAAAAGTATATAATCGACTACAGTAAACAAAATCAGAAAAATATATGATATTCTTCAGGATATTTGCTAGGTAGATAGTGTGTTGAAAACATAATACAAGTAATTTGATATGTCAGATTATTCTACAAGCAACATACTAAAATACTAGTGTTTTAATTTTTTAGTCCAAACAATAGATTTTTTGTAAATAGATAATTACTTCATATTTTGCAATAAATTACCAGCGTTGTGTCATCGCACTTCTTTTTCTTTTCTATGCAGTCCGACAGTGACCGCGCTTTAGGTCATGTAAGCCCCTTAAGGGTCTTTATTTTTTTGTGGATGGGAAGTCCTCAAATGACCCCTCCCGCTCTGGGTGGAGCGGAAAGGAGTGTCAGACTCTTACTGACTAAAACCCGCCCGTGTTCCTTCCTTAGCCCTTTATGTTCCGGGCCAGCGGTAACCCTTTCGGACAAACCCGCTGGCCCCTTAAGGGGCTTGGGGGAGAAATCTCTAGATACTCTTAAAATATATATTCCATTAAATGACAGCAGCTTCTCATTTAATTACATAAAATAAAACAGAGCGCTGTCTGCTTTAAGTGTGCCATATTATATACAAAACGTTAAAAAATATGAAATTAAAAGTGCACATGTTTCCCGACCGTTATGACTTTTGACTAGGGTAACCACGACACGGCCGGTACCGGGTTTGATGGACATACCGCGTTCTGTCTGCCACAAAGTCTAACATTTAAATTTCAAACTGACGTTCGAAGCATTTCGATTTCCTGGTTGCACGCATTCTCTGTCGCGAATGAAATCTATAGTTACCTATTTGTACGAGTATATATCTGAAAGTAGAGTAGGAAATATTGAAAAATGACTACCATCTTGCTATGTTTGTAATTAAAATATGGCATTGCGTAATGCCTGAGCGACAAATGATGTTCGACACTTCTGCAATAAGTTATTTACGTTTATGCAAATTAAATTTGCCGGAAAACATGAAGCAGCCACTGATTTTGAGAAATTAAAAAGCCGTCATAAAATTTCTAAAAAATTGCGCCAGACCTACTAGCGCCATCTTCATATTGGCACAAACAGCTCGATTATTCTTCGTTACGAAATATAGCGTACCATTTCTACGACTGATATTAATTATAATGTTGCAATAAAACCATATCTAATACAATTCAAACAAGTTGGCTTGTATCCAGAGCGTTGTGTTGTGTCCCTATCTGTATGCACAAATAAATAAGATTGCGCTATCTGTTTGTGATCTCAGTTTCAGTGTGACTTGTGATAAAGAGCAAAAACTAGACAGTGCGTGTAATTATTTTATAGCAGCCGTCAAGAATGGCCTAACTTGTCGACAAGCCGACGACTCTGATGGAGCTGCGTTTTCCATTAGCAAGTAAATTAGAGCATATACGTAGAGCAAGTAAACCGGTAAACTAGATCTAAAACAGAACAACAGAAAACGGACAAAGCATGAGAAAGTTTAGAAGCCTATCATTAGTTGAAATCAGCAACCTGCTTTATATAAACTCTCAAAACCGGTGTAACATAGCCAGAACTTCACGTTCTAACAGAGCTAGCCTTATTTAACTTTTTCTTCTTATCTAAACTCCTCGTTAACTGAACACAACGCGGACAAAGTCAAAGGATCCAGCATGCCGTAATTATATTACTTCTTTGTTTACTTTCGACCAAGCGAACGCTCTTAGTCATCTATGCTGTTTATAGACATACATACAATCGTGTTTTATTGTTATATCAAAACAGAAGCTGGAAATACAAATAGAAAAGACATCGGTAGCTTGTATGACTTGTATTACTGCTAATAATAAAAGATCTCGTATATGTGGGGTGTGACCGTGTGAGGATAGGAGACGCCTCGCACTTTATTCTTTTTAGGGTTCCGTACCCAAAGGGTAAAAACGGGACCCTATTACTAAGACTATACCGTCCGTCTGTATGTCTGTCTGTCACCAGGCTGTATCTCATGAACCGTGATAGCTAGACAGTCGAAATTTACACAGATGATGTATTTCTGTTGCCGCTATAACAACAAATAATAAAAATAAAGTAAAGCAAAAATTTAAAGGGAAACGTTTTTTTCGGCGTTTTATGCCTTGTGGTACGGAACCCTTCGTGTGCGAGTCCGACTAGCACTTGACCGGTTTTTTATAAACAGTCGTAAAAAGAAAGTTATGGGGTCACTGAAGCTATGTCCGACATTGGGGTAAATAAATCCGGCCGAGAAAAATATCTTGCTTAGATCTCGGTTCTCAACGAAAAGATGAATTAATATGTAAGTATTATAAAACGCCATTTAAACAAAAGATCTAAGTACAATAAGGTAAAATATAAACACAGTGGACTTGTATTCAATTCAAATATGCTGGAATAGACTGTAGTTTGACTGTGGCTTAAATCATTTGTAGGCCAAAGTGTCCAAAAAACCATTGAATTTTTATTACCACTATAATTAAATTTGTCTTGTTTGCATTGAATATGGAAACCTGGAAATCCTGCTACCAATAAATCTAGACTTCTATTATTGCTTGCTTGCTTATTTTTTCTATTGTTGTCCACAGTGCCCGCCCATTGCTAGATCTGCCTTCCTACTAAGTTATCCACTTATCTCTAGTTCACTTGTTTTTGGCATCCTTGAGGATGCCAAAAACAAGTGAAAAAAAACACCACGTTAGCCGACAAGAGCCAAAATCGAATCGTTGACGATTAGATTTTTGACTCTTGTCGGCTATCGTGGTGTAGTCCCTGCCAACTACCTATCAAAGCTTTTTGATCTTCTAGACAGTTCTAGCCTGAAGCAAGGCATAATTGTCAAAGTATGTAGAATAGAATATTCTTTATTATGTACATCATATAAATCAGTAGTGTAGTGTAGTCATCTCATTTGACTGAATTGCAGAAATTAAAACATAAATTGCTATGATGTGGAGACTATGTCGCTAGAGTACTCATCTCTGCTTTCTTTTTGCATAAATAACTACGAACACAGTGCGAACATTGTACCTATCATAGTTGCATGTTTCCATAGAAACGAACCACAAAGCATGCATAATTGTCTATGCTAAACTAGCACTCCTTTCAATTCCAGTCATATGTATGTATATATACCTATATTTACGGCTTGAGTCTAGAAACTGCTGAACATAATAAACATGTATAGTTAATTGTATGTAACTGCAAGACCAATTAGGTGTACGGAAACGTTATCACATCTTCACGCTGAGTTGGATGCGGTATCGTGTATTCAATTACACACACCACACAGACATATATGCCTATGTGTGCACGAAGCCTGTTTAAAAAACTGAGATTTTATCGTGCGATAAAATCTCAGTTTTTTAAACGGACAAGCAGTTTTATTTATTCTTCAAGTAGCCTGTTTATTTACTTTTACTACTCGTGGATGTTTCCCAGTAAGTCCAAACACTAGGCTTGATCCAACTTAGCTAAAAGGCTAGTTTTCGCTTGGCCACGAATGCTGTTCTTTTTGGTACTATTCCAACCATTTACTATTATACTGAAGCCATCGGCATACTCTTGCCAAGCCTAAACAAGTTAACTTATTTCTTTTAATTGGTAATGGCAGCGGCCATACCGCATATTTACGTAACGGTCGCTTTAAAATGCGTAGCTTTAATACATAAGATTTTCTATCCATACGAAAAGCTAAACTGTTGGTTTTCCTGCGATAATGAAAGTTGCGAAATCATAACTAAGTTTTATTTCAAAATCAATTCACGTGAAAACTCTACCAGCTGTTTTCTTATTATTTTACAAAGATCAACAGGGCACGAGGCATGAGCGTAAAAGTAGTACGTGTCGCTCGCGTTGGCGGGTGAAAATCAATGTAGCCCAAAGAAAATTAAGTTGGAGGGCTGCTGAGGCCGTTTCTGTAATTACAGCTGCGAGTAGGACTTCCGCGAAGGTCGTCACCCCGGGCCGCCCCACACCAGGCAGAGCCCCGCCCGCCCCGCATCGCCCCTCTTTCACCCCCATACCACACTAGAACCACCAACATTCACGTATACGTTAAGACTTAACATGACACGTGGATTTGCGGCGAGTAATTCAAAGCTTGAAACTTTGAACGGGAGTTTTGAAAGTCTTACCTAGGGAGGGATTTGTTTACGTCATAACAAGTATTTTGTTTAGATATTAATTATTAAAAGAGAATTATTGTAATGAAAATGTTCTCGTTACTCAATCTAATTATCTACAGTATTATTTACTCATAGTATTTTTAAATTTGAGTTAGAAAAAATAAAAATATCCGCAGAAAAACAATAGCATGGTTACAGCAACCGAGCCCGGGGTGTGGAAACTGGAAGGTGCTTTTATTTCTAAAATAAACAAACGAATAGCTGTCCTTTAGAATTTACGCAACCCGTTCGTGATGGAGAACTTTTTAAAATATTTTTTTTTACGTACATATGTATCTCGGCTCGGAAAACGGGTGTCGCATGTCGATTCATAACGGTTCATTTCCGAAACCAGGTACCATCTACCAGGTACCTTATCAATTTAATGTAGCAAACCAGGTTTAGCAACATTTTTTTTAAACAAGTAGGTAATGGAAAAGAGCTTCTTGGATAGGTACTAACAATACCTATCTAAAGGTGCGTCCACACTGTGTATTATAACATGTTACTAAACTTAGTTATATAACATGGTTCTATAGAGAAGTTAGCAATGTTAAATAATTTGGACGTGTTATTTAGCATAAGTTTATGTGTTGTATAAAATAATCTAGACGCACCCTAAAATTAGAAAATCAATGCCTTCTAAATACGGGCGGTGCCTACGATTATTTATTGGGTTTCGAAACCATAGATCCAATTTTGTAGTTAAGAAGTACTTTCACATAGGTAGGTACTAAAAATATCGATACTATACTTACCAACCGAGTTATTCAGGCAAGCGTGGAGAGCGGAGACCTATAAAGAGGCTCGGCGGGTGGATACAGGTTGATTAAATAGCGAAGGGGATCACTGGGATGAAAAGGGGTAGAACATTCTCGACTCGCCGAGGGGCGTTCTACTGTGATATGAAACGAAAATACAGCCTCAAATTTCAACATTTTCAAGAAAAAAATTGTTTTAAACGTATAATTTGCTGGCTATTTTCGGCACAGCTTTTGAAATACCTTATACATACGTTGAAAACATTGCCTTTCGTGACGAAAGAACGCTGCATGGAAACAACTTCCTGATTTTTATAATGTGTCAATAGGGGAGCATTTTACCGACATTAAAATGACATAATTAGATATCATTATTGAGCCCTTTTATTTCATATAGGTACGCGATACGTGTTTCATTGTGAAAAATGAAATGTGTGCAATGTAGCAAGCGAAGGCGGGAGAGGCGTGTTCGAATTTCAAAGCAGTGACAGGTGCGCCATTTTGGAAATAAATTCTGGTGACGCCATGCCAGGAGCGAGCGCGGCGAACCGTAAAATGATTGAAGAAACTGTTTAGTGCTTTCGCGTTTAATCGTGTCTTGCTTTGTACCTAAATCTTAGCAAAGCATCTTTCTCTTCATGGATTCAACTTACTTTTGTAAAGTAATTACGTAATTACCTTAGAATTAGAACCAGAATCATCTCTAAGTTTTTAGGGTGGTGGTAGGTAATCCAAGCTAGAATAAGACACCCAAAAAAAAAACGCAGGTATTAACGAGCTACTTCTTGGAATCCTGCCTAAACTTCGTCGCTTTCAGCAACCAATAAATATAAACTAGTGCATTTACATAAGTAGGTACTTACTGATAGTAATTAGTGGTACGTCCTGGTTCTTATCTTATCATGCTGCGGGTTTGTTGACAGCTTTCACCAGGATATTGTTTTTATCTTGTCAAGCATCAAAATCAATAACGTATAGGTAGATCTATCGATACAAATGAAGTCAGTTATTTATTAAGTAGGTACTTTTCTATGGTTGCGATAAAAGAGAAAAGAAAAGAAAAAATCGCACTGATTAAATATCCGGTCTCTCAAAGTTCTTTCTTGGTTTAATTAAATGAAACTATTATTAGTTTTCTTTCTGTTCCAGCCAGTACCTCCCACAGCCACGTGAATTCTAGTTACAACAGACGTCATCGGCCTGATGCCTTCCACGACCCTTATGGCCTCGTGGGAAGACAAACAACTGACGCATCATATAGCCATACTTCTCAGTGTGTATAGCTAGCTGTACAGTGTACAGGGCTCTTTTGGCGCGCGGCCAAAATCGGAACTAACGCCGCCATCTTGTTTTTTCAATAAACACAAAAAAATTGCACAATTTATATTTCACATAACCACTATACGTAAGTAGAACATTATTGTTACCGCGCCTAGAAGTGCCATAGAACGTAGCCACTGCATAGACAACCCAGCCATATCAATACGTAGTACATATATATTGTTACTGGCCGGTCACATGCAGCAGTAACGCATCCAGTTTATTGATTTCAGACCCAAGCGGTGACCCATTTGAGTTGACTCCAGCGGCGGTTTATGTCCACACTGACGCTAAACTTAGGTTTTTATTTCTGATCAGATCGTTGGTACTTACACAATTTAGTACTAGTTGGCTAGTATACAAAGTACCCAAATATTAGTTCTTACTATTAGTTTGGCTGATGCATACCAACCTTGGAGTACCTATGTAAGGTTCGTAGCTGGTAGTGTTCTGCTGTTTCTGCCTATCCTGATGAGAAGAAGGCGTGAGCCTATGTATGTAATACCTACCTAACAACAGCTTCTTCATAGGTATTACCCATCCATACTTACTATATTATATACTACTAGGGCACTTACGGTTCACAATACTTTCTGTATTGCGAAAAAAAGTTTTACCAGTTATATTTGAAAATATGGCATGGAATGGAGGAGGGAGGGGTGGTGGAGGGAGGGGGGGTTCAATGGATCAGACCGGAATAAATCGATTATGTGTAAGTAAAAATAGGTACCGTTCCAATTTAAAAATTTCCCTCCACATTGCGAGCTAATTTAAATTATTGTATCTCATTAAAAAAAGGATCTGCGCCGGAAACATTTTCGCGCTATGTTTTTTTACGATTTCAAGTGTCGCCTGAAACCGGACGAATCGTACGATAGACTTCAAATGGCATTCATGGATGCAGGCCCTTCTAAGGCAACCGTGTATCGTTGGTATAACGAATTCAAGCGCGGTCGACTAACTTTGGGGGATGAAGAAAGAAGTGGTCGCCCTTTGACGGCTGTTATGGAAGAAAACGTGCTACTTAGCAGTGAAAAATTTAATTCCAGACAATAGGCGAGTTACGTATCAAGAGATTCAGCACATACTGCAGGTTGTATCGGGAAGCCTTCACGAAATTCTACACGTGTATCTTCGCGTGAGGAGAATAGTTTCCCGCTGGGTGCCGCACAACCTCACCGATGCTCAGAAGCAGGCCCGGGTGGAATGGTGCCAAACAAATTTGAAGCAGGCTCACCTCGGCATGTTTACGACATCATTACAGGTGATGAGTCTTGGATTTATCAATACGATACAGAAACGAAGCGCCAGTCGACGGTTTGGGTGTTTCAAAACGAATCAACGCCTGCCAAAGTGAAGCGATCTAGAAGCGGGGGGAAGATTTTGATCGCGAGCTTTTTCAATTTGACTGGATACTTGGTGTCAATTCCTTTACGGAACCAAAGAAGCATCAACGCTGAATGGTATACCTACTACCAAATACTTGGCAAAAGTTTTCTCTGTTGTGAGCAACAAGCGCCTTCGCACACCGTGTCCAAAACGAGGGACTTCCTGGACAGCACGCCGCCAGTCAAACTCCTGGGTCACCCTCCTTACAGCCCTGACCTAGCACCGCGCTTCTATTTATTTCCAAAAATAAAAAATCTGCTCAAAGAGATACAATTATCGTCGCCGGAAGATGCGCTGTCAGCGTTCGAGCAGGCTATAAACGAGGTATCACGGTACACGCTCTATCTGTAAACTGTATCATCATAGGTACACCACCTAACTGTACCTATCTGAGAATGCATAGTGCACTGTGCAAATATTATACAACGTGTAACGTTAAATGCGCAAAACCTCTTAAGAGGTCATTGTACTCACCATTGTGAACAACTTTTACTATGGGACCAAACTTGCAATAGCAAAAAAAAATCAGCTGTTTAGTACATTTTGACGAGGGAACAACTAATTTCTTTTCGTGTTTTCAGCTTGGGTCCCATAGTAAAAGTTGTTCATAATGATGAGTACACACTACACAGGTACACAGGTTTTACGCATTTAACGTTACACCTTGTATACTAGCTGTGCCCGCGATTTCGTTTGCGTGCATTTCGGAAACAATAAGTACCTTATGTTCTTTTTCTAAAATAAAATTAAGCCTACGCCTTAAAACATCAGCTATATATGCCAGTGAAAGTCCCGTCAAAATCGGTCCAGCCCTTTCGGAGATTGATTTTTTGTTATATTATATGTATAAGTACCGTACTTATATACTTTCATTGCATTTTAAAAAGCTGTTATTTTGAGTTTTTGACATTACAATTACATATATCTATTATGTTACAAACAGACACTTTAATTTTATTTATTTGTTAACTTACAAATAAATAAAAATGTCATAAGACGAGAGCTGCCTACCGAGAACCAATTTCAGATTTAATCATGTTCTACAGACGGAATTAGACGAGGCATTCCAACTACGGTACCACCAAGTTAGTGGAAGGCTCTTGACCTAATAGTCCTCAGGAAGGATTGCTCAGGATATTAGCAGTGCCTTTAAAACTTCCAACTTAATAGTAGGTACCTACCTATGCTGCCGTGCTAAGCACAAAAGCGGTATCTCAAAAAAATTTGTAAAGTTGATTTTTGTGGTATAGGATAGCTTAAAGAAATATGCACCCAATGAGCTCAGCCAAATAACGGTATCTTAATAAAAAAGTCCCTAGAAAGGTGTTCCCTATCTCAGCTTTACCTCAAATCACTGAGAGAATAAAAAACAAAACGTCAATTTTCTCGAAACTAGCTTTTCTTGAGATACCGCTTTTGCGTTTAGCACGGCAGTATGAGTGTTTACAACAACATGAACGCTTCATTAAATTACTGCAATTTTTTTTAGGAAACTCGCACCTGAATCAATCTTCACCTCAACCTGAATCACTTTGAAGGATATTGCTAATCCATTGCTTTATGTTCGAAAAATTTGTCTGCTCATAGTGCTCATTGACGTAAATAACGCAATGCATGTTGTTGAACTGTCAAAATGAAAGTCATTGCTACCGTGAGTGTGTTACAATGCGTGCCACGAAAGATGAGACTTGACCCCGCCTCCCCCGCTCTCTCCGCCGCCCCTATGACGTCCGGTCCCGTCCCGCACTCAGACCTCATACCGCTAAAGATACCTAAAATCGTGTTCTGCGCATGTCAAACCACGTGGTGTGTCAAGTCTCATCTTTCGTGGCACGCATTGTACGCGATTACCCTGCAGGATATTAGTATTAGCAGTACCTACCAAACTTGCAACTTAATACTTTGTATTGCGTATTTAAACGCAATATTAAGTTGCAAGTTTGGTAGGTTTTAAAACAACGTAGGTAAATACTTCATTGATCCTACCATCTATCTTTTTAGGAAACCTGTCAATAAAGTTCAAAGATAGTTAGATGTTTATTCCTATGTCTGCTTAGCCACTATTTACATGGCAGTTTTTGTTAGCTCTTTGCAATAAAAATGAACCAAAGAACTCGAGATAATGAATTACGTTACCACGGTAGATACCAACAGCGTACCTATTTCAATGTGTGTTTGCAAAAAAATGCAAGCGTCTCATTTTGTTCAACTGTATTTTAATAGGTACCTAAATCATTAGAATAGACTCCAGACAACGAAACTGCAGACAAAAGAACGCTAAAATACATTTCAGAAATCATACACCTCCATCCGAGGTTCATGTTTTAAAGTAAGTACAATGTTACTTATCGTAAAAAAATACGCGATTATTGTGTCGGGCTCGGGAATGGAGCAAGCATACGCGCTACCGCATCTAGGCCCGCGCGCCGAGTACTGGCTGGCCGAGCCTGCTGCCTGAGCCGAACTCGGCAGTCGGCACAAGAATGTCGGGGCTGCCAGCTCAAAGATAAATCTCCCCAGAAATTAAGTGATAATATTTAGGTGCTCATGTCATTTGAACTGCAAGATTTATAGATCCTGGTTTAGGTTATTGGAGTTTTTGTGGAACATAATCATTGACTTTTTGAGAACCCATAAAAAATTGAACACCGTCAATCGGTGAGTGCTACTTAGACTTAAGGCACGTACAAACAGGCGCGACACGCGATATAATCGCGCGCGACACAAAGGCACCGCTCGTTGCGTGCCTTGCGATGCCTTTGTGTCGCGCGCGATTTTATCGCGTGTCGCGCCTGTTTGAAGGAGCCTTTTACACACCACGGAATCGTCATAATTGCAGAAGGTATTATCATGTGCTGTTATGTAAGTAAGTACTCATTTGGTTTATGAATTTTCAAGTTTGAAAGGAATACTGTTTCTGCTGGAACTTTATCGTCTCAAATACCACTTTTTACCTGTGGAATTCTTTGACGTCCTTTTTCAGCTGTTTCATTTATTCAATTACGTGTTTCGCGTGTCTACCACAATAACGTCAAAGTATTTTTATTTATTCTTTTATTAAACAAAAAATAGAAACGCCTCCAAATCTATTCCTGTTCGTTTTCTCTTAAAATGGGCAAGTTGTGCGCGCTAGCAATAATACCGGTTCACGTTCGAAATTCAAAGTGCTCGCCAGCGGTTGCGAGCTGGCAACGTCGCGGCGACCGACACAACGCGGTATAAATAGGTGGGTGGTTCATAACTGCCAAGATAATCTTCGGCCTGACAAGACGCTTTTTATTTTTTACATTTATGTACTGGCCGACGCCTGGGTTGGACGGACTTCTAAAATATTCATATCCCTCAACTGGAATTCATTGCTTAAATCAATATAAGTGAGTCCATTCATGAAAACAGAAACTGCTTCTGGGCGCATCGAAATCGGAATATACCTACTTACATAATATTCTGTTCCCAATTTTATCAGTTACAGCTAGAGTGAAAAGTTTGTTCACATATGTAGGTAGTTTATCCATCACATAACTGCATATTCGCGAAGTTGTGACTCGCCGTAATGACCCTATATCTACATACAATCTATATGCTAGTGTTCATGGCACAGCATAAAAGTACTTTTAATATTATGCAGATACTGAGAATATATGGGCCGTGGAATTGTATACCTAAATATGATATTTTGGCATTCGTTGCAGATATTTCATATTGTGTGGTGTTAAATGAAAAAATGTGTAAAAGCAGCAGGGTGAGAATTCAGGATAACCTGTCATTTCGAACGACAAACGGACAATTACCGCTCTGCTCCGTTGCTATCATAACCAAGATACCGTCTATCTTTAAGCCACGTCATCTCGTGTTAAACTGTACCTAATTTCTTCAACAAATCATTCTTGTTTCTCGCCTCAAAGCAATTTATGATTGGTAGATGGCAATCGATGCGTCATCTCCTAATGTTATTTTAAAACCACAGCATAGACTAGACTCACTTGTGTAGTCTTTGTCATTATGGAAATGATTTTAGGCGTTGGATTCAGGTACTATTATTTACTGTCATTAATTCTCCGTTTGACGTCACAACGCGAACGGTGTGAATGGAAACAATGGATTCAAATAATGTAATTCTTTCGCTTATAATGTCTTTATGTCGTTCTACTAACTGTAGAGATTCGTAACTTTCACCTATCAGCTTCCCACTAAAGTTGCAACCAGTTGTCGGTGTAAAACGCGATGTGGGCGCGTAACAAGGCACGTTAGCTATCGTAGATCGACAGCATGGGCTACCGTTGTTACTAACACATTAGATCTGTCTCAGGTAGAGAAGGGAACAACGCTTGGCATTGTCCTTGAGGCGTCTTACGGCTGGCATACCTCCTCTCGCTATGCACATTTATTGAGCTCCTCATGCGTGCTCTTCGATTGGAGGTCATGAAATTGTTTTAGTAATTTCTAAAAAACGAAGATCTTTCATTCGCCTGCTTTATTGATTTAGAGGAGTTGAAGCTGAGATTCTTCAATACAACTAACAACAAAAACTTATGCTACAAACTGGTCGAAAATATACACCAGCAAGTGTCTGCCTTCTCAACACACACTGCATGACATTAAAAATTGAAGCCAGAAAAATTCGTACCTAGCAATTCATGCGCCACAATATCTGACATTTTCTTGATAACGACTTATTTTTTTCTCACCCAGTAATTGAATGAACCGTCCATAACGTGGGCGAGTTATTTATCTACGACAGAATAATGAATGACGGATTTCTTTGACGTCGACACCACATTACAAAGTTGTTATGTTCGCCATTTTAGCCCAGTGAAACATTTTATTTATCGGGCACAATTTTACAATATTCCCCCCAAGCTAATTTTATCCAGGCTGTCCAAGGAATTGAAGGAAACCCAGAGTTATTAGTATGAAATACAATTTGGAAAACAATGGTATGATATAAAAATTGGGCTGTGTTTGGATTTTACTAGGTAGAATGACGGAGTTGCTTATTAAATATTTTAACTTTTTAATTAAAATTAAAGATCAAGTGCCCTCGTATCTTTTACATGTACAAATCAACAATCATTGAGCTCACAATTTGTTATGAAGGCATTTGAAGTGTTTCTAGGACAGTGAATAAAAATTAAATAAAATACTTCTATAGTCCCCTCCACGTCTCTTTAATTAAATGTTTTTCAACTAACTTCGAACTTATCCAAAATTTCTGAGAAATGTTTTCTCAGCAAATAAGTAGGTATTTACGTAACACTCAACTCAACGAAAGAAATCTGATTGTAAAGAAACTCTGAGTGTATTTCTCGTACGGGGAAACTCCTGTTGGCCTTAAACGCGGCGTCGATCGATCGTGCGACGTTGCCGCTCTGTGGCCGGGCCCGCCGCCGCCGCCGCCGCCGCCCGCTCCGCAAAACTTACTGTTTATTTTTATTGTTGCCAATCAATTATTATGAAGGAATAATGACACCTGCCTACTTACATAGTAACCTCTCCGCTCTCAATTGACTATTTTAATTTGAAATGTAGGTAAGGCAGGTATGCACATAGATAACTGTTAAAATTAGAAACAGTTTTCTTCCAGGCAGGGACAGGGAGATACATTAATGATTTACGGAGGTGGCGTCTGTGGTGAGTAATTCAGACTCCATTGCAATTTAAAACCACTAGTAACCTATTGTTATTGTCAGAATTCTGGGAATCCAAACTCATTTATAGTCTATGTAGATGACATACTTGTATGTGGTTGATTGTCCATAACCAAGCCAAGGCTGATGACAAAACAGTCACAGTCATGACTTGACTTGCATAGCTAAATGTTCATCTCTCCACATTATATTGACTCGATGACCTTTCAACGCCTCTGCAAGTCTGCAGAATAACCATAACATAGCAGTCGTCAGTTGATCACTAACAATGAGAACAATTACACAACTTTCAGATGGTAAGATAGGTATCCAAAGTCTAAATATTAAAAAACATACACAAAGAAACCGTTTCCCACCAATAACACTGTTGGAAAAAGATTTCTCTCGTCAAATACCTATTTATTATTTTTAATACGAAACTTATTTTAAATGTTGGGCTAAATCCGTAACCTTTTATAGGTACATAATTATAATGGCTATAAATAGGCATAAAATAAAAATAAACTACGTTGCACGTACTAGGGAGGTTGTACTGGTACTGATTTAATTAAATTGCCCTAATTTTAGGGAAATTATTTTATTACAATGGCAATATTTATGTTTTGTGAACTCGTGTATGATTTGCATTTTTCATGTTTTATTTTTTTAATCATGTTATTTAAATAATTAGACTTGACTATCTACAAAATTTTAGTCAAAATATTTAAAACTTGTATCTCTGCACTTATGCGTTATCGTATACTGCGCTACGGCTTATCACGCACACATACACAACTCTCCGTTTATACGGAATTTAGCGGGGGGAACCCAGTCGCGTCAGGAACATTGCTTGCTGTGAACGTACGGCCATTTTAATGCAGGCTGCATTAAAATGGCGAAAAAAGTTTGTTCTGTGTTTGGCTGCAGCAACACAAATGTCGACAAGCCCAAGATATCGTTTTTTTCGCTGCCTTCAGAAGATGACAGGTAAGTAGGTCGATTTTGGTAAAATTTTTCAGTCAGTCACTTTTAAGGTTAAAGTCCAAGATCAGTCCAGATTTTCCGGATATGACCATCCGCACTTTATCCGGATTTTTCGGGGATTTTATTTAGACAATAAAAACGTTCATTGTGTAACTACTGAAAAACGGAAAGAATAAAATAAAAGTAAAATGTCCGGACTTTTTTGCACCTATCCGACTTTTTGTCAGGACTTTTCAAATTTCGAAATTTTATGGTAACCCTAGAGTGACTACTCATTTTGTTCCTATTCTTTGAAATTCGCAATATCCGCTAAAGGTGTAAAAGTAACGAAATAAAACGTACCCGTATGTATTCGTTACTATAAAAATTAGTACTCGTTACTATCGTATCGTTACGTTACTCGTTACTTCTGATACCTCATAACATGCTATGTTATGTTAGAGCAACGAATCAAGTCGTATTCGTATTGCGTACGCGTACAGTATGACGTCGCGGCTTCATCGCAACATTCGTAATTTGTAGAAAACATACTTATACATTACATACCAAGCTGCCTAAGGTGCATTTTTTCCGTATTTTGAACCAGAGTTGTGTTAAAGTTATACTAAATTTAGTTTGATTTATAATAGGTAACTGTAGAACTACAAGTAAACTGTTGACGGAATCTAGAAATTGGTTTTCCGTTTTTTTTTAGAATCTACTTTTGAATTTGGTTTAAATACGCGATAATAAAAAAACAAAAACATACATACTTACATATTTTTAATTTGTAAAAAATATTTTCTTACCTTGTTTATTTGTTTCTCATCCAATTTAAAACTTCGTCTACACACACAATAGGCACCTTTAATAAACATAAACAAACATCGCTCTTTAGAACGTACGTTTTTAAATTCAGCGAATAAGTGCGCGCATGCGTAAAACATACGACCAGCAAATGTTTCAATAATATACGCATCAACGATACTTGCGTGAACTGAACCAATGTACCTATAGGTGCCCGTACTACGAAAAATGCGAGTAACGAAATGCATTCGTGAGTAACGTTTCGTTACTCGGTACTAGACGGCGCACCCGTTACTCAGTAACGAATACATACGGTTTGCTACAGCTTTAATATCCGCACCCCGAACTCGACCAATTTGCACTTTACCTTCTTTATTTAATTTTACATGACTGTATACTTGTTGTTTGAATGCTCGTTTGCCTACATTACATATATCGTTCAGCATACATAGGTACATACATATACATATTACACTCACATCTCACATGCTCGACGGTATGCGGCGGACGGAGGGGTCGCGTCACCCACGTGACTGCCAGCCATTTTACAATACAAATACGCACATAATTATATGTAATATACATGAGTGTTATACATAGACACACAGCTGCACCAGACCGCATTCGGTTTATTTTCAATTCGTTTCTAGGTTTCTGTATCTCATTTTCATCATCATCATTTTTAGCCGAAAAATATCGACTGCTGGAAATAAGCCACTTCGACCGGTTCTGTGCTTCTCGGATACAGCGGATTCTTTAGTGCTCGTCATTTTTGAGGGGTTTGCCGTAATCGCCACGCTTGGCAGGCAGGTTGGCGACCGCAGTATGGTCGTCACATAGCGTCAGCAAAGTTGGTGTCCAAAAAACGCTCTCTAGGAAAACTAGAGATCCATAATTTTCATGACGTCCGTCATTGCGGCCGTTATGTGGCGGCCACCGCTCTTCTAGGAAACAAAACAATAGCTTAAGTCAAGAGTTCCGTCGACGTTTTTAGTTTTAGTAGTAGTAGAGCTCTCCGAGGAGGAGGTCGTCCAGATAGTCGCATTTCTTGCTTACACGGAAAAAAATCGGAAATGACGATAATATCCGATAGAATCTTCGATTTAAATGATAAATGATTTTATTTCTGTAAGTAGGTTTCTAAAATACTTTTACACGTCAATCATATTTTAAAAACTAGATGAGATTGGCGTTTCCTATCTGACTACTCAGAGAAGAAAGGCCGAAACAATCTCAGAGGTCAGTTTCTTTTAAAGTCCTGACATAATCTTGGTCAGATCATGTGACGACCATGTAGATTGGTGTCTGAAATGGTCTTTTGAGCAAAGAACCTCATACATGTCGATTTGTGTTGTAGATTGGCCTTTAATTAAAATGAACGAAAGCGAACGAAAGACTCAGAATTTTCACAATAGGGGCCTATTGTAATAATTCTGAGTCTGTTCGTCTTTATCACACCGTCTGTTTTCCGGCTATGATAGGTTAGGTTTAGATCTATCTAACCTAGCCTTTTCTTAGGTAAACCCAACCTTACAAAAGTGTACGGGCGGGTAGGCGCTATTTCATAAAACATACCTACATCATGATCAGTAAAAAAATACCTATAGTTTTATTACAGTTTATAATCTATAATAAATTAATTATATTACACATTGCAAGTATTGCATCTCAAGTTTTTTCATGTTTGCCCAATTAGTTGTACTTTAATTGTTTTTCTTTATTTGGTTTCCCGATATCCAATCTGCATTCCAGTGTTTCTGTACCTAATAATAATAATAATTATTATTTTTATACTCTAGTATGTATGGCACAGCCGGACAGTTTTACAAAACGGTGTAGGTATTCCGTAAACTCTTACTGTGAAAAGTAAGGTGAAGTGAGTTAATCCACCTGCTGCTAGAGATTGATACTATTGACAGCTTACTTCACCTGAAAGTTTCACCTAAGTTTTCAAGGTGAGATTTTCACAGAATAGGCCGGTAGGTCTCCTCTCCTAGCTTTGTCGAACGAAGGAGGAGCTGAAATAGAATATATGTACAGTAGCGGTCAGAACTCCAATGCCAGCTTTACAAAACTATCACATCATAACTCGCCGCACTTGAGACCTTCTTCTATTTAGGGATTTCACACACACATACCCACCCGAATATTGTACTCTTTCATACTGACGAAACAAAAAAAGCGCGGTATATGATCATCATCATAGGCCTATCGCGGCACGCAGTCTTTTTCTAATTATGGTAATGAGAAAAAGACCGAATATTTTAAACTAATCACATAAAAGTTGAGGGTAGATTTGAAACAAAATTAATTATCTGACTGTAGTTATAATGGTTATGACCTTGTTGGTTGGTGAACTTAGTTACGAGCGTTTGTGTTATTGATATTAGAGGTGTTGATTTTGAAGACTTTTATTGAAAATGCAAGCAAATATAAATATTGAAGTCAGGGCAAACATTGTAGCCTTGCATAACAATGGGTTTAATATATCTGAAATATCCAATGAAACCGGATTTTATGTAAGTTATTTTGTTGTTATTGATTTTATTTGTTCTCATAAGTGACGCTTCATAATGTGTAATAAGAATTTCTTTTTTTTAGAGAGATACTGTGAGACGTTGGGTGAGGAGATTTGAAGAAGAGGGAACTCTGAAGAGCCGTGTAAGAAGTGGTAGGCCGCCACTTATTAACCAGTCTCAGCGACGCTTTATGGTTGGTGAATATGAAACGAATGGTGTTCATACCTACAAGACGATTTGCTGAAGAATTTGATACGTCATTTCGCACTGTTCGCCGTGCACTCTATGCCGAAGGCCTTCATCAAGGAGGAACGGTTGCGTTTTGCTCGCGAATAATTTAGACTTTGATTTAGAGACGACTGTATTTACTGACGAGAAGACTTTCAAATCGTGTCAAAAAGGAATACTTCATTTGTGGCACAAAGACAATACACGTTGGTCTGACAGTAAAATTATAAATAATACGGAGTCAGGAAGAATTAGTGTGAATATGTGGGGGTGGATTACTGCTCAAAGGCCGGGTGAGTTGGCATTTATACCGACGCGGGCCAGCAGCTCTAATTACGTCGAGGTTTTGAGCGATATAATGCTACCTACTGTTCGAAATGGCTATCCAGTGGTTGAAATTGGTGAATTTTATTTGCTTCAAGATAATTGTCCGATACATCGTGCCAGTATTTACCGAGCATTCGGATGTTAAAGTTATTCCGTGGCCAGCGCGATCTCCTGATTTAAACCCTATAGAAAATGTATGGGGTTTAATCAAGGTTTAATGGTGCAAAGATGGGAAGCGCGAGACGAAAGATGTCTCGAACAGCTCACGTCTCATTGCATGGAGTTGTGGGACAGTTTACGTGACACAGAACTTTCAGTAATATTGTGGCCTCCATGCGTCGACGTCTTCTTGACTGCATTGATAATAACGGAGGTCACACTAAATATTAATGAAAAATAGAAATAATAAATACTATCAGGGGAATTCAGAGGTTACACTGGCCATAATATGTATAATAGTAATAAGTGAATCATTGTAAGATTGAAGTTTAGTTTCAATCTTCTTTTCCTTGAGAAAATGAATAAATTAAGCTGTAACCTCAATAAACCAAAAGCATCCCATTTTAGTATCAACCAAAAATGATTTATGAACAAATTAGGTACTTATTTTATGTATTTCAAAGTTTGGAATAAGTATGTTTATGTTTTAAAGGATTTTATTAACATTAATAAATGTTCCTATGAAAAATAGTGTTTTTTTTTCATGAAATTGCAAGTATTATGTTTTACTTTTACCCTTGTCATTGTATTAACGAAACTCAATAAATAATTGAACTCTGACACAAAAATGAAAAGAACAAAAAGAGTCGAACAAAAAACCTTCTCCACTTCACGCACACACAATAACAGCGACCCACTCATTCGGGCCTGCCATCGCTGCTTATAATTTTCACTTCGAATTTTAGCATTGCTTTTAAATAGGCGCTGTAGTCGATAATATGTGGTAGGTATCTTTATTTAGTGTTGACCACACATGCATCTGACCAATCAACATCACGCTTTCGTAGTTATACTGTGTGTGCGTTACTGTCTACATTAAAACATCACACACAGAGAGATAGACGCAGATCTAGCGTGCAGGCCAAAATGACCATTCTGGTGGCAGTCCAATTATGACCGTTGATTGTAATACCTAGTAACCTACCTATATACGGATTAAACATCTGTCAATATACGAAAGTAAACCTAAATTTAACTAATGTTTATTCTTTCCAGACGTGCTATTTGGCTGCACTTAATTTCAAGGGAGGAGTTGCAGAACAAGCAAGCGCACAGCTACGTTGTCTGTGAAGAGCATTTCGACCCTGGCAGCATTCAGGGGACGCCCGAACGAAAGAGACTGAGGAGATTCTCGGTACCTTCCTTAAAGTTACCTGCCAAACGGTGCGTAGCCAAACAAACACAAACTGAAATAAAAGAAACACTCAACAAATTCTCACAAACAGACTTTTACGTATTGAAAATAGAAAAAGGAGCGCAAACGGCGAATTTTCTTACAACGTCCCTGCCATCTGTGAAAAAACTGAAGGAAGAGCTTATAACGTGCAAGAAACAAATGAAATCAGCCGCATCAAGCAGCCTCACCAAAGACACTTTCCACAAGCTTTGCGACAAATTCCTGACGAAACCCTTAGCAGAAATTGTAAAGGCACAGACAAAATTGAAATTTCACGGTAAAGGAAATAGATACTCTCCGAAATATAAACAGTTTTGTATTAATTTGTACTATACTAGTCCACAGGCGTACAAGTTACTGGAGCAAGCTCTGTGCCTCCCAAACGCTACGACTTTAGCCAGACACTCATTGCCTATCAGCACGGAAGTTAATGAGCATCTGATGACTACCTTGAAGGTGAAAGTCAATAACATGACGAATTCCGAAAAAGTTTGCTCCGTCGTAGTTGATGCCATTAGTTTAAAAACTAGTCTATTTTACAATATAAACTTCGACAAAATCATTGGATTGCAAGAGGTGAACGGACTTCAAACCCCCGTGCTGGCAAAAAAAGCTTTAGTAGTTATAATAAGGGGTATATTTGGGAACTGGCAACAACCTATTGGTTTTGCACTGCTTGGGGAATCCAAAAACAGCGATGACATATCTAATTGGATTGAGCAATTATTAGAAAAACTTATTGATGTTGGACTAGATATTAGAACATTCGTTTCTGATCTTGGATCCGATCTGTTGGGTGAAGATAAAAGGAATATGATTTCAACTGAAAGACCTTACTTTTTCATTAAAAACAGAAAAATATTCTACATAATTGACGCACTGCACTTGATTAAATCATTGAGAAACAATCTGATGACGAATGATTTTTATTTTCATGGATCAGTTGCAAAATACGAACATATATTACAGTTTTATGAAAGTGAGAAGAACAAAACTTTAAGACTTGCTCCAAAGTTGACAGAGAGTCACATTAAACCCACAATCTTTGAGAAAATTCAGGTCCACTTTGCTACAGAACTATTAAGCCATACTGTTGCAACAGCTATATCATGCTATATAGATTTTCAGGCTTTACATGAATCTGCGAAGGAAACTGTTAAGTTCATCAAACTGATGAATGACTTGTTCGACATTTTAAATTCTTCATCCGTCCACTCGACATGCGAATACCAGCAGGCGTTCTGTGGAAGTGTTACTCAAATAACGTTTATGAATGAAATGCTTCAGTTTTTTAAATCGTTGAAACTAATTAGTTCAACGACAGGGCGCGATGTGACGCCAACTGCTAAGTTCATTACGGGGTATCAGATTACGATAACATCTATTTTGCTTTTGTTTGATGACCTCAGGGTGGAGGGGTATAACAATCTACTAACCAGACGGTTAAACCAAGATGTTACAGACATTTTCTTTGGACAAGTCCGAAGCAAGAGGAGAAAGCCGACTACCAGACAGTTTGTGTCAGCATTTAGGAAAATTTTCTTTACCAACATTATAAAACCAGGCAAACAAGGAAAAGGTTCGGGGGACTTGACACAATTACTTGTTAATACAGAAAAATTAGGATTTATGTTGAGCACTGAAACGGATGATAATTTACGAATGGAAGAAGATTGTAACGAAATCATCATAGAATCCAATACTCCTTCAATTTCCAGTTTAGATTATTGTAAAATCGAATTACCCGAAGATAATAAATTGAGATTCATTAGTGGTTACTTGTTTAACAAATGTGCGAGTTTACACGGAGATTGTAATCAGTTGAAAGCGTTTTTATTTCCCGATGATAAAATTGGAACAGATAACATGGACGAGGACGGTTTGGCGAACAACGAAGCTTATAAAATTCAAGTTATTCCACCAGAAGATTTCGTATATTTTGTAGACGAGATGGAAAGGCATTATCAGAACTTCTTCAATAACTTCTATATAAATTGTAAGATAGTTAAATCTATTTTCGAAAGCATGAATCAAATAATTTACATTCCCCCGTGTTCCTGCTTCCCAATTAATTACGCCAAAAAACTGTACATCAGGATTAGAATTTACATCACAGTCAAATGTAACAATGAAGAGTTTAGCAAACATCGATCTGTAAAGAAATGTTTTTCCGTTGCAAACTTATAAACCTTCAAAGTTATGACAAAAAATCTCTATTATACACTCATCAGAAATAAGCATTATTAAATCAGGTATTTGTCTGTTTTTGATTTTCTTTTGAGCATGAGGTCCTGGGTGTGATTGCCTGGTCGGGCTAAGGGTCAACTCACACCGAAAGAGCGGCGAAGCGGCGAGCAGTTTCAGTGTCATATAATTTTAAACCTTATCTTCATTACTATAATACATAGTATCGCTTGAGAAACTTGAAAGGTCGCGCGGCCGCCCGCGGCGCCGGGAGCACTCCGACAACTCAAGTTTCTCAAGCGATACTATGTATTATAGTAATGAAGATAAGGTTTAAAATTATATGACACTGAAACTGCTCGCCGCTTCGCCGCTCTTTCGGTGTGAGTTGACCCTAAGTGTTAGTGGGTTTTTCCATGTGGAATTTTTCAGTAGCAGCCTGGAGTCTGAATTGTGCTCGTTTGATGACAATAGGCTCGCTTTCTATTACATGGGGAAATGTGGGAGTACCTTTGCCTAACCCTTTGGGGTAACAAAGTGTTGTGTGTGTGTTTTAAGATTTTAGCGGTCTTAGTTTTACAACGTCGTTATTAAATGATTTATTAATGTCATGTATGTTGCGTTTTGTTTCCTTACTTAATCCCTTTGCCACTGTAAGTTACCATCCCTGCCTAGTTGCTATTCCACCAATTCGCACTAAGCGTTTTCAAATGTCCTTTATAATGCGCACAGCCAGAGTGGAACTCTCTACCTGCGTTTGTGTTTCCGAGTGCATACAACCCGAATCTCTTCAAAGTAAGAGTGAACAGGCTTCTTCTGGGTGAGCTCACTCCATCGTAGACTTTGTCTCTGTCACCTCTGACCTAGACTAGAGTCAAGAGCAAACCCATTTCAAATTAAAAAAAAATGCATGGTGATTTTCAAGTGTGGTCGTGGTGGTGTTAAGGCCTATCGACACATCATAGCCGTGGCCGAGACGTGATCAGACCGTGCTTCGTCAGGGGCTCAAAGAAATATAAAGTAAAAGTGCGCAGTGCTGCACACCTCTACCCAAATATCAACTTTATTTCAATGAAAATTAAGTTGATTTCAGAGTGACTAGCACTATTGACAAAGTTTTAAAAATGTTTGAAGTTGTAGCGTAAACTGAACATTATTGTATAGGAATTAAAGTTATTTTTCCATTAATTCATATTTGTTTGTTTACATTTTTGGCAAATAAATCGCGAATGCACGGTAGGTTTGTACATTTTATACTGGTATTATAATCAAAGATTTTATATGAACTTGTTCTCACACGTCCGGGCCGGCGACGCGACGGAGCCGTGTATATGTTAGGGTGAGTGGGGGGAAGATAGAAAACGGGGTAACACAAAAAGTTGTCCATAACGTCAGACTTAATGCAGTTTTTGCAGTGATGGCAACATTGTTAAGATCGCCATTTTGTTACGTCGCACATCTCAATCAGCGTTTACCGCTTTGAGTGAATGGTTGTGTGAAAAATGCAAATTTCTGCGCAGTGACTTTTACGCAAATTAATCGAGTGTTTTAATCTTACCCCGTGTCCTGTAACTTTACTTACGAGGTGGGTACGAATGTTTTATTGGAATATCTACTCATTATTTTTAATTCTTAGTTGTGTTATTACATCCAAATATGGCTATTTTTTGTATTTTAGGATTTATTTCAATTTTCCATCTTTACCCACCAATATTTGACGGGGTAAGAAGAACATTTAAAAGTTTCGACCTTACCCCGTTTTCAAAAGTCATACAAATAGTCAGATGTTCTCAAACTGTTCATGATAAGATAAGTATACAAAATAAATTAATCGGTACCTACCCTTTTATGATTTTATGATGTTCTTATAGAATATCGTTTATGCAAAGTTTGAATGAATTAATTTTGTGTATAATTGATTAGTGATTACAAATATTATTATTATAAATACCAACATAGGACTACCGAATGACTATTCAATAATAATTGCATTTTGTCAACTCAGAATCACCATGCCACGTAACTACGTCCGGACATCTCTACGCGCAACTTCCTACACCCATGACGATATTGCTAACGCCATAGAGAAAGTAAAACGGAAGGAATCTTTATAATATAATACGTCATAGTGTGAAAGAACAAGACATCCCGAAAAATCCGTGCCGAAGTCGAGATTATTATGTTAAGAATTAAGGTACAACTTCGTAGCTAACTGCAAGCAGCAGCAGCAGGCGACGTGTCGCCACGACACTACTGGTTTCTATGTGTTTCTATGAAATACCTTCCGTAGCTAGCGACACGTTGTTTTCATAGAAATACATAGACCCCAGTAGTGTCGCAGCGACACGTCGTATGCTGCTGCTGTCTGCAGTCGACTACGAACTCGTACCTTTAGATGTAATAAAGATTAAAATTGAATCTTTAAAGATATTGATCCCAAATATGGCAAATTAATGTAAGATAAGTGATTTGTTATTGCTTTTTTGCCTTTGAAGAGTCTTTTTATGTTTTTGTTATGGGCATGAAGAAATACATTTTTTATTTTTCTAAGATGTTGCTTGGATAACTATTTAATTTTGAAATATTTTATCTTTGTCACTTTTATTTGTTACGTATTGCGCTACATTTGTAGACTCAGATGAAAGAAAAATGCAAACTCTCTGTTTTGTAATATCTCGGTAAGTATTAGGATAAAGTAAAATTAAAGGATATATTTGATTGATAGCAATGTTTTATTTTCAGTATAACCTTAAGCAATTAAAGTGGAAAGTTTGAGAACCTCTTTGTCAATCTTCCCCCGGTGGGGTAAGATTGAAATATATAAAAATATAAAAACGTTATATCTTTCTAAACTAAAGGAATTTTGACACTTCAGTCAGTTCTCAGTTTTTAGGGCACTTCAAACTATAGACTAGTGACCACCAACAGCGTCTGACAATCATTTAAACGATTTTAGAAACTATTTCGATCTTTCCCCATCACCCTTTCATCTTTCCCCTGGTTCATTTTCGTGATAAAAACATTTAATTTGTGGGGACTGTGTCTCACGTACCCATCCCTTGCATAGTTTTAAGAATGTAATATTTTTATAGAGGAACTTATTGTAATTATTTTTAGAAAGTTTCATTTTTGTGTTTTTCCCACGTTGAACATCTGCAAGCAATTTAAGTTATAGGTACTATTGTCTTTCATGATTCTTTACTTTTAAGGTTCATTGTTCTATTTGTTTAGTTATCTTGTATTGTACCTATTTGCTATTTATAGTTAAGGTTCATTGTTCTGTTATTTTCAGTTGTCTTGTATTGTACCCATCTGCATTTCTCGTGTTTTATTATACTTTTAAAAGGCAGATGTGGATTTGCCGCGTCCTTTGTTTAGTGAACGGCAGATTTGGGAGTTTTGGTTCTGAGCTTCAGTCTGTGCTGAACTACGATCGTGCGAGGTCCTCTCTGACCCCCGATCATACTTTACTCGCCGAAGCTCGCCGTAATAGTTTACGGCGAGCTTCGTGTTTCTAGTAGTTTTACCATTCATGTAACCTTATTTAATTTTACCTTTTCGTGTCAAGTGTAACTACTAGCTTTAGTTACTTGATATCGTAATAAATTAGTCGTTACTTATTTTCAACTTATTTCTGTGTATTACTCGCCCACCACGGTTACGAATTCCGCACAGTGGTGACCCCGACGTGATCAAAACTATCAATAGCGTGAGTTCGTGACAGTGCGGAAAGAGTTTCGCGAGTGCTAAATCAAAGTACGTGTTAAAATGGCGAGCGATCCAGCGGGAGTCACTAGCGGCGGATGACACGCATTCCCAGCCAGCCAGCTCCCACGGCTTCAACGGGTATCCTGACCACCAGCATGCAGCGACCGCGCATACCTGGTCATCACCCTCAGCCTCATCAGCAACCTCGGCACCGACGCACTGGAGCATAACGCAGCGCCCGCGCCACCCCGACTCACTGGGAACATCTCCGCAGACAGTTCCGACTCACCGTGAACTATGCGGCAACCGGTTCCGACTCACTGGAACCATAACGCAGCGCCCGCGCCACCCCGACTCACTGGGGACATCTTCGCAGACAGTTCCGACTCACCGTGAACTATGCGGCAACCGGTTCCGACTCACTGGAACCATAACGCAGCGCCCGCGCCACCCCGACTCACTGGGGACATCTTCGCAGACAGTTCCGACTCACCGTGAACTATGCGGCAACCGGTTCCGACTCACTGGAACCATAACGCAGCGCCCGCGCCACCCCGACTCACTGGGGACATCTTCGCAGACAGTTCCGACTCACCGTGAACTATGCGGCAACCGGTTCCGACTCACTGGAACCATAACGCAGCGCCCGCGCCACCCCGACTCACTGGGGACATCTTCGCAGACAGTTCCGACTCACCGTGAACTATGCGGCAACCGGTTCCGACTCACTGGAACCATAACGCAGCGCCCGCGCCACCCCGACTCACTGGGGACATCTTCGCAGACAGTTCCGACTCACCGTGAACTATGCGGCAACCGGTTCCGACTCACTGGAACCTAAGTTGGCCTGGCAAGCATATTCCTCGCCGTTCTGGTAGGCGAGTTAAATTTCCTGATTACTATCAGGCAGGTGTTTCGTGATCTTTATCACTGGTAGGGGGGTACTGTGGGGACTGTGTCTCACGTACCCATCCCTTGCATAGTTTTAAGAATGTAATATTTTTATAGAGGAACTTATTGTAATTATTTTTAGAAAGTTTCATTTTTGTGTTTTTCCCACGTTGAACATCTGCAAGCAATTTAAGTTATAGGTACTATTGTCTTTCATGATTCTTTACTTTTAAGGTTCATTGTTCTATTTGTTTAGTTATCTTGTATTGTACCTATTTGCTATTTATAGTTAAGGTTCATTGTTCTGTTATTTAAATTTATTACGATATCAAGTAACTAAAGCTAGCAGTTACACTTGACACGAAAAAGTAAAATTAAATAATGTTACATGAAGAGTAAAACTAATAGAAACACGAAGCTCGCCGTAAACTATTACGGCGAGCTTCGGCGAGTAAAGTATGATCGGGGGTCAGAGAGGACCTCGCACGATCGTAGTTCAGCACAGACTGAAGCTCAGAACCAAAACTCTCCCAAATCTGCCGTTCACTAAACAAAGGACGCGGCAAATCCACATCTGCCTTTTAAAAGTATAATAAAACACGAGAAATGCAGATGGGTACAATACAAGACAACTGAAAATAACAGAACAATGAACCTTAACTATAAATAGCAAATAGGTACAATACAAGATAACTAAACAAATAGAACAATGAACCTTAAAAGTAAAGAATCATGAAAGACAATAGTACCTATAACTTAAATTGCTTGCAGATGTTCAACGTGGGAAAAACACAAAAATGAAACTTTCTAAAAATAATTACAATAAGTTCCTCTATAAAAATATTACATTCTTAAAACTATGCAAGGGATGGGTACGTGAGACACAGTCCCCACAAATTTAATTTTTTTTATGCTTTGGAGCAGATTTAACAGGATGTTATCAATATGATAGAAAAATATACTCTTTGCTCTTTATTCAAACAAATAATTTTTTAGCATAAGCTCATATGTACTGTTCTACAAGACTTCAAATACAACACTGCTCATCTCATCAAAAAACCGTTCGATCTTGCCCCCACTCACCCTACGACTTTTTTCACGTCCCGGCGAAGGTCCTGATATGTGTGGATACTTGGATAGACCTTTAAACTTATACTTTGTTGTTTAAAAAGCAACGAAATATCAACGTATCGAGATCAACGTGTTTTCCAAAACATGAAATTCGCCTTCGTTATGTCTTTAACTAGAGTCAAAGTGGTTTCATTCCTTTTACCGCAAACCATAAACCGCATCTAAATAAGGCAACTCAATGGTGCTTTGGAGTTATCATATAGCTTTAAACTATGTAGTTTAAAGCTTAATAAAAGTAGAAAACGTTACCTGTGGACAGGGCCGGATTAACCATCTCGGGGCCCCTAGGCACAGCTCGTTTCGGGCCCCCCCTTTTTCATACCACAACAACGCAATTTGGCTTTTACCTTATAATGTGAAAAAAAGTTTCACTTTTACCGTGGTTTCATAAAACCACACAATCCCCTATTTTTTCTTTTTTTAATCGGGAGTGCTAGGCCCCTGGTCATAGTGGGCCCCTAGGCACTGGCCTAAAGTGCCTTATGGATAATACGGCACTGCCTGTGGATCTAATCAAAGGAGAAATTAATAGACTAAACCAGTGGGGCAATTGCGTATTTAATACGCTAACAGTAACAATGACTTTCATTTTGACAGTTGGACAACATTAATTGCGTTATTTACGTTGTTGAGCAGACAAATTTTTCAAACATATGAAGCATAGTTATGGATTAGCAATATCCTTCAAAGTGGTTGCAAAAGATTGTGATTGAAAGTGTGCAGTTTACGAAGCGAGATGGGCCATATAACTGCAAGTAACTTGTATATTAGCAATTTTAATATTGTTTGTAGTTACCCCGTTTGTTGTGTTAGTCGGATAAAAAATTGCTCGAGACAGTTGCGTCACTGCAGAGTTGCGGAGGAATCTGTCGTGAACTTGTAACGGAGATACCACCATAAGCGTATACAGGGGGGTGGGGATTGGGTGGGTGGGCGATGTTTGGGGACCTATTCGAAATTCTAAGCTGGAAACTTACATAATATAACTTCACACAAAAGCAATCAATTAAATAATCTACCACCAAGACCTACACAAACTTATTATTACGTACATAATACATTCCATTCAATTACTTTTGAAATAACAAAAATAATTAAATCTACTAATACGCAACGTAATAAGCAAGAGTAGGTACATAAATTTAAATTTCGTGCTACAGCCCACAATGCAAAGTGACAGGCAGGCAGAAGTACGTCGGAACACCGCGCCGCGCCGTTCCGCGCGCAGTGGCGTGCATTGCATATAGGCATATAAGCAGTGCCCAAGCAGTGCCTACCTCGATAAATAACCATAAGTCTGTCAATTACATTTTAGTGTACAGGAGTAATTCCTAGTGTGGGGCAACGTTTTATCAAAAAAGAAAAAGAAAAGAAAGAAAGAAAGAAAGTGTGTGTGCCCTACAAATAAGAAACTCACTAAAATATCATACCTACCTAACAAAAAACAAAATCTTCATACAATAATTACGCGCGGCAGTGGGCAGTCGCCAAGCGGCCTAAACCAGGGGAGAGACAGTTAGAACAAGCAACACATCACTAAAGAAAGAGCCACCATCTACTTTACTTAACTGAGAAACTATTAGTTTCATAATCATCGATAGATGTCTCTGTAATCCCAACTTTAAGGCGAAAGCGCCAGGGTGGCCCGCGAAATTAATTTTTTTTTTTAGGTTTTTTGCAATTTGCTGGCCCAAAGAATGACGATTTCATGAAACAGTTATTCTTTGGGGTTACGTGGCCTTAGAGACTTGTGTTGACTGATGACTTTAATGATTATAATTCTGTAAATACATATTTTTTACGGCCGCGAATCATATATTAATCAACGTACAACTTAATATTGATCAGCAAATTGCAAAAAACATAAAAAAATTGAATTTCGCGGGCTACCCTGGCGCTTTTGCCTTAATACGACGAAATTAAAAATACGTACGTCTCAGGCGTAATACCACGTTCGACCTTCGCAATTTATCACCCTAAAGTATGCCTGGCATGCCTACTCAAATAACCAACCAAGTACCTATGTTAAAATAATACGTCGTAATTTGGCCGTGGGAAGAAAGAAAGGGATGGTTAATGACGTCACTGAAATTTCGCGTCATGGGTGTCGGTTTCATGGTTTTGGAGGTGCTAAAGACGATAGTGAGGTAAAAATGAAAATCCAAGAGGGCGGCTGCGAAAATTTCGTCATTTTCAAAGTTATACAGCCGCCATCTTGGATTTTCACACGTTTTTTATTATGATTAGTGACCGTGTCTGCATAGACTAGAGCCAGCCTAGTGCCTACCTATTATGAAAACCAATGCGCGCCACTGTCCGCGCGCTGCCGCTTCGATCGATGCATTTTTAGGGTTCCGTACCAAAACGGTAAAACGGAACCCTTATGGTGAGACTCTGTCTGTCTGTCACAGCTGGATATCTCAAGAACTAGGTACTAATGCTATCAGCTTGAAATTTGGAATAGTTTTAGGTGACGTTTGCCCAACTATTTTGCAAATAAGAAAGAAATAAAAATATATGTATATTTTTTACAAAAGGGACTGAAAGGGGTTTGA
This sequence comes from Luperina nickerlii, assembly GCA_963855955.1. Classification (NCBI taxonomy): domain Eukaryota; kingdom Metazoa; phylum Arthropoda; class Insecta; order Lepidoptera; family Noctuidae; genus Luperina; species Luperina nickerlii. The sequence goes on from OY979682.1 coordinate 10,586,586, forward strand.
AAAATTCGGAGTGGGGCTACTAGGGCATGTGGTCATATGAATGAGCGCAGTTTGCACATTCTCAAACATTTTTTTCATTTATTTAGGCCGCATAGTTTCGACTTTTGATGAAAAACGTAAAAAAAAATACCGTTCCCCCCTTATCTCCGAAGTTTACAAAGAAAAAAATCTGAAATTATTCTATATGATAGAAGTTTATGTAAAGATTACAGGAAAAATAAAACGAAGTCTCTAAATAGCACATTTTTTCAGAAATCATCAACAAAAGTTAAATTAGTTCCACTATTGGTCAAGAGACGGCGCTGACCCAAAACTGCAATATTCTACACCGAAGAGTGCAGTCTTAAAATTCTCTGACGAATATAGGCCTCGCCGATGAAAACTTAAAGACATAATTATGATGTATATGCATAATTATAGTGTCGGATACGCGTTTCGTTCGTCCTGACTTAAGCTTTCTCTTGCAAGGGTTGGACCTCACCTTGTAAACTTAAAAGTCTGGCGTTAGGTAATTTTTCTTATAGGGTAGGTAGGAAGGGCCTGGATGTTCGAATTGTGTGAATAAAAGGTTTGTTTGGAAATGGAGCTATGCCAATATTTTTATTCAAAGATGGGCGTAGCTCATGTAGAGACTGTGTAGCTCTACCTTTAGCAGTACATACAGGTTGGTTATAATTGCGTGTGTGTTCCATTCGAACGTTGAACGTTCGAATGGAACACACACGCAATTATAACCAAGTGTCAAATATTTTAATCTAGTAGTATTGTTTTAGAAGAAGTGCTAGAAATAACGTGACCATGTAAAGTCGTGAATATATTTTTATTCAAGTCGAAGTATTTTTCAATTACATATATCGCGTATTTCCCATCTGCACCCCCTACAGTACGGAACCCTCGGTGCGCGAGTCCGACTCGCTCTTGCCCGGTTTTTTAATTTAGATCTCGAAAGTGGAAAACATTTTGTGGGGTATAAGGGAATTCTCCAAATTGACGAAACTCGACTAAATATTCTGCTCCTAAAAAGGAGCAGAATATTTATTATTGAAAAACGTGCTAAAAGATGCCGCACTTGAGGATGGGGCTCGATGGGCATGGCGGGCTGATAACAGTCGAGGGTGCGGCGAATGTACAGACGCCAGCACATCAAGTTACTACAATCTGTCAAATTTCTTTAATAGATTTTCAACTTTAATCGCCAAAGCATAAGGTTCAATGTTGATTAGGAAAATTTGTCAGTTTCGGGTAGCTTGATGTGCTGGCGTCTGTACAAGTATCTCTCGGGGCTCTCGGGCCTTCGACTTATGGTAGTAGAAGGAACAGTGGGGTTTTAGTCGGTAGGAGTCCGACATAACCCTCCGTTCATCCCAGACGGAGTGTTTCCATGAAGATTTCCCAACGAAAAAATACGCCAATGGATACCACAGGAGGAGAAGCTGTAGGCGTTCCTGCGGTAAGAAACTAGGGAATTAATAAACATATGTAGTTAAACGGTTCAACCTACAAATTCTACAAAGTATTTTTCTACTATATAAGTAAGTACCTACCTATAATATATCACACTATGGCACGCACAATGGTCCATTGTGGGACTAAGTGCGGAAACCAAACCCATAACAAGTATATATCACACTAATATTATAAAGGCGAAAGTTTGTGAGTGTGTGTGTGTTAATATGTTTGTTACTTCTTCACGCTCAAAGGGCTGGACCAATTTTGATAAAAATTGTATAGAGGTAGCTGACAGTCTGACACCCTGGATTAACACATAGGATACCTTTAACCCGACATTCCCACGGTTTCGAAACTAGGCTCCTGCAAACAGGCGCGACACGCGACGCGAATCGCGCGCGACCCAAAGGCACCGCTCGTTGCGCGACTTGCGGTGCCTTTGTGTCGCGTGTCGTGTCGCGCCTGTTTGAAGGAGCTTTTATGCGGGTGAAACCGCGGAGCGTAGCTAGTCCTAATATTATAATCCTCACAAACTTTCGCGTTTATAATTTATAAACGCGAAAGTTTGTGAGGATGGTTGGCTGTTTGTTACTCTTTCACGCAAAAACGACTGAGCGGATTTGGATGAAATTTATCACACAGATGGTTTCTAACCAGGATTAACACATAGGATATTTTTTATCCCGACATTCCCACGGGATCGAAACGTATGTGGGTGAAACCGGGGGGCGCAGCTAGTTCTTAATATCATTTTCGTGTTTACGAAGAATACGAAAAATTATTATTTATGCCTGTAAAGACAGAGTTACTTTCGCATTTATAATATTAGTAAAGATGAATTAGACTTCGGAATCAAAATTGAAATGAAATAAATTAAATTATAGGTACAGACGCCAGCACATCAAGCTACCCGAAACTGTCAAATTTTACCAATCAACCTTGAACCTTATGCTGTACCGTAAGTCCAGCCCCGGATCTACGATTTTTTCGAACCGGGGCAAAACCTTGATAGTGGCGCCCCCTCCCTTAAGTGTTTGAGAAAAACTCAGAGAGATTTCACTAATAAATTACTTATTTTATTAACGCTGATTACTCGCAAACTCAATCAACCACATAAACAAACAGTGTTGTCACTTGACGTTCAACTGTTTGAATTTGTTCGGCTCGGCTCGTATAGATAGATATATGTATGTGACGGGGATTCCTCTTGGCAGAAAGATTACGGACATCACTTAGTATGTGTTCAAAAACTAACTGTGCGTATGGAAATAGAAAAGTTTGTTTGTCAAACATATATTAAGATTCGATTACTTGTTAAAAACCTATGAGATTGTAGGAAAAGAGGCTTCATTTGTTCGATATTTCGAATTTTTGTCTCAAGGATTTGGCGCCCCCATGAAACTGCCGCCCGGGGCAAGTGCCCCGGTTTGCCCCCCTTAGATCCGGGGCTAACCGTAACGATAAAGTTGAAAATCTATTAAAGAAATTTGACAGATTGTAGTAGCTTGATGTGCTGGCGTCTGTACCTATGTGTTTGAGGCAATATAAATTTAAGAAAAAAAAAGAGTGATTGACAGCGTGACGGTTTACAGGAAAATGTAAGAAAAACGTTTGCGCCTATCTCAAGTACCATGGGACAAGAGCTGAGCATGATGGTGATGAAAAAAAAAACAAATTAATGAAGAATATATTTTATTATACGTATCTAGTACTTGAGTAGTTTATATTGTTTATTAGATTTCTAGAAGTACACACCTATTTACAGTAAGACCAACAGTTTATCAATCCTTTTACGACCTCGTAAAATTTTCAGGATTCAGAGAGAAATGAAAATACGACAGGATGCTTATAATTGTCGAAAATGCCACGAATCGTCAAAGCGAAAGCATCTTTTACTGGTTCTGGTGATTGTACTCCATCGATCTCGTGGAAACAAATAATTTTGTGTTCCTTTGTGTTATAAAACCAATTTTCCTTCAATGACAACATCAACAGACAGGGGCGGATCTTGAATTTGTGGGGCCCTGGGCTAATACTGATTAGGGGCCCTACCTAATTACTCAACCAATTGCCATTTTATTATGAGCGGATTTTTTTTTAAATTCTAGATAATTTTTATTATTGACAATATCGTCTATTGTTTTCAGTTCGGTTGGGGGCCCTCTGTATCCACGGGGCCCTGGGCCGCAGCCCAAAAAGCCTTTAAGTAGATCCGCCCCTGTCAACAGAGCAGCACCCTGATTGCGTAACACATTATCAATCTTAATCTGAATCATTTTGAATGATATTGCTAATCCATTGCTTCATTTGTTCGAAAAATGTGTCTGCTCAAAAACGTATATATATAACGCAATGAATGTTGTTGAATTGTCAAAATGAAACTGCTACTGATATTGTGTTACGCAATTAGCCCCCTTTTTATTCTATATTATTATTTGTCATGGCCCCAAGTTTTGGGTTTCGTCATTAGACTATAATTTATTTCGGTCGTAATTGGAATTCCGTGTTTATTTAAAGTACCTACATATTTGGACATAAAACTCATAGAAGACATTGCATTTTGCAGCCGGTAAAGCTATCGGGCTGGTGTAATTTTACATCTTTTTTACTTTTTCAACATTCACAAGCTTAAAGTTGTTTTCCACAGTTTTAAATTCTAGGAATATTTCTTAGTAGTAGTTCTTTCAAATAACTTCAGACTTTTAAAAAGAAACGAGACTTAGATTTTACTTCGCAATAATAAAAAAGTTTTTATATGTAGGTAGATAGACTTTTATGGACGGTTTTTAGTCGAAGTTGGTACCTAGGTATACCTACGCAAAGATAATAAGGTATCCCACGATTTTAAAATTGTCTTAAGCGAGCTATATAAGCTCATTCGCCTCAACTGCACTTTTAATTATTTTAGGTAGGTAGATACCCACACTAAGAAGCTCGAAAGTCTGACAACCAGTCTTACCAATGGGTTTCGTATTACCCAGTAACTTGGTTGTGGAGGTCAGAAAGGCAGCTGCTCCATATAAAATACTGGTATTCAGCTTCATCCGGTTAGATTGGAAGCCGACCGCAACATATCTCGTTGGGATAATGTTAGGCAGATGTCATAGGTAGGGAAGTGGGTACCTAACTAGCTACTACGATCTCTGGATGTTCACGAAATAATCGTGATAATCCTTTGAGGATTATTGGCGTAATCATGTTAGTAAAGGAAGATTTATGAAGGCATAATGCATGTCAATGATTTTAAATAACTACGCCGCTGTTGAATAGCATTATGTTACTAGACAAAATGTTATATAGACAAGATAATACATAAATACGTCAATAAACTAAGCTTCATATATTTATCTAAATACGTTCTCAGTCTGCATACAAAAATTCAATCAAATATATCCAAAAAAGTGGTTATTAAATAACAAACGAGCTAAAATAGTACTTATAGTGATGGGCTGACTGATTCAAGTTAAGGGGGAAGCGCTAAGGTAGCCCGCGAAATTCAAATTTTCTTACGTTTTTTGCAATTTGCTGGTCAGCATTAAGTTGTACGTTGATTAATATATGAATCGCGGCCGTAAGAAATATGTGTTTACAGAATTATAATCATTAAAGTCATCAACACTACTCTCTAAGACCACGTAAGTCCAAAGTAAGAATGATGATTTCATGAAACAGTTATTCTTGGGACTTACGTGGTCTTAGAGAGTTTTGTTGATGACTTTAATGATTATAATTCTGTAAACACATATTTCTTACGGCCGCGATTCATATATTAATCAACGTACAACTTAATACTGACCAGCAAATTCCAAAAAACCTAAAAAAAATTGAATTTCGCGGGCTACCCTGGCACTTTCGCCTTAAGTCAAAGATCTGCAAATCCCATAGGTGCCCATAGTCAGTCCATCAATACTACTTTAGCTAGTTTGGACAAATCACTTTTCAACTTCAATGTTAGGATTTATTTGATAGGTACTTACTTTCAAATTACTCCAATGCATCTATGCATTGGAGTAATTTGAAAGTAAGTACCTATGTCGGTACATGATATTTCTCTACATATCTAATATCTAACGCTAACAAATAAAAATAAAGTTTAATTTACACGAATTTCTTAAAGTTCTAAATTTTTGCCATTTTACTTAATTTTGTTCTATTTACATGATATTTTTATAATAGGTAGGCTAGTAGGTACCTAAGTATAAAATTTTCCAAATGTAGGTATTCAACAATACTTCAAAATTTATAGGTGGGAAATCCCACCCTTGAATTGAGAAGGAAGGAATTGTCTACTGCTATCTAGGTAACTAGACTAGGGTGTGGAGTGATAACCTAGAAACAGTACAGTGAACTTTAACTACAAAAAAAATCAATGTTTTCGTTCCGCGGCAGATAACAGCTATTAAAAAAAAAACCGGAAATGACCACGACAAAAGTAAATACCTAGAACTTTTCATCAAAATCATTATATTATGAACGCATTTTTTTTACGATATTCAGGTAAGAGCCTTTTAGCCATCATTTCTTAAGGTGTAGCGTTCATTTAAAAAAAAAACGAATTATGGCACAGACTAGCCTGAAAATACATTTTTGTTTTCATTCACTATGTTTTCCTACGTGCGAGCGATTTCACTGGTGTTGACATTGTTGCGAGGTATATTGGTGGGCCTGTTTATGTAGACGGTGGGGTTGTCGTGCGGGGGTCTCTGGAGGCGGCCGGGGCGCGGTGGGGGTGGGGGCTGCCTCCCCTGCTCTATTCTGATCGGCTGCGGCTGGGCTCCGGTGTCCTGCCGAGGCGCCATCGCTGGAAATCGATTGATGAACTAGTTAGTAAAAGAAAAAAACCCAACATTGTTAACAAAGATAAATGCAACTTTGGAGTATTTTTATCATAGTCCTCATTAGAGAAAATGGCAAAACAGGAGTAACTAGCTGTGGTTTTCGCTATAATAATTTTGTACAATAACGTAACTGAAACTGTTTATTCACGTTATCGATTTGCATTATATGATACATGATAATTTTATCCGATAAGACGGGTCGTCCTTGTGCGACGAACGTTACTTTATTCTCTTATAGCTTCTGGCCGCGACTTCGTCCGCGTGAAATTTCTTGTTACTTCGACCCACCCCGTCGCATCGCATCGCCTGCCCGCGCTATTACTTCGTTTTTTATCGCGCTATTACTGACTTTTTTCTTTTTGCTCGGCTCCTAAAGGTCATAGCGTGATGTTAAAGCCTATAGCCTTCCTCAAGAATTGGGCTATCAAATGCAAAAAGAATTTTTCAAATCCGACTAGTAGTTCCAGAGATTAGCGCATTCAACCAAACAAACTCTTCAGCTTTATAATATTATAAGTATAGATAGAGCATGCGATGCGACGAAAAACATTGTTATTTATTTGATTTAAATTGTGTTATCGAAACAATATCTGGTTTTTACATAACGATGCCCAAAATGCGCTGTTATTTAGATACAGGCTGTGGGTCTGTCGTATAGTTTGCTCATTAAAATGCGCTGTTATTTAGATACAGGCTGTGGGTCTGTCGTATAGTTTGCTCATTAAAATGCGCTGTTATTTAGATACAGGCTGTGGGTCTGTCGTATAGTTTGCCATTAAAATGCGCTGTTATTTAGATACAGGCTGTGGGTCTGTCGTATAGTTTGCTCATTAAAATGCGCTGTTATTTAGATACAGGCTGTGGGTCTGTCGTATAGTTTGCTCATTAAAATGCGCTGTTATTTAGATACAGGCTGTGGGTCTGTCGTATAGTTTGCTCATTAAAATGCGCTGTTATTTAGATACAGGCTGTGGGTCTGTCGTATAGTTTGCTCATTAAATTTATCTCAATAGCAGCACCGAGTCTGGATTTCTACCCGGATGATGACAATACGCTCGCCCCCCCCTACAATAACAACTTAGAATAAATGTGGTAGTACTATATGCACACCTCTGCACATCCCATCGGGAAATATAGTTTTGATCAATGGGTTTATATCCTCAAAGTTATTGGAATTAGAAATGTATAGTGAGTAAAGAATCCCATTATCGGTTGAAAATATAGATAGTCCACCTGTCCACGTAACGTGATGTAGGATACGGTTCACGTATTGGATAGTCCACCTGTCCACGTAACGTGATGCAGGATACGGTTCACGTATTGGATAGTCCACCTGTCCACGTAACGTGATGTAGGATACGGTTCACGTATTGGATAGTCCACCTGTCCACGTAACGTGATGTAGGATACCGGTTCACGTATTGGATAGTCCACCTGTCCACGTAACGTGATGCAGGATACGGTTCACGTATTGGATAGTCCACCTGTCCACGTAACGTGATGTAGGATACCGGTTCACGTATTGGATATCTGCTCTATGTAGACTTATCTAAAGACAGTGAAATTATTCTAGGTAGTCATTTCTTTCAGATTACGAAAAAGTAATCATTTCGTTGTGATAGTACTTAAATATTCTAAAATAAGCATCGTATCACGTTGTTGTCTTATCATTTTATCAATCATTCATGTCGATAATTACGCTAGCTATTTTGTTAATATTATATGGATAAAAAGCTAAATAGCTGCACTAACTGCAGAGTCCTGGACTCCTGGCTGTTATAATTGGGCTCAAATCCTACATTTAGTTACAAGGTATAGGTACGTATATTTATGTTTAAAGTACGTATTATTCAAAAATACTCCAAGGTATCTTTACAGTATTTTTTGATACATAGACTACAAACTATCCTTTCCTTGTCACTACTGCAGTCGAGTAAAAATAAAAACGTCATGTGTGATGAGTGTGATGACTTACCTGTTTGCGATAACTAATGAATTAAACTAATTACGACGATCTTTTCGACCAACTGGTAGCTTGATAAACGTAATAAAGTGCAAAGAGAAAAAAACACACCACACGTTAACAAATATCACCGAAAAAATAATTTAAAATGTTAATTTCTAAAACAATAAGGTGTTTCGTGGGATCTCCCGCTGTGTGGGATGTTATTGTGAAAACATGTTACTTCGCTTAAGCATTATCTTTGTGATGATAAGTTATCTGAAGTGATATTATCATACGAGGCAGCAAATAATCCAGGCATTTTATCACTTTTAATAACAGCTGAGAGGTGAGGTAGACTTACTGAACTATCATAATGTTCTGTCTTAATTTTTAAGTCACGGAGTAGGTAAAAGGTCGGGTGAGCAATTGGGTTTCGGAAAAATTAGAACTAAGAGACATTTATATACAAACGGAAAAAGATGGTCAAAAGAAATATACCGTCAAACAAGCCAACTTTGCCCGTTTTTTTAAGAAAATCGAATATATTACAAGTTTTTTCTATAGGACTTAAGTATATTTTTTCATTTACTACAACTATATGACCATATGCACGCATTTGCTATGTAAAACATTTAAAAAATTAAAATTTAAACCAAGATTTGATCGATTTTGATGGTGGGCAAAATAATCCGGACTTTTAGCCAACATTGCCTACTTCGATTTTTGACGCAAATCAAGCTCTTATAAATACGTAGAAAGCACCACGACTACAATTTAAGGCAATCTTAACCTGAGTTTTAAAATACTGTTTGTAGTTTAAATATTTTCGTGATAAAAACGGTGGGCAATGTTACCTAGCGGTTAGTGGCCTTTTCCATACAAGGCCCAACAAACGGTTTAAGATTTTAAGGGTTGTCACATTGCAGTAAAATTATTAAATAAATGTTATTTTCACTTTTCTTTTGTGGGTGTTGGTTGCTATGAATAGACGCTAAAATGGTAAGTAATTAAATGAAACATTGTGTTCAAAATTAAATGTTTATTCCAATTTCGTCGACAATTCGACATAATACCGTTGTTCTCTTTTGAACATTTCAATAACGTCAGCTTTTATCTGTAAAATGAGATCAATATATGTCCAAACTTGAATAATATTAATCAATACCGTTGTTCTGTTTTGAACACTTCAATAACTGCTTCGCAGGCAAGCTTTAACATCACGTCGGAGTAATTTTTATATGCTCGGGACCCAAACTCACGTCTTGGCTTTCTTGGTCTAATTCTAGACTTGTTTGTTTTTCTGAAATTAAAAATAACAATAAAATTAAAGCTAAGTGATTCTGCAGATGTATAATAAAAGCTACCATCTACTCTAATGAAATATACCCTATTTCCTATCCCTATACACAAACAAACATACAATCAGAATCTTTACCTCTATACATACTATACTGGGTGAAATTTTAATCACTGTTTTCCTCTTACGGGGTCATTGTACTCATCATTATAAACAACTTTTACTATGGAGCCAAACCTGTAATCGTGAAAAATAAATCAGCTGTTCCCTACATTTATGTTCGCATAACTCGTCAAAATGTAGGGAACATCTGATTTTTTTTGATGAGTTAATGATGAGTACAATGACCCCTTAAGAGGAAAACGGTGATTAAAATTTTACCCTGTAGAAATTATACATCAACTGCACTAGTTACTAATATATTTTAAAACATAAGAAATTAAGTACTTTATTTTAAAGTCGTTACTGAAGAAATATGTCATTGAGGTGTTTGATGTTTTGTTTCTGTGGTTTTGCGTTAATTCAACCTGTTACAAAATAACTAAAAGTGACAACCCTGAGTGCTTTTTGATAACGGGCAATGTTGGCATGGATGGGTCTGAATAATTCAGGGTAACTTTGCCCATCATTAGAAGTTTTGATTCATAAAGTCCTGAATAATGAAACTATATTTAAAATACTCAACAACTGATATTCTATAACATACAGTAAAATACACTTACCTGTGTTTTCGCCATGAGGTAAAATCCACAAACACTTTTCTTAGGAAATTTGCCCGCAAAAACATACACCGCACTCTACAAGTTCTGGCAAGTTACTAAATGAACTTTGGAACGAATGCGTTAGATAGTTTTGCCACAAATATAATCGACTTTCCACCCAAATAATAAATGTTGCCATAAAACTAAAATTGTTTCTTATGTTAGCGGATTTGCTTATAAATTGCTTTTAGGGCAAAGATACCTTGATTGGCAAAGTTGGCTTGTTTGACGGTACTTACTTACCATTGTCCACCAGTCAGGAATGGATTTCATACAGGCTATACAATTGGCAGGCGAAACTACTGGTGTGTTGTAGTGATGTAACGGATATTCGCATTCGCATTCGCATTCGCGAATATCCGCATATTTTTCAATATTCGCATTCGCATTCGCATTCGCAAAAATTATGCGAATATTTAGCGAATGTTTTTAATAATCAAAAAGGAAATTATTATATGCATGTATGTGAAATAATAATACAATAGATAACACTTGGATATTTTTATTAAATCACACTTCTACATTCTAAATTAAAGTCTCATTTATGAAGGGCACGCCACGATAGCGGCGGTAAGACCCCTCTTTGAGGAGTGGCTAGAGAGGCGTCATGGCGCCCTCACCTACCGCCTGACGCAGGTCCTCACCGGACACGGAAGTTTCGGGAGGTTCCTGCACATAATCAGGCGGGAAGAAACGCCCGGGTGTCACCATTGCCAGGATCGCCCAGAGGACACGGTGGAGCACACGGTGGAGGTCTGCCCCGCTTGGGCGGAGCACCGCCGTGTCCTCGTAGAGGCGATCGGCAGCAGCGGCGACCTCTCGCGTCCGGGCCTGGTTCAAGCCATGGTCCGGGGCGAGAGGAAGTGGGGGGCAGTCGCCTCCTTCTGCGAAGCAGTCATGCTAGCGAAGGAGGCGGCGGGACGGCTGAGAGAGAGAACCTCCCATCCCAGCCGCCGCGGGAGACGCTCCGGGCGTTGGGAGCCGCGCGACGACTCCCGGCCACCGTAGGCGCGGGCCTGCGGGCGGAGAGTAATGGGTAACTCACCGTCCGATCAGGACCAGGCCCGTGCCGGACGGCGCGTACGTGTTCCACGCGCGCCTCAAAGAGATGTCAGCATTAAACGAAGGGGCCCTTAAGGGCCGAAGCCTGCCGGATCAGGGGCATTGTCCGAAAGGGTTACCGCTGGCCCGGAACATAAAGGGCGAAGGAAGGAACACGGGTGGGTTTTAGTCAGTAAGAGTCTGACACTTCCTTCCGCTCCACCCAGAGCGGGAGGAGTCATTTGATGATTTCCCATCCTCAAAAAAAAAAAGTCATTTATGAAAAAAGAACTTCAGAGATCTGATCAAATCTAACATTAATCAGCCTTGTTACAACTATGTAAGGTTTGCATTTATTTAGTAGTATATTATTACTTTACTACCATTTTTAAGTAAAGTTTACAGTTTCTATTTACTAAAAAACTAAACAATTACTTCAAACAAAATTATTAAACTTTAAATATCTTAATACATTAGATATTTAAAGTTTAATAATTTTGTTTATAACCTTTGGCTTTAAATGTATATTTTTTCATTCCACTTTATATATCTGAGGAATTAAATATATTTATAATGAATTAGTGATGTAACAGATATTCGCATTCGCATTCGCATTCGCGAATGTTGAAGATAAATATTCGCATTCGCATTCGCGAATGTGAAAAATCCAACATTCGTTACATCACTAGTGTGTTGTGATCTAATGAGAATCAATATCTAATCATAACAAGGGAAAAAAGACGATGCATCTGGTCGTTGTTAAGTCCATGGTCGGGAGCGAAGCAGGCGGCTGAAAGAGTGAGGCTACAACAACTCTCCCTATACTCATCAAAATAGGCCAGGCACGGCACCAGAGCTGAACTGCCACGGCCTAAATGATGGCTACCTACAAAGAGTGATGGTCAACTACCGACAGGAATTACGCGAGTACTCCAGTGCCCCGGCCACAGGTAATCAGTAAGAATCTTACAGAACTTTACGTGCGCCCCAGGACAGAGATAAATAAGGATTTCCAAAAAAAGGATGGGTGTACGTACAATGCGTGCCACGAAAGATGAGACTTGACAAACCACGTGGTTTGACATGCGCAGTACACGATTTTAGGTATCTTTAGCGGTATGCGGGACGGGACCGGACGTCATAGGGGCGGCGGAAAGAGCGGGGGAGGCGGGGTCAAGTCTCATCTTTCGTGGTGCATTGTAACTTAGGTCCGATAAGCTAGTATCAAAAGTAACTGTGAAAGATTAACGTTTCGTTTGCAGTACATTAGTGCACGAATTTTGGTCATACCCGTAGTCGTAACTTACAAAATATGGCTATCTAAGATGGAACTTTCATTTGTGGCTTTTATTAAATCACATTATTGTAATAGTGGTTAACAGGCTTTCATCGCACATAGATATGGTGCTCACAGTGGAGTGCGCTGTAACTTTTCCATAGAAAATAGAAGTAGGTGTGTATAAAAAACATATAGGTATTAACAAATATAGAAATAAAAGTTTGCGGTCTAGTCTATGCTGTCTATGATATTATAAGTGTAAAAAGGTGGGTCTAGGTGGGTATGTGAGTAGGTTTTGGGACATTTGATAAATCTAGCCATACGTTAGTTTGTCAAGCCAAATTCTGACGGATAGCTATGATGGGAAGAAAAGCGCGTCTATGTATCCCTGAAAAAAAGAAACAACGTCCAGTGTTGCTTAAAATTAAATATCTAGTTTCAATGTTGTTGATATTCACACCCTGCTGCCATTCCGTCGAGGTAGCTCCATTTTACGAGGTTAGGTATAGTTTCAGCATATTTATGAAGCAAAAAGACTATGCTCTATACTACATAGTAAATATTGTGAAACCTTTTTTTATAGTCTATGATATACGCAAGTGCCTTATCAGTGTCAGTTTGACAGTCAGTGTTCCCACCATACGGTATTTTCCCCTAACACTTGGGGCTTTTACATGTTTAGGGGACTGAAAATAATCAGCGTTTTTAGAAAAAAAATCAGTGGCACTCCAGGAGTGCCGACAGAAGTGAACACTCGAAAAAGCATAGTAATTTCATAAATATGCTTGAAGGTCATTCTTTCCAAAGAAAATGTACCGCGCGTAGATGTCTTTATAATGGCCAAAACTCAAAACAGAGGTGTCAGTTCTCGGCGGGTCTGTCAGACTCTTACTGACTAAAAACCACCCCGGTGTTCCATCCCACACCTACGCCGGGGGTCGCGGGAACGTACGATCCTTCCCGACTGATGCCGGCCCGCCACAGCGGGCCTCGTTGGGTCAGGGGGGGAGTGAGGTGTTTGATTCCCCCCATGGCGTCTAAGAGGGGCGCGCGTGGAACACTACGCGCCGCCACCTCGGGTCCTGATGTGTGGGGGGCGACGGACGTCCCCGAGTCCGTCGCCCCTGGACCCATTTAGGGGGGCTGGAAGAGGGCGTTGTCGCAGGTATTTACCGAAACATCCGTGTCTAGTAACCACCTGCGTCAGACGGAAACCGAGGGCGCAATGCTGCCAGTCCTCCATGATAGGCCTTACCACCACTATTGTGGTGAGCCCTTCACATGGGCTGCGCAAGCCGCTCCTTCCATTCAGGCACTAGGATCTGACGGAGCTTGGTCCTTCGTGCCTCGAAGTCCCGGGGAACCGGAGGACGCGCAAGCTCCACCTTTCGCCAGCGATATAAAGACGCAAGGATTTTCGCATCCAGATCCCAGGGCGTTGGTTCGGTCAGGAGAGTTACTGCCTCGTAGAAGACGTACGGTACGTACACACTGCTTCATTAAGTGGTTACCCCTCCAAAAGACATGTGCGTTCAAATCCGTGATAGGCCCAAGTTGGTTTTTGTATTTTGTAAAAACATTTTATTTTAATTAATTTATTGTTTTAGTGAATAAATAAGTTTAAGATAGTATTTATTTTTTTAAATTCTGTTTTTATTATTGTTTTTTTTCAATAAAACATTAATACTTTTATGATTGCGAAAACGACAAGCAATAATAGGGTTAACATTTACGAACGTTTTATTCATCGTCTAAATAGACTAGAGGTTTCAAGACCACTTGCCGTGCCTATGAGTGGAAGTTCAAATCATAGCCACGAAATGTGCTTTTTGTTCATTATAATTATTATTTTAATATATTTTTCTATTTTGTTTTAGTAATTATTTATAAAGAATTTAAAAATAAAGAAAAATAAAATACCTTAATAATCATATAATAATATTTATTATTGCTATTATTTAACAAAACTATGATCTTATTTTACAACAAAGATTTATTTTGATTTGATAATTTTATTTACAGTTATCATAATATACTATTTTGCCAACTGACACAATTGGGTTCCTAGACAAGTGGCATCCTATTAAGGTAAACGATAAAATAGTAAGCGGTAGAAATATTTTAGATTGACATAACCTAACGAAATGTCACGTGACCTGTCATGTCGTCTCAGCATACAAATTAGACATTTGACAGTCTGACAAGTGACATCGAAAGTGACAAGTTTTGAAGCGTTTGCAACTTGTCTAGGAACTAGAAGTTAGTTTGGCAGGATTACAATCATGAGCATAATAAGTGAATAAACATGTTATCAATAGATAATCAATTAACATCTCTTATTAGCTCATGATATCTACTTAGAATATTTTGCTATACAAAGTAAAATAGTGGAATCAAATGAGTTAAATGTCTTCGTTGTTTATTTTGTTGTCATACTTAATTAATATAACTGCTATTTCTGGGCAAATCGCAATCGTTCTCTTCGATGTTCTTCTGTTAGACATATTTTGCAGGTCGATAACTGTGAATGTTCGCTGCGTGTAAATGTCTTCGAACCGTGGACAGAGAGATATTCCATGCCGTTGCGAACTGTAACGAGTGGATGTAAACGGCGGTGTAGTGTGAACCTTAACAATATCCGGATGATGTTCAGATTGGTCCGTAT
This sequence comes from Luperina nickerlii, assembly GCA_963855955.1. NCBI lineage: Eukaryota > Metazoa > Arthropoda > Insecta > Lepidoptera > Noctuidae > Luperina > Luperina nickerlii. The sequence continues at coordinate 10,601,861 of OY979682.1, forward strand.
AGATCCCAGTAGTTCTCCGACCCATGGTCATTGTCTTAGCATCGCCGGTTTCTTGAAATCTGCGCACCCATAAGCGCACCGTTTGTCTCTGTATAGAAAAAAATGGTTTTAAATAAGTTATTAAATACCACCACACACAAGATACCGCAAATAGCTCAACAAGAAAAAAATCGGAGAACACAATTAATATTATAATGAACTTACTGCTATGCCAAGCTGTCTCGCAATTCCTTTTATGCTCACATTTTGTTCACACAGAACAACTATTTTAGTTCTCATAAAATCATAAATCATTTTAAAAATTAATGAATAAATCGTAGTCGTTTACTCTTCGCCGTTTTAAGTGAACGTATACATCAAACGTTATAGTTATAACTTGAGGGTATGGATTAATTTTATAAAGACAACGTAAGTAAGTAAAATTAATGGATACCCTCAAATTATAACATCTATCGATTAGACATCCCACCTAAAGATAAAATGACTCAGACCATAGTAGATAACAATTTCAACGCAATTCATATGGGCTCGCTGGCTAGTTCGTCAAACTGCCGGTATGAGTATGACAACGTTCGGTGATGCGATGGTTCGAATCTGAGTCGAAGCAATGGGATCTTTTTGAAGTATTCTTTAGATCATTTGTAAGGAATTTAATGTGTAACATTTTAAAACTTGAGGGTTTAGCACATACTCACGCTGTCTGTACGTACCGTACGGTATCCTCTTATCACCCTAACAGCCATCGCTCTTTGCAATATACGTATACGTTGCAAGGCATCAGGGTGTCCGCCCACACGGGCGCCCTATACAGGGCCATGGACTGCACAATCCCCACGTACAGTCTCCCGTAGGAGGCGTTGGGCCCCCCTAAGTTGGGTAGCAGTCGCGCAAGAGCAGCTGCAACGCTCATCAACCTGGGGACCAGCCGCTGAATGTGCAGCCTGAAGGCCCACTGGCTGTCGAGGATAAGTCCTAGGTACTTCATCGTCGACTCGACACCGATGCGGACGCTTCCTACCACTATTCTGTGAAGTTATATTATGTAAGTATCCAGCTTAGAATTTCGAATAGGTCCCCCATTTCCCAAACTTCCTGGGGTAGGCACCAGACGATGCTACCCCCCGCCCCCCCCTATATACGCCTATGGTAATAACTAATAAGCTTGAAAATTGGTAGGAATAGTTGTCTAAAGTAAATAATAAAGGTTGTCATCATTCGTTAAGTGACGATTTTATTTAGGCATCAAGGCCCATATAAACACATACAATAAATACAATATTAATATAAATAAAAAATACTATAAATACGTAGAACATTATATTTAGGTACGGACGCCAGCACATCAACCTACCACAATCTGTCAGTTTCCTTTAATAGATTTTCAACTTTATCGCTAAAGCATAAGGTTCAAAGTTGATTGGGAAAATCTGACAGATTGTGGTAGGTTGACGTGCTGGCGTCTGTACATTAAAAACTAACGCACACAAAGTTTGCTGACTGGTGTCATGTAGTGATGTAGCCAGCCACGAAACCGGCGTTACACAACGCTCTTCGGCTAGAAAAAGCATAGCTTAATTAACTCAAAAGTTGATATACATTTAAAAAAAAAAGTTTTTTTCCTTTGATCAATAAACTTGAAAACAGTAATGTAATAATAGCTAATCCGTTGCTTCATATGTTCGAAAAATGTGTCTGCTCAACAACGTAAATGACGTAATGAATGTTGTTGAACTGTCAAAATGAATCCCTATGCTATTCATAGTGTGTTACGCAATTACCCCGCTTAAATAAATAATAAAGGTCGTAATCATTAATTTCGGTATCCAACCATTTAAAAGGGGGCGGAGCAGATGTTGAATTTGGTTAGGAAAAATATGAAATCCACGCGGACGATGTCGCGAGCGAAGTGCTAGTTTGTATTTTGGATCTGAATTTTTGTGAAAAGCTAGGGGAAATCCTAAATCTGAGAGTGGCATCACTGTACAGTTGACATCGTGTTCGTGACTGTCATTTCAATCAAATTGACTGACGTTGACGTTTGTTCAATGTGGTAAACTGTGCGCTACACATTACCTTCTCGATATTTCTTAGTTTTTCTAGAAGTTGTAGTCTTAGAAGTGGTGATTCATCGCATTCATTAAAAGCTTGTTGGTCTGTGTGTACATTGTTAGTAGTGTAACATCAATCTATCGAGTGACTTGTTGTCAGTTAAAGTTAAGTTCAATTTGTGTTCTAAGATAACTTTTGGTTATTCAAAATGAGTTCAAATAACACCCCTAACAAGAATAACAGGGTTGCTATTCCTGCTAATAGTCAGGATAATGCCCAACCCGTACAAGGTGTTACTGGAGCATTGACTTTTCCTGCTGCCAATAATCAACAAAATACACAAAATGAAACTTTGTCGCATGGTGGACCTTTGCTAACATTACCGGCTGGTAGTCAGAGCTCTGGGAACCGAAGACAACCTAGAAATCTACAGGTAAGTGACTAAATAACAAGCCATAGTTTACCATGTTTTTAGAAGGCTGTTCTATGACTTACATAATGTCATGTTCCATGTGGTGCTTTCAGAGTCTGTTAAAGTTTGCTATGGAAGCAACGCAAGCGGAAGATGCTCCAGGGGCCGCAGATAGAGCACCCATGGATGAGCAGGTTCGTAAACATGAATGCTAATTATAACTTTGTAAGTTCTTATTGTTTTTAAAACATAATTCAGGAATTTTTTTTAAATGCAAATTGTTTTTCATTAAAACTAAAAATATTTAAATAAATATTAAACTAAAAGCTACATGAAATGTAGCATAACTATAATAATATTTACATAATTCATAACCTCAGCAATTTTTTAAAATATTACATCATAATATTACAGAGGCGTAGATTCCTTGAAGAAGCCCTGAGGGGTTTAACTGTGAATGTGTCCGAAGTGCTGGATAATGCTATCAAAGTACTGACGAACAGGGAAGTGCTGGACAGTATAAAAGAAGGTGACGTGTTGCCAGAAGAAGTGAGGAATTCATTCACCATTCTACTGGATCATGTTGATGACCTAGATGTGGCCAATGGTAAGAAGTACTCTTTACTGTTCTAATTTACATAGCATTATAGTCCTAATTGGATGGTGTTATGTAACAAGTAACTGTTTATTTATATATTCACTTTAATTAACATGGTTATACACCAATTACAGTATTAAAGAGACACACATAAAACAGAAAATATAAAATTATAATGTTCAGGTTAAAACATGCTTAATAAAAATAAATATTTAACAACACTTTCATGAATACCTCTCAATCAATTAAAAAATAAGCTTCTTAGTTGTGATACTGTGATGTTACTGTCAGTTCTTCTACACTACACTATCTAATTGGGAAGCTGTTATGATAACTGTTTCCATCTCCTGAATTTAGTTAAATAAGAGTCATTTTTAACAACTAAACTATGAATCTCACCCTGAATCAATTTTGCTTGCTTGATTCATTACTACATAATGTTGTCCAATTGGCCTGGCGTAAACACACAAATTAGCATTCAGTTCAGCTTTAAACCTTTTCAATAGAATACCGCAGAGTTTTTATACAGATTAAATATTTGCCTGATTTCAAATTAGTAAGAAATACTAGTGCCTATGTCATACATTCATTCTCTGTCATTAGTGTCTGTTAGTTATGTTGAAATAATAGCTTTTTACTAAATTCATATGAAAGTATATGTATATACAGAACTTATAAAAATAAAACAATAAAAAAAATTTTTGTCTGTCTGTCTGTTTGTTCTGACCGATTTTGATGAAATTTGGTATAATTATTAACTTTAAACTATACCTTGAATTTTGGGGAAGGACATAGGCTACTTTTTATCGCCATATGCGGGCAGAAGCTAGTGACAATTAAAGTCTAAATACCACATTGTGTCATTCATTATCATTGTTTCAACCAAAAGTTTGGCAACATAGACACATTGTCATTAGAAACCAATCAAATTATTGCTTATTCATATTATCAACCGCATGGCTGAATTAGTTACGCTATTATATCTAACCAAACTTTCTTTTAATTCATAATTTAAACTTAAAATTTCAGACTTCTACAAAATGGGAGGGTTTGCAATGTTCCCAATGTGCTACGCCAGTCAGAATGAGGACTTGCGAGCTCGTGCCAGCTCGGTGCTGGGCACGGCGTGTCAGAACAACCCGTTCTGTCAGGAGAAGGCTCTGAACAGTGGGCTGCTGCCGGTGCTGCTCAATTTGGTGCAGACGGAACGAGGGACCGCACTTGCCAAGTGTCTGTATGCTTTATCATGTAAGTAACAGCCAACCTTCATGTGAAGATTGCAAGAGTATTTATAATTTTCTGAAATTATGTATGAAACAAAGAAATGGATATGTGTTCAAAATAGTCTGAGGAAGAGAAAGTATTATTAAATTAAATGTGAGGGCTAGTATGGTACAATTGGTAGCATACTGGCTGCATGCTGTTTTGTGCTATAATGTGTTTGACCACATGGGGCTGGCTATATCGCACAGAAGAAGAAGCATAAAAAGGACTATTAATATGAGGCTGGCTATATCGCACAGAAGAAGAAGCAAAAAAAGGACTATTAAAAACAGTAAGTTCAAAGCAAGAGTGAATAGGCATCTTCTGATCTTGCTGGTTCCATCATAGACCTCATCCATCGTATTCCACCAAGATCGAGGTGTCAAGGGCTGTTTCATTTCGCAATAAATAAATAAATAAGTAACAGCAATCTTAGCAGACTAGCTTAGTTAAGTAATGTTTACACTAAAAAAAGGCCGAATTTTTTAATTTGATGGTTTGACAGATTTTAATAAATTATGTCAAAAAAATTTAAAATTTTTTGTTAACCACGCATTGAATTGACTAACATAATTAAAACATAAACATTGATACTAGATCAATGCATCAGATGTGCTTATAGAGTAAGATTGTGATCATCCCGTTTAGATAGCAAAGATAGCAAAGAAGTGGCTCAAGAATTTGTAAATTTCTTTACTAGTATCCCACTCAAAACAACTGAAACCTTAAATTCCTCGCCCTCGCTCGCTTTTGATTTAGTAAGGGCGAACGTTTCAGCCTGCCCGATTGAATTTAACTTTAGGCATATTAACCCCATAACAGTAATTAAAGCTTTTAAGCAAATTAAGATCAAATTGACCGAAGATCTTTGGGGAATGTCCATTAAGGTCTGTACCTCCATAATTGAGACTATTGCGCCCTACTTAGCCTTAGTATTTAATTCGTGCGTGGATCAAGGAGTCTTCCCCGACTTAATGAAATACAGTAAGGTAATACCACTTTACAAATCCGGGGACAGTAAAGACACCAATAATTATAGACCCGTATCCGTTTTGCCGGTTTTCAGCAAAGTGTTTGAAAAGATAATGCTTAATCAGATGCTTAATCATTTTAACATGAATAAGATCCTACACGATCAACAGTATGGTTTCACCAAAGGACGTTGTACGACCGACGCCGGTGTAACTTTATTAAAACACATTTTTAACGCGTGGGAAGAGGCCCAAGATGCCATAGGAATCTTTTGTGACCTCTCCAAGGCATTTGATTGCGTCGATCACGAAACCTTGGTTTTGAAACTTGAGCATTACGGACTTGGAAAACTTGCGCTCAGTTTAGTTAGTTCTTATTTAAAGGATAGACAACAACAAGTTCAAATAAATGGTGTCAATTCACTTGGTTTAATAGTAAAAATTGGTGTGCCACAAGGCTCGATATTGGGTCCTTTCCTCTTTTTAGTGTATATAAATGATCTACTCCATTTATTAAAAAATCAACCACAAATGGTGTTATTTGCTGATGACACTTCCTTAATTTTTAAGGTAAATAGACATGCTACAAATTTTGACGACGTAAATAACGCCCTACTGCAGGTCCAAAATTGGTTCACTGCTAATAATTTAGTATTAAATGGAAAAAAAACTAAGTGCATAAGATTTTCTTTACCAAATGTCAAGGGTAGTGATTGTGAGATAATATTGAATCAAGAGAAACTAGAATTCGTCGATAAAACTGTTTTCCTAGGGATCACGCTCGACTCAAGGCTACAATGGGGTCCTCATTTAACATCTCTTGCAGGACGGCTAAGTTCAGCAGCTTATGCTGTCAGAAAAATCCGTCAATTTACTGATGTAGATACCGCGAGACTAGTCTATTTTAGTTATTTTCATAGTATCATGTCTTACGGTATTTTACTTTGGGGACGGGCTGCAGACATCGATTCTATTTTTATTCTGCAGAAAAGAGCTATCAGAGCCATATATAATCTCCGCAGGCGCGATTCTCTAAGGGAACGGTTTAAGGAAATTAACATCATGACGGTACCTTGTCAATACATCTATGAAAACATCATGTATGTAAGGAAAAATTTACATCTTTTTAGTAAAAGAGGTGAAAGACATAATTATAGTACTAGAAATAGGGACCTATTAGTTCAACCAGGTTTCAGACTGGCTAAAGTAGACTCATCTTTTATGGGGTACTGTTTAAAATGTTATAATAAAATACCTCCCCACATTCTTCAACTGAATGAGACAAAATTCAAGTCTTGTATAAAACGCACACTATGCAGTCAGGCATATTATAAGTTAGGGGATTACATTGCTGATAAAAATGCCTGGCTCAATGCTGGTCCTGCTCCACAACCACAACTAATTGATTAACACATGAAAATACTGTTGGAGCTGCTGAAGATTGTAAGACTATCTTTGCATTGTATAAAATCAATTTCCTTTGTTTTGTATAATTGCATAGCACAGATGTGAGTTCTATGTACCCTATAGCTACCATTTACCGGGTAATAATATGTCTTTCATTGACTCGAATGTGCCCTGGCAGCTGATGGTGTGTCATGCTCACTCAAATGTCTCGCTGACGGTGGCGTGTGTGTTGGATCATTTAGCTCCCTTCAAAATGGTTGAGCTGAATGGTGCTGATTTATGCGTCATGTTCGTGAACGGGCGCCGTCAGTTGGGGCTGGTCATCACTTAGCTGCCTCGGCTTATTTTTAATTATTTTAATTTTGGATTGTTGTTAGTTAAGTACTATTTCTTGTACTCTGGACGCTTTTAACGCGTACGTCTTTTTTAATTTTTTACATCGTTCTCACATTATATAATTTTAATATCAAAAGTAATGATGTAACTAATATTTTTGTAAAATATGATTTAAAAAGAGTGTCCATGGAGTTTCTTGCCCGTTCTTCTCCATAGGTACCTACGCTTTGGAATGGGCAACTAGCTTCATATTTTCTGACTGACCGACTTCTTGACAATTCAAAAGTGCCTGTAAATGGTTTAATTGAAATAAATGCTTTGAGTTTGAGTTTGAGTTTGAGTTTGAGTTTAGCATAGTGATATTTTCTTCCTCTTTTACTTATATTATAGTAGTAAATAATATAATTTTCTATCCCTGCAGGTATGTCTCGCGGGTATGACCCAGCTTCCCTGGAGCTGATCAAGCAGGGAGGCTGCCCAGTCCTCGTAGAGCTACTGACGTCGTCCGAACCATCTGCCAAGACAAAGGCGGCTTTTCTCATCAGACATTTCTGCCAGAATTTCATTGATTCAAGAAGTAAGAACACTATATTTATTATCATACTCGTTTCTGCCTACGACTTCGTCCGCATCAAAATTCTTGTTCCTCCGACCCACTGCGTCGTATCGCATCTCTTGCATATTTTCAGATTTGATTTTATTGTCGACCTCAGATTTGTCGCCAAATATTGATAAGTTGTTATTAGCATAAAAACTTTTTCAAAGGTATCACAAGTTTTTTTAGACTTTTCAAACTATGAGTGAATTAAACTTTAATAGCTAGGTATCTACCATAACTATTGGCAAGTTTTATTTACTAGTTTTGCTTCTGCCCGCGATTTCGTCCGCGTGAAATTTCTTGTTCCCCCGATGTTCCCACGCCGTAGCATCGCATCGCCTGTTATAACTGCGTTCTTTCTGACTTTTTTATTATTGCCCGGTTCCTTAGGGTCCTAACGTGATGTTAAGTAGTCTAATAGCCTTCGTGAAGAATTGGGCTATCAAATGAAACAGAATTTTTCAAATCCGACATGAATGTTAGTTCCAGAGATTAGCGCTTTCACACAAACAAACAAAAAAACAATCAAACTCTTCAGCTTTGTTATTAGTACCCATAAATGGTCCGCAGGCTGACACGGAATCAAAGTTGGTTGGGCTGCGTTGTAATACAGTATGCTCTAATAACATTCCGTTATATTTTCAGAACAATTCGTGAGACTGAACATCGTGAAGGTAATAGCAGGAGATCTTCAAGCTGGAAGGAACGACAGCACAGAACATTTGCTGAGCATATTGCAAGTGTTAGTGAGTACCAAGGTCCCCGCCATCTTGCGACAGTGTCGGGACCCGAGGTATAACCTTAAGAATGTTCTACAAGACCACCTGAAGAGACCAGAACTTAGGGATGATAGGTTTTTAGAAGAGAAGGAGTATTGTCAAAATCTGTTAGCGACAATTTTTGCAAGCAGCAATATGAGTAACCCGCCGTTTAGAGAGGTTAATGTGGAACAAGCTGATAGGTAGTGGTAGTGTTGATTAGTATGATCTCTTTTCTGTAAGTACTAAATTATACAAGGTCAAATTAAATTAGCTAGCGAAACTACGCAGACGTGACAGGTATCGATACCTAAATACGATGAAACATAAAAATAACGTGTGCGGTCGGGGGTCCCCGTTAGGAACGAAGTACCTTATGCGACACTCGCACGCACACACACTCGTATATATTTTTATATAATAAAATTATAAATAATAAATATATATAATTATATAAATATATTAAAATTATTATTAAACATTGAGACGGAGGGGGAGACAAAGTCGTATGGAGGGGCATAACGCTTTTTCCTTCTACTAGTTAACTCAAGCAGCGTTAAGGTACTTTGTTTCAAAAAGATTTGATGTTCCGTGTAAAAACGGATTTTCTCAACTCGTACTTCAAGTTATCACACTTCCAGCGGTCGATAGCCCATCATTCTCCTGGCCTTATCCCAATATATTTGAGGTCGGCGCAACATGTCACTTTCTTCCATACTTCTCTATTAGTCGCACGAATCGTCATCTCGGTACTTGCCCCCCTTTCTAACCATATCATCATTCACACATTCCGTCCATCGATTCTTTTTCGTTACATCATGTTACCCACCACGTCTACGAAGTTTCGCTAGCTAATTTAATTGACCCTGTATAAACATGATAAGTTTCTGCGAAGTTTCGCTAACTAAATCAATTTGACCCGGTATTCATTAATTGGCACATCACTGTTCCATTGTAAAATCACAAACTGTGTTTAAGATAATATAAAATGTCCGAGAATGGTTAGTTTAACCTGCAATACCATTGTGCAACAATATAAAGATTTATATTTGTTCTGAAACATTGTATTAATTTCAACTTGTGTTTGAGAAATATTATTTAGTATAGAAAAGAGACGTTCCTTTATTTGTACATACAATTTTTCAGGTGTAAATGATCGTAGTTATTAAACACTAATGCTTGTGTTCAACTGTCGAATATTGCTTGATAAGCGGAGTCACCATCGTTTTTTCATTGTGATAGCTGTATAAATCCATCTCACAGAGAGGAGGCCTGTGGTCCAGCTGTGGGAACATTATAGGCTGATTGTATTGTGTAGATGTACAGACGCCAGCACATCAAACTACCCGAAACTGTCAAATTTTCCCAATCAACTTTGAACCTTATGCTTTAGCGATAAAGTTGAAAATCTATTAAAGAAATTTAACAGATTGTAGTAACTTGATGTGCTGGCGTCTGTACAAATGGTATAATCTGTGGTCTGTACTCTATGTTAATAAGGGTCTGCGTACACCACGACAGTTTTATAAAAAAAAACGCGCTGCAAACGTTATGCAACTGCCTAGTGCTGTTTCAAGGTCAGCAGCGCACGACGGCGCGATTATCCTTCGTATCCAGAACGTGGATCCACGCAAAGCATAATGGCTTTTTTATTGGGCAGCCAATTGGTCGTCGGTAGTCGTCGTATGCATAGCCCCTACTAAACCGGTCTGTCTTTGTCTCTCTCGGTTGTGTATTTGCCTGTTGTCTCTGGTTTCGGTATGTCATAGGCTCACCGCTCTTGTTGAAACAAAAATATAAAACGGTACAGTTGGTAGCGGCTAGAGGGCGCTTGATATACTAAAGTATAGTTTTTCGTGAGTGGAGGGTAATTTTTTGGGAGCACTTATTGATAAGTAAATGAAAATGGTGATAACGAGTTATTAATATGGACTTAATATTATTATAACTATTAAGATACATCCACCTATAAATGTGTATTTATACATTTTTGTAAACAAGAAACAATTAATATACAATAAGTAATTATGTATTGATGCAAGTTAATGTTCTAATGATGCTTTTGGTGTAACATTGTATTCATGGTTCTGTCGTTTCGTGTTTTAGCTAATATTATGTTATCTGCTTTTAACTGCCTCAAGTACCTGATAGCTATCATTATTTTTCTGCCTCGGTTAGGGCCGGTATTAAGAAAAAGAGAAAGGGATAGGGCTACCGGTCATGTATAGCTTCGTCTCTCTCTAGCACTCGAATTGTGATGGTTTTTGTTACGGCTCCAGTGCGTGGAAATTTATTACTGCCAATGTTTGTATATTAATTGCATTTATAAAGTCCTTCCAATTAGCTACTTATGTGTAATGAGTGCGTGGTATGATTTTTGTAGCATTAAGTTCTGATTCACACAGCGCGCAAAAGCGCACTCACAGACACACAAATAAGATCTACATAATTATTATGTAGTATCTACATTTGAATGAAACTGTAACCTTTACATTGTTTACACACCTAAAACAGTAACAATTTCATAATGTGTTTAATAATAAAGTTTTAGGTTATAAATTTGTTTTACTTTTTTATTTTACAACTGTTTACCACTATTGCCATATCACGGCTAGCTACCCGATTTTGATGTTCGGTAAGGATGTTAAAGATAGATGGAGGAACGACATAGGGCTGTAATGGGATAGTAAGTACTTATACCATTTATCCCAGAAGTCTATAAAACGGTACAGGTTGTGGGAAAACTAGTGAATTTAGCTTGAAGTGAATAGCGTAAATCCCATTAGGTGAAATAACAGCTCAAAGTGATCACGTCCTGCCTTGCACTCTTGCACAGTTAGGTTTTACACAGCCCCCTTTACAGTCTCCTCAGAGATGTGCCCTAACAAGCGTTGTACAGAGGGAATTGTGGATTACACCCAGGGGGGGGGGGGGGAACGAACAAGCAACACTTCAGTAAAGACGGAGCCGCCATCTACTTTACTAAACCGAGGATTCATATTTCCCCCATCACCACGTCACCCAACTTGCTACGAGACGCGGCATCTATAGAAACATTATTTCACATAGTCCAGTAACCGTCAATTAGTCTCGTAAGTTTCAGTCTATCAAAAAGTACTCTGTGCTCGTAAGTAAGGTTCGAATCCAGTCGTGAATGAGTACTTTTTCCTAAATCTTGTTTCCTTAGTTCCCGTTAACATATGTAGATGGCGTTTCGAATATGTATGCTTCGAAATGGCACGAGAGGGCTAGGGTTCCTTTATTATATCCACTACTACTATATTAGCTTACATACCTACCAAAGTTCAACTTTCTAGGACTTCAGCAAGTACCCTAAAATTTTTGATGAATTACTCCTCGTGGATACACTTTGGATGAGCATCAGTGAGTCAGAGACGAAATCGGGATTTTTAGATATCAATCAAATCTAAAGTATAAGAGCTATGCAATTCAAACTTTATATGTTTAATAAGTCCACTATTGACATCATATCCCGAGAATTTTATTTATCTGGTATAATCCAGACACAAGTTATGAGGGTTCAAAAAAACGACGAAGCGCTTCAAGAAAAGGTAGGTATTAGTGCCGTTGTATAGTGGCATTACCGTGCTCCCAGATACTCTTTGGATCAGTCTTTTGAGAGGTTATGGTGCAGATGGAGACCACCGGGGTGGTTTTAGAAATACCACACTATCCAGTCTTATCCCAAAAGCAGGCGACTTGAAGGGATACCACGAAAAAAAAAATGAAGGTTTTCAAGTCATAAAAAAACCTTTATTTCCTCCATGTCAACTTAGTAGTCGACAACATGCACTTTTTGAGCTTCATTGCTGCTGTCATCGCCCTCAGAGGAAGCAGAACTGGCGTCCTCGGATGAGGAACTGGCGTCCTCGGGTGAGGAACTGGCGTCCTCCGGTGCGGAACTGGCGTCATCGGGTGAGGAACTGGCGTCCTCAGGTGCGGAACTGTCAGCTTCCTCAGAAGTGTCGGGCTTAATAGCATCGCTATCCCAGTCAAAGTTGATGCCGGTCACCTCTGTGTACCAGTCGTGGTAGTGGCCGGGACGGACGTAACCTGAGGAACGAGGTTTAGAGACAATGAGTTTAATGTTCTTTATGGCAGTTTTCAGTGTTTTCTAGGGCATTCACTTGTTTTCTTAATTGTAAGTAGTTATAAATACCTTTTGTTTTTTACAAACAAACTACAGCTCGATTCAAACTTCATGACGGTTGTAATATGCTATTCGCTACACAGTATTTCACCCTGCTGACACGTTTTGTTACTGCGCAGTTATTCGCCTCATGTTCAGAGCCGGCATAAAGTTTGAATCGGGCTGTACCTATAATTAAATTTCCTGTAGGTACCTAGTAGATAAGCCAGCCAGGACTTTGGGAGAAGGATGCACAGACGCCAGCACGCTATTACAATCTGTCAAATTTATTTAATAGATTTTTAATTTTACCGCTAAAGCATAAGGTTCAATGTTGATTGGGAAAATTTGACAGTTTTGGGTAGCTTGATGTGCTGGCGTCTGTATTAAACCAGCTCATTATAGGCATGTGACACTGAATAACTTTCAACTACCTACAGCAATAACTTCGTAAGTAACATACGCGGAAAACTACCGATATTTTCCTTTGAGTAATATCAGAAGTATTTAGTCATTCGATAAATTTTGGAACTCCTGTGCTTTTTCACCCTAATTAATCTGCTAGAATATAATTGTATTGGTGCTGAGATCCTTAAAAGTTGCTTGCTGGTTAAAACGGTTCCATTTGGTATTGGAATTATAATTTCCGAGGGTGACCACAACAAAGGAAGAATGTAGGTACATGCAAGCATAGATTTTTGAGAGACAAGCAAGTGACGATCTCGCTACTAACTTATTAACTTTGCTGATTGGCTTATCCTTCATCCACGTCTTGAGTTATAAGGTAAGTTTCGTGCTGATATAATAGAAGCAGATGTATGTTAACATTGCTCACCAGAAGGCCAGGGGCTGTTGCATCCAGAGCTGGATCCGAAGCTCACAATACCGATCTGGGTGGTTGTACCGTCACTGTCTACGAAGGTCAAGGGACCACCGCTGTCACCCTGAATGATAAAAAATTAAGTCTTAAATAATATACAGATGAAGGGGTAAAGACTCCCTTGGGGTGTGGCAAAAATTGGAACTAAGTTACGAAATTGTTAAAATTTCACAAACGTTTACAAACAACATTACTGTCAATTCCATTCAAGCGCCAAAAGATCCTCGTAGCACATCACATTTATTTTACCTCTGATAGCAGCAATAGGTTAGGAATAGGATAAGATCCTGTTAGGACAGGAACTATTTTAACGTTTTTAAAGATCACAATGATTTTGACAGACTTGTCAGTGGCAGCAAACCAACAGCAACCTTATTACAATGAGAATAAAGATCAGTCTGATTTGGACATTGAAAAATCAGAGGTGCAATAACTGAACGGACAGTAATAGGCGAGGAGTCACCAATCCTGAAAGCTCCGTGATCACGGATTCTAATATTTTTAATAAAAAATAATAGTTAACGTTTAGACGAACAAGATTTGCTTGGTCGGCATGGATTTGATTGGCCGGAAATATTTTAATTAAATTATTTATTATTAAATTTCCATAATTTTTTTCCGTCATCACGGATTTTGATCAATCTTATATAGAATTTTGTGTGAAATACAAACAACAAGAAAAAATCCGGCCGACCAATAATTTTTAGCCGGAAAGGTTACGCATACCTATTTGAATGGTGTGATAAGGGGTAAAATTTATCCATTATCACGGAAACCTTTTTTTTATTCACTCGTTTTAATGTCACTTGAATTATTCTTAAAATTTTCAATGTCATTTGAATTATTCTTAAAATTTTTTGCAAGTACAACCGACAAAGAAAAATTTTACAAAGGTATGATAAATTTCAATTCAAATAATATTCCACCATGCTGGAAAACTTTAACGCAAAAAATATTACGCACCATTTTTGTAAACGCAATGTGGCAAAATGCTACTGAACCTATTTGTACATTATACGATCCAACTCGGATGTGTCGTAATATTAACGGCCGCAGGCTCGCATATTTCTGTAGCTAATACTAAGCTGTGGTCAGAATCAGCGGCGGACTAAACCTGTCGGAGAACCGGTGCGGCAAAACAAAATGAGAACCCCATTGACTTATATACGAGTAGGTATTACTTTTGAAATCATTGGAGAATTATTATTTGGAGAATTCCAAAGGGAGCGAAGAGAGTTCGAAAACTTTAGCACCTCGCCTCGGATAGTTACGGTTTTCTTTTGATCATTCAGGCATTCTTAAAACAACAAAGTAACTCCTATTAAGGAGTTACTTTGTTGACATAAGCAGAATAGTTTATATTTTGCGTACATGGGGGCTACCAAATACAAACTGCCTTTTTCGTACTGAACACATTTTGGCCTAGTTTGGGATTTTATTAAAAATTATCGAGGCTTGGAGACGGGGTGGACCGGCCCTGATGTCGCCCCCCAATATTTAGTTCTTAATATATACCTGGCAAGAGGACTGTGAGGGGTTGTCGTAGAATCCTGCGCAGATGGTCTCTTCCTTGATGACCTGGCTGGTGGGGTACCAGGTCAAGCAATCCTCGTTGGACACTCCTAGCTGCTTTGTCCACAAGAGGATCTCGGAGGCAGCACCACCTGGGGAATTCAGTACAATATTACAGGCCGATAGCAAGGACTACCACCATCATCAAGCCTTCGGACGAGTGACAAAGAACTTTCTCAACCATGTTTTGGTCTGTGCGAGAAATACTAAGATATTTTTTTAGTAGTTTTTAAGAAAACCCTTAGCTTTCTTTTTAGCCACGGAGTACTTTTTTGATACCCTTTTTTAGCGTTAAAGTTTATGGCGGCTCAGAACATGAAGTGAACTGAGGGATGGAGTAATGTGTAACGATTTGGTACTGCGCACCGACTCACTTCAGCCGCCATAAAGTTTGAATCGGGCTGTAAGTAACTGTTAAGACTGTAGAGTTATACTTTATGATACTGACCGTTCCAGAGATCGTCGGTACGTCCGAATCCGCTGACGATCATCGCGATTCCAGCGTAATTGATGTTCTTCTGAGCTCTGCTCATGAGACGGATTGGCTGTATGTTGTCTGTGATAAAGAAAACGATGAAAATGAACTCTTGAGTACATAGGTCCTTATTGTGATCCGTATATCCAAAATGGTTGAACAGTGCGAATTTTCTTGAGGTTCTTTATCAGTCACTTTTATTCCACCCAGAGTATGATAGGTATAACGTTTATAGTAAAATTTTAGACAAATGCTTTGGAGAATATTGTTGTAGATGGTTAAGCAATAAAGTTGCTTGTAGGTTGTTGGGTTGGGAATGGGATACATGGCAGGGCTGTGCAAATCACAGTGATCCGCGATCGAAATCGACTGGAAGCTAACTAATTTGATGCAACTAGGATTCTAAGGTCCTGTTTCACAGTTTGGTCAGGTGTAGTAGAAGTTTATGCCAGATAATGTACCCGGCATTATTCTGGAGCCGGTGAAGGGCACAAGACAGTAGGCCCTGAACTTTGAGATGATTTTAATTCTGTAAATACATAATATTATTCTTTGTACGCGAATCATATTATTCGGAGGTTTTTGATCAATAAAAACCTGATGCTGACAGGACAGGTCAAATTGTAAAAAATGAAAGAAAAATTGAATTTCGAAGGCTTCCCTACTTTGTACACAATTTTCCTTACTTTGTTAAATATAATAGGTTCGAGTTCAAGAGTACACGCATTGAGTACAAGAGAAATGTTATTCTCACTAACCGGTGTAGGCGATTTCCTTATCAAGCCCGATCATGGCAAGGTCAGCAGTCTGGACTCCAGCCCTGATCTCATCGTAATCGGGATGGATGTACTTGTTGGAGGACTCCACGATGACCTCAGGTCGGGTCAGGTTGGTTAGGCCGAAGCGGACGACGAACGTGATACGGCTGTCAGGAAAAAACACAGGAATATTCTTTTAGTTAAGATTGTATGCAACAGAATCAGTCATGTGTTAGTCAGTGTACCTACTGAGGAAAGACTTGTCGCACATCAGCTAAACATGTTTTAAGCACAATGTGAACAAATGGCTAATATTATGCCTTTCTAACACGCTTTTATTAGTTTCATTTGTAACTATGTAACAAAATCTTAGAAGTCAATTTTAACCTACTTCTAGTTGTCGTAACGAAATAAAACTTTGTATGTTTATATAGTTCGAAAGACAAAACTATAATATGGTGTCTTCGAGCTGATCTGATGATGGAGCCAGAAGGTGGATAGTGGAACTCTTCAGTGGCTACTAGTAAACCCTTCGAGTTTGGGCCCATATGATTTGTTTTGCATGGAAGTCAGGCATCGTTTAAATTAAAACAGGTTTCTGTTCTGACTCGTTTCGGAGAATTTCTTTATTTGCATAAGAAGGTCTATCATGCGGTCATGTCACTTCACTGTTCTATTTATCAGTATTTATTTATTTATTGTTTAGTTTTGCAATGTTATATACTCAATATCACGCTTTTTATACATAGGTACCTATTCGTTACTGTTTTTATGTGACACAAATTTATTTATATTTATTTATTTAATTATGCATACACATTACACACATCACGATGCAGTATAAAACTGATTTACATCCGTCACCTCACACACCAGGTCCAGTTGAAAACCAGCGTCAGGCACCAGTTGCCTGGCATTTTTGCTGAACTGGGCCTTTTTGGCGCAGCCGTGAGGCACACTTTCCTGCTAATTTCTTACATCGGACTTAGCACTTTTTATTTTTATCTTATTTTTTATCTGATGTACGACTAATATCTAACTATCTGGTGTATTGTGTGTCTCTTAATCTGTGCTAAATAAATGTATTTTCTTTCTTTCTTTCTTTTGACGAGTCCAATAGATTGCCCTTGGTGTTGAGGGTCTGATGATGGAGCCAGGCTGTGGATGGTGGAACTCTTCAGTGGCTACTACTACTAGTAAAACCCTCGAGTTTGCTAGTAGCCTCTAATCGTCATAACTTCATTGACTTTAAACTTATTAATTTAAATACTATACGAAAAAGTAAAAAAATAAAAACATGGAGTTTAAAAAAAAACTATTTACTAGTTTTTTTTAAACTACCTATATGTTATGTATTATGGTGATTAGGTACAGTCAGCCTGTAAAAGACGATGACATCGCCAATTTCGCAAATTTCGGACTTAGGAAATATTTATTAAAGAAAAAATTGTTTCAAAACCTAGTTTTAGTACTTACTTAGCCAAACAGTGGGCGGCGGTGAGCACCCACTTTTTGTGCATGAGCGAGCCACCACAGGAACTGACGCCACCAACAGGGTTCACCATGCGCACACTAAGTTGGTACGGGATCTGGCCTTCCTCTGCCGGCCAGCCAGCTACGATTCTTGATGCTTGAAAGTCAGCTAAGGGATATAAAAAGATAAATTTCGATTTCGTAGCAGCGTAGCGCTACGCCGTAGCAGGTGGACCGCGGTTCCCGTTTTGTTTCTCGTAGCACAGAGCGCTACCGCAAAGCTACGGCGTAGCTGTTTTAAATACAATTTACGATAGTGTCATAATCTCTTTGTATTTTTCCAATATCGCCAGTTCAAAAGCAAAAATAACAGAATGAAAATGAAAAAATGTGTTGTTTGCGCGGTGTTGCTCAAGTGCTGTTATTTTTATGATTACCGATGAAAATCACCTACAGTTTTAGACATTTACTTTTTATCAATTTGATAATATTATTAATATTCACAAGACTTACCCAAGTCCTCGATTATGGCCGGCTCAGGATTGAGGACACCTCCCTAAAATAAAGAAAATTAGCTTTTGTTAGTATTTCATATTTAAATGTCTAGTAAGTAAATACTAAATCAGACAGTCACCTAGCGATCAATTAATTGACTAGGAAAACATAGCCGTATTTTTCAAATTATTTATACGTGCAGTCTTTCCATCTTACATTGTGTCATCGCTCTTTTTGCACGACTTTAAAAAAGAGGTTCTGTATTCGACCCCTAAGTATGTATGTCCGCGATTTTCTCAATAACTACTGAAGCAATTTTAATGTTTTTTTTTTAAGGAGTAGGAACTTTATTCGTTTATACAATGTTTCTAAGTTCTTACCTGCACAAAGCCCAAAACGAAGAAAAGTCCTAACAGGTACGCGGCCGCCATCTTGAACGAACGCCTTGCGAATGACTTGTACTGTAGGTACCTAATTACTAAGGATATAATTAATCTGTTAATAAATAATAATATTTTCTCATTATCTGGGATTATGATATCAATAATTAATTAGCAATTTTATGGTAGGTACTTTTTGGTATTTCAGCTTTGTTAGGGTTACCAAACTTTGTGTAGGAATGAGGAATGACTTGCGTAGTATGAAAAATGTAAACTAGGTGTACCTTTATTCATAAACGTTACTTAAAGTTAAGTAGCGATTAGCGACTCTAATTGGGCCTCCTCTTGATCTCGACCTCGCCTGTTGGAATGCGATGGATGCGAACGAGCGTGTCCAGCACCTTCATTGCGTAACACACTATCGATCTCAATTTTTAAGAATACTGCTAATCCATGGCTTCATGTGTCCGAAACCTTAGTGTGCTCACAACGTGCAACGTAAACAATGCAATTGTTTGTTGCAGAACTGTCAAAGTGCAAGCCATTCCTAGTGTGTTAAGCAATCAGGGTTTTCTGAAATGACGTTCGCCAGGTGGCAGCACTGACACGTCAGGTCCAGGCATCTGTCAAAGAGCCTATATTTTCTTTAGTCATGAAATCTGTCAAAGAGCCTATATTTTCTTTAGTCATTTAATTTAGTCTTTAGTGCCAACTGGTGTCGTAAATTTTCACGAAAACCCCCATTACCCCACTGCTCTTGATCTCGACCTCGCCTGGTAGAATGCGATGGATGAAGTATTCGATGGAACGAGCGTGCCCAGAAGATGCCTGTTCACTCTTGCACTGTGATGGGTTATACGTGGAAGGCCATTACTTGCAAAGCTATAAGGTTCATTTAGCATGTGGTATCGGAACTAACGCCACCATCTCGTTTATTGTATTAGGTACTACATACCTACATATTATTACATATTTTATTTATTTGTGCAAAGTAAATAAAATATAGAAGAATTATAAAATTCTATCGATTCGTATTCTAAAAAATCTCAACCATGTGGTGGGTCAGTTAATTGCTATAACTGGCTGTACCTACATCAGATACGGCTTGGATCAAGAATCAGGTCCTATCCCAAAATATCCACAACCCATGGTGTCTTTACGCTGCGTCATTCTTTGTGTTATTTATAATAAGTATATAATTCCAGATTACAGCGGATATAACGCCTATCAGTGTCTGCAGCGGACACTGGCTAAAGCCAGTGTCCTAGCTTTACATGAACATAACAGTACTAAAGGAAAACAATACCTATTTACCTGGATGTGTTTTTCTTAATAGGTAAATGGATAAATATTTACCGTTATCTGTCGTATACCCATATGGAACATACGACAAATAGATATGTATTTTTTGATATTAGTCTTATAATCTATAAACATTTGCGTTTGTTGAACATGTACCTTTATTGACGATTATGGGCAACACGCTTGGCAAGCGATATTGTAATAACCGTAAGTCGTTTTAAGTAGGAAATAGAATGTAATAGATTTGGTATAACTTAAGACGTTGCTCAGAATTTTCCCTTCTTTTGTGGGGAAATCTTCATGGCTTTTGTCGGTGGAGAACGAAGAGCTATGTCGGAATCCTACTTAGAACGTCGCGGTGTTCCTCTGACTACCTGATCATGAGCCGGGACTTCGTCGGTAGAGCTGGATTCACTAGACATGCTCCGCACCCCCGTTTTACCCAAAGGAAGATGAGATATGATCTAGTCCACAAAGCGTGGCTATACTTAAATGGACAGCCAACGTACCCTGATTCGACCCTCTACAAACTTTCGGAGTATTCAAAACTATGTATCTATAGATTGTATTCTGTAAATTTTCAAGAAATAAAAAGAATTTCAATCTTTACATTCGAAAACTCATTGACAGATCCTTGGCGCTCGACAAGTCAGCACTATTGTTTTTGTGCATTTGTTTTGTGAATACCAAACAAAACCACGATGGCGGCGCTAGTTCAGATTTTTGCTACGCGTTAAAAGATTCTTGGACAATCGAAGTCGATGTTCGATTCTCGAATGCTACGTTGAAGTCTTGTTTAGTCGATACTATACTATACAGCAGAAATTGTTGTTGCATAAAATGGCTAAGTCAAAGATAAAAAGAAAAGATAATAAAACAAGCAAAGATAATTATGGAGATAATCTGCAGATTACCTCCATAATTATCTTTGGAAGTTATATAATTGGGTGATATGCACACAATTTACCTTATTACATAATATTTTAGTTAAAAAAATGATGTCTTTCTGTTTTCAATTAGGTTAGGTAAGTATTCGTGCCCGATGACTGAATTTGTGGACGGTAATAGGCCTACATTCTAATTAATACAATAGTGCTCACATAAGAACTGGCGTATTTCTGTCTACCCCTTTGAGGAATGTAAGTGTGCGTGAGTATGTATAGTTATTAAAATCTTAAAGGCTCGTATTCTGTGTATCTTAGATTAATTTTACCTGCGTGAATCTAAACACGAGAAGCAATCCAGCAACTCGCAGGAGATCTTGCCAACAACGATTTACGTGGTCTCCATAGATATAAGAAAGAAGTTTTTTATATTTCTGCTAGCGGTCCCCACGTTTTCATTCGTACAAGTGTCGAAGCCATGAGAATATCGGGATAAAAACTATCCGAAGTCCTTTCCCGGGACTCAAACTGTCTCTATAGCAAATTTCATCTAAATCAGTTAGTAACAGACAGACAGACACGCTTTCGCATTTATAATATTAGTATGGATATGTGGTTTCCATACTGTATATGAATGCGGCAAAAAGCTGTTTATTACGTACTAGCTTCTGCCCGCGACTTCGTTCGCGTTAAGTTTCTCGTTTTAACATAAAACACAGCCTATCACACTCAGGGATAATATAGCTTCTCATTAGTGAAAGAATTTTCAGGATCGAATCAGTAGTTCCGAAGATTACCTACCCCCTAAAACCTCACAAACTTTACCTCTTTATAATAGTAAATTAGTAATTAGTATAGCGTCTATAGTCGGCCTCGTTGCTCCCGTGGTCGTGAGAACGGCTGTTGAGCTGGTAAACTTGGTAAGCTCAACAGCTTACCACGCCACGCCACGCCGCCACTACCGGAGAGAGATCAGGTGAAGGACCAACATCCTTCACCTGATCTCTCTCTGGTCGTGGCGGACTGCCGTCCCATCGGACTATGAGAGTAAGGGAAGAGAGAGTGCACCTGGGTCTGATCTGCGCACACACTTGTGCACTATCACACCGCTAATTTCCAAATTCCGGGATGTTACTGAGAAATTTCTAATGGAAAAACCCAAAAACCCAAAAGCCCACGCTCAGCAGTCGCACTTGCGAACACGAGACCAACAGGGATATATTTATTTATTAAAACTTTAGGCACAAGTAAAAAAATACTGTACAAAGGCGGACTTAATGTCTGAGACATTTTCTACCAGTCAAACTTAGGGTGATGCAGAGAAAAAACATGGCAGGTGTCAGTAAGACCGCCAAGCTCCAAACTCCGCGCTGTTACTGAGAAATTCCGAAGACGAAGTCCGCAAGACCAACGGGGCATTTGACTTCATAATACCTAACCTACGTTAAAGCTACTCGCATCATGATTTATTATAACTACAAGTTGTACAAATTACAAATTTGTCTTATCTTACGTTGATTTGCATTAACAATCGAACAAGTTGTTCGAACAATATTTGCCTATTTGAAATGTTATCAGACCTAATCTGTTTTTACGGACTCCAATTGAGCAGAGAACGACGCGCGTTGACTGGTAGTAAATGCCTATGGCATTAAGTTCGCCTCTGTACATTTATGGGCTTGAAGTATTAAATAAATAATTAAACGACATGCTCAATTATTATTTTTTTCAAATTTGTACAGACGCCAGCACATCAAGCTACTACAATCTGTCAAAATTCTTTAATAGATTTTCAACTTTATCGCTAAAGCATAAGGTTCAAAGTTGATTGAGAAAATTTGACAGTTTCGGGTAGCTTGATGTGCTGGCGTCTGTACTACGAATAGATATGTAGAGTCCTTCTCATGAAAGAAGTCCCGCGGCAATAAGTGGAACTATGTAATTATTATTATATAGTTAGCAACATTCCTACAACAACCCTCCAGCCTGGTCAGCGGGATTGTCCGCAAGGGTTACCGCTGGCCCGGAACATAAAGGGCTAAGGAAGGAACACGGGTGGGTTTTAGTCAGTAAGAGTCTGACACTCCCTTCCGCTCCACCCTAGAGCGGGACGGGTCATTTGATGTTTTCCCATCCTGAAAAAAAAAAACCCTCCAGCCTCAGCCACCTTTCTTTATTTCAGATTGTGCATTTTATTAACCAGTGCCTGCAATATGAAAGATTCATATCTCTGTCGCATGCCTGTGGCGTCGCGTCTGCGAGACTTCTTTCATGAAACGGAAATGATGATTATATTGACGATAGCCAATTGGCTATCGTCAATATAATTAGCTAATTAGCAGAGGACTAAAATACCGTAATTTAAAATGTTAACAAAAATTTTAATCGGACCTAAAATTATGAAAAAAAAATCTGCATGAAAATGAAAAAAATGGTGATGATGTGTAATGAATGAGGACCAGGGAATGATGAGGATATTACAATGATGAGAAGGTCCATCACTTAAGGGTTAGGAATAAAAAACCAAATGTAAAATATATTCAACACTATATTTTATTCTAAGTACATTCTGTACAATCGCATTACGTACTAAATATCACAACAGATTTTAGAAATAAAACATTTACTGGCAAAAAAACTGTACGCCTGCTTGTAAATCACAATAATATTATAAAGGCGAAAGTTTGTGTGTGTGTGTGTTTATATGTTTGTTACTTCTTCACGCTCAAACTGCTGGACCAATTTTGATAAAAATTTGTATAGAGGTAGCCGACAGCCTGGATTAATATATAGGCTACTTTTTATACCGATATTCTCACAGGATCGACATTTACGCGGGTGAAAATGCGGGACGCAGCTAGTACAATATAATGCAATAATTAATTATTGTCTTTTGCAGTCTATCGGGAAAATAGGCAGTTACGTCTAAAATGATAAGATTCTATTTTAAAATCAATTAAGTACTAGTGTATTGCATTTACCTACATATTGCATTTTGTTATTACCTTTTTCAAAATTTTGAGATAGGAATTCAGTTCTGTGGGTCGGAGCTAAAATCGAAACTATGATAAGTACAGTATAATGGTGGTGTTAGTGAATCCCAAATCTTTTAGTTTATCTAAGAGACGAGCCTAGTGTTTATGTGTGAAAAAAAATATCGAGCGATACTAACAGCATTATTGAGTGATAATATTAAAAAAAAAATATTGCACACTATAATATCTATGCCCGTTTATAAAAAAAAAACCATAGTAATACTAAATGCATAATAAAAAATAAATAACTACACACATACATAGTGTATATAGTGTAGTGTGTGAGTGTGTAGTGTTGTGTGTGTAGTGTAGTAGTATACAATAGTGTACAGTTTTTTGCAAGTAATTATAAGATTATTATTAAATTATGACACTAGGCATTGTACAATAAAATTAATAATAGGACTGTTATAAAATAGCAACAAAATCTTGATCCAAGTGAGTTTTTCTTAAATAATTAACTAAAATCTTTAAAGCGATTAAGTACATTTAAGTACTCGATATTTTGCTAAACTATTTAATAAGTTTAATATATTAAATGGGCTGAGAAATATATGTAGTATATAAAATAAAATAAAACGTGATCTAATTAATGCAATATCACTGTCAAGTCAACTTGATAATATATTATCTTTATAAGATAAAATAATTATAGTTATTTCATGTGTTATTAATATAAAAATTAAGCTTAGCCAAGTTCAGCTAATGAACTACATTGAAGATATTTATGTATATATAAATAGGTTTGTTTTCATTTTATTTTTCTATTTACCCTGCGTGTTTCTTATTAAAAAATATTGTGTTATAAAAACAGTGCATCCGAAATAGGAACTGCTAACTGCCTGACACTGCCTGAAAAGGATTATGGATTGTTTCTTTTTTAAATTACTAGGTTAGAAAATAACAGTAAAAAAACGTTGGACATGTAAAATTTTACACTTTTTTATTTTTTGGCGGGAAAAACCGCTGGGTACGGTTTACACAAATGCATTGTATCAACAGTTAGGTGGACGTGTGTCAAACTAGTGCATAAGAAAAAAAAATTAAAGACGAGGAAAGAAAATCAGGGTAATTACAAAATAAAAAGGGTAAAAGATGATTGAGCTATAAGACCTTACATTACAAAGGCCTTCTTGGTATTTAAATACTACAAAATCCCATGGGGAGGTGATTCGGTCTCACGTGGTCACGGTGACCACATGTTTCTTAGATTCTAAATACTTGTAGTATATGACCGCGTCGTGAACTGTCGGGAACGTTTCCATCTGTAGTTGGTCTATCTCTAAGGAGTTGTACCTTTCTATCATTTCTAGGACTGGAGCTGGAAAAAAAAGGTTTATTAGCATTATGAATTTTTTTCATTATAAATAGTTGATATGTTATACAAGGCAAAATACTGCATGGGAATTACAATCGGTGGAAGAGTGTCTAGTCTGGAGACGAGCTCTACAGGCGGAACGGGGTGGTGTGCGGCCCTTTCCTCTCAGGCGAAACGACTCAAAACACTAATATTAAAAAAAAATAGAAAAAAAATTTTTTTTTCTTTTTTTATGAGGTACTGTATTATTGTAAAAAGGTTTAAGCCGGTTAATTTGTGCGGTCAAAGCGCGGTCACTGTCGGACTGCATAGAAAAGAAAGAGAAGCGCGATGACACAACGCTGGTAATTTATTGCAAAATACATTATCAAGCAATTATCTATTTACAAAAAATTTATTGTTTGGAATAAAAAATTAAAACACTTATAGTGCTTTAGTATGTTGCTTGTAGAATAATCTGACAAAAATCAGAATGATTGTATTTGTATATATACTTTTAGGCATTTAACTTGCGTTTTTTTGCAACCGTTAAGGCGACAAAAGTTAACAGATAAACGAACGGTTGCTTTCGCATTCACAGTATTAGTATAGTATCGAAGTATAGATTTACCATTGGGTCCCGCCAGCAGCACAGAGATATGACTGGCGACCAGTTCCTTCTTTATGGCGACTAAACCCTTGATGCCTGGCGCGTCCACATACGACAGGGCTGTCATATCTACTATCACACATTGTACCTGATAACAATCAAACAAATAATTCATATAACAAATATCTATTCCACAGGTACCTACAAACCCACTTCGCCCGCGACTTCATCTGCGTGTATTTCGTACTTTACTCAAAAAATTTCGAAAATGTATTTTTACGATCTTTATCATTTATTTAGGTATACAGAGTTGATATGACAGAGGGGCATTAAATTACACTACGTATACTATACGTGTATAGTATTAATTCGATACAGTACAAAAATAGAAAGCGCCAAAAATGAGATTTTTTTTTTTTCAAACAAACTAAATAGCTTAAAGTCAGAGTGAAACGCAACCACCCTTTATAAATAAATTTGACTGACCTTAGTTAGATGCCTAGGTAACAAAGTCGCGCAGGAGCGCGTGTGCGTGTGTGTTATCTCTCTTGGCGGGGGCGCGGGGGGCGGGCGGTTTAGACCGCTCGCGCCGTCCGCGCCCGGCTGGTTGTTAAGTACGCGCACACACAAAAACACAAAATTTTTAAATTCTCGATGTGTCCTCGATTCATATTAATGCACAAATTATACCGACGGAGAATATTGTTATTTATTAAATCACTGTCCGTCGCTAAGCACTTTAATTCCCGTAATCTTTGTACTGCCAATTGTATGGTGCCGGCGCGCGGCGTTCCTAGGGCTATTGCGCCGGTCACCATACCTTTCTCGGTATGTTCGCAGAGCTAAATCTGCGTTTCCACGGCATTCACCGTAAATTAAAATCATGTAAGTGTATTCTGACGCCGTGTAAGTTACACGAGGCATTGCTGAACACTTTAATGATTACACACACACACAACCAACGTTTAATTACGTATCCTATCACAATAAAAACAGTCAAACACAAAAAAACACTAACACTAAATAATAATATTCCCAAGTTAAACTTATTTAGTGTCTATCACAATAACAAAACAAAATCACAATTATTGTCAGCGAGTTCGACAAAACATAAAGGCGCGGCGGCGGGGGGCTCCCGTATTACGTAACGTACGTCCCGAGTGGATGACGCTTGCGCACTGTCCACTGAAAGAAAGTTTTTTAGCAAATTCCCAAGGATCTAGAATGCAATAGCAACATACTGACCTATTTCTATTCCTTTTACGCGCGGGAAAAAGGCGCGGGGGTTTTGCTATGATTGTCACTCTCATAGTGAAAGTGCAAGTGTGTGTGTATTTATTGCTTCGTGAAATATTTGGTTGTACTTGTGCGGCAACAATGTATCTTATACTCAGATTATCGTTTTAAGGTGCATGACCTATGCGTATGAGATAATCAGCTGTTAGGAAATATACATCGTGTTCAAACGTAGCAAAAACTTCAAAAATCATTTGTGACTAAACTACTGCTCCTATTTAATTGATTTTTGGTACAGAGCTTGAAAATGGTATCTAGTATAGGCAGTTTAAAGAAAAGCCCCTCTGTCGTATCAACTTTGTATAAGTAATCGGACCACGCCTTAAAATTCTTCCATACATACTTTGATACCCCCAATCCCCTTCAGGGGGTAGTTTGGAAAAGCAAAAAATGACAAATTTAATAATTTACTTAGTGCTAAGTTTCAAGTTTAAGTCAAGGAATAAGATTTTTTATACAAACAAAATCTCCCCTTTCCACCCCCTTAAAGGTCGAATTTCCAAAAACCCCTTCTTAGTGCTCTCCTACATAATAAAAGGAAGCAGTGTGCAATAATTCAGGTTCCGTCAGTCAGTCAGTTTCTTCTTTTACCAATACACCGTGTACCGGACGATATACATAAACTTCAACCAGCATGTCGATTCTGTGAAAATCTCACAGTGAAAACTAGCGTGGAGTGAGCTGTCAGTGTCATCCCACTGATGGTAGGGATTGACCAAGCAAACATTTACAATCATAATCGAGATTTTAATAATATTTTTCATGCTAATTCTATTGATCATTTTTTATTATTTATTGTTCGTGCGTGACGCGCTCGCGCCTCAGGTTATACAAAGTTGATACGACAGAGGGGCTTTCCTTTAAACTGCCTATACTAGATACCATTTTCAAGCTCTGTACCAAAAATCAATTAAATAGGAGCAGTAGTTTAGTCACAAATGATTTTTGAAGTTTTTGCTACGTTTGAACACGATGTATATTTCCTAACAGCTGATTATCTCATACGCATAGGTCATGCACCTTAAAACGATAATCTGAGTATAAGATACATTGTTGCCGCACAAGTACAACCAAATATTTCACGAAGCAATAAATACACACACACTTGCACTTTCACTATGAGAGTGACAAACATAGCAAAACCCCCGCGCCTTTTTCCCGCGCGTAAAAGGAATAGAAATAGGTCAGTGTGTTGCTATTGTATCCTAGATCCTTGCGAATTTGCTAAAAAAACTTGTTCTTTCAGTGGACAGTGCGCAAGGGTCGTCCATTCGGGACGTACGTTACGTAACACGGGAGCCCCGGCGCCGCCGCCGCGCCGTTATGTTTTGTCGAACTCGCTGACAATAATTGTGATTTTGTTTTGTTATTGTGATAGACACTAAATACGTTTAATCCAGTATTTTTTTTTATTGTGACAGGATAGGTAACTTGGGAATATTATTATTTAGTGTTAGTGTTTTTTTTTTTTGTGATTGACCGTTTTTATTGTGATAGGATACGTAATTAAACGTTGGTTGTATGTGTGTGTAAAATTAAAGTGTTCAGCAATGCCTCGTGTAACTTACACGGCGTCAGAATACACTTACATGATTTTAATTTACGGTGAATGCCGTGGAAACACAGATTTAGCTCTGCGAACATACCGAGAAAGGTATGGTGACCGGCGCAATAGCCCTAGGAACGCCGGCACCATACAAGTGGCAGTACAAAGATTACGGGAATTAAAGTGCTTAGCGACGGACAGTGATTTAATTAGAAAAATAAATAACAATATTCTCCGTCGGTATAATTTGTGCATTAATATGAATCGAGGACACATCGAGAACTTAAAAATTTTGTGTTTTTGTGTGTGCGCGTACTTTGCAACTTACCTAACATAAAAGCCGCGCGAGCGGTCTAAACCGCCCGCTCCCCGCCCCCCCCCCCCCCGCCCCCCGCCAAGAGAGATAACACACACACGCGCTCCTGCGCGACTTTGTTACTAGGCATCTAAGGTCAGTCAAATTTATTTATAAAGGGTGGTTGCGTTTCACTCTGACTTTAAGCTATTTAGTTTGTTTGAAAAAAAAAAAATCTCATTTTTGGCGCTTTCTATTTTTGTACTGTATCGAATTAATACTATACACGTATAGTATATGTAGTGTAATTTAATGCCCCTCTGTCATATCAACTCTGTATAAGGACTAGTCTAGCAAAAAAAAAAAGAAAAAAAAAACAATATTGAGGTTCTGACTAAGTTTCTGTTTTGTTATTTTAAAGCCCCACAAAATGGTAATGTTTTGACAACTAAAATTATATAAAATGATCAATGGATTAGCATATTATAAAAAAAAATATCATCCTCCCCGAAGATGCATGTCAGAACATACCCTAGCCAGCATGCCTTTGTCTTTCTTACATCTTTATCTGTGTCTCAGTGAATTCTAATTTGAAGATGGCTTATCTCGTTTCTGTGAATATTCTCTCACTGAATATGTACTTACTCTTTGGCTAATATTAGGATCCCACTCGAAGGACTCGTTCTTGGTAAGGTTGTTGTCCTCATCGTGGGCTGTCTCGGCAGGCTTCAGGTACCCAACCTTTCGGAACAACTTCGCTCTAAACAGATTCTTAGTGGCGAAGTTCAGGCCGCCGCAGTAGTGGAAGATTTTGATGCCTGGGAGCTCTTCAGCCTGAAAACATTAAGTCTTGAATTTCGTTCTACTTAAAACTAGTAGGCAGTCCAGTAACGGTGGTGACTTCGATCAAGAATTTATTGAACGAAGGGTAAAATCTATATACATATTGTTGTTTGAAACATTATTTTGTATTTTGTGTTTCACGAACTGTGTCCAAATAAACTTTTTTCGTTCTTTCTACAAGGTGTAACGTTAAATGCGCAAAACCTCTTAAGGGTTCATTCAAAGTCAAAGTAAAAGCATTTATTTCAAATAAAAGGCACCTTTGAACGTCAACTCATCATTATGAACAACTTTTACTATAGGACCCAAGCTGAAATCGCGAAAAAAAAAATCATGCTCGCTTATTTCGTCAAAATGTACTAAACAGTTGATATTTTTTGCGATTTTAAGTTTGGTCCCATAGTAAAAGTTGTTCATAATGATGAGTACAATGACCTCTTAAGAGGTTTTGCGCATTTAACGTTACACGTTGTATACATAAAATAAAGTCGGGTTAGTTACACCATTTATAACTAAAGAACGGCTGGACCGATTTTTATGATCTTTGATTTGTTGGATTTACTCCAACCCGAATAGCAGAATAACTATTAATACGTGGGAAAAATTCACGAAAATAGGATAATTATTAATTTTCTCACATTTATCGATTCCGAGGCGGTATGAAGTTCGTCGGGTCAACTCGTTGATAATAAAGGGTAAACTTGATAAACAAGGGACAAAGCAAAATCACCATTCGTTTATAAGTGAGTATATGTAACCTTTAACTAATTTCATAGGCCACTGGCCGTTTTATATTAAACAAATTACCTAATTAAGATTAACAATTGACAACATACGAGACATTTCGTCAAATCACATTTTACGAACTTTGGAATAAAAAATAATACAAGACCTTTTTAGAACTCCAAAAAGGTTCTACCAAAAGTACCTACAAGATTCTTTAGTTGAAAAAATTAAAAACAAACTCCACGTCAACAAACCTGACCTGTCACTTCATTACAAACGTCTCGAAAAAGTAACAATATAAAATCCTCAAGGTAAATCTACAAAAAAACTAAATAAAATGGTCCATAACCCGTCCATAACCCTTCTTCCGAAATAGGAGGGTTAAAATGCGCGTGTGCTCGGACAAGTTGTACCCTTACGCTACAACCTACGATATCGGGTTATGCGACTTCATAAAATGGATCCTATTCACGGTAATCTACATAGTGGTTATGTGCTTCGTCCAGTTCATAATCCTTGCTATGTATAACCATGAAATGGACATGGCTACTCATGGGATGCTGTCCAGTGTGAACAATTGACGACCATGTACTACTATTGCTGGGTGTGTGCCGAGCTCGGCCTGACCAGTGATTTCATTTATCAGAAGTAATAATGTTATTTATAAAAATAGTACATATGTATTGAACCTTATTTTGTTGCCGTTTTATTTTACACTTTAAACTTGAGCTAGGTATAGGGCTTGAAGTCATGAATCCGCCCGGTTATTCTGTTTATCCTCCCAAAGAACGCGTGAAACGCATGTCCGAGAAAAACCTATAAATTCCGTTTATCCAACTAGGCCTAGGGTGGATTATCGGACATGCGTTTCCGAGTATCCTTAGGGTGGATTTTTTGGGGTGGATAAACGGAACAACCCTCGCCAACGCTACCACCTTATCATAATCAGCCTGTAATGTTTCCATTGCTGGGATTCATGCTCCTCTCTTGTAAGAGCGTTTACGCCGTACGGCATTTCATACAAACTTTCAAGTCCTTATTTTTGAAATGAATGAACCGATTTTAATGAAACTTCATACGCATATGCAGGATACAAAGGTCTAAAAAGTTAGTGGAGAACATTTTCGAAAAATAGTGTTACAGCCAAATGAGACCGATTTTAAATTTTGCATAGAAACGGGAGATTTCCAGTTATCTTTTTTTGGATAAGACATTTCGAAAATATCTCTACTAAATTTTTAGACCTTTGTATCCTGCTTATACGTATCCACTACGCAGGCCAAGTGAAGATGGTTATTCATATCATAATCTATATAATAAAAATGAATCGCTAAATGTGTTGCTAAGCGCAAAACTCGAGAACGGCTGGACCGATTTGGCTGATTCTTTTTTTGTTGTGCTTGTCATAAATAAATCTTTATTTATCTTAATATCATATTACAGGCACTGGTTAATAAAATGCTAGATCTTAAATAGAGAAAGGTGCCTGAGGTAGGAGGGTCCTGAGTTCGATCCCCCGGATCTCTTAGATAGGACATGTTATTTTACAAAACGGCTAGTGTCAAGATATTATATAAAAAAGTTTGTAAAACCAGAACTTGATGAGATGGTACGTACAAGTCTTCGAATTTTTGCAAATAGGGGTCATGTTTAGTTGCCCACGATTTTTACCTTGCACAAAATAAAGGGCCGGGGCAAGTAACCACTAGGTATCGCAAGGTTAATACATTTATCTTGGCATTTATTATTCTTAGGCATTAACATTTATATGCTTGAGGCTTCAAGCATATAAAGAAAGGCCGAAGGCTTTCGGCCGCGTCCTCACTGAAAGCGAATGTTGTGCGAGTACCCGATTGTAACGCTCGTTTCCCGCGTTCTATTTAAAAGCGATCGTCTCGTGCATTTGTCACTTTTTGTTCGGAAAACCAGAAAACGCCCTCTGTCGGCGCGACCATGCGTCATAAGTACTCGAGAGATCAACAAGCCGCGTATGTACGCCATAAAGTACGCGTCGTCACGCATCGTGCCGTTTGCGCGTTCGAGTTCCGAATAAACGAAAAAAGACAAAACGAGGACCACTTATTCGTGCAAAGATCGCTTATATCGGGACATGGTCATCTTAGTAGGTACCTATAGCTACTATAGAAGAAGTACTTACAGCTCTGTATCTCTTGATGTCCAGGTAAAGGTCAGTGTCCAACACTTTCCCCAGCAGGCAGACGTACGGGTTCTGTGAGCGCATGAATAGCGCGCCCAAGCTTGCTAGCAGACCAGCGCCTAGTCTGAAAGGAAATGGCAAGATGTTAATTAGAAGCACTACTGACACTGGATTTTTAACTCCTTTATCTCCGGTTGAAAACTTCGTGGCAAAAATAAGGATGGGTAGCCATCTATTATACAGGGTTATTGGTAAAACACTATAACAACCTTGCAGGAGTGGATCACTAACATCATAAACAATAGCTTTTGTTCTATGACTTTTTACATAACATAATACAGTTACCAAAAACAAACCTTTATGATTTCTTTGTTCTAACTAAACCCCGCTCCCCTCCGCTGTATTTTGTACTAGACACGGCTGTTTGTTTGTACCTAACTAGCGCTTTCTTTTGCTTCGTGTAGAGTTCGTAACAGAAAATTGAATATTTCAATTCGTCGACTTGAAATATTTTTATTTTTGTATGAAAGTCTGATGAATTAATTAATAGAACAAAACTTGTTGTTTATGACGTTAGTAATATAGTCCTGAGAGGTTGTTAATATTTTACCGATAACCCTGTATACCTTAACCACCCCTCTGTGCAAAAGCCCGTTGGTCGCGGCTGTCGTTTGTAGACCTTTGACAGTCGTTACGGGTAGTCGGAAGCCTGAAAGTCTATCAACTATACTTGCCGCCAGATAACAAAAAAATAAAAGTCATTGACACCCATCTACCAATGTTTTCCAATATTTCTAAACGATACAAAAAAATTCTAAGGGCAGTGTCACTAACACGATCAACACAAACGTATCGCGGTAAGGGGCGTCCTTGACGCTATTATGAAACTAGACCGAAACAGTATTAGCGACAGTTTTGTATGACGAGCGATCTATGTCGAATAAGTTTGGACTTTTTGGTACAAGTCGGACCAATGACTTTTATTTTTTTGTTATCTGGCGGCAACTATAGTCTTACCAAGAGGTATCATGTTTGAAAATACTGGTATTCTGCTGCATCCGGTTAGGATGGAAGCAGGATATATGATGATGAGCTCCCTCCGGTTGAAAACTTTACAAAATAAATATTGACCCTAAACAAATGGGCACGGAGGTGGTGGACCCAAATGGCTATTTGTTTGGTGTCGGCGCTGCATGATTGTATTATTCTTCCATACATCTGTACAACCATTCACCCCATTTCTAGCCAAGGCATCTTTCATATTTCTTTCTTTTCTTTCTTTCTTTTTTTCTTTCATCTTTCTTTCTTTCTTTCTTTCTACATTTGTCGTTTTCTTGGTGTTCCTTAAGCCCAGATGCGCACGGGCGCGATTTACCCGCGGCGATTGCTTTACGCGCACTGGATTTTCGACGCACTGCTTAGTGTCGAGAGATGAAAATCTTAGTGTTTTTTTGACGCGCTGGGATGCGCTCTGTTGGATTCTCAACCCTCGGCTCAACACCGAGAGTTGAAAATCCAGTGCGCGATATAATCCCGCCGCAATATTTTTACGTCCAAAACGTTCACAAACGTGGGCTTAGGCCGCTATCCCACTGGCGTTTTACGAGCGTTGACGTCAACGTCGCGTCATCGCGTAACAAGCATAAAACGTCCGCTGAACGCGACGTTAACGTCGCGCAGATGATACTATTGCCAACAAACGCGACGTTAACGTTAAGCAGACGCGACGTTGACGTCGCGTTCAGCGGACGTTTTATGCTTGTTACGCGATGATGCGATGTCAACGTCGCGTCTGCGCAGCGTCGACGCCGCGCAGACGCGACGTTGACGTCAACGCTCGTAAAACGCCAGTGGGATAGCGGCCTTAATCATATTTAACCATCCACATTCACACTTAAAATGTTTCTCGTGAGAAGTCCATCATTCTTCCAAGTTCCTCCACCTTCTCCTTTGGCCAGAGTATTGTTTGAACTTACCCTATATCAATATTGACGATAAGCGTGACCAGGAAGGTCACGATCCACACCATGCCATCCAATTTACTGAGCCTCCAGAACCTGAAACAAATAAACGAATTTTAGGAGTACTTCTCCTGAGACAAAAGTAGCACTGTTTAGATAGGACTCAGACTAGGCAGATGTTTACACATTTACCTGTTTGTGCTCTTTATCTGTTTTTTTGCGATTATTATATATTTTTTACTGACAAACGTATGTAGAACTCTTTGAATTGCCAACACACTACGCTGAGAGAGAACTTTTCCTACTCCGATACTACTACTGATTTAATTCTATATAATTATAAAGGTAATAGAATTAACTGATAATCAATCCCTTTAAAAAATTGTTACTAAATAGGTCCTACACCACTCACAAAATGACGTGTATCTTAAAAGAACTAATTACAGAAATTAACGTTAAGTATTTCATTTCGTATTACCTTTTTTGAAAGGAGTAAATACACTTTATTAGTAGGTATTTACCTACTACGAAAAACATATAGGTAGTACTAGGAGGACAAAGAAGTCTTTTTTTTTTGAGGATGGGATATCATCAAATGACTCCTCCCGCTCTGGGTGGAGCGGTAGGGAGTGTCGGACTCTTACTGACTAAAACCCACTCGTGTTCCTTCCTTAGCCCTTTATGTTCCGGGCCAGCGGTAACCCTTTCGGACAATCCTGCTGACACAAAGAAACAAACGCTGAGACAAAGAAGTCTGAAGGAAATTTTTATGAGTTTAACTTAACCTAAAACTAGTACATGATAATACTAACTTGTCGAGCTCCTTGCTCTGCATGAACATGCCTTTAAGGGACACGACGATGATGGAGGCGAGAACACAACGCGGCAGCTGCTCGAAGAACGGCCCGATCCACAGCAACACGAACAGGACCAGTACAGCGCTCACCACCGAAGTTATACCGGTCTTGGCACCTGCCTACAACACACCGAGAGATGGTCTATAGTACCCGGACGTAATGCGAAAGTTGAGTTTTAGAAAGATAGCAGTGCCAAACTTTTTCTAAAGCTCGTAATTGATTTTTCAACACATTTGCTCGAAAAATGCATTTACAAAGCCTGTATACATTGTTCGAAAGTTAAAAATTACGCACCATACAACGGAACGTGCGGTAAAATAGGTACTTAGGTGAGAGTACCTATTTTACCGCACGTCCCGTTGTATAGCACCGTGCGTTTTCTTTACGGTTTTTTTTTTAATTTCCATAAAAAAATATAAGAATTCCACCAAAGAGTTTTACATTATGAGAATAAACAACCTGACTGATCGAACCTCCTTGGAAGCGCTTTTGCTCAATACGTTGTCTCACTTTAATACTAAAGAGTAAATGAGACGAAAGATGTAGTTCTAATTTTCACCACGTGCATGTGGCGCCATTTGCAAATTCGCGCCATTTTCATATTAGAAACTTCAAAAATTGTTGCGACTTTAATTGTTCTCTAAAAATAGTCAAATGAAAAAGTTTGTTTAATTACATACTGTACTGTTTTCTCGCAAATGTGTTGAAAAACATTGTATGACACACGTGCAGAAATTGGTATTTACAAACTCGTGACTATGGTAAGCCCTCGACTTCGTCTCGGGCTTACATTCGTCTACTCGTTTGTAAAAACCAACTTACCGCACTAGTATCATAAATAACTATTAAATGCTCGGGAACGTCGACAATAGACAAGTCACAAAAGAGAGAGAGAGACAAGCAGGCTGTTCTGTATAAATGGCCCGTGATTACTAAGGTGAAGTGAGCTGTCAATAGTGTCAATCCTTAGCATCAAGTGACAGCTCACTTCAAGCTCACTTAACATAAGTTTTCACCGTGAGATTTTTATAGAATACATCGGTTGGACACATTTATTATATCCAGAGACCGAGATACCGACCGACCGAGAGACCGTTAGTAAGAGACCTATATTTTCTCCAGTAGTAAGAGTGCCAGAATTAAGTATATTTTCTCTATCACCTCCGCGTATGCAAAGTTTTTGAGTGACCACAGTTGTTAGCCAACAACTGGAGCCCATCCAAAACGACAGTCACGATACGATTTCTTTGGAAAGTAATACCCGACTACATTCGATATTATCAGTGTACAAGTGACTAGTGACTATCATAGACTATCGCTATCTTATAAGCTATACGCTGACAGGTAATCTATGCAATACTCTATAGATCTACGC
Organism: Luperina nickerlii; assembly: GCA_963855955.1. NCBI lineage: Eukaryota > Metazoa > Arthropoda > Insecta > Lepidoptera > Noctuidae > Luperina > Luperina nickerlii. The sequence goes on from OY979682.1 coordinate 10,638,621, forward strand.
TCGGGAAAGAAAACAGGAAAGAACGCTGTCATAGTCAGTAGAGTATTGCTATTATTTAATCTACTTTTCGTAAACTGGTGACTTTTTTGTCATATCGGTACCTAATTTCTTACAAAATTACTTATATATGACAAAATAGTCACTCGATTAGGAACTCCAATACATTTAACTGCATTTATTGTGTAGTTTGTGTGGGTATTTTCAGTGTTAACTAGAACTCACCTGATATTGTATGTAGGATCGTGACAGACTGGCGCAGAAAGGTGCGCAGCTGAAGAATGAACCGAAAATATTGCCTGCGCCCTGAAATAAAGAGATTTCGTTGTTTAGTGCTTTATATATATTTCTTTAACTAGCTGCGCCCAGCGGTTTCACCCCTATAAGTTTCGATCCCGTGGGAATATCGGGAGAAAAATTAATCGAGCCTTATCCTATAAGTTTATTAGCCTATAAGTTAATCGAGGGTATCAGCTACCTCCATACCAAAATTTATCAAAATTGGTCCAGCCGTTTGAGCGTGAAGAAGTAACAAACATATAAATAAACACACACACACACACTTACTAATTTTCGCCTTTATAATATTAGTGTAATTATTATTATTAAACCAATTACGACATTTAAAGACAGTTTTTAACACATACACATAAAAGAGAAAAATATAAAATCATCAATTTCAGGTAATGAAGTTACATTTACTATCTAATATGTATAAACGTATAATACTAAATAACCTAAAAATAATAATAAAAAAGTAATGCTAATAAGATAACAACACTTTCATAAATTCCTCTTACAGGACTTCTGACATGCCAACAAAATCTTCGTCCATTCGTCCACCAACAGATCATTTGTTGGATTAGATTCCAAGATATCATTAGTACGGCCAGATAGTGGGGGTGATATATCTATCTAAGGCTATTTGATGAAGACTATAACCATCGATAATTATTTTTGATTAATTCTAATATTGAGGTTAAAAATAATTTAATCATATTAGTTAAATTTTAGTTCATCTTTTCAATCTCGTCTAATATTTTTCATGCTAAAATGTCTATGGTCTGTTCCAAAAGTGCCTAATGAAAGTGTAAACAAAGCCAGGTAAGTTCTTACACAATCACTCACTAAAGAGAGTCAGTAACACATTCATCTGTATTTAGAAGCAACTTTACATCCCACTACTAACCGGAGTATATATATGCATATGCATATGGCAAAGTTTTTTTTTTCTTACTTTCAATCCTTCGATTGTAGCCGGCCGACGCGATGGCTTCAATCAATAATATTAGATCATCATCTGCCTAGTCTTTTCCTAACCATGTTAGGGTCGTTTTCCAGTCTAACTGGATGGTAATACGATACCCCTTGGTAAGACTGGTTGTCAGACTTTGGGGCTACTGACGATCAGTAACGACTGTCAAAGATCCACGAATGACAGCCGGGACCAATGGTTTAACATGCTTTCCGAGGCACGGAGGGGTCTTGGTATGTGAAGATGGTCACCCATCCACGGAGCAACCGCGGCAAGCGTAGCTTAACCTGATCGATCCACCCGTGCGGCTGTTATTACTTAGCCACAGGCCCCACGAAAAAAAAGGCAAGAAATTATATTATTAGATATTGATAGGTTAATTTCATTTTAGGTTTTTGAAAAAAAAAAAGAAAAGACGTTTCTGTGCCATAGGCTTCTTATATTCCGTTCACCTTTTATAATAACCCTGTTTTTGTCCAGAGGCACACAAGCAACATTCGGCCAATACGCCAACACCAACAAGACCAACTCACCATGGCCAACAGTTCCTGATTGGCATCGATCTCGTACTTGTCTTTGCCCGCGAAGATAAGCGCCATAGACATCGTGATGGTGTACGTTACCATGGTGATCGTGAACGCATCTAGGGCAATTTCTGGCAGCAGTTCCAAGGGAGGGAGTTGTGGCTCGGGGAGCCTGTAAACATTAAAATAAAACCAATTAAATAGACCCTTCTTGTATCGGCACGGAATATAAATTATGGTAAAGATCTTAGGATTTATATAAAACTACTTTTTTCTCGACGTGACACAAAGACAGGTTTATTACAGATTTATTTTGCAGAAGCCTTTTCATAAAGTAAATTAACTTACCCGGTAGGTATGTCCCCAACTAGGCTGATGCCGAAGGTTTCATGCAGGCGTCCGAATCTGGAGGCACATGTGCCGATGACAATGGCAAGTAGCTCTATGGGGACCGGCACTCGGGAGCGCTTGCTTACCCATGGCTGAACAAGAAATGCTTTTAAAGTACTTTGAAGGGAAGAGAAGGGAAGTGTCAATCCCTAGCACGAGGTGGAATGACAGAACTTCACCAAATTTTTCACGGTAAGATTTGTACAGAACAGACCGACTGATGCTTGGGATTGACACTATTGACAGCTTGACTAAGGAATTTTAAGCTTTTTAGCATACGGCCTTCAGGCTACGGATACGAAGTCAGCGGGCGCGGGGCGGCGGCAGAGGCGGCGTGGGGAGCGGCGCGTTTCAATGCATAGATTTCTATGGAACTGGCGTCCAAGGCAGCTGCTCGGGAAGCGGTATACGAGCGATGCGCACCAGTTTAGCGTTGCCCGCGCGTCTGCATTGACGTAGTGATGTGCATTTTATTTTTTGATTTTTAACGACCGACGATTCAAAATGTCGTGTCAAAAAGACTTAAAGACGTTGTCGTCGCTGTTTAGACATTTCATTCGCGGTTCGCTAACAAAAACACTAATTTCTCATAACACAGCACTACGCCGCTCTAGCGCCGCACGATCTGCCCGGTGGCTTCGACGTCGCTCTCCGCGCCGCCGGCGCCCCCGCCCTGCAATCGCTGACTTCGAGACCGAGGCCTCAGAGGTCACGGCAATAAGACGATATTTAAAAAAAATCTGTTAAATAAAATCCTAAACTCACGTATAGGTAAGATCAGGGAAAAAATGTGTTTTCTTTTACCTTTAACCTTTCGTTATTGAGTGCGATGATGAGGCACGTGACGAAGGATATCACGAACGCTCCCCAGTTGAGATTCGGCAAGTTCTTGCACACTTCAATAAAAGTCTGAAAACAAAACAATAACACTCTATAAAGGAATGTGGAATATGTTAAAGAGTGGAAGGCTCCGAGCCTTCGGTCCTGGGGGGCCGCCAAGTCTTGAGAAATCTTTTTAGATCAAATTCTTAAAAAGGCCGAAATCATCATCTGCCTAGCTTTTTCCCAGCGCGACCCGTAACGGCTGTCGAAGATCCACGAATGACAGCCGGGACCAGCGTAACACGACCGAAATTTTATTCAGTTAAGTTCAGAACACGGTTTATAGTTCACTCATCCTCCATAGAAAAGGGAGGATCCTCTGGCCAGACGGGTGTTGTGTCTGGTGGGCTACTGCCCGACCATTGACCTCGGGACGTTGTATATGTATATGCTAGGCGCGCGGTAAACTCTGCTTGCGCGATGCAGGATTTTGCGTGACGCCAGTGTGATGCGTAGTTTGGGGTTGGCACCCACGTAAAGCTAAAATGTATTGCCTACTCACAAATATAACTTTAAAGTTTCCGGACAGCTTGACTATTTTGATCCCGAACAGGTCCTTGAGCTGCGAGGCCAGCACGTTGAAGGAGGCCGCCGTGGTGAACCCGGACACCAGCGGCTCCGACAGCAGTGTGGACACGCAGCCTAGCCGGAGCATCCACATCAACACCTGGGGGAACGGAACGTGATGTTATTTTTGTAGGTAGTAATGTCAGTTCCAAAGGTAAGGTAGGTAGGTATCTGATGAAAGTGTAAACACTAGAGGGAATTAGTAACACATTAAGGCAGACGGCGTAGAATCTTATTCCTCTTTCCTTGAATCTTGGAATGAATACTTATCTAAGTTAATCATTATTCTTTTGACAAAACTATACACCTTATTGAAGTTTTTAGGGGAATACACAAAGTTCAACGGACAAAGTGTTAGTAGAAATACAAAACTTACATTCATGATTTTTACGAATGACCAAAGACACTTTTACCCTGAAAAGTTTTAACTTGTAATGAAAGAATATAGTTACCTGGAATATCCCTACACACAAGCACACCACACTTAACACCTGTAAGTGCGTGTATTGCACAGGATCCCCTTCCCCTGGTATTAACGCGGCAACTGTAAATAGAAAAATAACATATTTATGAAAACAAAACGTATAAAGTCTATTCAAACTTATGTTTCAAATTGATGTTATTTCAAGTCAAATAAATATCAACATTATTTTAATAGATATTAAGTTGATTTCAGAGTGACTAGCATTATTGAAAAAGTTATAAAAATGCTTGAAGTTGTAGCGTAAACTGAACTTTATTGTGTAGGAATTAGTTTTTTTCCATAAATTCATATTTTTTAACATTTTGGCAAATAAATCGCGAATGCAGATTAGGTGCATTATCAAGTTGTATATTTTTTTATTAAATAGAGAATATGCATGATTTTTTTTTATTTAAAAAATTAATCCTCATTCATGTAATAAACAGTTTAGTATAACTGTTTTTCTGATAACTATGAAATTAAAAAAGATATGAGCCATCGAAGATTTTTTTCTATCTCTTTCTCGCAAAACGAAATTTAACACGGAGTTTATATGACCGTAGTGACATGTGACGTCACAGTCTATGTCGGATCTCTCTGTCTAATTGGTGTGTAATCAATAGTTTTAAATGCTCATATCGGCCATGTTTCTTGGCCAATTTTAATTTCACTTTTTGTCATCTCTACTACGGTATTTTCATATTTTGTTAATAAATGCCATGAAAAAAATTCATGCATATTCCCTATTGTTAAACGTATTCGAGGGTATGGCACTCGTGGGCTGCACCTGAAAGTCAGGTAGTACCTAGTATTGCCATCTGACATTTTGCTGACCTGAGGCCCTTTTGGCAGGAATATTAAAAAAAAATCTTTTAACGTCTTTTATTTGTATTCAAGCCAATAAACGCACAGTCGTATTTTCATAGGAGCATTTTCATGTTACACCGTAAAGGCAATTTTGGCTGGCAGTAGGTATGCGCCTAAACATTCATCACAACATAATATCAACAATATTCAGTCTTCTTCTTCGATATATTTTTATTCACCCATATACTTTTTTAGTCATATTATCTCCATTGGACTTATCTATATAAATAGATAAATAAAATTGAAGTGTCTTTTAGTCTAATGTCAAAATAACAGCTTTTTACTAGATGTAGGTAGAAACGGTACTTATAAAAAATTTTAGGTTAATTTTTGTCTGTCTGCTTGTTCCGCCTAATGTCCGAAACGGCTGGGCCGATTTTGAAGAAATTTTGTATGGGGATACCTTGAACCTTGCGGAATAACTTAGAGCGGGGCACAAGATGCGTTGCGGCGCCGCAACGCAAAGATTTCACCGTATCAGCGGGCACACGAGCCGTCGCAACGCATCGTGTGCCCCCAGCCTTAGAGCGGGGGCACAAGATGCGTTGCGGCGGCGGTGCGGCGCCGCAGCGGTATCGCTGCGTCGTCTTACATAGAAATATCTGTGGCATGTCACACGATGCGCTCCGGCACCGCACCGGACTTGCAACCACCGAGACGAGGCGGGGAGGGGTGAATGCGTTGCGACGTCGGAGCGACACCGCTCAGTTGTTCACGCATAAACAGTTAGTGTACTCTGTCCAACGCTGCTACGGCACCGCTGCGACATAACAACGTTGCGGCGCCGCACCGCTCGTGTGCCCGCCGATATGGTGAAATCTTTGCGTTGCGGCGCCGCAACGCATCGTGTGCCCCCGCTCTTAGGCTACTATCGACTCTTTAGCGACATACCACGCGGGCAAAACCGAGAGAGGAAGCTAGTCGTCAATAACAATCTTAAATTCACTGACAGACAACGCACAGCCAAATCGCTGGGTCTAGCTAGAAGGTTGAAATTTCACATGGGTTTCTTATAGTACGGAGGTGAGCACTAAGGAAGGATTTTTGAAAATGCATCCCCTGAAGGGGTTAGGGCCTTACACACTGGCGATTTGCAAGCGAGTCCAAAGCGAGGCGGTGAGCTCGCTGCGCACTCGTCTCGCTTTGGACCGCTTGCAAATCGCCAGTGTGATAAGGCCCTTAAATAGGGGGGGATGAAAAGTTTTGTAACTATGGAAGTTCATAATTTTCGCCGATAGGAAATCCTATCGGGCGTGCGGCATAGTGGCGAAATGTGGGTGTATTGATCCTCCACAGAAGCCTTAAACCCTTCAGGAAATGACAGCGTGTTGATTTAATTTCGAATTTAGTAATAAAGGCATAAATTATATCAATGAAAGGTAACATACCTGACAGATCAGTCACATTGCTATTTGGTACTTCTACATGCGTCGCGTATTGTGTTACCACCTGGAAATAACAGATAACACAGGGTCAAAATAAATTAGCCAGCGATACTCCGCAGCCGTTATGGGTATTAAAACTGCAAGATGCTAAAGTGATTTTCTCGTGAAATACCGATTAGTACTTTAAGAAAATACCTATTTCATAATAGTATAATTTTGAGAATACTATGTTCGTAACATCATAAAGTTTATATCAATACGAGAGACGAGAAGACCGAGAGGAGACGAGAAGACCGAGAGGAGAAGACCGCTTTTTAATCTTGCGTGAGTTTAAGGTATTTGGTGAAGCGTCAATGCCTTTTCAATATAAAAAATAAAATAATAATAATTTAGGATTTCTCCATATATTAGAATATGTTAGTATTTCAAATTAAATATTTTAAGTTCTCAATTGATGAATCCTCGCACCATATTTGTTGACGCAGCGCCCATGTATCGAGACTTTCTTGAGTCTTCTCGCAAGGGCCGATAGATGGCATTAGCGAGTGCGGACAGCTTCCTTTGACCGTTCGAAGAAGACGGTTTACGCGCCTCATCGCTCCGCTTTAAAATTCCTTTTTTTTGGTGAAATCTTGACGATACTCGTAAAAATAAATGGACCTGCATCTGTGCTTCATTGCGAACGTATAGTGCAGTGTTGATTTTGGAGTTTCAACCATTCCACCGGTGGATTCAAGAGGATTTTGCTCGCCGGCCGGCAGCCCATACCTGCAAGTGCGCATGAACGAGGTATCTTCCCATCTCCCTGGGTCTGAGTGGGATCTCTGGATTGTCAAGGTACGTGGGCATGTTTGCTGCTAATAATTCTCTGGTAGTGGTTTGTCGAGGATTCATCAATAGGGAAAATAATTTATTTTGAGGTCCGCCATTACACATCATAATACATAGCATAGGTTCTTATTTTAAATTTTCTTACAACCTTCACAAAGGTGCAGGCTATTTACACGCCTCACCATATTATTTTGGTCCTTCAGATACCGGATTAATAACCAGATACCTAGATTTTTGCGTAATTGTTTGGTGAAAATCATATAGGTTCAATAACACACAATAGGTATTTAGTCTACATAAACTTTGGTAAATTATTGCCCTTTAAAACGCAGCATAATTGACAATAGATTTTACGTAGTTATTGGTAAATCTGTTCAATTATTTGTTAGCTTACATAGAACGACATTACGTATTTATTGGTAAAGTTCATTCTATGTAGGTATCCGTATTTAAAAATTCGCTTTGATATTATGAAAATAAGTAGGTAGGTACCAACGCATCTCGACTTTGTGCGGAATAATAATTAGACAGATACCCACTCATAGTTGGTAGGTGCGATAATATTGCGAACCGCCTGGTACTTAGGTATTTTTTTGTTATTGTCTTCGTTTGTTATTTAACGAAATGACGGATAAACAACTGAAGCCGGAAGATTTACTAACTATTCTTCATGAAAAGAAAGGATTGTTATTTAAACGCATTAATCGATTGTACGATTTATCAAAAAATATATCGTCGTTCGATTCGAGAAAAAATGAAAGTTTTATGACTGAGTCAGAGACAATTGATGACATTCGAGATAAATTTGAATCTTTTGTTGATCAAATAAATCAAATAAACATTAGTATAAAACCTGGTGCAAGTGTCGATTATGCTTGTTTAGAGTCCTTTGAAGATTTGTACATTCATATTAAACGTGTTAGGAATAAAATAAACAGTAATCAATCACCATCAACACCCAGTAGTAACTATAAGACTCTTTTTGAACCGCTTAAAATAAAGTTGCCTCCTATCGCGCTGCCGTCTTTCGACGGAAAAACTGAGAATTGGCCTGTTTTCTACGAGTCGTTCAAGTCGAATATTCATGAGAATGATCAGCTGACTGACTCGCAGCGTGTGCAGTACTTGGTAGGTAGACTTACGCACAACGCATTGAAGGTTACAGCTGGAATTGTGCCTACGGGTGATACTTACAACTTCTTATGGGACAGTTTAGTTAAAAAATATCAAGAGAAGCGCTCACTAGGTACGCATTATTTAAATAATATATTGGATTTAAAAAGTTGTTCATTTAACGCTAACAGTCTCGATTCTTTCATAGAAACATTTAGTGCATCTATTTCTGCCTTGAAACAAATTGGGATTACGGATCTTGCTGATTTTATTCTTTTGCACTGCGCAATGAGAAAAATTGATTCACAGACTATTCAATCGTTTGAACTTTCCATTCGAGATATTGAAATTCCCACAACGAAATTATTGATAAGCTTCGTTCAAGATCAGGCAAAGATATTGGCACGCTCGAATTTGTCTCATTCGAACGCGAGAAACTTTAGTAGAAACCCCGCTTCCGCGCCTCGCGAGTCACGCACACAGACAAAAACGTTTGTTGTGAGCGAGTCAGCTGACTCGTCCGCTTGTTCACCTGCGATTGCGGTTCCGTGCTGCGCGTACTGTAATGATAACGCTCATGTTCATTTGTACAACTGCGCTAAGTTTAAATCCGCGTTGACTCCTAGAACAAGGTTCGAGTTTATTAAATCCAAACGTGGGTGTGCGAATTGTCTGAGCACATTACACGGATTGAGTAACTGCAAGTCAACATCAGTCTGTGACTTATGTAAAAAACGCCATCATACACTATTACATTTTGATAAAGAAAATAAACCGCAAACAGCTGACGTTCTAGCGACGAATTTCAATGTAGTCGTCGCGTCGCCTCCTGCGCCGCTGTCCGTCGCGCCTCCCTCGCCCCTCTCGACTCCCGGTACGTCCTTGTCTGCCCCGGTTTCCGTCGCGGTGCCGCGCTCTTATGTGCATAGTAATAAGGTCGATATTGCCACACGGGTGATTGCGTCTGATTCGTGTGATGTGACGCCAGCGTCTTCGGTTCACAACTCGGCCGTGTTATTAGCAGCTGATGCAGCGAGGGCTAAGGCGATAGTGCTGTTATCGACAGCTCAGGTTTATGCGCGAGCTAAAAGTGACAGTGCGAGTCACAAAACAATAGTGAGGTGCTTAATTGATAATGGTTCGCAGAATAATTTAATAACTACAGCTTGTTGTAGAAAACTTAATTTACTGATAATTCCTTTGAGTAATTCCTTTGTTAAAGGAGTTGGTTCTGTATCGCGACCGATAATAGGATACGTACATTTAGATATCGAGTCTCGTGTATATCCGGATCAAAAATATACTATTCACGCGTTAGTAGTTGAGTGCATTACGGACCAGCTACCATCGCACCATGTTAATTGGGATAGCCATGTAGACTTCCACGCGCTTCCGCTCGCTGATTTAAGCTGGAATATTCCAGGGGATATTGACCTAGTGTTGGGCGCTCAACTGTTTCCGTACATTTACTTGGGGAATAGGGTCGATTTTGGTTCACGCGCCCCACCTGCATTATTGACCACATTCGGGTATGTCTTTATGGGTGATTTTCCGCATAATAGTGATAATTTAAATTTACTTAACTCCTCTCCTTTCACGGCATTGGCTCTCAATGATTTATTACAAAAGTTCTGGGAATTGGAAGAAGTTGAGAATAAACGTTTTTTATCTCCTGAGGAAACCGAATGTGAGAATATTTTTTCCTCGACCGTGTCACGGGACGATGTGGGACGTTATAGCGTCGCGTTACCTTTTAGTAAGGATCCCGCCGAGTTGGGTAACTCCCGCACCGCCGCGTACCGTCGACTTATTGCGCTTGAAAGGAAACTACGCCAGTTGCCGATGTTGCGGGAAAATTATAATGCAGTGCTTAAAGAGTACATTGACAGTGGGTACTTAAGTCAAGTCGACGAATCTGCCATTTCCGATGACGGGTACTATATCCCTCATCACGCTGTCGTTCGGCTAGACAAACCGATGCCGCGCATTGTATTGGATGCTAGCGCTAGGACTCATACAGGATTATCTTTGAATGATGTACTCCATATTGGTCCAAATTTACAAACAGATTTGTTTATTCTTTTAATAAATTTTAGATTATTTCCCATCGCTATAAATGCGGATATTAAACAAATGTATTTACGCGTTGGTGTACCCGTTGACCAGCGTAAATACCTACGCATTTTGTTTCGATTCAATGAGAACGAACCTGTGTTAACCTTTGCTTTTAATCGCTTACCTTTCGGACTTAAGTCAAGTCCATACATAGCTATGCGCACTGTGCGACAGCTGGCCTCTGACAGTCCGCATTATCCCGAAGCTGCTAAAGTAGCAGAGACCAGTCTCTACATGGACGATCTGGTATATTCTGTGAATAATGAAGATACCGCCATGCAGCTATCGCATGATCTTATAAAGATGTTTAAATCGGGCGATTTTGACCTTATTAAATGGTGTAGCAACTCACCCGTTCTTTTAAACAGTCTTCCTGACTCGCACCGTAAGTCCCTTGATTTTCACGCTGGGAGTGATGTTTCTAAGGTTCTAGGCCTTTCGTGGGAACCTTCTCAGGATAATTTCTTCTTCACTTCCGCTCAAGTGGCTGAGAAATGTACTAAGAGAAATATACTCTCGATAGTCGCACGCTTATTCGATGTTCTCGGTTTGGTCGCTCCCGTGATCTTTTATGCCAAGTTGCTCATCAAAGAGTTATGGCTGAGCAATATTGGTTGGGATGATCCCGCTCCTGACGACATTGTTAAACGTTTCTCCATTCTCATGCAAGAGTTTCCATTGCTAGATACATTACGCATACCACGCCATGTGGGTGTTACCGATGATTGTTCCGTTCGTATAGTCGCGTTTGCTGATGCTAGTATGGGTGGGTACGGGTGTGTGATTTATGTACACTCTACTGGTCCATCTGGTGTCATAGTCCGCTTACTTTGTGCGAAATCAAAGGTTTCACCTACCAAAGTCACAACTCTTGCACGTCTGGAGCTATGTGCCGCCATGCTCATGTCAAAATTGGTAAAAACTGTTCGCGATACCTACGCTTTACGTGTTCCTATTGCAGGAATTTACGCCTTTTCGGATTCCATGATAGCCTTATCTTGGATACACTCTTCTCCGCACCGCTGGTCAGTCTTTGTCAGCAATAGAGTCGCTCAATGTCAGGAGAACTTGGGTTCTCAACATTTTTACCATGTGGCAGGTGTTGAGAATCCAAGCGACTGTCTGTCTCGTGGCATCCTTCCTTCCCAGTTAATTTCACATGGACTTTGGTGGGACGGCCCCTCTTGGCTTCGTTGTGCTCCTGAGGATTGGCCAGTCAAACCGTTTTCTCCTATTAATTGTGGGGAACTTCCCGAGCACAAGACAAATATCTTAACAGTGACCACACAAGTAGAACAACCCCTTCTATATCAACTTGCTCAACGTACCTCATCATGGGATAAATTGTTGCGCATTGTTTCTTATATATTGAAATTCGCTAGACCAAAGGTTCATTGTGAACCTCGTTCTATTCAGGGCTTGTCAGCTGCGGAACGAGCGATAGTATGTGTTGTGCAATCTGTGCATTTTGCAAATGACATTAAGCTCATCAAATCTGGAAAATTGCTTTCAAAGAGACTCCAAAGTCTAGCTGTCTTTTTGGATGAAGAGGGAATACTACGCATTGGAGGAAGGCTTTCGAAGTCGCACCTTCCATTTGACGCTAAGCATCCCTTTTTACTTCCCAAACATGATCATGTTGTGGATCTAATAATCCGTCATTACCATGTGATGAATTGTCACACTGGACCGGGACTACTCATGTCTATTCTAAGACAGCGATTTTGGATACTAGATGCCAGGACTGTCATTAGGTCCAAGTTGCGACAATGCAATACATGTTTTCGGGTAAATCCGACGCATCCCATTCCAGTGATGGCAGACCTGCCTGAATACCGAGTATCGGAAGCAAAGGCGTTTGTCCACACTGGGGTGGATTATGCTGGTCCCATACGCATAACCCTCACTCGGCGCAGAGGCCAGCACGCCCAGAAGGCGTATATCTGTTTATTCGTGTGCTTGGTAACCAAGGCCGTCCATGTAGAGTTAGTCTCTGATTTAACCTCTGATGCCTTTTTAGCCGCGTTTAAACGCTTTATCTCGCGTCGAGGGCCAGTATCTTGTCTTTATTCGGACAATGCGACCAATTTCGTTGGTGCTAAGGCCCAACTAGATGAGCTTTATAGTTTCTTATTAAATTCAAGTTTCAATTCTTCTCTTTTACATGAGTTATCAACCCGCCGCGTAATGTGGAAAATGATTCCACCTCGCTCCCCACATTTCGGCTCCATGTGGGAAGCGAATATTAAAACATTAAAAACGCATCTTTATCGCGTGATCGGAAGTCAGCTTCTTACTTATGAGGAGTTACAAACTGTACTCATTCAAATAGAGTGCATTATGAACTCGCGCCCTCTGAGCTTATTGTCTTCCGATCCCCATCCCGAAGTTATTACTCCCGCTCACTTTTTGATGTCAACTCCACTGCAGTACTTGCCGGCAGCCGATTTGTCTGGTCAGCGCATTAATTTATCACAGCGCAAACAGTTGCTAGATAGTATGGTCCAATCCTTCTGGAAGAAATGGCACCTAGAGTATCTGCATACGCTGCAAGTCAGGCAAAAATGGGCAAGTCCGGACAAACCCGTAGAAGTTGGAACTGTCGTACTCGTGGGACAGGATAATTCAGCTCCTCTAAGTTGGCCATTAGGAGTTATAACTGAGGTTTATAAAGGCATGGATAATGTCGTTCGTGTTGCAATGGTAAAAACAAAGTTCGGTAACTTTAAACGTGCCGTCGTTAAATTATACCCTATTCCAACGCAATAAACTTTTAACTCTTATACGAAATTCATAGTCTTAGGTTTAGGAAATACATATATTAAATAACTTATATCATTTGTTTCTCGTATTCAGTCGTAAGGCTTAATTTTTCTGATCATAATGTAGGTCAGTAAATACTTATAATTTTTTCACTTTCTTTCTGAAAGCACTTGCGTCCTTCCAAAGCCCCCGAGCATGGTGAAGCGTCAATGCCTTTTCAATATAAAAAATAAAATAATAATAATTTAGGATTTCTCCATATATTAGAATATGTTAGTATTTCAAATTAAATATTTTAAGTTCTCAATTGATGAATCCTCGCACCATATTTGTTGACGCAGCGCCCATGTATCGAGACTTTCTTGAGTCTTCTCGCAAGGGCCGATAGATGGCATTAGCGAGTGCGGACAGCTTCCTTTGACCGTTCGAAGAAGACGGTTTACGCGCCTCATCGCTCCGCTTTAAAATTCCTTTTTTTTGGTGAAATCTTGACGATACTCGTAAAAATAAATGGACCTGCATCTGTGCTTCATTGCGAACGTATAGTGCAGTGTTGATTTTGGAGTTTCAACCATTCCACCGGTGGATTCAAGAGGATTTTGCTCGCCGGCCGGCAGCCCATACCTGCAAGTGCGCATGAACGAGGTATCTTCCCATCTCCCTGGGTCTGAGTGGGATCTCTGGATTGTCAAGGTACGTGGGCATGTTTGCTGCTAATAATTCTCTGGTAGTGGTTTGTCGAGGATTCATCAATAGGGAAAATAATTTATTTTGAGGTCCGCCATTACACATCATAATACATAGCATAGGTTCTTATTTTAAATTTTCTTACAACCTTCACAAAGGTGCAGGCTATTTACACGCCTCACCAGTATTTATTCTCGTGACTGTGTTTTGCTGAATTAAGGAAATAACAGCATGACTGAGGGCACTCCCTTATACTGTAACCTAAAGGAGGTTACAGTATAAGGGAGTGCCCTCAGTCAAGCTGCTGTTACAGACGCTATACAACGTTTATTAGTAAGGACGAATAAACGTTGTATAGCGTCTGTATAGTTACACAACGCTTTGCCTTCTTCTTTCGATAGTCAAATTACTGACGACTGAAAGAGAGAAATCGGTGTGTAACTAATGTAACTATTCATCTGATATAATACGTTTATTAGTCATCATCTTCCTAGCCTTTTCCCAACTATGTTGGGGTCGGCTTCCAGTCTAACCGGATGCAGCTGAATACCAGTATTTTACATGAAGCGACTACTACGATACCCCTTGGTAAGACTGGTTGGCAGTTTTTCGTGCTTTTGACTACCCGTAACGACTGTCAAAGATCCACGAATGACAGCCGGGACTAACGGCTTAACGTGCTTTCCGAGGCGCGGAGTGGTCACGGTATGTGAAGATGGTTACCCATCCACAGACCAACCGCGGCAAGCGTAGCTTAACCTGATCGATCTACCTGTGCGGCTGTTATTAGTTAGCCATGGGCCCCTCATAATACGTTTATTAGTAACGGGGTTATAATTTTGTAAAGGCCTCTTAAATTCTCCTGGAAATAGTATTGGTCTCTACGCGAGGAAATATGTATGTTCTAGAACAGGCATGTCCTAGAATAAAAAAAATTCAAGATTGATGTGACATCTACCAACCCGCACTGGGCCCACGTGGTCCCCCCCCCCCCTCTCGCAGAGAGGAGGCCTGTGTCCCCGCAGTGGAAACGTAATAGGCTGATTATGCATGTAGCCCTACGCTAGCTCATTTTATATCCTACTAGCTTCTGCCCGCGACTTCGTCCGCGTGAAATTTCTTGATCCCCGACCCACCCCGTCGCATCTCATCGCCTGCCCGCGCTATCACTTCGTTTTTGCTTAGCGTTCTTTCTGACTTTTTTCTTTTTCGGCTCCTAAAGGTCATAGCGTGATGTTAAATAGCCTATAGCCTTCCTCAAGAATTGACCTATCAAATACAAAAAGATTTTTTCAAAACCGACTGGTAGTTCCAGAGATTACCCCTACATACAAACTTTACCTCTTTATAATTTTAGTCTGATGATGATATTAAGTAGAACAAAAAAACTGATATTTACCTTTCCAGCCATGAGACAGGCTACCGCGAAGGTGCCCATGGACACGTGAGGAGAGGTTCCGAGGATGACGTAGATGAGGACCGGGAAGAACGCCATGTAGAGTCCCACTATTGGTGGTACTTCTGCTAGCAGCGCGTATGCCATACCTGGAAATATTCATGTCGCTGATAAATGTTATGGAAGATTTTTTTTTTCTGAAAGTGTTTTTACTTAAACAGTTTTTTCTGAAACAGTTTTTACTGAAAGAGTCTTACTCTAAGAGTTTTTATTGCAAAAGATTTTACTGAAAGAGTTTTTACTAAAATAGTTTTTACTAAAAGGGTTTCGTACGGTCCATAGGTTACAATTTTTCTGAAGGTGGGAATTTGAATTGTTTGCCCTATCCTCTAAAATTAAATCTATTGCATAAACAGGCTTGAAATTTTGTTTTTAGCCTGGTCAAGTTAAAAAGGTTCAGCAGAACCACATTGCGGTTCTCTCTGTCATCTTCAGAGAATTGACAGAAACCTTAGCCCAAAGCCAGAGCCTTAGAACTGGTTTATGGTCATTAGAACTTCGTTTATTCCTTACCTTGTGGTATGTGCATGACGGCTGTGGTAGCGCCTGAAACTAGGTCGCCAACCATGTTTTTCTGATAACTGTATTTTGGAAGCCATCGCATCAAAGGGATCGAGTTCAGCAGACAATCGCCAAAACCACAATTCCTCACAAATTTTTTGCATTTCTGGCTCACTGCGAAAAAGGTTAACATACATTAGGTACAGTATAAAATAATCATTATTGGAGCCCTGGGGGTCAGTGGGCATGTGCATAACTTTTTTAGCTTATGGCATACGCAAGAAAAAAACAAGATGAATAAGAATTGACTTAGATACTCAGCACACTCACAACATTGTTTAAAACAAGTTAAAAGTTAGCTGCCTGTATACCAAATGGTTTATTGGACTGTATATCTGCGGGGTAATTGCGTACACTTACAGTAGCCATGGGTTTCATTTTAAGTTGTTGTTGAGCAGACAAATTTTAGTTAAGTTATGAAACAATGGATTAGCAGTATCCTTTAAAATGATTCAGATTGAAAGTGTGTTACGTACAATGCGTGCCACGAAAGATGAGACGACCCTGCCTCCCCCGCTCTTTCCGCCGCCCCTATGACGTCCGGTTTCGTCCTGCACTCAGACCTCATACCACTAAAGATACCTAAAATCGTGTACTGCGCATGTCAAACCACGTGGTGTGTCAAGTCTCATCTTTCGTAGCACGCATTGTAAATAGGGTGCAGGTGCATTCTGGGCAGTCTACCCTGCTACGTGCTGCCTGGCTGGCACAGAGCACGGAATCACAGATCGTCGCGCCGGCAACGTCTAGAGACGGCAGTAATGAAATTCGTGGCGCCAAAAGTGCGTTGAGCGAACAACACCTTAATTCCATATTATAACACACTATCAATCTCAATCTGAATCATTCTGAACGATATTGCTAATCCATTGCTTCATATGTTCAAAAAATGTGACTACTGAACAACGTAAATAACGCAATGAACGTTGTTGAACTGTCAAAATGAAACCTATTTGCTACTGATAGTGTATTACGCAATTACCCCGCAGCTTCTGTCACGGCCGCCATTCAAAGTCGTCAGTTTCTATTCGTCACTTGTGCCCTAGTGTGAGTAAACGGTGTCACGTTTATTTGGTTTGTATGGAAACTGTTGACATTGCCACCTCTAGCAGTGGCCGCCGCCGCCGCCGGGGCGCCTCCGTGCTCTGTGGTCCGACTAGCAGGCCTATTCTGTAAAAATCTCACCCTGAATATTTTGGTAAAGTGAGCTTAAAGTGAACTGTCATCTCATTTGCCGCTAGGGATAGGCACTATTGACTTCAAACTACGTCACTTAAGTTTTCACGGTGAGATTTTTACAGAATAGCACTGCTGATATGGTCCGTTCCGATACGAGAGCAGAATTGTAAATGAAACTTACGCGGACGGTCAGGTAATATATAGTCTGCATCTTTATTGAGGGAGTCCTGATGGTACACGCGTCTGACTATGTTGAGTTGCTGCAAACTGGTCCTGGGAACAGTCTGGGCCCTGGGAACAAATAAGATATTCAAGGTTATCTAGGAGTCTTGTTGATTGGATCACAGGACGTAGATCATGTAGGCACTAGGCTACTGGAATCACCATCTAGCTATGAGAGTTTTGCTTTACATTATGCTGAGCTGAGGCCCTTTTCGCATTATTATCTTTGTTTTCTGTTTTATCCTATATATTAATACCCGCGGCAAACGCAGCTTAACCTGATCGATCGACCACAAACCCTCTCTCTTAGTTTCAAGCTCTTTTATTAAGATAGTCTTTAGAAGGCCAGTGTTTGCAGTTGTATTACGGGATCTCGATTGATTTCGGACTTGACTCCGGCCTTTGATTGATCATGGTTCTTATCATCAAGCTCTGTAATCGCTGTATCAACCGTGAGCTCTGTTATAAAATTATTGTAGAAAAACCGTCTTATTAACATTTTTACCTGCAATTTGAATATTTTGATGAACTATATTAGAATGAGTAGGACCCAAGTTAGTGCCGTAATTGTTTACGTTTCTGCGAAAATATTTTAAATGAGTGAATAACATTACCAACTAGTTCAATTTGTATGTTTAGCACATTGCAGTGTTCTCACATTTACCAACAAAGTAATAATTTGTAGGTATATAGCATAGTTCCGTGTCTGGAAGTTTGCATTCGGGTTGAACGACAGTACCTATGATCTATTATTGAAAAGAATAATAATGAAGATTGAGAGATCTGATGAAGATTTCTAATTATGTTTCTCTATACTTGCCAAAGAAGTAGGTACTAGAAGCTATGAAAGAACCACCTTTTTTAGTAAATCACCATTAAGAAGACATGTATTAGGATCAGAAATTACCATAAAATACCATATCACTGATTTGGAATTTCGTAAACTCTTTAAAAAGTCCGAAGATGATACCACAAAAAAAACTACGGAGTCACAACTTTGTTTGGTCCATAATTAAAAATAATTTACATAAGCCCTCATCATATGGTAAAGTATATGTTGTACTACTGATTAGAGTCCTAATAATTAGTTGATTAATTCATAAAATGTTACAGACATGCAATTTCTTTATTGTTTACAGGGATACATCGCTGCGACTGGAATATTTGGCTTTGACTTGACAGCAACTGCGGACCACAGATTGTTTCACGATATACATAGTTACCTTATTAAGTAGATTATGCATATGATTGATGATTTTTTGATTATATTTGGACCTCATTTTGCTTAATATATTGTATACGATAAAGCTCAGGAGGAGATTGTGGAAGGTGTAACGCCAAAGCAGCCAAAGAGTAATAATAATATTATGCGAGGTAGGATTTTCCAATTTATTTTTATTATATTTCTTTATTTCTAAAAAACTTAACCTATTACAATTTGGTTTTAGCCACACAATATAAATACCTAAAGTAGTTCTAATACACATGCTATTAAAAGCATGTTTGTTTGTTAGTATCTAACTAAGTTATATGTTTATTTATAGCATGCTCTCTCTCTAGGTAAAAGAATCATATCTACTATTTTCATAAACAAATGCTAATTGTGGCCCACTAGGTAGCTAAAATCTGCCTGTCTAGCCTTTGCCCAACTTCATTGTCTTCGGGTCAACTTCCAGTCTAACGGGATGCAGCTGAATACCAGTAATTTACATGGAGCGACAGCTTACCTGACATCCACAACCCAGTTACTGGATAACACGATATGCATTGGTAAGACTAAGCCCTAAAAGTTAGGCATCAGATAAAGTAGAACCGAGATATTATGAGCCTTATATCATTCGACCATGAAACCTTGTTTCATCCGCTAACGATAGGTTTTGCCGCTGATTGCAATGATTTACGACATTCTACTATGCCACGCTTAGTTAGGGCTATTGCAGACACTCACTCAAGCAAAACATAGTGTTTATTTAAATCTACGACTTATTTATTTTTACAGATCTTTTATTGTGCCACAAGATATTTAATCTGCGTTCGCGATTTATTTGCCAAAAATGTAAACAAATATGAATTAATGGAAAAATAACTTTAATTCCTACACAATAAAGTTCTGCAGTTTACGCTACAGCTTCATACATTTTTATAAGTTTTTCAATAGTGCTAGTCACTCTAACATCAATTAGTCGCATTAAAATTAATTGTCATTGAAATAAAGTTGATCTGATATTTGTTTAACTTGAAACTGCGCACTTTTGTACCCGATGGGATGTCCCATCGGAAAGAATGACAAAACTTCCATGCAAACGTTCATCCCTTATTTAACCCCCCCTTTTTTTTTTTTTTTTTTTTTTTTTTTTCAGGATGGGAAATCATCAAATGACTCCTCCCGCTCTGGGTGGAGCGGAAGGGAGTGTCAGACTCTTACTGACTAAAACCCACCCGTGTTCCTTCCTTCGCCCTTTATGTTCCGGGCCAGCGGTAACCCTTTCGGACAATCCCGCTGACTATTAGGGGATGAATTTTCAAAATATTCTTCTTTAGCCATATAAGAATCTCTTGTTCAATTTTCTTGCTTCTAGATCCAGTGGTTTAGGCTATGCGTTGTCTGTCACTAAACGAATTATTTTTTTATCATGAACATGAATTTTCAAAAATCGTTCTCTAGCGCTAACCTTCGTTTATAAGAAACTCTTGTTCAAAATTGCATGCTTCTAGAATCTGAATGTAGGTAGTTGTGTGGTAGTGAGTATATACTGCTGAGTGTGGGGTCCTGGGTTCGTTTCCCTGGCTGGGCAAAGCGTTATTGGATTTTTCCATTAGTAATGTCTCAGTTACAGCCCGGAGTTTGGAAGTTGGCGACATAAAGCTCCCGTGCCTCGGATAGCACATAAAGTCATTGGTCCTGCGGGCCTGCGGGCGGTGAGTAATGGGTAGCTCACCGTCCGATCAGGACCAGTCCCGTGCCGGACGGCGCGTACGTGTTCCACGCGCGCCTCAAAGAGATGTCAGCATCAGCAGAAGGGGCCCGTCAGGGCCGAAGCCTGCCGGGCCAGCGGGATTGTCCGAAAGGGTTACCGCTGGCTCGGAACATAAAGGGCTAAGGAAGGAACACGGGTGGGTTTTAGTCAGTAAGAGTCTGACACTCCCTTCCGCTCCACCCAGAGAGGGAGGGGTCATTTGATGATTTCCAATCCTGGAAAAAAAAAGAGTCATTGGCCCTACGCCTGATATCTCCCCGGTCGTGTCGGATTGCCGTCCCATAGGACTATGAGAGTAAAGGAACAGAGAGTGCGCCTGAGTTTGCGCACACACTTGTGCACTATAGGTAATATCTCCTGCGCACCGTCCTGGCTAATCTCCGTTGAGATTGGCTACCGAGACCGAAATCGGTCGGGAGAATATTATTATTAACGTAGTGGATTTTTTTTCTGCCTATCGCTTATTATGTTAAAGGTCTTCAGAAAATAGGAAGTAACTAATAAAGATTTTTTTAGATCAATTATATGTGTAATAACACATATAATTTATTGATCTCAATAAACCAGTTCTAGCTAATTTATTTATAAATCGGTTAAAGGTCACTTAAGGAGACGCAAAGAGCAAGTAATAACAGCCGCACGATTCGATCCATCAGGTAAAGCTACGCTTGGCGCTGTTGGTCTGTGGATGCGTATCTTTACATACCAAGACCCCTCCGTGCTTCGGAAAGAACGTTAAGCCGGTGGTCCCGGCTGTCATTCGTGGATCGTTGACAGTTGTAACGGGTAATCTAAAGCCCGAAAGTCTGGCAATCAGTCTCACCAAAGGGTATGGTGTTATCATACTCCTTGGTGAGTAGTAGCAGTAACTGGGTTGTGGAGGTCAGACAGGCAGTCGCTCCATGTAAAATACTGGTATTCAGCTGCATCCGGTTAGTTGGAAGCCGACCCCAACATAGTTGGGAAAAGGCTAGGTAGATGATGACGTCTATGGGCGTTTATTGTTTCTCAGTGTTAATAGAGATATTTTCTTTCATTATTACATTACAGCTACACGATTACTGACAAATGCGTAGTCAAGATCCACTCAAATCTGTGTGGTCCTCAAAAGACCATTTATTTTCTGATATCAATCTATGTAGATTGTCCAGACATAATCTTGGTCAGATCATGTGATCTGACCAAGATTATGTCTGGACTAAAAGAGACTGTGACCTTTGAGTTTGTTTTGGCCTTTCTACTCAGAGTCAGATAGGAAACGCCGAAGTCATCCAGCTTTTGTTTTTAATAATATGATGTTGATGAGTAAAAGTGATTCCGGTATCCAATTTACAAAATAATTTCATTTCATTTCAATTCATCGGAAATAAATTATTGAACTGTTCAATAAATTATTTAACTTTCAAATTTTTTTTTAATGACATATTTAATAGAAAAACTTGCCAGTTCTCGTTAATATCGTCGTCGTCGTCGTTTAGGAGAGGTTCTTGTTCATCGTTACGTCTAAAATCTTTTTCGAATATTAAAAACGTCTTTTTCATACGCATTCTTAGTTTTTACGCAGAAATTATGACATAAGACAATTGATTTATATGTTAAGTCCACAATAGCACGATAAACAATCCAATGTGGCCGTGACAGTATATTTTTTAAGTAATGAACGGGTAAGTTAAATAACTATATCACTTGCTATTCTTAATTATTCACTGACACCACTTTTATCACACAAAAAAAAGCACTTATTTTTCAGTCACTCTTTTCCCACCTCTATTATCAAATTGTAACACCAGTTTTATTCAAATAATTATTTTAATGTTAATAACGTTTATTATTAATAACTTTGTGGACGTTTAATAAGCCAATCGGCTAGTTTCGAACTGAGTCTAGCTCGTCGAGATAACGCAAGCCGACATGGCTGGGCGCCCAACGATTGGGCACTTATTAGAAATTCATTTAAAAATGACCTTGTACTGTTGAAATTATGCAGTGGCATAAGTTTCAGGATAGGTTTAAGAAAACTTATCTGTACTTATTAGTACAGATAAGTTAGTAACTCACAAATTACACCTCTTTAATTATAATATTTTATACTTAAAGAGATGTAATTTGTGAGTTTTTATGTAGGCGGTAATCTTCGGAAGTAGGTACTGATCCGATTCCGAAAATTCTTTCACTGATGGAAACCTACCAAGTGCTTGCCGAGTGTCATAGGATATATTTTATGTTAAAAACAAGAAACACGTGGACGAAGTTAGTAATTTATTTTTAGTTATAGAACACTCTGTAGGTAATACGAATTGGGTTATAAAAGGGTAACTTTAAAATCAACACTATATCAACACGCAAATTTGTAAAAAAATTGCTCGATTTTACATCTACCGTCATTGTAAGATGAATCACGTCAACAACTTGCATTATAAGAATGTATGTGCCTTTTACTTGACGGAGGAATTAACTATAGTTTTATTTTAACTACAATCTATTGCTGTTGTAACGTTCGCGTTGTGCTCTAGTTTTTGTTGCGTGAATTTACGTATGTATTTTATATGATGATTATTAATTGTGTTCACACACACATCGGAGGCCCTTTGAAAACCTTTCGAATACCCGAGGGTACTGAAGTCAGCAAGAGTGGGAACCCTATGAGTATGTGGGTATGCACTGCGAAAATCGTCCTTACCACTACGACCTAAAGATGCTGTCAATGTCAAAAGATTGCAAATTAATAGCATTTGTGACCATACAGTTTGATCACAGTAATTTTACCACTGAATTTGCATGTCACTGTCCAAATCAAAATTATCTTTATTCTCATTCCAGTAAGGTTGCTGTCGGATTGCTGCCACTGACAAGTCTGTCAAAATCATTGTGATCTTTATTCTCATTAATATAAGGTTGCTGTTAGGTTTCTGCAGTCAGAGGTAAAATAACTGTGAACGGACTGTACATTTTATGGTCTTGAAGGAACATGTTATAAGCGCCTTTTCGCCATCTCCCGGTTAGCAAAAAAGGTGCTCCTCAATAAAACTCTTGACAATTAAAAAGTGCGACATTATAAAATTCGTACGATAGTATGTACAAGCAGCTGGGTGCGGTGTCCCTGACCCCTTATCACTTGCTTCTGGATAGTCATGTGATGCTTGTAGAGCGAACTTTATTTATTTAAAGTGTGTCGACCCTAAGCAAATAGCAAGTCGGTGGGAATTCGATAGCAAGTTTTATAACGCCTTATAATTTAGAGGTATGTCCTAAATAAAAATAGACATAAGACAACACTAACCACAGGGTCTAAAAGCATGTTTTGCACAAGAGTTCCGTATACAAGAATGGCGAAAGGGAGCATTGAGGAAGGGGTTAATAGGGGATGAAAGATTGATAGCAGTTCGTCTTGTTTGCTGATGGAAAATTCCATCGGGCAATAGCTTGTAACCAAGTATTTTAGACATTTTGTAATACTATGTTTTCATTAGGACCCAAAATGTATTACCTTGTACATCGCCACATGCGAACAACGTGACATACTGACGTCACGCATAATCCTGCATCTCGCAAGCAGAGTTTACCGCGCAACTAGCGTACATACATACATATACAACGGCCCGACATGAATCATCGGGTAGTTGCCCGGCAGACTCAAACCCCGTCTGGTCGGAGGATCCTCTCCTCCTTTTTTATGGAGGTTATGTGAACTATAATACACCCTATTCCTCATACCTGTCTATACTATAACCGTTTGCTTTTGCGTAACAGTTCTAATTTTTTTCCATCGCTCAAGGGCTCATTTTGTTGACTAGAATATTATGAAACTATTTCAGCTAAATTCAACATTATTATCATCATCATCATCTCGATAAATCGTAACCGATAATTAGCAATACACGCTGCTTGTGAACTTATTTTACGTTAATTTGATACCTACTACAAATTATTTATTTACTAGCAGCGCCTCGCGGTTTCACACGCATAAGTTTCGATCCCGTGGGAATATCGGGATAAAAGTATACTATATGTTAATCCTGGTTATAATCTATCTCTGTGCCAAATTTAATCGAAATTGGTTCAGCCGTTTGTGCGTGAAGAAGTAATAAACATACAAACACACTAACAAACTTTCGCCTTTATAATATTATTAGTGTGATAGTGTGATTCAGGTGCCTGACCCTTGTTACTGTTGTGACAATCATCGATTTATAATCTTTAGCTCGCTAAACTTGCGTTCACGACTATTTTAGCCCGCCGTGTGAACGGTAATAGTAATATGTAGTAATAAGTAGTGTCCGACCGAAACAGGTTTTTCAGCCGAAACCGAAACCGAACTTTCGGCCTTGGTCTTAGTTTCGGCCGAAACCGAAACTTACTTAAATATATTTAAAATTTCTATCGTATACAGAAATCTGGTGTGTTTTTTTACACATTTATTTGAATATACAATGTATACTATACATACAGACAGTTGAATTTACCTAATCATTTATGAGGTCGGTCCCATAATGAACTGCCCTGGTATAGTTCTACGCGACATGTCGCTACATGTTGTGTTGCATTAAATAGTACGTTTATCGTGCACTTAATATAAGAAACACGCATCGACATGAAATGCTTAGTCTTAGTTTAGCAGGCATTAGCATAACGAGAGTCGCGTATTTTTTCAAAATGTCGAAAACTGAGTATCGAAGTGTCATAAAGTTTTTGTTTAAAGAAGGTTTATACCCTGCCCAAATAAAAGAACGATTGGATGACGTGTATAAGGAGTCTGCCCCCTCCTATAGCACAGTGAAAAATTGGGTGGAAGAGTTTCGCCTCGGGAGAGAAACCGTCGAAGACATTTGCCACGACGGTCGACCTGTGGAAGTGCTCACTCCCGAAACGATTGCTCTTATCGAAGAGGAGGTTCTGAGTGACCGCCGTTTGAAGATTAGAGAAATTGCAGCTAGGCTTGGGCTCTCTTAAAGTACGTCATCGTGCGATCCATGAACATCTTCACATGAAAAAAGTGAGTGCAAGATGGGTAGCGAAACTTCTTTCAGCGGTACAGAGACAGGAAAGAGTGCGCTGCGCTTCGGAGTTTTTGGATCTTTGTAGCGAAAATTCAAAGACTGATCGAGCGGCTAATGACTGGTGATGAAACTATGATCTTGTATTATGACCCACAGAGCAAGCGCGAATCAATAGGATGGCGTTGTAAGGGTGAAAAGCCCCCTAGAAATGCAAAGGTGCAACAATCGGCTAAAAAACTGATGTGCACAATCTTTTGGGATTTTCAAGGCATTTTGATGGTGGATTTTAAAGAACGTAATACAGTCGTGAACGGCTAATATTATGCTTCTTTAATATATAAATTACGAGACAATTTAAGATAAAGGAAAAACGAAGAGGCAAGCTGTCTAAAGGTGTCCTGTTGCTCCATGACAACGCCCCTGTTCATAGCGTTGGTGTTTCGAAGGATGCAGTTCGTCAATGCGGGTTCACAGAAGTTGAACATCCACCTCACAGTCCAGACATGGCTCCGTCCGACTATTATTTATTTCCAAATTTAAAGCGAGACTTAAGAGGAAGAAAATTTTCAAGCGATGAAGAGTTGCAGGCGGCCGTCTTCGGTCATTTTGAGGCTAAAAATTGTGATTATTTTTATAAAGCTTTAGAGATATTGATTCACAGATGTCAGAAGTGTATTAGTAGTAGGTATTCATGGTGATTATATTGAAAAATAAAAGTGGTTTCGTTTCATTTCCTTCATTAGTTCATAGTTAGGCCAATTCATTATGGGACCGCCCTCGTATGTGCAAAACACAACCTCAACTCCATGCGATTAACGATGGACGGCGGCGAACTAGGCCGGCGACGCGACGAGCGAGCACGAGCTAGCCGCGAAGTTCGCAGAACGATGGACGATAATTCATAAACACTCGAGTTTCGGCGCGGCCGAAAGTTTCGGCCATTTTCTGGCCGAAACCGAAACTAAGGCCGAAACTAGATTATTTGGCCGAAACTGGCCGAAACCGAAACCGAAACCGAACTTTCGGTCGGTCACTAGTAATAAGTTAACGTTATCAGCAAAGTTATCAACTTTACGTTTACAAGGCCAAATTAAATTAACTGGTAAAAGTTCACAGACGTTTGCGAACTCCTATAAGTACTTGGTTTTGGTATGTACCTGTGTGTTGCCTAGCCTTTTCGTGTTGGGGTTGGATTCCAGTCTAACCGGATGCAGCTGAATAGGTTCCATTTTTTTTATAGAAACATTTTTGGGTTTTTTTTAGGTCAGATAGACAGTCTCTCCATTGAGCGATTTGACCACAGACTTATCTGTGGATTTGACCCAGTTAGTGGGTATATAAGACCGTGTACGTAGGTAACGAATCGAAAGATCTGCGAATGCACTGCGGAGAAATAACTGATGGAAAAACCCTATAACACTTTGTTTGAACTGAGAATCGAACTCAGTACTTTATGCTCAGCTATTTAAAAAAATATATACTTGCGACCACTACACCAACTACGCTTCCAGGATATGCCGCATTCCAATGCATCAAACAAATGTAATTTCAGGAAGTCCTGCAGCCATGTAGCCCTCTGACACGATTCGATACTGAGTTCACAGATAATGAGGGTCATATTCAAGTCACATGATCACATCACATATTTTCTTGAGTGACGTGTGCGTAGCTTTTATCAATTAATTATGACGTCATTATTCACGATTTATGTGGGTATAAGAGCTTTCACGTGATATCATTTATTTATATTTTTTATTTATTTATTTTTTGCACTTAAGGGATAATGTCTTCGGCGTAATAGGGTTTCTTTTTAACCGACTTCAAAAAAGGAGGACGTTCTCAATCCGACTACATATTTCTTTTTTTTGTATATTTTGTTGTACGATATCTCCGGCAATTGTAAATCGATTTCAAAATAACAATCATCAATTGGGAATTCTATTTTGTAAAATTTATATGGGACCACCCCTAAGTAATACCTCAGGGGTGGTCCCATATCAATTTTATTAACTTTACTTGGGTAGTTTTTGAGTTGCTTCAATAATACGTATTTTTGCCACTTAGTTTATACATATAGATGATGTTATTGTAACTTCCTGTCACTGATATTTACATAGCAAGTAGTGTTAAACGAATTTGTATGGGGTACAATTTAAAAGTGAAAAATAAAAACTTTTTTACACAAAAAATACAACCTGCTTCCAAAATAAGACGCTACAAAGTGAAAAATAACTTTAATTTCGGAAGTAGGTGGCAAACTACGAAAATGACAGCCAGTGACAGCGACACCGTGACTCGGAGGGCTCCTTCAAACAGGCGCGACACGACACGCGACACAAAGGCACCGCAAGTCACGCAACGAGCGGTGCCTTTGTGTCGCGCGCGATTATATCGCGCGTCGCGACTGTTTGTAGGAGCCTTTAAGCCGTTGGTAGATCTTTGGTAGTCGTTAAGGGTTCTACGAGTAAGGTGCCCGAAAGTCAGGAAAAGGCTATTCCATCTTTCCCCTTGAATTAGAAGGTAATAAAGGCCTAGGAATATTGTTGGACAGGAGGAAATATGTATATTGTATTTCCTGTCTCATCTTTACATTTCCAGATTCCCGATTAATTCTACTT
Source organism: Luperina nickerlii (assembly GCA_963855955.1). Classification (NCBI taxonomy): domain Eukaryota; kingdom Metazoa; phylum Arthropoda; class Insecta; order Lepidoptera; family Noctuidae; genus Luperina; species Luperina nickerlii. The sequence continues at coordinate 10,666,471 of OY979682.1, forward strand.
ACCATTACATCTGCAGAGCCGCAGGGCCGTCTTAACCATATTGGGCGCCGGGTTGCGAAAATCAGTTTGCGCCCCCCTTGACAAGAAATTAAACGTAATTTTTGTGTTCTATTTTTATGATGATTTCCACCAATTGTTTCCAAGGGATTTTTTCGAGGCGGTGACGTGCGGTTACAGCGCTGGAGGGTTACGGTTATAATGAGTGATTAGTAATGACCTGATCGGCTTGCGGCCCCTAAGACCTTGCGCTTGGGTGCCGCGCACCCCTTGCACCCCCAGGTAAAGACGGCCCTGTGCAGAGGTGTATCTTTTAGTACACCTACATTTTCACCAGTTATGTTTAGGTCACTTGTAATAACATAATCTGATAATCAGCCTATAATTTTCCCACTACTGGGACACACAGGCCTCCGTAATTTACCACGCGGGCCCAGTGCGGGTTGGTAGATGTCACATCTCTTCGAATTTTTTATTCTAGGACATGCCGGTTTCCTCACGATGGTTTCCTTCACCCTTTTAAGCGTTGTGGCGATGAAATAATTTACGCAAATTGATGCGCCTGTCTGGGTTCGAACTGCCGCGACTTACGAGTTGTAGGTCGTAGGTTCGAACCCAGACATGCAGGCGCTTTACTTTGTGTAAATTATTTTCATGACCACTGCTCTCAAATCGGTGAAGGAAAACATCGTGAGGCTGAGAGACAACGATAGGGTTGTGACTAGGTCGGCTAGTTCTTCTCCTGATTCTGTAGTAGTGCAGCCAACCCGAGCTGCTTCGCGAAGGGCACGTGAAAAACTTGCAATGTTTTTTAAAAAGTAATTAACACCCTTATATGTATGTGTAAGAATAGATCGCTAATAATAAGAACAATTGTTACATTATTAATATCTTTATATGTATGTGTTAGAATAGTTCGTTAATTATAAGAACAATCGTTACTTAATTAATGATTGACCGGTAACGGTAGATGCTACGGATGATACTGAGCCTGTATACAAGCTGATATTGTACCTTTATGTTTTCATATCGTTGTGTATATCGTGGTGGGAATTTTAATTAGTTTGCGGTTTTCCATAAAAGGGGAAGATGTTGTATGTAATTATCATACATTGAGGGTAGCCTCATAATAATGTAATATACCGCATACCGTCAGTTTAATAAATTAGTCATTATCTAGCAAGATCGTGTTTCACTTCATGGCATGTCCTAGAACAAAAAACTTCGAAGACGTGACATCTGCCAACCCGCACTGGGCCCGCGTGGTGGATTACGGCCCACTCCCTCCAGCAGTGGGAACATTATAGGCTGATTATGTAATATTCTATATCTATATACATATTATACGATCTTATGAGCACTATGAGTCGTGACTCGTGCACTTTTGGATTTTCCAAATTTTTTGATTAATCAAATTGTACAAATATTATGAAACAGTGACGAAGTACAATGATCCATTGTGTAAGTTATTATTTAACTCCAGTCAGATTAAGTTATTTATGCAAACGTTCTCTTACTTTGTGTATGCTGTGGAGGTTTACAAAAATTGTTATGGTAAACTTCCTTCAAATGTTGTATGCCTTTATTTAGGAACTTTACATTGATCAACTTAGGCGAAGTTGGACTGACCTAACCCCAAGCGAGGTTAGCACCGTAGCGCCTGATCGTTTATAAGATGAAATATAAATGCGCCTACGTTAATAACAAGAGCAATATTTTACACGTTGCTATGATCATTTTGTCAGGCGTACACAACTAAAAGCTTCCAGCCTTTCAATTCGATCAATGATCGATGGATTGTTTGTTGATTTAACATCACGCCTGTAATCCCCGAAGGCTATAGCAGAAGTATACCTATAGTAACACCCACATTTCACCAATTATGTTTTAGTCCCTTGTTATAAGTGGATATAGAAATTATCAAACAGGAAGCTGAGAATACCGACCCGGATCAAACTGCTCAGGAGGGGATGAGCCTATTACTGTCATCTATCAACCGGGTACAAATCCAGACTCGGGGCTGTTACTGAGATATTCCTGATTGAAAAAAAAGTTTATTAATTTTAGTAGTACAAACACACTTATCTAAAGACTATGCAGCATTACAATTAAGGGATAGAGTGATTTCGATGACTTCGGCACCCAAAGTAAGATTTAACTTGAAAACCCCATAAAGATTTCTACCATCAACCACCAATCTCTTATGGAAAAGTGTTAGTGGTAGAAATCTAACTTAGAAAGATGTATTATTGATTCTAATGATTATACTTCTCTAAATATGTACCTGCTATTGTCGCGAATCATATTTTGATCAAGATACAACCTGACACTGACCTGCAAATTGCAAAAAACGTAAGAAAATTTGAATTTCGCGGTCTCAACTACCCATTTACGAGAATTGCCCTTCTGGTCGTTATAGAACATAACTCATTTATTTTCTTTGAACTGTGAACACTGTGTTTGATTGTTCAGGTGGAGTAGTGCTTTCACGACCGAGGCATCGCCATAGTTAATTTAATTGCATTTGCCTGGCTCATGTAATTGAACCTCTCTTACTCGACAGGAATAGGTAGCAGCTGGTGTTATCTGTAAAAATCTCACCGCGAAAACTAAGGTGAAGTGAGCTTTAGAGAGCTGTAAACTGGGGCTCTCTCGACGGAACGGCAATAGGTGTGGTTGTGGAGCTATGTCTCGAACCATGCTCCACCTCCTATCCTGCCCTCTGTAGTCCAAAACATGCAGCGACCTCTACGCTTAACCGACGACGCCGTGGAAGTGGCGAAGTTTTGGCGCCAACAATATCTAAAATATATAATAATACAGTCGTGCCCGCGACACGAAGAAGAAGAAGGGAGCTTCATTCCATACGAATTGACAGCTCACTTCACATAAGTTTGCCCTGGGAATTTAAAGCAGCATGTACCGATAAAAAAACACCATGTAAAACACGAGTTTATCCACAGTCAGCTATCAAAGACAGTCACTTACTGTACTGATAACAGTCGCGTATTGATTATTTTATCTTTATTGCATTCACAAGTCTTGTGCGTCCAGCTACTGCTATTTAAGTATGTATTTATTTTGTTTAGATGGTATCTCAGTATCTCATCAAAGAGCAGTGGTGGCTTCGTGGTATCGGTCCTGAGTTCGAACCCAGGCAGACACTTTACTTTGTGTATTTAATTTCATTACCACTGCTCTCAAAACGGTGAAGGAAAACATCGTAAGGAAACCGTTGTTTGTCTTAGTTGTTTGTTTTAATGTTATAGAACCAAAAAATGATAATTATACATAATTTACACAAAGTAAAGCCCCTGTCTGGATTCGAAGGTGGACCCTACGACCTACAACTCGGAAGTCGCGGCCGTTACCACTATGCCATCACTCATCAATTCATCATCATCACCATTTTAGCTAAAAGACGTCCACTGCTGGACATAGGCCTCCCCCAAGCACCTCCACTTCGACTGGTCCTGTGCTTCTCGCATCCAACGAGTTCCTGCGGCCTTCACAAGGTCGCCGGTCCACCTTGTGGGAGGCCTTCCAACACTACGTCTTCCGGTACGCGGTCGCACTCCAGAACCTTTCGGCCCCATCGGCCATCTGTTCTGCGAGTAATTAGGTCGCTCACAATGGGCTTTATTAGAAGGCTTAAAGTCACCCAAAGGGCAATGGAGAGGGCTATGCTTGGAGGTTTTCAGCGTGATCGAATCAGAAATGAAGAGATCCGCAGGAGAACCAAGGTAACCGACATAGCCCGAAGAATGTTGGCAATTCTTCGGGCTATGTCGGTTACCTTGGTTCTCCTGCGGGATCTCTTCATTTCGCGGGCTACCTTAGCGCAAAACATTGTATTAGGTATATTAAATAAACCTTATCCTATAAAACTTACCATCCATTAGGGTCGAGCTTCTCTTTCTCCCAATCAGCTCCTTTATCACTGTTCCTCATGTTGTTGTCACTTATTTATTTTCAAACTAAAGCTTCACTAGATCGTCACACATAACGCTTAAAAATATTTACTTTTCAAGTAAATAGTGGTCATAAAATCATCACTGTTCTTCCACGATAAGTATTAACTTAATATTTAATAAGTAACTCTGTTGTTTAATAAAATTATTTAAAAAAAAAATCGACACAATAACACAATACTAAGTAGGTACGGACGCCAGCACATCAACCTACCACAATCTGTCAGATTTTCCCAATCAACTTTGAACCTTATGCTTTAGCGATAAAGTTGAAAATCTATTAAATAAATCTGACAGATTGTGGTAGGTTGATGTGCTGGCGTCTGTACATACCTACAACAAGTAAAACAATGATTCTGCAAAAGTATAAACTGTAGCGCAGCCAGCAACGCTTCTCCAGATACAGAATGGAATGATGTTCCATGCAAAAAGTACGCAATAGGCATTTAATAGGCAATTAAAAAATAAGATAAAAATAAACAGTATAGGACTTATGATTTGGGATGTATTTTGACGTTTAGTTAATGTGGTGAGTGTAGGGTGAATGGATGCGTGGGTGAGTGATAATGAGGTGTGCGAGGGGTGTTTGTGGCAGATGGCAGTGTGTTGTGTGTGGTTTTGTTGGGATGTGTGATGGGAGTGATGAGTATTTTATACTGCCACGATAAGATAAAAAGAAGATAGATGTTCAAATTGGTTGAAGTTAGTAAAGACTATGATGCACGGTTCAACCAAATTGATCCATTTTGGTTGAAAGGCGCAGAAATGAAGGATAATTAGGGTTGTGGTCGGCATTGATTCTTCAAGTTTTGGAACGAACTTCCTTATCGCAAGTTATACTCTGCACACTTGGCGAATGAGAGCTATACCGAAAAAAGTAATAACATTTTGACCGTCACGAGTTCACGACACTTTGTTTTCGTAATAAAAGTATCGTGTCGGTCAAAATGTCACACTTTTTTAGGAACTTCATTCCAACCGGCACTTTAATAGCATAACACACTTTCCATCACTAACCGAATCATTTTGAAGTATATTGCTAATCCATTGCTTCAAATGTTCGAAAAATTGGTCTACTCAACAACGTAAATAACGCAATGAATGTTGTTGAACTGTCAGAATTAATGCCGTTGCTACTGTTGTTATTATGTATTATGCAAATGCAAAGTGTGTTATGCAATTACCCGCGGGTGTCCCACGATACCTCACGAGCACGACTGTTTTTTGTTCACACGATTCAATCAGGCAGGTTCTTCCAAATTCGCAAAAGCGAACCGTGTTGTTTAGGAGTAAGTTGACAAATGACTAATAGAGTTTTAGACATTTCGAGATTTTTATACACACGACGACAAGGAAAATATTTTTTTATCGTCATCAACAATTTATTTCTCACAATGGTTTCACTTTTGGCAACCTATCTATTTGTATTGACGTCATGTAATTCGAGTTTTGGACGAATTGAAAAATTGCAAAAAGTTATTTTAGGCACGTTCACGCAATTTTAGCAATTTTACAAAGATTTTTCACTAGCTACCTTTCTATGTTATTCTTTTATAACAGATTCCGATATACCTACGTTACGTACGTAGCATGGCCTAGTATTTTCATTGTTAATAAAATCTGTATTTATATAACATAGTTCAGCAAATTGTTGGAAGCCTAAACAATGAAGATGGAGACAAAAGTAATGATTCAGAAAGTAGGTAGATACTCGTACTTGCGAAACTAACTAACGACCATACCATTGGGTATGGTCGTTATGGCGATGGAGAAATAACATGAATGAATCATAAGATAATATAGCTTAAATACTTTTATAGAATCTTTTATATTTCGCCTAGCGCCAAGACATGTGATTTTAATGATACATTTTTATAAAATTCTACATTAATACAATGCTTTACCAACACAATACTGCGAATAATTTTGCTAACACCGTATCGAACCGACTGCAGACCAAATAATTCACTCATAATACAGCGTATAACTGTGAAATCTTACTGTATGTATTCACATGATTTAAATGTTAATTTATACCCTACGCTAAGAAAACCGAAACAGTCTTAATTCTTTGGTAACAAAACAACTTAATTATTTTAAACACAGCACTTAGCGTGACTTAGCGGCGTCACTTATTTATTTGTGCAGAAACAGACTGGCAGGAGAAAAGGTAATGACACTGGCTAGATTATACTAGCTAGACATTATCTTTTCAACATATACTTGAGAAATGCAAATAGATATAAGAATAAGATAAGCCATGTAAGAATATGATGTGTCAAAACTATGGTAGACGTCATGTAAACAATTAAAGCAATTTGTAAATATTACACGGATTTTTTTCACAATTTTCGTGATTCATCTCGTTAAACAGACGTAATTATATATTACTAATAGGTATTCGTACATTACTACAAATTAGGGCTTTCAATACCGGTATTCCGGGATCCCGTAATACCGTGATCACGGATTTTATTTTGGCCTTTTACAATACCGGTATTGGGGCCGGTATTGATTACGGTATTACAAACATTAGATCTGAAAATTATGTGATCTTATTCTTACACTTGTTTTCTTCAGCGCAAGCGTCCCGCTGTTATCTTAAGCTCACCCTCCCGCACCCCGCCTGAGACAATGCCCGAAATCGAGCTGTATTTATGTGTCGTTTTTGATATTGTCTCTATTGTCAGTCAGTTTCGCAAAGGCGACGGGATAACGCGTCTATAATTACTTTTACATTTTTTTACTGTTTTTCAGAAATTGTTATTAACGCTTGATTTATTTTGTTACTTGTTTAGTTTTTGATTGTTTTTTTATTACATACTTATTAATAATATTACTAAAATTATTGCTAGCTACTTAGCTAGTTAAGCTATACTTAACTTACTTGCATTTCTACAAATAATGATACCTATATTGATTTTTACATGAGACATGATGACATTTAGGTAATAATAAGAAATATATATTATTTTATATTGTGCAAACAAAGTCTATGTGAAATGCCTTCCTGCAAAAAGAGTAGATCCAGTTTAAGTTTTCATTATGTTCCTAATTCCTAGTCCTACCTAAATAATCAACCAATGCCAAATTATTATAAAAGAATTAAGAAAGCTATGTATAACGCATTTATTTTAATATTTTCAATAAAATAATAAGAACAATACTGATTTGAAAATACAAAAAGGCGTATTTTATTGGTTTTATTAATGTCCTAATTGAACTTGCGTTCAATACCGGACAACCGGTATTGATACCGGGATCACGGTATTGACTTTTCCAATACCGGTATTGATACCGGTATTGAATAAATCCGGTATTTGAAAGCCCTACTACAAATACAGGAACGAAGAATCTCAATAGAGCCTTCAAAATAAAATTAAGTTAGGTACCTATAAGTTATAATTTATTTTATTGATTATCGCGAAACAAGGAAATCGTTAATATATTAAAAGATGTGTCTTTCCAAACTAAACTTAATTTTAGCCTGATTAGAGTTCAATATAGTTTGCCAATGGTTATAAGAAAAGATTTTAACCTGCTAATCGACTTCCAAGCTAATTATGGCTATATCGTGTTGTGTGCATTTTGCAATTAACATTTTTAAGTTCATTGAACTTTACTTTTTATCCGGTTCGAATACTACTGAGTGCCAAACTGTAATTATAAACTAAGATGTATTTATGCCAATTCAATAATTTCCAATTATGTTAAAAGTGTTACTTAAATATAAAAAAAAGTTTTACTAGGGTCAATATCCGGTGACTTTATTCCAATTCAGTAAAAACAACACCTAGTTTTGAAACAAGTGCTGTGCCTTGTTTGAAGTTTCTTTGCCATTTTCAGCGCGCAATTTACAAATATCTAGTCACTCACGCATCAGACCATTCCTTCACGTGCTTTTTTTTTCGGGAGCATCAGATAATTTGAGATGTAGCATCTCTCTCATCCAGCGAGATCAGCAGATTGTTTAATAAAATATTAAATAGTCTTTCGTTCAAAATCAAAATATTTAATTCCACATAAACCTACATGGGCACTTATGAAGCGTCAAGGAGCTACGTGCACGGTTCCACTTGGCCGTTCTATGGAGAAGAGTCGGCAAGAAAGTCCACGGTTACTGTTTTAGGGCCTGTCAACGAGTATCAGTAAACGAGGAGATTGCCGATGTGACCGAATGGTGGCCAAGGTTAGGCCAGAGAAATCGGGGCTGTCCAAAAGCTCCTTGGGTTGACGATATCGGTAAAGTCACGAAAAACACCTGGACCGTGCGCCCCCCACACGGAACCGGGAAGTATGACAGAAGAAAGGGTAGGCCTATACCCAGTAATTTGTGATTCCGGGCTAAAATGACGATGAACAAGTACCAGGTACTTAATAAACAAAATAGGAAATTAAGATTGTACCTAATAGAAGTCACAAATTCACGATCGATGCATGAATAAATTGCGCCAAATACGCCGAAAAGATCAAAATAGGTAGACGAATTCAGAAGAATCCATCAGAGTAACTAACAAGTCATTACGTACCTTAAAGAACAGGAGATGACATTTTGTAACTTATCCATTGATTTCACGGATTGAACCATGTCAACGTTTAACCATTGTTAAGTAAACGAATGAAGTGATAGGGCTTATAATACCTACGAGACTAATATGTGCACAAAGTCGTAAATATTATAAAATGGAAAGGGTAAAGAGGAATTTGTAACAATGCTAGGTAGGTACTTGTGATAGAAGAATTTTCTATCGGAGTTTAGAAATTCTCACTGGAAATTTTTGCCCGAGATAACATAACATCACGTTTCGCGACCGTATTACCCGAAGGGTTTGGCAGAGATGTCCCTATAGTGCATCCACGTTAACTTGTCCAGTTATGCTCGCGATACTTACTGTGAAATCAATCCTATTCCTTAAATAAACTACTTTATCTACGTCCTACACCAGGCAGAAAAAAGGGGACGCCTATACCCACATACCTAGAATTGGGTTTTTCCGGGCTGATGTGATGATGAAGTCCTATTACCACATTACTTCGTTAACATTAATATTGGGCTGCTGAAAAACTTAAGGCTTTATCTCCACTCCTTTTGGGTCGGATACACACAACCGCAACAAAGCAAGTGGGTGGTACAGCCCACAGAACAGATATTCCATCTACTCCATGGTACAGCTAATCAAAATTGATTATCTGTACTCATTGCACAAAGTGTCAAAAACTTATGTTATTTCTAACATTTTTGAAAATATTTTTTTCAGACAAATATTTTGTTTGATGAATCGGAGATACTAAGTTACATGACATGATGAGATTCTATTGTTCGTGTTATAATTATCTACTTATGCAGCCTGTTTATTAACATAGGATGTTTTATTTACAAATCAGTACACTGATTGTCTGAATTGTCTCAAGTTACATGATATTGTTGTTTTAACAATGCAGTCAGTTTTCCACACAGTCACAGAATCGGCTAATGTAAGCTCAATTACTTCTGCGATTGAACATTATTTCCTTTGTTTACTACTGGTAATATGGCCTATGCCTGAGAAACAGGTGTTTTGATAATTAAAAAAAAAGCATTCAATACGGTAGGTATTGTATCGTATAGGTATGTCAAAGTCAATTTTGTTAATTTTAATAGTATAATAATATGCATTAAATCTTTTAATGTTATAACTCTAACTCTATAAGTAAAATTAGGACCATTGACAACTTTAGAATTCAATTATCGCGAATCGCGCGCGAAAATGCCGATCACTTTTCGGTGACACAGTCGTTACCGCGACGCGTCGACGTAAATCAATAGCAGATCGATTACAGGGCCATTCTGCACGGCGAAGGTCAGGATTTGGCAGATAACTCCGTCTTTTTTGTATTGATAAGCATTACAATATAACCAAGCCTCGTAACAGTTCAGCTTGTAAGAGCAGTAGGTAATGGTTTCCAGTTTTCCATTTATCTCTCAAAACAAGTGTCAAATTAATTTTTTCGGACGGGTAAATGCATCTCGGATATGTCGAATAAATGAAAGGAACAACTGTGTAATCGTGGCGTCATTCATTCTTAGGTCGGGCTCCCAACTAATCTTAATGTCCGTACGTGATACGGAGTTGGAAACGCCTGTAACTTTGGCCGAATTTCGTGATTAGGGAGTAGACCCCCAGGCGCGGGTGGGATGGATAAGTAGATTACGGCTAAATACGCATTATTTCTTTTGAGCTCGGGGCTGTTCATTTATTACGTAAGACGATTTGAGGGGTGAGGGGGTCCGAACAAATCTTATTTATTTTTTCTTATATAGGGGTGGGAGGGGTCTAGATTATTCTTATGTAAGTTCACAAAAGTAAGCAGCAATTATAAATTAAATTTTTTATTGCAACTTTTTCTTTGCAATTTTTGTAGATAATGAACTTACGAAGATTCAGTGGGGGTTCATTCAAGTCTTATTTTTCTTAAGTAGGGGGACGGGGGGTCAGAAATAGGTTGAAATTGTCTTACGTAATAAATGAACAGCCCCCTCTGGCAATTCGCATAAAGGTAACTAAGTGGGTTGGTTATCGTTATGATCAGTCGTACTAAATATGATTATTTATGCAAGGTACCTAATTAGAATTATGTGAGTAGGTATCTCATATTTCTTAGTATGTATTGCAGATTGACAACAGTGAAATTCACAGATCACTGGAGTTCTCTCTTCCTCTACTGCGAAAAGTAACGTATCGTATCATACATAATAATGTCACGACTTTTGACGTCAGTGCTACTCTCTGTATTTTGTGTCAGTGCGGAATATAAACGTAAAATGTGATAATACGTAACACGATTATCACGTGTGAAATGAATTGACGTAGTCGTGCGGACTCGTGCGTGATAGCGATCATCCGATAACGCTAGATAACCTAATGCTGATAATTTCATACACAAATCTCTGGTAAACTGTCATAAATGTCGTAAAATGACTATATCAAGACTTCCTCATTTCAATAAATTGACATTTCATACACAAATCTTTGGTAAATTGACAGAAATGTCGTAAAATGACTATATCAAGACTTCCTCATTTTAATAAATTGACACTATCGAAATATTTACTCTGTATCTTTGTCGGTTCGAATGATTTATTTTGGGATGTGTGAAACAAACATTAGATATTTATAGATTCATAAGGCTTTCAAGCCAAGATCTTAGAACACTTGAAATTGCCATTATACTATCTGTTCCTAACAAAAATATCCGTTGCACATAAATACAGACTCCTACACAATCTATCTATGCTAGTGGTCTAGTAAATAAGGAATAATTACTAATTAGGTACATATACAGGATGTCTCTGGAAGTATGGATCAAATCGAATAGGGGCGTGGTGAAAAAAATTCACCGACCTTCTCAGAATTTAAAAGTTTGGAAATGACCTTTCATTTCCAAACTTTTTAGTTAATCCTGAGAATGTCGGTGAATTTTTTTACGGTTCAAAAGTTACGACCAATTTTTGTTTTTTTCAATCACTTCGCATAGTGCTCAAAGAAAAAAATCATTAAACAAATCTATCAGGGGTATCAATTTAATTTTTTGATAGTTTTTATTTACGACAGACACAACAGTAGGTAAATCCTTTCCATAAAGAACCGAGAGCTTTTCAATTTGGATGAATCAACGAAATTCAATTTTTTTTACTCGACATCTTTCAATTTGTTGAATCAATTTGATTGAACCGTGTATTGTCACCTTTATGACCTTTTATTGACAAGACTAACAAAGATTTATAAATGCGCATTGTGCAAGCGTAGTCGACTAATTACGTCCTTGCTTCGGTTTACTTTTTTATTCTTCTAAACTACGCATCGGATTTTGATGAGGTTCTCACCATGCATCATTTTGTATTCAGTAAGGTGTATAAAAAGGTATATAAAAATATTTAATATTTATATTTAACTAACATATTAAAAGAAAACTCGATGTTTTGTCGGTTCGTCACAATGATCGCTAGTAATATAATAATTTAAGTCAATGAGTCGTAAGATAGGTCTTTATACTGTGCCGATAGGGTAAGGTACAGACGCCAACACATCAAGCTACCCGAAACTGTCAAATTTTCCCAATCAACTTTGAACCTTATGCTTTAGCGATATACTCGTAGTTGAAAATCTATTAAAGACATTTGACAGATTGTAGTAGCTTGATGTGCTGGCGTCTGTACAATCGGTTATTACTTGACAAGGGCGAAACTTGTTTCTTGTTATGTCCAAACGTGTTGATATTATCATAAATAGGCATGTGTGTGTTCGTATTCTTCTTATCATTGACACTTGTCTAAATCTTATCTTTGTGAAAAAGTGTTTTGATAATGTCGATAGGTTATCATATCAATAATCTTGATATAATTCGATGGTTATACATATGTATTATAATCTTCTTTCCTATATCTCTATGTTAATAACCCGGTTATCGGTATTGTTTATTATTTCTATACTAGCGACCCGCCCCTTCTTCGCACGGTTTTTACGACTTCACAAAATATAAAAATGTATTAATTTTATGCAAGCGTACAATTAAAGGATTTTTAACCGCCTTCAAAAAAGGAGGTTGTGTATTCGACTCGTATGTATGTATGTTTGCAGGTCCGCGATTTTCTCAAAAACTAAGGAAGCTTTGACAATTCTTTCATTAATGTGATCTACAATTCTACATACTTTCAGGAAGGTTTTAGTATATAATACATTAGGTAATTATTCTTATGTACGAAGTTATACGCATAAATGTAAGTACTGCATCTCTGGCATTTCTATGTGAATTTTGATGATTCTTCTAGACGGTGTCTTCAATTCTTCAATGCACTAGGTAGTGATAATTGAATTTGTGTGGGGTAGGTACAACTAAAAAGAGAACAATAAAAATATTTTTACAAAAAAAAAACAACCGACTTAAAAAAAACTACACTACAAAGTGATAAATAACTTTAATTCCGCAAGTCGGTGTTAAAAAACGAAAATGCGGAACCAACGACACCGACTCCCGAAATTAAAATTATTCACTCATATCACTTTGTAGTTTTTTTTGAAGTCGGTTGTTCTTTTTGTAAGAAAGTTTTTTTATACTATTTAATTTATAGATCTTAGTAGACATGGCTACACATCACGATATACATAACCAGTAAATATAAGCTGACTTCTGAATGTACGAAAAACTTAGACAATGCGAGGTCAGTTAAAACTGGAAATGTAAGCTTGATGTGTAGCCGTGTACAAGATTTTCATAATTTTCCAATTTCCATTGTAGCGGTATCCACAACGCCATTGTAGCGGTATCGAACAACGCGTCATACTGACGTCACGCAAAATCCTGCATCTCGCAAGCAGAGTTTACCGCGCAACTAGCATAGATACAACGGCCCGACATGAATCATCGGGCAGTTGCCTCCCTTTTCTATAGAGTATGAATGAACTTTACACCCTGTTCCTCATACCTCTATATCCACACTGTTCAATAAGTTCGTCTAATGTATTATTATATTTTTTGGCTTGACAACTGATTATGTTTTGCACGGAAGACTTGCTGATAACTTCTCGGTGTCACGTGTGGAATCGTGTGACATTGTGAAGAACACGCGTGGTCAAGAGCAATCATAATGATTTATTACAGTGTGCCGTGGGTTGCCGGCGCGCAGAGCTCTCGCGACTGCCTTGACCTTAGTGGAAAGATACTATTCACAATGTAGGTAATTTTCATTTATGGTCTGTTCGAAAAGAGTGTAATGCGAATGTAAACAAATGCATTTGATAATGTGCATGTGGATGACTATTTGCAGTGCCATTTAGAAATCGGATGTTTTCATTTCATTATTTGGATTTTTCTTGGTCGCGTACTTCATTATTGAAGGTCGTGTCCCTGAAAGATCTTCGTGGCTTTATGCACGATGCACGATATTCGTCCACTTCTTTAGGTTTTCAGTTTCTCTCAGAGCGGTCGTAACAGAGAGTCCAATGAGGTTACTTGGTCTGACCAGATTATTTGGATAGGTGCTTAATTAGGTGAAAGCGTCAGGGTGGCCCGTAAAATTTTTATTTTCATGCATTTTTGCAATTTGCACGTCAGAATCAGGAATCAGGGGGCCAAAAAAGCCACTTTGGCAGAAACATAAAAGCATAACGTTATGCGTTATGCGTGATATAAATAAGATTCGCGGCCGTAACAAATATTTATTTAAGTATAAAATTATAATCATAAAAATCATCAATACTTACATCTCTCTAAGTACCTATTATTACACTATTGAAGATGCATTTCATGAAATCAGCACGACATTTGAGGCTAATTTTAGCTCAAGGAGCTAATTTCGGGTTGGGTTACCTTAGCGCATTTCCCAGTCTAATTTTAAATCAACATAAAGTTGATTTTCATTTGAACAAACGTGTTCCTTATCAAAAAAGCATAATATTATAAGATTAAAGACTACGTTGAAGACAAGTAGTTTGGCAATCATTCCTTCTGCACATGTGGCTTCCCTGACACCTCATTAACGGCATAACTATGTAAATGTTTAATAACTGCTTTCAAATTACAATGTTTATTTTATATATATTTTTTACATACTTCTTTGACATAATCTTTTTAATATTTGACATTATAATACAGACAATTCTAATTTGTCACCTCTTTAATGCACTGACCTCCTCTACCATATATGTATAATACAGGTCAGTGTTGTAATGGCAATCATATCACTTGGTTTTAGTAGGTTTTTATATTTAATTTTTTATTTATCCTTTTGATAGATTCTTATTTTGTAAATGTGAGGACTTTGTAGGCTTTAGATCTGTAGACCATTTTTTATTTTATCAAGTACCCGATACTCGTTGACAGGCCTACGCTGTCCTCCCATACCTAATGTAATTTGAAAACATTGTAAAAGCCAATTATTTTTTAAAAAGAGTAACCGTTGAGTTTCTTGCCGGCTCTTCTCCATAGGAAACGACCAATTGGAACCGTGCACCTAGCTTCTGACGTTTCATAAGTGCCCATGTTGGTTTATGTAAAATAAAATATTTTGATTTTGAACGTCAATTTTCGTCGATGATTTTTCAATGGGAAAAAGTGCTGAGTATAAAGTTGTAACACATTCATCTGTATTTAGAAGGTTAGGGAGGAACCTTTAGGTTAGGTTAGGAATTCAACCTGCGGGATAGTTGCGTAACACACTATCAGCAGTAATCGCTTTCATTTTGACAGTTCAACAACATTAATGGCGTTAGGCATTTACGTTGTTGATCAGACAAATTTTTCCAACATATTGGATTAGCAATATCCTTCAAAATGATTCAGATTATGATCGATAGGGTGTCACGTAATAAGGGTGCTGAACAGAGTTTGTTTATACTTTCATCAGATACTTTTGGAATAGACTATAGCTACAGCACGTGAAAACTGATTGTCATTCTCATTACCCGTGTCCTAGACTTTTTAGTTTTAGACCGTCATGTGACCTTCATTCCTAGTGTTCATAATCTCAGATAATTTACATTCCATCGCTACTTAGTTAACAAGTTGTCTACTTGAGTAATATGTATGTATTCTAAGTTGATTTTTGAGTGACCATTTGTAACAAAAAGGTTCCGGAATAAGTTTTTGGTTTCATTCAGTTTGTTGTTCCATAACTTGAAAATTATCTCAAATTCTTAATTCAAATACCTACATAATGTGTATACATGTCGCAGCCAACTGGTTTAATTAGCCGTTTAGTTATTCGCCTAGCCTTTTAACTAAACGGCCGCCGTTCAACTAACGGCATGAATGAAACTGTAACCAATCACGCGCGAGCCGAATTGGTCGCAGTAACTAAGCCAAGGCACCCCGACCAAATGGGTTAGGTTATGTTAGAACTGTGATCGACCGCGTGCGAGCCAGGAGAGCGAAGCGAGGCGAGTACTACTTTCATAGGCCAGGCGGTTCACTAAACGGCTAATTTAACCAGTTGGCTGCGACATTATACATAGTACGGTATCTATGTAAAGTTCATACTAGTTAATTCCAAGTTCATTTCAGAGATTCGAGGTTGTGGAATTCTCAAAAAGAAGATTACTAATAATTACAACACGCTGCGCAACCAGTTCATGACTCAACGACAGTGTTCATAATTATATATATATATAGGTACTTATAGAATTATCCTTGTCTTATTTTTGATTAGTGACGACACAGGTTCTTATAACAACTTCGCACGGGGAAATACATACGTCGAAGAACGTTCGTCTTAATTATACTTATTTGAATAGTTTGTTAGCAGAGTACCTACTTACTGAAACATTAATGCTAGTCTAGCAAGTAGTAAGTACTTGCGTAATGCAATAAACTAAAATGATTATTTAAGAGCAATGTTTGTTTCTTAAAATCTACCCTAAAAGACCACGTCTCTTTGATTTGTATTTGGTAGCTAGATAAAGTCTCGAGCATAATGTATTAAGGCTCCAGCAAACAGGCGCGACGCGCGACGCGACTCGCACGCGACCCAAAGGCACCGCCCGTTGCGCGACTTGCGGTACCTTTGTGTCACGCGCGATTTTATTGCGTGTCGCGCCTGTTTGCAGGAGCCTTTACTATGGACAGCTCGGCAGTAATAAGTAACTATCTGATTTCATGATTCATTCACTAATACAGGGTGAAATAAAATTCATGGGCATCCTTTTAAGGGGTCATTGTACTCATCATTATGAACAACTTTTACTATGGGACCAAACCTGAAAACGCGAAAAAAAATCAGCTGTTCCCTACATTTTGACGACTCGTACGAACATAAATGTAAGGAACAGCTGATTTTTTTTCGCGTTTTCAGGTTTGGTCCCATAGTAAAAGTTGTTCATAATGATGAGTACAATGACCCCTTAAAAGGATGCCCATGAATTTAATTTCACCCTGTATATGACGGCAAATAAGTGATTACCAGCACAGCCCCGCGGTTTTACCCGCATAAGCGCCGATCCCGTGGAAATATCGGGATAAAAAATATCCGATGTTATTCTGATACATAAGCTATATTAGGTACCTACTGACCCTACTGTAAAGTTTCATCAAAATCCGTTCAACTATCATCCACCCATCCATCTTCATAAACATTCGCGTTTATAATATTATATTATAGATCCACTAATAATATATATACCTAATTATGTGATCATTCGTGGAAGGCATACACAAGTGGCAGCGCAAATACGTGACATCGAAGAACAACAAAACTATCCGACCGAGACAAGCGACGCCAAAGTATAGGATGCCACATCAGCTTCAAAATTATGTGTCAATAATTGCATTGACACACATATTTTTGATGTCGCTAAACATGTTCTTCAATATTTCTATCTGCCTACTCAGTTAAATTCTGAAGAATGTGATACCTCGTTGTAATCGAAATATCTTACATCACTTTGGCAGCATAAAGGAAGGAGGGGCCGTGGCTAAACAATAACAGCTGCACAGGTTGATCGATCAGGTTAAGTTACGCTTGCCGCGGTTGGTCTGTGGATGGGTGACCATCTTTACATACCGTGACCACTCCGTGCTTCGGAAAGCACGTTAAGCCGTTGGTCCCGGCTATCATTCGTGGATCATTGACAGTTGACATCCGGTTAGACTGGAAGCTGACCCCAACATTTGGTAAAAGGCTAGGCAGATGATGACTTTGGCAGCATAAAAACCTGACGCTATTGGGATTGAAAAAACATATCATGTAAGCAGGTAAGTAAATACTTACTACAAGGTTTAATTGCAATTTATTCAGAATTCTAGACCCTGAAAAAGGCGACAATCTTTCATGGCCAATCTTTGCGTGTGTAAAGAACAGTTTTGCCATTTTACCTTCTTTATCAAGGAAAATCGTTTGTAGTAGGAATAATAATATTTGTCGTGCAGAAAGTTTTGAGTATGAATTTGGATGGATATAACTAAGGGTAGGAGAAGACCGAAGAAACGATGGATGGACCGTGTGGAAGATGATTTGGCTGGAAAAGAGGTGACAACTTTTTTTTTTCAGGATGGGAAATTATCAAATGTCCCCTCCCGCTCTGGGTGGAGCGGAAGGGAGTGTTAGACTTGTGGGAATTCGTGATCGTTTGTAATTGGTTTTCTAGAGGTATGGCTTCAGGCCAACGTGAAAAACGGTCGACACAGGTTAGACAGTATATCATTGCGCAAGAAGACATGACTGGCTGTTGCCAAGTCTTTGAAAATGAAGCTCTTTATATCACACGCTCTGATGGCAAGGCTCAAGTGAAACATAATACCAAACACCAGCTGCTCTCAAAATCAAGGTTTACCCCAGCTGAAATGCTGGTAAAAACAGTCGCCACACGGTCTCACTCTCCACTCGCGAAACTCTTTACGCACTGTCAAGAACTCACGCTATAGACTCTTACTGGCTAAAACCCACCCGTGTTCCTTCTTTCGCCCTTTATGTTCCGGGCCAGCGGTAACCCTTTCGGACAATCCCGCTTCGGCCCTAAGAGGTGAGAGGTGACTACTGAGTTGACGACTAATAGAGAATGGGAGAAGAAGATATCGCCGACCCGCAAGAGAATGGTGACAGTTACAGTGAGGCCACCGAGAGAATGTGTTCTTGACACCGTCCTTTCAGGTCATACAAACGAACACGTATTTTTCGAATTTGATCTTTATTAGCTACTAGAATTGTCGCACTGATAGGTATCAGGGGGCCTAAAAAGGCCACTTTGACAGAATCATAGAAGGATAACAGTGTGAATCAAAATATGGCGAAGACAGTCCGTGTTTTTCTTTTTTTCGCTGCACTACGTAGGTATAATCAAAAAGATTGGGAATTGGATTTGGATTGGATTGATTGGTATTTTAGCACAGACAAAAAAAAATCACTGAAAAATTTTTCACCAATGAGATTTGATACGATTAACTTAACAGTTAACTGTCCATTATGATTCATAATGTTATCCTTTTATGATTCTGCCAAAGTGGCCTTTTCAGGCCCCCAGGAACGCATTCTCTCGACGGGCGGACTGAACAAATGAAGTGTTCTCTGAGATGCTAGGTTGGTATGTATAATAAAAATAAAAGGCAATCTGTGCCGACCCCAAAAGAAATTGGGATGAGCGCAGAAGGATAAAGAAACGAAATCTCAGAATTTTCAATCGACAGATAATTTTTATTCGTGGAATAAAATTGACGTCTGACAGATTTTGTATGGAAGAAACAGCCCTAAAACAAATGAAGAATAATATTTGACAACACAGATAAATGAACAAAAGACTCGCAAAATGAGTCATAATAATTTCTTGAAAGCCCTTGTGTGAGGTTGATAGTGTTGGGACACAAATAAAATGAAATGTTATCGACGTTTTCCATATATTTGAGGTTATGTCACAATAAAAACAGGGTCAATGATATAAAATGCCATTATAGGACAGAGCAAGAAGGTGATTTATTATGCTGCTGCTTTTATTGATTACTGGCGTTTGAAAATCAAAAAGATCAACAGGAGTGGACATTAGAGACCGTATTTACGAATAGGTACAGAATATTTTTCCTGTGGTTAAAGTTACAGAAGGGTACGTAGATCCCTATAAAATTTAATATTTGGCCAGCCAGTGTTTTTAGAACTATTACAGACGCGCTTCAATAAAACGCTTATAATTTGAACTTTCATCATAACTTTGATTTACGGACGGCTCAAAAAACCCAAACGGCATTTGTTACTACGAGTATGTAAATGTTTGCACGTTACGTATCATACTACATTAGTCTCCGTAGAACTTGACTTATAAGAATGATGCTAAATAGTGTTCTTAGCGCCTGATTCTCATATTATGATTCGTGTTCTACCAACGTAATGTGATTATGTGTTACTAGCTGCGCCCCGCGGTTTCACCCGCATAAGTCTTGATCCCATGGGAATATCGGTATAAAAATAAAGCTATAAGTAATATAACATTCTAAGGTGCAGAAATGCAGGTGCGGAAAACCTCACACGGCGCGAATACTCCAATCTCTTTGGAACATATATATATTTGAGCCGTTTGGGGTTGAAACACTAGGGCCATGGGGCCCAAGTCACAGAATAAATACCCGAGTGCCCACTTAGTATTTCGAGACGGTTTCGAGCGGTTGGTCGACTCTTCACGTGACCAGAGGGTTAGCCTATTTTTTGGCCAAAGAATCAGTATTGCCATACAACGTGGCAATGCTGCCAGCCTTTTGAGCACGTTTCCTGTTGACAGCGATGCAGACGAATTTTTTGATGCCCTGTGATTATTCTTTTTTATATACTTGTACATAATATTATTATTATTTTAAGACTGTAAGCTTAATCTGTTGAGTCGTTTTAGCGTAAAAGATATACTTACAAGTTACAACCATACAAACAATCAAATATTTTCTAATAACTAATATTACTTTAGATATTAATGAGTTCGGTAATCATAATGAATGACATAAGAAAAACATCTACCCATCTTGATGGCTACTTTTTACGACCCTCAAAATAAATAAATACTCATCTTTGTTAAACTTTTAACCGTGATTTTTTCCTTTTTTTGCATTACTTGTTGACCTTGCTTGGAGACTGGGGTATTTACAAAATGTATTATGTAAAGCTACCTTTGCATTGAAGTTTTAATGTATAGTTGTGGATAGTTAGGTATTTATCATCCTTGCTTACTTGACTGAATGTGCGCGTGCTGTTCACCACGGGAAATTCACGTATGTAGGTATAACTCGCGGAGAGGATGCTGTCACGAGCGAATATTGAGTTAGGAAGCATAATGGGAAAACGCAGCTCAAACGGTTTATCGCATATGGAAATATGAGACGTATCTACCTACTATACATAATTATTACGAGGAAAATTAAACAACCTATATGTATATATAACCAGTATGGTTCTAGTTGTATCACATTGTTAACATTTACCTAGGAAGAAGTATGACACAGACTAGGTACATGGTATGGGTAGGTATGTGAGTAGTTTCATCATTTTATATGATGTCCTATGCAATCATGCAGTTTCCCCGATAACATCGTGTACGAAGGAAGATCGAAAAAAGTGCACGGTAAAAATAATGTCGGTATAATTTAACTTTGTTATTTTTGATTAGAGCCAGTGATGTATCGTTGCGTGTCGATAATGCGAAAACCTATAACAGATTCTCGTATAGAAGTATTATTCCGAACTCTGGAATAATCCGGAGTTCGGTTTATTTTCTTGAGACTTTTCAGGCTGTGCAGAGAGGTTGGTAGAAGATCAAGGCTTCTGGTTGATCTATTAGCAGTAGTAGATAGACGATGCAATATTAACAGGCGAAGTTAGAAGTAACTTGATTAACTTTCGTAGCACCAGCGCCAGGGCTGTAAGACACTAATTCTTAAGACAGTCTATCTCTATCGCAAATTGCTCAAGATAACAGAATACAAGCCGATAAATATCTACTTGTTGCAGAATATGACCAAATTGATCAAAAGCATAAAGAACCTCTTACTTTTTGACGCAGCGAATAATGCAAGTCCTACAGACGCGCATTGTACTTTCCATACCCAGAATACATTGGCTATTGTCTGTTCATATTCGAAGACAAAACAACATACAAACGGACACATGGCAGCCGGACCAGATCCAGGAAACATAAGTACTTTGTTATTCATAAACGATATTATTTAGCACGCTATGCATGAATTAGTGATACACAGTATTGGCAATTATTATTTACATGACAAAAAGAATATGTTTGGCATTTGAAACCAGCTGAATAATACAGATTTCTGTGTCATGCATCGAGATGTAGATGCTATAAGAAAAAAGGCGGACCAAAAGATGGTTGAAAAAACGATGTAAATATGAAGCTAGAAGGTAAGAAGGAAAGGAAGCACTCCTATCTAGAACTTACATCGCGAACCCCAAATAAAATTAAGGATAACGGCAGCAGCGGGGTAATTGCGTAACACACTAACAGTAGGAATGGCTTTCATTTTGACAGTTCAATAACATTCATTGCATTATTTATGTTGTTGAGCAGACAAATTTTTCCAACACATGAAGCAATGGATTAGCAAAATCCTTCAAAATCATTCAGAAATCATCAGATTGTAATTGATAGTGTGTTACGCAATTAGGGAGCAGGAGGATGATTTAGGAGTATGGAGTAGATTAGATAGGCATTCAAAATACGCTGATAAGCCAAGGTAATTAGAATGAAAGATATTTGACTTTTTTTGAGTCTTTATGTCACGTGTGAATACGCTATTTCCGTCTAGGCAATCATGTACCATTCATTATCGATCTCAGGAGACCAAACATGGAGGAAAGAAAACCTACCCACTAATAAAAAAAGTACGCTACAGAGGTCCACCTCATGTTGGCCAGGCGTTTCGTATTTATGAAAAACGAGGATGTGACTGACAGACAGGACAACATCAAGGCCTGTTTTCTTTCTGTGGCACAGAAAATAATGAATAAGAAAGTAGGTGACCGAAGATCGAACGTCGAGATCTGAAGACGCGCAAAGATCTTGGATGTTGGGAAACGATTAGGTAATGGAAATAAAATGGAGTTAGGGCTTCGGTTGAACGAATCATCTGTTAGAGCGATTGATTTCATATGGGGTAAGGTGACTGAGTGGCAAACTGGCAATCAACGACTGGATTGCCAGTCGGCCGACGGTGCACATGCAACCAAGTTCTGTTGGTTCACTGGCATCGAAGCGTGGAGATTAGTACAACTGAAAAGAGGCATATGCTCCAGCTGTCGGTGAAATCAGGGTGTGAATAATGACGATGAAGAGAGTTTGCATCCGTGACCAGACCAAGTTGCGAATATCTGCACAAGCATATTATTGTGATATACTTAATCGCGGGGCTTGTAATCAAAATAGAGGGGCTTGTGGCTAAGTACTATCAGCCGGCTGGGTTGATAGATCAGGTTAAGCTACGAATGCCGTGGTTGGCCCGTGGATGGATGACAATTTCCACATACCATGACCCCTCCGTGTCTCTGAAAACACTTTAAGCCGATGGTCCCGGCTATCATCGGCATCGTGGATCTTTGACAGTCGTTACGGGTAGTCAGAAGCCCGAAAGTCTGACCACCAGTCTTACCAAGGGGTATCGTATTACCCAGTACCTGGGTTGTGGAGGTCAGGTAGTCGCTCCATGTACAGTACTGGTATTCAGCTGCATCCGGTTAGACTGGAAGCATAGCTAGGAAAAGGCTAGGCAAATGATAATAACCTAATCGCCTGTCGTTGTATTTACTCTAGTAACATACTTTTAGATCTCTGTTTTAAATTGACTTGCTGCGGTTTCGAGGAAGCGGTTTTATAAGGTAGGTTTGTGCTAACGTGCGAAATAACTATGGGATTTATAAATAAATCGTTCTATTGCGTCACTATTTTCAATGGTAAATTAAACAATACACCGCAGTTACTTTTTAATTTGCTTTTTTTTTCTCAATACATATCGAACAACGTAGTTTTTTTTTCGCAAAAGTGTAAGTCTCCTGTTTGTAGGACATTATTTTTGGCCCAGTGGCCCAAAGTTTCACCTTGGATTAAATTACTATGATTTAGATCATTGGGCAAATAAAAACAGAATGAAATGATTCTAAAAAAATAATTCTAAAACAAAAATATTATCGTTGTCAAAAGTCGTCAATGTCACATCACTAGTCAAGGTTAATTTTGGCAATTGTATTTTTGCATTTTCAGACACAAAACAACAGAGTTATTTATTACGTACCAATAATTTGTTAGCGACAGCAAACATAGCACTTTAAATTGGAAATTTTTTGATGGTAATTACGTGAATACACAAGTTATGGCACACAACACGATTAATGTCCTTGTCCACTTTTAACTTTCTTCAAATTTAGTACACTTCACCACAGAATAATGCGTCTAACACGAAATTGTTTGTTGCTATTGACAAAGCTATATATAACCTAAATACACGTCCTACTTCACTCAGTGTGAGTGAACAGCTGATTATGAAGTATTTGAAGTAAGCAAGCGGCTCACGCACGTCACTTTGCGTTGTCTACATTTCTGCACGACTGTACTTTGTTATCTACGGTACCTGTGCTTTGCCAATTAGCGAATTAGCGATCTGTCTTGACATTGAAAGTACCTAGGTAAGTAATTTAAACAATTTAAGACTTTTTAATTGACCTATTCAACTTTAGAATTTTAATTATATAGGTAGAACCTATCTACTCGAGCGAATAATGATTATTTTAGTGGATTTTGTTAAATTCCTGACTAAACGCTTTTAGGCAATGATATGCATTTATTAAGGTTGCTTAATTTTAAAAGTAGGCAAGTAAGTAAGTACCTATCTTTTTTTAGTTAATATTTAGAGACAAAATTCAGAGTAGCCTCTCATGAGACCTCTCAAAGTTTTTCATGTTAGTTACATTTTAGTAGGTACTCTTTTTTTTACGATACTTACCGTACCATAACAATTGGATTACTTTATTGCCCATAACCTTATTTTTTTAAGATAGAGTGTGAGTTTATAATTTTGATCAAGGAGACTACAAACAGTAGGTAGTTACTTTAAAATTACTTTGCTTTGAAACGTCATTATCTGATGAACGTGAGCGGTTATTTTCTTTTTATGTTGATTCTTTTTTATCGCAACAGCTGACAAAGAGTACTGACAGCTGAACAAATGTTTTAATGATAAGTAAAAAAAGTCATATTTTCACATATGGCAACTTTGCACAACTTTTGTGTTACTACGTATTTTTTTTAATTAACCCGGAAATCAGGGATTTTTAATGAGGACCATTGGTAAGGATTAGTACTTCTTGTTTGTTGTGATATCTCCTATCGTTTCAGTCAAAAATCTATAATGGAGATCTTCGATGGTTAATATTATTCGTAATTTTTATAAGACTAGTTTTTGCCCGCAGCTTCGCTCGCGTGGTTGTTGGGCATCGTCCCACGGGTATGTACTACGGAGATAAAAGTATCCTATGTCCTAAACAAAATCGTGGCCTATCCGTTATAATAAATTGTAATAATTTTTACCCAGTGGGCCGATTTTAAATAAATACAGAGTAAATGTTATCTCAAGATACAGATTATGACTATATTTTGAATTTTCTTGAACTCTTTCTTGTAACTTTCTTGTAACTCTTCAAAAGTAGCATATACACAAAAATTTATATGAAGGACAATTCATCAGTAGGAAAGTTTTATTATAAGAAAAGTGGGGATTCTCAGGTTTAATGCTGGTAGCCCCAAATAGAACTGTCAGTGTCACTAGGGCAAAAGCAAGGAAATGTCAAATGTGTCATGTCAAGTCAATGTCAAAATAATCAATAGGTTGCTTCGGGATAGTGTTTTGAGTGATTTTTTCAAAATTAAATGCAGAGCTGCTCTTTTTATTGCGATTTTAATGGGACGAAGACACAGAATATTATGTTGAAACATTTAATTTGTCAGATGGCAACGTTAAAGTAAAACATTCCATTTAAAGTAGTAGCCGTAAGGTCTACCATAACCTATATTGTTACCTAATAGTTTTATTTTTACAGTATTACTTCCGCCTTTCCATTTATCGACCTGCGAATTTACCGTAAAAACAAGCGTAGTTTTATGTATTTCCTTACAAGGTACTTTTAATTTATAGTGGTATAAATTCCTATGATGGAGTAAAAAGTTAAAAAAATAGGTAACGTAATTGTTTTGGGTCAAAGAAGACGGTAAATTGCACTAATAATGACCGATTCAGTTGAAAGGGATATCTGGAGGGACACATGGCTGCGATACCTAGGTAAATATAATAATTGAATGTTTAATTTCTATTGAAAAACCCGGAGATTAAACTATGATCAATATTAGGCCTTGAGACAGTTTGACGCATTTTCTAGTTAAGTTGTGGCCTCATAAATTTTAAAAGATAAGGAGTAATGATACTTAAAACTATTCCATGATGTACCTAGTTGTTAGTTGAAAGGAAACTAAGTGCAGCAATACAGCTAAACAGTTCTCAAGGGCAAATTTGTATCAAGTCTATTAATTTTCTACTATGTAATATATAATTTTTTTCTTCTGTATTGTAACTCTGTCACTATTTCATTAATATAATGCCTAAGTTCTTATATTTATAGTTCAAAACAAATTTTAAAAATGTAACTTTTAAACCTTCATAAGTGGGAATGTGGATCCACACAACACACAATAGAGTTTTAATTGTTTCTGTAACTATGGCATATAACTGGTTAAAATACCCCTTTCTTGTCTGTCTGTCATAGAGATATTTAATATTGTCAGACGTCAAACAATTATTGTTGGCTGGTTTTCAAGCTTTCCTTGGCAGAAAAGCTTTAAATAAAACATTGACATCTGCTTATACTCACCCTTCATCCCGCGTTATGTATCGTTCACTGAACAGGTCCATGTTTCAGGGTATGCCAACGAGGTTGGGGAGTCCTTCCGCCCAATTTTCTCCAATAATGTTGTGCGCGCCTCCTATGCAGTTGCGGTTGGTTATACGATTGCTGATACTGTGGACAAAAGTTACAAAACATATAAAGTAAGTATGTGTAAATGATTATGCCTATCATTTACTTTTATCATTATTTTTTATTTTATTTTTTGTCTTCACACTCATAAACAATGTATCTGCTATGTTATACGAAATTCAGGTACCCAGCACGTACCTGAAATCTCATATTTGTATGAGTGACCTCGTAACCTTTTTAATGCAACAACTTGCAACCTTTGGAATACTAACTATACGGAAATATTTTTTTGGTAAGTACTGGTACATCATCATCTGCCTAGCCTTTTCCCACCTATGTTGGGGTCGGCTTCCAGTCTAACTGGATGCAGCTGAATACCAGTATTTTACATTGAGGGACTGCCTATCTGACCTTCTCAACCCAGTTACTGGGTAATACGATACCCCTTGGTGAGTCTGGTTGTCAGACTTTCGGGCTTCTGACTACCTGTAAAACTGTCAAAGATTCACGAATGACAGCCGGGACCAACGGCTTAACGCGCTTTCTGAGGCACAGAGGGATCTCGATATGTAAAGATGGTCACCCATCCACAGACCAACCGCGGCAAGCGTAGCTTAACTTAGTGGTAAGTACTGGTACAGATTATACCAATAGTACAGGTACTATGTCTGGTACTGGCACAAACTTGATTTAAAAAAAACTAGTGGGACCACATTGGTTGAAAAAAAATGAGGCAGTTTTATTGATGATTAATACGTAAAAAATTCTGAATGCAGAAAGATGGGCGACCACAAGCCGTGGTGATAGAAGGAGCAGACGCGCTGATATGGCAGACGCTGGCGTCTGTTGTTATACCCGGATATGTTATTAACAGGTACGTCTATACATATTATAATTTAATGTCGCTTTTAGTGTCTGTCAGTGTAACCGACGTAACCGTGTTGTTCTTCCTAAACTACTCAACGGATTTTGATGCGATTTACAGCACCATTTAGATAATCCATTCTGGAAGGTTTGTGTATGCTACATCAATATTCAATTTCCATAAATTATAATAAAGAAATCTCGTTGTTATGTCAAGTCGCAAAAACCGTGCGAAGCAGGGACGGGTCGCTAGTTAATAATAATGTGGCGGCAGCATCTACATGTGCATCGCTACATGCGACTTACGTGTCATGTACTGATGTTACGCAATATCCTGCATCGCGCAAGCAGAGTTTACCGCGCAACTAGCATACACAACGCCCTGACATTAATCGTCGGATAATCCGATCCAGCCTGTCCCTTGCTGCCCTCTGCCAGCGACGCCCTAAGCCGAGGTCCGTATCCCACAGGGGATGCCCTTGGCGTGTAGTCGCTTAGTTTTTAAGTTTTTTAAGCCTTAATTTATTGAGGCACCCACAGGCAAGTCACGTTGAGCAGACGACAAACTCCTAAGTTGAACTGCGAGATGCCATTAAAAAAAAACATCGTCGAGCAGTTGCTTAACGGCACCCGCCTGGTCCGAGGATCCTTCCTTTTCTATGGAGGATGATTGTACTTTACACCCTCATACCTCTATCTCGTATATCTCATACCTCTATAGATCTCCATAAGAAATGGCTTTTCTCTATACTTACATTTTAAACCATACGTATAAGAATTGAACAAAACAAATACAACCTTACGTACTAAAACTTTCTGGACCACCATTACTTAGAAAAGTGGTATTAACCCTTTTTTCCTACTTTTTAGGTTATGCTTCTACTCCACAGAAGTTTTGAGAAAGTACACTAAGGTGCCTCGGAAAACTCGGAATTGGGTCGCTGTGGGCGTGGGCCTGGCTTCCATTCCCTTCATAGTCAAGCCAATTGACGACAGCACCACATGGTTTATGAACGTCACGTACCGACGAATTTTTAGGGGACACTGAACAGTTGAGCCTCTTTATAAAAGGCTTTATTTATTTTTCAAACTTTTAGGCTAACTTACATCTTAAATCATTAAGGGGCAAGCGCCAGGGTAGCCCGCGAAATTATTTTTTTTTTTGTTTTTATTCACGTCACTGTCAGGTTGTATGTTGAACAAAATATAATTCGCCACCGTAACAGGTATGTATTTACAGAATTATAATCATTAAAATCATCAATACAATTCTCTAAGTTCATATGACTCTATTGAATTACTATTTTATAAAGTATCTATCAATATTTTGATATCGCAGGCTACCCTGGCGCTTCCCACTTAACGCTAGATGAATTTGAAATATCGTTGTCACTGTCTTCTTCAAACGATTGACAGTAATAGTACGATGTTTTGAATTCGTTTAGAGCTAAACGCATGTAGTGATTTGTGGTGCAAGTAGAAATTAATTTAAGGGTCAGCAGCTAATAAGTTCGTGGGATGCCATAAATATATTTTGATATCTACTGTTATGCCATATGAAAAAATATAAATGCACGAGGAAAGTTCCACAATGTGTCCCAGGGCAAGATATATAATATACTTTGACTTTAAGTACTTGACGAGAGAATGGGTCTTTGACACCTGTCAGTTTCATACAAACAAATACGAGGTTTATGATGAGCCGCAGTCCTGACAGTCAGAATGACGGGCGGCTACTGATAGTGAAGGTAATGGATATCTTATGGATATCTAATATTTACCAGAGGAATGTACATAAACGATGATTCAAGTTAAGTGACGTTTAAACGTCAGAAATGTATGGTTAAACAGTTGCTAATCACTACTTAACTTTTAGCAACGTTTATGAACAAAGGGGTAAGTGTTCTGCGAATTTGATCTTGATTAGCTACTAGAATTGTCGCACTGACAGCTGTCAGGAACGCATTCTCTCGACGGCCGGACTGTAATTAAATTAAAGCTGTGTTCAGACGCGTGTAACGTAATGCGAATAGTGTGCACGGCATAGAAACTCAACGCGAATCCTGTATGTATTCAACTGTGAGAACGTTTGTATTCTCGCTAACAACCAGCCGATGGATCAGCGCGAGCGTTACATGTAAGTAATGCTCGTAATTACTCCACACGTAGAATTCGTGTTACATTACACGATAGATTACATTACACGCGTCTGTACACGCCTTAAACGATTCATATGAATATAAACTTTATTCTTTCGTAAAAAAATGTTCATATTTGTATATGAAAGCAATGCGATATGTCAATCTTGCCCCTAGCAGCAGGAAATACGGGAAGAAGGGCTTGGACTGAGTGACGGAAATAAAATAAGTAAGAATAAAGTGATATTTCAACGAGATTTACCTTCCTTTTCTACAGGAATCGAACCTATTTCATAAGCAAGAAATAATACTACGTATAGAATCACTCGCTCGCGTACCATGACCAATCTATTCAATCTATTCTACCAAGAATAGTTATTCTACCAAGAATAGTTATTTCTATTCAACTCTGCATCTCTTCTGCTCGAGCACGGGGCGACCCGTAGACTCGCGTTTCTATGAAGACAAAGCTATTTATTCTTGCAAATTTTAATAGTTGTTTAGATAATTTACAGCCAGTTACTTGTTCATACAATATTCGTGATTGATCTCTTTGGTGATTGGAACTTTTACTTACAATATCCACATTCCAAATTCAAATCACTTTTAATCCCTAGGGATTAAAGAGCTATTTTAGTCCCTGTTTACGAAGAATACACTAGCACTTTTGTCGATTGAAGAATAGAAACATTTCTTCTCTTCATCGCCATGCTTAAGGTGAATGCGCATTTGTAATGATTATAATTCTGTAAATACGTAACTGTTATATTCGCGAATCATATTTTGATCAAGATATAACCTGACACTGACCTGCAAATTGCAAAAAACGTAAGAAAACTTGAATTTCGCGGTCTAACACTGCGCATTCACCTTAAAGGTCATAAGCACACGCATCAAACGAAAAGGGATCGGCACCGTATCGCCTTTCGTCTCGTCGTCAAACAGGCGTCAACCTAACGTAAGCACCTAACCAAAGTGGATCAGAAGATCCGATACGTCGACTCAGCTACGGGTGGGCGACGCCGCGCTTACGGCTGGCCGACCGCAGGTTGATGGTGAATCAGGCAGGCCGGAGGGGTGAGAGGGGCAAGGGTGGACGTAGAGACGTAAGCTCAGGTTCGGAGACGTAAGCGCGCGGACGACGAGCCGTAAGCGCTGGGACGACGAGCCGTAACGCACCGCACCGCGGTTCGTGAGCTTGTCCCGAGGCGAGGCGATTACGTTACGATTCCGATTTGTGTGCGTTGCATTAGTGAGTTTCATACAAAGAATACTGAACGGCTCGAGTTGATACGATCCGTTTCAGGTTTGGTACGTGTGCTGTGACCTTTAGACGGTAGGAATTTTTCTACAATCTCTCATTTTGTCTATTCTTCCGTCGACATAACCCGTTTCTATGGTGGTCATGCTACGCGTGCTGCTCCGAAAGCGTTTTATTTCGCGCTTTTGCAGTTTCGTTATCTTTTCGGGGCAGCATTGTACCGGCTACAATCCTGACAATGGCATGTTCCATTTTATCTTCTATACGAAGTATTATTTATTTTTCTATACCTACACATTCTTCCATTTATGCCAGTGTCCAAATAAAGTTTTCCGGCATAAATATTTACAACAAGTATTGCCTCGTTACTACATACTGCCAGATATTTAATGTATACCTAAGCTAGCCAATTACTATACATAATATATTATATTTAGGTATGTCATGTTTTACGGCTAATGGAGGCTAATGGCTACTTAGATACAAGCCCGTTGCTGGTAAGTAGCCACGTCAATCGATCAAGGCTAAGCTTAGTTTGCCGGCGTTGGTCCATGGATGCGCGGTAATTAATTAAATATCAAGAGCGCTCCGTGCCTCGGAAAGCACGTTAAGCCTTGGTCCCGGCTGTCATTCGTGGATCTTTGACAGTCGACATCCGGTTAGACTGGAAGCTGACCCCAACATACGTCGTTACGGGTAGTCAGAAGCGAAAGTCTGATAACCAGTCTTACCATGGGGTATCGTGTTACCCAGTGATTGGGTTGTGGAGGTCAGATAGGCAGACACTCCATGTAACATACTGGTATTCTAGCTGCATCCGGTTAAACTGGAAGCCGACCCCAACATGGTTGTGGAAAAGCTAGAAAGATTAGGTTTTACAGAATGAGCTCCAAGAGCGAACATCACACATTAGGACATAGTCGCTATGTGTTTATAATACCAATTAACATTTAGGCGTTCGTACAAGAACGCCTGCAAACTTAGTAAAATAACCATTAGAAGTTTAAGGCTGGACGCACATTGGGCTGTATGAAGGACTATTTAAGTTTGCTTCACTCGATTTTGTATTGGCACATGAACGCAATCTGGCGCTTGCATCTTCGCGTTTATAAAGATGTTTGTGGTCGGTCGATTGCTTTAGCAACCGATTCAGAATCCGAGCTATCGATAGTTGCGAATGTGCGACCAGCATAACCCCGTGTCCTAATAGAAGGCGATTGTCGCGCGAATATGCGATGGTCGCGGCATATGTCAACCGGAAGGCGCCCTCTGTCGGTGCGACTACCGAACAAAACGTATCATGTATGAATGCAACGAATGTGTATTCGTGCGACATTCACTTTCTATTAGGACGCGGCCTATGAATGTATGTAATATAAAGAACTGTAATAAAATAATGTACGAATCTGTTAGCAAGATCTGGAGTTTAAGATCGGAAGGTTTGTGTAGTCTCTCACTAAAGTGTGATAGTCTGATCCCAGTCATATCGCCTAAAAACGGTGTATCAATGATGAGTATTTTTTGCAAGACTTTTTGCTCTACCCACGTTAATATCGTGTTGGTTTATTTCATTTCTATGTTGTCCATTTAGATAGAAATAAAGTGTGCATGGCTTCTCGTCAAGTAATTTAATCACACTTTGTTCTTGCATATGTTTGGGATCACGAATAGAAAGCAAAAGGTTGTATTGTAGGTAATGGCTTTCAATTATGAATAGGAAAATTACTGTTAGTAGAATATTGTAGAAATACTACATTTACTACTTACTACTTAGAAAAGTGTTCATGCAAATTATGAATGTAGATTGTAACATTTATCAGATCGTTATGTGTTAGAAATAAAGCTTTAAAAAGGCACCAACAATTACACCAAATTAGATTTTATTTAGGAAAGGAAATTGATTTCATCAGTGAGTACACCTATTACATGGTAACACTGATGACATCTTGATCCTATACAATTAGAAAAACGTACAATTAGCAAATTATTTTATGAATTAATTCACCTTAAAAGGTAATTTTTTATAGAACTGTTTTTAGATTTGTAATGTTAAAAAGACGTATAATAATATAATTATAATTCTGACAGTATTATTAGTCCTAATGTACTGGAATGGCTATAGTTACTAGCAAAGCTTTGCAATAATGTTTGATTAATGGCGGACAAAGGATCTGTTAAGTGTCCTTAAAATAAGTTAAATGTTTTACAATTAAGTATATTTGGAGAGCATTTGAAAATTTATTGGATTTGTAATCTCCATCTATTTGACATTTGCATTGTACAGTTTATCTTGTTGACGTGCAGAATATTTCAAAAGGCCAACAATTCTCGTACGGTCAGCAACAAAAGTCGATTAACACTTTAGTTTTTTTAAACTTAGTTATTGAGCAAAATATTTGTTGAAAATTGCAGCAGAAGTACAATGCAATTTTGAAAAAATATTTGAGATTCTCAATAAGTGAGATTAAAAAAATTGAAGTGTTAATATTTTGCTCAATAACTGAGATTTAGAAAACTGAAGTGTTAATCGACTTCTGTTGCTGACTGTACATAAAAAGCGTTCAAATTCAAGTCACAATCTTAGCTCAGCGGCAATCAATGTCAAAATCTTGTCAAAAATGTATTTAAATTTATTGTATTTTTGACAGATTACGATTGAGAATGCGAACGATCTTAAAAATACGGGAATTGCCCCTCAGATCTGCTATAAGTCGGTCCTACGACGGATGTATAATAATTTACTATGGCAGCAAACCTGTGCTTTAAACATTAAAATTAGAAAAAATATTACAAATGCTTATTTAAGATTAGGTTTTATAGTCTGTGATATACAATTCCAAAGTATGTTATCTAGCGAATCTTCATAGTGATTTATTTTGACGAAACTTAAGTTTATTTTTTGTTGGTATTAGATAAATTACCTGTTTTTGTTGATTTGAAATAGTAAGGAAATTTAACGCTGTTATTATTTATAGCTCTTGTTAACTGTTAAATAAAATCTGAATTATGTCTATGGTTGTTGTTTTATTGTTGTTACAGGAAAGCCTATGATATATTTGCCATCAATAATGAGATCGTGGCAATGCCGTGGTTTTTAAAATAAAGATTATCCTGTATTTGTTTTTAGGAAGCATTAGAATAGTTGACGTGTGTCGTGTAAAAACCAGAATCATTTTCTGATCCACCTTTCGTGATGTTGTGTGAGTGTTTAAAAGAAATCAAACAGTTTAGATAAACTTGAATCAGAATTAGATTTTGATTTAGCACAACGGTCGACAGCCAAAGAGTTGGCCTCTCACTGTGCTATATTTCCAACCATAATGAATTCTGGCAACTTGTAGCTATGAACATTTTGAAAGGAGCTATATAATTTTTTTATTTTTAGCAATTGCCTGTATTGCGATCAGAATATCAAGTCTTAAGTTTGACTGAGTTACAAATAGGACAAAATATGATAACCAGTCTCTAATTATCCTGCCTTAATTTGTAATAATTTTTACAAATTGACTTTAAATATTATTACCTAGAATACCTAGTAACTATTACAAAGTCATTGTTATGATGACAATTTTAGATATTGTTCCTTACATTAACTGGTAAGAGGAAGTGAAATACATGATACTCTACTATTATGTATCAACCTATTCATTTGTTTTTTAGGATAAGCAAAACATGTTTTCAGTCGGTTCGGTTCTCACGACACTGTCATGTTTACGCGTAAATCGACATTTGCACAGCTGTACCTACATAGACATATTTTACTTAGGTATGTCCATTTTCACTAGCACTGGGTGAAGCCTAATGGAAACAGAAAAACGCAATAACACTTTTCCGTTCCGGAGCTCTAAACAAGACGATTTTAGGTATCTTTAGCGGTGTGAGGTTTGAGTGCGGGACGGGACCGGACGTCATAGGGGCGACGGAAAGAGGCGGGGGAGGCGGGGTCAAGTCTCTTCTTACGTGGCACGCACTGTACCGCACGTTCAGAAGGCATTCTTGATACCACTCGACTAGCTCAACGAGGCTGAAGATCATCTTGGTACCAACCTATGTTAACATCCGTTTTATTTAGCAATCTTAGCATGCATTCATTACTTCATTAGCAATCTATGATCGGTCCATCATCCGTGAAGCCTGGATGACTGCATCGAAATAGAGCAACTTTCTAATAGTTAACCGGCTTCAAAAAAGGAGGAGGTATTCAATTCGGCTGTATTTTTTTTTTTAAATCTTTGTAACCTCAGTACGCCGTCATTTATAAACCGATTTGGTAAATTCTTTATTTATTTAAAAGGATATACTTCCAGATTTGTCCCATTTTTTATCATAATTTAGTTCTGATGATGGGATCCATGAGGAATTGAGGGAACTCTTCCAATATTATAGGCACGCCTATAGCGATTTGGGTATTTTTTATAGTAACTCGTCGCTCTCCGAAACCACCATTTGGTGAAGTGGAACTGATGAAGAAGACCACAGATGGCCATCGGAACTACTCAATAATAAGTATTTCACGGGTTGTGATTCGATTACTTTAATATGATTGCTAAGTAATTTATGCTCGTCACAATGCGAATGTTGAATTAGAGCTGATAGTGGAATACCAGGAGAACTCCTCAACAATTAACGTCCCTGCATCGGGAAAAGCAATATTTTGAAAAAGGCGATGGTCAAGTTGACATTAGGCTATTGTAACTTAGATACATTATAAACAGACCCACTAAAATCGAGAAATGAAAACTTTTTAACAAAATAAAAACCGACTTCCAAAAAAAAAACCTACAAAGTGAAAAATAACTTTAATTTCGGAACTGAGTGGCAAAAACTAAACAGATCCAAAGACACCAACTTACGAAATTAAAGTTATTTTTCACATTGTAGGTAGTGTTTTTTTTGGAGATCGTTTTTTTGTTATAAAGTTTTTCCTTATCTTTTTTAGTAGCGGTTCATTCACTCTTCAGGGATAAAAGTTAATAAATACATAGCATAATCACCCTATACTGTTTGAACTGCCTGGATAGAGGCCGCCTCTCTATGAGAGGGAGAGTGGGCTATAATCGTAATAAGCAACCCGCACTGGGCCCGCGTGGTGGATTATGGACCACTCCCTCTCACAGAGAGGAGGCCTGTGTCCCAGCGGTGGGAACGTTATAGGCTGATTATTAAGCGATTTTATCGATAAGCCGGAGGTGATCTTTGCTGTTGTCCCCTGAGTGATATATAAATAAACATGGATAGGTACTATATGATACGGTGGATACCTATATTTTTAGAACAAAGAGAATTGGTAACTAGGTATCTATTGAATTTAGGACCCGATTGTAGCATCAAAATCTTCGGAGATTTTGTAATGTACCTATTTATGTAAACAGAAACCAATTAGATAATTATTTTTAAGTAAGTTGTATTCCCATTCGCTCGCTCTTGCATCATATGTCGACGGAGCCCCGCTGCGAGGGCCTCCTATTTCTGTGTAAAAGGGTTTAAAGTAACCTAACCTCGGGGTGCCCTTCGCTCGCTCTTGCATCCTACGTTGCGCTTTCTGTGAACCAAGGTATCTGGAAACAGTGGTTTTTATGAACAAAGTTTACGGCAAGAAGTGATATCCATGAACAGAGATCTCTGTCAACAGTGCTTCCTATGGACCGAGATATCTACGAACAATGTTTTCTATCAACAAGGTTTTCGCCGAAACGTGCTGTCTAGAGATTTCTATGAGCTTTGCTTTCTGTATGTAGTTGTATCCTACAAGCGTGTTTCTATCTTAGGTTCCACACCAACTGCTGAGTGTTCGATTCCTGGTTCGAGCAAGGAATGATTGGGTCTTTCCACCATGAATTTCTCGGTAGCAGCCAGGAGTCTGGATTTTTTGCCAGGTTGATAGCAATATTAGCAAGCTTAGCAATATAGCCCTTATTACATGGGGTTTAAACATAACTGGCGTATGTGAGTGTACTATAGGTACAGACGCCAGCACATCAAGTTACTACAATCTATCAAATTTCTTTAATAGATTTTCAACTTTATCGCTACAGCTTAAGGTTCAAGGTTGATTGGGAAAATTTTACAGTTTCGGGTAGCTTGATGTGCTGGCGTCTGTACACCTCTGCCAAACCCTTTGGGGAATACAGGCGTGATGTTATCTATACTAAGCGTCAATTCACACGTACCACAACCACACCACAGCCACAACCACACCACAACGACGCCATGTGGTCGGGCGTATATTTTGTATTGAAAATGAATATTACAATTTACACGTACCACATTTTGACGTTGTTATCGACCACCTGTGTAATACAAACACATCGCAATCACATCATTACGTCATCAACAGCGCGACAAGGATAGCAACAACAATCTTTCCTCCATGACTACGGTCAGTCAAGCCGTGTTACCTCTACTAAAGCTGGAGTATAACTGCACATGACCACGTGTGATTACCACGTCGCAACAACAGCGACAACGCAACCACATCGACATTTTGTCGGTACCACAACGCAACTGCAAAAAGCCGCTGCGGCACTATTCACACGTAACCACAGCTTGACCACATTATGTCGCTGCGACGTGGTGTGGTTGTGGTACGTGTGAATTGACCCTAATAATAAAGCTGAAGAGTATGTTTGTTTGAAAGCGCTTATCTCAGAAACTACCAGTCGGATTTGAACAATTCTTGTTTGCATTTCATAGCCCAATTCTGGAGGAAGGCTATAGCTGCTGGCTATTTAACATCACCAGGGCCGGATTAACCATCTCGGGGACCCTAGGCACAGCTCGTTTCGGGCCCCCCCTTTTTCATACCGCAACAACGCAATTTGGCTTTTATTTACCATATAATGTGAAAAAAGTTTCACTTTTACCGTGGTTTCATAAAACCACACAATCCCCTTTTTTTCATTTTTTAATCGGGAGTGCTGGGCCCCTGGTCCTAGTGGGCCCCTAGGCATTGGTTTAAAGTGCCTTATGGATAATACGGCACTGTAACATCACGCCACCACTCTTAGGATCAAGCAAAACGAATGATCGGAACAAAGAATGCTAAGCGAAAAAAAAGTATTACCGCGGGCTCAGCGGGATTGTCCGAAAGGGTTACCGCTGGCCCGGAACATAAAGGGCTAAGGAAGGAACACGGGTGGGTTTTAGTCAGTAAGAGTCTGACACTCCCTTCCGTTCCACTCAGAGTGAGAGGGGTCATTTGATGATCTCGAATCCTGAAAAAAAAAAGTATTACCGCGGGCAGGCGATGCGATGCGACGGGACGGATCGGGGGAACAAGAATTTTCACGCGAACTAAGTCGCGGGCAGAAACTAGTGCAATAGTGTTATGATAAAATTAAAATATGTTGTAAATCGAACATTTACATGGATTACATAACACTACTGGTGGGTACCAGTCTGTTTAGACCTACCATGTTAGATATTGATCAGTAATTCGCTACTTATTTGCTAAGAAACTTATGTCTATTCATGTACTCCTGACGCCAATTTGCCCAACTGCTTATAAATATTCACCTGAGCTAATTTTAAACCGACTTTAGATACTCAAAAGATACGCAATACGTAAGATTTTGTCGCAAAACTAGCTCTTCTACGTAGATTTTATTTGTATTTGGTAATTAATTAAGACCATTAAAATTATTATAATCACAAACGTTTCGGTCAGGATCAGATTACAAAACCGGTGCGATTTTTATTTTTAATAGGTAGGTAGGAACACTGTGTGGACGAGGCTAAGGACAAATTCTCAAATCAATGTCGAAATGGTTTATAAGTAATTGAGGCACTTTCATTTTTTTTTGTGGTTTTTGTAAAGGTTGAAATAAAAAAAAGCTTAGTTTCCGTGCGTTGGTTCCGGTTGTCATTCGTTGTTCTTTGGCAGTCGTTACGGTTAGTCAGAGGCCCAAAACTCTGACAACCAGTCTTACCAAAGGGACAAGATGTTACTCAGAAACTGGGTCGTTGAGGTCAGATAGGCAGCCGCTCTATGTAAAATACTTTAGCTGCATCCGGTTCTATTAGACAAGAAGCCGACCCAAACATATTTAGTTGATTTTTGGTAAAAAAGCTTAGAAAATACTAAGTACTAGTACGTGCATAGGTTTCCTTCCAATTTAGGAAAAAGAAAAACAGCAATTCGCCATACATTCTTATCTAGGAACCTAGGAACAAATTTTCACATCATTTTCTACTTTCACGTTCCTTTGGCCACCTGCACCTAGTCAACATACATTCAAATAGGTACTTACTATCTTATAATGCGAGCTACCTTATAATACTTAGGTTTAACTAGGGCCCAATGAGTCTGTACTGTATTTCTGATAAGTAAGTAAGTAGGTATAGCTAAATCGTCGCCATATTTACTAACTTTTGCCCTTGACTTCGTTCGCGTGGAAATCATAAAATCTATACTATATATACTATATATAATATACTATATAATATAAAGGTGAAGAGTTTGTTTGTTTGGTTGAACGCGCTAATCTCTGGAACTACCAGTCGGATTTGAAAAATTCTTTTTGCATTTGATAGCCCAATTCTTGAGGAACATCACGCTATGACCTTTAGGAGACGAGCAAAAAGAAAAAATTCAGAAAGAACGCTAAGCAAAAACGAAGTAATAGCGCGGACAGGCGATGCGATGCGACGGGGTGGGTCGGAGTAACAAGAAATTTCACGCGGACGAAGTGGCGGGCAGAAGCTAGTACCTACACAATATAGGTAAGTACTAAAATAACAGTCACAATTTTATGCAACTCCCTATAGGCCACTTCGTTTTGCTTAGCGTTCTTTTTTTGCTCGTGTGGCGTGATGTTAATAGCCCATAACCTTCCTCAAGAATTGGGCTAGTAAATGCAAAAATATTTTTTCAAAGTAAGTAGTTCCAGAGGTTAGCGCGTTCAAACAAACAAAAAAGGAAACAAACTTGTCAGCTTTATTATTAGTAATAGCTTTTGATCGCGATTTCGACCGCTTGCCTCTTTTTGTTCGGCTCCTAAGCAGGGCCGTCTTTACCCGGGGGTGCAAGGGATGCGTGGCACCCGGGCGCCAGGGTCTTAAGGGGCGCAAGCCAATTCTTATACCTACACGTACCATGCGTAAACCTTCTCAAAATGTAAATGAATAAAAAACTACTTACAACTCAAGTCAACATAGATGAAAAATTTGGCTATAGCATACCTATCGAATTGAAAGTTGATTACAAAACAGACAATATCTCAAAAAAGATTGCCGATTTTAAAGCCAGAAAAATTAAATTTTATGTTTGAAAATGTACCTAATTTTATTGTAGCGTAAGTATTAAATAAAAAAATAAAACACAAAAATTGGGGCGTAAGCTGATTTTCGCACCCCGGCGCCTAATTTGGTTAAGACGGCCCTGCTCCTAAGCTTAGCCGCATGATGTTCAGCCTAAGTATAACCTTCCTCAAGAAAAATAATTTTTCAAATCCGACTGATATTTCTAGAGATTAGCGCGTTCCAACAAACAAACGATTTTTTCATCTTTATTATTAGAATAGATTATAATTATATATTACCGAAATTCTTTAAGTAATTAAATTAAAACTAACTTGGAGCCTAAAACAAAAAATGGTCTGGTCTCATAATGTATTCACCTGGATGTTCCTTATTAGCATTTAAACATCATTAACCTATTCAATCGGTCATTAATTAATTATAAAAATATTAATTTAATTATAAAGTTGCTATATTCACACAGTGGGTGCCTGAAGACGGGCG
The DNA here is from genome assembly GCA_963855955.1 of Luperina nickerlii. Taxonomy (NCBI): domain Eukaryota; kingdom Metazoa; phylum Arthropoda; class Insecta; order Lepidoptera; family Noctuidae; genus Luperina; species Luperina nickerlii. Next base: position 10,706,914 of record OY979682.1, read on the forward strand.
TCGCGAGAGAAACGCTGAGGTGACGATTTGGTCTCGATATTAAAGGCTGGTTATGTAGGTACATGTACAGACGCCAGCACATCAAGCTACTACAATCTGTCAAATTTCTTTCATAGATTTTCAACTTTATCGCTAGAGCATAAGGTTCAAAGTTGATTGGGAAAATTTGACAGTTTCGGGTAGCTTGATGTGCTGGCGTCTGTACATTAAAAAAGGCGAACTGTCAAAATGAAAGCCATTGGTACTGATGGTATGTTACGCAATTATAGTCCAGTCAAAATAGACATTTGACTTAGCCAAAATTCGCATAGAGCTGAAAATTGGCAGAGACGTTATATACATCATTATAAATGAAATGTCAAAAATCCCCTTCGATCCTACTTCTGCAAAAAAAAATATTCAAGGTCAAAAGTACAAAATTAAGGTTTTTTCCATTTTTCTCGAAAACAATAAGTATTATCGTGAAAATAGATCAGACAAAAGTTGTAGATCATACAATTCTCTACAAAAATGGTCCAGTCACTTTTTCTCTTACGACTCACCATTCGTGAGATATCGCGGTTTTAATCATTAGAAATTTCATATTTTACATAATATGCACACATTTCCGCACCACCTATGAGGTAATAATGTACTTGGCGCATTTTTTTAACGTGGTTTCCCCAGTAGGTATACTCCACGATCTATTGTTATAAAGAAAGTTTGATCAGATCGTATCCTATTAATTGAAGGAATAGTAATATTGCTAATGATCAAAGTGGAATAGGTTATTTTTCTACATGTTATATTGAAAGAAATACAACAGATGAAGATATTTATGATATTAATGAGGAGACAATTGATGCATCCCTTTTCTTAGAACAGCGAACTTCTGCAAGAAGAAGAAAATAAAGACGAAGAAATAATTGTCGAAGTAGAATTAGACAATTATGTTATATAATGACATGTGGAAAAAAACAATCTATTCCACTTTACTCATTAGCAATATTACTACGAGGATTCTTTCAATTAAAAGGATACGATCTGATCAAACTTTCTTTAATACAATAGATCGTAGAGTATACCTACTGGGGAATGATGATGATGATGGGACTCCCTTTCCCGCATTCGGGCCGTTGTGCGTGGGGATTCTGGCTAACAGAGCCAGCCTAGCTCCGCCCAGAAGCACAGAAGCTTCCTGGGAGCTTCACAGGCTTCGCGGAGCGACCTCATTGTTCCGAGGATTTCTGAACGTTGAGAAGCCACGGCCTCGCAATGCAGGATGACGTGGGCGGTTGATTCCTCGGCATCAAGGCAGCCCCTGCAAAGGGGGCTGTCCGTGGCGCCTATGTTGAAAAGATGTTTGTTAAGGAGGTTGTGGCCCGTAATTGTACCTATTATTATTCTAAGGTTATTCCTACTCAGGCTGAGAAGTTTTTTGGTTAATCGCGGGTGTATCATTGGTAAAGCCAATTTTGACTGTCTACCTACAGTCTGTTGCCCGTGACCATCTGTTGTTATGAAGTTCGGTCGATCTTTGGCGAATCCACGAACGAAATTGTGAGAAAGGCAAAGGGAGAAGTGGGTACGGGCCTAGCACCCTCATATCAGAGCCTCTCTTGCAAGTTCATCTGCAGCATCATTGCCCAGAGATTCACTGTGCCCTTTGATCCACTGGAGAGTAATACGATTAGACGTCGATAAACTCTCCAGAGCTAGATGGCACTCAAAAATTAGCTTATTGTTAGTTTGTTTGCTTCCTAAAGCTTTGAGCACAGATAGGCTGTCGGATAGGAATTTAATGCCATAGTTCCGGATGCCTAAGCGCTTTACTGCTGTTGCAGCTTGTGTTAAGGCACTTTCATTCGCATTGAAAGATCAAACTATGTGTGCCTAGTGGTATGTGAAAGTTAATATTTAGGTCAAGGGAGTGTACGCCAGCACCTGAACTGTTTTGTGTTTTGGAGCCGTCTGTATAAATGCGCACTTCATTAACTCCTGACTGATCCCTTTCTTCCTGAACTGTTTGTATAATGTAGTTCTTGTTGAACATCGGTTGGTTTGGTGTTCTGTCACACGGGGCAGCGATGAGAGGCTGGTACTCAATCGCCCGGTCCAGGATTTTAGCGTGTGGACTGGTAATGTTTTTGCCCCATATGCCCAGATGCATTAGCCTGATGGCGGCTAGCGCCGCTTCCTGCTGTATGTACAAGTCAAGGGGAGTTAATTGAAGGGCTATCTCCATCACCTACTGGGGAAACCACGTTAGAAAAAATGTACTAAGTACATTACCTCATAGGTGGTGCGGAAATGTGTGCATATTATGTAAAATATGAAATTTCTAATGATTAAAACCGCGATACCTCACGAATGGTGAGTCGTAAGAGAAAAAGTGACTGGACCATTTTTGTAGAGAATTGTATGATCTACAACTTTTGTCTGATCTATTTTCACGATAATACTTACTGTTTTCGAGAAAAATGGAAAAAACCTTAATTTTGTACTTTTGACCTTGAATAATTTTTTTTTGCAGAAGTAGGATCGAAGGGGATTTTTGACATTTCATTTATAATGATGTATTTAACATCTCTGCCAATTTTCAGCTCTATGCGAATTTTGTCTAAGTTACGACTTATTTTTGTCTATTTTGACTGGATTATTACCCCGCAGGCTCGGGTATAATTTAAATACTTAGGCGGTTCACCCACTGAAGATGCGTCCCGCCGCGATGCGCGGAGCGACGGATAACGCGCGCGGCGACGGAAGCGCAGATCTGCCTTACTTAGCGGTGTAATCTGCTCCCCCGCGCGGTGATGCAGATTACGACGCGACGGCCTCGTTGCCTACGTCGAGATCCATCGTTCAAACGTCTACAGTATCAAATCACGCCCGGGACTGCGGAGCCGGTGTGTCATATCCCGCGGCACGCCCCGCGCTCCCGCGCAGATTGGCAGAAACTGCGCGCGGGGCGCCTTCCCGTGCATTTCCGCGTCGGCAGTGTGTTGTGCTAGGCGTGATTTCTGTATAAATTGAGATATTTGCATAGAATGGTAAAATCTGCCGTCCCGCGCTACGCGACGGGGCGCGGTGCAGTGGGTGGAGCGCCTTAGTGTATTTTAATATAGATACATGTGTCTAATTTTTATGTGAGCTTACAAAGGAATCTTTGAGGGATGTTTATTAGGTGCAGCGCAGACGGCACACTTTTTGTGCGATCGAGTCTGCGGCGCACAAAATATCTGCATGGCGCGCAAAAAGTCGGTCGCGGATTTTTCACAGACTCAACGCGCGGTGCGGTCTGCCCGAATTACACGGATTTTTTGGGCGCCGGACTTTTTGCGCGTCGTGTGCGTTACTGCATATGATTGCATAGTTTCTATTTTCACAAACTAAAAAGTGCGTCACGGATAGTCTGTCGTCTGCGCTGCACCTAATCACCACAGCAAACGATACAGAACCATTAGCCAGGGCCGTCTTAAGGCGAAAGCGCCAGGGTAGCCCGTGAAATTCAATTTTTTTTAGGTTTTTTGGAATTTGCTGGTCAGTATTAAGTTGTACGTTGATTAATATATGAATCGCGGCCGTAAGAAATATGTGTTTACAGAATTATAATCATTAAAGTCATTAACACAACTCTCTAAGACCACGTAAGTCCAAAGAATGATGATTTCGTGAAACAGTTATTCTTTGGACTTACGTGGTCTTAGAGAGTTGTGTTGATGACTTTAATGATTATAATTCTGTAAACACATATTTCTTACGGCCGCGATTCATATATTAATCAATGTACAACTTAATACTGACCAGCAAATTGCAAAAAACGTAAGAAAATTTGAATTTCGCGGGCTACCTTAGCGCTTCCCCCTTAACCATATTGGGCGCCGGGGTGCGAAAATCAGAAAAAATTTAAACTTAATTTTTGTGTTCCATTTTTAAGATGATTTCCAACAATTTTTTCCATGGATTTTTTCGAGGCGGTGACGTACAGTTACAGCGCTGGAGCGTTGCGGTTATAATGAGTGATTAGTAATGACCTGATCGGCTTGCGCCCCCTACGCCTGGGTGCCGCGCACCCCTTGCACCCTCGGGTAAAGATGGCCCTGTTTCTAGCCATATCATCATTCACCCAGTCTAATTCATCGTTCCTTTGTAGGTAGGTAGGTATAGTATTTAAATGCGTAATGATACATAACACCTTAAGATTTATGAGTATTTATTTAGTGTAAAACAATCGCAAATAATCTGGCATGGGCATATTATACAATAGATCATTAACCTTGAGGTTATAACAACTGGCGTGGCGTAATATAAGTTTTGAATTAATATTCCGTTCAATGTGTGGTGGCGCAGTGGAAACGGGGCGGACTTACGAGTTGTAGGTCGTAGGTTCGAACCCAGACAGGCGATTTACTTTTTGTAAATTATTTCATCACCAGTTCACCACGTGCAAAATCATTGTATCACAAACACGGCCTTCCAAACTAGGTGACATTAAAAACAACATTTTCGAACGTGCCACAATATGGTGAACCCATAAAAAATATATGAAATAAACAATAAACGTAATTTAAGAATAATATATAACAAAGTTCTATAGGTATACTACATTTAAGCTACTTATTTACGGGTGTTATTAAGGCAGCATCTTTAAAATGTCAATTATAGCTGCCTTAAATAACACCCGTAAATAAGTAGCTTAAATGTAGTATTATCCATAGAATTTTGTTTTTAAATTAGTTTTATTGTCGGTTGCATGGTTGCGGTCGGTCGATAGGCGACGTAGGATGCAAGAGCGAGCGAAGGGCACCCTGAGGTTAGGTTTGGCTCTGGTGCGCCCTCCGCCGCCGATGGCTTTGCCCACAGCCGCAGAGTCCACCGAAGAGAACGCCATCAGCGTCCCAGAGGTGACGCAGGCAGAGATGGGGGCAGCCGTGATGCGGCTCCGGGCCAAGAATGTGGCTCCGGGGCCCGACGGGATCCACGGCTGCGTGTTAGCCCTCGCTCTGAAGGAGCTTGAGCCCCAACTGAGAGGACTCTAAACAGCGCTGCCTTGAGCGGGGCCAGTTTCCCACTTTGTGGAAATCTGGTCGTCTGGTCCTGCTCAGGAAGGCGGGGCGCCCCGCGGACTCACCGTCCACGTACCGGCCCATAGTGCTGCTAGACAAGGTGGGTAAGCTGTTTGAGCGGATAATCGCAGCCCGCCTCGTCGGCCACTTGTGCGGAGAGAGGCCGGACCTGGATGGCAGCCAGTTCGGCTTTCAGCATGGGAGCACCACCATTCACGCTGTATCGCGAGTGAGAGTCCTCATCTCAGAAGTAGGCATTGACCTCTCGCTGCCGGCCGTGATCGAGTCGATGGTCGGCAGCGAAGAGTCCTGGGACGCGGTGGTTTTCTTCTGCGAAACAGTCGTCTCGCAGAAGGAGGCTGCGGAAAGGGAGAGGGAGATCTCGTCCACTCACCCGGCCCGCAGCAGGCGCACCGGGCGTCGGCGGAGGGCGGACAACGCCCTCTTCCAGCCCCCCTAAATGGGTCCAGGGGCGACGGACTCGGGGACGTCCATCGCCCCCCACACATCAGGACCCGAGGTGGCGGCGCGTAATATTCCACGTGCGCCCCTGTTAGACGTCGCGGGGGGAGTCACACACCTCACTCCCCCCCTGACCCGACGAGGCCCGCAGCGGCGGGTCGGCACCAGTCGGGGGTTGCGGAAGGTTCGTACGTTCCCGCGACCCCCGGCGTAGGTGTGAGATGGAACACCGGGGTGGTTTTTAGTCAGTAAGAGTCTGACAGATCCCGCCGCCCGCCCCAGGGCGGCGGACATCCATGAGGATTTTCTACCCCGGAAACAAAAAAAAATGGTTCTGGTGGGCCGGTGACGGGGAGTACTCCCCAGAAGAGGGCCCGGTGACGGAAAGCCGCGGCGGGTTCACGGATGAGTGCTAACGCGTGCCCGTGTTCCCGCCGTAAGCGGCAGAGGAGGACACCGTGGAGTTTTAGTGGGTTAGAGTCCCACATAACTGCACTATCTCCCCGTGTAGTGCAGAATGCATACATTTCCCCACATTATAAAAAAAAAGAAAAGGTTTGGTTAGGTTGGGTGATAGTTTAAGAGATATGATTTTTTTTTAATTTTTGGGGAAATTCTTCGGGGACATCTTTAAAAATGTATGTCTTTTTTCGACCAGCTCTTTTGTTGTTTTTTTTTTGCAATGGGACCATCATGAAATACCCTTCCATGATTTTTGAGTTGAGATAAGGAGTTCGTGTAAAGGGCGGCGAATGTATTTTTCGTCCGGAGCGGCTAAATAGCTAGATGGCCCTGTTGACTATTATACCTACTGCTAATTTTCATGAAAAAAAAATATGATTTATTAATTTAATTGTTCAATAAAAAAGTTTGATGGCTTTTGATGGCTAATTTTGAGGCTGGAATTTGATTATAATAGCAGACAGATGTTGAATCTCTAACATATAAAAAAGTACAACATTAGTCGCTGAGTTATCAATTCAGAAGTAAATATATTTATCGGTAGCTCTGTCTGAGTCATATTAATTTACGTTCATAAATTGACGCTGGTTTTTTGATATTATGTTGGATGATGAATTAATATAATAGAAGCTTAACAGCTTCTATTATATTATTTATTTATATTAACTCGATCGTTGCCTACATACAAAAAAGACTTTAGGTTGCAGATGCTAAAGAAAACTTTGTTGCTGCACTTATAATTTCCCTTTATTTACTTATATTGAAATATTTGTGTGTGTACGTGCACGATAGTGCACAGGTGACTGATTATGTAATGTGTGAATGTATGCTCCTGTGTTTTTAAATACCTCTATTTGATTGCTTTGAGAAGATCTTCAGTCGCTTGGTAACTTAACTTTACTTCAGACTTTATTATTCTTTTTTGCTATTACTCAAAGAAATCTGATAAATAGTTCAAAACTTCTAAACAATGAATGACCAGACCACGCGCTAGTAATAAAAACGCGATGAACAGTGGACGTGCATCATGCGAACTTGCGTGACATATCGGTAACTAATTATTTTTACTGCAGATCAAAGAAATAGTTGAGAATTTGAGATTATTCTCGACTCATTAAGGTCTGATCTGATGTCTCCAAATAAGATTGACACCAATAGTAAATTACATTAAGATAAGTGTGACTCATGTAGTCTATTGAACGCCGTGCATTAATACATTAGGTACAGCCGCCAGCACATCAAGCTACTACAATCTGTCAAATTTCTTTAATAGATTTTCAACTTTATCGCTGAAGCATAAGGTTCAAAGTTGATTGGGAAAATTTTACAGTTTCGGGTAGCTTGATGTGCTGGCGGTCACACGTAGATATCGTATAGGTACTTTCATAGCTCGTGTGACTTAAAATTTAGGGAAAAACTGATTTTTTTTTGCGAGTTCAGGTTTGGTCCTTTAGTAAAAGTTGTTCACAATGATGAGTACATTGACCTCTTAAGAGGTTGTTGGTGTTTTTCCAATAGGTAACCCTGTAAATACTGAGGTAGTTTATTGGCCGGCTGTCGAACAATCAGCTGCAACCCGATTAATGCGCTACTCATACTGGGATATTAATGGACTACTCAGTTTAAGTCACAGAAAAGCGTGACTTATGTAAATGCGGGTTTAGGTAGTGCTATAAACTACATTTAGTATGTCATCGAACAGCAGAAGAGCATTGAGATTTTTCGAAAACTGAACAGTCTTTGAGTAAGTACCTAAAGATCATAATTATGCAACTGAGAAGAACTTTGGCAGGTATTAAGGCAATTATTTAGAGTAATATCATCACAGGCACGTAAAATGCAGATGAAAATAAAATCTATATGTATATAGGTAGGCAAAAACGGCTGGAACGATTTTTATGATCTTTGATTTGTTAGATTTGTCTCCGCCCCGAATAGCAGAAAAATAATACGAAAAAAATATGAAGATACACACACACATACATTTTCTAAGGAATGGCATTTTTGATGATATGCATTGACTGATTTCGATAATGATTCTGAGCAGGGCCGTCTTCAACCTATTGGAGGCCCTGGGCACATAAGGATCACGGGGCCCTTGAGGATATAAGAGCTAATAAGAGAAACATACTCATATTTCATAACTGGGGGGCTAGAAACTCATTGTAAAACGCACTGCAAATCACTTAGTTTTTCACTAGCGGCGCCCCGCTGTTTCACCCGCATAAGTGTTGATTTCGTAAGAATATCAGGATAAAAACTATACTATGTCCTTCCCCGGGACTCAAACTTTCTCTATACCAAATTTCACCTAAGTCGGTTCAGCGGTTTAAGCGTGAAGAGGTAACGACAGACAGACAAACCTTCACATTTATAATATTAGAATGGAAGTATGGATTGAATCGGGTACTAATAATGCGAAGAATGGAATGGCGGCTGCAAAGAATGTTTTTTTATGAGAGCAGGCCGGGGCCCCCGAAGATCTCGGGGCCCTGGGCACTTGCCCAGAGTGCCAAATGGAAAAGAGGGGCCTGATTCTGAGCAGTACGCAGTTCGCCCGGGTCAGCTTGTAAATCAATAAATTGTAAATACGCATGAAACACTCGTCCCACTTTTTATGCTAGAGTGCCAACACGATGTTGTCAAGAACAGCTCATGATAGATATTAGATAAATAAGAATTTAACGGAATTATTAACAGTTTTAACGCATCTGCCGCATTTTCTACGTTGACTGGATACAGTTAAGAGTGTTCAAGATTTCAAGGAATCTGTACATTCTCAAATCTCGAGGCCATAAACATAATTCAGATTTGCGAATAACGCCCAGTCAGTTCACACAACAATTTATTATTTACTAACAGCGCCCAGCGGTTTCACTCGCATAAGTGTCGAGTCCGTGGGAATATTGGGATAAAACCTATTCTATGTCCTTTCCCGGGACTCAAACTATCACTATACAAAATTTCATCTAAATCGGTTCAGCGGTTTAAGCGTGAAGAGGTAACAGACAGACACACTTTCGCATAAATTATAATTTAGTATGGATTATTTTCAAGTTCACACCACGCTTCTAAACATATCACATAGTTATAGGAGTGACAATAAGATCGAATGTTATTTATTGTTGACAAAACACAATTCACGCTATAGAACAACCAATAACGCATGGTGAATTCTTGAAAGAGATAGAATTGAAGAGAATGTCAATAGAACAAGCAATTCAATATTGCACGTGCATTTAACAGTACCTACAAACCTAGGTAAACTCGTAACAATTAGTGAATAATTCAACAGAGCGCTAAGGAAGCCCGCGAAACCCAAATTTTCTTACGTTTTTTGCTATTTGCACTTCAGTATCCGATTCTATGTTGATAATGTTTGTTACGGTCGCGAATCACATATAATACATGTATTCATACAATACTCATCAACACAACTCTTGAAGTTCGTAATAAATTCTTTTGAAAGATTATTTCATGAAATCATGACATTCGAGGCCAATTTATTCTAACTTAAGGAGCTGTGTTGCTGATTCTAATGACTATGTATAATTCTGTAAATACATATTTGTTATGGTCGTCAATATTTTGATCAATATACAACCTGTTGCTGACCTGCAAATTGCGAAAAACTTAAGAAAATTAGAATTTCGAATCAGTTTAAATGTACCTACATATTTAGGGTGGGCTACCCTAAATATAATATATATATATTTAATAATATATATATAAGATTCTTAATTACTCAGTTGAGTGAAAAGAAAAGAAAATTGAACAGACCCTTAGGGTACGCCGAGTCGATTTAAGGCGAAAGCGCCAGGGTAGCCCACAAATTATTTTTTTTACGTTTTTTGCAGTTTGCTGGTCAGTATCAAGTTGTACGTTGATTAATACATGATTCGTGGTCGTAACAAATATGTATTTAAAGAATTATAATCATTAAAGTCATCAACACAACTCTCTAAGACCAAGTAATCCCACAGAATGACTATTTCATAAAAATCTTGACATTTTGGGATTATACTAACCAAACAAGTTGTGTTACTGATTCTAATGATTATGATTCTGTAAATACATATTTGTTACGGCCGTGATTCATATATTAATCAACGTACAACTTAATACTGACCAGCAAATTCCAAAAAACCTAAAAAAAAATGAATTTCGCGGGCTACCCTGGCGTTTTCGCCTTAACAAAAGCTTCCGACTCTGTCTAACATCCGTCACTGATTTCTTTAAGACAGCTGTTAACGTAGTAGTAGTAGGTGCCCGTGGATAAATAATAACAGCCGCACAGGTCGATCGATCAGGTTAAGCTACGCTTGTCGCGGTTAGTCTGTGAATGGGTGACCATCTTTACTATACCGTGACCCCTCCGTGCCTCGGAAAGCACGTTAAGCCGTTGGTCCCGGCTGTCATTCGTGAATCTTTGACAGTCGTCACGGGTGTCAGAAGTCCGAAAGTCTGACAACCAGTCTTACCAAGGGGTATCGTATTACCTAGTAACTGGGTTGTGGAGGTCAGATAGGCAGTCGCTCCATGTAAAATACTGGTATTCAGCTGCATCCGGTTAGACTGGAAGCCAACCCCAACATAGTTGAGAAAAGGCTAGGCAGATGATGATGATGCTGTCAACGTAGTCTTTACAATATGGACACAATCCTCAAAGTAAACGCTAAACGCGCTAAACGCTTAGGATATCTAAGAACATTGCCAACGACGACATTACAGAAATGTTAAAGAAGATGAGATTGATAGTTTTTGTTTTTATTTCAAGTAGGTATTGTTTCTCTTTAGCTAAAGCATAATGACCAGTCCATGACATTCCCACTGCTGGAAGACAGGCTATCTCTCTGTGAGAGGGAGTAAATCCACCACGCGGGCCCATTTGGTTAGTGAAAGTTACTTGTCTTCGAATTTTTGTTCTAGGACATTGTTTCTCCTAGTGATATTTTTATAATACCTATGTATTCTATTCTGTTATAATAATAAATCATACCCCATTGAAGTTCTGGTCCCACTAGGGGCCCCTGGAATTCCAATAAACCTTTAATCAAAATGAATAGTTAGTAGGTATGTAAAGTTAGAACTGGATCTAGACATTTAATTTCTAGCCCATAGTAAAATGCAGTAGGTACATATAATATATCCAAGTCGTCCTGAAAACTGGATGTAGAAAGCCGACCGGTTGTCGCAACCATTATCAACATAATCACACATAAAAATAAGTCTATAAAAGAAAACGAAATAATTACCAGAATTTTCAACAAACACACTATAACTAAATTCTGATTCTTCAATAAAATAAAGTGGTACACGATAGATTAACCAAGTTATCTACGAAGGGTGAATTCAATAGTAATTGAAATGTACAAACCTCTTTAAATGAATCAAACTAACTCAATATCACTTCACTAGAACTAAACAGTCATTTTAAACAGAAAATACTTCGTGTGTTTGTTTATTGGTATCATTTATATAACGTCTGCGCGTGCGCACACCCCTGTTGCGTTTCTTTACTGCGCGGGCGCCCCGATGTGTAGCCACCGGGCTGCTGTGATAGGTGATAGCACTTGGCGTAAGATACAAGCGGAGCGGTTAGTAGTAAACATTTTGTCATTACATTGTGTGGTTGTTTACTATTGGGTAGGTTTCTAATGAGGTTATGCACCTAAATACGAATGAGTTTTTAATAAATAGAACAAGGGTGGTATAGATTTTGTATTTTCTTATACGTTCAGCAATGGAATGTATCTTTAGCCAATATAAAAAAATAGTCGATGAACCATTGGTTGGAGGCTACACATACGCTGGAACGCATATTAATTAATTTCGTTCCTCATTAATACGACGTTTTAATTACATTGCTATTTATCGCAACATGAGACCCGTCATCAACGCATAGTAAATGATTTATGTACCTACTAAATTGATGGATACGCGGTTAGATATACTCTATTTTTGTAGACCATGCACTGTCTAAATAGAGGAAGAAGAGAAAGAAGAACCTCTATTTGAGTTATATCAATTAGCTCAGCCTATCTTAGTCCACAGCTGGACAAAGGGGAGAGGCCTTTGTCCAGATGTGTACTGCGGTAGGCTGCGCCACCACACCCTGTCATCCGCCTTTTGCATTCAGTCTGTTCCAGCCACCTTCTTAAGGTTGTCGGTCCATCTAGCTGGGGGGCGTCCCTCACTACGTTAGCCGATACGCGGTCTCCTTTCCAGGGCTCGTCAGCTCCACCGGCCATCGGTCATTTGACAAACATAGCCTGTCACTTCAGCTTGCTTACAGCCGGTCGATTCTGTAAAAATCTCACCGTGAAAACAAGGTGAAGTGAGTTTGTTTTTGCTAGGAATTGACACTATTGACAGCTCACTCCACGCTCACTTCACCTAAGTTTTCACGGTGAGATTTTTACAGAATCGCACTGCTGTACAAGCTATGTCGGTAACTACGGTTCTCTTCCGGATAACTAAATTTCTGATTTAAACCGATCCGTATGATATGGGCTCTCCAATATAATAGAAATAGGGATAAATATCGCTGTAATAATTTATTTGTACCGTACCCCAAGTTCCGTTACATAAAGTGGCCTAGTGCAAGGGTTTTTTAACAAGTTCACTGCAACTACCTTCGCCGCAGTACACCGGGCATTTCTAATAGCCTTGATATTGGTGCATTGTCGTAGTCATTCTTATTTTCGTTACCAAAATTGCAGTGTTTTCGATGGTCATTAAATACCGGATTGGGTCCAAAGTTATGTTCTTATGAATGTTACCTATATAGGGATAGAGATTTAAAGATTTAAAAGATAAAAAAAATATTAAAAGATATGTATATTAATATGTTATACAATATTTATTTAAGTTTAAATATTTAGGGTTTAACGGTGGTTTTATCTCTGGGAGATTAATCTTACATGTTCATTGGGAGGCTCAGGTTCATCATTGTTAATGTCACGGGGAAAATTTAAGTAGTGCCCCTATTTCGGGTTTCAGGCCAGTCTAAATCTGCGGTTAATAAAAATCATGTGGTGATCTGGCGATGTCAGGAACTCAGGACCCGAATTTCGTAGTCGAAGTATCGTCGCACGCAAGTGATAAATCCTTAAATCCTGAAATAGAGTTTGAACGAAGTAGGTTTTATTGATCTCTTCTTAAAGTCTGATGTTTTTTAGACGAGCTGTTTTGTGATATTAACTTTTTGCGCCAATTTTTGTTTGAGCTTTACATACTTATGCAGATTCATCATCTTCTTCTTCTTCCTGTCCTTATTACATTTTACCTTTGGGCTGGTGGAAAATGATTTCACCTTGCATTTTCTCTTAGCTGTTAAATATAACATTATTTTGATTAAAATCAATTAATTCTTTATCCACTATCCATCCATTTTTTATTTGGCTCCTTTATCCATCCATCAACACTATGCAAATTCAGCATAGATATTTAATTAATAATTTTATCAGCAATCCTAATCTTTGTAATCCTAGACATAAATCAGTGCAAGGAGTTTATTTAATTCCCACGAGCAAGCATATTTTAAACATGGAAGGTATTGGAATGTTTTTAGATGGAGACAAGACGAACTAATATTATCCTTCTAAAACTTACCTTTTGAAACCGTAGGGTCACTCTGATACTTGGCATCTACTGATTGATGCTGGGAGATCCGGGCTAGGCATAGGGACCTACAGGGTGAATGCACTTTATTTTCGTATGTAGGTATGGCTATTATCTATGAATTAATAATGTTTCGGGTGGCAAGTCTGGCCATGTGTGGATATATAGATGGACAAAGATTCTCACTCAATTGACGAAGGTGGTGTGAGGTACCTCGTTCTCTCATCCATGATTGTAAATTTGCAGGGTAGACTAAGGCGAGATACCTCGGATATCTATGGAGATACCTATTGTGGAAAATTGAGGGATTTTGAAGGAGAAAGACGAGGTATTTGCGCAGTGGTGAGTCACTAAATTGGCTTGACAACATTATTTATAACACTGACGTCGTAGGTGATGCGGACGTGCAAACGTGCGAACGAACCCTTTTTGGTTTTTATTGGTTTGCAAAAGTCATGGAGAAATGGCACTATAAACATTGTAATCTAACCTTCCGCCACTGTTGTTGTAAAACAGTAGGCCATGGAATTATACGTCCTATAACATGATCTGTCAACTTTTATCATTGCTTACTGTGTGTCTACTGTACACACGTTTACGCTGTATGTGAATTTTGATAAGGAGCATCAGTTTGAAAATCTGAGTGACGTGGAGCAATGAATTGTCGCCAATTTCCATAATAAACGCCCTCTTGGACTCTGGGTGGTTTTAGTTTTACTTAGTTTGTTGATTTTGATGCACTTTATGCATGATGTTTTGGACGGTGCACGGTGTCGTCATTAGAGAATATACCACACCACCACTACCACCACCACCACCACCACCACACCACTACCACACCACCACCACCATACCACTTACTAAGTTTTTGGGAAAGGCTTGTGGCTAAGTATAACAGCCGCACGGGTCGATTGATCAGGTTAAGCAACGCTTGCCGCAGTTGGTCCGTGGATGGGTGATCATCTTTGCATATCAAGACCTCTCCGTGCCTCGGAAAACACGTTAAGCTGCCGGTCCCGGCTGTCATTCGTGGATCTTTGACAGTCGTTACGGGTCGTCTGAAGCCCGAAAGTTGTGGAGGTCAGATAGGCAGTCGCTCCATGTAAAGTACTGGTATTCAGCTGCATCCGGTTAGACTGGAAGCCGACCCCAACAGAGTTGGGAAAAGACTTATAGTCAGATGTTGACTTACTAAGTTTGTTATTCTATACTTTTTGTACAAAGGGACCCGGAAAGCCAGAAATCGCAAACCTGACGTTGTAGTATTGTCATGCTGCCAATGTTAATGTACAGGTAACAGGTACTGTGGTAATGGCCCCGATTTACGAGTGGTCTTGGGTTTGAACCCAGACAGGTGCTTAACTTTATGTAAAAATTTCATCAACAACGGCTCTCAAAAAAAAAAACAAAAAAAAATACGGTGAAGGAGAACATCATGAGGAAACCGGCATGTTCTAGAACCCAAAATTCGAAGACATCTAGGTACCAACCTGCACTGGGCCCGCGTAGTGGATTACGGCGTAGGTAGATCTTTAAGTGAGAGGTTTGTGTCCGCGGGAACATTATAAGCAAATTACAAAATCTGCCTATAATGTTGCCGCGAACACAAACCACATACATACATAATTATGTATATGTGCTTGATATTACGTCCTGATAACTATTATCTCCTGAAATATTTACACGTGTCTGCTTCTGTTACGTATTATAAATTGCATAAAATATTGCTGATGACTGTTTAAAATGACCAATAATGAATACTTCATTGTTTTAATAAATAGCGCGGGAAAAACATGTCATTTAAAATTTACGATATATTGTATTAGGTCATAAATAAGTCTCATTTTATATGATGATATATATTATGACAAGAGAAAATATTCATGTTCTAGTTTTTTTCCAACAAGCTTTTGCCCGTGGCTTCGCCCTCGTGGTGGTCGGAAAGTATTCCACGTGAAAGTACTACCGCGATTAAAACTTAGAGAAGTTTTAATCACTGTAGTACTTTCACGTATGATGGCTTATATATAGATGGCTTATAACCTGGATTAACACAGAGGTGTTAATCCAGGTTATAAGCCATCTGTGAGTCAATGTCAAATGTCATCCAAATCTGTTCAGCCCTTTTTGCTACAATCCGGAACATACATTCAGATAGACAGCCAAACGGACATTTCTAAAAACTACATTTTCGGCATCAGACTCGTTTCCACGCGTCGGTAACAAATACTTTTTTTAACCGACTTCAAAAAAGGAGGAGGTTCTCAATTTGGATGTTTTTTTTTTAATTGCTGAATGGGCTCGTTTTTGACCTCGATCACGCCTGATGGAAAGCGATGGATGAGGTCTATGATGGAACGAGCGTGAGGCCAGGCACTGGAACTCTCACGCATCGACGAAACACAGCAGGCTGCTTGACGTCGGTGGTTCTTTTTTTTTTTCATTAATACATTTTATTATACTTATTTTTCAATAAAACAGGGTTGAATAAACATTGGTATCTTCCAAAATATCTGTATAAAAACTAGGTAATTTATGTATAATGCCCATGCATATTAATTTAAGGATTAATGTGTAAATAAAAAGATGACTTCTTTAGCAACTAGAGTGACGAGCTTATTTATTTATGTAGCATCACACAACTCAGATATGTAAGAGTCATTTTTATCTTCAATCTTTTTTAACAGACGTAAGAGTTTGACGTAGCTAAGTAAACTAGGTACCGTATAATATATGTGATGGTGAAACTTTATTGTACATCTGTTGGGATGCGATTCCACGTGTACAAAGAGCACTTTTTGATGGGCTTTGATTCGGAATGACTTACTAATTTTCAGCTGCATACGATAACCATAGAAACCCTTAGATATTATTCTACACTGATTCAGCGCCAACTACTGCCCAGCGTTCAGATTTATTTAGGTATTTAAAATTTTCACACAAAAATAGGTACAAAGGTGGACAGCCCAATAAACATTTACGACGTTGAGTAGACGTGTTGGTGGCAACTTATTGTTATTTAGTATAATCGTATAAATGTCATAAGGACGTTTACTCGACGGCATTAGGGCCCATTTTATTCAACTTAAGGCGCTAAGAGTTTCGTGTAACAGTCATATAAATACCTTCTTAGTCGCATAGTAGTCATATACACGTCGGCGATTTGACTACATGTCATGTAATGATAGCTGTTGCGGCGTGTATTCGACTTTGTGTCACACAATATGACTTTTATATGATGTAATCGTTGTGTTATTGTCATTTAAAGATGATATTGAACGAATTATTATAAAATATTAATTTAATTTAGCAGTGTTTTTGACAGCTGAGTTAATATTGCATTTTTTCTGTTATTTGAGGTGATAAAACCATTTCATCAGTTGTAAACTATTGTGCAATCAAGTTTACTGATTAATGTGGGGTTATTTTGTAACAAAATTTTAATGCGCTTTTAAAATTTTAAAGTCTTCACATATTTTTATTAATAATTTATTATGTAATGCGTTATAAGACAACTATATAACTTCCCGACCTATAAACTGCGAGTTCATGTATTAAATGTTTACGCCATGATAGTTAGAAATGGTGGAAGTGGTATACAAGGTTATTATAAACCTTTAATATGAGTATTAATTAAATAGCGGTCGTATTATCATGTTTGTGATACTTTAGGATGTATAGAGGTCGTTCGTAATACTTATATTCGAATTATATTATATAATGGTTACAAATACTACGTTTAAACAATTATTATCCGTTTAGCAAATGTTTAAAAGGTAATTATATGACAAAATTGACAGTATTATGACGTTTATACTACGAAAACGTTTACACGACAAAAAGTTGTATATGAAAGTTTTATAGATGTCGTCGTAGACGCTATTATATGACGATTGTAAAATAAAATCGAAATAACGTCTATATGACATTATTATACGACAAAAAATGTATATGACTATTCGGACACATAACGCACCAGTACATGACGAAAAGTTAAAAAAATTACTGTAAAATAACTTTAATAAGACTCAAGGTTATATAAATGTTTGATTATATGACAAAAATGTTTGCTGGGAGGGTACAAAGGGCGGAAGGTACAAAGGGCTTTAGGCATTCTGTACCAATTAACCAAGGGTGGTAAAGAGATTAGATGGCAAGTGCTGATTTCTTCATCATCAGCGTAAAGCAGTCCGCTGCTGAAAACTAGCCTCTGTAATCTTGGACAAGTTTGTCCGATACTCGACTACTCTCATCCCGATGCCACCGTCTGGCGGTATCGGTGAACATCTTTGCTCCGCCTAACCTGAAGGACTCAGGTTCCGCAACCGTCTTGCAAACTCCTGGTTCGACGATCACCGTTCCGCCTACTCTGAGTCGCAGACTCCTAGACCTTCCCTACGATTCCCGATTCGTAGTGCGGTAGGCGGTCATTGGTTCTAAAGCGAGTTGCTCGCATAGCTGAGCAAATTTTTCATACTTCTGTTCATAGTTTGCGGTCTGCACACAAGTATGAAAAACTACATCAGCTTTGCGAGCTAAGCTAGACTAACTTAGCTTATAGGATACCTTCTTTCTTTGACGTTTTTGAGTATTTTTTTTATCGTCATTATTTGGGAAAAGGCTAGGCAGATGATGCGTCAATCAAAATTAAAGGTATTTTTGACAGATTGAGACTGATAATTTTGTGAACGTTCTTAAAATTACGAGAATTGCCCCTCTGGTGGAATGACAACTCACTTCAGATAAGTTTTCACAGTGAGATTTTTACAGAATAGACCAGCTGAAGTCGACTGACTGATGATGAGTCTGCAAAGTGTGTATGAATTGAAGCGTGACTTATTGATACAAGGAATTCCTCTTTCAGCTGAAAGCAAGCAATTGTTACATATACTTACAGTTACGTATATCTACTGTTTAATATTAAACTAGTTTTTGAGGTTAACTGCATCGTTGGCCAAGTGGTTGCAAGCGCTACTGAGCATGAGGTCCTGGGTTCGATTCCCGGGTCGGGAGAAGCGTAGCTTTTCCATCTGGAATTTCTCAGTAGCAGCGCGGTGTCTGGATTCGTGCGCGTTTGATGGCAATTAGCTGGCCCCCTGTTAGATGGGACTTATACATGACTGGTGAAAAGTGAGACTGGGTGTGTAATGTAGGTATTTACTCAGGGCCGTCT
This sequence comes from Luperina nickerlii, assembly GCA_963855955.1. Classification (NCBI taxonomy): domain Eukaryota; kingdom Metazoa; phylum Arthropoda; class Insecta; order Lepidoptera; family Noctuidae; genus Luperina; species Luperina nickerlii. Next base: position 10,725,679 of record OY979682.1, read on the forward strand.
TTACCCAGGAATGCAAGGGGTGCGTGGCACCCGGGCGCCAGGGTCTTAGGGGGCGCAAGCCAATCCTTATACCTACACGTACCATGCGTAAACCTTCTCTAAATTGAAATGAATAAAAAACTACTTACGACTCAAGTCAAGATAGATTGACAAATTTGACTATAGCATACCTATCGAATTGAAAGTTGATTACAAAACAGACAATATCTCAAAAAAGATTGCAGATTTTAAAGCCAGAAAAATTAAATTTGATATTTGAAAATGTACCTAATTTTATTGTAGAGTAAGTATTAAATAAAAAAATAAAACACAAAAATTGGGGCGCAGGCTGATTTTCGCACCCCGGCGCCCAATATGGTTAAGACGGCCTGTATTATATTTACTAAAGGTACCTACACTTCTGCCCAACCCATTGGGGAATACAGGCGTGATGTGATATAGTTTTTGATGTCTTTTGTTTACGTTTTTCTCACATGTTTGTTACGGGATATGGAAAACGTTTAAATATTTATGTTCCTCAGGGGATACTTGTCAGAGCGGTGAATGCTTATGCGAATCCCGCACCCCCGCCCCCCGGCCATAGGTAGAGAGGTGGAACACCGCGGTGGTTTTAGCCGGCAAGAGTCCGGCATGCTCCTCTGTCATCCCCCCGATGGAGGAAGTCCATGAGGAGTTCCACAGCGCACCAAAAAAAGGGGATATATGTCAGGAAGAATGTGTTAAGGATCAAGCGGGTATTCAAAATATTCGCCTTTTTTATCGTCCACTTCAATCAATCTGCCTAGCTTTTTCCCAACTATGTTGGGGTCGGCTTCCAGTCTTACCGGATGTAGCTGACTACAATATTTTATATGGAGCGACTGCCTATCTGACCTTCACAACCCACACCGTGGGTAACACGATACCCCTGGTAAGACTGGTTGTCAGACTTTTTGAGCTTCTGACTACCAATAACGACTATCAAAAATTTACGAATGAGAACCGGGGTAACTGGCTATAGTATAATTATTATCGTCTACTTATACCATAGATATATGAAAGAAAAATACGTACGCAAAATACGTGCATTGACGTGGAGTTGCGGACACCAGCCCGTATTACCTATATGAAAGAAGTTTGTTTTTCTGTGACACTTAGGTACCTTTGAATTTCAACTAAGTTTAGGTAAGCGGTGATAGATATTGGTGCCGATTCTGTTGTTCACAAACTAAACTAAATTTAAGATCAGTGCATTTTTTCTTCCTATTTCTTCAAGAAAAGTTTAGTTTAGTCCTGTCAAATTAATCAGCGCCTGACTTTAATTGACGTAATTTTAGTAGGCAAGTTTTTAATCACGTCTAAACTTGTATGGAGTAGTGACAGGCGCTGATTAATTTGACAGGACCAGTGTTGGGCATCAATCAATTAATTTGTCAATTATCTTGTTAATTGACTAAAAAAGTAATTGCAATTAAATTAATTACAATTAAATTAATCGCAATTGAACTTTTAATTGCACCTTGCAATTAAATTAATTTGACTAACGTATGTCAATTGCAACTTACAATTAAAATAATTGCAATTAACTTTTTTAGTTGTTTTATAAAACAATTAAAACTAATAATTAACTTTATGTATTAAAATGAAATTAGTAATGATTTAGGAAAATTAAGCTGTTGAGAGTGTTGTCGAGTGTTGTTGAGTGTTGTTGAGTGTTGTTGAATGTTGTTGAGTGTTGTTGAATCTTGTTGAGTGTTGTTGAGTGTTGTTGAGTGTTGTTGAGTGTTGTCGAGTGTTGTCGAGTGTTGTTGAGTGTTGTCGAGTGTTGTCGAGTGTTGTCGAGTGTTGTTGAGTGTTGTTGAGTTTTGTTGAGTGTTGTTGAATCTTGTTGAGTGTTGTTGAGTGTTGTTGAATGTTGTTGAGTGTTGTTGAGTGTTGTTGAGTGTTGTCGAGTGTTGTCGAGTGTTGTCGAGTGTTGTTGAGTGTTGTTGAGTGTTGTCGAGTGTTGTTGAGTGTTGTTGAGTGTTGTCGAGTGTTGTCGAGTGTTGTCGAGTGTTGTTGAATGTTGTTGAGTGTTGTTGAGTGTTGTTGAATGTTGTTGAGTGTTGTTGAGTGTTGTTGAGTGTTGTTGAGTGTTGTCGAGTGTTGTCGAGTGTTGTTGAGTGTTGTTGAGTGTTGTTGAATGTTGTTGAGTGTTTTGGGTGTTGTTGAGTGTTGTTGAGTGTTGTTGATCACAACAAATCACAAAAGACGTTAAGCCGCGTCCCCACTAGAGCCATGCGGCTTAACGTCTTTTGGCGCGAAAACTGTTTGACGCGCTAAAATAAGAAAAAAAAAGACTTATTTTGTTGGTTGACGTATTTTGTAGAAACAATTTTCTTGGTAAAGTTTAAAGTTTGGCGGTGTAAATCACAAGTTAAAATAAGTGATTCCAGTGACAATTATAGCAATTTATTAACAACAACTCCACAAGTGTAGTATAAAGCAGTATATATCACTCAAATCAAATCAAATCAAATCAAATTTGATTTGATTTGATTTGATTTATATATCACTCGAGGGTAAGTACAGATTACTCCCCTTGGTGAATAAATAGCTATTATTTTTATGTATAACAATGTTGCATTGATAAATATTTCTACAGCGTAGGTATACTACCTGGAACCACACGGGTATATTGTATATTTATATATACCGGCTTTATATTATACAGCAGTATTTTTTAATTGTTATTTTTAATTAAAATTAACAAAACAATTGAAAATTAATTAATTGTTAATTGTTACTAATACAGTTAACAATTAATTAATTGTTAGTTGTAATTTTTCACAATTACAATTGATTAATTGTTAGTTGTAATTTTTCACAATTACAATTGATTAATTGTTAATCTTTAATTGTTCTTGCAATTAAAATTTGCCCAATTCTGGACAGGACTAACGTAATGAAACAGAAAGAAAAAGATGCACTGTACTTAAATTTAGTTTAGTTTTCGATACTCAATCGTTTATTACCTACAGCAGGCTTTCTTCATGAGGTGGTTTTATTATTGCTCTCCATTGATTTGTTTTAAAAGTAATCGTGGCGTGGCACCTGGTGCGTATTCAATGGTAATACGCAAATACCATAGTAGGCACCTACATACCTATAATATTTTGATTTATTATAAGCTACCATCGACATATGAATTAAAAACATCAGATACTTTTACGTAATCTGAGATGAATTTGCTTTAAAATATGTTGCTGTTGCATTTGTCAATTGTTCAAAATAATTATTCTATAAACAGTCACTTTAGATTAACCGCCAATAATCATTAATGGTATTGTTGTTTTAAGCTGTAATAGTATCATGCTAGCAGTAATTACATTGCAAAGCTTAATTATATAGGTACATGTTTTTTTTTTACTTAGAGTTGATTTTTCCAACGCAAGATAATTTTATCCGAAGAAAATTTTTGAATTTTTGACAGTTCTTCCAAACAAAAACTGTCAGACGTCAATTTTATTCCTTGAATAAAAGTTATCTGGCGATGGAAAAATCAGCCCTTAGTAGGTTAAGTACTGTAACACTATCCCACTGCTGAGTAAAGGCCTCCCACAAATCCTTCTAGGCATCCTTTTCTAGAGCCACCTCGATCCAACTCTTGCAGTACCTACGCATCTAGGTCGTCAAAATAATTATGAAAAAAAAAGAATCTTATCAATTGTGCTAAAGGCTCCTTCAAACAGACGCGACACGCGATAAAAACGCGCGCTGCGCCTGTTTGCAGGAGCCTTAACCATGGCAGCGATTTTAAGGTATTCTAAAAATCGATTTGGATCCGCTGTGAGCTTTACATACTTTAGCTTACTTACTATAGGAGAGTCCAAACATTTACGTTATATTTCTATCAGCGAAACCCTTTCCTAAATATCGTAATATATCTATTTACTTACGACGGCCACAAATGCACCTTAATAGCGTAACACACTATCACACTTAATCAGAAACATTTTGAAGGATATTGATAATCCATTGCTTCATATGTTCGCAAAAAGTGTCTGCTCAACAACGTAAACAACGCAATGAATGTTGTTGAACTGTCAAAATGAAACCCATTGCTACTGATAGCGTGTTACGCAATGACCCCACTGGTCAGAGACAGAGTCAGAGTCAGTTTTCAGCACTTTATCAAACACTAGCTTCTGCCCGCGACTTCGTCCGCGTGAAATTTCTTGTTACTCCGACCCACCCCGTCGCATCGCATCGCCTGCCCGCGCTATTACTTCGTTTTTGCTTAGCGTTCTTTCTGACTTTTTTTCTTTTTGCTCGGCTCCTAAAGGTCATAGCGTGATGTTAAATAGCCTATAGCCTTCCTCAAGAATTGGGCTATCAAATGCAAAAAGAATTTTTCAAATCCGACTGGTGGTAGTTCCAGAGATTAGCGCGTTCAACCAAACAAACAAACTCTTCAGCTTTATAATATTAGTATAGATATTAGTACTGCCGCAGTAAGTGAAAAGTACGTATATCAGCCAAAAATTTAAAGAAAAATAAACCTTACTGAACAAAAATGGCGCCATACATTAAGGCTCATTTTTCTCTATAGCCTTTCCTCAGATGCGCCCCTTTTACTTACGGCGGCAGAGTGAGTATAGAAATGTAAGTGTGTATTTATTTATTGACTAGCTTCTGCCCGCGACTTCGTCCGCGTGAAATTTCCTGTTACTCCGACCCACCCCGTCGCATCTTATCGCCTGCCCGCGCTATTACTTCGTTTTTGCTTAGCGTTCTTTCTGACTTTTTTTCTTTTTGCTCGGCTCTTAAAGGCCATAGCGTGATGTTAAATAGCCTATAGCCTTCCTAAAGAATTGGGCTATCAAATGCAAAAAGAATTTTTCAAATCCGACTGGTAGTTCCAGAGATTAGCGCGTTCAACCAAACAAACAAACAAACAAACTCTTCAGCTTTATTATATTAGTATAGACTTTCCTAAATATCGTAATATATCTATTTACTTACGACGGCCACAAATGCACCTTAATAGCGTAACACACTATCACACTTAATCAGAAACATTTTGAAGGATATTGATAATCCATTGCTTCATATGTTCGCAAAAAGTGTCTGCTCAACAACGTAAACAACGCAATGAATGTTGTTGAACTGTCAAAATGAAACCCATTGCTACTGATAGCGTGTTACGCAATGACCCCACTGGTCAGAGACAGAGTCAGAGTCAGTTTTCAGCACTTTATCAAACACTAGCTTCTGCCCGCGACTTCGTCCGCGTGAAATTTCTTGTTACTCCGACCCACCCCGTCGCATCGCATCGCCTGCCCGCGCTATTACTTCGTTTTTGCTTAGCGTTCTTTCTGACTTTTTTTCTTTTTGCTCGGCTCCTAAAGGTCATAGCGTGATGTTAAATAGCCTTAGCCTTCCTCAAGAATTGGGCTATCAAATGCAAAAAGAATTTTTCAAATCCGACTGGTAGTTCCAGAGATTAGCGCGTTCAACCAAACAAACAAACTCTTCAGCTTTATAATATTAGTATAGATATTAGTACTGCCGCAGTAAGTGAAAAGTACGTATATCAGCCAAAAATTTAAAGAAAAATAAACCTTACTGAACAAAAATGGCGCCATACATTAAGGCTCATTTTTCTCTATAGCCTTTCCTCAGATGCGCCCCTTTTACTTACGGCGGCAGAGTGAGTATAGAAATGTAAGTGTGTATTTATTTATTGACTAGCTTCTGCCCGCGACTTCGTCCGCGTGAAATTTCCTGTTACTCCGACCCACCCCGTCGCATCTTATCGCCTGCCCGCGCTATTACTTCGTTTTTGCTTAGCGTTCTTTCTGACTTTTTTTCTTTTTGCTCGGCTCTTAAAGGCCATAGCGTGATGTTAAATAGCCTATAGCCTTCCTAAAGAATTGGGCTATCAAATGCAAAAAGAATTTTTCAAATCCGACTGGTAGTTCCAGAGATTAGCGCGTTCAACCAAACAAACAAACAAACAAACAAACTCTTCAGCTTTATTATATTAGTATAGATTTTGTAAAGTGGCCGTCGCGAGAAGGCGTTTAGATGAAACAACCCACATCGTAGAATGATGCTGAACTTACTTTTACAAAATAACGTTCCTTTAAAACCTGAAAGGTGCATACACGATTCCGTGTAGGTATACCTACTTATATTTTAAATGAGTTACTTCTTTTGTTATTGAACTTTCATTAAGAATAGGCAAAGGTTAGGTAGGTATTCGTATTCTATCTTAGCCAGAATTTATTTAAATAATTGTTTTAAGTTACGGAAGATCTTTTGCAATACTTTCAAGTTTGTTACCACTGTTCTATAACTTCACGAGAACAATTTAATAATTTTTTTTTTGTTATAGCAACTTTTTTACAATAAAAGGCAGGAGAATTATTACAAAGGATAAGAATCTAATGTATTTCATTTTCCTGGTTGAATACATCAGAAAAAATAATTAATTTGAATGATTTTGTTAATTGGTGCCAGGGACACGACTATGCGTGTTAATGTATATCTACCTGCGCCTTTGTTGAAAATTACAGAGTAAAACCTCAAAGGCTGGTTAAATTTTTTTTGAAGGTGTTGTTGTTGGTGGATGGGTTGGTTGCTTCGGGTGGTGGTGTTACCTAAATAAATAAAATAAAAAACGTTTAATCGTGTCGGATGTTTTATTCTGTACTAAATTAATTGACTAAAATTCACTAACAAACAAAATGAAAAGGTAACAGCACGTTTGTTACAGACTGCCCGACTTGGCTTTCTTAATATTATTATGAATATTTTTATTTTCGCATTTATTTTAACCTATATTGTCCCACTGTTGGGAAAAAATCACGCATTAGCTAAAACGATTCTCTTCGATCTGTAAAGTTTACCTAAAACTCCACTCCACAATTTAATTTAATAATTGTAGATACGTAACACTAATGATAATAATATAATTTGACAAAAATAAATAAAACATTTTATAATTCACACCAGACAATCACTCATTGTAAATAAATATATTATAAATTATTACTTACACATAGCCAATTTATTTATTTTTATTATTAATTATCTAACTAAATAAATAACCACGACGTGTACATACATAATAATTATTGAGTGACAGATCTTTAACTTTATTTTCTATTTTCGTACCTGCTAATGGATTCTAAAAAAACCTCATCATGAAAACTTAGGTGATATGTGCATGAAGTGAGCTGCCATCCCACCAGATCCATAGGGACTGACACTAATTGACTTCACCTAAGTTTTTACGATGAGATTTTTAGATAGACCTGTTGATTTCTGATATTTATCATAGGGACTTTATCTGAATATTGCGAGGTCCAGTCTTACCCAGATGCAGCTAAATGTTAATGTTTTAATATTGTTATCCTCTCAGATTTGCCAATCTCAAGTTACATTAAAATTTTCTATAATTACCTATATGCGAAAATAAAAATACTAATATATTTTTATAAACGATTTAGCAATTAACATTGAGAAGGCAAGAACAAGACATTGAAGATATTCGGGAAATTATGTACCTAACTTCTTTTATATATCTGGTATTGATGTCATGAATCTACACACGTTTTACGGTAAATATTACGTTTCAAGGTTTTCTGTCTGAAGACAATTGATGCAAATGTAAGAGATAGTAAAACTATCTTTTTAAATGATTGTTTCAATTACAAGTCCTTTCACAGTTATTTTACATCTGATTTTGCATCACTTTCAAAATCACAGTGATCTTTATTATCGTTGAAAGGTTGTTCTCGGATTGCTGCCTGCTACTGACAAATCTGTCAAAATCACAATGACCTTTATTTATGTTACAATAGGGTTGCTATTGGATTGCTACTGACAGAGACACTTGTTTGACAACTAATTCTATGTTTCTCAGTATCTTAGCAACGACCGTAACCATTAACCTTATTTGACAGATTACCTTTTACAGAACCAATTTGACCCTGGATTTGCAGTAAACGAAATTACCCTGCGTTAATGTTAACTGTTAAATGTTCACATTAAACTTATCAATAAAATAAGCGTAAACAACGACTCGCTCGTTCCTTCGAAAGCTAAAATCACACATCAAATTGTAGTCTTTTACACTTTCTCTTAACATCAAATCTTTAACACAGCTGATATTAGGATTACCATTGCTTTAGGAAAACTAAATAGGTAGGAAATGATATGAAATGCTTAAAGCCAAGAGGAAATGTCTTGATGAGGCTTCCGAGTTTGATAGAGATGATCTTAAATAAAACTAATATTATGTACTATAATATAAAATACTCATAAGTAGGTTCGAGGAACTTAATTCTAGGTTAGGGTCGCTAAGTTACATGAAATGGACAGAAGTAATAACTTGTTTGACGATATATAGTTTTAATCAGCTAGTTAGGACAGAAGATGAACCATTTTACAGACAAATATTTTACTGAAATTCTGTAGACAAATATTTATTTAATTTATCGCGTTTCCGTTTGAAGAAAACGGTTAGTTATCTTACGCATATTTGTACCTATTCTGACACTATCAAAGTATAGGTAGGTACATGATTAAATAACCCTTTTTACAATGATAACACATGATATTTAGACTACTTACTTCCTCTCTTTTAGGTAAACGATAGGAGATACGTGTTGTTTTAAGAATCACAATAGGCTTGCTTTTAGATCTATCACTAAACACGGCTCTTGATTGTTTAAAGAATAACACAATAACCATGATATGAACAATATTCATTCCTCTGGCTTTATAAGCAACGAAATACTTTGTTTATGACCAACAACGATATAATAAAGAGGTTTAATAACAAACTTACAATATGTGTTGTTTATTGTCTGTGAAATTTTTATTAGACATTTCAAGGCGGGAAAAAGTAGGCACCTTACATTTTGAAAACCAAATAAATCTTCGTTTACCTAATAATAATATACAGCAATAAAAGCAGCAAAAAATAAAAGATTTGATAAAAATGTAGATTTTGATTGAGAAAAACTGATACAAAAGCGATCTTAACCTAATACTGATATTAACCCTAGAATGTTTAACCTATCAACAGTAAGATTAATTAACCTCATTCTTTGGAGTAACGTTTGTCCGAACATTTACAAGTCCATTCATTATATTTTAACAAAATATTAAAATAGCTATAAGTATTCATTGGCTGGGAGATTGTTATAGCTGGGTATCATAAATACCTACTACCTATTGGAATTGATTTGGGGATATATTTAACTGATCCTCTAAAAAACTTATTGACCCTCTCATGATGGACACTTTTTTAAATTAAGGAACTTCAAAAAACTTTTTGCGCTAATTATGCACACTTTTTAAAATAATTGAGCCTCTTTTTGACTTTCTGGCCTTTTCTCAGTTTTGTTGTAGTAATTTGGATACGGTGCCGCGGCAGCGACCGGCGAGCGCTAAATCTAAGTTGGTCGCAGTTACTTGACTATTAAGTATCTATTTTTGGACCCCGGAATTATTTGAGGTTCATAAAAAGAGGCGCAATCATAGTATATTGTACTGTTCAATAATATTTTTAGGACCGCAAAATGGGAATTATTAGAAGTTCGGTTAAATACATTCTATTGATTTTAAGGAAAACTGTTCCAGTGTTTGTCAAATTCGTACCTGGGTGGTTTAGTTATGTTAATTCACTGGAACTGGCATTAACAGGTAAGTACTTACCTTGTTATTGCGGGGTATGCCGTATGATGGGGTAAATGTGATGCTGGTTTAAGATCGCACTAATCAATTTCTGAGTCATTTTATGTTGTCATCATTAAAGAATATTGCCAAATTAGCCTGAAATTTCATTCGTATGGTCTTATCGCAGTGCCTAACTTACCCCAATATATTCTATTCTTAAAAAGTTGGATTTTTGTGCTGTAGTTAAAGAAACTACATATTAAAACAAATGTTTTCGTAAAAAAGGATTGGATTAAGTATTATTTATTAAATGGATACGAACATTAAATGCACTTACTTACCTTTGATGTACCCTTGAAAACATTAAATAGCGAGGGTGGGCTTCATTCCTATGAATCCAAAGTCCACTTGCATCACACATAACTAATTGCATTTAATTTTAGCGCTAAACGACTTCAAAACATCATTCTATTTTTATCAATCGATTAAAAATGACAGAGACAGAACGATATTTAAAAACGTTAACCGTTTAATGCATTTAGTGATTTGTAATGCAAGTGGGCTTGGCGTCCCGTCCTAACCAAAAGCTATCGTCGACCGGAACGCGCAGTCGCGCCGACAGAGGGTTCACTGGACGAAAAGTGAAATATGAACGCGACGATCGCTTTTAGGTTAGGTTAGCGCCTAACTTTCCATAACCAAAGCCTTTCCGATCGTTTCCTTTTCCCTCTGGCTTCCAGCCTCTTTTCTTCCACAATTTAAAGGATAATGTAGGTGTCTACCAATATATTTTTTATAGATTACCCTGCCATACCAGTCTCCAGCCAACTCTACAATAATCTCACACCCGACACGGCGAATGTAATCGAAACTGATCATAATATACTTTATAGTCCGTATTACTTTAAGACTAGGTTTTTAGACAACTTGTCAACAATCGCAGTATAATATACGTAGTTTCGACATTATGAAACATAGCAACATATATGAAATTGTAAAATTCCATAAATTAATCTAACATTATTATGTTTACGTCATTTTGTATTTGGGTTTGTGCAGTTGACTTTTTAAAGGCTTCTGCAGACAGGCGCAAGGCGACGGTGCGTCGAGCTTTGTTTTACTAGAGACGCGCGACGCGCGACGAAACGACGCGGCGACGACGCGCTGTCGCGTCGTGCCTGTCTGCGGGAGCCTTAAGTCACTTCCCTGGCGATTATTAAGATCAAGAGATAGCATAGAAATGGCGATAATAATATTTTTTAGATATTAATTTGACAGGGGAATGACTACATTGTCAGATCATAACATTTCTTAAGTACCTATAGGTAATACAAAATGACGGAGTTTTTACAAGGTCACAAATACTCTACCTAGCTTGTCTACGATGTAGGCATCACTACTTACAATTTTACTAGTTATTTTTACAAACAACTGACAGTGTAAAGTCAAACTTTATCCTTTTTTCTATCCAAATACAAAATGAAGCACACAGTGTTGCCGACTAGAAAATCAATCACAAAAGTTTCCTCTAAAACTAAAAATCACATATTTTGTTGTAAAGATTTACTTACATTTGGTTAGACAGCAATATGTTCTTAGGCACTGTTAGACCGTATGCAGACTGCAGTGAATGAATTTATACTATTTTTAAGGTCGTAAGCATTGTGTTTGGTGGTCAACCTACCTTATCAAACGGAATAAAGAATATGAATACCTAAATATATGATAAACTAAACTACTCAAAATCCCAATTCTCCGGTTAAAGGCAGTATATGATAATAATGTTACTATATAAGGCAAGCTAAATGTGAAATTGTACAATTAAAGTTTATTAAGTGTTGATGTGTAAATTATCCGTAACCATAATGGGTCATGTTGGATCCATTAGATTTTTACGTACCTTAGTACTTTATAATATTTATTCCATTTTTTTTACAGGAAATTATGGCGACAAAAAAACTTTTCAAGTACCCACTTACACAAAATGTTTAAATAGTTAGGTTATAAACAACCAGCACAATACTTACCGTACCGCGTACCTAATATAATATAAAACTGGCTAATAAACGTATCAAATCATTATAAAACGTCACACAGTCAACATGTCCTATGTCTACACACCTAGGTAATATTCTCTCATCGACCGGAAATATTACAAAGCTTGTAGCCTTGACGTGATTGGAAACTTTTGGTGCGGTTTCACTGTAAGTTTGTCCCAGGGAATAATTTCCCCTGTTAAAGTATAAGAAACAAAAATTACTTTTTTTTTTTTCAATCAGTTTTCTTATTAAATCATAACATGACGTCTGTACTGTCCGAAGTGTTAGGTAGTGGTGTGGGTGGTCTATGGTATACCCACATTTCGCCAGATAAGTCTCATGTGATAGGGCGAGCCTATTTAACCGAGCACAAATCCAGACTCCGAGCTGCTACTGAGCAATATCAGATGGAAAAACTTTGCCCGACGCGGGAATTGAATCCAGGAGCTCATGCACAACAGTAGCGCTTTCAACCAATAGACCAACGAGGCAGTCAATTAAATCGTCTACTTAATATATTTTAAGGGTACAGTAAACATAGGGCTATTAAATCAATAATGAACATTTGGTAGTGGTTACATTTAAACAAGGAAATATTGATGCATCAATTTGTAGGAATACCAAACACACACCAAAAGTTTCCTATCAGTCCTTAGGCTATGAACAAAACTCAAATAGATGAACTACATAATATTGTAATATCAGAAGCGATTCTTATTTTACGTTTTCTTTTCAAAAAAGCACGAAATACTTCACTGTTTTGACTTGGCCGTCCTTCACAACCAAAAATGCTTTAGCATTAATGTCTTTCTAAGTTAGTATTATTAGATGCCATATTTAGGAGAATCTTATAACATTGTAACAGTTAACAAGTCAAAAATATATCTTTGATATACTTATCTCAATAAGTTAATCAACTTAACTAGCCAGGAGAATGAGAGTTTTATTTAGTTTCTATTCAATAACATTTTTGCTAGTTAAAGATTTTTTTATAGCAAATTACAAATTGCTAAGCCATAAAAAGTCAAACATTGACCATTTTTACTCATATCTACTGTTTTATTTTCTACCTTTCAAGTTAAGCGAAGTCAGAACAGTGACGTAATACTTACAATACTATCAACGGTTTAATGTTCTTAGTCTGATGAATCTACGTTCTCAGTTTGTGCGAATTTCAGGAACACTTGCTCCAATGTCGTTTGACTGAAGCTGTACTCTACTATGTTTAGTTTTTCTTTCGCTGTAAATAAAACAATGTTATAATAATTATATGTGTTGTAATAATGTATAGTACTTCACATGTTACTTGTACAATTACTCTTTCCTGCAAAGGAAAGAGAAAAACTCATCTCCACTGTCACGCTCAATTAGAGCACTTAATGGCGCCCAGCATGGGACCCATAATAATCCTACTGCTTCTAATCTGGTAGAAAAACTAGCAAGTCCCGAACCAACAGTTTTATCTATGAAAAACTTAACCTCTCAACTATGTTCTTCCTCATTCCTGAAGACTAACTAGAGCCAAATTATTTTTGGCGCCCAGTATGGGACTATTAGATTAGCTTACGGTCCTTTATCTGTTGCGAATAACTAGCGATGCTTGAAACAATACGCTATGAAATGAAGAGCTTTACCCACTACACTAACCTCCCTTCCATACTACTGACAAACTTGAGCAACATTTTGTTTGGCGCCCAACGTGGGACCAGCAGTAAAACTTACCGTCCTCAATCTGCTGGAAACACCTGGCGAGGCTGGACACAGCAGACTGCGGCACGGAGAACACTAGCCTCTCCGCGAAGCTTTCTTCTAGGACTGCTGCCGGGAACATACGGCCAACTAGAGCTATCACCGCTTCTGAGTTTGCGCCTCCACCACCGGACTCCGTCCTGCAAGAAACAGGTTTGTAAGTTACGATAGCATAATTATTAAATAATAGTACATAGCTTTTGAATACTAAGAATAAAATGGTAATAATACTACTTCAATATCATCATACGACTACTTCAGGACACTTTTCCATAAATTCTATAATAATGCATCTAAGCTAGCCTGGTACTAGATTTTGATATCGGTATGTAAATGTATGACATAGGTACCGGTGATGCTGCAGTCTCGGCGGCGGCGGCGTGCCGGCGACAAGCGGCGTGTGTATGCTAGCGTCGACCGCCTCCGCCTCTCCCTCCGCTTCCGCGCACACTGAGCCTGCTCCCGACCCACCTGCCGAGAGAACAACACATGAATATTTGTATGTGAAAAAAAATTGCCAAGAATCAGGATTGGCCAAAAAATTAATGACTATTGATTTTATAAATACATAGATACCTAGATTGTTGAGAATGACTCTTTCAAAGGCATTATTTATGTTGAACACTTAGCAAAAATTAACTTACCTTCATCTGCTTCTCCTAGTGATGGCGAGTTTATATTCGATCTAAGCGGCGATGGTGACAGCGACTCTGACTCCATCATCTGATTATCGAAACAAAGAATAATTATTTTTAGGATATAAATTGTTACAATTTTTAATGGAATATTGTTGCCTATCGTGGAGTTTCCCTATTCAGGAAAATAAGTATCCGATGCAAAACTGTATTACTTACATCTAATCGAATAGTTTCATGTATTAATTACCTAAGTGAAATTAAAATAAAACTAACTTACAATTTATCTCGGGGCCCCAGTATGAGCACCATGCTATTAAAGAAAATGTCAATCGTAATGGGAAAAGATTGTTAATGTACTAACCTGTTTTTGATTACTTTGCCCAATCTTCATCTCCAACGTGTATCCCGCACCGTACAAATTCTTCAAATGTTGTGTTGAGCCAATACATCTAAATAAAACAAAAATTATATTTATAAGTGGTTTTTGGGATGAAGGCTCAATAATCGAAGCAAAAGTTTGTTTCAGTTACCTTAGGCCGCCTTTGACCATGATGCCGACTCTGGAACATAAAGCATCAGCCTCTTCCATGGAATGTGTCGTTAGTATAGCACCTTTTTTGCCCTGGAACAATAAATATGTAAGTTAGTTCACCACACGGACTTTTAATAGGGACAGTCGAAAGCTGTTGACAATTTTGGCTAGAAATTAACTTAAGGGGGAAGCGCTAAGGTAGCCTGCGAAATTCAAATTTTCTTACGTTTTTTGCAATTTGCTGGTCAGTATTAAATTGTACGTCGATGAAAATATGATTCGCGGCCGTAACAAATATGTATTTACAGAATCATAATCATTAGAATGGATGGAATCATAATCATTAGAAGGTGCCTGCCTGGGTTCGAACTCACTTATATATACTTGTATTTTTAACACGGCATAATACGAATTATTCTACGAGAGAAGAAGAAAATTACTTAGGTCAGGAGCCAAGAACGTTCAAATGTTTGCCTCACCTGGAAGCTAGCCAGGATGGTGTCCCAGAGGAACCTCTTGCTCCTCGGGTCCATGCCGGTGGAGGGCTCGTCCAGCAGCACGACGCGCGGGGAGCCCACCATGGCGAGCGCGAACGACAGCTTGCGGCGCGTGCCGCCCGAGCACTCGTCTGCGTTCTTACCCGCGTGCTCCATTATCTGTAGACCGTTTAGGTACGCGTCTACTATCCTGTGTACAAAACTAGATTGTTAATAGACTGAACCCGGGTCAATCGGCCGACGGATTTTAGCTCGCTACAATTATTTGAATGGCTTCACGCATCGTTTACACCATGGTTGCACCATGGTATGGGCGTAAACACATGAGCAATAAATCGCTTGGCGACTCTCGTCTTCGTGTTTCTGTTAACCAAAACGAGAAAATCATGCAAGGATATTTAAAATAAATGAGAAACATTTTTTTTTAGCATTCATGCATCTTTCATAACAAGCTTCATTGACCAAGGCACATTATAGTTAATCTACCGAGGAGTGTCCGCCTTGCTGACGCCCCGGATGGCGGCGTAGCACTCGATGTGCTCGCGGATGCTGACGTTTTTCCAGAGCGCGTCGTGCTGCGGGCAGTAGCCCAGCATCATGAACGCAGACGTCTGCGAGTCGTCGATGTTCTGACTGCCCAACATTACCTGCAAGAAACACACGTGTAACCAAATTGAGACCTCGAAACTACTTTCCATATCTGCAATTATGCAGAGATCTTAGACCTAGAGGTGCTTCTAGAGGCAGCCAGTCTGCATGGTTCAACGAAACATTAGCCAGATAACCAGTGACTAAACTTCCCATGTGCGAAAAGGGAAAGCATACCATAAACTTTGTTCATTAAAAAAATGCAAATCCATAAGCCACAGATAACTGCCATGTTGTTTCAAATGCTCGTAACTATGACAAAAGTAACGATACTCACACTGCCATGTGTGGGCCTCTCCTCCGCCGTGATGATCTTCATAGTGGTGGTCTTTCCCGCCCCGTTGTGTCCGAGCAGACCGAACACTTCCCCCCCCTCCACGGCCAGGCTGAGTCGCGCCAGCCCCACGAAGCGGGACCGCACGTGCGAAGCTGTTTCTTCTTGATGTGACCAGCACGAACCACCACTGCCCGTGCCTCGCACTTTGTATTCTTTGCGTAGGTTCTGGAAAAAATCTTTACTTATAAACATCTTTATCGGTGTCATTTGAAAATATGTGTTCCCAGGAATGTTTAGGCATAAAATGAGGAACTGTAGAATTAAGTTCCAACCCCGCGGTGAAGCTGCTCTGGTGGCCTAGTAGAGCAGTGGTGGCCCAGGGGTATGGGCCCCAAATTACGAGTTTAGGTAGTGAGTTCGAACCCAGGTAGGCACTTTACTTTGTATATTTAATTTCATCACCACTGCTCTCAAAACGGTGAAGGAAAACATCGTGGGGAAACCGGCGTGTCTTAAAACCAAAAATTCGAATACATGTGATATCTAGGTCAAATGTGCTTTTAAATGTAATATTGTGTAGCTTTTTACTGGAAGCCGACCGACCCCAACTTAGTTGGGAAAAGGCTAGGCAGATGATGATTGAGCAGCTTTTGTACATGATCGTTTTGGTTAGGGTCTACCAATAGAGAAGACTAGTCATCGTCATTTAGAGATATCAACATGTTTCATTTACATGAACCACTAAGGGCGGCGCGCTGTGCGAGGGCTGCTGCAGTATGGTGTGCACGCGGCGTCGCTCGCGCCGCACGTCTTCGTCTTCACACGCCTCGCCGCCCACCTCCTGCTCCGCGTCACCACTACTCTCTAAAGTGCTTTTCTTGCGCTGGGAAGAAGTAAAGGAATTAAGGCTTACATCACAATGTCCGCTGCTTTGACTTCACAACCCAGTTACTGGGTAATACAATACCCGTTAGTAAGAGTGGTTGTAAGAATTTCGGGCTACTGACGACCCGTAACGACTATCAAAGAATCACGAATGACAGCCGGGACCAATGGCTTTAAGTACTTTCCGAGGCATGGAGGGCCTTGTTATGTACAAATGTTTACCCATACACGGACTAACCATGGCAAGTGTAGCTTAACCTGACCGATCGATCCGTGCGGCTGTTAAATATCCACAAGCGCCTCCCCTAAATTAGCCAGTCTCTTTGTGCTGGTGCTGTACCAATTTGTATTGGTACTACCGTCACTCACCGGACAGATCCTGCCACCAGACTTGACCCGGTCGGCGGCGAGTAGCGCGGCGCCCGACACCGGAATGTGAAACAACATGGCCGCCACTAGCACCCACACCTCCGCCGTGAAGTAGCTGCTGAGCGGCGGCGTCGTGCACAGGTCGCGGAGGTTACAGGTTAGATACACTCTGAAGACAAAAAAAGTGGATGAACCACCTTGTAAAGGCTCATAGGCTTGAATGAATGAAGACTGCATCAAGAGAGAGACGTACCTATCAACATAGTAAATGATAGCGTAAGGTATGTACATCACGTCCAGGAAACTGAACGCCAGGTGCAAGTAGAACGCGATGTCACTACCTGGAAAAAGAGGTTGAAAATAGAATCGGTATACTTAGTAATATTCGTCTGTAATTCTTCCCATGCTGACAAAATGCGGCTGACAAAATGAGAGCAGTGGTGGCCTGTGTCCCAGCAGATCATGCATAACTAAATGCCCATTCACAAGCAGTTATTGAAAGAAGGTTTCGATCAAAGAAGTCCAAGTTATATCCATGATGTTGTGTAGCTTGATGTGCTGGCGTCTGTACTTTACCATTGTTTATGATCAGCACATACAAAAAACAAAAATGGTATACGTACTTGTTATTGTTATTAAACATTAATAAATAGGGTAATATTATGGGACACATAACGGTAAACCTACATATGCAAGGAAACAACATTTTACTTTTATATTAGGTTGTAGTGTATTATGCTTAAGAAGTGGGTCTTTAAACTTTACGGTCACAACGAAAACTCCAACATACTCGTAAACAAATTCCGGTTAATAACGAATCCTGTCAGTTTGTTATTTGGTCCTCTCCTCTCTATAAGAAATTAAGGCATTCTGGACATCACAACAAACTTACCCCATTTGAAAGTATCCAGAACAGCAACCAATATGAAAGGTATAACTCCAACCCAAGTGGTGATGTTCGGCATGATACTTTGCGCGGAGTCCATCTTATCGAAGATGTAGGAGAGGCACGTGTTGAACAAAATGGCGGACGGACTGTAGAGGAGGAGGAGGCCCGAGAGCATCGTGATCGCTGAGCCGTTGGTCAAGCTGGGGATGTCGTTGAGGATGACCTGCACATGAGTAATATATATACACTTTGATTACACTACAATACACTACATTACACTACAATACAGGACAAATCAGCACCATCACTTTTTCGAGAACAGAGATGTTTCAAACTTTCCTAATAAGGCTCCTAATGTCCCAGTAAATCTGAGATTTTGTATGAGAAAAGATGTACCAGAAAAGATGTACGAGTACATATAAAACTGTAGTCATAGTTTAAATGAAATACCAGACAAAGGCCAGACACCGAGGCCTAGATGATTAGTCAGGTTATTAAACAACGCTCAATGAAATTAAATCAATGTCGGTTGAAGAGATAATTTCAAACATGATAGTTTTATCCTGATGTCATCGCAATCTATGAATGAATAATTTGATAAAGTTATACTCACCAACACGAGTACTCCGATGCTGGTGAGCACCATGATGAAGATCAACACCGTGAAGTAAGTCAGGAAGTACATGCTCATTGATAGCCCGTTCACTCGCAACTGGTTCTTGGCTTTTATCTGAAATGGTAAAGAAGTTTGATTCCATTAGTCCTAGGTACTACGACACAAGCTGTGAAGCTGTCAAAGTGATGTCAGATTTTTTCGATCACAAAAATGTATCACATTTTTCTGTATTTAACTGAGTAGGCAGATATTTATGACGCGAGACATATCATTGCATTGATACATATTTTCGAAGCCGATGTAGCATCGCGTTTTGGCGTCGCTTGTTCCTTCGATGTCATATATTTGCACTGCCACTTGTATATTTGCTTTCCACACATGATCACATAACATATATTTGCCGTCATCTAGACGACAGATATTGATGGATGTATCATGAATAAAATATTTTGCTGAGCTGTCCATATATGTATGCTCGTGACTGTACCTATAGTATGTACAGATGTACACCTACATTAGAGCGCAAAGATAATTTGAAAGAAGAAATGTAGAAATCTAACATTTTCATGCCATGCCACCATTTGCCATTTTCACCTTCTTCATGTTTATATTTTTCACATTTTTTGCGCTATTAGTTTCGATCTTAAAGGAACATATCCATTTGAAGTAAAAAATAGTCGCGGGTTCGGATATAAACACGAGCGTACCTCATAAAAAAGAAGTGAAAACGCTATAAATTTTTCTCATATATTTTAAGATCATTTTTATTTTGTCTCAAATCTCAGTTTCTTAACCAAATTCCAACTTACTTCTCGATCATACACGATATCCACAGCCAAAGTGACGGGTACCAACGCGAAGATCATGCCCATGAAGATGGCGCAGACCACGTTGCCCAGGTTGAACTCCTCCTGTTGTTCCGTCTGCTGGAACGGGTGGGCTAGCACCTCGATTGGCTTGAAGCTTTCTATTAGACCTGATGCTGACATTAGGACCCTGGGGAGAAATGGTAGAATTCTTAGATCTTGTATATGTAACTTTAGAATGTTAGAAGAGGCTTTAAGTCCAAAGTTGAATATATTGATTTTGAACAGCAACCTAAATTGCGTAACACACTGCAATCTGAATAATTTTGAAGGTTACTGCTAACCCATTGCATATTCGAAAAATTTGTTTACTCAACAACGTAAATACCGCATTGTAAACTGTCAAAATGAAAGCCTATTGTTAGTGTGTTACGCAATTACACCACAGGTTCATATAAACGCAAAAAATGTACTTAGGTATCTGACAATGAATGGTAGATGGTGGTAGATGACAATGAATTGAACGATGTAACTCCATCATATGATAATGGATAGCCATTGGATGAAAGTCATCTTACCACGAGATTTGTTAACGTTGCGATAATAACGTTAAAAATTCAGGCAAATTTATGAAAGACAACAGTAGCGAAGGGTCAATTTGTGTAAGAGGTAAGCCGCAGTAGATGTGTTTAATATGATTATATTATTTGTTTATAGAATACTGACTGTGTGAAGAGGTCATATATGTTTTGGTTATGGTTTACTCCAACTCACCTATAAACACTATTATCCAACAAATTAACGATGATAGGCAAACTGTGCGTATAAGTACTATTGTAATAGGCCATTAACTTTCCATAGGGTATCAAACTATCTCTCAGATTGAACGCTCCAAAATTCTCCATATCCAGAAGACTTGAGAAATTCCCATCAAAGTCTATTATTGGGTAGGCTCCTAAAGACTCCAGGGAGTCTCTAAGGTCAGTTATTTCTTTAAGATTGTCCTGTTCACTGTATACGGCTATTGGGGTCTTGTTGAAGTACGCGTTGGGGTCCAGCTTGAGCGGCTGCATCCGGAAGAAGACAATCTGTCGAGACTTCATGTAGAGACCCAAAGCGCAGGATACTGAAAATAATGCAGAAAAAGGTTAAATATATATTTATAAACAAAATAATATTAACATAATATATGAGCTAAGTCTTAATATAATAATTAAATGTAGGTACTTGTATATAAAACAACTTTTGGTATGGTATGACATAAATTGTAAAAAGTTTTTAATTAATTAGAATATGCTTTCGCAGTAAGATAAGGTGTCTTCATAGCGAAGCCGTTAGGCTTCAGCACGTTGTACCTAATTCGTACATTCTTTGTTTTCAATTAATCTACGACGTAGGGTCTAAACAGACGGATTGAATTTCAGCTGCAACATCGCAGTTTGAATGCAGTTGACTTAACTGCATCCAAACTGCGACTGCAATCCATCTGTGTAGACCCTTAGAATAACCGGCTTTGGTGTCTAGGGACCTTTGTAATAGTAAACGCAACATTATTAGCCGATAGCAGATTTATTTATTTACTAGCTTTTGAAAGCGACTGCGACCGCGTGTTTGTCGGAAATTATCTCACAGGGTCTCACTAACGGGATTAAAAACATGACAAAACGAGATCACCTTTCAACGTCACTAGATCGCAGCATTGTGCACTTTCATGACGGTGTTAGCAGCACCAGCACGCACACTCGCACTGGACTCCAAGGTCCTCACGTCACCGTCGTCATGTCCCGACGTGTTTACATATGACCCGCGCGGACCAGAGCCTGCCTGTGGAGAGGCTGACGACTCCTGACCACCAGCCTCTGCCACGGCTGGTGGTCAGGAGTCGTCATCCTTTCCACAGACACTGTTCTACACTCGCAGTGTCTCAACATCGTGCAGGATAGCCAAGCATTTAGGCTTCTGGCAAGATTTATTTTTATATCCACAAGAAAAATTAAACATATTATGGCCGTGAATTAGAACTGTTTTAAATGTGGAGATGCCGGTGGTAAGCAACGATTAATTATTACTAAGTAACGTATTTATACATCAGATACTATGTAAATTGAAAAACAATCTCTGAGTGCGGTAGTTAGGCTTTGACTTCAAAGATGGCTTTACGTCTTTAACGTCCTCATAATATGACAACGTCTACATCTCTTTAAGCCGTCATCTCAGAAATCACCCCCATACCAGTCCCTTAGCTTATAGACATCCGCAATTATATTCAAAATTATCCTCTATAAATAAACTCAAAACTCAAACTCAACATCAAAAGCATTTATTTCAATTAAACCTTGTACAGGCACTTTTGAATTGTCAAAATTAAATAGTCTAGTCAGAAAGTTGAAGCTAGTTGCCCATTCCAAAACATAGGTTTCTATGGAGAAGAACGGGCAAGAAACTCATAAACACTTTTTTAAATCAAGATATTACAAAATCTTGGGTATATTATTCTTGTTGCTTCTATATGTGTAAAAAAAAAGGAAACAAACGAAGAAACAATTCAAAATATAAGATTAAAATGCTCACTGATAGGCATCAAGATCATGACCCACAGCTTGTAAGGGTCCCTGATCATCCGCACCATCCGGATGTAGACCAGCGCGCAGAAGGTTCTCCAACATGTGGGGTTGGTCTTCACCGTCTCGCCGAGAGCGTCTACAGATATCGGCACCTCGGGAGCAACCTGGACATAGAAGCTTGGTTTGAAAGCTGTTCAATTCTTTAAAATAGAGTGTAGTCTATATCTATAATCTATACAGGGTAGTAGGAACATCGACGCGCAACCTGCTACCTTGGATTCAGTACATGATTCTGAAAAAAAAAATTGCTGTTCCATACATTTTGACCGCGTAGGTATTGCACTTTTCTATGAAACAGCTGATTTTTTTCTTGATAATCGACGAAAAATTTCTCCGCTAGGTGGCCTAGAATCGTGTGCTGAATTCATAGTTTCAGTTTGCACGTCGATGCCGGTGCCTATCTATATCTATCTATCTATATCTGTATCTATATCTATAATGTATAGTATAAAACAAAACGCTTTTCGTGTCAGTCCGTGTGTTCTTCTAAACTACACCATGGATTTTGACATGTTGCCACATCCAGTAGGTCGATCCTGTGCGAGGTAGAGATGGGTCGCTATTATGAATATAATACAATGACCGCTGGGCTAGAATCTCTACACGATGAAAATGAAGATGGAAGACCATTGGGGCCAGTGGGCTGGTTCGATGCACGCGTGCAAAGAGTACCTGAAATGGTTTGGAGGTGTTTGCCCAACACTGAGTCAGCAACGGCTAGAGAAAAAATAAAAATAAATGTACATAAAATAATAGATATAAATTCTATAATATTGGAGAACCTGCCCGTTCAAGCAAATAAAGCGCTTTTTTTTTCTGGATGGGAAATCATCAAATGACTCCTCCCGCTCTGGGTGGAGCGGAAAGGAGTGTCAGACTCTTACTGACTAAAACCCACCCGTGTTCCTTCCTTCGCCCTTTATGTTCCGGGCCAGTGGTAACCCTTTCGGACAATCCCGCTGATCCGGCAGGCTTCGGCCCTTGCGGGCCCCTTCCCTTGATGCTGACATCTCTTTGAGGCGCGCGTGGAACACGTACGCGCTGTCCACTAAAATCTACTAAAAAAATCTACTAAAGAAATTTGACAGTGCTGGCGTCTGTACATAAAATAATAGATATAAATTCTATAATATTGGAGATCCTGCCCGTTCAAGCAAATGGAGCGCTTTAGTTTTTAATAATAATTTGAACATTGACTTTACCTTGACATGTTCAACGCCGTGGGTGGTGGAATGAAGCGCGTGCGACGCAGGTGGGGTCGGCAGGGATGTCGCCTTCTGGCCGTCCTTTTCGTTTAGTTCCTAGGAAAACAATTATATTTAGAAGTCATAGTCAGTGTTTTATATGCTTGAGTAAGAAGCTTTTGGTTTTTGGTTTCTTATGTGTATATTTTTTGACTTTTTTTTGTAGTGTTCCTTTGTTTGTGCAGAATAAACAATTTTTCTTTCCTTTTCTTATAACAAACATCGCGTCTGTATTCCCTGTCTCGTATTAATAAACGTGCAGTAAAGTTATGCTAAATAAAAACTTCGAATTTATGGTTTCTCTACTGCTGGGGAGTTTGTTGCTCCACTTCTTCTTCCCAGCTAAAACACTAGGAAGTGGTGAAAGGCGTTTTGGGGGACTGTCTTAAGTAATTTTGGCATTCGAAAAGTAATAATTCTCAGCTTAATTTGATTAAATGACTTTTGATTTTCTGGAGAAAATACTGGATGTATCTTTAGTTCTTTACGCAACCATTGTTAATATGGGGTTAATGTTTAAATTCCATATAATATTGGCAAGCCTTTTGCCAAAAACGGGGATGAATTAAGACAACGAGCTGCTCCTGAGAAATGTCTGAGGCAAAGCCCCAATAAATACAGTTTGTTTAACCCGGAAGATTTAACCCAGGAGAACTTTTAGCAGTCAAGCTTCTGAACACTAGGCAACAAAAATACTTAACCTAAAGTATAGGTAACGTACCTGGTAACTCAATGTTTTGCTTTGTAGCGACAGACTCCTGGACAGAGCTCGAGCCCTCACGAGCTTCACAGAGGACACTCCTTCCACCGCCTCCGTCTCTTCAGCATTTTCACCTTCCAAACTGAGGAACACCTCTTCTAAGGTTGTCATTGATACACCGTAGCTTGTGATACCTGTAGGAGTTGAAAAGAGACGTAGGCCAAATTATTTTTAAGATCACGTTTTTTAAGAGTTTTGGTACAACTGCAGTCCATAACAAAGTCATAATCAAACCCTGATTGCTGTCCATCAGCCGCGGAGCCGGTTGACAGGCTTCCGTCATCAGCCTACCAAGTCAAAAGGGTAGTATTTAATTAGATATCTAAGATTTTGTTGTTTGCAACAGTTTGGAACCTAAGGAATAGATTATTATGAAAGTTGGCAAATAAATAGGTGCTGCACCTGATGATTGGTGGTAATCGCCAGTATCTAATGGATAGGTATGTATTACTAAAGGCAAGGGAGGTAGATACAAAGCTGAAAAAATGCCTTAACCTAACGTCACGCCTATAATCCCTGAAGAGATAAGCAGAGGTGTCTCTATAGTACACCCACTTTACACCAGTTATGTTTGAGTCTCTTAGAATAGGGGGCGAGCCTATTGCCATCCCGAGGACACGGTGGAGCATACGGTGGAGGTCTGCCCCGCTTGACCAGAGCACCGCCGTGTCCTCGTAGAGGCGATCGGCAGCGGCGGCGACCTCTCGCGTCCGGCCCTGGTGCAAGCCATGGTCCGGGGCGAGAGGGAGTGGGGGGCAGTCGCCTACTTCTGCGAAGCAGTCATGCTAGCGAAGGAGGCGGCGGGACGGCTGAGGGAGAGAGCCTCCCGTCCCAGCCGCCGCGAGAGACGCTCCGGGCGTCGGGAGCCGCGCGACGACTCCGAGCCACCGTAGGCGCGGGCCTGCGGGCGGAGAGTAATGGGTAGCTCACCGTCCGATCAGGACCAGGCCCGTGCCGGACGGCGCGTACGTGTTCCACGCGCACCTCAAAGAGATGTCAGCATCAAATGAAGGGGCCCGTCAGGGCCGAAGCCTGCCGGGTCAGCGGGATTGTCCGAAAGGGTTACAGCTGGTCCGGAACATAAAGAGCTAAGGAAGGAACACGGGTGGGTTTTAGTCAGTAAGAGTCTGACACTCCTTTGTAACGATCTCTACCATATTTAAAATAGAGGGTAAGCAGACCGTCCAATATTTTTTATTAGGGAAGTAAAATACAGAAAGTTATAAAAACAGCTAGTTATAAAAATACTAAATAGCACGCACTCTCGGAAGTTTATAGTTCACACACGCGCGCACTCACTGGAGTTTTATAGTTCACGTTATGGAATCAGCTCAGCACTGTAGGAACGGGTATCAGGCGTCAGGGTAGCAAGTTATACGAGGTTAGCTCGCGAAGATTAGAAGTAGAAGGTCCCAGGTGGAATCTTTAGCTGGATCCCCTGGGTTAGTCAAAGATGTCGCAGCAGAACCAAGCAGTTCAAGTTGACACAGCAAAACCAAGCAGTTTTCTGATGCTTAATGTCTCAGTCCCAAGACTCGAATGCCAGCAGCCTCCAGCTGTTCGTGAGCTCGTTTTCAAGTCGTCTTCCTTTTTCAAATATCAGCTTTCTTCTATGTGGCCATCATCTCATCTGACATGTGTATCCGGCCAAGACATATCCACGAGTGCGTAAAGAATATTATAAATCTAATTTAAAATTAAGTTATTTAGACTAAACAATCGTAATAATCTTAATAATACAATAGCTAAACATATTGATAAAAATAATTTAAGTTATATAAACCAAAGAGTAATTACCATAGACTAAGCCAGAAAGACATTTAAAAAGTAATTGACAGTTTGACAATTGACGTGTCACAACATGAAAATTGAGTAAAAGTATAATGTAAACATATAAACAAATAAAAAGGATGATAAATAGTATTAAAGTGTAAGTAATGATAAATAGTATTATGCGTGATGAAAGTAAAGTGTAAGTATGCATAAATACTATATTTCCCCAACGACCCCGAGAAAATTTTTGGCCTAGAACAAAAATTTTGCTAAGGTTAAAATATTACAGCATTCACAAAACTTACATAACTCATTCAAACACACCGACATCTTACGAAGTTAGGTCAGGTAGGATTCACATTCAATGATCACTACTCAACCTGATAAGTCATAACTTTAAGGCTTATTTAAGGAGTTGTAATCCGCTCGCGTCTAAAACCACTAATGAGATGAAAATATAAAGATTTAACAAAGGCTTATTTTTAAAGGAGTTGTCATCCGCTCCTAATCAACTTTTAGAGTCGATAGACAGAAAATCAACTTTTAGAGTCGATAGTCAACAAGGGCTTATTTATATGGAGTTGTCATCCGCTCCAATCAACTTTTAGAGTCGATAGTTAACAAGGGCTTATTTTTATGGAGTTGTCAACCGCTCCAATCAACTTTTAGAGTTGATAGTTAACAAGGGCTTATTTATATGGAGTTGTCAACCGCTCCAATCAACTTTTAGAGTTGATAGAAATAGACAAGTTATCATACTAACTTGTAGAAAAGAATAGATATATAGGAAAGATTAAAATTAATCTTTTATTGGTTTAAAAACCGATGAATGAATTAAAAAACAAATAGAGTTTTAATAAATCAAAAGAAACTCTATTAGAGAGGAAGGAAAGAAGAAAGGGATGAGTTATGAATATAGTATAATACAAAAAAAAAAAAAAAAGTATAAATATAGGGATAGCAAAAGAGTGTAAAAGAGTATAAACATGCGAGTCTATAGGATCTGAGTTAAAGAAAACTCGTGGACTCAAGTGTCATCTCAAGAGTGTCATGAGTTAAGAGAGGGGTCAGAGTTAAAGAAAACTCGAATATTAAAAAGGACTCAAGTGTCGTCTCGAGAGTGTTAAGAGTTAAAGAGGGAAAGAGGGGTCTGAGTTAAAGAAAACTCTAATGTTAGGAAGGACTCAAGTAGTATTGTCTCAAGAGTGCTATGAGTTATAATAAGAGGCAAGGAGGGATAAGGTTAGGTCTGAACCGCAACACCGCAGTCAGAAAAACGCTAGGGCAGCTCCCGTAATACAGTAGACGGTAAGCTCCGAGTAAAACGTCAAGGGCAGCAGTAAGTTAGCTCCGAGTAAACGTCAGGGCAGCTCCCGCAATACAGTAGTCGGTAAGCTCCGAGTAAAACGTCAAAAGAGTCTGAGTGTTGGATACGGTCCAAAAGTGTATATAAATTTAAGAGTAAGACAGTCTACAGAAAATAAAAATCGAAAACCAATGAAAACTTATTTGTATTAGTGGTGAAATTCGGAACTAATGCATAAAGTTTAGTACCTACTTTTCCCACCGCGCAAAAAGACTAATACTCAATGCAAATGCACTATGGCTAGTTACCTAGCAACCAATGTCAAACAATAACAATTAGAAAAATATTTTGAGAGCCCACGATATACTTATTTCGGTATGATTTCCAGATATAAGTATAAATATATTATTATTAAGTGTTTAGGAGGATAGTGGAGTATTTGTTATAGGAGTTGTGTAGATGTATGGGTTTGTATAAACATCCACAGGATATTCTCCTGTTTCAGTCGTGAAGTGTCTCAATCCCCTAACTTGGTAGTGACCACGAGGTGGTTTTAAAAACACGCCAAGCGAAGAATGAGTACGATTACCAATGGGTAAACGCTGTAGTGTGCAAGTATGTGGGGTGCAGTGTAGTGATGTATTGGTAAAGAGTTAAGTGTAGGAGGAAACGACTACGGGATATTGTCCAATAGTACGTCGTAGAGTAAGCCAAACCCCAACTTGTAAGTGACCACGAATGGTTTTAAAAACACTGACAAGCGAAGAATGGATGCCAACTACCTTTCGGTAGTGGGATGTATGAGAATGAAGTATAAGATGATGTTCAGTATGAAGAAGTGTTGAGTCGAATATAGGAGTCTTCAAGAAGAGAGCTGAAGAAGAAAAATAAGTTAGTTAGTATTCAAAAGACTAAGCCAAATAAGGAGTTCAAAAATAGATACCTAGTGCTAGTTTTTTTTTAGAATTTAGAAAAAGGGGGTGAGTTCGAGTTATTTTAACGTTGTGGCGCCAAACTGTAACGATCTCTACCATATTTAAAATAGAGGGTAAGCAGACCGTCCAATATTTTTTATTAGGGAAGTAAAATACAGAAAGTTATAAAAACAGCTAGTTATAAAAATACTAAATAGCACGCACTCTCGGAAGTTTATAGTTCACACACGCGCGCACTCACTGGAGTTTTATAGTTCACGTTATGGAATCAGCTCAGCACTGTAGGAACGGGTATCAGGCGTCAGGGTAGCAAGTTATACGAGGTTAGCTCGCGAAGATTAGAAGTAGAAGGTCCCAGGTGGAATCTTTAGCTGGATCCCCTGGGTTAGTCAAAGATGTCGCAGCAGAACCAAGCAGTTCAAGTTGACACAGCAAAACCAAGCAGTTTTCTGATGCTTAATGTCTCAGTCCCAAGACTCGAATGCCAGCAGCCTCCAGCTGTTCGTGAGCTCGTTTTCAAGTCGTCTTCCTTTTTCAAATATCAGCTTTCTTCTATGTGGCCATCATCTCATCTGACATGTGTATCCGGCCAAGACATATCCACGAGTGCGTAAAGAATATTATAAATCTAATTTAAAATTAAGTTATTTAGACTAAACAATCGTAATAATCTTAATAATACAATAGCTAAACATATTGATAAAAATAATTTAAGTTATATAAACCAAAGAGTAATTACCATAGACTAAGCCAGAAAGACATTTAAAAAGTAATTGACAGTTTGACAATTGACGTGTCACAACATGAAAATTGAGTAAAAGTATAATGTAAACATATAAACAAATAAAAAGGATGATAAATAGTATTAAAGTGTAAGTAATGATAAATAGTATTATGCGTGATGAAAGTAAAGTGTAAGTATGCATAAATACTATACCTTTCCGCTCCACTTAGAGCGGGAGGGGTCATTTGATGATTTCCCATCCTGAAAAAACCAAAAAATATCCTATTGCCATCATCCGGGCACAAATCCAAACTCCAAGCCGCTCCTGAGAAATTCCACAAGGAAAAACCAAATGACACTTTGCCCATCCCGGGAATCGTAACCAGGACCTCATGTTCAGCAGTAGCGCTTCTGACCACTAGACCAACGAGGCAGTCGAAACAATGACTTAGGTACTAGTAATTATCCATTAACCGGAACAAAGCGTGATGCTGATGCTTGGCAACAAAAAATCTTATTGTGGTAATACTTCCCAGACAGATCTTAACAAAAAGCGTTGCCACTTTGCTACTAAACTCCCATCTTTCTCCATTTCTTTCTTCAACTCACCAAGTCTATTAGTCTTTTCCTTGACCTCTTGTTCTATCGCGTTGAAAAGCGGCGGGAACAGATGCACTGCGTAGTGCGGCAGGATGTATGACAGTTCTCTGCCGTGACGACGCGCCTTCTCCGCGCGGGGCACGTGGCCCCGGACCAGGCGGGTTATCTGGTGCTCACGACATGCTCCTGAATGGAGAGGATTCTTGATTAAAGGAAGTTGGGTTCAGTATTAATAAAAGAAATGCGGATGCTCAAGTCGTCATTGTCAGTCAATAGTAGTCCATTGCTAGATGTAACGGCTTTCCATTCGCAGGTCAGTCAGCTCGATCCTCAGTTACTCTTTTCCAGATGCGACCAGCAACTCTGCGAAGGTGCGTCCCAAAAGGTGATCAGATCAGCCAGTATCTGTTAGAACTGAAGTATTAGTACTACTAGCATTAATATATAAAGTATTTAAAAAATGCTTACCGTCCAACACCAAAGTTAGATGATATCCGATTCCGAATTTGTTTTTCAAGAACAGTGAAGTACCAGCACATCGTACCTGCAGAATAAAATTTAAATTTTATAATTTTAGTTATTATATGCACCACACAAATATTTCCCTTTACAAGAGCGCCATTCTGTTTCTCTATGTAGAAGTCCAGAAGAATCTAAACCTAACTCACTCTGCCTTTACTGATGACAGCTTTCCTATCCCCCAGTATGTCAGCCTCGTCCATGAAGTGTGTCGTCAGTAGTAACACCTTCCCGTGTCGAGCTCGTTGTAGGATCCGCCATGTTTGTCTGCGGGACACCGGGTCTACGCCCGCTGTTGGTTCGTCCAGGATTATTATCTAGAAGGAGATAATATTTTTTTTTACTAATTATATATTATATGCTACGCTAGGCCGTGGCTGGTTACAAATGGATAGCAAATGATGTACGATTGGAGAGACCTTTGACCAGCACTAGATTTGGTGTGGTGAAAAGTCTATCTGGGACATTGTGAAAATTTTTTTTACAATCCTGAACATTTGGTCTTAAACTGTCTCATGTAAATCAGAAAGCTGGTGGTTAGGTCAACGAAAAACGTCGTTAAACGTCTTTCTTCATATTAGCAGACTTCAGCTGGAATCTTGGAACACTAACCAACAGATGAAAACGCGACTAAATGCGTTAAATGGCTTACCTTAGGGTCCCCAATAAACGCGATGGCAATGCTAAGTTTCCTCTTCTGTCCTCCCGATAGATGTTTGGCAAACACATTAGTTTGGTCGAGTAGGCCGACGTCCGAAAGAGCTTTGTGAATTTCTTCCGGGAGCCTTTTATGAGGAATACCCTACAATATAAAATTTTACTTTGATTAAAAGGCAGTATAGCTTACAACAACCAGCTTTCGTATAGCAGAATGACGGGAAACCCGGTGATTTGGACAGGAAGTGACGGACCTATTATTCAAATCACCGATATACTATATTTCCAAAGAGGAAGCCGTTACCACCGGTAACCAATACATGGACTCACTGCCTAACAAATTATATTCATCATATACGGTTTAATTTCACATAAAAGCTAATGCAACTAACCTTAACAGCAGCGAAGAACTGCAGATGCTCCTTAACAGACAGCAGGTCGAAGAGCACGTCTTGCTGAGGACACACGCCGATCATCTGCCGGATCTCGTGCATATCGTTGGGATCCCTGCAATGCATCGAGAACATGATCATTATGGACATTTTAATAGGCGAAAAAAATAGAATAATTTAGAGTATAAACCCATGAGTCTACCACAGTCTATATTAGCTGCTAAGAGTCGGTCAACGCAAGCGTTTTCGCAGAGCAATAGTGCGAGAGGTAGAAAGAAAAGGGGGCGGAGCAAATCTGTAGTACACTATTTTGGGACATAATTTTGTGATTTCACAATTTCCTTGCCTCTAACCATTGTAAACCACTTACAATAGTTAGTGGCATATACTGTGACTTGCCATCTTCGTTTTCGGAAACCTGTTAAATTCTATGCTGTAAAATAATACAGACTGACAGGAACATCGAGGCACAACCATGGATTCAGTACATGATTCTGGACTACCCTACAGCAATTTTTTTTTAATAAACGACGAAAAATTTCAACGCAGGGGAGTTCAGAATCATGCCATGTATTGAATCCATAGTTATAGTTTGTGTGTCGATGTTCCTGCCACCCTGTATACCAAACTGACCATAACACATATGTACATAATCATATCTTAATTAGATTTGACCTCCAAATTAATTGTTGGGTGTTTGAAACAGTCACTTACCTAACATCAAGTCCGTAAACATAGGCAGTTCCATTAGTGGGAGCCGTTAGTCCCGTCAGGATGTTGAAGAGCGTGGACTTGCCAGCGCCATTGTGGCCCAACACAGCAGTGATCTGGCCTTCGTAGATGCTCAGGTCGATGTTGTCAATGGCCTTGATTTCAGGCTTGCGACAGTGCCGGAAGCTTTTTTGTAGACCAACGATTCTGATGGCTTCCTTGTCTTGAAGCTCCCTGCAGAAAATGTTATTACATAGTTTATTTTAGATTGTTGTGACCATAAAATTAAAACATTTCTTTTGGAATTATATGGGGATGTTTGTGACTATCAAAAATTTTGGTTTTAGACAACGGGCTGCTACTGACAAGGTCCCGTTGGAAATACACACCTATAATAAATGGTGTGTTAAAGTTTATACCATTGATAGAGTAGAATTTAGGTCAATTCACCTACTGGGCAGGATTCTTGAAATATTTTTAATCAGAAATGGACTTTGTCAATCCATTAAAAATAGAAAAAGAAATGTTCCAAACTATTTTCAGAACCCCATTCGATGATAGTAAATTAATTATAACTAATCATAGAAGAAGCAATACGAGTCATTTAATGGCCCTTTGGCACTTAGTTCTAAACTTCTAATGCAATGGGCAATGGCGCTTCAACAATTTGGCATTAAGCCCAATCGTCACCATCTACAGCTACATATGCCATGTAATTGATGGAAAATACGGCGGCAATGTTTTTATTTTGTTTTGATTTAGACTCGTTAGGAGCATGCTTTGTTTTATCGTCTTTAGAAGTATATAATATAATAACACGCATGTATTTCCCGAAGATGTAAGCATAAGTGTATGGAGCCACACCTAAATTTCGCGAATTGTTTCAGTTCTGTGTAATAGCGAGAAAGCCTATGTTGCCTTTACACTAATATTTCCACTCCAGGCTGTTATTTGGGTTTCTCCTAACAGAATATCCGATTAACTATCCGCGATGGAACCTAGGATCCCACGCTTGCTTCCAAATCTTGGTAGCTTTGCACTCTTGTTTCCTTGATATTTCTGTTAATGCTAATAATATTGGCGTGTGCTTGCTGACTGTTTCTTTGTTTTATAATATTAATTATTTTGCATAATGTTCTGTACTAGCGCGCACAAGTGTCGATCCCGTGGGGATATCGAGATAAAAACTATCTTATGTCCTTTCCCGGGACTCAAACTATCTCTATACCAAATTTCATCTAAATCAGTTCAGCGGTTTAAGCGTGAAGAGGTAACAGACAGACAGACGGACAGACACACTTTCGCATTTATAATATTAGCACGCATAATTAAGTTCTTCTAACTTAACAGATAGACGTGCTGCTCTGGAAATTTCGTTGCGGCACTTCTTCCCAGCTCAAGCACTAGAATGTGGTCAAGGGTGGGCGTTTATGGGCACTGTCTTATGTAATTTTGACGTCTAAAAACTGCTGATTCTCAGTCTTTGAACTTTTAATATGGGTTTGCTTCCACATACCTGGGCACTGGTTCGATGTCCTTGTTATGAGATGCCGCCTCGCCGTTGGAATGGAAGTGAACCGCGGACACCCTGCCTCGTCTGCTGCCGATCCAGAAGGATGGCAGCAAGCAGAACCATGGCTTCTGCTTGATTCCGTACTCGCCTGGAAAGAGATGGATTAAGGTTAGTACCGTTTTAGGGCTGCTACGATACCCACAAGTAGGTACTTGATTTGACAAAATCATCATTATCTTCCGCTCTTATCCCAATTGGTTTGGGGTCGGCGCAGCATGCTTTTTATTCCATACTGTGTCTCAATGAGGGTTTTCGTGAAAATTTACGACACCAGTTGGCACCACTGTGACAAGAGGTCTTCCAATATAAAATATATGGTGACGTTCATCATTCGATTCATTCATTCGTTCATCATTCAGTCATGACTAAAGAAAATATAGGCTCTTTGACAGATATCTGGACCTGACGTGTCAGTGCTGCCACCTGGCGAACGTCATTTCAGAAAACCCTCATTGTGAGGATTTGTGTTAGGGGAGATGTACTTGCAGTAAGGAAACAGCCAGTTCTTCTAAATAATGAAGTTTACTCTCACCAATATCAAACGTAGACAGGCAGGAGCACGTTGTCGACTTGTCGCGGCCCTTGCCCAGAAGAAAGTGAACGTGACATTCAAAGGAATATGGCTACCGAGTGCGCACGCTAGTGATGTCCATAGTATTAATTTTATTTAGTAATTGGATTGATTTAGTGGTTGGGATTCCAACACTAATCATATTATAATACAAAATAGCTTAATACAATTAGCCTATAATGTTCCCACTGTTGGGACACAAGCCTCCTCTTTGTCCCCCCCGGTGGGTTCCCGCATTGTCGAGGCGGGGGGGCTCAGTAGCCGTGGCTTGGACACCCACGGTGAAGCGAAGAGGAACCCGAGGAGGGGCCGCTCGTCAGGGCTTTTGCTGACAAGCCGACGACGTAGCGGCCAAAAGTAGGTTGCGGTGCCGCTTGGACGACATCGCAACTGAGGCGGGCCGCGATGTCGTATGGGAGGCATCGCGGCTGAGGGTTGGAGGCCGCGGCGGGAGAGGAGTGCCGGTATTGGGGTGCGCCACTCTCCCTACCTTCCGCGGCCTTGACGGGGTCGCCACCGTATGATGGCGGACGCGGTGGGGCTGCAGGGGAGGAGGAGTGTTGGTATTACGTTTGGCCGCTCTCCCTATCCTCTGCAGCCGAAAATTGGCAGGCGGCGGGGCCAATGATCTGACCCGTCGCAGGGGGACCAAGGGTGCCCAGACACGGGGTCGTCTGGCGCCCATGTGCTGGTTTGGTCCCTGGTGTGGTCACGGCGTGCTATGTGTTCTGGTGCGCCGGTGATGGGGAGTACTCCCCAGAGGAGGGTCCGGTGACGGACAGCCGCGGCGGGTTCACGGATGAGTGCTAACGCGTGCCCGTGTTCCCGCCGTAAGCGGCAGAGGAGGACACCGTGGAGTTTTAGTGGGTTAGAGTCCCACATAACTGCCCTATCTCCCCATGGTAGTGCAGTATGCACGAGCATTTCTCCACGAAAAAAAAAAGCCTCTTCTTTGTGAGAGGGAGTGGGTTGTAATAAAAAGTACCACGCGGGCCAAATCTCACCGTGAAAACTTAGGTGAAGTGAGTTTGTTTTTGCTAGACATTGACACTATTGACAGCTCACTCCACGCTCACTTCACCTAAGTTTTCACGGTGAGATGGTTACAGAATCGCACTGCAGATTCGAAGATGTCAGATGTGTTCGAATTTGTTCTAGGACATGCCGGTTTTCTCACGGTGTTTTCCTTTACCATTTACAAATTATCTATTGAAACTGTTACATGATAGAGAGATACTTGAATTACCTCTAAAAAATTAAAAGAAATTGTAGGTACTTATTTCTTTAAGACACTTTTATGGAGCTGCAAAGAGAGTTCTGTGAGTCTAGGGGCAAGATAACAATTTTGGAAGACTTGAAGTGCCTATAAGTCTTTAAAATAGAAAATAAACTTCCTATTACGGAATAAACTGTATTGCAACTTCCAACCATAATTCAACTGTAAACTCTGTTGAAGCATGGTTTTAAGTTGCAAAATAAAATAATATAATCTAGACAATTTCCTAACTTACTAGGTATTACAGCATCCAGCCAATACGCAGCCAGGCCGTAGAGCACCGTGTCAATGGCCATCATGATGAGGCTGCCTCCGAAGGGAACTCCGGGACCACTCCACAGGTTGTCCCACGTCACTCCGACGCCTGCCATGTCCAGCACTAAAGCCTGTGGATAGGACATCACAGTTTTATAGTTGTAATTAGGTCTTCATCGTCCTGCCCCTATGCTTATCAATTTGGGGTCGACGTACCATAAAGGCTCGTACACACAGGCGCGACGCGACACGCGACACAAAGGCACCGCAAATCGCGCAACAAGCGGTGCCTTTGTGTCGCGTGTCGCGTCGCGCCTGTGTGTACAAGCCTTAATACATTCTTCCACACATCCTTAATACCTTGACTAAGTATAGATAAGGTATGTCACAGATCACATCCAAAAACATATTCATTTTCGTGGTGTTAATTTGTTTATTTCTTATAGGGGGCTTGTTACATAGGCTACTGTATTACCATCGGGCTTTATTTATCCCCACAGTATGTTTCTACGAACAGGGAGCCTAAAAAGCCCACTTTGGTAGAATCATAAAAGGATAACATTATGAATTATAATATGGCGAAGACAGTCCGTATTTTTCTTTTTTTCGCCGCACTACGTAGTTATAAGCAAAGAGATTGAGACTGAATTTGAATTGGATTGATTGGTATTTTAGCACAGACAAAAAAAAATTACTGAAAAATCCTTCACCAACGGGATTCGATACGATTAACTTAACAGTTAACTGTCCAGTATGATTCATAATGTTATCCTTTCATGATTCTGCCAAAGTGGCTTTTTTAGGCCCCCAGTTCTATTTGAAACTAGTCTAAAAAGTTCGACGAAAGTCTTTTAAATATATTTTCTACAGAGGAAACTTTACCTTATCCATAGCGAGTGCGTAACAGCTGGAACTGATGAGTGAGACAAACCAGAAAGCGAGCGAGTCTGCGTTGGAGACAAAGACTTGGATGAAGTACAGTCCACTCATCAGATTCACCGCGAAGCTGCCCAGGATGCCAGCAGTCTGATGGAAAAGGAGTATTTTAAAAGACATAAATAAACTGCTAATAACGCCAGGAGTAACTAATGAGTCTCTAACAAAACTTAGGCCCATGATAAAGATTTTATTTTGCGAATGTAGGTACTACATATCAACATCTATACCGTGGGGTTTCTTGCCGGCTCTTCTCCATAGGGAACGACCAATTGGAACCGTGCACCTAGCTCCTGACGTTTCATAAGTGCCCATGTAGGTTTATGTAAAATAAAATATTTTGATTTTATAATGGGCAAGTAGTATTAATAATAAAAAGGTCCTTACCCTGGCTCTATCAAAGAACGGAGTAAGCATGAATGCGAAAGTGATTATCGTGAAACCAAACAATAGCATCAGCAAAAATATTAGGATGTAAGATGAATGCTGGAACACCTGAAACAATATAAATATACTGTTAATATTTATGCATAAATCTTTAATTAAAATATGGTTTACTAGCAGCGCTCCGCGGTTTCACCCGCATAAGTGTCGATTCCGTTCGAAAGACACGTGGTGCCATCTATTATCATAATAACGTTATTGTTGTTTTCGTCGGGAACAGCACTTTTTTATACCCTATGTACCCTATGTCCGTTTCTGTACACCTGACAATGTATATGCATAATTTCAGGATGATCGTATGAAGGGTTTAGGCGTGAAAAGGTAACAAACAAACTTACTCTTGTATGTATAATATTAGTTAGGATAGGATAAAATATACAATAGTACTAGCTTCCACCCGCGGTTTCGCCCGCGTGGTATGTTGATAAAAACTATCCTATGTCCTTCCCCGGGATGCAATCTATCTCTCTGCCAAATTTTATCGAAATCCGTTCTGTGGTTTAGGCGTGAAAAGGTAACACACACACAGACAGACAGACAGAGTTACTTTCGAATTTATAATATTAGTATATGTATATTCTTTTATTTCGATTTTATTTAAACGCGAGCTGATGCGAACATTGAAAATTACCACAGATTATATCTTTGACCACTAGTCGTCATTTAATTTTGTGAAGCAAAATAAAAAGCACACGCCGGAAAATGACAGCATGTTTTTTTTCCGGCCAGCATTATTTATCAACGTCGTACGTGGTAGGTAACGAAACTCTTTTGTAGCACCGAATTTCGATCATTAGGGTAAGATGATTTGAACCTATGAATTAATTTTATTTTGATAAAATAAATGGGATATATAAAATAAAAATGTTTATTATACCTTTAGAGTAAAAAGTAGTACTGTACTGACGATGGACAATATTGTAACGAAGACAGCGTATATTAGGAACCAGGAACCCCTGAAAACAAAATTATAACATACAGAAACTACGAAATAGACGTTATGTGATAAATCTTCATAATTTTAATAAATTTTAATTGCTTTTGGCTACGTTATAACTTCTTTCTAAAGGCTCCTTCAAACAGGCCCGACACGCGATAAAATCGCGCGCGTCACAAAGGTACCTCAAGTCGCGCATCGAGCGGTGCCTTTGTGTCGCGAGCGATTCGCATCACGCGTCGCGTCTGTTTGCAGGAGCCTTAAAGCGAACATATAATTTCAAAACCCATAAATATAAAGCTAAACATTTTATTTCTCACCACAATGTTGTATACCTAAGTACATTTTCAAGGTATCAAGAACAATATAGATAATAGTTTTAATTATACTGTGGCAGATTAACGAGGAGATCTGGTATCCTAGTGTTCTGGTAACCTTTTAAACATTAGTAGTCTAAAAATTTCTGCACTAACCAGTACACCGATTCCTTCAGTCCCATAATCCTCATGCCTTCCCTGATCTTCTTCTCCTTCTCCCCCACGACGAACATCAGCAGGTAGGTGATGAACTGCGACAGCGTCATCACCATGTACATGGGCATGATGACCCTGAAGATGACCAGCCAGTCTCCGGTGTGCTGGCGCTTCGGGAACTGTCGGAGATCTATTCGGGGAGGCGGAATTGCTGCGTCTGTGTCAAACTGTGGAAAAGATTTAAAAAAATATAATTTTATGACTAGCTGTGGGAAGTGATGATGATAATGGTCGAGAGAATTTTAGAACAATAACTAGGAACATTGAAATAGAAAAGTTAAAGTGCGTGGT
This sequence comes from Luperina nickerlii, assembly GCA_963855955.1. Taxonomy (NCBI): domain Eukaryota; kingdom Metazoa; phylum Arthropoda; class Insecta; order Lepidoptera; family Noctuidae; genus Luperina; species Luperina nickerlii. Next base: position 10,764,336 of record OY979682.1, read on the forward strand.
CGATTCCAACCCACACAATCCCAAAAAGAAACGGTTCCGAGGTCCAAAAAGAAAAAAATCTCAAAAATAACATATAGGTATATTTTTAAGTCCCATGTAATAGGGTAAGACTAATTCTATCAACCATATATATCAAATTCCAGGTAGAAAATCCTCATTATTTGCCCCGACCTGCGAATCGAACCCAGGACCTCATGCTCAGCAGTAGCGCTTGCGACCACTAGACCAAAGTGAGCAAATTTACATCTCAACCACAGAAGTGACGTCATTATGTCTAAAACCCGATCGTAAGTACCTATTGAATCATTTATTGGTTTGAATATGGGTTATACGGTATAACCCTATTATACCTACATGAAGTGTAGTCGCAGCCAACTGGTTTAATTAGCCGTTTAGTTAACGTAGTAACGAATGATATTCAATATTATAGTTTACATTGGAACTGTAACCAATCACGTGAGAGCCGAATTGGTCGCAATAACGAAGCCAGAGCACCCCAACCAAATAGGTTAGGTTAGAACTGGGGACAACTGCGTGCGAGCAAAGAGAGCAAAGAGAGAGAGAGAGATTGCTAGCAAAGAGAGAAATTTAACCAGTTGGCTGCGACACATACATAACAAAATTCTCTAAACCACATCCTACGATAACAGGTGTTTGAATTTCTATAAATACAGTTTTATTTCTCACATTAATCATTGATTTTTCGGTTAAAAATATTTAAATTATAGTTTTATTTATAGAATTTTATTATTACATGAGTACTTGTTTTTGGATGACTAAATCATGAACTCTTACATACCTTAATCTTAATATAATCGATGAGCGTCTGCAAAGCCAGGAACCCAGAGTAGTAATACTGCAGCACAGGACACGTGTCTTCTCCGTGCATCTCCGACAGCGGTATGAGCTGGCCCCCTCTCGACCAGTCAGATGACCAGTCTTTGGAGGCAGTTCTCTCACGACATTTGGCTGGAGAGGTCGTGAGGGTTCGAGTTGATGGAGTGCCTATATGCGATGGGTTGGTTCGGATGGTGTATCTGAGAAAAAGGCATAGTGTTATCTTTGGGTCAACTACACGAAAAGGTTGCTGGCGGTTCTTCGCGACCAATATAATAACGTTTTTAGGATGCTGTTGCGACTGCCTCGTTTTTGTAGTGCCTCAGAAATGTTCGCGATAGCCCATACCGTTGGATTTCATGCCATAGTCCGCAAAAAACGGCCTCACTCCTGAGCAGAATAAGAACCAGTCACAATCACGCATCCTGAAGGCTGTAGCGGAAGACACTTCCTCCGCCATAATAAGACAATTTGCGAGAAAACTGATACCCTAGATTGCTGTTTTTGTGTGTTAGTTGTTGGGTGGTCTTTCTATTATTTCGTTTAAGTTACTAACAAATAGTATTTTAAGTGCAAACATTTTACTAACAAATTATGGATCTTTTAGTAGTCCGAAATTTAATGAATTACATATTATATTTAGAGTCTCTTTGACATATCTCGGGACCCTGGGGTACCGGACCTTTGGAAGGCGAACGAAGGGCCGAAGCCAACTCGCAGAAGTCCGTTAGATGTTTTTAATGAAATTAGGTACCAACCGCTGATTATCCCTGTACGCATGAGTGCACCCAAGGGCACTCCCCGGTTGGTATAGGACTATTGCAGGATATGGAAACAAAAACTATCAAAGGACTATGGCCCCGGTCTGGTCAATGTTTTCCTATATTATTATTATGTGTTAGGATTTTAGGAGTCTACCAGATCACCTGTTGGAGTTGAACTCACGGGCGACGTTTTCTCACTGAGAAAACGTCGCCCTTCTTTGGATCTTCGCCACAAATGGGACAAAATATGATTATATGACATTTGATATTTCTAGAGTGTTTTATAACATCTGTTGTATTATTAGGTCTAAACCCATCGTCACCTATATTACCTGAGTCATCAACACACTGCAGATTCCTTGGCATAAGTTACATTGTTCATTCCAGCGCTAATGGTTTTCATGTCCAATAATATATTTTATAACATATTTGCTCGTAAAGGGTCTCTTATTTCACCAATTTCAATATCGTAATGTATCTCATTACGCACTTGTGCGGTAATGTAAAGTAAATCGCACGGTTTATCAAGATGCTCCGTCAAAACGAACGGTACTTTTTTAAATCTTAGCAAAGAGTTTTTATTTCAGAAAAGATGTCAACATTTTATGAATAAAATTAACTTTGGGAGATAAAATATAATAAATAAACATTTAATTCTTTAATTTAATTAATTTTGACAATAAATTACAACCATTAATATCTGTAACAAAAAAAAAATATTAATTTACTTTATTAATAATACTGGCTGTTTTGTGCCTATGCCTGAAAAAAAAAAGCGCGAACGCGCGCGCATCGCTTATCTGTTAAGAAGTAAAAATTATTCCGCGCGATTTTTCTTTTCGCTGTACTTTTTTATTTGAAAATGTCGTCAAGTAATGATGAATTTATTAATTCCACACCGCCAGAAGTCTCATAGGCAGTGAAAAAGGCTACTCTAAGCCTCGCCCGAAAAATCGACCGACAGATACTTACAAGCGTATCAAAATTTCATCATATGGTAAACAAGCAAATATGCAAGTTCAGTCCGAGTTTTATTTATTTCCTCGTAAATATGTTATAAAACGTCGTATGACATACGTGCGCTTTGAAAATTACAGCCTCTGCTTTCTTTTAGCCCTCGCCTACGGCTCGGGCAAGCAATATCGCCTCGGCTGTAATTTTCAACTTACCGCACTTATATCATAATGTACTATTGTCATGTTACCGATACCGATGTGTTGTTATGTTACCGATAAGACCTAAAGACACGCGCCATTTTTATTTATGGACTAACTACCTTCCGCCCGCGGCTTCGTCCGCGAGGTATGTCGATAAAAATAATCTCTCTGCTAAATTTTAGCTCAATCCGTTTAGTGGTTTATGCGTTAAAATGTAACATACAGACAGACAGAGTTACTTTCGAATTTATAATATTATTACTAATACTATTTATTATTAGACTTCATTTGCGTAGAAGTTGTAAGTCACGATAGGAGCCAAATTTCCCGTCCACCCATTTTCACTTAGCGTTCTTTTTCACTTGTTTTGTTTCTGCTCGGCTCCAGGGCATCGTAGCGTGATGTTAAGTCATTGTTAGTCTTTAGCCTTCCTCAAGAATTGGGCTATCAAATGCAAACCAATTCATGAAATCCGATTGGTGGTTCCAGAGATTAACAAGTTAAAAAAATTTTTTTTTTTTTTGAGGTTGGGTAATCATCAAATGACCCCTCCCGCTCTGGGTGGAGCGGAAGGGAGTGTCAGACTCTTACTGACTAAAACCCACCCGTGTTCCTTCCTTAGCCCTTTATGTTCCGGGCCAGCAGTAACCTGGCAGAAACTTAGCTTCTGCCCGCGAATTCGTCCTCGTGATATTATCACCCGCGTGCGCTATTACTTCGTTTTTACTTAGCGTTATTTCTGAGTTTTTCTTCTTCTTGGTCAGCTCTTAAGAGTCATAGAGCTATGTTACTAAACTCTTCAGCTTTATAATAATTAGTAACGAAGAAGAAGATAGATAGATATACATAGTTAAGAGTACTTACTGGTACATAATCTACATCTGATAAATACGCAATTTCAACACTGCGCCATTTTCCCACGTAACATTTAACTTTTTGCGTAGTTGGGTGATTGTCATCCGTTCTTTATTGTTGAAAGTAATCAATACATAAATTGCATTGAAAGTGCATCTTTTATAAATCGAACGATTGTTGATTGGAACGATGCATGGCGTAGTAATTTGGAGTATTTACTTGCTTTATTCGGCATAGGCATTGTATCAAATGCAATTTCTAATTAACATAAGAATTACTTCGAAACCAAAAGTTCGGATGTTGGGTTCAATCCAGGATAACTTTTTCCTTTATTGGACCGTGAAACTGTATTATTATGATTCTCTTGCTCCTATCCCAATTTATTTAGGAACTATTTTGAGGTGCCTAATAATACACCCCAGTATGCATGTGGGGCTGTTCCACACCCTGAGTACTTAGCCAACCAGTGTCTGCGCACACATTCGTACACTATGGGTAGTCTCTATAGAAATCGTCTTGACCGAAATACGGTTTGGAGGACTACTTAGCCCCTCAATAAACCTAAACACTAGCTGACTATTATTTTTTTACCACAGCGCCACGTAACGCAAGCTATGTCCTTTATACACACACTTACAGAAACCCAAGGACAGCCATCCTCCCATACATCAGGGCAACCATCATACCATCCCATTCTTTTTTATTGTTCGTGGTAACTACGCTATAATTTAAATTCTCAAATGTCCCCTTACCTAAGGGCTTCAGTATTAGATGTAGGATCAGTATGAAAGATGACGGCGATGGGGAAGTTCTTCGCGTCGTTGTGGTACGCGTCGTTCAGTTCCGAGTTGTTGTTGTACTTGATCCAATGGATTGGATGCTGGTGAGACTCCGCTAGCAACGAGTTTATCTCCTCCAGGAAACCCTGCAAGGGAATAGAAATGTAGAAGATTAACTAAATAATATTTTACACACATTGCGTAATACTCAGCTTTGGATTTAGGCCAAAACGAAAATGAAAGCAAAGATGCAATGGGTAGTCACGATGCATGGCAATGTCTAGGCTAGACGAGATGCTAAAGGGAAGTCTTTTGGGAAAAATCTAGGTAATTATAAATTATAATAAAATATTGCTCAAAAAACCTATTTACATCCATACCATAATATACCATACCATATTATTATATATTTATCATGATAAGGTCTAAATTGAGATTATAAAGGATTGAAGTATAGATAAAATATAAACATTCGAAGAATACATTTTCATACCATAGTCCCGTTGGCGTTGAGCCAGTCAGCAACAACGGCAACGGAATGGTTCTCTGGGAAGGCATCGTGGTGAATCCTCAGCAGCCGACCTGGTTTCCGCACCTCCGGGAAGTTGGGGTTCGGCACCAGCATCTTCAAGAAGATCAGCACCCCCAGAGAGTATAGCGGGACCAGCACCTCCTGGTTATAGTAAATGAAGCAGGAGTTAGGAGTGTCTTGTCTGTAGATAGGTAGGTAACTGAATTTCGACCTTGAAAATACTTTCGATTTAGAATTCAGAGGCTTTCAATCTGTCCAACATAAATATTTGATTTTAATAACAAGGATAAGAATCAAATTGAATATCTGAATATGAAATTGAAAGGAAAAAAGTTCGCTGAAAGGGGTACAAAAACAAATCAAAGATTATAATATTATAAGGTGCCGTAACTTCAGTAATGTCCAAATGATTCTGCAAAACATGGACTTGAATAAAAATGAAGGCATCTGAATCTAAAATCAAAATAAGGCACAGCTCACACATAAAAGGAATTAAAGATTACGTACGGCAAGAGTCTTCCTGGTATCCCGTTTCTTGAGGAGGAGGTTTCTGACGACGGTAGCCCATAGCTGCGGCCAGAACTTTGCCGGGCGGCGGGTCCCCATCGCACCCCGCAGCCGGCTACCTATCGCCACGCAGTCCTGGTCGCTCACCTCCTTCTCTCCGCATTTCCTGGAGATAAGAGGTACTGGTTAGGAATCGTTGTGAAGAGGTAAAAGGTTTTAAAGGAGGATAGCTCTTGTCTCCTCATTGGTCTTGATACCAAACTCGAGTGCGATTGATATCATGAAGTCCTAAGACTAAGATGGCCCTTAAAATTAAGGGGTTTATTCATAAACGTTGCTTAAAGTTAAGAGACGTTTAAACGTCAAAAATGTAAAACAGCTTATCATTACTTAACTTTAAGTAACATTTATAAATAAAGGGGTTAATTTTGGCCGGGTTTGAACGATGCAAACTGTAATCTAAAAACCCTGATTTACATATCTATATCTCTCGCATCATTACCATTGCCAACACTTCCGGGCATGTCAGCCGTGACCGAGAAGCTACGGTGTTTTATGTTTTGAGCAACATATTATAAGACCGAAAAAAGATACCCCTAATCAGTGGAATGTTTCAGCATATAATAATAAAAAACATAACTTGTAAAAAAAAACAAGTCTCGCAACTCAGTTCTTCTACCGTAAAAAGTTCTGAGATCCATGTAATACCAAGTCGGTTAATTTATTCAGTGCCTACTTAAGGGAGATCTTCTGTCTTAATTTATTACATAATTAGCTAACCTAACAACATCTTATAGTGACCATAAATATTAAATATCTTTTATGTTTTAAATAAATAGATTGACTTGGCCATCGCATGAAAACACAATGTATACATATTATATCAAATTAGATTATTTAATGCGATTACCAAGTCAATCTATTTATTTAAAACATAAAAGATTTTTAATATTGATATCGTCACTATAACAATTCTTAAAGTACTGTTTCAAATTGAATGAAATTTGAAATATACCGTGTTTATACAATGCCTGTTTGGTTACTGAAAATTAAGACTTCTAGTTTTATCCACATCGAAGTTATAGGGGGTCAAAAATGGCCTGAACTGTTTCGAGAAAAGGATGGTACGGCCGTTCCGCTTTTTGCTCGACTTGGCGGAGGCACTGCCGGGCCCCCAGATATGCTCCCGGCCGAATTATGGTCAGGGCGGTCATTCTCAACGGAGATTATAGCCAGTTAATACGTAAGTGATATTATAGGGCACCCGTCTCTTGCCCTCTTGTGGGCGCAGACGCAGGTTCACTCTCTGAGTCTTTACTTTACTGTCATATCAAAGTCCGACGGTAGTAAGTTCAGCATATAAGTAGAGATATGTAAATCAATCATGGCATCAAAAGCTATGATGAAATCAAACTATTAGACGCGCGAAATCTTAATTGGAATCAGAATGTAATGCGCCGCTGAACTGGCTTATCACGCTGTCCACTAGAGATGTAGTAATTAAGGGGCTTTAGGCTTACATGACCTAAAGCGCGGTCACTGCCGGACTGCATAGAAAAGAAAGAGAAGGGCGATGATACATCGCTGGTAATTTATTGCAAGATATGAAGCAATTATTTAATTACAAAGTATTTGCTATTGTACTTTGCTATTTTTTGGACTAAAAAATTAAAACACTAGTATTTTAGTACGTTGCTTGTAGAGTAATCTGACAAACAATCAGAATGATTGTATGTATATTAGTATGGTTTTTATTGTAAAAAGAAAGTTTTTGGAGGTATCTTCATGATTTTTTCTATCGTATCAAATTAGTTGTATTATGTTTTCAACACACTATCTACCTAGCTTATATCCTGAAGAATATCATAGGTATATTTTCTGAGTTTGTTTACTGTAGTCGATCATATACTTTTATTGTTTCTAAAACTTGGGTTTTTTGCGTTTAGGTCCTGTAATCCCCTTAAAAGCAAATATTGTTTTATGAAGATAAACTACAGTTCCTGGACTGCCGAGTTTGCTCGTTTCAGTGTGGCTACAATGCTTATTAAAATAAATAGCTGATGTTGATCATTAATTAGGGTATAAATATTTAAAGACTTTGTTAACGGACATAAAATTGGTATCATTATCAAAGTAGACGATGAAGTTATTACTCTAATAAGTAATTGGCAACTGGCAAGCAATCAGGCAGCCCACCTGGATAGAATGTGGTAGCCTACGCTTTTAGCCAAGATGTCTATATCGTAGATCCGTTGCCATTCCAGAGACAAAGCTTTTCGCTAGAAGCTATCGAAATCTAAATTAAACTTTAATAACCATGTCTTGACTTTTAATCATAATAAGAAATTAAGTACAGACGCCAGCACATCAAGCTACTACAATCTGTCAAATTTCTTTAATAGATTTTCAACTTTATCGCTAAGCCATAAGGTTCAAAATTGATTGGGAAAATTTGACAGTTTCGGGTAGCTTGACGTGCTGGCGTCTGTACCTATATCTTAATAGTTTCACCATAGTTTCCCTCTCACAGAGGGGAGGCCTGTGTCCCAGCATTGGGAACGTTAAAGGCTGATTAGGTAAGCATTAGTTTCATAGCTGTTGGTCACTTTCATACACATAAACCTTCCGGAATAAATTCTCTAAATTATGGTTAAACCGCATCAAAATCCGTTGCGCAGAGTTTAAAACAAGAACCCGGATAAGTAAGCAGGTCTGTTCAGCGACATTCAACAACTTCTATTTCTCCGAAAAACAAGTAGTCCACCTACTACTAACTACTTAAATATCTAGACGAAAAAATAAGCGTCACTGTCAGAACCAGATGGTCTGTGGGGGTAATGACCAAATACATGACAAAATGGAGTAAAATCTACAAATAATTGGCAGCATTTTCAGAATGGATTTGATGCCAAAGGTGTGTTTTAAAAGAAACTCCTCGTAGATGTGTCGTCATTTTGAGAACAGCTGTTCGTCTATTTCAAGTTTCTGTTTAATGACACGCTTACTGACGTAGACAGACCGACAAACGGAATGACAGAAAGTAACGACTAAATATAAGATTATATTATAATGTTCAACAAAAGTGCGCTTTCATCTGTAAGTGGAGCGTTGTAATGAAGACTTTATAAATAATTTCTATGATCTAAACGACCTGTCAACAAGTTATCAGACATATAAGTATAAAACCCAGCTAGGCAGACGCTTTTTTTTTTCTTTATGGGATGGGAAATCATCAAATGACCCCTCCCGCTCTGGGTGGAGCGGGAGTGTCAGACTCTTACTAACTAAAACCCACCCGTGTCCTTCCTTAGCCCTTTATGTTCCGGGCCAGCGGTAACCCTTTCGGACAATCCCGCTGAAGCTAGGCAGACGCTTTACTTTGTATAAATATTTTCATCACCACTGCTCTCAAAACCGGTGAAGGAAAACATCGTGATGAAACCCGACATGTTCTAGAAAAAATTCGAAGACATGTGACATCTACCAACCCGCACCGGGTACGCGTGGTGGATTACGGCCCACTCCCTCTACAAGAGAAGAGAAGGCCTGAGTCCCAGCAGTCGGTATATAAAAGGCCGATTGTGAGTATGCTTATGAAAAGTATTTGTATAAACCTACTCACGAAAAATATACGCTTTGACGTGAATTTGCAGACACCAGCTCGTCTTACTATTACCATAAACCTACATACAGAAATATACATCATGATCATTTAAGGGGACTACATGACCTAAAGCGCGGTCATTGTCGGGACTGCATAGAAAAGAAAGAGAAGCGCCATGACACAACGCTGGTAATTTATTGCAAAATATGAAGCAATTATCTTTAGCAATTAAGTTTGGACTAAAAAATTAAAACACTAGTATTTTAGTATGTTGCTTGTAGAATAATCTGACAAAAAATCAGAATGATTGTATGTATATTAGTATGGTTTTTATTGTAAAAAGAAAGTTTTAGAGGTATCTTCATGATTTTTTTTCTATCGTATCAAATTAGTTGCAGTATGTTTTCAACACACTATCTAACTAGCTTATATACTGAAGAATATCATATATTTTTCTGATTTTGTTTACTGTAGTGATTTTGATAATTGTAGGAGATTATTGTATTATAAAACTGGTTTTTTTTTTTGCGTTTAGGTGCTGTGGACCCCTTAACTATGTATTTGAAACACTGTATGTATATAGAGAATAAGGCTCTAATATAAATGTTAAAATTCCGTTTAATGGACCTGTGAACCCCAGCTTAGGTTTGCGCGCGAGTTTATTGAACACGAGTTTGTATTTACGACTTCTGCTGTCCTAAGCTAGATTCCCCCGTTTCGCTAGCGTTTAGTTATAGCTTGCGTGCCGACGCATAAACGAACATTTTTCAATCTCTTTCAGTATTCATAACTTTGAAAAATATAGTGCTGGAAAATAAGCTTGTATTTTATTTAAAAGCTTTTATACGTTATGGCTTAGGTTTTCCCTTCCCGAGGCTAAACGTAAAGCAGTTTGCTTAATTGTTTTATTGTTATTAATTCGTTTTATTACGCTGCTTCGTACATTATTCACGCTTGGAGACGGGGAAAATTCTGAAGGAAAATTATTTAATCCCTCCGGACTTTGAATCCTTTTATTAAGCTACAGCGTCTTTATGTCTTGTTTATTTATCTTATTGTGTTGTTTTTCTGACTGCGAAGGTTTGGATGCTCATCAATCTCTTTGAACGTCTGTGCGATTTCTTGTAAAGTTACGATCGTAGAATACCTACGCATGACTACAACCAGCTAATTGAGTAAACACACTATCAGTAGCAATGCATTTTTCATTAGCATTTTGACAGTTCAAAAACATACATTGCATTGTTAACATTGTTCAGCAGACACATTTTCGTACATAAGAAAGTAATGGATTAGCAATATCGTTCAAAATTATTCAGATTTAGATTAATAGAGTTTTAGGCATTTAGGGTACAGTTTTTTTTTTTACTTTGAAAAGCTAATTATGTTTGGATCTGTTATATTGACTCTTTTATACATGCACTAGCTTCTGCCCGCGACTTTGTCCGCTTGAAATTTCTTGTTCCCCCGACCCACCGCGTCGCATAGCATCACCCGCCCGCGCCATTACTTAGTATTCTTTCTGAGTATTTTATTTTTACTCGGTTCCTAAGGGTTGTAGCATGTTATTAGCCTATCTGAAGCCTTCTTTATGAATTGGGCTATTAAATGCAAAAAAGATTTTTTCTAATACGACAAGTAGTTCAGAGATAGTATAGATTGCTCTAGTTCCCTAGGTATACCTCACAGGATAGTCTTGCATTTTCACCAGGACCATTCTAAATGGAACTCAGCAGTACACTGACTTCCATTTCGAAGGGTGCGTTTCACGAAAATTGTATCATGGTAGTACCTACTAAATCTGGTAATAAAAAACAGTTTGTTCATTTTTTCCATGTTCAAATTTCACCGGAAATGGCAGGTCGATGCCAGGGTAGGGCCGAGCCCGCGAAATCAAGGGGTGCGCACGGCGCCCGGAAGTCGCTGCATATTGTATTGCAAGGGGTGTTGTGGGCTGCTTTAAAACTGTTGCCATGCAGTACCCTTGGAAATATTATATTGATTAGTTAATTTGTTCTGATTAGTCAGAAATTTCTGGCACACGCATTGGCGAGTTCACACGATACATTTGTAATGGTTCGTGATTTAATAGCAGAGTATTTGCTTTCATTAGACTTTGTTTTTTGTTTAATATCAACATGGAATCATCGAATGCTGAGTAGAAGCATAGGCCTCGGCGATGAAAATTTAGAAACATAATAATATGATGGTACGGAACCCTCGGTGCGCGAGTCCGGTTTTTTTTTTATGTAGCGCATTCAAAAAAAAACCGGGCAAGAGCGTGCCTAATACCTGAAAACACCAGTCGGATTTGAAAAATTATTTTTGCTTTTGATAGCCCAATTCTTAAGGAAGGCTTTATAACATCTTACTTGGGCTCTTAGGAGGTTAGCATGCAGAAAAAGTTGGAAAGAACGCTAAGTGAAGACGTAATAGCGCGGGCAGGCGATGCGATGCGTCGGGAACAAGGAATTTTACGCAGACGAAGTCGCGGGCAAAATCTAGTAATCTTATAAAACGAAGGAGACTAACATAGTCCCCACGAGAGAGGGAATTCTAATGTGGAGGCTAGTGCTAAATATTGTATTGTTTTTCCTGAACAATACTTACAGTTTTTATTATTATAACTAGCTGTTGCCCAAGACTTCGTCTGCGATCCAGGATCAAAAGTATATGTATTTCGCATCACACTAAAGGCGAAAGTTTGTGAGTGTGTGTGTGTGTGTTTATATGTTTGTTACTTCTTCACGCTGAAACGGCTGGACCAATTTTGATAAAATTTTCTATGGAGGTAGCTGACACCCTGGATTAACGTATAGGCTACTTTTTTATCCCGATATTCCCACGGGATCGACATTTACGCGGATGAAACCGCGGGGCGCAGCTAGTTTATATATTACTAGCTGCGCCCCGCGGTATCACCCGCATAAGAGCCGTTTGAGCGTGAAGAAGTAACAAACATATAAACACACACACACATACTCACAAACTTTCGACTTTATAATATTAGTGGGATTATATGTTATACGAGTATAATAATATAAGTAAGTATTCTAATAATAAATATTTTTTACGGCCGCGAATCATTTTTAGATCAACATACCTACATTCTGATACTGATCTGCAAATTGCAAAAAACGTAAGAATATTTGATTTTCGAGCTTACAAACGTAAAAGCTCCTTGTTCAAGTTAGTGAAGACTCAAAGGTTGGTTAATGGGTCTTTGGTTTTTTTTTCATAAATCCCTCTTTTTTATGATAGAGGGATTTAATGAGAAAAAATATTGTCTTTTTCTGCTGCTTTTTAATCGTTGAAGAATAGACAGAGAGAACACCAAATTACCTTTACGGATATTTTTTGAAAATGTTAATGGTGTTCAGCTGCATCCGATTAGATTGGAAGCCGACCCCAACTAGTTGGGAAATAGTATATTTCATTACAAATGCGGAAAGGTTGTCATTGCAAAGAGTTCCGACAAATGTCTACCCGAGCCGAGGCGCAGCCGAAGTCGAGGGTTGACAGTCGGAACAGTTGCAATGACGGTTTCGCACGTGTACTGAACGACTATTTTTATTACAGTTGCGAAAAAATGAAGCAATTTAATAAAATAATAAAAACATAATAAAGATAAGTTCAACTAACTAATGGCGCCAACCGTAAAATATAAGCAGAGATTTTTTTGAAGTGAAAACTTCTTTAGCGGCGCTGTGTACTTTTTTTGGAATGGGTAAAAACTTCTAAATTCGCGTCAGGTCACGTGACCCTGATCGAAAATTCGTAAGACGTAAAACGTAAGACAGCGCCATCTATGCACATCGGGAAGAGCTACGAGGGCCTCGCGTACTAACTACGTAGTTCATCCAACAACGACGAGCGCGTTGTTGAGGACAGCGCCATCTATGCACATCGGGAAGAACTACGAGGGCCTCGCGTACTAACTACGTAGGCCTCGCGTACTAACTACGTAGTTCATCCAACAACGACGAGATGGCGCTGAACCACGGATATATAACTGACGACGAGCAAATCTGAATAAATTCCTTTCACGAGAAGAATAAACCAGTCACTTTGGTCATCATACCTGATTTGCAAAAAACCCTATAAAATAAGGAACACACCTTAACACGCGTGTTTTGTTTATAAGACGATTCACAAAATACACTCGTAATTGTTCAAGTTTTCACTTCTGTCGGCACTACCGGAGTGCCAGTGTTTTTTTTTCTTCACCCATTCTGGTAGGCCAAGGCGAACTATGCCCATACAGCCAAGTCTTCAGTTGATTTTTTTATTGATATGAAATGAAAATGAAATTTAATGAGATGTAATGAAATGAAACCTAACCTAACTCATTCAATCAAATCATTAAATCTGATATTGAAACATATATTAGTAGCTTGTTTTTAGAAATATACGTATTTGCATGAATCATAAAAACTTCTATGAATTTTTTTAGTAAAAACTTCATGGTTGGTTTTTCTTTTTAATAGACATTATTTTGACAGTTGGGAAAGAGAACGCACGAGTTCGGGAAAGGTAAAAAAAAGCACGAGTATGTAATAGCCCACATCCCGAACGCTATACGTCCCTGCAATACGCCACTTTTTGAGCAACTGTATTAAAAAGCCTATACCTACAGATGATGATGATGTGTGTTACTAATGGTTGAAATAATAGCAAAAGAAAATCAGCCATTCTTTTTAATATTTTTCAACACATTTGCTCGAAAAATGCATTTACAAAGCCTGTATACATTGTTCGAAAGTTAAAAATTACGCACCATACAACGGAACGTGCGGTAAAATAGGTACTCTCACCTAAGTACCTATTTTACGGCATATCCCGTTGTATAGCACCGTGCGTTTTCTTTACGGTTTTTTTTAATTTCCATAAAAAAAAATATAAGAATTCCACCAAAGAGTTTTACATTATGAGAATAAACAACCTGACTGATCGAACCTCCTTGGAAGCGCTTTTGCTCAATACGTTGTCTCACTTTAATACTAAAGAGTAAATGAGACGAAAGATGTAGTTGTAATTTTCACCACGTGCATGTGGCGCCATTTGCAAATTCGCGCCATTTTCATATTAGAAACTTCAAAATTTGTTGCGACTTTAATTGTTCTCTAAAAATAGTCAAATGAAAAAGTTTGTTTAATTACATACTGTACTGTTTTCTCGCAAATGTGTTGAAAAACATTGTATGACACACGTGCAGAAATTGGTATTTACAAACTCGTGACTATGGTAAGCCCTCGACTTCGTCTCGGGCTTACATTCGTCTACTCGTTTGTAAAAACCAACTTACCGCACTAGTATCATAAATAACTATTACAGTTTTGACAAACACGCAACTTTCTACTGACAGAAAGAAATTACCCTCGAAATATCGCTGCAACTAACAAGGAATTTCCAATGCGATAGAGGCAAAATGAAAAGAGTGCCAATTCAATGTGGGGACGACATTGCTTGTAAATAATTAAACTTAGTAGGTATATATATACATATAATGACGCACCCAGTCTCCACACAAAAATTCAACCTAATATATCCAGTAGGTATTCACTATAGCGAGTGAAAGATTGGCAACACTCATGTCACCCATAGTCGGACTATCACTACTCATCATCAGCCAAGCTTCTTCCCAACTATGTTGGGGTCAGCTTCCAGTCTAACCGGATGCAGCTGAATACCAGTATTTTACATGGAGCTACTGCCTATCTGACCTCCACAACCCAGTTACTGGGTAATACGAGTACTTATACCCCTTGGTAAGACTGGTCGTTAGACTTTCTGGCTTCTGACTATCCGTAACGACTGTCAAAGATCTACGAATGACAGCCGAGACCAATGGCTTAACGTACTTTCCGAGGGACGGAGGGGTCACGGTACGGTATGTAAAGATGGTCACCCATCCACAGACCAACCGCGGCAAGCGGAGCTTAACCTGATCGATCGACCTGTGCGGCTGTTTATTTAGCCACGGGTCACGGAACATCACTACTAGGTATTTAAATTGTTTGAAAAGAATACAATTTATTTGTTCGTTCCAAAATAATCCAATGCATTAGTAATGTCAGTGCTTTCATTTATTGTCGTCCCCTCATTTTATACGTCGGCATTTTATGAACCAAGAACCACGCGTCATAAGTATTTCTACAGCTTTTACAGCATACCATAATTTTTATACCTACCAGGCACATGCCTTACCCAGAAATGGTAAAAGCTTATTTACGTTCTAATTAGTGACGAACCAAATGAGTTTGACCGATATCCAGTGGAATCAAAGCTCCCTTCATTTCAGTGACTTATACAGCGTGGCGCTACAATGGTGACATTAATTTAACACACGTGTAGGGCTAGTGCCCTTTAATCATATTAATTTTAGTAGGTTAAAATAACTCGAAAATTGAAAAAAAAATTTTTTCAAACAAACTATGTGATAAAAATGTAACTAAAATTGGGATCACCCTTGCAAAAAATCATTCATGAAATTACTTACCTACGTTACGCTGGCTTACGTTAACTCGGAGCGGCAACGCGTCGCTTCACGCGCTGCCACTTTTCGCGCTTTAATATCGTATGGACGGTACTGTCAAAGTATAAAGAGGGGAAGTAGGCTATCTCCGGCCCAATCCGCGATATAATTGCCTACTGTCTCAGGGTTGTCACTTTTAGCTAAATTTTAATTCAGTGCCTATAAATTGCCAAGGGTCGGGAAGTTGTATTTTTTACTTGTATTGTCTGGGTAAGTACAGGGTTTGTGAGGTCGGGTTTCCCTTAACGATGATCAAACCTTTCACTATGAAAGAAAGAGCGACGGGCCAGCAGACGGGCGGCGCGGAGCGGTGATGAGCACGAGAAAACGGTGGGTTACTGATAGTACTGCCTTCGAACTTTGCTCTATTTATCTGATTCACAATTAGTCAATTACTTTTTTTAATTACGATTTTATAACTGTAAGTAGCTACTTAGTTACTACGCTATTGCTTTGTTGACGTATAGTCATGCCGATTTCTCAGTATTGTAGGTAATACTGAGAAATCGGCATGACTATACGTCAACAAAGCAATAGCGGCAAATCAATTGACAGATCAAAAGTTTTTAAATGTATTCTAGTGGGAAAGTAGGTCTACCTACTTTCTTTGTCTGATATAAAACTAGTACTTACAACAAAAACTAAGTAAGTAGGTATCTCATCATCAAGTAAAAATTATATGCTAGAATAAGTGACTTGCTTACCTTTCCTGTTCAATAGGTAATCTGAACAGAGACAATTCTGGAATCGATGTATTATTAAGACATCCAAACACACAGCAATACGTTCTCCTGCGATTATCAAACATTTTTCATTCATTTAGCGGTGCCGAAAAGCCGTGACGCGCGAATTTCATGCTGTGTTAGCCCCGACTGGCGCACTGAGAAACGGGTCGAGATTTTGTTAAGTGTGCGTGCGGCGACGCATAGATACGATGACGCACACATACAAGCCGCGCACGGTGCGTTTGTATGAAGATAACTTACTTCCCCTCTTTATACTATGGTACTGTGATGAACTTGAAAATGCCTAGCGCTCTGGCGGAGGCTAGTTTTGGGTTGGTTTTGGAAATATTGTAGCACATTTTCAGTTAACTGGATTGGGTTTTGTCGTGTAGGTGGTCGATCAGGGCGTTGAGACCTGGATCCACTGCCGGTTTTCGCGGATGCGCTGAAGAGCTCCTATAATAGTGCGAGGAGTAGTAGGGCATTGTCTTGAACCGCCATATCTCTCGCGATATGTCCTTATGGCAAGAGCGGCATTTTGACGACATTCTCCGTAAATTAGGATCATGTCCGCATATTCAGCTGCTGTGTAATTCGGATGTGTATTTGCCATCACGATCACAAGTTTACACAAGCACTAATAACACAAATAAAAGCGCCCGTATCGCAAGAGATGTCAACGTACCTACTAAATTAGAAAAACAAAACATAGCGTCTTTATCGCAGTACCATAATCTAATTACTCATTAGTTCATTACACAAAAATAAATAAATAAAACAATAGGTAAGCGTCTTTTTCGCGGAAACATTCACAAAATTAGTCGACGTAATTATGTGCACTACTGTGAAGAAGTGTGTCAAGGGCACGAGTTAGGCTAGCACTAGATATGCAAAAAAAGTAATTAGATTTCGCTGCGACGCGACGGGGTGGGGGGAGGGCACGCGTCGCCTGCGCCGCCCGCTCGCCGACAAAGGGATATCACGTTACTTTAAAGTATTGTTTATTTATTTTAATTTCATTGATGCGATGTTATGATCCGTGACCTCGGCAAATGACCGCTGCGCGACAGTTCTTTAAGTACAGGTTGCTCCAAAATGCTATTTTAGAAAACTTTAAATAAATCCGCAAATAATAACGTTTAATGGAAACATAATTTCTTCATGAAATGAAAATGTGAAAACGTATATGTGTGTTAAATTAATGTCACCATTGTACCGCCACGCTGTATACGACACACCCTGCCTGTCTTCCTAATGACAATTAAAGTGACACGCCATGATGGTAAACCCCGCGTCCCCTGTTTAATGCTGGAGTATCTATAGTAGGTATATTAGTTACGTGTTTTAAGGCTCCTACAAAGAGGCGCGACACGCGATATAATCGCGCGCGACACAAAGGCACCGCTCGTTGCGCGATTTGCGGTGCCTCTGTGTCGCGCGCGATTTTATCGCGTGTCGCGCCTGTTTGAGGGAGCCTTTATGAAAAGGAAGCACTTACACTGTATCCGTGAATATTTTCAAATTCATAAACTGAGTTTTTAGGTTTTTTCTGCAACTTTAAAATAATATCAAATCGTCGTTTTCATATCTATGTGAAACTGGGTCTATGTTATGATATGCATCAAAGATATACGCAAACAGCGCAAGTTTGAATGCATTTGGAGTAGAAGTTTAAGTTTCCATGCGAAACTAATAACACAATCTTCCTTTGTCAACCGTATTGAGATCACGAAACTATAGGTATCATCATCCCTATGATCCTAATTGCCTACAGAATTACTTGGGCTGATTTTTTACCTTCTGGACAAAAAACAACCGACTCCCAAAAAAAAAACACTGCAAAGTGAAAAATAACTTTAACTTCGGAAGTCGGTGTCGTTGGTTCCGTATTTTCGTTTATTGACACCGACTTCCGAAATTGAAGTTACTTTCACTTCGTAGTGTTTTTTTTTTTTTTTGAAGTCTTTTGTTTTTTTTTTTTTGTAAAAAGGTCTTTTTTTCACAAAAAAATACATTCTCAATCCTTTGATTAAAGCCGGGCGATCGCTTCATTGAATATCGCTACGAACTCATTTATAATTTAGGCTCCTACAAACAGGCGCGACACGCGATTAATCGCGCGTAACACAAAGGCACCGCTCGTTGCGCGACTTGCGGTGCCTTTGTGTCGCGTGTCGTGTCGCACCTGTTTAAAGGCTCCTGCAAACAGGCGCGACGCGCGACGCGAATCGCGCGCGACACAAAGGCACCGCTCGTTGCGCGACTTGCGGTTCCTTTGTGTCGCGTGTCGCGTCGCGCCTGTGTGAACAAGCCTTAAAGGAGCCTTTTCCGCGCGTAGAGTAGGTAAAAATAGTCAGCCGAAAGCCGCACCTAGCAACCCACTCAACGACTACCTATATTCTCTTTGAACACACACTGACTTAGGTATAGGTAAGCACCGCTTTTATCTGAGTGCTAATTATGTCACGCAAGAGATTCTGTAGTTTATTTCCATAATATCATCTCTCTTATTCTCCCTTGTGGGTTGAGCAATTACCTACCACTTAAAATGCAGAGCACACTTACTTTACAGGCCACACTTGAACGTAATAAGGGACGTCTCTTCAAACTTTCATAATGAGTTAGGTACGTGTGGTAGGTACAAAATGACTTCATTAAAATAGTCTGGGGACTAGATTTAAAAGTAGCATCAGCATAACCAGTCCCCAGACTAATGTAATTAACAGCAGTTCCCACTGCTGGGACACAGGCCTTCTCTCAGTGAGAGGGAGTGGGCCGTAATCCACCACGTGGGCCCAGTGCGGGTTGGTAGGTGTTACGTCTTTGATTTTTTTGTTCTATGACATGCCGGTTTCCTCACGATGTTTTCCTTCACCGGGCCGTTTTGAGAGCATTGGTAATTAAATCATTTACACAAAGTAAAGGGCCTACCTGCGTTCGAACTCACGTCCTACAACTCGAAAATCGGGGCCAATTGCCACTGCTCTCAAAAGTAGGATTAGCTTAAATTGTGCACTTGTTCTAGTAAAAGTATTTCCAGTTTAGAAGCAAGTGTAGGGGAATGCCAAATCCAGGATAGTGTTAAAGATAAAATAGCTTGAAAACTGGTCACATTTACGATGGCTAATAAAGATACATGGAAGTCGTAAACATTTTGTGCCGATTCTAAATAAATTGGGATACGGGAAGGAGGACGAGGAAAGAACCAACAAAAGGGTCACGTGACCTGCACCCTAATTGCGTATAACACACTATCAAGCCCGATCTGAATCATTTTGGATGATTTTGCTAATCCACTGCTTCATATGTTCGCAAAAAGTGTCTGCTCAACAACGTAAATAACGCAATGAATGTTGTTGAACTGTCAAACAAAATGGAAGCCATTGCGACTGTTAAGCAATACCTAAGCAATTACCCCGTTGCACTCTACAAGTCCTTCATCGTACAAACCGACAACGAAACGTGCACAAAATTCGAAGGCATGTAGGTAACACCTAACAAGCCGCACTAGGCCCGCGTGGTGGATTATGGCCCACTCCCTCTCGCAGAGAGGAGGCCTGTGTCCCAGCAGTGGGGACATTATAGGCATATAGACATTATATTATGTATGTGCACAAAATGATACCTACTACGATTGCATCATGCCGAGTGAGTCTGCCTCTACGTAACGTGTAAAATGAGTAGTGGGTAGGTATGGGCCGTTTCCCGGCACTCGTTCTTAGAACAAATACAATATCGTACTAATGAGGGTTTTCTGAAATGACATTCGCTAGGTGGCAGCACTGACACGTCAGGTCCAGGCATCTGTCAAAGAGCCTATATTTTCTTTAGTCATGACTGAATGATGAACGAATGAATGAATCGAATGATGAACGTCATCATATATTTTATATTCATTGTCGAAATGGAAGACGTCTTGTCAAAGTGGTGCCAACTGGTGTCGTAAATTTTCACTGAGTAAACATTTCAGACACTTCTGTGACGTCGAAGAGATCCATTGCTTCATATGTTCGATAAATTTTTATGCTCAACAACGTAAATAACGCAATGAGTGTCGTTCAACTGTCAAAATGAAAGCCAAGCTACTTACTGATAATGTGTTACGAAATTACCCCGCCGTTTACTATCCCACACATTATGAAAGTAGCGTGCATAGGTGATTATAATTGTTATTAGGTAGATGAAAGACACGATATTACCTATTTTTCATACAAATTGACATAAGTAGTAAGCAGGGGTTGTTTATCATGCCAATTAAGCTTTATACATTACTTTACTTAGAAGAAACTCTTCAGAGTTACTTTAAGTTTCTTATGTCATGGGTATGAAAAGGGCGATAGAATTTCCCTGAAAAATTCGATTTATTCCGGTCGGATCCCCTGATCTGATACCTTGATTGTTATTATTATGTTTTTTCTACACACGCAAGAAACACAAAAAAGGTCATGTACCATAGGAATATAAAAAACAGTCTTCTTCTTTCCTATTACTTCTTTCATATATCAATGCCATATACCTACCTACCCAACGTTCCGTTCGTTCTTCGTGAATCAATAAATGCAAACAAAGGTATACCGCTGTGGACACTATATTGCGCTTTTATAACTTCTAACATAGTGATATTATCGTGAACGTCCACGTCCACGTCACGGCATCACGATAATACAGGTAAGTGAATATATGGAAATATATGAAAACTCTTTTAAAGGGCTTTAAAGGTCCGTGGCATAGGTACCTGCCCCCCATTTTGATTTTTTTCTATGACGGCCATAAAATTCTTCGGTCCCCTTTCCATCCACGATAACGTTATAACGTGCATATTTGCATACAATTTTTAACAAACCCTTCGATTTGACCCTTTCTTTTATACAAAGTTCCTAAGTGTGTACTCTATAGACTAAGACTATTCGGTTTTCCTTGATTATGATCAAGGAAAACCGAATAGTCTTAGTCTATAGATACCAAGTAGGCACTTCGTTGGTATGCCAACGAAGTGCCTACTTGGTATCTACATGTAGAAGTTATCCACACCACCGGTACAAAGGTTAACGAGCCAAGTCTGGAATGTGTCTAGAACGGGCTTCCACGTAAAACTATGCCAGACTGCGCACCGTTTACCGAGAATGAACTAATAGAGCGCCCACCGTAATTGTATACCTTCGCTAGACTAGACAGTGTTGTTTGTGGCGCTTCTAGATGTTTACATTTATGAGTAAGAGTCATGAGAATATACCTCTATAGTTTGTAAGTAAATAATTGTTGGGATTGGGATCCGTCATCTAAATAATTGCCAGCTAATAAAATGTCAAAATATGAATCATTCACCGAAAAAAAATGTGGATATATATGGTTTCAAAAATATTATTAATTCAGTGAGATAAATAGGAAAATAACTCTAAAGGCTCCCCGCAGACAGGCGCGACGCGATAGCGTAACTCATCTCTAGTAGAACAATTCCTATGAAAACTTCGTGGAAATTAGAATCGCTTCGCACCGTTGCGTCGCACCTGTCTGCGGAAGCCTAAGTAAGTTTGTCAGATAATAATTATATTGGACCTGCCATGTTTTGTCTCTGCATCACCCTAAGGTTGACTGGTAGAAAATTTCCGCTTTTGCACAGTATTTTTTTACTTGTACATAGTGTAAATCTATAAAATAATTAATAATCTTTAAATAATAAATTAAGTGAGTTATTCAGTTTGCCTGAAAACATTATCTACAATACGTCATTGATCTACAAGTACAACTGAACGGACACGTCGGACACAATATGTCACACCAAAATACCACAATACAATTAATTACGGAAGGTTCTGTCTATTTCCAGCCAGTCCTTGAACGTAAATAAAACTTCCATAGGTACCTTATTTATGTAAAAGCATTCGATAATATTGACCACCCACACATCTACGTAGCTCGCAGAGGTTTCACCACCTTGCATCGGTGAAATGTAATAAGCTGAGAGCTCTTCGCGATTTGAGTCCATTACAATATCCCTCCACAAAAGGTTGAGGAAATATTAGTGTAGGTAATAACTGAAAGTACTACTTTCTTCTTAGGATGTGGGCGCCAATGACTGTATCTACTTATATAATTTACTAGCTTCTGCCCGCGACTCCGTCCGCGTGAAATTTCTTGTTACTCCGACCCACCCCGTCGCATCGCATCGCCTGCCCGCGCTGTTACTTCGTTTTTGCTTAGCGTTCTTTCTGACTTTTTTGCTTTTTGCTCGGCTCCTAAAGGTCATAGCGTGATGTTAAATACGGGCTGGTGACCGCAACTCCACGTCAATGTGTGTATTTTGCGTACGGATATATATTATAATATTATATTAATGATGTATAGATAATTAATCTACCTACACAAGCGCTACTGCCTGCAGTATTCAACTTAAGGCTCCTTCAAACAGGTGCGACACGCGATAAAATTGCGCGCGACACAAAGTCACCGCAAGTCGCGCAACGAGCGGTGCCTTTGTGTCGCGCGTCGCGCCTGTTTGCAGGAGCCTTTACGTCGAGGCCTGATAACATTTTACTAACAAATGGACTTTTCCAAATATCCATTGAGGTTTATATCGCTTTTAGTGACCACTTCACTTTTATATGGTGTACAATAAAGATTAGGTAAATATTTTATCTATCTATTAATACTGCGGATGTCAAAATGAATTCGATATCAAATTTTTCCGTACTACCTATACCAGTATCCCAATTTATCATATCTTTCTTGTAAGTCCTGTCCCGTCCCTGACCTTTCATCAGTAATTAGGCAACTAAACGCCGTATGTCGCAAGAACTTATGATTATCTGTCATTTATACGGTATCGGAGTTTTATTAGGAACAGGCTCAGACCAAATAAATAGTGAAGACATAGCAATGCGAACAACACAGTGAAGCACTCAAAAACTACACCACCGCTTTGTGCATACACGCTCCCACGCACACATTTACAATCAAACTACACCTCACTATGTGCACACATGTTTACGAAACCGGCTTCACTTTACTGTTGACAGCCCTCTGTCTTGGTTTTTTACATGGTCTGAGCCTTGTCCCTATATCTATCCTTGTCCCTGACCGACTCGTCAGTAATTTGGCACAAACGCCGTATGTCGCAGAAACTTATAAATAAAAAAAAACTGGCACTCCGGTAGTGCCGACAGAAGTGAAAACTTGAACAATTACGAGTGTATTTTGTGAATCGTCTTATAAACAAAACACGCGTGTTAAGGTGTGTTTCCTTATTTTATAGGGTTTTTTGCAAATCAGGTATGATGACCAAAGTGACTGGTTTATTCTTCTCGTGAAAGGAATTTATTCAGATTTACAAATAAGCACACAGGATAGACTTCAGTTCGTGGTGTTGGTCGCGGCAGTGCTTCGTTAATCATTTCTAAAGTGGTAACTAGATAAACTAATAAGGAGCCTGTATGAAATTTTACACAATGTTACCTTTGTTCGATTACCATAATGTTTGCAGAGGCGTATTAGAAGAGGACGTAGATGGTACGATTGATATTAGTTACATTTTTACATACTATTGGCCTTGTACATAAAATGTATTTGAGCTCGTCGTCAGTTATATATCCGTGGTTCAGCGCCATCTCGTCGTTGTTGGATGAACTACGTAGTTAGTACGCGAGGCCCTCGTAGTTCTTCCCGATGTGCATAGATGGCGCTGTCTTACGTTTTACGTCTTACGAATTTTCGACCAGGGTCACGTGACCTGACGCGAGTTTAGAAGTTTTTACCCATTCCAAAAAAAGTACACAGCGCCGCTAAAGAAGTTTTCTCTTCAAAAATGCATTTAATTTCAGGCGACACAGGCCCATAGATAAATAGACCTTAACCTAAACATACATATTACTATAACAACTAGATACTATTATAACTTATGGTTACTGGCTAGGACATGGCATTTCTATGGTTGGTGTATGGTTGTACACTCATAACTAATTTGGCACAAACGCCGTATGTCGCAGTAACATTATTATGGTTAGGATTTCTACGGTAGGTATATAATTTTAATTGGATTAGCCTATGCTACTCCTATTAAAATTCGATACCTATACCACGCCACGAGCCACGAGCCCCTTTACTTTAAGCAGTACTATTACTGCTTAGAGGGGCTCGTGGCTAAATAACAACAGCCGCACGGGTCGATCGAAGGTTAAGCCGTGCTTGCCACAGTTAGTTTGTGGATGGGTGACCATCCATTACATATCGAGACCCCTCCGTGCCTCGGAAAGCACGCTAAGCCGTTGGTCACGGCTGTCATTCATAGTATAGATCTTTGATAGTTGTTACGGGTAGTTACAAGCCCGAAAGTCTGACAACCAGTCTTACCAAGGGGTATCGTGTTACCCAGTAACTGGGTTATGGAGGTCAGATATCTGGAAATTAGAAGCCAACTCCAACACATTTGCGAAAAGGCTAGGTTGATGATGAGCATAGTACTGCTGATCTTCCAGTATACCAATATATCTTTCTGATCAGTCGTGCTCGGCCCTGACCCACCCATCAGTAATTTGGCACTGAACGTTGTATGACGCAGCGACTCGTGGTTAAATGGCATTTCTATGGAGTCCGAGGAAGGCGCGCCCGCTGCACCCTGCGGTCAAGGCTGACGAAACGCTAACAGCCATGCTTGGCTTAAACATTAGGAAGTGTAATAAACTGTGGGTTATACTGCAGTTCGTTCATCGGTAAGTACCTACAGTCCAACTTTTTATTTACCTACGTATAATATATATAACCATATTATGTAGATAGTAATTATAAAACAAAGACGCTTTTCGTGTCTATCTGTGTGACCTAGGGTGGCCAACTTTTTGTACAAGAAATAAAGTAAGTGTACGATGGCATCCCACATCAACGCACAACGCTCAACGCAGGGGCGTTTAGAATCATATACTGAATCTATGGTAACAAGTTGCGCATTGATGTCCCTGTCACCCTGTAGGCCTGTATATTAAAAATATCTACAGAGGCTTTTAACAATAATTTATATCTACACGGTACCATTTAGTGCCGGTGTGGGTGTTTATGCTATATGAAAGTAATATATTAATACAATTAAGATATTAGATTTCAGCTTCAGTCACAGAATATCTATTAGTGCTCTTCAGTCATAACACTGATCATTAGCGATTGGAGGGCTTTGAAACGTTAATGTAATTAGAATAACGGCCTTGAAGAATTTAACTATGAGCTTATGATAACTGTATAAATTTATACCCTTTACGATTAACCATTCATATGTTCTCCATGAGTTTCGCTTTATATAGACGTTCTCTATTTAGACAGTGCGAAATCTAGAACGCTAGAAAACAAACCAATTTGGGCTACATATAGACGTGAACTGGCCTCTAAAACCAAAATTGGTTTGTTTTGTAGTGTTCTAGATTTAGGTCTATATCTACTAGACACAGTTGATTTTTTCCCCTTTGTCTCTAGTATTCATAATGTTAATGTCTTGCATACCTGTTATTTGCGTGGTTACTGAAATGCCAATGTTAGATGTTAACTAATGTTAATTCTAAGTGACAGTGCTGTTAGTGTGCTTATTCTAAATAAATAAATACCGGTGTGAAACATGTTGTTAAAGTAATGTCGGAAATTATAGCAGCAGTTATAAATTATTATAAGTTTTAAAATGCTTAGTTTATCTCAGCAGCACAGAAGAGCGGCGCGAGGCGACAAGACGAACCGCGAAAATGATGGTGAAAGGCGAGACGAGCTGGTACCAATTTAGTAAAGACTATTACTTTACTTGATTTTGTGTTTAACGCAATTTGAAAGTCAAGGAGTCCTTACCCAGCAGTCTGTTGTTATATTTGTAGCCTCATAATTTTTCCGATCGATGAACCTTCAAATTTTTTTTACACGTATCTAATATTATTAACTGGAATAAAATACTTCTGAAACACGAGAAAATTAAGTTGTTATTATTAAGCCACGCTGAACTAATATCACTTATTTTTAAAGACACAAAAATTACAATTTAGGTACAAGCTAGCACTAAAATGTAATATATATTATTACAATACTTATTTTCTAAAATAACTAATGGAAAAAGGCTAATGCTAAAAAGGTATTCCTAGACTTTAATTAAAGTTCTATGCTACGAAATACAAATTGTAATTTAGTCCCACGGTGGGCGCCACTAATGATTTTAAAAGTAATTAAAACTGACATTGCTCTGGAACTTCAACATTTCTGACGCTATAATATCAATCAAGTTAATTAAATAAGTTTTGATAATTGTTATGTTCGAAGTATATATAATACGAAAATCAGTCGTCCTAAGAGGGTAGTAATAAAAGCTCCGACAAAAAAAAGTGTCTATCAAAAAATTAAATCTGCTACCTAAAATACTAACTCTCCGACTACTTTTGTCCGAATAAAAATGACGAAACGACCGAATGAGATACTGAAATCTTCGAAAAATAAACATGACTGTTTATTGCTATAATACTTTTCTACCAGCTTAAATTACGTTCTACTGAAAACTATGAGTCTCTAATCAATCACTCTAATCTTCTCCATAGAGATCTACGTTTTGGAATGGGCAACTAGCTTCAACTTTCTGACTGACTGACGGACTATTTTAACTTTGACAATTCAAAAGTGCCTGTACAAGGTTTAATTGAAATAAATGCTTTGAGTTTGAGTTTGAGTTTGAATCAATTAATATATACCTAGGTAAAGGTATTTGTATTCTCATACGCCCACTCTTGCATTCTATCTCGACGTTCCTATTTCTATGCAAAGGGTTTAAAGTAACCTAACCAAACCGAACCTCGGAATGCCCTTCGCTCGTTCATAAATATGTTTTCGGAAACTTAGTATTTTTTTCGGAAATTTAGTATTTTTGTTTGGACATTTAGTTCATTATTTGAAAGTACAGATTATTTTTCGTAGAATTGTAATTTGAATAAGCTCATTTTCGTTAGTTAAGTTCAACAACTAAGATCTGTTCTCATTACGAAAAGTTACAACTTCCTTCATCTGTCGTGAAAAATTGCTGACCTTAAAAAAAAATGTTTTTAACATTAACTTTGTATACATATTATAATAAATTTAAAGTTGCTTTTCGTGTCTGTATCTGTGACCGAGTTCTCCTACTAAACTTCGCAACGGATGTTGATGCAGTTTTCACCACCATTTAGTAAATTTAATACGGAAGGTTTATGTATATAATACATTGACATTAAAACTTACCTATAATAAAGAAATCTTCATGTTCTTCCAAGACGTAAAACCCGTGCAAAGTAGGGGTTTTGTCGCTAGTTATTTATTATATGTAGAGTGTTGTGTGTGACGTAGTCACTTGCGTCATGAAACTTTACTGTAGGCAATTTGTGAAGTTTTTTACAACCATTTATCACTACAGAAAGACTAAACAAAAAAAAATAGGTCTAATCTAAGTAGAAAAGAAAAATATTTTAATTGGGACACACACAGGAAATATAAATACAAAAAGGAACATGTAAAACTAACAAACTTACATTAAAAACAACCAAAAAAAAGACCTGTGCGAGGGCAAAAAGGCTCCTAGTATTTCAGCATAATGCTGCGATATTTAAAAAATAAAATACCGCAGCGCTGGTATTCTGTTAGGTCGCGCTGTGACGTCACGGACACATCTACGGACATCTATAAATTGATGTTTGGACGAAAACCAATTAGTAACGTTACCTGTCTATCCGTAATTTTCACTATCAGTGAAAGTTACGGGTAGTCAGAAGCCCAAAAAGTGTGACCGCCAGTCTTACAAAGGGGTATCGTTTTACCCAGCAACTGGATTGTGGAGGTCAGATAGGCAGTCGCCTTATGTAAAATACTGGTATTCGGCAGCATTCGGTTAGACTGGAAGCCGATCTCAACATGAGAAAAGGCTAGGCTAATAAAATAAATGATTTTATTTTTGTAAGTAGGTTTGCAGAAACACTTTTACAATCATTTATTTTTTAAACTAGATGAGGTCGGCGTTTCCTATCTGACTACTCTGAGAAGAAAGGCCGAAACAAACTCAGAGGTTTCTCTTTTAAAGTCCAGACATAATCTTGGTCAGGTTATATGAAGACCATGTAGGTCGATTTCTGAGATAGTCTTTTGAGGAAAGAACCACACAGATTGAGAGGACCTGTCCAGTCAGTACACGAATTTGTCAGAAATCGTGCAGCTCAGCTCAAGATTAAGGAACTCAACGAGTCGACGAACAATACCAAAGAAAGGACATTTGGGTAGGCCACAGAAATTACTCAAACTGCCAGACCATGAAGAGAATAATAAAAAAATATAAAATGAATAAAATAAATGACCCACATCGTTTTCACATACACAATAATTAAAATAATGTAATACTTTATTTACAAAGTAAGCAAATGTCATTGTTTTAAAAAAAATCATTAATGTCAATGTGTATATTATAAAAAAACAACAAAAACACTCAAAATGCAGAAATTGGAAGATGATAGTAGGTACCTCCCTTTAGAGGAGCTCTTTATTAAAACCATCCATTTTCAAGATTTTCTAATCTACACCCACACAATACATATTGTTATACAAAAAAAAGACCTTTTGAGATAAAACCAACATCCGTGAAAACCAACATTTAATGAAAACATGTTTACTTTTCGTTAGCTGGGTCTAATGTTGTTGTTTGACTGCTTTGACTGCCCTCCCCCCCTTGGTAAGACTGTTTATCAGACTTTCGAGCTACTGACTACCCGTAAAGACTGTCAATGAAAGTACCTACTATGTTCCATACTAATCATTTCATTCGCTTTTAAGAGTTTTCATAAAACGTTAATAATGGCTCTTTAAACGCGGGCAAAAAATCAAGAGCCCTATTATATTTTTTCAAAAGATGTTAATTTAAATTGGCTTTTAGACGCTTTAGCCAGACTATTAATTTATTTACCACCAAAAGGGGTATCGTTTAATGAGTTTTTGTAGCACTTCGTTTAGCAAACTTAGGTTAATTGCCTGAGTGAAAACGATTAAACTCATGAAACTCATCTAAACGATGTTGTTAGAGTACTTGAGCCTTCCAAGTTTAATGCTGGACTTAACCCTATACTTGGCATAGTGAACTTAAATGCACATTCCGTTCAGAAGTTTTTTCTGGCGAATATTATTATCGAATCGTTTATTTTTTCATGCTAACATTGTTTCCGAACGTTCTTGAACCCAAAAAAAATAAAACTATATCTATCTCACTTGCGCTCTGTCAGTGGTGATCAAAATGGCGAACCGGTGGTCTGCTCCCACGCACTTCAAGGTAAATATCCATTTTTATCTATATTTTTTTAACTTATTCTACAATAATTGTCTTAGTTTCCCTTTCTACAAACCTTAAGTTATTGGCATACTAGTAATATTTTTGTAAAATATGTTTTAAATTTCTCATAATTTACGACTTTTGTATCGTGTGCATTTAAATTCACACCGCCCGCCACTAAGTGATTGACATAATATTTGTCACGTGCATTTAAATGCACACTGCCTGGGTTGCCTGGGTTGCACAATTCCAAATAATGTATCTTATAATGCACATCGCCAGCAATACAACCCCTTAATTGTTAAAATTTATTAGCATCAATTATTTTACAAAGCATAATACCGCAACGCAAATAACACCTTTAACCAAACCCACACCTCTTAGCTTGCACTGCTTTGGTTTCAGAGTACTAGATCACAAAAAATCCTTGCTTTGGTGCCTAAATCCCGAGCTAAATCTGATGAAGAATCTAGTGAATCTTCGGAAGATGAAGTAAAAATGTGCAGGCCGTGCCCCGATGCCTCCGACGATAGTTCCCCTGCGCGATCACTGGCTTCTTCTGTTGAAAACATAAACATCTCCGATAGTGATGACGATGAATATCGAGAAGTTTATACTATTGCTGCCGTCCATGAAGAACCAGTATCACAACATTCACAACCTATTTTTCGTTCGAAAAACATAATTGATTCTACCCCAGACTCGCCCTCAATTCTTCAAAATAATTCAGACATAATACCACCTTCACCATCAGTTTATATCCCACCGTCACCGTCTATAAACTCGAACTGCAGCCCAGCACCTGCAGCAGCAACTACTACACCTCTTCGTGTTGGTCGTTCTAGGAAAACCCGGGTGATCATAAAGAAAACTATTCTGAAGCCAGCCAAATTGCTCCCCAAATGGACAAAAGTGAAGTTATTAGGAACAGCAGAAATAGAAGACACATTATTTGAATCTACTGATCTTGAGAAGTCACCGCTTGATTACTTCAAACTATTTATTTCGGATGATATTGTAAATTTGATAGTACATCATACCAACCTTTATTCAGTGCAGAAAAAGGGCATATCTATAAATGTGACCAAAGACGACGTAAGAGATTTCCTGGCGATCAATATTCTGATGGGAGTAGTAGATATGCCAGCATACACTGACTACTGGTCCAATGACTTCAAGTACAGTAAAATAGCTAACGTGATGACTCTAAAACGATTTCAGGCTATTCGCCGCTGCATACACTTTAATGATAACATGACAGATGATGGTGATAGGTACTATAAAATAAGGCCACTAGTGGAAAAACTCCGTCATAACTGCGCATCCAATATTCCTGAAGGGAAACGTTTTAGCATCGACGAAATGATGGTGCCTTACAAAGGCACCAGAGCCGGCAGTAGAAAACAATATGTACGGAATAAACCCAAGAAATGGGGTTTCAAATTATTCGTTCGTGCTTCGCCATCTGGTCTAGTCCATGATTTTATAATTTATGGAGGAGACGACACTTTTCGACACCATACTTTCACTGAAAAAGAAAAAGGTATGGGCCTTGGAGCCAAAGTTGTAATAGCTTTGGCCAAATCTATAAAGGAAAAACCGTGCTCCATACATATACTTCGACAATTTTTTTACATCGGTTGAATTGATGCATTATTTAAGAAATGAATATGGAATATTTTCCTTGGGAACTGTCAGGTCAAATCGACTTCGAGGGGCAGAAAAAAAACTACCATGTGACAAAGAATTGAAGAAAAAAGGGAGGGGAGCTTTTGCTCAAGTTGCGTCCAACGAACACAATATCGCTGTTGTGAAGTGGTTTGACAATAAATGTGTCTTGGCTGCAAGTACTTACGTTGACGCTTACCCATTACAGAATATAGTGCGGTACAAGAAAGAAGAAAAGAAAAAGGGACCGGTCACATGCCCAAATCTAATAAAACATTACAATGCAAATATGGGTGGTGTGGATTTGGCCGACATGTTAGTTGCCTTGTACCGAACGGATTTGAAAGGCCATCGTTGGTATTTACCACTATTCTCGCAGATCCTGGACATCAGCGTAAACAATGCCTGGTTGCTATACCGTCGCGAGAACAGTGGTAAACAAAAACTGATGCCTCTCAAAAAGTTTCGCGTCGCGCTTTTTAGACTACTGTGTCGTTTTGAGAGGAGCTCTTCTAATGTACAGTCAGATGCTCTCTTCAAATCTGTAAAGAAAGTAATGAAACCGGTTGCAGAAAGACCTGATGACGCTACTCGTTACGATCTGGTGGGACATCTGCCTAGTTTCACGACAAAAGGCAGGTGTAGGAACTGTACCAAAAACCAAACAAAGTATTTTTGTCAAAAATGTAATGCACGGTTATGTATAGTTGAAGGACGAAATTGTTTTTTGGATTTTCACACTAAATAGTAGGTACTAAGCAAATTTTGTTAAACTGTTGATCTCAGAACTTTACGACTGAATTATTTGATAAGTATATTAAACTTTATAAAAGTTATATTAAACTTAGTTCCTAAGAAATTGTAAGGTGTTACTCTATTTACATGCATACTCATTGATAAAAATGTTCCTAAAAGATCTCAAAACTTGTTGTTATGTGTTTAATATGTTTAATAATAAGTTAAAAACTTTTTTTAAGCGATTTTGTAGCTACCTATTCACATAATGTAACTTATGTTGTTTGCCCACGACAGGGCAGTGTGCATGTAAAGACACATGTCGTTTTTTTGTTTCATTCTTGTAACCCTGGCAGTGTGAACTTAAATACACATGTGATATCCTGAAAACTGAATTTCAGATATTTTTTATTTCATTTTTCCTGACGTCCTAATAGTCCAATTAATATATAAAAAAAACATAAACACATTTTTTTTAGGATAAAAATCTTTGCCAAGTATAGGGTAGTAAACTAAATCGTGAATAACTTTTTTATGTTATACCCCACTTTTAATTTCATGTTTTTTTTTTTTGTTTAACTATGGGAGTAAAAATTAACAGGCCAATACAAAATCGATGATTATACCGGCCGTAACGCATATCAGGAAACTCTGGTGCGGGATGTACAGCGAGTGGTCTTTCTCCAGAGAAACTCTCTCACCTGTTTTCTTTCTGGTTAATGACCATAAAGCAATGTTTTTTTTTTACAGAATAATAAATATTAACTACTTGTATATCTTTATGTTTTCCTTTTTGGTGATACATTATTTTTATAAGCACTAGAACCTTTTAAAAATATGCCGATTTTAACCGCTGCACGCTGTCAACAGAGGCCTAGTCATAGTGTACAAATTTGACAACTATTAATGAAAAAGAAAAACATAGGGACACAGTATATATCCTTCTTATTCAGTTTATGTCTGTTTATTGAATATCGTTTATAAACGATATTCAATAAACAGACATAGTGAGAGCCAAACTTCGAATTATGACTTTTTACTTAGGATTTTTCAAAAGTCTCTCCGACCGCATTTCCTCATAACGCACGGACGAACAAAGTCTGTCAGAAGCTTGCCGCGTTGAACGTGTTAAAGAAAGTTTATTTTCATTTTTCCCAATACAAAAATGTTTAGTTAGCAGTAATAATGAATAACGCAAAATAATTAAAAGTTAATAATAATGAGTGATTAAGAATTAATTGTTGTTAAAAAAAATTATAAGTACAGACTAATAGTACTTACACTTGGAAAAATAGATTTTTATTTTTGTTGGCCTAACAGACAGTCCCACACCCGCATTAATGCAACCCATAGGTACTATCATAAACTAGGGAAAATAATATTGCTTCCGAAAAACAAATTAACTTCCGGCGATCTGTGGTCAAACAAAAATACTAAACTTCCGACAAAAATGCATTATAGGCAGTAGATTTAATAATTTAAGTAAGGACAATTCTTATTTTTTTGTCGGAGCTTTTATTACTACCCATAAACTAGACATTAATTTGTCTTTTCCACCCTATTTTATTTCTGTACTGCGTGGGTATAGTTTCCGTATAATGGTGCCCAATGATCTTTGCTTCTAATTTTAACAAGGTAGGTAGGTATAGTCGGTTAAAAACTAAAAAAATATATCTTGTTCAAAATCCTAACTTCAGAGCTTTTGCATGAACTATTTCACGCCATCATCTGCCTCGGCTTCCAGTCTAACTGGATGCAGTTGAATACCAGTATTTTACATGGAGCGACTGCATGTCTGACCTCCACAACCCAGTTATTGGGTAATACGATACCCCTTGGTAAGACTAATTGTCACACTTTCGGGCTTCTGACGACCCGTAACGACTGTCAAAGATCCACGAATGACAGACGGGAACAACGGCATAACTTGCTTTCAGCACCCATCCACAGACCAACCGCGGTAAGCGTAGCTTAACTTGATCGATCAGACGGTGCGGCTGTTATTACTAAGGCCCTCTTTACATGAACTATTTGAATCTATAAATCTATACTTAATATTATAAAGCTGAAGAGTTTGTTTGTTTGGTTGAACGCGCTAATCTCTGGAACTACCAGTCGGATTTGAAAAATTCTTTTTGCATTTGATAGCCCAATTCTTGAGGAAGGCTATAGGCTATTTAACATCACGCTATGACCTTTAGGAGCCGAGCAAAAAGAAAAAAAGTCAGAAAGAACGCTAAGCAAAAACGAAGTAACAGCGCGGGCAGGCGATGCGATGCGACGGGGTGGGTCGGAGTAACAAGAAATTTCACGCGGACGATGTCGCGGGCAGAATTAATTATATGGCTGGCGCTTCCTCAACGTTTCGCGTCCGCGTCATCACTTCATCATCAAAGAAGCCGTACCGTACCCAAGTAAAAACATAGAGAGACACTGAAAAAATTCAACATGGGGCTTCGCCGGCTAGCTGCGTCATGAATGTCGTCTATTAGCGTTATGCCAACCACTCCTGTTGACGTACGCAACGAGATTCACCCACGTATTATTATCAACAGTTATAAATGCGTAGGTCGCCGAAAGCACCGAATTTAGCATTTTGATAAAGTAAAATGGATGAATGAAATGTCACAATAGAGTACCTGGAAGTGACAGGTCCATTTCTGGATATGGGTTCCCCCGCTCTCGGGATATTCGAATTAACGCAATGGTCAAATAAATTTCAATTTGATTTTCCTTACTCATCTGACTGTACCTACTTGCTAACGGAATTCAGCAGATTTTTTGTATTTTTACACCTACTCGAGAATTTTTAAACCATCAACCGCAGGGCCTGAAATTTCAGCATAAAAAAAAACTTTTTTACAAAAAAAAAACCAACCGACTTCTTTGAAAAAAAGTTTTAGTTTTCACTTTTTAGTTCTACCTACCTACCCCAAACAAATTCATATAACACTTGCTATGTGAATATCAGTGACAGGAAGCTATTGAACACATCTGCCTACCCCTTTAAAGGGTACAGGCGTCATGTTATGTTGTGCGATTGCGTAAACAATGCATACATTTATGCTATAGCAGCAATCGCGGTTGATTTGCTGGCATTTATTGCAGAGTTTGTCTGTCTCCGAAACTCATCATCAGATCTTTACGAAATTTAAACGGGACTATTTCGGAATAAACCTCTTCAAACACAAAAAAAAAATGTTAATCCGTCTATACATGAGGGAGGATGCCCGAACATACATAAAAATTTATAAACATCCGAATTGAGAAGCTCCTTTTTTTTTGAAGTCGGTTAAAAAACAACTTTATTTATGTAAACTTTGCAGACGTGATAAACACGATATAACAAAAAATAACAGATTTTCTCAACTCATACCTACTTCAGGTAACAACAGAACAAAAACAAATCATATTTTTTTATTTTATCTTGTTTAAATATCGATAACCATCACGTCTGCGGAGTTTCGCTAGCTAATTTTATTTAACCCTTTATAGGTTTATAGGTACATATATAGGTTTGTAGGATACATATCGATAGAACTTTATAATTCTTTTATTTTTTCTTTTATATTTTAAAGTCATCAACACATAATAACCCAAAGAATAACTGTTTCATGAAATCGTCATTCTTTGGGGTTACGTGGTCTTAGAGAATTGTGTTGATGACTTTAATGATTATAATTCTGTAAATGCATATTTGTTACGGCCGCGAATCATATATTAATCAACGTACAACTTAATACTGACCAGCAAATTGCAAAAAACGTAAAAAAACTCGAACTGTAAGTAACTACCCCATAGCAAGACAATAATGTTGTCTGATTACCAGTCCCAGCCATCGTGCTACACCCCGCTTTAAAAACATCGACGTCTTTCTTGCATTCCCCCAAGTTTATTAGCCCCCGATTGTCAAGATAATGCCAAGGCAGCTCTATAAAGACGGTGATCAGTTAAAACAAGCCGTGGCGTTCACTTGGTGTACAAAATCGATAGCCAGAAAGGTCGCTGGTGGGTAAGTGTGCGTCGCACGTTACATTTTGGTGCCATTGTTCATGGTGAAACAGTAATACAACTAATGATAGAAGCATTTTAATTAATGAAAGTCAGGGGCTAGTTAACTACTACCTACTGCCCTTTACATGATGGAATTTGAGTCTTGACATCGAATGGAATGGTAGACCGTTATCCCATGCATTGCCTTAAAGGTGTAATTTAGTTTTAGCAACATTAAGTCATCAGTTTATATAGCACCGATTCCTATACCTAGATACAGCATAAGTAACATTAATGACCTTAGTTTCTTTGGGAATGACAAAAGCACTTAAGGGGGAAGCGCTAAGGTAGCCCACGAAATTCAAAATTTCTTACGTTTTTTGCATTTTGCTGGTCAGTATTAAATTGTACGTCGATTACAATATGATTCGCGGCCGTAACCTTATTATAATTCTGTAAATACATATGTGTTACGGCCGCGAATTATGTTTAATTGTTAATCAACGTACAACTTAATACTGACCAGCAAATTGCAAAAAACGTAAAACA
Source organism: Luperina nickerlii (assembly GCA_963855955.1). Taxonomy (NCBI): domain Eukaryota; kingdom Metazoa; phylum Arthropoda; class Insecta; order Lepidoptera; family Noctuidae; genus Luperina; species Luperina nickerlii. The sequence continues at coordinate 10,800,864 of OY979682.1, forward strand.
AATTGAATTTCGCGGGCTACCCTGGCGCTTTTACCTTAAACCTCTTGTCTTTTTACAACATAATAATTTTCGTAAGTTAATTAAATACTGTTATTCAGGTGCATCCGGTTAGAGTGGAAGCCAACCCCAACATGGTTGGGAAAAGGCTAGGCAGATGATGAATAATTTTAGTTAGTTAATTTTTTTTAGTTTTTTGTACACAGTCTGTGCTTAATTATATTATTTTTCTATAGTTTTAATTTTTTTTGGAATTATTTACTTCACTTACGTAAATGATAGATAATGTTTGCTTTACTGAGGAAGACACTGGACCCCAAGTTACAGGGAACCCTAGTGTGGGGTCCAGGGCATTTGTAAGAACCTAGCACCTAAGGCTTCTTGTAATCTGCTACTAGTTTTTGTTTTTAGGGTTCCGTACCAAAATGGTAAAATGGAACCCTTATGGTGAGATTAAGCATGTTTGTCTGTCACAGCTGGATATCTCAAGAACTACTAATGCTATCAACTTTAAATTTGGAATAGTTTTAGATGACGTTTGCCCAACTATGTATTTTGCAAATAAGAAAGAAATAAAAATATATGTATATTTTTTGCAACAGGGACCGAAAGGGGGTAAATTCGTAGTGGGATCATATGAAAGAGCGAAGTTTGCACATTCTCAAACATTTTTTTTAGGCGCATGGTTTTCGGCTTTTGATGGAAAATGTAAGAAAAATACCGTTGCCCTTATCTCCGAAGTTTGCAAAGAGAACATTCTGAAATTCTTCTAAGTGATAGAAGTTTGTGTAAATATTACAGGAAAAATAAAACGAAGTCTCTAAATAGCACACTTTTTCAGAAATCATCAACAAAAGTTACATTAGTTCCTCTATCGGTCAAGAGACGGCGCTGACATAAAACTGCAATATTCTACACCGCACTGCAGTGTTAAAATTCTCTGACGAATATAGGCCTCACCGATGAAAATTTGAAAACATGATGATACGGAACCCTCGGTGGGCGAGTCCGACTCGCTCTTGGCCGGTTTTATTTTTATTTTTTAGGTTTTATATTGTACCGTGTTTTTTTTTTTGAACGGAATAGTATTTTTTTTAACTGTACAAGCTAAAGCTACAATTTACTTAGTATCGCGACTCCACATCACGATAAGCTTTATCACTTTCATCTATGTGTAGAACCCAGTTCAGTGCCTCCAGCGGAATTCTTTTACGTCGAAATACCTAAGAGTTAGGAATGAATGTATTTAAGTAATTTGTAATATGCATATATGCGTTGATATATTATGAGGCAATATAATATTTAAGGGCTATAATATTTCTAATTTAATTACTCGTGCGTTACATTCATTTGCAATAACCTTTCATAAATGCTATTAACCTCTTAACGAAAAGCGCAAAAGCTTCTACAAATATGAACAAATATCGTAAGATTGCAACGCGTAACTGATATATTATTTTGTGGGATTTACACTCGTATTTAGTAGGTAAGTAATTAATATCGTAATATTCATTATAGAAAACAAAATGCTGACCAAAATATAGTTTACAATAAAAATAAAAAAACCGGTCAAGAGCGAGTCGGACTCGCGCATTGAGGGTTCCGTACTGTCGTGTTTTGAATTTTTCATCTGCGAGGCCTATATTTTTCAGATAATTTTAACACTGTGCACTGCGGTGTAGAATATTGCAGTTATATGTCAGCGACACCTCTTGACCGATAGTGGAACTAATGTAACTTTTGTTGATGATTTCTGAAAAAGTATGCTATTTAGAGACTTCGTTTTATTTTTCCTGTAATCTTTACATACACTTCTATTACATAGAATAATTTCAGATTTTTCTCTTTGCAAACTTCGGAGATAAGGGGGGGAACGGTATTTTTTATATTTTCATCAAAAGTCGAAAAGTATGTGGCCTAAAAAAAAAGAAAAATGTTTGAGAATGTGCAAACTGCGCTTTTTCATAAGATATCCCATATGCTCCTAGTAGCCCCACATCGAATTTTTCAGACCCCCTTTCAGTCCCTGTTGCAAAATATATATATATATATATTTATTTGTTTCTTATTTGCAAAATAGTTGGCAAATGTCATCTAAAACTATTCCAAATTTAAAGTTGATAGCATTAGTAGTTTTTGAGATATCCAGCTGTGACAGACAGACAGACAGACTGAGTCTCACCATAAGGGTTCCGTTTTACCATTTTGGTACGGAACCCTAAAAAGTACTTTATTACCCATACCTTGTGCCGCCCGCGACTTCGTCCGCGTGATATTTCTTATTTTATATATCTCAAGAGTCATGGAACCAGGCAATGCTCTACTTCCCATTAGTGAAAGAATTTTCGGAATTGGATCAGTAGTTCCAAAGATTAATATCATAGTATACAAGTGCCTATAGATGTCTCACGAAAGCAAAATTATTTAAACTTGATCTACTATTGATATAGCCAGTCTGCACTACATAAGGCTGACTTTAGTGGACGACCTTTACAGGAGGTACCTGTTTATCATGCGCATGGCGTTCCAGCTGATAATAATAAATCCAGCCGAGCGTAACTCAGCAGTGTTGTCTAAACGCTTTTCCACCCCACTGGCTTATTGTTTTAAACTGGCACCTATAATTATGTATAACTAGCTGCGCTCCGCGGTTTCACCCGCGTAAATGTCGATCCCGTAGGAATATTGGGATAAAAAGTAGCCTATATGTTAATCCAGGGTGTCAGCTACCTCTATACAAAATTTTATTAAAATTGGTCCAGCCGTTTGAGCGTGAAGAAGTAACAAACATATAAACACAGACACACACTCACAAACTTTCGCCTTTATAATATTAGTGTGATGAGGGTAGATAGATTTTTTGTAAAGTAATAATGTCGCATATTTTGAGGGCAGATCGAAAATTTCAGTATTTTCGTAATAATAGTTACTAATAATGATTACAAATTACAATCTACTAGTTAGAAGCTCGGTACCGCTATTTGTTGTATTGTATTTTACGATAATTGCAATATAACTTAAATGTCAAAGCTACTCTATCTCTTTGGTATGGTAAAAGTAACCGTGTTCCAAATAGGGTATAATTGGAGACAGGAATCTCAACAGAACCTATAGAGCCCTAAACTATAATTCCTTCCACATTAAACAAGGTATATCTATCACTAAGTTTATCCATGTCCATTTCGAGTAGGTTTTTTTTCAGGAATTGATACGGCCAGCTTTGTATTTTGTTGTTTATGTTTTTAATAGTGTTTCTCTAAAATATACAATTCGGACATTGGTATTGTACCTAATGTACACTATTTATTGACCTAACTAAATACAAGTCAACCCTACCGTACGAATTACCTAACAAAAGCATAAATTGTTCGGAAGCTGGTATTATTATATAATGTTTAGCAGCTTTGTAAAAATAAATGCCAAGGTCCTCTTTTATGAGAACGAGTAGAACGGGAGGGCACGTTCGAGAGGGGACATTTTTGAGGGACAATGGCGGCGCAGAATTTTAAAGGCTACTCGATATTTAGCACAGATGATCACGTCTAAATATAAACGTTTCTTAAAAACTGTGTACTTACTAACAGTGGTATAAGGAATAAAAGTAAAAATACAAGAGCGACACACGTCACGCGAACTCAGCAATGGCGGACGTGCATAAGGACGAGCGAGATAGGACGTTAAGAAGGAGTTGGCTATCAGTGACCACAGATTAGATAAGAACACTCTAACGTCATGTAAACAAGGCTACAGATTTACAAGTATTTAATCAAACAGTAATGTAAAGTGTTGAAGTTAAGTAAATGACTGCTTTGTAGTCCTGATAGAGGTTTAAAGTTAAGTTGTTAGTTTGACGTAAAAGACCAAACAAATTTGATTATATTTTACAAAAGCAACGATTTTTTTCATTGAAATGTCAGGCTTACAAACTACTATTCTGTAAATCCTATCAAACCATCGGACATTACTTCGCACTTTGCATTATTGTAACACTAAACTCTAACTACATAGTTGATCTACCTAACCTCCTTTCAAGCAAAACCTTCCTAAAACATCCAAGTGTCATAATTACTGAACTAATTAACGAGAATGTTCGCGAAACTTACAAGTTAATTGACATTTAGATGAGTGACGTTAGGTCTGAAGCCGTAAGCGAGGGTCGCGAGTAAACACCGAAGTGGGGTAGTGGGTGTTGAGCTGAAATTAGTCCCCACGGCCGGGTTGTTAAACGAAGTAATGATGGCCGTTAAGATTGCGGGCTGTACTGATTGCTGAATAGTAGTAAGAAATGTATGCCTATAAAAGAAAAAATCTTAAATAACTTTGCTGGACAGTGATTTGGTATTTCAAATAAAGAAATTGTGGCTACTGTAAATGAGAAAATAGTTTCAGTAATTAAATACGGTTAAAGCATCAACCTTGGATAATGCGGGTATGGAAATATAGATATTAAAGGATTTATTGATTAATTTCTACACGAAAATGGAATTTAGTAACGACCCACACTGGGCGCCAATTCCTAAATCGGCTCCCAGCTTGGCACCAACAAAATTATTTCTTTAATTTTTCACACTTTGCAGACGAATTCGAATATGAACAATATATCTGTCCCACGTTGGGCGCCAAATGTCTACAGAGGTCCCACGATGGGCGCCAACAGGAAAATGCTTCCTTATAAGTTACAACCGTCAATTATCCTTGAAATCGTCTTATTAGGCTTTGTTACGAGCGCTGAAAACTCATAATTCATTTACATTGCCTTGTAAATGAATTATGAACTTTCAACGCTCGTAGTTTTCTTTTAAGCGCTCTCAGACATGTCGGCGTCGAACGAAACTCGTGCATGAAGTATGTAGGTCTGTTTGCGTTGGCATGTGTCCCGACTCAGTAACCCAGTACAGTTTTATTTATCTATTATATCCGAGACGTGGATGAAATCTTTATAATAATATTTGTGTCAACTGTAATGGCAATAAACATATTTATGAATTTGTTTTGAATCAATCTTCGCTTCTATTTGACAAATTTTCAGTTGTGGCAATTGATGATTACACTTGTAGACTGTGGATTTCCGTAATCACCCATGTTTTATACAACGCTCTTTAAATAAACAGAAAAGCTATCGTATAAGTTTCTATGCAAACTGATATTCGATCGGCTCACCCTATTATGAACAAAATCAATACCAACGCATAAATTTAGACCTTATTTTAAATTCACCTAATGCACAAAAGATATCAACTGGTTTTTTGTTTTGCGCAAATAACAATATTAGAATCGTAAACCGAAAAAATGTTTATGGTTGAGTGAGCAGTTTAAATCCATGTTTTCTCGAATTCATATTTACTTCTCAGCTATCACCACCATGCTCAATGCATCAAACTTCAGTCTTTATGAAATACTATCCTTGAAAGACGACATAAATACCTAACTGAAAGCCGTTATCCCAGCTTATTTTGACGACCACAAGCCACCCGCTAGAGTCGCTCACAGTCAACTGGGACCCAATATAGCTCTGAACTAAATATAACGTTATTGTTACTGAAATAAACTGATTTATATGTAGTTTCTCTCATAAACACTGAATAAGTTTATTTACTACAATGCTGCAGAGAAAGGTGGAAAATGCGTCAAGGATGGGAAAACCTGAAGATTTTTCTTTCTTTTTTCTATCGTACTTTTACATCTACATAAATAAATAAAATTGAAGTGTCTGTTTGTAACATAAAAACAACAGCTTTTTTACTAAATGCATATGAAATTATATACAGGGTATTTGGAAACTGAGTTGGTAAGTACTATTAGTTATTCTGTGGCTGAGTGCAAAGCTTTAAGGAAGTGATAGTTGACACCATTTACAGCATTTTGAGCAAACATACTTTGTCTCAGACATGTATAGACATGTCTGAGACAAAGTATGTTTGTTTTTTTTATTTTTAACTGCAAACTTTTAGTCAAACATAACATACCAACTTTAACTAGGAAAAAAATGAAAAAAAACATAATTCACATAATATGTATGGCTCAAAATGCTCTAAGTGGTGTCAACTATCACCCCCTTAAGGGTTTGTATCCAGCTACCAAACACTATATACGGTACTTACATACAGTGCCCTGCCCTCCAAAAATTTGTTGACATTTATCCACTTCAGCTCTAACACACCACATTAAGATTTAAAATTCTAGTGATCCAAATGTTTGAACCGATGTAACATTTTTATAGATTAATTCAACTATCTTTCACATGTCATAAAAAATAATCAAGTAATCCCCTAACGAGTACCTGGTATATTTTTTTTATCTTAAATCATAATGTGGCAACACAGCTGAAGTGAAAAAATGTCAACTAACTTTTGGAGGCCACTGTATATAACAATAAAATTATTTTTAACATACCGAAGCTACTAAGTACTAAAATTCAATACGTACTTAAATGAAATATGCCTTCGAAAATCTCGTAAACATTATGTACGCTCTAAACTGAAATAACTATAATTCAAATTACCTCAGTATTATAGCACGTAAAAAAAAAGTAGTGTACCTAGTGTAAAAGATTTCTTGAGCACTGATTTGTCAAATGACGTAATTGAACTCGAGGTATCAACAATAACAACAGAAATAATTAAGAATCTCATCAGCAATATAATAAGAAGGCACCTCTAGGTAAATAGTTACACGCGGTACACAAACAAGTATAATCGTTAATGAGCTCTTCCTTCGACGAGTCTAAAAACCGACTCGGAATAATGAGCCCCTTATAAAATGCTTTCAGAACATCAACAATAGATGATATCCTAGAGGACAGTACATAGATTACACTTCGTAAAAGTAGTACCTATTTGTACTTCAGGATTTTCGGCAAACAAAGAGAAGCTAAAGATGTAATGTTGGGCGACACATTATAGATCCATGTTGCCAAATTGGCGCAATCTCAAAAAAATCGGTCTTCCGTATAAACTCTTAGAGATAGTTTTAGGGAATTCAAAGATAGTTTTAACACTAATGGCCATCGCAGACCTGTTATTATATAGTTTAGAGGAGATAGATAGTAATTTTTGTCACCACTGTTAGTCAGTAGTTTGGCATTGTAAGTTAACCATATCATTGCTACAAAATTAAATTGACTTAATACCAACATGTCAGGTTTGTCACAATCTTTTATTCTACTTCTATCCCCACATATATTTGTAGAGAGATATTATGTTACTTGTGATATCGGATTATCGGAACTGTCTGCGACGATAATCCAGAATCGCAGTGACGCTATAGAAAGCTGACAGCTTTACGCGTTACACAATACGTATGGATTTTTACGCAAAGATGACGTGGACTCCGTCTGAGGCGTAACCGTCGTCTTCCTGGCAGTCAGCCAACCTGATTGACACACTGGCTGAATTCGTCTGACAACAATGTTTTATGGTAACAACTAGATCTCACGAATAGAAGGTTAATCTTTTCGTGAAAATTATGTCCTCAGTCTTCGTGTCTTTGGGGGCTCAAGGACATTTTATTGGTGTTAGTTTTTAGTGAGGTAATGAAATACAAGCTGTAGCAAAATGACTAAGGAGTACATGAATCGTAGTCTTCAGGGTCTGTTGGTGTAGGAGAGTTCAATATCATAAAACAAGATTAAGATTTCGGGAAATCCCAAAACTAAATTTTTGGTTTCGGTTTAAAGAACTTTTTTATTTTTGAAAAAGAACAAACATACCTAGTTCACTTAAATATGATAAAATTAAAAAAAAGACATTAATATTCTTAAATATTACTACTTGCCGTTCGATCTATCGAGTTATACAGCGTTACTATTATTAACTTTGGTTATCCAAATACAACTTCAACCTATTTTTAAAACTACCCAGGTAGGTTTAATCAACCAATCATCTCAGCCTATCGCAGTCCACTACTGAACTGCGCTACAACACCCTGTCCTCCACCTTCCGCATCCAGTCTACCCCAGCCATCTTCTTTAGGTCGTCCGTTCATCTAGCTGGGGGGCGTCCCACACTACGCTTGCAGATACGCGGTCTCCACTCCAGGACTTGTCTGCTCCAACGGCCATCGGTCCTTTTGTCTACCAAGCTGGACGACTTGCCTTAGGTAGACATATCCTTCACAACTTCGAGAAGCGACCCTTCGATGTAGATTGGACTCGGCAAGACGCGAATTATACATCACTTTTGTCTTGTCTAAATTCATGCCGAGGCCAACCCGCCCGGAGGCTCCATTTAGGCTGCGCAACATTTGGTCTAGCTGTTCCAGCGTCTCTGCCACTATGACAATGTCATCGGCAAATCGAAGATGTGAGTTGTACTCGCCGTTCATGTTGATACCCAGTTCAGTCCAGCGTCTTGAAGACGTCTTCCAACGCGTTGGTAAACAATTTAGGGGATTTTACATCCCCCTGTCTCATCTCCCTGAGCAGTTAGATGGGGCTGATTTTCTGATCCTGGATCTGGACAGTCATCGTTGCAGCGTCATACAAACGTCTCAACACTTCGATGTAGCGCCAGTCAATTCGACATCGTTGCAGAGAGGCCAGAACTGCCCATATTTCGATGGAGTCTTTGGCCTTCTGTACAATTTGTCGAACAGTATGTTTGTGGTCCACGGTACTGAAGCCTTTTCAAAAACCGCCTTGTTCTGGCGGCTGGTACTCAAATTTGGTCAAATCTCCTGGCGAGACGGTTCGTGACGACCCTTGAGAACAACTTGTATACGTGGCTAAGAAGTGACATGGATCTATAGTTCTTCATCAAGGATTTGTCACCTTTTTTGAAGAACAGAACAACCGCACCTCTGCTCCACGCCTCGGGCGTTTTACCCTCTTGGATGACGGAGTTAAAGAGACGCATTCGTCGATATCCGGGATGTCTTCCGTATAGCGACGCGCTGTACTATGCTGGTTTCATCGTCCGGGTTTGAGTATAGGCTGGTGCCCGTAAACATTCTCGACTTCCTCGAGTATCTCGGACTTCTTTTGGTTTAAAATATAATCGATTTCATGATTTCTTTCAAACCGAAAACCTCGGCTTTCGCCCGAAGCCATCACAAAAAACCGGCCCGTATAAAAACAAATAGAAAATTGCTTACACCACGACCACGACGATTACAATTTCTCGTCTACAATACATACTGAGTACCTATTAAATGTGTAGACATCTCGTGACAAGTTGTTGTAGTTTGTATAGACAGTCTTGTTGACAGCCGGCGGCTAGTCGAACACATTCTCGACAGTTCAAAAGAGCCTGTAAATGGTTTAATTGAAATACATGCTTTGAGTTTGAGTTTGACATGAAAATGGCTTTCAACGCATCGTTAGACAATCTCATAATTGTGTTGTAATATGATAATGAGCTTATGAATGTGTCCTTCATTGAAAGTATTTTAGACATACATTTTATATAATAAATCGCATGTTTCAAGAAAGATGTTCACACCTTGGGTTAGACTCCGACGACTTAGAAAATGTATGCCGAAATCCACTTTATCTGAGCCAAATCCGGTCTATGTCGGCTCTACAAATGTCAAGAAAATTTAAATTTCCCCCGAATTAATGGTTGAGAATTCGGTGACGCACTTTATATTTTGTCAAAGCAAGAGAAAATCAAAGGTTGGTACAATGTAATGTGACTATATGTTTCAGAAAATGCGATAAAAACAGATAGAGGAAAGCCGAGAACTTGTCTCGACGTATGAATTCTAAGTAAGATCTAAATTAAAACACAATATCTTTTAGTTGATTCACATCCGCAACGAACGTTCGCAATGTACCAAAGCGCAACCAACGTATTTATAAAAATGACGAGTTTTCCCCGAAGCCTTACGAGTCCATTAAATTGCAAAGCATTGTCAACACTTTTTGCACCAACTACGGACCACACACGAGTTCTATCTATAGAATCACATTTGTTAGGATGGAAGGCTGCCATTAGGGGTGCGGTAAACCTTCATTATGCATAATACCTAACAGTTCCCCACAAAAGAGTACCTGTTAAGTACAGCAAATTCGATCGGGGAGACATGACAAGTTTCGCTTGCGAAGGTTTCGTTAAATATTTGATTTTCATTTTATATTCTTACGTTAGCTGTTCGGTGCTGGCAGGTGAATCGCGTCCCTTGTCCCGTACGTCAGCCACCCCATGAGCGCCACTCATGCAATAAACAATAACTCACTTTGTACACAAAATAATTCACTATTCACACCCGTAGACCGGACACTATAACATTTTATCCACAAACGATTGGTAGAAATAATAATAACGTGTGGTGAACTGAGAATGAGATTATCCGGTTGTTTTATGAGACGAGGCGCGCTCCTCGAGCGTTCGCCATGTTGATTTGGAAGGGCGATTCGCGCGCGCGCCAAATGTAATCGTGTGTTGCCACGCTTTTCTGGTTTCCACTAATTAAAGGTTTGAATTTTCTGAAAGTAACCGATTTCTGACTTATAGCTGACAGTACCCAAAGTCAAATTCATGTCAAATAGCTTTGGTTTATAACCTGTTCGATTATTATTAATTGCCCTAAACGAGGTAATCCTTTGCATAGCTCTTCACAACCTTTGGACAGGCAGTTATGTCTTACTGATGATTTATCTTGCCCCCGACTATATTGTCTATACTTATTTGATTTAAACCGACAAAATTTTGGGTTTTTGATTTGTGAACAGTGTTAAGAGTACCTACTCCTTCGATAACATTGATTGATCGTAATTCTACACCATCTCATTTTTAAGTACAACATATTATATACGTTATACGTTAACTCTGACATCTTATCCAAATCAACAATACCTTATTCCTTTATAAAACATAAAACCCAATAAACAAATGAAAAACGTGGGTGAATTCGTTTCTCCCCTGGCACCACTTTGACGCATGCGCGGTCGTTCGCCACTGCAATACGACGCTGTAGCACCATGCGCCTATTTTTATTTTCGTGCGATTTGTCGCCGCTACACGCGACCGGCGACGCACCTGTGTTGGCGAGCTTCCGACACAATAATCTTGCAAGAAAACCATGGAAAATTACATAAAATAGGTACTTAAAGTTTTACACAACCAATATTTTCTACGTCATTTCTATATTTAATCTGCCTTATCTACACCGTTCTGTCTGTGATAAGTCAAATCTTATCAGAGTCTCGGTTCATAGCACCCCTAGGCGTTACAATCGATCTCGACCGGTGTCGGCAATTTAGAGGGCTAAGGTTAGGAGTCTACCAGACGCTCTGCTTTCCATAAAGACAAGAGTAGTTTAGCGATTGTCTTTTGTCTTGTAAAAGGTCTATTAACAGTTTTTGAAAGCTAGATCAGTAAACCTGCTGTTTGGGCATTCAGTTGAATAGGCCTTCTGTATTTAGAAATATAGGTCACCAAGTGTCACAAGAAGCAGGACAGCGACCTGTGGTGACCTCAACAGCTGTGGTCTTTGATCTCCAGTTGCTGGTTTGCAGGGCTTATCAATAATGCATTTTGGTAATAGCTTTGGGAACAAAGCTGCGGAATCAAGATTCAAATCTACATATTGATGAATCACTAGCTTTTGTGTATGACTGTACCATAATCAGCTTGTAATGCTCATACTGCTGGGACACAGGCCTCCTCTCTGTGAGAAGGGGTGGCCCGTAATCCACCATGCGGGCTCAGTGCGTAGATGTCACCTGTCTTCGAATTTTTGGTTCTAGGTCATGCCGGTTTATATTCAAACTTTACAAAAACTATTTCATACCAAGCAACCATAGAACACAGTGAGATGACAAGAAATATTACAGACATTTTGTCGAAAAAACAAAAATAAAATAAAGTGATATAAAATATATTTATAATTATTTTAATTAAATAATTAATAATATGTCATGTTGTGTTAAACATGATTTACTTGATTGATTTGATTCCAACAGAACACTTTATTGACCTTTAAAAGTCTGTGTGCTTAATCATCAGCCTTAGAAGGCAGAGTTCTTAGTCAGAAGATTCGGAAGATGAGCTTGAAGATGAACTTGAAGACGAGCTAGAATCGGAAGACGAGCTTGAATCGGAAGACGAGCTTGAATCGGAAGACGAGCCTGATTCACTAGATTCTTCGGGAGCCACAGTGGTGTCTGGCTCGGGAGCCACAGTGGTTTCTGGCTCGGGAGCCACAGTGGTTTCTGGCTCGGGAGCCACAGTGGTCTCGGGCTCGGGAGCCACAGTGGTCTCGGGCTCGGGAGCCACAGTGGTCTCGGGCTCGGGAGCCGCAGTAGTTTCAGGATCTTCGGTAGTTGGGGGGGTGTACTCCCAGTCGAAATCGATGCCGGTTACCACTGTGTACCAGTCGTGGTAGAAACCGGGACGGATGAAACCTGAAAATATAAAATATTTTTAATAAAAATTTATGAGGATTATCATGAAATACGAACTATTTAAAGTTACTATGAAAATAAAGCTAAATTTAAGTTTACAACTTACGAGTATAATATGTGTACCTATGTCTATGTGTATGTGTATGTATGTATGTGAACAACAAACAAGTAGTCGCCTAACTTACAATTAGCGTTAACCAACGTTCTGCAATAAAACTGCTAAATAGATAAGCAGATATGTAAACAGTAAAATATGATACGGAAAATGCCACTGACTTCCTTAAATCAGTAAATGAAACTACACAATATAACCGCATTGAATAAAATACAATCATTCTTTACTTACCAGCTGGGAAATCAGTGTGGCATCCAGTGGCTGAAACGAAGGAGGTTACTCCAACCTGGGTGAGGGCACCGTCGAAGTCAATGATGGTCAGAGGGCCACCGCTGTCACCCTGTGGAACGACATCAGTCTTAGTTATATTGTTCTTAAAGGACGAAAGAATCTTGGCAAACTATTGTCCAAAGACCTATTCCGGGAATGGACTTCACCCATTCTGGGTTTTTTTTTTTGGCGGCCATCAATACTTATTTCGTATTTTTAAAGTAAACATATAACTTATTATTAGGGTTCCATACCAAAATGGTAAAACGGAACCCTTACGGTGAGACTCAGTCTGTCTGTCTGTCTGCCACAGCTGGATAACTCAAGAACTACTAATGCTATCAACTTGAAATTTGGAATAGTTTTAGATGACGTTTACCCAACTATTTTCAAATAATAAGGAAATAAAAATATATGTATATTTTCGCAACAGGGACTGAAAGGGGGTCTGAAAAATTCGAAGTGGGGCTACTAGGGCATGTGAGGGGGGGTATCATATGAAAGAGCGCATTTTGTACATTTTCAAACAATTTTTTAGGCCGCATAGTTTTCGACTCTTGATGAAAAATGTAAAAAAATACGGTTCCCTCCCTTATCTCCGAAGTTTGCAAAGAGAAAAATCTGAAATCATTCTATGTGATAGAAGTTTATGTAAAGATTACAGGAAAAATAAGACGAAGTCTCTAAATAGCACACTTTTTCAGAAATCACCAACAAAAGTTACATTAGTTCCACTATCGGTCATGAGATGGCGCTGACATAAAACTGCAATATTCTACACCGTAGTGCACAGTGTTCAAATTCTCTGACGAATATAAGCCTCACCGATGAAAATTTAAAAACATATGATGGAACGGAACCCTCGGTGCGCGAGTCAGGCTCGCTCTTGCCCGGTTTTTTTTACTAAGGTGTCTAAGTCGAGAACAATATAGATTCGGAGATATATTATCCAGATTAGGAGGCGGATCGAAAGATAAGATCGTTGTAATTATATCTTTGTTCTCAAATTCCTTACAGCGTCATTTCCATACAAATAAATGTAGAAACATTTATTCTCTACTGCGACCATTCAAATAAAATTTACCTAATTAATTCCTGGCCGCCGACTTTTTATTTTTTATCCCAAGTCCCCGAACAAAATTGGTGATCTCCTTTATTTAATTAAACAGTGTCAAGTCTGTCTACTGCAAGCCCCGCTGAATTACATGAATAATTATATTTTATTGATTATATGCTTCTCACTGAAAGTCACAGGCCTCCCCCTTCCACTTGTTAATCTTAGTTAAATTGGTAGATAAAAAGACATTTGCAAACCTAGCACCAACCAATCTGTTTTTTTTTATTATGTAAGTACATAACTATATGTATATACTGGCTGATTTTTTTTACCGTTTGGACAAAAACAGGGTATAAAAGGTACACGGAGAGAAATACCTTTTTTTTTAAACCTAAAATGACATTATATCTATCAAGCATTATACCTATTTGAAGTAAACTTTTCATACTAAAACAAAACAAATAAATCGACAAATAATATAAAAATTAAATCATTAATTTGTCATTAAATCCATTTTTTCTATGCCGTTCACATTTTACTCTGATTTTATCCAGAGTTTCAGAAGGTTAAAAAATCCGGCCGAAATACAGCTTTAAAAAAATGTATTGGCAAAGCCAGCTGTTCTCTTTACCTGGCAGGTAGATTGGCTGGTGACGTTGTAGCCTCTGGCACAGATGGTGGATGCCTGGATGATGGAGCTGCCGCCGTATGCGATCAAGCACTCGAGGTTGGAGGTGATGGTCTGGAATACCCAGTTCAAGATCTCGGGAGAAACACCTGCATTTAGAAAATTAACAGTTAATAATGAAAAGGTTATAACTTCCACGTTCACCAGTGTATCTTAACGTGCTTTCCGAGGCACGGAAGGGTCTTGGTATGTAAAGATGGTAACCCATCCATGGACCAACCGTGGTAAGCGTGGCTTAACCTGATCGTTCGACCCGTGGGGCTGTTATTACTTAGCCATAAGCCCTCCCTCTGTATCCCTAAGATTTATAATAGGTATATCAAATAAAACAGAAGAATTTTCAATTTATTCTAGTATTTAGGATTCCGTACCAAAATGGTAAAACGGAACCTTTATGGTGCGACTCAGTCTGTCTGTCTGTCTGTCACAGCTGGATATCCCAAGAACTACCAAGTTAATATTTGGAATAGTTTCAGATGACGTTTGCCAAACTATTATGCAAATAAGAAAGAAAAAATATATATATATTTGTAAAGAGTTATCGCCTCTTTAATCTTTAGATAGTACTGGCAACTATGGCCATAGTGTTAGAACTTGACTTATGACTTCTGATGTCTTGACATTGTCAATCAAATATTGAATATTTTTTTTCAGTTATAATTATTAAATTAGATATTAATTTATTTAGTGGAAATAGAGGCATTAAATGTTGTTTCTTTGATTTTTACAGGTGAGATATTTATTGGTTATTTTTTTTAAGTGTTACGTTACATTTATTTGTTTATGTTTGAAAGTGTAAATAAATCTTTGATTTTTACAGAGAAACGCAAATTTCGTCTTTATTTCGCCCTTAAGAATCTACATCATTATAAAACAACATTTTCGCAACGAATTCCAAGAAAAATGGAGAAACTAAGATTTGATTTCGAAATGAAACCAGCAGAAGACGGAAAATCCAGTATTTTATGCATAACGTCAATAGCTACAACTAGTGGACAGATTTTTGAAATACCAGTCGAATATCAGCCAGCGAATTTACATAAAGAAATTACAACTACTTCTAATTATGTCAAAGTTAAGAAGACAATAAGTAAAAGATATCAAAAAAGGAGAGTATGGATAACCTTGACGGATAATATTTCGAAAATATATCTAGATGAAGAACAGAATTTACAATTTAATGACATTTACTTGGAAGAAATGTTTGAAGATGCAAAGGATGCTGAATGTACACTTAGTAGCTCCGGTCAGACACTTAATAAATTGTTGGAGAAGTTACTTGAAGAAAAAGAAAAAAAAACATGTTCTGTCCAAAATGTAGGAATCATTGCAAAGGATTTTATGCTTGAAAAATTTACAGGCAGAAACTCAAATGCTTACCAATGGATAAGGGATTTTAATAAAGAATGTGAACGTTTTCAAATTATTGAGGACCAAAGGAAATTGAAATATTAAGAAACTTTTTAGAACACTCCGCTGTAGATTGGTATAGCTGCATGCTAATAAAAAATACAGTGGAATCGAAATGGGACAAATGGGAAAATAACTTTTGTGAGACATTTGCAAACAAGGGATGGTCGCCAACTAGATATGCTCTTGCTTTTAAGTATCAAACAGGATCATTACTTGATTATGCTATAAAAAAGGAAAAACTGCTACTGGAAGTAAGAAAATCGATTGATACTGGGACGCTTATTGACCTAATAGTATTTGGCTTACCTAATTATGTAGCTGATAAGATTGATAGGGAAACTTTACAAGAAACAGAAACTCTTTACAATGAAATTGGAAAGTTAGAATATCTTGTTAAGAGGAGTAAATACGACAACAAATACACAAATTCAGATGCCAAAACAAAAAAATATGAAGAAAAAAAACCATGTCAGATTTGTGTCAATGAAAAAAAGGGGAAACGTTATCATCCTGAAGAAAGTTATTGGTTTAAAGGAGACAAACAAAAAGTAGTAAAAACTGTAAATAATTCTGAATTGGAAGTAGAATTAAATGAAAAGAATCCAAAAAACTAGAAGTACCACCATTAATAAGGGTAAGTTTGTTGTTGAATGATACTTTGAATGTTTCTGGAATTTACGACTCAGGTTCAAATGTGTCGCTGATAAATGCAAGATTACTAAAAATACGAATGAAAGATCATAAAAATATGCAAACAACAAATTTAAAAACTATTAATGGTGAGAACGAAACGAAAGGCATGGTAACTTTGAAAATTAAAATATACAATATGGAAGAGAATATGGATATTTTTATCATAGATAATAAAAATTTCAATTACGATTTTCTAATTGGGTTGGATTGCATAAAGAAATTTAAACTAATTCAAAATGAGGATTTAAAGATTATACAATCTGACGATTTAAAGAATGATAATTTAACTACAACGAATGTCGATATTCCTGATGAACTAGGTGACAAAAATAAAGAAGGATTATTTCCATACCCGGACATAGAAGAAGAAAACTTTGAATATGAAGGAAAATGTGAAATAAATTTCAACGAACTCAGAAAATTTCGTAATAGCAATAAACCATCTAGATTTATATCAGCAATCAGAAATAAATAACTTAGTCGAAAGATATAAATCGGTATTTGCTAAAGATAAATATGACATTGGCACTGTTCGTGATTATGAAGCTCACATTGACTTGACAGTGGATAAGTATTGTTGTAAACGTCCGTATCGATGCTCATTTGAAGATAGAAGAGAAATAGAAAATCAAATAACAAAACTACTTGAGAAAGGATTGATTGAGGAATCTTATAGCCCATTTGGGTCAATATCAACAAAGTGATTTTTTTTTCAATTTTGGTGGCGAAATTTTTTCTTCAGTTTTCGTGAAAAATAAGGACCTGGTATAAGAATAGAAAGTCCAAGCTAGAAGGATCTTCAAGAGGTCTGAGAATATCTCGCTAACTTTTTGAGATATTTTAGTTCAAAGTCTAATGTGGCCACCAAAATTGAAAATCGACCACCAAAATCGAAAGTGCCCACCAAAATTGAAAAACAATGGCACCAAAATTGGATTATTCTGTCACAAACCTCAATCTCACTAAATTTAATAAAGCTCAATGTAACTAATCTCACAAATTCTCATCTCAAAAACTTTCATCGGTTAATGAAACTCTCTATTGTTAAAAAATATTTATTATTATTTATCTGATAAACTCATAATGACAATTATGAGTTTATGACACAAAAACACGACAACAAAAAAACATTAATGTTTTTATTGTAAACAAAATTACTTGTCAACTCAACCCACAAAAGGTTCCCAAACAAAACTAAGAAATAAAAGATAATCAACATAAAACATAATTTACTTAAAAAAACAATAACGAAACGTATACAATATTAAATCCTAGACATAGTGAAATAGCAAACAGATTATGAACATTTCACTAACGCTCAGATTTCAGTTCACTAAAAAACCTTAACTCAATATTTGGGTGCTAATCACCAGACGAGATCAATGGTTTCTACAAGCAGTCTTTAAATCTAAGAAAGGTATTTGAAATTTTCCAACATAAACCTTCTCTCATCTATACTAAAAAAAAACTTAAAAACAAGAAAACAATAAGCAGAGGATTTACATCTAATAGGAATTTGACTGCACACTAATAGGAATTGGACACAGAATAGTTACAAGAGTTGTATGGAATAACAAACTTAATTGTGTTATATCTTACTACAAACTAACTTATTCAATAGGTTTTCTAAAAACAATATTATTATATTTTTGACTTCAATCTTTTAAAGATCTTTAGTAATCAACTACCAAATAACCAAGCTGAATTTTAATAACAATTCTTGCAAATAAAATGCAACATATAAAAAATAACGACGACGAATAAACTCTAAAATATGTTAAATTCTGAATCAGATGAATTATTAGCATCTAAGGCTGATGTTTTTCCAGCAGTTGCTGCAGAATCACCAGATTTTTCGAACTTCGAAAACACATCACTATTAATATTTTCAAAAAAAGACTGCGAAGGAAGAACTGCTTCATCCAAATCGGTTCCAATCTGCTTCGTATATTTCGATAAAAATGTATTTGACAAGTTAGAACGTTGCTGAGAAGGAGATGTTCTAGTAGTTAATAATTGAGATGTACTTGGTCTTTGCAAATTACTAAATTCCATTTTTTCAGATCCTTTGAATCTATGAACCATCACGGGACGTTTGCCATGCAAAACAGTCTGCTGAGATATAATATGGATGTCTTGTACTGAAGACTGAATGTTTACAGAGTGCCGTACTCTATCGGTTCTCGGTTTAATCACATTGGTAGTCTGAGCCTGAGCTAAACCTTCTTCGCGAACTATGCGTTGAATTTCACCATCCTTGTATTCATTGCTTGGTAAGTAGTAAAATCCTAAGTGCTTACCATGAAGGCATTCGGTGGAATTGTACATGCACTGAGGCTCAGCGCAAGACAGAGAACGGAGCGCCAATCGGTGCTTGAAACATTTGGTCCAGATAACTTCGTGAACCTTCATAGTTCCAGGAAATGGTCTTAACTGTTTAGGAATAAGCCAGTCCTTCTCATTGATTTCGTAGTCTTCCACGCGTTTAATTTTTACTGACTTTGTATGGGCTTTCAGGCTTTGAATGAGACTATCAATGTCCGTAATGTCATTTCCGTATGCTACTAACTGGTCTGCAGTTCTCTTTAAAACACCGCCAACTCCGTCAGGTGCACCCTTACCATGACCACATTCGCAGTAATGCCATACCACGCACGTCAGATTTTGACAATAGGAACAGAACTGGGACATTATGTAGAATATTTTTTTATTTCGGTATTGTGCAGAAGGTGAATCTGAAACAATGTGTAAGGTGGATATCTCAGGAAGTATTTTGTCAATTTCAGATAGTATCGGAACCATGTGAGCCCACACTGCGGAGGCGTCGTGCCGTAAAGAAGAACTGATTGTGCAGAATGCCTGTGACTTGAGTGTTTGGTCTTGTGAGCAGCGGTAATATATCACTCCGGTGTGCAGTGTCAACTGCTGTCTACTTGCACCAAAATGGACCGACTGAATTTCAGATCCATACTTCGTCGAATAGTTTTCACTATAATCAATGTGTACTAGGCATTCTGAATAACCGAGGTCCGTTTTATTTTATTAACTACATCTGCTTGATTCCTTATATTACCACAATGTCTCAGAAATCTTTCCAGACAGTTTTCAAAAATTTTAATAACCTGTAGAGGTTTTTCCACGAGTCTGATCTTTTCAGTAACATTTGCAGATTTCTCTATATTGTTATGAACGTAAATTCTCGTAGATTTACCCCATTTCCAATAAATCATTGTATTTGAATTGTCAAATTCTCTATATAGTATTGTTTTATTTTTACAGTCCGAGCACTTTCTCAAAAGACAATTCACATTATTTTTGTCACAACACATACTTTGTAATAGATCGGTGGTTGTGTTTTCACTTATAACTTTGTATGTTTTTAGTGCCATGGTTATAAGTTCCATATTCGAGTGTATTTGGCATATGCACGTGTTTCTATTGCTTATGTTGGGTTTTACTACCCAAAATGGCTTCATTCTACAAAACGAAGTGTAACTAATTGGTGTGAGACCTGAAGATAAATATTTCTTATGTAAAACTTTTAAAGAACTTGACAGAAATCGTTTTTGTTTTTTTAGTGTATTTCTTGTTATGGTATCTTTTTTACCTGGACAAAGCCGGCTGTTTTCATCATCTTCATAAAATTTAATTACATCACTGCGAATTTTTTTATTCTGATTGTTTGTACTTTTACTTATTGTGTTTCGCTTCGGCAAGGCAACTACCTCATTTGATTTTTTAGTCTTTAGTGTTTTGTTAACATTTTCTAATCTTTGTACTCGTTTCCTGTAAGTAGTGTTATCTCTTCTAAGTTCTGAAATTCTTCGCTGCAATAACTCCATCTCTTTGGCTTTACTTTTTTGATATCGTCGAAATTTATTCTTAAATTCACGTCTAAAGTCCACTGAAGTAATTGACGTATCTGATGTTGGACTATTAGGGCATACCATAGGAACAGTAGAAATATCAATGCTGCTGACGCATGGAGATGTAGGGGGCGACAGTGCCGTAAGTTCAACAGGGCTACTTGTACGAAGATTTCGTGACTTACTTGGTTGTGGATTAGCAAGACTTGCGGTCGGTTGTAAGCTGTTGGAGTATTGACGTTGCGAAGCCGTTTGATTGTAACTTCTGGTGCGAGTGTCTGGACTATTGCATTCACGACAGGTTCGAGGACGTAAATTTCTAGTAACTGCAGTATGTTGATGCGTGCTCTCATTATCAAATCGTGAAGATCTCGTCGTGCTGCTTGCAAGAGGGTCGTGCGTATCAACAACTCTACAATTAGGTAATATGTCACAAAGTACACGTTGAGGTGAAGCATTTGATTCTGCTTCTCTTGCGAGCCTTTTTGTTGCTTTTTTTCTTTGATAGTATCCTGTTTGATATATTTTATTTCTTTTTTGCAAAGCTCGACGCTCACGTTGTGACTTCTGTTGCTGTGAAAAAAGTTTACCTTCTCGCTTTTTTTGGTGATATCTCTCCCTTTCTCTTTTTCTTAATATTTCAGCCTGTTTGGGATTGCTCTTTATACTTGCTTTTCTTCTTCTTTCTGCCATCCTCTTTTTAAGCAGCCTCTCTTCGCTGGTCTGTTTTGGCATTCTAAAAAGCAACAAAATAAATAATATATATGAATAAGAAACTTGGTCATTAGCAAGTCAAACTCAAACTCAAAGCATTTATTTCAATTAAACCATTACCAGGCATTTTTGAATTGTCAAGAAGTCGGTCAGTCAGAAAATATGAAGCTAGTTCTAAAAATATGAAGGTGGGTCCTTATAATAATAGGTCTTACTTACTGCCAAGTACATAATATTTATTTGTTTGCTAATCAAACTGTCTTGCATCGTAAAAACTGGCTATATAGGTACAAACAATACATACAGTACATATACTTAAAACTTGGTGGCGCGTTTTCAATTTTGGTGGCATGAAAACGCCACCAAAACCACCAAAATTGAGCCACCAAAGTTGAAACCAGATATAAGAAAAATCTTCAAAAATATGGGTTTTAAGTTACGATTAAATTAATATCACTGTTTTATGCGTAACCCAAATCACTACCTATAATGTGTATGTGTACTATTAAAACACTTTAAAATAAACAGCAAATCGATCCACCAAAAATTGAACAATTCTTGTCCCCCGTGCCACCCAAAATGATACTTACGTTTTTGGCGGGAAATCACAGCACTAATCACACACCTGTTACGCGCATGTGCCGCCGCACGACTGAGAGATGTGAAATAATAAAACGCGATTGATCGCACACGCACGAATCTTCATTTTATAGTATGTTGAAAAAGTGCCACCAAAATTTTGATTTTTGCTTGGACAAACTTTGATCGAGTATCCTGTGCTTTTAAATTAGATTTTCTAATATGGTTTAATTGTTTTTAGATAATGTATCTTAAGCATATAGTAACGAAGTTGTTTATTTTTTATTGTACAGCAAATTGTTGCTTTGGTGAATGCAATTATATCAAAAAATGGAGCTGGGACAAGCCACCTAACTTGAATTTTAAGGCGATTTTTTTTTTCCTGATTATTTAAATACATACTTATAAAAAAAAAATGTGGCCCTAATTGAACCAAGTTACGTAGCTCACTATAAAAAAAAATAAGAAATATCCTATCATTTAACACCTCGATTCTCAACGTGGACGCGTAAAATTTGCTACTGGGATATTCACCCATTTGCAGCTCCAGTAACGCTGGCGTATAAAAAAGAAGATGATAAGAAAACAAGATTATGTATAGATTTCAGAGAATTGAATCAAATAGTTATTCCTCAATCTCAACCTTTTCCATTAATAGAAGATTTAATGATCAAAACTGTAAACTGCAAATATTTCACAACTTTAGATATAAATTCAGCATTTTGGTCCATACCATTGAAAATTCAGGATAAACACAAAACTGCGTTTGTTACTCAAGAGGGACATTTTCAATGGATATGCCTCCCGTTTGGACTAAAAACTGCCCCAGCAATTTTTCAAAGAATTTTGAGTAACATCATCAGAAAGTATAAACTGTCAGACTTTGCAGTAAATTTTATTGACGATATTTTGATATTCTCGAGAACTTTTGAGGAACATATAGAACATTTATCCAGATTGTTGGAGGCAATTCTTAATGAGGGTTTTCGGCTTAAATTTTCCAAATGCATTTTTGCAAAAAATCATGCCAAATATCTAGGCCATATCATAGAAAATAATTCAATCAGACCTTTGAAAGATTATTTGACTGCAATAAGGAATTTTCCGATACCAGAAACAAGGAAAAATGTGCGTCAATTTTTAGGGAAAATCAATTTCCATCATAAATTCATACCCTGCAGTGCTATAATCTTGGATCCATTACACAATTTATTAAGAAAAGATGTGAAGTTTATATGGTCAGCAGAATGCCAGGAATCGTTTGACAAAATAAAAAAACTGTTGTGCTCAGAGCCGGTTCTAAGAATTTTTGACCCAGAATTGCCTATACATATTTACACAGATGCAAGTATCAAAGGAGTTGGAGCTGTTTTGAAACAAGAAGATGAAAATAGAGAAAGTAAACCAGTTGCCTATTTTTCAAAGAAATTAACGGAACCCCAAAAAAAGAAGAAGGCTATATATCTGGAATGTCTGGCAATAAAAGAAGCTGTGAAGTATTGGCAGCATTGGCTTATGGGAAGAGAATTTATAGTATATTCGGATCATAAACCTTTAGAAAACATGAACATAAAGGCTAGAACAGATGAGGAACTTGGTGATTTAACATATTATTTATCACAATATAATTTTAAAATAAAATATAACCCTGGAAGATCGAATCAAGAAGCAGACTGTTTAAGCCGTAATCCAGTTTTAGACCCATATGATAATGCTGATGATTTTTTGAAAGTAGTGAATTTCATTAATCTTCAGCATATTAAGGAAGATCAAGAAAAAAATGTCAACCTAAAAATTAGAAACAACAGATTAATATTAATGAACGGAGTTTACTACAAAGAATACAGGAGAAGAAGAAAAATTGTACTATCAGAAGAATTTAGCAAGACTCTTATAAAGAACGTCCACAATAGCTATTGCCATCTTGGGAGAACACAAATGACAAATAAAATTACACCATATTACACAGCTAAGAATATCATTGTTAATATTAAGCGAATTTGTGATGGATGTGAAGTTTGTATAAAAAACAAATCAAGAAAGAGATCTAAATATGGTTTAATGTCACATTTAGGTCCAGCAAAACGCCCATTTGAGATCGTATCTATTGATACCATCGGCGGTTTCGGAGGATCACGGTCAACAAAGAGATATCTTCATCTTCTGGTGGATCATTTTACTAGATATCCTTATATTCTCACATCGAAAAACCAAAACTCTAGTGATTTTATCAGACTTGTGAAAAATGTCACGAAGATTTATAATATTGATATGATATTAACAGATCAATACCCTGGCATTAATTCCAAAGAATTCAAAGACTTTTTGAATATAAACAATATTAGAATAGTTTTTACCGCTGTGGATGCACCATTTTCGAATGGACTTAATGAGAGGCTAAACCAGACTTTAGTCAATAAAATACGATGCAAAATAAATGAGAGTGATAAAAAGATCGCATGGACAACTATTGCAAAAACCTGTGTTGAAAAATATAACGAAACGGAACACACCATAACCAAATTTGCTCCAAAATACCTATTGGAAGGAGAAAATGTAGCCATTTTACCACCTGAGTTAAAATTAAGCTGTACAGCCGAAGATCTAAAAAGAGATAGAGAACTAGCCCTTAAAAACACATTAAAATCACACAATTATAACAAGGAGATCTACGACGCACTCAGGAAAGACTATACATTTGAAGAGGGAGACCTGGTGTACGTGGAGAACGGAAATCAACTAAATAGAAAGAAAATGGATGAACTGAGAATTGGGCCTTACAAGATTTTAAAGAAGGTTTCCAATTCAATCTATGAAGTTGATGCCGGGCATAAGAAAGTAGAATCAAATTTCTACCACATTACCAAGCTCTCACCAGTATTAGGTAGTAGGTAATTGAACAATTACATGTAATTTATTTATTTTTTTTTCTTTTCGGGGGGGGGGAGATGTAAAGAGTTATCGCCTCTTTAATCTTTAGATAGTACTGGCAACTATGGCCATAGTGTTAGAACTTGACTTATGACTTCTGATGTCTTGACATTGTCAATCAAATATTGAATATTTTTTTTCAGTTATAATTATTAAATTAGATATTAATTTATTTAGTGGAAATAGAGGCATTAAATGTTGTTTCTTTGATTTTTACAGGTGAGATATTTATTGGTTATTTTTTTTAAGTGTTACGTTACATTTATTTGTTTATGTTTGAAAGTGTAAATAAATCTTTGATTTTTACAGAGAAACGCAAATTTCGTCTTTATTTCGCCCTTAAGAATCTAAATCATTATATATTATATTTTTAGCAACAGGAACTGAAAGGGGTCTTAAAAATTCGAAGTGTGGCATGTGGGGTATTATATGAAAAAGCGCAGTTTGCACATTCTCAAACATTTTTCTTTTTTTTTAGGCCACATACTTTTCGACTTTTGATGAAAAATATAAAAACAATACCGTTCCCCCCCTTATCTCCGAAGTTTGCAAAGAGAATAATCTGAAATTATTCTATGTGATAGAAGTTTATATACCTAAAGATTACAGAAAAAATAAAACGATATCTCTCTATAGCACTTTTTCAGAAATCATCAACAAAAGTGTGCCAGTGGAACTAATGTATAGTTCCACTGGTGGTCAAGAGATGGCGCTGACCTATAACTGCAATATTCTTCACAGCAGTGTTAAAATTCTCTAACGAAGGCCTCGCCGATAAAAATTTAAAAACATAATTATGACGGTACGAAACACTCGGCGCGCGAGTCCGACTTGCTCTTGACCGGTTTTTTTAAATGAGAGCTTTAAAATACCCAAATGTACGAATGTAAGTTCATCAAGCTTTACCATTAGTCCAGGTGCGTCCCCAGCCGCTAGCGATGGCCTGAACTCCCGATAAGTCCTGATCCTTTGCATCGGAGCGCTGAATCCTGATGGGCTGGATAGTGTCTACAAAAGAAAGGTTTTCGGCCTTATTACAAAACATGGTTTATATTTAAACCCAGGTTTAATCCGTCGTACCATTTTTTAAATTAAAGTTCTAATTACAAAAACTGACGTTAAACCCGAGTTTAAGTTAACAATTTTAATTGAAAATTTGTTCGGAATCAATCAATCTGTCTAGCCTTATCCCAACTATGTTGTTGTCAGCTTTCAGTCTAACTAGATGCAGCTGAATACCAATATTTTACATGGAACGACTGCCTGTTACTGTGTAAGATACCCTTTAGTAAGACTGGTTGTCAGACTTTCGGGCTTCTGAGTACCTGTAACGACTGTCATACTATCTACGAAGGACAGCCGGGATCAATGGCTTAACGGGCTTACCAAGGCAAAATAAAAGAATCGTTCGTAGGTTTGGGCTTGGTTGGATTAAAGTTAAAACTCTTTTTGTAAAAAGGCGGTTACATTTGTTAAACATATGTAGGTATACTTATATACTAAAGGATGCTTCAAGGATAAAAGTAAACAGTATTTATATTCATTATTCCTTGTTTTATGAGTTCAAGGTTTATCGTGGGTAGGCCTCCCACGTGGTGAACCGCTGACCAGGTGAAGGTCGCGGAAAACCGCTGGATACGGGAAGCACAATAACGGTACCTGTAGCGATTATTTGGGGAGGCCTAAGTCCAGCAGAGTAAGCCTTTCGGCTGAATGATGATGATCAATTTACTCAAGGCAGCAATAAAGAGTAGCAGGGACATCGACGCGTAAACAGAAACCATGAATTTAGCACATGATTCTAGACACCCTAGCATAGAAATTTTGCGTCAGTTATCAAAAAAAAAAATCTGCGGCTTCATAGAAAAGTGCAATACCTTCGCGGTCAAAATATACGAAACAGCTAATTTTTATTTTATTAACCGACGAAAAATTTCAACGAACCTCTCATGAAACCAATGAACCCCTCTGGAGTTCAGAATCATGAACTGAATCCACATAACATGTTACGCGTCGATGTCCCTCACACCCTTTATATATTTTGGTGCATACTATACGCCTTAGCTGTCAAGTGCATTAGTACTTTAGTTGTTAAGATTGTTTCTAGCATAAATGTAATGTATGCCATGTGTTGTGCTTTGTTGAATAATAAATATAAATCTTACCGCCGAACACAAGTTTCAGGCCGAACTCGATAAGACCGATGTCATTGGGCTGGACCACCGACTGCAAAGCCTCGTTGTACAGAGGATGGTTGTAGTACTTGCTGGTCTCAAAGATAGCTGTCGGCAAGGTCAAGTTGGTGGTGCCCGCGCGGATGACGAGGGTCACTCGACTGTGGAAGAGGACAAGTTTTTGAAACGGTGCGGGAAAATTCTTCTTTCTTCTCTTCTTCTTCCGTAGGAATGTGCAGAGGTTTAATAGCACACCCAGATTTCGGCAGTAATGTTATTTGTATATTATTAGTGGGCGAGCCTATTGTCAAAATCAGGGGAAAACCCAATACAAAGTGTATTTGTAACACAAGATGACAGCGATGCAGACAATGCGGACGAATTTTTTGATGCCATATAATTCCTTCCCGTTTTTTTATTTTATATATATTTTATATACATGTACATAATAATTATTATATTAAGCTCTATATAGTAACTTACTGGGTCTGCCTCAATGTATGTATGACCAGGATCATAATGTTTGAGATGAATTAAACATTTTTGTATTTTGTACATTTTGTATTTGTCCCAACCTAGAAATCGAACAAAGAACTCTAAACTAGGCAGTCATGCTTCAGACAAATACATTATTGAGGCCATTGAGGCTTTTAATTACAATCTGGCCGTCAAACGAATGAGGCAGTTCCTAAAGTCGTTTTGGTTGAAAAGAGCTTTATAGAACAGCAGGTGTATTCTATAAAAATCTCATCGTGAAAACTTCAGTGAAGTGAGCTTGAAGTGAGAGTGAGCTGTCATTCCACCTGACGCTAGGGATTTACACTATGGTTGCCGCCAGATAACAAAAAAATAAAAGTCATTCATCCGACTTGTACCAAAGTCCAAACTTATTCGATATGTAGATCGACGGTCATACAAAACTGTCGCTAATACTGCTTCGATCGAGTTTCATAATAGCGTCAAGGACGGCCCTTTTTTTTCAGGATGGGAAATCATCAAATGACCCCTCCCGCTCTGGGGGGAGCGGAAGGGAGTGTCAGACTCTTACTGACTAAAACCCAACCGTGTTCCTTCCTTAGCCCTTTATGTTCCGGGCCAGCGGTAACCCTTTCGGACAATCCCGCTGACCCGGCAAAGGACGGCCCTTACCGCGAAACGTTTTGTTGATCGTGTTAACGACACTGCCTTTACATTTTTTTTTCGTATCTTTTTGAAATACTTATTGGAAAACATTGGTAGACGGGTGTCAAGGACTTTTATTTTTTTGTTATCTGGCGGCAACCATAATTGACAGTATACTTCACCTAAGTTTTCACATTGTGATTTTTACAGAATAGATGACTGATGACTGTGCACCTACCCAGCGGTGCAGTGAGCGGCAGTGAGACCCCACTCAGCGTGGATGATAGTACCACCGCAGGAGGAGACGCCTCCAGCAGGGTTCACCATACGGAGAGAGAGCTGGTGAGGGAACTGACCGGGCTGCGCTTCCCATCCTGACACGATACGTGCAGCACCTGTTGTGGAATAGTCAAAAGAAAATAAGATGTTAAAGTTTTATAAATAAATAGAATACTTAAAAATAAAAATAACCTGTCAAGTGCGAGTCGCACTCGCGAACCGAGGTTTCCGTACAATTTTGTAGGTATATAAATTGTTTTAAAATTATTATTTTTGTAATGTAACTACAAATTTACGGTTTTCGGAATTTTTTCCTATAATTGTGCTACATGAAATTGCTTCTTGCCTAATGATTCTAGGTCAACGGGAAGTACCCAATAGGTTTTGATTTCGGAACATAAACGCCCGTATTTTTTGATTGCGTTGACTTAGAAGTTTAATTTCTTCATTGCTTCAAGGGATTGCAGCCTTGACTATTTGATATTAATTTCAACTTGATCACTCTACGCGTTCCTGAGAAAAAGGGTCTTGACTGACGGAGAGACAGACGTACAACGAAGTGGTCTTATAAGGGTTCCGTTTTTCCTTTTGAGGTACGGAACCCTAGAAATTAATAAAAGAAGAATAATAAAGAAAAAAAGAAGAATATATAGTTCGAATTAAAAAACATTCGTATTCAGCACAAGGCTGGCGGTAGGTTAGGAAGTTTTATTTTAGAGGACAGGCCTGAGACAATGAGGCATTTTATCAGCGATAACGATGATGGAAAAGCAAGGAACTTATATTCAGTTCCTTGCTTTTGGAGTTGCAGTTGGATATAAGTTCCTTGTGGAAAAGTCAAAAATGTGTCAGATTGACATAATCTACCGAAAATGTTATCTCAATCCTATTGAAAATCATTGTTAAAAATAAAAAAATAAAAAGTTTTCAAACGTTTCGTATTTCTATACGAAACGTTTTGAAGGCGATTGTCATTTGTCTCAGTCAGAGTTGTAATTTTCCCTGCTTTTGTCACGATTACAGCAAAATCACGCATAGCATAATCAGCGTACAATGTTCCCACTGCTGGGACACACAGGCCTCCTATCTTCGAGAGGGAATGGGCTGTCATCTACCACGCGAGCCAAGTGCTGGTTAGTAGATGAAAAGTCTTCGAATTTTGGTTCTAGAAAATGGCGGTTTCCTCACAATGTTTTCCTTCACCGTGTGGTTATATTCTCTTTGGTCCGAACCCACGACCTAACACTCCTTTACCACTGCGCCATCACTGCTCTCACTGGCGTCTTCAGCATAGAACCAGTAAGATTATACTTAGCCCATTGCGTGTACAAATCGGCAAATTTAATTAATAGCGGCTAAAGAACTTTATTTATTGATATAGTTAATACTACTAAGTGTTAATTTTTCAATAGATACGTATGACAGTTTGACATACATCTATTCTATACAATAGCTGTCAAACCGCCATATTTATTCCACGGATAAAAATTATCTGACTTATACTTAGTACGTTTGATTGATTGCTTACCTCTCGTTACTTCAGGGAAGGTTAGACTGGGATCGGCGAGAACCTGAAATGTACGGAATATGTAGATGAATATATGGTATGGTACACACTCTATTATACATATGTATATTTTAAAACTTCCCCATTATTCACAGGGCACCAAATTCTCTGCTCAATACTACTGGAGTAATTTGCGATTAAATAAATGTAGGTAAGCGAAATAAGTGAACGGCGCAAATATTTTATCCGCATAGTGTGTTATATGTTCGAGCCCTTTGGGGATGAAAGAATAGGGCCATGCGGCTGTCCCATTTCAAAATCTAGTATGGGACACTTTTTACAAAAACCGTATTATTGCATAATCTTGCTAACCTAGAAGGTCTCTAGCAAATACAAAAAAAACCAGCGTTTTAAACTTGCATAAAAGCAGATATATCGTTGACTGAATTCAATAGTGGCACAAGTCAAAATTATGGAGATTTGATTTAAGCATCGATACCTAGTAAGTGCACCATTCACTCCGTAGTGACTTTAAAACCTAGTAAGTCACTTACTTAACCAATTCAAAACCTTAGTATCTTTTACAACCATTAGCATTTTTCCAATATTACGTTTATGCGCTCTCCGTAAAATTTCATTTTAAGTCCTTATCTAGGTTTTGAAATGGGGCAGCCGCATGGGTTCGCCCACTTAGTTTTTCGACTCTTCACGTGACCAAAGAGTTGACCTACTTTTAGATCATAGAATCAGCATTGCCCTACAACGTGGCAATGCTGATTCGGTAGCTAGCCTTTTGGGTTCAGCGGAATAATTTGTTGACACTTTATAATTCCTTCCCCTCCTATTTTATGTACATGTACAGACGCCAGCACATCACACTACTAAAATCTGTGAAATATCTTTAATAGATTTTCAACCATATCGCTAAAGTATAAGGTTCAAAGTTAATTGGGAAAATTTGATAGTTTCGGGTAGCTTGATGTGCTTGGCGTCTGCACATATTACTATAATATTATTTTAATTCTGTTAGCTGCTTTAGATCATGAAAACATTTTTTTCTTGAAAATAAAAAACTTTGAGAAAAAATAATCAAAATCATTCCTGTATTCAATTCAATCAGGAATATTCAGGAGTCAAGATTTGGGGCTTACAGGACCTAAACACATAAAACGCAAGTTTTAGAAACAATAAAAATATATGATCGACTACAGTAGAAAAATATATGATATTCTTCAGGATATATGCTAGGTAGACAGTGTGTTGAAAACATAATACAAGAAATTTGATACGATAGAAAAAATCATGAAGATACCTTTAAAAATTTTCTTTTTACAATAAAAGCCATACATAATACATATAATCATTTTGATTATTCTACAAGTAACATACTAAAATACTAGTGTTTTAATTTTTTAGTCCAAAAAATAGATTTTTTATAATTAAATAATATAATATTATTAATAATATAATATTTTGCAATAAATTACCAGCGTTGTGTCATCGCGCTTCTCTTTCTTTTTTTTCTATGCAGTCCAACAGTGACCGCGCTTCGCGAAAAAATTAAAACACTGGACGAAAAAATTAAAACACTAGTTTTTTAGTATGTTGCTTGTAGAATAATCTGAAAAAAATCATAATGATTGTATGTATATTAGTATGGTTTTTATTGTAAAAAGAAAGTTTTTTGAGATATCTTCATGATTTTTTTTCTATCGTATCAAATTAGTTATATTATGTTTTCAACATACTGTCTACATAGCATATATCCTGAAGAATATCATATATTTTTCTGATTTTGTTTACTGTAGTCGATCACATACTTTTATTGTTTCTAAAACTTGCTTCTTTTGTGTTTAGGTCCTGTAAGCCCCATTGCGTGATCTAGCAGAAGCAGCAAGCAAGCATTTCGTATTGGACTGTCATTTCTACTAACGACCTAACGGACTTGAACGGACCCTTAAATATCATAACAAAACTATATTTACCGTCGTCCCAGCAAGAGCCAACAAAAATACTGCACCCCACATCGCCATTTTATCTTCAAACTAACCAAAATTTGTTTTTTGTTAGCTTATATTAATTCAGGGCTGGGAATTAATTGATAAAATGTAATGATTAAATGATAACGCATTAAGTCTAATCTTAATAATCCTACGCTTTGTTTTCGTAACTGATATTTTGAGGATTTACTCAGATTAAGATGACGCGGACGTATTAATTGTAGCACTTGCTTAATTATGGAAAATCCACTGGGTAAAAATGTAGGTGATCTAATTGGTATAAGCGTGCACATTTATATAGCCTATAAAAGTGTCTATACCTACTTATGTCTCCAGATTTTTTCACACCATCTGCTCGCTAACGTCAGATTACATATATGTCATGCAAACCTAACTTATAGCAAGTCATTTAAGCCCGAGGCTCTAGCCGGGCATTAATATTGTACTGAATTTCATTATGACCCGCTGGTCATTAATCATTTGAATTTGGAACGTCAACTGAGAAAATTGTATGGAAACATTAACAAAAAAATAGTAGATTGTTTGCCAAGGGAGCAAACAACTATTTTGAAGGCGAGAGTATTTCTTTGAATCCAGAACGGAGCGAAGGATACTAGAGTAGAATCCCGAGCGCAGCGAGGGGATCCTCCTCAGAATGGATCCTCCACAGCCGAAGACGCGTCCTGCGGGATCACCAAACGAAGGCCCAGCTGGTGAGGGAACTGGCCCACCTTAGCCTCCCATCCCGACACGATACGACATCCCGACACTGTTGGAAAGTTACATTTCAGTTTATGTCCGAAGTATCTTTTTTTATACATATTATGTGAATCCTTACATAGTATAAAACAAAGTCGCCAAAATGTCTGTACCCGCATAACTTCCGAATGACTGCACCAAATTGTATATAATTCTGTTTTTGTTGTGTTCGGTATTGCCAAGACAAGTTTGTATGAAAGAAAAATCGGACCACTCAAAAAAAAAATTGTGTCGGGACGCTAGTAATACATAATATAATAATTTCTCATTGTATGCTTGGTCTGTTGTAAACTTTAATGTATACTATGTCGACAGCTGTCAAGATGTCAACAGCCTCGGACACCACGGCTTGTCTTGCAGCCGAAGTGCGGGTCGCTTAGCGCGGCACGCGAACATTAATGACATCATCCGACGAGCTCTTGTCACCGTCGGCATTCCAGCTGTATTAGAACCCAATGGCTTGGCACGCGACGATGGCAAGAGACCGGACGGTACCTACCTATGTCTTTATTTCCATGGAAGGTGGGTAGCCCTTTAGTGTGGGACGCAACGTGTGTAGATCTCTCTTGCGCTATCCCATCTTCCTGGCTCGGCATGCTGTGCTGGCGCTGCTGCTGCGGCTGCGGAAAACCTTAAGCGGCGAAAATATAATAGCCGTTTGGGGTTGAAACTCTCGGTCCGTGGGATCCAAGTGCTCATGGTCTTTTTAAAGAACTTTCTAAACGACTGGTTGACACTTCCCGTGACCCAAGGGCTGGCTTTTACTTTGGCCAGAGGCTAAGCATCGCCATACAATCGTGTACAATCGCCATACATCGTGGTAATGCCGCCAGTCTCTTGGGAACATTACCAGTGCACAGCGATGCGGATGAATTTTTCGACGCAATTTTTTAGTTTCTGTATAGTTTTAGTTAAGTTAGAATTTAACTGTGTTATTTTTACTGTATATTGATGATAAACACGGCTGAATTAATGGAATAAGTTACCTATTCTTTACTAGCCAGTGATTAGAAGATAGCAGTCAACGTTAGTGTCGTTATTTAAAGTTAAAATTCGGCGGCATCTTGCAAAGACTGATCAAACACGACTGTTCATGTAATGGTAGCATACTATACAGGGTGCCATTTTCCTTCTCTAGTTAAATTAATGATGACCCTAACAATTTTTTTTTACTCTGGGTTAACTTTTTATGTACCTCCGTATAATACGACTAAATAATAACAGCCGCACAGGTAGATCGATTATTTGCCGCGGTTGGTTTTCATTTTGACCGCGTAGGTGATGGAAAACGGTGATAAAAGATTTTAGGCTAGAATTAAAGAACCGTGTTTTTGTACAACATGCTATTCGCTCTCTAAAAAAAAGACAAGTCGCTCTGCACCTCGGCCAGTCTATATGAAACGAGTAGGCATGGTTTACTTGGATATAAATACAATGTTATATCAGCTTAATTAATTAGTGTTTTATCTTACTATTCTCTATCTAGTAATAAGGTGATAAAGTCTTAGAAATAAATAATCAAATGACGTCTTAGGGCCTTTTCTAACTGATTATATTATAGGTAATCCTTGAATGGGTGTTTTGTAAAGACTAACAACATTAATGTCATCGAACCAACAGTATTTCTACGACCCTTCCTCAAATTCGAACTGCGATACTTGAATT
This sequence comes from Luperina nickerlii, assembly GCA_963855955.1. Classification (NCBI taxonomy): domain Eukaryota; kingdom Metazoa; phylum Arthropoda; class Insecta; order Lepidoptera; family Noctuidae; genus Luperina; species Luperina nickerlii. Next base: position 10,835,036 of record OY979682.1, read on the forward strand.
ATAGAAAGTATACATAAAAAGTGTCACAATGGTCGTGATCGCAGTATTTCGCTGCTAGCGATACTCCATCGTTGCCAAAGAAGGATAAAAATAAAAAATAAACACAGAAATTTCAATTTTATTTAACAAATCAATCATTCATTCACCCTCTTTCGTGGGTGGATGAGGCTTCTCGGGAGTGCCACCGCGAAGACAAGCCAAGCGAAGCGCAAGAGCACTATACGTTATAGCTTTTCTCGAAGCGCTTCGTCGTTTTTTTGATCCCTCATAACTTGGTTTGGATTATACCAGATAAGGAAAATTCTCGGGATATGATGTTAATAGTGGACTTATTATACATATAAAGTTTCAATTACATAGCACTTTAGATTTTATTGATATCTAAACTCAAACTCAAAGCATTTATTTCAATTAAACCATTTACAGGCACTTTTGAATTGTCAAGAAATCGGTCAGTCAGAAAATATGAAGCTAGATGCCCATTCCAAAGCGTAGGTACCTGTGGAGAAGAACGGGTAAGAAACTCCATGGACACTGTTTTTATATTATATTTTACAAAAATATTAGTTACATCATTACTTTTGAATTTAAAATTATAAATTGTGAGAACGATGTAAAAAATAAAAAAGACGAACGTGTTAAAAGCGTCCAGAGTACAACAAATAGTAGGTACTTAACAAACAACAATCCAAAAATAAAATAATTAAAAATAAGCCGAGGCAGCTAAGTGATGACCAGCCCCAACTGACGGCGCCCGTTCACGAATATGACGCATAAATCAGCACCATTCAGCTCAACCATTTTGAAAGGAGCTAAATGATCCAACACACACGCCACCGTCATCGAGACATTTGAGTGATCATGACATACTATCAGCTGCCAGGGCACATTCAAGTCAATGAAAGACACCTATTATTACCCGGTAAATGGTACCTAATAGGGTACATAGAACTCACATCTGTGCTATGCAATTATGCAATACAAAGGAAATTGAGTTTATACAATGCAAAGATAGTATAACCCCCCGTCTAAAAAACCCGGTCTAAAAATCCCAATTTCGTCACTGACTCACTGATGATCATCAAAACTCTTAGGGTACCTACTTCCTGAAGTCCTAGAAAGCTGAAATTTGGTATGTAAGCTAGTATTAGTACACAAACAACAAAAAAAAACACTGGCACTCCGGTAGTGCCGACAGAAGTGAAAACTTGAACAATTACGAGTGTATTTTGTGAATCGTCTTATAAACAAAACACGCGTGTTAAGGTGTGTTCCTTATTTTATAGGGTTTTTTGCAAATCAGGTATGATGACCAAAGTGACTGGTTTATTCTTCTCGTGAAAGGAATTTATTCAGATTTACAAATAAGCTCGTCGTCAGTTATATATCCGTGGTTCATCGCCATCTCGTCGTTGTTGGATGAACTACGTAGTTAGTACGCGAGGCCCTCGTAGTTCTTCCCGATGTGCATAGATGGCGCTGTCCTCAACAACGCGCGTCTTACGTTTTACGTCTGACGTTAGTACGCGAGGCCCTCGTAGTTCTTCCCGATGTGCATAGATGGCGCTGTCCTCAACAACGCGCGTCTTACGTTTTACGTCTGACGTTTTACGTCTTACGAATTTTCGATCAGGGTCACGTGACCTGACGCGAATTTAGAAGTTTTTACCCATTCCAAAAAAAGTACACAGCGCCGCTAAAGAAGTTTTCACTTCAAAAATTCTAAAACTTGGAACGTTTACCCCCCAACCCCATTAACTAGGGGATGGAAGTTTGTATGAGACTTCCGCAAATGTTAATGCTAGAGGTCTGAAAATGTATATAGGGACTCCATTAAAATACATATTTCAGGAGTTTAGATAACTTGTTGACGTATACAGAAACGTTTGAGAATTTAGACTCCAGAGAACGCAAGCTGCAAGAGCGAGCTCAAAATTTTTTTGCACCACGCCTCGGCTTTTCTTTGGCCCATTCGTAAAGAAATAGTAATCGTTTTCGACTTATACAGAAAAATTTGAGAAAAACATAACCCTGTCTTTGCCGTCGCATAATTGGGTAAAACAAGAGAGAGAATTATAAAGAGGCCGCCGGTTCGCGTAGGGCCCCTTCATGTCTGGTGCCCTACCGTAACGCCGGTTCGCGTAAGGCGCCCCTTCATGTGTGGTGCCCTACCGTAACGCCGGTAATGACTCTTCTGATCTACTATCTGCTTTTCTAAGATCTACGAGTAGTAGGTTACTAATTATAGTTACTACTATTTTAGGCACACATCTAAGTACGATACACACGCACGCACGATGTGCAGAATCAAAATTCTGCACATCGTTCTATTAATTCATAATCTTTGATCGTATCGTATAGTATTTGTATTGCATATGTCAGTTTCGGTTAACGTTTCTTAAAGGGAAAGTGATTCAATATAAATGTATGTAGTACGCGGGGGACCTTCTTCAAAGGGTTTTGAGGGGAACCCTTACATTGGTAGACTTTTATTCTAGGTGCATCGTCTTCACATATAATTATATTATGTATACAAAACCATGTAAAACATTTTAAAAGAGTAACGGTGGAGTTTCTTGCCCATTCTTCTCCATACGAAAACTACCTTTTGGAAGGGGCGACTAGAATCAATTCAATTTTACTGTAAGTTTTGACGTTCAAAAGTGCCTTTAATGTGCCTATTTGAAATAAATGATTTGACTTTGACTTTGACTTTAGGGTCAACCTTAGCTTGTCAGGCTGAATTCTGTCGATAAGGGTATCGGCACCCCCTGGGTAGTTACCCTAAAAGAGACATTATGTATGCCTACATAGTACGTAAAATTTCAACTTTGAAGGCTATAATTCAAAGATATAAATTATCTATTAAGCTATCGTTGCTCTATGTATAAGAGTTAAAGAGTTATCAGATGGAGTTCACGGATGTCATAATCCAATGAAATTATGAAAATCGTGATTTAAAACATGTACAGTCGCCTGCAGAGAAAACGGACCCCCCCCCCCCCCCCGCCTTTAAGCAGTGAGCGTTGAGGGGTCCGTTTTATCTGCAGGCGACTGTACCCAATTGCAATAAATAGGTCTTGAAACCCAATCCAAACCCGATTATATCAAATTAAATCAAGCAACAATAACAACACCTGGCCTCCGCCTTCCGCATGCAGTCCGTCCCAGCCACCTTCTTTAGGTCATCCGTCCATCTAGCTGGGGGGTGTCCCACACTACGCTTGCCGATACGCGGTTACCACTCCAGGACTCGTCTGCTCCACGAGCCATCGGTCCTTCGACAAACATGGCCAGTCCACTGCCACTGCAGTTGGCCTACTCTGCAATGTCGATAACTCCGGTTTTTTCCTGATAAAGGTAGGTGTTATCTATTAATCGGATAAGCCTCTTTAAATTCCGAGCATAAAAAGCCCCCATTTTCTTTCACTTATCTACATTTCGCCATCTTCATCATACGGCTCGCAAATATCCACTAGTGAGAACTGGGTTACCCAGTCTGAGTATGGTCCTTCTAGAATGCCTACTGCAAAAAGTGTCAAGAGTTATGAATTACAGTATTTTGTGAAGAGGCTTTTAGCTGCCTATCTGTCTTACCTATGTATATTTTTCTATCCTCCTACTGACTATGCAAATACCTACAAAGAAATATAATATTTAGTATCTTATTCGAAATTCAAATCCGTCATTTTCGACCTTCGCCGAACCACTGCGGAACCGGAGCTCTTGGTTAAATACTAACAGCCGATCAACAACGGTTCGATTTAGAGCCCCCGCAGACCACAGACTTTTTATCGGCCGATAGTTTGGTCGGGCTCTTAATCAGTACGCAGATGTAAGCAAGTGCGCACACTATGACGATTTGGTATCGGCCGATAAACAAGATTGATGGGCTTCCCGATTCAATTCAAACTAAACTGTCGGCAAACTATCGGCCGACTGTATAATCAGTATTGGCTCCCTACCACACGCGCACACACGACGATTTTTTAGTCGGCCGACTAAGCCGATAGTTCAGTTCGCTCCGAGTTTTGACAGCGAATGGTCGGCCGCGCGTGTTTTGTAAAATGGCGTCGCCCAATTCTCAGTCGCTTATTTCGGAATCTTCGATCTTAACTTTGATCGAGGAAGTCGAAAAACGCCCTGCACTTTATAAGAAAAACTTAAAAGAGGATAAGATAGGATGCACCCAATACTCTCGCACTCTCTTTTTAATTTTCCTCCTCCGGTGTATGAGAGCAATAATAACAATTCTATACAATGTTTTATTAATTTTCATTGTGCAGTGCGACCACTCTTTTCAACAGTTGGTTAGAAACTAGCATATAGTCGGCAGACTGTTGGATAGTTTGCGCACTCATCACCGACTGAACTGTTTAGTTGGGTCGGTGTGCGTACTAGCAGACCAACCCGACTAAACTATCGGCCGATAAAAAGTCTGTGGTCTGCGGGGGCTCTTAAAGTTACGCTACGCTTGTCGCAGTCGGTTCATTTCATATCGAGACCCCTTCATGCCTCGGAAAGCCGTCGGTCCTGGCAGTCATTCGTAGCTAGAATCAATTCTTTTTTGTTGTAATTTTTGACGTTCAAAAGTGCCTTTTATGTGCCTATTTGAAATAAATGCTTTGACTTTGACTTTTTTTTTACTTTTGCTATCTTTGACAGTCGTTACGGGTAGTCAGAAACCAATAGTCTTTACGAAAGCGTATCTTGTTATCCAGTAGTAACTGGGTTGTAGAGGTCATATAAGCAGTCGCTCCATGTAAAATACTGGTATTCAGCTGCATCCGGTTAGACTGGAAGCCCCAACATAGTTGGAAAGAGGCAAGGCAGATTGGTGTAATCATGTAACACGTGTCCTACATATTTTTATAGATTAGGTACAAGGCATTAAAAAATTAATAATTTCCTTTGATAACATGCTCTGATAATCCTTACCTACATATCCTACTTCCTACTAATATTATAAATATGAAAGTTTGTGAAGATGTTTGGATGTTTGCTACCAGGGGCGGATCTACTTAAAGGCTTTTTGGGCTGCAGCCCAGGGCCCCGTGAATACAGAGGGCCCCCAAATGAACTGAAAACAATAGACAATATTGTCGATAATAAAAATTATCTAGAATTAAGAAAAATCCGATCATAATAAAATGGCAATTGGTTGAGTAATTAGGTAGGGCCCCTAAGCAGTATTAGCCCAGGGCCCCACAAATTCAAGATCCGCCCCTGTTTGTTACTCAATCACGCGTAAACCGTTGAACGGATTTGGATGAAAATTGGCACATAGATAGACCATTTCCTGGATTAACACAAAGGATACTTTTATCCCGGTATTCCCACGGGATCGAAACTTACGCGAGTGAAACCGCGGGGCTCTTCTAGTAATATTATAAATGCGAAAGTAAGTTTGTTTGTTAGATACGCTTTTATGCTAAAACGGCTGAACGGATTTGAATGAAGGCACACAAATAGACCTTGACCTGGTTAAGAGGCTACTTTTCATCGTGGATCGCAGACGAAGTCTCGGGCAACAGCTAGTAATAGGTATAAAACTATCAATTATGTTACTGCTTATCCATACGTAGGGCTGATTTTTCGAACGCCAGATAATGTCATCCGAGGAATAATTTTGAATTTTTGACAATTGTTCCATACAAAATCTGTCAGACGTCAATTTTATTCCACAAATAAAAATTATCTGTCGATTGAAAAATCAGCCCTACCTAAGTCAAATAAAAGTGGGATAACTAATTAAGGCATTAAGTAATTCTAGTATTCTGGTTTCTTCTAGTCGAGTCTACTTTTCATTATTAAGTTTATTCACATGCGATTTAGAAATTCATTAAATTCGTTTTGCAGTTTTAAAAAACTGACCTGCCGGTCGATTCTGTAAAAATCTCACCGTGAAAACTTGGGTGAAGTGAGGGTGGAGTGAGCTGTCAATAGTGTCAATTCCTAGCAAAAACAAACTCACTTCATCTAAGTTTTCACGGTGAGATTTTTACAGAATCGACCGGCAGCTCAAGATAACGTCAAAATAGTTACCTACCTAACTACCAAGTGATATCTGAAAAACTTGTTGGTTCTGTATCTATTTTTTTTTTCTAATAAAATAAATCACGCTACGAAGCGTTACCAACTTTTTCATTTGGGAGTTTGCAATGGATTAGATTTGCAACGAGATCATCTGAAGATGTGCCAGGCAGAAGCCAGAAGCATCCAGATGACCAGCTGGAATATCCCTACAAGTGTCAGCAAGTCATCTGAAGTGACACTTGTAGGGATATTCCAGTCGTTTGAAGTTGAAGAGACAGATTTTTAAGTGGAATCCGCGCTCCGATTTTTTTTTTTTGTGTAAACTTCACAGACGTGCGTGATCGGTATTGATATCTAAACATAAGAAAACAGTTTTTCTCAACTCATACTTCAAATAAAAAAACTAACAGCGGTCGTTGACCTCCCAAAAAAAAAACATCAAATTTCAATTTTCGTTTTATCGTGTTTAAATGTTTAACCAATTTAATCCTGTTTAAATCATATAATATTATAAATTCGAAAGTAACTCTGTCTGTCTGTATGTTACCTTTTCACGCCTAAACTACTGAACGGGTTTCGATAAAATTTGGCAGAGAGATAGATTGCATCCCGGAGAAGGACATAGCATAGTTTTTATCGACATACGTCGCGGGCGAAGCAGCGGGCGGAAGCTAGTATTTAATCAATTTAACCCTGTATAAATCGACACAGTTAAATCTCTTTCTGTATGCCTGGAAAAAATAAAACCTATCCCATTCGAGGGGAGATGCAAAAATTATCGAGATCGCTTTGGGTGCTGTTGCATCCGTGCAAGCATAGGATCATCTCTTATTGCTAAGCTTTTCTGCATAATTCGACAAAGTCCTACTAAGTACTTCTTGTATGAATGGACGAAGGATAACCTAACATATCCGAGGTGAAAAGTGCAAAACTGATCACGCTCTATTCGTGTTGCAGAAGATGAGATGCAACTTCCCAAAAATAAACTTGCCCAACCAAAGTTAAGTTTCGCTTATAGTCATAGCTGCCAACGGTAAAGATAAGTTCATTGATTTCTTCTTCAAAAGCCAAAGAAACCAACCAATATTACCAATTCTATTAAAACTTTTAACATGTAACTGACGATGGTATGATTCCATATTTTATGTATCGCCACTTGTGGCAACACAAACGATCACTGGATAATAATTGATAGCTTAATCTGTAGTTTCATTCAATTGAAAAGTTCATGTTGCATGATTGTGATTCCTCCTGTAACATTAGGCAGAACGCTGTAGGATGCTTGTTTCAATCGCGTATTGCCAACTGGCAAAATAAACCCCGTTTTGTCGGGAAAATTGTTAAATTTTAAGGATTCAACCAATGTGATTTTAGTGATTTAGCAAAAAAATTTTGTCCCACAGCGTTGTTTGGCTATCGAATCTATTGTAAGATCAAGTATGATCATAATTATGATGTTTTTATACATATGGTTGACTAGCAAACTTATTACAATTGAAATTTATTAAAAAAAGTGGCACTCCGGGAGTGCCGACAAAAGTGAAAACTTGAACAATTACGTGTATTTTTTAAATCGTCTTATATACAAAACTCACAGTAACAGGTAACAGTGTCGCAAGTTCAATGGTTTTATTCCATTTCAAACAACGCCCAACGCTGCTAAAAAAGTTTTCACTTCAAAAACCGGATATTGCTTTAATTTATAGACATATTTTGAGGATTTCCAAAAAACATGTTGGCATCACAGCATCTGCTGTTGTCACTGTTATGTTTAATGATTACGACTGAAAGACATGTATCCATGATCATGAATAAATTAAAAAAAAAAATGTTGTCACTGTCAAAATTGTCAAACAAAAGTCATTTCATCTCATTTGGAAAAAAAGCGCGGGAAATTCATAACGAAAGGGCGCCTTTTTTAAAACTAATTTTCAAATAATTATTTTATTTATTCTTAAATTCATTTTGTTGCTTTTCTCAAGATGGGGAAAAAAGGGAATCCAAAAAAAAGAAAAAAAGAAGATATTTCGTCTTCTGTTCCACCATTGGGGTCCTCTGAAGAAGACGGTGGAACCTCAAGCTCTTCAGAGGAGGAATCTCTACCAGCAGAAAAAGATAAGTATCGGGAATTCAGGATTCCTGACTACATTAGGTCATATCCTGAAAACGGAGGCAACTTTGAATATGTTGTATTTTTGGAAAGCATTGACTTGGTTCCGATAGGTGATAGAGACATGATGTCCCTTTCAACCAACATAAAAAAATATAATAAGGGCGTAAAACAATTATTACGCATGAATCGATACAAAATTGGCGTTATTTTCGAACGTCCTGGTTTAGCTAATGCAGCCTTACTGAACCGTAAATTTTTGGATACTTATAAATTGAAAGCCAGTATTCCTGCAGCCGCTACGGAAAATATAGGTGTTATTATGCATGTTCCAATTGACTTGAGCAACGAACGCATTTATAACGCAATAACTAGCACAAAGAATATCATTTCCATCAGAAGATTCATGCGTCGCACTATTTCAGAAGGAGGGGGGGTGTCCTTCCAGCCTACGAAGACGGTGTCCATCACATTCTCGTGTGCGACGATACCCGATAGTGTAGACCTGAACAGCTGGCGATTCGAAGTACGTCCGTACATTCCGCCGGTAAAACAATGCCTGAAGTGTCTAAGGTATGGTCATATAGCAAAATTTTGTAAGAACTCCCAAAGATGTTCCATATGTACAAAGGACCACAATTATAAAGAATGTCAAGTACCACCAACAGAGGCAACATGTTGTCATTGTCAAGGTAAACATGTGGCTATTTCGGCACAGTGCCCAGTCAAACAACAAAAAGTGGAAGAAAACAAAAACAAACTTAATAAAAAATCATATGCAGACTTATTCAATGAAAAGTCATTTCCATCTCTTTCAAAGACCAGTCCTGCTAATCAATTAAAATCACTAATTGAAACAGAACCAATTTTAAATATTTTAATACAGACAATAGTAACATTAATTTCTCAAAATAAAAATAACGAAAAGAGTATTTGCACTCAAAGCATAAAAGATGTTCTATTATCAAAAATTCAGAATAATATAAATAAACCTTAATTTTATGGATCAGCTAAATATTGTACAGTGGAATGCTCAGAGTATCAATAGTAACAAACATGCTTTTTCGTATTTTTTACATGAGTATAACATACATGTAGCTTTATTGTGTGAGACTTGGCTCAAGCCTCACATGAGATTTAGTATTAAAGGATATAATATAGTAAGATTAGACTCAGGTAATACACACAATGGTGTAGCCATTTTAATACATAACAGTTTACAATTTAGTAAAATAGATACTTTATATGACGATTCCATACAAAATATAGCGATTCGTTTAATGTATGGCAATAATAAAGAAATTTCATTAGTCAGTTTTTATAGTCCCGGAAATGCTTCATTTACTAAGTATAAGTTTGATAATTTAATTCGCAATATCCCTGGTCCTCTCTTGATCGGTGGAGATTTCAATGCACATCATACGGCTTGGGGATGTAATAGTGTGAACATACGCGGCCGAGATGTGCTTGAAATCATTAATGACTATAATTTGGTTTTATTAAATGATGGAGAAATGACTACTGTAGGCTCTGATAGGTGGCAAAGAAATGCACTTGATTTAACTGTAGTATCGACTTCAATTTCATTGTCTTGTTACTGGTCTGTTCATGATGATCCTTTAGGTAGTTACCATTTGCCTGTAATTACAAGGTTAGTTATTAATAACAATTATAATATCCCACATGATATGGAAACTTCAAATTTACCAAAACATTTTAATTTTAACATGGTTGATTGGGAAATATACAAGGAGAGTGTTGATAGTTTGCTAATGGATTTTAAAATTAATCAAGATAACCCATTACAGTCATATAATCACTTGATAAAATTATTAAATTTAGCTGTTATTAAATCATTACCATCAACTATAAGATCTGCTACATCTTTTGATACAGCATCAGTAAATAATAATCGTAAAAAACGCATTCCATTACCATGGTGGAATTTGAATTGCACTAAAGCAGTAGAAGACTCTAGGAATGCCTATAAAGTATTCAAACAAAATCCCACATTGGAAAAATATATTGAATTTAAAAAATTACAAGCTCTTAAAAAGTTAGTGTTAAAAAGAGAAAGATATTTAAGTTGGATTTCTCTATGTGAGTCATTTAATAGAACTACTCCATTATCTAGAGTTTGGCAAATTTCAAAAAGATTTAACAAAACATTTACACCTCCAAGTAATAATATTTCTCCTTGGGTATTCAATTTTCTTAAAAAATATACTCCAGATACAGTTGAGGGGCCATTTCAATCAATTTCTCATGAAGTAAAAGCTTCAGTACATTATGAATATCTAATTTATCCATTTTCTCTTCAGGAATTAAAATCTGCGATATCCTCTAGACGTGATTCTGCTTTTGGCCTTGATGGAATACCATATAAAATGCTGAAAAATGTTTCAATTAAAGCACTGTCTGACGTACTTAGTGTTTTTAATTTACTCTGGCAGGAATTGATCATCCCTAATGAATGGAAAACAGACTGTCTTATTCCAGTACTTAAACCTAACAAAGTAAGACACAAAGCAGAATCATATAGGCCAGTAGCATTAACATCATGCATGGGAAAAACCTTTGAACAACTAATTAAACAAAGGCTAGAATTTTATATAGAAAGTAATAGTTTATTACCATCAAATCAATTTGGCTTTCGACGCGGTTGCTCCACTCGAGACAGCATTTCCCACTTGCAATTAGATATATACAATTCTAATAAAATGGACAATCATTTAGTTGGTGTCTTTTTTGATGTAGTGGGTGCATTCAACAACATCAATCTGCACATTTTGTGTGGTGAACTTCGTGCCCTTGGTATCCCTGAAAAAATTATAATATGGATCTTTAACTTTTTACATGGTAGAGAAGTATATGTCAAGGTGAATAAACGTTTAATAGGGCCACGTTTTTCATACAAAGGGGTATGTCAAGGTGGCATCCTCAGTCCATTGATTTATCTTCTTTATTTACATAGACTAAACATTGTACTTGGTCTTGATGTGGCAAATTTGCAGTTTGCAGATGATTTGGTTATCTATGCTTCAGGTTCAGATATAAGTTCTGTTGAATGTACCTTAAACACAGCTTTAACTCGGCTAGAGAACTATTTTCATTATCTAAACTTGGATATTAGTCCAGAAAAATCTAAAGTTATAGTGTTTGGAGAGTGTGAAACAGACTTACATATTTATTACAATAATAGTGTTCTTCCAATAGTGAATGAAGTGAAGTTTCTGGGTATAATTTTTACAAGCAACCTCTCATGGACTAAGTATGTTGATTATCTGTTAGGTAGAGCTAATAAAGCATTTAATTTTATAAAGTCACTGTCAATTGCAGCTGATCCTAAAATTTTGCTTATGCTATATAAATCATTAGTCCGTAGTCATTTTGAATATGGATTTTTATGCTTTGGGGCTGATCAGAGATTGGTTCACAAATTGGCGATTCTTCAAAACCACAATCTTAGATGCGTAACTGGTGCAATGAAGACAACTCCAATTAATTCGCTTGAAATTGAATGTAATACTCCTCCTATGAATATAAGATTTCAGTTTTTAAAATCCAAATACATTCTCAAGCTTTTATCTTTTGAAAATCATCCTTTATTAAAGAAAATATTATTTTATTATAGAGTATACAGTCCCTCTAATTCCGTAAATGTCCCTTATATATTTCATGACTTTTCTAATCTAATTAGTATTGATGATCAATATCAAATTGAGAAATGTAAAGGCAGATGGCCATGTTATTCTGGTAATTACATCAGCAAATTCTGGCCCATGGACATTTCTGTTAATCGTGACCTAAGGAGTAAAGAAGACGTATATCAGTTAATTGCAGAGTTCCCTGGGTACAGGCATATATTTACTGATGGATCCAAAAACAATAGAAATGTTTCTCTAGCTATATATCTACCTCATCTTACCGTTGGACATGGAGTTCGGTTACCTGGAGCCATGTCTATATTTACAGCAGAATCTCTAGCCATTTTATCAGCTCTGCAGTATATACATGAAAAGAATCTTGGTCACACAACTTGGCTTATAGTGACCGACTGCATGAGTGTTCTTATGGCCTTACAAAAACCGAAACTGGACGTTAATACTGGAAATATTTTATATGAGATTCGGACTTTATACGCTGATCTTGGTTCTAGAGGATTTACAATAAGTTTAATATGGACACCCTCCCACATAGGAGTAGCAGGAAACGAAAACGCAGATTATCTTGCAAGAGTTATTGTTGACGTTGACATCCCAGAGACAAGAAATGTTGCCATACCAAGTTCTGACCTGCTTACTAAATTACATGAACAAAACACCTGTATTTGGCATGAGAACTGGCAAGAAACACTAAAAAATAAAGGAAAATGGTATGTGAAAATAAATCCAAACATTGGTTCTGCGCCCTGGTTCACCAGATCTGTTCTTCCTAAGAGCAGAAAATTTTATACTACTTTAAATCGTCTTAGACTTGGACATGGAAGATTCAACGCACATTTAGCCAGAATGAAAATTATAACTTCGCCAGTTTGTATCAATTGTGACTTAGGAAGTGATCACACCCTAGATCATATAATTTTTGAATGCCCTGCTTATGATTTACAAAGAATTCCTTTAGTTGATAAATTATTGGAAATATATAAAACGCCAGCAAGCATCCCGCGCGACACTCAAAGTTTGCTGGAAAATTACAGTACATACATAGAACTGTATGAATTTATTGAAAGCACTGGATGGGCAATTTAACCGTTCGGGGCGACTTAATCGAAGGATATGACTCGGATATGACCTTACTTTACAAAATGTTTATGACGAATACACGGATATGACACCATATTATTATGATTTTGACTAATGAATACTGAAGACGTGGCTTTGGCCTAAAATAAATTTAAAACAAGGTTTAAACTACTAAGGACAAGGCTGTGGCCTTATTTACTTTTAGACAAGAAGGATGAAACCGAAGACGAGGCTTCGGCCTTACTTACTTTTGAACATTAAGGTTCAAACTGAAGACGAGGCTTTGGCCTTACTTTTAGTCAAGAAGGACAATAAATAAACACTGAAGACGAGGCGGTATGGTCCAAGACCTTAGCCTGCCCAAGTAGGGCGAAGAGAAAAAAAAAAAAAAAAAAAAAATCATCTCATTTGATTTTTCTCTGGTTTTCTGTTTGCAACCGTCGTGGCGCGCGTTTTTTCTAATTAAATTCTTATTTGATATCTATTTAGCTGCGTAGACGCTACTACGAATTAATAATTGTCACAAAAATGAGTGCGTGGCCTGAAGTAACGACTGCAAAGTCGGAAAATCGCCATGAAATCAAATTGGCGGGTGCGGCTATTTCGAAACGTATTTCGGAAAGCGGTTTAGACAAAGGTATATTTCAATTAACAAATATTAACCTTCTAAATATCAGTGACACGTGTCTAACAGCTATACCGGACGATATAAGTCGGCTGGTGAACCTGCAATCCTTGCTGTTATTCGGAAACAAAATAGCAGATTTCAATAAAAACATAACCTCTCTAAAGAAATTGAAAGTGCTTGATTTGTCGAGAAACCAACTGAAGAGTATTCCGGAGAGTCTGAACGACATGAAAGAGTTGACCAGTATCAATTTAAGTTCTAATGAAATTGAAGAAATGCCGAAATTTAGTGATTTTCCCAGTTTGCTTACTGTTGATGTGTCAAATAACAAATTGACGAGTTTCTTGGACTTGGAAAACGCTGTGCTGCTTCATTTGACTGATTTGAAGATTAAAGGGAATTCTATCGAGGTGTTGCCTACCTACATTGCCCGTAGCTTGCCATCATTGAAGAACTTCGACATTGGAGACAATCAGCTGAAGACTGTTCCTGGGGAATTAGCCAACATGGCTAAATTGAAAGGTAAATCATTTATTTTACCGCATGCTGTACAATCACCTGCAAAATTGCATGGATACCCTAATGTCTATTTTCCTGTGAATGTTTGAGTTCAAGTTTTCATGCTGCAATGTGTTTATAAGTCATGGTCTACCAGTTCTTTGATGGTGTTGCAAAGAACCCTCCTGTCCAAATCGTTGTACCCATTGAACAACTGTTTTTCTATGCAACAATAAAACAGAAATATATAATACCCAATACTGATTATTAAGTAGTATAGTAACAAACAAATAATGGAGTTTTTAATATAAAAGTGTAAAAATAGAACTACTTATGTTCGCACCGGTCTCGCTGGCTATTTCTGACAAGTTTTAGTATTGATTATGCATAGCAATTATTTGAGCTCTTGTAACAAAGCCAACATTACAACTCGCATACTCATTTTGGTTGAATAAGTAATTCACCTGATTAAAAATAAAAACTGAACAAAAGGCACTCAAACAAGGTAATCGAAATGAACTTAGCGAATGATCAATTGTGCTTAGTCATAAGTTCATAGCTCTTCGATTTATGTATTGTTTATACTACCTACCAATTATTTATAAATCCATATTCAACCTACCCTCTCAAGTTTGAAAACTAAAACTTAGAAAATTAGATACCTACCTACTAATAAATTGATATTCAATTTTAACATAGGTAGTTAGGAACAATTTTCTTTAAAAGAAACTATTAATTATAAATTGTTTGAATGTTTGAAAAGACAAAAAGGAACTACAAAAATATTTTGTTATATAAAGCAAAGAAACGCCATCTGGTAACAGCATAATTATATTTTGATAGTCATTAACTGGTTTTACGCTAGATGGCATCATTTCTCGTTTCAAGCGATTTTATTACTGTCCATGGTTTTTTGCAGTCCACTGTAAATAATTGTGTAAAAATCTATAATATTTTAAGTCTTTCTTGATATTGCTATTAGGAAATATTAAAACCTTTGTTGAAATATTGCACCACAGGTTGCAACTTGAGGATCAATAAAATCATATTGCATAACATTATTGTTAAACTAAGCAAAACATTGTACTGACTCACTTCATATCTTTCTTTCAGAAATTAACCTGAAAGGCAACAAATTCACCGACAAGAGATTCATGAAGCTCGTTGACCAGTGTCGTACCAAGCAAATATTGGATTACATCCGGGAACACTGCCCCAAGACAGACCAGACCCAGCCTGCAGGCAAGGGTAAAGGAAAGAAGGGAAAGAAAGAAGAACCCACACCTGAAGAAACAGAGTCCGATCTCTGTCATTCTTTGAATATTTTACATGTAGAAGACGACACTCAACGAGTTAAGATTATTGAGTCCCAAGTGGCAGTAGTCCGACCGTATATTTTGTGCTGTATTGTGAATGACCTGTCCTTCAACGAGATGTCTTTCAAGAAGTTCATACAGCTGCAAACAAAGTTGCATGATACGGTCTGTGATAAGAGAAATGTTGCTACAATTGCTACTCATGACTTGAACAAAATTGCACCAGGTTTGTTTTTACTTTTGTTCTATTTCAAGCTTTTCATTCAGGGTACTCCTTTTATAAAAAATATTTGTTTTTCTTTACCATATTAGGGGCAAGATATTTCTCTTTTTTTTCTAAGGTTTTTAAAGAATGTTTCAAAAACAAATAAGCTCCAAGTTGTAGCTTCCAAATTGTATGGACCTCAATAGTTTAAATAATTGTAATATGTATAAGGTACAATTTACCAGTTACAAGAATACCTTGCTCACGTCACTACAAATATCTATAGTGACTTCTAGTAAATATCTTCAAGCTATAATTACTATTTGAATGTTCCCAGGTGACCTAGTATACACAGCGAAGGCCCCAGCTGCTCTGAAACTGGTCCCACTGTCGAGGCTGCGACCCTACTCCGGCGAGCAACTGTTCCAGCAGCTTACAGCGGAAGCTGAGGCTCTGCGCAAGGAAAAGAAGAGGAATGTCTACTCTGGGATACACAAGTATGTACCATACATTATTATTGTTTATTTTAAAAAATATCTTGATTTAGGTACATGAGATCTCCTGTGTAGACTTGTGGATATTTTTTTTACCGGGTATACCCTGTTACTGAAACTGAGAAAGGGTTGCTTGTTGCTTCAGGTAATGATATTTCTGCATTTGCCTATTTCAGGTGACTATCCATATCCCTGATGAAGGATTATTAGTGGGAACTAATAATCCACAAGTTAATGTATTGTGTTATTGTACAAGTAGTCACATTATAATAATTTTGTTATAGATACTTGTACTTGTTGGAAGGCAAGCCTGTATACCCTTGTCTGCAAGACGCTAGCGGGAAAGTTATCAGTTTCCCCCCAATTACTAACTCGGAGGATACTAAGGTATGTCCTAAAAAAATTGTTTTATTTTATTTATTAAGGGATAATAAACAACTACAAAATACACTATAATACATAAGGTGAACAAAAGTGTAGGAAGTAATTTTGCAGTCCACTACATTAACCGCAGATAGGACACATTAAAAATCACAGGTTGCCACTAGACGAGCATTACCAAAATTAACAAGAAATATTTAAAAAAAAACAAGAAATATTGTTAATCAATATCTAATAAAGAAATATGACTGAAGCAAGCTTGTCTTTGTGTAAGATGTGTATTTATAAAGAGTAGACTAGATTTTCTGGTTCTAGACATCATCTTCTTCACTTTATACCTTCTGGCTTTGATCATGCAAAAGGAACTCGCACATCATAACCATACTCTTGCAAAAACAAAAAAAAAATGCAAAATAAATCTGCATCTGGTTAGACTGGAAGCCAAATCCAACATAATTGGGAAAAAGCTTGGCTAACATGATGAGATGAAAAACATACACCCTTTTCTATATATTACACTAGCTTCTGCCCGCGACTTCGTCTGCGTGAAATTTCTTATTCCCCTGATCCACCCCGTTGCATTGCATCGCCTGCCCGCGCTATTACTTCGTTTTTGTTTAGCGTTCTTTCTGACTTTTTTCTTTTTGCTCGGCTCCTAAGGGTCTTCTTCTAGAATTAGGCTTTCAAACGCAAAAATATTTTGAAGTGAAAACTTCTTTAGCATTAGTAGCGACAGTAAAAAGAGATGTAAATTCATAAGATTTAACGTGGGAGAAAATGAGATAGGAAGCATTATACAGTGTTTTTGAAGGTTTCACTTCTACCACGTGTGAATTGCACACATGCTGTTTTTTTTTTTCAAATCCGACAGGTAGCTCCAGAGATTAGCATGTTCAAACAAACTAACTCTTCAGCTTTATTATTACTATAGAGATACAAGATGATACAAGGTAACACTTTTTCCTCAGATGTCTCAAGAGAGCAAGTCAATGTTAGTGGAAGTGACGTCACACACATCTCTCGGCGCCTGCAAGACTGTGATGAATAAACTACTGCAAGAGTGCCTCCTGCTGGGAATTGGACCCCAAGAACCTGACGCTGCTTACCACACCCTCACAGTGCAGCAGGTAAGATAATGCCCCATCCCCTTATCATGTTACCACAAATAAAAATCTTCAGTGTATTCGAGGGCTGGTTCGAGGTGGCGCGGCAAAAGAGATCCTGGAAGAACTTGGTGGAGGCCTTTGCCCAGAGCAGTGGGACAGTATAAGCTAAACAAAAAAAAAAAGAATGTGTTTGGGGTAGGTGCAGGGCATCTTATTCGTCCAAACGACTCTGTCAGCTGAATTCACTTTCTTGCTAGGCATATTATCGCACAGAGCTTTACTTGGGCCTGCCTATTTCTTACAGCCATCCACATTGAAGCTACAGTGATAAATACAACCAAAAAAGGCACTCCTCTATTAAATGGAGCTTGTAACCTAAGTAGCCAAGAAATAAACACCTCTGACGACTCCTACGGCGTACATAGCAAGATGTTGTAATAAAAATCGGCGAGAACACCCTCGCTATAAAAATCAAGTTATTGCAACCATGATATTTATCTATGATATCAGATAAGCCAAGACAAATGTTTTGTTAACAGTGCTCTAACTCGTCCATTGTCCATCCGTTTTAACCGCATCCTAATATTTTGTTTCCTTCGCCAGGTGAAAGTAGTCGATCCTGAAGGAAACCTCAAGAACGTGTACCCATCACGGACTGACTGCGTCTTCGAAGGCACTAACATTAGGGTCGTACGTAATAACAAGAAGTAATTCTACAACATTACTTATTCTAATTGCCATTGCCGAGAAATCATTGAAGGACTTATCTGAAAGCCATTGCCGAGAAATCATTGAAGGAATTTGCGAAAGACTCGTTCCATTGACTTACGTTATGCTGCCGTTAATATGGAACATCGAATTGGGGAAAAAAACAAGCCGGGAGTTGTGGACCACCCGGTTGGAACGAAGTTCCATTCACTTTCGCACACTTGTCGAATGAGAGTCAGACACGACACTTTTGTTACGTAACATAAAAGTGTAACATTTTGACCGACGCGACAAATGTTATTACGTTTTTTCTGTTTAGCTCTCATTCGCCACGTGTGCAGAATTAAGAAACTAACACCGGTTTGATGAGCGCCGTCTCTTTCTAAAATTCGATGTGCCATATTAACGCCCGGGTACTGTAACTTGGCACCTCGCTATTATGACGTCACAGTACATAGACCGGGAGATGATGACACATTTTGGTAAGTCATTTCTTACAGTATGGCGCTTTCAGGGGGGTTCATATGCGTAATAAGTGAGAGGAAAATGATGTTCTTACCGGTGGTGCGCGGGACGCAATTGCAGAATAATTAATTGAAATTGCTCGAAAATCCGGAGGTGTCAAACAATTTATTTCACAAAATTTCTTCAATTTATCGGTATTTCAACAAAAAAAACCCGGCGGTCGCTATGTGCCATACTTCTCCGGTGGGTGTTTAGACCCGCCATACTTTTTTGAAAATGTTTTTTTTTTAATTTTTTTTTATTTATTTCTTACAGGCTGATTTTTTTTTTAACAATTGTTTTTTATTAATCTTGTACGAAAATCACCATGCCATACCATTCCGACGGTCCAAAATACCCGCCATACCCCCTCAAACATGTCATTTTTTTTAATTCGAGAAACCATTTCTTTCAGTATGGCACTTAAGTCGTGGTCAGTTTATGGTACAGTGAGACAAAATTATATTCGCCATACTTCTAGTGCAGTATGAAAGTGGTGCCATACTTGAAAAATTTTATTTTTCAACCATTTTTAAAACACGCCTATAGAAGCCGTGAAATTATTTTTTACAGTATGGCATAAATGAAATCATATTGTTCCCATACTATTATGAGTTGAAAAAAATATGCCATACTGTGACCATGGTACGAAAGACCGTCATACGCACGCTGCGGTGTAAAAAAAATTAAAAAAATGAAAGGATTTCTTACAGTATGGCATTTTAATTTTTGGAAAGTTTATAAAAAGTATGATTCAGGAAAATTATCCCATACTCATCATGAAGTCCAAAAGTGATGCCATACCCGGAAAACCGATTTTCAGCGACGTATTTCAGCTACAGTACGTCCAAGTTATATATATATATATTTTGAAAGCCATGCTTTTTTAGTAAATCGCTCATACTGTGGCATCTTGAATTGATTTGTTTAAAAAAATCGTTTTTAATATCGCTAAGGAGGAACGCCACTGTGACGGGCAAAGAAAACGATTTTTTTTTCAATTTCCGTAAAGTATTCAAAAATATATTTAAAAATTTTCACGCAAAATATCAAAAATTTTAAGGCTCCTGCAAACAGGCGCGACGCGCGACGCGTTTCGCGCGCGACTCAAAGGCACCGCACGTTGCGCGACTTGCGGTGCCTTTGTGTCGCGTGTCGTGTCGCGCCTGTTTGAAGGAGCCTTTACTGAGATACACGTAAATGAAGAGCAGGTTGTCACAGTAAGCGAATATGGAATGAAAACGAATACGGTAGAATTACCTTGTTTATTTAGTTAGCATGTTAAGGCGAAAGCGCCAGGGTAGCCCGCGAAATTAATTTTTTTTTAGGTTTTTTGCAATTTGCTGGTCGATATTAAGTTGTACGTTGATTAATATATGATTTGCGGCCGTAACAAATATGTATTTACAGAATTATAATAATTAAATTCATCAACACGACTCTCTAAGACCACGTAACCCCAAAGAATAACTGTTTCATGAAATCGTCATTCTTTGGGGTTACGTGGTCTTAGAGAGTTGTGTTCATGACTTTAATGATTAGTGACGCCTGACCAGCACAGCTGCTGTGTACCAGCATTAGAATTTGTATTGAGGAAGATAGTTCGAAGACGTTCGAGCGTAGAATATTATACGACATAACACATTATTTAATTAAACAAGATTGTCCCTACATACAACTTTCAAATTTCGTATTTACGTTCCTCACATAACCAACTTTCAAAAAAAAATGGTGCCATACTGTAAGAAATTGTTCAAATGTTGCATAAAATTTTACAATTATTTAATAACATTATACGTATATCACCCACTCTACAGGTATGGCATTATAACAATTACGTTTCTAATCATAAAAACAACTACTAGACCAAATTTTAAGGTGAAAGAAATGGTTTCTCGAATTTAAAAAAATGACATGTTTGAGGGGGTATGGCGGGTATTTTGGACCGTCGGAATGGTATGGCATGGTGATTTTCGTACAAGATTAATAAAAAACAATTGTTAAAAAAAAAATCAGCCTGTAAGAAATAAATAAAAAAAAATTAAAAAAAAAACATTTTCAAAAAAGTATGGCGGGTCTAAACACCCACCGGAGAAGTATGGCACATAGCGACCGCCGGGTTTTTTTTGTTGAAATACCGATAAATTGAAGAAATTTTGTGAAAGAAATTGTTTGACACCTCCGGATTTTCGAGCAATTTCAATTAATTATTCTGCAATTGCGTCCCGCGCACCACCGGTAAGAACATCATTTTCCTCTCACTTATTACGTATATGAACCCCCCTGAAAGCGCCATACTGTAAGAAATGACTTACCAAAATGTGTCATCATCTCCCGGTCTAACAGCACAAGGTATCAAGTTATGCCAATGCGTTTCAAAAACAAGGATCTGCCCAAACAAACTAAATTCCTACACTGTGTATTGGAACATTAATGTAAACAAAAAAGCAATAAAAATTATGCCTTGTGGTTACATTGAATAAATAAATATATATACCAGTTATCGCACAAACATATTTGAAATAATGGATTACGCCTTTTAAGCTATGTTAGTCCACTGTCTGGCATAATTTAATCACTACTTACATAATCAGGATATAAAGTTCCCACTGCTGGGACAAAGGCCTCCTCTCGATGCGAGGGAGTGGGCCGTAATCCACCACGCAGGTGCAGTGCGGGTTGGTAATCTTTGCTTGTCCGAAAAAGAGAACTTACTTTTTTTTAATGAGTGAATGATTGAATTTAATTTTATAACTTTGATGAAGGTTTTCCTAAGTTAATAATGTTGTGTTTAAAATTAAAATGCATTCATGTATTCACTCAAATGCGTTGCTTTGTGTGTCTTAAGTTTTATAAACTTTACGTTTATCAACTCTGATGTAAAGAGGATATTAAAATCATTTAATATTTTCGAAAGCTATAATCGCATGTCCTAACTATTTTTCGGACTTAAAATTATCTACTTACAGTTAAGTTAATAAATTGTCTGTGATGAATCATGGTAATGGATGATGTGACATCGATAAGTACCGATGATTGTAACTTAAAAAGTAAGAGAAAGTTTTTGTTAAATGTTTTCATTTTAATACTAAGTATTTTTGTAACCTTTGTTTTGTTTTATTTCATAACCCCACTTTTTGTCCGTCTGATAGCTGAATTCTGCAGTAGTGCTGGTTTTCTGGCACCTGCTGGTTTTTTACCCGGAATTAAAAAAAATGGTGCCAAGTTCTATGCATATTCTTTTCGCTGCCAAAAATGCTGTGAATATTGGTATTTCCTTGTGTAGGCCAAGCCCCGGATCGTGTACGTTACCCCAGCAAGAAAGTGTCTCCTAGAGTTATAGGAGTAGGACGTATAATATGTGCCCTATCTGCTGTAAATGTGCCCCCAAATAAAAAATGTGTGCTCCCTGTCGTTTTGGAAAAAAACGGAAAAAACGATTCCTGCTGGGGTAACGTTTTTCTAGCAGGAAAATTCTAAACGAATGATCGGAGAGAGAAAAATTGTGCATGGCCAGAGAGCTTAGTGTGCCTTAATGTGCCCCCAAAAAAAAAATCTGTGCCCCTTCAGGTTTTCGAGATATTGCATTTCCTGCTGGAGTAACGTTTTGATGAATCGTATATCTCTACAACCATTGCATGTGCCCCTGTAGAGTAAACATACACGAGTAGCTCTTAATGTGTGCCCCTTAGTGCCCCAATTAGTTTTAAGAAAATATTTATAGTTTTCAAGTTATAGCGGTTTTATGAAAACCCGAAAAAACATCGCAGCGCCTAAATTAGACAAGAAACAAGTTCGCTGAAAACTGTATTCGGTCCTTCTTGACGCTAATAATAACCATACAAAGTTTCAAAACTATTCATGCATGCGTTTTTGCTAAAAGTCAAAACGATGGTGTCCTAACTTTGACGGCAAAATACAAGGAACCGGCTCAATCCGAGATGTGTAGGTGTAAACCAAAATCATGTGCCTTTAGTCAAAAATATATGGTGAAAATATTCAGCTTGGAATGTTTCGCATTAAGTAAATATTAACAAAAAACCAAAATATGTAAGCAACGGCTGGTTATCCGACCAAATTTGAATGACTACTAAAAAGCGACGGATTCATACATATCGATGACCTTCTTTATTGAACGTATTATACCTAAGCTGTTGTCCGTACAGTCGCGTTCAAAAGTTTTGGGGGCTAATTAAAAAATATATTAAATGCACCTTGTGACTATAATAAATGAAACAGCTTGTTGATGTGGAAATTATTATTTTTATTCCCTTAATTTTAATTCTTAAAGTAATTATTGCATCAAATCACAGATCAAAGTTCCTACCTATAAATATTAGAAATTAGTATACAGAGTGTCAAGAGACAGAGTGTTAAGAGTCATAAAGCGTGTCACTACTAACACACGCGTGCGCGCGCGTGTTCTAACTAGATAAGAAAAATGAAGCGAAGCGGCGAATACTTTCTGTTACGCACTTGATAGATTATACTAATTATATAGGTAGGTATTGTTATTATTATCATAAGTATTCCCAACGGATATCCACCTTCAATATCGTTGATATTTTAAATGACGGTAGATGGAAATGTCAGTTATTTATTCACGACTATAAAAGGGGGAGCTCCGAGTGGCAGGGATGATTCTTGTTAGAGACGTTGACCATAACGGAGCTCCGGCCTATAGATGTTCAGTTGATTAGTACTAGTAACGTTATTATGTGGAATAGATAGACCAGATGTCACGTAAGTTAATTGATATTATTATATAGATTATTGCTGATAACTATGGTGTTCTGTATATGTTATAATATGGCCAGTATTGCTTATATTAGAAATGTGTGGCAATATAAGGAATTGTTGATAGAATACTTTAATACTGTTTCCGTGGAGTTTCTTGTCCTTCTTCTCCACGAGGACCTAGATTTGGAACGGACGACTAGCTTTCTGATTATTTACTGACAAGCCTTAATTGAATAAATGTTTGGTCTTGTCTTTCTGTGCTTTATTTATAGAATCCTTTCCCTAAATACCATATTCATAGGTATTACACATATTAAATAACTATTGGGGTAATATACATATATATACATAAAGATAGATTATACTTTATTCCGCTAACATCAGAAGTGGGATTGTTCTCTAGCCTTTTAAAACAGTTTACTAATACATTTTATTTTGCTATTTTCATGATCGATATTGGAGCTTTTGACGATCTTCTGGAAGCCATTGGTCGACGGGTCGCAATTCACTCTCACCATAATCATAATATCGCACTGCCGCCTCTGAAATCGGAGTTGCGGTGCTGCTAATTACTGTGTGAGCTTTGAAACCATGGAACCTCAACCTGCTGTAAGAACTTCGAGAACCTTTCCGGGCAATAAAAAGTAGCTGGAATCGGTAAGTCCCTTAGAGGCTCTTTTAGATCGAAACGAAATGCCATTAGATACGATGATTAAATTGATAGGTTACGTGTTGAAAAATACTCTGTTATGTAATAACATACAAAGGTTGTGATTAATTACTTGATAGCACATATCAAAATAGTATTTATAGTTTTCAATAATATTGTCAGATTGACCGAGCGATTAGATAATTGAATTATTTCCATTTTCGCTGGTTATTGCTTAGATTCAAAAGCTGTTAAATACATATGAATGGTTTACAAAATCATTGCTATCCCAATTTTATATTGGTAACTGTAAATTATACCGATAAGCAATTTATTTGTTGGCTAATAGCTGTCACAATTACGAAGCTTGGTTTCAATGTAGAAGTACGTAGGTACCTAATTTGACTGGATATTGTGTTTGTTTCCGCTGGTCGGTCATTTGCTTGGTGTAAGTCTATCCCACTAGCAGCGGGTGGAGGGGACTTGACATGTCTAGGCAATTGGCAAAACAAAAGTGAATTACAATTCTAGAAAAAGGGTACCTAATGTACTTCGAGAGCGAAGTACTTGTCAGTATGGCCGTGATAGATTATACTAATTATATAGGTATTGTTATTATTATCATAAGTATTCCCAACGGATATCCACCTTCAATATCGTTGATATTTTAAATGACGGTAGATGGAAATGTCAGTTATTTATTCACGACTATAAAAGGGGGAGCTCCGAGTGGCAGGGATGATTCTTGTTAGAGACGTTGACCATAACGGAGCTCCGGCCTATAGATGTTCAGTTGATTAGTACTAGTAACGTTATTATGTGGAATAGATAGACCAGATGTCACGTAAGTTAATTGATATTATTATATAGATTATTGCTGATAACTATGGTGTTCTGTATATGTTATAATATGGCCAGTATTGCTTATATTAGAAATGTGTGGCAATATAAGGAATTGTTGATAGAATACTTTAATACTGTTTCCGTGGAGTTTCTTGTCCTTCTTCTCCACGAGGACCTAGATTTGGAACGGACGACTAGCTTTCTGATTATTTACTGACAAGCCTTAATTGAATAAATGTTTGGTCTTGTCTTTCTGTGCTTTATTTATAGAATCCTTTCCCTAAATACCATATTCATAGGTATTACACATATTAAATAACTATTGGGGTAATATACATATATATTACATAAAGATAGATTATACTTTATTCCGCTAACACACTCATGTCAATCGCAAAATATGCATGTCCGAAAGAGATAGGTAAGTTTGCTTGTTTCTACTTTGCTTACTTGTCGAAACCTGCAATTACTCGGGTCTAGGTTACGCGGTCAGTGTATCACCGGACATCGTGCCTGTGACGCGTAAGGGCCTGGCCACAGTCTCTGGCGGTGCGGGGCGCGGTGCGGCCGGAGACGCGGTGGGCGGCGCGATTTGCGATCGTATGCCACAGCTAGAGTAGTTGCGACCGCGGTGGCGTCAGCGGTGGACGTATTTAGAGAATGGCTAAACTATTAAAATGCCTACCACAAAAAAGGAAAATGGAAAAATAAGGAAAATAAAAAAAGAAATTGGAAGGAAAAAAAAAGGAAAGGAAAAAAACCGGCCAAGAGCGTGTCGGGCCACGCTCAGTGTAGGGTTCCGTAGTTTCCCGTCCGTCACAATAAGTGTTCCCACTTATAAGTTTAAAAGTGGGTATCCATTATGTTCGCGCTCCAGCAGCGCTCCGCGCTCCTGCAACTGCTCCCGGTAGTGGGTACGTGCGCGAACACGGAGCGTGCATCATTGCACGCTTCGCGGCAGGCGCTCCAACTCGTGACGGTTTTTAGCGCGAACACAAAGGGATACGTTCAGGATAATAAAATATGCAAACAAAGTTAAAAAAATGCTTGCATATACGATTATACTACAAACTTAGTCCAGAAATTATTTTGTACAACTTTTTGTCTTTTTTGTACAAAAACTGTTGTTTCCATCAAGTTCAAAATAATTTTCCTAGAAAGTCCTTATAAAGTTCTACTTTGCAGATTTTTTCATATTTTTTAAACTTATGGTTCAAAAGTTAGAGGGGGGGGGGACACATTGTTTTTTACTTTTGGAGCGATTATTTCCGAAATTATTGACATTATCAAAAATGATTTTAGTAAACCCCTATTCATTATTCTTATTATTTTTCATTTTTAAATACCTTTCCAACAATATATCACACGTTAGGGTTGAAATTAAAAAAAAAAATCACTTCTTACTTTACATATAGGGGGGCTACCCTAATAAAACATTTTTTTCCAATTTTTATTTTACCACTTTGTCGGCGTGATTGATATACATATTGGTACCAAATTTCAGCTTTCTAGTGCTAACGGTCACAGAGATTAAGCGAGGACGGACAGACGGACAGACAGACATGGCGAAACTATAAGGGTTCCTAGTTGACTACGGAACCCTAAAAAGGAGGAAATTGTTGTTTTATTTCGGCCCACAATTTTTTTATAACATGCCTATATTTATGATGTGGATGTTTTGACATCCATATTGCTGGTCTACTCAATATTTCACTAATAAATTGTTCCATATCCATTATTTTTATAATACAACGCGCGACAAAAACAAAATGATTTGTTTCGGTCGCGCGATGTCTGAATGCGTCCACCGATGCCGCCGCGCGCGCCGCTCTGAGCTGTGGCCGCCTCGATACTCGCTAGTACATTTGTTTCACTCGCACCCCGCGCAGCCCGTCGCCGCCGCGTACCGCGCGACTCTCACCGCGCCGCAAGTCGCGCCGCTGTGAGCGTCGCCGGTAGCTGTGGCATACTTCATAGTTTGTCTACCATTTGTTTTCGCCGCTCACCGCTTGCCGCGCCTCCCGCCGCACCGCAATCCGCGCCGCTCTTGGCTGTGGCCAGGGGGTTACTCCGCTCCGCTCTGGAATTTCAGATGCGCCCGCGCCGGCCCGTTTGAAGTCGCCGCGCGAGTGTTATCGATGAACTCAATGAACTCCTCGATTTAAAAATTAGAATAATAATATCTTTTAATACATTGAAAGAAATGGCTTCTAATGGTGACTTATTATCAAGAGTGAGAAATAACATTATACGTCGGTGTAGTTTGTGCATTCAAGAACACGGCGGACATAATTATCACTATCACTACATAGTATAAAACAAAGTCGCTTTCTCTGTCCCTATGTCCCTATGTCCCTTTGTATGCTTAAATCTTTGAAACTACGCTACGGATTTTGATGCGGTTTTTTTTAATAGATAGAGTGATTCAAGAGGAAGGTTTATATGTATAATAACATCCATTAAATAGTGGAGAAGTACTGTTATTTTTGAGGTTTCTAATGTGATGTCGTAAATAATTACATTTTTTCCGCTTATATTGCAAACGCAGGCTGAACCCTACGAGTTTTATCAAAATAATGTACTAAGTATTGTACACATTGAAAAGGTCTACAGAAAAGTCCGTGATGGTATATGTCTATCTCTTATGGATAACCCACAATAACTTTTTTTTGTCATTTACTTTTTACGACAAATAATGGCTAATTTTCGAAGCGATTTTAACCAATACAGCATTAATCCTTAACCAATTAGTTACCTTGAATACATTGTTCATTTAATATAGATCTATATGGCCCTTTACACCGTATGATTTAAGTGAATATTTTCGAAGATATTACAGAATTAAAAATTGCGGGACGTAGCGTTTGCGGCGGTACCGGCCGGCCGCCCGGTGCGGCAAGAGCGTGCCTATAAATAGCGCGTCTGTAGTGTATTTAGTATCAGCATTGCACCCGTGCGAAGCCGGGGCGGGTCGCTAGTTTAAAATAAAAAAAAATTAATGAGTGGCGACATAACTAAGTGATTGTGAATAATAAATTGATTAGTGAATAACACGAGGGTGGTTGATGCCCGACTATTTGGTTAATAATCTGTGATTTGATTTGTGTAATTGAGCATTATTAATAATGGCGCCAAAACAGTACGTCGCTGCTTCGGCGGTGATCGGCGCGCGGTTTTGTCATTCTTACCGCAGGTCAGTGAACCAATTTTCTAAATGGTGTTTTATTTTGTTTGCAGTTTTATGCTATTTAGTTTGTTAGAAAAAATGTTTTTTTTATTTCGATGTTCGGATATATTTGATAGTTTACAAATGTTTCTATATACCAGTATTGCCCGTGTTTTCATTTAAAGTCATATTGTCCTCCCCACTCTGTATAAAGTAATGAAAAAAATCGGTTGTCTGTAAAGTCGGTTTACTGACGATAGTTGAACGTGACAACGTCATAAGAAAATACTGATGGAATAGTTGCATTGCATTTGTTAATATTCGCTTGCACTTCAAGCCGCCATGGAACGCTACAGAGCGAGGCCGCGAGGTAACGCTACATGAGTC
Source organism: Luperina nickerlii (assembly GCA_963855955.1). NCBI lineage: Eukaryota > Metazoa > Arthropoda > Insecta > Lepidoptera > Noctuidae > Luperina > Luperina nickerlii. Next base: position 10,863,552 of record OY979682.1, read on the forward strand.
ATGTTTTTTCGTGAGTGCAGCCAGCTTCATCGATTTATTAGACGTTGTCACGTCAAAAATCCAAGTACTTGATAAGACAAGTATTTTTAAATAGGTAAGTAATTCAAAACAATGCCATTAAATATTTACCACCGCAGATCGTGCCATAAAATTCAACACCCCTACAACCACATAATTGTTATAAAATGCTTAATACGCCACTTTCAACCAACTCAAAAAAAAGTAAACAAACAGTATCAGTGCAACTGCGTGACTCAACGTAACAGTGTCCTTGGCGTCATAACATAACTGCAACTGTTTACCAATACCAAGTAATAATCCAAACGCACTTCCTCAATAAACACTTCGTACCTATTATTCATAATAGAGCGACGTTACACGTAACCTGTCTCTGTCACACTAACACCGTACGCGTACTAGCTGTCTCACTTTCTCCAAGCTAGACAAAGCGACTCCTTGCGACACGACGTCAGCGGATGCCGCGGGGCCAGAGATATATGCAGCGGTGTGGGGAGGCGAAAAAAGGGAATCTAAGTAAGGTGAATGCTCCAACCAGCCCGCAAAATTCAAATTTTTTCTGTTTTTTTTTTTGTTCCTATGCCTTTATGAACTTGGAGGGTTGTATTGGTGATTTTGATGATTATGATTCTGTAACTATATACGTCTTACAACCGCGAATAATATTTTAATCAACATACAACCTAGCACTGGCCTGCAAATTGCAAAAAACGCAAGAAATTTTGAATTTCGCGGGCTAGTTGGAGCATTCCCCTTAATGATGAAAAACTTACAATGCGTGCCACGAAAGATGAGACTTGACACACCACGTGGTTTGACATGCGCAGTACACGATTTTAGGTATCTTTAGCGGTATGAGGTCTGAGTGCGGGACGGGACTGGACGTCATAGGGGCGGCGGAAAGAGCGGGGGAGGCGGGTCAAGTCTCATTTCGTGGCATGCATTGTACTGTTAATTTATCTAACCTACGGCTTATCAATAAATATATATGTACCTAATATAAAAAGACAAATACGGGCTTTTTATTTATATACAAAAAAGAGCTACCTCTTTTTAGTAGTAGGTATGTTTATTAAAGCTAAAAGAATTTACACACTAACTCTATAATAGAAATAAAAATATTTACAAGTATCAAAAAGAGTTACAGGGCGTCGAAAAATTCGTCCACATCGCTGTCAACAGGAAAAGTGCCCAGAAGGCTGGCAGCATTAGTAGGTATTCATCACACATTTCATGAACTATATTTTTTTTTAAACATCGGGACCAAGTCAAAGACCTGGCAAATATCTCGATGTATTTCTTTCGTTCACACATAAATTACTGGATGTATTTTAATGAAATTTAGAATCGAGAAGATAGCTTACCTTGAAATAGCACTTAGGCTACTATTTATAATGTACTTAATCATGTGTAACGTCATAGAAACAGCTAGTAGAATATAATCCAATAACAACTTTATTTAATTACATATTACTTTTGTAAGTCAGTGTACTCAGGCACAACACGTGTGAACCGGTTAGTGAGTAAAGTAAAGAAGGTCATCGATATGTATGAATCCGTCGCTTTTTAGTAGTCATTCAAATTTGGTCGGATAACCAGCCGTTGCTTACATATTTTGGTTTTTTGTTAATATTTACTTAATGCGAAACATTCCAAGCTGAATATTTTCACCATATATTTTTGACTAAAGGCACATGATTTTGGTTTACACCTACACATCTCGGATTGAGCCGGTTCCTTGTATTTTGCCGTCAAAGTTAGGACACCATCGTTTTGACTTTTAGCAAAAACGCATGCATGAATAGTTTTGAAACTTTGTATGGTTATTATTAGCGTCAAGAAGGACCGAATACAGTTTTCAGCGAACTTGTTTCTTGTCTAATTTAGGCGCTGCGATGTTTTTTCGGGTTTTCATAAAACCGCTATAACTTGAAAACTATAAATATTTTCTTAAAACTAATTGGGGCACTAAGGGGCACACATAAAGAGCTACTCGTGTATGTTTACTCTACAGGGGCACATGCAATGGTTGTAGAGATATACGATTCATCAAAACGTTACTCCAGCAGGAAATGCAATATCTCGAAAACCTGAAGGGGCACAGATTTTTTTTTGGGGGCACATTAAGGCACACCTATAAGCTCTCCGGCCATGCACAATTTTTCTCTCTCCGATCATTCGTTTAGAATTTTCCTGCTAGAAAAACGTTACCCCAGCAGGAATCGTTTTTTCCGTTTTTTTCCAAAACGACAGGGGGCACACATTTTTTATTTGGGGGCACATTTACAGCAGATAGGGCACATATTATACGTTCTACTCCTATAACTCTAGGAGACACTTTCTTGCTGGGGTAACGTACACCCCCGGATCTACGATTTTTTCGAACCGGGTCAAAACCTTGATAGTGGCGCCCCCTCCCTTCAGTGTTTGAGAAAAACTTGCAAATTGTTGATTTCCACTACGATAATATATGATTTCATTAATAAATTACTTATTTTATTAACGCTGATTACTTGCAAACGCAATCAACCACATAAACAAACAGTGTTGTCACTTGACCTTGACGACGTTCAACTGTTTGAATTTGTTAATTGTTTGGCTCGGCTCGTATAGATATGTGACGGGGATTCCCCTTGGCAGAAAGATCACGGACACTACGCACGCGTTCAAAAATTTACTTGATCTGTTAAGATGCGTTCATAAATCACTTAGTATGTGTTCAAAAACTAACTGGGCGTATGGAAATAGAAAAGTTTGTTGTTTTTGTTGAAGTATTTTAAACATATTATATTAAGATTCGATTACTTGATAAAAACCTATGAGATTGTAGGAAAAGAGGCTTCATTTGTTCGATATTTCGAATTCTTGTCTCAAGGATTTGGCGCCCCCATGAAACTGCCGCTCGGGGCAAGTGCCCCGGTTTGCCCCCCTTAGATCCGGGGCTGAGGCCAGATGGTAGACGCTCCGCCTCCATGCAAAATAAAATATTCATCCGACATTTGGTTAGACTCGAAGCCGATTCTAACCACAATATAGGGCCAAATTGATGATGTCGAAACAAAAATATCGCCAAATTATTATTATTTTACAATGCACACTGCTCGGAAACATTTACCCTACGTTCCGAGTTAGGGAAATAATCGATGTGAGCGTGCTTAACCCCGTACCGAATTAGCGTGAGCGCGATAACGATGTCCCGTGAATCGTCATAGATGACGTCATGACATGTGCCATCTTGAGATAACGCCGACCATGCCTTCTAATAATATCACCGTGAGCGCTGTCAAAAATGACAGTGTGTGTGTGTGTGGATGTGTCTGGCTGTGTCAGTGTGTGTTTTGTTTTGAGTTGCATCCTTCTTTAAATTAAACTAACGTGGCATTTTCGAAATTGTGCTTCTGGCTGACAGTCGCCACCTAACCTAAGAAGAAGAAATGTGGTGTCTGTACAAAGAAATACTGTAATAATATCGTTTTTACATTGAGTAAGCACTGTGAACGCGTTCACGAGTGTTCCGAATTGTTGACAGCTCTCAGCTGTCATAATCGTAATATCTAAAACGGAACGCATGTGAGATGATGTGAGCGCTGTGAGCGATTATAGCTAATTCGGAAAGCGGGGAATCATATAGCAATATCGCATTTCATGTACAGACGCCAGCACATCAAGCTACCCGAAACTGTCAAATTTTCGCAATAGTAGTAGTAGATAGGTTGATGTGCTGGCGTCTGTACATAGGTACAGACGCCAGCACATCAAGCTACTACAATCTGTCAATTTTCTTTAATAGATTTTTAACTTTATCGCTAAATCTTAAGGTTCAAAGTTGATTGGGAAAATTTGACAGTTTCGGGTAGCTTGATGTGCTGGCGTCTGTACTATGACTTTATTTATTTTTAATTGATAACCTTGCATCTGTTTATATCTTTGCTCTAGTATTATCTGATAAAAAGAAATATTCAAGTATCCATCGACTTTAGTTGCTGACTGTACCATAGACCATAAAATTAACTGTTCTGGCATCTTCGCGTGTATGTATGGCAGCCTTTAGCTCCAAAAAGAACGATGCGTGCAAATATTTTATATTGCAACACTTCAGTTAAAACGTCATTGTCAAAAATCCCAAATTTTTATTATTTTCAGAAGAAGAAGAAGAAGATAATTCAAAACAAGTTACAACAGGTGTGCGTTGTTTTGTTAACTTCCGTGTTATAAATGGTATAAAAAGATTTAAAATGCGGCGCAGCCTGGCGCCGAGCCAGGTCGGCTCCAGCGAAAACGTCTTCAAAAGCCCACTGCTAGAATCCAAACGAAATAAACGGAGGGAATGTACGAAGATACCACTGGCTCAGAAATCTTCTTCTCAAGCGTTGTTAACTGCTTCTGAACACGAGAATTTAATCAAGCAGATACTCAATAAGCCTTTTAAAGTTCCCATACCAAATTATGTGTCCTCATTTTGTGGTAAAAGCTTGGGTTTGAAAAGGACGCAGGTTAGAAGAGCCTTACACGATCCAGATGAACCGAATGCGTTGGTATTGTATCGCCCACCGTACATCCCTGAACATGAGAAGATGAAGATGAGTCCTAACGACATCAGAGTGGCTGTGGTCGTGGACCCTGTGCTGGGGAACATCTTACGACCTCATCAGAGAGAAGGAGTGAAGTTTATGTACGACTGCGTTACTGGACAACAGATAGAGAATGCTTATGGGTGCATCATGGCCGACGAAATGGGTTTAGGAAAGACTTTACAATGTATTACTCTGTTATGGACACTTCTGAGGCAAGGACCTGACTGTAAGCCTACAATTTGTAAGGCAATCATTGTCTGTCCAAGTAGTTTAGTCAAGAATTGGTACAATGAGATACATAAGTGGTTAGGGCAAAGAATCAATGCTCTGGCCATGGATGGAGGGTCTAAAGCTGACATTACTTTAAAATTACAGCAATATATGAACACATTTACCACAACTCGAGTAGCCACCCCAGTTCTAATCATCTCTTATGAAACATTTAGAATGTACACAAATATTCTTCATTCATCTGAAGTGGGATTAGTCCTTTGTGATGAAGGACACAGACTGAAGAACTCTGAGAACCAAACATACCAAGCTTTAATGGGTTTGAAGGCTAAAAGAAGAATTTTAATATCAGGAACTCCAATCCAGAATGATTTGACAGAATACTTCAGTTTAGTTCATTTTGTCAATGAAGGTATCCTTGGAACTGCTCATGAATTCAAGAAGAGATATGAAAATGCAATTCTAAGAGGGCAAGATGCTTTGGCAACTACTTCAGAAAGAGAAAAAGCACAGGAATGCCTGGCAACTTTAACCTCTATTGTCAACAAATGTATGATCCGCAGAACGAGCAGTCTTCTCACTAAATACCTGCCTGTTAAGTTTGAACAAGTCATATGTGTGAAGATGACTCCCCTTCAGACACAACTGTACAAAAACTTCATAAATTCTGATGCTATCCGCAACAAGTTCAATGGCAATGGAGACAAGAACACCCTCAGTGCTCTTTCAAGCATCACTACTCTTAAGAAACTCTGTAACCATCCTGATTTAGTTTATGACAAGATAGTGGAAAGGTCTGAAGGTTTTGAAAAGGCTCTGAGCCTGTTACCAGGCAATTATGATATTAAAGATGTGAAGCCAGAATTGTCAGGGAAACTCATGATCTTAGATTGTATCCTGGCTAACTTGAAAACCAATACTGATGACAAAATTGTACTGGTTTCTAATTATACACAAACTTTAGATTTATTTGAGAAATTATGTAAAAAGAGATCTTATTTGTATGTCAGACTTGATGGCTCCATGACAATCAAGAAGCGAGCTAAGGTAGTTGAGAGTTTCAACAACAAGGAGAATAAAGAATGGATATTCATGCTGAGTTCCAAAGCTGGTGGTTGCGGACTCAACCTTATTGGAGCAAACCGATTAATCATGTTTGACCCTGACTGGAACCCTGCCAATGATGACCAAGCCATGGCAAGAGTGTGGCGTGATGGGCAGAAGAAACCTTGCTATATATACAGACTCCTTGCAACAGGAACCATTGAGGAAAAAATCTTCCAAAGACAAGCACACAAAAAGGCATTAAGTGACACTGTAGTTGATCAAAATGAAGAATCTCTTAGACATTTCACTTCTGAGGACTTGAAAGATCTGTTTAGATTAGAAGAAAACACGTTATCAGACACACACAGCAAGTTCAAATGCAAGAGATGTGTCAACAATATTCAAGTCACAATTCCCCCAGAAAATTCTGACTGCACCTCAGATTTGTCGAACTGGTACCATTGCGCAGACAAGAAGAACTTAGCAGATTTAGTATTAAAACAATGCTGGGACTTAGCAAAGACTATTTCTTTTGTTTTCCACCATAGATCTGCCCAAACAGAAGCCCAGAAGGCTATAGAAGTGGAGAAAGAGAATGTTCCAGAACCTAAAAGAAGGAAGGTAGAAATTGATGAAGATTATTCTGAACCTGATGATAGTGGCGATGAAGATTACAAGTGAATATTTAATGCTGGTAATTTTTGTACCAGAGAGAAAATTATGTTGATTGTAAATAGGTTTTTCTTTAAGTTTAATTGTGTTTATGATGGAAAGAATATTATTTTAATTACAGATTTTTTTGTATGTTGTGTTTTGTTTCACATCACCACTGCTCTCAAAACAGTGAAGGAAAACATTATGAGGAAACCGGTAATCCTAGAACCAAAAATTCGATTTTCAGCCTGTAACACTTATAAGTTTAAAATGTCTTTTTTTTTTAAATAAAATTCTATGGATCAAAATTCGGGTAAGTAAATTAAAAGCAAAAATTATAACATAACTTCATAATATATTATCAAATAAATTGATACAAAAATAATAAATTAGATACTAAATAAATAACTATGATCCTTACATTCAAACTACTAGAGTACCTTCTTAATCTAATACCTTTCAAGAAATTGCATCACGAAAGTACTAACGATTCTAACTTCATTCGAAAAAATCACAAATGTTACCACTCCTTTGTGCTAAAATAATTACACGATGTAGGTGCATTTGGAGTGGAGCAGTCATTAAAGAAAATCACATCTACAGTTATATCTCTTATATCTACGGTACTTATTGTAACAACCTTTGAAGTAACAAAGACCTTGAAAAATCAATCATATATCTACAGAAAATTTTGATATTAATATTGTTTTTGATCACAATCTACGCCTAATTTACGTAGCATCGTTTCACAACACTATGTGCTTTAATAGTATGTACTTTATATTTAACTGGAACAGCTTAGTTTAAGTCCATAGGACCAGCTCGGTGGTTGTGCTGAATATCCTCGCTTTTCAGCTTCCTCGTTCACTTCAAACGGATTTTTGAAGAGTTTCAGCAAGAATTGTACCTGAAATTAATGGCTATGTATTAGGAAAACAACAATTAAATGGACTGTTGTTAAAAGTTAGATTAGGGTTTCTTTGTGTCCACGGGTAATCCAATCCGTCACAGTTTTTTTTTTCAACTTTAAGGAAATAGGTCTTTTATTTTTTGTTATACTACAGGGGACACTACAAATTAATATAATGCACATAATACCTTTTCAAAATCATTGTTCTCAGCATCTTTGATAGCTTCCTCTAGGATCCAGTTTCTCGGCACATAAACTGGATTTACTTTGACCATTCGCTCGATTCGCTCTTCTTCAAACACTGTAATTATGACAAAATAATAAATAATTAACATCACGCCTTGCTTCCCCAAGAGGTGTACTTACAGTACACTCACATTTATCGCCAGTTATGTTTAAGAAATAGGGGGAGAACATATTGCCATCAACCGGACACGCAAACCATTTACTTTATTTGGATTTAAAGAAAAAAAAAAAGAATAAACTAAATTGGCTCGTTGATCGCAAGCGCTCTGCTGAGCATGAGGTCCTGGATGCGATTCATGTCGGGCAAAGTGTTATTTCATCTGGTGATTATTCTATCTGGAATTTCTCAGTAGCAGCCCGGAGTTCGGATTTGTGCCCGGTCTGGACTTACAATACATGCCCTGTGCATCAACGACTACGAAGTGTTCGTTTTTCGGCTGCTTGTGTTTAATGAGAACATCTTAAAATTAAAGACAAAATAATGTAGTTGCTCGCACTATACTACTTCTTCTTAGGGTGTCGATGGCAATCTATATAAAGTCAGCCCAGAATTTGTCTACGAGCTTGACTACACCTTCTGCGGCGCCCACCAGCTCCTGTAGCGTGTAGACAACACGCCTGGACACGACATTGAGTGCCTCATTGATCGTGGGACAGGCTACCTCCTATTGAGTCGATATCACTATTACTGGTTAAGTATACATAAATAAACATAAGTGCTTACCATTCTCTTTGTTCAGTCTAGTATTGTATGCCTGCACCCACTTCTCCCAATTTGGCGCCTCCTTTATCTTATTGAGAGACCACTTCGTCTCTAGTACCGTCTTATTTGTCAACTCATTTGGCGCTACCTGAAACAAAAACAGGTTTTGAAATGAGTTTACATGAAAATTGAAGATCTCGAATTGTGTTCGAACGATAGTGATGATGATGATGTCCGATTTCGGCAACAACTGCTGCATTCGATGACTTTTCAGGGTGGTTGAGAGCTTAGATAGACGTGCTGCTCTTTCATGTGAATACTTGAATAGCATATCCAAGTTTGGCCGAGAAGCTTCGAACACAAAGCGGGCATGTCAGACGAACGGTAGTAGTTATTTAGAAAGTTACTTCAGATGTCGTTGCAATCCAACTCTACTTTACTAAGTAGTAGTAGACGTTTCCCTTTTCATTAGCTGGTCTTTTAATACTGCTACATTCCCGCATTCCAAGTCTCATACATATTTATCTAAGTTCTCGTTAAATTTATAATCGACACCGACACAAAATTAAACAAAGAAAACAATAGCGGTTTTTAGACGTCGAACAGTACTGCCACCTATGACGAGCTTTCAATTTTTAACCCCATTGGGTACCCATCACCATCCCAAAAAGGAGAAAAAGATGATTTTTGTAAGAACGAGCCTGAGCCGAGACACCTACGATGCACGGATATAAAACAGTACAAACATTTGATATGAAGCAGTTACCTCAGCAAGTTGTCTGAAAGTTGCTGTAAAATCCGCCAGTTTCAACTGCATCATTTCAAGCAGATCTTCAACGAATTTCTCGTCGCCATCTTTAATTTCCTTGAGTCCAAGCTTTAGTAGATATGTTTTCCTGTAATTGAAGGTAGTACGATTTTAAAAAAGACTAATTTTGTATAGGGATATGTTTTCTATGATGCTAGCATTAGGTACGCTCGGTGTATTTTTCCAAGTATTCCCGTTAAAAAACATACGCTATTCTGATTAATATAAAGTTGATTATGCATTAACTAAGCTTGAACTTACAATACTTTAGTTTTAACGTAGTCTTCGAGGGTAGCTTGAATGTCTTTGATCTCTTGCTTCTGTTGCTCCGATAGAATTGGTTCCAGAGCTTGCGCGAACTTGTCCATGTTCCATAGAAGAATCTGCAAGTAAAATAAACAATTTCAACAAAGGTTCACTATCAAAACAAGATACATATACATTGTAACTTTTGTGAAACAATTACTAAGGATTACTTACTACTAGAAAAGCAGTGGGGGGCCCAGTGGTATTAGCCCCGACTTACAAGTTCGAGGTCGTGAGTTCGAACCCAGGCAGGCATTTTCCTTTGTGTATTTAAATTTCATCACCACTTCTCTCAAAACGGTGATGGAAAACATCGCGAGGAAACCGGCATGACCTAGAATCAAGTTCGAAGATATCTGATATCCAGCACTGGGCCCGCGTGGTGAATTACAGCCCACTCCCTCGGAGCTCTAATTAGCCTAGATAATCAATTAACTCACCTCAGGTTGCCTGTTGAATGCGTATCGTCCCATATCATCCGAAGTGTTGGGCACATAATGCTGGTTGTAATGGTCTATGAAACCATACGGGCCATAGTCTATGGTCAGGCCTAACAAGCTCACGTTGTCTGTATTTAAAACGCCGTGCGTGAAGCCTAGTCCTACAAAATAAAATAACAGTTTATTTTTTGGTTATTCTTCCATTCTCCAATGTCAACCGTCACGCGTTCATATCAAGCAAGCGTGACGGTTGACAGGGGAGAATGGAAGGAGAAAACGTGATGCGTCGGCCCTAAGTAACATGGGACAAAGGGAGGAAGATGATAATCAAGGAGGAAGCTGGGACGACTACTAAGTAGGTACCCAGAATGCACCGGACATACTTTTAAGTATCTCCAATCGTGGAGGTTATTTTAATACACCATACTATTAATACTATCTAAAGTAAACTATCACTATTATAAAGATAAAAGTTGGGGTTTTTTGTTATGTTTGTTTGTTACGCTTTGAAGCTATAACGACTGAACAGATTTGGATGAAATTTAGCACGTGTGTGGAGACCATGACCTGTATTAGGATATTGGATACTTTTTATCCAGATATTCCCACGGGCTCGAGACTTATGCGGGTGAAACCGCGGGGCGCAGCTAGTTAACTAACACTATTATAAATATAATATAACAGTTTCTTAGCTCACTCTTTAACATACCTTGCCAAGTCGCCACCATATCAAGATTCCTATGTGCCACTTCTGAAAACCACTTCACGTATTTCTCTTCACCAGAATTCTCAATTTCAGGGAAATGGTGCTGTAAACCAAAGAAAACGTATAATTAAAATCCTGTAAAATGGCACATAGATAGAAGATAGACTTACTTAATTCTAAAGGCATAATCGGTGTGGAGATGTACTTACCTTTATTATAAAGTCGGCTAACGTCTTCAAAGTGTGCGGCTCCCGTCGCTTCACCAGTATCTCTAGCGATCCGATGCGGTACCAGGCGTTGGCTAAGCGCATCACTATGGCGGCGCGTTCTTGACGCGCTCGACCGCTGTAGGTTTTGTCTCGCCATACTTTGTGGTCGTCACTTACTGAGAAAAAAGAAAAATATTGCTCAGAAAGGCAGTAGAGGGGCGGAATGCCCCGGGTGTTCCAATGTTGGTAGAGAGTCTTATTTAAAATTCCACGCAAATATTCGCATAGAAATTTTTGTGGAGGTGGTCCACAAAAATTTCCACGCGAATATTTGAGATGTGCATGCAATAAGCAGTGGAGGGGAGTGCAATTTAAATTAGACGATCCCTGCCTACCTTTCTTTAAGTATCGCCATTTGTCTTTAGCCGTAAGCTGCCAATGTCTTCTTTTACAGAGTATGCTAAGCTGCATGCTCTTTACAAGGGTGGCCTTATGTTGCTATGGTTGATTATGTAGCAGTTTAAAAGATACATCTTAAAAAACTAATAGGCATACAAATGATGAATGAATAATAGGCATATGAATAATTATGATTCCTAACCGTGATTCAGTTATCAGTTCGAATATTCCTTAACTAATAATTCATATAATTTTTAACAAAAAATTGTAACTTGAATTTATTTCCTACTATCCTACTAACATTATAAATGTGAAAGCTTGTATGTTTGGATGTTTTTTGCTCAATCATGCAAAAACGGCTGAACAGATTTTGATGTTGGCACACAGTTTATAACCTAGATTAACACATAGGATACTTTTTATCCCGGTAGTATGTTGCTGTGGGATAACTTTCGACCTCCACGCGGGCGAAGCCGGGTGCAAAATCGAGTTTAAAATAAAATAAAATATTCTGATACAAATTAAAATCTCAACCACAAAATCAAAACTAAAAACAAACACAACATCAATCCTTACCCACCAAAGCTGCGGCCCTAGTAGTCGGCATCCCGAGGTAGTAGCACGCTTCAGACGCGATCATCTCTCTGATTGAAGACCGCAGCACCGCGCGACCGTCGCCGAAGCGAGAGTACGGAGTTTCACCTGAGCCTTTTAGTTGCGGCTGCCAAGATTCACCTTTGCTGTAGTAACATATAAATTGGTTGGTGTTGGTTTTTTTAACTAGCCTATATTCATATATTGTGTCCCACTCACTGCTGAGCAAAGGCCTCCCTTTTTTTCTTCCAAAACTCCCGTCTTGTACGATTTCTGGCCATGTTGGCCTTGAAAACGTTATCACATCGTCACACTATCTTCATTATTTTATTTACTGCATATAGTTGCTTTGACTTCTGGTTTTTCAGCTTTTTTGTGTTCTCAAAGACCAGAGATTGTGTTTGTGAACGTGGAATACAGAAATCTGCAGTGGTTTTCCACTCCAAATTCTTTTTATAGGGATTTCTAGAAGAAATGTGGCGACATCTACATGCCACATGTGAACTACGCATCACACTGACGTTACGCAAAATCATGCATCGCGCAAACAGAGTACCGCGCCACTAGCATAATATACCGTTGTATATTATGCTAGTGGCGCGGTACTCTGTTTGAAGTTTCCCGACATCGATCGTCGGGCAGTTGCCCACCAGGCACAACAGAGGAATAACAGGTCTGAACAGAGGATCCACCCTTTTGTATGGAGGATGATTGAACGTTACACCCTGTTCCATACTTCAATACTGGTGACCCCCACATGATTTGAACACTTTGACTCAACCTACTGATACCTCTATAGAAAAACACGAGGAAAAGAAATATTGTTTTTGTTATAAGCTCATACTTCTAGGCAACCTGTTTTTATTAGATAACATAAACATAACATCAAGCCTGTTATGCCCCAAAGGGTTAGATAGAGGTGTAGGGATAGGTGGGTGTGGTGTGAGCTGTGTGGTGTTTTGTTAAATATGCAAATTAAACACCTGTTCACATATTCTCCCAGGATATGAGCTCTTCCATCACCCAGTTGATCAGCCCAATATCCAAATTGGTAACCACCATACCTGAAAAATAGCATTGTACAACATCTAATCATCGGGCAGGAAACTCAATAGTTACTCTTTTAAAATGTTTTACAAAATTAATACCTGGAATTACTATACTACAATAAGTATTAAAAAATAAGCAATGACAAATAAATTATTTATGTTGATAGATACATTGTGCTCATATATTTACAATTATTGCAACTCCAGCCAATTATTCCTAACATTTTAACAGATAATTAATAAGTGGGTGAGTTAAGGTACTCACATATGTATTTTTGAAAAAAGTATTTTGTAAACTTACAAAACACACACATACAGTTTACAAAATACTTTTTTCTACTATTGTATGTAATAATAGGAAGCTTAAATACATTCAATTGGATTATCATAAACATTAACAATATTATAGTGATACCTGTGTGAAACAGTCAGGCCTCCATCAGGCAGGTACCTGCCAGCGACAAAGTTGATAAACTCCTCAGTGTCCGCCACAGCCGGGTCCAAGTCCAGCACATCTTTGAGAGCGTCATCAGAAGCACATACTAGGCGTAGCTTACCAGCTAAAGGCTCTGTTGGCACCTATACATATGAATACTCACTTATATTATTTGTACCCTAGTTTTTAGGAACATAACTGTATTAGGATATGTTTCATTCAAGTCCAATAATTATTATTAGATACTTAATAGTTTAAAAAAATGGGGTTATTTTCAACCCAAACAACCCCTCCTTAGATGACCCTCTGACCAAGACACCACTTAGTATATAATGTACTTACAAAATAATACAGGCAGATTCCTACCTTAGAAAACACAGCATCCTTTACAGCCGTCGGTACATTATACTCAGGATTCTCATCAATAGGTAGCACGGCGTAATTCGGGGTATCCCTGAACTTCCACTCCTTAAAGTTAGTCACTGGTATCATTTTTCCAACTAAACTAGTCTTCTGTTCGTTCATAAGAGCTGCTAGAACACAGAAAGCTCGCTTCATGGAGTAAATTTTATAAAAGTATCTTCACCAAATCCTGTTTTGTGTAATTATTGCGAAACTTTCATCATTTATTTATTATTGTAAACATGTGATGTGCCGAATATTTTGTACTTTATATTTATCTTTATTCCTTTGATTTTAAAGTTGATTTTCTCAATGCCAAATAAAAGCAAGAAGATTTTTATCTGTCATTTGCCAGTCATCATGACAAGACAAGAGAATTGACATTGACATTTCGTACGTACTCTGTCGACATCGGAAAATAGAATAGAATCATAGAATAGACATCGGCACAATCGGCACATTCGGCACTATTGCCATAGAGAAAAATAGAATAGAATAGAAATTTTATCCCCTTTATTCATAAACGTTGCATAAAGATAGTATATATATAGCGACGGCGAAGTACCAATACCTCCTAACTGATTTTTTTTTGAGAAATTAACTTTTTTTTCGTTTTGAATTTAAAGGCGTTATTCGCATGTTTTAGTGAAATCGCAAAGTGTATTTTTATTACAACAACATTAAATTAAAATGTGGAAATACATATTACCTCCCAACTAAAACAACGTGTCTATTTTTGAACGTTTTTATCCAGTATGTGTAAATTTTTGACTTTGTCAGTTAGGAGTTATTGGCACTTCGCCGTCGATAGTGACTGTTTTTTGACGTTTGAGCGTCACAATAAAAATGATAAGATTCATTCACATAACTTTAATCATCGTTTATAAATAAACCCCATAATCTGCTCAAGGCGATAAAGCCTTTTCGGTTGCCTCAAGGTTTTTTTAGTCAGTAATTCTGACAGACGAAGTGGTGGGTGGTGGGCGCGGTGGCGGACGGTATTAATGAATACCATGCGTTTGAATAGCTCCGTATAAAATAAACTTTTTAAGTAACTGATACTAACTAATAATTTACTTTACAAGTTAGAGCTGTCCGCCACCACCAAGGAGTAATAGTGTTCTGTGGATACTTATCGCCGATTGGCTCAAGATATTTGTTACTAATTTCGTTAAATATTTAACTATAAAACGGCAAATGGGTAAATGCTTCTTGTCCTATTGTCGTTACCAAGAGAATGTTCAGGTTTATAGATTTAAACAAATCGTTAAAAACGGACCGTTCAACTTGCTAACAGACTGTTCTAGAAACAAGTTTCTAGAACAATGGCGGCAGTGGTGGTGGTGTGTGGCTTGGGATAGAGAGACCTTACTCTTAGGGTCAGTTCACACCGAGACGCGACGCGGCGCGATGTGACGCAACAATAGTGCAAATGTGTATCTTTTCGTATAGTAAATAAAGTTAGATTTTGAGTCGCTATTAAAACGCAGCGCGGCGCCGCGCTGCGTCGAGCTGCGTTGCGAAATGTGTATATTTTCGAGTGGGATTTTGAATAGCTCTATTGAAGACAGCACATTGCGCGCAGCGTCGCGTCTCGGTGTAACTTGACCCTTACTATCTATCCCAAGCCACACTCTAGATATACTATGTAGAAATAAAAAAATAAGCATACTAGATAAAAATAAATAAATATTTATTTAAGACAAGAATATTTAACTAGAGCAGCTAATCTTGAGAGCGTACGCCCACTGAGGCGGCTGTGCAGAAAAGCCTTGCTTTTCAGCCTCGGCCTGAACTTCAAACGGTTTCTTAAGCACGTCCAGCAGAAAACGTACCTGAGAAATAAGGCCTTATTAAATGAGATCTCAATAATACGTTAGAAGTAACGTGTTTGGTTCAAAATTATATGTGACAAAACCAGTCATCAGTCACAGTAAGCGGTTGGATTATGAGCCCAAGTCGCTGATGAAACTTGTGAAGCTATGGCATTAAAACGTAAAGTAGTTATTTGATTGTCCTACCACTTAGACAGGGCGTACTAAATACTACACGTATGAATAAAACCTAGAAACCCTAAAAAAATGTTTTAAACCTTCTGATAATCATCCTGCTCAGCATCAACAATGGCCTCATGCAGCAGCCAGTTCCTAGGCACGTAGACGGGGTTAGCGCTCAACATACGTCGGCGCCGTTCATCCTCGAACAAGCCTGAAGAGCTGGCATCCACTGCAGCTACGCCACAATCACGACTGTTTACGGGAAGAACACCTAATCCAAAAGAGATGGATGATTGTTATAATTGCGGAATGATCAAATCCCGTGATGTCGATGTCGGTGTTAAGATTTATTGCGTTAAAAGTACCTTGCATTTCTTATCTGAAGGCCAATTCTCGTAATTTAAAACGTTCCAAATCTAGTCGCAGTCTCATCTCAGCGACAAAGAAATGTCAAAAACTTGTCAAAATGTAGGGAAATTTGAAGTATTTTTTGACATATTGAGACTGAGATCAGACTGTGAACGTTGTTAAAATTAGTAGAATTGCCCCTCTGATCTACGAATCTAATCTATACTAATATTATAAAGCTGAAGAGTTTGTTTGGTTGAACGCACTAATCTCTGGAACTACCAGTCGGATTTGATAAATTCTTTTTGCATTTGATATATAGTCCAATTCTTGAGGAAGGCTATAGGCTATTTAACATCACGCTATGACCTTTAGGAGCCGAGCAAAAAGAAAAAAAGTCAGAAAGAAGGCTACGCAAAAACGAAGTAATAGCGTGGGCAGGCGATGCGATGCGACGGGGTGGGTCGGAGTAACAAGAAATTTCACGCGGACGAAGTCGCGGGCAGAAGCTAGTAAATAGTATAAAATAAAGTAACATCTGTGTGTGACCGCTTAGTTCTTTTATACTTCACAATGGAGTTTGATGCATTATGTAGAGAATTTAATCCGGAAAGTAGAATAGAAATTAACATAGACACTGCACAGAATTCATGATGCTTTAGCAGCAAGTCGCCGCATCAGTAGATTGCACCGGTGTGAACCAGGGGCGGGGCGCTAGTGCTAAATTACACTTTTATAAATACATATTGAGAATCTTTTTGGACAGAACAGTTGAAAAATGTATCCTACATTTTTAATTAGTTTTAATTTCAAAGGGGACCCAAATAAAAATGTCTACATGTGATTCCTTACCGGTTTCCTTGTCGAGTCTCTCACGGTACTGGTCCAGCCAGCAACCCCATGACGCGTGAGATGACAGACGCTTCAACGACCACTTTTCATCCAATTTGATCTCGCTTACCATCTCACAGGGTTCCAGCTGTATCATAAAAAGGTGTAATATTTTCGTTTTCGTAGACCTCACAGTGAAATCAATCAGAAAATAACCTAGTGGTTATGAAAAAAACATTTTCCACTGCGTGGCTATTGGCTCTAACACTTACTTCACCAAGTTGTCTAAAAGTAGCAGTGAAGTCAGCTCCTGTCTGCTGCATCATGTCCAATAGCTTTTCTACCAGCTGCTCGTCGCCCCAACGTTCTTCTTTCAAACCTATCTTCATGAGGAACGTTTCTCTGTAGGATTTTATGTAAGTTTTTTTAAAAGAGTAATAAGATCGTTGTTCATAAAATTATGGATAGTTAATACTAACAATATCTTGTTTTTACAGTAAGTATCCAAGGTTTTCAGGATATGTGACATGTGGACTTGTTGCGAGGAAGATAGAAGAGGCTTCAGAGCATTTGCAAGCTGGCCTATGTTCCACACCACCACCTAAAATACCGTGATTTCAATGAGATACAGTCTCGCTAAGCTAGATAATAAATAATTTCTACTTTATTAGAATTAAATAAGCATCTCACATCAGGTTGCTTGGCTAGTGCATATCTCCCTTCTCCGTCTGAGCAATTGGGAACGAACCCACCGTCGTAAGAGTCCACGAAACCAAAAGGTCCGTAGTCCACAGTCAGGCCCAGAAGACTCATATTGTCCGTGTTCAGGAGACCATGGGTGAAACCCAAACCTGCATTATAAGGCCTCGCTATGAATATTTAACTCTTATAATATATAATAATGGTGCTTTGCTTTAGTGTGTAACTTGAGTAAAAGACCATCAGAAGAGTCAAAAAGTGATGTATATAGTGATGTATAATCGTAGCTTACCTTGCCACTTAGCAACGAGATCCAATGTCTTATGTGCAATTTCCGAGAACATTCTAATGAAACGATTCTCATCAGTCAGCTGGATGTCAGGGAAATACTCCTAGAAATCATAACATAAAGCTAAAAATGTGCCTCATAGTACTAGAGATGAGGGGGTAACATGGGCTTATTTGACCTACCTTTATAATGAAATCGGAGAGCTGCCTCAGTACAGCGATCTCTCCAGTCCTAGAAAGGATTTCTAAGGATCCGAAGCGGAACCAATTTGGAGAAAGGCGGAGTATGACTGCCGCTCGCTCACGACGAGGACATCCGTTGTAGTAGATGTCCCTGATAATAGCTTCGTCGCTCACTGTAATTGTATGTATTTTTTATGAAGATTTTTTTATTCGTCGTCGAAGTTAGTTTAGGTAGCTGTGAGGTTGGTAATGTTGGTTTTTTTTTTCCAACCACGTCCTTGTCAATTTGTACCGAATGCATTATAATAGTTATAAAGCCTGGACAAAAATGAAGCAATCGAAAAGGAAATAATATAGAAAATTAAAACATGACAAAAAGTTAACAGATGAAGTACCTACATTTTGAAGATGGATTGAGGGGTTAAAGGTTCAACTTACCTACTAAACCGACAGCTCTCGTAGTAGGTATGCCTAGGAAGTAACAAGCTTCACTTGCTATCATCTCTCTTATAGCAGACCGCAATACAGTGCGACCATCGTGGACGCGCGCATACGGAGTTTGTCCAGAACCCTTCAGCTGGATCTGCCATCTTTCACCGCGCCTAAAGTATCATTATTGATCTGTAGACCTTGTGCCATTTAATAATGTGCCTGGGCATGCAAGTTGATATTGCCGTGTTCTTACGACAAACGTAGCCTTAGAGTTCACGCTCTTGAGTGTTACGGTCATCAGAGCCCCGATTGATTAGAAGCTAAAGAACCACAGTGAAGTCGTGTAGTGTGCAGCCTGAAGCATCTTACCTGTTAACATATTCTCCGAGAATATGAGCTCTGCCATCACCCAGTTGTCCTACCCATAGTCCATATTGATGGCCACCGTATCTAAAATAATATCGAAATAAGTCTTTTGTTTTTTAAGGATAGTAGTGTTCAGAAGTTGTAAGGAAATACTCTTGATTAAAATTTACCTATGTGCAACAGGCAAAGCTCCGTATGGCAGTTTCCGTCCTGCAATGAATTCCGCGAATTCTTCGCGGTTCGCCATGTCCGGATCCATGTCCAAGATATTGGTCAAGGCATCTTGTGACGCGCATACCAGCCTTATGTTCCGTTCAAGTGGCCGAGGAGTTACCTGTAATCATAGTTTTTTTAATTTTCGAAAACAAAATAGTCAAAGGTATTTCTGTCAGCCTTTCAGATTCTATCGATTTGAAGCATAAAACTTTACCTTTGTGCTATGCTAATTATTTACCTACCTCGGAAAAAACTACGTTTTTTATATTGGATCTAATTTGGTCATGATTTTCATCAATCGGTAACAAAATATATTTTGGATATTGACTAAATCTCCACTCGGTCAAATTTCTTTTCAATGGAGAACTTTCTCCTTCCATTTTCATAACGGAATTATTACCCGACTAACTGAGTAATAAAAGAAAACATGAAAAAATACATCACGAAATTATAAAAGTCCTCTGTGATCACGAATCATAAAAGATTGAATGAACCGCCATTTATGAGTCTATGGTCACAGTGTGACAGTGGTGAAACCAAGGAGATGATGAAAGATAATGAAAACTATTCACCTCTTTTTTTGTTTCCGCCCCACGCAGGATGGTGATTGGGCTAATTAATTATTGAATAAAATCGCGGCATGAATGGTGAGCTTTAGCATCAAAATTTCTATTTTTTTTGCAAGATATTCTCGTATACACGACTTAAGAAGACTGACATTCTCATATTCGTGTAAATTTTCAAAATGAAAGGTAATTTTTTTTATTTTGATTGTGTGAAGAATACATAATTACTGCATGATAAAAATAAAACACTCAAAGTTTCTTAGATCGTATTTTGTTCTCTAATTATTTTTATCTTGTCGAGAGTCAGTTATTTGGTAATAGTGATATCGAATAATCCGAATACTTGATGTAGCATTGGTCAAGGTCACGGCTAAGCTACTAAATTGTATTGCCCTCATGTTTCATAAACTTTGACCAGCGAATGGAGATGATCTAATTTTGTAGGTTTACACGCATGGGAACTCGCCCGGTGTGAAATTCGTCAGTTCGGCGACCGCAATTTCACTTTCGTGAGGCGCTTTCTCGTTTTATCACTTTCGAAAAAATTCATTACTTGTGTGAATCAAACCCGTTTCTGTTTGTAATAAATTCCATCGAAGTGTTAAATAATTTTCGTGAACCGTGCATGGTATTTGTTTCACATTAAATGGATTTTTATCAAAAAATATGGTGTATACAGAGGGATATTTGAAGGAGAAGCTGACCAAGGATTTGGACGCCGTTCACGTCGTAAGTAATCTGTCAAAATTTTATCGAACAACCTGTGCCGCGTTGTAGTTTCATGTAATTTTTGAATGAAAACAAGTGTCCGTATCGAATTAATAACCTTATAAACGGGGACAATGACGAGAAGGGCAGATCCGGATAAATTTACCGTGACAAAACAGGCGTTACTTCCCGGTTTATTATTCTCTTTGCTTGTGAGATGGTGCGTGGCTGCTTATCCGTATTCCGGATATAAAAAACCACCAATGTACGGCGATTATGAAGCGCAAAGACATTGGCAAGAAATAACAGTGCACACGCCTGTCAATAAATGGTATCATAATACTACGCAAAATGATCTTCAGTACTGGGGTTTGGACTATCCACCGCTCACTGCATACCACAGCTTACTCATGGGTCTGGTTGCGGACTGGCTCGAGCCAGAATCTGTGCGTCTTTTTGCGTCAAGAGGTTATGAAAGCGACGCCCATAAAACCTTCATGAGATGGACTGTTTTCCTAAGTGATATTTATTTGTATGTGACTGCAGTACTGTGCATATGTATAGATGCCGAAAGAGTACTGGGCAAAGAACCTAAAGAACCAAAGTGTGTTCTTAAAAGAACAGACATTTCAACTACTCTATTCTTGTTGTACCCTGGCATCATATTGATTGACTACGGTCACTTTCAATACAATTGTGTATCTCTTGGTTTCTTTTTATGGGCTACTTTCTTTATAATAGCCATTAGGAATGATACTTTAGCTACAATCTTTTTTGTTTGTGCGCTAAATTACAAGCAAATGGAACTGTATCATGCTTTGCCATTTTTCTTTTATTTGTTCAGAAAATGTTTCATAGGTATGCCACTGGGGAGAGGCAAGTTGTCTCACTTTGTCCGCTGTTTTAACAAACTTGCTATTGCCGTTGTTGCTTGCTTTGTTATCATTTGGTATCCATTCTTAAAAGGTTGGGATAATGTATTCCAGCTTCTACATAGATTATTTCCATTGAATAGAGGAATTTTCGAAGATAAGGTTTCAAATGTGTGGTGTATGGTCAATGTTTTTATCAAACTCAAGACAATTTACAGTAACCAAGAAATGGCAAAAACATGTCTGTTGATCACAGCTATGGCTGCGGGGCCAGCCTGTGCAGATATTTTCTTTAGAATCAACATAAAAAAGTTTGTTCCATGCTTGATCAATGTGTCTTTGGCATTTTTCTTGTTCTCATTCCAAGTCCATGAGAAAACTATTTTGTTAGTGGCTATACCAGTTGCTCTACATTTCCCTGAAGATCCTTTCATGTGTTTCTGGTTCTTGCTGGTGTCCACGTTTAGTATGCTTCCATTGTTGATGAAGGATGGTCTTCTTTTACCTTTCATTGCTACTACTCTGATCTACACATCTTTCTACAGCATTTGCTTAAAGTTGTCACAGCCAAATTCTGGTTTTTTCTCAATTTTCAATGCCAACCGTGTGGCTAAGATTTTGCAGCCGAATAAGAGAGATTCCTCTCCATTTTTGACCTTTGTGAGTCTTATTTTTGGGATATCTGTGGTTGGTATGATCCTGTTGACTGTGGGCACAGTGTTTGTGGAGCCACCTCCACAGTTACCTGATCTGTTCTCACTACTCATAGCAGCATATTCCTGCGGACATTTTCTCTTCTTTTTCTGCTATTTCTATTACCAACAGTTTTCTCTTCCAGTGTGCTTGCCTTGTATTACTATTCCCAAGCTAAAAAGAAAGTAGAAAATATAGATCAAAGATATGAACAACTGAACTGCCTTAGATAAGAGTTTTAAATCTTAACCATTTTTAAACTTGCTTCAATTAAGTATTTAGAGTTTTTATATTCTATACTTTCTCAACTACTTTGTAGTGTTCTATACTATTTTAATAATAGCTTGTAATTAATAGAAACTGATAATTGTATTTTTTGTTAAGTAAACAATGATTAGTATAGTACCCAATACTGTAAGTAATTCATTTATTTTAAATTTTCTAAAATGCATTCCAATAAAGTTTTTAACAAATTAGTAGATTGCACAAATATGGTTTTCCTTCCCTACCTGTCCTTTATTAATAAAACATTATATTTAAGGTTAAACCTGCAAGACCTCTAGCCAAACATGGATTTAAGTCACATAAGGTCAGTACATAATGTATAAGGGACGTTAGATAACTTTAGTAGGTAACTACTAATAGGAACCATTGGCCAAGGTATGGCTTTCCAATCACTGCTGACCTACAATGTGCTATGACGTCATAGTACTACATCAGTATTAGTATTAGATAATATTGCTGTACGAATTCGCCACAAATAGATATGTAGAAGGTCTAGATAAAAAGCAGGTTCGTAGACGCCAAAACAACGACCGTATCAATACCTTACCTGTTTTTTTTTACCTTTATAGTTCCATTTCTGGGCAAAGGTCTCCCCCACAGCTTTCCACTCTTCCCTGTGTGTTGCCTTCTACGTCCAATCTCCAATAAACACGCGTTTCTGGGATTTTGACGCTTAAGAGCATTACATTGCCCAATGACCTTGAGCATGCTGCCCCGTACTAACTTACGACGAAACGACGAGAGAGAGAGGGATGAGTGCGGGAGTGACATAGTGCTTTTCGCGAAATTTCGGATTTTTATAAAATATTAAAAGAAATAAGAGAAAAAAATCAATACACATTGTTAAATACGTCATTACGTTTTTTTTGGTATAAAATTCATGCCGAGTTATTGAGCCGTTATAGAGAAAATTTTCAATTTAGGTTGAAAAAGGACCTATTTGTTACGATTTTTTGATAAAATTTGAGTAAGTTTATTAAAATTTTAAATAATACAATGTATTTGTGATGACCTTTAGTTTAACATATATTTTTTATATTGAAAACGCACAAAAGGATTCATCTACAAACTTCTTAACACACGGTATTTTCAGGATTTGAGCGAGGTAATCCCCTTAAGTCAGCGCCAGCGTTTCCTCGGCTCCCACTGCGACTCTGGCCCATCTGTCCTTACTTATTACAATTAAATAATTACGAATCTTCCATTTGACCATCACTGAAGGTACCATAGCCTGTAGTCCCCGAAAGGTTAAGCAAAGGTGATTTATGTATGTTCATCCGGCGATAATGTATAAAGTCCCATGTAAGTAATAGAGGGCTATTTTTTGGCACATTATCTGGGCACAAATTCAAACTACTACTGAAGAGCTCTTGACTTGGTCAACCTGGGAATCAAACAAGATCTTGTCCTTGTGCTTGCGAAATACACGTTGACCTGTAAGTGGTTATCATAGGGTCATCATCTCATCAAAAGTACCTATTAAATTATAAATGATTTTATTTCTGTAAGTACGTTTGTACAAACACTTATACGTCAATTTAAAAACGAGATAACGTCGGCGTTTCTTATTCTTACAGAGAAGAAACGCCGAAACAAACTCACAAGGTCAGTTCAGTACAATACCAAAGAAGCAGCCTTAACCTACTAATCAGTGAGCCTTCTTCGTATTCCTGATTTGTTTCTTAACTTTGTGACTAGATTGATAGCCATCTGACGAGATGACAGCCGGATCCTTAAACGGATAGCCACGTCGCTCCATAAGTTTTCAGGAAACGCGTCATTTGCCTAATAGTTATATCTCTACGTAATATCAATTAGCGCCCTGATTAGAAACTGCAAATTGCAAAAAACGTAAGAAAATTTGAATAGCGCATCCCCCCTATTTATTGGTAGAGTTCATGACGCTCAAACGCAGCTTGAAAAAGTGAAGGGTAATGCCTTAAATACTAAGATGATTTACGGCAAGTCTTTCAGCTTATAATAACGCGTGTACTGCCGTGTATTTGTAATTAATAGGCAGTACTTATAACTCATCACCGACTAACAACAACATTGTTGTTCATTTAACTTATAACCATTAAGGTTAAGGTCATCATTATCATAATAATAGTAGAAAACCACCGAGATTGTTATAACTACAAAGCTTGGTGAATGTTTTAATATATTGCAGGGAATAACCCTGACTTGTTTCGCTTCCGCATGCAAAAAGGGTAGGTAAAAGTGCTCAAGAAATTAATAAATTGATAAAGGCTCCTTCAAACAGGCGCGACACAAAGGCACCGCAAGTCGCGCAACGAGCGGTGCCTTTGTGTCGCGCGCGATTATAGCGCGTGTCGCGTCTGTTTGTAGGAGCCTTAATGTTATTAACATTTTACCGGTATTTCCTTGTCTGTCACATAATTATAATAAAATGTATATGGTGCGCATTAAAATACATTTCATTCAAGTTAAAAGAATCTGATTTCGGAATGTGATCAGTCGGTTGTAGGAGAAACCAACGGCATTGCATATAAACTAGTGAATATCAAAGATTAAATCACAACATCTATCCAACTACTACATAAGATGAACCTTCGACTAAGAGACGATAAGGCCGCTATTAATTAATTAGTTGTCACAGAGCTTTAGAGAAAATCAATTCATTATGGTAGGCAAAATGTTTTTTATTTTATTTATCTACTAGCTGCGCTCCGCGGTGTCATTAGCGTAAGTGTCGATGCCGTAGGAATATCGGGATAAAAAGTAGCCTATGTGTTAATCCTGGTTATAAACTATATGTGTGCCAAATTTCATCCAAATCCGTTCTGCCGTTTGTGCGTGAAGAAGTAACAAACATATAAATACACACTCACAAACTTTCGCCTTTATAATATTAGTGTGATTGCTAAAATGTGCTATTATATTACTCAGTACAATAGGTACCTACAAAAATCGCGGCGAGAAAGTTTGTTGAACTCACATTGATTAGAATTATGAAGAGAAAAAAATAATGAACGAAAATGAGGCCAAGTTCACACAATATAGTCATTCTGTAAATAAAAATAAAAGTTTGAATGAAAGTGGGGAATGTATAAGAGCAAATGTGAATATTACGAGCACCTCGTTACCATTACTTTATTGTTAAACAAAGTCACGAGACTTACAAAATACTTCTATTTCAAGAACAGTAATGTGATCTGAATAGTGGAGCGAATGGCCGACTTTTTATCGTGGACTACCCTATTTCCAATATTTTGAGACGGTTGAATCTTGTGTGATTGATTAACGATAAGGAAGTTAGGAATTGCTGCAATTAACTGTTCTGTCCGTTGCAGCAGGACTTGTCAGGGCAGAATATCACTGAAGGCCAATTCCCGTAAAAACGTTAAAAAACTACCCGCAATCTCATCTCAGCGACAATCAATGTTAAAAACTTGTCTGTCATGTAGATAAATTAAATGAATAGGTAAGCGCTTTTCCTACTCTCGTACTATGCTGTGCCCGATAGGGTCCATAATTGTTAATCAATAATTTTAAGCCTATCAACTGTTTTACCCACATTATGGAATGAATAAAGAAATGGGAATTATTGACAGATTCAGAATAAGGCTAGAATGCGTTTTTAAAAATTATACGGAAATTGCCCCTCAGAACAGAAATTGTTTATCCAATCGTGTTTTATATGAAAGTAAAACAAGATATACAGGTCACCAGATTTTCCATTTCTACACGTAAAAGAAAGTTAAAACAATGTGACCCAGATATAATGAACATCGTAATCTTAACTCAATCAAAGAGACTTCCTTCCGTCTTTACCGGCTTAGCGCAGTTCGGCCTCTTACTTAATTATTTAGACATAATTAAAATCATGTTTGGCCTACTTTTTAAACGACTTTTGGCCAGTATGCCACAGGGAATACTGTCACAAATCTAACCCACAAACGCTCGGTATGCGGCCTGCGTGCTGTTTTCACTGTGCGTTGCATAATTTGACGCATGATTTCACTGGGCATGCACGTGTCCGAACAGTGATGTGAATCAATTTACTTGCCCATTTGTTAATGACAAATGGGCAAGTAAATTGATTCACATCACTAGATAAGAAAAAATATCTACGCGAGTATATTATCTGGGAGTCAGATTTGCGTTTGGTTCAAATGGCGCCAACGCATTCGAATTACATGGACGTCAAAAACTGTCGGAAACATTCAATTCAACGAGAAGGGCCGTTGCAAAAAAAAGCAGTGCATAAATGCCTGAAGTCTCATTGAGAATGTCAGTATTCCCGTATTAATTTAAGGGCAGGTTATAAATATTTCATCTAGGCTATGAAACTAATCCGTAGAATTCTAAAATTAATCGAGCGCAAGATAAAACCTTGAAATAATGCAATAAGAAAAGTGCTTTAATCACCGCAAACTATTGTTAAAATCTAAAAAAAATCAATACCAGCTTATTTTATTCCAAATAATGTGCTATAAATGAATGTCATTAAAAATATCATATACAAGGCACACCTGAAGCAAATTCGCATCATTACACCGGTGTGCGTGTGAGACTAGCCACCATAACGATGCGCTTGCGTCGCGCCGCGTTAGCTAGGCTAATGAGGAGGGGCAGCCATTATGAGTAAATTGGAGATATTAGGACTGACGCTGTGGTTAGCTTCAGCCTTCGCTTCTTCATAATTAGGTAGAGAAATTAACTGTCGGTTATTGCACCTACTGATCATTGTTGCTGTTAGTAATTAACTGCGGTGCTAAAAATTTTGTACTTATTTTGTGTTTCTGTAGCCAATTTGTCTTTGACTATTTTTGTTGTATATCTATCTGGTCGGATGCATGCGTCTCTGTTGTTATCCGCATCGGTCTATCAGTGCAGTTTTATCTCTGAAATCTCTAATCCTATTTCAATGGTGCTTCAAATAAGATCAAAGTGGCACTCCCAGTATGAGAGAGGCCTATATCAGACTTCTAGAAGTGCACTGTGATTGGCAGAGTTTAAACAGAGCTATTGCACTGGAAAAGAAGTGCTGCTGTGTAGTAAACCAGCAAGAATAATGACAACTAGGATATAGGTACATTTTACTACAGTAGTCATACACTTAATTAATGTGTCACTATTGTTATCATAAATGCTAATCTTAGTTACATTGAACTATTTCTGCATTATAAACAGATAAACAAACTAGCCCTGACCACAGTATAAATAAAGACATACAGTATTGTATCTCGGCCGTAACCTTGAAGTAAATGCCTACAGCCGCGCGGTACGTAAACATGCGATAGGGCTGCCCGCCTCCAGCATTTTAATTACATTTGCCTACTTTGTGTTTCCATTTAGTTTTGTTATTGTATTTTACTGTGTGTAAATAAATAATAAAATAATTCGTCATTTCGAATTAACCATTTATTTAACATTAATCTTATTACAGTTTATTTCTATGAAAACTTGTTCATGTGTATTTTTAAACAAATTATGTTAAATTATTATTATTATTATAGTTAAACCAAACGTTCAAGAACTACAAATAAAATTCAAAATTTGTATATTAATGTTTTTTTAATCTTTCCTATCATCGTCCTATCCTTAACAGAATAACACAGATTGGAAGAAGTTATTATAGCAAACATGTATAAAAGTTATAGTTAAAATAATCTGTTCATTGAAGTAATAAACATATTTAAATTAATGAGTGCAAATAAAAGTAAATTTATCAATTAAATTGTAGATTTCATTTCACTACTTCTTTGTATTCATACAAAATATTGATAATTCAATAAAAATCATTAAATTTTATTCATAAAAGTATGCAATCATTTCATTAATGTTTTGTTAAGACGTTGTCACGTTAAACTATCGTCCGTAAATCGACTTTACAGACAACCTATTTTTTTCTAGTATTATTCATACACACAGTACAATAAACAATAATAAAAACCACATCTTTACTTTGAATTATACAAACTAACAAAACACACATGCCCCGAGGTTTTAACACAAGCGTACCTACCGTATAATGATTCATGAACCGCCTATAACTACCTATTTCACTCGTGTCTATCACTTTCCTTTACTTTAATCACTTTATTTATTAATCCAGACATCTTTTTTTCCGGAGGTAATAGGAAATACTTATCCATTAAAAAGACACACATTATGTACCTACCCACTAGTAAGTAAAATAGTCTTACCTTTCAGTGTTTCCAGGTAATGTTAAAAAGGTTTCTCTGGATCGTTATTGACGAATTCATGCAACCAAAAACAGCACAATATCGCCTACTCGTCATATTAAATATGTACTTGAACTTATTTTTAGTGAAAAAATCGCGCGGTTATTGTTATAAAAAACAACACACCGTCCGTTCGTCACTGCGGCAAGCCGCCGGAGCGCACACGGAGATCGAAGCGCGTAGGTATAGCCCGCGTTTCGTCCGTTTGTATGAAGACGACATACTGTATGCATATTATTACCGTGCCCGGACTATTTAAAGCTGCGATGCAGGGCTATGGTAATGAGAATCTGACGAAAACGTCATAGTACAAAGATTTGTAGACGCATAATCGAAATTTATGGCTAGATTCAAATCAAACGTGGAGGAAAATAGAAAGGAAACATAATACATATATTATATGCGTTATTGATGTACCTATAGCGTCGTGTACACACCCTGAACTACCGGCTCATTATAAATTATACACAGAGTGCCAGGCATTCCACAACACCAGAAGGTAAACAAATAATATAATACCAATGCATACTGTGAGAAAAACAATATTTTCGGACTTTTGATACTACTTTCTGCCAACAAGATAATTATATTGAACTCCAGATAATAAAATGATCAGGTTCGTGAATGTGGGAACTCTAAATGCTTTACTGTGAATAGACTGTTATTGTTTACTGAGAATAGTATGACTCTTTTGTTCAAAATTCCAACTAAAAGAGCCGCTTTACGTGATCAACATCTTAAAGATCAGGATGTGTCACTCTACATTTCTGTTACAATTCCACCATATAGTTACATCATGAGGCCAACTTTGTCACTGCTGTCCAAAATTCCCCAAAAGGATTCGTTGAAGCGTGCCGTTATGCCGTAGTGAGTACTGCCAAACTTGCGTCACCCAGTAAATAATAAGAAACAATATCGTATGATGATCATGATACAATGGGAATGATTTCTGGGACTCCCAGGAATGTTTGACTCACGATAGACGAATCGACCACCAGAACAATGGAACTAATTTGTGTGCACGTGGTTTGATTTATAAATAACCCCTCCATGCTCATTTTTTGTTAGTATGTCGTAAGAAAGAGATGGCCGATGCTGATACATCAATCGAGTCCATACGAGTGATCCATTTACGTTTAAAACGATTTATGTTTCGATAGGTACTTGAAATCTTTTGAAAGCAGTTTTATTGTTGCCTGGTACGGCTGGTACTGCTCCAGTTTCATTATTCTTATTGATCTTTTACTTCTCTACTATAAGTGGCACCTGCGTCACTTAAATTGTTGTTTGTATTTATTATACGGAGTTACAATTAAATTTGATTGAGCCTATTTGGTCCTGTATTTTTATCATCTATATTAATAAAGTGGCTAAGTGGCCTTCTTGAAGAATCTATGCCAATGTGCCAATGTGTGGTTAGAAACTCATTTATCAAACTTTGATCGGCACTGGTCACAGCAATGGTATTTTACCAACCTGAAATGCAAACTGACGTCAAATTGCAGAACCGTCTGGTCGTAATGCAATTGTATGATTATTATAGTTACCCGGGCACCCATAACAAGTTCCACCAGTTTTGTGCCACTATAATTTTTCAACAGAACATTTGACCTTATCGAACATGACATTCCCTTTCCCTAGATCCCTTCGTGAATACTTGACCATCGGTCTTTTAGACCTTGAATATATGTATAATACAATTTTGTTTCAATGTTCGTCTGTGGTCCCTTGAGAGGCTATTGGACAATGACTGTTCACAAGTGCATCTCGTACTAGTAGGTAATTCATCGATATTTCAATTAGATGACTCATGAAATTTGGATTGATCAATATTGCAATATTCAAGATAGTCATGCTCAATGTTACTTTAATGTCGAAATTGTTGATCTTGGAAAGAAATGTCATATCTAAATACATCTCAATGGAGCATGATCCATTCGTCAAAATCTTTATATCATGTAATATGACGAACAAGCTATAGTTACAGCCGTTGCAATAATAACAAATAATCCGATGAATAAGACACATTCATACGATTGAACATTTTAAATCCAACAACGTCCACAGTATTTTCGTCCAATAAATAACTCAGAATTCTGAAACCAGATGTTTTCGAGTAAACGTCAAACAACATTAAGACATTAATAATAAACCGACAAACAGATATTAATGAGGCGGTTAATGAATCATTCCATCCTTTTAATACTCATATAACTACTTAGACCACGATTATTTCATTTTTATATAATTCATTATTCAGGCCTCGTTTCCTTAGAGTTGACCGCAACGCGTAATGAATGTCTGGATAATATGTAACTCATTTTAAGTAATAAATAAACGCTGAAAATGTAATCGAATTAAAAGGATGACGTAATGCCTTATTGGTGACAGACAATTCTACGCTCGTACGAGTCTTGTTGCGGCCTAAATATCGATTGGCTTCAGTTTAGGTTAAGGTAAATGCTTTAGATAGGTCCTCTTTGTAACTAGATTCACTTTCCTTTTCTGCCCTGAGAAACTTTTATACAAATTCGGGAGTATGACTCTTTTTAAATGATAAATGATTTTAAAACTAGATGAGTCGGCGTTTCCTATCTGACTACTCTGAGAAGAGAGACTGAAACAAACTCCTCTTTACTAGTCCAGACATAATCTTGGTCAGATCATGTGAAGACCATGTATGAACATATCTGAAATGGTCTTTTGAAAAAAGAACCACACAGATGGAATGGACCACTGATCTGTCCAGTCAGTGCACGCATTTGTATGTGTCAGTAATCGTGCAGCTCAACTCAAAACTTAAAACGATACACTGACTTCATAATGTATGATGTATATCACGTATGCAGATGGGGCAATACCAAGGAGTTCTTATTACTAAGATGACATAAGATAGTAAGTTAATAGCTTCCATGAAATCTCTGCTAGTTTCATTGTTCCGATGACTACGCACTACGCTCTCCTGAAAATTTTAATGGTGCTAATTATTCATTCTCAATTCTCATAATTATGAATATTGACTTTGTTTATTTGCATACACTGTTTCGAGAACAAAGACAGACTGCCTTTGATGTTGGTTGGAAATACTGATTGGTTTCAAGATTTCAAGGTCAACATTTTTCAAAATCCATCTTAACTAGTAAATTTTTGAAATATTTTATCATTTTCATAGTCTGAACAAATACCAATGATATGCGAACAGTAGCCATAGTTCACAGCGGGCAAAGAATCTGTCACGTTAATCATCTGTCAGGTGTATTAAAGGTATCCAGTTAAATAAAAGTGCGAAAATTAGGTAAAATATTAACCTGTTTGTGAAATGTCGCTTAATCCCGCAGTATTGCAATTCCAAAAAAAAAAAAAACTAAAGGTTTTCTTTCGACATTATTCTTAAGTTGATTGACTAGCCGCGAAGGTCACCAGCTTAAAAGGAACTTGTCGCTTGCAAGGTGGTCAAGTCATCGGTCATTCCCTTTGTGACGACATCAAATGAAAATTAAAAAAATTTCGATATACATGCATTATTAATTAAGCCGTCATTTTTTTCAAAACTTTTTGTTTTATCTGATGTCTTTGGATTTTGTTACCTTGCAAAAACGTATTTTTTCAATATTTTTTATTTCGTAACTTTAATAATTCGATACAATTTATTATGACATATTGTTTCTATAGAATTTTATACTCTTGAATAATAAAAACATGAATTACCTATATATAATTATTTGGTTTTTGTTGTTTTAGTTATTTCATGTATTTATTGTAAACAATTCACGTGTTTAAAGTAAATCACGTTTTCTGATTCTACCAGAATCAGAAAAACGTGATTTACTTTTATAAATTGTTTATAAAAAGTAGGTAAATAATATATGAGTTCTGGCTCTCCCACAAAATATTTGATTCAAAATAAACAGTACAGATAGTAGTTTACTTCTTTCACTCTCAGTTCTTTATAAAATGTTAGATACATCTACAACTGGCGTCTTACAAACATTTATTTTTAGCTTTTCAATCTTTTCCTCCGCTGATTATCTCACAAACTACTGTTGTCGTAAGAACCGGGTTACGGTGCATGCTATCCATCACAAATGTAGACCTGATTGCCGTACGCTCCATCAAACAACACCGGTATATCCCGCCTAGATGCTTCATACAAATTGCTGAATCCGTGAAGAAAACTGCAGCGATAAAAATAGATACAATAATATGTTGCTCTACTTAGAGAAACCTTCAACATTATTGCACATGTGCTACATGCTTGCCACGCTTACAGTTATCCTAATGTGCAAACTTCAACGGCCATTTACATTTGTCCAGAGACAATGGTCGTCTTGCAACCGATTACGAAACAGTTTGCGGCTACCTGACGATTTAGATAAGTAATAATAATATTTTCATAACGGCTTCAATGTTTTAGAAGTTTTTATATCGACGGCGAAGTACCAATACCTCCTAACTGATTTTTTTTTGAGAAATTAACTTTTTTTTCGTTTTGAATTTAAAGGTGTTATTCGCATGTTTTAGTGAAATCGCAAAGTGTATTTTTATTACAACAACATTAAATTAAAATGTGGAAATACATATTACCTCCCAACTAAAACAACGTGTCTATTTTTGAACGTTTTTATCCAGTATGTGTAAATTTTTGACTTTGTCAGTTAGGAGTTATTGGCACTTCGCCGTCGATATGACGTGTAATGTCAAGATTTAGTCATAATTGCAGTTGCATCACCAGACGGATTTAATGCGTTTGGCACTCGCAGTAAAATATAACACTGTTGAAACTTCGCTTTTTGCATGCTACACAAAGTCATAAATCTGTTTTGATATAATAAAAGTATATATAATAACGATTAACTATAGAAAGAGAGTGGCTTTGACCACAAAATTACTCGTATAATGTAGGTTTTTGCAACCGTGCAATTATGTTACTTGAAGAAAGTTCAAGCATAAAATTTCTTCATAAACAACCTGCATATAATTTGGTCATGTAGGATCTTGTGACTTGTGGTTATTGAGGAAAAACCCCCGACACAAAATAATAATACAAAAATAGTATGAACGTAAAAAGACTAAAACAAGTTAAAAACACTTGAAAAAATAGCCAAAAATAGAACAAAAAAATAAAAATTAAAAATTTTGAAAAAACCCACTCTTGACGGTTAAATGTAATTGGAAAAGGATAAAATAATTTAAAAACCCCCGACTTAAAGAATTTATGTAACGCGACTAAAACAGATGAACTCATATGGCAGTCGGGGACCTCTTAGAATTGAAGGTGTTCCACAGAACGGTTTGTTAAGTAGGATAATTCCATTCTTAAAAATGGTCAAACTCAGTGTCGTAGGTAGGTACCAGTGATCACTCCGCTTTCCTCATCAATCTAGGGCATTGATCAGACAAAAATAATTTTTAAGTTTTTAGTTTTCATTTCGTTAGTTAATATTCCTCATTCCCTTTCAATATAGTGTACAGTATTCTACTTGTCAAGCCCTTATATATTGAAGGAGTTGTAAGTCAAGTAAAGT
Source organism: Luperina nickerlii (assembly GCA_963855955.1). NCBI lineage: Eukaryota > Metazoa > Arthropoda > Insecta > Lepidoptera > Noctuidae > Luperina > Luperina nickerlii. Next base: position 10,897,505 of record OY979682.1, read on the forward strand.
CAAAAAAGAAAGGTAATCGTTGAAACCGATTGCGCAAATCACGCATCTCCATAACGATGACTGTCTATGTTTATAAAACGTAAGAAAGTAAGAACTTTCCCTTTCAATATTCGTCGATTCTTTCTTTGAACTGTGCCAAAGTTATCGTCAAGTTCAGTGGCTTGATATCTCTCACTGGGCCAACCATTATCTAGGTCGTCAACGATATCTCCAAGGCCTTACTAACTTGCAATGTTGTCTTCCGTACTAACTTTATTGTCTCGTTTCCCGCGCCCATCAGATTTGCTAATAGGATTACTACAACCTGTTCGTCTTGCTACGTCGCGTCAGCCAAACATAAATACGTCATGTACACTCAACACTGTATTTGCTATTTGCAGTCGTTTATCAAATTAGAATTCATTCATAGTGCGCATATTAAGTGTCTAATTTAGCTAGATCAGTCTTGTCAGCCTTTGTAACTGCCTTGAATTGTAATTGGAAAATGTTGCGTTTCCTACGATGTAGCCTGATTGAATTAGTAGCTTTGTGATTTCAATGGTTTATATTAATTCTTTTGTATTTTGCTTTTGGAGTTAAGTTGTCGTTTGCTAAACTTGACAATTGATCTTACTTTCATATGTCATTTCTAACAGTTCAACATAAACATTGGCTGAAGAAGTACTTACTAGCAAATAGTACGACGTTTAACACGGCAATCATAACATGCGTTAGGTGTGTATTTAAGAATAATTATTTTGTTACTTTTCTGAAGCATTATACAATAACCATGGCAGATTTTATCACATCTTGGCAATTGATATACCTAGTCTAATCATTATATTATTGTTATTGGATTGTCTTAACAACAAGTAAGTCAACTTTCGGAATATCGTGAATCGAATCAACTTAAAATTAAGCACAGCAACACGTAAGTTTAGAAAAGAAATGAGAACTAATGGGAAGCTTTTAATTGTTCTTATCCAAAATAATTACGATTATTATGAAATTAATTCGCTGTATTAGAAGATTTACTTAATGAATTATGGGGTCCATGGAAATCACATCAGCTGTTAAGCAGGCAACATCACATACAAAAAATGCCTTTCGCAAATTTCCACATTCTTCCAAATCTGTTAATTGATCTAACAAACGTACTTGATGTTATTGAACGGGAAAATCAGGCTGACGACCTGTTTCCAGTCTGATTAACTTCAACTATAATTCTGAAGAAAAGTTAGGCTATTAAAATTAAAACCCTTAATATGTATAACTTTTAGTTTTCTTACTGTTTCAAGTGCGGTGGCCGCCACATAGCGTCCGCAATTTACCGGCGAATGACGTCACTGAAACATTATACAAGAAAGTAAGTTGGTGTGTTTTCTTAGACAACGCTTTTTGGTACCGTAAAGTCAAACCCCGCTGCCATCATTTTCACGACGTCACTGCGGCCGTTTTGTGCCGGCCACCGCTCTAAGATACAGTAGCTTTAGATCTGCAAACGAAACCAAATAGGTTTAAACAAATGTATAAATAGAAAGCAAGATGTTTTTGCCATCTCAGCTACTGCTGCGCAACGTAGACAAAGTAATTACGCCTTAAGAATTTGCCCCAAATCTCCTTTCGCTGTGGAAAAGGAGAGCGACATACCTCCTCACTTTCACATGTTTTGATAATTCGCTTAACGTTACAAAGTGCAGCCGTACAATCCTAAATTAACTATAGATATACTAAAAACAAGATAACGTGTAATCATTCCGTCAAGGTCATATACATATTGCCAAATTTTCGATAGAAACTTTCAGCCTTTATTTTTTTCCTATTACATTAAGTATTGCTTTCAGACATTGACGAAAGATAAACTAATTCATAAATATTATGAATTAGTCAGTATAGCTGGTTGTTTTTTGTCCTCAGTGAATACAATACAATTATTATTTTGAGGAAAACCATTCTGATCGATCACAAGGAAAATTAAGATATGAAATTGATCATTGATCGGTTGTAAGTTGCAACATTCGTTTCAGTTTATAATATTCTGTACTTCCCATTAGGAATTTCTTAGTAACAGACTGGTCTCTAGATTTGTGTCCGGTTAATCGCCATAGACTCGCCCCATTACTTAAAAAGAGCTGGTAAATTGTAGCATACTAAATATACAATAAAATAGTTTAACGTCACGAAAAGGAAGGTACTTTTTCGTGACGTTTTACCTTCCTTATTGTGTAACCTTTACTTTCCTTTTCGTGACGTTAAACTTATAACAACAATAAAATTATCCATAACCAGGTAAAATCTTGCCATTTATTGTTTTAATCGTTTTGCCATGCAATGGGAGTGTAACGGGCCGGATTAAATAATCGCGCAATATAAAGAACAATAAACAATGTAAATCCCACCACGTATCGCACGTAATGTACGTAACTAAAAGAACTGAGGTCGTAGAGCCCAAGGTCTCTAATTATTATTTCAATAAATTCACGTATCATATACCAGCTGGATGCGAGCTTGAATCAACATTCGTGCCCTTTTGTTGCCTTGTTCCTTATTGTGCTCTATACTTTTCATGTGAATTTTTACTCGAAATCATTACTCTATTTAATAGTAATATTGTCTTCTGGCATCGAAAAAGTAGATAATCCATTCCTAAACTCTTATCTATTTGGTCGAATTCTTGATTGGCTTCTGGTATCGGTCATAAGAACTTGGCATAACGTAACCGCTTCTTATCGTTCGACGTCAGTGGGCCTTGAACGGCCCAGTGCGGGGGCGCGTAAAAATTATCATTTTATGTAACACTTATGAGTAAATTTCTTTTTACATTGTGCAAAGGACTTCGGAAGAAATGTTTGGGTTTTTGACTCCTGAATCTGCGTTGGGTTATGCAAATTGTAAAGGGAAAATAATTACTGTAGTTACACAGGTCTCTCGAACAACCTGTTGGCAACCTGAGTTTAGTAAAAGTTGATCATGCGATGAAGGTATTTTGGCTGCGAGCCAAGCACGTTGAGAGCTTCGGTCTCCTTAAGAACAGTACGAGTTAGGACCGACCGATATGTATGTACTTAATAATTACAATTTGGAAATAAATAATATACAAACAATGCCTTTTTCTATCAGCCTTTAATAAAGAAAAATGCCGTCGCCATGCCAGTTTTTCCGAATTGTAATAATGTAATGCTTTCACGCAATTGTTTGACAGGTTATGTTACTTAGTTCATAACAAATATTGAAATCGGTCTATATAACTAGTATCTAGGTCAAGATATTAAGTAGGAGTGCCTATCGTAAGTACCCTTGTAATTTCAGCTTTACTCGTATCGTAATATGAGTTTCTAAGCTTATTTTAATCACTAAAGCCGATACAGATAGTGCACATGCAATAACTTATCTGCATTTGTAAATGACTAATATGCTAATTAGAGTAACTGAAAGTCGCGATGACACTTTGACTCGCTATGAGTCAGGACTACAGATATTGTGTATTCTCAAACAACGCATGGCTTTCTACGAAACATCATAGAAAATAAACATTTAAAAGAATGATGGATCGGCACAGATGCCAATGTCACGTTTATCTGGCGTCCTAAAGCAAACGAAAGAGCTAAGACGTAGAGTCAACATCAAGTGTATGCTAAAATACGCGTCTTTGCGTTGCGCAATATCAACATTCAACACCGGTATTGCGGCAAGGTCCCGGCAAATTATAACGTATTATGAAACCGCGCGACATCTTCCAAGTTAATGTATTTGTTTTACAAATTAATTGGTTTTATGGTATGTGGTTTAATGACCATCAGGTAATAGATTGCGAAACTTGGTGGTGCTAGAAGCTGAAACATAATTGGTTTCGTTAATGTCGCCCACAATTTGATCTAGAACGGAAGATGCCACTCCCGAATCGCATCCGCTTCATCCAATTTATGCCCTTGAGTATCTAATAGTATGGTTAAGTTCCCAATATTCCTGAAATAGCCTTGAAACACCTGTGTGATGTCAAGAACAGTATTTTGAAAGCTGATTTATGTAGATACTCTGTAATTTGTTTTGAGAGACGTTAGTCGTTCTGGAGATCGTTAGATTGATTTCTACCTCTGCGAAAACACCATCAGCGAAATCGTTACCTATTTATCAGAATCGTGTCTGGGCAACTCGGTATTAGACGGCATTTAAAAGAGATGACATAACAAAAAAAACAAAGCATTTATTTCAATCAAACCAATTACAGGCACTCGAATTGTCAAAGGAGTGGGTCAGTCAGACAGATGAAGCAGTTGCCCATTCCAAAGTGTAGTAGGTTCCTATGCAGAAGACACTCCACATCTCCACGGACACTCTTTGAAATTATGTTGTTACAATTATGTATTGGTTACATAATTTACATAACATACATAATCAGCCTGTAATGTTCCCACTGCTGGGACACAGGCCTCCTCTCGGTGAGAGGTAGTGGGCCGTAATCCACCACGCGGAGCCAGCGCTGGAAATGCCCGTTTCCTCACGATGTTTTCCTTCACCGTTTTGAGAGCAGTGGTGATGAAATAATTTACACAAAGTAAAGCGCCTGTCTAGGTTCGAACCTGCGACCTACTACAACTCGTAAGTCGCGGCCGTTACCACTTGGCCACCACTGCTCTGCACTGCTTACATAATTTATTAAATAATAATAAAAAGAGCCACGCCTTTGTGACTGAATAGGAATTATGCAAATATTTCAGTCAAAACTCTCATGTATCGTGTTTTAAAACGTCGGTAGTCTGCAATTTTGGGTTGTTTGCGTTATTAAACAAATTAAATCCTAATACAAATTAATCTAATAGATTTTCCTCCGGCCCACAAATGAGGATGTTTGATTATTTTCCGTGCGTGCGAGCACACTTTCCTGTCAATGGTTTTGTGTTGCGTGCGTGCTACTAATGTTGATTTTGGCTCTACACACAGTAAGTTAATGTACTCTACTCAGAATCCACACTTTTTGTAACAAGTTTTTGTGACGCATGATATATTTGCGCAGTTTGGCCCTTGAGCATCGAAAGTAGTACATTGAGAACGGCACGTCCAGTCGTCCATGCTTTCCTATTTTTGCTGACAAAAATGTCAAGGTGCTGTAGAAGTAGGAGTAATGCTCGTATAGGAGTTCCGTCTGAAGAATGAATGTGTTCGTCGGTTATATTATTTTTTTGTTAACTATCATCATCATCCTTTTCAACAGATGCGCGTTGTACAAGTGCAAAAAATATTGAGTAAAAAACATGACAAGATCGTTATACTTCTCAATATTTACATATTGTGTGGGGTCCAGTCATCCGAAAACACGTACGTAATAACCCAAGTGAGACCTACTCGAAAACTAGACGGCTCGTCTTCACCGAACCGGATGATTTACGAGCCAACAAGACGCCTACAATCGCGCAGCCGGTCATTCAGCCGCATCCGCGAGTAGCGCGGGATGTCAGTCGGTGGACTTGGCGGGCCGCGGTCGGTGCACGCCGCTGCACATATCCAAACGCGTTCTAAATAATAAAAAAAAAAACTCGTACAATAGACAAAGTGATCCGTAATTTATGAGTGAAGTTCTTTTTTTTAAGTGATAAGAATTAGGTACGTGTATTTTAAGATTGTTTTATGTGTCGTTGGCCTCAGTGCAGTCTACACTTATGTTTTTTCTTCTAATTAATTATCGCTTGTTCGCATTCAAGGTTTGTGATCAATAACATTAGTAAGGTTGTGTTCAATATTTAAATTATTGGTAATTTAAATATGATTAACGGTTTATTTAGCCAGCTGTTGAGCAATGAAGTGTCATTAATGAGTATGACCTATGGTCGCTTCATTAATTTTGCCGGGGACTGAAACTTAATATAACTTAACTTAGAAAAAGTTAATTTTCAATATCTCAGTAATCAGAAGTATCGATACCTACTTAAAACATAACTATATTTTTTACATAAACAGCAATATCAAAGTTATCTATCGCTGCCTGTCAAACCAGAAAACATAATCACCAAAAAATTTGTTCTAACAGAGAAATTATAAATAAATAATAATTATTCTAAAAACTGGTGTTTGGTGATTTCTAAAATCCGGCTTTCACTGCATGTACACGATCGATGTCTGCCGTACAAACTGCTAATACTTTAGATGTATGTTTACTTCGAAAGTTCATTTTCTAAAAGAAAACATCCGTTTGACTTGCTGAGACTTATATTATTGTTGAAGATCTCATGAAGTGTTTTCAGTTGAAATATGTATTAACTGATCAAGTCATCCACATATTAATATGGTACCATTGCTTACGATGCGTTTATAGTTAGGTCACAGTATAAATAAAGACATACAGTACGTCGTCTTCATACAAACGGACGAAACGCGAGCTATACCTACGCGCCTCGACCACGGCATGCCCTCAGCATGATGACAGTCGCGACTGTGCTGCAGTGACGAACGGACGGTGTGTTGTTTTTTTTAACAATAACCGCGCGATTTTTTCACTAAAAATAAGTTCAAGTACATATTTAATATGACGAGTAGGCTATATTGTGCTGTTTTTGGTTGCATGAATTCGTCAATAACGCATCCAGAGATAACTTTTTTTAGATTACCTGGAAACTCTGAAAGGTAAGACTATAAAATAATTTTACTTACTTGTAGGTAGGTACATAATGTGTTTTTGATTTTACCTCCCGAAAAAAAGATGTCTGGATTAATAAATGAAGTGAATAGAGTAAAGGAAAGTGATAAACACGAGTGAGGTAGGTAGTTATAGGCGGTTCATGAATCATTAAACGGTAGGTACGCTGGTGTTAAAACCTCGGGGCATGTGTGTTTTGTTAGTTTGTATAATTCCAAGTAAAGACGTGGTTTTTATTATTAATAATAGTTGTTTATTGTACTGTGTGTATGAATAATACTAGAAAAAAATTGGTTGTCTGTAAAGTCGATTTACGGACGATAGTTTAACGTGACAACATCATAACAAAACATTAATGAAATGATTGCATACTTTTATGAATAAAATTTAATTATTTTTATTGAATTATTAATATTTTGTATGAATGAAGGAGAAGGAGGAAAGAAGGAGGAAAGAAAGGAGGAAGGAGTGAAATGAAATCTACAATTTAATTGATAAATTTGCTTTTATTTGCACTCATTAATTTAAATATGTTTATTACTTCAATGAACAGATTATTTTAATTATAATTTTTATATTATACATGTTTGCTATTTAACTTCTTCCAATCTGTGTTATTCTGTTAAGGATAGGACGATGATAGGAAAGATTAAAAAAACATTAATATACAAATTTTGAATTTTATTTGTAGTTCTTGAACGTTTGATTTAACTATAATAATAATAATAATAATTTAACATAATTTGTTTAAAAATACACATGAACAAGTTTTCATAGAAATAAACTGTAATCAGATTAATTTTAAATAAATGGTTAATTCGAAATGACGAATTATTTTATTATTTATGTACACACAGTAAAATACAATAACAAAACTAAATGGAAACACAAAGTAGGCAAATGTAATTAAAATGCTGGAGGCGGGCAGCCCTATCGCATGTTTACGTACCGCGCGGCTGTAGGCATTTAATTCAAGGTTACGGCCCAGACACAATACTGATGTCTTTATACTGTGGTTAGGTACTTGAAATTATAACAATATGGATTATAAAAATTAAACGTCCCCACACTAGTGACTATACCTACTGATCCGTAGGTGCCATTTGTGGAATAAAATTTTAAATAATAAACTATTCCACTAATGGCACCTGCGAAAAATATCGATAGGTGCCGTATGTCGAATACCTCAGGTGCCGGTTAAGCGGGTGCTCAATGTGGCATACGTCTGTCTTTGCGCTGAATGAGCGCTGAAGCGAGTTAAAACTCCAATGTAAACAATACAATGAACTGTAAACATTTTTCTTCACACAAACAACACTTTGTAGTGGTTATAAGCAAACTGCAAAGCAGGCATAGCTTTCAGTTATACCTGGCCGAAGAGAAAGTAAATAAAACGTCCTCCTTGGTAGATAAAAACGCAAATAAAATTGTTTCTCGTGTGTATCATCTTCACGTTTACAGACGGTTCGAAAGTTTAGTAGGTCGACATTCGAAGCCGTATAGGTTACATGTTAGTCATGCTCCTCTTCCGTAGTCGGTGGTATCATGACAGAATGGCTACTGCTAATGCACTCGATGTATCGTCTCAATCAATCCTTGTCAGCTTTCTGGAGCACTGCGCTTGATCACATAATATCATGCTCCTAAGCAATCTCTTCTAGATAAACTGCATTTAGCATTAAAATCAGACATATTATGAGACTAGCTGTGCCCGCGACTTCGTATGTGTCGCTTATTAGAAGGTAGGTACAGACGCTAGCACATCAAGCTACTACAATCTGTCAAATTTCTTTATTTTCAACTTTACCGTTGAAGTATAAGGTTCAAAGTTGATTGGGGAAATTTGACAGTTTCGGGTACCTTGATGTGCTGGCCATCTACCACTATCCAATAAAAGGAAGAATCTTGTTTCTGTTTTTTAAGTTAAATTTTTTTACGCGGATGCCTAATTTTTTTTTTTTTGTAGAATTTACTCCTTATAACACCAGCTCTCTGCCAGTGAAAGTCCCGTCAAATCGGTCTAGCCGTTTCGAAAATTTGACGGAACGTTTGTTTAGACAGACAAAAATAAATGTTTTTTGTCATAGGCGTAAAAATATGTTTTTTCGATAGATGTTTAGATAGGCTTTTACCTAGCTATCTATCTATCAAAGTGGAGGTGCTTGGGGGAGGCCTATGTCCAGCAGTGGACGTCTTTCGGCTGAAATGATGATGATGACGATGATACATCTACACAGATAAATAAAATTGAAGCGTCTATTTGCAATGTCAAAATATTTTTTTTACGCCTATGTAATACTTATGACAAAAAAGCTTTTTTTTTTAATTTTTGTCTGTCTAAACAGACAGACAAACGACAACAATCGTTACGGCTAATCTCCGAAACGGCTAGACCGATTTGACTTTTCTCAATATCACTACTTACCTCCAAAATCAAGATAAACAGTCTGCTTACTGCTTGATGCACCCCACGTTTCTTGTATACCAGCATCCTTTTATAATGCACGCTATAACTGTCTGAAAAATGATTTACGAAAATTGTGAGTTTAAAATAACGGTGTGAGCTTCGCGTTTCATCTGTACCGGCTAATGGGAAAATTACACGGATTTTACCTGAACTGGGCCGCACGATTCCGAGTCAAATTTCTTGCAGGTTTTACTTACATGACGCAGTCAAAAAAACAAAGAAAATAATAAGTTGGGGGGAAAATATGCGTCACGTCCGCTCAAAACAGCCATCGCTCAGCATAATGGTACGACCCTATGCGAGACAGAGCCCCAGCACCAAGATTAACCTAAACTCCGCTTAAATTATTCATCAGGATTGAAGACTATTGATAAAAGGATTTTGGGAGTCCTTACCATTCCGACGGTTTACTACCCACCCAGCAATGAAAAAGTATCAAATAAAAATTACCCTAAAATACATGTGGATGTAGATAGACTAGTGCATCAGCATTGCTACTATGATTGTAAAAGTCAACAGGGAGATGAAACAGCAGCGCGATTCTGTAACCATCTCACCGTGAAAACTTAGGTGAAGTGAGCGTGGAGTGAGCTGTCAATAGTGTCAATTCCTAGCAAAAACAAACTCTCTGCACCTAAATTTTCACGGTGAGATTTTTACAGAATCGACCGGCAGGTCGCTATCACTTGACAAACACTTACATAGATACTATTTGCTGTTCTCACTTTCTTGACTTAAGGCATAAACTTCAACTTGAGACTAGTACTTGCGTCGCAAGAAACACTTAGGCATCTGCAGTATACTTATTCCTTACCCAAAAAATAATATTTGCCGGTTGCAGTAATAAAACATTATTATTTAATTTACGTTGAACTTTAAGCACAAAGATAACCTTAGATCTGACCTTAGCGTAACCTATAAGTCTTTGATTTTATGGTCTTCGTGTATTTTCGGTGTACCAGATAGCTTATAAATATTTGAACCATAGGAATATAAACACTTCAGTCCTAACTGGTCACTTGGCATGGTTTATTGCCACTTAACCATTCATCACATTGATCACGTGCAGTCCATTGTCAGATCTGATCTAATCTAATCTGTAAAAGACAACAGTTCAGTCCTTACTGGTTCTAATGCCCTTAGCATGGCTTATTGTCACTTAAACCATTAATTAAATTGATCATGTGCAGTCATTTGTCAGATTTATGTGTAAAATACATTTGTTCAGTCCGGTTCCAATGTACTTAGCATGGCTTATTCTCACTTAACCATTCATCACATTGATCATGTGCAGTCCCTTGTCAGATTAATCTGTAAAAGACAAAAGTTCAGTCCTTACTGGTTCTAATGCACTTAGCATGGCTTATTGTCACTTAAACCATACATCACATTGATCATCTGCAGTCCCTTGTCTGAACAATCTGTAAAAGACATGTTTCATAAACCATAATAAAACAACATCTCAAACCAAAGAGTATCTGTATGTAACTCCTTTGTTATTGTTCCACGAAAACTTTTCTGGTATTTTTTTAAACAACATGTAAATCTTGTTAATTTGATTAAAACACCTTGCGTGATGTATTATTCTGATTGATACTCCTAATTATACTAATGGACTGGTTTGAGGAGTAGATTCACCATATTAGTCGAATGAGGTTGTAAACGACCTTCCTAATGGGGTCATATTAAGTTTGCATGTCACTGGTTAGTACAAATTGTTTAGGCAATAAATTTAATTCTTCTTAAGGCTCCTTCAAACAGGCGCGACACGACACGCGACACAGAGGCACCGCAAGTCGCGCAACGAGCGGTGCTTTTGTGTCGCGCGTGATTATATCGCGTGTCGCGCCTGTTTGTAGGAGCCTTCAATTTGCTTGTGGCTATCTAATGTAATTTTTGCAGTTATTTTTAATGATAGCGAATTTTATAGCTCTTTGTTGCTAATGAGCAGAATAGACTTTTCATAATAACATGTTCACCGTTCGTCTTGCATGCAAGTAAGCAACAATATCCATCGCACTCAGTAGGTACATTGCGGTACGGATTCTGAAATAAAATTTCTTGTTTGTTTTTCATTTACTTACTGATTTGTTCCGTTCCATTTGATCCCATACTTTGCAATATTTTCATGCAACATAAGATCACGCACGCCCGTACATATTCCTTGCTGGGCTAGACAAAGTGAAAATTTAAAAGACAACCAGATTTCGTCACTTCAGAGGGCCAATTCGTAATTTTAGGAACGCTCACAGTCTGATCGCAATCTCAATTTGTCAAAAATACTCTTCCCTACATTGTTGACAAGTTTTTGACTTGATTGTCGCCAAGATAAGATTACGACTAGATTATGAACGTATTTTATTACCTACGGGAATTGGCCTTCTGTTGTCATTTAAACTGAGGTGCTACCAAAAACTTGATCAGCATATTATGAAACAATTATATAATAATTGTGTCAGTGCTACAGCAGTAGTTTTATTATTCAAGCAATCAAATAATTCAAGTGACAGTGTATCTAAAAATGATTTCTAGTTTGCGTCATGTTTTTGTAAGTGGCGGAAAGACGACTCCTGACTTTGTTACGTATTCCGAAGTCTGCACATAAAAATAATAAAATAAAATCATTTTAATTCGAGTATCATTGACTCATAATAGAAATAGGTAATACACTCATACAGTCACATTACATACACAACACTATAAATTCAATTCAATTCAAAATAACAATAACATACAATATACAATAACATAGATTGTGTTGAACAGTTAATTCCGGGAAACGAAATATTGAATTTGAAGGCGTTAACATGTAAGTACAATAAAATACCCATGGAAATAAAAGAAGCGAAAAGCATGTCTTGTTTTAAAAATCAACTTAAAGGCTCGTACACACAGGCGCGACGCGACACGCGACACAAAGGCACCGCAAGTCGCGCAACGAGCGGTGCCTTTGTGTCGCGTGTCACGTCGCGCCTGTGTGTACGAGTCTTAAATCGTATATAATGTGTCAATAACAATAATGATATAGAAAAATTAAAAAATACTAACGTTATCGCTAACGCTAACGGGTTCATAAAAACAAACAAAATAAAAATAAAAGTTCTTTATTTTGTCAGTACGCTGCCATGAATGCCACATCTAGTAATACATCCAATTTCACTTTAGATCCGTGTTTACTCGGTTGATGATTAGTTGATACTTACTTTTTTTTATCACTACCTCCCTATTCATTATTGTAAATTTACTTTTAACGATGTCATTGTACAGACGCCAGCACATCAAGCTACTACAATCTGTCAAATTTCTTTAATAGATTTTCAACTTTATCGCTAAACCATAAGGTTCAAAGTTGATTAGGAAAATTTGACAGTTTCGGGTAGCTTGATGTGCTGGCGTCTGTACTCTCGTAATAATTTTGTGTAAATTTAGTTTCTCAGTAAGTGAATTTAATTGTTAATTCTTAATGAGAAACAATAAAGTTCTTAAACTATAGATTGTTTATTTTTCTTAAATGATTTCCCATGTTTTGTTGTAAGTACAGCAGTTTATTGTATTTATGAAGGTTTTGAATTATGTATTAAATTTTGTAAACTTCAGTTAATATTTGTGGTCGTCCAAATCAAAAGGGACCTTATGGCGGTAACTAGTTTCCGAGATATTAATAAATTTGTAAAATACCTCAAAAAATCGTTTTTTTTAATAACTGTATTTTTAAAAAGATGATTGTATTTACTACATCATGTAGATGTGTTCAACTTTTCGAAAAGTCAATTTAAAAAAGTTTTGTATTCATCTAAAGTTTAGTAAAAAAGGAACCTTATCGCGGCAAGACCTAACAAATCGTTTTTCTTGTAATTCAAACCATATATTATATCGACATTTTAATTTATGTTCCCACAACAAACAAGTTTATGCAAGGATTGTAAGAATTTCCATTAGTAATAATCATAGTCAATCAAAGTATACCATCAGTTACATAACTTCACACTAAAACATAACTTTAGTGTACGGCATACTTAAATTGCGATTTTCTCGAAACTTATAATTTCGATCAGTGAACTTCAAAAATTCGTAAAAAAATAACGGTAGTGGTTAGAAGGTTGGTTCTTGAGTCTATAGTTCGGTACATTTATGTAGTTTTCAGCTCTGTAGCTAACTCATTTCCGCCATAAGGTCCCTTTTGATTTGGACGACCACATTTAGCTAAATCTCTGCTTGCATATAAAATTGCGTGATTATTATGTATCTTCATTTCGGTCAAGAGCGTATCCGTTTAATTCATATGTATCGTAACGTAATGATATGCTACTGTAATGTTTGTTCACCTAAATATTATTCAAGGTTAAGTTGAAAGAACGATTAACCTTACAATTGTGTGGTCAATATGAAATAACTTTGATCGCTCTGCCGCCATGTCGGTCGTTATGTGAAAGATCAATGTCGCGGAATGAAGGTTAGATTTTGATTTAATTCTGATCTCTCAAACGTTGTTAAATGTCACCTTGTTCATAGAACACCAGTTAGGAAATAATGATATTATTTATTTATAGTTAATCAAAACGGTAAAATACGTTAACGTAGAAACTATTACATATTATTAAATTTACAATTCTGAATTTGTATAGGTGGTTTGTCTCTATAGTATAGAGATAGACACATGTTTTTCAAAGAAATGGGATAAGGATATAGTGTTATTGCAGCAGGAAAAGATGTAGATGACGACCTGGAAACCTTTAATGATAATGCTGTAATAAAAATTAATGGTGATTGATAGAATAAAGTTAATCCTAGACCATAAATTGCAACTTGATTTTAACATCTTCATAATGTATGCGGAATTGTGGATGCAGTTCATAACAGTGATTCGTTTCCGAGCTACTTTGCACTATATCTATCTTAGTTGACGGTTTCGGCGTGGGAAGGTAGACACTATCTGTTTTTTCTTCATTTACACGTGTGGGATAGTAATCGGAATCAGTGTAAAACAAAGCGATAAATAAATTGCCTAAAAGCGTGTTCACCACGTTTTCATATCATGACCTGGCGAAGTATCTATTGATAAAAGTTTTGTAACCCCTCTGTGTGGGTGAGGATTTTTATCATTTTTAAAAAACCTCGGGTGATTCCTTAATTGCTTGAACTGCAATTACGACTGGATTACCTACGCAAATAAGACGCAAGGAGAAGATAAACTTTTTTCAAGATTCACTGTCACTAATGACTAACGAAAAAGTTAGGGATGGTCGAACAAACCTCGATTATGGCAATAATGGAGATACCTTGAAAGTTTAAGGTAACAACAGTGCCTGAAAGGAGGAACAAGAATATCTTGATGTTCTGTGTCTTACCAATACTGAAGCTTCCTTGAATATAAATAACACTCGGAACCTCGGAACGGACAGTATCCAGATTACCTGCATCTGGCTGGGAAACACACGGATCCAGTCATATGCACTGGAGTTAGTAACCTCTAAAGACCGGATAAAGAAACATACATGGTGAGAATATTTCCAAACAGGCGACTACATGTAAAAAAGATTTAGTGCCGAAACCACAATTTCCAATTCTTTATTGCATTCCATAATGTTGGTAAAACAGTTGGTAGGCTTAAAATTAATTATACAATTATGGACCTTGTCGGCACAGTATAGTAGGAGAGAGAAGAACCAGTATACGAGTATGTTGTACGAACTGAACTGCTTTCGGATGATCATCAATCTAAATAATTGTAAAATATTGTTATAATTATAGGTAATTAACTGTACCTACGTGTTAGATTCGGATGGGTAATCTTCTAATGGATTAGTTTGATTTATGGGTTCCTTTGAAGAGGATGTTTACATCATTCTGTTATGTACTAGATATAGGGACTGGGCCGCAATATTAAAGATTGAGTCGGTCTTCTGGCCAATCAACTCTTTTCACTTTAACATGAGCACATCCAAAATTCAATGGTGCAGTCCTCTGTTCCCACCTATTGTTGCCATGCCACCCTGGGCTGATGCAAATAATATGCCTGCATTTTCATGCAGTCACGTTCCTTGAATGTTTTTAAACTAAAACTGTCAATGCACACAGACCTTTGATTCATTTAATTGACACTAAAGTACCGAATACTTGAAGTTCGATCTACATTTGCTCCAATTACCAGTATATCCTTGAGGAAGCACTCTTCCAGGGCAATTGTGATCAATTTGCATCAATTTCTCTTGTCTGGACACCAATCAATTTCAGGGCCTCCCGTAATATATACTAAGCTCTAGATATATCTAACTGCTATAGTCTAGCCTTTGATCGTTGTAGAGTAACGTAGGTCAGTTGTGGTAAAGCTTAAATCTTCGGATTATACTTCTCGTCCTCTGTAAAGGGCGTGTTATGTCATTTTTTATCTTTTTTTTGTCTTAGAATTGTGTGGCGTCATCCTCATTAGTAACGCTATTATCAGCTTATTATTGGAAGAGGTCTTCAACCTCAGCATACCCTTTACTCCTACACACGATCGGTTTTTGGGATCAAGAGTTTGCTATCAAAAAAATATGAAATCGCATGTTGGTTCCATTTCCACTAATGAATTCACGATACATGGAATTCTCACGTAACCACACGTGAGAATTACTTTTAATTATTGAATACGCCTGTCTGCCGTTTCTGCTCAATAATTCTATAATTGACGTAGCCGCGTAGGTAAATATTTCCCAAGTATGGCGACGGGTCTAGCCCGTTTTCCCGCGCAACCTAACTCGTTCCCACCATTACGAGTTGCGTAGGAACTTACGCCAAACAAATAGTAGACATTATGTAGGTGCGGTTTTATTTAGTATCCACATAGAAATAATAGAAAACAGCACAATTTACATGACTATGAATACTCGACAGCTTAAACGCTTTTCTTCGATATTATTATGAAAGCAGACTATTCATGCAATATGGTTGCCTTACTCCTATCTCATAAATAAAGTTGGCGCCGGTCATATTATCCAATGTGTGTTGTAAAGTAAGGTTTGTTTTGTTGAATTTTATGACCTGATATGCATTGATGACATTGTCTTGACACCTGATGGAGACGGGCTAGCGCCATATGTGCATTAAATGCATCTCTTATACCAAGAAGTTTGCATTGGCAGTCTAAACAAAGTTAAAATGGCTCATGTGCTTAGTTGCCCATAATTTTAATAGCAGTTGTGTCCAAAACAGAACACAGCATTTCTGCAATAGAAGTCAATCTGTCAAGCCTTTTCCCAACATCGAGCGACTACCTATCAGACCTCCACAACCTAGTACCTACTGGGTAACAGGATACCTCTTGGTTGGTAAGACTGGTTGTCAGTCTTTTGGACTCCTGAAAACTACTGTTAAAGATCTTCTAATGACAGCCGGGACTAACGGCCTATCGTGCTTTCCAAAGCGCAGAGGGGTCTCAATATGTAATGAATGGTCACCCATCCACGGACTGACCGCGGCAAGCGAAGTTTAACCTTCGTTCGAACCCTGCGGCTATTATTATTTAGCCACGAGTCCCTCGAGAAATAGGAGTGTTAGAACTTTATGAAGGAACCCCCCCGACGAGTCCTTTCATAGAACGGCGGTCATTCTTTTCCTGGTTTTACATACAGGATGACTAATTAACTAATGAACTAATGATCCTCTCGATGTCTTATGAAATAATCTAACGGCCCATGACGCAGACGTATTGTGTGTGACATAATGCTGACGTTCTGTCTCTTTGCCAACAGGAGGTGACGGATGATAGCGACGGCTGTGGCGCGAAGTTTTCTGTGCTTATCGTGTCTGATAAGTTCCAGGGGAAACCGCTGCTTGCCAGGCATAGGTGAGTCCCAAATGTTATCTAAAACCTATGAGAACATTTTAACGTAAGGTTTACCTGTAAACAAATCGTGTCCCAAAAACATTGTATTGTGAGCTGCCAAAACCCACACGTCGAGTATTTGACCTATTGTTTCAATTACCTATGGATTGCAAATGCAGATTTTTTATGGTGTTGAGGAAACTGCTTAGAATATCATGTGAGACTGCTCTTTAAAGCTTTGCAATATTTAGAAACAACCCCGTCAGTGAAACGTTTCAGTTGTAAGTGTTTAGTATTTGAGTGGGAGTAAGCACGTGTTTCTCCGATTTATTGTCGTAATGATCAATTATACTGGTAATTTATTGATTAATCAATAGATTTTGCGCTGGATCTAGATATCCTTTAACTATTGTTTTTCGCGTCCAGAACCTCCAACTCGACATCGTCAACAAAACATTTAAATTAATCATTTCTAGGAACATAATTCGAGTCTCAGGCTAGTCCAGTGGACACCCATAAATATAACACAGATAACAAATATAAGCGAAAGTCACGTGTAGGCGATAATTGACCCTATAAAATATCAGCAAATCATTAATAAAACAATCACTCTGAGTAGCACAGACCATGAACGCAAATTAGAATCCAATGGCGGTGCACTGATTGTAACACCAACACCGGGATCAAATCATTCAGTGATTCATTTGTTCCCTTTTGAACTAAGCTCCGAAGCTACGTATAAACAGTAATTCGTATCGGAAATTTTGACTCTTGTACTTATCTGGTTCAAAATTAGAAAACAGTATGTATCTAGTTAAACTACGTTGGTAGATTGGCACCCGTAGTCGAAGCGGTTAAAAATAGTAATTGGAAATCTATTTCCCCAGGTCAAGTCATAAAAGGGTAAGGCTCAAAATTTTAGCGCAGTCGCACAATGGAAAATACAACGGAAAGTGTCACAAACGAAAATACGTTGCACAACGGAATTTGTAAAGCATAGTGCACATGGATTGTAAAATATATAAGTTAATTAATAGTTACTATTAATATCTCAATAATAATAATTAATTATGTATACTTCCCTACTTCTACTTGAACTTCGAAATATGTAGTGAGAAAAATCAATCCATAGCCATAAAATAGTTTTGCACACAATATCGTGTGATATTATAGGTATCAAATGAAAGGGCTCGTTGTGATGGTCTCAAATATTTTTTATTTTATAATTATAAAATTGTAGAATTAACGAAAATGAACGAAGTTTGACCATGTCCACGCATTACCGGCTCTGTATCGCCCCCTATTAGATTCAAGAACTGTCACATACGACATATACTATTACTATATGTCGTATGTGACAGTTTTTTGCGATACCTTCGACACCTTTCCGCCGCAAACAAAGGCATCTGAAAAAAATAATAATTAAGTACTAAGCAATTCAAATCAATACATAGGTATGCAAGTACATAGGTACTTTATCATGCTTTCATAAATATAGTAAAAAGTTGATGGGTACACAGCTTTACAATTTCCGTTGTGACACGTCGCACAATTTTGTGTCATTCGTCGCACAACGGATCAAAAATTCTACATAACCTATCATAAAAAAAATCGTTATTCATTAAATGTACAGTACAACTAATAGTAAGCGTTATATTTTATTAAATAAGTAAGTAATAGATACAATTAAATATCACAAATCAAAAAAGTCATTACAATTTCGAAAATATAATAAAGTAAACTTACAATTTCTTAACGTCACACAACACGTTCCGTCACGATTTTCCGTCTGACATAAAAACAAAATGGCAGAAACGCGCTGAAGTTAGTCGGATATCATGGATTTGTGTTGCCACTCCAAAATAAATTGATGATCATGGTAGATTGTCAATTAATCCCAAAATATCGCGTCGCACAACTGAAGTGTCACACTGGATTAAAATTTAGGACATTTTTAAATTACTTGATATAATCAAAACGCTTTGATAAATATTGAAATTATTTTACTATGAACTATACAAATAATATTCTGAAGCCCATAAAGTATACGAACTGAGAAAAACCATGTGTTTCCTAAATATATTGAATGGACTTTGAGAAGTGTACGTACACGGACATCAACAAATTGTATGGAAGACAAACATGGACCTTTTTATTTTCAAGTATTAAATAGGTATATAATTGGAATATTTAAACGAAAAAAATTAGACATGATGACAAAATAGTCATCTTTCTTGCAATATTATTATAAACAAGTATTTATTATTTTTGATATTTTATTTCTACTCTTTAAATTCTGGGACAACACATTTTTAGAGAGTGCGCGTAAAATTTGAGCCTTACCCAAAAGCGTTACACTAGGTCGGCTAGATTAGCCCGCACATTATTTTGTATTGTTTTAAGACAACGATCAATCAATAGTTTTTCTTACTTGTATTAGGACAACTGCTCATCCTTTTGATACATTTCCTAATCTCCTTTTGCGATTCTTGCGAAAGCTTTGTTCACTTTGCTCGTTAATCTCACTATCTATCCAACTATACGCTGTCTATCTAACTAAATACTTTGTAATATCAAAATAACAGCTTTTTACTAAATGCATAATAAGAAAGTATATACGGTATACGTTTCAAATACACAAATTTTTATATTATTTGCTTTTTTGTCTGTCTGTTTGTTCTGACTAATCTCCGAAACGGCTGGACTATTTTAACGGGAATTTCACTTGCAGATCCCGCAGGATCCCGTTAACGAATGTTATAACGAGTATCTTATGCTACTTTTATTTTAAAAAAATAATTAGGGATCCGCGCAAAAAAGTTAAAACACATGAAATTCAATTTGTTTTATGATGTGCATGCGAACGAATTCGCGGGCACAGCCAGTTCAGTAATATGCACAAATGAAAAAAAAAGTGAAAGTTGCAATTTGTTTATCGCCATTTACCTATATCGTAAATTGGCGTGGGCATGGAAAAGACAAAAACCATTATCAATATTTTCGTTGGACAAGGTACCTACAATAAACTCGATTATAAGTTATAAACTTATAACACACTGGTATTGCTAAGTATACCACTTTACAACCCGTCTACGTGTCCCAAGTCATATACAATCAAACAATATCGCATAATAGTAGCATTGTTACCGATATTGAGTCGTAATGAGACCATGAGAAGGTCATTGTGCGTTAGACGTGCGTGCAAAAATTGCAATAAAAACCGTGGCTGAGTGCCAGGACAGTTGACAAAATAGATACAATGTATGCATGTGTGATGGCAACGGTTTAAACGCAATCGTAGTCGTAGTACAGTTAAATGCATCGGCTTTTGTTAGATTGCTGACTGCGCAAAACCACGGCGAAATTATAAAAAGACGAGATTTTGGAGAGTGAAGATTATTACGATATAGATCTGAGAGGCATATTCGCACAGAAAAAGAAAAGCTTTAAAAAAGAGAAAAATAATTAAAGGCAAAAAACCTGAGCTTGTCAGTCTGGTAACAGCATTTTCATAATGGTAATGGATCATTTACCCCGTCGAAATAATAAAACTAAAATATTTCCTGTTCTGTATGTAAATCAGTATCGATTCAGTCATAACCATTTCCTCTTAGCTAATACTACTCTAAACCTCTTGAGGAAAACCAGCGCAAAAATCCAAAGATAATCTTGCTAAATATAAATTCAAAGGGAATACAAATTAGGACCTATCTTAGACGTCATCGGACACTGTGCACTTTTAGACAAAGAACTCGACATAAAAATTCAGAGCACTCTTTTTAACATTCAAATAAGTGAGAACTAACAATACGTAACCCCTGACTGACGACGCTTGTAACTGAAACTGCACACAAAAATACTAAGGGTTGAAAAGTCAATGAATACGGAAAAACCATTCATAAAAATCTAACACCCGAACGATAAGATGATAAAGCCGTTTTGTATTCAGCAAGATTAGTATCTCCAACTAACACGTTCAAACGTCCCCATTGGAATAACAATCGATCCATTATACTTATTATAGTATAATAATTCGCTCCACAGATTGGTGAACGCAGTGCTTCAAGAAGAACTGAAGAGCATACACGCATTCACGCAAAAGACACTAACGGTAGAACAGTGGAACGCGCAGAAGTCTTGAAATGTAACTTGGAAATAATAATGAAGTAGCACAAAATATATGTTGTTTTTATTGGTTCCTTGCGTGTAAAGACTGTTATTAAAAATGTTGAACGGAATAGATAACTTATACACAGTAAGTGTGTCTGCTCCCGGTAAAGTGATCCTGCATGGGGAGCATTCGGTTGTGTACGGGAAGACTGCGGTGGCTGTCAGTCTGGGACTCAGGAGCTCGATTGTTATTAAGGTACTTAATCATTTTATATTTTTTTATTTATTTTTAATTTTGGTATTGTGTTTTGTGTTGAATTTTTGGCTTTCTTTGTTTTACTGTTAGTAGGTATATTATTTTTGCTCTTTCGTTTCTTAGTTGGATTTGTACAGCATGCGTACATTTTGGCTTTGCTATAGGTTTTTTTAACCTGTATATTTAATTCGAAAAGTTATATTTTTTGGTAGGCCACTATATTTATATTTTTGAAAAAAGATTCCATCTTATTACTTAGCTATATATTCATAAGTTTTAGTCAGAGTAAAAAATACATACAGGGTGTGGCGTAAGTAGTGGTCCACCGTTAGGAATTCGATATACCAGATAATTTACTATAACATACTACAATTTTAACCATTTTAGTAGTAATTTTTTTATACAAAAATCCCTCTTGAATTTGCATGATTATGTGAAAAATTATGGTTAAAACAGAGAAGAACTAACTTTTTCTTCAAAAGCTCTAAATTTACATAAAAACCATAATTTTACACGACAGCTCTAGTATTTCAGCAGTAAATAGCAGAAATCAAAATGAAAATATAATGGTTTTTGTTGAAACTACAACCAAATTTGTAACAAAAGGTAGAAATGTCATAAATAAAAAACAAAAAATATATATTTTTGGAACCATTGGGTAAAAATGGTTAAAATTGTAATATGTTATAGTAAATTGTCTGGTATATCAAATCCTTAACGGTAGACCACTACTTACGCCACACCCTGTATATTATATTTACCAGTGAAGATTTAAAGGAAGTTTCAAACATTTCCGAAAACCTGGTAGACTAACATCCGCTTGTGTGTAAGTACTACGATTACTGGACGTGCGTAAGGTGTCCCTATAAGGCGTCTAAATATGACCAATGTATTGGCTCATATAGCCGTTAGATGCATAGCCTACATCGTTACTTAGAAAGCTAACTTTGGCAATACCTAGTTGAGTTAGTGACTGTGTTTAGGGAGGTAGAAATTTTATATTGATACGTCAGGGAGGTGTATAAATAAATTTAGTAAAACCGTATTCGTTTTTAATAAGTAATTATTAATTGATAGAAACAGTAACTGAAGACAAAGTTATGAAATACACAGTACACCATTTTTGGTGCTTCTACTTCTATATATGAAACATTTTCGAAAATCATAATATTATTTCCAAAATTATAAAAAAAAACATGAAATATTTGACTAGTCAACAGAAAGAGCCTACTGTTTAATATATAGGGTTTGCTAAAGCCCCAAAGAATAAACATAATATACCAGTAGGTACAGGTACCTAATTTCCTTATTTTATTTTAAACCTAACTTATTCAGTTATATATTATATAATAGCTTCGTCAACAATGAATTTAATAGCCATAGTATATTTAATAACTTCAGAAGCTATTTACTTAACGTAAACAATTCATTTTGTATAAATATATAATAAAATAAGGGATTAAGTCAAATAAATTGATGGTCATTTTACTAAATGTCCCTATTAATGTTAAAATATGAAGATGGACGGTAGTAAATAACCAGAGGAATTATGTGTTATGAATAATGTAAAATATTACAAAAATGATGTCCCATTATGACTTGAATAGACATAATAGATATATATTTTTACGAGGATAAATCTCTTTGAACTGCAATATTTTATGCTCTTTATAAGAAACGTGACATATATAGGAAATACATAAAAGTATTTCTATGACAGATGTACATTATCGATCATAATGTAAATGAAAGCCACAAAGCCACCAATTGATATTTAAAACCCAATTTAAATATCATCACAGCTTTGTAAGATTAACACGCGATTTTCCTCCTTTACAGGAAGTAAACTATCACGTTGAACCGACGATACGGATCCACTTACCATGCGTCGGTTTAGAAGAAACCCTACCGCTGGAACCCACAGTCAAAAGCCTCTTTCATCCGAAGCTGGCACCAGGCATCACAGGCAAATTCTCCTGGAGATTGCCAGACAAACTGGACCACGACAACCATCTGCGAAGAGTTGACGAGTTCCTACACCTCATCAAGCCAAACTTCGACGCATTACAAAACAACCAGAAGAATTCCTTACGCAGTTTCCTATACGTTTATTCCGGAATATTTGGAAGTACCAATCTTCCTGTCAGATCGTTGGAGATCTCACTAGGATCTGAACTAACTATTGGAGCAGGAACCGGCAGTTCGGCGTCTTTCGCCGTGTGTTTAGCGGGTGCTCTGATCCAGCTCCTCAAATTGAAGAGTTCGACGTCATTTGACGCGTTCTACGATCAGACCAGTGAAGATTTTAGTATGACTGAGAGAGAGATTATATCGGAATGGGCGTTTAACTGCGAGAGGATAATGCACGGGTCTCCATCAGGTGAGTTATTCTTAACACATTTACCTACCTAACCTCCATTAATCTTTGATTTTTTTTCCTGTTTAACATAATTTCTCTAAAATAGTATAAAAGACAATAATCCAAGCTTTAGCCTTAGTAGTAATGGCGACGTCCATCGACGTTTTATAAATACCATCAACCATTTGTAACAAAAACTGTTCGATTAGCTCGGAAACCATACTAGAAGATACAATTTTAGCCTGCATTAACCTTAGGCGACCTCAATTCTATGTATATCGAACCTTCAATTTGAAAGCTTCCATGTTTCGATTTGCATATACTATAGTATTTCTGTAGTAAAACGTATATTAAGCTGTCTAAATCCAAATGTGTTAATCGTTTAGTCTGGTAAATAAAACTTCGAAATCATTGGTAAATCTTTCATCTCCAATGCTTTGGTTTCTCTGGCAGCGTCGATATTATATTAGTATATTCTTCAGTTTAAACAAAGTTGTTAATGACGTCAGAGGGGCTATCTGGAACTATCTGAATTCTATTAATTACTACAAAGTATTCTAGGTTCCAGCCTCGAATACTTTGTAGTATTTGCTAGAATTCATTTGCTCGATTTCCTTTACACATTAAAATGAAGAGATATTAGGTACTTAGGTATAGTTTTGAAAAGTTCAAGGGTCGATTTTGTCTCGTTGACAAGGTTTTTAAAGCTGTTTAATTTGGAAAAAACTTATCGTGTTTCTTTCGAAATATTTTTAATTTAATTTTTTATCATCATTAATCTGTACCCTATTACCATTAATTAAATCGAGATCATGCTGAAATAGTGTGCAAATCACACGAGCTTATGTTTTAATTGAATTTCAAATGGTACAGACCATTTTTTGTCTCAGAATGGTTCACGTTTCCCAACACTAAATTACCCTGTCATATAAAATTTCGTAATCGAGGTTCTACTCTTTCTGTGCTTAAACTTCGTTTAAAATTTGGCTTATCGAAGACGCGCTCATTTCTCTGCACACCAAAGGACTATATACTTTCCTGCAGAGGTTTTAAGTCCAAGAGTCATTACATCCTAGTTTTAGCTGCTATGAAATCACTGACCTCGATTTTTCCGAAGATGTATCGAGCAAGGTCTCAACTGCCCAAAATATGAATTCGTAAGTAGAATTGCCGATGTATTGGCGAATTATATAATACCAAATTGCTAGTACTTTTATTGTTTGATGTACGAGAACCTTGACCGCTTGAGATTTAGCTTGGCCATATATCAGAGATTAGGGGCCATACACTTCTTCTACATTGACCTCAAAAATGATGTTAAGTTATTTGAGCTCGTTGAGACGATAAATGCCAAGTCTACTGAATTTTAAATTACCAATTTTCTTTCCTTATCTGTTTTCTTAAACGTTGTAAAGTTTAATCAATTGAAGAGTTTGTTTTTTTTTTTGTTTGAACGCGCTAATATCTGGAACTACCAGTCGTATTTGAAAAAAGAGTCTTTTTGCATTTGATAGCTCAATTCTTGAGGACGGTTATAGGCTTTTTAACATCACGCTACACCTCTTAAGAGCCCAGCAAAAAGAAAAAAAAAGTCAAGAACGCTAAGCAAAAATGAAGTAATAGGGCGAGCGGGTGTTGTTATATAATTGGCTTATATCCCAATATTTGGATGAGGTGTTGATTGAATGCTATTGTGGGAGGACATCTTAAGGATCTTTCTCCTCCGATCAGTTCAATGTTTTTCTCTAAAGATTTATAATTCTATACACGCGAAACTTTGCTATTCGTATATTTTCACTGACTGATATCAACAGTCAAACGTATGAAACATTTCGAGTCAACAAACAATCAAAACTTTCCTCTACAAATATTCCTGTTTGTAACGGTGTCTTTGCCCTCAAGCCCCAATTGAAAGCCTCGTGTTTACCATCCACAGATCAACTATATCTATTCATTATAGTTAAGTGGGGCAAGTTCGCGGCTTGGACATCATCATATCCCTCCGTACGGTGTCGATAGAAAGCGACACAGACCTTGACATACTTCGGGACCACGGACCAATATGTGGTTATAGAACACACTCACGAATATTTGAGAAGGCTATTAAATCCAAAACATGAAAACGAAACTCGCACGAGGGTTAGACTAGACTCGCTATACGGTTAAATCTAAATAAATTATAATGAAGGATTTGTCGTGCTCGCTGTGCAATAACACCTGCACTATCCATAGTGCAGGTGTTATTGCACAGCGACGCTCTGGGTGGAGCGGGAGGGAGTGTCAGACTCTTACTGACTAAACCCACACGTGTTCCTTCCTTTTAGCCCTTTATGTTTCGGGACAGTGGTAAACCTTTCGGACAATCCCGCTGACCTGGCAGTTTGAAGGAGCCTTAAGAAGAATTAAATTTATTGCCTAAACAATTAGTACTAACCAGTAATGACATGCAAACTTAATATGACCCCATGATGATGATGATGATGATGGGACTCCCTTTTCCGCACTTAGACTCGCATTCGGTCCGTTGTGCGTGGGGATTCTGGCTAACCGAGCCAGCCTAGCTCCGCCCAAAAGCACAGAAGCTTCCTGGGAGCTTCACAGGCTTCGCGGAGCGACCTCATTGTTCCGAGGATTTCTGCACGTTGAGAAGCCACGGCCTCGCAATCCAGGATGACGTGGGCGGCTGATTCCTCGGCATCAAGGCAGCCCCTGCAGAGGAGGCTGTCCGTGGCGCCTATGTTGAAAAGATGTTTGTTAAGGAGGTTATGGCCCGTAATTGTGCTTATTATTATTCTAAGGTTATTTCTACTCAGGCTGAGAAGTTTTTTGGTTAATCGCGGGTGTATCATTGGTAATGCCAATTTTGACTGTCTACAGTCTGTTGCCCGTGATATGACCCAATTAGGAAGGTCGTTTACAACCTCATTCGACTAAGATGGTGAATCTATTCCTCAAACCAGTTCATTAGTATAATTAGGAGTATCAATCAGAATTACATCACGCATGGTGTTTTAATCAAATTAACGAGATTTACATCACCTCAGCCTAAGCATTCAGGGATCACAGGCGTGATGTTATGTCTTAATTTCTGATTCAGTGGCCAAAACAAGGATTTCCCCAAAACTCATTTTTGGCAAACATTCGTTCGGATTCGGAGAACTTAGTTAAACGTTTGGACTTGTAAATAAGTGTATGTGAATTAATTTAATTATTGTTTTATTCGTGAATGTTTTCCATCTTTTAATAGTTATTCAGCTAGTTGGGGTGTAGACAAATCTAACAAATCAAAGATCATGAAAATCGGTCCAGCCGTTCTTGGGTTATAAATGGAGTAACTAACCCGACTTTGTTTTATTTATATAGATAGGTAGATAGATTATGTCGGATTTTGAGAAATGGTACATGAATTTTTTTTAAGCTGATTATGTAAACGGATTTTGTTGCGAGCCATTCAAACTCAAAGCATTTATTTTAATTAAACCGTTAACAGACACTTTTGAATTGTTAAGAAGTCGGTCAGTCAGAAAATATGAAGCTAGTAGCCCATTCCAAAGCGTAGGTACCTATGGAGAAGACCGGGCAAGAAACTCCATGGACACTCTTTTAAATTATATTTTTATAAAAATATTGGGGAAATCCATCATTAATGTTGAACTTATAATTATAAGTGAGAACGATGTAAAAAAGACGTACACGTTAAAACCGTCCAGCGTATAGCAAATAGAAACAAAACAACAATTCAAAAATAAAATAATTAAAAATAAGCTGAGAAAGCTAAGTGATGACCAGCCCCAACTGACGGTGCCCATTGAAATGTATGTTGGCTTAAATTAAGCTAGATGTTTTGAAAAAATAATCGGTTCATCATGAAAATGAATTAATTTAAAAGTGTGAAAAAAATAATTTACGTTTTTATACATCGTTCGTTCATAATTTGATATGTATAGCACGGCGGCATGACAAACTTCAAACATTAGCATTACACATTATAAATATTGACTTGAAATACTTTAAATAATTATAATTAAAACACAACCAATATATAATGACACCGAATCCCTTTTTAATTATTATGTTAGTTAGTATAATTCCCACATTTTAATATTTAAACAAATATATCGTGGTTTTACTATATACGTCATCATAACGTGCATATATTGATTTATAAAATATTGTTAAACCCTGTATTGAATACATAATGCATCTTTTAACATGAATATGTTAATTAAGATGTTTTAATATTGTCTGACAAATTACTTGAGTAGTAAGTGTGTATAGCCGTCATAGGTAATTAAATACAATGAATTGGATGATACATATCTATCCCATCTTCAAATCCTTGCTTAGAATTTGATGTTATTTCCACTTAAACAAATATCAACTTTATGTAAGTTTATATTAGGTTTAATTTAGAATGACTAATACTATTTCAAAAGTTATAAAATTGTAGCGCAAGCTGAACGCTATAGTTATTTGTCCATAAACATATTTATTTACATTTTTGGAAACTAAATTGCAGGATACCTTATCCTGACCGACCATGTTGTTCGCTAAAACATCCGATATGTTTTCACGGGACTACCTCATAGGGAAAAATCTGCTCCTCGGGCTTTCCGTTTGTATATTAGGTTTTAAAATATTTGTTTTACTTACAACCAATATTTCAACACGTTCAAACCAGTATGACGTACTTAGTGATCTTCCGATTTGCTTACCCACACGGCACACCGCTGCCATATGTACTGCGTAGTTGAACGCGTGTACGCAAAAAAAAAACCAGATGTTTCGTAAATTTCCCACACTTTCAGATTTGTTTTGATATTGAGTTTTTTCCGTGATAAGTGTCCGAAATGAAGTTAGACTCTACTGTTAGCTCCGGAAATTGTATGGGTGTCCCACCCACATGACTATCAGGACGTAACGAAATGAACATGCTAGGTGACCCATAAACACCAAACTCTTGGCTTAGCGTGACCATAATGACATTCTGTCATGATTTTCTAGAGCAGTTTTAGTTACTAGCAACGCAAATAATTACAATTTCATCTAAAAGAACAGGTTATTCTTTATTAGTAGACTCGTTAAACAGATAAGTTTATCGTTCACTAGCTGCGCCCCGCGGTTTCGCCCGCATAAGTCTTGAACCTGTGGGAATATCTGGATAAAAGGTATCATAAGTCCTAATCAATGTCATGGTCTACCCATGTGTCAAATTTCATCGAAATCTGTTCAGCCGTTTTAGCGTCAAAGCGTAAAATCTTTTCTTTTTATTATATTAGTTTAGATTTACAATGACATCATATACTAATTCAACCTTTTTTACACCCACAGGCATAGACAACGCCACCTGCACCTTCGGCTCTCTGGTCTCCTTCAAAAAGGGCAGCAAGCCTCGTCACTTAGACATAAAGATGGACCTACGAGTCCTGTTGGTGGACTCTCGCGTCTCCAGGGAGACCAGAGCCCTGGTGGTGAAGGTCGCCGCCTTGAGGCAGAGGAACACCGCCGCAGTGGATCATATCATGGATGCATGTGATCATGTTGCTCATACAGCCACGCAGGTGGGTTTCATCGTATTTTATTTGACTTAGTTATATTTGATTAGCTATAGATAAAAGTTGTTTGCTGTATGATCACAGAATACAAGCAAGTTGGAATAAGGCAAAAAATCGGCACTTTTTGAAGGTAAAAAGTACATATGACCATAATTCAGGCGAAACACGTCCACTAATGAACATAGGCCTCTAAACATCGCCACAGCGACGAGTCCTAGGCTTCCCTTTGGAAGCCCGAAAATGTTCTTAACTAACTTTTTAGACCTTTGTATCCTGCTTATGCGTATGAAGTTTCATTAAAATCGGTTCATTCATTTCGAAAAATATGAGCTTGAAAGTTTGTATGAAATGCCGTACTGAGTAAACGCTCTTAATAGTAAGCAAGTGTCCAAACGTCTATTTGTATTAGTCAATATGACGGCGCGTAATTCGCCAATAAATTTATACCTAAAGTTGAGTAGTATACACACTAGAGCATTTTCTCGAGCATTTCCACGTAATGTAATGTTTTAACAAATGGTACAATACAGGCAAAAGCTCAGTTTCCAAAAGCATTTCCATGTAATGTAACGTCTCTGCGAATGCTCGACGCTGCGTTCGACGCAATGCTCACGGCGAGTGAGCATTTTTATTACCTGTTACATTTCTTTCTACCTTGCGTTCATTTTTGAAATGTCGGACCTACATGTACCGCTCGTGCTTTTACTTGATAAAATGGTACACCCATACGCTCGTTGGGTTTTAAAATCAGGTCGTAATGTAACAAGACATCAAGTGTCGTGTTCGAAGTGCGGTTCGATAAAATTTAAAAACGGTGAATGCTGGATGTTCTGTTACAAGTAAATGCTCTAGTCTATACTCACCTTTTGTATTGCACTGACAGGTTGCTTACCTCGCAAACAACCCGTTCGCCTCAGTCAGATACCTACAACTTGCGTACTATCGTAAACATTGACACACTCTGGGCTAGTTTAATCCTAGGATCGGCTTCTTAGATTTTAACCCTCTTATAACTAATAAACGTTGTATAGTGTCTGTATAGTTACACAACGCTTTGTCTTCTTCTCTCGAAAGTCAAATTACAGTACCCGGCGATAAATATTGCACATCGACCTTTGGAAAGAGACAATCGGCTAATTTCGGCTTCGTAGAGCGTTATCTCTGTCGCACGAAATTCAAACAGTCCGGTATCTATTAGGAGGTGTTAAATCAACAATTATGATTTGCTTCTTTTTATAATTATTTTTATTCTTTGTATAAAATCGATAGGATCGAATAGGTCGATGTGCAATATTTATCGCCGGGTACTGTACTGACGACTGAAAGAGAGAAATCAGTGTGTAACTATTCATCTGATATAATACTTTTATTAGTAAGGCGGTAAAGTATTAAGTTTCTACGCATAGTAACGCATAGAACCTTATTTGTGCTACTTTATTGAACACTTGGTCTCTATCTCAGTGTCTTACTTGCCTGCATCGAATATATTTTACTACTAGCTTCCGCTCGCGGCTTCACCCGCGATATGTCGATGAAAACTATCCTATGTCCTTCCTCGGTATGCAATCCATCTGTCTGCCAAATTTTATCGAAATCCGTTCAGTGGTTTAGGCGTGAAAAGGTAATATACAGACAGCCATTTATAATATTAGTATGGATGGTTATCCATACACAGCCAGTGAGACCATTGGTGGCTCAGTGGTAACGGCCGCGACTCACGAGTTATAGGTCGTAGATTCAAACCCAGACAGGCGCTTTACTTTGTGTAAACTATTTTATCACCACTGCTCCCAAATCGGTGAAGAAAAACATATTAAGGAAACCGGCATGTTCTAGAACCAAAAATTCGAATACATGTGACATCTACCAACTCGCACCGGGCCCGCGTGGTGGATTACGGCTCACTCTGTCTGACAGACTGGCCTGTATATGTGTACCAGCAGTGGGAAAGTTATGGGCTAATTATGCTATACACAGCCATAACTGCATATGTGACTTCTGTAAATGATAACAAGGGCCCTTTCTCACTTAAGACACCAGTGGCGGTGCAACCATGATCGCACTGCCAAAAATGTATGGTTGTTTGCGCAACCGATCGGACGCCTGGTGAGATACCTACCATAAAGCTGTGTATATCTCGCTGGCAGTGCGACCATGGTTCACTATGGTGTCCTAGTGAGATATAAGTCTCGCGTCATCGCAAATTCGAAATCTAACTGCCCTTAATGTAACATACGTCTCTAACATGTACATGATTTTAATATTGTTTCTTTCTTCCATACAAGGTTTTGGAAAAACTTTCCAGTGGCAAGTGTGAAATTGATTCTGAAGCAGAATACCAGCATTTAGCAGTAAGTACCTTATCTCATCCTACATACTTCCACCATTACCTCCTTTAAAGTTAAGTAGCGTTCTGCGTTTACTCTTTAATACTCATTTAACTTCACAAAGAAATTTTCTCCTCGATTCAATGGCTTCTAATGGAAAAAATAATAAAAAAGTCATTTAACTCAATGAAACTTCTTCGTCACATCATCATCACAATCACACAAAATCGTGCTAAAGCAATGTATGGGAATTTTCCAACAACTGACATTTATGGG
Source organism: Luperina nickerlii (assembly GCA_963855955.1). NCBI lineage: Eukaryota > Metazoa > Arthropoda > Insecta > Lepidoptera > Noctuidae > Luperina > Luperina nickerlii. Next base: position 10,929,272 of record OY979682.1, read on the forward strand.
TCGACAGCAAGATGAATGATGGAAAGTGTTATAGCTATTTTTACAACCTGAACTAAGTGACGTCAGCTGCAATCAAACCTTAGTTGTGAAATAAAATGTACTATATGAATTAAGAATTTGAGATAATTTTCAAGTTATGGAACAACAAACAGAATGTTATACTAAATAAAGTTTAAATTACATTACAATGAAAAACTTATAAGGACCTTTTTGTTACAAATAGTTGTACAAAAATCAACTTAAAATACATTTTACTAAAGTAGATAACTGATTAAGTGGCGATGGAATGTAAATTATCTGAGGTTATGAACACTGCTATAAAATAGTTTTGTCGACGCATCTAAATCTACGTAGTCCGATGATGCACGCACGACACTATTTTATTACGTGATTTTTCTATATGATGCTAAATTTTCAATGCCTACATTTTGTATTTGTAACATTGCGTGCGTAAGCGCCTAGTACTAAAATAGCTGTGTTGTTGTTTTTAGATTATTACAAATCTATTGTTATTTTCCGCATCGCCTGTAAGGATTTCTCGTTAGTTTCTATACCTACTTGAATTTTAAATAAATATGAGATTCATCATTCGTCGTCCTTTTTCTCAAAAATGTACAAATCTGACACAATCATGATTCTTCTAATGGTTTAGAAAATTATCTTGATGTCTATTAGAAAGTTAGGCTTAATCATTGATTTTTTAGCGATATCAATCGCAAATTCAGTACATCCTTTGAAAAAAGCTATTGGCTTTATGATTTTTATCACATTAACATACATATTATACAGGGTGGTAGGGACATCGACGCGGAACCTGTTACCATGGATTCAGTACATAATTCTGATCCCCGCTGCGTAGAAATTTTTTCGTCGGCTATAAGACAACACTGTCATTAAGACAACACTGTCTGTCGTAGTGTATAAGTATTAACATAGATTATAAGCCACATTGTTACTAACATACTAGGATATAAGTACTAACATAGGATATTTGTTACTAACATCTTTTTATGTATTTTTTGCTTTTGTGTCAGTATGGATCTTTTGTTGTCCGTGAAATAAATAAATTATTATTATAAAAAAATAACTGTTTTATAGAAAAGTACCTATAAAACATCAATTTTTAGCATTACCTCAATCAATCAACTCAGCCTATTGCAGTCCACTGCTGGACATAGGCCTCTCACACTGCGCCACAACACCCTGTCCTCCGCATTCCGCATCCAGTCTACCCCAGCCACCTTCTTTAGGTCGTCCTTCCATCTAGCTGGGGGGCGTCCCACACTACGCATCCGATACGCGGTCTCCACTCCAGGACTCGTAACAATATCTACGCGGTCAAAATGTATGGAACAGTATTTTTAGGGTTCCGTACCACAAAAGGAAAAAAACGGAACTCTTATAGGATCACTCGAGTGTCTGTCCGTCCGTCTGTCACAGCATATTTGCTCCGAATTTAGATTCGGAGCAAATTCGATGTCGCAATTGGCTCGTAAACAAATAAATGAATTTTACGTAACGTAAATAAATGAATTTTGAATATGGGGTCATTTTTGGGGGCAAACAGAAAATTAAAAAAAAAACGTTTCGCAATCTGTACCGTGTGACATATCAAACATATGTCACACGGTACAGACATGACATATGAAAGGGCTTACTGTGAGAATCTCAAATATAATTTTTTCATAATTTTAAAGTAAATTGTGATAAAATTATTAAGAAAATAGACGAAAATTGACCATTATCCCCTCTTTATCTCAGAAACTACTGAGCCTAAAATTTTGAAAAAAAAATACCGAAAATAGTTCTATACCTATAATAGATTACAGAAAACCTATAAGAAGTCTGTGGTCTTAAAACAACATGGTAAATCTCTCAATATTGTTCGTACAAACATTTTCAGTTGGAATGTTTGTTTTGTTTTTAATTTTTTTTTGGCGCTGCCACCGACAACGCCGTGGAAGTGGCAAAGTTTTGGGAAAACAAGATTTATAAAAATACAGTCGTGCCAGCGACACGAAGAAGAAGAAGTTGGAATGTATGGGAAAACATGTTTTTCAACTACAATGTTAAGTTTGTTCTTGGGATAAATTCATTCCAAGGAACCCTTCATTGTGCGTGGTCCGATACGCACTTGACCGGTTTTTTTTACGATTAATAATAAAATTACGATTTCAACGCCGCCGCCTGCGTTCAGTTCACGTTGTGCGTCGATGTATGCCACCCTGTATATCTAATCCTCAATCGTGATCTTAAGCTACTTGTACACTATAAATAAAGCAATAGATCTACAAAATGACATCTATCAAGCATACACCCGATTATTGCCATAGCTAGACCGATCTCGTAGATTTTATTTCTAAACGGACTTCCCCTAGGTCAAGCACTTACGTTTAATTTCAATAAATATCTATTTTTTTAATTCTTTTCAGGAACTATGGGACATGAACCACTGCCTGCTGTCAGCTCTCGGCGTGTCGCACCCGGCGCTGGAGGTGATCCGAGCCGCCGCACGCGCTAAGGGACTCGCCTGCAAGCTCACCGGCGCCGGTGGGGGCGGGTAAGAAATACAACTTTATATCAACACTAATATTATTAATGCGAAAGTAAATTTGTCTGTCTGTTACCTTTTCACACCTTAACGCCTGAACGGATTTCGATGATATTTGGCACACGGATAGACCAGGACCTGGGCAGGATATTTTTTTATCCCGGTAGTATTTTTCCGGGCCTATTGAAGGTTAAGCTATGATTGCCGCGGTCGGTTCGTGGGTGACCATCCATTACACAACTCAATAAGTGGTGATCTGATAAGCCGTTGGCCCCGGCTGTCATTCGTGGATCTTTGACAGTCGTTACGGGTAGTTTGAAGCCCAAAAGTCTGACAACCAGACATGCCAACGGGTATCGTGTAAGGCTGTATACAGAAAGAAAGCTGGAAATTTATAAGCGCTTACCGGCGCTTGACAGCGCTGGTCCGTTCTACACAAAGGAAGCAGGTTGAAGCAGACCAAGCAAAATATGCCTTTAATTTTAAATGGCAGCGCCCAGCGCTGACCAGCGCGTGTTGAAGCTTGTCGGCACCGTTCAGTGCTTATCGGCGCGCGTTCATATATTTTCCTGGGCGGGTTACCAGCGCTGTCAAGCGCCGGTAAGCGCTTATAAGTTTCCAGCTTTCTTTCTGTATACAGCCTTACCCAGTAAATGGGGTGGGGCTTCCAGTCTGGAAGCTGACCCCAATATAGTTGGGAAAAGGATAGGCAGGTTGATTGAGTACGTTTCTAAGGGATCATTTCCGTGTGTGTAAGATCTAAGATGCGCAAGACCTGCATTTTCGAAAAAAGGTGGATTCACTGTAACATAGCAGTGCTACCACACTTGTTCATGTCGGCATAATTCGGCACAGCCGGGTTAATAAAAAAAGGGAACTTTACTCTTGTGTCTCTTGGTTTGACATCGAATAATCCGTCATAAATGCGTCAATCCAAGTTGAATGAAACTCGCCAAGTCATTCAACCAGTTTCACACAAAACTCGAATTCTTTATATGTAAAGAAGTTAAACACGGATATAAAAATCCATGTTTGATTTAAAATCATTTATTTTGTGAATATTATGAGATTTATGATTTTCTCAGACTTGAGACTTGTTATTTATTGAGCATTGTTTCATCAAGGATTTCATAATACTTTAACGAAAACCATGAAGTGACTCGAATGTTCGAACTGATGAATTTGTAATGTTTTTATAATAATGAATTATACTAAAAGGTTCATGTTCGCATGTCTCAATTTCGTAAATTATTTGCAAAACCTAATTAAAGGTGGTCGTTATGCTGCCTTCACTTTTATAATAACACCTATCTATTCAATTAATCTAGGATATTTAACTGAAATATAATAGCAACCAGCTGTTGCCCGTGACTCCGTTCGAAAACAAACATTAACTTTTCATTGCAGGAGTTTCGAAAAATCTCAATAATTGATCATTAGTCGTCTAGACTGTACTTTAATAAAAAATAATCCATAACCTGCAATAAATAAAAATAATAATAAAACTTTATTGCATAAAAGGTGTTGCAGTAAATACATTAAAAACAGTTGCACTACAATTGAACACTGGTATACAACAAAAATGGTTGGGGTACTGTCCTCTTAGATAGGCTACATAATAGCCTGTAGTAAAGAGAAACAGTGCCGTATCCCTCTAGAATGGAGAAATCAATTGCTTAGTGTTAAAAATAAAAAAAAATAATGATATTAGTTTTAATAACATAAAACAAACAAATATGGAATATGCCTGAAAGTATTAAAGTCTATATCAGATATGGGTAAGTGTGCTGTGTGTGTGTGTGTGTGTTTTCAACACGAACCGAGGGTTGTCCTTGGGTGCACTTGCATAGTGCATACAAGGACAATCGCCGGTTTGTGCTTAATTTCCTTTACAGAGTTTAACGGGCCTCTGCTAGTTGGCTTCGGCCCCTCGTATGCCTACCCGTAGGCATACGAGGTAGGTAGTCCCGAGATATTTGAAAAGCTTATTATTATAATGCCCCTTTATTAGGCAGTACTTTACCAATTGTTTAATACTTATAGATGTTTTAATTTATAAAATCTTTGTTACAGATACGCAATGGTATTAATCCCGCCGACGACGCCTCGCAACATAGTCGACTCCCTCTGCGGTGAGCTCTTGGAAAATGGCTTCCGAGTCAAAGAGACGCGCCTCGGCGGCTCTGGCGTCTCGATAGAGATGTGACATCGCGTGCCCGGCAAACGCCCGCGCATTGCATAGCCACGGTCACACTCGTTATGCTACATTATTTAAAAATACAAACAAGGGTCGCACGACAGTCGCGCGATTTTTCAACGATTCTCGTGCGACACTTGCTTTGCTTATGGCAGCGATTAATTGAGTCTTAGTGTTAAGTAAGCCAGTTGTATAATCAAGTTATTGCTTGTTATAACAACTTATGGACTATCCATAGGGAAGGGAAGGGATTCGGTTTGCGTCATGTACCTGGGTACGTTTAGAATCTTTGTAGTCACTACAACTACAGTATTATTTGCAGGAGTAGGTCGGGAAGAGGGTTATAGTGTTCCAATGTGCAATGATTGTGTGACTGATGTATTCCTCATGAAGTAATCTCTTTTGTAGGTTCAAGGGAAAAGAGAAACTATCGCTTGAATCAATGAAATCGGCTATTCTAGTATAGCCTTTATAGAATTAATATTTAATTCAACACTGCGAGTTTACAAACTCAAATGAGAATGAATTGAAATACTGGATGTGTGTACGATATGTGTCTTTCCAGTTTATGATGGAAAGTACATATTATTATGACTAATATTGTCATTCAAAGGTCTGTGTAAACTATCATACATGATATTTTCTACCTCCAAAATCTTTTTTAGGGCTTGTGCACACTCATTTTTTTGTGTCGATATAGTTGTGCAACACTCAATTGCAGGATATTTTATGTAAAAAGAGGTAGATAGTTTAACTACGCAATATTCGATCTTCAAAAACGGGAGGACGGCATCATGTCGTAATTATCGGGAGCGAAAAAGAGATAGCATATGTTGCTTCCGTTGACGCCGGCGCAACATTTCATGTTTTGTTTTTATGTGAATGGTATCTCTCAGGTGGCTGCTAAACCGTACTTTCCTGTGGGTGCCGCAATTAAGGCCTCCAGCCAGAGCATACAATTTATAAACTACACGACTACACTGTAAGGGCACCGCCTGTGGAGTACAGACCTCGGCTTAGGGCGTCGCTGGGGATTCTGTAAAAATCTCACCGTGAAAACTTAGGTGAAGTGAGTTTGTTTTTGCTAAGAATTTACACTATTGACAGCTCATTTCACCTAAGTTTTCACGGTGAGATTTTTACAGAATAGCACCGCTGGTTAGATCGGATTAACGTGCTACGTGTTAAGCGCGTATAACCTGTCTACCTACTTCTTTTTACTTATAATATCATTGATTGCGAGGATTTGAGTATGAGGAATATGAGGTATGGTAAGGGTGAATATTTTTGCATATTTAGGCAACTGTGGCGCAACTGTCTGGCTCCAAAAAAGGTTTGCATAAGCCCTTAACATTTTGCATTTGAACTTATTACAAGTTTCAAGAGAATGTAAATGTCTTATTGACTCTAAAATATTGTTATGTTATATCTATCGACAGGTTGTATTTATATAATATTTAGGTACTCAGTACAATACGTAATTATTTTTATAATACGTCAAAATTGTCACTGCCAAGACTTGAATTGTCATCGAAATATCTTTACCATTTGATTGTAATTTTGTTCATTTTTATTAAATTGGCCCGGTCATTATAAACTTCGGTAGGTACGGGGATTTTGTCCAATTAGGATTTTTTAATGAGAATGATTAACTCCTTTGTTTACATTAATGAAAAAGGATAATTATTATTTCAAATAATAAAATAGAGTTTTACATAAAATAAAACTTACCTATTATTTTTTCATCAATATCCGGAATCCATCTTGAGTCAAGCACCTGTCTTTCAGCCTGTTGTCAGGGTTTCCTTTGCCTCTCCGCTGGTGGCGCCCTCTATACTTACCGTTGGTACTATGTATTTTAAGCGCGCATCGGATGGCCTAATTTACCGTCATTATGGAACTCATGATGCACCAGGTAGACCTTACTTGGATTTCGGATATTGATGAAAAAATAATAGGTAAGTTTTATTTAATGTAAAACTCTATTATTTGTTTTGTATCAATATCCGGAATCCAATCAATCAATCAATCAATAATTTTATTTGCATAATATGGGTTTACAAAAGATCTTGAGTGATGTGTTATCACCTGGTGCGCTTAACCCAAAGACGCTATAATGTGTTTAAGGATGAAAAAAAAAATTGTGTTGATAAAAAAATGTATGATTATGTAATTGTATTACAATAATTAATCAAGTATGACATACAGCTTGCAGCAACATTAAATAACAAAATAAATAACCAATGAAAAATAATACACCTTAAATAAAAATAAATGGTAATCTTTCAATGAACAGAATCAAAATAATTAGATAAAGATGCAGAATGATTGGGAATATTCGAATCAATTTGCAATTCCCTTTGATAATATTTTTGGAAGGTATGAATCATTTTCCAGTTACATGTTGCAAGAATTTGATCAATCGGAAAATTTTGTGCTAAATTAAAAGAAGCGACTGCAGATCTTACCGATCCTGGAGTTGCATTAATACCACTAGCTTTTAACAGAGACTTCACCCACCCGCCAATAACAGTTCTAGAAGCAGGTTTTATATCCCCTTTAACTGTAATAAACATATTATTATGTTTTATATTTCCTCGACGGTTTAGAGTAATATGTAATAATTTTATTAACCATAAAATCAAATTTAAATTTTTATCAGGATGTTCCTTAAGCCTCCATCCAGACTGCATATGGGTATGGTTGTCTTGATAAGTACCTACATGAAATATATTATTTTCGTAAAAATTGTAAATACTCATGTATTGCAATAAAACTTTAGGTTTCCAAATAGGTGGTTTAGCAGATTTCTCTCGTGCGACAGAAATAGCTTTTAGTATCTCAGGGCTAGGTGCACTACTCGTAGAAGAATCACTATCAATATCTTTTACACTTGGTGTTGAAGAACGAACCCGTTTCCGCGATAATGAGTCGCCATTAACACTTTCTGACTCTTAAATTATTATTAGAATTTTCCCTATAGATTTCACGAATCTAAAACTGAAATAGTTTTACCAAACTTTAAGAATTAAACAGGTAGAACTTTTTCGCGAAGTTTAAATAACGCTAACAAATGAACGGCGCGAAAAACGACGCTATAATGACGGTAAATTGGGCCATCACCCGATGCGCGCTTAAAATACTTAGTACATAACGGTAAGTATAGAGGGCGCCACCAGCGGAGAGGCAAAGGAAACGCTGACAACAGGCTGAAAGACAGGTGCTTGACTCAAGATGGATTCCGGATATTGATACAAAACAAATAATAACATATAAAGATAACGACATTACTTATAATAAAAAATGTTCGGGATGTGGTTTGATTCACATAAGTTAGGTACATAAAAATATGAATCCAACGCATTTTCTCTAGTTCGTGGCAATTTTGACATCACGTCGAAATATTTCGGTTCCAATTATTATTAATTATTATTATAAATTATATTATTATATTTATTATAGAATAATAATTATATTATTAGTTTAATTCTCTATAGTACCCACCTTTTTTCTTCGCATAATTTATTATTACGGGTGTTTAATGTAGAACGTTTGTGGACTCAAACTGTCATTTTTATTATTATTTTATGTTTTGCTTTAATAATTTATAACAATGTTTTCTTTTCAAAATCCATTTTTTGTCATATTATATCTTAATAAAAATTTTTTTTTTTTGAATTTTTGATGCATAAAAATGGCTTTCTGAATCCACAAATTAAATCGATTTACATGTGAGTGGTCATTTCTGAATATAAATTGTCATATAAATGGTGTCCTTATTCTTATACTACATTATAATTAAATGAAGATGGAATACATATTTGTAAATAAAAATCGAATAATAATTTAATATCAAGTTTGTCGTTATTCATAAATGACATTAGAAATATAGAAAAAACTTAAAAGGTTCGCATATTTTTGTACAATCCCAGTATCGCGTGAAATAATTATTCTGTTGCTATTTAATTATGTTTTCTTTGAAAAAATGTCTGAAATTATTTTATTCACTGCAAGTGTTAACGCGTCTAAATTATAATTTACTCAGCGCCGGAAAACAGTATGACCTACTTACTTTTAAAATAATGCACACATCGCAATAAAAAAAGAGTATTTAAGTTTAAAATAGCTTCTATACAATGAGGGGCTTGTGGCTAAGTAATAATAGCTGCACGGGTCGATTGATCAGGTTAAGCTACGTTGGTCCGTGGATGGGTGACCATCTTCACATACCAAGACCCCTCCGTGCCTCGGAAAGCACGTTAAGCCGTTGGTCCCGGCTGTCATTCGTGGATCATTGACAGTCGTTACGGGTCGTCAGTAGCCCGAAAGTCTGACAACCTGTCTTACCAAAGGGTATCGTATTGCCCAGTAACTGGGCTGTGGAGGTCAGATAGGTAGTCATTCCATGTAAAATACTGGTATTCAGCTGCATCCGATTAGACTGGAAACCGACCCCAACATAGTTGGGAAAAGGCTAGGCAGATCCTGATGATAGCTTCTATATAATGTTAATATAAAAATATATCAGTGTATGCATGTGTGTCAATCGGGACTTAATTTAAACCGTATATCATACGCCTGTCTTCCATGAGACTGCTTATTTGTTATTATTCCAGTGTAATTGTGATAAAACATATATCTGATTAAATGTCTTCACTGACGCTTATACAACCTTTTTGGTGCGGGGCCAGTGTTGCTATCTGTAAAAAAGTCTCATTCTACCCGCGATTTTGACTGTGTTTAAATTGAGCGTAATTAGTATCTTGGAAAATTACTTGGCAACACTTGAGATAACTTTGTCTCACAATAGGACATTCCTAAAATATCGAAAGATTTTCTATCTTGGGTATTAGCGTTTCATAATAGTTATTATTATATTACATTAAGTAGGTATGTGTTTATATTTTCGCGCTCAATATTTTAGTGTTAATTGGTGCTGAATAAAATAATGAAAAATGTATTTTAGAAAAGTTGAGTAAATAAAAAGTTTAGTAATTTTGGAAACAGAATAAAATGTTTGAATATTATGCAATCTTTAATTTGTAACTGTAGCAACCACACATCAAATCCTATAACACACTTTCCCCTAATCCACGGTAAAAAAAACAAACTACAGTTCGTTCACAGTTGATTGATGATTTTCATTTCATTACACCTCTGATTTTGCATCACTGTCCAAATCGGTGATCTTTATTCTCATTCTAATTAAGTTGCTGTTAGGTTGCTGCCACGCCACTGACAAGTCTGTCAAAATCATTGTGATCTTTATTCTCATCACCATAAGGTTGCTGTTAGTTAGCTGCTGTCACAGGTAAAATAACTGAACGGGCTGTAAATACATAGTTTTTCATCTAAGGCCGCGTTCCAGCAGAAAACCGGAAGGCGCCCCCTGTCGGCGCGATCACGCGTTTCCGTCTACGGTCTAACGAACAAGTGACATATGAACGCGACGATCGCATTAGGTTACACATACAGATGCGTTCAGCATGAACGTTAATTCGTTAAATAAAAAGCAAGGCGTGTACTTAAAAGTGCATTTATTCATAATAAATTAACACATCTTTACAACTACAGTTGCATATCAACAAAGTGAGTTCTAAAACATACTATAAAGCCAGTGTCGCAAACTCATCAATTAATACTGCTAGACGAACTTAAACCTTGTCGTCATACAAATAAGACTTCATTCAGACTTAAATTATTTTACAATGGTGGAGCCACATTAATTCCAAACTAATATTTTATAGTTCAATCACAGTTCTAATCTCAGAGCATAATACTTAATTTACAACAATAAAAAATTGAAAAAGATAGGTGAATTGAACATTTTTTAAATAAATGGAAGACAAAGCAACTTTTGAAAAGAGGTTACTATTTACTTAAAATATGTAAACCTTCATAAGCCTCCATTTCCACGGGCGTAAAAATATCGCGGCAGGTTTTTTTGCGCACTGGATTTTCAACTCTGTGTTGAGCCAAAATCTAGTGCATAAAAAATCGCCGCGGGAGAAAGTCGCCCCTGCGTATCCGGGCTAAAAATAAACTTTGTCTTGGGATACAATGGAATGAATGATCAGAGATATTTTGAAAATAACAGTAAATAATCGAACATAAAGCGAGAAATACCTTTGACCTATAACCCCTGCATCTTCCACATGCTAATACAGCATTTAACCAAAACTTAATAAATAGTCGACTGGCCATCTATTAGTGTTGCTAGATAAAAACTAAAGGTACTGCAACTTTTCCTACGAACAATTCTATTTTATATGGACTTGGACAATCAATGAGCATCATGAAAACATCATTATAACGCGCGCTATTGGCGCGTGGCCTAAATCGGAACTAATATCGCCATGTTGGTTTCTAAATACGATTTCTGTGTCAATTTCACAAATGGTTACCAACAACGCAACAAATCCTTGTGGGACTCTTTAAGGCTACGTACGTAATGACAGGTGGCTTGCTTAGCGCCTAGAGCTTTAACATTCTTACATACGCGCTAGGTGACTAGCGCCAAGCGCGCAGTGCGGCCAGTTGCAAAAATTCTAGAGCGTTAGTTTCACTTCGCTACTCGGAAGGTGACTCGCTAGGCTCTCTAAGAGTCAACTTCAACTTCAACTCTTGATTAATGGATTTTGTGGAATAAACACCACAATTTTGCCAATTTCACGTACTTAGAATGATAGACCATCAAACGAAGGAGATTGGTGCTAAGCAAGCCTCCTGTCAGTGCGTACGTAGCCTCTCTCTCTCTCTCTGTGCTCTTCCTAAAACAGTATTTTTTACAGCAGTACAAAATATCCAGAAAATACAAAATGAGTCCAGTTTTTCACAAACGACATACAGATTCTTAGATAATAAGGCTTTGGCGAATATTTTATCGCGATTAATATGGGCATGGGCAAAACGATTAAAAATACTTCTCTGTCGGTTTGATAAGCAGGTAATTTTGTGTAAGATTTTTCTCTCCCAGTGAGAATATACTCCGTGCAACCGCCGAGGGAACCGGGTGCCCTCAATTTTGCCGCTCTGGGCTTTTGACCCCAGTGTGGGACTATTAAAAGCTGATTATGCAATGCCATGAATATTCGCCAAAGTTTTATGTGACTACACAATAAGCGAAGTAGCAGAATTTACCGCTTAATTTAATATTAAACTATCGATTGTCTAGCTATCTCCGAAATTGAACATACAAGCGAAAGCACCATTTAATATCATATCTCCTTCGCGTCACTTTAATGTCTACATGAAACAATATATGAGCTATTACATTATGGGTCTGTTCCGCCATCTTCGGATAGGCAAGAGGCACTATGTACAGACGCCAGCACGTCAAGCTACTACAATATTATGTCAAATGTCTTTAATAGATTTTCATCTTTATCGCTAAAGTATAAGGTTCAAAGTGGATTGGGAAAATTGTACAGTTTCGTGTAGCTTGATGTGCTGGCGTCTGTACAGTCAGCCTCAAAAAGATGTAAGTATATCCTACATTGAAAATAATTAATTTAATTGTCTACAATCTTTGTTATTTAATTTTCAATGTTTTATCGACTGTACCAGATACATTCAAATATGGAACAACGGGCTAATTTCGTAACACACTAACAGTAGCAATGGCTTTCATTTTGACAATTCAACAACATTCATTACGTTACGTTATTGAGCAGACACATTTTTCGAATCTTATGAAGCAATGGGTTGAAAGTGTGTCACACAATTAGGGTGTAGGTTGAGATTTCTAACATAACGGGCGAAATCTGGGTGTTGTCTAGGTCTAGAGTTATCTGCCATTTATGTTCACCTAAACTTATCCGAATGTGGTGAAACAGAGCTCAAAACAGAATTATCTTCGAATGTTCTAGAATTGGGTGAGGTGAGTGATTGGATTTGAATATTGTACATACATACTACACTTATGTATCATTATTTCAATATTTACAGAGATCTCTCATCATGCGGTATTAGGTTGAAGACACATCTGAATGTAAAAAGGAGTGGGACGATCCACGTAGAATATATTTTGTATACATGTGTTGTCTGAAATAATTTTAATAATCACATCGACTTATGACGACTTGATGACAAGGGACTGACCAGAATGATAAGTGGTAGGTACTTAGGTATACCCCCGACCTGCAAGAGTTAATTTGAAACTTCGCTCGCATGACGTAAGCGCGCGGTACTGACGCGTCGAGTGCATGAGTGCATGCGAGCGCGGAAACAGCGCGGGGGTCGGGAGGGGCAGCTCGGGTCTCAAGTTAACTCTTGCGGGTTGTACCTCCCATAATAATTATGTGCCTTCACCCTAATTGCATAATTAAATTTTAGTGATTTGTAACGTAGGTACGTATTCGATTATTTTTAAACACTCATATTTATAAATTAGTTTAGAATCAAAGTATTTTTATATCTGTAGACATTTTCATTTTATTTTCCATATAATTAATCTGAAATTCGGTTTATCTATTGTTTTACTATTACTTTTTTTGTAATAATAGTTTTGCGCAATCAATATTAAACATTCAATTGATTAATTCTTAAAAATAATATTTCGATTTTAATTATTACAATTTCGCGTAAATAAAAACTAAATATTGTATACAACAAAAACAGAAAAAAATAAATTCTCAAATAGTTAATACTGAGTAGCAAAATAAAGGGAAAATCACAAAGAAATATTTGGTTAAAAGGTAAATAAAATAAATTAGGTAAAGCGTATAAATAATTCGATTTATGGTCCATATTTTTAGACGACTATACGACTATTCCTCTACTTTATGTACAACTCTTCAAGGTTTAAGAAATGGGGCCCAAAGCGCAAGCGGCACTACACTTAATTATTTTCGAATTACGAATTATTTATTACGAAATTACTTTTTAATTCCGAATTAAGGCTATTTATGAAAATTCGAAGGTAAAATAAGGATAGTCCGCCTTCGCTACCGCCCGTGGCGTGGGTACGGTACTAGTTATGGTGTTATCTACAGTTTTATGGAAGATATCTTACGGAATAAATATATTTAATGCAACTATTTTTCATAATCTAATCTTCAGTTACTCTGTTCTTTGATAATTGTTCAATACGTAATGGCAAATGAAACGAAATGGCTTTAAACCTCTTTGGCAATACCTACTTATCTATAAATACCTAGGTACTTATAATACTGTACCTAACTACTGTATAAATAATTTGATCTGTTTAAATTTCGTTATTTTTACATTGCCAACTTTATAGCGTTCCAAACCATAATAATCACCAAACATAAATAATTAAATTGAATCAGAATCACAATTCATTATTGGTAGATTTTTCGTTATTGTATGCCTTTAAAATATTTTTTAGGGGCTGACTATTTTAATACATTTCTACCTAACCTACGAAGGCGATTCATTCATAATATCATTAAATTGTCGACTCCACAATTTATTAAAATACAGTCATTGTAACATGACGATTATTTATTAATTAACTTAATAATCAACATGGGTAGATACTGAGTCAATTAAAGAATTAAAATTACATATAGTGTACTTTCGCATAATTATGCTTATTCCATTTGGTAAACGAAACAAATACAACCAAAAATAACACAACCCAAAATAAAAATAAAACTGCATTAGTCAAATCCTAACTGTATTCATTATTCGATATAGTCTGTGGCTCAGTGGCTCTACTGTTATTGGCCTTTCACTCATACACGATATGCGAGAGTAAGAGGCGAATAGTAAAGCTGCCATTTCTACAAAATCAACATAAATGTTAATCGATATTCCACAGAGCCAGGTCATTTTTATATATATTCTACCAGAAATATTTCTAGACTAAATGATAAAGTCTAGTCCCTCTATTAACACATTTATCTGCCTGTACACAGTCGAATTACACCCTCATCATTAATTTCATAAAATCTATCACAGATGTTAAAATAACGCTCAGAATATATTCATTAGTAATTTAGTATACTACACGGTAATAATGTCCTAACTGGCAGAGTATTATTAATTGCTGGCGGGTAAAGGATGCATCTAACTACAACAATTAGGTACGCATTTTATATAGAATTCCTACGAGAAAATCCATAAACAACAATTTGGAGTATACATAAATATAAATCATCACTTAATCCTTCATTAATTTATTAACATTAAAAATGGAATTTCTTTGGTATCCCATTTACTTGTTACAGCTATACAAAATACCTTTGCTTGTTCAATTAGAATTAAAAACTATAAAACTATGGAATAGTTCGTTCGGATACATTCACAAACAAATCACTGCATTAAACGTCAAATCCATAAACAAAATTTTTTTATGTTTGTTTAGCGTCCTGTACCCTTGGTCAAGCGTGAAGCCAGCTCAGGGCCCATCCTCAGAAGGCCCATCATAAGTTCTTGAGTGCGTCCCAGATGAACATTAGCCTGTGGTACAGAGCTAATTGTATTATGTTCTACAACTGGTAGCCTGTTCTAACCTGGTGGTTGTTCTCACTATCGGGCTGGTGGATGAGAGGCGGGGAGAGGGGGTCCTCACTGGAGGTTATTGTTGTTGAGGGTGGTACACCTGGAGACATAAAAGGGATCCTCTAAGAAATAGTATACGATCGACATCAGAACAGCTTCAAATAACATTCGACGTCTCGTATCGCATGATCGGGACATTTTGATGGGTGCTTTATCCATCCAAATAGCCTTTTGATCCTGATAAAGTAATTTCGCATAGCAGTAGTTGGTATACTAACCTTCATTTTCATCTTCCTCTGCGAGCCACTTCTGTATGTCAGTCTGGTACATTCTCCTCTGTAGTACTTCCTTCGTTCGCGGACGAGATCCGATGAACGTTACCTCCACCTGCATAGTTAAAAAATATTTTAAATATCAGAATACATTTCTCCACCGGCATTACATTGGCAACAACGGCATTATTCTTACATCAGATTACAAAATAAACGGTGGACCAACTTGGTTTTGTTCTCTTTACAGATCACCAAAAAATTTTAGAAAAACCCAGTAAATTCATATTATTCCATTAGGTATAAAAAGCAGTTTATCTTACCCCGGGTGGTAGGTTAGGCCTCAGCTCATCAGCCAAGTCCCCATTGGCACCCAACCTTTGTGCTTCTTCCCAACTTGTGTGCACTTCTTCGTGAAGAAGCTTCTCCTCTGTGAATGATCAACATTTAGATTAGATGCCTTTTGCAATGACTATGTCGTAAGGCTAGGTAGTACCTGCCCATAAAACTCCTTATATTAGAGTCCAAGATCTTAAACATATCCTAAAAGACCAAACAGCTGGTTATGCTTATGCTACATTACATTTTGGGTATCTCCAAAATGTAGCATAAGCATAACCAGCTGTTAATGTTCCCACTGTAGGGACACAGTCTCTGTGAGAGGGTAAGGGCCATAATCCACCACGCGGGCCCAGTGCGGGTTGGTGGATGTCACATAAATACGGCCCTTTATTTCAGTAGTCCGAGATCATTTTGGTACAGTTTAATATTCTTACCGTCTCTTTTGCTCGTGCTGCGTTTGTACTGTATCCTGAACCTGAACGCCTCCAGCACGCTCGCCACCACGATCGTCAGCACCACCATCGTGAATAGATAGAATACCTGAAAAACAAGCCAATTTAATTAGGTCCATAACAGTCTTTTCGGCAAAATGTAGCAATCGGCAGCGTTAGCACGATTGAAATCGATTACGACTGTAGTAATTATATTTATGGGTCTACTAGCTGCGTCCCGCGGTTTCGCCTGCTTAAATGTCGGTCCCGTGGGAATATTGGGATAAAAAGTAGCCTATATAGTTAATCCAGGGTGTCAGCTACTTCCATACAAAATTTTATCAAAATTGGTTTAGCCGTTTGAGCTTGAAGAAGTAACAAACATATAAACACACACACACAAACTTTCGCCTTTATAATATTAGTGTGTTTATAAGCTTTCTTCCTAGTTCTTTTCCTAGCATACAGCTAGAAAATCGCCTGCTTTTAAATTCGCCTTTTTTCCTTGCTCCGATACTTTTAGTTGTCCCCATTCATACTCGCATTGTATGTCGAGCACAGCTTATTTTTCAAGGTAGGCGTATGTAGGGTACAACAAGCTGATCTTTCAATTTCTTTTCTTTCAGTCATAACGTTCTCTAACGTCTTACCATAAAATAAATCCTGCTAAACTGCCCCGCGACGGTGGCATACGCGTTCATGAGTATGAACCAGTTGTTGACGACGGTCAGCTCGAACAGTGTGACGCCGCTGGTCACGATGTTCTCGAAGTTGTTCAGGTAGTAGTAGCCGAGAGCCGTGGAGCTGTTCAGGGAATACTTGTAGAAGTCTTCGACGGTTGTGTTGCTGAGAACGAAGAAATGAAAACGGTTAGAGGATAAAGAAGCTCAAAAGTTTTTGGTTCGGTAATTTCAAAAAGTGTCCAATATTAGCAGATGAATAAGTTTTTAGAGGATAAGTTAAATATTTGCCTTTATTAAATCAATCTAAATTCCTCAAATATCTTTTTTTTCCAAGTGACTTCACACATGTTCTGTTAGGATTAATTAAACTAGTCCACGAGAGCTACAAAGATCAACATTGTTCGTAATGATACAATTACCTTTGTATCTGGGTCTTACCCCTTATCCTTTATAAGAAAGACGAGTTCGAAAAAAATATAAGCAATAAGGATAGCATAGCGCCACCCAATCTCGCACTGTAACAATGATGATTTTGACTATCTTTATATAGCCCCAAACCAAAACCCTAAATGCGTAACACGCTTATGATCAACAAGTTTATACAGACTTCCTTTGATAATATAATTAATCAAGACCCAGACGGGAACAGTCTATTTCTAAGGTCCAAAGTATACTCACACACAGCAGTTCCTAAGATCATAGCCAGCGAACAGCTCCATCCCGATGATGGCGAAGAAATAGTACATGACCAGCATCACGCACCCAGCTGAAGACATGAGGGGAGACAGCAGGACTAGGGTGCCGAACACGTCGCGGTAACGCTTCTTTAACTTGTACAGACGCATCAATCTGTTGGTAGAAGATGGGAGAAGAAGGTAAAGTTTGAAGGACTAATACATCAAAATAGAATAATCTTTATTATGTACATCATATAGATTACGGACATAAAAATATAAATTTTACAAGGGGTAACACAATGGGCGGTCTTATCGCTAAAAGCGACCGTATACCTTTGGATGGATTAAAAAGGGGAAGGAAAGATTACTATAGGCTGGTAGTCTGTGGTATACCTACCATTTACATAAAACAATAAGTACATACATAAAGCATATATACTAATCCAGGAGCAAAGGGAGAGAGGAAGTGTTTTTTTATCATAATTAAGCAGATATTATATATGAGCAACTAAGTAGCTTGGACGTTATAGATTATTTTTCTTCTTCTTGGTCGCGTACTTCATTACATAAGGTCGTGTCCCTGAAAGGCCTTCGTGGCTTTATGCACGATGTTCTTCCACTTCGTTCGGTTCTCAGCTTCTCGTTGTAACAGAGTCCAGGGAAGACGGTTACTTGGTGTAACCAGCGGTTAGACCCAACAAACAAACTAAGCTTATAAAATTAAGTATATAAGGTCTAAACTCTTATACTTGTTATAAAAGAGCATTTATTATGTTAATGTTTCTTAAAGTGGCACATTATTAGAAGATTTGGCTAATATTACCTTTATTCTTATAATTTGACTGAGTAAACGTTAATAAATTCAATTAATACGGCTACAATGAGGGTTTGAAATGTTTTCTTCTTATAGAGGCTAGTTACATTGTTTTTTAGCCATATAATATTCAAAATCATATAAAGGTTTTTTATATGGTTAATTATTCTTAGAAAAGTAATGCACAAGGTAACTATGATGTTTTTTAACTTATAGGAGCATTTGATACGACGTCTATCCGACAAACGGATTCTAACATTGTATATGATCTTTACAAGGATGAAAGCAATCCGTATTCCCTTATACAGTGATTATAAAAATATTATTCTCTACATGGTAACATTAAAATGTTTTACATAACTAGATTCGCCATTGAAAGTACAGCAAATTGTGTGAATTTATTACGGAGTGGAATTTACATTTAAAAAATGGATTCAAAACACTGGAGGAAGTTTAAAAGGAGCGGTGGTTACAGAAGAAAAGTAAAAAAAGTTTACGAAAACATGGTTGGGAGCATTACACCCAACATCTCTACTCCTATGATGCTACAAAATGAACAAGCCGATACCAACGAATCAGCTAGTGGTTCCGCAGAGGATTATTTTATAGAATCCGAAAAGGAAACCAGTGAGGAAGAATATAATTGTAGTGATAGTGATATAGGCATATTTTTAAATGAAGAGTTGAAGAATATTGATATTCGTAGTGACAAACAATTAATTAAGGAATACAATACTTGCATTCATCTTCAATAAAGTGGTCGTAAATCAAATACCTACTCTTTACAATTTTGGCACAAAATGAAAGTGAATTGTTGCAAATCCTTTATGTTTTCACGACTAATCACAAAGTGTAAAGGTAAACTAGAAAGAGTCGGATATGTACAATTAAAACATTCCTTTCTTAGAATAAAATGTGTCCACTTCCATGGCCATCGCTTATTATGTAAATTAAGATCTCTTCTTTGTAGGAATTTGTCAACATCTGCCAATATGTATACTACCATTGAAATATCTGCGGACAAACATTTTATACTATAATTATATGCTTTATTGTGTACTTACAATTATAATTATATTTCATATTTGAAATTAGTGCACAAAAGCAAGCATATCCCTATAAAGAGATCTTCTATAGATCTCTTTATATCATGGGAACAAGACTTGCTAGGTACAGGATTTTGTTCGTGAGAAAGGAACCCTGAAAGTATGTAAAATGGCGATAGCATAAGCAACAAATGTGGCCATTACAAAGTCTTCAGTCTCATAGACTCCTTGTAGACGATGTGCGAATCGTTTTGATCTCATAAAATAGCACTATTTATAACATGACTAAATAATTAATAATGTTTGTAGCACAAAACAGCTTAAATTCAAGGGCGAGTTGATACTACAACACACAGCGTACCACATTTTATCATGCATTTAAATTCCCATACACTTTTCACTATAAACGAGCACATAAATCAGATAAATAAAGTACTTAAAATAATAACTTACCGTTCACTTTTCAGTAAAATGGTTGACGTTTCTCTTTTTGTTAGCCAAACTGTTGCGAAAATGTAATTCACTAAGAAAAAAAACTTATTGCAGAATCATAAACAGACGGCTATAAGGGCCTATGGCTTTTTAAGAGCCTATGATTTGACGCAATGAGTTTAACTCCCTTGTATCGGACCATAATAAAACACGTATATGGGTGATTGCCCGTATTAACGCTTTCTATATGTTTCTTTCAAGTGTGTTTGCTTTTTAGGAGCATTTTTTCTGCCATTATAAGTTTAACTTCCTTGTTACTTGTCATAATATAACACGTATAAGGAAAAAAAGTGGACAATAAAGCAACGATAAGAGGGGTATAAGGTTATTGTCTTTATAATTTGTGCCCAAATGCACCCTTATTAGCGATAATGCGGCTCCTATAAGAATATTATTATTGGCTATATAAGCCACAACAAGAGCAATTTTTGTTTGTTGGGGATGACCGACCGCGAGGTCTTTTCCCATATACCTTGCTCATCACCAGCAACTTTTCTAGATTATTTGGTTCGGAGGGGCGATGTGACCAAAGTAACCGAGAATCCTTTGGTAACAGATCGTGGATAGTCTATATTTTATGCGTAGTTGATCAAGGATAGATATTATGTTATAGATCAGCATGGCGCTGTAGAGGTATGAGGAGCAGAGTGTATAGTTAACTCATCCTCCATAGAAAATGGAGGATGCTCCGACGGGTGTCGTATTTGGTCAGGCCGTTGTATACAGAGTTGATATGACAGAGGGGCATTAAATTACACTACGTATACTATACGTGTATAGTATTAATTCGATACAGTACAAAAATAGAAAGCTCCAAAAATGAGATTTTTTTTTTTTCAAACAAACTAAATGGCTTAAAGTCAGAGTGAAACGCAACCACCCTTTATAAATAAATTTGACTGACCTTAGATGCCTAGGTAACAAAGTCGCGCAGGAGCGCGTGTGCGTGTGTCTTATCTCTCTTGGCGGGGGGGGGGGGGGGGGGGGGCGCGGGGAGCGGGCGGTTTAGACCGCTAGCGCCCGCCGGCTTTTATGTTAGGTAAGGTTGTAAAGTACGCGCACACACAAAAACACAAAATTTTTAAGTTCTCGATGTGTCCTCGATTCATATTAATGCACAAATTATACCGACGGAGAATATTGTTATTAATTTTTCTAATTAAATCACTGTCCGTCGCTAAGCACTTTAATTCCCGTAATCTTTGTACTGCCAATTGTATGGTGCCGGCGTTCCTAGGGCTATTGCGCCGGTCACCATACCTTTCTCGGTACCTATGTTCGCAGAGCTAAATCTGCGTTTCCACGGCATTCACCGTAAATTAAAATCATGTAAGTGTATTCTGACGCCGTGAAAGTTACACGAGGCATTGCTGAACACTTTAATTATTACACACACATACAACCAACGTTTAATTACGTATCCTATCACAATAAAAACAGTCAATCACAAAAAAAAAACACTAACACTAAATAATAATATTCCCAAGTTACGTATCCTGTCACAATAAAAAAAAGAAATACTGTATTAAACTTATTTAGTGTCTATCACAATAACAAAAAAAAAACAATTATTGTCAGCGAGTTCGACCAAACATAACGGCGCGGCGGCGGCGCGCGCCGGGGCTCCCGTGTTACGTAACGTACATCCCGAATGAAGGACGCGTGCGCACTGGCACTGTCCACACTGAAAGAACAAGTTTTTTTAGCAAATTCGCAAGGATCTAGGATGCAATAGCAATACACTGACCTATTTCTATTCCTTTTACGCGCGGGAAAAAGGCGCGGGGGTTTTGCTATGATTGTCACTCTCATAGTGAAAGTGCAAGTGTGTGTGTATTTATTGCTTCGTGAAATATTTGGTTGTACTTGTGCGGCAACAATGTATCTTATACTCGGATTATCGTTTTAAAGGTGCATGACCTATGCGTATGAGATAATCAGCTGTTAGGAAATATACATCGTGTTCAAACGTAGCAAAAACTTCAAAAATCATTTGTGACTAAACTACTGCTCCTATTTAATTGATTTTTGGTACAGAGCTTGAAAATGGTATCTAGTATAGGCAGTTTAAAGGAAAGCCCCTCTGTCGTATCAACTTTGTATATGCTGTTGCGCGGTAAACTCTGCTTGCGAGATGCAGGATTTTGCGTGACGTCAGTATGACGCGTAGTTCGCATGTGGCGTTGTAGATACCGCTACACGCTAAAGCTACGGTTTCCTAGAAGAGCGTTTCCGTCATGTTTATAACCGACACCATGAATCGTGTCAAAAAAACGCTCTGTAAAAAACGCTCTGCTCTGTTTGGACAACGAACGTATGTGGCGGCCGCGTTCTTCTAGAAAACCGTAGTTTCGCGAGCGCGATTTCCGAAAAGACAAATTACACGTTTTAGTTTTGATAGACCTGTAAATCTGGGTCTAGTTCCTAGCGCCTGTTAATTTGTCAGCAGAAAATAATTGAAGATTTAATAAACTACCTTACAACCTTAACAAAATCGAGTCATCATTATATGCATTTCAGTTAAAAGACAAGTGTTTTACTGCTACCAAAGACTTGAAGGACCAGATTTAGAGTGAGGCTACACGGACGTTGCCGGTGCGTTACGTCGTCGCTACACTACGATTTCAACGCATCGAGTGCCGGTCTCCTTGTGCGGTGCGTTGCGTTTTTGCAACCCATCGTGTGGCATGTTACTGTGATTTGTATGTAGGATGACGCATCGTCACTGCTAAGGCGCCGCACAGTGGTCCGGGTTTTCAAAAAGGCGGACATAGGATCGAAAATGCATATTTAACGTAACAAAAAATAGTTTCGTATAGGAAATTTAACGCTGATTAATACTTATTACTACAACTTTTCAAAAAAACAGCTCCTTCACGTCAAAAAAAAATATTGAAAATAAAAATGTATGGGAGAAAATCTATTTTATTTTTTTTCTCCGTTCAGTATCAAAGTGTAGCAAGCAAACCTTATATTCTGGTAAGTACCTATTGTTCTTAATACGACAACATATAAATTGCTTGCGTATCCCTGCGGCCTTGACGCCTACGATGCTTCAAAGTTTAAAATTTCAATTGGGATTTTTTTAAATTATTATCGAGGTTTTCAATTAAGCTGAATTCAAAATATAATTTTTTAATTATATAAGAATTAAAACATACGCATTCAAGCATTTGGCAAGTATTTGTTTATTTTATTTTAATAAAAAGTACTAATAAAAGTCTTCAACTTTAGTTATGTAATAAAGGACACGTGCTGATTCGTAGCCTATTTGTAACTGACTGAAACGACTCCTGTGGTAAAAGAATCATTTACCCCCACCACCGGAGATTTCGACGACGCTGATTGGCTGTTGAAGATGTGGTACTAATTTCGTCAGTCACTACTTGCGAGCGTGTGTTTGTTATTAATATCTGTGCATGAAACAATTAAAGGCACTTGTTTCTCAACCCTTGAGGAAGCAACATCAATTATCCGTGCTGTGTGAAAGTTTAGTGAGTTTCGTTATGGCTGCATTTGTTACAAACTTGGACATTTTTATGTTCCTCCGTGTTGAAGGAGACATGAAAAATTGGGCACGACTCTATGAAGCTATTATTCTACATATCCCAGTTGAAACATGTTCGGAAGATTTAGAAATAATCAAGACCTTTTTGAAGAACTACATGAGTAATATCAATCGCAGATGGGCAAGTGCTTCTAGAAATCAGAAGACTTTCATGAATAGACATGCTGCGTGGTTAGAATCAAATATTAGTTGGCCAATTTGCACTACTGTTAATTTATCCGAGATTTTTCAAGCCCAAGATGAAGTTATCGAAAACATATCGTCAGACAATACTTCAGTTGACATCGATACTACAGCAGCTGTGATTCCGTCGACATCAAGTACAGCAACTGTGGGCACATCTACCGAAGTTCAGATTAGGAAGCCTTTTGTTGACCTCAGCAACAAACAGAAGAAAAGACGTTCAGAGTCTCTTTTGGACTATTCGCCGGAAGAACTTACTTTTGCATTAGTCGAAAGACTTAGGATAGACAAGAAGAATGACTTAGCTTGTGTTATTGATCATATAACGAAGAACCCTGATAGTGTTACTATTGTTCAAGCCACATTGTTTAAGAAAAATAGGAAAAAATCTTTAGATGAAGATCATGCTCTTGGTCTTTATACATCATTGAACCTGTCAAAATGGAAATACTTGTGTTTAAGGAAAGCGCTGTTAGATTGTGAAGTTCCAGTGTTACCATCGTATCACAAACTCCTTGAAGCTAAAAAGAGATGCTATCCACATGATTTAGAAATTACCGAGAGAGGAGCCAGAGTGAAGCTTCAAGCCCTATTGGATCTGACAGTCCAGAAGATTCTTCAAATTACCGGTACCCAGATTGATTCGTCAACTGAAGGATTGAAGTTAATTAGTAAATGGGGTTTCGATGGAGCTTCTTCACAAAGCACCTACAAGCAAAGGAGTGAAGATGTAGACTTCAGTGATTCATCGGTTTTCATGTCAAGTCTTGTCCCTCTTAAATTAGTTTCTAATAATAGCACCATATGGGAAAACCCAACACCTTCGTCAACACATTATTGCAGGCCCATTAAGTTCGAGTTTTGTAAAGAGACAGCAGAATACATCAAGCAAGAAGAAGCTGCATTGAAGGAAGAAATAAAGAACATCAATTCTACAAAATGGGTCGGGCTAGAGATTAGTCACGAGCTTCATATGACAATGATCGACGGAAAAGTGGCCACTATTATAACGGATACTTCGTCTGCATCTGCCTGCAATATTTGCCTTGCTAAGCCGACTGAGATGAACAAACTGTCAGAAGTATTTTCAAGACCTGTTCGAGAAGATGTTTATAAATATGGACTTTCTACTCTTCATATGTGGATTCGTTGTATGGAGTGTATTCTACACATATCTTACAACATGGACTTTGAGATGTGGACTGCACGAGGTGCTAACAAGCAACTAAAAGCTGCGAAGAAACATTTTACACAAGAAGAATTCAAACAGCAAATGGGAATACTTGTGGATTTTGTGAAGCAAGGCTTTGGAACCACAAACGACGGAAACACAGCCAGAAGGTTTTTTAGAGATTATGAGAAATCTGCCGAAATAACCAATATTGACAAAGGCCTACTGAAGCATTTTACGGTTATTCTTCAAACGATTTCATCGGGATGTGCCATAGATATAGAAAAATTCAGGACTTATTGCAGAGAAACAGCTGAGATCTTTGTTCATCTATACCCATGGTTTTATATGCCCGCAAGTGTGCACAAGCTACTCATACACGGTGCAGACATTTGTCATCACTTTGGCCTCCTACCAATTGGCATTCTTTCCGAAGAAGCGGGAGAAGCAAGAAATAAAGAATTTCGAAGAGTTCGTGAATATCACACAAGAAAATTTAACAGGATGAAGACCAACGAGGACTTGCTCCATAATTTTTTAATTAGTTCAGACCCATATTTATCCCATATTCGACCAAAATACAGCAACTCAAAGCAATTCGATTTTTTTCCAGATGTTAAAGAGCTTTTGTTGTTGCCTGAGGTAGTAACAGAAGAAACTGAAAATATGGATCTACAGGAGTTGCAGCCTGAAGATGATCCATTAATGTAAACGTGACAGATTTAGTGATTTTGTTATTGTTAGAATTGAGTTTGTTAGTAGTAGTAGTAGTTGAGTTGTAGTCCTTTTCAGGACCACTTAAAATAGTCCTTTTCAGGACTTCAGAAAAAGCCCTTTTAAGGGCTACATCTATTTCTAATTGTTTCTTTTAAGATGAGTCACGTTAGTAGTAAAACCAACAATATCAACCATGATTTATCAATAGGAAATATCAACAGATGAAAGAATAACCAACAGATGATTATTAAAAAAAAAATAAGCAGAAATGCTTATTTTATCATAACATCACGCTTTATATTCCCCGAAGGGTTCGGCAAAGGTGTATACTACACTATAGTACACTGTCATTTCGCCAGTTATATTTAAGTCCCATGTAATAGGGGGCGAGCTTAATACACGGATGAGGCGCGCGGGGGGCTTGTTTTTATTAAAAATGATATTTTGGATTAATTTCAATTGAAAAACTCGTTAATAATATTAAGATAATTCAACATTAAAATTTTAAACTTTGAAGCATCGTAGGCGTCAAGGCCGCAGGGATACGCAAGCAATTTATATGTTGTCGTATTAAGAACAATAGGTACTTACCAGAATATAAGGTTTGCTTGCTACACTTTGATACTGAACGGAGAAAAAAAATAAAATAGATTTTCTCCCATACATTTTTATTTTCAATATTTTTTTTTGACGTGAAGGAGCTGTTTTTTTGAAAAGTTGTAGTAATAAGTATTAATCAGCGTTAAATTTCCTATACGAAACTATTTTTTGTTACGTTAAATATGCATTTTCGATCCTATGTCCGCCTTTTTGAAAACCCGGACCACTGTGCGCCGCAACACACCGGCAACACATCACGTAGCTTCACGCTTAGACGCAAAAATCCCTAGTAGCAATTTCGGTTGGGGTATTGTGTCCACTCCTAGCCAACGGTTGGGAATATGTTGGGGATTGGTAGTGACATAGCCAACAAAGTTTAAACATGGGCCCAACAATGTTATACTTACATACTAATTTCTAACAATGGGCCAACACTCTTATTGGTTGGAGTTTCAACGAGTAATTTACATACCAATTTCGAACGATGGGCCAACACGCTTTTTTGTTGGATTTTCAACGAGGAATTGGCATACCACTTTTTAGCAAAGGGCCAACTCACTTTTTGGTTGGATTTTCAACGAGGTATTTGCGTACCAATTTTGAACAATGGGCCAACACGCTTTTGGTTGGATTTTAATCGAGGAATTTGCATACCAATTTCTAACAATGGGCCAACACTCTTATCGGTTAGAGTTTCAACGAGCAATTTACATACCAATTTCGAACGATGGGCCAACAAGCTTTTTGGTTGGATTTTCAACGAGGTATTTGCATACCCATTTTGGACAGTGGGCCAACTCACTTTTTGGTTGGATTTTCAACGAGGTATTTGCATACCAATTTTGGACAGTGGGCCAACACGCTTTTGGTTGGATTGTAATCGAGGATTTTGCATACCAATTTCTAACAATGGGCCAACACTCTTATCGGTTGGAGTTTCAACGCGCACTTTTGAACGACGAGCCAACACGCTTTTTGGTTGGATTTTCAACGAGGAATTAGCATACCAATTTCTAGCAAAGGGCCAACTCACTTTTTGGTTGGATTTTCAACGAGGTATTTGCGTACCAATTTTGAACAATGGGCCAACACGCTTTTGGTTGGATTTTAATCGAGGAATTTGCATACCAATTTCTAACAATGTGCCAACACTCTTATCGGTTAGAGTTTCAACGAGCAATTTACATACCAATTTCGAACGATGGGCCAACAAGCTTTTTGGTTGGATTTTCAACGAGGTATTTGCATACCCATTTTGGACAGTGGGCCAACTCATTTTTTGGTTGGATTTTCAACGAGGTATTTGCATACCAATTTTGGACAGTGGGCCAACACGCTTTTGGTTGGATTTTAATCGAGGATTTTGCATACCAATTTGTAACAATGGGCCAACACTCTTATCGGTTGGAGTTTCAACGCGCACTTTTGAACGACGAGCCAACACGCTTTTTGGTTGGATTTTCAACGAGGAATTAGCATACCAATTTCTAGCAAAGGGCCAACTCACTTTTTGGTCGGATTTTTGACGAGGTATTTGCATACCAATTTTGGAGAGTGGGCCAACACGCTTTTGGTTTGATTTTAATCGAGGATTTTGCATACCAATTTCTAACAATGGGCCAACACTCTTATCGGTTGGAGTTTCAATGCGCACTTTTGAACGACGAGCCAACACGCTTTTTGTTTGGATTTTCAACGAGGAATAAGCATACCAATTTCTAGCAAAGGGCCAACCCACTTTTTGGTCGGATTTTCAACGAGGTATTTGCATACCAATTTTGGACAGTGGGCCAACACGCTTTTGGTTGGATTTTAATCGAGGATTTTGCATACCAATTTCTAACAATGGGCCAACACTCTTATCGGTTGGAGTTTCAACGCGCACTTTTGAACGACGAGCCAACACGCTTTTTGGTTGGATTTTCAACGAGGAATTAGCATACCAATTTCTAGCAAAGGGCCAACTCACTTTTTGGTCGGATTTTTGACGAGGTATTTGCATACCAATTTTGAACAATGGGCCAACACGCTTTTGGTTGGAATTTCATCGAGGATTTTGCATACCAATTTCTAACAATTGGCAAATACTCTTATCGGTTGGAGTTTCAACGAGCAATTTCGAACGATGAGCCAACACGCTTTTTGGTTGGATTTTCAACGACAAATTGGCAAACCAATATCTAACAAAGAGCCAACTCACTTTTTGTTTAGATTTTTAATGAGGTATTTGCATAACAATTTTGAACATTGAGCCAACACGCTTTTAGCTGGATTTTAATCAAGGAATTTGCAAACCAACTTCTAACAAAGGGCCAGCTCACTTTTTGGTTGGATTTTCAACGAGCAATTTACATGCCAATTTTGAACGATGTGCCCACACGCGTTTTGATTGGATTTTCAAATGGCAATTTGCATTCTAATATTTAACAATGGGCCAACTCACGTTTTGATTGATTTTTCAACGAGAATTTATAAACTAATTCTTGACGATAGGCCATAAACTTATCGGTTTGACTTTTAAAGGGCAATTTACATAACAATTTCGACCGTCGGGCCAACATGCTTGTTGGTTGAATTTTCAAAGAAAAATTGGCATACCAATTTCTAACAAGCGACCAACTTACTTTTGGTTGGATTTTCAACGAGGTATTTGCATACTAATTTACAACAATGGGCCAACACACTTTTGGTTGGATATTATTCAATGTATTTCCATACCAATTTCTAACAATGGGCTGTCACACTTAACGGTTGGTCTTTCAAAGGGCAATTTGCATTCCAATTTTTAACAATGGGCCAACTCACGTTTTGTTTGGATTTTCAACCAGGGTTTGTATACCTACAAATTTTTAATTATAGGCCAACAAACTTATCGATTTGATTTGAATTAGGTAGGTATTTGCATAGGTAGGTACTTAACAATTTCTAACAATGAGCCAACGCACTTATCGTCTGAATTTTCAACAAGGTATTTTGCATACTAATTTTGAACAGTGGGCCAACACACTTTTTGATTAGATTTTCATCGAGGAATTTGCGTACCAGTTTCTAACATTCCTAGGGACAACCTTTTTTTCCGCCCTGGGGAGGGCGAGGGGTTCTGTCAGACTCTACCTACTGACTAAAAAACACACCGGGTGTTCCCGTCCTACACTGGGCCAACACACCGGTTGAATTTTCAACAGTCTATACCCCGCTAGGTGGTCTAATAATGCATCGCTATTACTAGGCCCTCTAGGCCTCTACATATTTGCCCATCGTAGACGAATACGATGATAAACACGCTTTTAGTTATTTATTTCGTGGAATTAAAGTTGATATTTGCGTCATCATACGTCACAATGGCCAATATGATAAGAACGAGCCTTATAAACGATCGCACTCATGATTTTGTGATGGTATTCGGTTGTATGGTTGTTGTATGGTGGGATGGTTATTTTCATAATCGATTACGAATTTTAGTCAGATATCGATTAATTGATTATTTAAATCTAATAAACTGGATTTCAGACTGACCTAGGGATGGCGATTCTTTCCGAAAAAGATCGATTTTTAAATCGATCCGAATCGTAAGCGGATGTATCGATCACACAAAAAAATCGAGGTCTAAAAGATCGATTTCTAAAAAATCGTTTTTTTTTCAAGTATGCATTTATAATGTAAATATAAATCCATTTTATGAAAAACAAGAAACATAACATAATAATGATCTCTTATCAAGTTATCAGTAGTCAGTCAATTTTTTTTATTTCAGGGAATTCGATAATAACAATCATTTTTATTACCATATCAAAGTCAGATGGTATGAAAAAGGACATTTATTTTCAAAATGTATTTATTTTATGAAAAAGTTAAAGCTCCCAATGCTTCATATCTAAAGTTTTTAAAAACAATAGTCTGTCAAGTCTACTGGGATCCAAGCGGTTCCGCTCATCACTTGCGATGTTGCTGGCAATTGAAAAAAGGCGCTCCAAATCAAAAAAATAATCGAATGGCGATTTTTAAGGTGAAACATCGATTCACTGGATCGATTCAGTACTGCATATCGATTTAAAAAATCGATCTTTTGGGCCTGAAATATCGATTCTTCGATTAATCGATCTCAGATCGCCATCCCTAGACTGACCTTTAGGTCGTTCAATAAGAATAATAAATATAATAAAATAAAATAAAAAATCTCACCAGCGGCTCGAAAATGTCAAATTAAATGTCAAGCAACCTTAACCTAAAGTGAGTCAGTCATTAGTGGCCGGGGGCACAGCCGGTCAATAATGCTGTACTGGATTTCATTATGACCCGCTGGTCAAAAATGTGATTTGAATTTGGAATTTCACATGCTCAACTCAGTATAGATTACATAATCGATTTTAATTTCCACCAACGATTATTGAAATAATCGATAAATCGATTATTAATTATCAACTGAACATCACTACCTTCTTTTCTTTCTCGGACGAATCGCGAAAGCGTTGGCCGATCGGTATCTCTCGTAAAATTGTAGTTTTTCATTTTGTCTTTACTAAAGACAAAATGAAAAACTACAATTTTACGAGTCGCACTAAAGACTCTTTAGTGTGGTCTGAGAAAATATGTGTACCTGAGTGCTTTCCTTCGTGCAAGTAGTTCGTTTTTTGGATTGTTCTGCGAGCTTCCCGTCCTCCATTGCGGTCTTTGGTAAATCTGAACCAGTTTGCACTGAAGACTCTTTAGTGCGAGTCTGTGTTGCGAGTTATCTTCAAATATCCAGCAGGTAAGCTGTATTTTAAACTTTACAACTGTCTAGATGTAATTTCATTAATTGGACGATTTAATAATGTTGTCGCATGGACACGGGTGGCGGGAATTGTATGATTCGCGGTTTGATGGCATTGGTTTTCTTAATTAACCTTTTACATTATTGTTAATAAACTTCGGTATGGCTTAGTAAACAAATCTAATCCACGTGCCATCCAGTGCATTCCACTCCCAAAGCGCAAAAATTATAGTCTTTCGCCAAACTTAGTACATAACATAACCTCAAACTATGTACCTGCTTACTTGTAGCATATTTGTAAGTTTAGGAAATGATATCTTTTTTGTTTTGTTCTTACTAGATCGAGACACAATGTCCAATAGCAATTTAGTGTGATAGAATTTGGCGACGGAGGTGGAGGTATTAGTGTTGTTAGACAGGAATGGCTGACGCCAAGAAAGAAGCATAGCGTCTGGCCCCCAGTAAAAGCTCAAAACAAATTTAATAAATGCCTTGAAGGTTCTATCCTCCCAGATGACACATGGTCAAGTTTTACTATTAAGCGTGTATTTTATGAAACAGGTAAGTGGATTGCATGTCTGCATGGGGTTCTTCCATTATTCACAATTTTCCATTGTTGAAAATGTTGATAAAAGTCATTACTTTTACTGATCTTAAGCAACAGTGTGTCCTAGGATGGAGCACGCTTACCTAAAAGAAACCTATTTAAGTACCTACTCTCTATTTGAAGACACCCATCTCAACTTGAGTCATAACTTGTGATTTGCTTTTTTGAATTGATCAATTGGACGTAGTTACACATGGCTAGCTGAGGCTGAGCTTCTTGTTGACATTGCTTTCAAGGTGATATTACGGTTCACAGTAAACTTATGTTTTTGCATAGATTAACCGCCTTATTCTATTTTATAAAACCTTTACAAAATATCTCTGTCATTCTCACTTTCATGTCAACGATAAAAGACAACAGATTTATAGTGCATTTTAGCTATTGGAGGTTTATAAGACATTTATAAATAAGGGGATAGTTTTAACTTACCTATATTATTACCTAAATAGTAATTCTAATTTCAGATGATTTAAGCAAAGCAAGAGAAAAGGCTAAACAAGCTGAAATAGAGTCTGAAGTTGAGTCAGAACAGGGAGAGCGTCGAAGACGCAAAAAAAACTAAAAGAATATATGACAGTGATGACTCCAATGAAAATTCAGAAGACAGTATTATTACTTATCCAATAACAAGGCCTCCTTCGACACCATCAAGTCATACCAATTCAGATGTTACTCTGATTACTCAAGATACTGAACCTGAAATAACCCTCCCAAACATAAGTGAGCCAATATTATTGATTTATGCTTAACATAATCACACTTTCTTGGACGGGGCTACTTGTAGATTTGATTAGTTATTTGTCATTTTGTTTTATAAAGATTGTGAATAAGATTTTGATTGTGACTGTTTTCAGGTTCATTGGATTTGACACTGGTAGACAGGGCCGTCTTTAACCTATTGGAGGCCCTGGGTACATAAGGGTCACGGGGCCCCTGTGTAGATAAGAGACAATAAGAGAAAATTACTAATATTTTTCATAACTGGGAGGCTAGAAATTTATTGTAAATCGCACTGCAAATTTTCAAATTTTGCAAAATTTTCTCATTGAATCGGGTACCTACTAATAATGCGTAGAATGCAACGGTGGCTGCAAATAATGTATTTTATATATAGACCAGGCCGGGGCCCCCGAAGATCGCGGGGCCCTGGGCACTTGCCCAGACTGCCCAATGGACAAGAGGGGCCTGCTGGTAGACCCTAGCTCACATAGCCTTGGTAAGAAAACTTGCTTTTAGTTTCTCTATTAGATCATGTAAATATAAAATTATACAAAATCTACATTAATATTATGAAGAGGCAGCAAATCTTTTGTTTGAATAAAATCATGGGTGCATCTAGATTGATATGTTTTTGTTTTAAGCTTCTGATATTCTTAAACATTCTTTATGTTGTGTTGTGGACCTTTCCAATGGTGTACAATTACAATACTAGCCCTACCATGTACCAACTCATTTCCATTATTATTACAGATATAATTGCTAAGCGGTTGGCATCTAATGAAATTGAAATAAAAGAAATAAATATATCACAACAAGAAATCCTGCAAAGAGTCCGATCTTCCTCTACAATCACTCCGTTTGAAACTTTGCCAGAAGAAATAAAATTACCCTGTGATAATATTGAATCACTGAATTTAATTGAAACATGGATTGTAACAGACAAAACTGCAAAACAATTGGTAACCTACAATGTTTACAAATCATTAAATTTAACAAGTATTAAACAAACATGTTTATTAGGAAAAACTTAATTTTATGCTTGTTTTTTTTTCAGGTTACATACCTAAGCTTTGTGGGAGGTAGCAAGGTACCAAATATCATAAGGAGAATCCTTGAAAAGCTGTTCACTAATAAACTGGCTTTGCTCTATAACTGGACAGGAAAAAATGACAAATTACCTTTGAAGAATATGCAATTAATTAAAGTAATAAGAGGTAACTACCACACATTCAGAAATCATTATAATATTTAACACAGCTGCAACTACATAACTGTAGGAAATAAATGTATTAATCCCTCAAGACCAATTAGGTCGCCCCACAGTCCTGTTCTGTCTTGTTGCACTAAATAAATGTTTTATTTATCTATCTACCTACATGAATGAATAAAAAGCAACTAAAAAAATATACTTACATTGGATATAGGTACCTACATATTTTAGTAATAATATTTATCTTGTAGAGTTTACAAAATTGTTTTCTTTACAGATGCAGTGCGCCATAATAAAATAGCGGAAAAGGCAACAGACTCGGAAATTCACGAAGTTATAGCAAACTGGTTCAGATTTACCAAAGACCGCAATGGAGGACGGGAAGCTCGCAGAACAATCCGAAAAACGACGACTTGCACGAAGGAAAGCACAAATAAAGAATGAGTTTAATTATCATAATAACCTTTCAGGTACACATATTTCCTCAGACCAATTGCTAAATAGTTCTAGAAATGAGCAATTTTATAATTTTAAAACTAAAAAATGTATGAATAACATTTTAATTTATAATAATTTTCAAAATTAAACATTAAAGATGTGATTAGGATCTGATAGATAAAAAAAATATTTATTTTTTTGAGATTTGTTTCTTAGAATTCTTTAGAAAAATTTGCTTTGAGTGTCCTATATTAAGAGGGACGCCTAGAGGCGTTTTCTCCATACAAACGTATTTCTCTATTTGCTTCCTGGATAATGTCTTAAGAGCCTGTACGCCGTACGGTATTTCATACAAATTTTCAAGTCCTCATTTTTTAAAATGACTGAACTGATTTTTATGAAACTTTACACACAAGCAGGATACATAGGTCTAAAAAGTTAAAAGAAAACATTTGAGGAATGTCTTATTTAAAAAAAGATAATTGGAAAATTCTATTTGTATGGAAAATTTGAAATTGGTGTAATTTAATGCCAACACTATTTTAAAAAAATGTTTTCTTCTAACTTTTTAGAACTACATATGTATTCTGCTTATGTGTGTGAAGTTTCATTAAAATCGGTTCAGTCATTTAATAAAATAAGGACTTGAAAATTTGCATGAAATGCCGTACGGCGTTAACGCTCTTAGTAGCTACTTTTTTTATTTAGGACAGCTGAAGGCATCTTTTTTTTTAACAAATAATTATTTTAGAAGATAACTCAACTTTATTTAATAAGAGAAATGATAAAAGCATGCCTTCTTGAATCTGTCTGAAATATCTGATAATTATAATTAAATAGATACTAATTGTTTAACTTTAATTAGAATAACGACAAATGATTGCGACCTTATTTTTTTTAATAAATTTTAATTACTGGATTTCCTTGTTTGTTGTTTGGTAGGGCCTCTGTTAGAAACCCAATGTTGGATGTACTAGATAGGGCATGGCATGACATAAAACCGTCACAGGCATAAAGTATTATTTTATTGGTAGGGCCCATATCATAAACCCTACACAGGCATAAAGTAATATTTTACCGGTAGGGCCAGTAACAAAGACCCAACGTTGGCATGTAGTACACATTTATTGGTAGGCCCTATGTCATAAACCAAACACAGGCCTAAAGTAATAATTTATCCGTAGGGCCAGTAAAAGAAACTTGACGTAGGTATGCAGTATACTTATATTGGTTGGGCCTATGTCATAAACCCTACACAGGGTAGTAATAATTTATCAGTAGGGCCAGTAACAAAGACCCAACATTGGGATGTAGTACACATTTATTGGTTGGGCCTATGTCATAAACCATACACAGGCTTATAGTAATAATTTATCGGTAGGGCCAGTAATAGAAACCTAACGTAGGTATGCAGTATACTTTTATTGGTTGGGCCAATCAAGTAGTTGCTTGGTAGGGCCTACGTGAAAATCGCCACACACTTTGGTTGTACTTTCGACAATGGCCCAACGTCAATAGGCGGTAGGCATTACGGTAGCGCTTTCGTGGGGGAATACATTGTTGGCCTAACATGATGGCCCTATGTTATTTCCACCGTTGGCACATACGTTTAAAAAGGGGACATGCAGGACCGTTGGCCAACAAATCGTGATTGTTGGCCGAACAAATCGCCAACTCAAAATGCTACTAGGGATAACGGAGCCAGAACATACCTCAGTGGTCTAAATATAACAACGATGAAGAGTTTAGGCGCGATGCTGAGCAGCACGGCTCCCATGAGGGCCAGCAGCGTCACACTCAGGTCAAACACGTTCCAGCCGCTCTCCAGGTATACTTGTAGACCTGACGCCATCATGCGGAGGGCTGCTTCCAGTAGGAATACTGAGGAAAAGTTCATTTTAAGGGTTATCGTAGACTTTGGTGGATTATTTTAATATAATCAATATTTAATCACAGTTTCATTCGATCACGGCTACGACTCAGGCCTCTCTGAGGCTGTAAGCCATAATTAACCAAGCGGGCCTAGTGCAGGTTGGTCTATGAATTTGAATTCTAGAGTAAATTTTAATATATCCATTTCTTTCCCGAAGTTTGAACACTGGTGATGAAATCGTTTATTTCAGTTTTCGTCACCACCTTTTTTTCTTTGTAACTCTTTAGTCGGCACGATATTACTGGTCCACTACTGCTACTGGTCACCATACTTACACGTAAGGAATAGCCAAGTGTCCCAGGACGCGCAGAGTAGACGAGCACTGTCCTGCAGGTCGCCTGCCGCTTCACATACACGGAGTACCATCGCCACTCCATTACCAACTATTAGAGCATCTGAAATAGAACACATCGAATTTTAGAGCTCTTTGTTGTAAACTGACACCAAGACCACTAAGTATTGAGTTAAGTCGTTACTGGTAAGCCTTGAATAGGGTCGACGCAGTTAAAAAACAATTGAAGGGCTACAGTAGCCATTCGCTCTTTTTCAATGAACTAAAAGGATTAATTAGGGCATTCGTGACGACCTATGGTCCACCAGACCGGAGTGGTAGACCAATGAAGACTATAGTTGCTTAAGTGTTTCCTGAAGAACTTACAAATAAGATATTCGAAGTAAGGCCACCGTACAGCCGCTGCAGCAGCCCTTCCAATCGGTTCCAGAGGAGACTGTGAGTACCACGGAGCCCTGGACTGCTGGCCCGCCCATCGTAACGCGAACACTTCGTACAGGTTCGCGAACTCACTGCGGGAGAGCCCGTCTGAGGATGACTGGTTCAGCTGCTTGAACATCAGGTATACGTCGAGACCACCTAAAGAAGAATGCAGATGTTATCAGAATTATACTACTCAAATAAAATCGTTTTTATTGATCAATTTAGGTTTACCTTACGATTAACTTTCAAGTAACGGCTTTAACATTCTTGACTGAATAGATGTTTAAAAAATATATTGAAGCTACGGATTACACATCATTAGTATTCGTTAACCCTCCTGGGTTAACGAATACTACCTAGCCTCGTCGTACCGGAAGCGGTTCAACCTTACGACCTGAAAGTTGTAAAGTCGAACGCCTCCGTATAACTCGACTACAACTAGTTCACGTTTAGCGTTCAGCTAGGTCATTTCGTTGAGCTATTTCCTGATTCTTAAAATTTGGAAGATTTCATTAGTGCTCTAACATTGTGACACTTACTATAATGTGGTGCGTAATGCCTCATCAGCCCAGCAAAGTGCCTCAACCTGACAGCATGTGGTGCCCGCCTTGACACAAGCAGTCTGAAGGCATGCCGCGCGGCGCGACGTCTGTGCAGCAGGAGGGCGCGACACTTCTCACGCTCGATGCGAGTAAAGGTCTCGTATACTACGGCTAACATCTGGAAAAGGTGCGTATTGTGTAATCAAATTGCTTGTATAATAACTGTAGCGAAATTCTTATCCCGTTTATTAATATCATCCGGCTATTTTTTATAAAACCCATCAGGATTGCAATAACCGAAAAAATATTTTGGTCCTTCGAGCCGCGTAGATGAAAATTTAACGCAGGCTCATTTTTGTGAGGGTTACTCGTTACTCACAAGGACTTACTCACAGAAGGATTTTAGGTGTAGACAAGGTGTAGACTTACCAAATTCATAAGCACGTAGAGAACTGTGATGATGTACAGAATGAAGAACACGGCATACCATTTAGACTTGGCGTATGATGGCATCATGACATCAGGGAAACTGTAAACAAACATTACAATTTTATTATGGTTTATATTTAGATTCATGTATGGTTTGAGCATGGTAACAAAATAATAACACCCGGTTCTATCAAGTTTAATTTTTTTTGTTTTTTATTAGCCGTTAATGTCCCACAGCTGGGCAAAGGCTACCCTAGTCTCTTTCCACCTCTCTCTGTCCAGAGCTGCCAATGACCAATCGTTATGAAAGGAGTCCAGCTCATCCCGCTATCTCCGTCTGGGCCTGCCGCGATGTCGTTTATCATTAAGCGGGACTCACTGGGTCCGTCAAGTTTACATTACATTCGAATATTCGATAGCAGAAACAAAATAGTCACTAGGCTTTTAGAAACCTCAGATATCCAAAATTCATTAAAAAGGTAAGTACACATATAGACAAAACACACTTACTTGGCGGTCGTTAGTAAGACGAACATGCTGACGAAGGAATCGCTAATAGTCTGGAAGTGTCCGTTGTCCACATGTTCCGAGAACAAGTAGTAGCCCAACAGCGAGTATGTTGCCACGAAGAACATCAGTAACCCTGGAAAAAGGAGGTAAAACGTCCAGTATGGACGTTGTGTTGTGTAACGTTTTTGATATTTTTCTACGTTTTTCTTTCATTCCAATTTTCGTTAAATTCATCCAGTTTTTGGATACCCATAGATGTTCCAGAAGCTAAACGGAGAAATTTTAAGAAAGAAATATCTATCTCTAATCTAACACCCCCATCTCTAATAACTCTCTGATCTTAAGAAATTGAAACCTTTTCAAAACGAAAAGAGAACAAAGGTAATTAACAAAACATTTTTGGATTTTCTTAATTATTCTAGGCCACACTGGCGTGCGTGCGATTAGGGTGTCCTATGTCCAGCAGAGGACTGCTGTACGCGGATGCTGTTGACAAATAAAGCACTCTTTATATCCAGGCTTACCTAACATATCAATGATAGGTGGAAGCGACTGTAGAATTTGTCTGATGAACCTCCTAACTCCTCCACAATGCCTGGTGTCCACTAAGAAGATGGGTCGCAGCGCCCTGGTGACACGAAAGTGCGAAGACTGCCGGCACAGCACAACCACGGCTTCCAGGACCATTATTAGCAATGTTATACCCTGGAATTAAGGACACAGGAAATGAGATGTTAATAATCAGAGCAAATGACGATAGACCTCTTGAAAAATGTAAACCGTTTGATTGTTATTAATTATTATTGTCCAAAAGTAATGCCACATATACCATATGGTACGATGGGCCTAATCCTTTTTTATGTAGGTATATTACTCGAGCATTGGACGTTATTGGGCCCTCAGGTTAGGTGGAGCGACGATCTTTGCAAGGTGGCTGCTACTAGTAGCAACTGGATGACAGTTCCCGAGAATGGAGCTAAATGGCGTTCAATTGAAGAGACCTATGTCCAGCAATGGACTGTTGTAAGCTGATGAAGATGATGAAGATTGGGCGTATCATAAGTAACACTTCATATCATGTCTTCTCAAAAGCACGAGATAAGTGAACAAGTATCTTTCTGGTAATAATAGGAATTAATTCGACTTAGCGAAAAAACTAAATTTATTTAAAATGGTCTTCAGACCGAAAATGACCTTCACGCCTGTTTAAGATTAATTAAACAAGATAGAGGTTAAGATGAAACAACTGTTCCAATAAGCCATTGGTTAAGACATGCACCTTTATCATCGTCCTCTTGTGTTTGAGTATGGTGCCCCATCCGATCCACTTCAGCTTCAAGTGCAGTTCCACGCCAATCACTGTCAGTGCCAGCAACTCTATCGTGCCGTGTGCCCATACTGGTAACTGGAATTAGGATATCTTATATTAGGATTTGCACACAAGAACTTGGGCTGATGGCCCATCGAGTTTTAAGAATAAGTTCGACTTCATAGTTTTTCGTTCCTGTCACTCATATAGCACGAACTGACGTGCAAAATAATTTATCTTTTTCCATACAAAGTGACATTGTTTTTCTTGAGTTTTGACATCGCATCGCAGAAATTTTGTTTTTCGTTTCTTTCATTTCTACGGTGGTCATGCTACACGTTATGCGCCTGCCACACACTCGACGAGTGGCATGGGAAGTAACGAGGAAAGGAGGCAGAGACATAGTGTGGCAACATTACTCGTCATGCCACACGTCATGCTCCTCGTCCTACCCACTGCTCCCTATTTTGTCGGTTTTTGCGCGCGAGTCAAAGGACCGGCAATACGAGTGCGAGTGGCCGGCCACATAATCGCGCGGTCGCAGTCGCAGTCTGCATGGAGCGCTCGCGCAAAACGCACGCGTATGCAAAATTGGAAATTATGTCGTCGCCAAGCGTGGAATGGTCAAATGAAAAGGTGTTAATAATCCACCATCTCCGTTGGCGAGGACGACGACGACGATGTATATTTCTTTTTACTACATTAATATAATTAGCTATACTAAAAATGCATAGCGCGCACGCTGCCACCGTTTCAACGTCCATTGTCTCACCAAGGCAAATGACAAGTGAGGGGCGTCGCGATTAATTGCGCGAGTAGAGCAGTGTATGGGCAGAGAGGGCAACATCGCGGCAAATCACGGCAGCGCGAGGAGCATAGCGATGAGCAGCGCAAGGAGCATAGTCTGGCAGGCGCATAAGGGATAGTCAAACACTCTACATCGATCGTCTCTGCGTCGATGTCCCTGCCTTCCTGCAGGGATATCGACGCACAACTTGTTACCATGAATTCAGCAGTGCGATTCTGTAAGCATCTCACCGTGAAAACTTAGGTGAAGTGAGCGTGGAGTGAGCTATCAATAGTGTCATTTCCTAGTAAAAACAAACTCACACCACCTAAGTTTTCACTGTGAGATTTTTACAGAATCGACCCGACTGTATATGATTTTGAACAAGTGCGCTGAAATTTTTCGTCTTTTTTCTTTTTTATTTCGATAACCGACGAAATATGTCAACGAATCATGTACTGAATCATGACAACAGTTTGTACGTCGATGTGGGATGCCATCCTGTATAGATAAATCAATATTTACCTCAAACGTAGGCACAGCAGGGTCTTCAGTAAAAGCTAAGAGGATGAGCACCAGGGAAGCCAGCAGGTCTAGTCCATGGTACCAGGGGTTGTGGACTCTCAGGTAAGCTGGCAACTCTTCGGGACTCGACGGATGCGAGTCGAACTTCTCATTGTTTAAACCTTCCTAGAAAGAGAAGAATATGATGTTACCGTCTTGCATCTCGCTCTGCATATATACTTTTGAGATTGCAAGGTTGATCGCTGATGACTTTTAGAGGACAAGGTGCTTGTGGCGCTTATCATAATCAACAGTGGATTGCGAAAGGCTGATTTTATATTTATTAAAATAACATACCTACACAATGGCTCGCTGACCTTATGAAACTCATTGAATAGGGGCACTATCGCGTAAATATTTTACACTTAGATTAATCCAAGTTAATATTTAATTAGTGTATTTTGGATAGCGTCATGTAACAGCGGTCTCACTGTGAATGTTCTTAGGGAAGACCCCATCTATTTTGTTGGACCTTCTGCATAGCTATTTACAACCATTCGACATTCCATACACATTTTCAATTACTAATTTACCTTGTCCCCAACAGCATTGCAGCTGTCGGAAGAATGGCGGTCGTCTATTTGATTTCAACTGACAAAATTCGGGTTTTGGGTTTGTGAACAGCCTTTAGAAGACTCTTTTAATAAAATTTATTGACGTTCAATTCAGTACGGTAGCGTATCGAACGGTTGTTAATAGCTATGCTAATCAGCTGATCGAGCTCAAAATGATCGTCTGCAAATGCAATTTGCAAAAAACACAACTCCCACACAGATATGACTATGAAAACTATGAAAAGTAGGCCATTTCAAACAATAGTGTGAAATAAGACTATTATTTACGTGTGCTTGTTTACGCAGTTGGTCTTTTGTGTTGTTTCCATTGAATTCAGAGTTATTTTATTGATGGCTGCTTCAAACTGCGTGGCTAGAGGTACTTCGGCTACTGCCAAATTAATGGCTCGTCATTAGCTAGCCAATTTATCAGTGTCTGTTGAATTTATGAGTTTCTTTCGAGTGTTTTGTCCCGAAATTCTAATGTCTATAAATGGTGTGTTTACCTTTATGTAGAATATTCGGTGCGATGAACGCATAATCTAGTTGTTGCGTAAAGTAGGATATTAGGCATTAGGGAATCTCGAATTAAGTATCTCTTTGTGAAATCTTTTTACAACATTATGTCACGAAAAGTTTCTAATTTCTCAAAAATCCTGGCATGATGTAATCACTGTTAGTAGCACACTTTAGTTTGGCGAAATCACGAAACAAAACTATAGCCTTGATTACTACATTCACTGGAAACAACAGGCCGTAAAGCATTTACTGTTTCAGGTTTCAATGAATAAATGCCTGTAATGAATTATTAGTGGCGTTCAGTTTTACTATAGGTATAAAAAGACCCACATAGCCGTTATCTACGCATTCTGTACATCAAACTAATGAATGCTGCGAAACTACTTTTATTTTTGGTGTGCAATTTCGCTGTTTGCGGCAGCGCGCAATGTTACGCACGTAAAACATTGTTCTTAGGTGAATGCAACGGTACCTACAGGGGTTATGGCATGTCAAACTTTTTTTCGTGAAAAAATGTTTAAAATACTTGGAACTTTGACTTTCAATAACTCCGTAATCAGAAGGTTCTCAGGTAACAATGACCGAGAGGACAAGTGACTTTCGACTTCGAAAGTGTCTTTTTACACTTACCTCTAAGTAAATAGCAGCCTCATGGTAGTTCATCTCCCAATGCTCATCCTCCGACATGTTGAGGCCAGTGTGGAGTGAGGACCGGCTGCCCATGTCCAGAGTTCCGGAGTCGCCAGCGCCATCTGTGCCAGTCCGGGTATCTGCACGACACATGATTTAATCCTGTTATTTAACATCCAATGTAAAATAATTCTGGTCCTTCGATCCGGATTCCACAAGCCGGGATTAGCCACACTAAATATAAGTACAGATAAACTAAGGCTTTGTGCAAAAAGGATTTATGCTAGGTCACAACACCGCTGAAGGTTGGTGACCGCTGAGTCACACAGATACACTTTGTAAATCGTTACAACTAGAGAGTGTTCCGGATTTTTTTTATGGAGTTTTTAAACAGTAACGCGGTCCTTAGCTCACAGAGAATGAAATAATACACTGTAAACTTGGAGCTGAGATCAGTCTTCACTGATTGTTGTATTCCGGCTCCGTGTGAACGGAAGAGGTGGGAGGCGGACTGGTTTCGATCGGATTAAAAATTCAGACGTTCAGACTCGCCTCAACAGCTTAGAGGAAACTTTCGAAACTGGGTGATTAAACTTTGTTAGCTGCACTCAGGTATTAATAATATGATGGACGACCTACTTAGGTAGATCATTATAACGCTTTGCCGTTTAAAAATGAATAATTAGTAAAGTTTTGTTTATCGATCTTGCTATTTCTGTCCAATCCCTGCCACTGGGAAGAACAGTGTCCCAAGACTGACAAATAAAAATTGAAAAACAATTACAGCATTATTCACTATGAACTTTCTTCGCACTGTTCTACAATCTACAACAATAGTGTCCCTATTACTGAATTAAATCGTACCTTTCTCGATTTGTTTATCCATGAGTGCTGTACTTAACACACGCGGCACTCAGCTGGCATGGAAATGGAATGCATCGCTCTACTGAACCTACTAACCAACTTACAACCACGAGTCAGGGCTGTCACGAGACAACGGTAGCACTAACTAACGGAACTACAGAATCTGCGTAACTTTATAGTAAAGTAGTAGGGTTTTACCGCTTATGATAACCAGCCATTGAAGAACTTAATACTGTCTATTTCCACTACTTATGTATTTCCTTAGGACCAAATACGCTCACATGTCACTGTATAATATTTTTTTATTGCCATGTTACAGGATTTGCAATACGGTGACAATCATATTTTGCTAGAATCTGATATTTAGATATATGATCGTGGCCTGGGCCTCGGTGCATCATTCATGAAACGTGATTTAATGTTCTTTCAAAGATATTAATTTCCTTCGATGTCTTTTCTAAAATTAGCGATTGCTTCACTTTCTGGGTGTGTTTTGTGAGTCATTTTAAAGAACTAGCCCTACCATTTTGGCGTTTATATTAAACATTTTCTAAAGCAGGTATGGTCGATTTCGACGTCACTCGTGGAAATTTTTCATGTCAACTCTTGATACTCAGCCAAAATTTTGGTCCTTCTAGCATTATTTCAAACTTTTTTAAACCAAACAACATGGCGTAGGCCACGTTAAATATTTAGGATGTCTATGGCCGAAATGCGCGCGCAAATGTAATATTAGCACATAGTCAACAAGCGTAGTGCCAGTCGTAACCCCATTGTCTAGTTTTACGATCAACACAAGAATATAAACAAGCCAACATTGTATACTTTAGGTCAGTAGGTACTTTTTTAATTAAGAGAACTTATTTATTTTGAGCAGACACGCGAAAGACAGAAAAGAGCGTGGTCTTCTGTCACAATGAGTAATGCAGAAAGAGAGCCTTGTAATAAAGAGTTTTTCGTGGCGTTTCGTTGTTAAT
This sequence comes from Luperina nickerlii, assembly GCA_963855955.1. Taxonomy (NCBI): domain Eukaryota; kingdom Metazoa; phylum Arthropoda; class Insecta; order Lepidoptera; family Noctuidae; genus Luperina; species Luperina nickerlii. Next base: position 10,973,541 of record OY979682.1, read on the forward strand.
AAAATACAGGTAAAATACAGGAACCTCGGAGTTTGGTTTTGTGCCCGGTTGATGACAATAGGATGTGTTACATGGCACTTTTAAACATAACGCTCGCGCTGGCCCTAAGACATATGCTTCTTTTAACAATCTCAGACACTAATCTGGTTGGTCCTCATAATTGGCCTGACCAAATTTATATCTGGACTTTAAAAGAGACTGTGACTTCTGAGATGGGTTCGGTCTTCTCAGAATAGTCGGATAGGAAATACCGAACTCATCTGGTGTATAAACATTTTTTTTTTGTCGAGTAGAAGTGCTTTTTTAAACAGTTAACTAAAATGATTTAACAGTAGATTAAAAATTAGCTGCTGAGGAGTTTGTTGCGCCACTTCTTCCCAGCTAAAGCACTAGGGTGTGGTGATGGGCGAGCATTTTGGGGGACTGCCTCATGTAATTTTGACGTTCACAAAGTGCTGGTTCTCAGCCTAGTTTAATTAAATGACTTACATATTTGATTAATTTAGTGTGGCAGCCCTATTATCAAGTTTAACATAAGTTACGTTGGCCTTATGTCAGTGAAAACATTATTTTGATGCAGGAAACTGCAATGCATGAGTCCAATTCATTGTTAGGTAATGCTAAGAATCAAGGCTCTTGCAATTAAAATGTAAAATTGTAATTATGGTCTAGCTAGAACATGCTCCTAGCTTCCTTGAACGTGATTGGAGGCTTTGGAGGTAGGTATCGTTATTGATACATAAGCATTGTTTTCTACGATAATTTACCCAATTAGTAATCCATACTGCCATTCTGATGTACTCGTAAATCCAAACATATTTGACCTTTTTGCCATTGATACGCTAATATGAAGAATGCGAATGTGTTTGTTTGTCCGTTTGTTACGTTTTAACGGCTAAACTGCTGAACCTATTATAGAAGTAGGTAAGTAAGTCAAATAGGATGTTATTGTGCCAATCTATGGGAAGGTCCCCTAAGACGACCCACTGACCCATACGGTCCTGGTTTCGATTCTCAAGTCGGGCAAGTGCTAATGGGTTTTTATATCAGGCATTTCTCAGTAGCACGCCGATGTCTGGATTTGTGTCTGGTCGATGGGAATAGGCTCGCCCCCTATTGTATATGGGACTTAAATATTACAACTGGCAAAATGTGGTGTACGCATAGGTACAATGCGTGCCACGAAAGATGAGACTTGACACACCACGTGGTTTGACATGCGCAGAACACGATTTTAGGTATCTGTAGCGGTATGAGGTGCGGGACGGGACCGGACGTCATACGGGCAGCGGAAAGAGCGGGGGAGGCGGGGTCAAGTCTCATCTTTCGTGGCACGCATTGTTCACTTCTGCCTAACTGGCTTAACCCTTCGGGAAGTGAGGCACACTTTCCTAAGTAACTTTACACTTTTTATTTGTTGACGTGAATACGTCTATAAAATTGCTTCCATAGTGGGAGGCAAGTCCAAAAAACCAATGATAACAAAATCGGGGGATACAGTTTGGTGTTGCAGATTCATATCTAACATCTCCATCCTAAATTAAATTACACCATTGGATAGCTAAAGGATCAAGGAATTCATTACGCCAAGTGAGGACCGTGACTTTTGGCGCGCGGTGGAGGGGGAAGCTCCACCATTTTTTATTGATGTATGTATCTGGTGTAGGTATTGTGTGTATTTTAGTCTATGCTAAATAAATGTAATTTCTTTCTTTACAGAATGCGTCTTGTTAAGTTGTGTAAAATAAACAGAAATAAAATTACACACAAACTACTAGCTCTTAGGCTAAGTAAACAGTCGAACCACCGATATCAAACGTTAAACATGCTCTTCTTTAACATACAAACAATCCACAGGGGATATTGTCTTATACATATACCACGCTTGGTAGATCGAGTCAATCGTCCATGAGACAAGTCCAATAGATTATGAATACGACAGGGTTATGTAGGAGTCTATCTTCACTTTCATCAGATACTTATTGTTACTGTAATGGGTGCGGGAACGAACACTAAAATGTGCTCTATAGAAATGAATTTCAGTTCTGGACTTTTCAGAAAAGTTTACTAAGTAGGTACCTACTGTTGAACTTAATTTACTTTTTTTTTTTAACGTTGCCCCACTTTAGATATTGCGTAGATACCTAGCATAACATAACTTCACGCCTGTATGCCCAAAGGGGTAGGCAGAATCCACCTATCACTGGTGTCCATGTCCCATAAAATAGGGGGCGAGAATCAATTTCTTGCTGGAAATTAATATTATTTCAAGTTAAACAAATATCAACTTTATTTGAATGATAATTAAGTGGATTGCAGAGTGACTAACTTGCACTATTGAAAAAGTTATAAAAATGTTTGAAGTTGTAGCGTAAACTGTTTATTGTGTAGGATTTAAAGTTATTTTTCTTTAAACTCATATTTTGTTTACATTTTTGGCAAATAAATTGCGAATGCAGATTAGGACCACACGCTCATCGGTTGCGCTATATGCTTGCCTATATAACGAAACAGACAATCACAATTGCCAATTTACAGTTCATCATTGCGCGTTACACCACATTTCGTCAACCGTATAAAGCAATGAAAATATTTGAACTAGCAACTTTATGATTAATATTATTATGTTTCCGGCTATTATGATTCCAAATGCGCGAATAGATATAATGACTATAATGTTACCTAATTCGCAAACGCAACTCAATTTCAAGAAAAGAGTGTTGTATTGATGATGTTAATGATTATAATTGTAAATGAATAAGCTATTTGTTGTTGAGAGGGACCCGTGGCTAAATATTAACAGCCGCACAGGTCGATCGATCAGATTAAGCTACGCTTGCTGCGGTTGGTTTGTGGGTGGGTGACTATCTTTACATACCTACCGTGACCCCTCCGTGCCTCGGAAAGCACGTTAAGCCGTTGGTCCCGGCTGCCATTCGTGGATCTTTGACAGTCGTTACGGGTAGTCAGAAGCCCGAAAGTCTGACAACCAGTCTTACCAAGAGATATTTTATTACCCAGCAACTGGGTTGTGGAGGTCAGATAGGCAGTCGCTCCATGTAAAATACTGGTATTCAGCTGCATCCAGTTAGACTGGAAGCCGACCCCAACATAGTTAGGAAAAGGCTAGGCAGATGATGATGATATTTGTTATTGAGGAGTGGGTAAAGACCGCCGTTACCACTGCTCTTCAGTTGTGACTATATATACATAATTGAATTAAATTCTATTCGCCTAAAGATGTCCAGTAAACGTAATTCCGCTGTTTCATGTAAAGGAACAAGTTTCCGAACTAGTTGGAATACTCTTCATGCCTTCGCTCCAAATTTATATTGAGGATTCTTTCTTGTATTGGAATCTTGGCAGAGCGTTCGTGTCTTTTACTTATTCTGCCTTTATGTTCCGCAAACATGGTATGGAATATTAGGAATGATAGAAATGTCTGAAGGATTATTTATCAAGAAAATACAGTTTCTTTTTCTTCTTTTGGCTTCGCACGGTTTTCGTATACAGTTTCTAGATCGTTTTTTTAATATGATTTTTTTGTTTCATGTGACTATGATGGTGTTTAGTTTATGATCTTCCGATGCGAGTCCCCATAAAAACTATTTTATTATTTCTTTCTGACCCCGAAAATTACCTTCTACGCTTTGCAAAACTTTGGCACAAATGCTTTTATTAGGTAAATAGGCACCAAACCCAAACCTAAGTATTAAAGGGCAACAATTCGCTCGCCCCAAGGTGTTAAAGGTCAAAGGGTTCGTGACTAAATTCCGCGGCACAAAGGACCAGCTTTTTACTACACATTCGCACCCAAGGACCAAACGTTTGTTGTACTTGGATCTTAATCGGTTTAAGTAGGTACCTACCTAACGGAGAGGAGACAATTCATTGCAAGACTCAAGGGAACTATAAAAAAATAAAGCTTTGATGTAAGTGTAGCTTGTGATAAGGTAAGTACTTGCCTACTTTGATACAAAAATATCTTTACCGACATTCCTAAGAGACGTAGTTATAGAGGTAGATATACCATAATGAGCCTATAATATTCCCACTGTTGAGACAGGCCTTTGTGAGAGGGAGTGAGCCGTTATCCACCACGCGGGCCCAGCACGGGTTGGTAGATGTCACCATGTCTTCGAATTTAAGGTTCTAGGACATGCTGGTTTCCTCACGATGTTTTCTTCGTCCTAATTTTCAAAATATATACATATATTTTTTTCAGTTCAGTTTTCTATTTAAAAGTAAAATTATTTATTTTAGCAGACTTATAACAGCTTGTATCCAATAGCCGCTGCCGCGCTGTACTGTTTAGATAATGTGAATTACGAGGTAGCGCACTAGTTAATTTCCAATTAGATTCCTTCAGAATGGTTAAACTTACCTATAAAATCATTAACAGTCAAGTAAACATTCCGAGAAACACTTCGAACACTGCTCACAAATCTATCAATCTTCATTATTACATTTAATATAAATTAATAATTAAGTAAATTATTAATTGAACAGTCACCGGACGCAAATCAAGCAAGATATGAACTGAATTAATGGGCACATTGGAAGCAGTAGTGTTTGCAAAGTTGTCACAAGATAATAGGGAAATGTAGGTGCTGCTGTACGGACAGCAAAACAACATAGCATGATAATAATCATTGAACTAATATTTAATTATTATTATAGGAACGAAGACAAAACCTTTCAAAAACTGCACCCGAAATCGTCTGCCTAACTTTGTCTTAACAATTTTTGGGATCAGCTTCCTGTCTAATCCGATGCAGCTGAATAGGTACAGACGCCAGCACATCAACCTACCACAATCTGTCAGATTTTCCCAATCAACTTTGAACCTTATGCTTTAGCGATAAAGTTGAAAATCTATTAAAGAAATCTGACAGATTGTGGTAGGTTGATGTGCTGGCATCCGTACCATTATTTTATATGGAACGACTAACGACTGCCTATCCGACCTTCACAATCCAGTGACTGGGTAACACGATACCATATGGTAAGACTGGTTGTCAAAGCTACACGAATGACAGCCGGGACCACAAGGCACGGATGGGTTTCGGTATGTAAGGAATAAGGATGGCCACCTATCCACAGACCGACTGCGACAAGCGTAGCTTAACGTGAGGGGCAATTCTCGTAATTTTAAGAACGTTCTCTGCAGTCTGCCGGTCGATTCTGTAAAGATCTCACCGTGAAAACTTGGGTGATGTGAGTTTGTTTTTGCTAGGAATTGACACTATTGACAGCTCACTCCACGCTCACTTCACCTAAGTTTTCACGGTGAGATGGTTACAAAATCGCACTGCAGATCTGTCTCAATCTGTCAAAAATACCTCTAATTTCCCTAAATTTTTGACATTCATTGTCGCTGAGATGGGATTGCGACTAAATTTTGAACGCTTTTAATGAAGTATCGCGTATGAATTCACCGTTAGAGACGCTAGTGTAGCGTTAGATCTCCGAAATGTCAAATGTCAGTGTTTGTGGGTGGGCTACGCGAGTTTATTTCTAATTAGAATAATCTTGTGAATATTTTGCAATACCTGAGATTAATTATGGCAAATATGAGTTACGGGTTAATGAATGTGAGTGCTTTAAAAGCGGAGCTAAGAAAAATTGGTGTAAAACTAAGCGGGCTGAAGAACAGGTTATTTAGAGGTTAGTTTGTTTACTGTTTAAAAACACATTTTTTGTTGTAATAATAAAACTTGGTGTAATAACCAACTTTGAGAGCTATGCTATACTTCAGGACCTTACTCGACAGTGGCGCCAACTGGTGAGTACAAAAACGGTATTATATCATTGAGTGAATTAATGGCCTCCTGATCGATATACACGTGTGGTGTAATAACTGGACCCGTCGGATCTTTACTAAATGTTTTCGGATGACGAAACGACTGTAATTTTTTTATTCATCGATCATTATTTAGAGCATCGAAGAATTCTAGACCTAAATAGTAAGTAGGTAGGTATCACTTTTGCAGTAGGATAACTGTTTCTTCCATGAAAGTTTCTCTTAAGTTAGGTTTTCCCTCAAAGGTCAAACAGAAAGCGCTCTGATTGTTCTGAATACTTCTCGTCAACTTGCAAATTACACCCTTATCTCGGTAATTGGGTTAAGTTATTCCCTTTGCATAAGTTAGTTCTAAGTTAAAGCTCGATTTTCAAAGCTAGGGAGATTTAACCACTTCATAAAGATTTGATGACAGTTGACATAATTGCTGTTCTTTTGCGGAAATTGGTAACGATTAGTAACTTTGTAGTGTAGTTGAATGTCATCATTGAAAGAAAGAAAGAACAATAGGTTTATTTGTCACAGAAACTCGTGCATACAGTGCATTAAGTATGACTCTGTTTCGTTGTTATTAATAGCTGCTACCAGGGCTACAGACATAACGGACATGAGGGAAGATGCTACTGGCTAATTAGCTACAGTCCTTTGTTTCAGCATAATTATATCACTATTTATTTTACGTTAGATTGTTTGTCGATATGAGAGAGTGCATCAAATCACCCTGTGCAAGAAGCACATATAAATCTCTCATTTTCTTCTAAAAATGAAAAATCAACTTAATAAAAATCTTAAATTCTGGCAGATAACCGCTGGGTCTAGCTAGACTAGAAACATGAAATTTTGCTCTTGTGACATAAAAAACCGGGCAAGTGCGAGTCGGATTCGCACACGAAGGGTTCCGTACCACAAGGCATAAAACGCCGAAAAAAACGTTACTTTTATACCCTTTAAATTTTAACTTTATTTTATTTTTATTATTTGTTGTTATAGCGGCAATAGAAACACATCATTTGTGAAAATTTCAACTGTCTAGCTATCACGGTTCATGAGATACAGCCTGGTGACAGACAGACAGACAGTGGAGTCTTAGTAATAGGGTTCCGTTTTTACCATTTGGGTACGAAACCCTAAAAACGAAGATGACCTAAGGAGGAATTTTTGAAAATTCATCCCCTAAAGAATTTAAACAGGGTATGAAAGTTGGTATGTCGCCATTTTTAGGGTTATATAATATATTATATATTTTTTTTTTCATATATTTTTGCCGGTGAGAAACCCCATCGGGCACACAGCTTGCATAATCAGAGTATAATGATCCCACGGCTGGGACATAAGCCTCCTCTCTGTGAAGAGAGTGGTAGGCAGTAATCCATCATGCGAACCCTGTGCAGGTTGGTAGTTGTCATATCACTCATTTGGAGGAACATCGACGTAATTTATTTTTTCTCAATAATGAGTTAAATATGACAAAGCACTTAGAAAGCGTATTTACAGTACCCGGCGATAAATATTGCACATCGACCTATTCGATCCTATCGATTTTATACAAAGAATAAAAATAATTATCAAAAGAAGCAAATCATAATTGTTTTAACAGCTCCTAATAGAACAGCGTTATCTCTGTCGAACGAAATACAAACAGTCCGGCTGTTTGTATTTCGTTCGACAGAGATAACGCTCTACGAAGCCGAAATTAGCCGATTGTCTCTTTCCAAAGGTCGATGTGCAATATGTATCGCCGGGTACTGTACGTTAGGAAAGCAAAGACGTAAAAAAAATAAAGTAGCAGTTACGTCGATGTTTCTCTAAATGAGCGATATGCCTACGAATTTTTGATTCTAGAACATGGTTGTTTCTTCACGATGTTTTTCTTTACCGGTTTGAGAACGCTTTATTTTGTGTAACTTATTTCATTTTCAATAATGAAATAAGTTACTCAAAGTAAAGCGCTTGTCAGGTTTGGCACCTATGATCTACAACTCTTAAATCGCGGCCGTTATATACCACTGAGCCACCACTGCACGCGGCTAGTACCTAATTTATAAAACAATCGACAATAGGCCTCTCCCAGGCTGCGCCCCAATCCTTTGTCTTCCGCCTTTCGCATCCAGTTTATCCCAGTCACATTTTACGAAATGTATAAAAGTTATATCAGGATAACGTATGTGCCTGGACAGTGGAGCAGACGTCAAAAGGTGACGCTATCGATCCAGCCTGCTGATGTCATTAGGTGTCGGGGTGCCATATCAGGCTTCGCACTGATTCTAGGACGACCGGAAAATGCTTACGTCGCTTGCGTACGTTACCGTCGTATACTTTTCAACCCTTGAGTAGAATGTATCTACCTATACATATAAGATTTTTGAAATAACACAGGGAATTAGGTAAGTTGGTGGTGAATGTACTATTTGGGTATGTAGGTACCATAGATATAACAATTTTTACATTTCTATGGTAAGTACACCTCTGCATTACACAAGTCATCCTCGAAAAGGGGGCACATGCTTGAGTGTAGGGAAAATAAGTGCCGAAGGTTTTTAAAAGGCTTTCAAGGCTCGAGAAACCCCTCCCACCTTGAGCGAAAACCTAAATCCGCCTTTGTATGTACCTAAGTATCTACACTACCTACATCCATCTTACCATTATATACCTACGTAACAAAAAATATCAGAAATCACGCCTTTATTTTCTTATCAGGCACCAAACGAATATTGTATATGAACAATTGCACATGACGGACACAATAAAGTTTTGAGACAGTAGAAAATTGCGTGCAATATTCAATTTAATATTCAATCGACGGGTCATTGACTGGAACTCTTGTTTCAATTTGCAGAAACTCAGAACAAAATGGCAGGTATTGATTTGTACAAAGCTCCCCAAAATGTCCGGAAATAATCTCTTTTAGCACTGCTAAAGTGACAACGACAATAGTGACAAAATATGATGGAATTGTTGGGCCCTTTGCCAATTCTTATGTAATGTATTGAATTAACGTCACCATTATCAGTACCTACACGTAATTTTACATGGGAATACAGTATGTTAACTAACAGAGGGCGTTCCCGTTAACCCGCAATAGTATAGCATCCATACATGCTAAAAAAAATATTACCATTCGAAAATAAAATGTTTTTATTTTTTTTTATATTAAAATATTCACTAAAAATCGTAAATTGATACGTTAAAGAAACACTCTGTACACGCGTACTTGAAGGACAGCAATGTCGGAATTTATTTAATTAAATAAATTAGAATTAATTAAATAAATAGAGTATCAATTTACGATTTTTAGTGAATATTTTAATATAAAAAAAATAAAAACATTTTATTTTCGAATGGTAATATTTTTTTTAGCATGTATGGATGCTATACTATTGCGGGTTAACGGGAACGCCCTCTGTTAGTTAACATACTGTATATAAACTATCAGAAAAATGGCCGTCAATGGCGTTCTCCGACTCCGAGGTTCAGTAACATCGAGAAGGCAAGCTTGGAACGGCTGATTGACACTTTCCGTGATCCAAGGGCTGGCTTTTACCTTAGCCAGAGGCTAAGTATTGCCAACGTGGTAATACCGCCAGTCTCCTCGGTACATTACCAGTCGACAGCGATGTGGATAGATTTTTCGACGCTATATTTTAGTTTATGAATAACTTCAGTTAAGTTAGGATATCATTTTGTTATTTTTATTTATTTATTAGGTACTTATTAGTTTTTATTTACGTACCTAAATATTATTTTATTACTACCTAAATAAAAAAGTTGTTATTCTTCATAAATTACAGAGCAGCTATAGAAGGAATTACTAAGAAAGTTCTTAGAGCTGTGCACGTTTGTTTTATACATATTTATATGCACTACGGGGTTTTCTACACAACCAATAAATAAAAAGAAAAACCATTGATTTTATCGCCGCAAGGTTTTCACTTCACAGCGACAATATTTGATGTTGAAGTACTTCCAAGCATTCTCCACTAATTTGTTTCAGGTCCATTTTTTGTCTAAATTATAAGGTTTCAGTAGCGTAATTGCCATTATCTAGTTTTATGCACCACAACACTTTATAAAGGTTTATGAAGGAGAGAAACTCACGTTTTGTCTTTTGTCTTAAATTTAGCCCCACGCTAAAAGTTATAATTTGAATAAAGATCAACTTTGACAACGGTTTTTAGGGTTCCGTAGTAAACTAGGAACCCTTATAGTTTCGCCATGTCTGTCTGTCCGTCTGTCCGTCCTCGCTTAATCTCTGTGACCGTTAGCACTAGAAAGCTGAAATTTGGTACCAATATGTATATCAATCACGCCGAAAAATTGGAAAAAAATGTTTTATTAGGGTAGCCCCCCTATATGTAAAGTGGGAAGTGATTTTTTTTAAATTTCAACCCTAACGTGTGATATATTGTTGGAAAGGTATTTAAAAATGAATAGGGGTTTACTAAAATCATTTTTTGATAATGTCAATAATTTCGGAAATAATCGCTCCAAAAGTAAAAAACAATGTGTCCCCCCCCTCTAACTTTTGAACCATAAGTTTAAAAAATATGAAAAAAATCTGCAAAGTAGAACTTTATTTCTAGGAAAATTATTTTGAACTTGATGGAAACAACAGTTTTTGTACAAAAAAGACAAAAAGTTGTACAAAATAATTTCTGGACTAAGTTTGTAGTATAATCGTATATGCAAGCATTTTTTTAACTTCGTTTACATATTTTATTATCCTGAACGTATCCCTTTGTGTTCGCGCTGAAAACCGTCACGAGTCGGAGCGCCTGCCGCGGAACGTGCAATGATGCACGCTCCGTGTTCGCGCACGTACCCACTACCGGAAGCAGTTGCAGGAGCGCGAACATAATGGATACCCACTTTTAAACTTATAAGTGGGAACACTTATTGTGACGGACAGGAAACTACGGAACCCTACACTGAGCGTGGCCCGACACGCTCTTGGCCGGTTTTTTGTCTATCCGTACAACCAAAATGGCGACAATAAATTCAGAGTTGCAGTTTACTTAATAAAGCCTACTTTGTAGTGTTACTGTTATCTTAGTGTTGCAAGATAATTTATTATGATGATAACGGGGAGATAAAACTAGGTACAAGTAGTCTGTGACTAATAATAACGTGCAACAAGATTTTATAGGCTAATAAAATACAGATTGTGATTTTGTAGGAGTTTGCTGGAGGTTTTCCGTGAATCTTTATTAATACTAATTTTTGTTTGTTTGTAAGAACGCGCTAAACCTTTGGAACTTCCAGTTGGATTTGTGGAAAAACTTTGTGCATTTGATAGCCCAATTCTTGAGGAAAGTTATACCTAGCCTATTTAACATCATGCTACGACCCTTAGGACCGAGCAAAAATAACGCTAAGCGAAAGCGAAGTAATAGCGCGGGCGCGCAATGCGATGCGACGGAGTGGCTCGGGGACCGAAATTTCACGCGGAAGAAGTCTCGGGCAGAAGCTAGTATTGAAATAAATAAACAAAGCTATAGCTATGTTATTATTTTGAAGCTAATTACTAATCCATTGCTTCATAAGTCCGAAAAATTTGTTCGCTCAACACGCAAATAACGCAATGAATGTTGAACTGTCAAAATGAAACCGATTGTTTGATAATGTGTTACGCAATTGCCCCTGGTTCGGTTTAAGTCCATACGGTGTTAACTATATGCAGAAAAAACATGGTGAAAAGTTTGACGGAGCACATGTCTTTATGGGCTAAATATACAAAACCAACACGAAGGGAATGACTAATTTACCCTTCGAACCGGTGTCTGTGGTTCCTGATTATTACAGCGTATCAGTTTTCAGTTATTCGTTCGGGCTAGGGTACATTAGAGACTATAATTAGCGTTATATCTGGAGTAAATCGGGGTAGCGTTAGATATTTCTGCGGGAGGTTGGTAATAAATAGGGTTAGCGTAATTAACAGTATTTTTACTTTTCTTGAATTCATCATCTACCTAGCCTTTTCCCAACTATGTTGGGGTCGGCTTCCAGTCTAACCGGATGTAGCTGAATACCAGAATTTTACATGGAGCGACTGCCTACTTGAACTAAAAGCTACTAAACAGTACAAAACGCATAGAGTCATAATAATATTTGTATACAAGGCACTAAAACATTTCCATTTCTGTAGTTTCATTGTGAAAATAACCCACTTAGCTACACAAAGAATTCTGAAGCCTTTTACGTGGATAAATGAAGGAATTAGGTTAGTACGACTGTACGATAATTATAGCCGCCCGGCGGTGGCGGGAAGGTTACATGCTCTGTGGTGGCGGGTAGGACAGGCGACAGTGTACAATCTCATACAGTGTACAATCACGGCAGCGGAAGTAGTATTACGATGACGCTGAACTGCATGCAAACTTGTGCAAATTGAAACTAAAGCGGCAGTTAAAGTAGTAAAAGGTTAATGCCCGCCTTCCACTGCGAGCGGAGCGGGCTCCGTACGGACTCCGTTTAACTCGCAACGGCTTTTTTCATAGAAGTGCTTCCACTGTGAATGAGCGGACTGAGCGGATCAAAAGAGTACAGCTCATTTCCCGCCTTACTCGCTCCGCAAAGCCCACTGGCAGCGGAAGGCAAAGTCTGAAACTATTTCTTAGTGGAAGTGTACAACTATTTTTACTCCGGTCCGCTCCGATCATCAGCTCAGTTTCCGCTCATTAAGTACCCTTTTTTAGTGGAAGGCGGGCATAAATCATACCTGCGGAGTATCTAATTGCGTAACACACCATCAGTAGCAATGGCTGCCATTTTGACAGTTCAATAACATTCATTGCGTTATTTACGTTGTTATCAGAAAAAAAAAATCGAACGTATAAAGCAATGGATTAGCAATATCCATTAAAATGATTCAAATTTATATTGATAGTGAGTTACGGAAAATGCGTCGCGTATTATCGGTCGCGTAACGCCAGAACAGATAATATATAATCTATACTAATATACATATTATAAAGCTGAAGAGTTTGTTTGTTTGTTTGGTTGAACGCGCTAATCTCTGGAACTACCAGTCGGATTTGAATTTTTTTTTTTGCATTTGATAGCCCAATTCTTGAGGAAGGCTATAGGTTAACATCACGCTATGACCTTTAGGAGCCGAGCAAAAAGAAAAAAAGTCAGAAAGAACGCTAAGCAAAAACGAAGTAATAGCGAGGGCAGGCGATGCGATGCGACGGGGTGGGTCGGAGTAACAAGAAATTTCACGCGGACGAAGTCGCGGGCAGAAGCTATTATATTATAAAACATTCAACCTTTCACACTCAACCGAATGATGCGTTAGTGCGTCGAGCGAATAAATAGACGCAGTCGTATTACGCCCGACATATTTTCCGTCAGATGTGTACCGATACTAAAAGATGTGATTTTGCCAGAGCAAAAAGGATATAAATATAATTATAATATTAATATTGGAGTCCAAAAAGGTGTGTCTGAATGCCACTCTGAAACACTAACAGCCCAGTTTAGAGAAGACTGGGTCTTCAGAGGAGGTGTTCTAAAACGAACGCGAAGTGTTCAGTAGTATTTCGGAACGCAACCTTTTTGTAATGTCTATGATTAAGAAAAAAAATAAAAATTCGCTCTCTATGGTTGAATCGCATACTAATGGCGTTGTTTTATTATTTGTTAACAAAATATAGTTTTAAAGCCTCACAACCCACGAAATTCCCTCTTCAAGATCCCCAATATCCAACATCTGGCGACCGTCGACAAGTATAACTAAAAACCTGCGGATATGGACAAAGAAAAAAAGAAGAAGGAAAGGTCAGTGGTGAGGCGTCTGTTTTCAAAGAACGCCAATGAAATAGAAGTGTGCCTAACCCAAGAGCAAGCCGACATCGAAATGATCCAATTATCATATCAGAAGTTAAAAGAAACTGCTGATGATTTACTGAAGTTGGACATGGTCATCAAAGATTTATTGTTAGAAAACTTAGATGAAGACGAACTCGAAAAAGAGCTTGAAAGTTGCCTTAACTATAAAACAAAATGGCTGCACCTCGACTTGAAATTTAAAGCAAAAATGTCGAAAATTCAGATGAAGACAGATTCCCATGAAAATTGCAAAAATATGAAACTCCCGAAGCTACAACTCCAAAATTTCGACGGCGAAATTAAATCCTGGCTGCCGTTTTGGGGTCAATTTTCGAAAATTCATAATGATCAAACTATTGATGACTTCGATAAACATCAATATCTTTTACAATGCATGAAAGAGAATACGGAAGTGAGAAGATTGGTGGAGAGTTTTCCTCCAATGGCCTACACTGAGTGCATTGATCAACTTATGGCGAGATACGCGCGGGAGGACCTACTAATACAAATTTACATTAGGGAAATTCTTTCTCTCATTCTCATGGAAAAGAAAGATAGTATTACTTTATTGTTTGATAAATTAAACGCGCATCTACGTGCTTTGCAAACATTAAAAGTCACAGCTGACAAATATGCTGCGTTTCTGCTGCCCATGGTGGAGTCAGCATTGCCGCAGGATTTAATTAAAGCATGGGAGCGAAGCAAAGATAAATACACAGATGTTGCTGGAGAACTGAATGGTCTACTAGAATTTCTACGCAAAGAAGTAGAGAGTGAGCAGCGAATAAAGATTTCAAGAAAAACTTTTAAACAAGAAGAAAATGTCTCAGAAGAAACAAAAACTAGTACAGCTGAATGTCTACTTACTAATGTGAAGCCCAAGATAGGCACGAACAAGACACAAGACTGTATCTGGTGTGACAAGGAGACGCATGCAAGTATTGAATGTTACAAAATGCAAAAAATGAACCTTGAACAAAGAAGACAATGTCTTAAGGACAAAAAAGCATGTGTGATATGTCTTAGAAAAGGTCACCATGCAAAAGTCTGCAGAGCTTCAGTAAAATGTTTGATTTGCAAGAAACGACATTCAACGGCGCTGTGTTCAGAACAAAAATTAGAAACAGGAACAAAGAGTGATGAAAAACCAGAGTCAGCCACTTCACTATCAGCTTTATATCCTAAGGGAGAAACACTTCTTCAGACAGTGATAGTCAACGTGGAATATATGGGAAGAGCAATGCAAGTTCGTGTACTGTTAGACTCGGGATCACAGCGCACCTACATAAAAGAAGCAATAATAGACACACTGAAGATTCCTACAGTTGGAAAAGAAAGACTGACACACTGTCTATTCGGTGGCGTCGAGACTAAATCTAAAGAGTATAAAATACATAATGTGACAATACAGTCGCTTAATGATTCATTAAAATATGATATCATGGCCATCAGCCAAACCAGCATTTGTGGAAATATTCCTAAGGTTAATTCTAATGATGTACAATTAAAAAATATTTTACATAAACATGGCATCACTCTGACAGACAAGGGGAATGATATCACAGATGTAGGGATTCTGATTGGGGCTGATCACTTGGGTCTCTTTTTAACAGGTTCTGTAATACAGCTGAAGAATGGGCTGGTTGCTGTCAAAACAAGATTGGGTTGGACATTGCAGGGAAAACAAGTAAGTATTAATTCTGTTAATAGTAACTGCAATCTAACAAATGTGCTTCATTGTTGTACATGTGATTTGACAGATTACTGGTCGTTGGAGACACTCGGCATCAGAGATCCTGTTGAAGTGAAGTCAAGGGCAGAGACTACCAAGGAAGTGCTAGATAACTTCGAGGAAAATATAATATTGAATCAAAACAACAGGTATGAAGTTCAGCTTCCATTTAAGACAAGTGTTGACAATTTAATGCCAAATTATAATAAAGCCAAACAAAGACTAGATCAGATGACTAGAAAACTGATAAAGACTGACAAGTTTCATGACTATGACAAGATTTTTAAAACATGGACTGATCTACGCATTATTGAGGCGACTGATAGTACTCCTACCTCAGGACATTACTTGCCACACAGACCTGTGATTAAAGAGCAAAGTATAACAAGCAATATTAGACCAGTTTTCGATGCATCAGCTACCGACAAGAATGGACTGAGTCTGAATGCTTGCCTAGAGAAAGGAAACAACTTAATTGATCTTATACCGGATATGATAAACAACTTTAGAACTGGAGCAATAGGCATAACTGCAGACATCGAAAAAGCTTTTTTGCAGATTAGTTTGAAAGAAAGTGACCGAGAATATCTGAAATTCTTATGGTATAAAGATGACACTTTACAAAACATAATTACTTACAGACACTGCAGAGTAGTTTTTGGCTTGACCTCCAGTCCATTTTTACTGTCAGCGACTCTACACTATCATTTAAATAATATGAAAAATGGACCGCTGGGTACCACAGCAAAACTAATGGCTGAATCCTTCTATGTAGATAACTGCCTGGTAAGTGTAAATTCTAAAGAAAGTGCAGATAAGTTCATCTCAGAAGCAAAGACCATCATGAACACTGCTAAGTTTAATCTGAGGATGTGGGTAACGTCCCAGGGAGTGAATGAAACAGGTAATGAGACAATTCCAGTTCTAGGACTAAAATGGAATCCCAAGACAGACAAACTGTACTGTAATTGTTACAATCTACCTACTTGTGACGACCTACAATCCATAACAAAAAGAAGTATGTTATCATTGACTCAGAAAATATTTGATCCAATAGGCTACATATCTCCTGTGATGCTGACACCCAAGGTAATTCTTCAAGACACCTGGCTGCGCAAGTTAGACTGGGATGATGAATTGCCGAGCGACATACGCACAAAATTTCTAGATTGGTATAAATATATATCTTACCTGAATGACTGTCACATTCCACGCAGACTCACAACAGATAACCTGCAAGAAACACAAGTAAGTCTTCACTTATTTTGCGATGCCAGCAAATATGGGTGCGGCATGTGTGTGCTGTTGAGAACAGAAAATAATGGTAAGGTATCAGTCCAACTAGTAGCAGCCAAATCAAGGGTCAATCCTCCTAAAATGATAACAATACCCAGACTCGAGTTAACAGCTGCTTTATTAGGTTCACGACTGTTAGCTCATGTGAGAGAGAACTTGCAACTCAATAATTGTCGAGAATACTGCTGGACCGATTCTGGCGTGACACTCTGCTGGATAAAACGACAATTACCACTGAATACGTTCGTAGGAAACAGAGTAAAAGAAATACGAATGAATACTGACATAAAAAATTGGCAGCACATTCCAGGTGAAGCGAACTGGGCAGACCTAGCATCGAGAGGCTGCAACGCAAAAACGCTCTTCGAGTGTCGCTGGTGGGAGGGTCCTGAGTGGCTGCGCCGGCCGTCCGCAGAGTGGCCCCGGTCTGCGCTGATCGTAGACGAACGAGAAGTAAGCCTGGAAGTGAAGAAAACTGTATGTAATACAAATATATCTAAAGGACAGAGTTTGTTAAATAAATTACAAAATTATTTCTCTAAATATTCGCAAATAGTTAGAATGACAGCCTGGCTCTTAAGATTTTTACATAATATAAAATATACATGTAACAAAAAGACAGGAGAAATAACTTATAAAGAGGTAGAACAAGCAGAGAAATTAATAATAAAACTTATACAAGAAAAGAATTCTGAACTTTTAGACACAAAGAAAACTAAATTGACTACATTTACTGATAAGGAAGGACTGATAAGATTAAAAACTAAACTTTTGCTGTCAGACTTACCTGAAGGAATACGTACACCATACTTACTTCCAGCGGAAGAGCCGATCGTGACGAGAATGGTGAGACAACGACATGCAGAGCTGCAACATGCGGGAGCCAATCAGCTAATTACAGATATTCGCATGCGGTATTGGGTAATAGGTATTCGTAGGCTTGTAAGATCAATAATTACGAGTTGTCCGATATGTAATAGATACAAGTCAAAACCCACGCAAGCACCTACCGCACCGCTGCCCCTAGAACGTATCACGTGCTCTGCTCCTTTCCAGACTACTGGAGTTGATCTTGCGGGTCCATTTTACTTGAGAGGCGAACAGAAATGCTGGGTGGTGCTCTACACCTGCGCCGTGTACCGAGCTGTACACCTGGAGCTAACCAGGTCTTTGTCTACAGAGGCATTTATAATGACGCTGCGTAGGTTCGTAGCACGACGAGGCCGGGTTGACATGTTGGTATCAGATCAGGGGACAAATTTCCACGGCACAAAAAATCTCCTTAATATGTTGAATTGGGATGAAATCCAACAACAATCAACAATCCGACGAATACATTGGAAGATGAACGCTCCTTCCGCCGCCTGGTGGGGTGGATACTGGGAACGGTTGATAAGAATAATGAAAGACCTACTAAAAAGAATACTAGGTAAGGCGTCTGTCACTTATGAAGAATTACTGACTATTATTTGCGACTGCGAAGCTGTAATGAACGGGCGACCTCTGACTTATGTTACTGACGATAAAGGTGAGTGTTTAGAACCCCTGACTCCATCATATTTCATTCAACCGATTACTAACTCTGACGTAACCGATTTTGATAAGATCGACACAAATAATCTTAATAACAGACTGAAATATCTACAAACGTTACGCGATCAATTTCGACAAAGATTTAAGTCGGAATACTTATGTTTTTTAGTACAAAAGGGACATGAAAAGAAAGACACAATAAATATTGGTGACATAGTTTTAATTGAGACTGACGAAAAAAGAATTAAGTGGCCTATGGGTATTATTACAAAAATGGTTACAGGAGCGGATGGAGTCCAGAGAACCGCAATAATTAAAACATCGACAGGCGAGAAAACCCGTCCTGTACAAAGGCTCTACAAACTAGAAATTTCAGGTAACAATCCTCCATACTCTGATAGTCTAGGAACTCCTACAATGGTGGGGCAGCAGCCTATGACATCTTCGGAGACCGCAGGTGACACTGGAACCCAGGTGGAGGTACCTAATATTCGGAAATCCACACGCTGTGGGAGGAAGGTAAAATTACCTAGTAAGTTTGATTTATATGTGTAGATGTAGACTTACATGGGGGAGTAATTTTCATTTTGTTTTAACATTTATAAATTAAACACTTCATTTGTTATAACTGTTTGACAGAGTGATCTCATAAATATTATGTGAGTTTACCATATAATAAGATTTACGTTAGATAAAAAATTATGTATGTAGTTAAGTACTAAAATGCTCAATTCATTGATGTATTGTGTTTTCTTTAAAATGTGTAATTGGATACAAGTTACATAAATATTGATATTTGTTTTCAGGCTATTGAATTGTAATTTACTCAAATATTGATGTTTAAAATGATAAGAATAGTAGTGTGTAATTTGTAAAATTCTCATGATAAAATTGTTTAACGCCATCTATTGTACAGTGGCGGAACTAATTTGGACAAAAATGTTGCCAGTAACTTTAACACTAAACCCCAAAATTAAATATTGTAAGATGGGTGAAATTGCTTATTGTACACATCTATATCTATTTGCGTGTTGGGAGGATGTTCTAAAACGAACGCGAAGTGTTCAGTAGTATTTCGGAACGCAACCTTTTTGTAATGTCTATGATTAAGAAAAAAAATAAAAATTCGCTCTCTATGGTTGAATCGCATACTAATGGCGTTGTTTTATTATTTGTTAACAAAATATAGTTTTAAAGCCTCACAACCCACGAAATTCCCTCTTCAAGATCCCCAATATCCAACAGGAGGCCTTCACCGAGGGTTTCTTGCAGAAAAAATAAACAAGGAATATGTACCTATACAACGGAATAAACGCAAGTCCTGAAAGTAGTTAGTAATAATTGATTACTGAATCGATTTCGGTAACTTTTATATAGTATATCTACTTAGAAATTTAATAATATATAAAACACATACAGCCTAGAATAGAATTACTAATATTTATTTTAAGATTTATTATTTTGTAAACTAATTAAGGATGCAAGAAATGCCATACTAATGGGTGGCGATTCCGCCACACCCATTCTTATGATGAATGATTAACTATTTACTTACCTATTAACAAGTCAACAAAGATAACATTCTTGAGCATGGCATAGCAATTGCACCCTTCTTTTTTTGGGTTCTGATTTTTTGATACTGATAAAATATATGTTTTAAGTACCTATTTTATTATCAGCCAGCAGTGATCAGTGGTGGCCCAGTGGTAACTACCCCGACTTACGGCTAATGGAATCAAATCCCATTTATGATGGATTTTTCAGTTATTTCTTTTTGTCTGTGCTAAAATACTAATAAATCCAATCCAAATCCAGTCCGTATCTCTTTTATTATACCTACGTAGTGCAGCGAAAAAAAGAAAAACACGGACTGTCTTTGCCATATTTTGATTCATAATGTTATCCTTTTATGATTCTGTCAAAGTGGCCTTTTCAGGCCCCCAGTAGGTTGCTTACCATAAAGGCACATAAATAGAGGTTACTCATTCACCTACATTTTAATATACAAACCTCATACATACTATGCGGCTTCACGTAAGCATTGAATGGTGGTGACCATGACTCGGCTCCGTCACGCCTGCCACAATGTACTGCGAGCGAGGGAGACAAGACAATGGGAAAGTCATTGTGAGAAGGTGCAAATACTTGATTAGAAGAGGACCGGGGCGGCGCGACCAAGTGGCCTATAAATTGGAAATTGCTGCATGGATGTTTGACATTCTGACCAAGTAAAGATGGGGTCCAGTCAAGGCTTTATGAAATGCACTAGAATGTGCAATAGATGAATAGTTAGAGACAAAATTGACATAGTAGGTTAGGAGCTGTCCATTAATCACGTGGAGGGGTCCATAAAAATCACGAAATATCACAAGGGGAGGGGGGGTGTAGTAATATATCACGTGTATTTATTTTTTTCGGCAAATGCGAGATACTGAACCGAAAAGCGGCGTTACGTGTATGTATTTATTTTTTCGTCAAACGTGTGACAACATCGAAAGCGGCTTGACCTTGTGTACTAAAAATACACGTGATATATAGGGGGGGGGGGGGGGGAATCATAAACCTCATCATGAATCACCAAGGGGGAGGGGGGGTTACAAAAATGCCAACAAAAACATCACGTGATTAATGGACGGCCCCTTAGTATGTAGTAGCATCACCTGGGTTTAGAGAGAGTTGCGGCCGAAGCTGGGTTTGGAGGGTACCTAGCATTATTTTGGCTCCCCCACCCAGTTATAAACATAATCAGCCTATAATGTTCCCACACCACTGGGACACAGGCTCCCTCTCGTCTTCCGCCGTCGTGGCCGTGGCCGTTTATCCACCACGCGGGCCCAGTGCGGGTTAGTAGATATCACATGTCTTCGAATTTTTGCTTTTAGAACATGTCGGGTTCCTCAAGAGATTTTCCTTTACCGTATTTAGAACCGTGGTGATGAAATAATTGACAGAAAGTAAAGCGCCTGTCGGTGTTCGAACCTACGATATACAATTCTTTAGCTTTATTAAAAACGGATAAAAATCCACGGCGCGTTTTTCCCGCGACTTGGTCCTCGTGAAACTGCTTGTTTTAACATAAAATATATCCTATGACACTAGACGATGTCTGCTAAAGCTTCCTATTAGTGAAAAAATATGTCGGAATAGGATCAGTAGTTCCCTATATAAAAACTAAAATGTTACCTCTTTATAATATTGAGTATTTATTGATAGTATAGTACAGATGTGATAAAAATAATGTTTCCGCCCGTTTAAACCATCGATAAAGCATTAGTCTTCCTCTTTTCCTCTAACGGCCTTACTAACTCCCACGCCCGTTTGTACTGTCGCAATCTACTAAAGTGGCTTCTTCTAGGACCCGTGGGAGACGCGATGGGTTGCTTTAATTGTACCAGACACCACGCAACGGTACAAATAGGTACCTATTTGATGAAGTTACTTTATCTAAAGCAAGCAACCGTGTCGGAATTTTGCCTTCATCGTTTACTTAGATGCAGGTTATTCTGTGGTATTACTACGCAATTCAATATGACTCTTGTCTTCGGATATTTTTATTTCTTTTTCGATAATACAGTAAAGCTAAGGGTTTCGAAGAAAGCGGTTCCGTCATATTATACCGGTCGTAAGTCATGCAAATCTGTCATTTTCACCAGTATTTTACTTTAAGTGTCAAAAAACGCTCTGTATTTGGACAGCCATAATTTTATTGTGTGACCGTTCACCGCTTTCATAAGAAACCAGGCACCCTAATTGCACGCACGCTCTATTAATTATTAATCTACGAACTACTAATTATTAATACACTAGGTATTAATTATTGATCTATGAACGCACTATTAATCTCAATCTGATTCATTTTAAATGATAGTGCTTATCAATTGCTTCATAAGCTTGAAAAATGTGTCTGCTTAACAACGTAAATAACGCAATGAATGTAGTTGAACTGTCATTTCTACTGATAATTTGTGACGCAATGCAATCACCCCGCTGCTAAATAGATAGTTTTACTAAATCATTTTCTTAACAAAACGATATTTGGGTGAAACCTTACTTGAAGGAGAGTTCATGTTACAAGGTCATGGACTTATATTTGGTGAGTAATACTCTTACTTTAGCGCTCTTTCCAATGGACAGACATTATGAGTATTTATTAGACGATGGGCTGTAGCAATATGTCACGAGCTACTCACGATAATACCGGAGGGATTCCTTTTAACGACCTCGAGCGAGAGAAAGTGGCATTTAAGGGTGAAGCGTCAAGGTAACCAGCAAAATTCAAATGTTCTTAGGTTTTGTACGTTTTTTGCAATTTGCAGGTCAGTGTCAGATTGTATGTTGAACAAAATATGATTCGCGACCATACAACACACAAGTATATATCGAGCCTTTTCAGGAAGAACATCGTAAGCGCCAAAAATCCCAAAAAACTGTTTTAATATTAACCGCCAGATCAACTGATTTTACACCTTATTTGAATTAATATGTAGGTGCCCATATAACATCAAGTAAAAATTTCAAATTGATGCTATAAATATTTTGAGGAATACTTAAAAAAAACCTTCTCCTGTAAAATATACAAAATGGCGGTTACGATCTTCTTCCTGAAAAGGCTCGATATTTACAGAATTATAATCATTAAAATCATGAATACAGCCCTCCAAGTTCATAAATACTCGTACATACTCCTATTGAAGCTGAAGCCATTAATTGATATTATTAGTCATTCAATTTTTTTTTCTGATTTATGTTTTTGTGTGAATATTTAACCTGGTTCAAACCAATTTATTTTCTTTCTTTCTTTTTCTATTTAATAGGGTTATATAATGAACTTAAATTGAATTTGAACTTGCAGGCCACCCTGACGCGTCCCCCTTATCAAAATGTTGTAACTTCTAATGGTTTGGCTCGGTAACGGTAGGTAGGTATATCTAATCGGTTTCCTCTCATGCAGCGGAACCCCTGGCTCATGGAACTTATCATGAACTAGGGCAGGAGCTCTTTGGGGACCCTACACGCTCGAAACTTTTTACGGCGATTCACTAATCCAATATATGTTTCGAAAGTAAAGTGTTCGTGGCATGTGCCATAAAAGTTTGATAGATATTGTAACAATGCTTTACGATCCGGACAGTTTCGAGTTTCCAGAGAGCCTGTGGACTAACTTTCACTGGCGTACTCCGCTGTATTGAATCTAGGCTACCTTTATTTACTCCTTAGGGGCATATACCTAATGTGTATTGTGTAGAAAGTTTAATCGTCCTACTGACTCGTAAAGTCACTCGCAGCTAGCTGTAGAAACGAAGGATGGAGGAGTAAGGTACCTGATACCCATTTTAAGAATTCGAAAGAGTAACCATAGATTAAACCATTGGTTAGGTATATTTGGTTGAATTTTTGCACGTAGACTGGGAACATCATTATACTCATTACGTATAAAGTTTAATTAATTGTCGTATAGTGGACTCCAGCTTCTACATGTTGGTTAGGTCTGTAAGTGTTTATGCAACCTTGCACAAAACGTTTGTGTATGCATTTCAAACCATGCTGTTATTTGCACATCTAGAACAGGAAAAGCGTCATTAAAAACAAGTAGGTAACTAGTTTAGAAAATGGAAATCAATACAGTACGCTATGACTAATCCGAGATAGGATAATAAATATTAATCAGGCACAATTAGCAAGTCTATTCTGAGTGAAGGTCAATGTCAACATTTAGGAGCATGGCAGGCTATAAAAATAACTTATTTTTTACTCTACAGAATCTCGTTAAAGGCTTTAACGTAGTAAACTACAGCCCGGCTGTCAACAGAATGCGTTCCTGCCGGTAGATTCTGTAAAAATCTCACCGTGAAAACCTAAGTGAAGTGAGTTTGTTTTTGCTAGGAATTGACACTATTGACAGCTCACTCCACGCTCACTTCACCTAAGTTTTCACGGTGAGATTTTTACAGAATAGCTCCGCTGATATTTGTCATTGCGACAATGCTAGTAGGTAGCTAATAAACATCAAATACGCAAACACGTATTCGTTAGTATGAAACTGACAGGTGTCAAGAATGCATTCTCTCGTCGACCGCACTGTATTCCAACCAGACATAATTCTCTTTGAACAATTGTATGGTTGATGATGATGAACCTCATATTGCATTAGGTAACAAGTTATCCGTGGGGTCAGTGAAAGTCACATACATACATTTACCTACATGAACCCTGAAAACATTACTCTTTTTTTTGGGTAGTCGTGTAAAAATATAGGTCGTTTAAAAGCACCTTTAGGAATCTATTAGGTACCTATGTACTTACGTGATAGTTTAGCTAGCTTCTAATATGATTGCCTAAATGCGAAATCTACACGAATTAATAAAATTGAACAGTCCGTTTGTAATACAAAATAACAGATTTTTTCTAAATGCATATGAAAGTATATAAAGTATGTACGGTATTTATGACAAAAAAAACATTTTTAAATTTTTTGTCTCTGTCTGTTTGTTCCACTTAATCTCCGAAACAGCTGGATTGACGAGATTTCACTGACAAATAGCGGATGTTATAAGGAGTAAGCGAGGCTACTTTTATTTCAGAAAAAGAATAAGGGATTCCCAGCAAAAAAATTAAAACCCATGATCCAATTTGTTTTCTAGTAAAGACAGTAAATTAAATAATTAGGTACTATCACTTTTAAAACTAATTCGCCGTGTAAATTCACTAGATATTCTATCCGAGCGGAGCCAGTACTATTAGTTATTCTGTGGCGGGGCTTAGAACAGAAACTATTAGACCCATTGTTTGGCGTGGGGTAACTCCGAGGTCATAGTTATTCAGCCTCGAACGGATTTAATATCGCGAACTTGCGCTGACTCCGAGCAATATCGGCTAATTCTTTCGCTGGCCAATTAAGTGCGTTGTCTATACTATAATAGACTTTGTTGTACGCTAATTGTTTTTAATTAAGTTCAAGACTATGTTATAATATCGTAATTTAATTTGAATACTGCTTTGCCTTGTTACTATGCCTTTTTATGTGTGTTGCTTTGGCCAGAAATGGGTCCAAATTATTTTGAGTCTCGAGTCTAGCTGTGTTGTCCCCGGTTTTATTATAATCTAGTTGTAACGTCCTAAGGGATCCTGCTTCATGTACCCGGAAAAAGGGATGGTCTGTGTGACAAATGTCATCTAAATCCGTTCATCCACCATCCACATACACGTGGTTGCGTCACACAACTTCGCAAACTTTTTTTTAAGTTCAGGTGAATGCTGCCGTGCTGGGAGTGGGGACTAAGGTCAGGGCATGAGTGAACGTTGATGAGATCATGCATCGGTCATCGAACGGAGGTGGTGATTTCATCATTCTCGCTTTCCGAAAATATATGTTTTTTGTTTCACGGACTAGGTTACCACATTAGCTGGCCTGCCGGGTCAGCAGGATTGTCCGAAAGGGTTACCGCTGGCCCGGAACATAAAGGCCTAAGGAAGGAACACGGGTGGGTTTTAGTCAGTAAGAGTCTGACACTCCCTTCTGCTCCACCCAGAGCGGGAGGGGTCATTATTTGTGACTTCAAATCAAGAAAAAAAAAGCTGGCACTAGAATAGGTCAAATAGTCGTTAGAGCGGCGGTCTTGGGTTCAACTCCCGGGTCAGACATTGTTATCTAAATAAGAGGAAATTCTCAGATTTGAATTTACTCGGTTCAATACCATATATCATAAGTATGTACCTACTTATTATTTGATAACATGGGACTGAATACTATTCCACATTCAATTTCGTACGTAAAACGTAAAACATAAGGTAGGTAGGTACTTATACTTATTCCTACGTCACTACATATTATACATAATTATAACAAAGTCCCCTCCGCCGCGCCTGTCTGTCTGCCAAACGCGATAAACTCAAAAACTACCGAATGGATTTTTATACGGATTTGACCAAAAGACGCGGAGCGGTTCATGAGGAAGGTTAAGTGTATATATTTCTATAAGGTTTCGTGTAAACTGGCTGAAATATGAGTATTATGACGATGATTGTTGAAGATGTCGGAAAAAATCATGGCGACTTGGAGCTTTACTGGCGTGTGCCGCGTAAACGTTGAATGGGCACACATATCTATACTAATATTATAAAGCTGAAGAGTTTGTTTGTTTGTTTGGTTGAACGCGAAAAATCTCTGAAACTACCCGTCGGATTTGAAAAATTCTTTTTGCATTTGATAGCCCAATTCTTGAGGAAGGCTATAGCCTATTTAACATCACGCTATGACCTTTAGGAGCCGAGAAAAAAGAAAAAAAGTCAGAAAGAACGCTAAGCAAAAACGAAGTAGGTAATAGCGCGGGCAGGCGATGCGGTGCGACGGACGGGGTGGGTCGGAGTAACAAGAAATTTCACGCGGACGAAGTCGCGGGTAGAAGCTAGTAGTTTATAACTTGGATTTAAACCTCGGTTTTAGTACGTTCCCGTGGGTTACTTTTCGACAACCACGCGGGCGAGACCGCGGGCAAATGCTAGTAGATCAGAAGACTATTAAGACTGAAAGTATTACCTATTTATTATCAGATACGTTTTAGGTACAGAGTTCATATAAAAACAGACCCACTTTGTAAATAGGTACTCATGTTAACAAAAAATTGCGTCATAAAATGCTGGATATTTTATAGCCTTTGCAAAGACACCGAGTACCTTTGCATAGGACATAGAAATGTACAGACGCCAGCACATCAAGCTACCCGAAACTGTCAAATTTTCCCAATCAACTTTGAATCTTATGCTTTAGCGATAAAGTTGAAAATCTATTAAAGAAATTTGACAGATTGTAGTAGCTTGATGTGCTGGCGTCTGTACCATGAGGGGCTTGTGGCTACGTAACAGCCGCACGGGTCGATCGATCAGGTTAAGCTACGCTTGCTGCGATTGGTCCCGCCTGTCATTCATGGATCATTGACATTCGTTACGGGTCGTCAGAAGCCCGAAAGTCTGACAATCAGTCTTACCCAAGGGGTATCGTATTACCCAGTAACTGGGATGGGGAGGTCAAATGGGCAGTCGTTCCATGTAAAATACTGCTATTCAGCTGCATCCGGTGAGACTGGAAGCCGACCCCGATATAATTGGGAAAAGGCTAGGCAGATGATGATAGAAATGTAACATTATAATAATTCAAATTCATTTATTTCGTGAACACTGGGTATATCTACATACAAAAGGTGTTATAAATACATAAGATCCGAACTGTGCCCCGCCAAAAGGCATACAAAATATCAAAGGTTCCATAGTCATGCGAAAAAAAAAAAAATACAACAATAATCAAATTTAACAAAATTATTTAGTATGTCACTAACCAGGTAGGTATAATTAAAATTTGTCATTTAAATATTCGTCAACAGAATACTACACCTTGCTTTTTAACAATTTGAACAATTTCTTTTAAATTCGTTAATGTTAATACTTGAGATTGTCCTGGTAACTTATTATATAGCTTTTGAGTCATTGCATAAAATCTTTTGCTATGAAATTGTGTTTTTGTTGCTAACATCTGCAACTTTTTTGTAAATCTGTATAAATTCATGTTGTGTTTTATAAAAATATACAGGCTTCATAAATATAGAGTGACGGTAACGTTAATATTTTTACTTCTTGAATCTTAGGGGCATTTCCCCAGAATATGATGCCATACCGAAGAGCCGAGGCGACATAGCCATGATAAGCTGCGAGTAAGGCGGTCTTATTCGCAATTTTTCCCAGCATATAAAGAGCATATGTAAATTTACTAAGCTTTCCACAAACACTTTCAATTTGAGTCCTCCATGCCATGTCATTGTCAATATATGTATAGTCCAAGAAATTTTGTAACACTAGCTTCAAGTATTTCATTCCCTCTATAGTTTATATGAAACTCTGATTGTTCTTTGTGTCTAATTTTAACATTCATAACTTTAGTTTTGTTTAGATTTATTTTAAGGTTATTAGCATTTAACCAGTCGATGATAGGAATAAGACTTTTGTTTACATGCTCTTCTATTTCTTTTATAGTGCCAGTATCATAAATAACAGTGCTGTCGTCGGCAAATAGTGACATTCGATGTTCGACCACTTGGGGAAAGTCATTATTATAGCAAATAAAAATAATATTAAGTATGTATGCGAAATATGAGTCATTTCACGTCTGCTTCTGATTGTCCACTGGATGGATGGACAACCCGTTACTTACAAGACATTATAGCTGGCATGGTTGGTGTAGTATTTATTTAGAGCCTTTTGGGAATTTCATTGTACAAAGAGACCGGAGTCTCGCAACAAATTAATTGTGTCTCATTAGTCGACGAGACGCTTGGAGTTATGACAATAAAGTTCTCGCTCTTTAATGAAAATCTTTGCAAATATTTGTCCAATAGCAAATTTCGAGTCAAGAATAGAATTTGACGTCTTGAATGGAACATGAAGCCTTTGTGTATAACTATTCCATTTCTGCTCAGGACGTTAATCAAGGCAGTCAGAAACCTGTCAATATGCCAATCATAGGCCATCGTGTATAGAAGCCACAAACCCAGTAATTGTGTATCTATACACAAACGCTTTCACAGATTGTCCGCGCGACCTTGTCCGGCGCATTTCTTGTTAAATGCGGGTGTTCATTGCAAACAATGGATTTTGCAATACAACTACCTAGGTACTTACCTTTATTGATTGAGCTGTACTTAATACAGTTTCACGCTACATTTAGAAAATAATTCAATATTAGATAGAAAATAAACATCACGCCTCGCGCCTGTATATGTATTCCCCGAGGGTATCTAAAAGTGAGAGGTGTTTAGTAAACCCTTAGGCCGCTATCCCACTGGCGTTTTACGAGCGTTGACGTCAACGTCACGTCTGCGCAGCGTCGACGCCGCGCAGACGCGACGTTGACGTTGCGTCGTCGCGTGGCAAGCATTAACGTCCGCTGAACGCGACGTTAACGTCGCGCACATGTACCTGTTGCCAACAAACGCGACGTTAACGTTGCGCAGACGCAACGTCGACGTCGCGTTCAGCGGACGTTAATGCTTGTCACGCAACGTTGACGCTGCGCAGACGTTCGAGACGCCGACGCTCGTAAAACGCCAGTGGGATAGCGGCCTTAGTCACACACGTTATGTCTTATTCTTATGTAAAAGAGGGTGAACCAAGGCTGTAAGTTGCTTGGCACAAATCCAAAGTCCAGTTTGCTACTGAGAAATTCCTGTTTGATAAACCCAATACTCAATACTTAGCACGAGCGGCGACCTGGGAATTAATACTAGGAACCCATGCTCAGCAAAGATGAACAGTAAGCTAAGGAGCATAATAAGGGGTTTAATATCTGCCAGACAGACAACCGTAACATGGATAGGACGATAATAGTACATTATGATATAAGTGCGGTAAGTTGAAAATTACAGCCGAGGCGATATTTCTTGCCCGAGCCGTAGGCGAGGGCTAAAAGAAAGCAGAGGCTGTAATTTTCAAAGCGCACGTATGTCATACGACGTTTTATAACATATTTGCGAGGAAATAAATAAAACTCGTACTGAACTTGCATATTTGCTTGTTTTCCATATGATGAAATTTTGATACGCTTGTAAGTATCTATCGGTCGATTTTTCGGGCAAGAGGCTTAGAGTAGCCTTTTTCGCTGCCTCTGAGACTTCTGGCGGTGTGGAATTAATAAATTCATCATTACTTGACGACATTTTCAAATAAAAAAAGTACAGCGAAAAGAAAAAGCGCGCGGAATAATTTTTACTTCTTAACAGATAAGCGATGCGCGCGCGTTCGCGCTTTTTTTTTCAGGCATAGGCACAAAACAGCCAGTATTATTAATAAAGTAAATTAATATTTTTGTTTTTGTTACAGATGTTAATGGTTGTAATTTATTGTCAAAATTAATTAAATTAAAGAATTAAATGTTTATTTATTATATTTTATCTCCCAAAGTTAATTTTATTCATAAAATGTTGACTACTTTTCTGAAATAAAAACTCTTTGCTAAGATTTAAAAAAGTAAGTACCGTTCGTTTTGACGGAGAATCTTGGTAAACCGTGCGATTTACTTTACATTACCGCACAAGTGCGTAATGAGATACATTACGATATTGAAATTGGTGAAATAAGAGACCCTTTACGAGCAAATATGTTATAAAAGAAGTCGGTTAATAAATTGTCAAATAGCTAAATAATGCTCGAAAATCGCTACGCGTCAATTTAATAAAGACAGAGTAAATTGATTTGTTAGACTAAAACCGTGTTAAATTTGATGGATTACGATGTTTTCGCTTTTGAAATGAATTGGTATATTTATACGAGCCGTGTGGGTCAACGGACTGGCCATTGAAGTTACTGAAAAACGAATTTAGCGTAGAGAATTGATCCGGAACTCCGGAAGGGCGATGGGTCAATAGCCAGAGACTGGGCAGATTATTTATGGTAAGCTGAAAGTTAGGTGTGGACAAGCCACAATTATTAAGCGTTGAAGAAAATAAGTCCTGTCGCTACTTTTTCACTATTCAGCATTGTATTTTTCGGAGGGAGGATACCTTCCAGTGACTACGTGAGGGACTACCATTTTAATTCGGCAGCATTGTATTCCTCGGAGGGACCCCGTGTAAAAAAATACCTGTGGTACCTTTCAGGGACTACGGGAGGGCCCACGAGTCACACACGTTTCCTATAGCATTGATTTTTTGTAGGCTGGCACTGTTTTGCTGTCTGATATGCTTTCTCGAGTCAAATCCTCTCCGACCCCTTGCTGGGTGGACGCCAAAAACAATTACAACACAACAACAACAACAATTATTTGGAGGAAATCCTCCTACTAATAAAACGCGAAGGTTAGTGAGGATGGATGGACGGATGTTTTTTACTCTTTCACGCAAAAACTACTGAACGGATTGTGATGAAACTTTTTAGTAATACCACGAGGCGCTGCTAGTATTTAACTATACCTAATCATTTTTATTTCTTTTGTAGTACCCACATCATTTATGGCATGCTGTGGTTTAAATTCCTTTTCTCTAACACACTAAATACTATTCTGCAGTCCATGTAAATTTTTGCCGAGTACGGATATCAAACGCGCGACCCGTGACGAAAAACCGAAGCGCTCCTTTTCGGAACGCAAAAAATATATTTATGACCTTCTCAAAAACATTTGACTGTTCATATAGTTGTAGTAGTGTTGTTTGTAGTTGATTAATGTTACAGACCTACTCTTATATAGACCTCGACCCAAAAATATTCCGTATCTTTTAAAGCCTAGCTCAGGAACTCTAAAATTGTAATAAATGAAACTCACATGACTTCAATTTGTACCACTGATATCTGATGCTATAATACACTGTGTCAGCCACATTTCTCACTGCTTTTGACATTTTGATCACACAACACTGTTATGTATCTTCTATTGATTTTATAATGTATTTTCAGTAATTTACTAATTATAAGTAATTTTTCTTCAGTGATTTACAACTGAATCATGATGGGAATTAAATACAGACTCCGATAATGAAGCCAGTGTTAGAAACCTTTAAATGCATTTTGGCTTATCTAGGCTATTTTTATTTAAAATTATGCCTTAGAACCTCCTGGCTATAGTATTTTAAATAAGTTTTTCAAATTGAAAACTGATCCAATAATAATCACAGTTGGTCAATAGATTGTTCCTAGTTTAATAAACTATTTTCTCAGCCAACATAACAGCACACTCTCAAACAACCAAGAATTGATCACCACTGACTGATAAAAAGCTGTCAATAATGATAACATAGATAAAATATGTATCTATTGTGTGGAACAACTCATGTATTTGATAGTGTTGATTAGATGTCTAAGCACTACACTGTATCTCAGTAACTACAAAAGTGCAATGGTTTTAGATGTACATAAATAAACATTTGTTTTTTCTGCCCACTTTTTGATGATAGACTTTCCTACTTTGGGGAAAATGTAAATCTACTATATTAGATTTTTAGTACTAGATAGCGTGTTATCATACAAGCAAAATAATGTTTATTTTATTGATAGAGTTACAAATAGGGTCACTCCGGTTTAGCCAATCATTAGCATTGCAACTGGACGAAACTGGATAGATACCCTTGTCTGGGGACATCATACTTACACCAAACAGGATAGCCCACATATATCACACACAAAGAATATTCTTTCTTTCATACATTATTTTTACGATGCGCGGTTTTTTCTAGTAAGTATAATTGGAAAATCACGTAAATACGAGCAGGTAGATATATCTTGATCAAAAAGATCGAGATATTTAAATAAGTAAGTATTATAAAATATTGTTGATAAAAAAATTATCGCCATGCAAAACAAGCAACTACATCTTACTTAGGTACTAAGTGCAAAAGTGTTTAGAAAATTAACAGAAGACAAAAGCTTTGAAATCTACGTAATTGGGGCAAGCTTATAGCATCTTACTGTTTGTTTTATGCATAGGTTAGTGTTTAACAGCTTTATGAGTCATTCTAATGCGTCATATAGCAGATTTGGCATTAGTATAACAGTTAATCGATCTCACTGGACCACGTATGGATGGATATATAACAGTTATTGCTCAAAACAAGGTGAAATAAATTAAAACAAAATGTTAAATGAATTACAAAATGTATTGTTAATAAAACAAAAGCGTACACATAATCTTGCGGCTACTGTGCATATAAAAATCATAGCTTCTCGTTTACTTGTGACGTTCGAGCCGTAATTGTTGATGCTGGTGTTTGCGAAATCATCACTGAACCTTTTATAACCGTCGGACGGCGAAGACGGGCTCCTCAAAGAAGCCATTTTTCAACACTGAAATTTTTGACATTTAGGTACTTAATTTGACATTCAATTGTCGGCGCGTTCTCTGTGATCGCTCTGTCGCGTTCATTTAATTATTTATCTACCAAAAACAAAAGTTTTTCATGCATTCCACCAACTTGAGAATTTAATCAAAATGTATACTTACTAAAAAATAATAGCGTAAATCTAACAGATTCTTTGTTTTGTGATTCCAAACCAAAAAATCTGGGAATGTCTAAAGTGGCAACACGATCACGATTGTTGAGTTTCCCGAATGTCGTTGCTTAGCAGAGTTTTTTATTTTAATCGTTTGGTTCTTTCCTTTCATCCCCCTCCCTGAAACAGCAAACGAAGTTTAGACAAAAACTTAGAGCAATACAGTCGACAAACCTGACAATCGTGTAAAGCCAAAAGTTCGGTAGTCAATCCCTATATTATAATGTACTCTGTGGTTGGTATACTCTACAATCGCCGTAGACAAAATCTTCTATGTCAATTTCTTTTTTTCTTGATCCCGGTTGGAATGTGAGTTGGTTGTTTTCGATGAAAATAAATCCAAACGAATAGATTTATATTTAACTAATTTTCTCCGTTCTGTGTAAGAATTAAGAAAAGTATCCTGCAAACAAGTGATTGTGTATTATATTTTTGATTTATCCGAACTCAAATTCTTTGAAATTCGCATCGAAAGTTTTGACGTTCGCCAAGTGATTGTGATAAAACAGTGAACGGATCAACGGATAGTCATTCGTGTGTAGCTATTACAGTTCCGCAGTGTAAAAGCTTATGAATCGTGTCCTAAATCACTTGTTTGTGTGGAGAAGTGCTGAAACATTTATAACCTCAAAGTTTGAAGTCAGGTGGTGAGTTTGTTGTTGACAGTTGTTTCCGTTTGTGCAGATTCTAAATGGCTCCACCACAGCCTAAGGCGGCGGCCAAGCCCGCTGCGGCACCCGCGGGTGGCGTATCCAAGGCCAAAGTTGGCAAACCAAGGAATTACGACCTGGGAAATGGAGTAGTTCGCTTCTCCAAGTCAAAGATGTTCCACAAGAAGGTGAGCTACTTTCTTTGATATATCATTGGCATAACTAGTAGATAACAAATTACAGGTATTTATTGAAATTAAATAACATGGCAGTGACAACAAGTGTGACCTACAGTGTGAACTGTCCATGTGTGGCATTGTCTCGCAACCTGGTGCATGGCCATCTACTACCTATCTTCATGATCGAGTCATCTTATAAATGGCTACAAGTCTTTGTCTACCTTGTATATAACTGTTGTGCAATGTTATGTCTTTGTTGTTAGATTGCATTGATAGTGTGGTAAAATGAACTATACTTAAGTAATGAGAGCAGTATCTTTATCCAAGATACCCATATCAGTAGATATTAACATGTATAAAATAAAATTTACTTTGTTCACAGTTGAAAAAATTTCAAACTCAATAAATATTTACTTTAATCATAATTTTCTGTTTGAAACTAGCTTAAACCTCTTTCCTCTATTTCCAGGCTAAGTACAGGTTTGTGGGGAAAAAGAACCCCAAGCCAGAAAAGCCCAAGAAGCCCTCCGTGGCTGTCAAGCAGATCGGTGGTGAGAAGAACGGCGGAACCCGTACTGTACTGTTGCGCCGCAGAAAGTCCTTCTACCCCACTCAGGACAAGTAAGTGTGCTGTTTTTCAAATAGGGAGTTCCTATTTGTTTTCTATTTACTTAATCAGAGCGACTTGTAACCAATTACACTGATAATTATACTAAGACACAACATAAATTATGCATTAGGAATAGCAATAACTAAAACTTGCATTTCTTTTCTATCTACCCTACTTACTTGCCTATGGTCCAAAATTTTGAACCAAATATGCCAGTCTATCAGGAGTTGTAATGTTTAAATATGTTCTTTTTCCACCTGGCAATACAGTTCAGCAAAAAAAAATGGCTAAGGGTATAGAAGGATGAGGACTTGTTACTTGGAAAAGATTAATGGTGATTGATGAAGTATACTGATTGACCTAACAGTATACATAAATGTAATAAATTATTATTTGCAAAGCATTATGTGGATTATCCCAAATATTTGCTTGGAATATGTTTCACTGGTATAGTATTCATTGCTTTTTGTGCTGGAAAGAATGTAAATTGCATATTATGCTGTAACAGCTACTGCTTAAAAATATTTACAACCAAAATAACCTGCTGGTAAACAAAATTAAGCCAGCATTTCGTTTTTTATTACAACAATTGATAAAGTGCTTCTCATTTAGCAGTGGATATTTACTTACTCCAATTTTTATTTGTCCTATTAGTGAACTATCTAAAAAAATCAAAAAGGAATAAAAAGACGAAATAATACTTGTTGTGAAAGGTCTAAGGTCTTTGCCTAATAACCCATTCATTCTGCATTCATGCTAATCGTGAATTTGCTTTCTCCAGGATCCTCACTCGTCCCCACCACAAGACGTTCAGCAAGCACATCCGCAGGACGAGGCCAACCCTCACCCCTGGTACAGTGTGCATCTTGCTAGCTGGTCGCCACTCCGGCAAGCGTGTCGTGCTTGTAGGTGTACTGCCCAGTGGACTGCTGCTCGTCACTGGACCCTTCTCGGTAAGCATTTATGATGGAACATCGGATCTGCATTTAAATAGTGATATTGTTTGATGTTGTGAAATGCAAGCCTTTCCGAATGAAAGGTGTTCATTGGGAAATTGCAATGGCTTCTGTCGGCTTGGTACTTAGAAAGGAAATCCTGGAAAGCCTAGGAATTCCTGTTTTAGAATTATTATTTATTTTAGTACTAAGCTTAAATAAGCATTATAAAGGTTCTCTCTTCGTGAGCTTAAATGCAGCTAAGCAATAAATTGGGAATGTACCAAGTTGCCGACCGACAAGATTGGGCTAACTACAAAAATCATTGTTCATTTAGCTCTCGGATAGTACAGGAACTTTTGTGTCTTCGGTAAGCACTGTGAAATCTTCAGTAATTATGAAGTTTCAGTAATTTTAACTTAAGTTTCAGATTATAAAATACTTTGTAACTATTTCACCACAATCAAAAAGAGCAGCTTTAAAATTAATTGTAACCCTTCTCCTTCCAGTTCAACTCGTGCCCCTTGCGGCGCATTCCCCAGCGCTACGTCATCGGCACGTCCACCAAGATAGACCTCGGCGACTTCAAGCTGCCCGAGCACCTGAACGATGAGTACTTCAAGAAGAACAAGAAAAGCGCCAAGCGCAGCGTCAAGCGCAAGCAGGGCGAGGACATCTTTGCCTCCAAGAAAGAGGTTTGTAGTGTTCTTTATTATAACTAGGGATGCCGCGATACGCCTTTTTGCCGATACGATACCGATACTCTTATAAAAATATCGGCGATACCGATACGCTTACTGAATTCAAAAAGGAAGGTAGATTAAATAAAACACAATTAATCAATAGTTTTAGTTATCAAAATTAACATTTATAAGATTTTTATGGAATTATCAATTGTCGAAATTTCAAAGTGATTCCATATACCTAGCACTTTTGTGTTTTGAAGTTGATATGACTACTATTTATTTTATTTGACTCAAACGACTAGTTATAAATGACATACAATACACAAACAATTACGATATGTAATTCTTAATCTTATTTGCATGGAAAAATACTACGCGCAACAACATTCAACCTAACGAAATGGGATAGATGTGCGAGTGCGAGGCCAAAGCGGGCGGGCGAAACAAAACACTGAATAAAGCGCGGGGTTTCCCCGAGCAAACTTAGTTCGTGCCTCGTTTGCAACGAAATAGACGGGACAACACGCGCGTTTACATTACATTTTTAAAGCGCGAAATTTGAAAAGTATCGTTGAATCGGCCATAAAAATATCGCCGATACCGATATATCGGCAAACGTGAAGTATCGCCGATATGTCGGTATCGGTATCGGTATCGGATGCATCCCTAATTATAACTCTAAGCAACTTACCTGCTTCACACTATGTCATAACATCGACATTTCTGTACTACATCTATGTTGAATAATAATGCACATAAACATTCTGGAATAAATTCTAAACAATGGTGAAAACAGCATCAAAATATATTACATAGTTTAGCAGAACTAAACAGACGGACAGATACAAAAAGTTGCTTTGTTGTAATACTATTTAGAGATTTGCCTTTAAATGTCTAGATAACCATCATAGGATAAATCAAAATCGTTTATTCAAATTAAGCAGGGAATCTACAAATTGTGAGAAATGAAGCAGTGTGTGCATTTGAAAACCTGGCCCTATTTCCAAAGTTAATGTAAAGTGATTGCTGCTAAGAGTGTTGCAAACCAAAATGCTATGATTTCAGAGTATGACAATAATATTATGAGAAGATTTTGGTTAAAGAGAATTTAAACCATTTATATTTTCTAGTCTTATTACGATATTTATATCCATCTAACAACATAAAATTGAATTGACAATGCCATGAAGCCGCGAAATGACTCGCAACATATAAATCAATATTAAAAATAAAATATTTTTCACTTTTTCCAGAAATACGTTCCATCAGAGCAGCGCAAGACAGACCAGAAGTCAGTCGACGAGGCTGTGGTCAAGGCGATAGGCAAGCGCGCCGACAAGAAGGTGCTGCGAGGCTACCTCAAGTCGTCGTTCGGCCTCCGCTCCAGCCAGTACCCCCACAGGATGCAATTCTAGTTTGTAAGACACAATAAACATCTGTGACTAACGCTTGACTTCTTATTTTCCCTAAACATTGAAATGAACGGAAGTGATTGGGAACACAGATAGGTAGCACTTTTAAACAATTTCATGTGCTTTAGGTACACACACAAACTTCATTTACTATGGCCCAAACCCTCCAGAGAGCTGACATGACACGACACGTGTCGCGAGGTACGGGTACGTTGGCTGACTATCCTGCTGCCGGAAGATGCCAGAAAGCGTCGTTTCAATTAAAACATTTACAGGCACTTTTGAATTATCAAGGATTAGTTCAGTTGGAAATGTGAAGCTACATAGTTGCCCATTCCAAAGCATAGTACCTATGGAGAAGAAACTCCGTGGACACATATTGTTACAAAAATATAACTTTCATTGTTGAATTTATAGTTATCCGAGAATGATGTACAGACAACAGCACATCAAGTTACCCGAAACTCATATTTTCCCAATCAACTTTGAACCTTATGCTTTACTATAAAGTTGAAAATCTATTAAAGAAATTTGACAGATTGTAGTAGCTGATGTGCTGGCGTCTGTACAAACAACGTACTCGTTAAATCGTCCAGAGTAGCAAATAGAAACAAAAAAAACAATCCAAAAATAAAATAAGTCGTGGCGGCTAAGAGATGAGAACAATTCTGCGCACTAAAACCAAAATTACGAATGTTATTTTGAGAGGAATAGGGACCATACGGTCCGACATGTCTGCCGCGTGTCAGATGAGCTGTTAGCTAAAAGGGACCACTGATAGGGTCCAATTAAATATAGGTGACATCGCGGCAGTCCAAGACGAAGATGAGCGAACTTGATCCGTACCGAAAGGCCCCGCAATGGCAGAGGACAACGAGTCGAAAAGGGAAAGGGATCCGTCTGTTTAGCCCGTATCATCAATGATTTATTTTATATGTATGTATAATGTTCATTACACAGCCTGTAATGTTCCCACTGCTGGGGCCTGGGACACACCTTTTCTGTGAGAGGGACTGGGCCATAATCCGCCACGCGGGCCCATTGCGGATTAGTGGATGTCACACACGTTTTAAATTTTTTGCAGACATGCCATTTCCTCGCGATGTTTTCATAAGGAAACTGGCACGTCGGGGTAGATATATACGCCCTTGGGTCACAACTGTTCCGACACATGCTATTCGAGAAATAAAACAATGCTTGTGGATGCAAATGTTTATTAGTTTTTCACTTGTACTTGTTGGCGGGCTGGTGAGGCCGCGGACGCGCGGACACAGCGTTGCGTGATCGCTGGCCGTGACGCTCGCGCCATTCTGACTCCAGACGGGCGTATACTCCACCTAGGAACAAGAAGATGCATGTACCTATCACATTAATATCCCTTGAAAGTAGAATGTTCTAAACCGCGTATCGAATGCTGTATGCCTAAGAACAAAATTCAGAACGCGTTTTGCTACATACGAATATGAACATTAAACTGACAGGTTTTAAATTCGTATGAGACGCTTGTTCACACTCGCTTATTAAAAAACAGCATGTGTGCAATTCACACGTGGTAGAAGTGAAACCTTCAAAAACACTGTATAATGCTTCCTATCTCATTTTCTCCCACGTTAAATCTTATGTAATGTCTCTTTTTACTGTCGCTTTTTCGTTTCATAAACTTTCAAATCACAACGATGCTAAAGAACAATACATTCATCCATCCATCCATCCACATCCACGTCCACGTCCACATCCACATCCACACATCTATTAAATGTGATATCATGTACTAATAAAAACACTGTATAATGCTTCCTATCTCATTTTCTCCCACGTTAAATGTTATATGTCTCTTTTTACTGTTGCTTTTTCGTTTCATAAAATTTCAAATCACAACGATGCTAAAGAAGTTTTTGTAAGGTATTTGTGTCTACTTTTATTATTATGTATTGTGGGTATGCGCTTATATGAATAAACCAGTCAGCTATCCATCTCCGTGTTTAATTGACGTCCCATTTGGCGACGAGAAATTCGAATCCCAATTGCGTGTAAAATTGTTATTAACAATGCCGATCGGTCGACTAGAACCATTTGACATCAATTCGAAGCAGTGGCCGTCGTATATTCGCCGTGTCAAACAATACATATTACTAAATGAGATAAAAGATAACTTGTGTGTGCCCTTGTTAATTACGGTTGTGGGTGAAACTACATACTCGTTAATGTGCGATCTATGTGCTCCGGCGGATCCAGAGACGAAGACATTTGATCAACTCGTACGTTTGGTGACCGATCACCTAGAACCACAGAGATCGGAGATTGCCGAGCGACACATGTTTCGCTTACGTAGACAGCGTGTTGGGGAATCCATGACGGATTATCTCCAAGATTTGAAACATCTCGCGACCACGTGTAACTTTGGTACAATGCTAGAAGAAAACCTTCGCGACCAATTTGTTTCGGGACTATCTAACAGCGCGATGCGATCGCGTATATTTGCTGAGAAAAATATTAAATACAAGGAGGCGGTGGAGCTGGCTCTGGCGTTAGAGGCCGCAGAAAGGCACGCGGAGGTGAGCGCGGCGACCGCCGCAGCTACGACCTCAGGTGCAGGCGGCGACGCGGGCGAAGGCCTGCATAGGACCGACGCGGGCCGCGCACGAGGCGGAGGCGCGCGCCGGCCGGGGCGCAACTCAGGCGCTAGGGCTGCAGGCGCGGCGACGAGAGGGGGCACCCCTGCGACGCCGGCGCAGGCTGCGTCGACTCAACAGTGCTGGCGGTGTGGAAAGCCGCATCGGCCGGAAAGATGTCGTTACATCAATTACAACTGTGATGAGTGTAACCAACGGGGACATTTGAAAGTGATGTGCAAAGAAGTGCGTGGCAGTGATCGCTCTGGTAGGCAAAACTACGTAAGTGAAGATAGCTCGGGGGACGCGGATTTGTTTAGCATCGAACTGGCGTCTAAAGGTAACAAACCTTACTTTATTAACGTGAACATTGACAGTTACGAAATTAAATGTGAAGTCGACACTGGAAGCCGCATTTCAGCGATTAGTGAAGATTTTTATAAGCAGAAGTTCCCAAATAAAATAATACATTCGGATAATCTAATGTTACGGTGTTATTCGGGCACGCAGATTGAGTCATTAGGTTATATATTGGTCCATGTTAAATTAGGTAATGTTACGGCAAACAATTTGTCTTGTTATGTTATTAAAAATGGTGGACGCCCACTATTGGGCAGGGATTGGTTAAAGTCCCTCAATATAAAACAAATTAAGTTCAACGATATTATTGCTGATCCATGTATTAGTAAGTTAGCTACAGAATTCCCCGAGGTTTTTACTGATCAATTAGGAAAATGTAAAAAATTGCTCCAATTGCAACTGACAAATAATGAGCCAGTGTACGTGCGGGCGCGCCCCGTGCCGCTGGCACTGCGCGCGCGTGTGGAGCGCGAGCTCGAGCGGCTGGAGGCCGAGGGCACCATCTACCGGGTCGAGCACTTGGACTACGGCACACCCATCGTGCCGGTTATCAAGACGAACGGCGATATACGAATATGTGGCGATTATAAAGTTACTATCAATCCTAAACTTAAACGTGAATATTACCCACTTCCACGCATCGAAGAGTTGTTCGCCACTCTAAGTGGGGGAAAGGAATTTACCAAAATTGATTTAACGCATGCATATCAACAGACGTGCAGACGATGTTGACGGATGAATCACAGCTGTGTACAGCGATAACTACACACATCGGTACATTCGTTTATCGTCGTACGCCTTTCGGATTATCTTGCATTCCGGAAAAATTTCAAAAATTAATGGAGGAAACATTGCGCGGCGTGCGTGGCACGGTGGTATTTCTTGACGATATTTGTGTGACGGGGGCTTCGAGAGCAGAACATTTGGTTAACTTAAGACAAGTACTGATTAGATTAAGAGATATGGGTTTGACCGTTAAACTAAGCAAATGTTGTTTTCTACAAGCGAGCGTTAAATATCTCGGGTTTATTATTGACCAAAGTGGTTTGCGCCCGGATCCCCAGAAGGTCGAGGCTATTGTGAAGGCACCAACACCTATTGATATCACACAGTTAAGAAGCTTCCTAGGTTTACTTAATTACTATGGGAAATTTATTCCCAAGTTAAGTATTTTATTACATCCGTTGCATGAACTTTTAAAAAAGGGGGTCAGTTGGAATTGGAGTAATGAGTGCGATGAGGCTTTTAAGAAAGCGAAGCGAATCCTATCAGGTGAGAGGGTACTCGCACATTATGAGGAGGGGCGGCCTTTAGTGCTATCGGTAGACAGCAGCGCGTACGGGTTGGGCGCAGTATTGGCGCATCGTTTCCCTGACGGCAGTGAGCGACCGGTCAGCTGTGTGTCGCGTACACTCAATGACGCGGAGCGCAATTAGTCCGATTGATAAAGAGGCTCTGGCAATATTTTATGGCGTCACTCGACACCATCAGTATTTGTATGGTAGAAAATTTGAATTACGTACAGATCATCAGCCTTTAAGCTACATTTTCGGAGCAAAAGTGGGTATACCGCAAACTGCCGCTAGTCGCTTACAACGCTGGGCTGCACGATTAGCCGCATATGATTTCACGATAAAATATATAACCTCAAAGCAAAATGGAGCAGCGGACGCGTTGTCACGTTTACCGTTAGCACAGGAGCGCCGTCCCACCGAATCAATGAGTTATGTTAACTTAGTTCATCAATGTATGCCGGTAAATTTCCATGACGTAGGTAAGGAAACTAATAAAGATGCAATATTGACGCGTATATTGGGATTTGTAAAATTTGGATGGCCATCCGTACCTAGTTGCGAAGAAGAGAAACCATATTTTGCACGAAAAAGCGAGATCACAATGGATTTTGATTGTTTAATTTATAAATATCGAATTATAATACCAAAATCACTACAAACTAAAATTCTAGAAGAAATTCATCAAGGTCATTTAGGAGTCAGAAAAATGAAAAGCTTATCACGCAATTATGTTTACTGGCCCACCTTAGATGTTGACCTTGAAGCGATGTGTCGTTCATGTGAGCCGTGTCAGAGGGTGCGGGATGCAGCGCCGCGTGCTGACCTGCATCCGTGGGAATTTCCTTTGTTTCCATGGCAACGCTTACATGCTGATTTTGCGGAGTATTCGGGAAGAAAATACCTGATTATAGTAGACACATTCGAAGTGGATTGAGGCACTTCCTATGGGTCGTACTGATACACAGTCAACAATCACAGCTTTAATTACAGTTTTCAGTAGGTTTGGTTTACCATCGCAACTCGTTACGGATAACGGACCACCATTCCAATCAATGGAATTTAAAAATTATTGCAACCACAATTGTATTGCACATGTGACAACGGCGCCTTATAGACCACAGGGTAATGGCGCCGCTGAAAATGCGGTAAAGACGGTTAAAAAAGCAATAAAAAGAGCAGTTCTTAGTGGTGAAAATGTGTTACAAGCATTAAATAAATTTTTATTCCATTACCGTAATTGTGAGCATGCAACTACGGGCGTGCCACCGGCAGTATTGCTAACCGGGCGTCGGATGCGGACACGGTTGGATGCGTTACGGCCAGACGTCGCGCAAGTGGCGCGCGCGGCTCAGCAACGTCAGGTAGCTCATGCAGGAGGCACGCCCCAGCCCCCTATACGGGTAGGAGAACCGGTACTCGCACGTGATTACACCTCGAACTCAAATAAATGGTCCACTGGAACAGTGTCTAAAAGTACGGGTCCGGTGTCGTACCGCATTGACATGGGAAACGGGTCGAGTGGCGCAGGCATCGAGACCAAATAATTCCAGTTGGGGACAAGACGCGATTAACACTATCACGAGCGAGCATCGGTACACACAAGGGGGAGAGTAAGGATCAGGACGATGATGCTTTCGAGGATGCATCAGAGGCATCCAGTGAGCTGGAGACGGAGGCGGGTAGCGCACGCCTGGCGAGCCCGGCCGCACCGGCGGCGGCGCCTTGCTCCCCGCCGCCGCCGCCGCCGCCGCCGGGGGCTTCGGCCCGAGCAATACGTGCGCACGTCCGCGCCGTTAATAAAGACAATGTGTCTAAATAGTTATAGTACCTAACATTAGAGTTGTATTTAGTTGTTTGTTTTTTATATATCTTGGTATGGTATTTTCTGTTAGTTATAAGTTCTGATAAGTTAACATTTATTCTTAGGGGGGAAAAGTGTAAGGTATTTGTGTCTACTTTTATTATTATGTATTGTGGGTATGCGCTTATATGAATAAACCAGTCAGCTATCCATCTCCGTGTTTAATTGACGTCCCAGTTTTCACTTCAAAAGAATGTGAAAATTAAATACAATTTATGGGTATGATCCCTATATTTGTAAGAACCGCTTTGTTTACTTACCGAAGTAAAGTAAATGCACTTTGAGAATCTCGTCCATAACGATGTAAGATGCAGTGTCTATTTGATAAAAATTTTTGGTCCACTAGCACATTGCATCGTGAACCTAAGAGCGGTGCGATAAAAG
Source organism: Luperina nickerlii (assembly GCA_963855955.1). Lineage (NCBI taxonomy): Eukaryota > Metazoa > Arthropoda > Insecta > Lepidoptera > Noctuidae > Luperina > Luperina nickerlii. Next base: position 11,017,740 of record OY979682.1, read on the forward strand.
TCACTTTTCGAGCAAGTGTGTTGAAAACATGATTCAAGTGCAGACAAAACAAGGTATCCTGACCTGGCGGCAACTTGGACTTGGTGTGCTGATGCAGGGCGGCGGTCTTGGCAAGGGCAGACCGCATCTGTCGGGCGGCGCGCTCCTCGTACCGTCGCTGTCCGTCCTGGTTACTACGTGCCGACAGGCATGAGATCCATTGACGACCCAACACGCGGGTTCTCCTGGGAAAAAAAAAATGTTAAAGTTAAACTTTCGTTCGTTATTTAACGAATGTTCACGGCCTAGTCGCAACTTCATCTCAACGGGGTGAATTTCCCAAATGACTTATTTTTTTGTCTTCGGTGAAATTAGTATTTGAAAAAAGGAATATTGTTCTGAATTATTTTTTTTAATAATCAATAGTTAGTTATTGGGTTGTGGCAAAAATATAATTTGCCTAGAACTATTACAATGGTAAAAAATAAATACATAAACCTCTATTTTTTTCAAATCGGTGCTGTCCCTCTACTTTTTTTACAAACAAAAAAGCTTATACACTAATAAAAATAAGTAACTTAAGTATATAACTTATTCTATTTCATAGAATATTAGTTTTGTTATTAATATACAGCATATTTTATTACAAAATTGACGATTATTATTACTGAGAGGCATAAACGTACTTGTCCTGCAAAATGTTCTCACATCGCTGGATAAAAGTAATTTAAACCTAACTTTACATCGACCAGTCTGACAGGGTCCCCACCCCTATTTTATTTCCCTCGTTAGTGTGTACTAGTACGCAGTCAGGATGGACGTGTGTCAAATCGCTGCATATTCCCGCCAATAACATAAGTACGCCATTTCAGTAGCTCCCGGACAATTATTTTATATTATCGGTGGTTGCATTTTTCTAGTGTAATGAGTAGTTTTATTATTGTTGTTTGGTTCTAACAGAGGTAGTAAGTGAATTAGCTTCATTGACTGTTATTGAATTTATCCTAGATATTATGCATTTTTTGTAATTTTCTAAAAAGTGTGTTATTTCTCACGTCGCTGTTCTCATATCGCTGTAATCGGTGGTCTTTATTGCCATCGATGTGATAATTTACACCGAAATGATAAGAAAAAATCAATCGGTGTCTTATATCTAACATCGGTGTTTTGATTCATGATCAACGCACAGTTTTGTCACATCGGTGGATTGCTTTATCATATCGGTAGATCATTTTATCATCTCGGTGAGTCGTTTTATCATATCGGTACGGTAGATCCCGTGTCATTTCGTTAATTATACAAAGAAACAATGGAACATACAAACATACATACAAACACATACATTATATACATACATATATACCTATATACAAACATTCATACATAATTACATACATACATATTTACCTACATAGACTGCCAAAATCATTACCACGATACCACTGAGTAGTAGATGTATAAATGTATCATTAGGAGAGGTCTGTATTCGGTAATGTACGTCTATAGGCTGAGATGTTGATGGTGAGGTGGAGCAATTGAACGCATTAAAGGTTTCTCTAGAAAATATTTTTTAGTTAAAAAAATAGTAAGTACATAATAAATAGATAAAAAGAAAACATCATAATAGCTTAATTTTGTTTAAGAATGTCGAGGCCAAAACTAAATGAGGAAGAGAAAAAAGTTGCTGGAAAAGTATAAGAAAAGCTAAAATCAAAAGCGATCCTGTGTTAAGAGAGGAGCATTTAAGAAAAGATAGATATAGATACCTACTAACTATTTCCTTTTTGATGTTCAAAGGTGGATAGTTTATCATATCGCTGGATATGTACATAATTTCGGTGGATAAACTTATCATATCGGTGTACAGAAAAAATTATCGGTGCCGGTTTGTCATATCGGTGGAAACCAGAATTCAAATTGAATTTTCTCCTTAGTCTTAAATGATACGTTGATGATATTAAATTTGGGGATATTTAATACCCTAAAGATTACAAAAAACCTGAATAATATACAAAAAAAATATAAATAAAAAAGTTCAGCGATATGATAAAAAAAATGGCATTTGTTGAAATTCACCCAACGGCAATCAATATCAAAAACTTGTCAACAGAAATGTGGATCACGAATTTCTTGACAAAATCGAGAGTTGGAATGCGAATAGAAATACGGGAATGCCCCTCTTGTTTTATTTACGGAATAGGTAGGTTATAACTATTTTCTGGGCTTTCAATAAGATATTGATTCCGGTCGCAAGAAAATTTCAAAAATATGACATGGTAACTGATTTAGAGCACGAGGCAGGGGTTGCAGTTTATATTCTGAAGGCGGATAGGACTGGTTCAGCCCATAAGGACCAGAATCGAAGTCCTGTCTATATCTACTCACTTGGTGGCGGGATTAGTGTTGTGTGAATGCGAGTGTTTCCTGACGGCGCGGCGCGTCGTACGTCTGGGTGCGCACTCCTCGTCGCTGGGCGCGCTTGCTGAGCTCTGCTCACTATCGTCGGACGAGCTCGATTGCTCTCCGCCCGACTCGCCCGCTGAGTCGCCGCCTCCCGGGGCGCCTTTCTTTGTATACAGCAGTATTTGTCATTTACGTTTTGTTTAGGCCATAAAACAGTGCGATTCGACGATCGGTAGTAGAAATACATTTTTGAAAAAAAAAATCCACAATTTCTTTCAAAAGAGCTAGAGAAACAGAGCTCTATCACAGCACCGAAGGTTTTAGCAGACATGTCAATAACATTGTAACCAAATAAATATAGGTATTATTATTTTATGCAAATAAATATATTATTATTATTACCTATCAATTTAAGATGCTGACTACTCCGTCAACCATTCAATTTCTTCGTCAATCCATTGCGACGCGACGGGTCGTACGATCGCACTGCTTACGGCCTAAGAACCTGGGGCCTGTTTTACTACTTGCTGCAATATTTTCGAAAAACCATCAGAGAAATGCAGATACCATCTCAAGGTATGGGAAAAGCTTGTTTGGTATAACAGTTATCCTGAATATTAGAGCAAATTGTGAAACTGGCTTTGGCTTATTAGCCACAACTAGTCTTAAATACCGTCTTGTAAAATAAATGTGATAATAACATTTCTACTTTGCGTTTTTTGGGTATTGCAATCATGCCATTGTCTATGTAGGTAAAAAAAAAATACACCATTTGGGTGGCTTTATCAAAATAATTCTATTATAAACTCTAATAATATAAGCTTCTCTTCTACAGAATACATTCTTCAGAGGAACTCTTTGAAGCAATAATATCTAAAAGAACAATTTGTTAAAAGAAATTGTTTTTCACTACTTACTTAGTATGCTAGAAGAAAGTAACTAATTAGAGTAGAGATTGACTACTATAATAATATCTAAATAAGTAAGTTAGTAAGAGAACAATTTTTGAGTAAGTAGTTGTGTAGATAAGTACCTAGGTAAATATGTATTTGTATTGCAAGGCGTACCTTACCTAAACCTTAAAATACGAAGAAGAATAGTAGTTATCTTTAGTATTTTTGCTTTTCTAAAACATTCAACCTAGGTATCAGTTGCATGCAAATTTACATAACTTATTTATAGCTCGGCCGTCCCACTTGCCATTTTCATCTAATTTCTTGAACTGTTCACAGTCAGCTGTTTTGTGACCCAGACACCTGTCAGTTTCATAGTTCATACAAACCAATATGTGTTTTGCGAATTTGATCTTTGTTAGCTACTATAGTCCTAGTCGGACCTTTAATTAGCCGCAGTAAAATGACAATTAACTTACATATGTGTTAGGTAAGTACTTAAATGTCTGAAACTGGCGTCTTTTTGTTTTTTCGCGGCCATCAACCAAATCTTGTTTTTCAGTACAGAATAGTGTGACAAACGAAACTTATTTGACATGCATATCTCAAAACTCAGTCCGAAATGAGTTATTAAGAAGTGTCATTTTACTGCAGCTAATTAAAAGTCGGACTATAGTTGTCGCAGAACTGACAAGTGTCAGGACCCAAGTAACACAAAATCGATATAATGGAAAAAGTGATGACCAGAAAATTTCTTCTAGCTTCGTTATAGAATTTGAAGGGTTTTAGCAATGTCTTGCTTCTGTATAACAGCATTTTATTAACTTTGTAGTTCCTAAAGCTATAAAATCCTCTTTTTCAATCTTTTGTGCAGCTAAAGGTTTTATTTTAGACATAATTTATGTCTCTATACAGCTTCTAATACAGCTGTAAGCATTATACAAAAGTGTAGGCCGTATGTAAGCATTAATTACGGCTTAGGCTATTAAAAAGCATTTTAAAATTCTTTAAAACTGCTCTATGTTTTATAACGACCTTTCGCATGGGTCACAACTGTTTAACGGTGTACATTGGTGCTGTTTTAATGCCAGCTTTTTAAAAGCATTTCATCATAATATTATATAGCCTTTATCTATACAAACGTATAATGACAAGAATTTTAACAAGCAATAAGTCGTATACCGGCCATCCGCATGCCTAAAGTTTTTAATTATGCTTACGCCATTTTGCTTTTTGTATAGATAATATTTAAAATTTAATTTTATGGTACCTAAATAGTCCTTTAGAAAGGACTTCAACCTATGGTATTGACCGGCCGGTACAATACAGGTATCATATTGACTAAAACTAAAGATTTCTTCGTAAGAGCATAATTTTTTTTACAATTCCACATATTTTTATAATATTTTTGTAATAAATAGCTCTTTAATTTGAAGGCGCATGAAATATTTGATTCAAATATATACATACTTTCACAGTAAACTGATACTCGCAACCTTAATTCCTCATAGAGAACAAAAACAAGAGTTTAATTACTTGCCTTGTAGCACTTATATTTTTTTGTTGAAAGTGTCCATGTTCTTTTTACACAAGATTTATTAATAATAACAGAAATTAAAAATAATATTTGAAAATGTTTTTATTTTGCCTTTGTAATGGTACAAGCTGTATAAGAGCCGCATTTAACATATGCGCACTGCTTTAACCTGTTTTCACAGCCCATTATAATGCGTTTATCATTCCGGTAGACAACCAATATAATGCTGCTAAAATGCCATTCTTACACTAAAGGCTGTATAATTTGGGGCCCAAATTAGCATTACAAGAGCTGTATAGTGGTTTATAATGCCTATATGTAGACTTCTTATAAAGCTATAATAATATGCTGATTCTGTTATCCATCGATTATAAAGCTATTTTGTGCTACTTGGGGAACGCTTTCTCTCGACGGCTGGATTGTAAATATTTCATCTACCTTTTCTAATTAAAACATTTATCTACCATGCCAGTTCTACACTAACTATACTGCTACACATTACATAATATAACACTATTAGTAGGTACTATTACCACCACAAACAGTAGGTAGCAGAACCTTCAGTACCAGAAGGTCTCGTGGCTGCCCCGTCGTATTGGTTTTGGTCCTTCAAGGCTTACCTTAGTCTTATGGGTCTCTTCCTTGGACTCTTTCACGGAGAGGGGTTTCGGGGTCTTGACATCTTTCTCCGGGGCGACCACGGTGCCGGCGCAGCAGTTCGCGGCGAGGGACTGCGGAGACACATGGTTTGTGCCCAGTGCGGGCGAACCAGGTCTCACGTTGGCTGTGTATGCGTCGTTTTGGAATGTATTTCTGTTACTATTCCCCCCGTCTCGTACTTCCCCAACAAGTGTGTCGATTAATGTAGGCTTTACAAAGTTTTCTGTGTTCCATCGATAAATAAGGCAAAAATGACTTGGTTAATATTGTACTGAGGAAACTAAACTATTGTGTTCGAACTTATGATATAAAGTTACCGATGTAATAAACGATGTCTAATCGCTGACCACATCTTTGCAGACCTTCAAACAAAAATTACAAAACCAAAATGTCGACGCTACTATGAAGACATATTATTTGATTCTTTGGCTCTTTTCAGTGAACGAGGAAATCATTTAACATTCGTAAAATCAAAGTTGGCGGCACTGCCAGAAATAACCAATATTTTTTTGAATACTGGTCTTTTGAGCCAAAGAATATACAATTACGGTATTTTGTGTATTTACATTAGTTACTGTTCAGTACTATATTGTCTGTTGCCAATTGCACGGTACCTATAATTTTGCAAGCGTGTCCCCATGGTCGCTACATGTATTGCCAATTGTTTCAGCGTATTTACAGCGGTTTTTTCCCATTAGTTCTTGTGGTGCGGTGACGCGCATCATGAAAAAATAATAAACCCTCTAAAAACTGTGTTGAATGTTAAAAAGAAAATAACATAGCTTTGTTAAACGCTGGCTGGAAAACAATTAAGTACTCTTTTAGTCCGATTTAATTTATCTTTTGGAATGGTTCAACTAGGTAAAGCATCGGAACTTTTCCCCTCAAAATACTTAGGTATGAAGCAATGCCGTTGCATCGTCGTTCGCGAAACGCCTTACAACATAGTCCCAAACGTCACTACACCACCCCCGATTACTACCCATCAAAAAAGTGCAAATCTCACGATTAAACTTCTGGTTGCTGGTGTACAACTTCCCGAGCAGGCCAAGTGGGGGACGAGGAGGCACAAGCATGATGCCCTCCCACCAGAAAACCTCCTTGCACTGCAGCCGTCCGTTACTGTCCTCGCCTGGTTCTAGGGTGAAACTTAGAAGCTGGCCTTATGTACAATTCCGAGAAAATTAGTCATTGTTTTATGATATTATGTAGACTTATTGATGGACAAGATCTGCTTTGGTAAAGAAACGTACTAACAAGGAAGTTTCAACTCCTAGGTGCAAAGTGGATTTATAACTACAACCCGCAAGAGTTAACTTGGGACTTCGCTCGGATGACGTAAGCGCGCGCTGAGACGTCGATGGCGAGAGCGGTAACAGCGAGGGGGTCGGGAGGGACCGCTCGTATCTCAAGTTAACTCTTGCGGGTTGTACATCTGGGTTTTTTAATGTTACCTCTCGATTGCAGCCTCGGTAAAAACTTAGAACGATTTTGGTGCTATTTACACTATAAGAATGATTTTAGTGCTATTTACAATCATTGTTGTGCACCCACTAAAATTATCTACAATCAGTGTTAGTGTTACGGCCATTCACTAGAAGTCGAAACATTTAGACAATATTCAATTAGAAAATAACAATAAAGTTATTACCACAGCAGTCAGTGTTCCATTATCCACATAACTTGATTATAATTTCTAGTTTTCTACGAATCGAAATTGGCTTCATAGACTTACGGTAATTACAATGTCGAAGATGCCTCACTGCGATTCCTCGCGATCGTAATTTAGCTCGCTACCTCTATGTCACGCGTACGTACAGACGCCAGCACATCAAGCTACACCTAACTGTCAGATTTTCCCAATCAACTTTGAACCTTAAGCTTTAGCGATAAAGTTGAAAATCTATTAAAGAAATCTGACAGATTGTGGTAGGTTGATGTGCTGGCGTCCGTACATGCCAGGCATAGAGGTTAACCTCCAAGCAGCCCGCGCATGCATGCATTGCCGCCCATGCATTTGTTTTAAATTTTTTTTTAATGTGAAATGGGTTTGCTCTTGACTCTAGTCTAGGTATCGCAGTGGGGCATTTTCGGCATGTACGTAGGTACATAGCTTCAAAGTTCGCCTTACATCAAGTACAAAAATAGGAGACTGACTAATCCGGGGAAATCAAAACACTATAAGATACTGTACATCGTGCGTACCTCTGCCCACAAGCCTGGTGAGTCTCTCCGGGAACATGAGCTGAGGCGGTCTCATGGAGATGATGTCCCGGAACTTGTTGTAAAGCTCCATGACTGAGGAATCCATCGTCAGGCGCTCATCTGGCACGTGCTCACGGAACTGACAGCCCTGGTAGTGTATCAAGAAGTTTGGATGAGGTCTTTAGCAAAAACTGATGGTTTTTGTCCCTGATGGACCTATAAGTTTCGGACAGACAAGTTACGTTCAGTGCATGTTTCCGTAGAGCTTCTTTCGTTTTCTTTTGGCAGACCATACGTATTATGGGATCTCTTGAGAATCTAACCTCCTTTTACTTACATAATAATTTAGGCAGTTCTAAAACTTCGTGAATTTGTTATTCGAGAACACAACATAGCAGTTCCAACTCACTGTGTTTCTGGTGAGGGTCTCGAAGCGATAAGCTCTCTCGCCACAGCAAGGGTACCGACCAGCCGGTAGCGAGGGCCGCCCCTCCAGCGCGAACATGTGAGGCGGCTGCTCGTGATGGGAACACCACTCCATCTGGGCGATCGTCGAAGATATTGTCATGCAATTAGAATGAAAGCAAAAGTGTAGTGATAATTTTAATGACTATAATTCTTTTGTTGAATATTTATGTTGTTTGTGATTAAATTATGATTGTGTTATTTTAGTCTTATACTAGTTTATTTTGATTAAGCCCTCTTACGCACAGTTTCTGGAAGGAAATTGTAGGTATATTGTTTGCCAAGGAAGCAAACAACTATTTTGAAGGCGAGAGTGTTTCGGTAAAATCCTGAGCGCAGCAAGGGATTCAAAGTACGTCACAATAGTGTTACTCCTGAGATGGACACTCTACTTTTTATCACACTCTATGGAAATATAAGTAAGTGCAACCTATGAATAAGAATAGTAAGTTTCATTAACACTACTTGAGGAAGACACAATTTTTTTATAAAACTAAGTAAAATCCTTATTTGAGCAAACGAATGAAGGCAGAATGCTTTTCGCGCGTTTTTTATTTTTGGTCAAACTTTTTTTTTTATGGCTCGCGCGTTTGTTTTTGTCATACAGCCTGTTACTTGTTCATACAATGTTCGTGATTGATCTCTTTGGTTATTGGAACTTTTATTAACAATATCCACATTCCTAATTCAAGTCACTTTTAGTCCCTAGGGATTAAAGAGCTATTTTAGTCCCTGTTTACGAAGAATACACTAGCTCTTTTTGAATAGATGTGTTAAAAATTATATTTTCCTTGCCTAAAGGCAAGTCAAGTTGTGTGATTGGCTGTTTGATAATTCAGTCAACCAAACACAGCAATTTACGCGCGCTTGACAGATTTTTAAAAAAAAAAATTGTAATGATTTTCGTTTCAGGAATTAAGCATTAATAAAGCCTGATGTAGTTTAACATGCTATAAAACAAATCTTGATTGAAGTACTTTAAAACGACCCTTACCTGATAAGCTGGAAAGTAGCTGTCGCAGAGTTGACAGCGCAAGAAGTGGCAGTCTGCCCACAGGCGCCAGTACACGCGGCGCCATGAGCGCAGCTCCCCGTACAACCAGGTTATGTAATCGTTCAGACTCCACGATTGGTCCCTAGCGTATGCACCAGAGTATTAGCGAAAACTTTTGTGGAGAAAATTCAGTAACTACAACGTCTACAAGTCTACAACCCACAAGAGTTAACTTGAGACTTCGAGGCGTGTCGTCGGTGGCGAGAGCGTTAAAAACGCGGGCGTCGCGTCGGGAGGGGCTGCTCGGGTCTCGAGTTAACTCCTGCGGACAACCCGCAGGTTAACTCGAGACCCGAGCGATTTGAATTGATTAAATATAAAAACGCAGATGAAAAGTGAACTACATGATATCAGACTGCCACAAAATATCGAGGTCTGAAATGATGGTCCATGCGTGGCACTCTACTGTTCTACTTAGTGCTAGTGTGAATGTGCTTACTTGGTATGAGAAGACACTACGTTGCCTCGTCGATCTATCCGCATACTAGCGGGCTGGCACGGCACCTGCTCAGCGATATGGCGTCCTAGTAGCTTGTTGCATCTGTAGACAAAGAGAACAAAGATGAAGGAATCAAATTTGAAAACTATGGTGCAAATTATATATGGTCCCGTATCCTCCGGCGTAGTCTCAATGGAAATTTATTATATGAGCTTTTGAGCTTTAACATTTGTTTAAGTTCTTAAAGTACTTGCTGTATGAGTCATGTGAAGATCCACACACAATAAATAAGTAACTACCTTATGGTACTTGCACTGTTTGAAGTTGACCAGCACTGAGTTGGATAAGCCCTGATTTTATCATAAGTGGGTAAAGAACATTTACTATTTCGTCCAACGGTCTTGTGTTATACGTACTTATTGCACTTGAACAGCGTGGCGAGGCTGGAATAGTGTCCCCTGAGGGTCTCGGGCATCGGCTCCGCGAGGGATAGGATCATTTTGCAGTACAGGCGCGACTGGATCTTGTCCTTCCGGTCCCGGATGGCTTCCAGCTCAGCGTTCGTGTACATGGCTGATAACCTGTGTAAATTATTCGTAAGGGGGAAACGCTAAGGTAGCCCGCGAAATTCAAATTTTCTTACGATTTTTGCAATTTGCTGATCAGTACGTCGATCAAAGTATTATATGATTCGCGGCCGTATCTTATATGTATTTACAGAATTCTAAGACCACGTAACCCCAAAGAATGACGATTTCATGAAACAGTTATTCTTTGGGGTTACGTAGTCTTAGAGAGTTGTGTTGATGACTTTAATGATTATATAAAAAACCTAAAAAAAATTGAACCATACATAAACTCAAGACTTCTTCCCTTCCTATGGTAGGTAGGTCGGTTGGATTATTGTTTCTATCTAACCGACAGAGAGTAGAATCCATCTGACCTACTTCCAATTATTAATCAAGCTGGATTGAATCAAGGGCGTACTTGAGGATGCTCAATCTATTGTTTAGGGAGGACCTCGGCGGACACCCGAATCTCAAAAACTTCCGGTTTGTAAAGTCGAGTTTGAAATTGGAAGCACTCCTTCGTATGAAAACACAGAACTTACTGCTTGCTTTTACAGGCAGTCGCAGTACTGACTGACTACTTGACCGCAAAATGATGGATAGGATATAATTATGACTGGATTTTCTTAATTGGGATTTCGAAGCCAAGAAAAAAAAATGAAGCCACCATTTTTTTAAATAAATGTCTTAAAAAATGCCAAGTTGTATGCGTTTTAAAGTCTATGCTGAGACAGACACTGCAGTAATAGCATCTGACTTAGACAGGAGCGCCATAGTAAATTTGCGCCATTCAGTATCTAGATCTACTTATATCATCGTTTTGGGTAGGTGGTAACAACAATAGAATAATCATTTCAAAAGCGTGTAAAGCTTTGTTTATTTCTTCACATCTCTTCTTTTTTAGTAGGTAACATCTTTTAAAATAATTTCGAGTAGTAACTTATGTAGAGTTTTGATAGTAATGGAATACCCGGTATTGCATTTCGATGGTCCTGTGACAAATAAACCTACATATTTTTATTTCTTTTAATTCTAGAAGACCGCCCTTGGTCCTACGAGCGTATAAGTGCCTCACTGATATTAACACTAAGTAGCTATATTAATGAATGTAGCATCGTATACCTGTTAAGCAGCGCGTCGCTAAGACACGCCAAGTTGGTGGAGGTCTTCACGATGTCATTTATGTGAGCGTGGCAATAGATCAGACAGTCGTGCAGCAGTGGCTCCATCTGTACACATTCTTTAATTAATTAAGGCCTTTTGAGTTCAACTCCCTCTTAACCAGAAAACCGAGATTACCAACGGATTATTTAGAAGCTCGTTGATAAATAAATGAATGACTCAAGAGTTTTAAAACATGGAACTATAGGTTTGTTCTTTCTTCATTATTGTTTAAAAAAAAGTTGTTTCTTTCTCGTGTGTAAATAGTTGCTTAGTAATTATAATATAGTATTTTGATTTCCTCTCTCACAATATACCTGCGGGGTAATTGCGTAACACACCTAGCAGTAACAATGGCTTTCAGTTTGACAGTTTTAGAACATTCATTGCGTTATTTACCTTCGTTGTTTAGCAGACAATTTTTTCGAACATATAAAACAAAGGATTAGCTATATAACAAATGCTTCAGATAGCCTAATCATTTCAATATCTTTAGATATTGTTTTAAATATCATAACAGTATTCAGATCATGATTATAGCTTTACCTGTAGAAATGATGCTGACACCAGGATAGGAACCACATTGTGAGGGTCGAGCAGAGGCCAGTCGGCAACCAAAATAGTATCTCGTTTCACCCAGCGCATTAACCAGTCGAAAATCTGTTAAAAAAGGATTATTATTATGGTGTACAGGTGTATACAAGTTAATGTCCCTGTTATTGCCCACTAATTCATAACTAAAATATGTAGGTAACTTCTCATTGTCATTAACTAATTGATCTAATTATGCTTAGTTAGGATAATACGGTTTCCGGGGATTTTTTGCGAAAGGACAAAGGACCAATTAAGTGTCCAATGTGTAGAAGGACTAATAATTTATTTTGGTTATTCGGAGTATTTCATATGACTAAAATTAATTGCCTTTCGCAGTAGTTACCTGAATAATCGCGAAAAAAAATAATCTGCTGTTCCCTACATTTATGTTCGTACAACTCGTCAAAATGTAGGGAACAGCTGATATATTTTTTCGCGATTTCAGGTTTGTTCCCATAGTTAAAGTTGTTCATAATGAGTACAATGACCTCTTAAGAGGTTGTTAATGTTTTACCAATAACCCTGTATATTATATTTTCAGATATGTACTTAGTCTTTACCTGTATATCGCAATGTACAGATATATCCATGTCTTCCAATCTCTGGCCGGCTGTGACATCGGCGAAGTATCCCATCTTCGATACCAACAACTTCTGCGGGCATCTAAAATCTTTCTTTAGGCCTTTCACTTCATCGCAAACGTGAATTTCTACGTCCCCACTGAAAAGAAATACTTTACAAATGTGAAAAAATACAAAAAGAACTTTCCGATACCGGGAATCGAACCCGAGCCTCCTGGGTGAGAGCCAGGTATCCTAGCCACTAGACCATATCGGACGTTATTGAGGTAACTGAAATTGTTGTTTTAAACACAGCGTAATGCTTCGATAATTTTTATTTCGTGTTTATTAAACCCGATTACAAAGAAAGATTTTGTTTTTAATTAAAGATCAGTAGGATGACACACACTTTACTTACTCTTGTTTTGCATTATTACGTTCTTGAGCTAAGGTTACTGAAGACTTGCGCCTCCCCAAGCGATCCCTCGATTCTTTTTCATCCACAAAACCTTGAAATATTTATAATTGAAAATTGGCTAGATCATACAACTTAAAGTTTGCAAGTAAAGACGTTTAATTATCGTTACCTTCAAAACTGGCTGGTTTCTTTATTTCAACAGTTGTTCCTGATGAAACCTTCTTGATTATTGGAGTATATACACTTGTTGTTTTAGAAGGTTTTTTATATCCAACAAGGTAAGGCAGAATAGAATCCAGAATCCCTTCGTTTACAACCTAAAATGAAAACTTGTTTTAGCGCCATCTATTGATACAATTATCAACCATCTAAAATATTATGTTTAGACTTACATCGTTCAGTTTGCAATTCAGGTTGGCTTCAGTCCAAATACCAAGCATTTCAACTCTCGCTTCAGGAGGTAATGACCGCCGTCGTCCTGATTTTCCTGGAAACCGTAACCGTAGCACGTAAGTAGTTATCCTGGCCGAAACTAGATGGCACTAGTAGTACTGTAAGATTGTACAGACCACGGATATCGGATATCTATGGTACAGACCGTAGACAGAGAATAGAGGTAGACATGCTATAATTGCGAAAGCGAGATGACACATGTTTCAAAATGTATATGTGTGAGCAGGACATAGCATAATTTTTCTATCTCTATTTGCGTATCGGTTTTTGTTGTTTGCCATCACTAGTCATTGATGGCAAACAAATTGTGGTGTCAAAATATTTTTGTTGATATAAACTGTGAAACGCATACTTTGTGTAATTTGTGACTATAGTGATATTCCAAAAGGTATTATTTAGTGTCTAGCGATGGTGAATTGCAGTATATATGGCTGTAAAAGTCGTAGTGAACGAAATCAACCAAACATAACCTTTCATCGGTAAGTAGCTTTTTTTAACTATTACAGCAAGTAAATCAAAGAATTATTGTACACAAGACTATTTTGTGTCAATATTAAGCAAAATTTATTGATAATTTTATCTAAAAAGACGATAAAATCCTAACTTGTTTTTTGTACTAACCGACCAAAGTGTGAGGCATTTAATGTTAGGTTGTTATCTATTTTACTTAGTGTCATTTGTCAATAGTCGGATAATAACTTGACGGGGATACCAGCACTTCATTATTTTTACCACTGAACGTATTTAATTTTTTTACTTTTTTTTTTAGTTTTCCGAATGAACCGTTTTTAAGAAAAAGTGGACGGAATGTACGCGCCGAATTAACTGGCATCCAAGTCGTCACTCCCGAATCTGCTCACGACATTTTCAAGCTAGTTGCATTCGACAGAAATTAAATAGTACTCATTTAAATCCACGTTCGATATCCACACTTTTCATCCAGGTAAAGTAAATTTATTATACATACCAATTCGTTCTACACGTTTAATTAACTTTGATACATAAAAATTTGTTGTGACTTTATTTCGTGTGACACGGAAATAATAGTGTATCATTTGAGATGACTTTTTTAATATTATTACGTGGAATTAATTTAAGTGGAATATATACTAACCTAATTATTAAGCTACCAAACAATGTAAAGGAGATACAGTAAAACTTACTAACTCATTCGAAAAATTATTATTCCTTGATTATTTTAGCAGTTAATCGCAAGTTCGTGTCCTTTTTGTTTCAAATTTCAGGTCCCACCGGCTTTAGATCAACCGAGTTCCTCTAAATGTGATACTTTGGGGGTTGATATGGAAGCAAAGGATTATTTGGTACTTTCTTAATTAAATTTTTATCGTCATTATTCACTCTTCTTAATTAAGGCTATAAGTTTGAAATATCTCAAAGTTCGTATTCATTATGCAACTAAAAAGCTTTCTGAAAAAACTGATAAGGTCAGAATTTTTTATAATAAATTAGTTTTATTTAAAGGTCAGTAGTACCCAATTAACCTGTTTGGTAATCAGATCTCGTTCGTTTTTCAGGACACAGATCAAAAGGAATGATTAGTTTTCCCTTTAGTCCTAAGTACCATTTTATTATGTATACTTTTGTCATTCAAGGTTTTAATTAAACTATACTTGATCTACACAGTTTTTTTATTGCATCTAAAATTATAGCACGTCTATACTACGCGCGCGAACTGAATTATTTCAGGGCCTGTGATAAAGCGCGTAAATAAGTTGTGCTACTTATGATTTATCCAACTAGTGCTATTTACATCTTGAGGTGAAAATAAATTTATATCGTAGTTTAAATTGTATTAAAATAACAATTACAACTCACTTGTTTTCGCGCTTCACCTTCACTTCTCTCGCATCCGGTCGCATTCAGTTCGCGCGCGACCTGTTGTTATTTGTCACACTACTGTTAACTAATAATCTTACAGCACTTGATTATAAAGTTTTGCTATGAGACTAACCCTGAAATATCAAAATAAAAATCTGCTGTTTCATACAAAAATGCATGAAACTGATGTTTTTTTTTTGCTATTATGTATTTTTCAAACATACATACGCTCGAAGTTATAAATATGTCACCCCCTGAAAGTCTAATGACAATTAATTGAATGACTTAGTAGACAGTACAATCAAAATTCTCATATATACTGTACTCTGATCAAAATACTCACTAAGTACCAGATTACCCACACGATGGGGGAAAACGTCTAGGTATGGCAATATTAATTGCACGTAGCTGGAGTAATGTACTTATGTCGAACTATCGCTATCTCATACTGCATACGCTGAGGACTTGTCTACCTATATTCTCAGTCTACGGTACAGACGAAGCACATCAATCCGATACTACCCGATACTGTCAAATTTTCCCAATCAACCTTGAACCTTATTAGCAATAAAGTTGAAAATCTATTATAGAAATTTGACAGATTGTAGTAGCTTGATGTGCTGGCGTCTGTACATTTTATTTGTCAACTGGGAATGGAACATAACGATAATAAAAAACATAAAAATCTTTTTTATATCAGTACCTATGATATAGAAGGTTTAGTTTGCCCTAAAACAAGACTAGTTAAAGGGACTCTCTCAGGAGCCACCTAACCATCCCAAAATAGATAGTATGAGCAGATTAATGTGTAGCACACAGCAAAAACTATTAGGTAGGTATATTTGATCAATGCTCATCGTCATGGCTCGGAGGACCACTTTGAAATGGCATTTATTATTATTCATGGCAGTCAGTCACATTACCTTCAAGTTCACTGCAACTAAATCTCTTTTCAAGTCGATCTTCGCTGTTCTTTGGTTCAACGGTACATTCGCTCTTGCTGACCGACGCCTTGGATTCAGCGTAAGCGGTCTGATAAAGGAGATCTCGCTCTTGCTGCTCGATGACATGGTTGATAACTGTCAGTTTCGTAAGTTCTTCCCAGTCTATCTTGGTTTCATCATCGTCGCCCTCCAAGTGCTCGTAAACTTGATACGCAGTTTTCATAAAATCAAAAAAGTCTTTGACGGTAATCGTTTCAGCTGAATCGACTTTCTTGGGTGACGAATTTCGTCGTGACGAAGGTTCGGACGTTGTGGGGCTTCTGTTCCTGGGTCCATCGCCCTTTTGCATAAACATAGAATCGGGTTCGGGGCGCTGATTAGACATTTTGTTTCACGGTATCCACGCTTTGAATTTGACTGAGAATTTCATGTGTTCATTGATCTAATAAGCCTCCTAGAAACGGTTGTTTGATATCAAAGTATTGACTGGTAACTAGAGATATAATCGATGCTGGTAACTTGTGGACAATATGAACAAAAATATAATTCGTTGCAAAAGTAAAATAAATAAGTAAATAATAGTTTTTTGTGAAGACGTACGAGCAATTTAAAATAAACTGATGTTGTTTAAAATTCAAAAAATATGAATATTTGCAGTATTTACAAAACCAAAAAAATCCCGGCATAACCTGTATTATTGGCTAAAATAACTTGACATATTTTTTTTTCCATTTTTTACGAAATTATATTGTCTTTGACTCAAGGTTGGATTCGTGGTGAGGGTATACTCCATCGTTTTGTTTGAAATATCCTAAAGTACACTACCTACAATAGCCAATAGCTCAAAGTTACAAGGCGCAGAAATGCAAAAAAATAAATAACAAATCTACGGCTACACATCAAGCTATACCTAACCATACATAAGTGTAAGCTGACCTCTGATTGTACGAAAAACCTATACAATGCTAGGTCAGCTAAACCTGTAAATGTATAGCTTGATGTGTCGCTGTGTGTTCATTCATAGCTTTCTTACTATTTTTTTTAAATATGAATATATTCGACACATTACCATTCGCTCTTGTATTGCCCCGAAAAGAAATATATATAATCTGTCAACTTTCTTTAATAGATTTTCAACTTTATCATTAAACGATAAGGTTCAAAGTTGATTGGGAAAGTCTGACAGTTGCGGGTACCTTGATGTGCTGGCGTCTGCTGTACATAAAAAGTTGATCAGTAGACATTCTATAACATTAATTTAGCGTATCTATAGTTTGTAATATACCTAACATCTTGATGGATGTTTTGTGTTCTTTACTGCCGCACAATAACTATTACCTAACCTAACATTTTTATTGATAGTTTGTTCAATTTGACCTCACTGACCTCTAACCTCTAAAGTCTAAAGAATGACCTCAGTTTTATTACTAGCAACGTTGGTTTGTATTACATATAGTAAAAAAACAAAATGCGATTTTATGAATGGGTGATCCAAACGGAACACCATGCAATAGTGTTACCACAGAATAAATACTACGAGGTGTTACAAACTGACACGTTTTGGTTTAAACTCACATGTTTGACATACAAAATGGAATGTTTTATAGTTTGTCTCATTCTATTTCAAGTGTTGTGAAAAAGAGAAATGTACAGGGCACGTCACACAAGCAAAAGTAGAATAATTTTGTAGGTTGGAATCTTGGAATGCAAATTGTCTTTGGTTAGTCTAGTGATATGTCATATCAACAACATTTTCACTGTAATTTTTTGTTGTCCAACAAAGTTATTTAGAATGTTCACGGCTGTATTTTATTATGGAAAGCTACCAACCCGAATATGACAAGAACGGATTATTGTCTGACACTTTCTGGAAGACACCACAGCGCGCGGTCCCGGGCAGACCTTTTCAGACGGTCAAACGGACCGAGGTTATGTCTGGGTCATCGTATCAACAGTTCCAGGCGTCTGTGAACGACGCCTGGGACCTGGGCGACGACGACATTATATCTGGAATCGCCGAAACTAAAATATCTAAGGCCATATCGCAAACTGCTGCTTTGAACGTGATAAATTCGCATAGGAATAGCAGTAGGAACGTAAACAAAAATGACGTAAAGGTTGAGAGTGAGATTGTGAAGCCAAAGGCTGAGGCAGTGGAAGTGAAGAAGAATGAGGTCCGTAGGGTGGGTGCTGGGAGCTCAGGGCCGATGCGACACTACCCTGGGCGGCCGCGGGCTGTGAGACTGTCGGCATTGACATCTCGCGAAGAGAGCAGTGAATCCAAGCTCGAGAGGTTCCAGCAAATGCACGATAGCACTGTGATAGACCTGGATGACCTTAAGCAGATCAGTTGGTCTGGCATCCCAGTCAAAGTAAGTTTTAATTGGTATCTATTTCAGATGAGTCACTTACTATTACTTTTGGTTGGTTATGTTTGTTGCTAGTGACTATTGTTTTAGGTATGGCATTGACAGTACAGATGTATTGTTATTGTAATTTTGGGTGGTCTGACTTTAGTATGTTATCATCTTCAAAATAATCAGTAGGCCATGTTATTAACACTGTTAAAATATCATCGCATATGCATAATCTCACAGTATCTCAACTGTCACTAATGAGACACAACTACTTTTTCTATTGTTACCGATCTCTAGGAGATTTCTTCACAGTTGAAGGAATAAGTATGAAAAAGATGTAAATATTTGTCAAAACAAGCTGAATAACATTACATTAGCAGGCCGGACTCTGGAGTTGTGCTTGTTTATGATAATAGGCTGGTGCCGTATTATGACGGCTAAATGCCATCTTGAATCCAGTGTAAGAGAGGGATGGAGCTATACATGATCGATAGCACCATCCCTTTTTCGCACTGCAATCATGATGGCATTAATACTTCGTAATACGGTCCCTGGTCCCTGTAACATGGTTACCATAACATATATAAAATATGGGTATGCATTATATCCCTGCCTACACCTTCAGAGCATATTAGGCTTGACTTGCCTTGTAGTGAGGCAAATAATATGGTGCCTTTAACCCTTCAAGACACAATAGTACCTAGTATTATTGTTAATATGTCTGGGGATTTTAGTATCCGGCAAAGTATTAACCATGTTTTTGGTGTGTTTATTTATTATCTTTTAAAGCCTTAAAGCAGTAAACGTCTTTTACAATAACCTAATAGTAAATAATGAATTTGTTTATCTCATTTCTTATCAGCCTGTACATATAACATGATAGTATCTCAGATACCCGTACCCCCTTGTTTAGTGATGATTGCATAATTTGCATTTAGATGTTAGCTTTGTCTTAGTCATAATTAAGAAAAGGGTCGAGTATATGTATAGTTTAAATAAGTAGCTACTTATTCAAACTCAAACTCAAAGCATTTATTTCAATTAACCCTTCAAACTATCGCCTTCCAGAAGCCATTTACATGTAAGCGCTCAATGGTTTTCACGATTACATTTATTGTCATTTCAAGTGTGTTTTTCATGAACAATCGCTGATTCATATGAAATTTGTTGGGTTAAACAAAGAACAGGTACTTTGAATTTTCAAGAAGTCTGTCTGTTAGTCAGAAAGTTGAAGCTAGTTGGCCATTCTAAAACATAGATGAAAAACTATTCATTTGGCACCAACAGCATATGTTTTGTTTTTATTGTTTTCTATTAATTCCTTATATGTAACAAGGAAATAACAGAAAACAATAACAAAATAAAATGGCTGGTATGTATGCCTATTATAAGGTACTAGCAGCGCTCCACGGTTTCTTCCGCATAAATGTCTATCCCGTGGGAATATCGGGATAAAAAGTATCCTGTGTTAATCCTGGTTATAAACTATCTGTATGCCAAATTACATCCAAATCAATTCAGGCGTTTGTGCGTGAAGAAGTAACCAACATAGTAACACACTCACAAACTTTAGCTTTTATAATATTAGTGTGATTAGTTAGTCTAAGATACGTAGAAGAAAGACCTTCACCGATCGAGTAACCGGACGAAATGTGTTTTTTACGGAATAAAATATGCTAACGAAAGTAACGGTGATGGGTTGCCTAATGAAATCCTGTCAAGGATATTTTTAATTAATTATGTAACAGGTAATTTTTTTTCGATATCTTCACCGATAGCGTAACCAAAAAAATTTAATGCTAATCGAAAGTATGGAGTCTATAGAATATGCAAACATAGGGTTGCCTACCTTTTTCTTGTCAAGGCTATAGGCTATTTCTTGCACACTTTCATACGTTTCAATTTTCAAATTTCAACGCCTTACAACCCTGATTTTTGACAGGTTTTTCGTAGGCAACCTTGTACCATCGTATTCGCAAAAAAATAATCTTCATTTTGATATATAATTTATTTGGTTACTCGATCGGTGAAGGTACCATTTTCGAATCACCTTTTTAAACTAGGCAACCCTATAGCCTTGACAAGAAAAAGGTAGGCAACCCTATGTTTGCATATTCTATAGACTCCATACTTTCGATTAGCATTATTTTTTTTTGGTTACGCTATCGGTGAAGATATCGAAAAAAAATTACCTGTTACATAATTAATTAAAAATATCCTTGACAGGATTTCATTAGGCAACCCATCACCGTTACTTTCGTTAACATATTTTATTCCGTAAAAAACACATTTCGTCCGGTTACTCGATCGGTGAAGGTCTTTCCTTTACGGATCCTGTACTAGTAGGAAATGCAGCATTCACAATATAGACAACAACGTAATTTCAAGAAAACATAATAACTCAATTTTTTTTATCTTAGTTCATAAATCAGACATTTTTTTGTTTTCATACTAATAACATAACATAATATCACGCCTGTAATTCCTGAAGGGTTGGCAGAGGTGTACTCATAGAACTCCCACATTTCATGGGAATATTTATAAAAAAAAAAACAACTGCATATTCAACAATAGCGTATAATGAAGCAAACAGTCATTATTATTGTTTATTTACATGAGATGTTACTTAATACTGCAGTTAATTCAACCTTGTATTAAGACAACCTTGTGTAAAATATATATAATATTTTCGTTTTTCTCTTGGCAATATAATAGAGGTAACAACAGTATGGCTTATGAGTCAAGGGAAAAGGCAATTGACACATTTTGAATTTTATGCAATAAAGTATCTATATAGAGTTGTCAACTAAAAATAATATTATTTAAAAGTTACGATTCGCAAGTTTCGAGCGAGTAATTTCGTGCGAATCGTAACTTTTAAATAATCTTCTTTTTAACCGACTTCTAAAAAGGAGGAGGTTCTCAATTCGGATGTTTCAATTTTTTTTTGTGTGTTCGGGCATAACTCCATCGTAAATAGACGGATTTGCAACATTTTTTTTGTTCGAAAGGGCTTTATTTCGAAAATTAAATGGTCCCATTTAAATTTCGTAAAGATCTGATGATGAGTTTCGGAGACAGACGACAGAACTCTTCAATAAATGCCAGCAAATCAACCGCGATTGTTGCTATAGCATATGTATACATTGTTTACGCAATCACACAACATAACATCAAGCCTGTACCCTTTAAAGGGTTAGGCAGATGTGTTCAATAGATTTCTGTCACTGATATTCACATAGCAAGTAGTGATATATGAATTTGTTTGGGTTAGGCAGGTACAACTAAAAAGTAAAAAATAAAAACTTTTTTACAAAAAAAAAAACAACCGACTTCCAAAAAAACACTACACAGTGAAAAATAACTTTCATTTCGAAAGTCGGTGTCAAAAACAAAAATACAGAACCAACGATACCGACTTTCGAAATTAAAGTTATTTTTCACTTTGTAGTGTTTTTTTTTGGAAGTCGGTAGTTTTTTTTTTTTTGTAAAAAAGTTTTCTATAGGCGAACCGCACGAACTTAATTTATTTGTGGGCGAGTTGACAACTCTATAATGTCTAAGTACTTAATTGCATGAAATTTAAAATTGTGAGTTTCGGGTAGCTTGATGTGCTGGCGTCTGTACAATAGGAAAATGTGGTATTTTTTCCAGGAACTACAAACAATATGTAACCACTAACCATACATTTCCTTCTTCAACCAGGCTAGAGCTATAACATGGCGTCTCCTCGCCGGCTACCTGCCCCCCAACGCAGAGCGGCGCGTGGAGACCCTGGAGCGAAAGAGAGCGGACTACAAGCACCTAGTACGACAATACTACGACGCAGAGCGAGACGACGATACTTACCGACAGATCCATATAGACATACCACGAATGAGCCCGCTTGTGGCTTTGTTCCAACAGATTACTGTACAGGTGGGTTTGCATTCATCTTTGAAGCCATTTACTCAATGTTGATGTTCATCTTGGGTAATGAAGATACTTTGCGGAGTAATATCACAGAGGTATATTTTACAGAGTGTGGTGGTGGCACCACACACCTGGGATTCTAGATCTTAGTTTATTCATATAAAGCAGAATGGCGTTAAAACGTATGGAGTAATGGCGTGACTGCGTGATACTCGTAATAGCTTCGACCTTCGGCTTGGACGACTGGCCAATACGCAACCTCGAGACGTCTAAAAACGAAGACGAACTATCCAATACCAGTAGACATTTCTAGTCTAGTACTAAGCTCTAGCTTTTATATTAGGCACGTGTTTCTGTGCCAAATATATGTATAGGTATATTTTTCTTTCTATAAAAATTAGGTCAATGACCCTGACCATTAGGGCAATTAGATTTTATCTAACATCAATCAATTACTTAAACCAAATCAATGTTTTCTTACATGCATTTCAGATACGCCTACCCCAAGTTGCTCCAAAACTAACTTCGGCGTTACATTTAAAAAAGTCTACAAATTAACTTTTTATCCTTACAGGTGATGTTCGAACGCATCCTGTACATCTGGGCGATCAGGCACCCGGCCTCGGGCTACGTGCAAGGCATCAACGACCTGGTGACGCCGTTCTTCATGGTCTTCCTGCAGGAAGCGGCTCCGGGCCAGGAGTTGGACAACTTCCCCCTGGACAAGCTGACGGAGGAACAGCGGGACATCATTGAGGCTGACTCGTTCTGGTGCCTATCCAAGTTTCTGGACAGCATCCAGGATAATTATATATTTGCTCAACTCGGTATTCAGTATAAGGTAAGTGGAAGATTGATTTTTCTTTCAACTATGTAGTAATGTTATCATTAATCACTACAAAACCGATCACAAAGGACGTATTTTTTGCATAGAGCCAAAACAGTGCAAAAATGTTGCATGAAATCTCATGGTTGCACAGTTTTTCATTAATGCACTGTTTTTTATTTATTATTTAGATATAAATTTACCACAGAGGTTTAATGTCTCCCATTAAGTTTAATATAAAATCTATGCATTAGATCAAAAAGATACTGGCTGAATAAAACCGACTCGGTGAAAAAAAAAAACAAGTGGCGCACATTTTGTATCATTGTAAAACTAATACTTCATATTTAGCAAGAAAAGATTTAAAAAATGTGAAATAGCGATAGCGATATGAATGCAACTCGAGAAAGTATAAAAACAGCTGCAAATGAAATTGTTAATAACCTTTTGCCGCAAAAGTCGCGGGATAAATATTTAAAAGCTTAGGAAAACTTTGTTTTCATTAACTTGAATTTTTATTTTGAGTAGGTATATTTTATCACGGTAGGTAGATTGGTAGTTGAAAGAAAAGTAGATTACGCACCTTGCTAAAGTGAGTAATTAATGCACTCGTTTTAGTGCCCTCGCGTCATTTGCATAGTGCACATACCTGACGCAACTATCTGTCGGTTGTTAAAATATTTCGTACCAAATGGGAATCGAAGCTGGAGCCGTTTTCGCAAAAATATAAGTAGTAAATACGTTAGGAAGGGAGAAGAGTGAGGCAAGAGAGAGTGCACATGTGTCTAAGCACACAATTGTGCACTATAATGTATCTCCGCGCCGAAGGCTAATCTCCGTTGAGATTGGCTGAAATACAGTCTGGTGGAGTATTATTATAACGTTAGAAAATCAATGCACACAGATCATCATCAGCATCATCATCATCTGCCAAGCCCTTTCCCAACTATGTTGGGGTCGGCTTCCAGTCTAACCGGATGCAGCTGAATACCAGTATTTTACATGAAGCGACAACCTATCTGACCTCCACAAACCAGTTATTGGGTAATACGATACCCTTGGTAAGACTGGATGTCAGACTTTCGGGCTTCTGACTTCCCGTAACGAATGTCAAAGATCCACGAATGACAGCCGGGACCAATGGCTTAACGTGCTTTCCGAGGCACGGAGGGGTCTTGGTATGTAAAGATGGTCACCCATCCATACACAGATATGAAAATAAAACTACCGCCTGCGCCGCTCGCCGACATAAGACTCTCTCGTTCCTTCAATTCGCCTACTTTTTGCACGTTATTCGTTTTAATTTCATTGATGCGATGTTATAATCCGTGACCTACACCACGCCACGCTACAGTTCTTTATGTACAGGTTGCTTCAAGATGCTATTTTAGAAAATCGTAAATAAATTATATTAATAACGTTTAATGGAATTAAAATATGTTCATAAAACGGTATAGTATAGTGTTAAATTAATGTCGCCATTAAAGCGGAACGCTGATACTATGTATGAGTGTAACCACTTCAAATTATCATAAAAAATATAAATAGAGCTATCTGTGTCAGCGGTAGCTAATCAAATGATTGATAAGCACTGATTGTAACTAATCAATGTTTATTACTACGATTGCGTACAAAGTTAGAAACATATATTTTGTAAGCCATTAGCTCTTTAGCTCAAGCAAGGAATTAGTAAATTGCCCCTGATTTCGGAATGCCTATTAATTTTAATCAGATGTCATATCAATGATTCCATTGGCTATTGTTAATTAGGTCGACCAATCGCACAGATTGACGGCTGAACTCTGTCTTAATCTATACTATCTATACTAATCTATACTAATATTATAAAGCTGAAGAGTTTGTTTGGTTGAACGCGCTAATCTCTGGAACTACCAGTCGGCTTTGAAAAATTCTTTTTGCATTTGATAGCCCAATTCTTGAGGAAGGCTATAGGCTATTTAACATCACGCTATGACCTTTAGGAGCCGAGCAAAAAGAAAAAAGCCAGAAAGAACGCTAAGCGTAAACGAAGAATACCACGGGCAGGCGATGCAATGCGACGGGGTGGGTTGTGGGAACAAGAAATTTCACGCGGACGAAGTCGCGGGCAGAAGCTAGTCTATACTAATAGTAAAGCTGAAGAGTTTGTTTGCTTGTTTGAACGCGCTTATCTCTCAAACGACTAGTCCGATTTGTAAAATTCTTTTTGCATTTGATAGCCCAATTGTTGAGGAAGGACTTCTTCTTAACATCGCGCTAGGGTTCTTAAGAGCTGAGCAAAAATAAAAAGAGTGAAAGAACGCTAAGCGTAAACGAAGAATACCACGGGCAGGCGATGCGATGCGACGGGGAGGGTTAAATTTCACGCGGACGAAGTCGCGGGCAGAAGCAAGGGCCTATTAAATTTAATCAGTTGTAATATCAAGTGATTCGATTGGCGATTGTTAAAGTGCAACTAATCACAACAGATTCACGGCTGCGCTCTATCTCAATAATAAATCAGTCATTAACTTTAAGGTATGTTCGAACTGAGGTGAATCTCGCGCAGGACACGGGACGCTACTGCGCCCGTAGTTAGTTTTAAATAATTACTTATAAATAAATAATATAAAATACTTTTAATTCAGGAAAAAACCCAGAACCAATATTCCTATTAGGAGTATCAGGAGGTCACGAGACTGTTCGGACCAGTTTGAACATAATCTGCCTATAAGATTCCCACCGCTGGGACTCAGGTCTCCTCTCTGTGAAAGAGTGACCCGCACTGGGCCCCGTGTGGTGAATCCACACGGAGACGGACGGGCCGTCCGTCTGTCTGTCTGTCTGTCTGTCTGTCAAGACCCTTTATCTCGGGAACGCGTGGAGGTATAGAGTTGAAATTAAAACTATATGCTCAGCTCTACATTCCCTTGAAGCTGTGAAATAATCAAACACCTTAGTTAACGTAAAAAAAATACGGCCGTTTATGCCGCAAAAAAAAAACTAAAATAGGCCAGTTTGACCAGAGTTTTAATTGAAAAGCATGATATAGAGCAGACCAAACATTGACTTTGCTCATTAATTTTGATGTTTAACATCAAAATGTAAAAAAAAAACAATTTTTTTTTCTTAGGTTAACCAAAGGAAAAAAACGTTAATTCAAAGCAGTTACTTATTACAACGTGCCTTTTATCTCGCTTCTCCGGCCCTGGGCTACGGCAAGCAAAACAAATTGAAAAGCAAAAAAAGCACACTGTATAAATATTCGATCGAATATAACAATCAGTCTAGACTTTTCCCAACAGTGGCTATCCAGCTGGTATGGTATCTGGCTTCCAGTCTATTCGGATACACCTGAATACCAGTATGTTTCATGGAGCGACTACCTATCTGACGTCCACAACCCAATTACTGAAAAGAAAGAAAAATACGTTTATTTGCGGCAAACATGACGCATAAAAATAAAAAAACACAAACAACAGAAAAACAAAATAACAATTTGGGAGAAAGTATGCGTCACATCTACGCAAAACGGCCATCGCTCAGCATAATGCTAAGACCCTATACGAGACAGAGCACCAGCGCTGGTTTTTAGCGACAGCCGGTGATTGACGTGATGACGTCAGCCAGTTTAGCATACGATTAGATAACACGATACCTACCCCTTCACTGAAAAAAAAGATTTGTTGAATGTACTAAAGTAGCGTAGTTTGAGTAATGAACTGCCATAGTCAACCATTTTCATAGTTAATTTTACTATAACAAGAGTGAATTTAACAAAATCCACTTTGTTGATTTTCATAATCAACCAGTTCTATTTGGTAAAATCAACAATTTCGTGTGTAGGACCTATATAACCCGTGGATTTGATAAAATTTACGCGGAATTTAGTAAAATCAATCAATCTTTTTTTTCAGTGTTGGTAAAACTTATTGTCAGAATCTTGGGCCTCTGACTATCCGTAACGATTGTCAATGATCTACGAATGACAGCCGGGACCAACGGCTTAACATGCTTTCCGAGGCACGGAGGGGTCACGCACGATATATAATGAATGGTCACCCATCCACGACCCAACCGCCGCAAGCGTAGCTTAACCTTCGATAGTTCCCTGCGGTTGTTATCATTTAGCTACGTGCAAAAAATAAATAAAAAAGGATAAAATTCACGGTACAGATATTCAAATCGACCCGATTATTTTTAAGGAAAACCAAGTTGTAATTCCATGTTATTAATAAAGATTACGTTTCGTCGAAGTGTGCAGTTAAAATATCAGCGTAGCAACACAACTGATAAAACGCGGACAAAGTAAATTGATTTCCGCACTGTAGGTTTACGCTCTATTGTAACTGGTTGACCTCAAGTTAATGTGATCGTAACGTTATGGCGTCACAATATTACACATTTCTTGTGTTATCAAGAAAAACGTGAAAGTTTTGACCTTTTTCTACCTTTGCAATAACACCAGATTATTTACATACACATATGGGGGTAGGCAGAAACTATAGAACGCCACCTGCTTTTCTTCCCTGCTTCCTCCTTCCTGCTTTTGATTCGTTTAAGTTCATACATCTGAGGGCCAATACTCGTAATTTTAGGATCGTTTACAATCTCATCTCAGTGTCAATCTGTCAAAAATACTTACCTATAATCAGGGCCGTCTTAACCATATTGGGCGCCGGGGTGCGAAAATTAGCTTACGGCCCTCCTTGGTAACAAAAATAAATTTAACTTAATTTATGTGTTCCATTTTTAAGATGATTTCCACCAATTTTTTCCAAGGGATTTTTAAAGCGGTGACGTGCGATTACAGCGCTGGAGCGTTGCGGTTATAATGAGTGATTAGTAATGACCTGATCGGCTTGCGCCCCCTAAGACCTTGCGCCTGGGTGCCGCGCACCCCTTGCACCTCCGGGTAAAGACGGCCCTGCCTATAATTTCCCTACATTTCTAAAAAGATTTGACATTGATTCTCGCTGAGATGGGATTGCGACTAGATTTTTAACGTTTTTAATTATGGGAATTAGCCTTTGGTCATAACATACCTTTCTAAAGAACACCACATATAAGGTCACTAACTGCCCTCCTGGGGCGTCGACCTGGGGCATTTCCACTCACATCTGCTTAAAAAATACCTTCTGCTAGTCGCCTTTCATCCATCCTGTCAACATGACTAAAACAGATTATATACTTAATAATATATATAGATACTTAATTGAGACAAAAAATATGTAAAAGTCGATAAGTACCGAAACAAATTTAAAAAAAATGGAATTCAGATGTTAAACTTCATAATCGTCTAGCTCTTTCGCCCTTTTATCGAAATCTGAAGATATTAGTTATCTACCTTCTACAGCGTTATTGAGTTATTCTATCTGGAATTTGTCAGTAGCAGTCCGGAGCCCGGATTTGTGTCCCAGTTGAACCGGAATGTCCTAGAACCAAAAAATCGAAGTCATCTGCCAACTTGCACTGGGCCCGCGTGGTGATGATGATATGGTGCAAAAGGCTTGATACTACAACTAGCTTCAACTTTCTGACTAACTGACAGACTATTTAAATTTTGACAATTCAAAAGTGCCTGTACAAGGTGTAATTGAAATAAATGCTTTGAGTTTGAGTTTGAATAACAAAAAACGTGAATGCCACCTGCATTGATGCGTAGAACACAGCTTTGTTCTTGCTTCAACAATCATGATCATCATTTCAGCCGAAATACGTCCACTGCTGCACATCAAGCACCTCCACTTCGACCGGTTCTGTGCTTCTCGCATCCAACGGGTTCCTGCGGCCTTCACAAGGTCTTCGGACCACCTTGTGGGAGGCCTTCCAACGCTACGTCTTCCGGTACGCGGTCGCCACTCCAGAACCTTTCGGCCCCATCGGCCATCTGTTCTGCGAGCATTGTGCCCTGCCCACTGCCACTTAAGTTTGGCAATTCTTCGGGCTATGTCGGTTACCTTGGTTCTCCTGCGGATCTCCATAGTCCTTTCCATTGCCCATTGGGTGACTTTTAGCCTTCTTATTAGGCCCATTGTGAGCGACCACGTTTCAGCGCCATAAGTCATCACTGGCAACACGCACTGGTCAAAGACTTTCGTCTTGAGACACTGCGGTATGTGGGACGAGAAGATATTGCGTAGCTTCTCGAACGCTGCCCAGCCGAGTCGGATTCGACGATTGACCTCTTTCTCGAAGTTAGACCTACCTAACTGGACAGTTTGTCCTAGTTAAACCCTTCAACAATGGCTTGGTCTTAATATTCTTAGCTTTGTATCGACGGCTGGTTGGCGTATAATCGTTGGTATGCAAACCCATTTATCAGTTACAAACGTTACCGAAGTCACGTCTAGGTGACAAATAGGTATTCAAATTAGTTTATTCTTTGTCTAATTAAGATTTGCGTGCGAGCGAATTACCTACATTATAACTAACTATTGTTAGAAATACGTTATAATTATGTTATATTATTTCAAATAAAACAAGTTTGGTAGAGATCGCGTTTTAGCGATAATACCGCCTATTGTAGTATTTTTCACAACAATGTATATATTATCTGTATTTTAATTGTATTTACAATCCATACTAATATTATAAATGTGGAAGTGTGTCTGTCTGTCTGTTACCTCTTCACGCGTAAACCGCTGAACCGATTTAGATGAAATTTGGTATAGAGATAGTTTGAGTCCCGGGAAAGGACTTAGGATAGTTATTATCCTGATATTCCCACGGGATCAACACTCATGCGGGTGACGCCGCGGGGCGCTGCTAGTAATGAACAATCTTTCTGATTATTGTGCTCAATATTTTTTTTCTACACATAATTATCATCACGCCTTGTATCCCCGAAGAATTGGGCAGAGTTGTACAGTCACGAGCACATGTCAACACTTGGCACCTTTCAATTGCGATTTTTTCGTGAAATAACGAATGTAACGTTGAAATACGACACTTTACACAAACCTATGGGTTCGAAAAGCCATTTGTTCGTAATAACATAAAATTTCATTCAAAACTAAAGGAGAAAATCGTCTTTGAATAAAGCCAAGTGTATACATACTTATGCTCGTGACTGTACCTTTTCACATTTCGCCAGTTATGCTTCTGTTCCTAATAAATGTATTTTCTTTCTTTCTTTTCCTTGTAATAGCTCGAACCTATTGTCATTATAAGCATAGTCAGCCTATAATGTTCCCACTGCTGGGACACAGGCCTCCTCTCGGTGAGAGGAAGTGGGCCGTAATTCACCACGCGGGCCGAGTGCGGTTTCGTAGATGTCACATGTTCTTCGAATTTTTAGTTCTAGGACATGCCGCTTTCCTCACGTTATTATCCTTCACAGTTTTGAGAGCAGTTGTGATGAAATAATTTACACAAACCAGATTTTACCTCCTAAATCCAAATAAACTTTACCTCTTTATAATAATAGTGTAGATCAAATTAATTCTTGTCGATGTATAGTTACTTACGTCTTTTTGAGGCTGACTGTTCTACCAAAACAATTCGTACCAGAATATTCTCGAATAACCTATCAAGGACACGTGCACCGAACATCGCCCAGTCACTTGTTTACCTACCGAACAAGGAAACAGACACATTAATAATAATATTTTCCCTACCACATACCGCTCTAATTGGCCACTATCAGTAACCACAACCCTTGTTTGCTGTTCCCTCTCTGAATATAATACGTCATTTATTTCAATAATAGCTTCGGAACTCAGGAAAATGATAAAATAGACATACCAAACAGGTAAATGTGGCATGTAATGGGTACATGCATTGTGGTATTTTAATAGGTTATGGTATCGCAACGGCCGTTAACTTCAATAATAAATAGGATGTTATATACATTTTGCTTTTTTTACTCTGAATTGTGCCAAAGGCGTTGACTTGTTATACGTTCCACAGAAAATCCAAGAGTTCTTATGAGTTCTAGAAGACCTTAGATAGAAGTAATAGACTGATTAATGAGGGAAGATCCATTTTTCTAATATTATACAGGGCGGCAGGACCGAACAGTAACCACGAATTCAGCACATTGATTGTAGAGAGAACCGTCGAAACATTTTGTACGCTAGGGCGTACAAAATGTTTCGACGGTTATTTAAAAAAATCAGCTGTTCCTTAGAGAAGCTCAATACCTACGCGGTCATAAAGTATGGAACAGCATTTGTTTTTTAAAAGCAGACGAAATGTTCTAACGTAAGAGGTTCAGAACCAGGTACTGAATCCACGGTAACAGACTGCGCGGCGATGTCCCTACCACCCTGTATATGGAAATAATATTTCTTAAATGCACTACTGCATTTTGAAATATGTTGTAGAAAATAATCGCGTTTTCACACACATTTTCATGGTGTGTTCATGTGTTAAAGAAACCATTTTCACACTATACTTTTTGCTTGCAGGTGAATCAATTGAAGGAGCTCATACGTCGCATAGACCTACCCCTCCACGAGCACCTGCAGACACACGGCGTGGACTACCTCCAGTTCTCCTTCAGGTGGATGAACAACCTCCTCACTAGAGAAATACCTCTCCCTTGCACCATACGGCTGTGGGACACTTACCTCGCCGAATCAGACGGGTTCGCGACTTTCCAACTATACGTCTGCGCGGCTTTCTTACTACATTGGCGGGAAAGACTCATGCTGGAACGAGATTTCCAAGGGCTCATGATACTCCTACAAAATGTCCCCACTCAGAACTGGACCGATTCGAATATAAGTGTGTTGGTAGCGGAGGCGTATAGGTTGAAATTCGCATTCGCGGACGCGCCGAATCATTTACACAACGCCGGGAAGTCGGACAGATGACCTGGGCGGTAGTTTGTTGATTTTGGCAGTTGCGGAACGACGTCTATATAAGAGTATTATAGTTCTACAATAAACCGCGCAGGGTCTAAAAAGCTAGGTGTCCCATTTTGCGATCAAGTTTCGCCGCGACAACGCTGCATATAATTCATTCACGTGGTCTGCTAATTCGAAATAAACTAGAAATATCAAACGACGTTCGTAACGACATGCTGTGATGTAGAAAAGGTGATAAAATAAAAAAAAAAGCTTTTGTTGTTTTGTAATACACATGCGAATATGAAGCTACGACCATTTTAGGCTAAGATTGTATGAGAATTTTTTTTATAAAATATCTCTCGTAATACCTATAGACTTCTTTCCGTGACGATGTAATCGACCATGTTGACATTATCAGAAGCTTGTAAACAGTTTTCGATTTTTCGTAACGTAAGGCGATGTTACAATGCTAAGTGAGAATGTCAAGCCGACTGTGTGTATCAGGGTAAAAGGATCCCATAGCTTATTGCGTCATATGCTAGAGTATGAAACACGAAGATTTTAGAATAATAATAATCATATAATACTAGTCTATTATCATACAGAGTTGACGGGTTGACGATTTCAGACTTTTATTAAGAGCATTTACGACGTTCGCCATTTCATACAAACTTTCAAGCTCTTGTTTTTCGAAATTGAATGAACCGATTTTAATGAAACTTCATACGCACAAGCAAAGGTCTACAAAGGTCTTAAAAGTTAAAGAAAATTTTCGTAATGTCTTATTTAAAAAAAAAAGATAACTAGAAATCTGTTTCTATGCCCAACAAACTAAGCTTATAAAATTAAGTATATAAGGTCTAAACTCTTATACTTGTTATAAAAGAGCATTTATTATGTTAATGTTCCTTAAAGTAGCACATTATTAGAAGATTTGGCTAATATTACCTTTATTCTTATAATTTGACTGAGTAAACGTTAATAAATCCAATTAATACGGCTACAATGAGGGTTTGAAATGTTTTCTTCTTATAGAGGCTAGTTACATTGTTTTTTAGCCATATAATATTCAAAATCATATAAAGGTTTTTTATATGGTTAATTATTCTTAGAAAAGTAATGCACAAGGTAACTATGATGTTTTTTAACTTATAGGAGCATTTGATACGACGTCTATCCGACAAACGGATTCTAACATTGTATATGATCTTTACAAGGATGAAAGCAATCCGTATTCCCTTATACAGTGATTATAAAAATATTATTCTCTACATGGTAACATTAAAATGTTTTACATAACTAGATTCGCCATTGA
The DNA here is from genome assembly GCA_963855955.1 of Luperina nickerlii. Classification (NCBI taxonomy): domain Eukaryota; kingdom Metazoa; phylum Arthropoda; class Insecta; order Lepidoptera; family Noctuidae; genus Luperina; species Luperina nickerlii. The sequence continues at coordinate 11,051,097 of OY979682.1, forward strand.
AAGTACAGCAGATTGTGTGAATTTATTACGGAGTGGAATTTACATTTAAAAAATGGATTCAAAACACTGGAAGAAGTTTAAAAGGAGCGGTGGTTACAGAAGAAAAGTAAAAAAAGTTTACGAAAACATGGTTGGGAGCATTACACCCACCATCTCTACTCCTATGATGCTACAAAATGAACAAGCCGATACCAACGAATCAGCTAGTGGTTCCGCAGAGGATTATTTTATAGAATCCGAAAAGGAAACCAGTGAGGAAGAATATAATTGTAGTGATAGAGATATAGGAATATTTTTAAATGAAGAGTTAAAGAATATTGATATTCGTAGTGACAAACAATTAATTAAGGAATACAATACTTGCATTCATCTTCAATAAAGTGGTCGTAAATCAAATACCTACTCTTTACAATTTTGGCACAAAATGAAAGTGAATTGTTGCAAATCCTTTATGTTTTCACGACTAATCACAAAGTGTAAAGGTAAAGTAGAAAGAGTCGGATATGTACAATTAAAACATTCCTTTCTTAGAATAAAATGTGTCCACTTCCATGGCCATCGCTTATTATGTAAATTAAGATCTTTTCTTTGTAGGAATTTGTCAATATCTGCCAATATGTATACTGCCATTGCAATATCTGCGGACAAACATTTTATATTATAATTATATTCTTTATTGTGTACTTACAATTATAATTATATTTCATATTTAAAATTAGTGCACAAAAGCAAGCATATCCCTATAAAGAGATCTTCTATAGAGAGAATCATGGGAACAAGACTTGCTAGGTACAGGATTTTGTTCGTGAGAAAGGAACCCTGAAAGTATGTAAAATGGCGATAGCATAAGCAACAAATGTGGCCATTACAAAGTCTTCAGTCTCATAGACTCCTTGTAGACGATGTGCGAATCATTTTGATCTCATAAAATAGCACTATTTATAACATGACTAAATAATTAATAATGTTTGTAGCACAAAACAGCTTAAATTCAAGGGCGAGTTGATACTACAACACACAGCGTACCACATTTTATCATGCATTTAAATTCCCATACACTTTTCACTATAAACGAGCACATAAATCAGATAAATAAAGTACATAAAATAATAACTTACCGTTCACTTTTCAGTAAAATGGTTGACGTTTCTCTTTTTGTTAGCCAAACTGTTGCGAAAATGTAATTCACTAAGAAAAAAAACTTATTGCAGAATCATAAACAGACGGCTATAAGGGCCTATGGCTTTTTAAGAGCCTATGATTTGACGCAATGAGTTTAACTCCCTTGTATCGGACCATAATAAAACACGTATATGGGTGATTGCCCGTATTAACGCTTTCTATATGTTTCTTTCAAGTGTGTTTGCTTTTTAGGAGCATTTTTTCTGCCATTATAAGTTTAACTTCCTTGTTACTTGTCATAATATAACACGTATAAGGAAAAAAAGTGGACAATAAAGCAACGATAAGAGGGGTATAAGGTTATTGTCTTTATAATTTGTGCCCAAATGCACCCTTATTAGCGATAATGCGGCTCCTATAAGAATATTATTTTTGGCTATATAAGCCACAACAAGAGCAATTTTTGTTTGTTGGGTGGAAAATTTAAAATCGGTCTAATTTGGCTGTAACACTATTTTTCGAAAATGTTCTTAACTAACTTTTTAGACCTTTGTAACCTGCTTCTGCGTATGAAGATTTATTAAAATCGGTTAATTCATTTCGAAAAACAAGGGCTTGAAAGTTTGCATGAAATGCCGTACGTCGTAAACGCTCTATACATAAGTCGAGCCGATCTATTCTGCACAAATCTCACCGTGAAACCTAAGGTGAAGTGAGCTGTCAATAGTGTCAATCCCTAGCATCAAGTGGAATGACAGCTCACCTCTAGCTCACTTCACCTAAGTTTTCACGATGAGATTCTTACAGAATTGACCGTTTTCCTCACGATTTTCTAGCGAAAATTGTGTGTGTGTTTAATGTGTGACAGAGCTAAAAAATAAATCGTTAGGTATATTAGTTTAATTTTTTGCTTATTTACCTTACTTTAGCCAGATGAAATCACAATTTGGAGGAAAAACTAGATACTTACCTCATTGATATTGTGTTTTAGTTGTTATTATCGATATTAAAATGCGAGATGTGTTTAAAGCACTTTTGATGGTGATAAAAGGTTAAATATAATTAACATTATTCATCCCAGTCAAGATTTATTCGAACACTAGCTGACCTGACAGACGTCGTTCAGTTCAAAGTTTAAAAAATTATACAAAATTTCCATAGAAAAAAGTACGTTCAGTTTTTCTCGGATTTGTAAATTTTCCGTGCCATTTTTTATTTCCATAAAAACATAATTTGGACTATTACGAACATTTAGAAATAACAAATAGCCAAATCGACCCAGCCGTTCTCAAGTCCTGCGCTCACCAACGCATAGCATTTAATTTTCATTTTTAGGGTTCCGTAACTAAAGGGTAAAAACGGGACCCTATTTCTAAGACTCCACTGTCCGTCTGTCTGTCTGTCACCAGGCTGTATCTTATGAACTGTGATAACTAGACAGTTGGAATTTTCACAGATGATGTATTTCTGTTGCCGCTATAACAACTAATACTAAAAACAGAATAAAATAAATACTTAAGGAGGCTCCCATACAACAAACGTGTTTTTTTCGGCGTTTTTGCCTTGTGGTACGGAACCCTTCGTGTGCGAGTCCGACTCGCACTTGGCCAGTTTTTTTTACATAAGGTCCCATTAAAATAGATGGACAAACTTTTAGAAATCATTCAGACCAGCAAAATAAGGACGATGGTAAAAAAATATAGGTATAAGATAAACGCATAGATACTTACAAGAAAAATAATCTAGGTACACTAATGTGCCGCCTTTCTACACTAATGGGACCCTGTGTAGATTTTCCAATCGAAGTGGAAGTAGACAGTGTTGAGACACTGCTTGGAAAGCTAGAGCAACTTTATTCAGTATCTATCAGTGTTGCTATAATTATACCATAAATAAGGAAGGGGCTTCATTTTATCGCAAATAAACGTAACTCCCTAAAAATATCTACTCGACAGACAAAACGTATGAAACTAGAAGACCCAGAAAATTAAATTTTCTTCCGTTCAAAACATCGTGTTTCATAGTTTAGTATCAGACATCGCATACGCACTCCCTAGGTTTAATAGTTGGCTACCAACACGCCATATTACTTGTTTTGCTATACATATAACGGCCTAATGGATTTAGTTTAATTCGTTGGTGTTGCGATACCTGTAACATTGGGCCCTTCGTACACAACAGTAGAAAAGTCTTCCCATAGTTGATCATTTTTACTTGTATTCATAATCTCAGCGCCACTTACCCAACTATCTAATTTTGTGCTATATATTCTAAGTTGATTTTAGATTGACCGTTTTTAAAAAAGGTCCTAAATAATTTTGTTGCAATGGAATTTGAACTTTGTTACCACGACATTGAGTTTATTTTTCTAAAAGTTGATAGGTAATTATCTCAGATTCTGAATTCAAATGTAAGTTTTGTGGCAATCCTCAAAATTGTAGTCATCAAGAGACTAATCCCTGGTTTTTAAGAGCATTAAGCTTCTCTCCGATAAAAAAAAACTGGTTAGTATAATTTTTATTGTTTTTGGTGAACCAATCATAACAGCTAATATGATTTTACAACATATAATAATTAGGCTTTTAAAAACCAAGGGTTGGTTCTAAACTGTCAGGAGTTTTAGATTTACCTAGCGTTGTGTGCAAAAGGTCTTATTATTAATTTAAATAATAAAATGTTAGACATTGTCGCTCATCATTACTTTATGTTAAAAGGCAGCTGATCGCTGGTATAGGCGGATTGCACCATGCGAACGTTAAACTGGTTGACAGAGTAAAAATGTTTATTTATTTCATTTTACTATAAGTTAGAAGATGTCGCAGGCATCTGGTTAAATTGATTAGCTTTCTGACGGTATTAAATTTGGTGAGAGAATCTATTCGATGCTTTGTAAATATTAACGTCAACGCCCATGTAATATTTCGAGCTGTTAAACCTATGATGTATCAAATTGTGAATAAATCTGATGTCTGCGACTTAGGCACTGCAACTTACTACTGTTAAGATTGTTTTAAGTTCACTAGCAGGTTGTTTTATTTTATTTGCTAAATCTATTATCTTGGGGTCTCAAAAATGTAATTAATATTGCTGCTACGTGCATAGGGAGTGTAAACTTAGCCACCGACTCAAACTTACGTTAAGCGATCGTTAAGTATGGTGTAATCCGCCCCGTGTAAAATATTTTATTTGATTTATTTTTGTTTTTGTGACCTCCATTTATGTACTATTTGATTTTATTACTACGTTATTTTACTTAGATTATTATAGCATTATACATTATATATTTACGAAGTGTGTTTTATTGTAAACTAACGACCAGTCCCTGGGGGTCTACTCCCTAAGTCCGTCAACGAAGTAACGAGCCCGTCCGACAGTAGTCCAATACGTCGTCATAATATATTTGTAACAGCTATAATTAGAGATTAAACCTGACATTACGGTGCATGACAGAATAAATGTCTATTTATATAAAATAAAATAATAATGATGGGTTATTCATTGGTGTAGAGGTCGCAAGCGCGCCTTCTGCACGTGGTCATCATGGGTTCCCCAGGTGGGGCAGTGTTAAGAGCCCGGGCTTTCGAGTTCCCCCCCCCCCCCTATAACCCCTTCAACATGGGACGTGTGCGTACGTAACAATTCTGTCTACCCCTTCGGGATACAGTTGTGATCCTTATTATGTTAATGGGTAGGTAATGTGCATCGTTTTGTTTCATGGATTTATTTATGTAGGATCTCCAACAAAACATGTACACATTACGTGACACATAAATTAAGGATTATTTCGTATCTACAGTCGCTCAGAATCTTCGATCAATAATTGTACTAGATGCCCGATAAGCGCTTCAAAAACGGCCCGAAAAATAAGAGCACAAATACATTTGTGCTCTTATTTCAAAATAGTATGGTCCAATCATAGCCAACGTTAAGACGTCAAAATGCCTCAGTGCGCGTTCAAAAATTGTGTAAATAACCACCGTAACACCAAGATTTTGGAAGGAATATCTTTTTTTCGGTAAGTTTCTATCATTTAATGTTTTTCATAAAATAATAACACAATTAAATAGTAAATATAAATAAATTAGCAAATATTATGATTGTTTGGCCAATGTTTGCGACAACGCGCCAACTATTTTAGCAAACATCGACTATTGTGGAACAGGGGCATGGAGTGATGTTATTTTAAATGTTATTTTTGTTTGTAGATTTCCTAGCGACCCATTTCGATGTGCAGAATGGGTATCTATTGTCGCGAAAGAAAGGGGAGAACAAATATACAAACCTTTTAAAAGCTCTATCTCAAAGTGGGGCATTGTCTTGGCAATTGTTGATTGATTTAAAAACGCTATTTCAAATATGTAGTACTTTTATCCATCAATTTTTCAGTGTAAAAATATTTATAAGTTATAAGGAAATATTAGCCAAAATAGCGTTTTGGTAAATATTTTTTTAAGGCAAAAGTATTGGCCTTATGAAAAAACCCTGTTTAAAAAATGCTGTACATGAATCTATAGCAAACATATATTTTTTACAGACCTTCTAACCAAACCGTTAATGAGTTATAAGCTTCATAAAGTGACCGTGTTACGGTACTAAACGAGAGTAAGGCCCTTAAACGCATATATTGAAAAAGATGTGTTTTCTGGGGAAAACGAACACAACCATAAAATAAGCTTGATGAAACTAATTATAGAAAAATTCATTGATGTAAGATTACGTTATATTTGTAAAAAAGAAACCGCTCAAATAAAAATTGATTCCAAAAGACAACTTTATAACAAGCTGAATCTGTTTAAAGGAAATTAAACATACATTACGTTTAAGTACACCGATTAACACAATGGTACTATTTTAGTCCTCCTACTTTTTTAAATCGGTTAAAAATATTTGCCACCATACAAAACGAACCTTCGCCTAAAAATATTATATTCTGCAACTCCAATACTTACTGTGTTCTAAGCATTGAAATGCAATACCAAGAACTACGTCTAGTTCCAAAATACAGTAAGCACGAAATTGTCAACAAAATGTTTTTAACCTTATTGCTTAGAAATTAAGTTTCATTTTAGAATAAATATTTTTGAAGTTATTATAAAAATGACTTTTTATTTTCAAGTGACATTTTAAATTTATTGCTTTTAACCTATCTCCGATGACAGAAGGACTTAAATATTTATCATTTGCATTCGTAATACAGCTTTATGTTAGAGTGTTAAGGTTTATAATAATTTGAAGTTGTTAATATTATTAAACGTTTTTCTACAGTTCGTAGTAAGAAATATAAATGTTTATGTGTGTGCAAACGTGGCCACTTTAGCGACTTACTTTTGGTCCTGATCATTCATCTAGTACTATTATTGATCGAAGCTCAGAATTTAGATTTTTGAAATTGACAAAAGATTACCTATCTCCGATGAAACTTAAAATTAACGCGGCAAAAGAAGTCGCTAGCATTATCATTGGCTCGAAGAAATATAAAACTATATTAGTCTCCCATAGCGGCTATGGTTATAGTAATTAAAATAGAACGTCTAATTTTCACAGAGCTCTCTTACGGGAATAAAACTGTTTGATAATAGAAACTTACAAGTATTAATATGTAATATGTTAATTTTTCCACACAAAAGAAGTAGGCGAATTAAAAATAATAAACAGACATCGTAAAAGATATCCTAACGCCTATAATATTTTACTTAGCAATAAAAAAGCTCAACAACTCAACATATTGCTATACATAGAATTCAGGCGCTTAACGTGAAAATTGGCAACATTCCTGTCCTCCCGTCTGCGCAGGTCCTGAACTGGCCTTCACCTAGAACTTGACATCCACCAGTGACCCACAGTTATCCCAGCATCCTTCATTTTATAAACAAATACGTTTTTATCAAAACAAAGTAACGCCACTTAATAATAAAATAGTGATTCGTGGTTGTTATTTATTTAGCTTGAGCGTTTATTGGTGTATTTTGGGAACTAAAATCGATATAATTAGAAGTAAATGGGAATGTACATACAACGTTCCGGATGAAAAGTGACCTTGACCGAGATTTTGAGAAGGTACGTATGGCGTTGTGTTGCACTTTATCAGGGGCGGATCTTGAATTTGTGGGGCCCTGGGCTAATACTGCTTAGGGGCCCTACCTAATTACTCAGCCAATTGCCATTTTATTATGATCGGATTTTTTTTTAATTCTATATAATTTTTATTATTGACAATATCGTCTATTGTTTTCAGTTCGGTTGAGGGCCCTCTGTATCCACGGGGCCCTGAGCTGCAGCCCAAAAAGCCTTTAAGTAGATCCGCCCCTGCACTTTATCGATAAGTGGTTTCTTTGATTGTATAGGTTGTTACCGAAACAACTACCTATATATTAAAGAAGGAACGATAATGTTGACTTCTTGAAAAATAATAGTAATTAGTAGGTCCTTAACATTGATGGATTCGAAATGGCGCGAATATCAACCTAGCTTCGTCTGCCCTCTTATCCAGTGTTATGCCTGTTGTAATTTTTGACATAGCCGCAAACAATGCTTATTTTGAAACTTATTCCTATTTAAAATTGTTTTTACTAAGTCCTGGGGATTTTGTAATATCTTGATTTAAAAGACTGTTTGTTCTCCCGACCGTGATAGCTAGACAGTTGAAATTTTAACAGATGATGTAATTCTGTTGCCGCTATAACAACCAATACTAAAAACAGAATAAAATAAATATTTAAGGGGGGCTCCCATACAACAAACGTGTTTTTTTTCTGCGTTTTTACCTTGTGGTACGGAACCCTTCGTGTGCGAGTCCGACTCGCACTTGGCCAGTTTTTTAAACCCAGATACTAATTTGACAGGTGTAATGTCAAACTCCAATACTAAAAAAACGCAAATAAAAAACTTATGTCAGATTAGTATCTGGGACTTTAGCTTCAACTTTATGACAAACTGAAAACTGATCTACTCCTTGACAGTACAAAATGCCTGTACACAGTGGCGGTACCTTCATAGAAGCCGAAAAGCCCGGCTTGCCCTAATAAAATCATAATTCACAACTACAAACTTACTTAAGCCTATCAATAAATAAATATATTAAAAAAATACCAGTCAATGAACTCGAACACAAACATTAATTACTGAAAATCAGCCAATCCCTCAGTTGGGCGTTTTTTTATACGTTGAAAATCTGTGGGCTTGCCCTAATTTTGACCCCTAGGCACGCCACTGCCTGTACAGTGTACAATGGTTTAATCAAAATTAATACTTTTAGTTTGACAAAAGCGTATTTTGTGGACGATTGGATACAATACTACCGATCAAAATACCTATATTTAGAAATTAATAACTACGTACAGCTCTAACCGGCTACGTAGCTAAACGTACGAGTTTACGATGGACAATAGAGTTCTAGAGTGAAATAATAACTGTCGCCTTGTCCACTAGACCTGGAAATATGTACAACCTACATAGGCTCCAATTAGACTGTAGTTGATGACCTAGCAAGAAGATGACCCGACTGCCAGAGATACGACTTATCTCGACTGCTAGCTACAGCAATATGACGCTCTTTGCAGGAGAAAAACTGCTCTACTGTCTAAATGACCACTTAAGGCCGACGCAAATATGGACGGGGCCAGGGGCCAGGGGGGGGGGGGGTCAGGGGCCATATTCTTTATGACACAACGAACAAAATCGCGCGAAATGAACCCGAGGTTGGCGTGATTAGCCAAGGAATTGGACGTGGTATCGAAGTAAGGAATCATAGTGAATTAGGGCTCAGGTCCTAGTCCTATCTATGTTAACCTATTTATATTTGTACGCTGTTGGGGTAAAACATTAAGTACTGATTTAATTTAATGTAACATCTTGCATACCATGTCTGTATACTCATGTTTTGGACAAATATATTATCTTAGAACATCATTTTCGTGATCGTGATACCTATATTGTGAACTATCGCACACTAAAGGAGCGTGCGGGCCCGGCCGCGCTTTTTTTTTTGTATTGAAATCTGATGCGCTGCGGCCCCCTGGGGCTGTAATGTGAGCTTAGCTTTAGTCTATAATCCTACAAGAAAATTTTGCCATCGTTAATTTTTATTACAAAGGGACACGGAGGTTGTGAAACTGTGTGGTTTTTTTTTACAGCATGGGAAATCATCAAATGACCCCCCTCTGGGTCTGGGTGGAGCGGAAGGGAGTGTCAGACTCTTACTGACTAAAACCCACCCGTGTTCCTTCCTTAGCCCTTTATGTTCTGGGCCAGCGGTAACCCTGTCGGACAATGCGGCTGACCCGGCAGGCTTCGGCCCTGACGGGCCTCTTCACTTGATGCTGACATCTTTTTGAGGTGCGCGTGGAACACGTACTCGCCGTCCGGCACGGGCCTGGTCCTGATCGGACGGTGAGCTACCCATTACTTTCCACCCGCAGGCCCGCGCCTAAGGTGGCCGGGAGTCGTCGCGCGGCTCCCGACGCCCGGAGCGTATCCCGCGGCGGCGGCGGCCGGGACGGGAGGCTCTCTTCTTCAGCCGTCCCGCCGCCGCGCCGCCTCCTTCGCTAGCATGACTGCTTCGCAGAAGGAGGCGACTGTCCCCCACTCCCTCTCGCCAGCATAGAGCAGTATATAAGCTGCTGTAAAACTGTGTGGTTTACAGCAGCTTATAAGCATTTGCTGCTGCCTACAAACTAGAAAACTTAGGTATTTAATAAATAAATTAAACTAAAATATGTATTAACATAGCTTAACATATTGTAACAACATTTTCCCTTTGATGGGATTTTCCAAAACATTGTAAGTACTTACTTACATTAATTTCAAATTGTGGTTTTCCTTACGATGATAAATTAAATGATGGCCTTCGAACTCATTTTGTTATTGTGGAGCACAAAATTAACAATAATAAAGTATGGATATCTAATATATTAATTTATTTAATTAACTGGTATTTATAGGAAATTATGATTATATAATTATGTAATTGGTACACATGGAGTGACGTGGCGTTTATTCTTATGTAGGTACACACGGCTACACATCAAACCACACATTTCTAGTTTTAGCTGACCTCGCATTGTAGGTTTTTCGTACAATGAGAAGTCAGCTTACACTGGTTATGTACAGGTTGATGTGTAGCCGAGCGTACCTACCTAATCTTTATAACAGGCGGTAAATGACCTTACAACAACTTAATTAATATACTGTGTGGTTTAATCAATGCTTAGATTCAAAACCGCATCTATTGTATACCTACCTATTTGAGATTTTAGTCATGGTGATACGCAATCATATTTACCTACATGGCAGTGGCAATTATTAAAACCTTCACTACCAACAAAGCACGAATAAAATGCATCACGAACACATTTTTTATAGCAGTTCAAACACAAATTCAAAGCATTTATCACACTAATATTATAAAGGCGAAAGTTTGTGAGTGTGTGTACCTTGTGTTTATATGTTTGTTACTTCTTCACGCTGAAACGGCTTGACCAATTTTTTTGACCTAGCAAAACCAAACTCACATCACCTAAATTTTCACGCTGTGGTTTTAACAGAATCGACCGGCTGATCTCCTGAACCCCCCTCCACCCCCTTCATCGATCCCATGCTTGATCGTCTTCTATTTTAATCTCTGTCTCTTCTGTTTTAATCCACTAAGGTGCATTCGGGTAATATCGAATGGTTTTCAGACAAATTGATGGAATGTGTGTATTTTGATGAACCAGGCAGAAGCAGTGGATTATATGTCTTCTAAAGAAGTCATTTCGTCTTCTTGAATGTATAGCCTAGAGCTCTATTCGGAGCTCTTTCATAAATATCGTAGTAGTTTAAAAAAAAAAGTGTTTAAAAACTTACTTTTTTTTTCTTTGCACTATTGTAATTTCGAATTATGTACGGGCAATTCCGAATGACGGTTAAAAGTGGACTTTATTCACTTTTGACAAAAAGTACATATTTCTTTTTATATCGTTATTATCCTCCAAAAATAATATTCACGATATTTGTCATAGAATAACCTAAACACGTTTGTGTGACACTTGTATTTCGGAATTACCCGTCGCATGGGTAAATGGTTCTCAATCTTTTAGCAGGTACAGAGCGGATATGATTCTTTTACTCACGCGATTATTCTCATAGTTTAAAAGATATTATTATATCGTAATCAAAATGATCGCATATCCTACTAAAAGTAACATTCAGATCTTTGTATGGATTTGTATGCTACCCCTTCCGATGTAGGTACGCGGTCGTGTAGCCCGACCCGTCAGCGCGGGGACGGGCAGCTTGCATCGAAGAGCTTTGCATAAAAATCCATACAAAGAGGTGGGCAGTTTCGGCAGTTGCGACTCGGCAGCGCTGCCGGGTCGCGACTGCTGAGATCCGATCAAAATGTTTAAGATTTTCTGTAATAAGAATGGAAATAATCATGGGTCTTGGGTTAGAAAATAAGACATAATATAATAAAAAATAAAGATTTATTTGAAAATTAAGTACCTAAGTAATTAAACTACTACTTATGTAGCAAAATCACAAATAAATAGTCAAATTGAATTATAAAATTAACCCACTTCTACTTGTAAGTGGGTTAATTTTATAATTCAATTTTTTGACATATAAATTAAACAAAAATGTTAACTTGATATGTCAGTTATGCACACTAAAATAGTTGAGCCTCTCTCTGACACCTGAATAACATAAACAAATTATAAAGCTTTATTCGAGGTTTTAGATTAAAAAAAAAACTAAACAAAGAAGTTCTCAAAACTTATAAAATAAATTTTGACAAGTTATAACAATCAGTGTTTATAATTATTTTTGTGTATGCTTTGTTGGTTGTCCTTAAATAAATAAATTACGAAAACTATCAATAATAATTTGCAATGACGTATATTTTACTGTCAAGTTTGAGTAGCACAACAAGAACTCCGTGTCTTGATTGTCAAAAGAACAAAAATAACTCCGTCTGTATAGCGATTGTATTAAAAAACTCATGTAGATTAGTGCTTATATCACAGTATTAGTAATAGAACTAGCGTACAAAAGGATCACTCCTGAACAAAATACAAGTTTAGGTATAACAAATCACTGTCGATAAGATATTCAAATACGCGCGAGACATGTCGAGCATGCTAGCCGAGTGGCAACCGACTGTCATTTGCTTACCAATAGGCGGGCCGGCCGATCAGACCTAAACTGTGAAATGACACCCCCCTGCTTAGGTATATCACGTTTAGACAGAACTAACCTACCATCGAAATTACCCAAATAAATTATAGATTGAGAATATTGAGAACCACTGACAATCTCCGTAGAAAAGCAACATCGGCTAAATCCGAATCATTTTTGATTCGGATTTACCCATCTTCGGGTAATTTCAATAAAAACAGAAAAAGATACCTAGGATGCGCGAACCCATTAAAAACTATATTAAAAACGAAAATCTATTAAACAAAAAAACAATCAGTTAAATAACTTACCAAATTTCTGAGATAACAATGTTCGTGTAATTTCCGATAACTAGAAAACGCGCGAAAATTGACACACTGCGAGAAATGCGGCGTTGTGACTCGTACATTTACAATAAGCGACTTGAGTCAACAGAAGTGGGGGGAGTATTAAACTGGCGTCTAGGTAAATGTTGCCACATTATAAGATATCGTCGCGTTTGGTAGGAAATTGAAATTTTCGGAATATGCCGATTTTCGACATTACCCGAATGCACCTTATAAACTTTCTTATTACGGTTTAGAGGTCTATCCCGTTTCAGCCGTTTACATAACTACTTCTGAGAAGCCTAAGATTCGGTTGGGTGCGGTTGTTGGATTGGTTGGTTATGAGTACGTTGGTAGGATCTATCTGTATTTACAATTACGTAGTGTCATGTGGAACAGATATAGCATGTTGGGGTAGACGTGTTCTTGAAACAAAGTCAAAGTCAAAGCATTTATTTCAAATAGGCACATAAAAGGCACTTTTGAACGTCAGAAATTACAACAAATAGAATTGATTCTAGTCGCCCATTCCAAAAGGTAGTTTTCGTATAGAGAAGAATGGGCAAGAAACTCCAAACGTAAGTTAAAACGCTATGAGGCTAGGTGGAGAGATCTTCGCGGGGTGGCTGGTAGCAGGTGGATGAGAGTTGCCGAGATTCGAGCTAAATGGCGTGAAATTTGAGAGGCCGATGTCCAGCAGTGGACTGCTGGTGCTGCTGTAGGCTGATGTTGACGATAATGATGTAGAACAAAAGATGGACGTCATTTTTTAAAGGGTTAATTCAAGATTGCCCCCCCAAAAGACCTAATCTGCGTTCGCGATTTAATTGCCAAAAATGTAAACAAATATGAACTAATGAAAAAATTACTTTAATTCCTACACAACAAAGTTCACTTTACGCTAAAACCTCATTTTTATAATCTTTTTATTAATGCTAGTCACTCTGAAATCAACCTAATTAGCATTGGAATAAAGTTGATATTTGTTTAACTTGAAAGAACATCAATAGCCAGCATAAATTTGAATAGACCTTAGGTCTATTTAGGTAAATATTTTATATTAAAAAATAAGATTAACACATAACTTAATATTATCATGCCTGTTTCGCCGAAGGCACAGGACAGAGCAGCTATGTTTAAGTCTAATGTAATAAGTAGTGAAAGTTCAACCATCAACCGGGCGAATTCAGACTCCGGACTGACTGCTACTGAGAAATTCCTGATTGAAAAACCAAATAATACTTAGCCTAACCTGGGAACTGAACCCAGGACATCCTGCGCAACAGTAGCACTAGCGACCACTAGACCAACGAACCTGATAAGATTAAAGGCTCCTACAAACAGGCGCGACACGCAATATAATCGCGCGCGATTCGCGTCGCGCGTCGCGCCTGTTTGCAGGAGCCTTTAATCGTTGCAAAAGCCCAAATAACATTTTGTGTCCTTATACCTACCATACTGAATGCTCAGCAAAGCGCAGTGGACCCTTTCTTTTATCTATGCTGTGGACAGTGTGTGTGGTAAAGGGAAAGGTAGGTCTATGACTGTCCAGTTTCGGGCTAAATGGATATATAGATAGAAACGTACGCTCCCCAAGTGTCGCTTTAGCTACTTAGGTATTTAGCTGGCTTTAGGAAAAACTCATATTGGGGAGAGCATACATTTAGGTGTTCGTCTACCGGTTGCTATGTCAAAGTTTAATACCAATTAGATTAGTGTAAAATACTATTTTGTAATATGTTAGGGAGTTATTCTGTATCAGCCACGGTCCGGTCTTCCTGTCACATTTCCTGTGTATTCGATAACGAATTGTGTTCGTTGCTGGATTAGTGAGGGGAAAAAGCGGGATTTCAATTTTGCTGATTAGGGTTGGTAGGATATTTGTACGAATTTCTTATTCTTTTCACAACGATACTATAGCCCGCCAGTTCGATAATGTTCGATCATAACTACTTACGTATGTAGGTATATTGTACAGTCAGGGAACTTGCTTCTTTCATTGAGCAGAAATATTGACTGCTTGTGACCACCATGCAGATGCAGCCTCTGAAAGAGTACTAGCAAACATACCAACATTAATTTGATTAAGCCTTCTTCCTCCATTAAATTGTCACTTTTAAAATGATTCCTGTCGAAGTAACGTAGTTAGAAGAGCAGGGATTTTAAATACCTACTTGAGATTAATCAGTAGGTATCAATATTACTTAACCGAGCTTAGATTGCATGAAATTAGTCAGACGTGGTAAAGTTAATGCACCTTCACTAGTACGATCGGGCTCGATCATAATTTTACTCGCAATAAAATTATGCCAGAATGTGATGATTCAATTTGCTCCCAATTAACAAGAACATCGCTAAGAAAAAAAAAATTACAACAGATTGAAAATGTCGATCAAACTTACCGAAGACTTTTGATGGTACATAAGTCTTTAATAACGAAAACTACGAACCTTAAGCACTGCACATACTAGTAGGAATGCTTTATTAATTTGCAAACTGCCATCCCGTTCGTCCCCAACATATACTTAAGTAGGTACCTAAAACCCCGGACTTTTTACGGGATCGTTCAGGACCACATCACTACGGCCACCATTTTTATAGAGTGTTACTTGTTAGTGAGTTGTCCGCATAATAGTAGCGGTCATGAAATACGTTAATTGGCTGCATAAAATAAACACGCGGCTTTCCTTATAGATAAAATGTCGTTTATAACAACGGTTGACGGGAAAAATTGTTACAGTGACCCATTGGTTTGATCAGCAGTGTCGTCTGGTAACGCTCCATGTTACGGGTGAGTTAAACTGAATATTTTAAACTAAGTACTTTTTTAATTTAAATTGTCCATGAAAAATGTTGTAGAAAATTGGGTATCTTAACATTAACAAAAATAATAACTAATTGATTATGATAATTAAGTTTTAAAGCATCGAAAAAATTTGTTAATGTTATCGTGCAACGTTTGGCTCGGCCATAAATACACGATCAAACAAAATGGTGGATGCTTCGAAATTTAAATAACGAATAGTTCGTGATGGAACGGTTGATTACAATGTTTCTCTGATGTGCTTTTTAATTTTGTTGTAATTAGTTTGTATCTGTGCTCTTCATTTTTTTGTAATTCGATTGTGTTTATTTTTAAGTAGGCATTTGACTCACTCTTCATGTAGGGGTTTATAAACGATGATGATGATGATAGTTAAGTGACGTTAAACGTCAAAAATGTATGGCAATGGATGTTGTTGAACTGTCAAAATGAAAGCCTACTGCAGTGCGATTCTGTAACCATCTCACCGTGAAAACTTAGGTAAAGTGAGCGTGGAGTGAGCTGTCAATAGTGTCAATTTCTAGCAAAAACAAACTCGCATTACCTGAGTTTTCACGGTGAGATTTTTACAGAATCGACCAGCTGATATTGTGTTACACAATTACCTCGCGGGTTGCCACTGTGAACTTACTGATGGGAAAACCCAATCACACTATTCCTGGGAAAAAACTTAGAACCTGAAAATTATGAAGAAAAAAGAAGATATCGTCAAAACTCTTGTCGGTTGCGGCTCATCGTATGGCAGTTTGCTGTGTATTATTGCCAGCTGCCTAGCGAAGGGCAACAAATGACTGAGTTGATCTACGGTTCGACGAACGCTGAGAGAAGAAGATTCGGAATTTCTGCGAGAATATATATTTTTAAGTTAAGCTGTTTAGTTTGTAAGAACGTATATGACGTGTACACACGACGACACATCAAGCTATACATTTCCAGTTTTAGCTGACCTCGCATTGTATACAGTAAGAATTCAGCTTATATTGGAAATTTATAGCTTGATATGTTTTCGTAAGTATCTATAGGTACATACTTGCAAAATAATTGTTAGGATTTAGGTACATCTACTTGTAACTCCGCGTTTTCACCCCCAAGTTGACACTTGGTTTGCAACAAGTCTTATACATAAAAGATCTCTTTGTCAAGAACAATGTTCATACAACTAGCTTCAGCCCGCGACTTCGTCCGCGTGATATTTTCGTCCCCGTCGCATCGCATCGCCTGCCTGTGACTTGGTATCGCGCAGGGTCTTTCGGACTTTTTTGGTTTTGCTCGGCTCCTAATGCAAGAATTAGGCTGTCAAATACAAAAAGATTTTATCAAATCCGACTAGTAGTTCTGTGGCGGCATCTACATCGCCACATGCGAGCTCGCATCACACTGACGTCTCGCAAAGTCCTGCATCGCGCAAGCAGAGTTTACTGCGCAACTAGCACATAATGAGTCCCTACATCAATCGTCTAACACAGTACAGTTACAGTATACGGTACAGTTAATTGTTAAGCAAGTTGACACCCCAAGGTCAATTTGCAGTGTTATGGCCATTTCATAAAACAGTCAAAAAAATTCGGTTATGATTTCAATATATGGACAATTTTTGGTTGGTAGTCGATTCGCCTTTCAATAAATTTCCCTCACTTTATCTACCTACGTCCCGTAATTATCTGATACCTCATTTTCTCTTTTTACAGACAAACTACTTTTTACCGATTTAGGTAAAAATGCTTTTAGTTGAATTTACAATTTCGCAGAGGACCAAGGAGCCAAGGACTTCTGTACAGAAAACTATGATGATGAGATTATAGAAACCAATTAGGTGGTTAATTATCGCGCTAAATTTTTGCATGACAAATGGTAGAATGTACGTGTAGGGAAAGTTACATTAATATGTAAAAACTCACCTGTATGGACACAGGTATCTAAGGTATCAGGTAAATATCTGCATACAAGTACAGACTTGTATGCAGATATTTTTATTCTATTCTAACCTTCGATCAATACTATTATTAATCAAAGATTCTAACAGAAACGGAGTTGCGACTTAACCCAAAATTATATTTTAGCGTAAATTATTTGTTATCATATGTTCCATTTTATCGAGTAGGTACGAAATGACGATATCAGAACGGCCGTTGCAAATTGCACGATAAGCTAAACTGTCAAACAGAAAAACTACGTTTTTTTTTCAATATAATACTTACTTATTTAACGACAAAATTAATGCGCGACAACGGACATTAATCCATTGGTTGGTCTACATGAAAACATAACTTTGTTGTTGTAACTGGCAGCAGATCCGTAGACATTTATAGTTATGTACCCCATTATTCCTATGACCATGTCCATATCATAATTAGGACTATGCCTTACTACACGACAAAATGAATGCGCGACAACGGACAATTAATCGATTGGTTTGTCTACATGAAAACATAAGTTTGTAGTTGTAGCTGGTAGCAGCCGGTCGATTCTGTAAAAATCTCACCGTGAAAACTTAGGTGAAGTGAGTTTGTTTTTGCTAGCAATTGACACTGTTGACAGCTCACTCCACGCTCACTTCACCTAAGTTTTCACGGTGAGATGGTTACTGCCGGTCGATTCTGTAAAAATCTCACCGTGAAAATGTAGGTGAAGTGAGTTTGTTTTTGCTAGGAATTGACACTATTGACAGCTCATTCCACGCTCACTTCACCTAAGTTTTCACGGTAAGATGGTTACAGAATCGCACTGCTGCATGTCGATTCTGTAAAAATCTCACCGTGAATACTTGCGTGGAGTGAGCTGTCAGTGTCATTCCACTGATGCTAGGGATTGACCATGCAAACATTTGCAATCATAAAAGAGATTTTAATAATATTTTTTAATGCTAATCCTATTGATATTTTTATATAATTCAACGCTAGTATTTTAGTGGTCAAAACATTCGCCAGCGCCTAACGCGCTTGCGCGGCGTGAAATATGGCTCATTCCGAATTAAGTCATCATCGCTCACATGAATAATTTGCTTTCCGATTTAGATAAATGACCACTATGGCAGCTGAGAGTCAGTAATATACCTATTCACTTGAATAGTTACTCATGGTTGGATTATAGTATTTATTTGTGTATACACCACGAATTTCCTCTTCTTTGGTAAGGTGGCGACTGTAGCCAGAAGCACAATTTCGAAAATGCCACGTTAGTTTAAAGATCGGTGATAATTATTAATTTAGGGCATGGTCGGTAGTCGGCGTTATCGCAAGATGGCACATGCCATGACTTCATATATGTCGATTCACGGGACATCGTTATCGCGTTCACGTTAATTCAGAAAAGGGCCCTAATTGACTATGACCACTTAATGATTCATTACTTCGAAACCACGTCAATTCCTTAATAACCTAATCACTACATCTGCTATTAACGTATTCTCTATGACACAATGACCGAAACCGGTTTGAACTGTCAAAATACCACGCTTGACAACCGTACGGTAGTGTTGCCCAAATGCAAGACCAAGACAAGACCTTAGCCAGTCTTGGTCTTGGTCTTGCGTCAATACACCTGGTCTTGGTCTTGGTCTTGGTATTGCGCTCTCAGTCTTGGTCTTGCAGCAAGAGTCTCGCAAGTCTTGCGAGACTCTACTACTTAGACTAGACTACATTCAAATACCTATTAGCCTATTGCTCAGGGTGACAGGGACATCGACGCGCAACCGCTTACCACGGATTCAGTACATGATTCTGGACCCCCCTGCGTTAAAATTTTTCGTCGACTTTTTCTTAATGTTTAGGTTTTTTTCTGCAATTTTTTTTACCCAGGAACTTAACATTTTCTTTGCCGAAGACACACTTTGATGGATTTATGGTGATGCCATACTTGTCTAATCGGCGTAACACCTCCTGCAGATCTTCGATGTGGCTTGTTTCATCTTCCGATGCGACGATAACATCATCGATGAATGGGAATGCGTAGTCTAACCCGATGAGTACTTCATGTATGAATCGTTGGAATGTCTGTCCAGCATTTTTAAGTCCAGGACACATACGTGGAAACTCAAATAAGCCGAAGGGTGTTGTGATAGCAGTCTTCTCGATGTCCGGTTCGTGTACAGGTAGTTGTTGGTAAGCACGATTTAGGTCGAGAGTAGTGAAGATTTTCTTGCCGTGAAGTAGGTACGTAAAATCTTTGAGTCGTGGAACTGGATAGCGGTCGGGTTTGGTGACGTCATTGAGTCTACGGTAGTCACCACAGATGCGAATGTCGCCGTTTTTCTTAGGAACGACATGTAGTGGACTGGCCCAAGGACTTTTGCTTGGTCGGCAAATTCCTTGCTGCATCATTGACTCGAATTCCTTCTTCACGGACAGGTACCGATGTGGTGGAAGTGGTCTGCTCTTGCTGTATACTGGTGGACCAGTGGTTTCAATGTAGTGTTCTACCCGGTGTTTTGGGGTATCCTTCATGCATGACGGTCGCAGGATGTCAGGAAACTTGCTGATTAGCTGGTGATATGGCTGATCAACGTCAATACTTCGGACTGTAGGTTCCGCCGAATAGGTGATTGGTGCCCTGACGGTCAGGTTGGTAACTTTGTCGACGAGACATCGGCCGGCTATGTCGACAAGAAGTTGATGACGTTTCAGGAAGTCGGCACCGATGATGGGTTTGTTGACTGCAGCGATGATAAATTTCCAGGTGTATGGTCTTCGTAGGTTGAGATTTAGTTGTAATGTTTTCTCTCCGTACGTTGGAATTACCGTGTTGTTTGCTGCATACAAGCAAAAATCTGTTGGTTTAGCTTTCGATCCTTTTCTTTTCGGTATCACGGAAACGTTGGCGCCAGTATCAATTAAAAACGATAGACGCGAGTTTTTGTCTGTTATAAATAGGCGGTAAGAAATATTGCTTGCGTCGGTTGCCGCCTCAGCCAACGCAGGCGTTAGTTTCCCGAGGTGGTGCTGCTGTCTTCGAAACTGCACGGACGCGTACATTTTCGTGCGTCTTTGCCGAACTTGCGATGATAAAAGCAGATCGCTGATTGGTCGTTATGTGCGCGGCTGCGATTGTTCTTGCTCGATGAACGCGATCTTGAACGTTGTCTGTCGAAAGGTCTGCGTCGATGCTGATGATAATGCGATTGATGTGTTTTCAGTTCTGCAATTTCTCTCGTGAGCGCGTCGATTTTCTCCTCAATTGATGTAGATGCATGTGGGATTGCAGGAACGGAGGTAACTGCGGCGACTGCGCCGAGTGGTTGTGTTTGCTCGAGGATCTTATCTGCCATCAACGCCAGCTCGTGAATATCGGAGTGTTTCGCGATGTTATCGCTGACTGCGAGTACTGCTCGGACGGATTGTGGAAGATGGTTTGTCCACATAATCCGTAGCGTTGAGTCGGAGATATTATCGGCGGCGAGGTTTTTCATGCGACGTAGCAGCTGTGAAGGCTTCATGTCACCGAGTTCCATCTCTGATAGCAACCTTTGTACCTGCCTTTGCTCGGATTCCTCGTAGACTTGGAACAATCGATTTTTCAGTGCTTCATAACGGTGGGTTTCGGGCGGATGAAGAATGATGTCGGAGATTTCGTCGAGATCTTGCCGCTCAAGTTGTCCGATTACGAGTTCGAACATAACTTGATCGCCTTTCTTCTGTACGGACATGATGGCTTCGAATTGCGCGAACCACAGACGAATCTTGTCGCGCCAAATGGGTGGAATGCGCAGCGACGTCGACACACCGGAAAGTTCCTGTTCACTGTTGTTGGCCATGATGACAACTTAATCTGGAGGTATCTTCTTAATATCACGTCGGTGTTTCTTTTAATATCACGTCGATGTTTCTTCTTAATATCACGTCGGGGTCACCACTGTAGCGCTT
Organism: Luperina nickerlii; assembly: GCA_963855955.1. Lineage (NCBI taxonomy): Eukaryota > Metazoa > Arthropoda > Insecta > Lepidoptera > Noctuidae > Luperina > Luperina nickerlii. The sequence continues at coordinate 11,072,381 of OY979682.1, forward strand.
AGGTGGTGTAGAGACAATAATACTCCAGATGTACGACGAATGTATATTTAAAATAAACGAGGAATATTGAACAGTGGACGAGCGTGCGTGTGTGTTCTTACAAAATGTGTACATGTCTTAAAAATCTAAACTTAGGGGCACAAGTAGTGACTTACTTACTAACATTATCTACCAATAGGAATACGGTTTCGATATACATTATAGTTCCTAAATAAATCGTTCGGTGGCGCGCTGGTCGCCGTCGTGTTATTGTTCGGCGCGGCGCGGCGGCGAGCGTGGCGCGCGGGCAAAGCCCTAGGATCCCGCGCACAGCGGCGGCGGCCGGATGTATGTTTATGTATTGCAGCGTATTGCAGCTACAACTGTAAACTATAAAATCATTATTTCTATCTGACCCAATGAGATTTTTAATAAAAAAAAATAGTAAATTCACTTGTTTCACTTAAAACAGCAATGTAAATAAAACTCGAAAGGGCTACCTGATCAGCTGTATTACTAAAGTTCATTTGCGAGGTCAACACTGTCTTCGTAAGTTCGTACCTACGCTATTCGCTTTCAAATGCCGCGACAAAGGGACCGCAGCGCCAAGCGGTCTGCTCGTATTATTAACGCACTTTAAAATAAACGTTAAAATTATTACAATAAAGTGCATTTGACCTACTCGACTCGCTGTTAGTTTTAAATTTTGCTGAATAGAAGAATAATATAAACTTTGAAACATAAATACCTACATAATTTTTACCAACCTATTAACGTTAGATCTGCACATTAGACTTATACAAGTATAATATAATACTCTAAGTAGATATACCTACAAGGTATGAAATGAACTTTGCTAGAAAGTTATGATCGGTACATTTTTATCACATATGGGAACAAAATTGTAAGTAACGAACCTACGCCACCTACCTACTTAATAAACATATAATAATAATCAATACAATACTTTTTAGTGTTATGACGATACGGTTTTGATACTGGGGAACGTCTATCAAATTCGGGATTGAAACCAAATACCTACTATAACGCCCAAATCTCAGTTTGACTTAACTGCGAGACGCAAGAGTCTTGCAGGCTTAGTCTTGTTCTTGCTCAAGTCTTGCAGGGTTCAGTCTTGGTCTTGGTCTTGCTACAATAAGTCGGTCTTGGTCTTGGTCTTGGTCTTGCAAAAATGCAAGAACAAGACCAAGACTGCAAGACCAAGACCGATTTTGGGCAACACTACCGTACGGCGTGGCAAGATTATGCGGGGAATAATAGATAAATACCATACAGCAGAATTGGGGTCAAGGTGTAAGCACGCTGTAGTCGATTACAGTGCAATTCGGAATGTACCATATATCACTCCACTCGAATCTCGTAACCATGGCAACACCAACTCGGCGTCAACACCTCCACCAGCCGCGTTTTGATTGGCGAATACCTCGTCTTTTTCTACTTTAGAGTTACACATTTTGAAAATCGCTCAACGAAAACTTTGCTTAATCTGCCCCTTGGCAGACTCTAAGGCAGGGTCGCCATGAAATGTTGGGGGTTCAAGGGTCGTTAGAATTAGACAACCAGCTTGATAGAATGTACTTTAATGAATATCTAGTGAATTTATGTTACAATGCGCATTGATGTAAACTGCTTACTTATATTCTAAAGGAGTGTACTTACTACGTTATGCACTATTAGGGACCATACATACACTTCAGGGTTGACACCAACCACTTCTTCATTTAAGGGTTACTAGAGGTGCAGTGCAAACACGGGCGCGCGATGAGCGATAAAATATTTGCACTTATTTGACGTTGGTATTGCATTTTCCTAATGTTCTTAATTCTTATACATGACGCCTTACAAGTTAAATATGTAAAAACAAATCTCTAATGTGATAATGAGTGACTAACGCGCAAGCGCGGCGTGATCTTATCACTTCACCTTCACTCCACCCGATTCACGACATTTAGTGTCGTGAATCGGGTGAAGTGATCACGCCACACAAACTACGTGGGATTACATTCTATGGTCCGTCAGCTAGGCATCCGTTAGCACTCGATGACTTGACACACTCGGTTATCTCTTCTAATTCAATAGATTTGGGTTAATAACAACGCTGAACATCGTCGCAGTCTTTACTAGACTCGATCTACAATTGCTCATAATAACCAAACAATGTCGATGCGTATTTTCATCAGTCTAGCTGTCATAAACGTGAATGTTTTAATTTTATTTACTGTTCGTGCGTGACGCGCTCGCGCCTCAGTCTATATAAGGACTTACTAGACTAGGGAAAAAATAAAAAAAAAACAGGATTGAGATTCTGACTGCGCTTCTGTTTTGCTATTTTATTGTAAGTAAAACCCCACAAAATATTAATGTTTTGACCACTAAAATACTAGCTTTGAATTATATAAAAATATCAATAGGATTAGGCTAAAAAAATATTATTAAAATCTCGATTATGTTTGTAAATGTATGCTTGGTCAATCCCTAGTATCTGGTAAGATGACACTGACAGTTCACTCCACGCTCACTTCACCTAAGTTTTCACGGTGAGATGGTTACAGAATCGCACTGCAGAATCGCACTGCAGATCCGTAGACATAGAGTTATGTACCACATTATAACTATGACCATGTCCATATCATAATTAGGACAATGCCTTAATTAGCAATTCAGGCTTTCATTGGTCTGAGAGTCTGGTTGAAGCTTTCGATTGAGCTCCACATGCTGCCATTACTCAGAATCTAGGCCACTACAGTATCTAGAATATTAAACCTTTTTAGTCTCGGTGGTAGTTCATATAATCATATTGTTAAGTTATTAACCCTGCACAATCTCTCGTATAATGCGAGCAGCCGGGAATGCCGCAAGGGTCCATTTTAGAGCCCTTCATAAACATTTTTTTCGGTCACGTCTTGCCGTTTGCCGAAGACGTGGAGACTTCTTATTTCTAAAGTCCTCAACAATAGGAAAAATTTGTGATAATTTCCGGTGACATAAACTAACCAAGACATGGTTTTGTGCGTAAATAAGTTGTAAGTTGCTTATATGAATCTGTAGGCGTCACTAAATGATGGAAAAGCAATTGATGCTTACAAAAATAGTATTAGGTATCAATAGTTTATTCACATCAATATCTAGAATTTGAATCAAATATAATAGCTTCGAAAATAGAAGGTCTAGGCTTTAGAACAAGTGATTGACCTCCGTGTTACATAAAATATATTTAAGTATAAACTGGTTATATTGTATAATAATTATTTATTATGTGGTAAGGAAAAAACCGTATTTTTTGGTAAAGTTCGTTCGAGTTGCGAATAGTCATTAAGTAAGTTATAGCACAGAATAACTAATAGTACTTAGTTATAGGTACACAAATTTGAACGTTAATCAGTGGTGTTCGATTTAAAAAAATAAGGCTAAACATTGGGAACGTTTTCGACTTTATTTCGTTTTTGCGTATTTACCTTGTTGACAATATTTCAATGTGGAAGCATAATCTAAAAATAAAGTTATCGATCAAAATGAAGTCATACATTTAACCAGTAAAGTCGTTTTTACTCTTTAATCAATTCTATTGTGATGGTCAACAATTTTCAAGAATGACTACAACAACATAACATAAACAACAACATAACATAATTTATTGTTCAAGTTCTCCTACGAAGTATTGACTAGGGAATAGACAATTCTCGTAAATCATGGTAAAATGCACCAACTTATACACATGGCCACGGCCATGCATGACCAGTTTCCATTTTCGTATCGACCAGTATCTAAAGTAATATTTCGAAAATTGGCTAGCAAGTTCAAGGCAAGGCATCTTGTCATAACCTGTGTATTGTAAACGAGAACCCGGCTCAATGCCAGCCAAGTTCAACAGCAAGGACAGCAAGGCCGTTAATTCACGACGATGTGCTTTTCCACAACGCATCTGAAATGGATGTATAACTATCTACTTTAAAATATTCTGCTATGCAGTTAATTTATTACGGAGAGGACGTTTAGTATGCAGGTACAATGCGTGCCACGAAAGATGAGACTTGACACACCACGTGGTTTGACATGCGCAGTACACGATTGTAGGTATCTTTAGCGGTATGAGCTCTGAGTGCGGGACGGGACCGGACGTCATAGGGGCGGCGGAAAGAGCGGGGGAGGCGGGGTCAAGTCTCATATTTCGTGGCACGCATTGTACCATTAGATCTATGGCAGTTACAGCTCGTCGCCCGAGTGCTAGATTGTTCAACCGACCATTTTGACCAAAAATGAGTTATAAATGCAGGATGATCAACGGACAAAAATCGATTTTATTACACTAACGACAAGGTTTATTTCCCAAACAAAAGGGCTGTTTTTTAAGTTTAAAGTTTTTTTGTTCACAGCGAAAAAATATTAATTCCCTGCTTAATAATCCAACCTCCACGATTTGGTTATTGCGTGCTTGTTTGGTCAACCTCCAGCTATATAGCCAATCACAGCTCGCTATAGGCGTGACGTAAGCGCCCGCCATTTTGTTTCGCGATTCATGTGGCTCGGCGTCTTGAGAAGAACACTTCGTTTATTGCACAAAAATAACGTAAAAATATTGTTGTATAGTGTTTGATTTACAAATAAGCATCTGAGTATAATCTGCTAATATGTCCCGAACATATTATAAAAGAAATACCACCCGAGAACCTGCCGAAATTGAACGGTAAGCACTTTTAAGCTATCTCTCATGTAGCTCGTGTTTCTTCTACAGGATGTTGAGATTACTTCACCTAAGTAATTAAAAGTGAGGACTTTTTGGCGGGAATTCGACGGGAGTGGTTCGGACCTGTTGATTGAATTTTAATTTCTGTGTCCAAGGTGTTTTGGTGGATAATGAAGATAGTGCATTATGCAACAAAATAACTAAATAGTGCCCAGAATATGAAAAATTCAAGTGATAGCGCGTATCCCTTCCGTTTGTGTTGTCCCAAGAAGTCACCGGCCGCTCTTCACCGGGGTTCTTCGTAAAGTAAACTATCTCTTTACGCATTAGTGACAGGACAGACGTAATTACAGACGTAATTTTTTTTAATATACTACGTATGTATACTGTAACAGTGATACTCACAATAATTAGTACACTCTACATACCACACAATTACCACACACTTACACTCGTACTCGCATTCACAAACACCTACACGAAACACACCATACTTAGTCGTTCAAAATGCATACGTATTTTCTTTTACTGCACTCAGACTCACAAACTCACTCAACTCATCTTACACATTTCATGCAGATGCATTTTCTTATTACTGCTAATACTATTTTTAGATAGGATAACCTTTCGCCTTTCGATTTATAATTATATTAAGTTAGATTTTGTGGCTAAAATAAGGATACGAATACTTTTTTAAACATCCTGTACCTTGAAGTTGGTAGCTTGAACAAAGAAGCACTGACGGATTATTTTGCAATTTGTGCTAAGTGCAATGCAGTTTTGTTCTAAGTCCACATTCGTAATTTTGTTGGTGGTATTTTGTTCAACCTCCATTTTTAAACTTAAAAATAAACGAAACGGCATCATATTTCGATTTTGAAGAAGTAGTTTTTGATTCCACTTATCATTATAAACAGTCATTATTAAGTAATTGGTCGCCTTACGCATGCATCACAAAAATAAACTTAAAAACCTGTCTAGTGAAAAATTTGGTCAATGGTCAATTGGACAATCTAGCACTCAGGCGACGAGCTATGGCCGGTAGGTACTTGCGTATCACAGTATCAGTGGCAATGGCTTTAATTTTGACAGTTCTACATCATTCATTGCGTTATTTACGTTGTTGAGCATACAATTTTTCGAATATATGAAGCAATGCATTCAAAATGTGTGTGTAGTGTGTTACGCAATTAGGGTGCAGGATAATGATGAATGTCATGAATCGTTAACCATTCTGATCACCGATATAGGTAAACTTTATCACTGCTCTGTTAGAGTTCCTGTTTTCTTAGAAAACCCGTTTATATTTTTATGAGATCTGCTAAAGCCATCCGTAGATATTAATAGGTACATTGTAGATTTCAAATCGATAAAGCGACCCGATGTCGACTCAAATGGAAAATTTCAATATACCTATATACGCAATTAATTGCTAGTGCAAGAGGCGAGCGCATCTCGAAAGCGAGTAAATGCAAAATGAACAAATAAGCAGCTTTATTTCCTATTTAGTTTACAAGATAAAGCTGGTGGAATGAGCTTCGTTGCCGGAAGATAGATTATAAAGCGTTTGTCCACCATTTCTATGAAATTAGAATTTTACTGTAGAAGTACAATACACAGACACACACACATACACAGACATATCGAAGACACAGATAACTAATATAACTAAGTACGCATTTCTTCTTGTTTTACCGAAGTTATAGAGATTTAGATTTAGGATACTAACCTACCATGACATAACTTTAGATCTGTTACAATTACCGGCTCTTCATCCCCAATCCTAGAGAAAGGCCCCAGAAGCTTCCCAAAGGCTATGGAACAACCTGAGCAAAAAATATTAATGCGAAAGTAAATTGGTCTGTCTGTTATCTGTTCACACCTGTTGAGGTGTGAACAGATAACAAACAGACCAATTTCAAATTCGTGTGTCAAAATTCAGGCCAACGCCTGAACGGATTTCGATGAATTTTGACACACGGATAGACCATGACCTGGGTTAAGACAGGATATACTTTTTATCCCGGTAGGACGTTCCCGGGTCGATCGAAGGAAGGTTAAGCTACGCTTGTTGCGGTCGGTTCGTGGCTGGGTGACAATTCTTTATATGTCGAGACCCCTTTGTGGCTCAGAGCTGTTGGTCCCGGCTATCATTCGTAGATGTTTGACAGTCGTTACGGGTCGTCAAAAGCCCGAAAGTCTAACATACGATAAAAGCCTTTGGTAAGGCTTCTATTACCCAGTAATTGGGTAATAAAAGGTCAGATAGGCAGTCGCTCCATGCAAAACACTGGTATTCAGCTGCATCCGGTTAGAGTGGAAGCCAACCCCAACATAGTTGGAAAAAAGGGTAGGCAGATGATGACTTATTGGTTTATTGTTATCTTTGTCAAATCCCTTTCGTATAAAATTAAACGATCTCATCTTAAGCTGCAGTTTCCATGATTCGATTTCGATTCTTTTCCAGATTTCACGCATCGTTTCTGAAATGAAAGTTTTAAATTAATTTGTTTAGTATCTATTAAAAAACGTCTATATAGGATTTAGTACAGGTGAGGCACTTGATGCGCTAGGTTAACGATATCGTCAAAGTCGCGGGAAACACCTGGATGAGAAACGCACAGAACCGGGAAGTATGGCAGAAGAAAGGGGAGCTGAAATGGTGATGATGATGTCATCATCATCATCACCATTTCAGCTCCCCTTTCTTCTTAAACTTATACTTAAATTACTTCAAGTGGCTCATGCCACTTGAAGTAATTTAAGGCTGCAGTCTTGCAAAATTCACTCGCGGCGAATTATTTGCGCAACTTTGTATTTTTTTTTTAAACAAAGCAATGAAATAACATGAAATTTTATTATTGCACATAAATAACCACAATATAAGTAATAGCTAGTTATTTTTTTTAAGTTCATTTAGATGGGATAAGTTAGGTAAATCAAGCGTTAAATTCAGCTCTTTCGCGCCCAACATCATTTCGAGTTCTGTTTGGGCGCTTAGTTTAGGGCAATGAAGAATTAATTTGGAAATCTGTTCAGCACATATTTATCTCAACATTCTCGTCTTCAAAATGTGCTAATTAGTTTTTTCTAATTATATTCCATTTTCTTAATTTAGACGTCACAATTTCATCAAAATTCTCTGTTTTTATCTCTTAATAAACGGTTTTTTTCATAATAACTATGCATCGTATGTATGTATTAATTAGATTAGTTTAATGCCAAGAGTTCAATAAGCAAATAAAAAAAAAAAATTGCACCTAAATCACCTTACCCTAACAATAGTAATATTTTCAAAAGACCTACAAAAAAGGGGTTTATAAACAAGAATTGAGAGAGAAATTTCTTAGTGGCCACTGCACGGTCGGAGCGTTCAGACGTGTGGTCCACGACGAATTTTAACTGTTCCCTCTCGCTCTAACTTTGCTCCTGCTCTAACATAGGATGCGCATTGTTGTGTATCTAAAGTTGCTCTACTTTATTATTTTTTGTATATAATTTTTCGAGTTTTTTGTAAATATTTGTATATCAGTAATAGTTTTGTAAATATTTGTGTACCAGTAATAGTTTTGTAAATATTTGACTTCAAAATGGATCGTAAACGTAAAAAAAAATATGCCTGTACAAGAAAAAGAAAATTGGCCTCAAACGTAGAATTGATGAAGAGAAATAGAATCCAAAGGTAAGTAGAACTGTTTACAGTATTCATGTTTAGGGCCTAACTACAAGGTCAAATTAAATTAGCTAGCGAGACTCCACAAACGTGATGGATATTGATATCTCAACACGATGAAACAGATTTTATCAACTCACACTTCAAGTAACAATACTACCAGCGGTCATTGGCCCCAAAAAAATCATCAAATCTTTATTTTTTGTATTTCGTCGTGTTTAGATAATATCGTATACAGGGTCAAATTAAATTAGATAGCGAAACTCCGCAAAAGTGTTGGGTATCGATATCTAAACGTGTGTGGGGGGCGTGAGTGTATGTGGGGAGGGCGTGATTATGTGTTGATAGATGTATCTGTATGAGGTATGGGGAGTGAGTGTATGGGGGTGTGTGTATGGGGGGTGAGTGTGTGAGGGGAATGTATGGGGTGGGTTGTGTTTTTGGTGTTTATGTATGTATTAGATCGCTAGTCTACTATACTTTAGGGCTATTTAGACCAAAGTCGGATATCTTTTAGTACGATGATTTTTTACTAATAGGTACTTCTGAAAACTCTGTTAATAATTTATGACTTTTTTATTTTCACAGGTCCACTGCTGGCTCTCGGCAACCTTTTTCAGATGTTACCAACTTGTCAGAAGCTCGAAATAAATAAAGTACTTATATCGAAAAAAATAAAGTATATTATTTGAGCGTTATGCGGCATTTAAGAGAGCAAATTCGAAGAAAAAGGCCAGATTTGTGGAAAGAAAATTGTTGGATTTTGCACCACAATAATGCGCCTTCGCACAAGGCCATCTTTGTAAACAAATTTTTGACCAAAAGCTCAACAAATACATGATTCGTGATTATCGAGCAACCACCTTATTCATCAGATATGGCTCCAGCCGACTTCTTTCTTTTTCCTAACCTCAAATTACCACTTCGTGGCACCGTTTTCATTCGGTAAGACGAAGGAATATTCGCGGCGAGAACTAAACTCAATTCCGGAAAAAGCGTTTAAAAATGTGTTACCGAGCGCATACAACCTGAATCTCTTCAAAGAGAGAGTGAATAGGCTTCTGGGTAAGCTCACTCCATCGTCGACTTTGTCTCTGTCACCTCTGAGCTAGAGTCAAAAGCAAACCAATTCCAAATAAAAAAAAAAATGTTTTGATGATTGGATTATTCGTTGGCGTAAGTGTATCGTTTCTGAAGGAGCATACTTTGAAGGCGATAAAATATAAGTCTGCGATGAGCATGTGTTGGTGTCTGTGTTGTGTTGTGTCTGATGTGATGTGTAGTGTCTGTGTGAGCGATTTCATGGCGTTCTTTGGGACTAGCGCATTTTTTTTTTCTTCCGTTGAGGGAATTTTTCAATTTTGAATACAACCATCTCTTGACGGTTATATTGGGGTAGATTTCTGATAATTCTCGTGGTCTTGTGGGTGTTGTCATTTCACAAAGTCTGCGGTAAAAGACGTGGTTCTTATTTCTTTTTACTCAATAGGTTGAATTATATTTATGGCGGGTCTTTTAAGGCGGGAATCAATTAGCTCAGGGAGTAGACAATGCAAATAAAATTTTGTCAATGGGCCTACCATTTTGTAGTGCCAGAACGTAGGGTCTCTTTTTATATTATTCGACTTTCATTGAGTAGTCCACTCCAGCCCATACGGCATATAAGCACATATCCATCTCCGTAATGTTTAATTGGCTCTGAGTATGGAAATAATAGACGTGGTTTTTGTCAATCGCAAACGTATTTCTCCTAATGTTACATTTCCATTTTTTTTTCTTTTATCGTTTCTTCAGATTGCATATTTTTTGCAGAAAGTGGGCATTTTACTTCTACCAGTCCTGTTTTTCCATCTTTGTGTTTATAAATACCATCGGGACTGGCTCCTAAATATTGGACTGTTTGTTTAATATAAAGACAGCAGCTGGCAATTATTGTGACGTTTTCCTGCAGAGATAATGCTTTTTGTCCATTATCTCTACCTTAATATGTGATCGAAACTTTGGTCTATCGTCTGTTTCTGTAGTTCATCTCTTTTTTGGTCAGAAGGTTCCGTTTATTTAAGGAGTTATTTTTTTGTCATCTGAAAATCTTCATTGGTCGTAACTTGTTTTTTGGTATTACTATCTAGCATGAACGAATTTATATAAATCCCCGGAGGCGCGAAGGAAGAGCAACCCCCGCCAAGGTACCATTCAAATATAAATAAACATTGATTATTACTTAGTAGAGCAACTTTCCGACCGTGTCAAATATCGCTAGGTAGGATGAATGCGGGGACTGCAGGGAGCCCGGGTGCAGACGCACGGCGCGTGGACTCGCCGCACGCGATTCTTAAATTGTGCAATAGAAGACTAGGCCCTTAAGTATAAGGTACTCTTTATCAATCTTAGATACTTGAATATTACGTTGCGTCAACCACTATACAGACGCCATGCTCCCTGGCAGAACCACCTTTGCTGTAACAAGTATAAGTTACATGAAGAATTCTATGGAATGACTATAAAATTCTAGTCCTATTAATCCTAGGATTCCTAGGGTAGCCGGGCAATCTAGGGCACGCCACGATAGCGGCGGTAAGACCCCTCTTTGAGGAGTGGCTAGAGAGGCGTCATGGCGCCCTCACCTACCGCCTGACGCAGGTCCTCACCGGACACGGAAGTTTCGGGAGGTTCCTGCACATAATCAGGCGGGAGGAAACGCCCGGGTGTCACCATTGCCAGGATCGCCCAGAGGACACGGTGGAGCACACGGTGGAGGTCTGCCCCGCTTGGGCGGAGCACCGCCGTGTCCTCGTAGAGGCGATCGGCAGCGGCGGCGACCTCTCGCGTCCGGGCCTGGTTCAAGCCATGGTCCGGGGCGAGAGGGAGTGGGGGGCAGTCGCCTCCTTCTGCGAAGCAGTCATGCTAGCGAAGGAGGCGGCGGGACGGCTGAGGGAGAGAGCCTCCCGTCCCAGCCGCCGCGGGAGACGCTCCGGGCGTCGGGAGCCGCGCGACGACTCCCGGCCACCGTAGGCGCGGGCCTGCGGGCGGAGAGTAATGGGTAGCTCACCGTCCGATCAGGACCAGGCCCGTGCCGGACGGCGCGTACGTGTTCCACGCGCGCCTCAAAGAGATGTCAGCATTAAAAGAAGGGGCCCGTAAGGGCCGAAGCCTGCCGGGTCAGCGGGATTGTCCGAAAGGGTTACCGCTGGCCCGGAACATAAAGGGCGAAGGAAGGAACACGGGTGGGTTTTAGTCAGTAAGAGTCTGACACTCCCTTCCGCTCCACCCAGAGCGGGAGGAGTCATTTGATGATTTCCCATCTTGAAAAAAAAAAAAAAAAAAAAAAAAGCCGGGCAATCTGTTATGTTTTGCCAGCACACCAAGCCACCCGAAACTGTCAAATTTTCCCAATCAATCTTGAACCTAATGCTTTAGCGATAAAGTTGAATCCCTATTAAAGAAATTTGACAGATTGTAGTAGCTCGATGTGCTAGCGTCTGTACCAGTAGATTCAGTACATAATACTGAATAGGTAAATAAAATTACTGTTCAATATATTTTGACGGGATATATGCCCGATTTCCCCCCGTATTGACCGCGTATTGCATTTTTCTATGTAAGACCTTTTTTTATTTATACCGATGAAATATTTCTATGCTTAGGGGCTCTAGAATCATGTGCAGAAATCATAGTTACTGTTCCTGCGCATCTCTGTGCGATGTTCCTGCATTAGGTATCACTTACTTTTGCTAGTTAATTCTTACTCTCTGTCTGTTTTCGCCACCGCAGCGACGGCGTTTCCCGGCGGATTTGTACCGTCTTTTGCAATATTTTCGGCTACGTGGGAGGGGAGGTGGAGAGGAGGAACGTCCCTCGAGAGCCAGCAATCTTATGTTCAAGATCAAAAGCAAAAGCAGCAATATAATGAGCATGGCTGTTAATGTAGGACATATCAAATGTCCCTTCTCCTCCTGCTTTTTTAAGCACACGCACCAGGTGGAGAAGAAGTTTCTGACCTCACCAGCTCCTTTTCGCAAACCAACACATTTTTTTGACGACATGGTTTACGCCCGAACCTCGGCGAATATTGAGTCACTATCTTTCACACCATTTTCAAGAATGTAGGGTTTGCTTATTTTTAGATAGGCACATGCGTAACGGATCTTTTTATTTAAAATTGAATAAAGATATTTTAATATTTTAATTTTATGACTTACTTATTTTTTGAAATCATTGTTTTAACCATGATTGGAAATGTGATTGGGGACCAACTTCTCTTCTTAGTCTGTGGATTGGACAAGTGTTCATTTTGAGGTTTGTTTTGACATTTTAGTTTCGTCTATCAAAAAGTACTCTGTGGTATCTGTATTCACTTTTGTTCTGCAGAGTATCATACACATTTTTTGTCAGTTTGTGGTGTACCTGATAGATTTCATTCTATAACTTTCATTAAATGCAAATAAACATGAGCCTCAGAGTCAGAGGTTAGAAAATTAGGTCGCAAATAAATGAGTATACGAGATTTCAGGCAAACAACGTCTCGTGGACCGTGGACCGTGGTTGACGGTGTTTCTACGTTAATAGTACCTACATTACGATACGTGTGACTTAAGTAGTCCATTATTGCACTAAACGCCCCGCAATAATAGACTACACCGGTATTGCACGTTGAGAGCACTGTGCAAATGGTAATACGAAAAAGGTAACAAATTGTGGCTATAAATAATGTTCGAAATTGCCTAACATTTTCGTTCCTTGGCTGTCCATTTATATTCATTATTATACAAATCCGTACCTACTAGGCTTCTACTAGCACGAAATAAATAGAAAAATAGTGTAAGTATTCACCATTATTTATATTGTGTCAAGAATATTTTACAAGCTTGTATTTGGAACTTATTAAGGGAGGAAATTATTTTATGGGCCGTCCACACCGGCCACACTGTCCACAGCGAAGGTTTCTACGGCAAGCTTTTTTGAGCAGGAACCAGATGAACAAGGTCAGTATGCCCAGTCCCAGTGCATAAGCCTTGGTTGCCCAACTCCAAGCCCCTGCTCCTGCCCCTGCCTCCAACCCGCCGTGGCTTCCTATCCTTTTCCATGATGAAGTAGAGGTTAGGGCGTTATTAGAATCGCGAATGGCGTTTCGGGGAGCGCTTATGGCATCCTGGAGAGCAGAGATAAAACTACTTTTCTCTTTGACTGGAGTATTTTTCAGAACATTTTTTGTTTTAGCTGAGATTTTAGATGCGGCTTTCGCCCCGGCTCTAAGCCAAGGCTTAGGTTTTGGTTTAGGACAATCAAGAGGCATTTTTAGTATTTTTTACCGCATAACCCATGACGAACAATCTTCATTACTTTCGCACCATTTCCACGAGTATTGTTTTGGTCTTCATGTTCCGTTCCTTAGATTCGGTTTTCATTTAACGGTATTTCTATTAAAAATGTAGCATTGTTACAATTTTATTTAATATTTCGACAAAACGTGTGCACTGTGAGCCATGTTTGAGCTATGTTTTGACATTTCTGTTTCTGACAAGCTGACAGATCGTACTTTGTTATCATCTGTGCTCAGAATGTCAAAATTTATATTTTCATTCTATGGAATTCTGTTTCTTCTTTAGTTAGTCTCATCATTATTTTACTGTAACCAAATTATTTGCGGTCGGCACAACATGCCTTTTTCTTCCATGCTTCTCTATTAACCGTCATCTGGATAGTCACCCCCTTCCTAACCATATCATCATTCACACAGTCTATCCATCGTTTCTTTGGTCTTCCCGTACTCATATAGCCATCGACAATCATATTCAAAAATTTCCTCACGACATTTCCTCATTCTTCCGTAACATGACGTACCATGACAACCGATTTCCACACAACTTTTCAGTTGCCGGCGCCACTTTCAGCTCTTATGTCACTGATCTCTATATAATACAGGTCCAGTGTCTTATGTACTCATTTCTTATTCTATATTCTTTCTGTTTTTTTCTTTCTTTCTTTTTTTCTATGTTTATTATTGCAATAAGTTCCTATCATAGTTATTTCCAAGGTCCGGCTCGCTCTCGCAATCGTCTTCCTCAGTTCTAAAAGGAGCTATCACCGCACCCTTGATTATATGCAGATATAATGCCCCTGAGCAATTTACGATGGCCACTGATCATACAATATTGTTTCCCCTACTATGGCCTTGCGTTGAGCCATGTAAATAAATAATTTTATGGGCCGGCCGAACGTAAAGTATCCTAGCAATCAATTTTATTTTTGTTGAAAATATATGTATATTTACTTTTTTGGAAGAATGGGATTTCGTTTATTATTTGTTTTTGGAACTGTAACTACCAGGATAAATGCACTCTAACAAACTTATCCTACGGGTACGTCTTCCCTACCATAACCGCGCCCCCCGATCTTCTTGATATGCAATGGTCGTTGTAGCACCATGAACATGAGGCTTCAGGGGCTAGTGCGAATCTAGGGGTTCATTCGATTAATCGAGTCCGGTCAAACCACGCTAGGGTCGGTGTATTTCATTCTGACTTAAAAAAATCTGAATATTGCGCGTCGGACTGGAGTAGGTAGTTACTAAGAGTTCCGTATCATGAAAACCTTTATAATAATGTAAAAACACCTCTGCCTATGCCTTCGGGCAATACAGGCGTGATGTGAACACTTGAATAAAAGGCTGCCGGCTGTTGTCATTTGGTCAACAACTCGCCTAATCTTCATTCGCGATTTATTTGCCAAAAATGTAAACAAATTTGAATTAATGGAAAAATAACTTTAATTCCTACGTAATAAAGATCAGTTTACGCTACAACTTCAAACATTTTTATAACTTTTTCAATAGAACTAGTCACTTTGAAATAAACTTAATTATTATTGAAATAAAGTTGATATTTGTTTAACTTGAAAGAACATCAATCGCCAACATAAATTTGACATCTTAATGGAAACTAAGTAGGATACTGTAGAGACTATGAAGAGCTCCTAGTTTATGTCATTAAATAGCGATAGGATTTTACTAGGATATATTCATAGAAAAACTTTACATTACCACGTTATACCTAGCACTCACTCAACTAAACATAAATCCATAACTACTAATATTATACATTCGAAAGTAACTCTGTGTGTCTGTCTGTCTGTCTGTATGTTACCCTTTCACGCCTAAATCACAGAACGGATTTCGATAAAATTTGGTAGAGAGATAGATTGCATCCCGGGGAAGGATATAGGATAGTTTTTATCAACATACCTCGCGGGCGGCTCCTCAAAAAATATTTGACACCTGCTTGAACGTTTGAATGGAGCACGCGCTCAATTATAACAAGCCTGCATTATAAAAAGTAAGGCTACATACGAGTTATAGCCTCTACAGTACATTAACGAGTAATATCCAAACACATTACCCATTAAAGTACCCTACTACAGTACCCGGCGATAAATATTGCACATCGACCTTTGGAAAGAGACAATCGGCTAATTTCGGCTTCGTAGAGCGTTATCTCTGTCGCACGAAATACAAACAGTCCGGTATCTATTAGGAGCTGTTAAAACAATTATAATTTGCTTCTTTTTATAATTATGTACTTTTTATAAAATATGTATTCTTTGTATAAAATACACCAATTTCCAAAGGTCGATGTGCAATATTTATCGCCGGGTACTGTAAGTTTCGTTTCGTTACTGCTGAGCATGAGGTCCTGGGTTCGATTCCCAAGCCGGGTTAAGTATTATTGGGTTTTCCAATCTGGAATTTCTCAGTAGCAGCAAGGAGTCTGGATGTGTGCTCGGTTGATGGCAATAGGCTCACCCCCTCATCATCATCATTTCGGCCGAAAGACGTCCATTGCTGGACATAGGCCTCCCCCAAACCACCCCTACATGGGGCTTAAACATAGCTGGCGAAATGTGGGTGTGTACTATTACTATAGGTACCTACGCCTCTACCTTACCCTTTAGATATTACAGGCGTGATGGGACGTTGACGCGCAAACTGAAACCATGAATTCAACACATGATTCTAGACACCCTAGCGTATGTAGCGGTATCTACAACGCCACATGCGAACAACGCGTCATAGTGACGTCACGCAAGATCCTGCATCTCGCAAGCAGAGTTTACGTATATATTTTTCGCCGGTTATAAAAAAAATGTTCTGTTTCATGGAAAAGTGCAATACCTACTTGGTCAAAATGTATAGAAAAGTACTTTTATTTTTTTAAACGGATATTTAAAAGATATTGCTGTTACGAAAAAAATCAACGCAAGGGGTCCCGAATTATCTAACACCCATCTCAAATCCGGTTGCGCGTTGATGTTCCTGCCACCCTGTATAATTATGTAATGTATCCATACACACACTTGTATGGTATCTGAGAAACGCTTTTTACATTGTGTCGTCCGAACATTGTCTTAGCCTACTGACTGATTCACCAATTTATTCAGGTCCACGGCTAGGTAATCCTAGATACGTCACTCGTCAATCTAAGGGCCCCGTTACACTTGGTTGCCAACGCCGTCGGCTATGCCTTGCAGTTCCGTTCCACTGGAACAAATCCAACTGATAACTGTTGTACACCTTATAGAGTAATAAAAATCATCACAATGCTTCCAGCATTGTGATTCATCTCTACGACGGTCTGCAAGTAATAGTAACAGTTTTTCGATGTTTGACAATTTTCGTTTTCGCCCGAAAAAAATTATTATTTTCGGCCGTGGTTGAATAAAAGTTTCGCCAATCAATATTTACATTTCATTCATTCAAAGAAAAGTTTTCGTATTATTTTTTCGATGCTTTGTCGTAGCACCAGCGTAGCGGAGTCGTAGCGTCATCGTAGCGGCGTAGTAGCATCGTCGTAGCGGCGTAGTACCATCGTAGCGTTGTTGTAGCGTTGTCGTAGCGTCGTCGTAGCGGCGTCCTAGTGTTGTCGTAGCGACGTCGTAGAGGCGTCATGGTCGAGGATCGTACACTCGAGTCTCGATTATAGGTAGTCAGTATTATAAGTAGTCAGTATGATAAAAATTGCGATGAATATGCGATGCGTTTGTGACTCGAAACGAACATTCGATATTTTAAACACTATCGAGTGTATGCTCAATAATCGCACACCCAATACCGTGTCGGTGTTGGGTGTAAGATTTATTTGTTCGATTAAACGTTCGATCATCTAGCTAGAAATTCGATTAACAGTGGTCGTTCAATTGATATTCGATGATTTAGTATTCGTTACGGCTTTTTACATCTTTCTCGACCTATGCATTAAAAATACTATAGTTAGTTCAGTATTTTTATTTTTTTTCTTCTGGCGCTTTCATAGCGTCTATACCTACCTACTATCTATCGAACCTTGTAAAAGGAATCACTGCAATACAAATGTAGGTAATAATAATCAGCCTATAATTTTCCCACTGCTCACAGACCTCCTCTCTTTTTGAGAGGGAGCAGGCCGCCATCCACCACGCGGGCCCAGTGCGGGTTGGTAGATGTCACATGTCTTCGAATATTTGGTTCTAGAATGGGTCTAGGACATGTCGGGTTCCTCATGATGTTTTCCTTCGCGTTTTGAGAGCAGTGGTGATGAAATTATTTACACAAAGTAAATCGCCTGCCACGACCAACTCCTAAGTCGAGGCCGTTATTACTGGGATACCACTGCTCAGAAGGTAGGTCTGTAGATAATATAGTTAAAAATAAACTTTACATGAAAGAATCTCTACCAGATTCCAGATATTTACAAATGCATGAGGTTGTCTAAGATCTACTAGCCGACAATTATCCTAGCTAATTATGCCGTGCAATATTATTTACATTACCACATTTTACAAATTATCCGCTATGGTTCTTTAAAAGAAAAATAACAGATTATCCTGTCAAGAACAAGGACGGACTTTTTGGGAGACTGTCTTAAGTAGTTTTGACGATCAAAGAGGGTTGACTCTCAGCCTAATTTGAATAAACTAATTTTCCCATAATATTTTGATAATAATAGTATCACCACGATCAGAATCTAAATAAGTACCTACCCAAAATATACAGTTTTACTACTATATTACGCAACGTCCGGTATGTTTAATATATTCATGCTTCCACAAAAACATTCCCAGTGATGGGAAGTTACCTCAAGTTCAAGCAATTATTGTAATAAATAAAATACAATGACATGTTTAATGTTAATAACTAGTAGCTTGGATTCCGCACGTATTTAAATTACACGAAATTAACGAGAATTGTTAATTGTAGGCTTGTATTTTGTAGCCACGAGGCAGGCCATTTTTTCCGTGGCAAAATCCTCATAGATATCCTCCGTCTGGAAAGAACGCAGGGTTATGTCGGACTCCTTCCGACAAAAACCCTTCTGTTCCTACTACCATGAGTCAGGGGCCCAGGACGTATTTGTATATTCACCGCACCCCCGACTGGATTCAGCCCACCATGCCTAGCGGGTGCCCTCACCAAGTGCAGCCGATCCCACGACCGACATACTAAATCATTTTATGCTGGGTGCTAATTGAAAACAAAAGCGTTTCTCAAGGAATGCGTTGAATTGTACCTAAGTATGTTATAGCAGAAACATTGTTCTTTTCGTAAACTTCCATTTTGGCCTTCACCTTCGTTTTTGCTTGGGATTACACAATAGAAATTATAAAAAAATCTTTTAGGTAGCTTATCGATGACACCATGCTATTTGACAGTAACTTAAGACTCGGAATCTCGGATGTTGCAATTTCACACCCAGTCTGCGTAATGGTTATTTAATTAACTCATTAAATAAACACTATGTATGCATGTCACCAACTTCCATAATCTTGGAAAACTCCGCAAGAACCTCTCGTCTCAACTTTCTACAGGGAATGGAAATCAAAGATGGAATTTTTTGAATATAAACGTTATAAGTTAGTATTAAGTTAAGTGGTGGTGGTGGTGGTAAGTTATTCTCCTGTCATTATACCAATGTATTTGGGGTCGGCTAAATATGTTTTTTTCTTGCATACTTCTCTACTAGTCGTCATCTCGATAGGCACCCTCTTTATACCTATATCATCTTTCACACAGTCAATCCATCGTTACTTTAGTCTTCATACATTCATTCTCAAAATTTTTATCACGACTTTATTCAAAATATGAAAAAGTACAAAGAAGCGCTCTTTTAGCACTGTTTGCTTAACGCTCAGTAAGTATTACCTAAGTGATGTTAGTACAAAACCACAAATCAAAGCCATGTGTGTTAGCAGTAACTCGCTACTTTATTTACGTACTTACCTAGTCCATAACACTTACAGGTCATATTTATGTAATATTTTTCCATAAAAAATATAACTCAAGCTCTATTTAACTTATGTGACAAGACTCCCGGGAGTCTTGCCTCACTTCCTGCACTAAAAATAGTAGCATCTTGTCTGATATTTATTATTATACAAGATTTTAACAGATTAAGCTACCGGTAACTAATATCTTTTTAATTAATAAGTAATCACGTTTAGATTTCCCTGGCATTGAACAAAATCACAGAGCCTACAAAAAAAATCATAAGTCAGATAGAGGCCTATTAATTTCAGTTAAGAACTCTAAAATACGAATCAACTTATCATTGATAGATAATATTCCATCCCACGCCCTACCATTTTGCTTCTAGAGGCTGTACGGACGGCTGCCTTCAGTCGTTTACCGTTTGGCGCGAAAAAAACATACGCACACCGTGGTCCGCACTGGGTATTTTACTGGGTATTTTACAGCGTCGTTTTGTATAAATAGGTTGTTTATAAGGTGTGTGGCGCATCTCTTCGCGTTGTTTACCGTGAATCGCTCGAGAGAATCGTTGTTGTCCGAAGAAACTATGTACCGGTTAGTGGAATATTTATTTTAATTTATTTATAAGTTGTCAGTGATTCTTTGATTTTAAATTGATCGATTGAGTTCAAGGTCAAAGTTTAGTGATGCATCAGTGACAGTGGTTTTTTTTAACATTATTTTTAGACTTATCGGCAATATGATTTATTTTATTTATTTATTTATGAAGGCACACCAACAGTTTCTCTGTGCTCAAGTACTATAGGTAATAATAGCCTCGGACTTACATCGTCGCCAATTAGGTACAGTCGGTCGATTCTGTAAAAATCTCACCGTGAAAACTTAGGTGATGTGAGTTTGTTTTTGCTAGGAATTGACACTATTGACAGCTCACTCCACGCTCAATTCACCTGAGTTTTCACCGTGAGATTTTTAGAGAATAGCACCGCAGGTTATCCAGCAATCATAGAAATAGGTAATAAGTCATAACACATAATAATAATAAAATGTAAGCCGTTGGTCCCGGCCGGTTATCATTCGTGGATCTTTGACAGTCGTTACGGGTCATCAGTAGTCGCCCCGAAAGTCTGACAACCAATCTTACCAAGGGGTATCGTGTTACCCAGTAACTGGGTTGTGGAGGTCAGATAGGCAGTCGCTCCATGTAAAATACTGGTATTCAGCTGCATCCGGTTAGACTGGAAACTGACCCCAACATAGTTGGGAAAAGGCTAGGCAGATCATGATTAGAAAATCATTAATTTAGGATTTGGAAAAATGATACACCCATGGCAAACCCCAACCAGTTTTATGAACTAAATGACTATTTGGCTATGAATTATAATGAACACAGATTATCATAAGTAACTGCGTACAATAAGTGTTTAATTTTCATTAGTATTCTGTAAATTACCTACCTATTTATTTTGGTGATATAAATAAACTTAATTAGTTTACTTAAGCTGTTATATAACGTATTATAAATTTAATGAGTACGATAGCAAGAATTCGATATAAATATAACCTCTAATTATTTATTTGTGAATATCTCGTTGGCATAGTGGTCGCAAGCGACCATGAGGTCCAGCGGTGCTATTCTGTAAAAATCTAACCGTGAAAACTTAGGTGAAGTGAGCGTGGAGTGAGCTGTCAATAGTGTCAATTCCTAGCAAAAACAAACTCACTTCACGTAAGTTTTAAGATTTTTACAGAATAAACCGGCTGGGTTCGACTCCCAGGTTGGGTAAACTGATAGTAGGTTTTTGCATCTGGAATATCTGGAATTTTCAATATTGATGGCAATAGGCTGGCCCCCTGTTTATTTATAAGGTTTTTTTTGCCAAACAAACGCAATTTTCTTTCTTTCTTCCCCTATTACATGGGACTTACACATAACTGGCGAAATATGTGAATGTACTTACTATATTTACACTTCTGCATAACCCTTCTGGGAATACAGGCGTGATGTCATGATATGCTGTGTCTAATTTATGAGCAAGTTATAAAACCTTTATGAGACTGCACAACGAAGAGGTCAAAAAGTGGTTTCCTATTTAATTTGCCTAGATGGTAAAGCACATAATTATCTAACCTAATTTTTACGAGTATTAGGTAGGTATTGGTAACCAATTAACCATATTTCAAACCGTTTCCGCGATAGACACGAATCGGTCAATCAATAAACGTTACTTAATACAGTCTACGTTTCCTATTGTCTTTTAAAAGTGGGACAAGTGTCAGTTTATATCCGATCTATCACACACAGTTATTGTCATTTAAACCAAACAAGGTGCAGGGTATCTGGGCAAACAGTTTGCTAATCGGCTAACAGAGACCATTTATATGCACTTAAGTTTTAAAACAAGCTTTTTTTACAAAATCTTCTTAAAATTAATCTTCACAAGAATGCAAAACGTGGACTAGTAATATCATATTATAAATTGGCGAAACATCTTAGACAAGTTAAATATCAAACTAAAGCCAAACATCTGGGACTAACATCAAATTCTCAACTTCTTAGACTAATACCGCACTTGGCCAAACATCTGGGACCATTAACAAACTTGGCTAAACACCTTGGAATAGTAGGTATCAAAGTTGCCAAAACATTTAGTAGTAATATCTAACTTGGGTCAAACATAACCGGGTTTTAGGCACTGAGCCATTGACATCAGTTTAAATAGGAAAAAAATCACACACTGGCTTCATGGCTTGTGGTTTTCATATTTAAAGACGGAAGCTGGTTGTTTTGTAGCACCACGAG
Organism: Luperina nickerlii; assembly: GCA_963855955.1. NCBI lineage: Eukaryota > Metazoa > Arthropoda > Insecta > Lepidoptera > Noctuidae > Luperina > Luperina nickerlii. Next base: position 11,094,777 of record OY979682.1, read on the forward strand.
CTCATATGGAAATAGCTCATTCTGAAGTGAGCTGTTCCGGTTTGCCATCATGGTGAAAGGTTTGGTCAGCTAGACTCTGCGTTACCGAGTGCTGGCTGTCCAGGGCTCGCCAGGCGTTTGGCAGGCTCCTGTCATGCGCATGCATATCATGCTGTGGTAAAAAGATAAAAAGGAAGATGATAAAAAAGGGTGTAGGTACCTATAGGTATGTGTAGGTCCTACCTTTCATCATCATTGGACTATATCAAATCATTCGCTCTCCAATCGCATGCTATTCAACTTGATTCTCGGCAACTCTCATCCAGCTAGATATACATATAAGTTGGTTAATTGAGTTATTTTGATCAGGGGCAATTCTCGTAATTTTAAGAACGTTCACAGTCTGATCTCCGTCTTAATCTGTCAAAAATACCTCTTAAATTCCCTACATTTTACAAGTTTTTGACATTTGTTTGTCGCTGAGATGAGACTGCAACTGGATTTTGTCTTTTGAACGTTTTGAATTACGCATTATCTCCCTCTAATCTTTATAAGGAAAAAATCGGTCCTTGAATTTACGGTTCATTTTGTAGATCGCAATGTCATTGGTTTTGACAGTTCAGCCACGCCCATTGCGCTATTTACGTTGTTAAGCAGCTGAATTTGTCATACCTATGAAGCAATGGATGTGTTTAGGGTACTGGCTGGAATAACTCCTATACTTTGGCCACTACGCAGCATCCTATAACATCCTGCCTAACTTAACTCTTAATCAGTTTCGCTGCACGTACTCGTACAAAGTAGATACAGTACAATTAAAAGCACACATTCGCAGCTTAGAAGCGATAAAACTCAACATGATTGTATTACTTAGTAAAAACTATTCATTGTTATTCAGACAATACAAGGGGAATGGCATTATGCGGTAATTAAATACCGACAGAATGATTAACTTGCTGATTTTTAGATACTACTTCATGGTTCGAGCGACACTGAGTTATAGAAACAGGTTTATTTTGGTCTTAATTAATAAAAATGTACATTTTCCTGGTTATTCGCGATCGGTAAAGTAATTAGGTGCGTAACTACCAAAAACCTTCTCAAGTCTCTTGAAGCTCATAATTGATACCTATTTTTGAATGATACCGGCCAGTCTGTTCTGTAAAAATGTGACCTTGAAGTGAACTGTCATCCCACCTGGTGCCAGAGATTGATACCACACTTAAAACTCACTTCACCTAAGTTTTCACGGTGAAATTTTTACCGGGTGACCCATTGAGATGTGATGATGAGACGTACCTATCTGTATATGGGCAATCTGAAACTATTAGAGGTAGAGAGAAGTTTTCAGAATCCACTTTCTACAGCATGACCGGGATCCGGCTAAGCCACTATCCGTTTCATCTTACTACACTGAAATACCTTCATGGTAAATCTCTTTTATTTCCAATTTTAAAATGTAGTTTTATTAAAAATCCACGAGGTGTTTCCTTAAATTCGAACTAATTTTTCTGCCTCTAACAGTATCACGTTCATACTAACCAATTTGAAAGGAATGTACGCAATAAAAAAAGTGGTCAAGTTGAGTAGGATTCGCACACGAACTGTTCCGTACCAATGTACAATATTTATCTATTGCCATTATTTAGATTAAGCAAAACATGCCAAAATAAACAGATTCTTGTATGGGGCTAGATTGTTTCTCGATACAAGAATATTAAAGGGGGTCCTTTAATTTATAACTTTATTTTTTTTATAGCGGCCATCGTTAATAAACTTGCCCAGACACTGAGCGGAACAGGAGGACTCCAAATACCCGACTAAAGAGACATGACATCCCACATCTCACGAAAAGATTGTCTGAGATTGAACTAAAATAACATACCTGCTACCATCGGGTTTTTTTTTTTAAATCTGATTTCATGCAATTTCATCAAAAACACAATAAATAATATTTATCGTCACTGGAGCGTCAACTGAAATCCAACGATCTAACGCGGGGGTATAGGTACGCGCCACAGCAACCGATCATTTTGTTCGGCGACGACGACTTTAAAACAATTATGTAGTAAGAACTCTTTGGTCGACCAGTACATTAATAGAAAAAAAGTTTTTTTTTTTTTGTTTCCATAAGGTTTTTTCAGTTGACGTTCCAAATTAAAATCACATTAATGACCAGCGGGTCATAATGAAATTCAGTACAATATTAATGTACGGCTAGAGCCTAGAGCTTAAATGACTTGCTTTAATGAAATTTGACGTTAGCGAGCAGGTGGTGTGAAAAAAATTATTAATTAACTGCCTGCGACTTCGTTCGCGTGGATGTCGGGAAACAAGAATGTGTCTCTAGTAAAGAGACATTATTGTTTTTGTAAAATAAAATCTACTCTGTATTAACATGATAATGATCAACTATCTGCCAGTAAAAGTCCCGTCAAAATCATTCCAGCCGTTTCGGAGATTAGCCAGAACAAACAAACACACAGACGGGCAAAAATGTTAAAAATTGTATCTATGTTATACCTATTTATTGTCATACGCATTTAGTAACAAGCTGTTATTTTGACAGACATTTCAATTTTATTTATTTCTATGGAATATATTTTTAAATTTAAATATAATGAATGAACTTAATTGAATATTTATTTGAACTATTGTATAATCTGTTACGATCACGTCTCCCAGGCATGCTGCACATTTTGTGGACAATGCAAGGTTAACTAAGATAAAAATTATATAAGATTGCTTTAGCCTCAATTGCTGTTAAATATGACATAAAACAATGTTAGCTTTGTCACGTTTGTGGATCAGCAAACACTAAGTAATCGTCTTAACAATAAACATATGACCACGGAACAGATAATAAGATATGACTAACTGTCTAGTTTGAGGCTCACTAGCAATTACTACCTTTATTGTAACCTAGCTAGTAGGTAATATTTTAAGCTACTCATGTCGTCATAACTTGCTATGAACCTGCGTACTGTATTAGGTACACAGGACGTAGGACAATAAATATTTTCTATTTCTATTCAATAACACGTTAAACCTTTGATACCGGGGCTGTCATTTGTAGATGTTTGGCAGTCGTTACGGGTAGTCAGAAGTCCAAAAGTCTGACAACCAGTTTTAGCAAGGGGTATCATATTGTCATAACATATAATAGTAGTATATTTATGCTCGTGACTTACACTCTGGCCCAAGCTGGACACTATAGCCATTCATCCAGTAGAAGACTTTCAACAATCTAGTCCATCTGCAGTCGGTGAAGCGAGTCCGACAGCAGCTATTGTTTCAGACTCACCTACTTAGGTCATTTCTCAACGGACACAAGAATTGTCATTCATTCATAGATATTGAGGTGTTATTATGCAAGAAGTTTATCGAAACGTTTGTCGAAACGTTCGCCCCAATGGGCATTATCTAGCCTACAATGTTCCTACTACAGGTTCTCAGTTCTTTCAATCAACGCAACCTATCGCAGACGAGAGCTGGACATAGGTCCCTACCAGGCTGCGCGATAACATCCTGCCCTCTGCCTTCCGCATCCAATCTGTCCCAGCCACCTTCTGAAGGTCGGTCCATCTAGCTGGACCAGATAGGATATATTTTGTTCAAAGCTCCGCACACTTGGCGTCGAGTTGCAGAGTCGCAACGACAAGCAAGGGAAGTCGCAGGCTCACGGTGCACGCGCACACAAAATGACACGACGACTGTAATTGCAGTCCTCTTGTGAGCGCTAAGGAAGTTGTACGTGATTCTATTGCTAATCACAACGTTGCGTTGGAAGTCGATGTTTTCAAAACATCGAAGCGCGCCGAATACTCAAAGAGAAAAGGTCCTGCACGACGTCTGTTATAACGACTAGTCGCAGATACATACGACAACTCTGCGTCTAGTCGCAGCGGCAAGACGCAGAGACAAAACGCACAGTTTGCGCTTTGAACCTTGAACAATAATTTTCTTATTTCATGTCAATGTCACTGAAATTTTGCAACGCTGAAACATGACGTCTTGAGACTTATTAACAGGTACCCAGGTACCTAAGGTAAGACACCGATACTGTTATTTTACACTAGCTTAGAAGCCCGTGACTTCGTCCGCGTGTAATTTCGGACGCCGACCCTTCGCTTAGCGTTCTTTCTGACATTTTTCCTTTGTTCGGCTCGTAAGGGTCGTAGCGTAATTTTAAATAGCCTATATATATAACCTTCGTCAAGGACTGGGCTATCAAATGCAAAAAGTTTTTTTCAAATCCGGCTGGTAGTTCCGGAGATTACCCCCTATATAACTTACTTACAAACAAACAAAGTTTACCTCTTTATAATATTACTAGTTTCTACCCGCGACTTCGTCCGCATAACATTTCTTGTTTCCACCCCGTCGCATCACTTCGATTTCACTTAGCGTTCTTTCTGACTTTTCTTCCTTTTGCTCGGCTGCTAAGGGTCGTAGCGTAAAGTTAAATAGCCCTCCACCTTCCACTCCCCCCCCCTCCCCACCCCTCTTGCTTCCCTTCTTGACCTTCATCAAGAGTAGAGCTATCAAATGCAAAAAGGTTTTTTTTTAATCCAACTGGTAGTTCCAGAGATTACCCCCCTACATATATAAACAAAATACCTCTATTCTACCTACTAGCGACCCGCCCCAACTTCGCACATGTGCAATTTTTTTTTCGGCAAAAAATTCCCAAAAAAAAATTATTTTGGATAATTCATTTTCTCATACATACTAACCCTCTTACTAATAAACGTTGTATAGCGTCTGTATAGTTACACAACGCTTAGTCTTCTTCTTTCGAAAGTCCAATTTCTGACGACTGAAAGAGAGGAATCGGTGTGTAACTATATACCATATAATTTTATTATAATTATTATTGTACTTATTACGTTTATTAGTAAGGGGAATAGATTCTTATTGATTCTGACTGAGACGGTACGAAGTTCGCCGGGTCTATATTAAAATAATATAGTCTAACATATAGTATAGATAGATTAATAGCTGCGCCCCGCGGTTTCCCCTGCGTAAGTTTCGATTCCAAAAAAATTCTGGAAGGGGCCACCCTTATCACCTAGGGGTATAAAAAATAGCCTACGACCTATCTCAGACCAACCATATACACAACACTGTGACACGAGATTTTTATATATAAGATAATACAGTATAGATCATATTATTATATACAGTATAGATAACCTTTAGTAAACAGGTGTAAATCATGCTGGTCTTGATACCTACCTATAATGTGTGTTTAACAGATTTGTGACGTATAACGGCCATTTTACATCAATAATAATTTATCTATTGGATTACTGAGTGACATATCTAAAGGTCAAGTGACATAAAGGCGCAAGGAGCAGTGGTGGCCCAGGGGTACCGGCCTTGACTTACAAGTTATAGCATGTAGGCATTGACTTATATGTTACTAGCGTACTGTAGGTCATAAAGGCTCCAAGGTCTTTGCTAGAGATCTGTCTATTGGGCAGAGCCAGTTTACGAAACTGATGGCAGGATCGTATCCGCCAAACTTGAGCTGTTGAGAGAGATCGAGAGGTTCTAAGGGCAGTTATAGGTACACGTCAACAAGTGACCCCGTTACGAATCTGGCAAACGACCCAAGAGCTAGATTAACCCGACACTATACCGAAGACATCCCGGACGTCAGCCTGTACGAGATTAGGATGGCTCTGAAGCAGCTCAAAACAACAAGGCGCCGGGTGATGACGGAGTTACAGCCGAGCTCCTGAAGGCCAGCGGAAAACCCGTTCTTAAGGCCCTTCAGAAGCTGTTTGATTCCGTCATGCTAGAGGGTAAAACACCATAGGCATGGAACAGAGGTGTGGTGATACTTTTCTTTAAGAAGGGCGACAATACCTTCTTAAGAATTATAGGCCCATCTCACTTCTGAGTCATGTCTACAAGCTTTTTTCGAGAGTCATCACGAATCGTCTCGCGCGCAGGTTTGACGACTTCCAGCCTCCCGGACAAGCCGGATTCCTAAAGGCTATAGCACCGTAGACCACATATGCTGCGACAGGTTATACAGAAAACCGAAGAGTTATAACCTTGCCTCTTTGCTTAGCGTTTGTGGACTACGAAAAAGCGAAACATGGACTGTGCTGCAGTCTCTTCAGCGGTGACAGATCGACTATCGGTACATACACGAGGTGCTAGTGTCTGTACGAAAACGCCACTATGTCAGTCCGACTCCAGGATCAGACCTCCAAACCTATCCATCTGCGGCGACGTATGAGATAAGGAGACGTTATCTCTCCGAAACTGTTCACCGCTGCACTGGAGGACGTCTTCAAGGGTCTGGACTGGAAAGGGGCTGGCATTAACATCAACGGCGAGTATATAACTCACCTTCGGTTTGCCGACGATATCGTAGTCATGGCTGAGACTATGAAGGACCTCAGTACAATGCTCGATGACCTCAGTAGAGCCTCCGAAAGAGTGGGTCTTAAAATGAACATGGACAAAACGAAGGTCATGTCAAATGCCCATGTAACACTCACTCTCATAAAGATCGGAGACGCTAAACTCGAAGTCGTGGACCGTGTTTACCTAGGACAAACTGTCCAGTTAGATAGATCATACCGCAGTGTCTCAAGACGAATGTCTTTGACCAGTGCGTGTTGCTAGTGATGACTTATGGCACTGAAACGTGGTCGCTCACAATGGGCCTTATAAGAAGGCTAAAAGTCACCCAAAGGGCAATGGTGAGAGCTATGCTTGGAGTTTTTCTGCGTGATCGAATCAGGAATGAGGAGATCCGCAGAAGAACCAAGGTAACCGACATAGCCCGAAGAATTGCCAAACTAAAGTGGCGGTGGGCTGGGTACATTGCGGGGCCGAAATATTCTGGAGTAGCGACCGCGTATCGGAAGACGTAGCGTTGGAAGGCCTCCCACAAGGAGGTCCGACGACCTTGTGAAGGCCGCAGGAACCCGTTGGATGCGAGAAGCATAGAAACGGTCGAAGTGGAGCTTGGGGGAGGCCTTTGTCCAGCAGTGGACCTCTTTCGGCTGACATGATGATAATGATGACAATAGGTCGTAGGGTCAGAAAAGTACCTATTTTACTACCAAAAAATTCGAAATACCTGCCAGAATGGATAAATGCTAACCAAATTGTGTTTCATAAAGTATTGTAGAAATGAACCTATTATCCTTTTTATTCTATGCCACATCCTATGTCGACGGACCCCGCTTCGCGGGGGTATTTCTGTGTAAAGGGTTTAAAGTAACCTAACCTCGGGGTGCCCTTCGCTCGCTCTTGCATCCTACGTCGCCAATATTTTTCATTTTGGGTATTAATGTTACTATTTCAGGGAAACAAGATTTGGTGAGCATTTATCCATTTTGGTAGGTTCAAACATTATTTTGGTGAGCATTTAAATTGTACCCTTTTAAAATAATCATCAACGCAGATAGACGTCCTGTTGGTGAACACCGCGGGAGACACAATGCACCTGTCACAGATGAAGTTGCAGCTGCAAATAAATAAAACCACGCGAACGAAGTCGCGGGCTCAGTTAGTTTGAAATAAATGCTTTGAATTTGAGTTTGAAATGATATAAAAAATGTATTCGTGATATATTTTATTCGTGGCTTGTAGGTAGTGAAGGCTTTAATAATTGCCACTGCCATGTAGGTAGATAAATAAAGATTGCGTATCACCAGATGTCCTCGATCGACCAACCATAGGCTAAGGGGAAGTTCCTGAAAACAAAAACAATAAACTGTAATACAAATAATTTTTCGCTTTAAAAATATTGGCCAGTCTGCAGGATAGCGGACTGTGCTGTGTACAGGACGGTCGACCTCGTAATTGTTTAACCGTTTTTGACAAAAACTCCCAGTGCAACTTGACTTGAGCGGGTTCACTTGGGGAGGTAAAACTTCATGAACGATCACCTAGTTAATTCTCGATATTTTTGAGTAGACCAACGAAACCATGGATGGACTGTGTGAATGGTTAAAAAGGGGGTGACTACCGAGATGACGACTAATAGAGAAGTATGGAAGAAAAATACATGTTGCACCGACCTCAGATGAATTGGCATAAGGCCAGGAGAATAATGATGATTTTCCTGTCAAACCAAAAGCTAAAGATTTTCGGATGGACTACGGAAACAGCCCTAAAGCTTTGGTTACCTACGAAAGCGGTGAATGATAAGATGATAACACAATAATTTCTGTCCAAATACAGAGCGTTTTGGCCGCGCCAGCTCATGTCAGGTGCCACTTCTGTGAACGCGACCGAATCGGCCCACGCGCCAGTCGTTAGTGCGCTCTCCTGACATCTGTCGATAATTGTACTTTTTTATGCCGCGCGCTGAACACGTTTTCATTAAAAGTTTTCGTAAAAGTTCGGAAAAGTTTTAACGAGAAGGGAAACCATAGAAGAAAACGAGAAGAAGGAATGAAGGAGCTGAACGAACGTCTGCGAGAACTGGAAAATCGCTTGAATAAGCGAAAGCGGAGCCATCATCAAAATTCAAGTTGTCGGCAGTTGAAATCATGTTCCTAAAATTACATGGGATGCCGTAATACGCAGGGGCGGATCTACTTAAAGGCTGTTTGTGCTGCAGCCCAGGGCCCCGTGGATACAGAGGGCCCCCAACCGAACTGAAAACAATAGACGATATTGTCAATAATAAAAATTATCTAGAATTAAAAAAAATTGGATCAAAAAAATGGCAATTGCTTGAGTAATTAGGTAGGGCCCCTAAGCAGTATTAGCCCAGGGCCCCACAAATTCAAGATCCGCCCCTGGTAATACGCACAGCAGTCTCTAGAGTTTTCACGAGAGGTTAACCATGAGAACGTAACTGTGCCGTATACTTACAAAAGAACGACACCACATGAGCTTTCACGAGAGGTTAGCCGATGCTATATACGTTCAGTGTTATAAACACGTTCCTGCTGGATCCCTGGCCGTCTCTAAGACTTTTCACGTCAACTGTGCCATATACTTACAATAGAACGACACCACACGAGCTTTCACGAGAGGTTAGCCGATGGTCTGAAATACTGGGTGAAAATGACAAATTTTCTTGACGGCCGTTATAATATGACGGGCACCGTTCTTCTAGGAAACCTCTGTTCACACTTTTTTGTATACATACAAAAAAGTGTGAACAGAGCGGCGGGGTAATTGCGTAACACACGTAACAGTAGCAATGGCTTTACATTTTGTCAGTTCAACAACATTCATTTCGTTATTTATGGTAAGTTGTTGAGCAGACAAATTTTTCAAACATATGAAGCATTGATTTAGTAATATCCTTCAAAATGATTCAGATTGAGATTGCTAGTGTGTTATGAAATTAGGTTGCTGGCGTAGATTAGTGCTACTACTCACGAGTACTTAGGTCTCTTGTCCGGAGTAATCAAGAGCCTGCCGAGTTTTAAGTTCTTGTATCGGTTCTTTTTATTTTTCATTTGCTTCTCAATCTTTGACTTTTTCAGTGCCTTCTCGTATGCCTTTACTTCCATAGCCAATCTATCATCTACGCTGTATACTCTTTCTCCTAAACATTGTAACATATAATGCAATTTAATTACTGTAAAATTAGAAGCTACTTACATTTCTTCCTCAGAAAGCCGCACTAATCTGGATATTTTATTGTCTCCTTTGACTCCTCATATTTTTTTAGTGTAGCTATTTGTGAAAGACTTTAAAAAAAATTAATTAAAATAAAAACGAGTTTAGTAGGACTCATCATCTGCTTCCAATCTAACCGGATGCAGCTGAATACCAGTATTTTATATGGAGCGACTGCCTATGTGACCTCCACAACTCAGTTACTGGATAATACGATAGGTATACTGACTATGCAAACGAATCTGGCTGTTTCAGTCCTAATACATTTTGACGCCCGTCGCGCCATCGAGTCGGGGTGCATCACGACGCGGTCGCGTCGCATGTAGAGAGCAGACCGTATGTTCCGCCTTAAATGAGTAGTGTAGCGAAAAAAAATAAAACTCAGATATTCTTCGCCCTTTTCTTTGGTATAAGAGATTCTGCTTGCACTCAGGTTCTTATGGTTCGTTTTTTGCCACATCGAATAACCGGCCTATACGGGTATTATACGCCTCAGGCAAATACTGTCGAACGTTATAATCAAAGCGTGGTTACATGTTGTATTTTGGTAGGTGAGAATCAAAGAAATTGGTCTAAAATGATGCATTTAAGTTAAATTTTATCTCAACTCTTGTATTAATTTAGCCACAGGTTTCTCACAAAACTTCCTTATGTTTGTTAGAGAAGTTTTCATGGATCCTGCTCGTGCTAACTCAAGGCATAAATTTTGCTGAAAGTCGGACCCAGCACGCATCGAACTTGTCATCCGTAGCAGAGGTAATATGTGAAAGTTGCTGATAATCTTTCTATGGTTTTCGTTTGCGCATCGTTCAGCCGTCACGCTAAACGTAAGTGATATTGTATGGAGAAATATGTTTTCTAGATCTTCTGGTGACGATTATTTAATTTTTTCGGGGAAGCTTGCTCCACGTTTCATTAAATGCCGTGTGACTAGTGTTATTTCTAAGACCACCTATGTACTTCATGATTGTGACTCCCTCCATTCAGAAGATATCCAATAATTCCTCTGTAATTTCTAAACTCGTAATCCCATTAACATTTTTGCATTCGGAATTTTATTTTTACGTTTAATTTGACCCCCTGTAGGTAATTTAAATTCCCTTAATATTTACTTATCTAAATAAGCTCATTCATAAATATTTATTTCGACAAATATTTTAATAAAAACAATAACCTTTTTTTATTTGTCAATGCATGCATGTTATTTTTTAACTTGACTTTAGCCCTTTGTTAGATTAAGGTTCTTTTTTGACTTAATTCCTTTGCTTGACTTAAGTCCTTTGTCTGACTTAAGTCCTTTTTCTGGCTTAAGCCCTTTGGTTGACTTAAGCTGTTTCTTTCTCTGACTCAAGTCATTTGCTTTACTTTAGCTCTTTGTTACATTTAAGGTTCTTTTCTGACTTAAGTCATTTGTCTGGCTTAAGTCCTTTAGTTGACTTATGTCGACTCTTTCATTGACTTAAGTCGTCTCTTTCATCGACTTAAGTCGTTGCTTTTTGCTCTTGTATATATTTTTGGGATCCTCTGGGTTTACTTAGGTCTTAAGTCTTCAGCTTTTATGTTATTTCTAGATTTAGTGGACGCATCTAGATTTTGCACTGGTAACGTCTAAGTTGGAAGTCTGGATTTCGTATTTATTCAGTATCTGCTGCACTTCGATGTCGTTTATTTAGGTTTAATTTCGATTACTTATCTTATTGACTTATTGTTTAGGCAAGGTTAGGTTAATTCTTACAGGGATTTCACTCCTCTGAATATTTTTTTCTCTGCTTTTCCTCTCCTATTCCTTTTTTTTATCTTGGAAAAGGGATACTGCAGTATTAGTAATAACTGCATGTTAATTTTTCGACATTCATCCTTCTTTACGAATATATTATGCACCCTTTTTTTTGGGTATTTTGCTTAACCAGAAATATTATTTTCGAAATTTTTAAATTATGAATTGTTTTTACGTCTGTGTGCACTTGCACTTGATGCACTATAAGATACCAGACTTGCACAGAGCATGTAACTGTGCACTTTGATATTTTGTCACGGGCGACTGCTGTATAATTTTATTTCGGAATACAAATACTAAAATTCGCAGAATATTTTACTTGTTATGCCATTAAGTGATGTTAAGATGATTTATTGAATCGGGGACGTTCCTCAACAAAGTCAACGAGTTGTGACTCCCGCTGGAAAACAAACCGTGTATCTATTCTTCTTTTCGTTTTTTCTGTTATGTATAATTCTACGCCCTTATGGTGAGACAGTCTGTCTGACTGTCTGTCTGTCTGTCATAGCTGGATATCTCAAGAACTACTAATGGTATCAATTTGAAATTTGGAATAGTTTTAGATGACATTTGCCCAACTATTTTGCGAATAAGAAATAAATAAAAATATATGTATAATTTTTACAACAGGGACTGAATGGGGGTCTGAAAAATTTGAACTCGGGTTCCTAGGGCATGTGGGGTATCATATGAAACAACGTAGTTTGCAAATTCTCAAACATTTTTTCTTTTTTTTAGGCCGCATAGTTTTCGACTTTTGAAGAAAAATGTAGAAAAAATACCGTTCCCCTTATCTCCGAAGCATGCATAGAGAAAAATCTGAAATTATTTTAAGTGATAGAATAATGTAAAGATTACAGAAAAAGTAAAACGAAGTCTCTAAATATCACACTTTTTTAGAAATCATCAACATAAGTACATTAGTTCCGCTATCGGTCAAGAGATGACGCTGACATAAGACTGCAATATTCTTCGGTTTTTTTTGTATGAGATCTGCTTGCCATTCGGGTTCTGGTGGCCGATTCATTCGGCTCTACCCCTCCCAGGCTCCTACCATTTTTCACCTGACTGGTTTGCAGTAGGAAGCAAGCAGATTTGATCTTTCCACCGACTACAAGGATGCAGTTAACACTGACGGAGTCAAATCTTCGCGTCTAAACTGAGATAAGACCTAGCAGATATTTATTTCCTACTCCTAGTAGTTAGTCTAGTTTATTTTTAATAACGATCATACGGTTCGATACATTATTACTTACCGTCAAACAAGCCAACTTTGCCCGTTTTTTTAAGAAAATCGAATATATTACAAGTTTTTTCTATGGGACTTAAGTATATTTTTTCATTTACTACGACTATATGACCATATGCACGCATTTGCTATGTAAAACATTAAAAAAATTAAAATTTAGACCAAGATTTGTTCGATTTTGATGGCGGGCAAAATAATCCGGACTTTTAGCCAACATTGCCCACTCGATTTTTGACGCAAATCAAGCTCTTATAAATACGTACAAAGCACCACGAGTACAATTTAAGGCAATCTTAACCTAAGTTTTAAAATACTGTTTGTAGTTTAAATATTTTCGTGATAAAAACAGTGGGCAATGTTACCTAGCGGTTAGTGCCCTTTTCCATACAAGGCCCAACAAGCGGTTTAAGATTTTAATGGTTGTCACATTGCAGTAAAATTATTAAATAAATGTTATTTTCACTTTTCTTTTGTGGGTGTTGGGTGCATATGAATAGACGTTAAAATCGTAATGAAATGAAACATTGTGTTCAAAATTAAATGTTTATTCCAATTTCGTCGACAGTTCGACATAAGATACCGTTGTTCTATTTTGAACATTTCAATAAAGTTAGCTTTAAGCTGTAAATGCTATATCAAAAAATGAGATCAATACCTATATGTCCAAACTTGAATCAACAGCAAAACAAATCAACAAGTAAGTACCTAATGACAATAATAAAAATCTTTTATAAGTTCCGTATGCATAGAGCCCATGAGGAACAAAATCACAATAAGTAGATAAATCACATCACATGGTATATATTACAAACAGTCAAAATCACCGCTAGGAATCGTAACAATATTCAGTCAATAATAATATTAATCAATACCGTTGTTCTGTTCTGAACACTTTAAACTGCTTCGCAGGCAAGCTTTAACATCACGTCGGAGTCATTTTTATATGCTCGGGACCCTATTTCACATCATGGCTTCTTGGTCTAATTCTAGACTTGTGTTTGTTTTTCTGAAATTAAAAATAACAATAAAATTAAAGCTAAGTGGATCTGCAATGTACAATAAAAGCTGCCATCTACTCTAATGAAATATACCCTATATCCTATCCCTATACACAAACAAACATACAATCACAAACTTCACCTCTATACATATACTGGGTGAAATTTTAATCACTGTTTTCCTCTTACGGGGTCATTGTATTCATCATTATGAACAACTTTTACTATGGAGCCAAACCTGAAATCGTGAAAATCGTTTCTGTGTTTTTGCGTTAATTCAACCTGTTACAAAATAACTAAAAGTGACAACCCTGAGTGCTTTTTGATAACGGGCAATGTTGGCATGGATGGGTCTGAACAATTTAGGGTAACTTTGCCCATCATTAGAAGTTTTGATTTATAAAGTCCTGAATAATGAAACTATATTTAAAATACTCAACAACTAATATTCTATAACATACAGTAAAATACACTTACCTGTGTTTTCGCCATGAGGTAAAATCCACAAACACTTTTCAAAGGAAATTTGCCCGCAAAAAAATACACCGCATTCGACAAGTTCTGGCAAGTTACTAAATGAACTTTGGAACGAATGCGTTAGATAGTGCTGCCACAAATATAATCAACTTTCCACCCAAATAATAAATGTTGCCATAAAACTAAAATTGTTTCTTATGTTAGCGGATTTGTTTATAAATTGCTTTTAGGGCAAAGATACCTTGATTGGCAAAGTTGGCTTGTTTGACGGTACCGGTCTATTATATATTTTTTTGTAATTACAAACTTTTAAATCACGGAATCGAAAAAGAATCACGGGCTCGATACCTTTTAAACGCGGCCTAATTTTAGCGTCGTGGAAGTAGTGAAAGTTGTGGTTGCCACCACATTCGCGCAACCCAATTAATCTTTATAATATAATCTATGGCTCCTATAGTACAAAAACCTAAAGTACCTCTTTAATTTCTACCAACCCGACAATGTAACGTGACAAGTTTCTTTACGAGTTTTTGCATTTTCTACATCTTTTAAAGTATTTTTGATATTTTTTATATTCAGTCATGATTTAAACAAAAATTAAACGTGTTCTGTGGCGAAGAATATCTGAGTTTTCTTTTTTCGATACAGTAGTTACAGTCAGTACAGTAAAGGAAATTAATAGTAAATCAAATTGACTTCCTACGTCAATTTGCCGTGTTTATAGCCATTACATACAACTGTCAAAAGACAGTTGTGGTTTGAATATACGGACGATTAAAGTTTGTAGTAAAACTTCAAACAATAAAAATCTTCCTGACTTTCACTACATAGTATAAAACAAAGTCGCTTTCTCTGTCCCTATGTCCCTATGTCCCTATGTCCCTTTGTATGCTTAAATCTTTGAAACTACGCAACGGATTTTGATGCGGTTTTTTTTAATAGATAGAGTGATTCAAGAGGAAGGTTTATATGTATAATAACATCCATTAAATAGTGGAGAAGTACTGTTATTTTTGAGGTTTCTAATGTGATGTCGTAAATAATTACATTTTTTCCGCTTACATTGCAAACGCAGGCTGAACCCTACGAGTTTTATCAAAATAATGTACTAAGTATTGTACACATTGAAAAGGTCTACAGAAAAGTCCGTGATGGTATATGTCTATCTCTTATGGATAACCCACAATAACTTTTTTTTGTCATTTACTTTTTACGACAAATAATGGCTAATTTCCGAAGCGATTTTAACCAATACAGCATTAATCCTTAACCAATTAAATACCTTGAATACATTGTTCATTTAATATAGATCTATATGGCCCTTTACACCGTATGATTTAAGTGAATATTTTCGAAGATATTACAGATTTAAAAATTGCGGAACGTAGCGTTTGCGGCGGTGCGAAGCCGGAGCGGGCCGCTATGTTTTTATATACAACGTTCACAGTTTTTCTGTAGTGTATTTAGTATCAGCATTGCAGCCGTGCGAAGCCGGGGCGGGTCGCTAGTTTATAATATAAAATATTATTCCTTTGACCAACTCACCATTCTCTAAATGGTAATCCGAGAAGCCTGACTGATTGACAGGGATAAACCTATACTTATCCTCTATCTCATTTAGCATATTACACAAATGTGATATGACCGTTCCCATTTCCAATACATTCGTGTAAATATACAGAACGTATGTACTCGGCGCATAAAATCTTGCTCGATTTTTGTAATAGTATTGTGTTCCCAAGTCATATAATTCTAACATTCTCTGATATTTCAATACTATTTCGTTTACTAAGTATCCGACTTCGTACGCTAAATTATTTTCATAAAAATATCGAACAGTGAAATATTTTCTAATATCTGTTTGCCTGTAAAATAAAGGATATTAATACCTAAATGGAGAATGGGGGTCTCTTTTCTAAGTCCGTCAACGAACATACAAGAAGATACAACAACATAAGTATCTATACCTTTTATCCAGAAAAAAAACACTATTTCCGACTACAAGAACAATAACTTTCGACGGTCAGATGCTGCTACTTGTCTTTCGAATCATGATTGAAATATGACCCGACTTTCTGAGCAGTATTCTAACAAAAAGTACTAGGCATGCATACATTCATGATAATATTTCAATAATTAGTATTATGCTTTTAATAGGATTTGGACACACAGATAGTTTATTATAATCTGGTGTTACGTACGGAAAATTTTTTAATATCAGTACCTAATTGAGACCTCGCCCCAAAATAAATAAGATCAATAAAAAAATGTGAGATAACGTAGTCTTGTTACCACACCAAAAGCCATAGATCGCACATTTGCTTGGCAAAATTTTGACGGCAGTTCTTCTTCAGTCCTCGCATACAAAGAGTACTTACTATGATACTCGCATCGCATAGCTCGCAAGCCGATTGCCCGCTGCGAGGCCTCACACTTTCAACATATTTAATTAACTTTTTCATTTACCTAACCGACTAATCGCGTACCTGCGTGCTGTACGCAACACCTGGATTAACACAGGATACTTTTC
This sequence comes from Luperina nickerlii, assembly GCA_963855955.1. Lineage (NCBI taxonomy): Eukaryota > Metazoa > Arthropoda > Insecta > Lepidoptera > Noctuidae > Luperina > Luperina nickerlii. The sequence continues at coordinate 11,111,399 of OY979682.1, forward strand.
CCGATAATAAGTACGTTTCCGTGGGATAATTTCCGACCTCCACACAGGCGAAGCCGCGGACAAAAGCTAGTTCTTTATAATAAAATACTGTTCGTTGGTAAGCGCATCACTTGAGAACGGCTGAACCGATTTGCCTATTTTTTGTATTAAAATGTTCGTAATAGTCCGAATTAAGCCCGGTTTCTACCGCGAGCGGAGCGGATCCTTTAATGGCCTCTTATACCTCGCCAGAGAAATCTGCTTACATGTGTTTGCACCAACAAAGAGTTGAGCGAAAATGACTAAGCGAGCAAAAAGAGTAAAAATGAGCTCGCTCATTTCTAGAGAGCGGAGCAGAGTCATACAGACTCCTTTTACCTCGCAGTTGAAAAATACATAGTAATGTTTCCACCGAGAAAAAGTTGAGCGGAGCCCAAACGAATAAAAAGGTGTAAAATGAGTCCGCTGCGTCACGGTCTCACCAACTAGTTTGTAAATGACTCGCTCGCTGTTGCCGCCCCGCGCTTTCCCCGCCCCTCACCCACTCATTGTTGTGGCAGATTCTGTATCACTCGACATTGCGAATTGGCAGCAAAACACGACCGCTCGCAACCAGTTCAAAACTCCAACTGAACTTGCTCTAATCATTTTCTATTTCTTATTTTCCGTTCAGCTCGCTCTGCTCATTCTTCTGTTTCATTTCTATTTTGTGGGGGGAATCAGACGACTAAACTCTTTCTTGGTGGAAACGCAAACCTATTTCATGAAAACGAAGTCCGCTCCGCTTAGTCATTTCCGGCGCATTACTCTTTCGCGGTGGAAACCGGGCTTAGATTTTTATGGAAATAAAAACTGAGAAAGTTTCACGGAACATTTTCAAATTCGAGAAAACTGAACGTTCTTTTTTATATTTGGCTGTCTTGTAGAAGAACGTTTGACGGGCCAGCTAGTGATGAACATATTAACCCTATTCATTCGGATATCCCGTAAACAAAAAATAACTTTGAAAATGTCAAGTAAGGCTCACGCGCTGCATTTCCGACGTTTGGCTCCCAAACTGGAACGGGCCCGGGCCGCCTTCAAGCGGCTCCTACCCAACCTGAGGGGGCCAAACGCCTCCTGCCGGAGGCTTTACGCAAGGGTAGTGCGGTCCATGGCCCTTTACGGGGCCCCAGTGTGGGCGCGTTCACTGCGGCGGCGAGCCGCGCATTATTTGAACGCGCCCCAGAAGGTGGTAGTGGTAAGGCTGATCCGGGGCTACCGCACGATCTCGGGCGAGGCGGCAAGCCTCCTTGCCGGACTGCCGCCATGGAATCTGGAGGCGATAATCTTCGCGCGCCTATATGAGTGGCGCGCGGAGGTACTACGCCGGGGGGAAACTCCGCTTCCGCGGCAAATCGCGGCGGAGCGGATGGACCTCCGGCGCATGGAAAGAGCGACTGTCGCAACCCAGCGCAGCGCACGCCACGATAGCGGCGGTAAGACCCCTCTTTAAGGAGTGGCTAGAGAGGCGTCACGGTGCCCTCACCTACCGCCTGACGCAGGTCATCACCGGACACGGAAGTTTCGGGAGGTTCCTGCACATCATCAGGCGGGAGGAAACGCCCGGGTGTCACCATTGCCAGGATCGCCCAGAGGACACGGTGGAGCATACGGTGGAGATCCGCCCCGCTTGGGCGGAGCACCGCCGTACCCTCGTAGAGGCGATCGGCAGCGGCGGCGACCTGTCGCGTCCGGGCCTGGTTCAAGCCATGGTCCGGGGCGAGAGGGAGTGGGGGGCAGTCGCCTCCTTCTGCGAAGCAGTCATGCTAGCGAATGAGGCGGCGGGACGGCTGAGAGAGAGCCTCCCGTCCCAGCCACCGCGGGAGACGCTCCGGGCGTCGGGAGCCGCGCGACGACTCCCGGCCACAGTAGGCGCGGGCCTGCGGGCGAAGAGTAATGGGTAGCTCACCGTCCGATCAGGACCAGGCCCGTGCCGGACGGCGCGTACGTGTTCCACGCGCGCCTCAAAGAGATGTCAGCATCAAAAGAAGGGGCCCGTCAGGGCCAAAGCCTGCCGGGTCAGCGGGATTGTCCGAAAGGGTTACCGCTGGCCCGGAACATAAAGGGCTAAGGAAGGAACACGGGTGGGTTTTAGTCAGTAAGAGTCTGACACTCCCTTCCGCTCCACCCAGAGCGGGAGGTCATTTGGGAATTTCCCATCCCGAAAAAAAAAAAGGCTCACGCGCTGACTTGTGTTGTTGCAATCATATGGCAAGCCATCGATACCATCCAAAGGTGCTTGTATGGCAACTCGTAGTGTACTTTTTTCAAAGTTTGTTTCAGATTTTTCCAGAAGAGATCCTTTATAAAAGCATCCTTTTCCTCGCCCAGTAGTTTTGGCATGGTGTAATTAGCTGAAACAATTAATAGTACATTGTATACAAGGGTCGAAAGGAATCAATAATTCCCATACGAGGTATTTAGACGCCCGAGGGCAGCAAGGGCGGCTATAGTCCGAGTAATTAGGAACCAAGTAAAACATTTTATCAAGTGACAGTTTCTAAACGTTACAATTACTGCAAAAGATCACGTGGAGGGTCTAAGTTAGTTTACAAGCAATAATAATAAGACGTAGTCGACGGAGGCCCCTATTTCTGTCAGATTTCAAGTTGATAACTCTACGCGTTCCTGAGAAAAAGGGTCTTGACAGACGGACAGGTAGACGGACTACGAAGTAATTTTATAAGGGTTCTGTTTTTCCTTTTGAGGTACGGAACGCTAAAAAAATTACTGAATTAATTGATTTTTTCTCAAGCTACAATGTTTTCAGGTTTCACGCTTGATTGATTGAGAATTTTTTTAGAAATATTTTGATGTTTTTGCGTTTCTACTGCATTAAATTAATTTTTGAAAAGTACAGAATTAGTCTCCATTAAATTATCTATACACTGGTACATAAATTAAGTAATTTTTGCAACTGTTTCCATTCCTTTATGCAACTGTTTCCATTCCTTTATGCAACTGTTTCCATTTTTATACTCCAACAATGAAAACAGTTGCAGAAAGGAGGCAAAAATAGTAGATTGTTTGCCAAGGGAGCAAACAACTAATTTGAAGGCTTTTTTTTTTGTTTTTTTTTTTTTCTGTTCAAAGTACGTCACTCGAGTTTAAAATAGTGTTGCTCCCGAGGTGGACACTACTTTTTATCACACTCTATGAAAAAAATAAGTAAGTGCAATCTATGATTATGAGTAGTACGTTTATTTATTTACATACAATAAGGAGCAATACATAGAAATAATTAGAAGCTAGTGTTTATTTTTGAACAATTATGGAAGTGCATCGTAACAAGTTTATTACTACCATCCGTTACAGAATTTGAAATAATCTCAGAAAACAGGCACCGTTTTAAGGATGTATTTTTTGAGAAACTTAATTATTTTCTGGCATGGGTGATGTTTCACGATGTTCTTTAGACGAAGATGGGCGCGGAGACGGCTCTTTTAAATTTATATATTATAAAACTAAGTAAAATCCTTATTGAGTACTTAAATAATTACGAACGAAGGCAGAATGCTTTTCGCGCGTTTTTTTGATAAAAAACGCGCGAAAAGCATTCTGCCGTTTGTAATCAAACGTTTTTTTTTTGACTCGCGCCTCTTTTACTTTATCATACAGCCTGTTACTTGTTCATACAATGTTCGTGATTGATTTCTTTGGTGATTGGAACTTTTACTAACAATATCCACATTCCAAATTCAAATCACTTTTAGTCCCTAGGGATTAAAGCGATATTTTAGTCCCTGTTTACGAAGAATCTCTCTGTCTCTCTGTCTGTCTGTCTCTGTCTGTCTGTCTCTGTCTGTCTCTCTGTCTCTTTTTGAATAGATGTGATAAAACAAATTCGATCGTAAAGCACTCTCTAATGCTTCGCATTATGAGTCGTGCAATACTATAATGAAGGGTACAAGTGACTCTCGGCTTCGTTAAGTGTCTTTTTACACCCGTGTGTTCTATTTTAACACAAGAATTTGTAAAAATTAAAAACCCGACCGCGATTTGCACTGAAAAGGCTGAAACAAGACAAACCAATCAAATTGTTCCTAATTTTGAAGTATTTGTATGCCACTTACTGTGACATAACTGCAGGACACAGTGATACCTACTTTATAATGTAGAAAAATGTTGTAAAACACCTTATGACCTGTATCCTAATTAGGATGCCGGTCATAAGGTGTTGGTGTGTTGGTGTATTATGATAATTTGAATGATTTTGAAGGATATTTCTAATGCATTGCTTTTTTATATGTTCGGAAAAAAAAATCTGCTCAACAGCGTAAATAACGCAGTGAATATTGTTTAACTGTCAAAATGAAGGCCATGTGTGCACAAATAAACATATCGATTTACTTCACAAGGTTGAATGTGTAAATTGAAAATGATCCTAGTAAGTATTTTTTAAGATCTCAAGCATCGTCAAAAAACGTAAATAGACGTACCTACTATTTACCTACATTTTAGGCAAGTTTTTGACATAATGGTCGCTGAGATTACAAATTGATTTTGAACGTTTTTATATACTGGAATTGGCATGTATTTGCAATCAGATTGGTTTCAACCAACTGTTTAAGTTTCAGTTTACTGGAAACTGTTGTCTAATGTGGTAAAGTAATTATGAAGTTATGTAGGTAAACACTGAAACTTACGAAGTATAAATTCAGAGGCGTTGAACTTAGACTTTCCTGTTTTGTGTTTCTTGACTTTGACAGGGACCCAGGCAGAGACGCCTTGCCGCGCGATGCGCTGTGGGTTAGCGGTCAAGTAGCGCCGCCGCGCGATGCTGTGAGGGGTAGCGGCCCACATTTTTTTCTCATATCCCGTTCTTCTGGCATTTATCATTTCTTGGTTACGCTCATCTAAAATTCTTCTAGCGTTTTGCACTTCTAAATCATTTTGTGTTTGTCTATCATTCTGCATTGTTACATTTACCATTCTTCTGCCATCTTGTTGTATATTTTTGTTTTGCGTTAAACTGTCAATTTTGTTTTGTAACTCATTTTTGCTTAAACGGTCATTTTTCAGAATTCTGTTTATTCTTTTTCTTCCGTCTTCCTTCATGATTCCATCAGTTAAACTGGCACTATGGACTCTTCTGATATATGGCATTTCTAATTCTTTGCTGTCATTTATACTTTTTTTTCGGTCATTAAGCATGCTGTCATGTTGTCCAGTCAGGATTCTTCTGTCATTTTGCAAAGTTCTGTCAATGGTAATTCTTCTGTCACTTTGCAAAGTTCTGTCTATGGGAGTTCTTCTGTCATTTTGCAATGTTCTGTCAATGGGAATTCTTCTGTCATTTTTCATGTTACCGTCAATCTGCAAACTTCTGTCATTTTCTATTAGTTTGCCAGTTGGAATTCTTTTGTCGTTTTGCAATATTCTGTCGTTAAATATTATTTTGTCACTTTGCATGTTTCCGTCAATCTGCAGTCTTCTGTCATTTTGTATAGATTTTCCAGTTGGAATTCTTTTGCCATCTTGCAATATTCTATCATTGGAAATTCTTCTGTTATTTTGTATTTTTTCCTCAAGCTGTATTACTCTGTCATTTTGTATTATTTTGCCAGTTGGAATTCTTCCGTCATTTTGCAAAGTTCTGTCAATAGGAAATCTTCTGTAATTTTCATTTCCCGGTTTCCATTTTCCGGTTTTTGCATCGGCGAAGTCTATACGCAATATAAATGTAACTGTAAACAAATAATTATTATTTAACTGCGGTTATTTTGTTTCGGAGACAGACAACGGAACTCTTTAATAAATGCCAGCAAATCAACCGCGATTGTTGCTATAGCATAATATGCATTGTTTACGCAATCATACAACATAACATCACGCCTGTACTCTTTAAAGGAGTAGGCAGATGTGTTCAATAGCTTCCTGTCACTGATATTCACATAGCAAGTAGTGTTATTAAATATGAATTTGTTTGGGGTAGGTAGGTACAACGAAAAAGTGAAAAAAGAAATTTTTACAAAAAAAACAACCGACCAAAATAAAACACTACATACAAAGTGAAAAATAAGTTTAATTTTGAAAGTCGGTGTCAAAAAACGAAAATACAGAACCAACGACACCGATTTCCGAAATTAAAGTTATTTTTCACTTTGTAGTGTTTTTTTTGGAAGCCTCATATATTGACTAAGGTGTAGACCGTGTAGAGTTAGAGGCTTGGCTCTACATGAGATCTGACAACTTTTTGACAGTGCGAGCCATATGGTGGTCTCAATCAATCAATCAATCAACATTTTATAACGTCTCGTCTTGGCAACATTTTACATGAAAATGTTTTTGGTGGGATTACTTTTTAAAAAAATATTCAATTTACAGCTTTAACTTAAATTCGTTACTATTTTATTATAATTACTAGCTTCTGTCTGAAACTTCGTGCGCGTGAAACTTGCTCCCCCGACCCCTCTGCGTTTCGACGTATTGCCTAAGTACAGAAGACGCCAGCACATCAAGCTACCCGAAACTGTCAATTTTGTTTAGTTGATAATCTATTAAAGAAATTTGACAGATTGTAGTAGCTTGATGTGCTGGCGCTGTACCTGCGCTATTACTTCGTTTTCGGTTAGCGTTCTTTGTAACTTTTTTGCTTTTGCTCGACTCCTTAGGGCCCTAGCGTGATGATAAGTGTCCTAGTAGTATAGTTATTAGCCTTCTTTAAGAATTGGACTATGAAATGCAAAAAGAACTTTTCAAATCCGAGCGGTACTTCCAGAGATTAGCGAGTTCAAACAAACAAACTCCTTAAGAGCGTTACTCCAGAGCGGCGCGCCTCGTGTTTAGGTAAATTTACTCACACAGCTATACAGTTAAACGCACACACAGCCGTCTGTGTTGGAGCGCGTATCATACACCGCTTAGAATCATCTTGATACTTAGCCAGTTTTTAGTTAGTAGGGAATGTTTTCGTTTTCCGTAAGCGGGGATTCAGTTTTTTGTTTATTGTAATAAATGAGCAATTAAATTATTATTAGTTAGGTTAAAGTAAATAAAAACAATTTCGTGTAAAATAAAATCTTAATATTTGTTGTCTCTAAGTTTCATGGACCTAGCTTTTCGGGGATCAACAATTTCGGGTAACAGGCATTTATTGTAAAAGCTGACTAGCCGATGTTCCATATTTTCGCTCCAAAATTTATCGTCCCTGATTATGTTTTCAGTCTTCAATTTAAAATCTTTGCCTGTCCACACAGCAAACAGACAGTAATTTCTGTTAGTTATATGCAGCTGCCCCTGTATCTGATAAAACCAGTCATGGCGTCGATTCACAGATCCATCTATTTTCCAGAATTTAATTTTTTTTTGGCTAATAGCAAAATCTGCCTCTAATCCAAATGCCGAACTAGGACATTTAATTTCGGTGATGCCATCATCGTCGATTAGTCCATCCGGCGAAGCACCTGTAATCATAATAATTTGAAACTCAATACTCTAATTACTTCTTTTTAATAGAATTTAAGAATATAAAAATAAATTGTTTGTTAGAAAAATCTAAACTTGTACCTGCAACTGTTCTATGGCCACTTTTTCGTTTACTTTCCCATGTTGAATACTAGGGATATGGTCCAAGGAATATGAGTAAAGAAATTGTTTAACCAAAGGGGCTGGGCTAATAGTCGATCGCCGTTTGCACACTTTACAGAATGAAGAGGCTGTCAATAAACAACGTCGTAGCTCTAGCCAAAGTGCACTCTCTGTCTGAAGTACAGTATCCCTTTCAACTTCTTGTCTACTATTTACCTATAACATAAAATTTGGAAATATATTTTTAAGTCTAATATTATCAGAAACAATGTACAACATGTATCTGAACTTATGAAAGTATACTGTAAATACGCACTTGTTCTTGAAGGTTCTTGTTTTATTTGTCCTAAAATATGTTTATAAAGACCAAGTCATTCTTACAAGATTCCCTGCGTCAGGATCTTGAATTGAAGCCGTTTCTAATACCTGCAAGTTTTCCTGAATTTCCAGTGTTTTATCACTGTCTTTTTCATTTTCTTGAGTCTGAAAATAATATGTAGAGTATAATATAGTGACACAAACCGTATGCACCATGACAGGCGATCGATTGTCGGCTTAAGATAGCACATAACTAACAATGTTTTTTTTGTGCTAAAATATGTATACAAATGACCAAGTAATTCTTACAAGATTCCCTGCGTCAGGATCTTGAATTGGAGCCGTTTCTAATGCCTGCAAGTTTTCCAGAATTTCCAGTGTTTTTTCACTGTCTTTTTCATTTTCTTGATTCTGAAAATAATATGTAGGGTATAATATTATAGTGACACAAAAAGTAAGCACCATGACAGGCGATCGATTGTCGGCTTGAGATAAATAAATAATGAAGAAAGGTCTTATTTAGTTTTGGTTTAACAACTGCTCAATCAAAACCAAGGAAACACGTGTCTGCCGCAGCTAGTAAAATATAAAGTAAAAAAATAAAACTTACAACAGCATTTTTATTTAAATCCTGGTTTTGAAGTATTTGAACTTCTCTTTTCTGCCTATAACAACGAATTGGATATTAACTTTATCTTATTACTACTGTTTCATAAAAATATCCAAACAAAAAGTAATAAAAAAAAAATTACTTCAAAAAGTAGTAAGTATATTGTTTCTTATTACACCTAATAAAAATATATTTTTTATAAGTAGAGAACCTCGGTAACATACCTTTTAGCTTCATTAGCCTTGGCCAAATTTTCGTTTTTTTTTTGTTCCCATATAGCGCCTTTTGTTAGCCATATCTGAAAAAAAAGTAAAATGAAAACATACATAAAGAAGTCTAATTTAATCTTTCTTAAGTTAATAGAACACCATTACATTAAAATATGTACTCACCAAAGTTTTGTAATATAATAAAAATATATTATAATAAAACGTATCAACATGTCCTAGTCGCGCTAAAAACTCGCGAAAGTACGATAATATTTTACGCGACTCGCGGCTACGGGAGCGACACACGTCCTACCTCTGAAAGGCCTCGGCCGGCACTGAGCGCTGGCGTGATTCCGCGCCGATTATATAGCTGCACTAAATAATTCATAGTAAAATAAAAAAATAAGTTATTAAAAAAATATTTGTACCATGTTTTAGAACGTAAATGTCTTCGTTTACTAGGCCTAAAATAACATATAAATATTTCAGATTTCATCCTAAACTAACGCGTTTAAAATATCGAAAAGTGGCTAAAATTGACACTTTTGAATATACTTTTCTTGAATGAAAACTTACAGTAATAGTTTTTTTTTTTCAGGCATGCATTAATAAATGCTATTATTATTTATAAAGCAACGTTGTTATAAGTTTGTCGTATATGGTTTTACTAATACCTTGCATTTGCGTAGACCGTCGATCGCTAGTTTAAAAAAAGGCTTGCATAAAAACTGTTCTAATGAGAAAACTGTACGAATAAATGAAAATGTTTTTCAGCCATGCACTAGATTATGAAATTACCATTAATATGACGTCAATATCTTATCTATAAATTAAACAGATTATGGTTTTATTGTCCGTCGGAAATCATCAATTTTGACTCCAGCGTGGCTCTAACGGATCAACCCTCTTAACTTTATAATCAAAGTCAAAATATTTTATTTCACATAAACCTACATGGGCACTTATGAAATGTCAGAAGCTAGGTGCACGGTTCCAATTGGTCGTTTCCTATGGAGAAGAGCCGGCAAGAAACTCCACGGTTACTCTTTTTTTATTATTTGTTGTATAGATGTGATTTGTTATAATATTCACATAAAAGTAGTGGTACCTAATTACCAACCTACACGAGTTTGTGTGGGAGTACCACACCTAAAAATGTATATAAATAGGTACTTACTAATATTTTACTTACCCATTAATAAAGATAATGTAGTATATTTTTTTATTTTCTGGCGCCCTTGCATATTTCTAAAGTCTAATCTACCCATATATGCTATTTCACAAAGTTTAGAATGCTATAAAAAATTTATTGCCACATTTCCAATAACCACTTACCTACTGATTTAATTAAGATAATAAACTATGTTACCTATTTCAATCTGGTACTACTAAATGCGTTTGAAGAGGAAACGTGGTACAATATTTACTTTAGAGAAAAAATATACAAAAAAAAAGAAACAACCGACTTCCAAATAACAACCAGACACTACAAAGTGAAAAATAACTTTAAATTCGGAAGACGATTTCGTTGAGTTCGCATTTTCGTTGTTTGCCATCGACTTCCGAATAAGTACTTTTATTTTTCACTTTTAAGATGTACTTATCTACTCTACCCCACACAAATTAGTATAGCACTACTTGCTATGTAAACTTGGATTTTTATTTTACTGTGTTTAGTTTAGTTTGTGATCTAAGTTTACGAGTCGCAATAAATACTTTTTCTTTCTTTTTCTTTCTAAATATCAGTGACAGGAAGTTATTATAACGTCATCAATATAAAATAAGTGGCAAAAATACGTAATATAGGTACACTATATTGAATCCATGGAGAAAGCTGTTCGGGTTGATGGTCTGTATCTACCACTTCTTTAAATTTGACTACACCTTTCTAATCACGGATATGTTTCTAATACACCATATAGGTATATGCATATTAAGAATAAGAATAATCACACTAATATTATAAAGGCGAAAGTTTGTGAGTGGGTGTGTCTGTGTTTATATGTTTGTTACTTCTTCACGCTCAAACGGCTGGACCAATTTTGATAAAATTTTGTATGGAGCCCAAGTAACATTTAAGCGGAAAAATATTATATTTACCAGCGCATTACCAGCTATAAGCTTAATAAATGATGTACAAGAGTGTAAAAATATGTATAGGACTGTACTTTAGTATAACTGTACAACTGTATACAGTATAGCTGATTAACGGCTGTATAGAGCCAAAATTTTTACCTTTAGCTTTTAAATAGCATTGGAAAATGCTAAAATACAGACCGCGGCGTAAAAAACTGCGTTCAGCAACTTTATAAGACAATAACTGTATACTGCTCTCAAATTATACTTTTATATAACCTACTTCTGCACAAGAGCATTAAATATTGTTATAGCCTGAATATTGGTGTAAAATTACTCTATTGTTCAGCCTTCAAGTTAAGCTTGATAATAGCTGTACAACGGAAATCTAGGATACTCTTAGCAAGCAGTTCCCTTTATAATAGTTTAATTCAATTCTGTCTCATGTAGAAGAGTTTAGATTTACTCCTTTTTAAAGCCTTATGCGATTGGCGTACATTTTTCCCTTTTTACAGTTTTTCGTGTTTTAGAAGATTAAAGTTATTATTATAGTGTTGGCATACACAATTATCCAGCTTATCGATTATTTTGAAACTAATATAACCTAAAATCAGTCTATTTATTGGATACAACTAATAACAACACGGAGTCATAATTTTGATCAGTTGCCAATTTGTTAAGTGAACAAGAGTTAAGATACAAATATATATAAAATAAAAATACATTAAACTGTTGCACTCTGTAGTGTTTGCTTCAGTATTTAAATTAGATACAATACATCTCTATAAATAAAAACAATACATTGTTTCTTTTCGCTATCAGTAACTACTATTTGGTAAATTATTATCCGATTCCTTGCTCACCGCCTTACGGGCCTTGGATCATAATGAGGTTTTCTATATTTTCAACTGAACCCTAATTAACTGTATTAATGAATATGAATAAGAATTTAAGGCAGCTTCTACAGTACTTAAATACTAATGTACAGACAATGTTACTCTTTAGGCTGAGATACGTTCTTAAATAACGACTCTGTTATGCAAAAAGCTGTATTAAGGGGTACTAGAAGAGCAAGAGCTGTATAAACTAAGAACGCCATTTTATAATAATTTATAAATTGCATTGCAATTTTACGAGATATTTTTTTGTTTGTTTTTGAAATTTCAGTACAAAATTACAAAAGATTTTAACTGTATAGTACACACAATTACGTTTACTATCAATAGAACAGTCCGGGTTACTCTCAAAACTGTTTTCAGATTTGATCACATATTTGTTGTTACAGAAAAAATGTATGTATATTCCTTATTTCGAAGGGGCGTGAGTTTTGAGCTTAAAACTAGTATACATACTCACATAAAAATATCAGTCGCAAGCATAACAACAACGATAAACAGGAAAGAGTACCTACTTACCACTTGGTTATTAAATATTTTTTCACTTATCTTCAGATATGGCACATTAGTAAATAAAATGGAGAATGAATTCAACCACGAACACAATTATAATATATTTATTCTTTTATTAAGATTTTCACAAGCCTGAGTCTGTATAAAAGAATAAAAAAGAAAATTAGAGAATGGAAGCTGTATAAAAGTATCTAAATAGTATCTTAGCCAGCCAAATAGTACAGCTATTATGCAGCTGTTATACAGCTAAATCTACACTTAAAGCTGTATAATTTTGGGGCCCATTTCAGAGTTACAAGGGCTGTATAGCTTGCTATACAGTCTTTATACAGCACGTTTAACAGCCTGCAGTAAACAAATAGTCCATAATACAGCTTTTATACAGTTTAAAATGTTACTTGGGAGGTAGCTGACACCCTGGATTAACATATAGGCTACTTTTTATCCCGATATTCATTTACGTGGGTGAAACCGCGGGACGCAGCTAGTTTATTTAATAAAAACGTTTACAAAATGTACACCACATTTAGCCAACAGTAGACCCATAAAATTATAGAGCCTAAAAATAAACTAAAGCTAATGTACACACCGGGACTTACAGCACTACTACTTACTAGCACCCTAGTTATCCTAGCCCTATAGTAATTACCTACCTAGCACCCTAGTTATCCTAGCCCTATAGTAATTACCTACCTAGCACCCTAGTAAAAGTTACCCTACCGCCCTAGCCTACCATACAAACCACACCAAACGTAGGTTACGTTGGTTATGTGAGAGGGAAGTCTGTCACAAGGAGACCTACGGTAACAGACGGAATTTGGGTAGGAAGAGGGTTTTGTGTACGTCGTGCAATGTACACAGGAAATGGTTTTCTTACTGCCGATCCCACAGACTCATAGGACCGATGATGGCTAAAGGTGTCTTGGCCACAGTAAGAGGAGGTATAGGAGATAAATCACACTCGACTCCAGCTTGATGACTAGTTTAATTACAATACTAAACTTAATTATATACAATTTTTGTGGTCAATACACATTGATACCTATTTACATGTGTGTCGTGTGTGTATCGAGCCGATGAAGCGAAGATCTCAGTAGGCCACCTCTTAGTGCTGACGGTGTGCTGGTGTTGCCGGCGCGTAGAGCGCGTGTAATAGTGGTAATATGTTCATGGTTGAACAGCTAAAATATTTTTTATTACAGGTGCAAGTTGTAATGATGGTTAAGAATTAGTGTTAGGATTGCAACTAACATGTCTATTTTACTTACACATTACAGATCATGTTTTGAAACCCTGAATTAAAAGTACCTACGTTAATTACTGTAGAACTCCAGTATTTAATCGCCGAAATAATTCCCATAATCTAAGAGCTGACTTTTTAATCATCTGATAACTTTATTCGAGGAATAATTTTAAAATGTTGACAGTTATTTTCGTACAAAAACTGTCAAACGTCAATTTTATTCCTCGAATAAAAGTTATCTGGCGATGGGAAAATCAGCCGTTAATCCAATACTTTATACCGCATGCAATGAACACGAAAATAGCCAATGCCAAAGAACGATATTTTTATCGATATATAATGGCAACGGAAATACAAACAGCCTGTCGATTCTATAAAATCTCACCGTGAAAAACTAGGTGAAGTGAGTTTGTTTTTGATAGGAATTGACACTATTGACAGCTCACTCCACGCTCACTTCACCTTAATTTTCACGGTGAGATGGTTACAGAATCGCACTGCAGTATTTTGAATATATTAGCTGGTCATCCAAGCGACGTGCCACTCGATCAGTAACAAATTCGGTTAATGCTCTCCAGTCATTTATTTATCTACTAGCAGCTGCCCGCGGTTTCACACACATAAGTGTCGATCCGTGGGAATATCGGAATAAAGAGTATCCTATGTGTTAATCCTGGTTATAAACTATATGTGTGCCAAATTTGATCCAAATCCGTTCAGCCGTTTGTGCGTGAAGAAGTAACAAACATACAAACACGCAGCACACTTACAAACTTTTGCCTTTATAACATTAGTGTGATTGGTATGGCGCTTCAACAACTTAAAGTTGAATTGGTTACAAGTTACAAAATAAAGCGTAAATGAGCTATGTTCACAAACACCATACGATGGAAAGTACAGACGCCAGCACATCAAGCTACTACAATCTGTCAAATTTCTTTAATAGATTTTCAACTTTATCGCTAAAGCGTTAGGTTCAAAGTTGATTGGGATAAACTGACAGTTTCGGGTAGCTTGATAAAACAAAAAAGGGTAACAAAAAAGGCTGAAAAAGGTTATGGAAGTGGATACAATTATTAATAGAGGGCTTGTGTCGCACAGAGGTCTTGAGACTCCGAGCTGGTTAAAAGTCTCGTACGGAGTTGACGGAAAGGGTTGGATTGGAGTAGATTTCGATGCTATTGGTTTGTGTAGCAATTTTATTATAAACTCCCATTAAGGGGCTTATATGACCTTAAGCGCGGTCACTGTCGGACTGCATAGAAAAGAAAGAGAAGCGCGATGACACAACGCTGGTAATTTATTGCAAAATATGAAGCAATTATAATTTAATTACAAAAATCTATTGTTTGGACTAAAAAATTAAAACGCTAGTGTTTTAGTATGATGCTTGTAGAATAATCTGACAAAAAATCAGAATTATTGTATTTATAGGTATCTTCATGATTTTTTTCTAGCGTATCAAATTAGTTGTATTATGTTTTCAACACACTATATACCTACCATATATCCTGAAGAATATAATATGTTTTTCAGATTTTATTTACTGTAGTCGATCATATACTTTTATTGTTTCTAAAACTTGCGTTTTAATGTGTTTAGGTCTTGTAAGCCCCTTAAACGGTTCATGGGTGCGTTGCTACCAAGGTTAGAACGAATTGATTTGTGGCAAAGGTAACGGTTTCGCTACAGACATGCTAATGAAAACTCTTAGGTTCAGATATTTCACTCAATAAATGAATATTTCACAAGGTGTTCGGCTATAGCCTGACAAAGAAAGGCACACTAACAATTTATGGCAAAAAAATGAACACACACAATGTAAAATAAACTTTCCGAGGCATAGCCAAAAACTTATATAAATCATTTTCTTTCTTTTTTTCAGAACTTTGATCCCGTTGCTACTGTGCGCAAGCACGGTATCGCCAGCACCTCAGCAGAACAGTAACATCACGTATGTCAAGCAACTCGACCTGGAATACTCACAACCTGAACTGAAGACCGTAGAGAGGGAATCTAGAATAGAAAATGTACCGCTCATTATACCCGGCAATCTCGATAAGGAACCTGCTGCAGACACTAGCAAAAACCAAGAAACTACGAAGACTGCGCAGGCCAATAACAACCTACCTACATACAACTACTCAGACAGAATATATTCTATCAAGACCAAACCTAAAACTAATACCAGCACAGAAAAGAACAACCAAACAGAAGAAGTTAAAGAAACTGAAAGCAATAAATTCGACGATATTCTCCCTGAACCTAATAATTCTGAAATTGTGCCCGCAGAAAGCGTACTCAATGATAGAGTCGCAACAAATGATAATACAGGACTTAATTCTGAAGCAGACGCCCCACAGAGCGACGAGGTTGTGAGTGTTGTGACAGAGAAATACGAGGAAGACACGACAGTGACTACCGTAGTTGATGAGGAAACCACGAAAGCACCGACCCCAAGGCAATTGGCGAAACTAAGTCACTTTGGAAAGTCTAACATCGGATCATTTTCGCAAAATCTAATCGCACATCCGGGAAAAAGGCGGTTTCGGTCTAAGTGTCGGTGTGCAAAGATACAAAACTGTGCGAAACTACAAATAAGTGTACCAAGATGTCCATCGGAGATGTTCATGTGTTGTTTATAGACAAATGAGTGCACAATGAGTGTCCATAATTTTGAACTGATTTAGTGATAAACCCACCGAACTTTTTAGCAATATTTGCTAATGAAATAAAATCAGCATCGTCTAAAGAGGAAAAAAGAATAACGCACGCAGTGTATTAGGCCGCGTTCTATTCAAAAACAATCGTCGAGCGAATATGCGATCGCCGCGTTCATATGTCACTTTCTTTGATGAATCTGAAACCGTGATCGCGTCAACAGAGGGCGCCTTCCGGTTTTCCAAACAAAAGTGACATAAATGAACGCGACGATGGCTTTTGAATAATCAGTGTAAATCAACGCACATCACTTTGTAACTTATTATTATAAGGAAACTTGTAATTAGTTTTTTGAAGTGAAAAGTTCTTTAGGCGCGTTGAGCATTTTTTGAGATGGGGAAAAAACCATTGAACTGCGCCACTGTTACCGTAAGCGACACCGGGCAGGTTTTGTTTATAAGACGATTAAAAAAATACCCGTTTCGGATGTGTTCAGCTGTCCTCGGGATGCACTCGGTTTTAACGTATATCCGACTTATGTCAGTGAGTCATGGCAAAGTATTCTGTTTGTGTTTTGTTTTCACTTCTGTCAGCACTCCTGGAGTGCCACTGTTTTTTTTTTTTTACATAAGCATGCTAACTGGAAAGAGCAGTGGTGGCCCAGTGGTAACAACCGGCCGGCCGCGACTTAGGTAAGTGTTGTAGGTCGTAGGTTCGAACCTAAGCAGACACTTTATGTAAATTAATTGATCACCACTGCTCTCAAAACGGTGAAGGAAAACATCGTGAGGAAACCGGCATGTCCTATAAGCAAAAATTCGAAAGTCGTGTCCGTTACCACTGGGCCACCACTGCATTAAGTAGGCACCTACTTAAGTAAAAACCAAATCTTTACCCCCGCGTCCTAACCAAAAAACTTTGTTCGGAAAACCGGAAAGCTGGCGCGACCACGCGTTTCGGTTCACTGAACAAAAAGTGACATGAACGCGACGATCGCGTATTCTCACGACATTCGTTTTTGGTTAGGACGCGGCCTATAGAATACATTCTCAAATACGGTGAAAAACGCATCAAAATCCATTTCGACTTTGTTTTATACCTACTATTAATAAATTATCAATTATTATAATCAAACTAGCTGCGCCCCGCGGTTTTACCCTCGTAAATGTCGATCCCGTGGGAATATCGGGATAAAAAGTAGCCTATAGGTATGTTAATCCAGGGTGCTAGCTACCTCCATACAAAATTTTATCAAAATAGGTCTAACCGTTTGAGCGTGAAGAAGTAACAAACATATAAACACGCATACACACACACACACACACACACACACACACACACACACACACACTCACACTCACAAACTTTCGCCTTTACCTATATTATTAGAATGATTCGATTTGATTGATGATAATTGAGATGTCGAGAAATATCTACGTATGCATTAGATACACTAAATGCATGAGTCACCTCGTTAGAATAATAAATTAATCTAGGTACACGTTACGTGTGTCGAACGAGCTATTTGGTATACAGCGGTGTTATTCTGTAAAAATCTCACCGTGAAAACTTCGGTGAAGTGAGCTGTCAATAGTGTCAATTCCTAGCAAAAACAAACTCAATTCACCTAAGTTTTCACGGTGAGATTTTTACAATATCGACCGGAAGGAATTATATAAAAAGATGTTTTGAGTGTGCTGAATAGTCAATTTTTTTCATCACTTACGTGACCGGCATTTCCTAGAACCAAAAATTAGAAGACATAATGACATCTACCAATCCGCGCTGGGCCCGCGTGGTGAACTCACTCCCTCTTGAAGAGAGGAGGCCTGTGTCCCAGCAGTGGGAATATTATAGGCTGGTTATTCCTATGTGCGCCATAAGCTTAAAAAATAAAACAAATATTAATATTTATTAGGTACGCATGCAATAAATATGAACATTTGTAGTACCTACCTATAGTGAAAAGATGAATACTTTTGCCTGTATACCAAATAGTTCCTACAACTTAGTTTTTATTTTTTATAAGTAAGAGTTTCATTGAAAAGTTAATGTTTGCTCTGTTTTGCGAGTGAAATAAATACGTTCATATTTATGTGTTGTTTGATTAATTCTGTAGCGGCATCTATAACGCCACATGTGAACTACGCATTCACTGACGTCACGCACAAATCCTGCATCGCGCAAGCGAATTTTGACGCATCCCGGTATCAATCGTCGGGCAGTAGCCCACCAGACACAACACCCGTCTGGTCGGAGGATCCTCCCTTTTCTATGGGGAATGAGGAACTTTACACCCTGTTGCTCTTACCTCTATAATCCGCTAATTATCAAGACCGCGGTCGAGAGACGTCGACCGATGAGGACAATTCAAAATGAACGTAAATTATGTAGGTACAGACGCCAGCACATCAAGCTACCCGAAACTGTAAAATTTTCCCAATCAACTTTGAACCCTATGCTTTAGCAATAAAGTTGAAAATCTGGCAGATTGTAGTAGCTTGATGTGCTGGCGTCTGTACATGATTAACTTTTTGAAAATTACCGTTGAAATTACGCTCATTTAGACTAGGTTTGGATTTGTTTTAAAAGATTTTGTATTCTGCGGAAACCTACCGCAGTCGCGCATCCTGCAATATTTTTTTCTTTGACCCCAAATGTCAAAACTTCAAAAGTCAGTACAATCCGTGGTACCTCAGGCAACGTCACAGTTAAGCGGTCGGTCTATAAACTACAAATTATTAAAATAATAAAAATATAAAATCCTAATCTATCTAAAACTATATTTTTTTTTTGTTTGTATTTTTATACGTCATGTTTGCCGGAAATAAACGTATTTTCTTTCTTTCTTTTTCTTTCAAAAAACTAATATATTGTGCGTCGAAATATTCCTTTTTCGGCGTCTTTGCCTTGTGGTACGGAACCCTTCGTGTCCGACACGCACTGGGCCAGTTTTTTCAAAGGAATTTACTTTAAAACAGATAATTAACATATCAAAGTTTACTCAAAGTAGTTTTGAATTTAATTCATTTATTTTGTTAAAAAAGGAGTCAATACGTTTTGGCACATACGTCGTTTTATTCCGAGCGCACACACATTATAGCCACCTCTCTTCTTTTGCGTTTCAAAAGTAATTGCATCACTTTCGCTCGCTTATTAGATCAGTCGCTAAGATTTATTTTCGAGGTAGCGTCTTAAGTGGAAGCCGAGACCCCAAGATAATTAGGAAAAGGTTAGACAGGTCGATTGTTAAATAAGGCCAAAATTCAGAATTTAAACAATTTAATTCGTCATAGTAGTAGTTATATAGAATTACAAGTTATCACAAAAATATACAACGTTACATAAACAGTCATTGTCCTACAAGAATATAAACATCCACTATCAACTAAACATTTATTATACTCCGTTCATTTTAAGGTGACACATCTTTTAAGGAATCTATAATCGGGGAGGTAACCCACACAATGTAAGTAGGTATAATAAAAGGCTCAATACAGGATCAATTTAAAATAGCTAGCGAAATAAGAAAATAATTTGATGATTTTTTTGTGGGGTCATCGACCGCAATTGATGTAAATCTCTTGAAATATAATTTAAAACATGTTTTGTGTAAACATCAAAACTTTTCTATTTTTAATTTATTGTGTCGAGATGTAGATACCCATCACGCTAA
Source organism: Luperina nickerlii (assembly GCA_963855955.1). Classification (NCBI taxonomy): domain Eukaryota; kingdom Metazoa; phylum Arthropoda; class Insecta; order Lepidoptera; family Noctuidae; genus Luperina; species Luperina nickerlii. The sequence goes on from OY979682.1 coordinate 11,131,152, forward strand.
CTAATATAATTTGACCTTGTCTAATAATAATATAATTAATCATTATTCAAAGAAAATATGGATAGATTGTGTGAGGAATGTTATGAAAGAAAAGGGAGTGATTGATAGCGTGACGGTTGACATGGGAGAATGGAAGAAGAAAAAGTGTTGCGCCGACGCCGACCCCAAATAACATGGCACAAGGCAGAAAAATGATGATTCTTTTGCCCTTAAATATCCCGATTGAATAATAGCTATGATCTAAAAAAGTATTTTAACATTTCATGTAGCATTATCACCATCGTAAAATTAACAGAGTAAATTATCTTATTTCTATATATTTTTGTTTAAATTAATAATACACACTGAAATTTTACTGATCTATTTTATTTTATCGATGTCATGTACCGAATTAGCCACAGCGCGAAATAGGACGACCGACCACAATTCGAAATATAAATTTAATTTAAAAAATACAGCTAACAATATGTTAGTACAAGTAGGGTAAAGCGAGTCTTGCTTCGTAAGGCGTGGTACACACTTGTTCAGGTTGCCATTAGCCCAGGTTCGCACGGTGGGTAATTTTATCGCAACGATTTTTTCGCGCACTAGATTTTCGCTCTTGCCGTTCTGCAGTATGCACACTACTGCCGAATCAAATGTGCACCCGAACAAGTTTGTGGCCTAATACAAGATTAGATATGGAGTTCTGAACATCACTTGTTGCCTTATGAAGTTATGATAGCAGCTTCTAAGTTACATTAGGATAGATTGACTTTTTGGCAGAGGTTGTCAATTTAATCGGCGCTTTGGCTGAATTTGGCACACGGTGGCAAATTATCTAAGGCCGACGCCACACAGGGAGAGGCTTCGCTAGCAGCTTAAAGCAACGCTACGTGCTAGGCGACCATGCTCTAGCGCACCAACGATAGATGGAAAATACTGTACAACAAAGTTATGCATACCATGCCACTGTGTGTTGCATGTGGCATCGGCCTTAAATATATTTATAGCTATGAGTAATGGAAAATGCTTTAACGTTCGGTACGCTTAATTTGTAGGCTAACACATGAGGATACAAAAATACAGCACGACTTATGCTTTATGGCGGCTCTGAAGTGCGGTACTCAGCGACTCGCCGCATGTTCCGAGCCGCCATAAAGTTTCAATCGGACTGTACTAGGTCTATTTTATTTTATTGGTATTTTAATTATTTTCACATCGCATTCACATTGATATTTCTATTAACATTGAGAATTAAAACATCTATTTACTTCGTAGATATGACAAGTATAGATAGTGCCATCCACGAAGACGGGGTGCGTCTTCGTGGACTCTTCTTACTAATCGCTAGTGGTTATCGCTAGATAATTCCGCTAGTGTTTTAGTTTTTGATACACACTCATTACCCACTAATAAGTAGGTAATTACTGTGTATCGACAAAACTAAAACACTAGCGGAATGTTGCACACTTGTACCGTAAGCGATTAGGAAGAAGAGGGGCGAGTCTTTGTGGATGGCGATTAGGAAGAAGAGGGGCGAGTCTTTGTGGATGGCGCTATCTGTATTAAAATGTTTTAATACTTAAATATATTCAAACTTTATAATTAAAAGTGAAAAAAAATACATAAATGTATGAGATTCGAGCTTGAAAAAATAAAATAATTACAACTCATTTTTTACCTTGGAGGAATTTAACATAAATTTTCAAAAATATTTTTAAATGCTTGAACGCTCATAGCTTTAAAAATTATAATCTTACATCTAACGTTCAGACATTAAAGTTTTACATGTATAAAAGGTATTTATAAAGTTACCTATACATTTAACAAAGAAGGTGCCACTCTAATTGTATCGATAAGCTATGGTTTGCTAGAAGAGCGGTGGCCATTTTAACTTCACAAACGCGATGGGTATCAATATGTAAAGATAGCATAAAGTTTTGTTGTTAGGGCCTTGTGGCTAAATAACAGCCGCACGGTTCGATCGATCGGGTTAAGCTACGCTTACCATGGTTGGTCCGTGGATGGGTGACCATCTTTACATACCGTAGGCGCGGGCCTGCGGACAAAGAGTAATGGGTAGCTCACTATCCGATCGGGACCAGGCCCGTACCGGATGGCGCGTACGTGTTCCACGCGCGCCTCAAAGAGATGTCAGCATCATATGAAGGGGCCCGTCAGGGCCAAAGCCTGCCGGGTCAGCGGGATTGTCCGAAAGGGTTACCGCTGGCCCGGAACATAAAGGGCTAAGGAAGGAACACGGGTGGGTTTTTTAGTCAGTAAGAGTCTGACACTTCCTTCCGCTCCACCCAGAGCGGGAGGGGTCATTTGATGATTCTCCATCCCGAAAAAAAAATGACCCCTCCGTACCTCGAAAAGCACGTTAAGCCGTTGGTCCCGGTTGTCATTCGTGGATCTCTGACAGTCTTTACGGGTCGTCAGAAGCCCGAAAATCTGACAACCAGTCTTACCCAGTCCCTGGGTTGTGGAGGTCAGACAGGCAGTCGCTCCTTGTAAAATACTGGTATTCAGCAGTATCCGGTTAGACTGGAAGCCGACCCCAACATAGTCCAGAAAAGGTTAAGCAGATAATGATAGAGTATTGTTAATTTTGCATAAACGGTTTTAATAAAATACAAGCTTAGCGCAAATCTCGTGAAAGCTCCTAGATATTTCGAACAGGCAAAATGTCCTCATGGCCAAAAGGCAGATTATTGGCATTATGACTTTATTTCTTCTTGGTTCTTCTCAAGAGTGGCACCTTCAGCGCCTGCGCAAACGATCAATTAAACTGCTTTACATATGTGACGCCAGTTGGCAACAGTTTATTTTAGATTTCGATCTTTTGCGCAGGCGCATTAATAATATCTACATACAGTCACAGGCATATTACTATGGACAGCTCAGCAAAAATATTTTATCGTCGCTTATCTCGTCAGACAGTTTTGTCGCCCTTCGATGTCACATATTCGTGCTGACACTGTAAGTTTTATTACATTTGCCGTCATCTTGACGACATAAAGCTGTTAAGGTGTTATTTACGTAATTTTAAATAAATAAATAAATAAATAAAATAAAATAAATAAATATTAATGGATTCGAATCATGAAATCTCAGAGCAGTGGTGGCCCAGTGGTAACGGCCGCGACTTACCGAGTTGTAGGTCGTAGGTTCGAATCCGGACAGCCGCTTTACTTTGAGTAAAATATTTCATCACTACTGCTCTTAAAACGATGAAGAAAAACATCGTGAGGAAACCGGCATGTCCTAGAACCAAATATTCGAAGACATGTGACATATACCAACCCGCACTGGGCCCGCGTGGTGGATTACGGCCCACTCCCTCTCACCGAGAGGAGGCCTGGTGTCCCAGCAGTGGGAATATGATGGGCTGATAATGCATGAAATCTGATATTATCGCCGTGCTGTTCATAGCAATATACAGTACCCGGCGATAAATATTGCACATCGACCTTTGGAAAGAGACAATCGGCTAATTTCGACTTCGTAGAGCGTTATCTCTGTCGCACGAAATACAAACAGTCCGGTATCTATTAGGAGCTGTTAAAACAATTATGATTTGCTTCTTTTGATAATTATTTTTATTCTTTGTATAAAATCGATAGGATCGAATAGGTCGATGTGCAATATTTATCGCCGGATACTGTATTTATGCTCCTGTCGGTACCTCTACCTACCTAATTACACTTATATCAAACAGCCTATGGTTCGGCGAAAAATTGAATACGTATCTTATAGTTCATTACACAACAAACATTTTACGAGTGTAGCTCAATGTAACCGTAGAGTCGATTTGATATAGTTTCATATAAATCATAATAAAAAAACAATAGACCTAAAATTGAGCTTTGCTTTATTGTCAAACTTAATAATATTATCAACTCCTAAGGAAAAAAACAAATAAGACTCCTGCGTCTCCCGTAATCAGCATTTTGGCACTAACGTCTTAGCACTTCAACATGTTCCGTCCTTACAAAACAAGATTTTTCTTCAGAACCAGGGTTAAAACATTTTATTTTTTTAATTTTGAACTTTATTCCCACTATGGTAAAGTCTACAAAACTGCTTCGTCCTGTTACGGCATGTTACGACAATATATAAAATTCCGCATCTTCCTGCAGGATCCAACCTCCCGTAGCCAACTTGGAAGAACTCCCTCCGAACCCAAATGGGAAGATTTAACCACAACCTCGCAAAGAAGGAACTACAAAACTGACAGCTTAGACCGATCTAACCCTGCGTTCCGAGTTGGGAAATAATCGATTTGAGCGTGCTTAAACCCGTACCTACCGAATTAGCGTGAGCGCTGTCAAAAATGACAGTGTGTGTGTGTGGATGTGTCAGTGTGTTTTGTTTTAAGTTACATCATATCTGTAAATTAAACTAACGTGGCATTTTCGAAATTGTGCTTCTGGCTGACTGTCGCCATCTAACCAAAGAAGAAGAAATGTGGTGTTTATACAAAGAAATACTGTAATAATATCGTTTTGACATTGAGTAAGCTCTGTGAGCGCGTTCACGAGTGTTCCGAATTGTTGACAGCTCTCAGCTGTCATAATCGTAATATTTAAATCGGAACGCATGTAAGATGATGTGAGTGCCGTGAGCGATTATAGCTAATTCGGAATGCGGCCTAAGTTGTCAGTTTTGTAGTCAGAACAGGGGGGCCTAAAAAGGCCACTTTGGCAGAATAAAAAAGACAAAAGGATAACATTATGAATCATAATATGGCGAAGATAGTCCGTGTTTTTCTTTTTTTAGCTGCACTACGTAAACATAATCAAAGAGATTGGGATTGGATTGATTAGTATTTTAGCACAGACAAAAAAAAAATTACTGAAAAATCCTTCACCAATGGGATTTGATACGATTAACTTAACAGTTAACTGTTCATTATGATTCATAATGTTATCCTTTTATGATTATGTCAAAATGGCATTTTTAGGGCCCCTGTACTACCTACAACACACTTTATTTTCTTATTACAAAAATTGACCTTGTTGGTCTAATGGTCGCAAGAGCTACTGCCGTGCCAAGCATGAGATTCTAGGTTCGATTTCCAGGCCTTGGGGTATTTCCATTAGGAGTTTCTCAGTAGCAGCTCGGGGTGCATGTTAATGGCTAAAGGTTCGCCCCTTTACATGGGACTAAACATAACGGGCGAAATTTGGGTGTACTACAGGTGTACTAAAGATGTAGTACAGTTGTACTACAGGTGTACTAATATAATCTGCATCTTGATCTGATTTAAATTTATATTATAATTTTTAAATATTAATTTTATTAAAAAATAATTTTTTAACAACAATATATAAAATTATAAATTAAGTAAATTTATTCGTGTACAGGTGTACTACAGATGTACTACACCACCAACCATTCGGGGATTACAGGCGTGATGTTATGTATTATCTGTACAAAAACTGAGTACCCAAAAAAACCATGTTATAAGACAAAACTTGTTTTGTAATAAGACCTCGTTTGTTTCTTAGCGTACTAGTAACATATTAAACACACTCTTTTAAAATACCCTTCTTAAATGCGTGATGCGTGAAATGCGAGTACCGATAACAGTTGCCAAACCATCAGTCATCATTCAACAGTTGTCAAATGCACCTGTATGATCCTCGCGAATTTTTTGCTAGGGTTGACGTTATTAACTAAGTTTTTGGCGTTAAGCTCGTAAATTCTACAGAAAAAATTAAATACATCTTTCAGATTTCCTCTTTTTCCTCAGTAATGTTATGCTCTGCATACCTAGTACAAGAAATTCTTTTATAACCACTGGGGTCGTCTTTTATAACCACTGGGGTCGTATAACTAGCCATTGAGGCACGAGCATTTTATAATAAGTCACTTCCTCCAATTCTATCTATTCACTCTTATTATTTGTTCATTCCTTTCTTTCATTTTTTAATCATATCTATAGGACGTCCATTTTTTTAATTCCTATTCTAACTACCTCGATTCCTTTCAAATATTTTATTAGAGATCAAATCGTCTTTGTACAGGAAAAGCTAATTTCAGAAATAGAATCATTACTTGAGCAGGCACTGATGCGCTTTGATTGGCTCGCGACGTGGCCAATAAGAATGCAGTATTCGAATCGAATTAAAAAACAGAGTTATTGAAACAAGAACATGAAATTAAAAGGGATATTATGAAATGTACAAGTAATAAATTCTAGGAATTGCAAAAGAAGACAAATGCCAAAACAAATCAGGTTTTTTCTCTACAAAGACAAAATAATTTGTTGAAACTTTGGCTCAACAAAAAATATCAGAAGTGCAACACATATTTGGAGTTTCAGAACATTGGCCACGGAGAGACAATTTAATAAAATTGTCGTAAGAATTAAATAATAGTGAGTTAGTATAGCTAATTTATAAAAATGGTAAATACTTCAGGAAGACTAGTTCAGTCGGGGTACAGAAGATTGGCCTCCCTGCCGCAGCGCTCCTGAAAAACATTCAAGTCATTATTAGGAATGCATGTCCTTCTTTGTACTAGTACTGTAAAGATTAAAGCCTATTTGGAGCTTACATGCAACCTCCGCGAGTCCGTTAAAAGGTATTGGCAAGAAATATGAGACAAACATTAATTTAGTTTATGATTAGAAGACAGTAGGCATCAGATTTGGCTGACAATGTGGCTGACAAGCCAAAGGAAAAATGTATAATAAATGTTATTGATGTATAGACCATAATAATTATCACACTAATATTATCAAGGCGAAAATTTGTGCGTGTGTGTGTGTGTTTGTTACTTCTTCACTCTCAAACGGCTGGACCAATTTTGATAAAATTTTGTATGGTTAGTTGACACCCTGGATTAACATATAGCCTACTTTTTATCCCGATATTCCCACGAGATCGACATTAACGCGGGTGAAACCGCTGGGTGCAACTAGTGCTATATAAAAAAACAGTCTTATAAATTCATTCATCCTGGTACAGTTAGCGTCCCCCCGATGCTTACAGAATGTAGTCGACTTTGTCTCTCGTCACCTCTGACCTAGACTAGAGTCAAGAGCAAACTCATTTCAAAACAAAAAAATTAAATTAAAACAGTACCGCGACCACGATTTCGGCTCATATACTAAGGCTCATCGGCTAAACAAAGTGATTTGTAATCGGGTGTTACCTGATGCTCGCTGATAAGGTAGACGGGCAGCGACTGCGCGCAAAACTCGCACGGGATGACGGGCTCAGGCTCGGGCTCGGGCGCGTGCGCGTGCGCAGGCGCGGGCGGCAGCGCGGCCGCGCCCGCCGGCGACGTGCTGCGCGGCCGCAACTGCGCCAGGTCGGGCCGGCAGCCGGTCTGGCGACAGAACGGGGTCGAATACCCATGATAGATATACGCCTTGAAGCATCGTAACGAAAAAGACAAAGGACAAGTTGTCACGTCAAGGGTGTCGTTTTCATGGTTTTCGAAGGTGCTAATGCCGATAGTGACGTCAAAAAGAAAATTCAAGATGGCGTATATGAAAATATAAAAATTTTTCGTCGTGGGTGTCATTTTTATGGTTTTAGAGGGTGCTAATGCCGAAAGTGAAGTCAAAATGAAAATAGATGAAAGCTTCGAACATTTTCAAACTTAACACTATTTTAATGCAGAATCTGAGTTTATTATTACGTTTTATGACAACAAATGTTTCAATTTCATTAAAACTAATTTTTAAACGACTTTTATATTACTAGTGGTCCTCGCCGAAATCAACTTGGAATACATATAATGCTAAAGTAGATATTAAAGGTAGTGGTGAAGCAATTTATATTAGATTATGAATTATTGAAGTGTAGTATTACCTGATGCTGCACAAGGTTGTGTGCCGGTATGAGTGAGTTACAGAACTCGCACGGAAGTCGCACGTCTTCGTTAGGGGGTGAGGCAGGGCCGCCGCGTTCATTCCTAGAATACGTATTAATGCCTTTGAATATCTAAGGAAAGTTTTGAGAATGTGGATGGTTATAATAAAAGTAGGGAAAGACCAAAGAAACGATGACTGGCTTGCGGGAAAGATTATATGGTTAGAAAGGGGGTGACTAGCGAAATGATGACTAATATAGAAGGAAAAATACATGTTGCACTGGCCCTAAACAAATTGGTATAAGGCCAAGAGAATGATGATGTCTTTGAATATCTTAAGTCTGACCACCAGTCATAGAGCCACCAGCCAAGGAGTATCGTGTTATCCAGTGACTGGGTTGTAATGGTCAGATAGGATGCGTTTATTCCCGTTCAGTTACACCATGTTTTGTTACACTGTTACCCACTGGTAGAAAATATCCCGACAAGTAACACTGTAACTCAATGCCACGTTTTTTTCCCCATTAATTAACCTGTAACTCAACAGAACCCTGTGGGTAACAGTGTAACGCAGCATGGTGTAACTGAACGGGAACAAACGATAGGATGCCGCTTCATGTAAAATACTGGTATTCAGCTGGATTCGGTTAGATCAGAAGCCAACCCGAGCATAGTTGGGAAAAAGACAGTCTGATGTCATCATCTGCCTAGGCTTTTTCAAAAATATTCACAGCTCGGAATTTTGCGGAGCTTGGTAAAAAGTAAAATCTGCATTACATTTACCCATTGTTATTATTGTTGTTGTTTGGATTCGCGCTGATGTTCGGATTCGAATGGTACGGAGCAGTCACCTGAAAGACATACATAAAGAGCATTATTTTTTAATTTTTTTTAAAGACTAGTCATAGGAAAAAATAACTACCATTTGCGAATACACGCGTGGCTTTGTTTTTGTTAATAATGACATTAGTATTGACCAAAAAACATCATTTAAAAAGAAAGCCGTCGAGAATCTCACCTCATTTAATCCCCTCCGCAACTCCCTCAGCGAGGACTTAATCTCACTGAACCGATCCCCAGTCTTCCTCCCCGACTCCTCCCCGCTGTTCCTTCGCATTTCCTCATCCTTCCTCAGCTGCATCTCACTGAACCTCTCCAGGAATTCCTGAGGAGTCATCGGTTTCAAGTTCCTGAACTCCTGCCGTCGCGTCTCAGGATCTTCATTCACTGCAGAGCCTAGCACATGACCAGGTTGGACCTGGTTCTCCGCGCTTCTACTCATGCGACCCTGCAGACGACTCTTGTAGTCTACGTGGGATTCAGGGTTTTGAAGAGCGTCCATCTTGCGTAGTTTCTCGAGTTTCGCCGCTGCGCTTAATACTGGTGGTAGACCTGGAATGGACATACCGTCTTAGTATAAAACGAGCTCTTACTTTAGTCAAAGTCAAAACTTTCGAGCCATTTATTATATTTTGAACTTTATTCCGCCAAGTGAAAAGTTCTTAATGCAAAACTGAAAACTTAGACTCTGGTATAACTTCAGTAATTGTAATTTTAGCTTTAGTTTCTTTTTAAATACAGCCGTTTGGGTTTTAAATTAAGAGCACTCGAACTTAGACAAAATTTAGCCGTCCGGTACCATCTGTAAACAATACAACGTTACCCGTCGTCGTCGTCGTCGTTGTCCTTTAAATAATATGGTTAGTCATAATACAAAACAAAAGAATAGACCCAGTATTGAACCTTGAGGTACACCTAACTAAACTGATATCCTGGAAGATTACTCGTCATTCATATCTACACATTGAAAACTATTATATAAATAAGAATCAATTATGGTAGTGATTTATCGGTTTGGACAGTATTATAACGTAGTTTACGTAAAAGTATGTCATGATGTACACAATTAAAGGTTTTGGAGAGATCAAAGAAAACTACTATTACCTTTTGTAGTGGGTATACTGAGTCGGAGATAAAACAAAATAACCATTACTTAACATGTGCTTTGGCATGTCTGTCTTTCTCTTGCAGTTTGAATGTTGTGCGACAGTGGCACAGATATTGCTTAGCTATAGCATATTGGCTGTAATGGCACAGTTGTTAAAGCCGCACCTCTCATGCAAATAAACGTTTTATCTATCTATCTATCTATCTATCATGCACGAGGTTTTGGTTTGAAATCCGGGCAAGTACCAATGTGACTTTTTCAATTCATATGTACTTTCCAAGTTTATCTTGGACATCACTGACATCGATAAAGGAAAACAGCGTGAGGAAACCTGGCCTTATAGTTAATAGAAGCCTGATATCGCCAAACCCGTTTTAAGCAAGCGTGGTGATTAATGCTCGGGTCATCTCTGTATGAAAAGAGACCTTTTCCCTAGCAGTGGGACAATCATAGGGTGGTATTATTATAATTTCCTCACTTTGTATAATTTGTTGTATGTATGTATATAAGTATTTATTATTATATTTTATTCTTCAAAATTTTCTGTTCTGTTGCAACTACTGTTTTGTCTCTGCATCACCCTAAGGTAGACTGGTAGAAAATGCCCAAGGCATTAAGTCCGCCTTTGTACATTATGTGCATAAAGTTTTAATAAATAAAAAAATTAAAAATTTATAGCATGTTCGAAGTTTCTTTATCTCAGTATAAAACGATTCTGTACGTGTGACTTACCCACAGACAAGTTGTAGGCCGTCTGCTCCTGTCTCTCTCGCTCCTCCTGCTGTTGCCGATGCAGCGCGCTGTAGTACGGCAGGTCGCGCTGCGGGGAGGGGGCGGGCGGCAGGTTGCGGGTGGGCGGCTTGGGAGCCGGCCGCTTCTTCACAGCGCCGCGGGAAATGCTCCTGGAGGGCAACGTAAGGTCCTTTGACGGTTACGGTGAAGAAGAATAATTTTTACTGTCCCGTTGGTCTCGTGATTGCAAGCGCGACTGCTGAGCATGGGGTCCTGGGTTCGATTCCCAAGTCGGGCAAAAGGTTATTGGGTTTTCCATTAGGAATTTCTCAGTCTGGAGTTTGGAAGTTGGCGGTTTAATGCCTCTGAAAGCACGTAAAGCCGTTGGTCCTGCGCCTGATCTCTCCCCGGTCGTGTCGGATTGCCGTCCCATCGGACTATGAGAGTAAAGGAGCAGAGAGTGCACCTGTTTGCGCACACACTTGTGCAATATTTCCTGCGTACTTTGCTAATCTCCGTTGAGATTACCACCGTGACTGAAATCAGTCGGGAGGATATATTATTAGATATGTATTTATAAACAGTATTTAGCATACCATTTTCAAATTATATATATTTTATTTTGTTTATTGTAATGAATGTATACGCTGATTATTAGTGCCGTGCTTACCTATCACTAAGACCATACCGAAGAACCATAATTTTACCTGGTAATTAACATTTTCACTGTCCACAAAGTAGACACAATAATTAAACAATCAACCTGAACCACATGTAGTTCATGGGACATGGAATGGGTTAAGCTTACAGCCGACGCCGTGGTCAAGCCAGCTAGTGACAGTATACTTACAAATCCTTCTCTACTTTGTTGGTCGCTTCAACGTTGGTGTTAATCTGCGGCTGATCATTGGTCCTCTTCTTCGAGCCATTTGCTAATGCGGCCTGGACTGTCCTCCAATCGGTGGATGCTCCTTCGCCAGCAAGGGAAGAAGAAGATGAGCTTGAACTTCCACTGCTGTAGTGGCTTTGAATAAAGAATTAAGAGTTTATGTACTGCCAGTAATTTATGTTGTCAACAATTAGAGCCCCGAAATTGTATGTCATGCAAAAAGGTACGTGTCAAACTGAAACATTGGAATCTAATCGAATTCACATCGAAGGATTCATAGGGAGCTGAAGTGGAAAATTGTCAGCTAATTTATTTTAGAGGCCACTGTATGTACAGATACAGATGCCCCGGAATTAAAGTATATGATTTGGAATATTATCGGATTTGAATCAAATAATTGTCGCCAATTATTCGATTCATATTCGATTTCATACACACTCAATGTCAGGCAACCTAGTATGAACCATATTTCATGCAAATAAAGATAACATTCTGTTCTAATTTAAGTTACCTTGTATCTACAGGACCAGCCGTCCTAGGCACATTAGTCCTGGGCAAGTTAATATTCTTCAAGCCATTAGGTCTATTATTAATATTGGAGGTGGTTGGCCGAGAGACACCGTTGTTGACATTGGAAGTGGTTGGTCGGGCGAAACCATTGTTGCTTGTGTTGGTGTTCACGGCGACAGCGTTGGTGTTCGTCATCTTGCTGACCATCGGCTTTGCTGGGCTCTTTGGTACCTCCTTCTTTAGTGCTGGAGCGGGATCTGAAACGGTTTATGTCAAATTCAAATTTAGACCTGCATAGCTATTCACAACCATTCCATAGGTTGTCGAATCGAAAATGACACATTTTAATTACTAATTCGACTTGCTCCCGACAGCAAATAGCTCGTGTATCGGACGCGAAGTAAAAAGGAAAACATGGAAAATGTACCTATGCAAAATTTTGACTGCAGCCAGTTCTAAGCAGCGACTACAGGGCATTGTCCGTTTAACAAACCAGCAGCGCTTTTTAGAACAGACTATTAAAAAGCGGACACAAAGCTACGTGGCGAACAGCATGTATTGAGCCGAGCCGACGCACGGCGTCGGCCACATATCCGTGGTATCCAATCGTATTCGCTCATATTTTGCCAAGGTCAAAGTCAAAGCATTTATTTCCATGAAATCTGACTTGAATCGTCAAGGAATCGGTCAGTCAGAAAGATGCAGCTAGTTGCCCATTCTAAAGCGTAGTAAATTCCTATGGAGAAGAACGGGCAAGAAACTCCAGCGACACTCTTTTAAGGTTGTACTGTGTCGGTCACTTTCACTCCTGTTTACCGTCGTCCAGTCGAATAAAGCCGTGGTTGGAATCGACGTGCAGCTGGCGGTACTTGATCATGACCCACTCGCGGCAGTCGGGGCACTGCTCCGTGCGCACTCCGCAGTAGTTCTCGTGAGCCGGCAGTTCGCGGCGCGGCAGTTCTAGCTCGCAGAACCTTTGAAACAAACGGATATTAAGGGGCTTACATGACCTAAAGCGCGGTCACTGTCGGACTGCGTAGAAAAGAAAGAGAAGCGCGATGACACAACAAAAAATCTATTGTTTGGACAAAAAAATTACAACACTAGTATTTTAGTATGTTGCTTGTAGAAGAATCTGACAAATAAATCAGAATGATTGTATGTTATATTACTATGGTTTTTATGGTACAAAGAAAGTTTTTAGAGATATATTCATGATTTTTTCTATCGTATCAAATTAGTTGTATTATGTTTTCAACACACTATCTACCTAGCATATATCCTGAAGAATATCATATATTTTTCTGATTTTGTTTACTGTAGTCGATCATATACTTTTATTGTTTCTAAAACTTGGGTTTTTTGTGTTTAGGTCCTGTAAGCTCCTTAAACTACTTTTCCTGTTTAAGCGATGCGAATGATTTTTGATTATAGTATGATTCCTCAATTTTAAATACCTCACGATCCCTGTACCGTTGCCTACTTAAGCATAATATTTTCAACCTGTAATTAAAGAACAATGACCATTTTGGACTAGAAAATAAAAAAGAATTTGTTACCGAGATGATCCTACTGGTAAAATTATTCCTAAAATCAAAAGCAAAAATTCAAAACCGACAGCGCGTTTCTTGTTGAGTATCGATCGGTTCAGATTTTGAAATATTATTATGATACATTTCACAAAAATATGTGTGCGCAGATGCATGCACATTTGAACAACCAAAATTGTGAAACAATACTTACCTAGTTTATGAGAAAATCATTGAATTTCACTTGAATAAGTGTATCATTAGGTACATAATACTTTTGTTCTTGACGTATTAATAGTTATAAATGTTATAATAGTGGATAAAGAACAAAAAAAAAACTCTCAACTGCCTTCACCAATTCTTGATAAGTTTCGATTAACTAACCTGGTGATTAATTTTATGCAAATTCCGTTTCTTTTTTATTTAGGTATTGGTATATCTACCACTACAGCGCTTATTCGACCATCTTGCTGAATGGCTAATACTGTTAACACAGCAACAGCAGCTGTATTAAAAGTTAAGGTGATTGGATACTGACACTTTTTCATACATTCTATCGGGGTACAAATCTCGATACTTAAACGATTTTTGCAGAATAAAAGCACGTACATTAAATGATTATGATCTATTATTGACGCATATCGTAAAAAACTTATAAAAAAACACTATTTGTAGGATATTTAGGCCTGACAAAATACGATAAATCTTTGTATGTGTGCGCGGGCGGAGGCACGCCCTCTACAGGATATTTCAAGAACCATCAAGAAACAGAACAACATTTTTGCTAAATCAAGATCTACTGTAATCTTGATCGTTAGATGGCGTTGTTTGTCAACGGATGGCCAATTTTATAACATGCGTGATATTGTTGACAAGTTTCGAATCGTAGGTTTGCTGTGTGTGTGTGTGTGGGTGTGTGAGTTATATTTTATCAATTTAATCATGAAGTGAGAAAAAATGCATTACTTAGTGATAGGATTATCTGCGATCTACCCTGGGTTCGATATTACTGTAATGAATGTCTAAGTTCAAGTAAGTACCTACATGCATTTAGTAAGTAGGTAGGTACTAACTTACACATGAACTCTTCGAGAAATTTTCTGATATAAAAATCATTCTGCATTATGTAGGTAAGTACCTATTGAGAGAGCCCTTTCTTTTAGTAGGAGTGGGCGATACAAATCGTATATAGATAATATCTATGTATCGGTACAATATCCAATACCTACCTATATATCGTACGGCACTGAATCTATATTATATCAGGTATCCGCGTACCTAGAACGAGACACTATACCGATATCGTATCACATGATCTATGATATCCGGTTCAAACTGATTCAGGTACAATGCGTGCCACGAAAGATGAGACTTGAACCCGCCTCCCCCGCTCTTTCCGCCGCCCCTATGACGTCCGGTCCCGTCCCGCACTCAGACCTCATACCGCTAAAGATACCTAAAATCGTGTAGGTATTGCGCATGTCAAACCACGTGGTGTGTCAAGTCTCATCTTTCGTGGCACGCATTGTACAGTACTGTAGTAGTTACACGGTTTTAGGTACCGTATCCTTGATGCGCGCGGGCGGGAGTGATGTACCTAGCTAGAGATGAACGAGCGAGAAAGCGCGCTAAGCTAACGTCTAATACCTACTAATTTTAAACATTATTTACAGGAGCATAGAGTTTAATACCGAATACTTACATTATTTTGTAAACAGGTAACCATCAATAAACGTCAAAGGATTTTAAATCGTATGGCATTCTCAACAAAAATAGGTAGGTAGGTACTCGTAGTTTTAAAATCATTTTACGTTGACCTTGATTGCACTTTGCTGTTTTCGTAGGTACCTACTTTTCGTGTTCTATTTTTAGTTACGCGTCGCGTTAGCTGCAGTTGGCCGAATTTCTCTGCTTGATTTCTTTACTTTATAAAGTAGACAAAAAAAAAACCGGCCAAGAGCGTGTCGGGCCACGCTCAGTGTAGGGTTCCGTAGTTTCCCGTCCGTCACAATAAGTGTTCCCACTTATGAGTTTAAAAGTGGGTATACATTATGTTCGCGCTCCAGCAGCACTCCGCGCTCCTGCAACTGCTCTCGGTAGTGGGTACGTACGCGAACACGGAGCGTGCAACATTGCACGCTCCGCGGCAGGCGCTCCGAAACGTGACGGTTTTTAGCGCGAACACAAAGGGATACTTACGTTCAGGATAATAAAATATGTAAACGAAGTTAAAAAAATGCTTGCATATACGTTTATACTAGAAACTTAGTCCAGAAATTATTTTGTACAACTTTTTGTCTTTTTTGTACAAAAACTGTTGTTTCCATCAAGTTCAAAATAATTTTTCTAGAAAGTCCTTATAGAGTTCTACTTTGCAGATTTTTTTCATAGTTTCTAAACTTATGGTTCAAACGTTAGAGGGGGGGACACATTGTTTTTTACTTTTGGAGCGATTATTTCCGAAATTATCAAAAAATGATTTTAGTAAACCCCTATTCATTTTTAAATACCTTTCCAACAATATATCACACGTTAGGGTTGAAATTAAAAAAAAAATCACTTCCCACTTTACATATAGGGGGGCTACCATAATAAAACATTTTTTTCCAATTTTTATTTTACCACTTTGTCGGCGTGATTGATATACATATTGGTACCAAATTTCAGCTTTCTAGTGCTAACGGTCACAGAGATTAAGCGAGGACGGACGGACGGACAGACAGACATGGCGAAACTATAAGGGTTCCTAGTTGACTACGGAACCCTAAAAAGAAAGAAAGAAAGAATTATAAAAATATAAATCTAAAAAACCGAAACGGCTGTATTAGTTTCATTTCAGAGTGCCATATTATCAACAATACCAAACGACACTGATTTCGAGTACTTATACAGTTACAAAAAAAATACAATGATGTACCTACAGACGCCAGCACATCGAGCTACTACCATTTGTCAAATTTCTTTAATAGATTTTCAACTTTATCGCTAAAGCATAAGGTTCAAAGTAGATTGGAAAAATTTTACAGTTTCGGGTAGGTTGATGTGCTGGCGTCTGTACATGAATCGAACAAAACCGAAACCTAAATATCACAGTACTACTTTCGATTCCGAGTTCCACACTGATTCAGTCAATATACAAGATGTTGCTTTGTCCTCGTCATAATTCAGGAGGTTGTCATAAAAGACGTAAATAATCAATTTAAATTACGGTACCTACCTGGCCAATAATTATAAACGCTCCTTTTTTTTGTTGTTTACATTTGACACTAATTCAGAATGAAGCTATTCATAAAAGAGGAGAATCACCGTCGCCATTCCACGCGCGAGGTACCGCCCGCTTAGGTACTTACGACACACATAAACGCGCTTGCGCACGTGCGCGCTTTATACCTAGAGTGACCGAATAAATGGCCATAATTTATCCTAGTTCGAATTCGAAAATCACCTTCATTATTGTCATAAATTACGCTAGATAATTAACTCATTTTTAAGTATCATAAGAATGCGGAAATCTTACTAATGAAAGTAGTAGTGCCCCAAACAAAAGTTCATTGACCTACTGTAAGTAGTAACCTACGGTAGTTATCAATCAGCTGATTAACAAAATGTTAGTTTTGCTTTATTGCGTTTTATTGCAATCCTGCTGAAAGAACAATCCTAAAATTGGTATTCTTAGATCTCAGGGCTCTTTCAATTTAGAGGTTTCGTGTCGGACCGCTGCCGCACGTTTACCGTGCCCGGGCCGCTACAGTACGGTAGCAGTCCGATACCAAACGCCTAAATCGAAAGCGTATCCGACTGCCGTGCGTCTGTATGCTAGTGTTAGTGTTAGTGTAGTGTTTGTTGTGTGTTATTATTGTTTGCGACGTTGCCGTCCTGTTGTCGAGCGTTCGCGGTACCGATGCCGCACTGTTGCCGCACCGCGCGCTTTGTATAAAAACAAACGACCGTGCGTGCGCAATACGTTACCGCTTCGGCACCGCAGCGGTCCGAGAGATTGAGATTGATAATGTTTTACGCAATTAGGGTGCTGGGTTAGGACAGGACATAATTATGTAGGATACTTTTTTAAACGGTTTTATTTAGCTTAACCTGTTTGTTATTTATTTGGTTCAAATTTAGTAGGTACTTGAAATTTTACCCCCTTCCTGTTGGCAAATTGATCTGATATTTGGTACACACTTTAGTTTTGATGACAATACATCAGTATCACTGTAAATCCAAGATGGCCGCCGCTACGAAATGGCGGATTACATATTTTCTCACAACCCCCTCAATGTGGGTATCAAATGAAAGGGCTTGACTAGTAGAATATTGCCGTGCGTTTTTGTAACCCTCTCACCGTGAAAACTTAGGTGAAGTGAGCGTGGAGTGAGCTATCAATAGTGTCAATCCCTAACAATCAGGTGGAATGACAGCTTACATCACTTAGGTTTTCACGGTGATATTTGTACAGAATAGGCCGGCTGTACACTATAAAAAATCGAGCCGAGCGGGCGCGCCAGCGGCGCTCGTCAATCAAGTTCCCCATTTCACCTCGCCCCGACCCCGCACGACTCGACTCCCGCGCACCTCATACCGCCTGTCGACTAACAAGCAAGTGAGAACGCGATAAAATTGAACGAAAAATAGTGTGCGGAAATATGAAACTTGTTCCGGGAAACAGGGGCGGATCTTGAATTTGTGGGGCCCTGGGCTAATACTGCTTAGGGGCCCTACCTAATTACTCAACCAATTGCCATTTTATTATGATCGCAGGTTTTTTAATTCAAGATTATTTTTATTATTGACAATATCGTCTATTGTTTTCAATTCGGTTGGGGGCCCTCTGTATCCAAGGGGCCCTGGGCTGCAGCCCTAAAAGCCTTTAAGTAGATCCGCCCCTGCCGGGAAATACGTGTTTTTGAGCAAGTTTCAAGTTTGGCTGCTCCACAATTTCTGACACGATTACCCTAATCCATGGTCTGGGGTTGAAGAATTCATAAACTTGGTATTTACTAGCTAGAAGTTCATGCACGGCGCGGCGGAGGAGGTCCAAGGTAGGTATAAGTACAAACTATTTACCTATTTTTTCCCTAAGCTACGATTCACCGTTGCGTAGGTTCAAATCGAAAAGGTAGGTACTTACAGGAAAGCGAATACACAAACAAACGATTTGTTTTTTCATAGTATTTGCGCTTTTCAGTGTTATTAGCACATAGTGCGTCAAGGTCAACGTCATTCTCAACTAGCTAGGCGTCTCGCCTACTGAAAACCATTCGTTCAGAAACTGAACTGCAAACTAATTCAAATAAGAATAATTTTATAATTTATTCATTAGGTACAAGCAATACGAAAACGTTATTTCAATCAATATAAATAAATGTTTAGCGAACAGTGAAGCAAGAGTGAGGCAAGTAGGTACGACGTGTTTTTAATTTTTGAACGTATTACTTATATTGTGCCTTGTGAACTACATTTCAATACGTGAAACGAGCATAATCATATTTCACCTAATTATCTATAGGTATAGTAAAGTTTATTAGGGTAAGAAATGTTTTATTATAACAAGTTATAATAACATTCGTATGATGTCGACGATGATGTACGACGTATTTTAAAACTGAGGTATTTTATTAGTATCAAAAATAAATATTCACAATAAAATTGAACTACTACGGACTTTGATATTTTAAAAATTGTGACATGGAGTTGGTCGTACACATTTGTAACATCACACTAAAGAACAAACTTCCACTTAACTATATAAAATCACCGACCATAAGCTTATTGTGTTGAAAATTCTGTTTGCGCGATGTTTGATTATAACTTCTTTGTTTTTGAGAAATTGTTAAGTAATTTTATGTCATTAATTGTGTAACTACTCTATAAACATATACTATACTTGTTTTATTAAAATTGTGATATAGTTTAACTGTTTTCCCGATTTTTTAAAATCATATAAATTACTTTTACATCAGCGTCATCTAGTAAACGACGAAATAACGATTTTTAATTATTTGTAACTATTGTGGTATAGTAATTGTATTCTAGGTGCATCGTCTTCATATATACCTACTTACACATATAATTAATGTATACAAATATTGTAAAACATTTCAATCAAGTCAGTTTTTGTTATAAATATTGATGTTATAAAATGCCTTTTAGGTGCCTATTTGAAATAAAATTCTTTGACTTGACTTTGAGTCTATTATTTATTTAGGGCTGACTTTTCAATCATCTGATAACTTAATTCGTGGAATAATTTTGAAATTTTTACAGTTCATACAAAAACTGTCAAACGTCAATTTTATTCCTTGAATAAAAGTTATCTGGCGATGGAAAAATTTGCCCTTAGTGTAATAACTGTTAAGACACGACAAAACCATTTAAATAATTGGATGATTTGTGGTGTTGAAAAGGTGGCCAATCATGATATGAGCTTTTATGAAACAAAATAAAAATATATAAGTATTCTTTTCTTCAGTTTTTACTTTATTGAATGAAGGATGGTCATCATAAAAATCTTTTATTTCAATAAACGCCATCTCGACATACTTATTTCAAACCAAGTTTATGAATTCAACGCCATCTAGTGGTATCGAAAGTAAAACTATTTTACTGTACATGTGTGTATAATCAAATAAAGTGAAACGGCTAAACGTTTAGGGGTACAAATCTTTGTATGAGACGAGTTATCAAGCAAAGTGAATATCTCAAAAAATTAAGTTAATACTCTAGTTGACGCATATAATGAAGTTGTCCCTCAAAGATTTCTGAGTTAGGCGTAAAAATTGAAAATGTTCGAATTTGCGAATGTGCTGCCATCTCGCGAAAAAGTAGCTGGGAGATCAACTATTCAATAGCCTTAAGACGAAGGAAGAATAAAATTTCAACCATGATTAATATGTGATGAGTTTTTTTATAGCCTACATTATGTCCCACTGCTGCAACCTCTCCAGAAGAGCTTTTATAAATAAGCAAAATCATATGCACGTAAAGGAGTCTTGGAATCCCTGACACTTGAATCCCGGTATAAAGTACACAATGAACAGCACAGTAATTTGTTTAATGTTTATGGCCCAACAAAACTACTACAGGGCTGATTTTTCAATCCTCATTTATATTAGGTCCTTACCTACCATGACATTGCCGATTTTTGATACTGGCTATTGTGAAAATCGATATCTTTCATTCTATTTAGACTTCCAAATTCAAATTAATTTTATAATATAGCATGACATTTTTTTTTCTAAATCAGTTCATTTGTTTTGCCAGCATTCGATTCTTTTTAAATATCGCCGTTTCTGTGCCTCTGGAAAAAATTAAATTGCGCGCTATTTTCGAATAAGAGTTCCGTCGGGGCATCAACACGCAGCGCAGATAACACGCAATATTACGACGTGTAAGGACATGGTACCGCATGTGAACGCACGGTCCGTTTTTGGTTTGATCGCTTCCACTCTGGAAATTTTGATCTCAACAATGAGGCCCGTGGCCGACCGAAACGACAATGAATTGAAAGTCATAGTGGAAGCAGATTCATCTCAATCCATGTTGGAACTTGCAGCGGCCTTAGGTAATAGATAATACGGGCTTGTGCCCGCAACTCCACGTTAATGCGCGTATTTTGCGTACGGGTGGGAAAAACGATCATTCGATCCACCCCAGCTCCTCAAGGAAGGCAGCAGCATCCTTTAGAGCGTTTACGCCGTACGGCATTTCATACAAACTTTCAAGCCCTTGTTTTTCGAATTGAATGAACCGATTTTAATTAAACTTCATACGCATATTAACATGCAGGATACAAAAGTCTAAAAAGTTACGTCAGAACATGGAGTAACTTTTAGACTTTGGAGGAGTTGCGGGCACAAGCCCGTATTACCTATTATTTACAATAAGGAGTCCCTATATCAATTTTCAGACCTTTAGCATCAAAATTTGCGGAAGTCTCATACAAACTTCCATCCCCTAGTTTAAGGGGTTGGAATACTAGCATACATACCAAATTTCAGCTTTCTAGGATTTCAAGAAGTAAGTAGGTACTCAAGAGTTTTGATAATCATCAGTCAGTGACGAAATTGGGGTTTTTTAGATAACAATAAAATCTAAAGTATAAAAGCTATGCAATTGAAACTTTATATGTTTAATAAGTCCACTATTGACATCATATCCCGAGAATTTTGTTTATCTGGTATAATCCAAACCCAAGTTATGAGGGTTCCAAAAAACCACGAAGCGCTTCGAGAAAAGGTAGGTGCCCTTGCGCTTCGCTTGGCTCGTCTTGGCGGGAATGATCGGTTTATAACATTTTTACATGTCAGTCATATATTTTTTTTAAACTAGATGAGGTCGGCGTTTCCTATCCGACTACTCTGAGAAGAAAGGCCGAAACAAACTCAGAGGTCACACAGTCTCTTTTAAAGTCCAGACATAATCTTGGTCAGGTTATATGAAGACCATGTAGATCGATGTCTGAGATGGTCTTTTGAGGAAAGAACCACACAGATTGAGAGGACCTGTCCAGTCAGTGCACGCATTTGGCAGAAATCGTGCAGCTCAACGATTCGACGAACAATACCAAAGAAAGGACATTTGGGTAGGCCACATAAATTACTCACACAGCCAGAGTATGAAAAAAAAAATAGGGTATGTTCAATACAGTGTACAGCAAATGATTTGCTTTGATAATTGCTTACTTAAAAAGAAATACACTGCGAATGCGAACCTTCTCCTCCTGAAACAAGCAAATTGAACTTACCGGCATGACTTGATAGTATGTGCGCAAGAGTCCCGGATGTGATCCTCCAAGTCGGTGCCGCACACACTCTCGCCGCATTTCTTACATGGTTCTGGTGACAAACATACACTTAGTCTCCACGCCTTGATAAACTCTAACAGCGCTTGTGCACAGCTTCCGAATCCCGATCTATCTACTTATCATGGATTTCACTACACCTTCCTTTAGGGGCCAGGCCTACCATGATCTAATTAAAAATGATTCAAAAGCAAGACATTTCAGTTTAGGTTCCTAAACTGCATCGCTTGAAAGTCGTACCATGACGCCCAATACGCTCAGCGGCATATTTTGGATCGTTAAAAGTGAATGAAATATCGCAATTTGTGGCTCAACCGCGTTTGGATGAAACGTTTTGGGTGAAAAAGAGACAAAGCTATTTTATTATCAAATAAGTTTGTTTTGCGCACATTTTAGTGTCAGCCACGTAAGCAAGTAACATTTTATTTGTTCCATTACTTTAAAGTAATAAAAAAGACACTCAACAGTTATTTTTAAGATTCCACGTTAATACGGTAACTATTGTTAAAATTATTCTTAGTCTAAGTAGATATTTATTTACCTTTTGCTATTTATTATACGATTTTTTATTTTTATTTGACGTAATAAAACAAATTATGTTTCTGTCTCGAACGTACCAAGAAAAACAAATGCGTTTAAAAAAGGCTTGTAAAATAGATATTTTAGACTTTAAAAGAAAGATTAAATTTTTTGACTACCTGATATGACGTCACAAGCACTATTTAGTGATGGGAAAAACAAATCGATTCAAAAACGCCACCGCGTGTTGCACCCGTCTCGCCCCACCCCCGGAGCCTAGCGCTAGCGTTCACGCTCATCCAGCCAGCAGTACCTACTCAGGAAGTCAGGACTGAGCGTGAAAGTAGTGGCTTACGATTTTTGTACGTAAGCTGTTGCGATTTTTGGCACGCGAAGTAGTTGCTCTTGCGTTATCTAGGTGTATCTATATCTGTGGTTCTGTATAAGTAGAAGTAGCTACATCTCTTTCGCAGATTGAAGTAACGAATGAAGTAATTTCCTCCAGGGGTGTAATGTAAAGCTACCGCATATTATTTAAATCTAGCTGCGCATCGACCATCATAGTATTGTACAAATTCACACTACTATGAGGTTTTCATACTGCATTACTTTTACTACGGCATGAGCTATTCTCATAGTTTATCCCGACAAGACAGAAAAATCTACGATTAGTTTACGCGCAGAACATTGGGCCGTTCCTTACAAACTCCAAAAACGGACCTGAAAGGTAACAAGGGATCCAAAGAGTGACCAGACTTGAAGGAAAACATCGATCAGGCCTAATTTTAATCCCTACATTAAAAGGGAGTGAAATCTTTTGTTCTAGAAGCCGCAAATAGCTCCGTTAGTGTCGCCAAACGAGAGATGGATTCATGTGCGTACTCTCTAGATAATTATAATGGTAATTTCATCTGTTTTGATTACTATTAGTTATTTTGACGACACGGCGACGGGCAGTTGTGCCTTTGCGCTAGAGTGCTAGATCACGCACGCTTGTATTTCTCGGAGAGGTGGGCAGCGGCGTATCAGTACCTACAATCGCATTTTGCTATTTATGGTACAACAGCTTAACCCCTCGTATCGTGATCGAGAGACATAATGGCTTGTTAATTGTTGCCGTAATTCAACCGGTTAAGGTCAAATTTCACCAATGAAACTGAACGCGATCAGGATATCTTAACCGCGTTCAAATGTCGCCCTAAGTTCACGTACGCACGGGCATAAAAATATTGCGGCGGGATTTCATCGCACACTGGCTTTTCAACCATTGGTATTGAGCCGAGCTTAGAATCCAACAGAGCGCGTCAAAAAACACTGTTGGATTTGAACTCTCGGCACTAAGCAGTGCGTTGAACAGAGTGCGGGGAAAAAAAACGACGCGAATAAAACACGCCCGTGCGTACCTGGGCTAAGACACATGATAGAGGCCATTTTATAAGCGAGTGAGTACAAGCCATGTAGTGCCTAAAATTGGCGGACAATCATCGTGTCGTCAGTCCGTGACACATGGACAACGTAGCGTGACGGTGCGACGCAGTTGCATCCGTGCTACTTCAGGGACGTCCTATAACTATCAGTAATTGCGTCTTAATCGCAGAATAGATACAACAATAGCTCGGTTTTGTGGCATACAAACTTTAATCCCCGATTTACATATCAGGGCAGGAGTTTTGAGGAATTCTTTTATTATGCAACTTCACATTTTTTTAAGGAAATTCATGTCTTCTATGTTCAGTAGTTCAGAAGCAAGAATCAAATAGAGGGACGTGAAACAAAAATGATCGTGGAACCAGAAACGGTTTGTATGCCAATAGTGTCAGCAAGAAACTGCATTGAGAAATTGGAAATGGCCCACATCTTTGGAAAACTACCCGGATAACAAGTTGCATATATGTTAATCCAGTCCAGTCTACCTACCAGTGTGCCGTCGTTCAAATTCATTCCGCAGTAAGTGTGATGGAGTAACAATCTTCAAAATACATTTGTAATATTGGTAGGATAAGGTGCTTGACGACGTTATTTACTTACGCAGTTTGTGCAGCTTCTCGTGGTGTCCCTTGAGCTCAGCGTACAGCATTGGCTCCTTGCAGACAGGACACACGCGGATGTTGCGCGCACAGTGCACGTTGTGGATCGTGAAGTTCACCGTCGGGATCTCGCGTTTACTGCGCAAGAAAACAAATGAAGTACAATAAAAGGGCATACGTGTTGCTAAATTCGATCAAGGTTGCAAAGCTAAGATTCTTTTTTTTTATTAATCTGTGGCCATGATACAGGCGGTCAAGAGTATAGTGGTGGCCCGGTGGTAACTGCAGGTTGTGAGTTTGAAGGTGAAGAGAAACACCGTGAGGAAACCGGTATTATCTTAGAACCAAAAATTCGTAGATTTGACGTGTCATCTACCAATCAGTATTGGGCCCGCCTGAAGGTTCAGGACAGATAGCCCATTGCCTCTCACAGAGAAGGCCTAGGTCTCCCGTTAGTGGCAACATTACAGGCCGATTATACTATATTTATTCAAGCAGGCGGTTCATCATTCTCGGTAACTAGGTTCGTACTCTAAATTAAAAACTTCTTATAAACCTATTCGATTATAAGGATATCACAAAAGTTTTTTTTATAGCTATAGGTACTGCGGTGCTATTCTGTAAAAATCTCACCGTGAAAACTTACGTGAAGTGAGCGTGGAGTGAGCTGTCAATAGTGTCAATTCTTAGCAAAGACAAACTCAGTTTACCTAAGTTTTCACGGTGAGATTTTTTACAGAATCGACCGGCAGCTTACCAACTTTGCTATTACTTTTCAATTTTATGGAAAGCCCGTAGTATAAAATAAACTTATGAATGAAGGTAGACTGTGAAGAGGCTTATAGAAAGGTGTTAACATCACAACTTCTTCTCAGAATGTAGCTTTACATTGCTACTAGAGACAATCTCTATCAGAAAACCAATACCTGCTAAATATAGTAATGCTTTTGACCTCTCCGGTCGTCTAGGCGACAGCGCGCTCTGGCTTACAGAAATCAGGCTAGTTACATACCGAAATAAAACAAATAAAACTTCCGATAAGTCGAATGTCAGTCAAGTTATGTAATTTGTAGGTCAGTCGTTCAGGACAGCACCGGATACAAATAGATTACCTATCGAAAGGGAAATTAGAACTCAGGAACACCTCAGAACGTTGAACACAGATGACATAGCAAAGCAAACTAGGCTGTTTTTTGCTGGGCCTTTACAAGTGGTCAAACTGAAACCATTTATTTTAATTATAAAATAAATAGTTTTAAATCAAAATAAGTATTCTCATTACAATCCTTAGGTACCGCATTGATGTTCCGTCCGTCTCAAATCTGGGTTCGACTAAACAACTTTTAGGTATGATCTTGAGGGAATAGGTGGGCCTAAAACCGCCTTTTGTATGTTGAGAGAATCGAACCTTCGAGTACCAGCGGTGAAAGTGCCCGAATTTTTTTTTGCTTCATGGGCCCTGCTCTTGTCGTCAGTCTCGCCTGATGAAATGCGATGCGTGCAAGCGATGGATGAGGTCTAAGATGGAACGAGCGTGCTCAGAAGATGCCTGTTCACTCTGGCTTTAAACGCTGACGGGTTATACGTGGAAAGGAACACAGATACAACTAAAGTAATGAATTTTGTTCGCATTGATCCTTCGCCCCTGGAAGAACCTACATGTCTTTGCACTGGGGGCGTGCGGTTGTGGTGGGCGGTGACTAATCATTATATCATCCGAGCCCTACCTATAAGGGCACGCCACGATAGTGGCGGTAAGACCCCTATTTGATGAGTGGCTAGAGAGGCGACATGGCGCCCTCACCTACCGCCTGACGCAGGTCCTCACCGGACACGGAAGTTTCGGGAGGTTCCTGCACATAATCAGGCGGGAGGAAACGCCCGGGTGTCACCATTGCCAGGATCGCCCAGAGGACACGGTGGAGCACACGGTGGAGGTCTGCCCCGCTTGAGCGGAGCACCACCGTGTCCTCGTAGAGGCGATCGGCAGCGGCGGCGACCTCTCGCGTCCGGGCCTGGTTCAAGCCATGGTCCGGGGTGAGAGGGAGTGGGGGGCAGTCGCCTCCTTCTGCGAAGCAGTCTTGTTAGCGAAGGAGGCGGCGGGACGGCTGAGGGAGAGAGCTTCCCGTCCCAGCCGCCGCGGGAGACGCTCCGGGCGTCGGGAGCCGCGCGACGACTCCCGGCCACCGTAGGCGCGGGCCTGCGGGCGGAGAGTAATGAGTAGCTCACCGTCCGATCAGGACCAGGCCCGTGCCGGACGGCGCGTACGTGTTCCACGCGCGCCTCAAAGAGATGTCAGCATCATACGGAGGGGCCCGTCAGGGCCGAAGCCTGCCGGGTCAGCGGGATTGTCCGAAAGGGTTACCGCTGGCCCGGAACATAAAGGGCGAAGGAAGGAACACGGGTGGGTTTTAGTCAGTAAGAGTCTGACACTCCCTTCCGCTCCACCCAGAGCGGGAGAAGTCATTTGATGATTTCCCATCCTGGAAAAAAAAACCCTACCTATAAGTAACCAAATACATACTATATTTGCACAGTCATATTTTGATCTAAGATTTTCATGTACAGACGCCAGCACATCAAGCTACACCTGTCAGATTTTCCCAATCAACTTTGAACCTTAAGCTTTAGCAATAAAGTTGAAAATCTATTAAAGAAATCTGACAGATTGTGGTAGGTTGATGTGCTGGCATCCGTACCTCCGAAACAGGGACAAATGGCCGATGATATCTTTGAAACGTTTTACGTAGTTACCCGTCATTATACAGGCCCGTAATTGTCTATGACACAATGAACGAAACCACACGAAATCAACGCGAGATTGGCGGAATTATCTAAGGAATTGACGTGGTTTCGAAGTAAGGAATCGTTAAGTGGTCACAGTGAATTAGGGCCCTGGTAAGGAGCGGAACTTTTTGGCGGAATCTGTTTCCTGGGGGCCTATTTTCCACGTCCTTCAACGAAGATACGGATCCGGCCGAAACTAGTTAGAAACTTGGTAGTGAACCCTACTACTAATTTAATTTGCTTTTTCGGACGGGTAATAACACTTCGGGTATTGGGAAAAATTTCAAATCGTGTCGTCGTCTTTGGTTCTTAGGTCGGAACGCCAAACTAATATTATATCCGTAGGTGTTACGGACATAACATGGGCTCAAACTATAAAAAAAAACAGAGGAAGAGTAGGTACAATAAACACGAAAAGGAAAGGAAGATGCTACGGAATCGGTTCCGCCCGTAACTACGGACGAAACAATGGATTTCGTGCTTTGGGAGTAGACGGAAACGTGGCAGAGCCTTCATCATCATCATCATCATCATCAAAAGCCCGACTTCACTCATTGCTGGCCATAGGCCTCTCTTTTCTTGTGCCAATACCGACTTCACTCATTGCTGGCCATAGGCCTCTCTTTTCTTGTGCCAATACCCACGCTCCTGTGCCACCCTCATCCAGGTTTTGCCCGCGATAGCAAAGCCTGGATGGCCGAGCCTTAGTCACTCACAAAACAGAATCGGTGCGTCCATTTTTTATGACGCTTTTCACATACGCTTCACTAAATATCATCAAAAGGTCACGACTCGCCCCCATCCCTGGCGCGGCATGGATGTGCGCGGATACTAGGCGTTAGTTACAATTCTACGAAGCTATTGCTGCTGATGGTTCACGGTATATCCTTTAGATATACCGCGGTCATGGCAGGAGCAGTTTCTTATTGGTTTCATATCTATAATATATCTATACATATATACTGTTACAAGCGTGACAGTAAAAACTGGCGATTTAATAACCAAAAATGTCACTTTAATTGAACAACACCAATAACAACTCAAACACACTAATTATAAAACACAATTGCACTACTGATCGCTCTCCAAGTCGCACTTGAAGATCGCTTCTGAATGTATTCGCTTGTATCGCTTTTCCAACAATGACCCGGATCGTGGCCCAGTCTGGCCTTATAGTGCCTCAGATAGTTCTAGAACCTGCTATTGTAGAAACATCTAGAATGTTCGAGCACATACCGGCCCCGACTGACCAGATGTCGAGCAGCCCTATCGGGTGTTTAGGAACCGCGCGGCTGTAGTAATTATTTCAAGAACAGGCCCGAGTTACAATACTGTTAGATAACATTAACAACTATGATCTGTTCGAAAGGAATTCTTCGAATTTGTTACTTGTCAACTCGTAATTTTTTTTGTGTTTGTATTCTTTCTCTGCGTCATGTTTACTGCAAATAAACGTATTTTCTTTCTTTACCCGTGGATGCCAATTTGTAGTGCCACTTTCAACTTGAGTGCATTGGTTTCATAATATTAAACCCGAAATTCAAAATTATATCCTCTTAAGAGATGTGTTTCCTTTGAAAATAAATTGAGGTTAATTTAATAACCTCAATTGTCGCCGATGATTTACTTTTATATTCAATTACCATTTAATAAAGTTATGAACCGGTGAGATATAAAGTTAAAAGCTTCGATCAACAATACCAGGAACCTTCCATACACATGTATGTGTTGTTAATTTCTATTAGTGAGTGATTGCGTAAGAATTTAACCTGAACAGGGTTTGTTTACACTTTCTTCAGATACTTTTGGAACAGACTATAGGAGCTATGCTGTGCGCGTAGATCGAACGAGTCGCCTTTTTACTTCAATAACGTGATAAGTCTGAGCATTTCAATATTCAAGATAACACATTATTGAAGTAAAGAGACGGAGTGACCAATTCATGCAATACCTAGAGCAACAGCTAGCAGTAAACATTAGAATGGCCATTGCAAAAGCCAACCCATGCGTAGGTAATTAGTTCGCTAGGAGCATATCAGCGTAGCACTAAGCATTGTGGCTTAGATCTACGGACTACGCATACAAATCAGAAGGACGGCGGAGGGCGCAAAGCAAAATTCTGCAACCTAATCCAAAATGCTTGTTTGTAAATCTTGAGAGATGAGAGTCATACTTAAGTGGAGGTCTATCACCTTTGAGCCGCGAATAACAGACAATTTTAATCTGGAATCACACGAAATATCGGTTGGCAATCATTCGGAATTTCGGTCTATGAAATCTTTTATAGACTTTAAGAAATATTTGACACGTCTGATGGCAGGTGTGCAGAGGGTTGGGGTGAAGGTTGAAAGGGAGCGGCAGACGAGACATAGGGCTATTGCAAGATCAAAAGACGCCTACATCCTGATTATAATAATTATGAAAAACCGGTGTTTTAGTGTGCATAACTGCATACACACGAGCGACACGCGGTCACGCGCCAACAACAGCAGTCTTCGACGGTCGACGGCTGCTGTTGCCTCTGCGCGTCGTGTGTATAAGCACTTAGTCCATTAGCTAAATTGTTTGCGTTGATTAGCCTTCAGAGAGCGGGTAGGGCGTGCGACTAGGAAATAAACCTATATGCAGAGCGGTTTTTAAGGTAATATGAATGATTACAATGTCATACCCATTTATACACAGCAGTGGATGGTAGGCAGATATTTATGGATTGTAGTATGATGGATGCCATGGATGGCGAGATTATCAAGTTGACGTATTGAGCCGGACGTAATAAATGGCAAAGAAGTCGTTTCGAAAATACCCTTAAGTAAGTACCTATACCTATTAAATAATGAATCGTGAACACAATGGTGACAATTAATCTATGCTACATTAGCATTTAAAGGAATTCAAATGTATGAAAACTTGTTACAAGTACCTAAAGTAGCCATTTCCATTGTACTTATTCACGAAGTGTTTGTCATGTGATAATTTTCGCAAAACATTTACTTACATAATACTTGTACCTATTATTTCAACTGTCCTTACCTACTTCTTAATTAAACTAACAAATTTCGCTTAGCGGATATATTTATCGTTTTTCTTTCGATTAAAATTAAATGTTTATGTTAAGGCGGGAAGAAAAAATATAATTTTAGTAGCTTAGATTAATTATTCTAAGGTGGGTAGCTAGCTATAAAATACATTCACCATAGAAAATGTAGGGTCAGTGGGTCGTCTTAGTAGCCATGTACTACCATCTTCGACTACCATAACTGTGGTTATTTATTATAGGTAAGCCATTTTTTAGAAGCCTCAGGCGACGGTTACACGTAAGGTATTTACTGTGATCCATCAGTAAATACTGACGTATCGTGGTATTTAATTAACGTGTAACCTAATGTATTGATGTATGTCATTATTTATTAATGGATTTCTAGATTTCTTGATTCTGTATTGATGATCCGTCGGATTATGATAAATATTGATCGTGTAGCCTCGCGTCAATATTTATCACGTCAGTACGCGTTACGCTAGCGATGGAGACGGACGACTTTTTTGATCTTGTAGAGGCGGATGCACCGTCGTTGTCGCCGCTCCGCACCTTCTCGTAACGTACTAAAGATCAGGAAGTTTTAAAAGAATTTATCCTAAATTTAGAAGTATTTCCAGAGATATACGCACGGAACAAATATTTGTATTGCCTACAGGTAGTTGTTCCGGGTCTGGCTGTTTGTGTATGTGAATTGAAATGTTTGTAAACGCACCCACGATACAGGAGTAATTCCGAGTGTGGGGCAACGTTTTAAAAAAAAAAATACAAAGATATGGGATAGTTCTTCAAAAGATCACAAAAATTTAATAATTTAATATTTTTTGCCCATCGCTTTCGCTTGACCTTTTTATTTACACTAAGTGCTCAAGTAATAGCCACGCAACCTTTAATTTTCAGCTCTGTGGCCATTTTAGACGTTTATATAGCAGGAGATCGGACACAATACTGACGTAATAAATATTGAACGTGTAGGCCAGTGTATTAATCCATCAGTAAAAACTGAAATCCATCAACAAATACTGTATTGACGGATCACAATAAATACTTTACGTGTAACCGTCGCCTCACAGCGCGGCCCGACCAATCTCGGCACAATCCAGAAATTTCCTGGAATTCATCCCCCACCGAGTGCATAATTGATTTTGTAGCCTGCAATATAGGTCGTTCAGGGCAAAATAGGTCATAAAGATCATCCAACCTTAGCTATACAGGTAAAAAAGAAATATCATACAAGACAATAAAATACCAACAATAACAAAAGAATAAATATTTTTCACACTCAATTCTATGCCTACAAGATCTCCGTAAAGGATAAACAAATAAACAATGAGTGTAATGAAGTTTTTCATAACAATAATTTCGATGTAAGGTAAACAACAAGCGATCCCGAGACAGCTGCGATGTTCGCAATGCTCCAAATAATCTAAAAATAGCCGGCTAACGTGTGTACTCTGAAATAGAACAAATATTGACAACATAACACGCATAATGCACATTAAACTCACCAATTCTCACACAGTTTTGTTTCAACGTCTTCCATTTCGCGATTCATCCTTTATTTTTATAATATCTATTTAGACTTACATACGCACTGTAACAAATTGCAATTTTAACCTATTTCAGAATTCACCGTGGATATGTTTTTATTTCGCGCTAATACCGTGGTAGTTAAGGCTCAACTGTTGAATGTTAAATAATTTATTATTCGATCTTAGCAGCTGATTTGAAATAAAAACATTTTTGTGAACACTTTTCGGTGAATCCCATAACCACAGACTATACTATTTTACTAATAGGGAGCGCAGCCAACTTCACTCATGTCTTTGACAGCAGGACTGACAGAGACAGAAGGAGACAGATGATAAACTGTTCAGTAGTGATAGTGATGTCCAATCGTATTATTGGTGGCGGTTGGCGGTGTAAAATCGATACCAAGTATCTCCCACACCGTGCACCGTTCCGATTTAACCTCACGTTATCAAAGGCGGCAACAACGTGATAATTCCTTACCTTTTTGCGAAAAGTAGTAATCATTCCATAATGCTTGTATTTTACGCAGCTTTAAGCGGAGCGGAGGATTCGGAAAGCGGCCTGTGTATGTTACTGTGGCCGCGTTCCGAATTAGCTATAATCACTCACAGCGCTCACAAAATCTCACATGCGTTCCGATTTAGATATTACGATTATAACAGCTGAGAGCTGTCAACAAATTCGGAACGCTCACAGTGCTTACTCAATGTCAAAACGATATTATTACAGTATTTCTTTGTATAAACATCACATTTCTTCTGCTTTGGTTAGATGGCGACTGTCAGCCAGAAGCACAATTTAGAAAATGCCAAGTTAGATATGATGCAACTCAAAACAAAAGACACTGACACATCCCCACACACAGTCAACTTCAACTTCAACTCTTGATTAAGGTGAATGGGTAGTAGTAGACCGCGAAATTCAAATTTTCTTACGTTTTTTGCAATTTTTAGGTCAGTGTCAGATTGTATCTTGATCAAAATATGATTCGCGACTATAACAGGTACATATTTAAGGAATTATAATCATTAGAATCATTAATATATCTTTCTAAGTTAGATTTCTACCACCAACCACCAATCTCTTATGGAAAAGTGTTAGTGGTAGAAATCTAACTTACAAAGATGTATTATTGATTCTAATGATTATACTTCTCTAAATATGTACCTGCTATTGTCGCGAATCATATTTTGATCAAGATACAACCTGACACTGACCTGCAAATTGCAAAAAACATAAGAAAATTTGAATTTCGCGGTCTCAGCTACCCATTCACCTTAATGGCTTCTGTGGAACAAAGGAGACTTTGTATATTATTTTTTTTTTTTTGAAAGCACCCTTCCTTAATTATTATACATTTTAATAATCATTATTTAAAAAAATAAATTGCAACCCACAGTAATTATTGATTTTGGCAACACTTTTCGGTTGGATGTCATTATTGTCATTGTGAATTGTGAACGTCAATCAAGTGTCAAATTCAATTCAATTTTGTTTGACCTGTGTACTGCATTAAACGAAGAGAAGAAGACCTGTGTACTGACAGCTGACAAGTATGACAACCTTACTGGCACAGGTAATATTTTCATAGATTCCATTAGGAGGCAAAGGAATTAATGCCATACATACAAATCCATAAATATTGTTTTAGATATTTTAAATAACAATAAGGTGTATAATTTGCTTTAAAAAATGATATTTAACCATTTTTTCTTTGTTTCAATGTGCAGAAATAATATTACGACACCAAAAATATCTAGATTTAAAAATGTATTTATTCAATAATGGTGCTTTTAATATTTTTTCTATTTTTGTCAGGCCATCCTGAATAAGTTTCCCTATCAGAAAAACCATACATGACAGCTGTTCAAAAATATTATTATTTTAAGCCCATTTCATAACATGTCCTTTCACGTACTAAAATCCACTAAATGAAAAAATTAAATCTCTCTGACATGTGAGACAGGTCGTGTACTGGGGCTGATGTCTCAAAAAAAAAAAAAACAGTCATTTTTGACAGGATTCACTGTGATAATATTAGAAGGCATGGTCGGCGTTATCGCAAGATGGAGCATGTCATGACGTCATCTATGACGATTCATGGGACATAGTTATCGCGCTCACGCTAATTCGGTACAGGTTTAAGCACGCTCAAATCGATTATTTTAGACTAGACTGTCTCCACGACTCCATCATCCACTTACAAAAATTATATCGTGACTAAGGTGCAGCGCAGACGGCAGACTTTTTGTGCGATCGAGTCTGCGGCACATAAAAAGTCTGCATGGCGCGCAAAAAGTCTGTCGCGGATTTTTCACAGACTCAACGCACACGACGCACATCTTCGATCATTCTGTCGGCAGAGCTGTAGGGACGTAGACGCTATGGAAATCGTGCAGAGATCGAGAAGCAGGGATTGAAAACCGGTACGAATTTGGGTTCCGGTTCTTCATTTCGGTTCTTAAAAGGGTTCTTCTTTTCGGCACGGTTCCGGTTCAGGTTCCGGTTTGGTTCTGGTTCCATAGTACCGGTTCCAAATAAAGGTTCCAATATACCGGTTCTTTATCATCCGATTTAAAGGTTCTCTAAGAAAGAAGGGATAATGTTTGACGCGTGGCTAGCGTATCTTTTCTTTCAGTTAGCCTTCGAATTATTGGTGAGTAGAAGTCTGTACTGTACAGTGTCAGCAAATATTGACAGTAATTATTATTAGTTGTTTATATAATCTACAGTTACTGTTAATAAATTAATATAAAATGGACAAAGTTTAATCGTATTGTATTCACTTAGATATTATCCTCTCCTTTATTTATTGAATATACAGGGTTAATGGAAAAACACCAACAACCTCTTAAGAGGTCATTGTACAACAGACAAGTACACGAATGTATAATATAAATCAAACAATGAAACAAATATAGGGCGCACGCGTTGTGCAACGAACATGCAACGAATGATGCGAATGATCAACAAATGCAATGTACCCCTCTCTCCTCTTACAAAATCTCCTATCTTGCCGCTATTGTCCTGCGCTGAGCGGCATCGTATGAACTCATTCGGTCTCGTACTCGTACCGCTAAAGAACCGGTAAAATAAAGGTTCTAATTTAGGTTCCGGTTCCGGTTCGGGTTCTAGCAACCGGAACCACTAAATACCGGTACTTTACCGGTATTTTAGGAACCTTTTCAATCCCTGGTACAGAAAAAGAAGAAATAGACAATTTTGGGTACATCCATACTTTTGGAAAGATTATTGAAGGGACAGTTCCATACTAAACATTCAATCTGAAACAACATCCGGAAATCTTTTTCAAATTTTATAAAATGTCTGTTACTACATTTGATGAGTTGCTATTTATTTTAAGACCTGCAGTGCGATTCTGTAACCATCTCACCGTGAAAACTTAGGTGAAGTGAGCGTGGAGTGAACTGGCAGTGTCATCTTACCAGATACTAGGGATTGACCAAGCATACATTTACAATCATAATCGAGATTTTAATAATATTTTTTTAGCCTAATCCTATTGATATTTTTATATAATTCAAAGCTAGTATTTTAGTGGTCAAAACATTAATATTTTGTGGGGTTTTACTTACAATAAAATAGCAAAACAGAAGCGCAGTCAGAATCTCAATCCTGTTTTTTTTTATTTTTTCCCTAGTCTAGTAAGTCCTTATATAGACTGAGGCGCGAGCGCGTCACGCACGAACAGTAAATAAAATTAAAACATTCACGTTTATGACAGCTAGACTGATGAAAATACGCATCGACATTGTTTGGTTATTATGAGCAATTGTAGATCGAGTCTAGTAAAGACTGCGACGATGTTCAGCGTTGTTATTAACCCAAATCTATTGAATTAGAAGAGATAACCGAGTGTGTCAAGTCATCGAGTGCTAACGGATGCCTAGCTGACGGACCATAGAATGTAATCCCACGTAGTTTGTGTGGCGTGATCACTCCACCCGATTCACGACACTAAATGTCGTAAATCGGGTGAAGTGAAGGTGAAGTGATAAGATCACGCCGCGCTTGCGCGTTAATCACTGTCATTATCACATTGCAGATTGCGTGATCACTTCACCTTCACTTCACCCGATTCACGACATTTAATGTCGTGAATCGGGTGGAGTGAAGGTGAAGTGATAAGATCACGCCGCGCTTGCGCGTTAGTCACTCATTATCACATTAGAGATTTGTTTTTACATATTTAACTTGTAAGGCGTCATGTATAAGAACATTAGGAAAATGCAATACCAACGTCAAATAAGTGCAAATATTTTATCGCTCATCGCGCGCCCGTGTTTGCACTGCACCTCTAGTAACCCTTAAATGAAGAAGTGGTTGGTGTCAACCCTGAAGTGTATGTATGGTCCCTAATAGTGCATAACGTAGTAAGTACCTACACTCCTTTAGAATATATGTAAGCAGTTTACATCAATGCGCATTGTAACATAAATTCACTAGATATTCATTAAAATACATTCTATCAAGCTGGTTGTCTAATTCTAACGACCCTTGAACCCCCAACATTTCATGGCGACCTTCGATATGGCGACCCTGCCTTAGAGTCTGCCAAGGGGCAGATTAAGCAAAGTTTTCGTTGAGCGATTTTCAAAATGTGTAACTCTAAAGTAGAAAAAGGCGAGGTATTCGCCAATCAAAACGCGGCTGGTGGAGGTGTTGACGCCGATGTGGTGTTGCCATGGTTACGAGATTCGAGTGGAGTGATATATGGTACATTCCGAATTTCACTGTAATCGACTACAGCGTGCTTACACCTTGACCCCAATTCTGCTGTATGGTATTTATCTATTATTCCCCGCATAATCTTACCACGCCGTACGGTTGTCAAGCGTGGTATTTTGACAGTTCAAACCGGTTTCGGTCATTGTGTCATAGAGAATACGTTAATAGCAGATGTAGTGATTAGGTCTGGTTATTAAGGAATTGACGTGGTTTCGAAGTAATGAATCATTAAGTGGTCATAGTGAATTAGGGCCCTTTTCTGAATTAACGTGAACGCGATAACGATGTCCCGTGAATCGACATATATGAAGTCATGGCATGTGCCATCTTGCGATAACGCCGACTACCGACCATGCCCTAAATTAATAATTATCACCGATCTTTAAACTAACGTGGCATTTTCGAAATTGTGCTTCTGGCTACAGTCGCCACCTTACCAAAGAAGAGGAAATTCGTGGTGTATACACAAATAAATACTATAATCCAACCATGAGTAACTATTCAAGTGAATAGATATATTACTGACTCTCAGCTGCCATAGTGGTCATTTATCTAAATCGGAAAGCAAATTATTCATGTGAGCGATGATGACTTAATTCGGAATGAGCCATATTTCACGCCGCGCAAGCGCGTTAGGCGCTGGCGAATGTTTTGACCACTAAAATACTAGCTTTGAATTATATAAAAATATCAATAGGATTAGCATTAAAAAATATTATTAAAATCTCTTTTATGATTGTAAATGTTTGCATGGTCAATCCCTAGCATCAGTGGGATGACACTGACAGCTCACTCCACGCAAGTATTCACGGTGAGATTTTTACAGAATCGACATGCTGCTTTGACTCATTCAGAAACAACAATGAGGTGTATTGGTCACATCGACCTCTGGCGCCATGATAATAGATCGCGTGCGTTACGTCTACCCCTAGCAAATGCAGATTGCCGACTAAAGTGTGCGCCGTCTGCGTTAGCGCGCGTTGAAGCAAACGTTCAATTTTTTTCACAGACTTTTTGTGCGGAGCGGCAGCGGCGGCCCGGCGCGGTGCGGTCTGCCCGAAGTACAATTAAGTACATGAAGTTAGCTATTTCTAATGAATAGAATAGCTAAATAGCTCTCGCCAAACTGAAGCGAACCCCGCCCGGGATATGGGGTGAAATACGCTCGCGCCGATTGTGAGAGCTAAGTTGTATGGAGGCGTTTAAACTGTTGCGAGTACATAGTCGAATACTAACATAATCGCGCTGTCGCGTCCCGCGTCCATCGTTTCTTTCCCATAGTCTTGAAAACCCGATAACAAAATCAAAATTCCAATATTTTAGTAATCTTTTATTTACTTAAACAACGACAAAAATAATAATCATTGACTGGATAATCTACTACGTCTACAAAGGAACACTTAGTCTACTTACTCGCAATCAATTTCAATAGAACTTAGGAACATAGAGGATCTCAATGGATAAAATGTTATCCACGCATTGATCATTATTTTCATCATAACTAAATAATTGAATAACATTATATCACACATAGCAGTAAATCTAGAACTTATTCTAAGAATTTTTGAGTTCCGTAGCTGTTTGAAACCACTGTGAGAATATTTCTTAAAATATCTCGGATCAAAGGAATTGTAATATTTGTAGCTAGCTCCTGCCCGCTACTTCGTTCGCATGGAAGTGGTAAGATACACAATGCCTATACTAAAATAACTGCCACATTTTTATAAACCTCCCCATTGCACTAAGCATTCTCTCTGACTTTTTTCCTTTTGCTCAGTTGCTATGTCCTAGCATGTCAAAAAGCCTGTAGCTTTCCTCAAGAATTAGGCTATCAAATGCAAAAATATTTTTTTCAAATCCGGCTATTAGTTTCACAGTTACAAACAAGTTATTATTTACTATTAGTATAGTATATTATTGTATAGTATTGTATATTATATTTATTAGTATAGTTGGTTTATTATTAGTATAGTATATGTATATTAGTTACTAAAGTAGGAAATAACAACATATCAGTCACATCAATTGATTTGCGATTTCACTACAAATTAAATTCTATTACAAAATGGGAATTTACCTAACTAAAGCCATTTAACAATGAAAAATTATTTATCACAATCAAATAGTGCCAACCTAATTACAGAGATAGCCTTTGGTTTATACTTCTTCTTCTCTTCGTTTAATGGCTTTTGCGGAAAAACCACCACAATTTAGCCAATGTCAAGTGTAAAAATGTAAAAATAGTATACTCGGCAACGTTGTACGGTTCAATCAATAAAAATCTTCCAAAATCATTCGTAATCTTTGGCAGCCATCGTAATGGCTGCCCTTCTAAAAAACAATCCTTTGGTTTATAATATATGAGCTAAACACTTCAACACACGCAGCAATTACTTTTTCTATTGTTAAAATAAAATTGAAGAGTCTGTTTATTATGTCAAAATGACAGCTTTTTACTAAATGCATAATATGAACTACATATATACAGCATTGCTAACAAAAAAAAATCTATTTATAAAATTTTTGTCTGTTTGTTTTTGTTCTATATAATCTCTGAAAACGCTTGACCGATTTAGACAGGAAGTTGACACTGGCAGATAGCTGATGTTATAAGGAGTAACTCAGGCTGCTTTTATTTTAGAAAAAAAATTATTAATAAAGAGACACATTATTGTTTTCAGGCATCCACGCGAACGAAGTCGCGGTCACAGCTAGTCATATATAAATCTTTATTAAAGTATTTTACAACTCTTGATATGGTTTCAGGAGTAGCTACAGAACTTCACATTATATATTGTAAATCTCCACCCACTCGCTAAACCCACGCGATTTGCGTGACGCATTTCCAAATTTACTTTGAAAATATAATTTATCTTTCTACATGATACTCTGCAAGTTTTATAATCTGAGACGCTTACTCACAATACC
The DNA here is from genome assembly GCA_963855955.1 of Luperina nickerlii. NCBI lineage: Eukaryota > Metazoa > Arthropoda > Insecta > Lepidoptera > Noctuidae > Luperina > Luperina nickerlii. The sequence goes on from OY979682.1 coordinate 11,170,949, forward strand.
ATGTCATGGCTATTTACAATTTTTTTCATTTATTTAGATAATTTCAATGCCAGATTATCTATATATTTCGTTTTATTTATTATGGACATTTCTTTTGTTTTCGTCAATATAATTTACATCTTTTAGTGAAGTATTAAAGCTACATATGGTAAAAATATGATATTTTTGAGACCTTTTTGCTAGTTGCTTTATTTGATTGATCCAAATAAATTGCTACATGGATTACAGAATCTTAAGGGGGATGCGATAGGGTAGCCTGCAAAATTCAATTTTTCTTACAACTCTCTAATTTCCAGTAGCGAAGGGTCAATTTTTGTAAGAGGTAAGCCGGAGTAGATATCTTTAATATGATTATATTAATTGTCTATGACTGACTGTGCCATTTTTCAAAGGGAATCCAGTAGAAATATGGCTTTACAGAATTACAATCATTAGAATCAAGTTGTAATGGAACCTTCACCACTGCTAAGTTCATATTAACCTATTGAATGAAATCATCGACATTTGAGGCCAATTCCAATACAGGAGTTGTATTGCTGATTCTAATGATTATAATTCTGTAAAGCCATATTTGTTACACTCACGAATTATATTCTAATCAACATATAACCTGACACTGGCATGAAAAAAAAAAACAAAAATATGGCAGTTGAAAAAAAAACAAGAATATAGGTAATGAATTGCGCGGGTTACCTTAGTGCATCACTCTTAACTGTTTGCAGTAGCCTTTCTAATCTTTAGCTAGTGCATTCCAGTACCCTAATATTTTACAAACTACAATAATTCTTTTACATCCTCTTTTCTGATTCCTCTAGCCAAACATCTAAAATATGAAATACAAACATTCATAAGATCAATTGCATAGGTTAACAGGTTGTTGAGCTCTCTACAGAGACATAGCAAAGGCGAGTACAAATGGCAGTAACATAATTTACTTTAGGAAAACAGTATAACTCAAAAAGCACTATTAAAATGGAAAAATCGTTCTTTTACAAATGCTTGTCATAAATAACACACATATCGGAGACAACGCTCCCACAATTTACTGCTTATTACAGTTATTCCAGTATAATTTGGGTAGAAAATCAACTATGACAAAACACAAGCTCATCTTCGGAGTGCACTATAACACCAACACACTATTCCGTTGACCATTCATTTCCTTTCCATCGCACTAGGCACACTCAGGTTGCACAAGGACATCACAACACTAGGCACTATCACTATGAAGTTAGTTAGTAGTCAGTACTGGACCCTAGTACTGTCCCCGTTGAAAACCCAGTCCTACACCACGCATGGTGTGGGTAGTCGCTCTGGCCACTTCGTACTGTGCTTGCATTGCTTGAAAGAGTTCTTCTTGTTTTTTGATTGGATCTACCGCTTTTTCTGGAGGCTCAGGCTTGACTGCGGCTGTTGGAATAGAGATATTGATTAGTTTATTGTATGTCTGAATCTTGGATTAAAATGAGAATTGGTTGAAACAAGTTATCATGTCATAATTTCTTCCCAATATGGGAAAAAGCATGCAAGGATTATCAGGTTATTACTGCTGTTTCTTCTCTGACATCGTCATCTTAAGAAAAAAATTAATTTAACAACACAATGGATAGAGAACTTTCATACTTTCAATTACAAACCAAAGTATTTTTAAGGAAATTGGAAAAATTCGTATGCTCAACAACGTAAACCACGTAATAGCCAGCTATTGTATTTGTCCACACCGGACGATCAAGCGCGCTCCGACCAGGCGCGGTCGGAATGAAGGTGCCGCGCGGGATCAGAGGGCACTGTCAGGGTAATCCGAGTATCGTCGAGGTATTCCTGCTAAGGATTGTCGGGTGTGGACCCAGCTAATGAATGTTGTTGAATTTTATTGTCAAAATATATTGCCATTTTAAGTTGTTACGCAATTACGTCATTGGTTTTAAACGTTAATTTTAACGCCTTGAAGCAGGCCCTACAAGACGATATACTTGTAAAAATATTCACCTGGCTCCTTGATGCCCATAAGCCTCATGAACTTGGAGACCTGTTTGCCGTCGTTGTCTTGCGCAAACCGAGTGCCGCTCCACTTGGCAGCCTCCTCAGCTTCCGACTTGTTCTTGTTCGACCACAACAACTTGCGCTTCTGTACCTGTAGAGTGTAAACGATGTTTAAAGAATAGGGAATATGCATGAATTTTTTTCACGGCATTTATTAACAAAATATGAAAATACCGTAGTAGAGATGACAAAAAGTGAAATTAAAATTAAAATCGGCCAAGAAACACGGCCGATATGAGCATTTAAAACTATTGATTACACACCAATTAGACAGAGAGATCCGACATAGACTGTGACGTCACAAGTCACTACGGCCATATAAACTCCGTGTTAAATTTCGTTTTGCGAGAAAGAGATAGAAACAAATCTTCGATGGCTCATATCTTTTTTAATTTCATAGTTATCCGAAAAACAGTTTTACTAAACTGTTTATTACATGAATGAGGATTAATTTTTTAAATAAAAAAAAAACATGCATATTCCCTATTGCCAATGATCATACTGCTTGTTTCAGTGCCGTGCGAATATAAAGCTGCGCCTGGGGGCTACACAAACTGATATTTTTGCCTTTTTTGTCGTTTTTTATTCTAACTCTACCGTAAGTACTTACGTTACTAGGGGATTGTGTATCTTTAAACCTACGTAAGCTTGTCATAATCCTATATGTATAACCATCTGACCTTTTCTTTAATGCTGATTATTTTATTTTACTCTTTAGAACTCGCCTGGCAAGATCTTGGCAGGTGTGTTCTAGTCTTTAATTTTTCTTTTTTGACATCCCTTAGCCCTGTATCAAAATTCGTTGTGGGCCCTTTTTACTACTGTCACACGACAGACACGAAAACTGAATTTAGTTTATAATACGAAAGAAAGAAAGAAACAGTTTCAGCCAACATTAATAATTGATGTGCACAATTTTCCGCTTCTATGTCGCGAAATCTCATAAAGATCGGTAACAATACAAAAAGTAATTGTGCCTCATTAGTGACAGTTGAGCTCTTAATGTGATTTTCCCTCTTGTAACATTAATAACATACCTGGTCCATAATCTTGTTAGCATTGACAGCGGTTGGGTTGTAGTATGAAGGCAGGTGCGATCCCGGAGGAGGTATTTCGCAGGCCGCTGCGCGAAGTTGCTGCGCTGTGGCCATCGAGCCATCTGGTGTCTTGATCTGAAGTCCTGTGTGAACAGACATAAAAATTAAGATTAGGAATATTCTTGTGAACCACATAAACAAATAACCAGTATCTTTGATTTATTAAGACATGTTTTCATTTTGATGAAGAATATAGTTGATCTTTTTTTTTGATACCTTAATTTTTGTAGTAGCGCTAAAGAGGGTTTATTCTGCGTATCCCCCTCCTTTTTCTTGGCGTGTCAATGGCAATTCATACACAGTCAGCCCATAATTTGACTACGAGCTTGGCTCCTTTAGTAAACATCCAGACAACAAGACAAGCTGGACACAATATGAAGTACCCCATTATTTGTGGGTCAGCACCACATTTACACTCGAGGGCAGAGCCACCTAAGAACAGAATATTACAATACTAACCCATTTTCTCCATAACCTCCAGTTTCTTGTTGACCTTGTAGGACGAAGGTCGGTAGTCGGCCGAGGGCGGGGAGGGGCGGCGCTCCGATGAGTGGCTGGCGGGGTACTGCGCCCCGCGGGACTTGGAGCGCGAGCGGTCGCGGCGGTCGTGGCGATGGCTTGATGAACTAAGACAGAGTTAAAAGGATGACTTAGTAATGTAGGTTGCATAGAAATAAATATTAATAGCAGCCTACTCCTGTTCCACTGCAGGGCAGGTGTTTCTTCTCATACAGAGAAGACATGAGCGTTGATCACCACGCTTACTCAAGACGGGTTAGCGATTCCAGACATATATGAACTACATATATAACTATACTAGCTGTGCCAACGACTTCATTCGCGTGGAGGAAAACAATGTGTCTCTTTACGAATTCTTTCTTTTTCTAAAATAAAAGTAGCTAGTAAGTATAGCTTAAGTTACTCGTTAACATCAGCTATCTGAAAGTGAAAGTCCCGTCAAAATCGGTCCAGCCCTTTCGGAGACTAGCCGGAACAAACAAGACAGCCAGTCGAAAATTTATAAATTGTTTTTTGCTATCTTGGCATTACAAACAGACATTTCAAGTATATTTGTATAGATGTCGCCAGCAGAGATTCAATGTAGTATAGTGGTTTTATCATGGAGGCATTATACTAAAGCTGTTATTTTGACATTACAAACAAGTATATTTGTATAGATGTCGCCGGCAGAGATTCAACGTAGTATAGTGGTTCTATCATAGAGGCACTATACTATGTATGTAGATATAAGTTGTATGAAGTATAATCGCCAACTTGGCGATCTATGACGGCGCGAGCGTTTGGACCAAAGTGTGGAGCCAGCCAGGGTTTTATTAACAAATTGATGCTTACCGTTTTTCCTCGGAGCGCCGGCCATGACGATCTCTGTCACGTTCACGTTCTCTGTCCTTTTCTTTATCGCGACGGTCGCGGTCTATGAATCTAAAAAAAATTAAATGGACAGATAGGCTTTGATGAAATTAAATGGCCATATAGGTTATTTCAATTATTTTTTTAGCAGGCACTGATAATGATTGTGACTACAATTATTTTTACTGTGGGTTATTGTTAACAAAATATGTACTGGTATTCAGAAGATAGTAAATTCAACCTGGGAACTATTATTTGAATAAATTATACAATCAAATGCGTATACGCTCGTAATTACTGCATGTTTAATGATTTTCAGAGTTTTCATATGGTGACCTCCAAATGTATCGGGAACGTGATATTTTAAGGTACTTTTAGTACTGGAATTTTTTTATTTGTTTTGTATAAAGTGTCCCCTACCTGGCACAAAGGTTCGAACACCTTTTATATTTGAAAAAAAAAATTGATCTTGAATACGGTACCTGGGCGACACAGCATCCCTAGCATCCTGAGACCTCTTGTCAGCTGGTGGTGGAACCACACTGGCGTAAGGTTTGAGGTCCATCAGCGCGGGCACTTTGTCGCGGTCATCGGGTCGGTCGCCTAGCAGACCGCGGCGGACTGGCTCGTGTGCGTGTGCGTGTACGCGTCCGCGGTCGCGGTCACGGTCACGGTCTGACCTATATTATAAATAATAATATAAAAATAGAACTTCGGCTCAAATATACTAATTATCTTTGAAATGAAAGTATATCTATTTCTGTAAGCAGATCTTTTAAGACACTTTTACACGTCAATGCTTTTTTTTTTCAGGATGGGATATCATCAAATGACCCCTCCCGCTCTGGGTAAAGCGGAAGGGAGTGTCAGACTCTTACTGACTAAAACCCACCCGTGTTCCTTCCTTAGCCCTTTATGATCCGGGCCAGCGGTAACCCTTTCGGACAATCGCGCTGACCTAACACGTCAATGCAACAACGTTCATTGCGTTATTTACGTTGTTGAGCTTTTTCGTACATATGAAGCAATGGATTAGCAACAACATCCTTCAAAATGATTCAGATTGTGATTGAAAGTGTGTTAAGTACACAATTACGCAGCTACTACTGACAATTTCTAATCGGAGTTTTTTTTTAGTTGGGATTCTCATCTACGGCGTCCGTATAGATTAGCCACTCTGGACCAAAGAGTAAGTCATTTCTATATATATTTTTTTAACTCATAATCTTGACGTGCCTTTTATTTTTCTTTTTGGGTGGGAAATTATCAAATAACTTCTCCCGCTCTGGGCGGAGCGGAGGGCGTGTCAGACTTTTACTGACTAAAACCTCCCCATGTTCCTTCAGTTGCATGTGTCAGGGCCACCGTAACACTTTCGAACAACCCGCGACCCTGGCAGGCATCGGCCCTAGCAAACCCCATCAATCAGTGCTGACATCTCTTTGAGGCGCGGGTGGAAAACAACGCGCCGTTGACCTGGGCCTGGTCCTTACCGGATGGCGAGCTACTCATTGCTCGCCGTCCGCCAGCCCGCGCCTACGGCGGTCAGGAATCGGCTCTCGATTCACGACGCCCAGGGCGTCTTCTGCAGCGACTAGGGGCGTGAAGGCGCAAAGATTGCCTCTCCGTCACGCGCTCCGCTTAGTTTTAAATGTTGTTCTACCTCATAAAGGATATTCAGATTTAATGTAACCTTGAGTAATTGGAGAGGCACGAGGCACTAAAAGAAGGTTTGAATGAGGATAAATTCAACAGTAAGTACCTGTATTTATCATCCCTGCGCGGTGACCGTTTATCTGAACGGTCTCTATCGCTGCGTGCACGCACGGGCGAGTCGCGGCGTTTGTCGCGCCGGTCGTACTCGCGGTCACCGCGGTCACGTTCACGACTGTCATCTGTAAACAAAGAAACATTTTTAAATACGCAATTTTTTACCGAGTTTATACTTAAAGAACGAAGATATTTTATTTTTTAGTAGGGAGGTTAGGACCCTGGTTCAGTACATTTTGATAGCAAACCTAACAATTTCAATAAATTATTGTCATGATAAAATACTAATGTTGTAACTTTCATACAGCAGCCAATATTATAGGAACTATAAATCAGTAATTTCGATTGAACATGCAATATTTTACGACTCGTTGATAATTTAATGCATTCAACTGTTGTGAATTCAAGTACATTACAAAGTAGTGTGCCTAAGCGATAAGAACATGGAATTAAACAATATCGTGACGTTTCTATTTCCGAGGTTCGCCTCGGAAGTAATGCTAAGGATACACATGCCAGTGGCTGGCACAAAAGTATGCAAGTAGCTTGCATGTCATTATGGTATTCACCAATCAGCTTGCATGCCGTGTGCCATAACAACTTCTGATTGGTTAATACCATTGCCAGCTACATGTACAAGTTACAGACATGTGTGTGGGAGCCCTAAGGTTGGATAGGTACTTACTAATTGCATTTTCTCATCATACTAATATTATAAAGGCGAAAGTTTGTGAGTGTGTGTGGGTGTGTTTATATGTTTGTTACTTCTTCACACTCAAACGGCTGGACCAATTTTGATAAAATTTTGTATGAAGGTAGCTGACACTGGATTAACATAGGCTACTTTTTATCCCGATATCCCCACGGGATCGAGACTTATGTGGGTGAAACCGCGGGGCGCAGCTAGTACAATATATACCAATAAATAAAATTGAAGGGTCTGTAAAAGTAAAGTGTCAAAATGTCAAAATTACAGGTTTTTACTAAATGCATGCAAGTATACAGATTGAGTCAGGGTGGCAGGGTACATCGATGCGTAACCTAGTGTTACTTTGGATTCAGTACATGATTCTGAACCCGTGCATCGAGGAACAGAGGAAACTGACGACACTACAACTACCACGTTTCTTTGGTACAACCCTAAGCCTATCAACTGAAACCAAATACCTGGGCATCATTTTGGACAAACAGCTGAACTGGGCAAAACACACCAGCTACATTACTACGAAAACCAGCATATCCCTGTGGCAATGCAAGCGAATGCTTGGCAAGAATCGGGGGATTAGCCCCAGGATCACTGACTCGCTATACACCACAGTCATTCGACCAATCATTATATACGGCTCACTAGTCTGGTGGCCCAGAACAGACCTGAGCACAGCCCAAAAAGACCTTGAAAAGCTGCAGCGGTTCGCGTGAGTGGCAATCACTGGCTGCATGAGCACTACACCCCACTGCTGCCCTACAGGCTATGCTTGGACTGCCGCCTCTACACCTCATAGTGCGGGAAGAGGCGGCCCTGGCTGCCTTTAAGCTCTTCAAATCAGGAACCCTGAGCAGAGACTCTAGAGTCAAACACATACGTTTAAAAGAAGATGCGATCCTCTGCGACAAAGCACCGAAACAATACTGCTTCCAAAAGCATTGCAACATAGTGCTTAAAGAGGAGCAGTGCGACTACTCAGGCCCGAAGGAACTGAGACTTTACACTGATGGTTCAAAGACCGACTGCGGAACTGGAGTCGGAGTCTTCTCACACGACCTCAACATAAAATTATCCAAACCGCTGGGAATGCTCAACACGGTCTACTAAGCAGTGTGTGGGCATAATGCAAGCGGCTTATGCCACAGCGACCAGGAGAGTTACGGACACCTATGTTCGCATACTCTCCGACAGCGCCTCAATCCTCCAATCTTTAGATAAAAAATGCAATGCATGCGAACCTAATACTAGAATGTCACACAGTGGCGTGCATTGGTTTTCAGAATACGTAGGTAGGCACTAGGCCGGGTGTAGTCTAGGCAGACGCGGTCACTAATCAGAAACATTAAGGCGAAAGCGCCAGGGTAGCCCGCGAAATTCAATTTTTTTTAGGTTTTTTGGAATTTGCTGGTCAGTATTAAGTTGTACGTTGATTAATATATGAATCGCGGCCGTAAGAAATATGTGTTTACAGAATTATAATCATTAAAGTCATCAACACAACTCTCTAAGACCACGTAAGTCTCAAGAATAACTGTTTCATGAAATCACCATTCTTTCACACAGCCGACGAGCTCGCCAGAAGGACATCCAGTATGTCAGTTTGTGGACCGGAACCTATCGTGCCCATCCCCTTCAACCGACTACGCAGGTGGCTACAGGAGCACACCCACACACAAGCAGAAAGTTGGTGGACGTCGTTACCAGGCTGCAGGCAGTCCAAATAAGCTATGCCGTCATTGGATGGCATGCTAACCAGGCGCTTACTACGACTGGACAGGAAAGGCCTGCGCCTGGTGACGGAGACCATCACGGGACACTGTTCGCTCAAATAAATACTTTCACGCATTAGGCATAACGGACAGTCCCCTGTGCAGGGCCTGCACGGAGGCTGATGAAACCATTGTGCATGTGCTCTTTGAGTGCACAGGCGTCACCCAGATGAGGTCAGAAACCCTCGGGACACCCAGATCGTACACAGATGTTCTCAACAGACCAGGAGACTTAATCAGCTTCTGAAGGGAGGTGGGCTGGTTGGAATAACCACCGACGGCCGCCATGACCCACGAACAATGGTCCATTGAAGGACGAAGTGCGGAAACAAAACCCATAACGTAGAATCCGTGCTTCGAAATATTTCGTCGTTTATTAAAAAAAAATATATTTTCATCTGTACACGGTACCCACTTAGGTAGGTAATACGGGCTGGTATCCGCAACTCCACGTCAGTGCGCGTATTTTGCGTACGGTACCTACTTATAACAAACAATCAATTTTTTTTTGTCTATTTGTTCCAGCTAATCCTCAAAACGGCTTGACCGATTTTGATAAAATTTAGTATGGGGATAAGTAGGTACTTTGAATCCTACTAATTCCCTAATCCCAATTTGTCTGCTTATCAAATAACGCATGAATGAATGTTGTTAAACTTTCAAAATAAAAACCATTGCTACTGACAGTGTGTTACGCAATTATCCTGCAGTTTTGGTCATTGCCTTTTAAATGGAGGCTATTTTGTTAGTTAGCATTTGCATTGCAGAGCACTTATAATAAAAGCCACATTACAAATGAATAGAAAAGCTGAGCAAAATATTCTTAGCAATATGTTTATTTATATGTTTTATTATGCAATAAAAAACTAGACGCCTTGAAATGGGCCAAACTAAACTCTCATTTCCTCAGGAATAGGCCAAAAAATTCGATTTATATTTGGTATGTGGCTAAATAATAACAGTCGCACAGGTCGATTAATCAGGTTAAGCTACGCTTGCCGCGGTTGGTCTGTGGATGGGTGACCATCTTTACATACCGTGACCCCTCCGTGTCTCGGAAAGCACGTTATGCCGTTTGTCCCGACTGTCATTCGTCGATCTTTGACAGTCGTTACGGGTAGTCAGAAGCCCGAAAGTCTGACGACCAGTCTTACCAAGGGGTATCGTATTACCTAGTAACTGGGATGTGGAGGTCAGATAGGCAGTCGCGCCATGTAAAATACTGGTATTATGGTTATGGTTTATATCATTTATTCCGAAAGTTTTATGTGAATAAAATTACATTACCTACACTAAACATATCTCGATTTGTCAAGTCATAAAAACCGTGCAAAGCAGTGCAATCACGTAGCGGGTCGCTACTCGCTAGTGAAAAATTTAAAGAAGAACTTACTAGATCTGCGGTTATCCCGCGATGACTGTGGCGGAGGCGTAGGCTCCGCCGGCGGCAATTCGGGCTCCGACTCTGCCTGCGAATCCTGCGACAAGAAACACAACACTTACACTACATTATAACCTAAAACTATTCATAGAGTATTTTGTGCCATACATGATGGTATCACAAAACCTATAGTGTTTTCAATTTGTTTTCGGTAAATTTAAACATAGTCATATTTCAATGATGTAATATCGTTTTACGCCTTGAGTAAAAAATAACGTAACTTTGGAGTTTTATTTCCCTTGTGATATACTTAAAATGTTCTGAAATTCCATTTGCAGTGCAGTTTCAAAATGTTATTATTTTTTGTCTGTCCCATTCATATTGTAGTGCAGCACAGGTGGACTAAACAATTTTAATGAGAGAATTTGGTTTCTGCTTTTTCCTGGTTACGATTACCGAATAATTATGTTCATGTTTGAAATAGATTTCAGATTCTGTTAACCATGGCTTGATGAAGCATTGTGTAGGTACTGCCTACCCCTGTGGCAAAAAAACGAGATATTATATCTGCAAAACATATTAAGGGAAGAATTCTTTGGTGGGGATATAAAAACAGGGTGCATATGAGCGTTTCTTCAGACTTGTCAACTGGCGGGCCAATTGGGCCGTGAAGCCAGCAGTAAAATCGTTGAGCGCACCCATTATTTCTACAACTTGTCGCATACCTACTTCTGCTTGAAAACAGTCAGTTTGCTTCGAAACCACAGTCAAAACTTTACATGTTTTGAAACTTATAATTTGTAGTATGTATCTGAAAATCAAACCGGTACTGCAGCATTTTTCAATGCTGCGGCTCGTGTTTAGCTAGGGTTCTTTTTAACCACACACAGATTTCATCTTCATGTAATTTGTTGTGACAAATTGTTATTTTTTTTGCAAGCCAAACAAGTGTTCTTGGCCATTTATAATCTCGAATATCGACTTGATGTTATTACATCATCATTAAGTTAAAACAATCATAGGTCCCTATTAAATCAAGTTATGATATCATATACCCCCTTATTAGTAAATTTAGAGTAAAATTATGACAAGCTATCAGCACAAAAACTGTATGGTTAAAATCACATTACTCTTGTGTAACAAAAGATCCATATTTTATTATTTAGGGGGGAAAATGTGTAGAGGAAAGTTATTATCTCGATTACTATAATAGATTTATATTGTGATGACTTCTTACTTCATTGCCATAAAAATAACAAGTATATACCAAGAACAAGGGGACAGGAAAGCCGAAAACCTAAATTATGTTTTAATTATTATAGTATAGTGATAAATTCTATAGAAAGTACATAACATAATATACTAAATATATAAGATAATTACATGGATGTTATGAAACATTTTTTAATTGGTATTGTTCAGTAAAATCACATACTGCTTGTATTAAATTTAGAAACGGTTCTAAAACTAATAATATAATCATGGATAATATGAGTAAATCATGATGCCAAATAGTTTGGGTTATCTTATAGCTATGTACTCACGTGAGCCTGTAGTTAAAGGGTCGCAGTGTGCATGGACTCGGTCGGTCATCTTGAAGCCTCGGCACGTACTCAAGGGGTATTTGACTTTTGTTTTGTGTCAATTTACAAATGGGTAACATATAAAATAATAAAAGTGTTAATATCATCGTTGAAAACAGCATAATGCAAAGTTGCTTTTTTATTTGACTCTATTTATAAAAAGTGTACTATTATGACAATTATTTAGTTACTATTATGAGAAATTAGGACTACTTGAATGCTGCGAAGGATTTTGGCTTTATGTCTGAATATAGATGAAGAATAGACTACTTAGTTAACAATATTTCTACTGTTTAGCTTCATCACATTACCAAGGAGAGTATAACAGTGAAGGACCCCATCAGGTGGACTGTTACCAAGTGAACTGACTGGGGCTCTCACTGTGCTAGCATATGTGATGGTGGTAGACGTACATATGGGACAGTTACCTCGCTCATGTCCATGTTGACGTCATCGTAGTTGGTATCGCTGTCTCTGCGGCGGCCTCCAGCGCCACCCGCTGCCACCTATAATATCATTCTATTGTCAAGCAGAGAACGCAGGTTAATATCCATGATTCTCATACAAATTGCATCAAAACATACTAAAAAAACACCCAAATAAGCAATAAAATAAATTAACATTTAGAAAAAAATTTGTCAAGGACGCCGAAACTTACCGATGACTGTTGGCTTCCATAGCGCTCCGATTCATTCTCATCTTCGCTACCGTAACCAACAAGACAATCCATGGCTATTCCTTATTAATTCTGGCACTATCTGTTGTGTGAATCAATAGTCCAACCCAAATCACAATAAAAAAACACAGTAAAAATCTAATTTGGCTTCAGAAGTGAAAATAGTGAGGAAAATAAAATAATATTATAATAATTGACAATTGTCTCCTCTTTGCCTATGACTTTTATCACCACAGATTAGTAATATTACGAATTTTCGAAATAAAACCATAGTCCATACACAGATTAAACAGGACTATAAAAAGAGAAGACAAATTGAAAAAAGAAAGAAAATACGTTTATCCGCGTTTTTTTTTTATCTCCGAGACTACCTTTTGATGCTAAAATTTTCGAAGTCGCTTCGCTTGCTCTTGCATTCTACATTCTCAAACTTTTCAAGTAATTCCCATTTCTGTTCTTAGAAATGTTCAAAAGAAAAAACCTATCCGAAGTGTAATTTTAGAACTCGATTCGCTTGCTCTAGCAATATAATTATATGCTATATTTGTCTAAAGCTCTAACTTTTCTGAATAAGCTGACAAAGATTCTCCTATTTTTGTATGGTCAAAAGAAAACGTAATCGCGAACGTAAAGCGTAAAGCGTAAAACGTAAAGCGATGGCGCCATCGTGCTAAAAATTTTACCCATTTATTTTTGCCGCCCCAGGCCCCCGAGTCCCCCGACATGCTTTACATGCTTACTCCGCCATTGATGTATCTATCCTGAATTCTTGAGGAAACACTTCAGGATTCCATTAAAATTTTACCACAAGGAGTCATGGCCTCATAATTATATAGGTAGGTACATACGTGGTTATTGTGGATTGTCGCCACTACGGATTATGGGCAGAAGATTATGGTCTCGCAGTATGTATGCCTGTAATTTTAGTTGCACGTGTTAATGGTTATGGCCTTGTCTGCAGAGCTCATGGAACCTGGAAAGCGAATATATCATTTTGAACAATTTTTATTATGGGACCAAGTCGCGAGGAATTTAATGTTTCAACATAAAATCGAATATTCCCGATCAGTAACACCTTGTCGTCCAAACGGTTGATATTCGGGAAAAAATTTAATTCGTCCAGTGTTGACGAACGGAACATTTTTTCCCCGATGATTTTCATCACGCAAACTTGATAGCTGAGTAGTGAGGCGTTATTATGAGAAAACGCCAAAAATATGTATTTAAAACCTTCAGATAGGAGCTATGGGGCATGATGAAGCCTTTCCAGGTTTACAGACAGATTCAAACTTTATGGCGGCTCTGAAGTGCGCTACTTGCTGCGCAATAGGTACTCCACTCCTTACCCCCGCTTACATATGAATTCGTACCTACTGCGCAGCGACTCACCTGATTTTCCGAGCCGCCATAAAGTTTGAATTGTGCTATACAGGGGGTAAAGGTCTAGTATGCAGGGGGCTATGGACAGATGGTAGGATTAACTTGGGAGAACTTATGAATTCATGAGATTTCAACTTTATGAGACTGATACTTCCAAGTGTGATAGCGTTCGGCGCTAGTGGTCAAGTTAGCAGCTATCCCATTTGGATTTTTAACCAGAGGTCTGAGGGACAGTAAATTTTAGGCCAGTACAGGAATAGACAAACATAAACAAAGCAATTGATTGATTTCAACTGGAGTACTAATAAGTAAAAGTTTAATTATTTTTAAGGTTTCAACTAGGGATGCATCCGATACCGATATATCGGCGATACTTCAGGTTTGCCGATATATCGGTATCGGCGATATTTTTATGGCCGATTCAACGATACTTTTCAAATTTCGCGCTTTAAAAATGTAATGTAAACGCGCGTGTTGTCCTGTCTATTTCGTTGCAAACAAGGCACGAACTAACTAATCTTGGGGAAACCCCGCGCTTTATTCAGTGTTTTGTTTCGCCCGCCCGCTTTGGCCTCGCACTCGCACATCTATCCCATTTCGTTAGGTTGAATGTTGTTGCGCGTAGTATTTTTCCATGCAAATAAGATTAAGAATTACATATCGTAATTTTATTGTTTGTGTATTGTATGTCATTTATAACTAGTCGTTTGAGTCAAATAAAATAAACAGTAGTCATATCAACTTCAAAACACAAAAGTCCTATATGGAATCACTTTGAAATTTCGACAATTGATAATTCCATAAAAATGTTATACTTAAATGTGAATTTTGATTATTGAAACTATTAATTGTGTTTTATTTAATCTACCTTCCTTTTTTAATTCAGTAAGCGTATCGGTATCGCCAATATTTTTATAAGAGTATCGGTATCGTATCGGCAAAAAGGCGTATCGAGGCATCCCTAGTTTCAACCATAAGGGGCTGGGCAGTCTATTAAAAAGTACACCGTGGCCCGAGCCGACGATGGACAATATGTCCGTGACGATAGCGACGCATGGAAATCCGGGCAATGTATTTGTCCTACGTGTGCGTTATTATTGCATAGATTTCTATACGTTATATCGTAACGGATAAATTGACCATCGCCTGCTCAGCGCCTAAAAGAAAAACGGATTCCTTGATAAGATCGATCACGTACGAATTCCAATAAAACATTGTTTTTGCACCTTTGCGTTCAAATATGTGGGCTGTTTAATTAATAAATTACAGGTGAATTCTAAAAAAAAAGACAATGAATTTGATTGTAGTATATTTTTAAATCTGTTATCACATTTTATCTACAACCTACTGTGGTTCTTGCATAAAGAATTTATGTACATTATATACAATACATTATGACAAAATATTATCTGAATATTTATTGGTACAATTAGGTACTTACCACAAATAAATTTTCTTATGCTAAGAATTTTCTAATAAATTACGAGTAGTTATCAGATTTAAGACAAAACAGCACCCTAATTGCGTAACACACTATCAATCTCAATCAGAATTATTTTGAAGGATATTGCTTTGCCATTGCTTCATATGTTCGAAAAATATGGCTGCTCAACAACGTAAATAACGCAATTAATGTCGTTGAACTGTCAAAATGACGGCCGTTCCTGGTGTGTTACGCAATTACTCCGCTGCTTCAATAATTATAATATCTCTAGACCTTCGGTTGTGTTTCCGTGTCTGATGCCTCCTGTTTTAGTGCAGTTTTGTCTAAATCATAATCGTCGGTGCCTTTAGCTATCAGAAAAAGAAACAGGCCTCCTAACCCCATCATAAAGTAGATGAAAGCTTCTTGCCTATTTGAGTGTTCTACATCTCTTTGGTTCTCACGTTTTTTCCTCAGAAATTCTTTTTCATATTTAGCCTTTTCAAATAAATCTCCATAGTGGCTCTTAGACCTGAAACATGAAAGATCTGATATAAGTACTTAATCATCACCATTAGCAGAGTTAACATTTTCTATAAAGAGGATTAAGTTGCAATTGCGCTTTTCTTTTAAGGTGAATGCGCATTTGTAGCCCGTAAAATTCAATTTTTCAGGTCAGTGTCAGGTTGTCATCTATCTAGATCAAAATATGATTCACGACTCTATCAGGTACGTATTTAAAGAATTATAATCATTAATACATCTTTCTAAGTTAGATTTGTACCATAAGAACAAATCTCTTATGGAAAAGTGCATAAGGAACAAATTTAACTTGACTAGCAGCGCCCCGCGGTTTCACCCGCAAGTGTCCATCCCGTGAGAATATCGGGGTAAAAAGTATCCTATGTGTTAATCCTGGTTATAAACTATCTGTGTGCCAAATTTCATCCAAACCGTAGTAGGTAATAGTTTTTACGTTTACGAAAGAGTAACAAAGATCCGTCCATCCATCCATCCTCACAAACTTTCGCCTTTGTGTGAAGCCTGAGTGTGATTCTAATGACTATAATTTTGTAAATACATATCTATTATAGTCGCGAATCATATTTTGATCAAGATACAACCTGACACTGACTTGCAAATTGCAAAAAACGTAAGAAAATTTGAATTTTGCGGTCTACCACCTTAAGGCGACTACATGACCTAAAGCGCGGTCACTGTCAGACTGCACAGAAAAGAAAGAAAAACGCGATGACACAACGCTGGTAATCTATTGCAAAATATGAAGCAATTATCTATTTACAAAAAATCTATTGTTTGGACTAAAACATTTAAACACTAGTGCTTTAGTATGTTGCTTGTAGAATAATCTGACAAAAATTCAGAATGATTGTATGTACAGACGCCAGCACATCAAGCTACCCGAAACTGTAAAATTTTCCCAATCAACTTTGAACCTTATGCTTTAGCGATAAAGTTGAAAATCTATTAAAGAAATCTGACAGATTGTGGTAGGTTGATGTGCTGGCGTCCGTAGATTAGTATGGTTTTTCTTGTATAAAGAAAGTTTTTAGAGGTATCTTCATGATTTTTTTCTATAGTATCAAATTAGTTGTATTATGTTTTCAACACACTATCTACCTAGTATATATCCTGTAGAATATCATATATTTTTCTGATATTGTTTACTGTAGTCGATCATATACTTTTATTGTTTCTAAAACTTGCGTTTTTCGTGTTTAGGTCCTGTAAGCCCCTTAAGGGGAAGCGCTAAGGTAGACCGCGAAATTCAAATTTTCTTATGTTTTTTGCAATTTGCTGGTCAATATTAAGTTGTACGTCGATCAAAATATAATTCGCGGCCGTAACAAATATGTATTTACAGAATCATAATCATTAGAATCAGTAATACAACTTGTTAGGTTAGTATAATCCCAAAATGTCAAGATTTCATGAAATAGTCATTCTGTGGGATTACTCGGTCTTAGAGAGTTGTGTTGATGACTTTAATGATTGTAATTCTGTAAATACATATTTGTTACGGCCGCGGATCCATATATTAATCAACGCACAACTTAATACTGACCAGCAAAATGCAAAAAACATAAAAAAAAAATTAATTTCGCGGGCTACCCTGGCGCTTTCGGCTTAAACGGGCTTAAAGGGGAAGCGCTCCTTAAGCGCTTCCTTTTATCAGCTTGTATATTATAAGGTCACAAATCATATTTTAATCATCATACAACCTGAAACTGTCCTGCAAATTGTTAAAATTATTGTTGCAAAGTATGCAATTTAAAGGTTTTTGGTGTAAAACATACCATGTGTCAAAGTCATAAATAGGTTGTCTGCCGTCCATGGTCGGCACGGCCTTGCGGTGCGTGCGGGACTTATAGAACTTCAGGGTAGGGTCTGTTGGCTCAGGTTCTGGCTGATATTCAACTCTTGACTTAGTAACCCCTCCTCCTAGTAACCCTGGAATAGACAAGGAAGAATATTACTGTATTACTGCAATCTATATTTCTCCTCTACTTATGTAATGAGTTTCTTGGCAATGGCAATCATTTAATATATTTTTCTCAGGAAGAATCTAGTACAGAAATATTTATTCAAGGGCAACTATTCATATTCGCTACATTGAAGCTGGCTGACTATAATGACTTATTATTGTGACTGAAAAATATAATTATGTTTTATTCTCCATGTTTAGAATAATGTGTTAACCAATTAAGTTCCTAGTGAAAGAAACAAACCTTTATCATACATCTTTTTTAATTGTATATTTCCTAAAACCTCATATGCTTCAGAGATGGCTCTAAACTTTTTTGCTGCTGCTTCATCCTGAAAAAGCAGTGTTTCGATGTTACATGGAATTCGTTTTAAATAAATAAAATTACATAATTTAATAATAATAGCATGCTTGCTACTTCCTAGGAAGTATGAGCCACCCTTTCTGAGGACTAAGAGCTTACGTTATTAGATTTATCCGGGTGGTAAATCTTTGACAATTTGTAATAGGCAGATTTGATATCGCCCTGTGTCGCTTTAGGAGTGATTCCAAGTACGTCATAGTGGTTGGAACCGTATCGAGGCGAGGATGTGCTCAGCGTCCGAACTACGCCAGTTACGCCACACACCAGTCTCGATGAGGTATAGAAGAGCATCTAAATCTAAAAAATACATCGATTAAATTGAAATTCAAGTCTGCCGCCAAGCACAGTAAAATGACAAAAAATGTAATTTACTTACTGGCTCAACTACAATTGATTTAAATAAATCTATGGAATGCACTAAAAGGCATTAAATTATATAAAAGTGGGGAAATAATATTTATTGTAAATTGAAATACAGAACTGATGTTGACAATTTTGACATTAAAAACTGAAAATCTTCCGCACAGATTATAATTATTTTTAGATTTTCCGTCAAAACAAAATTAAATGTGGTCACCAAAAACCTTTTATACATACGTAGGTACTTTACGTATAAGGTCTTTACCCTAAACTTTATAAAGAGTTTATGGTTTTTGGTGGTGTCAAATCACAGGGACAAACGTCAATCTTGTTTGGTTTTGTTATAAAAAAATTATATAATCTGTTTACAAAAAAATAACTAGCTCTTAACTCGTAAGAAATAAATTACGATACTATTTATTAAAATGTTAGCTTTTTTAATATATTCATAAATCGTTTGTTTACTCTGAGATAATAAAAAATAAAAACGATTACTTGTATGCCAAGTTTTAGTCAACTGGCAATACAATGTATGCGTTCCAAACATCCTATAAACAAACTAATATTTAATAAATTCAGTGCAAGGCAGAAAAAATCTAATTTAAAGAGTATTTTGAATTTCATACAGTTACTACATTATTAGGCAAAGAAAATAAAAAATATACCAGAAATTTAATTTCTGAGCTCGAATTTTTGTCATCATCGAAAAGATGTAGAATTGTAGATATTTTTTTACATTAAGTTTTTGAGTGCACGCATCTGACGTCAAATAAATTAGTCACCGACCGAGTAAAATATGAGTTTTTGGCGGGATTTCTTCGAGTGAAGTCTAGTTGGCTGTTTTAATTATTCGCAAATTGATTCCTAGTGGATATTGTGATGTAAAATTGGTGTAGTTTTGTATCTCAAGTGTCTGCGCAACTGGACAATATGTGGAATCATTGAAACAGACGCGATCCCGGTAAAATGGAGCTGAGAATTTTTTTGTAGTTTTGGCTACCTCAGCGAAGTTTACCGGGAAACTTGATTCGATACATTTGCTGCCAAATACTCCTAATACATTAGAATGTGTGCACCCATATTCTAATGTCATGTTAGACTAAAAAATAGTAACTGATGACTAGGCAGCATGGTCTCAGACCTTAGCCTTTAAAAAAAAAAAAAAAAAAAAAAAAAACCGAGTAAAATATACGCTAAAATCATATTATTTCAGTTAAGAACCGTTTTTTCCTGTGGTGTTTAGTCTAAAAATACAGGTTAGTTTAATTTTAAAGTAAAGCAGTTTCTATTTTTGCCTATTTTCAAGCAGATGTTATGTGGAAAATGCATGTCCATTTATGGAAGTCCTTGTCTCCTTGGTGTTGACACCGTGTGCCCTAGATAAACTTCGTTACTAATACTGGAAGGCGGTTTTGGCAATGAGTCACTTTCTCGTTAGCGCAAGAAACTGACGAATTGACGATAAGCTGAGTGACACCTCAACTTCATTAAATTTTATTTTTAAACTTATTATTCTTGTGCTCAAAAACTTGTCGCAGTCGAGTGTTCGCTACCTGGCTTATCAGCGTTTACTTTACAAAAGGAAGTTTATTCTCGTATCTAAATAGGTATAACATATTGGGTTTTGTAACAATTTCTTAGTTGTGCATTTATTTTTGTACCTTTAAGGTCGAAAAACTGTGAGTCATGCCCAATCTTTTAAAAGTTTGACCATCTGTTTCCATATTCTCTGTATTATTAATATTATTTATATTTTTAGATATCAAAATGTCGTCCCGCAAGACAGCTGGTCGCCGTGGCACCAACAAGAAGCGTGCCCAGCGTGCCACTTCCAATGTCTTTGCTATGTTCGACCAGGCCCAGATTGCTGAGTTTAAGGAGGCCTTCAACATGATAGATCAGAACAGAGATGGTTTTGTGGACAAAGATGATCTCCATGACATGTTAGCTTCCCTTGGTAAGTACATTTTTATTTATTTTTCAAAATGGTTGTGGCCACTAATCACAGAGGGGTTTATTTGTAAATGAAGGCTAAACTAAAAAAAATATGGTTAAACAATTGCTAATCACTACTTAAATATAAGCAATTTTTACGAATAAAGGGGTAAATGGGTAAACAGATACTTTCCATATAAAAATATTCTAACGAATGTTTGCCTCAACGATTTGAAATTATCCTGTTTTATGTACAAACATGCCAAGTTTACTGTGAATATTATATTATTTAAAACTAAAAATGGTAATCATATTTTCTCAGTATTATGAGTTTCATAAAACTTGATCAACAAAGATGTGTTCTTGAATGACAAATCCTTATTTTGACCGTGGAGTTTTAAGACACATATACATGGCAAAAAAAAATTACACTTATCTCTCAAAATACAGTGCTATGTGGTGAATCCTGGGTGATGGTCCTGTATTATGACGGTTTAATGCCATAATGATTCCAGTGTAAGAGAGAGACGGAGCTATATATGACCAATAGCATCATCCCTTTTTCGCACTGGAATCATGATGGTATTAATACTTTGTAATACAGCCCCCAACTGTTTTAAAGCCCAAGAGGGGTTATGTTTTTGAACACCATCATTCCCCTTAAATCCATTGATTACTTTTATTGCTTTAGGTAAGAACCCAACGGAGGACTACTTGGAGGGTATGATGAATGAAGCTCCTGGTCCTATCAACTTCACGATGTTCCTCACCCTCTTCGGCGAGCGTCTGCAAGGAACTGACCCCGAGGATGTCATCAAGAATGCATTTGGGTGAGTACACCAAATACTATTAACAGTTTTAAAATTGATTTATTTATTATATATATGTTTGTTTGTACTTTTATGTTGTTCCACTGCAGGGCTTACATATTTCGTTTTAAAAATATTAGATACTAGCTTCCACCCGCGACTTTATCCGCGTGAAATTTCTTGTTCCCCTGACCCACCCTGTCACATCACGACGCCTGCCCGCTATTACTTTTTTTTTTTTGCACGGCTCCTAAGGTTCCTAGCGTGATGTTAAATAGCTTATAGCCTTCCGCAAGAATTGTGCTATCATATATGTACAAAAATATCTTTTTTAATCCAACTGGTAGTCCCGGAGATTAGTGTGTTCAAACAAACTCTTCAGCTTTATTATTAATAATAGATTATTATTAAGTATATTAATAATAGTTGATACTGTTGATAGCCACAATATCAAATTAGGTCTTAGGTAAAGATAGTCGTAGTAAGAGGATAATAAATAAATAAACATTGCAATATTGTGGGATAATTCTTTAATAAATAAAAATGCAGTCCAGCTCATCCAATAATCTCCTGAAATGTTGTCTTTATAAAATAGAATACTTTTACCATAATTAGTTCTAGGAACACGTAATTTATAATGACATGAAATGTATCGCCACAAAATACTTCAAGCCATGACATAATCTATTATAATTTATTTTTGTTCTTGGTGTTGAGTAGATAACAATGGTATAACTATGCTAGTGCCACACTGAAGTATTTATTTATTCAACACACCCTGTTTCCACAATTCATGTTAACAACTGTTTGTGTTGATTTTATTTTTGATAACCGACGAAAAATTTGTTCGCTAGAATCAGGTGCTAAATGATAGTCACTTACAGTTTGCGCGTCGATGTCCCTGGCAACCTGTATTTTGCGTGTGTAACACGCCTTATATTTTTACATAATCCTTTATTGTACACCAGAAAATACATTATAAAAAATAAATTTAACACTACGAAACATCATATTTCCTAATCTGTCACCAAAATCACAGTATAAAGACATACAGTATTGTATCTGGGCCGTAACCTTGAATTAAATGCCTACAGCCGCGCGGTACGTAAACATGCGATAGGGCTGCCCGCCTCCAGCATTTTAATTACATTTGCCTACTTTGTGTTTCCATTTAGTTTTGTTATTGTATTTTACTGTGTGTACATAAATAATAAAATAATTCGTCCAATTAACATTTATTTAACATTAATCTGATTACAGTTTATTTCTATGAAAACTTGTTCATGTGTATTTTTAAACAAATTATGTTAAATTATTATTATTATTATAGTTAAACCAAACGTTCAAGAACCACAAATAAAATTCAAAATTGTATATTAATGTTTTTTTAATCTTTCCTATCATCGTCTTATCCTTAACAGAATAACACAGATTGGAAGAAGTTAAATAGCAAACATGTATAAAAGTTATAGTTAAAATAATCTGTTCATTGAAGTAATAAACATATTTAAATTAATGAGTGCAAATAAAAGTAAATTTATCAATTAAATTGTAGATTTCATTTCACTCCTTCTTTGTATTCATACAAAATATTAATAATTCAATAAAAATAATTAATTTTATTCATAAAAGTATGCAATCATTTCATTAATGTTTTGTTATGATGTTGTCACGTTAAACTATCGTCCGTAAATCGACTTTACAGACAACCAATACAATAAACAACTATTATTAATAATAAAAACCACGTCTTTTGAATTATACAAACTAACAAAACACACATGCCCCGAGGTTTTAAAACAAGCGTACCTACCGTTTAATGATTCATGAACCGCCTATAACTACCTACCTCACTCGTGTTTATCACTTTCCTTTACTCTATTCACTTCATTTATTAATCCAGACATCTTTTTTTCGGGAGATAAAATGAAATACTTATCCATTAAAAATACACACATTATGTACCTACCTACAAGTAAGTAAAATTATTTTATAGTCTTACCTTTCAGAGTTTCCAGGTAATCTAAAAAAAGTTATCTCTGGCAGTGGCGTGCCTAGGGGTCAAAATTAAAGCAAGCCCACATATTTTCAACGTATAAAAAAAACGCCCAACTGAGGGATTGGCTGATTTTCAGTTATTAATGTTTGTGTTCGAGTTCATTGATTGGTATTTTTTTAATATATTTATTTATTGATAGGTTTAAGTAAGTTTGTTGTTGTGAATTATAATTTTATTAGGGCAAGCCGGGCTTTTCGGCTTCTATGGAGGTACCGCCCCTGATCTCTGGATGCATTATTGACGAATTCATGCAACCAAAAACAGCACAATATAGCCTACTCGTCATATTAAATATGTACTTGAACTTATTTTTAGTGAAAAAATCGCGCGGTTATTGTTAAAAAAAACAACACACCGTCCGTTCGTCACTGCAGCACAGTCGCGACTGTCTGCATGCTGAGCGCATACCGTGGTCGAGGCGCGTAGGTATAGCTCGCGTTTCGTCCGTTTGTATGAAGACGACGTACTGTATGTCTTTATTTATACTGTGCCAAAATCATCTCTTTCGCTTCACTGCCATATTTCAAATCAGCATTTTTTGTGGTATCAAATGCAGAGTTGGTGCCAAGCTTTTTGTTGCACTTCCTCTTAATCTCACATCGGCACGTAAAACGAACGTTGACGCACGTTTAGAAAAAAGGTCAAGTCCGCATTTCACATTTCGCGCATCGACTCTTGCTGACGCACTTTACGTGTAAACTTGGAATTTCACTTTTATTCAATAACTAACTATCCCCCCAGCCCTGCTTCGCACAGTTTTAATATATCAATACATCGAGATTTCTTTATTATATTCATGTCCAATATTAATGCATTAAGCACATAAACCTTCTGGAATAAATTCTCTAAATTATGATGAAAACCGCATCAAAATCCGTTGTGTGGTTTAGAAGAACAATGTGGGTCGGTCGGAAGATCGCACAGACACACAAAAAACAACTTATTTTAAGACTAGCTTCTGCCCGCGACTTCGTCCGCGTGAAATTACTTGTTACTCCGACCCACGGTGACCCACCCCGTCGCATCGCATTGCCTGCCCGCGCTATTACTTCGTTTTTGCTTAGCGTTCTTTCTGACTTTTTTTCTTTTTGCTCGGCTCCTAAAGGTCATAGCGTGATGTTAAATAGCCTATAGCCTTCCTCAAGAATTGGGCTATCAAATGCAATAAGAATTTTTCAAATCTGACTGGTAGTTCCAGAGATTAGCGCGTTCAACCAAACAAACAAACAAACTCTTCAGCTTAATATTATAGTATACATAGATTAATAAAGATCTATTGCTCAAATTAAGATTTTGTAATCTCGTCATCATCATCATTCGGTAGAAATACCGGATCAATTTTTGGGAACATAAACTCAATGTTATGTATGACAAAGTTAAAATTCCATTGCGAGCGAAATATTTAGTACGTTTTTACTACAAACGGTCAATCAAAATTCAACCTAGTCTACATAGCGCTGAAGTAGATCGTTGAGTATATGGCCCGCTTGTACCACAATGCACTAAATGCGTTTACCGCTAAACTTAAATAGTAGATTTTTTGCCAAGGGAGCAATAACCTATTTTGAAGGCGAGAGTGTTTCTTTGAATCTAGGTTCTAAAGTCTCCTGAATCCTGAGCGCAGCAAGGGATTCAAAGTACGTCACTCGAGCTTAAAATAGTGTTGCTCCCGAGGTGGACACTCTCCTTTTTATCACCCTCTATGAAATAATAAGTAAATCCAACTTATGAATAAGAATGGTACGTTTATTTATTTACATACAATTTTTAGTAAACAATTACGAACGAAGGCAGAATGCTTTTCGCGCGTTTTTAATTTTTTCACAAACTTTTTTTTAATTTGGCTCGCGCGCCTTTTATTACATTATCATACAGCCTGTTACTTGTTCATACAATGTTCGTGATAGATATCTTTGGTGATCGGAACTTTTACTAACAATATCCACATGCCAAATTCAAATCAATTTTAGTCCCTAGGGATTAAAGAGCTATTTTAGTCTCTGTTTACGAAGAATACACTAGCTCTTTTTTGAATAGATGTGAGGTTTCTTAAATAGGTTTTACGGTGGAAAATCACTCGGAGGTGCTGCAGTATTATATTTTATTTTAGCTTCTACATAATTATGTATAATGAACCTATGCTCTTTAAAAAGTTTGAAATAAAAGCCTAATTAATTTTTTTTTAAAAACCCATGACGGTTAAATGTAATTGGAAAAGGATAAAATAATTAAAAAACCCCCGACTATAAGAATTTATGTAACGAGACTAAAACAGATAAATTCATATGGCAGTCGGGGGCCCTCTTAGAATAGGTGTTCCACAGAACGGTCCCCCGACTACAATACATGTAACCGTCGCGGGTTTTATCAAAAAAATTAATTAGGCTTTTTAAAAGATTGACAGAACGATGTTTGACATTCGTTTGGCACTAAACTGACTACTCGTAGGTATGGTGGTCGCAAGCGCCACTGCTCAGCTTGAGGTTTTGGGATCGATTCCCGGGTCGAGTAAAATTGTTATGGAAATAGGCTCGCCCCTATTACATGGGACTTCAACATAACTCGCGAAATGTGATGTACAGACGTCAGCACATCAAGCTACTACATTCTGTCAAATTTCTTTAATATATTTTCAACTTTATTGCTAAAGCATAAGGTTCAAAGTTGATTGGAAAAATTTGACAGTTTCGGGTAGCTTGATGTGCTGGCGTCTGTACTAAGGGACACCTCAGCCCAGCCCTTCGGGTAAACAAGGCGTGACGCTATGTTTTAGTTATTGTAAATTATCTATGATTTATTATACAAAACTCATTTACAAAAATTTGTACCACCAGATGTTTCGATGAAGAGAACCAGGGTGTGATCAATGAGGAGCGCCTCCGTGAGCTCCTGACCACCATGGGCGACCGGTTCACAGACGATGACGTCGATGAGATGTTACGCGAAGCACCCATCCGAGGCGGGCTTTTCGATTATGTCGAGTTCACACGCATTCTCAAACATGGCGCCAAGGATAAGGATGAACAGTAAGGATTTAAAAATAAGGTAGGTGGCAACATTAGAGAGTGATTGGTAATCATGTAGCAAGTGTAGCAACTATTGGATTAACGAAATCATATATCCCATTTAGTTGGTCTCTTAAACAGGCCTCCAGTTACAAATGTAGCTAAGTATTGATATATTTTTTTTAGGAAATATAGTGAATATTAGCTACTTAAAGTTTGAGAAGAAATTATTAGGATTACTTAGCTGTTCAGATACTAAGTTCTTTAGAGCGAACTTTACCTTTAGCTAAGAACAGTAGAGTTTCATACGAAAATAAACCTTAGTTGTACAATCTTAATGTTCATATTCGTATGCAACGCTTGATAACGGTCGCCTACACCAATAAGAATCAAATTATTCAAGCAATAATGTGGATTAGACATTTAAAATTTTATTAACTGGATAAAATACTGGATACTAAAGAACAGACTACACTTTCGTATGTACTTAAATTTATAGAAGCCCCAATTTTAGGACTATGTTATTCATAGATTTTCTCTAATGTAATCAGTCAGAGGTTTATGAAGAACGTTCTTATGATTTTGTGATTGGTAAAACATGACATGATAATATTTCTCTCTGACTGAAGTACAATACCCGCCTTACCCGCCGCAATTTTAATAATTGTATAATATTGCCAAAATAAAAAATTGGTAAGATAAAATCATTAGACTTATAAGTTAGATTCATATGGATTTCAGAATAATCTCTTAAAGTTACTGAGGTGCTAAATATACCCTAGTTCTTACGAATTTTGCATTTCCAATCTCGCATTTTATAACGAAAATTGTAATTCCATATTATTGGACCATCATAAGTTTAAGTTTTGCTTGTGTTTATTTTTCTTATATTATATCCATGCATTGAGAATTTCGTTTTAATTAAAATTGTTAGTATTTCTGGCAACACTGTCATTTGTCATGTTTAGAAGGAATGCATTCTGATGTTCAAACATTGTATTTAAAGATTGATTCAAAAAGTGAATTAGGTATTAAATACGAAGGCTCTTGAGTGCAATATTATTCCATATTGGCATTTATTGAATGTGTTACCTTTAATATAATTTGTTTTAAATAAAATAGAACAAAGAATAACGGTAGATATCTCTGGCTAAATTAAAATAATAATATGTAAATGTTTCCTGTGTTGTAGACCAGTCCTTATTAGAGTCAGTGTTGCCATTTGATTAAAACTTAATTGGCGAAATATTAGTATATCATTCTTTGAATTAGATACTAACATTTCTTCTTTCAAAATGAAGTTTCTTTTAAGTTTAAATGACAAAGCTATTTGTTTTTAAATTATGAATTGTTTATTATTAGTTTTCAATAAAATTAACTTATAATATTAACATAATGTGTGTATAAGTTGTGTAATCATGTATGTATGTATTTGTTTTCATTTATTTACATAATAAATTTTATTATCTCTCATTTTATAATTTTATTTCCGTCCTATTCTTCTATTTTTGATCCTAAATCTTTGAAAGATAGGCAATGATATTTTTTTTTGGGATATTCACTTTGGATAGATTACTAAGTATTCAAATATTCATGACGGCGCGTCTCTACTACAGTATTTTTAGCTCATGAAGCGACGCGCACTTTACTTGTGGTAACCAAGAGAACAAACGCGTTGTGAATGTGTGCGTGAAGAAGAGTAGCGTCAGCACATAACACACATGGCGTAGTCGAAAGTATGTCTGCGACACACTTTCGACTTTGCTATGGTCTCGGACGGTACCGAGAGCTCCCGCGCTTGCACACAATTCACGTGTTTGTACACTTGGTAAACACAAGTAAAGCGCGTGTCGCTTCGTGAGATAAAAATACTATAGTTACTATAGGTATCACATTACCGAGTAATCTACCCCAAATTGGGATGCGCGGATTGGCATGTCCGAGAATCCACCTTAGGTGTGGATAAACTGAATAACCCAGGTTGGCAACCCCTGAATGTTCAAAGTGGTTGTTACCCATCGTAGGCCTGATTGACGGAAATCGACTGCTTGATCTATAAAAATAGGTCCGTTCCAATCACACTAATATTATAAAGGCGAAAGTTTATGAGTATGTTTGTATGTTTGTTACTCCTTCACGCACAAACGGCTGAACCAATTTTGATAAAATTTGGTATGGATGTAGGCTGACACCCTGATACTTTTTATCCCGATATTTCCACGGGATCGAACGAAACATAATTATGCGGGTGAGTGAAACCGCGGGACGCTGCTAGAAGACAATAAAAACAAAAATATAAATTCACGAATATTCAACATTTTATTCAAAAAGTTCGAAGTAACAATAACAAAGCTTTATACATAGGTATTATTTAGGGCGAATTCTACCAAAGTTCTATACCTATAGTAAGTCTTATCCTGAGTATAAAATTTTGAATTTTTGACAGTGTTTCCATATTGTAACTGTCTGACGTCAATTTTATTTCACGGTCAGGTATTTTGTTGGGTATTAACTTGAGATAAAGTTGCATAGCAGATAAAAGTCAGGTTATCGTATTGGTTTATTGCCATCTTTCTTTGATGAGGTGTGCGCATTTTTCGGCGACCACCATGATGGCGCCTTGAGGGTTGCCGGTCGGTTGTGAGGGCATGGAGCCCGCGTCACATACTCGTATATCTGAAAGTGCAAACAATGATTGATAAGTTTATGCTTGATCGACAACGCATAGCCTGACTGAAGACAGGAACATGAATTTTGGAAGATGTGTGTTGAACAGAGGGTTTGGAGGTGAACTAACTTTTTCAAAGCCCACCCCTGAGATTCCACAGGGTTTTGAAGATGATGAAGGAATATAAAAAAATGTTTTGGGTACCAAATCATACCGGCAAATATTTATAAAGAACAGTTATTTTCTAAATATCTATAATACTAGCTTCTGCCCTTGACTTAGTCCGCGTGATATTCTTTGTTTTTATATAAAATATATACGCTAAGCGCTAACGAAGTAACGGGACACAGGTATAGTCCCGTTACTTCGTTAGCGCTTAGCGTTCTTTCTACGTTATTGGCTCCTAAGAGCAGTATATTAATGTTAAATACCCTATACCTTCCTCAAGAACTGGGCTATCAAATGCAAACAATATTTTTTTTCAAATCCGACTGGTAGTTCCAGAGATTAGCGCGTTCAAACAAACAAACAATCTCTTTAGATTTATTATTAGTAGAAGATAACATTTGGCGAGCTAAGCCAAGTCAAGTCCTGCTATGCTAAACCAAGCAAGCCTTAGCTTTAAGTAGTTTGACTATCCGGAACAGAATTCCTCGTGGTCAAATCAGTTTGACCATTAAGTTTGACCACGAGGAAGGAACGGAAATTAGTATAAACTTACCCGTAAGGTTGTACACCTTGAGCTGTGGGTCGATCACCTTGCCGATAGCGCAGGTAGCGAGCTGGTGGTTCTGCGGGTCCGTGTGCACTCGAATCATGCACTCCATCCAGTCGTCAGACCAGGCTTCGGCTCTCTTATCGCAAACCTCCGAGTATTCAGGGTCTAACTCCACTTTGTATTTGTTTTGTAGAATCTGTTTGATACAAAGATAATATTGAGTACATAATCATCTTTTATTCATTGCCTTAGCCAAAAAGTTTGTGTCATTGTGAGTAAAGGTACGAGTTCGTAGCCGACCGCATACAGCAGCAGCAGACGACGTGACGTTACGACATGTCGTACCGACACGTCGTAGCGTCATGTCGTTGCAGTCATGATTCCGAACCGTATTCCAGTTCTGAATTTTTCGTGAGACAAATGTCTGACCTGCGGTGCTATTCTGTAAAAATCACACCGTGAAAACTTAGGCACAGTATAAAGACATACAGTATTGTATCTCGGCCGTAACCTTGATGTAAATGCCTACAGCCGCGCGGTACGTAAACATGCGATAGGGCTGCCCGCCTCCAGTATTTTAATTACATTTGCCTACTTGGTGTTTCCATTTAGTTTTGTTATTGTATTTTACTGTGTATACATAAATAATAAAATAAATAAATATACCTACTTCTTTTTATATAAACAAATAAAATACTTTGTGAATTGAATAGGAAGTGTTTAATAAAAATGCGTGTTGTTTTGATCGCCGCCGCACGACTCCAGCTAGTGAGCAGCGCGCTGTTGCTATTCAAATTTCGAACTAATCGCCGCGCGGCGCCAGTCAGTAGGCAGCGCTAGCACGCTGTTAAAATGGCGGGAAAGCAAGTGTGCATTCACAGATTGATTTTATTTAAAATTAAAAAAAACAGTTTATTCGGTAATTTAAAAACTTGGCTGCATGCTCTAGTGTCTTTGCCAACATTTTCACGCAGCCACGGCAGAAAATAATCCTCGCGCCATTTTTCTCAAATTTTCTTTTCTTTGTACTTGTATTGTGAAATGTTTTTTTTTCCTGTTTCCTCGCAAATGTGTTAAAAAACGTCGTACGATATACGTGCGTATTGGTTATAACATGCTCGGCTCAATTACGCCTCGCATGTTATAATATCGTAATGTACTATTACAGAATAAATTATAATCATTAAAGTCATCAACACAACTCTCGAAGACCATGTAAGTCCAAAGAATGATGATTTCATGAAACAGTTATTCTTATTACAGTAACAGTTATTCAATAAAAATAATTAATTTTATTCATAAAAGTATGCAATCATTTCATTAATGTTTTGTTATGATGTTGTCACGTTAAACTATCGTCCGTAAATCGAATTTACAGACAACCAATTTTTTTCTAGTATTATTCATACACACAGTACAATAAACAACTATTATTAATAATAAAAGCCACGTCTTTACTTTGAATTATACAAACTAACAAAACACACATGCCCCGAGGTTTTAACACAAGCGTACCTACCGTATAATGATTCATGAACCGCCTATAACTACCTATTTCACTCGTGTCTATCACTTTCCTTTACTTTAATCACTTTATTTATTAATCCAGACATCTTTTTTTCCGGAGGTAATAGGAAATACTTATCCATTAAAAAGACACACATTATGTACAGACGCCAGCACATCAAGCTACACCTAACTGTCAGATTTTCCCAATCAACTTTGAACCTTAAGCTTTAGCGATAAAGTTGAAAATCTATTAAAGAAATCTGACAGATTGTGGTAGGTTGATGTGCTGGCGTCCGTACCTACCCACTAGTAAGTAAAATAGTCTTACCTTTCCGAGTTTCCAGGTAATGTAAAAAAAGCTATCTCTGGAATTCTGGATGCGTTATTGACGAATTCATGCAACCAAAAACAGCACAATATCGCCTACTCGTCATATTAAATATGTACTTGAACTTATTTTTAGTGAAAAAATCGCGCGGTTATTGTTATAAAAACAACACACCGTCCGTTCGTCACTGTTGCACAGTCGCGACTCCGAGCCGCCTGAGCGCACACGGTGATCGAAGCGCGTAGGTATAGCCCGCGTTTCGTCCGTTTGTATGAAGACGACCTACTGTATATATTATTACCGTGACTTAGGTGAAGTGAGCGTGGCCGTGGAGTGAGCTGTCAATAGTGTTAATTCCTAGCAAAAACAAACTCACTTCACCTAAGTTTTCACGGTGAGATATTTACGGAATCGACCGGCTGTTTGGGATTAGCGATCGTGATTTATTTTGTATCTTTTGTTAGAAAAGGAAGAAGACGACGATGACTTGTTTTTATTATACAGGTATAGAGATATAATACAAGTATATAGAGATATATAGTTTTTGTGAGATGCATCGTATAGTGCAGGATATTAGGCCACCTGGTTTATCAGTTTTTCTTCCTCAGAATCGGAAAAACTCTTTTTTTTTTAGAAAGATTCAACGTGCTGTCGCTCCAGCGTCGGTGGCATTACTGATCTGCGGTCGGGCGACACGACGTCTGCGGTCGTGCGACGTGTACCTAGTCGGGCGACGTGTCGCTAGCTGCGGAAGGTATTCCATGGATATACATACAAACCAGTGGTGTCGTAGCGACACGTCGTCTGTTGCTGCTGTATGCGGTCGGCTACGAACTCGTACCTTAAGAGGTGTCAAAACGAAACAGAAACACAACTATCTTTTGACGCGGTAGGGCGAGTCTAACGATTTAAATCTTCGTCGCTGTCATCATTGACGTTCATGACAGTCACTACGGGCCATCGCTCTTCTAGGAAACCGTAGCATAAGAAAGGATTTTAAAACTTAATAAATAACAAAGCTAGTGTAACACTTCGCTTCTAGATTGAAAAAAAAAAGCAAAAGTTAGCTAAGCAATATTGTTAAACGCATGTCGACTGTTGTAACTAGTTGGTTCACTAAATTTATCAGCAGCCAACCAGGATCAGTTGAAATGAGTTTATTTTTGACGTCGTTAAATTTCATGATTGTCTTTCGAAGAAGAATTAGTATGAGGTATCGTACCTACTTAAAAAAATATCGCTGTATTTATACTCTTTCTACGTCTCTCTATCTACAGCTATGCATACAAAGTTCCTTCTCGATAGAAATATACGTAAAATAATTCTCGTAATAGGTAGGTACTAGCTGATACAGCCTAGGGTGGCAGAGACATTGACGCGCAAACTGTAACCACGAATTCAGCACATGATTCTAGACCCTTGCGTGGAAATTTTTCGTCGGTTAACCAAAAAATAATCAGCTGTTCCATAGAAAACCTACATGCATAGTTTACCTACGCGGTCAAAATGCATGGAACAGCATTTTTTTTTGTTTAATAACCGAAGTTTAAGTTCATCTCGGGGGCTCAGAATCATGTAGTGAGTTCATTTTAACCGGTTGCGCGTCGATGTCTTTGCCACCCGGTATTTAGTTGCTATGGACGAGTTTTTATCAAAGAAGAATAAAGCAAGAAATCGAAAAGATAATGACGTCCCTTTACCTCACTATTAAATATCTGGCGCAAGATTTGGAGGCCTTCCTTGATGATCTCCATGTCGTCAGGGTGTGCGAAGAAGTTAGGGTAGTAGAGCGCCTGCTCGAAGGGGTCGGTGGAGTTGATGGTCATCCAGCCCGTGCTGCGAGGTAGGAGGGCCACTGCGTTTGCTCTGGAAATGTGAATTATATTGAGTTATGTTGTGATATTGAGCAGTGACAAAGTGTCTCCAAATGTTTCAAGTAGTTACGCGGTCAATTTTATGTTTGTTTGTTTGTTTGTTGTTGTTGTTTTATGTTTGTTGTTGTTTGTTTGTTTGTTTTATTTTATGTTTGTTTGTTTGTTGTTTGTTGTTTGTTTTATGTTTGTTTTTTTTGTTGTTTTGTGTTTTTTGTTGTTTGTTTGTTTGTTTTTGTGTTTGTTGTTTTGTGTTTTGTTTGTTGTTGTTTTTTTGTTTTGTGTTTGTGTTTGTTGTGTGTTTTTGTGTTTGTGTTTGTGTGTTTGTTTTTATGTTTCTTCTTGCTGACGAATGCAGTTGAGACTCTTTACTGCATTTGTTAGCTAAAAATTGAGAGCTTTTGGTTGACTTTGTTAACGAGACATTTTATTTCATGAATGAAAACTATTATTTGCTTCATAAACAATCTACTTACGAAACGTTGTAGCCGAAACTAGGGCAGTCCCCAGCTGGCTCACCTATGACACCAGTTTTTGAGCATTCAGCATAGAGACCGTTGAAGAAGAACTGTAGGTCTGGCTGCTTGAGACTTTTATCGGCGTAACTGGAGTACTGGAGGCCCGTGAGCTGTGGATGGAAGCAATGTGTTATTATATTAGTCTGTGAAGAAAGGGAGAGAAGTTCCAGCAGCACCAGTGTCTTGACAAACTTTATTTGCGTGATCTGGGAATCTGTGACGTCTGTGAACTTAATTACGTGTTACCATAAAGTTGTTTCCATCTTCTATTTTTTAAGCGGCGTCTCGCAGGTCAACCTTGACAGCTGATTAACCATAATTTTGGTGCCATCATAAATTAAGGTAAAAAACATGTAATTTAAGCGACTACACGCTAAGGGCACCCTCTGTGTACGGGCCTCGGCTAAGGGCGTCGCTGGTTCGAGGACAGCAAGGGACAGACTGGATTAGATTGACTTGTTCATTTTGTTACCTTAATTTTATAGGATATTCACTATTCAGCCTATAATGTTCCCACTGCTGGGACACAGGCCTCCGCTAGGTGAGGGAGTGGGCCATAATATCCACCTCGCGAGCCCAGTGCGGGTTGGTAGATGTCACATGTCTTCGAATTTTTTGGTTCTAGGACATGCCGGTTTCCTGACGATGTTTTCCTTCACCGTTTTGACCGCAGTGGTGATGAAATAAATAATTTACACAATGTAAAGTGCCTGCCTGGGTTCGAACCTACGTTCTACAACTCTTAATTCGCCGCCGACCCCCTTGGCCACCACTGCTCCTCAAATGTATACGATCGCTAAAAGTACGTCGAAGATGTTACCTGAGTAAGTCCAGTAGAGCTCATAGGTCCTTTATTCGTCAGCAGGAATTCAACCAAGGCATTCCAGTTCAGAGCTGCGGTGTTATTCACTGCGGTCAGCATGAAGTACAATGTGGCTCCGCAGTGGTTCTTCAGGCTCTTGCCAACAGGAAGGTCGGCTAGCACAGGGATCCCTAATGGCTCTAGGACCTCTTTCGGTCCTACTCCGGAGTGCATCAGGATTTTGGGGCTGGTTAAGGATCCTGCACTGAGGATTACCTGCAAATGATGTGAATTAATTTTAATACTTGAAGCTTTTGTAAATTATAATAATACTAGCTGACCCGACGAACAACGTACCGCCTCAGAATTAAAAAATACAAAATGTATGAGAAAATGAATTTTTTTCTTTAATTTTTTTTTTCGTGAATTTTTCCCGTTTTAATAGATAACTATTAAAATACTAACTGCTATTCGGGGTGGAGATAAATCCAACAAATTAAATATCATAAATACAGAACCTCTTTTTTTTGAGTTGGATAAAAATCAGCTCAGTCGTTCTTGAGTTATAAATGGTGTAACTAACCCGACTTTGTTTTATTTACCTATATAGATTATTATGTGCAGTCAGTGTAAATTTTTTCAGGGAGACTAGAATAAAATAAACTTCCCAAAGGTCCTTTAGTTAGCACGTAGGTACTCATCTTAGTAGTTATACTTGCAGACAGGCATGACGCGATACCGCGACTTGGCTCTTGTAAAACAATTTCTACAAAAAATGTTCTACCAGAATCACGTTGCACCGCGCAGCGTCGCGTCGCCCTGTCTGCGGGAGCCTTTAATCACTTACACACTTACAATGGCAATGCCTTTGATTTTGACAGTTCAACAACATGGTCGAGCATTCAATGATTACGAGGACAAAAAAAAATGCATTAACCCAAAAATCCAAAAAAAATATCCTCTCGTTGAAAGTGTGTTACACAGTTGGGGTGGAGCCAAGTGGTGGGTGGCCCTGATTTTCTTCAAAATACAAAGTGCCTTTTACCTCTTTGGTAGCATTAACAGTCTTGGTGTTGCCTTTATTGTCCACGTACTCAACTCCATAGGCTCTTGCGCCGTCGAAAAGGACCTTAGTCACGTGGGCGAAGAGCTTCACGTCAAGGTTGGGTTGCTCGGACTTCGGAGGTAGGTAGGCTCGAGCTGTGGTGTAGCGCTGGCCATTGCTGTAGGGCAGAAGCAAGATATTATGTTAGGCTGGTTTATTTACCTTTGTTATTTTTTGCGGTTGATTTTTGCCCCTGAAAACATAACCCTATCTTTGTTGTCAAGCTGCCGGGTAACAAGTAAGCCGAAGAAACAAACATCATTTTGCTTTGGTGGAACTGCAATTATTATAAACCGCTTAGTAGGTATTGAGAATCTCAATACCACGACCCACACCGCAGGAAATAAATACCACCGATATCGATTGACTAGAGCAGCACCCTTGCGTAGCACACTAAAGGATGATTTCCACCAAACGGCTCGCACCGCATCGGATCGGAAAGGATACGAACGAAACCGGCGACAGCGGATCACGTCCGGCCGCATGTCGACACATCCGATCGGCTCCGTACCGTCGCTTGCGAACGTATCCGTTTCTGCGCCTAGTCAAATAGTTTCATTCCTACCGTGTTAACGTGTTCTAATTTTTGAAAATGGTTGAAGTTGACGTAGTATTGTTGGCTATTGCATTAGAGGAAGAAGAAAATAATCATAAAACACAGATTTGGACGACTGCCGAAAGGATTTGATCGGATACGACGACAGGCGAACGGAGCCATACGCGCGTCTCAGCATACCTACTTTCGGCTACGATCGCGTGTCGCGGAAGATGCCCGCGGTCAAGCTGCTGTCCGCTGACGACGACGACGATGCGCCGGAGGTGACCGCTGAGAGTGGCGGTACGTAGCCTGAATGCCAAAAATACCGCCCCAGGACCTGACGCCTTACCTGGAAAAGCCTGGGTTCTGGCCTTGGAGGCTCTCGGGCCTCGACTAAGGGGGCTCCTAAGCGCATGCTTGGAGAGGGGCCAGTTCCCACTTCGTTGGAAGACGGGGAAACTGGTCCTCATTAAGAAGCCGGGGCGCCCTGTGGACTCTCCGTCCGCTTGCCGGCCCATCGTGCTGCTCGACGAGGTCTTTGAAAGAGTCATTGCAGACCGCCTCGTCGGGCGGCTGGTGCGGGTGGGGCCGGATCTGGCGAAGGGCCAGTTTGGTTTCCGCACGGGGCGCTCTACGGTGGACGCCATCACGTCCTGGGGCCGCATCTGTGGGACATCGGGTACGACTGGGTGCTGCGCGCCGACCTCCCAGCGGCATCAGCGTGGTTTGCTACGCTGACGACACGCTGGTTCTGGCGCAGGGGAGGTCGCACCAGGCGGCGGCTGAATTAGCGACACGCGGATTTGCGACAGTCGTTGAAAGGATCCGGCAACTGGGACTCGAGGTGCCCTGCACAAGTCCGAGGCCATGTGTTTTTATGGTCCTTGGAATGCGCCACCGTCGCACAGTGTATTTTTTGACCAAAATTTCGGACATGTCTCTTTTTTGTGATAACTTTGTTTGTAATGTTTTATAAAATTAATGAATAGAACTCACAAGCGCCTATTTCTCATTATGACCAAAAAAAACCACTTAATTATTTTTTATGATAAAATTGTAAATCACCCATAACTTTTGAAATATTTCACGAATTATCTTCTTGTTTTTCCTGATAAACAATAATCTTAAGACACATAATACTGATTGATTTATATATTTTTTAAACGAGTTTTCAGAGATTTATTTACAATTAATGTTTTTTTTTATTTTATTTTTTTATGGTCGTATTTGTAATTATTTGGATTCTATTTTTCTACAGAATTGATAGAAAAAAGTGAATGAATCCATGAAAAAAAAATCAGATCCAAATATTGAAGGATATCGAACTTAGAAGCTTCTAAAGTTTTCTATGGTAATTATGATTTTAGGGTTGTCAATATTTCTAAATAGAATTTATTGTAAAAAGTTTCCATAACTTTTTATTCGTAAATAATATATTAACTGGAGGTTGGGGCGTGTGCATCGGAATACTTTATTTACACAGAAAAATAGTTTTTAAATGAACCGAAAAACAAAAAAAAAATATTACTTTTTATTTCATTTTTGGATTGAGCTGTGGTTTAGCACAGTTATCCTAGACGTGCTTAGATAATAAAAAAAAAACTATGAATTTCATTTGACATGCCAATCCTGCCATACTAATTTGCAATTTTTTGAACATAATCTACATATTATATTATTATCTAATATTATAAAGAGGTAAAGTTTGTAGGAAGCGATCTCTGTACTGAACCTATATTGAAATATCTTTCACTAGTAGTAAGTTACATTATGTCATTTTACTTAATTGTTTTCTGATGTACGTTCTTCAGCATGATCTGAAGAAAGAATTTCTGTTACATTGTCGGTATGTCATTCAATAATTTCAAAATTTTCGTCATTTTTTGTTGCCACAAAATCGTCTTGTGCTGAGATTTCATACGGTTTCAGTAACCTAACTACGCTGGGTGGTAACGGTAAGGATTTTAGTTT
Source organism: Luperina nickerlii (assembly GCA_963855955.1). NCBI lineage: Eukaryota > Metazoa > Arthropoda > Insecta > Lepidoptera > Noctuidae > Luperina > Luperina nickerlii. The sequence goes on from OY979682.1 coordinate 11,209,214, forward strand.
TTTCAACCTGTTCTGTAGCCTTATGTAGGAAATTTCTGGATCTGACGATTCCAGTGCTCTGTGAAACAAATCTAACATGGTTTTTTCGCGGTCGGATTTTCGGCTATGGTGTTCTCTGTCGTAACACCAGAACTTATTCCGCGCTTCACCGGCTTGCTCTGATAATAAGCCCACTGGAAGAGCTGAGTTATTAATAATATCTTGCCCGTGAATGAGAATCTTATGTATTGTTACTGTCATTGGGCCAACCATATTCTGCCACGCACGTATTTAGATGCAACGCTTTTGCAAAAATGTCCAAATTTATTAGCATTTACAGGTAGACCACAAGACAAAGTAATCAGAATCGTGTGAAGATCGTCCAACAACCACAGACCAAGGCCTAATATTTCAGCAAATACTGCACGATTTTTATCCGATAGAACTGTTCGGGCTGTGTTGCCGTCATTTGTTGTTCCAGCATTGGGTCTCACAACATCAACTAGCACTTTCAAATCTTTTCGCACTCTATCTTGAACACGTTTTTTTGTTTCCTCAACAGTTTTTGATTCCCTTGAATCTTTGCCTACCCTCCATTTCTTTACAGGAAGCTTGTAGCCCAAATGAAGTAAGAACTCTAACACGCGAATCCATGCATGCAAGGGACTTATTCCGTATTTGAATACCGATACATCAATTCGCTGAGAATAAATTATGTCTAATTTGTTGAATTGCGTTGAAGTTGCTTTGCAAAATGGACATTTAAGTTGAGAAGAGGTTTCTGTTATTATATTTAGTACTTTGCCATCTATGCATGTCAAATAAAGTTGTGGTTTTGCCCTTATTTTCTTTTTGTTAGATGTAGTTGCTTCTAAAGTAGTCAAATCCCTAATTTGGTTTTCTATCAATTTCTGTTCATTTAGTATTAAATCTTTTGTCTCTTTCCGATATTGAATATGAATCGGACGGCAAAATCTGTATGATTGTGGAGTTGGGTTTAACCAAAGTACAGTCTTTTTTTGTTTTTATCCGCAATGGGATGAATGTAGTGGCAAATAAAGTGTTTTCAGACTCTCTCTCTCTCATACCCACACACACATGCATAAACACAAACCGATAAAATAGGTCACCGCGCCGAGCTCATGCGCCTGGCCCCGCCCCCAAACATTGATAACAATCAAACATAAATTGCAAATTTTACCTTCATACTTTCAAAGTCTCCGTCAATTTGCAAAATGCATATTGTCTGCGCCATTCGCATTATTTTATCTACGCTTATTATTAATTTCATCTAATTATCCATTGGAATCATATAATACTTGCAACACTATACACTTCACTCATTAGCTCACTCGAGAAGGATCTTCCAATCAAAATCGATTCCTTTCTTACTCCCACTCATTTCCTGTTCCGTTCATTAGAACAACCCCCGCCCTCTAACACTCCAAAATCCGCTCGCTTACTGGCGACACGTATGACGTGTGCGCCCGCGCTCCCGCCAAAAAACTCAAAAGTGATAAATTTAATGGTGCTGTGTGGTGAATCCTCAAACTCTTTTCTCTTGTGACACTTGGTGGAAATATCGCTTGAACCGGTGTGCTGGAGGCTGCTATCGAAGGGACGCATCATCTTACATCCTCCTGTAAGTTCCTTTTCCTTCCAAGTGTTCTGGTCCTTCTCACCCAATAAAAAACGCATATCTACTACGCATATCTACGCTACACTCATCACATACATCATATTTATCGCATTTATCTATCTATTCGCATAAAAACGCTCAATTACGCATCCGCCATTACCCGTCTACGTGATACCTCACGAGACGCGCCCACGAGGGCACATTTCCCGCTCAATCTCTCATCAACGCTAAGTTGTTTTTATTAAAACGCATCTTATTTCAATATAAACAACCTTTATTTATAATATTATAACTATATTTTATTCATCTCACGCATATTTTTGCAAATTTCTCAAAACATAACGCACACAGACAAGTCCATTTTGTTCACGCAAGTTCGCATAGATTCACTCATTTATCTATTTTAATTACACGGTTATAAACTCGAATAGGTATTTCTCAACGCATAAAAATGGCTTCCACGCGTAGTAAGGATAAGGAATCCGATAAAGAATCCTATGTTTCTACCGAGGAAGATCCTAAAGTTCTTTTATTTGAGTCGAAAAAAGATAATTTATTCCAAATTTTGCAATCCATTTACGATCTCGGCCTACAAGTTTCCGTAAATAATACATTAAAATCTCAATTTCTAGCTAGAATTAGCTCCCTTGAGCAAATTAGAACAAACTTTATGGAAACTCTTGATGCTTATAATTTAGCTTTATTAGAATGTGGTTCGACGACAAAGCCGAACTACGCCCCACTTTCCGCATTTGATGAAATCTATTGTCAAATAAAAGCAATAGAATCTAACATTCTTAGATCTCAAAATACGAGTAATGATAACACTAATAATAAATTCGAGTTTTTAAATCGTAAACTACCGCCTTTAAAACTTGTCTCATTTGATGGCACGCCCAGCAAATGGACAACTTTTCATGAAAACTTCAAAAGTATTATTCATGATAATTCGCATCTAACTGACGCCGAAAAGGTTCAGTATTTAATTGGTTGTCTCTCGGGCAAAGCATTAACTGTTTGCTCAGGTATCATACCTACCGCTAATAATTATCTACTCATTTGGAATGCTTTAATAGAAAGATATCAAGATACGCGTATACAAGCTTCCATGTATTTACATCAAATGGTTCAATTTAAACCTTATCAATCTATTGATACATTTCTTGAGCAGTTTCATTCGGCACAAGCCGCTTTACGTCGCTTAAACATAAAAGATTTGTCAGATTTTATAATAACTGATATTGCACTCAGTAAGCTCGATAAAGAGGTCGTTAACCTTTTCGAACGATCACATAGTCATATTGCTATACCTACTTTCGATCATCTTTCGCAATTTTTAAAAGAACAAAGTAAAATAATAACGCTTCGTAATCACTCTAATCCCTCTAAAGTTCGTAATTATAATAACGAAAATAATAAATCCTCATCTAAAAATAGCCAAGCCTTCGCGAGTACTAGCCAGGACACCCCAGTGCGTTCCTGCAAGGTATGTGGATCCCCTGATTCACATCCACTTTATAGATGTTCTCATTTTATGAATCAAAACGTTAAAGATAGATTAGATCTTGTAAACAAACATAAGTTTTGTCGTAATTGTTTAGGATTTCATGATATTAAAATGTGTAAGTCAACAAATACATGTTCGATTTGCCACCGTAAACATCACTCATTATTACATATAGATAACTTTAACAATTCAAACAATCGGGTAGTTGAACATGGTTCCGCGCCGTCCCCGCTGTGCGTACAGCCCGCGCCGGCTGCGGCCTGCGCGCCCCGCGCGCCCGCTCCCGCGCCCCCGCTGTCTGCCGCTCCCGCGACACTCGATTCGTCGCCCGTACCGGCAAGTGATAACGTTGCGCGCGAAAATTCAAACGCACCTTATTTATCAATGACTTCGGCTACCTCGCGCGTTGAAAATAATACAACTGTTTTGTTACCTACCGCTTCCGTATACGCTTATAATAATAATAAACCTTATACTCTCCGCGTTTTTCTTGATACAGGCTCAATGAGTCATTTTATTACAAAGGCTTGCTGTAAACGCTTAAACTTAGAAATTACTCCTGACAAATCTTCTATTTTCGGTATAGGTCACGCAAAAATACCCTCTTTTGGTACTACAACATTTAAAATATTTTCCCGCTTTGATCAGCGCTGTTGTTATACAATTCACGCTCGGGTTTTAGATCGTATTACTGACGACTTGCCCAACATATCCATAGATATCACAAATCTCACTCCATTACGTAATTTACCTATGGCGGATGACGCGTTCCACGTTCCCGGTGAGATAGATTGCCTCCTCGGCAATGAACTTTTCCCGCTTTTGTTGGGAAGTGGAAAGGTAACTTTACCTGGCTCCTCGGTCGTCGCTGTAGAAACCACCCTTGGCTACATAGCCATGGGTCGGGCTGAATGTCAACCTCGCATAAATTCGCGCGCTCGCCCCGCTCAAATAAACAAAAATAAAAGCGAGCAAACTTTTCTGTGTGCTACTAGCACGCTTAGCTTAGATACGCTCACGCAACGCTTTTGGGAGCTGGAAAGCGTCCCTAATAAGATTCACATGAGTCCTGATGATCAGGCATGCGAACTTATATTTAATTCAACTTACTCTCGCGATGAAACAGGTAGATACACAGTGCAGCTACCATTTAAGGCTCCGTGTACAGACTTAGGAAATTCGCACTCAACGGCGATGCGCCGCCTCGTTAATTTAGAAAAAAAGTTAGATTCTGATCCCGAGATCAGAACTAATTACAACGCTACGCTTCAAGATTATCTTGACAAAGGTTATTTGACCAAGGTCAAAGATCCCTCTCTCAATATCCCGCATTATTATATTCCGCATCGTGCTGTTTACCGCCCGGATAAACAGTCCAGTAAAACTCGCATCGTGCTTGACGCTAGCTGTAAAACTAGCTCAGGTAAATCGCTAAATGATCTCCTTTATGTAGGTCCGAATCTACAAAGTAACATTTTCGATTTATTAATTAATCTTCGCATGTTTTCCGTTGCTGTAGTTGCAGACATCGAAAAAATGTATTTTCAACTTAATCTTTCCGCTGATCATCACGCATTTCAACGCATTTTATACAGATTCAGTAAAGATTCTGAGATTTCAACTTTTGAATTTAACCGCGTTTCTTTCGGCGTCTCAAGCTCGCCTTATTTAGCTATGAGAGTAGTTCGCCAACTCGCATCTGATAGTCGGGATAAATACCCGCTCGCGGCTTACGAGGCTGAAAACCATATGTACATGGATGACTACGTATGTTCGCTAGATGGCGTTAAAATAGCTGAGCAGACATATCAAGAAATGGTCGCCATGTTCCGGTCAGGCGGTTTCAACCTTGTAAAGTGGATCTCTAATAATTCCGAACTCTTAAATAAAATTCCTTCAACTCATTTAAACCCGCAAAATATTGAATTTGACGCTGACGCTAATAATAATACTAAAATCGTAGGTATGCAGTGGAATCCAGTAGAAGACTCTTTTCAATTTAAAATAAATGGTAATTCTCTTAAATGTACAAAACGTACCGTTTTATCCGCAACCGCACGGCTTTTTGACCCCTTAGGTCTTATAAGTCCAGTTACCGCATTCATGAAAGTTTTAGTTCAGGAATGCTGGAAGCATGACCTTGATTGGGATGATCCTGTACCCGCTCATATTGAAAATAAATTTAATCGATTTCACAAAGAACTTTCCTTTCTCGAACAAATAAAATTCCCGCGACATGTAGGTATCACCTCTGGTTCTCATGTCACTCTCCTCGGGTTCGCAGACGCCAGTGAGCGCTGTTATGGTGCCGCTGTTTACATAAGGGTTAGTTCTAACGATGAAGATAACGGATCAGTCCTCTTGCTAACTTCTAAATCTCGCGTCGCTCCGCTTAAAAATACGCCTTTAGCTCGCCTCGAGCTATGTGCTGCTCTTCTCTTAGCAAACTTAATCAACTCGGTTGTAGAAGTTTTAAGTAAACGCTGTAATATTAATAATATTTTTGCTTTTTCTGATTCAACAGTCACGCTCACCTGGATCCACTCGCCCTCGCATAGATTTCATACATTTGTCGCAAATCGCATTGTTGAAATTAATTCAAAATTACCCGCTAAACATTGGTTTCACATTGATGGAACTGAAAATCCCGCTGACGTAGTTTCTCGTCCCATAACGCCTCAACAATTATTAGATTTAACTCTTTGGTTTAACGCTCCGCATTGGTTTTCATTCCCCATAAATCAGTGGCCAATCAAGCCATTTAAGGTCAATTTAAATAATAATAATTCGGAAGTAATGGAAACTAAAAATATCGCTCTCTCAGTTAAAGTAACGCAAGAAGGTCCTCAACCTATTCAATCTTTAATTGACCGCATTTCTAAATATTCCATTTTACTACGTAGTTTGGTATTGATATTACGTTTCTGCAAGTTACTAAACTCGCGTGGTTGTACCACCGTTTCGGATTTGGATACCGCGGAAATATACCTTATACGTTACGTACAAAGTAGATATTTCTCTGAAGAAATTAACGCTTTAAAATCTAATAAAAATATAAATAAAAGTCTCGCTAAACTCAACCCCTTTCTGGATTCGAATAATATTCTCAGAGTAGGTGGAAGGTTAACTCATTCTCAACTTGATTATGGTCAAAAGCACCCCATTTTAATTCCAACTAAATCACGTTTTACTCAACTCGTAATTGACTTTTATCATGTAACTAATTTACACACGGGTCCCGCTCTTTTATTATCTATAATTAGACAAAAATTCTGGATTTTATCTGCTCGTAACATTGTAAGACAACGTGTGCATAGTTGTAATAAATGTTTTAAACTTAAACCTCAAAATACTTACCCTCCTATGGGTGATCTACCCGACTTTCGCGTTTCACAAGCGAAAGCGTTTGTTAATACCGCTGTGGACTACTGTGGTCCTTTCTACATTACTCATATCCGAAAACGCGGAATTAAGAGCCACAAAGCTTACATTTGTGTGTTCGTCTGTCTAACGACTAAGGCAGTGCACTTAGAGTTAGTCTCTGACCTTAGTTCTGATTTATTCCTTGCCGCTTTTAAGCGTTTTATTTCTCGTAGAGGTCCTGTTGCTATGATTTATAGTGATGGAGGCACAAACTTTATTGGCGCAAAGCGCAAATTGAACGAAATTTACGCCTTAATTCAATCCAAATCTCATATAAATTACATAGGTGAACAGCTAGCTGAACATCGTGTACGATTTAAACATAGTCCGCCTTACGGTCCTCATTTTAATGGACTCAGCGAAGTTAATGTTCGTTGTGTCAAAACTCATCTTTTTAAAGTCATTGGTTCTCAAATATTAACATACGAGGAGTTTAGTACCGTACTTGTTCAAATTGAATGTCTTTTAAATAATCGACCTCTAAGTATTTTAAGCTCTGACCCGTCTGATATTAGTGCTTTAACGCCTAATCATTTTTTAAACGTAACTCCGCTTAAATTTTTACCTGCTGAAGATGTCACAGACATTTCAGACAATCGCTTATCGCGTTATCAACTTCTTAATAAAATCACTCATTCCTTCTGGCATCGTTGGAGTCAGGAGTACCTCACTTCCTTGCAACAGCGGGAGAAGTGGAACACACCGTCAAAGCCTATTGAAATAGGTACTATTGTTGTTATAAAAGACAACAACGCTCACCCGCTTTGTTGGCCTTTAGGTGTCATAGATGCGACTTATCCTGGCAAGGATAATATAGTTAGGACTGTGAAGGTTAGAACTGCTTCCGGTTCCTACATACGCCCGGTAGTGCGGCTTTGTCCTCTACCTACACAATAATTACAAATTTTTCTTAACTCTATTTTTAATTAAATTCCTTTATTTAATTTAAGTTCTCATAAAGTCTCAATTTAGAGGAAAACCTCTAGGCCGGGGGAGTTGTCTGCGCCATTCGCATTATTTTATCTACGCTTATTATTAATTTCATCTAATTATCCATTGGAATCATATAATACTTGCAACACTATACACTTCACTCATTAGCTCACTCGAGAAGGATCTTCCAATCAAAATCGATTCCTTTCTTACTCCCACTCATTTCCTGTTCCGTTCATTAGAACAACCCCCGCCCTCTAACACTCCAAAATCCGCTCGCTTACTGGCGACACGTATGACGTGTGCGCCCGCGCTCCCGCCAAAAAACTCAAAAGTGATAAATTTAATGGTGCTGTGTGGTGAATCCTCAAACTCTTTTCTCTTGTGACACTTGGTGGAAATATCGCTTGAACCGGTGTGCTGGAGGCTGCTATCGAAGGGACGCATCATCTTACATCCTCCTGTAAGTTCCTTTTCCTTCCACATATCATGGTATCATCAATGCATATCGGGTTACATCTGGTGTCCCGCAGGGCTCTATTCTAGGTCCTCTTTTATTCATTATTTTTATAAATAATATTGGTAACTGTTTTCATCATTCCAAGTTTTTGTTATATGCTGATGACCTTAAAGTATACAGACCTATTCATAGTATTCAGGATTGCTATCTTCTCCAAGAGGACTTGGATCGACTCACGGACTATTGTTATACTAGTAAGCTTCATCTGAGCATTCCCAAGTGCAACTATCTAAATTTTACCAAAAATAAAAATATCATAAGGTTTTCATGCTCACTGTGTAATGTTTTGTTGAATAATGTAAACTCGGTTCGTGATCTTGGTATATTGCTTGACTCGAAACTCTGCTTGGATTTGCATATCGATCAAATTGTAAATAAAGCATATAAGATGTACGGATTCATAATGAGATCCACTTATGACTTTAAGCGGACCTCTTCGTACCTCTGTCTGTATAAAACCCTAGTCCGTTCCCAGCTTGAATATGCCGTATCCATCTGGAACCCGTACTATGGCAAATACATTGACATGATAGAGAATGTCCAACGTAGATTTCTTCGTGCAATGCACTATAGATGTTATAAAACGTATCTACAGTATAACCAGTTGCTCAGTAAGTACAAGCTTTTGACGCTCAGTTCTAGACGTAAACAATTGGAAGCAATGACATTGTATAATATTGTTAATGGCAATTTTGATTGTATTGATTTAAACAATGTATTGTGCTATGCAGTCCCCAGAACTGTCCATAGACGGCGGGTGCGTGCAGGCAAACTCTTTGCAGTAGGTACCAGCCGATCTAACACTGGTCTACGTTCGCCAGTTCGGCGAATGGCAGCAACCTATAATGAAGTATTCGAACACATAGATATATTTACATGTTCTTTGAAAAAGTTTCGTAGCCTTTTGTATGAGACACTTGAACTCTTAGACTAATTGTTTGTTATAGCTGTTTTAAAAATACTGTTTTTTTTTCATTTTATTGTTTTTATTAGTGTAACTGTCATGCATGAACAGTTCACCTCCTAGTGACTAAGGTTTTATTTATTAATGGTAATCTGTGAACAGGGCTGTGGGTTACATTATTACTTAAGTAATTTATGTTTTTTCTGTTTATAATATTGCATAATGTAGCTGTTTGTTGTTCCTATTTAATAAAAGAAAATAAAAAAATAAAAATCATATACAAGGATGTGTTTATACAAGGCGCTATATAAATGGGGAATAAAGTAAATTGACTTTTTCCTAATATCTTTGCGTAGATGCCCGAAAAACAGACAATTAACTGTTTTTCATTACTAGAAATTGTAAAAGATTTCGATAGATGTTGATTTAAGACAGCTTTATGTCTTCATTTCCGTTTTTGAAATTAATCTAGAATGTTAACAATTATAGGTGGGTTCAATTACCGTTATTTCAATTTTATCTGGCTGTCTTTCTACATTACGGCGTACTTAAGAAATGGGAATTAACTTATTTGAAACCATTTATATAAATTCAACTTACGTAAATGGTGGTGAGTTTGAGTGATTGCAGCGGCCAAGGGAAGACCTCCAATCCTCCATGAACTTAACTTACTAAAAAGAGAAAAAAATTTGCGCGCGCGCCACACTACCTAGCGCCCCACCCCCTAATCAAGATCTACGTTTAGCTAGGAGACGATCCAAATTCAAATTACGGAATTCACCGTTTTTTTTTGGGAAGTTTTCCTATAATTTTTATTTCAAAATAGAATTTTTGAATGTCACCTAACACTAACACTCAAAATACAATTAGAATGTGATAAAAATGTCTTCTTGTATAATCTTACTAACATTAAAAAATAACTTCAAATATTAAGTTTAATAAATTTACGAGGTGATAACCCTAATCAAAAAAGTTTGAATTACAATAATTCCCATATCCCGCTTTATTAGGATTCCATTGTTTGTGAGGTAATAAGTGTAAATAAAAAGAACATTTCAGTCCTAGTTACAAATCCTAATACGTAATAATATGGCGGTAAAAAAAAAGAAATAATAAATTTACAAAATCAGCTATAACTCTGTTATCTTGAACAAATAAAGCCTGTTTTTTTTTTGCTATCGTAAAGGCTTTAAATCACTGTTCAATACCATCAGAAAAGTCTTAAAAAGATATCAAACTTTTGAGCTACAATTGTTTCTATGGTTTTTCTGGAAACCATAGAAATTTTTTTCAAGTACTAATTTTCTGTCTTTTATGACAAATAGGCAATCGGGAGTTCTCGTCTCGCATTTATAATTGCAAGTCCTAAGATATAAGATAATAAAAAAGGCATGTCCGAATTTTTGGGCAAAAAATATACTGTGCGTCGGGTTCCCAAATAACGGCGGGAGGGGTTCACATTGATGAAGCACCTGGGACTTATCCCCGACAGCTGGTGGAACTTCGTGGAGCATTTCCGACGTTTGGCTCCCAGACTGGAGCGGGACGGGGCTGCCTTAAAGCGGCTCCTGCCCAATCTCTCTCGCCTGCCGGAGGCTCTACGCGGGGGTCGCCCTTTACGGGGCACCGGTGTGGGCGCGTTCATTGAAGCGGCGACCAGCCCGGTGGTTAAACGCGTTCCAAAAGGTCATGGCCGTCCGGTTAGTGCGGGGATACCGCACGGTCTCCGGGGAGGCGGCAAGCCTCCTTGCCGGATTGTCGCCATGGGATTTGGAGGCAAAAGTCCTCGCCCACATATGGGATTGGCGCGAGGCAGAACGCCGGGGCGTAACTCCGCTGCCGCGAGAAATCGCGGCACAGCGGACAGAGCTTCGGCGGGATCTCATGGCGACATGGAAACTGCGACTATTCCAACCTAGTGCTGGGCACGCCACAATTGCGGCGATAAGTCACCTTTTTGAGGACTGGCTGGAGAGGCGCCACGGCGTCCTCACCTTCCACCTAACGCAGGTCCTCACCGGACACGGCTACTTCGGGAGGTTCTTATTCCGGAAAAGGCGGGAGGAAACGCCCGGGTGTCACCATTGTGTGGATCGCTCGGAGGACACGGTGTAGCATACGGTGGAGATCTGCCCAGCTTGGGCAGAGCACCGCTGCGTCCTCAAGGCGGCGATCGGCGGCGGAGATCTCTCGTATCCGACACTAGTCCAGGCCATGCGGCTGTCCCATTTCAAAACCTAGTAACAGAAGTGCAATGCAATTTTCAACAAATATTTTGCTCAAAACGTATAAAACAGCAATTTTTTTTTTAATAACTGTCGAATAAGTTTAAGGGCAGAGGGGTGGCGTAGGTATACTAGATCTGAATTTCATCCGTATATTGGTTATGTATGGTTAGTACACCTCTAAACTGCCTGTTAGTTACCTATTGCCTGACCGTTTGCTTCATTGTCAAATGCAACATAGAAAAAGTTCCATTAATAAATATTAAGCAATACTCACTCATTGAAAGCTTGTGCTATGCCGAATCCGTCGGGAGTGTTGGGGTCGTTCATGTCCGTGATGATCGGAAACCCTGTCTGGTTGATGGCTTCAATCAGATCATGAAGCGCCGGTGGCTGATAGCGGAACTAAAAGAGAAAGGACACGTTGTTATCTCTTTTGTCTGTACTTTTACCGTGTACATTATTGGAAAAACTTAACACCATGTTTTCAGATAGTATTGTAGCGGTATCTACAACGCCACATTCGAACAACGCGTCATACCGACGTCACGAAAAATCCTGCATCTCGCAAGCAGAGTTTACCGCGCAACTAGCATAGATACTCGATATGAATCATCAGGCAGTTGCCCGCCAGACACAACACCCGTCTGGTCGGAGGTTCCTTCCTTATCTATGGAGGATGAGTGAACTTTACACTCTGTTCCTCACACCTCTGTAGTATAAATAAGTTTCACAATACACCTTAAAACTATAAAATACAGAAAACAAAGATTATAATGCCAAAAGGGCATCAGCTCAGCATAATGTCAGATGACACCACAAGGTGTGCCACCTGACGCTGATTTTTAACTGCAACCCACGAGTGCCATACGCTAGAATAACAAACACAGGGAAGTGTGTGTCTTCCAATTTACCAAAAAAGTAAAGAAAAAATATGTCCATGGTCAGTCCATTTCCACTACTAGATGTCGTACTCGATCGTAATAAACTACGAAAAGAAAGAAATCAGCAGGATTTAGCAGTAGTAGCAGCTTTCTCTTGTCTGCTAACAAAATTATTGTCAAGTTCATAACCTTCCCTTCAAGTTTCCTCCGCAGAATCATGACAGGACATACACAGCCTGAAAAGCTTCCGGGGAGCATGACGAACTGCGCAAGTGCAGCTCCCCGGCTAAAGGTAGTTGAAGATCACCATGTGGTTTTAGTCAGTATGAGAGCAGAGTCTGACAGATCCCTCCGACCGCATCAGGGCGGAATATTTACGAGAATATCAACAACCAAAAAAAACACGTCTGAAATGCTTGAAATACTTATACTATGGGGTACTGGTACTTCGCGGTGGAACTATGGACGATAGACGACGATGGAAAGAAGATGTAGTGACAAAGATTTTCTTCAGAAAGGTTAGCTGGGTAGTAGGTTCTCGCAACAGGCGTGCGTGTTTGTCATTATGGAAGTAGGTATACGAAGCAAAAGGAATATGTATTAGCCGGTGGCGTTCTGTAATTTAAATTCTGCTTTGCCCCATGGGAAGAAGGCTTGAGTTTATGTATCTATGCATGTAAAGTCTATTCAAACTAATGTTTCAAATTAATATTATTTCAGGTTAAACAAATATCAACTTTATTTTAATGGTAATTAAATTGATTTCAGAGTGACTAGCACTATTGAAAAAAATATGTTTTTTGAAGTTGTTAAGTTATTTTGCCATAAACTCATATTTGTTTATATTTTTGGCAAATAAATCGCAAATGCAGATTATGTACTTATAATACCTACTACCTACCCTTTGGATAGGCATTTTACCACTCTCGGAGTGGTGTTCCGCACTCACGAGTGACCCAACTTGCTTGTTGCCTTCCGCCATGTCCATGTAAGGCCGGACCTCGTCCCAGGACCAGCCGACGGCGCCTTCTGCCACCCACTCATCGAAGTCGGCAGCATGGCCTCGGTGGTACATCATACCGTTCAGTTGACTTGTTCCTCCTTAAGATGAAAAAGGGAGGGTATGTTAAGACGGGTTGCAGTCATGCTTTGATGGAGTTCGTATTTTTCTATCTATTTTTAGCCATCGACATTATGTGTAAAGCATAAATACACACACACTGGCTAACTGCTGGCTGGCAAACATACTGACTACACTGACGGACAAAATTGATGGGCCTTTCATTAGGCATTAGGCAGGTAGATAATAATATGTGGTACTGGCGTACATGTCGCCAATTAAATTAATTTAAGCTTTTTATTTTTATGTACTAACAATAGGTTAAGATTTTACTAACATTATATTGATCAATGGTCTGAAATAAATAAATTATTATTATTATTATAAATCAAAGTCAAATTCAAAGTCAAATAATTTATTTCAAATAGGCACATTAAAGGCACTTTTGAACGTCAAAACTTACAGTAAAATTGAATTGATTCTAGTCGCCCCTTCCAAAAGGTAGTGTTCGTATGGAGAAGAATGGACAAGAAACTCCACCGTTACTTTTTAAAATTAAATACTACTGTGGGTACAGTTTTTTCATGTAATTGGTAGGCTTTCAAACATGCTTTCTCCGTCGTATTGCCTTTTTTATTAGGATATTTGCAAAAGCCGGTTACTTTTAGACTATTAAAAAGTACGTCTAATAAACACCTATAATACAGGGTCAGTGGTTCCTGCGAACAAACTTTAAAAAAGACCGGTAAAAAAAGAGACAATAAAGTTAGAAGATCTGTATATACGTTACTGAGGAACAATTATAATATATTTCCTTTGGCAAAAGGTTAGACACAATGTCCATCAAGTAAGTAGTAGCTACGTACCTAGTTTGGATGAAAAATAGGGCACTTCCTGTGTCGAATTAATTCACAAGAAAACCTTCCGTTAAGTGTGGAAATCATAAAGCATAACCTCCGTCATGGGAGAACGGAGGGTTATGGACTCCTATCGACTAAAACCCCTCTGTTCCAACCTCACCACCAAGGTGGACGGAGCAGCTGCTCTCATCATCGTCACCGACACTGAGCGAAGACCAGCATGGGCTGGGAGAGGCGGGGGAATCATCCGATGGATCCATCTCCCCCTAATTCCACCCCACTACCGACCCCATCCCGTCCCATAAACATCATCCAGACCAACCTCCAGCATAGCCAGACGGCTACCGCCTGCCTGCGCAGGGCACTGGAGATGGAACCCCGAACCATTGCACTCATCCAAGAGCCGTGGATCCGTAATAACAGAATATGCGGCCTTGGTAACATTGGAGGTAAGCTGATCCTCGACACACAAGGCACAGATAAACCACGAACCTGTGCCTACATACCCAAAGATATACCCACCACCACACTCACGCAATTATGTTCCAGAGATCTAACAGCCGTCAGGCTCAAAACCGACGGCGACGCACCCGATATCATCCTGGCCTCGGTATACATGCCTGGCGAGGATGAAGACTGCCCACCAAAAGGGATGGCCGACCTGGTAAGGTATTGTGAAGACACCAACCTGGACCTGGTCATCTGCACGGACTCAAACGCCCACCACCCGCTTTGGGGTTGCAACAAAGCCAACACTAGAGGTGAGGTACTATGCACATATTTGTTCTCAACAAACCTTAACATCGCAAACCGCGGCTCGGAACCCACTTGGGTCACATCGCGCGGACAAACAATTATTGACCTAACGCTGGCTTCGGAAAGCGCGGCAAAACTTATCTCTAACTGGCACGTATCCAACGAGCCTTCTTGCTCTGACCATAGAAGGATTCGCTTCTCACTAATAGCTAACATAAAAAAACCGAACCTAGACGCAACCCACGCCGTACCAATGTACCCGGCTATAAACGGCTGTTGGCCTCCCTACTAACGCAGCACCAAACTCCCCAAATTCTAATAGACCACAAACAACTTGAAGACACCGTAACAAAACTCTCGGAATTTATAATTGAAGCCTACCATGCCTGCTGCAAACTAAAAGACCCAGACACCAGGAGCAAGGGTAACTCCTGGTGGAATGCGGAACTTAGTAAGCTCAGGCAAAACATGCGCAAACAATTCAACAGAGCCAAAAACTCCAGACTACCAGAAGACTGGGACTCATACAAGAAAACACAATACACCTTCAAAAAACAAGTCAGGAATGCCAGCAGGGCAGCCTGGCGGAAATTCTGCGAAGAAATTGAATCGAACAGCGAAGCCGCGCGTGTGAGAAAGATCCTATCTACAGATCAAGATCGCACCCTCGGGTCGTTAAAAACCCCAGACAACACATACACCAAGTCGGACCACGAAACAAGTAAAGTCCTTTTGGAAACCCACTTCCCAGACTGCAGTCTCTCCGAGGACAGAACCTGGGCAAGTGAGCCAACGCACACACCAAATGACCAAGACTGGGCCAGAGCCCGCACCATAGTAACCACAGAGAAAATAAAATGGGCAATAAAGACTTTTAAACCTTATAAATCCGCAGGCTTAGACGAAATTTTCCCCGCCCTGCTACAATGGGGAGTAGACGTCCTAACGCCGTGGCTGACCGTCATCTACCAAGCCTGCATAGCACAGAAATACATACCACTTGCATGGCGAGAGGTGAAAGTCATCTTCATACCTAAACCAGGCAAACCAGATTACACACAACCCAAGGCGTACAGACCAATAAGCCTAACATCTTTCTTGCTGAAAACCCTCGAGAGACTCTGTGATCGACATATTCGGGACGGACCTCTTCGGGAGCGACCTCTTCATAAACAGCAACACGCGTATTCCACAGGAAAATCAACAGAATCTGCGCTGCATAGTGTGATCTCCAAGATCGAATGTGCAGTGGACCACAAATGCTCCTCACTAGCTGTCTTCATCGACATAGAAGGCGCTTTTGACAAAACTATCTTCCATAGCATCAACGCAGCACTCGAGGAACACGGTGTGGACTCGACCCTGCGAGGATGGATCACAAATATGCTCCGATTAAGAGCCGTACAAGTTACGGTAAACGACACCACCAGAGCCATAGTGGCGAAGGGCTGCCCCCAAGGTGGAGTCCTCTCGCCACTACTATGGAACCTTGTAGTAGACAGCCTCATCAAACGTCTAAATAGCAGAGGCTACTACACGGTGGGCTATGCTGATGATTTGACCATAATAATAAACGGCACACACGAAAACACACTATGCAACCTTATGCGCCAAGCTCTAAGAATAGTAGAAGACTGGTGCAAGGAATACAAACTAGCAGTAAACCCCACCAAAACCGAACTCGTCCTCTTCACAAAGAAAAGAAAGCTGACAACTTTACAATTGCCAAGCTTCTTTGGGAAAACCCTAAGCCTATCGACTGAAACCAAATACCTGGGTATCTTTTTGGACAAACAGCTGAACTGGGCAAAACACACTGATCACATTATCACAAAAGCCAGTATAGCCCTATGGCAATGTAAGAGACTCTGTAATGTACCATAAGACTCGAGAGTTGATATTAGGAAAGAACAAGTAACTAAATTACACTGATATCGGCTCGCAGCAAGCGTCCACGTCTTCTCTTCCCGGCGGTCGGTAGGCTATTGCCCCCCGCCCCGCGACACCGCGCGTGCGCTGCTCGAGACGACAGAGTCGTACACAACAGACTATAAATGTCTATACACTACATCCCTCCCTTATTATTATTGAATTGAGATGTTTGTTGTTGTCATGTTTGTTGAAATATTGAATTGAAGTATTCGCTCCCGGACACGCCGGCCCTCCACGATTTTTTCCTTTATCGCTTTGATAAATCCAATTTAATGGAGACATTATGATTTCCTCACGACGCTTTCAGTCACCGATACTTCACCGTTTTGATACATCCAATTTAATGGATATCAAATACGTCCAATTTAATGGATGCCCATTGCTTCCAATTTAATGGATGTCTTATCTACCACGCGGAAACTCTCCGTACTGGTAATGTCACATGTCTTTGAAGTACTGGTTCTCGGACATGCCGGTTTCCTCACGGTGTTTTCCTTCACCGTTGATGAACAGTGGTGATGAGTGAAAATACACAAAATGTCTGCCTGGTTTCGAACCCACGACTTTAGTCGGGCTAGACCACCACCACTGTTGTGCTGAAATTAAATGCTATTGTTATGTGTATGTAAGCATGACACGGTAAGTGACCTGTACCTTTTTTATTTTTATTTTTTTATTTGGTGAGTAAGTACATAGTTGAGTTTAAATCACACTGATTTGACATAACTTGTTTGGTAAACAGTGATCATTTAGATCTTTTTAACATAACTTCAAATTCACACGAGGCCAATGACACCGCACAGGCTGCACGCGAGTGTTTTTATTCCTTCTATTATTTTACTTCTGTCATTGTGGATGTGGTTGTGTCCTTACGCTTCTTATCGAATATATATCTTACTTGGTTTCTTTCTATATTCTAGAACCTACTTTTAGATTCACCGCTTGTATTTCTATAATAAGGTCCTAACAGTTGCCATGGAATTTGAACCTTATAATGCCGGTATGGCATTATGTTTGGGTTCCCAAAACTTGACAATTATCTGAGAGTCTGAATTCACATATACTGAAACTTCTTATATTACTCACTTGATTAAAACTTCCAAACAGAAATAAAGAGCTTCCCATATTTTGATATAACTAGGTACTACACTGTGCAATTGTTAATTACCTCTAAAACCCAAGTAACAATACAGAATGTTACCTTGAAATTTTAGTATATTAAATAAGACATCAAAATTACTTCAATAACTTGCAGTACTTATTTTTATAATTATTTAGGCCTTCTTGTACCCCTATTACCTACTGTGTAAGCAATACTTGTACGCCTTGCAAGGCAGCACATAGTGGAAAACATATTTTTTGATTTTATACCATCATGTACCACTATGGTGTACCTATGTGTACAAATAAATGCA
Organism: Luperina nickerlii; assembly: GCA_963855955.1. Taxonomy (NCBI): domain Eukaryota; kingdom Metazoa; phylum Arthropoda; class Insecta; order Lepidoptera; family Noctuidae; genus Luperina; species Luperina nickerlii. The sequence goes on from OY979682.1 coordinate 11,227,251, forward strand.
TTCTAATTTCAACAGATCTTCCAGCAATACATGCTGACTCCTAATGTGACAAACAATACAAAAGATGGCGCTGATCTCATATTAAAGGCATCAATACTTTCACACTGACTATTGTAATACTTGTAACAGGACCTCACAGAGGGCAGTATTATCAAGTTTATGATAAAATAAGAATTATAATCTTATAACCCAACATCACGCTTGTTACCAGTTACCACCCCAGACAGCGAAATAGAGTATCGTATACCTTAGCCAGTCCTGGCTAAATCCCATGCAACAGGGAGCGAGTCTACAGCCGTGAATTCTGTACAAAACTCTAATAACTTCCTGATGGAAAACCCCACAACCCCTGGTGCCACCTGGCATTGAATCCAAGACCCTACACTGAACAGTAGCGCTTGCAAATAGTGGACGAACTAGACCACTATTATAATAATTAGTTATTATTAAGATAATGAAAATCTTAAAAGCTAGACACTCACAGCAACATTTATGTATTTACTAGTTGGCCCCGCATCGCCCCAGAGTCAAAACACAAAATGTATGAGAAAAATGAATCATCTCCATTGTCTTTTCGTGATTTTTTTTCCGTGCTTCAACAGCCACTCCGCCACTCGGGGCGGAGACAAATCCAACAAATCAAAGACCACAAAATCGGTCCAGGCACTCTCGAGCTACAAATGGTGCAACCAACCCGGCTCCACTTTATAAATAGAAAGATGTAGGTACCTATGTTTGAATAGGTACCTAAGCAATCTTTATTGTTATAAGTACATTTGTTGCATGTTTATTACGTGTTACATGACACCTGTAACTTAGTGACCTTTGACCTTTCCCACATTAAGGAGTTATACTCTAACAGAGGGAGGGAACTTCTCTTGTTTACCGATACCTCATACCTTCATCATATCATAAGAAAATATTATGTTATTCTAATTAATCATTGCAATAATATCAACCAGCAGTTTACTGTTATTGTTACTTCTTATTTTCACTTTGCACACATTTTATTTCAAAATACCTATGTATACTTATTATTTTAACTGCATAGCTTTTGTCTTTTACTTAGTCTGTTGATACCAACACTACCAACCTAAATTATGTTACCCTAGAACTCAGTAGTACTCGATAGGTAGTTCTTGCTATACGCAGGGAATTATCCTGTGCGGAACAGTTCTACACCATGAGACTTTTTTTTTTTTTTTTTTTTAGGCCAGTCTGAAACTGCAGTCCAAATCCATTGTAACTCAGGACCACCGAAATGTAAAAGACTATTTCTTTCTTTTCCGTCTATGCCTGCCGCCTCGAGTTCATAAATGTTCAGACTTCTTATCCCTCGTTGCCAACGGACAGATACTGAACCAACCTCCTATTCACATTCGAACTTCTCTAAAGTGTACTGTGCTATTTGGGGCTATCTGTTGACAAGGTAAGTAACTATGTTGCATATTTATAGATTTTTAACACGCTATCGCAATCTAATGCTGGTAATAAAGCGTCTACTGTACGCGACTGTACCCTGGCTATAAATCTACGCCCGCAGTACACCATCGGCGCTTATGACAATACGTAGTCGTCATGCTGTGCTGTACTGTGGCGCCAGCGCGCGGCCGCCAAGTGGCGAATGGGTGCTCAAAGTGTAAACGTTGATATATTATTTTCGCAGATACGTGACGCGCTAATATCGCAACCACTCGCACGACTACATGCACCGAAACTCGCACATCTGTGATGATAGTCGCAAACCTACAGTTTCGACAGCGATAGTAGGAGCCGACGCTGTCGTGCAAGCGAAATCACGTTAGTCGCCAAATGCTGATGAACGTGATCTTTGATAGTACGTCACGCGTGATGCGTCGCATCGTGTTTCTCACGCTATTTTGTATTATCTGTCTCGCTCTTACAAACATGACGAAGCAAACATTAAATGTTGTTATAATTATCAACAAATTAACATTTTTTTTTGCTGTATTTACCTGTGGTAAGTAATCTGTGTATTATTTTCCTTCCTCGTATTATTAAAACACTGTTTAGCTGCACAAAAGTCATTTTAATGCGTATTTATTGCAACAAAAAAAACTGAAATTATCGAGCTGTGTGATCAACGATGTTCCGTGCGGTACTGAGGGCTTAGTCAGCTTAGTGAGTACAATCACTCACTTTAGTGGGAACCGGCGCTGCTTTATTTAATAAATCAATGTGTAAACATAAAATTTTAAACCGTGAAACCTTCGCAATTTAATGCCATGTAGGTATGTCCGCAATTTAATGCCATGTAGGTATGTCCGCAATTTGATGCATGTAGGTATGTCCGCAATTTAATGCCATGTAGGTATGTCCGCAATTTAATGCCATGTAGGTATGTCCGCAATTTAATGCCATGTAGGTATGAACGCAATTTAATGTCATGTGGGTATGTCCGCAATTTAATGCTATACCAGTAAATCTCCGCAATTTAATGCCATGTGGGTATGTCCGCAATTTAATGCTATACCGGTAAAACTCCGCAATTTAATGCCATGTGGGTATGTCCGCAATTTAATGCTATACCAGTAAATCTCCGCAATTTAATGCCATGTGGGTATGTCCGCAATTTAATGCTATACCGGTAAATCTCCGCAATTTAATGCCATGTAAGTATAATCGCAATTTAATGCCATGTGGGTATGTCCGCAATTTAATGCTATACCGGTAAATCTCCGCAATTTAATGCGAGCTGTACCCTAAGTATTCATCGATATCCGCAATTTAATGCTTTACCGTACCGCAATTAAATGCTCAGTCGCAATTGAATGCTCAGTCGCAATTTAATGCTCAGCCGCAATTTAATGCCCAGCCGCAATTTAATGCCCGGTCGCCTTTAAATGCTCAGTCGCACTTAAATGTCCAGTCGCCTTTATGTCTCGTCGCTAAAACCGCTCACCGCTCGATACTTTCGGTGATTCTCGAAGAACATTTATTTTAATAAGTAGGTAGGTATGGTTGACAAAAATGTAGGTATGTCACTCCCTTGATGTACATCAATAGAAACCTAGATACCTAAAACGCGAACAAAAGAATGCCTACTACGCAACTCGCGGCCAAGTGAGTAGGTACCTAGTTACTTTACATTTCCTTCTATTTTCTTAGTTAAAATGTTCTAAACAGTCAACATCAGTTAGTAACAAAACAATGATAACAGTAAATAACCACTTTTTTTTTTATAGGTAAGTAACTAATTAATACTGTGGACTAATTCATTAACTTTAGAATAGTAACTATTACCTACCTAAATTGATTAACGAAACTCGTAAGGCTCTGTGATTTGTTTTACCTATTAACATTTCTTATACAGCTATCTAGGTAATAAATATTGAGGCTCGAACTCAAGTAGGTAGGTAACTTGTAGGTTAGGTATCATATTCACCCACCACGGGCGTAACCGAATGAAACAACATCTTTGAAGAAACCTAGCGGGTGGTCACTTAGTCACCTACATAATAATCACTTTGATAAAAGCTTGGTAGGTAGCCTGTCATACATGAATTTACAGCCGGTGCCTCGTTATTCGTAAGTTCTATTTATTTAACGATTGTAGTCGGATAGTATAAATACCTTGTCCATGCTTGCCTTCCTCTACTTTCTTTTGTTTTTTAATGTAAATAACCTTAAAAACTCACAGTTTGTCCTCGTCGCCACATGTAATGTACCATAAGACTCGAGAGTTGATATTAGGAAAGAACAAGTAACTAAATTACACTGATATCGGCTCGCAGCAAGCGTCCACGTCTTCTCTTCCCGGCGGTCGGTAGGCTATTGCCCCCCGCCCCGCGACACCGCGCGTGCGCTGCTCGAGACGACAGAGTCGTACACAACAGACTATAAATGTCTATACACTACAGACTCCTCGGGAGAAATTGGGGCATAAGCCCCAAAATCACCTACTGGCTATACACCACAGTTATCCGACCAATTATCACATACGGTTCTTTAGTTTGGTGGCCCAGGACCAACCTAAGTACAACCCAAAAGGATCTCGAGAAACTGCAAAGATTTGCCTGCGTAGCAATCACCGGCAGCATGAGGACTTCCCCCACTGCTGCCTTACAGGTGATGCTGGGGCTACCTCCCCTACACCTCGTCGTAAGAGAGGAGGCGGCCATAGCGACTTTCAGACTCGAAGTATCCGGCTCCCTAAGCAATGATTCTAGGATCAAACACACACGCATCAGAGAAGATGCAATCAAAGAACAACCGATGATGACATCACCCATCGACAGAACCCTGAAGACCCACTGCTTCCAAAAACACTACAACATAGAGCTCATAGAGGAGTTGTGTGACTACTCAGGTACAACAGAGCTAAGAATTTACACTGATGGATCAAAGACCGACGAAGGGACGGGCGTCGGGGTGTTCTCCAACGACCTAAACATTAAGATATCCAAACCACTTGGAATGCTCAACTCCGTTTACCAAGCAGAGTGTGTAGGTATTATCCAAGCGGCACACGCTATAGAGGCCAGGAGGGTTACGGATACCAATATCCGAATACTCTCCGACAGTGCCTCAGTTCTTCAATCCCTAAAGAGTAATCAGATCACGTCGAGACTAACACTAGAATGCCACAAGGCCCTAGAACGAATCACGGTACTGAATCGCAACACGATAACGCTACAATGGATCAGTGGATCACTTGGAAACGATGCGGCTGACGAACTTGCCAGAAGAGGATCCAGCACAAAACCCTACGGACCTGAACCCATTGTGCCCATTCCTTTCAAGCAGCTAAGAAGCTGGTTAAAGGATCACACTCGAATACAAGCGGAAAAATGGTGGACCTCGACACCAGGATGTAGGCAATCCAAGGAAGCTATGCCATCCCTGGATACAAAGCTGACCAGGCGCCTTCTGCGCCTGGACAGAGACAGCCTGCGCCTGGTGGTGGGGACCATCACTGGACACTGTTCACTAAATAAACACTTCCATACCCTGGGAATCACTGACAGTCCCCTGTGCAGAGCATGCATGGAGGCGGAGGAAACGGTGGCGCATGTGCTTCTTGAGTGCACAGGCGTTACCAAGATTCGCGAGGAGACCCTGGGAACACCAACATCCCTTGCGGATGCCCTGAGGAGACCGGGAAGTCTAATCTGCTTCTGGAGGGAGGTGGGCTGGTTGGAGTAATCGGCCACCATGGCTCACGCACAATGGTCCACTTCAAGGACTAAGTGCGGAAACCTAAACCCCATGATAGATAGACCCCTCTGTTCCTACTACTACCATGAGTCGGGAGCCCGGGAGATATTTGTACATTCGCCGCACCTCCGACTGGTATCAGCCCGCCATGCCTAGCGGGCCCCATCACCAAGTGCGGCCGATTCCACGACCGCACGTTGTCCCATGAAGGCGCGTATGCAACACTGCGTGCCACCTCTTTGGGCCCGGCTGTTCTGGCCACGAGCCTCCTCAATTTCACCGCCTTTGCCCTTTTTTGGCACGGTTTCTTTACGGTAGCCGCATATAAACCGCGTCTTAGAAGAACGTGACAATCTTTCATAGTGATCCATGCAATACTGACGACCGTCTCGTGTCTACACACGGCGTATAAACTGCGCCGTAGCAAAATCGTGTCTGTCAACAAGCTTCCGCAATAATCCATGCAGCACTGATGACCGTGCCCACACACGCGAATAAACCGTAGTTTTTCACGGCAAGAAAAACGTGTTTGTACTTACGTCGACGTATCAAGCTATACATTTCCAGTATAAGTTGACTTTTCATTGTACGAAAAGCCTATACATTGCGAGCTCAGCTAAAACGGGAAATGTATAGCTTGATATGTCGCCGTATGTGTACAAAAGGCATTTCGGTAAACGAAGATCGTTAAGCGAAGCGATACCTTACCTAAGCCTTTTCCAAGCGGCCATTGGCATCCTTGTCCGTCTTGATCGAGACAGTAATTGTCAGGTACGGTGCGAATTCGCCAGTCCACTTCTTCGTTACCCCAGAACGATCTGTAGAACCCTGGGATTCGTCCACCTATAGGTTCCGGTCCACCTGCTTCTAGTAATAGCACCTGCAAGAGATAATCTGCTGTAGGTATTCTGTTCACCCAAAAATATGTCTATTATCAGGACATAAAAAATGTTTCCAAGTTATGTTATTTCAAGTTAAACAAATATCAACTTTATTTTCATGTAAATTAAGTTGATTTAAGAGTGACCAGCACTATTGAAAAACTTATAAAAATGTTTGAAGTTGTAGCGTAAATTGAATTTTATGGTGTAGGGAATTATTTTTCCATAAACCCATATTTGTTTACATTTTTGGCAATTAAATCGCGAACGCAGATTACGAGCGATGTCATATCATATCATCACGCCTGTTTCCCCGAGGGGTTAGGACTGCCTAACCCCTCGGGAAAACCTCTGGGTTATTTAGAGTACACCCATATTTCTCCAGTTATGTTTTGTCCCACATGTAATAGAAGGCGATCCTATTGCCACAAATCCAGAATTTGGGCTGTTACTGAGAAATTCTTAATGGAAAACCCCTAACAACACTGTCCTACCTGAGAATCGAACCCAGGACCTTCATGCTCAGCAACTGTAGACCGATGAGGCAGTTACAAGCGATTATACCTACTCAAATAAGGTATCTGCCAGCATCGGATACATACATGATACATCTGTTGCTGGGAGAATGCTGATCATGAGGCAGTCGGACGGGTCTGCGGGGGTTGGGCGAGTGTCTGAGTGGGACTTACTGCATATTTTTTTATAATCTACACTAATATTAAAAAAAAGATAAAGTTTGTAAGTTTGTGTGTAGGAGGTAATCTCCGAAACCACTCAGCCGATTTCAAAAATTCTTTCACTGATAGCAAGCTATACTATTGTACCAAGTGCTAAATTATACATTTTATGGGATATTTGGCTTCGACGCGGACGAAGTCACGGGAAGAAGATATCTATCATAATCAGAGACAGGAAGAAGATATCTATCATAAGAAGATATCTATCATATTCCCACTGCTGGGACACATGCCTCCTCTTTTCGAAAGGGAGTGGTCTCTCCACCACGCGGGCCCAGTGTGGGTTGGTAGATGTCACATGTTTTCGAATTTTTTGTTCTAGGACATGCCGGTTTCCTCAAGATACGTTTTGCTTCACCGTTTTGAGATCAGTGGTGATGAAATTATTTATACAAAGTAAAGCAGCTGCCTACCCAAGCAGGCGCTTTACTTTACTTTACTTTTTTTGAGCCACGACCTAAACTCGTAAATCGGGGCGATTACCTCTGGGTCACTACTGCAAGATAGCAATGCGATGCGATTTTCTAAATCGCATGTTCATGCGAAAAAAAATCGCGAACGCTAATTATATAATTTGCCAAGCGATTTAATTAACGCGGTGCGCGGACTCTAGTATATTGTTATTGTTCAAACGATTATATTTCGTGGTGCCTGTATAAAACGCCTGTACGAAATTTAATCGTTGCGGAAAATAATCGCTAATCTGTGAACAATACCAATATACTAGATTTCGCGCACTGCGGTCAATAAAATCGCTTGAAAAAATATATTAGCGGCCAGGAATTTATTTCGCATGAACTTGCGAGTAATAAAATCGCATCGCAGCGCGCGCTTAGCCTTAGTTTAAAAAAACATTCACTAACTTTATATGCAGTATTTTCGACCAGCCTTCCAGCCACGATGGAGCCAGCGGATCCAGCGCCCACGACAATGAAGTCGTAATCGTCATTTGTTTCGTCCACCGATTCGACCCTCTTGCAGGGTGTGGAGATGTCACAGCGTCCCCACAGGTACGCTTGCAGGAGTGCCATGAATAGGATGTTACCACTGCAGACCGGGGAGTTGACTAGACTCGGTCCTTCTTGAATTATCGGGCACCCGCAATCCTGGTGGCAATAAAGGGATAAATAGGTAACATCACACTAATATTATAAAGGCGAAAGTATGTGAGTGTGTTTGTATATTTGTTACTTCTTCACGCACAAACGGCTGGGACCCGCTGAGGAACAGCGGATCGAGGCCTGTCGGGAGAGCGGTGAATGCTTACACGAATCCCGCACCCCCGGCCATAGGCAGACGTGGAACACCGCGGTGGTTTTAGCCGGTAAGAGTCCGGCATGCAATGGACCGGCTCCCAGCATCTTGGCCACAGCCCCGAAGATAGGGCAGGCAGACAAGGAGGGCTTCGTGATGGTGGAGTCGAAGCGTAGGAAGCTACTTGCCCTAATCGATGTGGTACTGCACTGGCGGGACCAAATATCTTGCTGCGTTCTGCAACACCGTCGACGCAGCTGTACGTATCCCGCCTGCATCACTCCACGGTGGCTGAAGCCATCGTAGAATACATCAGAAGCAAGACCAAGTGGAACTTGACAGTAGAGAAGTTGGAATCGCGCCACAACATAAACTTCAAATCGATTGTGGTGCGGGTTCCAACTCGGTACCTGGAAACCTTCATGAAGGAAGAGTTTTTGCTGAAAGTACCGACGTTATCGTGGAAGGTTTCGCGACACCACGCAGCGCAACACGACGCCGTCACAGTTATCACTTCGTGCACAATAGTTAATTTTTATAATTAAAATATGTATGTTTAGGTTAAGGTTATTTATCTATGGGCCAGCGTTGCCTGCAATAAATGGATTCTTATTATTTTTTGTTTTTATTTTACATAACTCGGGATCATGCGGTTCCGGTCCTTTGGAAGGCGTACGAAGGGCCGAGTCCAACTCGCAGAACCCTTACGAAATTTTAATGAAATGCGGCACCAACCGACGATTATCCCTGTATGCACTATGCAAGTGCACCCAAGGATAACCCCGGGTTGATGTAGGACTATTGCAGGATATCGGAAAATAAAAAGTTGGACTATGGGTTTTGGGTGGCTAAAGTGGACTGGTTACCAAGGACTATGGCCCCTGCCTGATCAATGTTTTATATATACATATGTCGCAGGTTTATGACAAAATCGGGTTTTTCATTAAAAACCTAGGCTTTTGATCAAGTACCGGAAGAAGACCAAATTATTACTTTATGTTTTCATAAACCTGAGAAAATCCAGTTTTTTGATCAAAAACATGAACTTGTTTAGGTTTATGATAAAATATAAGCTCTTGACGCGATCGAATGGAAGATTTCGGTTAAAATGTATGCAAAAGTATTAGATGTTAACAGTTTTCTTTTATTTCAAATTATTTTTAACGTTTCTTGAGGCAACCTTAATTAGTGGAGAACCAATATGGATTATGTGCTAAATGTCAAATCAAATCATTTAATTTTTTGCCAACATAGGTAGGGGTATAGATGTTATACATGTTTTGATAATGTTCTCCATGCTCTGCCGTCAATTGGGCATGCAAAATTTACACATAAATTACAACCTACTATCAAAATACCATGCTGAATAACAATAAATATTACAAAATTATTAAATTAGAAAATCATCTTAACCATTTTTTTTATTTATAACACGCACACACACACGTCACACACACATCACATATATATTTTTTTAAATGTATGTAATTTCATAACAAATAAATCATTGTTTATTGTCTCTTAATTGTTTTATTTATTTAAAGAAATAGCTACGAGTACCAACATTGTTTTTATCATAAAACTAATCCGGTTTGGGTTTTTGATAAAAAAAATTGGATTTTCTCTGGTTTATGATAACATAAAGTAATAATTTTGTTCCGGTTCTTGATCAATAGCCTAGGTTTTTGATCAAAAACATGATTTTGTCATTTAAACCTGCGACATATACACGGATAAAATGGCAGTGGGTGATTTGCACACTCAATAATGAGCCCCCGGACGCGGTCGCTAGCACATAGTGACGTAGCGACAAGGGGGCAACATGTCCTGAGGTGCTTATGAGGGAGGAGTGGAGAGGTATTCCACGGCTATCAGGACAATCCCGGAAGTACGGTCAAGATCCCTACCAGCATTTTACTGGAATGCTTCGTTCCTCCGAGCACGTTTGCTTTTGCGAATCTCCACTCAAGCCGGCCAATAAAGGCAAGCCAGAGGTGAGGAACAAGACTTCTCCCGGGAGATAGGGTCCCTGGGGTCGCTACTGCCTACAGCTTGCCACATGCTGCCCTGCGGGTTTCTGTATCGCTCTTGGTCTGGCTCCTCACCTTAGACCTGTTCCGGCACAGTAAACTTTTCCGGCACAGGCCTAGATAGAGAGATACGGCGGTGGAGTTATTATTATTATTGCACTTTTCTATAAAACATCAGATTTTTTTTATAACCGAGAAATTTTTTCTACCCTAGGGAGTCTAGAACCCTGAATCGATTATAACAAGTTGCGCGTGGATGTCTCTGCCACTCTGTATTATTTATGTAGTACCTGCATAGATATAAGAATTCTAAACGGTAAGATTTGTTATTAATTGGCTTTCTGTCGACTATTGTTTCCTTTTTTTTAGCTGTAAGTCTTCCATTCTGTTATAAATAAATAAATAAGACTGTTTTTTTATATTCCTACTACTTGCGCCCTGCGGTTTCACCCGCATAAGTTATCCTGTGGGAATATCGGGATAAAAAGTAGCCTATATTATGTTAATCCAGGATGTCAGCTACCTCCATACAAAATTTTATCAAAATTGGTCCAGCCGTTTGAGCGTGAAGAAGTAACAAACACATAAACATACCCCCACACACACCCACACACACACACATTCACAAACATTCGCCTTTATAATATTAGTGTGTTAATGTGATTACAGCATGTATGGATTTATTTTTTGGATAAATGTCTATTGACTATTTGTTAATACTCTGACTGAAGGAAAACGTAAATTTTGGGTTAAATTTCCCCGATTGAATTTAATTCCGAAAAGACCTCTAATTTTTTTATATTTTTTTCTGTAAATATAAAATCCTAAGTAATTTCATTGCAAAATTGCATTCAAAATGTGCGGAATAGGTAATTGAAAACTTTGGGTGAAATTATTTTTAAACAGCAGCAGCAGCAGCAGCAGCTTAATTTATTTTTAAACAAATTTTATGTGGTTTGGCGCTTTCGTTGTTTTATTTTGGTTCCAGCGCATTGTTGCGCTCTCTTTTTTTGCATGTCTAATTAATTGATTCTGTCACTTTCTTTCTTCCACCCAGGTTCGCCTGCGGCCTTCGTCAGTAACGTTTGTATCAACTTATGGGCAATACCCCCAAAAATATTATCCTCCGGGACCTTTACTTAAAAAAACAATACAGCAGAAAGATAAAATAATGTTAAAAATATTCCACTCACCTGGGCTGCTAAAATGCTAGGATTTACCATGTTGGTGTTGCTCCAGAAAACCTAAAGACAATAAAAAATTTAAACATGAAAAAATATTCATGGTAATAACCGGATAGAATCACTACATAGTATATCACTATCACTACATCACTACATAGTATAAAACAAAGTCGCTTTCTTTGTCCCTATGTCCCTTTGTATGCTTAAATCTTTGAAACTACGCAACGGATTTTGATGCGGTTTTTTTTTAATAGATAGAGTGATTCAAGAGGAAGGTTTATATGTATAATAACATCCATTAAATAGTGGAAAAGTACTGTTATTTTTGAGGTTTCTAATGTGATGTCGTAAATAATTACATTTTTTCCGCTTACATTGCAAACGCAGGCTGAACCCTACGAGTTTTATCAAAATAATGTACTAAGTATTGTACACATTGAAAAGGTCTACAGAAAAGTCCGTGATGGTATATGTCTATCTCTTATGGATAACCCACAATAACTTTTTTTTGTCATTTACTTTTTACGACAAATAATGGCTAATTTTCGAAGCGATTTTAACCAATACAGCATTAATCCTTAACCAATTAAATACCTTGAATACATTGTTCATTTAATATAGATCTATATGGCCCTTTACACCGTATCATTTAAGTGAAAATTTTCGAAGATATTACAGATTTAAAAATTGCGGGACGTAGCGTTTGCGGCGGTACCGGCCGGCCGCCCGGTGCGGCAAGAGCGTGCCTATAAAAAAGCCGGAGCGGGCCGCTATGTTTTTATATACAACGTTCACAGTTTTTCTGTAGTGTAGTATCAGCATTGCACCCGTGCGAAGCCGGGGCGGGTCGCTAGTGAATATATAAATAATTTTTCTTCCAACTACGTAGTAATGTTATCATTAATCACTACAAAACCGATCACAAAGGACATATTTTTTGCTTAGAACCAAAACAGTGCAGAAATGTTGTATGAAATCTTTATGGTTGAAAGAAAGAAAGAAAATACATTTATTTAGCACAGACTAAGAGACACACAATACACCATATAGTTAGATAATAGTCGTACATACGTTAAAAACTCAGATAAAAATAAAAAATGCAAAGTCCGATGTAAGAAATTAGCAGGAAAATGTGCCTCACGGCTGCGCCAAAAAGGCCCAGTTCAGCAAAAATGCCAGACAAATGGTGCCTGACGCTGGTTTTCACAAGCTGAATAACATATTTGGGAAAAGGCAGCTAAACACCAGTGTGTTTAGTTGCAGCTGAATACCAGTATTTGAATGAAATGGAGCTACTGCTATTTGACCTCCACACACAACCTAATTACTGGGTAACGCGATACACCGTGGTAAAACTGATTGTCAGACTTTCAAAGTTCTGACGACCCGTAACGACCGTCAAAGATCCACGAGTGGCAGTCGGGACCAACCAATGGCTTAACGTGCTTTCCTAGGCACGGAGGGGTTCTCTCTCTCATAAAAAGTATCTTTTATTGTATTATATTTGGACTTTAAAGAAGAGACCACGACCTCTCAGTTTGTTTTGGTATTACTTTTCAGGGATCAGACAGGAAATGCCTGCGCTTTAAATAGTTTTACGATATTGACCAAAAATATTACGTGTAAAAGTACGCACGGCCACACGTCAAGCTATACATAATCAGTATTAGCTGACTTCTGATTGTACGACTTTATGTACAATGCGAGGTCAGTGGAAATGTATAGGTTGATGTGTCGCCGTGTGTACACTGAGCAGTCTGTGGAACGGTCGCTGGCTTGCCGTAATTACTGAACTGCGCGTAATTAATAAACTTACGCTAGCTCCTTAACCATACATTTGAAGGAAAGAGTGTCAAGGAAAAACAATATCCGCACTATACAATTTAGTTAACTAATAATTTTTATTTGAAAAATATTAATACTACACAGGTCAAACGACCTTCGTAAGTAAGCACCTATTTTTGTTTTTTTTTCTGCAATTATGGCAGTGTCGCAAACAGCTAGAATTTTCCTGTAAAATATGGGTTATCTAATCGTACATATAGTGGAGCGCCGTAAGGCATAAAAATTGTAAAATCTCGGAATCCAGGGCCTGTCAATGAATTTTCATAAAAACTGTTCTACTGCATTGTTAAAAGCTCAAATAAAAAAGTTAAAAAAAAAAAATTGGCCGATCTTGATTACAACAATTTACAACAACAATTTACTGAAAAATGAGAGGGACAAGGGGAAAAAAATGTTTACAGTAAAGATTTCAATTTTATAGCGAATAAATTATATTTGCATAGTAACTTTAATGTTAATTTATAAATATTTACCAAAAGATAACGAGTTACGAAAAAAAAAATTATCAACTATATACATTTCTAAATTATTGTTCATTATTTTCGTCGTCATCGTCATCGATCTCATTGATGTGGATTGTAGGTGAAGGATTACAGTTATTGACGGGACTCTCACTGATGATAGATAGCTGATGTTATAAGGTTTAACTTAGGCTACTTTTAATTTAGGAAAACTATATTAATGTATTCCGATGTGCACGTGAACGAAGTCGCGGGGACACCTAGTAACAAGAACAAGTAACAAGTAATAAGAACAAGGATACATTTATTTCGCTAAGTTTACATTCAAATGGATTTAATTCCTAGACTTCACATAGACCGGGAGATGATGACACATTTTGGTAAGTAATTTCTTACAGTATGGCGCTTTCAGGGGGGTTCATATACGTAATAAGTGAGAGGAAAATGATGTATGTATGCGCCATACTGTAAGAAATGACTTACCAAAATGTGTCATCATCTCCCGGTCTAACACTAAGATTCCCTGTATTGTAAGATCCAGGGTCCTTCGTTTCGTTGATAATTTTATATAAAAAGGTTTTTTTAAAGGGTTTTATATAAAACGTAACATAGGTATAAAAAGAGTGTATGCACGGGTGGTGTGATTTCTGTCAGTTGTGTTAGTGTTGTAAGAGAGTCTGTATGTTGGTGAGTGCACGTGTATTTGCAAATTGTCAATGTGTGAACTGAGGCTGTTTAAGTAAAGATAGTAGAATGACAGTAGCCGTGACAGTAGGCTCGCTCAACTTGCATAGCTATGAATCTACGTTATCTACATAGCACTTACAACGTAGATTACATAACAACGTAGGTACAACCTATATTTTCTGATAGATAGCTTTCGTAAAGCTCGACAATCGAGACAAAACTTCAGAAACGTTTGTTAACTCTTTTAGTTCTGATGATATCTCCACTGCTGGGACACAGGCTTCCTCTCTACGAGAGGGAGTGTGCTGTAATCACATAAAAAACACCTACTTTTCCAATCAAAGTCAATTGAAGCTTTTTCTTAGGTGGAGAACATGCTGATGTGATATTTCCTTTTTTTTTTAAAGAGCACTTATACATCCTATATTGATATATTTTTGTCTGCATACTGAATGCACGTAGACAAATTCGCGAGTAGGTATTTAAATACTGCGACAATCCATCCGCTCTTTCTGCAGAAGCAACTTTCAGCGTTGATATTCCTCTAGTTACCTTTACAATTTCTCCTAGTTCGGAGCTTAATTGAGAACTAGTTCCGATTTTGTCGCAAATAAGGCAATCATTACTTTGATTATCATCACTATTCGATGGTTCACTCATTTTGATAAGAGGCTGTAACAACAAATATTAGTAATATTTATAACTAACGTTTATATCAAGATTAATAATTAATTTTATTGAATTTTACTATAACATTCTAACTTTCAGCATCAATTTATTATAAAACTAACGACCCGCCCCGGCTTCGCACGGGTACAATGCTGATACTAAATACACTACAGAAAAACTGTGAACGTTGTATATAAAAACATAGCGGCCCGCTCCGGCTACGCACGGGTATAAAATATATACCCGCCGCAAACGCTACGTCCCGCAATTTTTAAATTTGTAATATCTTCGAAAATATTCACTTAAATCATACGGTGTAAAGGGCCATATAGATCTATATTAAATGTACAATGTATTCAAGGTATTTAATTGGTTAAGGATTAATGCTGTATTGGTTAAAATGGCTTCGAAAATTAGCCATTATTTGTCGTAAAAAGTAAATGACAAAAAAAAGTTATTGTGGGTTATCCATAAGAGATAGACATATACCATCACGGACTTTTCTGTAGACCTTTTCAATGTGTACAATACTTAGTACATTATTTTGATAAAACTCGTAGGGTTCAGCCTGCGTTTGCAATGTAAGCGGAAAAAATGTAATTATTTACGACATCACATTAGAAACCTCAAAAATAACAATACTTCTCCACTATTTAATGGATGTTATTATACATATAAACCTTCCTCTTGAATCACTCTATCTATTAAAAAAAACCGCATCAAAATCCGTTGCGTAGTTTCAAAGATTTAAGCGTACAAAGGGACATAGGGACATAGGGACAGAGAAAGCGACTTTGTTTTATACTATGTAGTGATAAACGATTAATTATTCAAAATGATTTTTATAAGCGAGTAATATAAATAAAAGACTATAGGTACTATACTATGCCGCTATTTTCAAAGTTTGTTAAACACAATTATGTTCTGTAATTAACTTTTATCGTATTAACTGCACAATAATAAATATACATAAACAAAAATCAGAAATATTTTTTCTCAAAAAGCACAAAAACAGCTACCTACGTATTTAGCTTATCTAGGTGCAACGTGTACTAAAATCTGTTAGGGACCGCGTCAACAATGCCCAACAGCTGCTGTTGTCACTTCTATAACTCCCCCCACCCCTCACCTTTGTACCTGCAGTCCCTTGAGACCCAAGGACAAGTTTGTAATAGTTCTCCTTTTCAAAATATAACTTCAAACTAATAAAAATAGAAGAAAACTCCGAAAAATTATTAATTATTTATTTTAATAATTAAAAAATTGAGATCGGGCAAAAAATTTTTTTTAACATATTTCTATATACTGTTAAAAACACATTTCAAAAATTTATATGAAGATTCATTGACAGGCCCTGGATTCCGAGGTATAAATCTTACGGCGCTCCACTAATACATAAACCCACGCTTTTTTCCCATGGGGATCGTAGCAGGTGGCGTTCTATATACCTACAGGGTTATTGTTAAAAGATTAACAACCTCTTAAGAGGTCATTGTACTCATCATTATGAACAACTTTTAATATGGGACCAAACCTGAAATTGCGAAAAAAAAAAATCTGCTAGTCCCGACATTTTGACGAGTTATACGAACATAAATGTAGGGATCAGTAAATTTTATTTTCGCTTCACTCGCGAACGTAGCGAGCTCGAAAATTTGAAACAAAATTGGATAGGTTAGATTTACTTCTAATAATTCCAGAAGAATTAGGCATTACTTGCTTTATCGACCTTGAAGAAAAGCTCATGGATAAAGAGAATGTATAATGCAAGAGAGAGCGAAGCTGCCCTGGAAATTTTAGCACCCTACATTCTGTTGTTTTGTTTTCTTTTGACCATTATATAGAAAGTGAACTTATTTTGTCGACTTATGACGAAAAGCTTAAACTCGTTTTACTGCAGTTAAAGTCTTGTAACCTGCCGTTCGATTCTGTAAAAATCTCCCGTGAAAACTTAGGTGATGTGAGTTTGTTTTTGCTAGGAATATTGACACTATTGACAGCTCATTCCACGCTCACTTCACCTAAGTTTTCACGGTGAGATGGTTACAGAATCGCACTGCTGGCCTTTATCTTACCCTTTCGAACCTTACGTACGAGCGGGGTGCCCAAATTGAGTGGTTAGTATTACTGATCACTTGTCGCTTAGTTCAAGACAACTTTCCGACGAGTTTTCCCTAAAAGTCATCGGAAAGATGTCTTGTGGACTGCTTGCTGCAAGACATCAGAAAACCGTTTGAAAGAAGGTAAACAAAAAAGTCAAAGTCAAAGAATCGGTCGTCAAATTTGCCGCTCCTAAATTCTGCCGCCATAGGCTCAAGCCTACACAGCCTGCTGGTAAATCCGCCACTGCATTGCACAGATCTCGAGAAAAATCTCTGGAAGACAGGCAAAAAGTGATGATAAAAAGGTTCCGTATTTTTTTACGCACTAATCTCTTGAAATACCGGATGGATTTGAAAAACTCTTTTTGCATTTGATACTCCAATTCTTGAGGAAGGATATAGGCTATTTAACATCACGCTATAATCCTTAGGAGCCGAACAAATAGATAAAAAGTCAGAAAGAACGCTAAGCGGAAACTAAATAGTAGCGCGGGCAAGGGATGCGATGCGGCGGGGTGGTTCGGGGGAACAAGAAATTTCACGCCGACGAAGTCGCGAGCAGAACCTAGTATAAATTAAAACCAATGCTAGTGGAGATTATGAAGCCTAGTAGTAGGTATGTACGGTCAGTGATCACCAAAGGAGATAAATATCGAGGGTCGTCGGATGTAGTGGAAGTTTAGTAATAAGAAACCAATCAATGTTTCAATTGATATTTAACTTAAGTAATAGAAAACAAACAGTTCATTTATCAAATTAAATTTCATTCGAAAACATCCTTCGGTTTCTTACACAGACTTTTAAGTCTGTGGTTTCTTACCAAATTTTAACTATATTCGACGGGGTTGTTACTCTCTTTTGGTGACTGTACCTACACTGCATGAACTTAAAAAGAACGAAATAAAGAAAAAGTATTTATTGTTTTTTTAATTTTTAGATAAAAAAAGAAATACTTTACTAATGGTAGTTGTCCCACCGCCGCCGCCGGCGAGGAAGCGACTAACTATCAGCTATTTTCTCACTCAAGAAATGTACCTATAATAGATATACATTCCGTGTAAACAAAAATGATGCAAATATTAATAGTTGATCGCTGACTGTTCACACTGCCGGCGAGGACTCGCTCCACTGGTTGGTCGCTGAGCGGCAAGAGCTATCAAAGATAATACCCGCTCAGCGATGCTCGCTTGGCGGTCAGAGCTCACGCCGAGAGAACAACCAGACAAATCACTCTGGGACTAACCGCCCCGAGCGAGTGGTGCGAGTAATCGCCCGTCGCACTCGGACACTCGCTGATAGCCCAGCAACAAAACTATCGGAACTACACACTCGCTGCTCGCCAGCTCGTTTTCAGTTGCTAGTTCTATTAGCCACACACTATAGTCTAGAAAGAGATGGCGAGATGACCTAGACACGTACCGCGAGGGCTGGTTCGAGGTGGCACGGGAAAAGAGTTCCTGGAAAGACTTGGGGGAGGCCTTTGCCCAGCAGTGGAAGAGTATTGGTTATCAAAAAAATAAGTTTATATGTTTCGTACATACCTAAAGTTTACGTATACATTTCCGAACGAACATTGCACTATAATTAGATATTTATACTTTTATGGCAACATAAAGAAGCTAGTAGTCGAGGTGCTGAATGCACAGCTACCTGACTTCTATGAGAACTGACTGAAACATAATTAATTACTACCTCGAACACGGTGCGAATCGCTTGACCATTCATAATCTGAATTACGAATGTGTGTGTGGAATTAACGTTTTTATGGTTCCTTCTTTGAAAAGTTTTGTTTTTGCTGGTAACATGGAGGGGCTAACAACAATTTTTAGCAAGAAATTTTTAATTTTGATGAGTTACTGCCAGTGCCGTAACTAGCCTTTTATGCGCCCGGTGCGAGCTTTCAAAACTGCGCCCTTGAAAAATGCTCTAACCAGGCTCTGACAATAAAGTGGACAAATATAAAAATAAATCTATCTATTTTTTGTTTACGAAAGTATAGGTACTTAGTAGATTTCTTTAAGATAAAAATTGTTTATTCAAAAATATTTGCTCAAATACAGAAATGACACAAAGTACTCGATAGTAAAGACCCAAGGCTAAGGTAAACCGTAATCACAAGAAAAGGACAGCTACCTACTCAAAGATTTACTTTCCGCGCTTTTCTCATTGCGAAGTCCTTGATTACATTGTCATACGACAGGAGCCGTGCTATGTCGCGTTCAATCGACAAAATCGCTAGGCCAGACAATCTTTCTTGGCCCATCGTCGAGCGCAGGTACGTCTTTATTAATTTGAGCTTACTGAATGATCTCTCGCAGGAAGCTACAGTCACTGGCATCGTTAAAAATATCTTTATAGCGACTACTACATTGGGAAACATTTCCTTTAAATCCAGTTCCACTATAGCTTTGAGAAGACCCATACTTGACTGACATTCACATTTATCAAATAATGTAGTCGCTTCAACTTGACTCTTCAAAGTTTCTATTTCGGCCCAAAATTCTGTGGCATTTATATCTGCAGAATATTTGATACTCAAATCAGCTGCATGTTTTTTTAGTTCTTCAACCGAATATGTAGTTATGTGTTTTACGGTCAAAAAACCGAAAGAGTGGTGTATGTTGCGTAGTTTTTCGAATCGCCATTTTAATTCAGAAATTATTGTATCTATTGCTTCATTTATCTGAATTTTGAAACTTTGTTGCTGAGTAATGTAGTAGCCGGCGTCTGAACTTTCACTTAAATCGTGTCTTTTTACTCGCTTTCGTCGCTTTTCAGGAAAATTGTCTTCAATGTCACATTGTTCACAAATTCTTTTTGCCTTTTCGAAAACAATGTCCACAGTGTCGCGAATATTCTGAATCTGGCTTGTTAATCCCTTGATTAATTCAGAGGCTTTGTCGATAGTAATGGTTTTAGACTGTAGAGCTACATTCACTCTGTCAACAGATTCCAAAATTTGATCCCAAATTTGCAGAGTACATATGAATTTATAATTAATTAGGTCCATTATACTTTTAGCTGTAGCGATTGTTTCCGCATTATAATCATTGGTAGTTAGAATCTTTAGCACACACCTGATTTGGGGTATTTGCGTGTTCAAAGCTTTGACGGCCCTAGCTTTAGAGGCCCATCTAGTGTCGGCGTGTTTTTTCAATGAAATATTTAAGTGTTTCATTAAAGTTTCCCATCTGACCGTTGAACTCGAAAAAAACACAAATATTTTCTGGATTAATCCAAAAAATGTGATCATGTCAGGTGTCACACTAGCAGCGTGTACGCCAGATAAATTCAAAGAATGCGCTGCGCACGGCACGTAATCAGCATTTTCATTAATTTGTTTTATTTTGGCTTGGACTCCGTTATATTTACCGGCCATATTACTACCATTGTCGTAGCCTTGGCCACGAAGATCTTGAATATTCAATCCATCAACTTCTAATTTCTCTAAAATCTCTTTCGACAATCCCTCGCCCGATTTTTCATGAGACTGGATGAAATCTATGAATCGTTCTTCGATTGTAACTTTCTGCTCGGATACTTTTACGAATCTCAATATTTGTGACATCTGTTCTTGATGCGATACGTCTGGCGTACAATCAAAAAGTGTGGAAAAGTATTTTGCCGCACGAACGTCGTCTAAAATTTGTTTTTTGACCTCAGAGGCAAGAATATCTACAAGCTCGTTTTGAATATAAGGCGTAAAATATGAAATATTTCCTTTATTAAGCGATTCGATGTGCGCTCTAAGTTCAGGATCGAATTTTGAAATCATATCCACGGCACTTAAGAAAACTCCAGATCCTGATTCTCCAATATGCTCATGAGAGCCTCTGAGGGGTAAATTATTTTCCGCGCAAAACAAAATTATGCTAGTACACACTTTTAAAATATGTCTCCACTTATTTGTTTCTTGATCAATAGCCTTTTGTAAGGATGCATCTATTGTGGTCTTACTTTTTATTTGCTGTTCAAGCATTTTCCACTTAATACAATTTTCTCTATGAAATGTAGAGTTTTCGTGCTCAGGAATACGT
This sequence comes from Luperina nickerlii, assembly GCA_963855955.1. Lineage (NCBI taxonomy): Eukaryota > Metazoa > Arthropoda > Insecta > Lepidoptera > Noctuidae > Luperina > Luperina nickerlii. Next base: position 11,248,316 of record OY979682.1, read on the forward strand.
GGACTTAAATGACGCCAATCATTAAATCCTTTTTGTGCATCAGCCAGTGCCGGCATTATTTGCTTAGTCGAGGAAGAACCGAAAAGTATACATGGGAAACAAAATATTGCATCTCTTTTTTTACTGTAAATCAACCAAGGCCTTGGTATCATCTCGCCATTGCTCATCTTTTTTGTAAACCAATGCATATGAAATTTTCGTCCTGCGTCTTCAGTTGAAGAAATATTTTGACTACCTTTTCCTTGATCAGGACCTTTCTCAACAAGGAAACAACGAATGTGGTCAGTTAATGGTAACCATGAAACAGGATCGTTTATGTCTAACTGGATCTTATCAGTTGCAGTTGCTTCTTTAATTTGAATTTCAGAACTTGGACTAGTGGTGATGGGCAAGGTCACGTCTTGCTGGAATGGGCTGACTGGGCTGTCTTCTTTATATTCTATCTTTAAATTGTTTCCAGATCTAGTTCCAGACATACCAGGGTGGGCCAAAACGTCATTATTGGACACATCTTTCTGACTGTTTTCTGGTTGTGTGACTGTCCACTTTCGTAACGTATTTCCCATTTTTTTTGCTTCCATCTCTCTCACGCGTTTTCTCTTACGAAATTCAGAACCGGATGGACGTTTTTGAGACATGTTGTTTGTTATAGCATGCGTGCTTAGCTTACGGTAGCCGGCAGGTAATATTTCTGAAAGAAGAATCGCTAATCAGGCCTAGTCTAGTATATACGAGTAGTTCGGAACTCAACACAAGTACCTGTCTATATGTATACTTGTGTGTCGAACCGAACTCGAGCATAAAAATGGTCAACATAAAAATGCCACCTAAAAATACCTACTTAGGAAAGAAATAACACTTAATAATAATATAAAGTAATAACATTTACAAGTCATAAATATTTATTGATATTATCAGCGTATTAAATGTCCTACTGCTGGGCACAGGCCACTCCTACTTACTCCCACCGACCTTAAAATATTTTCAGTTAATTTCACTATTAACGTAAAAATGTTAACCGAAAAAATATACTTATATACAACTTTCTTTGTAAAACTTTTAAATACAATTTTCTAACTTACCCAAACGAGTTTATCAACGAACAACAAATCAACAATAAACTTATTCACTCTCACACACAATTTTACTTTAAACTAATGAAATTTTATACAAATAATGACCATGGTTGAGAAGCAAGACAATCAATCCGAGTGCCGGGGCCGGCTATCTGAATGCGTGATTCTCGATGTATCGGGGAATCCCCGAACATTGGGTGGGACGGCGCGGCAGAATGGAACGTTTGTGAATCGTTTAGTTTTGTAAGTCATCCTTTTCACTCTTGTCGAACGATGAATTTTCTATCTATCTCTCGCACGCTAGTGCGTCAGTAACGCCGCACGTAGTTAATGAATAAAATCAAAGATAAAGGGAGGACCAATGAATGTGGCTGACAGCAATGACAGCGTAACGTGAACTATATGTACATCTCCTCAGGTCCTCAGCTAGATTGACAGATTTGCTTAGAACTTCTAAGTTAGAAGTGGCGCCCTCCAAATGAATATAGACAGAAATTGTCTCATAGTTACGGTATAGGTAGGTACTTTTGTTTGTGTATGTAATATTGCGAGCAAGACAGGTGGATTTATATTTGTCTGATGTGTCGTGACGTGACGCGTCAGAACTGTATCGGTTCCATACATAAGCCATCACAACACAACACGTTACGCACTAGTGTGAACGTTACCATCCTACTAATATTATAAACGCGAAAGTTTGTATGGATGGATGGATGGATGTTTGTTACTCTTTCACGCAAAAACTACTGAATGGATTTTAATGAAACTTTACAATAATATAGCTTATACATCAGAATAACACATAGGCTACAATTTATAAACATATTGTTCGAAATACTAATCCTGCGCAGACGAAGTCGCGAGCACCAGCTAGTACCTACTAAATGTATGAAACCGATACCGTTCTGACGCGTCACGTCACGACACATAAGACAAATATAAAACCACCTTTACAAGTGTTGTTGTTTCAAGATCGCTTGAAAAATGCCATATAGATATAGATAGTACAGAGGGCGCGTCTACACCATATTCGCAATAAAACAAAATGTACCTACCTACTAACTACCATGCATGAAACAAAACTAGATACTGGTCTGGTCATTTCTGCGCCCCTCCAGGGTCTGCGCCCTGTGCCTGGGCACCGCTGGCACCGCCCTAGTTACGGCACTGGTTACTGCTAGTTGTTCTGTAGCAATTAACGAGACGTGCTTCTAGAGAATTTTAACCAAATCTGTGTCTATTGTTTTTATGCCTTTGATCAAAAACGCTTGAATTCGAGCCTGGGAAAATTGGGAGTAAAAAAAGAAATTGTGTAATTTTATTATAACCCGAAAGTTTTCAGTTTTCAATAACAGAAATAAAAAGGTATAAATAAGTAAGTAGTTCTCTAGTATCAAATATCAAAAACAAAGAGTAGGTACAGTTAAGCAGGGAACCCTAAAACATGAAAAATTGTTATACCTAATAATTCATCAACTAAACAATCTTTTTACCCGACTGCGCGACGAACAGGCGGGTTATGTGTTTATCAGACTATATATATATGTGTGTGTGTGTGTATGTTTGTTCCAATAGCCAGAAAAATAATAAAAATATTATAATACAATATAATTCTTAAAATCGAGTGGCAAACCCATAATTTTACTGCTTTGAAAGATAATTTATCTCTTCATATTATAAAACAAAGTCCCGCGTGACTGACTGTCTGTCTGAACGTCATAAACTCAAAAATTACTGAACGGATTTTCATATTGCTTTCACCAATGGACGGAATGGTTTAAAGGTTTTTGTATAAATTGGCTGAAATATGACGATGATTGTTGAAGATGTCGGAAAAAATCATGCCGACTGGGAGTTCTACTGGCGATGGCGTGCGGCGCGTAAACATTTAATGAAATTTGGCACACAGATACTTTATAATCTGGATTAACATAGAGCGTACTTTAAATCCCGGTAAAACGTTCCCGTGGAATATTTTCTGACTTCCACGCGGGCGAAGCCGCAGACAAAGACTAGTTTCCTATAAATTAGAAGAAGGTACCGTGGTACTAACTATACTTACCAAATAAAATCTTAGAACTGCAGAACCCAAAGAAATCTATGTGAAACACGCATCGTCCCGTTTAGTTATCACGATTATACTGATGAGTTTAATTAATTAACCTAATTAATCATTTTACTTTGCTACAATCGTATTTAATCCCAATTCGCAACTTCTCAATCATGTTAGTTCATCTGATAACAAAATCGTAAAAAAATGGTAATTAATTTGGTAACAGCGTTCCAAAAAAATGGACGTGGGACCATCGCGTTAACAAAAACAACAAAGGATTACCTATTCAAACGGCGAAAAAGGCCGAATTCTATTCGGACGCAAGGATACATTAGGCTGCGGACACGGAAGCGTGTGCCGCGCGGCGGCGGCGGTAGCGCGGGGAGCGGCGTGTTTCACTTTCAATGCATAAATTTATATGGCCTCGGAGGCAGCGGCGCGGCACGGCGCGAGGAACGCCGTACGAGCGGTGCGCACCAGTCTAGCGGTGCCCACGCGTCTGCAATTAACGTAGTGTTGTGCATTTTATTTTTTCCTTTTTAGCTACCGACGCGACGTTTCGAAATGTTGTATCAAAAAGATGTTCTTAGACATTTCGTTCGCGATAAAAGACACAAATTTCTCATAATACAACACTACGCCGTTCTAGCGCCGCGCGATCTGCTCGCTGGCTTCGAGACCGGGTCTGCGTCGCCGCACCGCTACCCGCGCCGCCGCCGCCACCGCCTCGCAATCGCTGACTTCGTGTCCGTGGCCTTATTGTTATACAACGTGTATTAGAACGGCGGAGCAGTGGAGGCCCAGTGGTAACGGCCGCGACTTAAGAGTTGTAGGTCGAACCCTGACAGGCGCTTTTCTTTGTAAATTATTCCAACACCACTGCTTTCAAGACTCCGCCTTGGAGTGTAAATGTGGTACTATTCCACAAATGATGGGACACTTAATATCGTGTCCTGCGTGTCCTGTCAGCTGCACGTTACATGAACTGATGGACGCTGGTAATGGCACCAAACAAGTAGCCGAATTCTAGGCCGAGTCCATTTAGTTTGCTATCGACACGCTAAGAAGGAGAAGATAGAGTCGTTGGTACTTATTTCAAGTACGAAATCCATCGATCACTAATAGAGAACTAATACCCAATGCCATGCAAAAAGTTCTCATAAAACAATCGCCAATTGTATTTACCTAATTTAAAATAAATATACGTTAATGTCAATTCAACCTTAAATGCAACGCTTAAAGTTGTATTCATAAAGTTATTACGATGGGTGCTCGCTGGTCGACATGACATCAAAACAAATTCAACCTTACGTAAAACGTTTTAACGTCAGAAATACAATGTGCCAAAAAAGTTCAATGAATTTTACGACTGAGACTCGCCGCTAGGACAAGAAATGAGTGGAGTCCAATTGTTCAATATTTTTTTGTTTTTATTGTAATATTGGTATGGAATTTTTAGGAATGGTTTATTTTTTATTTTGTTAAGCTATACATGACATGACATGACAAAAAATGTCCTTACCGAAAAACGCCAGAAAATTTTAATTTCACGGGCTACGACAGCGGATCAGCCATATCGCTTGTATTTCCTTCCTCATAAGCCCCCCCCCCCTATATTAAAATCGATTCAAAAGGAGTAAACTCCAATAAAATCTCACAGCTTTAATTTTATTACATGCACTTAGTCAAAATTAAATCTATTAAATGATACTATAATATTTACTAATAGAAACGGTAAAAATAATCTAATTAAACAAAAAAAAAACAATCATATTGTAATAATAAATAATAGCGTCTTCACAAATGGAACAGAATCAATGCACATAACCCGAACAATTTAAGTGTATACTTTACACTAATTGAGATGCTTAATAAATTACTATTTATTACTCTTTATTACTACTTATTGCTTTATTCCTGCTGTTTATTACGACTTATTTTAAAAATGTTTTTACGATGCTTTCTCGACAAAATATCAGTATTTACAATACAGTGATAACAATTATATTATGATAATATTAATACTTACCGAAAATATGAAACTGCAACCTTTTTTAGCGTCCTGCGGTGCTATTCTGTAAAAATGTAACCGTGAAAACTTAGGTGAAGTGATCGTGGAGTGAGCTGTCAATAATGTCAATTCCTAGCAAAAACAAACTCACTTCACCTAAGTTTTCACGGTGAGATTTTTACAGAATCGACCGGCTGGATGTGTAATTTTTACAGTTTTTAAACGAGCACTGAGTCGTGTTTACCGTCGGAACGTTTGAATGCTATTAGATTAAATGTGCACCCAAATGCTGAATTGGGTGCACATTCATTTGTGAGGACACTTTTTGCGTGTATATACATAGTTCTATTAGTGATCGATGACGAAACCCTAAAAACATCGCAAACTGATAATTTCTATTGCGGTAATCGCCGGCCGCCGCTTAAGTTACAACGTAAAGTTGTAAATTAAGCGGCGGTGCTTATTTTAATTACATAATACATGTTTTATTTTAATTAGCGTACAAAAACATTATTATGTAACACAAATAACAGAAAATATCTCATTGTTTCTCTTTGTAACATAGTTATCAACGTGTTGTTGAAACTAATTGTTTTTCAAGGACATGCTTTGCTACGCTGTTCTACGACCTGCTACAGTTCGTGCTATGGGTTCATACTACGACGTTCTACGACTTGCTACGCTTTTCAAGGCTACGCGCTGTTCGACGTCGTGCTACGGGTTCATACTACGATGTTCTACGACTTGGTACGCTTTTCAAGGCTACGCGCTGTTCCACATCGTGCTACGGGTTCATACTACGACGCTCTACAACTTGCTACGCTTTTCAAGGCTACGCGCTGTTCCACATCGTGCTACGGGTTCTTACTACGATGTTCTACGAGGTTGATTTTCTACGACGCGCTACGCTTTCAAGGCCATACTGTGCTACGCCATGCTTCTACGCTATTGAAGGCTCACGACGTGGCTCTACGACGCGATACGCTGTTCTACGACGTGCTACGCTGCTCTACGACGCTGTTTACACAATGCTACGCCACACAAGGCTACGCGCTGTTCTACACACTGCTACGCCATTCGAGGCTACGCCATTCTACGAAATGCTACGCTTTTCAGGGCTACGCGCCTGGTATACAATGCTATGCTGTTCAGGCTGTTCAGGCTGTTCTACGTCGTGTTACGCCGTTCTACGCTATTGACTAGCACCGTTATTATAGAGAAAGCACAACGTAACGTAAGATAACGATGTTAGTTGTTTCCTTTAGCAATAGGTTAGATATAACACTAGTGGTTCTCATATAATTGCGTTGGATTTATAAAAGGACATTTTTATTACATGCGTACTTTTGTTTTGTTCTTAGTAAACCCAACAGTGGAAAGGCGGGGAATTTATCTTGCTCAGTATTTTCGAGAATAATGAACAACTAATAAGTAAGTAGTAAAGATCGAGTTGTAATCAATAATGGTTGGATGTTTTTCTTCCGTTGGATGTTTTCGTTATATCCGCCTCACCGTTTGCTATTTAATATGATAATAATGTGTAAGCTTTTTTATAAAAAAATAAATATATAAATCTAAAAACATCACTTACATCAATAAAAATTCTTGTGATGCCTCCAAATTAAAACAGCAGCACAACTTTCGCAACTCGAAAATAAGCGTGCGGTCTTCTAGACCAAAAAGGGTCCAAATGCGCAAATTATCCGCCTCATTGAGTCACATTATTCATAAATAATCTAATCAAGGTGGCATAACACCTTGATTAGATAATTGTTCCTTGTTGTACATGCGCGAGTTCTTTCGAACATGTAAATATCTGTTTGAACTGTGTATGCGTATCTTTCAGCGATAAAATAAATATGCATTTTTCGTATGCGTTTTGAGTCATATCTATGGAGGATTCCTAATGCTGTCAAACTTGTTTTGTTCTTAGTAAACCCAACAGTGGAAAGGCGGGGAATTTATCTTGCTCAGCATTTTTGAGAATAATGAACAACTAATAAGTAAGTAGTAAAGATAGAGTTGTAATCAATAATGGTTGGATGTTTTTCTTCCGTTGGATGTTTTCGTTATATCCGCCTTACCGTTGCTATTTAATATGATAATAATGTGTAAGCTTTTCTAAAAAAATAAATATATAAATCTAAAAACACCACTTACATCAATAAAAATTCTTGTGAAGCCTCCAAATTAAAACAGCACCACAACTTTCGCAACTCGAAAATAAGCATGCGCTTACGCACTGTCTTCTAGACTAGACCAAAAAGGGTCCAAATTCGCAAATTATCCGCCTCATCGAGTCATATTATTCATAAATAATCTAATCATGGTAGCATAACACCTTGATTAGACAATTGTTCCTTGTTGTACATGCGCAAGTTTTTTCGAACATGTAAATATCTGTTTGAACTGTGTATGCGTATCTTTCAGCGATAAAATAAATATGCATCTTTCGTATGCGTTTTGAGTCATATCTATGGAGGATTCCTAATGCTGTCAAACTCGATAGGTAGCTACCCACGTTAGCAATTTGTGTTTCATAATCTCAATTAAGTACTTACTATTGTATAGAATCAAGTTCTTCTAACTGAACAGACAGCGGTGCTGCTGGGGAGTTTGTTGCGCCATTTCTTCTTTGGCATAGAATATAGTTTATAACCTAGATTAAACACATCATCATCTGCCCAGCCTTTTCCCAACTATGTTGATTTCGGCTTCCAATCTAACCGGATGCAACTAAGTACCAGTATTTTAAATGGAGTGACTGCCTCTGACCTCCACAACCCTGCAGTTACTGGGTAATCCGAAACCCCTTCGTAAGACTGGTTGTCAGACTTTCGGGCTTCTGACTACCCGTAACGACTGTCAAAGATCCACGAATGACAGCTGGGACCAACGGCTTAACGTGCTTTGCGAGGCACTGAGGGTTCTTGGTGTGTAAAGATGGTCACTCATCCACGGTACTATTATATCCTGGTAGTACGTTCCTATGGGATATTTTCCGACATAAACGCGAGCGAAGCCGCGGGTAAAAACCAGTAATTGAAATAAAAACTCGAAAAGTTGTTAAGTTCTGATAATATTTAATACACACTTAGCTATTACAAGAAATACTAAACGGATACCCCTTAATACTAAACGGATATATATATATTTATATCAGATGAATAGTTACACACCGATTTCTCTCTTTCAGTCGTCAGTAATTTGACTTTCGAAAGAAGAAGGCAAAGCAGACAACCACGTTTATTAGTAACGGGGTTAGATCACACGTTTAGGTAAGTGTCAATCTATTTCTGTTGCTATCTGTACATATACCTACCTGTAAAGCTGTCATGTTACTAATTGGTTTCCGTTACAATAACCAACTGAACACTGACACCAAACCTACACAACCGTTGAAAAGCAAACGTTTAAAACGTAGTTCCTGAAAGATATATTAGGTATCCGGAATTACAGTGAAAATTATGTAGGCTTGCTACAATACAAAGCGATTTTTGGCAAACAGCGCTTTCCTGAAAAATAGCAGTATTGTAAAAGCCATTTTATTAAAAGAGTTTTTGTTCTAACATTTCATAAGTGCCCATGAGATATGTATGAAAAAAAAAAAATTTTTTGAAGGTTTAGGATTTAAGTCCGCAACAATTGACTTTTGCGCTTTTGGGATTCATTTTTTCTGCAATATTAAGAAGAGTGTAATCGTATTTTAGACAGTGTTTATGTCGGTTCATTATTTTAGATAAATAAAACAAAAAAAATAATTTACAAATAATTTAATTTGAAAAAAAAAAAGAACTATTGTGAATACTTTAATACTCAACGATGCTTTAGGGGTTTTACTTACTATTGTGAGACCACGCAGATGATTGTTTGATTGAATTATATTAGAAGATAGAAGATTGATGAAACCCGCACAGACCAGGGAAGCATGGCACAATAGGGAGGAGCTTATACTCAGCTGTGGGCGCAACAAGGCTGCCAATGATGATCTAAAAATCTTGAGGGATCTAGGAGTAGCAGACACTCATCATTCCCTCACTGGATAGCGCAGCCCATTCCAACACATGATACAGACGCATATGTGGATTCTCGTTTTTAACTGAAAAACAAACAATACATTTATTATCATCCCGACATCATTCATTTTGTACCCAAAAAATGAAGAGCTGGCCAGAAATAAAGAATACTGTTTTCTTATGGCAAACAACATCTTGTATTTTTTTTAATATTACAACGAGAGTACATTTAACCCTTCCGCTGCTATTAAGTTTCAAAGTAAAAAAAATCCTGTTTTGACTTAAAATGTGTCGAGCATATCATTAAAAAAAATACGGACTTTGTACTGAAAATAACATAGTATGTCTAGTACAGACATATTATTTTAACTATAACAACATAGGTAGGTCTACAATTAACCCCCTTTTTTTTCAGGATGGGAAATCAACAAATGACCCCTCCCGCTCTGGGTGGAGCGGAAAGGAGTGTCAGACTCTTACTGACTAAAACCCACCCGTGTTCCTTCGTTAGCCCTTGATGTTCCGGGACAGCGGTAGCCCTTTCGGACAATCCCGCTGACCCGGCAGGCTTCGGCCCTGACGGGCCCCTTCAACATGTGCTGACATCTCTTTGAGGCGCGCGTGAATCATGTACGCGCCGTGCGGCACGGGCCTGGTCCTGATTGGACGGTAAGCTACCCATTACTCTCCGTCCGCAGGCCCGCAACTATGGCCGTGAGTCGTCACGCGGCTCCCGACGCCCGGGGCGTCTCCCGCGGCGGCTGGGACGGGCGGCTCTCTCCTTCAGCCATCCACAATTAACCCCCTTGGCTGCTATTTGAGTTTGAAGGTATCACAAATATTTTTTTCTCTGACCCCTAGGGACTTTTAATGTTTGGGTACAAATTGTTCGATACTTGAAATATGTCCTTTGATCACGGGGCGGCAAATCTCAACGGAGTCTAGCCTAGTGACAAGCAGATTTTAGGTATACGACGCAAATACAAGTGCACAGTAAGGTCCCTCACTCTCGTAGTCCGATGGGACCGCAATCCGACACATTTTGTATGTATGGGTAAACTGAGCAAACTAGTCGCGAGCTCGAACTCACTGGTGGTCATGGCCAAAAAGCACGCTATCTCACCTGGCTTCGTGTTCGACAGAGCTAGTATCAGTGATGAGCAGTTAGACGCTAGTCTACACGCACAACGTCTAGTTCTCACGCACAGAAACACCGTTACGAACTGACAGGCTCGTAAAAAAAATCGAAAAGTGCTTTGGAAAATCGAGTTTTATGAAAAAAAAACACTGCATAAATCAATTACAAATAAAGTTTATTGAACTCTTCGATAATAATTGAGCTTCGTCAGTACGGACTTTGTTTTGAAGATTTTATATTTCTTTTATTACTTATTTACACCCAAAGTTCCGTTTAAAATAGCAAGAAAAACGAATCTTTGTTGGCTCATAACTTTTTAATGGGTTTTTATTTTACTATTCTGTTTCCGTACAGACAAAATTAATAATAATTCAAAACGATATCATGTTTAACTTTGGATGCCCAATGCCAAACAGTGGAGTAATACTCTACCGAAATTTATATGGAAAAAATATCGACTAGTGGCACCTTAAGGGGACTACATGACCTAAAGCGCGGTCACTGTCGGACTGCATAGAAAAGAAAGAGAAGCGCGATGACACAACGCTGGTAATTTATTGCAAAATATGAAGCAAAAAATCTATTGTTTGGACTAAAAAATTAAAACACTAGTGCTTTAGTATGTTGCTTATAGAATAATCTGACAAAAAATCAGAATGATTGTATGTATATTAGTATGGTTTTTATTGTGAAAAGAAAGTTTTTAGAGGAATCTTCATGATTTTTTTCTATCGTATCAAATTAGTTCACACTATCTAACTAGCATACCTATATCCTGAAGAATATCATACATTTTTCTGATTTTGTTTACTGTAGTTGATCTTATACTTGTTTTTAGGCATTATAAAACCTAAGTTATTTGCGTTTAGGTACTGTAGTCCCCTTAAGATTTCCCAGAAGAGCGATGGCGACCATACACCGGCTCCAGTTTACCGGCGAATGACATTACCAAAACGTTATTTATGAAAGTAAGCTGGTGTGTTTTTCAAGAGAGCATTTTTATATACCGTCAAGTCAAACCCCGCTGCTATCTTTTTCATGCCAGCCGTCACTGCGGCCGTTAGCAATATGGCGGCCGCCGCTCTTGTAGAAAACCGTTGCTTTATTATTGTCTGGGGCTTATTATGAAGTATTAATGCCATCATTACACCACTGCAAAAAAGGGATGGTGCTATTCTATAGCTCCGTCTCTCTCTTACATTAGAAAAATGATGGCATGAATACGTCATAATACCCTGGCTGAAACCCTGGGCTGTTCTAAGCGAATCACGGCACAGCACTGCTGTCAGGCCTACTGCTACGATGCGGAATACAATAAATACAATTAACTGGCGGGTGTGAGTGTCGCTTCTTTACGTTGCAATAGTTTTCTTTGTATAACTATAACAGAGAAACTGTGTTTATTAACCGGATGTCTTACCTACAACCCTCACGAACAGCTTGGTAGGCCGATCAGGGATGGCCCACTTGGGCCTTCCAAGGGTAAAATGGGTCGTTGATGGTATGCCCTTGTGAAATTCCTGTTGCAAAATAGTTCATGTTTATAGGTCATAAATAAATGGCACGCAAATGTACAGTGCAAGCCAGTCCACCGATTGGTAACTTGGTAAGTGATCATGCCGACACGAATAAACAAATTTTCATTCTGATCACCAACGCAATCATCATCCACCTAGCCTCTTCCTATGTTAATGTCGGCTTCCAGTCAAACCGGATGCAGCTAATAGGTACCTGTATTTTACATGGATCAACTGCCTATTGCCCCTTGGTAAGACTAGTTGTCAGACTTTCGGGCTTCTGACAACCCGTAACGACAGTCACAAGATCCACGAACCGCCGGGAACAACGACTTAACGTGTATTCCGAGGCACGGAGGGGTCTTGCCTAACCCTTTGGGAGAATACAGGGGTGACGTTATTTTTTGTTCATAAAATATGCAGCGAGAACAAAGGCTATAATGATTGTTGAAGACACTATCAACCACAGTAAATTATACCCTGTTTTATTAAAAACAAAGAATAAAATTACTTGGTCCCATATATTCTGTCGTATGATCTGCGGTTGTTGTCGATCAGTGCGCGCAGCTTTGGGGTTATAGTCGGGAGGGTGGAACAGCATGTCGTAGGCACATAGAGGAGCCGCCTTCGCCTTCCACTGGGTGTTCGAATACGTTTCTTTGGACGTCGGGATTATCATGCCTGTTCTTATCCTGTCCGGCAGTTTCATCGTCGTCGTCAGCGTTTTCTCGTCGATTTGCTCAGACATTTTGCTTCTACTTACTGGATTCCGCTTAGAATTTCCAAAAGTAAAATTTCGATTTCATGAAGTTTGGTAGATGGTAGTACCAAATTTATTGTTGAGATACTCATTGGATTTGAACACAGATATTTTAAAAACCCTGAATTTTGTCTTATTGTATTGATCTAAATAGCATATTTGGTTGAGTTTTTCAGTATAGTATAAACAATGAAGTAATATATAAGTCAATGAGTATAAAGCATAGAGGAAAAATTTTAACAGTGAATGTCTCGTGTGGTTTAGTTGATCGAAATCAGCAGTGATCGAAACCGAATGACAGTTAACTTACACGGAGCTTCGAGGTATTTTCAATAAAACCTTTAGACATTCTTTATGTCTTAATCTTTATTGCCAATCAACCGACATATTGTCAAAAACGAGAACAACCAATGCCAATAATTGTCGTTGTCAAAGTATGATCATTGTCAAAATTTTATTACCGAAAAATGTTGTTTCGTAGCGATGTTTGTGTTTAATATTAATTAATAATTAATGCAGCCTCGAAATTCATTATGGACTGTTACAGCGCAGAGTCTGAATTTATCGGTCTGATTTAAATTTTGTTTTATTTGATTCAAAATTATTAGTTTTTTTTTGTTCAGCACATTTATTCATATTTTTGTTTGTTTAGAATCACTGGACTTCTTAAGTCCACCAGTGAGACGGATCAGCAGCAGCAAGCAGGCGTTTAATACGAACACGAACGACGTGCACTTGTTACGGGGTTTCCGCCATAAGTTCGCCGAATTAACACGCGGCGTCGGCGTCGCAAAAAACTGTAAAGCCGTAAAAAATTCTGAATCTTCTACATCATTGGTACTAAAGAAAACATCTGAGGGACAGGTCAGACTACGATATTATTATCGTTAGTGAAATTGGGGATAAATTAAATACGTTCATAATCAGATTTTAATTATTTTATTCCATTTAAAGGCATTTTTCCTATTTCCAACAGATTCTAGGACAGCAGTATTCGTTTGTAAGTTTCCCGAGCTTACATAAAACGGAGAAAACTAGTTCTGCCTTACTGAAATCAGAGAAAAAACCAAATACATATGACAAACCACTCATAAAAGTTACAGTCATACCGAAAAAGGATCAAGTTCAAGCGGCAAAGCTCCTCAGAAGACGGAGATACATACCAAAAAGAGTTCATAGTACTACGTCAAATCACGAGAATTCCATACAAACTAAGAACGTTTATTTAATAGTTGCGGGACGAAGAAAAGAGAAAATTTATGAAATCAAGACCACGGGCAGCGCAAAACTCTCCAGCGACCACGATAATTACGCGAAACATGAAGAGGTACCCATAACAGAACTGACAAATTTCAAACATCTGATCCAGTCTCTGAACATGGATAGGAAGAAGAAGAAAGAGAAGAAGGTACCGGACGCGGCGGAGGCCTCGGACGAGCAGCCGAGGAGTGGAATGGGGTGGAATTTTTTCCCTAACTGTATTTGCGTGAATGAACAAAAGGATCCGCATAAGAAAAGTCGCGTGCGCATATTCGGGCAGTTCGGTATATCTGAAGACGAGAAGTATATACTGAGATATGGAGCTACTGTTAACGATAAACAAGGTATCTATGTCAGAAAAATATTGCGAGGCATTACTGCGAGTCCAGTTTAACGATAAGAACGCTAATGTCTTATTCATTTTACAGTTATGTCAGATGTCGCTCAGTTAACTCGCGATTTTTCGCCTGTTATTGCTGAAACGTCATACGGCACCACTGAAGAACAGTCGACGTAAGATTTGACTAGATACAAGATCAAATTAAATTAGATGGCGAAACTGCAGACGTGATGATGAGTATCGATGTGAGTATATCTAAATACGATAAAACATAAAATATTTGATGTCTTTTTTTGGAGAGTTAACGACCGCCGGTGGAGTTGTTACTGAACTGAAGTATGAGTTGAGAAAATCTGTATTCTTTTGTTTATCAAGTTTAGACGTCTATACTACTATGAATAATACTAAAAGAAACTGATTTTTAAACTGATGTTTCAAGTGACTACACTAACTGCGGTCGATGACCCCTCAAAAAGTCATCCGATTAATTTATTTTTTGGTTTATCATGTTTAGATATCATATACCCATCTCGTCCGCGGAGTTTCGCTAGCTAATTTAATTTAATCCTGCATAGTTTAGTAGTTAGAAACTTTTCATCGCCTCCTTTACGGACGTCAAGTCCGATTCCGATCAAAAATTGAGAGTCAGAAATTTTGGAACGTCAAAATTACAAAACCCCTTAAATCGCCCGCCCTTCATCACTTCTTAGTGCTTTAGCTGGGAAGAAGTGGTGAAACGAAGTCTTACCAGCACAGCTCTATTTATATAATACAAAGATGGCGGTGCATCAGGCCGCGCCGCTTTTACTATGCAAAATATTCACTATAAACCTAAAATTTCGCATGCGTTCTCCGGCCGCCGCCGTCGGAATCATACCTTTATTTTGGAAACTTAAACTCAAATTAAACGTTTCTTTGATAGAAATACATTGTTTTGGTAAAGGTGAGATCTTATAATTTAAGTGTCATTGTATTCTGCCTGCAAGCAAGCGTGCAAATTTTTATTAAGTTTACATACATTCTCATTATATTACCTACTAATATTATTATATATTTATATTACTTTACCATGCAATTATTCACTATTTAATTTATTCATTTACATTGTTAATATTCTAGTCCCTTACTAATAAACGTATTATATCAGATGAATAGTTACACACCGATTTCTCTCTTTCAGTCGTCAGTATTTTGACTTTCGAAAGGAGAAGACAAAGCGTTGTGTAACTATACAGACGCTATACTATACAACGTTTATTAGTAAGGGGTAGTAATACTAATTTTAAATTTTATTGCTCCTTAAATTCCTTAATACATACTATAAGAACAACACTTTAGTAGTAACTAGCTGACCCGACAGACGTTGTCCTGTTTTTGATTCGAAAGACACGTGGCGCCATCTATTATCATTATAACTTTATGGTTGTTTTCCTCGGGAACAGCACTTTTTTTCGGGATGAAAGGTACCCTCTGTTCGTTTCTGTACACCTGACAACGTAGGTATATTCAAAATTTCAGGATAATCGGTTCAGTGGTTTAGGCGTGAAAAGGTAATAAACAAACAAACACTTTCATATTTATAATATTAGTTAGTATTAGGATTCTGTAAATTTTTTCTTGAAGTAAAATAGATATAGAAGTTTTTTTATTAATTACTACAGGCTACAGCAAGACTCGTGTCTACAAGCTGACTATAAAAATGACCTCGAAATTGAAAAACCACCAGTGAAGGAACTAGTAAGGTAAAAACATAATCACTAAGTTTATACCTAATCGATACCTTGTAATATTGATAAAATTAGTTCTCTATTTTGTTACCTAACCTTTTTATATATAATCTAAAGTGCCATATTTTTTTTGTCCGAATGATAATTTGCCCGAATTTAATGTCACATGCGATAAAATTTAAATCCCTAAATATGCCCTAAATTTTTTCGTCATAAATATTACAAAAAATATTATACAAAAATCTTAAAACCATTTTCAATAAAAGTTAATAATAAAATTAAGTTCAATAAAAGTCCTAAATTCAAATTAATTAAAGTTTTATTTATCTTAATACCTAATGTTTTTAAAACAAATTTGTATTACATGCATGCAGCATGCAAGTAAGCATGCAAGCAATTAAGCATGCAGCGAGCATGCAACATGCAGCCGCGCGCCGGAGCCGTGACAGAAACCATGCCTGGTTTCTGTCACGGCTCCGGCGCGCGGCGTTGCGAGTCTCCGACGGTCCCACGCGTGCGTATCGACGCAGACGGCTTTTGCCCGCCACCGCAGCTTCGGCTTGCTGGCCGGCCTAGCCGGCCAGCCTCAGTCACGGCGGCTCGCTCGCAGCCTCCTTCCCCTCAGCTCTACGCGCTTACGCGATTCTAAATTACACTATAGGCGTAGGGCAGACAAGACTGCGTGGAGTTGGATTTACAGCGATTAGTTTCTGTCACTAAAACCTAATTTTTTTGTAAATGTTTTAAGACTAACAATTTTATTATAAATGAACGTTCAGAATAATACACAATATAATACAATATTTAGGAGATATGACTTTATTTTATGCAAAATTAGGAGATTCAATTATTATAATTACTACTCGATATTATGACAGAATAGTTTTAGAAGTAAAGATAATTCGAAATATTTCGAAATTTTTGAACATTATGGTTATCGAAATTTATAGCAAACGTGTTATGGATAATGATTTTCGGACAAACAATTTTAGGAGAAGAAATAGTAGGTACCGATAATATTACTTATGTCAAAATTACGTTTGATTCCAGCAAGGAATCTCAAGGAACTCAAGTCAACTTTAATATCCAAGTTGCTGCGCCCGAAGGGAAGTGTGCAACATTTTCAGACAAGAAGGTTCAGTGCAGTTGTTGTGGCAACAGGTCGGAATATAACACTCTTAAAGATTGCCAAAGCCCTATGGTCATCATCTCTGTTTACCCTAAATCAAGTCCGGAAGACTTACTGAAAGCTGTACATTATTCTGCCGGAAGTTCACGAAGTACCAACCACACACCATCACCACCACCACCGGCGGGAATGGCCACGAATACGAGCAACCACGTTATAAAAACAGAGAAAGCTTCGAATAAAATTGATACAAGAACACTAAACTATAAAAGTCCTCGAATGAGTCGTTCGCCATCACCTGTAAGAAAAATATCAAAACAAAAATTGCCAGACGACTCGCTGAAGCCTCCAGTCACCGAAAAGAGAAGTCCTGATCGTCAAAAAGCGCTGAGAGCTATAAAAGAAAAGATACGAGAAAAAGATAAATTGAAACAGGACTCTAGTTCACGAAAACAACTACCATTACAATTGAATATGTCTAGTGCAACACAGGTCTCCAAAAACTTTAAGAATCTAACTGTATCAAATGCAACACAAGTGTCTAAAAGAAATGTAGGTCTTTATACTTCGTCTCATGCTACACAAATGTCTAATAAAAAAAATCAACGTAACAATATATCTAATGGAACACAGGTCACAGCCAAAAGAAATAAAAATTGTACTACGTCCAATGCAACTCAATATTCTAATGAGGCGGAAAGTTTCACAACTTCCAATGCAATACAATGCGGGGATACTCTTGGTAGTCTGCAGGACATAGCTCCTATTAAACATTCGATTAATGAAGCAGTGGCGTCTCAAAAATATCCACAACGCAAGCCTCCGCCTATTAAACATCTCAGGACTCAGGTGTCTCAAGCAACGCAGGTACCTAAAATTCAACAATACTATTCGAATCATGCAACGCAAGTTACTAAAAGTGATCCTTTAACGATTTCTTGTGCGACACAGGTCTCCAAAAATCGAACAAATGTTATTACACCGCGGATGGCTAAACATCAAGAAACTTTTATTGCCAAACCAACCCAAGGTTTCAAAAGCGAACAAACCTCGAGACTTATTTCAAAAACAAAGGCCGAAACTGGAACTAATACGGATCACGCTCGGGCTAAAAAAGTATTAGTAGACACTTATACAAAGAAACTGACTGAACAAATGACTCTGAAACATCCTGCCATGTTTGACAGTTCTAAGGTTACTATAAATATAGACGGCGACACAGAGTACTACGATGTGTTGTTTAATCGAGATAAATTAATGTCAACTGACTTGACGATTCAAAAGACAATAAAAGATATGGGTTCCCAAAAGTTTGTCGATGAACCATCCATGGGAAGTTTGTTGGGTATACCCGATAGCACGCTAGAAAGAGGAGGGTTTGAGTCTGGAAATAAATCGCCGATAAAATGTCCGTCAATTGGGCTTTACAACGTAAGTATTCACAAGTTGGAAGACGAACATCGTAAAGATCTGAAATCGCTCCACTTCGCTGGCATTATATATACCTACGTACTGTAATGTTCGTAACATCATCTAATCGTAACATCAAATAACCATCATCTAGCTTTTGGGCCAGTTACAATGCTTCACCTACCGTCGGTGCCTACGTCTGTCGCGTTTGTCAACATAATTTATACGGAAGTTCATTAAACGTTACAGTGTTACACTGAATGTACGTACGCACACGATGCGGCGCACTGCGTACGAGGACCGTCGGTTGAGCGCTTCCGCATGTCGTACGTCGATCGACCAACGTGCTATGAAAATAAAGAATGCTTTCAGTGCTGGACCTTCCGGTGAACCGATCGTACGTACCTATACGTCCAATGTGTAAACGACTGTACCAGTTGGCACTGTTTGTCGGTCAGGAGAACACTGAATGCTACCAACAGACGGCCGGTCATTGCGTATCGTCAGGACCGACCGACGACGGTCGGTGAAGCGCGGCAACCGGCCTTAGAAAAGCTTCAGGCGTTTCATAAAAACTTCCAAACCTCTTGCTTTTTGGTTTCAGCCTTCAGAAGATGAGTTAACATTACCAATAATGCAACATGTTTCAAGACTTACAATACGAGATAGTCTAGAGATTCGTCACAGGTAGATTTATTTATTATTGCTTTTCGCGTGTTCTCCTAACCTGACCATTTTGTCAAATCGAACTTATTTTCATTTATTACTATTAACGACAATTTTTTTCTAAATTAGCCTTTGTTTTTTTCAGGCGTGAAGATAATAAAAGTAATCATAACATAAAGA
This sequence comes from Luperina nickerlii, assembly GCA_963855955.1. Lineage (NCBI taxonomy): Eukaryota > Metazoa > Arthropoda > Insecta > Lepidoptera > Noctuidae > Luperina > Luperina nickerlii. Next base: position 11,267,599 of record OY979682.1, read on the forward strand.
ACACACAAACTTGTTTTAGGGCTCATCTTGCCGATATCGGTCCAGATGAGTCGGAATTCCTAGGTAATATTTAATTATTTGTAGAATGAATAGAACCTCTTTGAATAGCTGTATCTTAGGGAGAGCAATAAATAAGTGCAAACATACACGGGCGGCCCGCAGGGCCGTCTCAAACCTATTGGAGGCTCTAGTCTGGGCACATAAGGATCACTGGGCCCCGGTGTAGAGAGTAGATAAGAATTAAAAAAATATTTAACAATATTATTTTTATTTCTTTACAATCACAATAAATGAATAGGTAATTGTAATATATTCGGAAAAGTAACTCTTATTCACAGGTTAGTGCTTAAAATTTGCACTGCAAATTAATTATTTTGTCATTGAATTGGATACTAATAAGCGTGGAATCGAATGGCAGCTGCAAAGAATGTTTTTTTGAGGACATATCCGGGCTCATAATAATAGTAGATACCTACCATATAATATTAAAAAACTATATAAACCAGTCTTTAAGAATCACTCGAAAAAATCTTGTTTTTAGGGTTCTGTACCAAAATGGTAAAACGGAACCCTTATGGTGAGACTATGTCTGTCTGTCTAGCTGTCACAGCTGAATATCTCAAGAACTACTAGCTATCAACTTCAAATTTGGAATAGTTTTAGATTACGTTTGCCCAACTATTTTGCAAATAAGAAAGAAATAAAAATATATGAATATTTTTGCAACAGGGACTGAAAGGGGGTCTGTAAAATTCGAAGTGGGGCTACTAGGGCATGTGGGGTATCATATGAAAGAGCGCAGTTTGAATTAAATTAAATTCAAGATGGCGGCTGTAATATGTTCAAATTTTTCGCTACGGTTGTCGTTTTCATGGTTTTCGAGAGTGCCAATAACGAAGTCAAAATTAAAATCTTTAATGGCGACGACTTTAAGAGATCTTCAAAAAATTATACTAGGCGGCTCTGTATTAAAACACTGTATTTAATCCACACTTTATTTTATTCTCTGTCTTTTTCTATTATATACGAGTGTGTGTACTTGCGAGTATCGCGTAAGGAACTTCGTTTCTGACGGGGGTCCCCGGGCCCCGACCGCACAAGTTTGTTTTATAAAAAGTTGCAGTCGTCACTCGTGAACTGTTACACACGGCTACATATCAAGCTATAAATAACCTGACTTGATTGTAAGAAAAACGTAATATTTTCCAAAGAAATCGTACCGCAACAGTCGTATAGTTGGACCCTAGTAAGTTGTTGTTGTCTATAACAACTTGGGTCAGACAAGGAGTTTGCATACGCGAAGGAGATACTACATTTTTTTTCTGTTTCTTTTACTTTTACCCCTACTTCTAATAAGTGTGTCCTTGTCTCCTTTTATATCTACTACTCATTATCATTCGCCTAGCCATTTCCGAATTATGTTGGAGTCGGCTTCCGGTCTAACCGGATGCAGCTGAATAATTACCAGTATTTTACATGGAACGACTGCCTATCTGACTTCCACAACCCAGTTACTGGGTAATAGTACGATACCTCTTGGTAAGACTGGTTGTCAGACTTTCGGGCTTCTGACTACCCGTAACACCGTCCATGATCCACGAATACCAGCCGGAACCAACGGCTTAACGTGCTTTCCGAGGCACGGAGGGGTCTCGGTATGTAAAGATGGTCACCCATCCGCAGACCAACCGCGGCAAGCGTAGCTTAACCTGATCGATCGACCTGTGCGGCTGTTATTATTTAGTCACGGGGCCCCTCTACTAGTATAGTATAAAATCTATATCTTTATAATAAATAGTATAAACTTTATAACAAAGCTGAAGAGTTTGTTTGTTGGTTTGTTTGAACGCCCTAATCTCTGGAACTACCAGTTACCAGTCGGATTTGAAAAAATCTTTTTGCATTTTATAGTCCAATTCTTGAGGAAGGTTTTAGGCTATCACGCTAGGACCTTTATGAGCCGAGCAAAAATAAAAAAAGTCAGAAAGACCGTTTGGTAAAAACGGAGTATTAGCGCCAGCAGGCGATGCGATGCTACGGGATGAATCGGGGTAACAAGAAATTTCACGCGGACGAAGTCGTAGTCAGAAGCTGATATTACTTTAATAATCTGTGTCTTGTCTATTGCTAAACTCTAGGTGCAAAAATAATTTATACTGGACAGTTAAATAGTTTAAATGATTATTTTTCAGCTCCAATCAAGCACTTCACTGGTGATGATTGTTCAATAATTGATCCTATTGAGAGAGACAAACAGATCCGGGAACTTCTTGGTGTGGATAAAGTAAAACCCAATTACTCTAAAACAAGTCAGGTCAGTTAGATATTTGATAGCGCCATAACAAAACTTAGAAATAAACACCGGGGTACAATGCGTGCCACGAAAAATGAGACTTGACACACCATGTGGTTTGACATGCGCAGTACACGATTTTAGGTATCTTTAGCGGTATGAGGTCTGAGTGCGGGACGGGACCGGACGTCATAGGGGCGGCGGAAAGAGCGGGGGAGGCGGGGTCAAGTCTCATCTTTCGTGGCACGCATTGTACTGCGTAACACACTATCAGTAGCAATAGTTTTCATTTTGACAGCTCAACAATATTCATTGCGTCATTTACGTTGTTCAGTAGACAAATTTCTCGAACTTAAGAAGCAGTGGATTAGTAATACCCTTCAGAATGAGATTGTGGTTGATAGTGTGTTACGGAATTGAGGTGCAAGTCTACAAGGCCTACAAAGTCCTCAAATTTACAAAATATAATAGAATCTATCAAAAGGGTAAATAAAAAAGTGTAACCCCAAAAAATGACTGTTTCATGAAATCGTCATTCTTTGGGGTTACGTGGTTTTAGAGAGTTGTGTTGATGACTTTAATGATTATAATTCTGTAATACATATCTATTTGTTACGGCCGCGAATCATATTTTGATCGACGTACAACTTAATACTGACCAGCAAATTGCAAAAAACGTAAGAAAATTTGAATTTCGCGAGCTATCTTAGCGCTTCCCCCTTAAGTCAATAGTTTGCGAGTTATGAGATGTTTTTCATAGTTTTTTCGAGAAATATCTACAACGAAATACAAACTTATTTTTGCAGTCAGTAAAATCAATACTGTGCTTGTATTCATTCTAACAGCGAAACCCTGTGCGCACTTCGACACGCTTTTTATTTTCAGTTTTTATTAAAGTTACTTTATAAACTTAATATTGTGCTCATTTGTTTTTTTAGGGTCATTTTTGTGGAAGCGATGTCGGAATTCCATATCAGTGTCTCTACCGGCAAAGATGGTTTTAAGCTTTCTTAATTAATTTTTTTTTGCAATTTTTTTGTTTGTTCAATAATTATATTTAATAAAACTTCCTTTTTTAGCAAAGAAAACCAAGTCACGGAAATTAATTATGAGTTTCATAAACTATGCCCTTATTTCAAACCAAGGCCTTCAAAAGATAAAGCAAATGTGTCTATTCAGGTTCGGCCTAAAAATGTTAAAACACGTCTCCCAAAAAAAACCTCGCAAGAAGATGATTTCAATTATAATGTAGGAGAAATGAAAGACCAAAATAGATCTGCTATCTATCAACAATTAATACTAAACCGAAACATCCAAGTTTTACTGCAAGTGGAACAGTTCTCGAAGCAAAAGCCTATTATCCTGTCTCGTCAACAATACGACAAGGTAAGGAAAACAATCCAGAAGACCATAAGTATGAAGAAAAGTACTCACAATAAAAGAAAGCCATTGTTGACAAAGCGTGACATTAGTGAAATATCTATCGGTGAAGTTAGAACCAAAAAGGCTAAGGACGCCGCCTTTGACACGCTTCAACTAAAGTCACCTCAAGAAAAGGACAGTGCACCGCTGCCTAAAAAAATGGAGAAGGCTCTGAGTCCACTAACAGCAGATACAAGCCAGGTATCAAGACATGAAACAGCAGCACAGACTGAGTTTCCCTGCAGTAAAAGAAAAAATAAACATTTGGGTAGAACTGATCGCAGAACTCGTGAAGCAAATACAAATTTCGATAAAATAGGCGACTTCGACTACTCACCAGACGAAAGCCCCGATAGTGACAAGGCTAAGCCTCCAATGAAAGACTGTTCTGCATGCTGCGTATGCCAAAATGTCGACGAACGGAACGAGACTGAAGTTAAAACTTATGTTTTGTTTAATGCTGAAAACACCAAAGACAATTTAAAACACGCTGAAGAAGCAGAGCATGTTAGCAATACTAGAAAAACAATGTCTTCAGTGGAGATACGTTACGCGGGTGTTGCTTTTATGAAGCAGGTAGCATATTCGTCGACGGATGTAGGAGCCCGGTCTGACTCGAGTATAGGTCATTTGAACTCATTTCATACTTTATTTAGAGGTGGGTATTAGAAGTTCTACATTTGGACAAAGCCCCTTCTAACAGCGTTACACACTAGCGTTTTTCTGGCCGTATAAGCACTTTTTTTACTATATACGCGCGCTTTTGCCCACATACTCATCTCATTTGAGCGTAGATGCGCTCATAAGCCTGTATTGTATTAAAACTATGTATATTGATATTGTCAGGCCTACTCTTTTCTGCGAAAACGCGGTACGTACTTTGAAGCACGAAATGAGGCGTAAAACTAGTGAGCCGACATCTACCATGGAAGGACATCTTACTAGCTTTGCCTAAGCATTACGCTAGCCCATAGGTTCTCAACGTAACGATAACGCCGATAACGCCCCCCGTGGACGATTGAGATTTTCAGGGGGCAGTCTATGACTCAGAGAAAATTATATAAGCTGTTTCAGATTCGCGACATATGGTAAGTAAAAAAAATTGGGGGCTCAAAAAAAAAATCGCAACGTAGGCACGGTGGGCAAAATAAGGTTGAGAACCTATGCGCTAGACGATTGAGAAAATCGGACTCATGATCAGACCTTTGCACTACTTTTGCATAAATCGATAAGGACACACATTACAAATGAATTCTCAACTGTAAACGATAAATTTTCAAACTTATTTCCATTCATTACAACTGGAATTAACCCGCGGGGTAATTGCGTAACACATTAACAGTTATAGGAAAGGCTTTCTTACTTTTGTGATTTCAACAACATTTATTGCGTTATTTACGTTGTTTAGCAGACAAATTTTTCGAACGTACGAAGCAGTGGCTTAGCAATGTCCTTCAAAATGATTCAGATTGTGATAGATAGTGTGTTACGGAATTATAGTGCCATTACTCGTCAACTTTAATTACCTACCAACATTTGTTCTTTTTCAGGACACAGAAAATGCGCCACACCCAATTTAGGAACTTCTGCCTACTCATTATATTCAGAAGACGTACACAACTCAGAAAATAAATGTGTTAAGATAGAGCCGCAAGATTCGAAACCCAAGAAGCCGTTTTTGAGGAGACTTATGTCGTGCTTAGTCATGAGATCAACCAGAAACTCAGAGCTAAAACTACCGATTGGGCCCCCACCTAACCTGCCAAGCGTCAATAGTTCTATTGATTCATATCACATCAGTACTTCGCTTGGTGTGAGTATTTTATTCATAAGGGCCTGCGCCCACTGGCGGCACGGCACGGCAAGACATTTTTATGCGACAAATAGGAATATAACATGATAGTAAGACAATAAAATTGATGTCATCGTCAGACATGTGGACGATGTTGGAGATCCACGTTAAGATCTTCCTCGCTTCTTTGGTTCATTCTTAGGTCTTGCCTGATCACTTGATCAGAAGGCCAATTCTCGTAATTTAAAACGTTCAAAATCTAGTCGCAGTCTCATCTCAGCGACAAAGAAATGTCAAAAACTTGTCAAAATGTAGGGAAATTTGAAGTATTTTTTGACAGATTGAGACTGAGATTAGACTGTGAACGTTGTTAAAATTAGTAGAATTGCCCCTCAGATGTGTTTCGGAGAGCAAGCGTTACAATTCTTTCAAAGTACCTAAGTACCAATTTGTTTTTTTTTTCTCAGGCTATGGAAGTAACTTCATCGATCTACGACACGTCGGCGTCCTTCTACAGCAACCACACAATCCTTCCGATAAACAGCAAAATAAAAAGAGGATTCTTTAGCTCAGTGAGAGGTTTCCTCACTAACCGGAAAAGCTGATCCTGTAATGTTTTTATGAGTTTTTATTTTGATACTTTGTTGCACATGAATGAACTCGTATTCTTCAATGTGGTTGTATACTGTTTTATTATGAAAAGTATAATTATTTAAAGACTCGCTACTAGACTGTTTTCTTTTACTTTTTGGAGCAGTACTAAGCGCCCGGCTGGTTTTTGCCTCTACCTACTTGCCAATGGGTCGTCTTAGGGGCGGAGTCACGAGTCATAAGATCATGGTTTACCCAGAAAAAAAATTATTTGGTATGTAATTAACGAAATCGTATTGGTTGTTTCTAACACATCTCTCGTCTCGTCCCCTTTGGAGCTTTGGTGGAATCGCCAGCAGTCCAGCAGCACTTCCGATTACATTTTACCGGTGCAATATCACTGGAAACGAAACTAGTGAAATCCGTCAACCGATCTAAAAGCTATCATTATCTGAAAACTGATACACAATGGCAGGTTGAAACACGCATCAGAATAGTAACGTTTACCAAATATAGTTTAACAAGTATAGCAACCCTAAAACAAAAAAAACTAACCTCAAAAATCTGACGTTTGTTTTGTGAATCTTGCTTGCTTGCGATGTTTTGAATTGAAATATTTTGAGAACAATTGACAATTTATTTTAAATAAATATGGCTCTACTAAGACGTTGCGTGCCGCTTTTTGCGAAGGTTGTTAAAATTTATCCTGTAACCACTCAAGGTATGTTTTGTTCTTTAACGTAAGTTTGTTACTTAACATTCTTATTTACGAAGTTTTATCGTCTATTTGATGTCTTTTAGCTCAAAAGATACATCGATGGGTGGCTCCAACACTGATGGCCCTTAAACGTCGCGAAGACAGGCACGGTGGGAAGAAGACCAACCCAAGAAATACGTTTCTTGAATGGAACTTAGAAGCTGAACTATACGCTTTTGCACAACGATTGAATGAAGAATTTGATTCAGATTTGCTACTGCAGGCATTCACAGACAGATCTTACGTTATAAAAGAAGAGATGAAACAGAAACAAATGGAGTTTGATATTAAAATGAAGGACAACAGGGACCTCATACAGATAGGTTAAACAATATTTTAATAAATTACTATAAACGGGAATTCTGTCTAAAATGACATATATAATTTCCAGTGTGACATACATAATGTCTACTTTACCATAGTTGTGAAAGTAATTTCTGTTTCATGAATATACAAAACTTGTGATGATTCCATTTGCAATAGTCACACCATAATCATTTCTATTCCAGGCTCCTTTTTAAAATAAGTTATATCTATTTCCAGGAGACCAGTTCATAAATGCCTACATTCAGAACTACCTAGAGACAGTGCTGCCTAAATTCCCCATAGAAGGCGTGAAGGGAGTCCGAAGGTTCCTTACCAGCGAGGCCACATTAGCAAATATATCCCTGCATTTAGGCACCAAAGATATTATTCTGGCTGCTGTAAGTAATTAGACAGTTAACACTATTATTAACCTATTGACCCCTTGGTTTTATATCAAGTGGTATGCCCCCAGCGCCCAGCTCATAAATCAGCAAATAAATACCTATGATGAATAAATAGGGTCATGAAACGAAATAAAAAACGAGCATAGGTTCTCAGTCGTATAAATACGACTGAAGCAGCACGAGTACAAAAATATTTGCCATATTAATCTGACTGAGAATAGGTTAACTTGACTAAAAAAAAGTGAGCCGTCACAGGACGCCTGGCAGATGTGAAACATCGACATTATTTTGTAAAAGTAATATGATTGAAAAGAACAGATTGCGATATAAACTAAATATGGCATAATTTTCCAGAAAATGATGACTGTTTATTTAATAAACATTTATTTTCATTATATATAAAAACTGTGTGGCGAGAGAGAGATAGCTTAACGCCGGATTGAGTGGGAAGAGAATCGCAGTCGATTGCGCATGGCGACGCGTCGCCACACAGTACACAAGACTGTGACTGTATATATACACCATCATATAGCGTGGCGACGCGTCGCCACGCCAGAAATTTGTTTTACGTGCGGCTATAGATGTTTCACATCAAAAAGTGGTGACTGTTGTGATAATGGCCAAGGCTGACCCTTTAGTGAATACAAGACTTAACAGGCTAATAGATCTATGTATGGAACATTGGAGTAGCAACCTCAATTAAATTGGAATGAGGGCCAGAGGATCATAATAGTTATCCTGAATCAGCTGGATATAAATCAAAATCATTGCATGGGCAATCATGGCTAAAATAGAAATTAAAATAATAAGTGACAGGATAAGCAAAGATATCCTTTTCGATCCATCTTTTTGGTTTTTCTTGTAGAATTAGTAGTACTAGAACCAAAAATTCGAAGGCATGTGACATCTACCAACCCGCACTGGGCCCGCGTGGTAGATTATGGCCCACCCCTTCTCACAGAGAGGAGGCCTGTGTCCCAGCCGTGGGAACATTATAGGCTGAGTATGTATGTATGTAATTTAGGCTTTATTGTAGATATGACTAATTATATTTATTTTGTTTCTAGGAATATCCAGTAGACAACTTTATTCTAGCAAATACATTCAAGGCTGTGGTTGGTGCATTACTAGACTCCTCAGGAGAAGAGAGAGCTGCGCACTTTGTTAGGGACTTTGTCATCACACAGTTGCAAGGTTTGTTATCATATAGAGCTAATGTAAGTATAAAGTTACACCAAACAAATGGAACACGCAAGAGCATTCTTTACCTGATTTTCTTGATAGGTATTTCAGTATACATAGACTAACGAAAGAATGCCCTTTTTCTTTTGACGTAAGGAGAATTTGATAGAGTGGAATTAAAATGAGCATTCGCTCTTTCAGTCTACTCTCGATACACCTCAAGGAACAAAGAATTTTGTTTATACTAGACCCTAGTGTTCCATGCAATACTGATTGAATATGAAATAATTTTGTGTGAAAGATTACTGTCTGTTCTCTAAAACCAATTATATCATAGAATAGATAAAATTAAAAAAGTAACAAGAGTGTGATGTGTGATACGAGCAACAGAAAGAATTAGAATTTAAAATTATAAAGTGGTAAGATTGTGTTTATTTGTAGAAGTAATCTTGGGAAGGAATGTATAGAAGTAATCTCGGGAAGTACTGATCAAATCACAAAAATTATTTCTCTGATAGAATGCTACACTATTACCAAGTGCCATAATTATGTTGTTTATGGTATATTTGACATCCACGGACGAAGTTGATGGGCAGATGCTAGTCAAAAATTCGTTTATTACTATAAAAAATAAAAAGTACAGCTAATTATTTGCCTGCCAATGTTTCAGGTCAAGACGTCAACGAGTACCTGCCGATAGAAGACCCTTGGTCGATGCTGACATCACTTGTCCAGAAGGATGGTGCTCAAATAGAACCCCGGCTGATTGGCGAGACGGGCAGGAACACCATGCTGGCTTGCTACAGGGTCGGTCTTTATGTAGACAAGAAAATGGTGTCTTCAGGTAAGAAAAATCAGTTCCTGACTATTTGAAATGAGCAATAAAACATGTTTTTCCGGCGCAACCTAGACAGCCGAGCCCGGGCCCTGCTTCCACCTTGCCAACTGTGTATAGTTTCGCCACAGCATGAACTATTTTTTTAATTATAATTGTTGCTCTTCTGCAAAGAAAAAAAGACTATGGGAGTTTATCAATAACCTCCTTGTTTAAGTGAACAATTTCTCTATTTAATTATGTAAATATCTGAATCCCCATGGCCCATTGCATACAAAAGAATACTTGCTGATACCTGTCATAATTATTGTCGCATTTTCTATCCAACTTTTAATTCCTTATAAAAATTTTCAACATTCCAGGTTTCGGCGAGTCAATAGCGATCGCCAAGGAGATGGCCGCTAGGGAAGCACTCAAAAAAATATTCGGTACAGAAGACACCATGAAACCAATCAATTTCAAACTAGAGGGCATACCGAAACCAACCTCGCAAAAACGCTACCAGATATCTGCTAGTTAAATTAGAACTTTATTGTAGTGTAGAAATAGGATTAAAATTGTATATTATTTTGATTGTTTTACTTGTTAAGAAGTACAGCTCTATTCAAACTTCATGGGGCGAGTCGCTGCGCAGTAACAATTTTTTTTAATTCAGGATGGGAAATCATCAAATGACTCCTCCCGCTCTGGGTGGAGCGGAAGGGAGTGTCAGACTCTTACTGACGAAAACCCACCCGTGTTCCTTCCTTAGCCCTTTATGTTCTGGGCCAGCGGTAACCCTTTCGGACAATCCCACTGACCCGCAGTAACAACTTCACGTGACAGCGGGGGTGGAGGGCTATTGCGCAGCGAGTAGCGTACTTCAGAGCCGCCATAAAGTTTGCATCGGACTGTAACTGGTAGAAAGCTCAGCTCATAGTTTGGGTTTCTTTAGATAGGGGTACCGTAATATAACGGCCACAAAATGACGGTCAATGTTTGACTTACTGATGCCACAAAACGCTCTCTATGCCAAAGGGCGTTTCCAAAAAAGAAATAGTCAAGCAAAATACTTCAAAAATATGCCAGTAATCTATAAAACAAAACAAATACGTAAAATATAACATTCTTTATTAAATTCGACATTTCCCTTACAAAATTTATGATTACACACATTTACAACTTAAATAAAACTTTCCTATAAATAATATTCAACATCGATCATTAAAAGGAATCATATAAACAAGTTGTAAATATTTATCACATTTAAGCACTGTTTAAAAATGTCACATGCAGTGTTCTACCGAATAATTGAAAGAAAACTTAAGAATTTAATAGTTTTCTAAACAAGAAATTAAAGAGTTCATTTACTATAAAATAGAGTCTAGACAAAATAAAAAATGATGTGTGCCTACGAGAGAAGCGAAAACTTACGACTGAAGCTGAGTATTACCGACCGACTGGAGCCCAGTATACCCGATTCAGCATCACCGAACCGAGCGTGACGGTTCAGTTTTGTTCACTGTTCAAAAAGAGCGGAAAAAAGAAGTTTTCACTTCAAGAAAGAAAGTCTTAAAAATTACACAAGAATCAGTAATTGCACTCGAACATTAATTAATCCTATTCTGCTAACAGTTCAACAAGCTACAAAAGTTCCAAGGCACTTCATTACAATATCAACATTAATCAACAGTCAATAAGGTACAAATTCACCTAACTTCATCATCCAGGGGCCGAGTCCATGATCAGCTTGCCATGTTTGTCCTTAATACGCACGCGTCCAGACGCGTACCGTGTTTCAGACGTCCCGTCTTTGTAGACTAGCTTTACTGTGCCATCGGGGAATTCACGACGCTGAAAAGAGATTATAAATTGTATTGAATAAATAGAATAATAATAATAATATAACATTTCAAGGTAGTAATGGTTTATTTATTACACTAGCAGCGGCCCGCGGTTTCACTCGCAAAAGTTTCGATCCGGTGGTAATATCGGGATATTATATCCTTTCCCGGGACTCAAATTATCTCTATACCAAATTTCATCTAAATCAGTTCCGCGGTTTAAGCGTGAAGAGGTAACAGACAGACAGACATACTTCCGCATTTATAACATTAGCATGGATGTGTGGAAAATAGTTTCGTGTATGTTCCGCGATTATTTTTAGTTCGGGAGTTAGACGGTTTATCGGGTTTATATTATTTTTTGGAAAATTCTCACTTGGCATCACACTTTTTAAATTTTCTCTTGTGTCGTATTTTTGAAAATATTTAATCGGGTGCTAGGAAGAGCATAAGAAATGTATTACTCCAAGCGGCAACAGATATAGTACTAGTACAACTAAGTATGAAAAAAATGTGTTTTCGCCTTACCTACCATGTTCGAATTATGTCTGTAATTTATATGGTGTACATAATAAAAAGTATTCTATTCTATTCGAACTCCAATTTTACCAAATAATGTCCCGAAAAGTAAAGGTCCGAGGAAGTTTTTAAAATTACTTCGGAGTCATTGCCACCCTTCTTTTTCTATACACTGAAAAACTGGACGACTCTTGTCGATTTTTTTTCTCTTTGAGCTTAGTTTTAACCACTTTGGGCGATGTTTAGACGGATACTATTTATTATCGATCGTAGATCATAAACATAATTTAAAAAAAACCTGAAATCTAGTGAGAATTTCCCAATTTATATTTAAAGCCGTCTGGCTCCTAAACTATAAATAAACACAGAATATATATAAATAAATACATAATATAGGGGTGTTTCGGGAAGCTCTTGAACGTTTTCTTGAAACTTCTAAAATTTTCATTTGGACTTTGTTTTACGGGCCATTATGCATAGAATAGAATACTCTTTATTATGTACACCATATTAACACACACACACATACATACATAGATGGCACAAACGGACTCGAAAATTTTACTGACTGCCTTGTGTGTGTTTTCCTAATCAGGAATTTCCCAGTAACAGCCTGGAGTGCTGATTTGTGACCGGTTAATGGCAATTGGCTCGCCTCTCGACTTAAACTAGCGAAATGTAATTTGTCACATTTTTCCCAGTGGAGCAGTGGTAGCCCAGTGGTTCGAACCCAGGCTTTACTTTGTGTAAATGATATCATCACCACTGCTCTCGCTACAGTGAAGGAAAACATCGTGTTCTAGAACCAAAAATTCGAAGAAATGTGACATCTACCATCCCGCACTGAGCCCGCGTGGTAGTTTACCACGACCACTCCCTGTCTAAGAGAGGACGCCTGTGTCCCAGCAGTGGAAACATTATAGGCTGATTACAGTACCCGGCGATAAATATTGCACATCGACCTTTGGAAAGAGACAATCGGCTAATTTCGGCTTCGTAGAGCGTTATCTCTGTCGCACGAAATACAAACAGTCCGGTATCTATTAGGAGCTGTTAAAACAATTATGATTTGCTTCTTTTGATAATTATTTTTATTCTTTGTATAAAATCGATAGGATCGAATAGGTCGATGTGCAATATTTATCGCCGGGTACTGTATGTTATGTTACATCTTGCCAATCCTTTTTGGGTAAACAGGCGTAACGTTAAGGTAAATAAAACAATCGTCTCTTCACCTTATGATCGTTAGCGTGTACTTCAACCTGCCCGTTACTGAACACAATGCGCTGTTCGCCACTGGCTGCCACGGTCAGCGCCGCGCCGTCCGGAAACCGCCACTCTTCGCGAACGTGCTCGTTCTTCGGATCGAAGTACCGGACACTGCCGTTCGGTAACCGGATCTCCGAGGAACCGTCCTTGTAGCGCTTTTCTACTTGGCCACTGTAAAAGACGATGGTGATAACGATAAGAACTTTATTAAGATGAGGTTTGGAGTGTTTCCTATCCGACTACTATGCGAAGAAACAACGAAACAAACTCAGAGGTCATAGTCTTTTTTAAAGTCCAGACATATTCTTGGTCAGGCCATATTATGAGGAACACGCAAAAGTGAGTGGTGCATCATGGTCTTTTGAGTACAGCCCTGCTCTACAGCCAGTTCTGGAACTCCGTATATCTAGCTGTTTCAAATATAAGCGCATGCAGCACACAAAATGATGGATGGATGATTACTATAAGGATGTTACTAGTTGCTGTTCCGTAGTTTCTGCCTGCACGCATTGGAAAAAGACGTGAATTTATGTATGGAGAGCACATAAAATATTGCCTGGTAACCACCATACCCGGTTGCTAAGCAATCCATAGGTTAATGTTATAAATGCGACAGTGTGTCTGTCTGTTACCTCGTCACGCTTAAACCGCTGAACCGATTTAGATGAAATTTGGTATAGAGATCGTTTGAGTCCCGGGAAAGGATACAGGACAGTTTTTATCTCGATATTCCCACGGGATCGACACTTATGCGGGTGAAACCGCGGGGCGCTGCTAGTATTATATAATGTAAGGGATACGTACTATTCAGATTTTTGCTGTATCATGCATGATCAAGACTTGTCTAGAGTCAGGAAGATGAAGGAATAATAGGTGTACGTTACCCCAGCAAGAAAGTGTCTCCTAGAGTTATAGGAGTAGAACGTATAATATGTGCCCTATCTGCTGTAAATGTGCCTCCAAATAAAAAATGTGTGCCCCCTGTCGTTTTGGAAAAAAACGGAAAAAACGATTCCTGCTGGGGTAACGTTTTTCTAGCAGGAAAATTCTAAACGAATGATCGGAGAGAGAAAAATTGTGCATGGCCAGAGAGCTTATATGTGTGCCAAAATGTGCCCCCAAAAAAAAAATCTGTGCCCCTTCAGGTTTTCGAGATATTGCATTTCCTGCTGGAGTAACGTTTTGATGAATCGTATATCTCTACAACCATTGCATGTGCCCCTGTAGAGTAAACATACACGAGTAGCTCTTAATGTGTGCCCCTTAGTGCCCCAATTAGTTTTAAGAAAATATTTATAGTTTTCAAGTTATAGCGGTTTTATGAAAACCCGAAAAAACATCGCAGCGCCTAAATTAGACAAGAAACAAGTTCGCTGAAAACTGTATTCGGTCCTTCTTGACGCTAATAATAACCATACAAAGTTTCAAAACTATTCATGCATGCGTTTTTGCTAAAAGTCAAAACGATGGTGTCCTAACTTTGACGGCAAAATACAAGGAACCGGCTCAATCCGAGATGTGTAGGTGTAAACCAAAATCATGTGCCTTTAGTCAAAAATATATGGTGAAAATATTCAGCTTGGAATGTTTCGCATTAAGTAAATATTAACAAAAAACCAAAATATGTAAGCAACGGCTGGTTATCCGACCAAATTTGAATGACTACTAAAAAGCGACGGATTCATACATATCGATGACCTTCTTTACTTTACTCACTAACCGGTTCACACGTGTTGTGCCTGAGTACACTGACTTACAAAAGTAATAAGTAATTAAATAAAGTTGTTATTGGATTATATTCTACTAGCTGTTTCTATGACGTCACACATGATTAAGTACATTATAAATAGTAGCCTAAGTGCTATTCCAAGGTAAGCTATCTTCTCGATTCTAAATTTCATTAAAATACATCCAGTAATTTATGTGTGAACGAAAGAAATACATCGAGATATTTGCCAGGTCTTTGACTTGGTCCCGATGTTTAAAAAAAAATATAGTTCATGAAATGTGTGATGAATACCTACTACTAAAAAGAGGTAGCTCTTTTTTGTATATAAATAAAAAGCCCGTATTTGTCTTTTTATATTAGGTACATATATATTTATTGATAAGCCGTAGGTTAGATAAATTAACAGTACAATGCGTGCCACGAAAGATGAGACTTGACCCGCCTCCCCCGCTCTTTCCGCCGCCCCTATGACGTCCAGTCCCGTCCCGCACTCAGACCTCATACCGCTAAAGATACCTAAAATCGTGTACTGCGCATGTCAAACCACGTGGTGTGTCAAGTCTCATCTTTCGTGGCACGCATTGTAAGTTATTCATCATTAAGGGGAATGCTCCAACTAGCCCGCGAAATTCAAAATTTCTTGCGTTTTTTGCAATTTGCAGGCCAGTGCTAGGTTGTATGTTGATTAAAATATTATTCGCGGTTGTAAGACGTATATAGTTACAGAATTATAATCATCAAAATCACCAATACAACCCTCCAAGTTCATAAGGGCGTAGGAACAAAAAAAAAAACAGAAAAAATTTGAATTTTGCGGGCTGGTTGGAGCATTCACCTTACTTAATAGAAGATTCCCTTTTTTCGCCTCCCCACACCGCTGCATATATCTCTGGCCCCGCGGCATCCGCTGACGTCGTGTCGCAAGGAGTCGCTTTGTCTAGCTTGGAGAAAGTGAGACAGCTAGTACGCGTACGGTGTTAGTGTGACAGAGACAGGTTACGTGTAACGTCGCTCTATTATGAATAATAGGTACGAAGTGTTTATTGAGGAAGTGCGTTTGGATTATTACTTGGTATTGGTAAACAGTTGCAGTTATGTTATGACGCCAAGGACACTGTTACGTTGAGTCACGCAGTTGCACTGATACTGTTTGTTTACTTTTTTTTGAGTTGGTTGAATGTGGCGTATTAAGCATTTTATAACAATTATGTGGTTGTAGGGGTGTTGAATTTTATGGCACGATCTGCGGTGGTAAGTATTTAATGGCATTCTTTTGACTTACCTATTTAAAAATACTTGTCTTATCAAGTACTTGGATTTTTGACGTGACAACGTCTAATAAATCGATGAAGCTGGCTGCACTCACGAAAAAACATGACTCATGTAGCGTTACCTCGCGGCCTCGCTCTGTAGCGTTCCATGGCGGCTTGAAGTGCAAGCGAATATTAACAAATGCAATGCAACTATTCCATCAGTATTTTCTTATGACGTTGTCACGTTCAACTATCGTCAGTAAACCGACTTTACAGACAACCGATTTTTTTCATTACTTTATATACTAATTTCTAATATTTATAGGTAGGAACTTTGATCTGTGATTTGATGCAATAATTACTTTAAGAATTAAAATTAAGGGAATAAAAATAATAATTTCCACATCAACAAGCTGTTTCATTATTTTATTATAGTCACAAGGTGCATTTAATATATTTTTTAATTAGCCCCCAAAACTTTTGAACGCGACTGTACGGACAACAGCTTAGGTATAATACGTTCAATAAAGAAGGTCATCGATATGTATGAATCCGTCGCTTTTTAGTAGTCATTCAAATTTGGTCGGATAACCAGCCGTTGCTTACATATTTTGGTTTTTTGTTAATATTTACTTAATGCGAAACATTCCAAGCTGAATATTTTCACCATATATTTTTGACTAAAGGCACATGATTTTGGTTTACACCTACACATCTCGGATTGAGCCGGTTCCTTGTATTTTGCCGTCAAAGTTAGGACACCATCGTTTTGACTTTTAGCAAAAACGCATGCATGAATAGTTTTGAAACTTTGTATGGTTATTATTAGCGTCAAGAAGGACCGAATACAGTTTTCAGCGAACTTGTTTCTTGTCTAATTTAGGCGCTGCGATGTTTTTTCGGGTTTTCATAAAACCGCTATAACTTGAAAACTATAAATATTTTCTTAAAACTAATTGGGGCACTAAGGGGCACACATTAAGAGCTACTCGTGTATGATTACTCTACAGGGGCACATGCAATGGTTGTAGAGATATACGATTCATCAAAACGTTACTCCAGCAGGAAATGCAATATCTCGAAAACCTGAAGGGGCACAGATTTTTTTTTGGGGGCACATTTTGGCACACATATAAGCTCTCTGGCCATGCACAATTTTTCTCTCTCCGATCATTCGTTTAGAATTTTCCTGCTAGAAAAACGTTACCCCAGCAGGAATCGTTTTTTCCGTTTTTTTCCAAAACGACAGGGGGCACACATTTTTTAATTGGGGGCACATTTACAGCAGATAGGGCACATATTATACGTCCTACTCCTATAACTCTAGGAGACACTTTCTTGCTGGGGTAACGTACACGAATAATAGTCCTACAGATCGTATTTTGGTCATGACGGCAAATCTTAACGGAGACTAGCTTTCGGCGCGGGAGATATTATAGTGTACAAGTGTGTGCGCATACACAGGTGCACTCTCTCCTCCCTGATTCTCAGAGCCCGATGGGACGGCAATCTGATACGACCGGAGAGAGATCAGGCGCTGGACACGGCTTAACACGCTTTCCGAAGCACGGGGGTATCACACCGCCAACTTCAAAACTCCGGGCTGTTACTAAGAAATTCCTAATGGAAAAACCCAATAACACTGCCCAACCTGGGAATCGAACCCAGGACCTCACGCTCAGCAGTCGCGCTTGCGACCACAACACCAACGGGGCTGTTAAAGGCCAACATAAGTTGCTGCATTATGAATACTTACTCTGAAAACTCCAGAACTTCCAATCCATCAGCATGGGTAGTGTGGTATGTTTTAGTCTCCGCATAAAAATACTTAATTCTACCCTCACTATAAAAGTTCTCCTTTATATCTCCATTATAGTACACGAACTTGCTATAATTTCCATCTGGAGATATGTGCTTTATGTTCCCATTTGGAAACCTCAATTCTCTAGAACCATCGGCTTTCTTTACTTCTGTAGGATTTAGGGTGGTTCTAGTAAAACTAGTCTTACTAACAGAAGGTTCTGGACTTAAAGTCAGCAGTTTATCCCTGTACTGTTCATTGTGGATGACTGTCACTGATTTTAGGGAGGAATGGTTGAAGGCAGATGTCGGTGACTTGGATCTGTTCTGTGACATGTTTGAACCAGAATGATTGGATAAGTACTCAACAGAGTTTCTTGAAGGAGGTGATTTGTTCATACTTGATCTGTTGCTCAGTATAGAAACTGGAGACTTAGATCTGTGTACGTTTGTCTCATTTTTATTGAAACAAGGCGAAATTGTTCTTTTAGGGGATTTAGAATTTCTTGATGATCCTGAACTAGACTTTTGAATGAAGAAACCTTTAGCATTCTCGTTCATTGGTTTATCATTTAAATTAAGCTCAAAGTTTAAGCTTGAACCACTAGACCTGCTAGATCGATTGCTTTTAGGTGATGCTGTTCTAAATCTTTCAATGTATATCTTTTCTAAATTATTGTTATCTTCATTTCTGTCATCATCGTCAATTAGGGATTCATTTGAAATAGAGTCATTGTCAGCTCCTACATTCTCTTCATCAGAATGATCAAACCTTTCCACATTTGCCAGTTTGTTGTGATCCATGTGACTGATGGTGTCTCTTTGGCTGAAATATTTAGCATACCTAGAAGTGACATGTAGATTGGGAACACTTTTAGCTCTAGGCCTTATTAGGCCTTTATTAACAGGGTCAATTCTTCTGCTTCTGCTCTGCCTTTCAATCTCATAAGCTTTATATTTCACGTCACGGTCTATGCTTACTGTCGGTTGAGAGTCCTTATTGGACATATTCGTTAACTTTTTATTTATTTCTTCAAGATACTTAATATTTGTCAATCTTCTTGTTACTTCGTTGCTGTGTTGAATTCGTCTGTTTTGCTTCTTTAATTTCTCAACCTCCTCCTGCAAGTCTTTCTTCTCTTTTTCCATAATTTTGACTTGGTTCCGGAGTCTGGCTATTGTAGAGGTCGACTTAGCGTCTTTGAGTCGTATCTCATCTTTGAGATCATTTATTTCCTTCTTCAAATTAACAACTTCATCTTTTTCTTTCTTATTCAGCCTGCCTCTCATTTCCCTCACATATCTTTCGTACATTTGTTTCTGATTATTTAGTTTCTCTTTTTCTTCTGCTAGATAGTATTCTGATAGAACTTTCTCTTCATTGAACTTCTGTTCGAAAGCCGACTTTTCTTCATAAAACTTTTGTCTATCTTGATCAACTTCTTCGCGTAATTTGGCCAAACTGGCGTTTTCCTTTCTAAATGTTTCTATTTCGTCTTCTAATTCACCTAGTCTATCTTTTAACAGTTCACTTGTGGAAATTAGCTTGGCATTCATTTCTGCAATATTCGCTTTCATGGCATCAGTTTCTGTCATTGTGTCATCATGACAATCTGTGTTATCAACCTCCTTTTGATTAATTTTGACTGCTTTATTCTTTGGATCAATACTCTTTCTTTTTTTCTCTTTTGATTTATTTCGAGTTTGTGGTGAATCCTTTGTTTGTTCAACAGTTTTGCAGGAACAGCATGACACGGAAGAGCATGCGTCACTGCAGCAGCCAGTACAGTTGCTGCAACAAGTTTCAGCTTCACTGTGAGAATTCTCGTTTCTGGCTTTACCATTGTATCCTGGTAAAATATATCTCAAATCAGGATTTTGTGACAGACACTTCTGCAGTGCTAAAGGAGTGCTTTCTCCAGAGCATTCTAAGTTACTTCGAAGAAAGCGGTTGAAGAATGAGTTTTCTAAACTAAAGCTCTCATGAGTGACTTTGTTTTCTAGCAGGTTGAACATGTTCTGTTCCGCCGTTTCTCTCTCATACCTTAACCTAGTCATTGTTTCGTCACAGCTAACATCTGAAACCACACTTTTTGTAGGCGAAGCAAAGTTTTTGTAATAGTCACTCTGTTTGAGTTGGCTTAGGAAGTCATTTTGTTCTTTAGTTAGTACGGCCGCCCATGATTTGCCTTTATTGACTACTAATGGGTGTTTATTTCTGGGGAGCTCGGGTCTTTGTGCCGTTTTATTTGCAGTTTGAATATGACTACTGTTTGTGCTTACAGATTCAAAAGTCTGTTTTCCTGTATTATTGCTGGTAGTTTCCGAGGGTTCATCATTATTATCTGAAACCTTCTGAGTAGGTTGAGACTTTCTCGTTAATTTTGCTTGCCTTATTTCATTTGTTATTATTGAAGGTTCAGACATCTGCACATCAGTATCTGTTACATACTTTTGTACATAGTTATTTATGACCCTTTGAACATTACTAGAAACATTCTTTTGAACATTATTGGTGACATTCTTTTGAACATTATTAATTTTGCTCTTCTGAAAGTCATTGCTTTTTTCCTTAAGTTTTTTTAGGTTTAATTTTAATGGTGATTCTGTTTTATTCTGGAAAGTTTTTCTCTTCCATGGTAGGGCTTTAGTGTTCTGTATTACAAAGTCATCTTTCTTAAGTCCGAGCCGGGCTATTCCTTCACCTCGTCTAAGAAAAGGTTTTTTGTTATGAGCTTTGATAGAATTATTGCCCTCTGGGCTTTTTGCTTTGGGTACATTATTTTGATTTTGCAATTTTTCTAACAGCAGTGTCTCAAAATCTTTTTTAGGAGATAAAATAGGCATTTCATCAAGTGATTTTTGTTTTTGACATAATGAATTTTTGTTCATAGAAGAGTTTACAGACGTTTTGTTACTTTTATTTTGAGATGGTTCTGATGCGGGTGCTTCATCAAGTTCTTGAATGCCTTCTTGGTTCCTGGATGGAGCTGATGCTCTGCTTCTGTTTGATAAAGATGAATTGACAATAAACTCCGACTCCTGAGAAAGGTTTAGTACTGAAACACCTTCTATTAGGTCTCTTTCATGCACTTTATGCGATAAATCGCTGGTGTTGGGTCGCGGTGTACCCTCATTCGAAATATCATTAGATGATTGCAGCAAACTACGAAATGTGTTATAACTGGTATTGTTACTGAAATGGCTGACAATTTCAGTGATACTTGATGAAGTTTCCGAGGTTTCTTTGTACTCCAATCGTTGTTTTTGTAGCTTCCCGCGCTGTAGTAGCTGAAGTTGTCGCAACACTTGCAAACGTTCCAATATTTGTGAGGGAGAGAGCGAAACATCACTCTCTGAGTACGTTTCATCCATAATCGTTAGTTTGTTAATACATTATTTGAAACAAAAACAAAATTATACTAAAGAATTAACGAAAACACCCAGCGTCACAAAGTTTTTGAAAATTGACAACTTTGACAGCTACGAAAACTAAATAACAAAACAAGTTACCAACATAATAATGATAAAAGTTGGCTGCAGATAATAAAACAAAGCTCTTTTCCGGGTGTAGTTAAAAAAATAAAGCTGGCTAGACCTGATGAACTTACTGCAAACAACAAACCATTGACCTCTATCATACAAGTACGCTTTGTATAATGCAGGTCAGTGCTACAAACAGACAGCGAGTGGAGGCATCGGAAGATCGCAAGCGCTTGCCGCAAGTTTCCTTATGCTAGGTACAAGCATTATTATCAAAGATCACCGGCGACTCATTGGCAATTTCAAAATCTTACGTCTACACGGTGCACCCACAAATGTGACATCGCTAGCGACAAATCGGCTGTCGGGATTAAGCTAGAAGGGTCTACAATTAAAGATTTATCAAGTTACAAGTCAGACCCTGGGACTTGATAAATCTTCCAGAAAATGTGCGCTTTAATAATTTCTACCACCGTGGACGTCCACGTTGATATTGTAACGTTAGTAATAATTATAAAAAAAGGTCAAGTGCGAGTCGGAATTTTGCACCGAGGGTTCCGTACAAAGTAGTGTGTAAATGCAAATTTACGGTTTTCGGATTTTTTTTTCTTTACTGTTGTGCTACATGAAATTGCTTCTTGCCAAATTTCATGATTCTAGGTTAAGGCGAAAGCGCCAGGGTAGCCCGCGAAATACAATTAGGTTAGGTTTTTTGCAATTTGCTGGTCAGTATTAAGTTGTATGTTAATTAATAAATATGATTCGCGGCCGTAACAAATATGTATTTACAGAATTATAATAATTAAAGTCGTCAAAACAGAGTTGTTTTCGGATTCGCCATCACAAACTATGTTTCATCTGATGATGAAACATAGTTTGTGATGGTGAATCCGAAAACTAAACTGCAAGCTCAGACACTAATAACATGTTTGTTGGTTGGTGATGCACTTTAAAACAGTGAACAACAATAAATCCAGGTGTAAAAAGACTGCTTTAGGATTTTTGGTAGTTGGATTAGATTGTTTTCATTATATTATACATATTTTGGTAAGCAATATAGGCATCATGAATATTAACAGAGCACCCACGAGGTTTTTTAGAAATCGGCGCCCCTGATTCTGACTCAAAAGAACATTTCAGACACTAATCTACATGGTCCTCTTATGTCTGGAACTGGAACTCTGGACTTGAGTCTGTGACCTCTGAAATTGTTTGGGTTTTTGGTAAAAATTTCGAAATACGTCGCCATTTTAAGGGGTTGTGAGTGGTTGGGGGAGGGGGAGGGGAGGGGTCGGATCCCCCCCTCACCATTTTCACCCGCCGGAAGTACTTGGTTCCCTTAGAAAAAATAAAAAACAGAAATTTGTACAAAAATTGTTTATTCCACTTTATAAACATGTTTTATCGCTTTTATTAATTCCATGAATGGATCTTTCTCGTATTTCACGTTATTTCGCCGCCACAAATATTCAAAAAGAACATCTGCAAAATTTTCTGTGTTATTAAAATTGTCCTTTCTAAAAAATCTTTTAACAGCCCTCCACTGGGACTCAATTCGTTGAGTATGAGTCCCATCTTCAGCTATGAATGGGTTGTCACGATCCGAGTGGTTGACTTTTTTGTGTATGTAGCCATGTTCTGACAAGCAATCATATTATGCTCTCCAAAAATCAGTGTGGATGGTGGTGCCAACTTCTACATTCTTTAATATAAGTGGCACCAAAACCTCAGCAGAGCGAATATTGTCTGGGCACACTTCCAACCTCAGATCTTGAGATCCATCCTCAATCATACCGAGAACCCAATGGCCCTCAATATATATATAAAAACTGGCTTCAATTATGAGTCGACAGAGCCCCGCTACGCGGGGCTCCTATTTCTGGGTGGTTTAAAAAAAAATAACCACGATGGCTAAGGCGGGAGCTTCGCTGCGCTACGCTCCCGCCTTAGCCATCTAACCTAACCCAATGAAGTCGGATTGTGCCAACTCGGAGTAATACATTGCTATTAATTACCAAAGGAATGACGCACAAATTTGACATTAGCTGTCAATATCATCCATCCAAGATGGCGGGTTGCGTTTCGTTTCACGTTTTTCACATAAAACCTAAAAATTACATTTGAAAAACTGTACTAAAGCATAAAAATTACGTTCCGTTTTGCATAATTGCAATAGTATTTAAGAATTTTTGGAAATTGTTTAAAAATATTTAGACGCAACTCCGGCAGCCAAAATTACTTTGGGGGGATTAAGACTAACTCCCTTAACTACCTACACCACCAATACCCTTAAATTCAGGCGACTCGTTTTAAAATCCAACCCGGGTTTTTCTTTAGTTTTTACAGTGTACAAAAAACTGGGCAAGAACGAGCCGGACTCGCGCACCGCCCAAGTAACACAAAATCGATATAATGGAAAAAGTGATGACCAGAAACTTTCTTCTAGCTTTGTTATAGAATTTGAAGGGTTTTAGCAATGTCTTGCTTCTGTATAACAGCATTTTATTAACTTTGTAGTTCCTAAAGCTATATAATCCTCTTTTTCAATCTTTTGTGCAGCTAAAGGTTTTATTTTAGATATAATTTATGTCTCTATACAGCTTCTAATACAGCTGTAAGCATTATACACAAGTGTAGGCCGTATGTTAGCATTAATTACGGCTTAGGCTATTAAAAAGCATTTTAAAATTATTTAAAACTGCTCTATGTTTTATAACGACCTTTCGCATGGGTCACAACTGTTTAAAGGTGTACATTGGTGCTGTTTTAATGCCAGCTTTTTAAAAGCATTTCATCATAATATTTATAGCCTTTATCTATACAAACGTATAATGACAAGAATTTTAACAAGCAATAAGTCGTATACCGGCCATCCGCATGCCTAAAGTTTTTAATTATGCTTACGCCATTTTGCTTTTTGTCTCGATAATATTTAAAATTTAATTTTATGGTAAATAGTCCTTTAGAAAGGACTTCAACCTATGGTATTGACCGGCCGGTACAATACAGGTATCATAATGACTAAAACTAAAGATTTCTTCGTAAGAGCATAATTTTTTTTACAATTCCACATATTTTTATAATATTTTTGTAATAAATAGCTCTGTAATTTGAAGGCGCATGAAATATTTGATTCAAATATATACATACTTTCACAGTAAACTGATACTCGCAACCTTAATTCACTCATAGAGAACAAAAACAAGAGTTTAATTACTTACCTTGTAGCACTTATATTTTTTTGTTGAAAGTATCCATGTTCTTTTTACACAAGATTTATTAATAATAACAGAAATTAAAAATAACATTTGAAAATGTTTTTATTTTGCCTTTGTAATGGTACAAGCTGTATAAGAGCCGCATTTAACATATGCGCACTGCTTTAACCTGTTTTGACAGCCCATTATAATGCGTTTATCATTCCGGTAGACAAACAATATAATGCTTCTAAAATGCCATTTTAACACTTAAGTCTGTATAATTTGGGGCCCAAATTAGCATTACAAGAGCTGTATAGTGGTTTATAATGCCTATATGTAACTTCTTATAAAGCTATAATAATATGCTAATTCTGTTATCCATCGATTATAAAGCTATTTTGTGCTACTTGGGCGAGGGTTCCGTAACATTATATGTTTTTAATATTTCATTGGCGAAGCCTATATTCGTCAGAGAATTTTAACACTGTGCACTGCAATGTAGAATATTGCCGTTTTATGTCATCGCCATCTCTTGACCGATAGTGGAGCTAATGTATCTTTAGTTGATGATTTCTGAAAAAGTGTGCTATTTAGAGACTTCGTTTTATTTTTCCTGTAAGCCTTACGTAAACTCCTATCACATAGAATTATTTCAGATTTTTCTCTTTGCAAACTTCGGAGATAAGGAGAGGGGAATAGTATTTTTTTTTACATTTTTCATCAAAAGTCGAAAACTATGCGGCTTAAAAAAAAGAAAAAATGTTTGAGAATGTGCAAACTGCGCTGTTTCATATGATACCCCACATGCCCTAGTAGCCCCACTTCAAATTTTTCAGACCCCCTTTCAGTCCCTGTTGCAAAAAATATAAGTACATATATATTTTTATTTCTTTCTTATTTGCAAAATAGTTGGGCAAACGTCATCTAAAACCATTCCAAATTTCCAGTTGATAGCATTAGTAGTTCTTGAGATATCCAGCTGTGACAGACAGACAGACAGACTGAGTCTCACTATAAGAGTTCCGTTTTAACATTTTGGTACGGAACCCTAAAACTGATTGAATCAAGTTATGCTTACTCGCCGACAATAAGCAGAATATTATGCTTGCAAGTTACTGCAACCAAATGCCCTATCCACACGTTTGAATTCGGGATGGTTTGTCGTGGTTAGTAACGTTTCTACCACGGAAAATAGTAGTAGAATTTGATATGGTAGTATTTTTAAAAGATATCTTGTAACTTGTAACACCAGCACATGCGCCAATAAATGTCAAAATTCTTGTCCATTTTTATTCAAAAAACATCTGGTTATCTGGGCACAAATCACGTATTACTTGCGATGTCTAAGAGAAGTAGTTTCCACAAAACTCCTAAGTTTAAGCCCGAAGTGAAGGTGATCAGTAATAAACCCAAAACAACCATGAACATGTCGCTACGACAGGAGAAAGTTGATGTGTTGCCTGAACCTATCAAATCAGATGCTGATAAAAAACTTTACAAGTGAGTAGCATTTAATAGATAAATAGAAAAACATATTTTAACTCACTTTAAACACTGTATGGGCCGTGAGGTATAAATAAATACGTTCTACGTTTATTTCCAAAATGATTTATAACCAAATAATATTAAAACATTTTGGAACGTTTCTGCAGGACTATACGCTTGCAGAATGGTCTAACAGCGCTTCTGATATCAGACCCTAGCCGTCCAGCGGTGGGTAACGAAACTAGCTCCAGTGAGGAGGAGAGCAGTGGCTCTGATGAGACCAGCACAGACCCTGAGAGTGAGAGTGGGAAGTCGACTCAATCTGCGGCCAGCGACCACCATGGCACGAAGAGACGCGGCGAATACGACGAGGAGAAACTGGTTAGTGTGATAATTTTATTCCCAAATCATTCTAAATTATTTATTTCCTTTTTTCAACTGCAACTGTCCATTCATAATTTAAGAGTAAAAAAAATGCTTAAAATGAATGTCTAAGTTCAAAATAATGGCTAATGTTACAGAATCTAATTTTTATGAGCCAAAATGATTAAGTGGGGCTTACAATATTTGATACTCATTATTTGTCTTTACATATTGATGAAAAGGTGAAACATAAAAAAAATTATGTAATGACAGAATAGGATTTTTAAAAAATAAAACTGGGTTTATGAAAGGCAGAATTTCTAAAAAATAGTACTTGATGAATTTCTAACCATCTTACTAACAAAGGGTAATGAACCTAGTTATATATATTATTTATCCATTTATTTCAGGCATCAAAGCCCTTATAATACATACAATACAATCCATACTAATATTATAAATTCAAAAGTAACTCTGTCTGTCTATCTGTATGTTACCTTTTCATGCCTAAACCACTGAACGGATTTCAATAAAATTTGGCAGAGGGATAGATTGCATAGGATAGTTTTTATTGACATACCTCGCGGCCGAAGCCGCGGGCAGAAGTTAGTATTAATATAAGGTAGGTTTGTAGTAGTAGAAATAGAAACATTATCATGTCAATATTTGTATGGATAAGAAAAATAAGTTCCATACAAAAGCGACTATTAATATGGGAATATTTTCAACTGGGCATGTTTTTTTCCCCTTACCTATCTTAATGGTTATTGAGGTGTAATGCAGATACTTCAAATCCTTTAAAACACGAAAAAAAAAACAATTTATTTTCAATCTTGTTTGGAACTAAAATATTTTAAAGAAATGCTCAAACAAGTACCAAGAAAAATATAAATATTAATCAAAGCAACGGCATTATGGGATCAGTTTTTAATAGTCAAAAACTTATAAATTTAATTTGCTTAGTTATATATAATCTAATTAAACAATAAACTACTTTACATGAAAATCCATGTTTCTAAACAACAACAGGCCAACCTACCTACTAAATTACAAATTTATTGATAGGCACATTTGGCAACAAAAGTCCAAAAAGACACTTATTTTTTTTTATTGTTTACATATTGGGCAAAATATTTAATTAAAATCAGAACAGACAAAACTGTAAAGAATCCTAACTCTTATATGAAAGTTAAAAATCAGTTTAAACAAAGGGTTATGTGTACTGATTTTTGATTAAATATAAAAGTCTGAATGAAGTCTTTTTGGTGACTTTCATGACAATTAAAGATACTTTAACTAACTTCATTAACTTTGGCCTTAATATTATAAATAACATTTGGTTGTAGTGTTATGTATAAAAATAAACTCGTTACGACCTTGGCTTTAGACCTTGGGTTGGAGACTTGCATCATAATACGACACCGCTGTTTGACCTTGATTCAGATCAATTGTATTAGCATAAGGCGTGTCCTTAGCATTGTTTTTTTTAACCAACTTCTTTTAAGTCAAAACTGGAAAGTTTCACTAAAGTTGAATAGTTCAAGGTTTTATAGAATAGGTACAGAAAATAGCTAAGTTGTTCCTATCGTTTTTAAGGTAGATATTCTGAACAGATATGTGGGTGAGGCTCACAGAAAATGTACCATCACACACGTGAACGTGTAACGCACGATAACACACTGGAAATAGGTAGCACACTGGAAATATTGTTAAGATTAGTTCACACGAGACAAGATTATTTATTATAATGGAGTTTAAAATAAAACACTATATAGACAAATGTATTAATATTAAACTCAAAAGCTTCGCTAACAAAGTTGCATAGCATTACTTATTATTTCTTAAAGACTAATCATTCAAATATACAAATTTGCCTCATATTTTTTAAAGATTGTTTAAATTTTCTTAATAGGTCTTTTAATTTTATGTTTTCAGTCTTCAGTTTATAAATCCCTCTTCTATTTTGATTCCTCTTCTGCTTTAAAATCTGTGCATTTTCTACCGAAGGCAATTCTTCAAGTTTTTGTTTTTTTTTTTGAGGATGGGAAATCATCAAATGACTCCTCCCGCTCTGGGTGGAGCGGAAGGGAGTGTCAGACTCTTACTGACTAAAACCCACCCGTGTTCCTTCCTTCGCCCTTTATGTTCCGGGCCAGCGGTAACCCTTTCGGACAATCCCGCTGGCTTCTTCTTCTTCTTTGCTTTTCTTCTTTCTCTCTCTCCACTACTTTCTAATATTTTCCTGCATAGAAGAAGAATATTCTGCTATTTTCTTTCTATTTCGTTTTGTCCTCTCAGCATTTTTTCTTTTCTGTGTTATGAACTTTTCAGGATTTTTTTCTTTCAGCCTTTCTCGATAGAGCTTCTGTCTTTCAACAGGTGTTAGCGGCATCTGCAAAAAAGTTATTGCTGGAAGAAAACATGCTATTTAAGCGTAGTGTGGGTTGGCATTCCGCTACGTGAACCGACCACCATATTGGATACCGCTCTG
This sequence comes from Luperina nickerlii, assembly GCA_963855955.1. Taxonomy (NCBI): domain Eukaryota; kingdom Metazoa; phylum Arthropoda; class Insecta; order Lepidoptera; family Noctuidae; genus Luperina; species Luperina nickerlii. The sequence goes on from OY979682.1 coordinate 11,296,596, forward strand.
ATAATACAATACTGTTGTTACTCAAAATGCGCCTTTTTCGGAATCGACGAAAAATGTATTATTCACTTGATAAACATTATAAAAAAAAAATTTATTCAATTAGGGTTTAGGTTTGTTAATATAATTAACGCAATTGTCATTTACCAATTATTCTAAAAATTACAGGTAAAATATTGTTATCTCGACATATTCTGAGTTAATTACAGCAGTATTGTACTATCAGTGCGATATTGAAGTTGCGGGTAGGCGTTGCATGCAGCTGGCTCAGGACTGCGTGTTATGGGAAAAAAACTTGGGAGGCCTTTGTCCAGTAGTGTACAGTATCTCACGCTGTTGATGAAAATATTGCAATGTGCACTAAGCTTTACACTTTTCACGTGTGTTACATAACACAAATTCGTAACACACGCAACACACGTGAACAAACACACGTGAGTAATATAACCTAAATGTCATGTAGCATATCTAAATGCAATGCAAAGTAGTGAAAAACTATATTATCCAATAATATACATATCCCTCTTAATTGTCCTTGCCCTTAAAAAATACTATGTTATTACTTACCATGCAAAATTGCTTCCGAAAAGTCGCTAAAATCTAAGTACGAAAATAACACACACGCGAGTACTGCCTTTTCCATAAAAACCAAGATGTCTGACAGGACACTGACATTTCACATTGAAAGTAGTAATGTTGCCATCACAAAAAAAACGTCACAAGTGTCGCTACTGCCTATTACAAAAAAACTACTACTTAACACATTGTTTGTAACACACGTGAAATATTATAGGCACATTTTGTTTTTGAAGTCAAATTTTTATAATTTTTTGCATAATCAATTAAATCTACTATTGGGATAGTAGTTTTATTCCCATATATTTCATATATTACTAAGATGTTACTGTATACAGTATATACACGATGAAATAAAAAATAATAATATTCTATTAGGCGTGGGCACGTTTTAATTTTCTATGAAACAAGATGTAAGCAGTTTGTTGTACCGGTTTATTTTTGGTTAAATTCAAATAAATTAACAATTTAAATGACCCGATATGAACAAGTGAATAATATCCAACACAGGAAACAAATCAATTTATTTATTCAGAACTTCCGAAATATTTTATCTTTACTCAAAATTCGGCTCATGAAAAATATGGCTAAAGTACATTTGTTGTGAGCCTCACCCATGTATCTACATACATTTTTCGTAAATTGTTATAAGTTAAAAAAAAAAATGCCGCGGGCCAAAGCTCATTCTCATATTTTTCACGAGAGTGCTTGGAAATAAAAAACTAGCTGTTGCCCGCGGCTTCGCCCGCGTGTTGGTCGATAACTATCCCAGGAACGTAGTACCGGGATAAAAAGTATCCTATGTCCTAACTCGGGTTACGGTCTATCCATGTGACAAAGGTAACAGACAGACAGGCATATAAGACTTACTTTCGCATTTAATACAGGGTGGCCGGGACATCGACGTGCAAATTGTAACCATGCTTTCAGCACATGATGCTAGACCCCCTCGCGTATACGTTTTTCGTTGGTATATTAATTATGTATAATAAAAAATATATCAGCTGTTTTATAGAAAAGTGCAACACCTATACGGTCAAAAGGTGTGTTTTTTTTAAATAACCGACGAAAAGGTTCAGAATCATGTACTATAAATTAGTATCGAAGTATGGATTTTTTAAATCATGCAACTCAATAAGCCCTTTCATATTTCTGATAAAATCCATTCAATGGCATACATTGTTACATTAAATATTTCCTGCTGCTGGGCGGCCGCTTTGTCACTGCAATAATATAATGAGTAACCGCTCTTATACCTAATCCTATCCTTCATCTTTAACGCCAGATAAACATTACTGTAACTACCTACTTCTCGTAATATTTCCGTCATCCGTTATTTCTTTACCTACGCATCTCTTATACTTTGGTTTCCTGGTGCTATGGCTACATTGTTGCGATAACGCGAACTCCGCACGCTCTCTGTTGTACAGCGAGAGGTGTGCGGAGAGAGAGCGCGCGAAGATATAGCCATAGCATAAGGGGACTACATGACCTAAAGCGCGGTCACTGTCGAACTGCATAGAAAAGAAAGAGAAGCGCCATGACACAACGCTGGTAATTTATTGCAAAATATGAAGCAATTATCCATTTAAAAAAAATCTATTGCATGGACTAAAAAATTAAAACACAGTGCTTTAGTATGTTACTTGTAGAATAGTCTGACAAAAAATCACAATGATTGTATGTACAGTGCGTGCCACGTAAGAAGAGACTTGACCCCGCCTCCCCCGCCTCTTTCCGGCGCCCCTATGACGTCCGGTCCCGTCCCGCACTCATACCTCATACCGCTAAAGATACCTAAAATCGTGTTCTGCGCATGTCAGACCACGTAGTGTGTCAAGTCTCTTCTTACGTGGCACGCACTGTATATCAGTATGGTTTTTATTGTAAACAGAAAGTTTTTAGAGGTATCTTCATGATTTTTTTCTATCGAATCAAATTACAAGTTGTATTATGTTTTAAACACACTATCTAACTAGCATATATCCTGAAGAATATCATATATTTTTTCTGATTTTGTTTACTGTAGTCGATCATATGTATACTTTTAGTCATTATAAAACGTGCGTTTAGGTCCTGTAGTCCCCATAAGAAAGCGGTGAACGAACGGTCACACAATAAGGGTGCTTACATTTATTGAAGCAGGTTTCCGGGCCCGACTCTCGGTACATCTCTGCAGGTTGATCTTCAGAAGGAAACAGTTACATGTTTTACCTGTTTCTTTAAGTGTGAGCTTATAAGTTAATGTGGGACAATTTCACCCGCACTGATCGGTACCGACTTGTCTTTACCGGGAACCCACTTCTTTATGCAAGCACCCTATCGGCTGTCCAAACTTGAAACAGAGCGTTTTTTGACACCTCAAGAGTAAACTTGTCACGAAATCGAACTCGGTGATGGTCATGGCCAAAAAGCACGCTGTCTCATCTGGCTTCGTGTCCGACAGAGCTAGTATCAGTGATGAGCAGTTAGACGCTAGTCTACACGTACAACGTCGCACAGAAACACAGTTCCGATTCCGAACTGATAGGTGCGTAAAAAATGTCGAAATGTACTTTGGAAAATGCAGTTTTATGAAACTGCATAAATCAAGTACAAAATAAAGTTTATGAACTCTTCGATAACTGAGCTTTGTCGGTATGGATTTGGTTTTGAAGATTTTACAGTTCTTTTATTATTTATTTACACCCAAAATTACGTTAAAAATAGCAAGAAAAACGAATGTTTTTTGGCTCATAATTGAGGGGCCCATGGCTAATTAAGAACGTTCACAGTGTAATCTTTAGTCTCAATCTGACAAAAAATGAGTTTTTGACATTGATTATCGCTGAAATGAGATTGCGACTAGTTTTTTAACGTTTTTAATTACGGGAATTGACCATCTAGTTGTATGTTGAACAACACAAAAATGTATAAAATTTACAGAATAATAATCATTAAAATCATTTTTGAGGGCATTTTTGGGGGATTTTTAGGGGCCCGTGGCTAAATAATAAGAGCCGCACAGGTCGATCGATTAGGATAAGCTACGCTTGCCGCGGTTGGTCTGTGCATGGGTGACCATCTTTACATACCGTGACCCCTCCGTGCCTCTGGAAAGCACGTTAAGCCGTTGGTCCCGGCTGTCATTCGTGGATCTTTGACGGACTTATCAAGGGGTATCGTATTACCCAGTAATTGGGTTGTGGAGGTCAGATAGGCAGTCGCTCCATGTAAAATACTGGTATTCAGCTGCATCCGGTTAGACTGGAAGCCGACCCCAACATAGTTGGGAAAAGGCTAGGCAGATGATGATGTTGGCTCATAACTTTTTAATGGCTTTAATTTTACTATTCTGTTTCCGTACAGACAAAATTAATAATAAGTCAAAACCATATCACGTTTAACTTTGGATGCACAATGTCAAACAGTGGAGTAGTACTTAATACTCTCCCGAAATTTGTATGGAAAATTTATCGACTAGTGGCACCTTAATGTCAAATTCTGGTGAAAATGACACATATTCTTGACGGCCGTTATAATATGACGGAAGCGCTCTTCTTGGAAACCGTAGCTATAGGTACTCAAGCCACTTACAAACCCATCAGGAAAAGATCGCGGAGATAGTTTATCAACCTCCCACCGTAAATACACCCACGATAAATGCATTTCTGTGAACCTTGTCATCACTTCTTCAATTTATTCTGTGTCAAGTGCGAAATAAATTGGTAATTGCATTGAAGCACACGCTACGTTTCTAGATAGGACTAGATAAGCCTGCAATTTAAACGACTCTGTTAAGTCGTATGGGTCTTTCCAGGCTGAGAAATCAGGTTGGGATACAGACAGAAGAAAAATGATTATGCGAACACCTCATCATCATCATCATCATCATTTCAGCCGAAAGACGTCCACTGCTGGACATAGGCCTCCTCTAAGCACCGCCACTTCGACCCGTTCTGTGCTTCCCGCATCCAGCTGATTCTCGCGGCCTTCACAGGCGGTGGTGTCATGCGACACCTATCTTCCTTTTTTATTATTGTCTTTGTCTAGTTATTTTTACTCTGCGATCTTAAAGCCAGTGGTAGTGATAAGACATGACAGTCAGCAAGTTTAGAAATGGGTTGAACTTTACAAGGCATACCATAAATAACCACGTCTGAGTTATCTACCAAACTTGCCTAAGCTTGGTCTAAGATAACCCGATAAATTCGTCTTTGACCTGAGACCTCTCGAAAACGCGATCCATACAATTTCAGAATAATTGGAAACCTAGGTTTCCTGTCTGCCCTAACATACAATTAGTCTGTCATAACATGGTATTTCCGGCTGCAAAAATAATGGTATACTTACAACGTATTTACTTGAGCAGAGATGTGATTACTTGCGGTGGTAATAAACCGCACGGTTCACGGCTCAGTGAGCAGTCAACACGTGAGTTGCGTTTTTGTTGTTGTTAATTAACAACTAAATAACTGATTGACAACAAAAGTATGCTGTCATTTAGCTTCACCCGGTCGGGAGGATTCTCCCTCCCGGTCGGATCCTCCTTCTTCGATTGAGGAACTTCACACCGTTTTCCTTCTCCTCTAAAACCTGAAAAATCTGTGATGCTAAGCTTTCTCAAATAGGTATCTGATATTTGCTAAAAACCTCTTTGCGATGCTATAAACAAAAACACATGCAACGTGTCTTTAGAATATCAGGCGCATCCTGGGCTAGACCCCGGCACTAAGTCTTGTGAAGTTTGTAAAATTAGAAAAACTAGTCTAGTACAGAAGCATCTTCCGACTGAGAAGTAATAGATTTTTCACTTCCTTATGAACTTCATCGTGAAAAGTCGTCGCCTTTACCTGCGGCAACTTGAAGCCTTGAACCGGTTTAATGGTCAACGACCAATGGCCTACATTCCTACATTGTATAGCGGTGAATATAGGTCAGGAATATAGTTAAACTATTGAATTCAAAACAGAAAACTTATCTAGTCCCAGATTTAACATTGAAAGCAATAAGTAGGATAAAGTGCTAATGATCTCCGTTCTTCGGCCTTGTATCTGTTAGAAAGTGAATCGTAAGACAAGATTCATACTCTAGTTAAGGCGCTGGTCAAACGTAGGACATCGTAAAACGCTGTTTTTACCCGACTGCGTCAGAAGGTGGGTTATTTGTCGCACAGTTAGGTTAGGTATTGGTACATAATATTACAAGCCTGAAAATTTTTGTGTAATAATAATAAAGGAAATTCAATCAACTAGAAGAATACTTAAAAATATTCCACTGAGCCGTGTATTTATTTTTAATTAAAATAAAACTGCAAAATTACTTTTATTTTGGTGGTCATTCAATGCAACTAACATCAAACGCATTGCTGTTTTGAACCTTATTTGTTGCGGCGATGCGATATTGTCGTTCACCTAATTTGCACCGCGTCATAAAGTTCGTCGTAGCTGTTAGCAAGGAGAAAAACGTTAAAAAGTATTGTATCTAAAAACTTAGCAGTTTTATTGTAGTTCTACTGTTCAAGATCACACGGCTAGGCTAATAAATACTTAGGTACAAGCATAGATACTGTGTCTTACGTTTATGTTGCAAAAGAAAATTATAATTAAGTACGTTAACCATCAGTTAGAGTAATTAAATTACCATAATTAACAATTTCCGTAATACAAATTGCTCATTGTATGTAATCAATTTGTATCTCACATGACAAAAAAACGTTTATTTTTCTGAACGATCGCGTTTTACGATCGATTTAAAACATCGATTGACTTTGACGTGATTAAGGACATTTTACGTTTTCCGTGAAAAATAACATTTTCTCACGATACGGTTCTATTGTGTAATAAATAGTATATTTTGTGTGAGTTAAAGAGGCCAATTTTGAATGAAGGTGAATGAATACAAAGTATAATTAGGTAACCATGAAGTGCATATATTTGTACAATTGTGTACGCTGCTTCCTTTAAAAATATTGGATATATTGAGTACCTACATTGTATGGCCCATGGAACATACTGAGGTCATTGATCGTGGCCAAAACACGGAACTCAATAACTTTTCAGCTTAGGTCCTTTACTCCTCCTTACCCATAAACCGTTTTTCGGGATGGACTACGAAAGTCTTTAAGCTTATTCAGATATTATGGCATGCCTACACACAGAGTTTTATTCAATCAGCACTTTTTGACGTCAAAATTACATGAGAATGTCCCGCCTTCTACCACTTCCTAGTGCTTTGGCTGGGAAGAAGAAGTGGTGTAACAACCCCCCAGCAGCACAGATGTATGTTTAGTTAGAATAACTTGATTTTTTACAATCATAGAAATATTACTTCTTACTTACATCTATGTATACAATAGTCATTATCATCTGCCTAGCCTTTTCCCAACTATATCAATTAATAATTCAATTAACACTAGTGCATTGAAGAATTGAAGACACTAACTAAAAGAATCATCAAAATTTGCATAGAAATGCCAAAGATGCAGTACATTTATGCATATAACTTCATAAATAAGAATACAGATCGTCGTATGTAGATCACATTAATGAAACAATTATCAAAATTGCTTTATAAGTTTTTGAGAAAATCGTGGACATACAAACATACATACATGCATACGGGTCGAATACAAAACCTTCTTTTTTGAAGTCGGTTAAAAAGCTATAAAACACCTTAATCATAATACAGTTTTTGCCACTATTCGCAACGGTAAACTCATTATTTTACATGAAATGTGTAACAAATTTGTTATGACTGTTATATGCATAGAATTTACATTTACATATTTTTTTTTAAACATTGTAACGTGCGAATAGATCATTTACTCACCTAGTCAAAACATGTACGTGATTCTGATTACATTTGAACAATTCCTTTATAGTTTTATAATATTTAATTTAGTTTAACAGCCCTTCCTTATTATGACTTACTATACTACCTACTTACACGTTCCATATTCCGATTAAATTGTGTACATATACCACCTCATTGCGCTCAGGTACCTTTTGATTCTAATGACAATTGAGTATTAAAAGGGATGCGCTAAGGCAACCTGCGATTTTTAATGTAGACAGTCTTGATGATTTGAATGATTCATCATTATCATCTGCCTAGCCTATTCCCAACTATATTGGGGTCCGCTTCCAGTCTAACCGGATGCCGCTGAATACAAGTATTTTACATGGAGCGACTGCCTATCTGACCTCCACAACCCAGTTACTGGGTACTACGATATCCCTTGGTAAGACTGGTTGTCAGACTTTCGGACTTCTGAATACCCGTAACTACTGTCAAAGATCCACGAATGACAGCCGGGAGCGTGCTTTCCGAGGCACGGAGGGATCACGGTATGTACAGATGGTCACCCATCCACAGACCAACCGCGGCAAGCGTAGCTTAACCTGATCGATCGACCTGTGCGGCTGTTATTATTTAGCCACGGGCTCCTAAAAAATCCACCAAAAATGCCCTCAAAAATGATTTGAATGATTATTATTCTGTAAATACATTTTTGTGTTATTCAACACACAACTAGATGGTCAATTCCCGTAATTAAAAACGTTTAAAAACTAGTCGCAATCTCATTTCAGCGATAATCAATGTCAAAAACTCATTTTTTGTCAAATTGAGACAAAGATTAGTCTTAAAATTACGGGAATTGCTCCTCTGATACAGACCTGGTGGCCTAAAAAGGCCATTTTGGCAGAATCATAAAAGGATAACATTATGAATCATAATTTACAGTTAATTCTTAAGTTATTCGTATCAAATCCTATTGGTAAAAGATTTTTCAGTAATTTTTTTTGTCTGCTAAAATACCAATCAATCCAATCCCAATCTCTTTGATTATACCTACGTAGTGCAGCAAAAAAAAACACGAACTGTCTTCGCCTTAATGTTATCCTTTTATGATTCTGCTAAAGTGGCCTTTTTAGGCCCCGTGCAAATTGCAAAAAACGTATAATAAGTTCTGAATTTCGCGGGTTAGTCTGGCGCTTTCGCTTTCAGGTCATAATATTTATGATTAAAACCACTGCCAAGGTTATTTAACAATGCACGGCGTGTATCAAATTATCTCGGAATTACTTGAATGCTTTGAAATCATGAAATTGCAGTCACATAAATGACAATAGCTTTGCATTGCATATAACAAATACAGACCTTGAAAACGCAAGTAAGTAGGTATTTACATCAAAGTTTTGTTGACGATTGGCATGCTGTTGAGAATTTGCATAAATAATTCGTATTTTGGATTTAAATTGTCTTGTCGAAAAATTTTATACGCCTCAAGACATAAATTCAATTCAAAAATCTTCAACTGTCATCCTCCATCATCATCATCATCATCATCATCATCGGCAGCCTATATTGTTCCCACTGCTGGGACAGAGTTCTCTCTTCGAGAGGGAGTGGGCTATAATCCACGCGGGCCCAGTGCGGGTTGGTAGATGACACATCACATGTCTTCGAATTTTTGGTTCTAGAACATGCCGGTTTCCTCACGATGTTTTCCTTTACCGTTTCGAGAGCAGTGGTGATGAAATAATTTACACAAAGTAAAGCGCCTGTCTGGGTTCGAACCTACTACCTACAACTCGTAAGTCGCGGCCGTTACCACTGGGCCACCACTGCTTTGTATAGATCTCCTTCCTTTCGTGCTATGCTTCCTGGTATGTGCGCGTCTCATCCAGGTCTTCCCCACGATCTTCTGTGGGTCGTCCGCCCATCTTGCTGTTGGTCTGCCCAAGCTCCTTCTAACGTCCCTCGGCAACCATTGCTTTAGGGCTCGGCTTTACATGGCATCACCACATCTAGCCAAGTCTCGAACTGTAATTTTCCAAATTCGGACCCTCACTAGGACACCAGCCGCGGCGCAACCATAGTCGAACTGCCAAAAAAATTTATGCTTGTTTGCGCAACCGATCGGGCGCCTGGTGAGATACCCACCATAATATTATTAAAGTTATGTATATTTTGCTGGCAGCGCGACCATAGTTGCGTCACCATGGTGTCCTGGTGAGATATAAGCCTAACTATCCAGCTACCAAATTCTAAAAAGAAAGACCTTCCTTAATTTAAGACGCATAAACCATAGCGTATACTTTTCAATTAGTAAAACAAAGAGATAGTGCAGACGACCTTGCCTATCCAAGCGAATCTACGCTCAAATCATAGCCCCGCAGTTTTATTAAGTCTTGCATCCATCCAGTTGCGTCAGGCTGTCGAAATTGTATTCTTGATAGAACAGTTGAATAGTTTTACACTCTGTTAACTATCTAGAACGATACTATTATTTAATAGTGGCTTATTAAAGCCATCGCGTCACCCGTTCGTTGCGTATTCATGAAGTTTCCTGAAAGACTGCTTTTCAAGTTGAAGAATTCAACGTCATTGATACAGAAATGTGGGTTGGCTAGGTGCAGTTAGCCCATCCACTTTCGTACGGACGTAAAAATATCGCGACGGGATTTTATCGCGCACGGGATTTTAAATTTTCGGTGTTGAGCCAAGCATTGAGAAGCCAACAGAGTGCATCAACACACTGTCAACTCTCGGCGCTAAGCAGTGCATTGAGAATGACACTGCGCGAAAAAAATCGCCACGGGAAAAACACGCACGGGCGAACTTAGGTTAAGCCTCGACAACATAGTGACGAACGGATTGTTCAAAATTAAAACCGCAGCGGCAGTCTCTTGCGGTTATTGTCAATGGTAATGCTGCTGCCGTCTGCGGTCTGCCGTCGCCTTCGGATGAGTTTTTGAATTTTGAACAGTCCGTTTTACCCTGTATTTTGACGCTAGCTGTATCTTTTAAGTAATTTGTGGTCGCACTACGAAACGTTCTGTAAGCAAGTTCTGAGAACGGTAGGACTCCATGTAACAAGATTCCTTTCAGCTTCCCTTTGTATCTGTAAATTACTTCGAACATTTCAGAAATGGGTATAAAAACGATCACCTTCCAATATTTCTAATGGCTCTGCTTTTCTACGAAAGTTTTTCATCATAATGGTGTTGGTTGGTCTAGTTGTCGCAAGCGGTGCTGATGAGCATGAGGTCCTGGGTTCTATTCCCGGATCGGGCAAAGTGTTATTGGGTTTTCCATCTAGGAATTTCTCAGTAGCAGCCTGGAGTCTGGATTTGTGCCCCGTTAAGACAGTAGACTCGCCCCCTATTAAATGGGACTTAAACATAACTGGCGAAATGTGGATGTACAGACGCCAGCACATCAAGCTACTACAATCTGTCAAATTTCTTTAATAGATTTTCAACTTTATCGCTAATGCATAAGGTTCAAAGTTGATTGGGAAAATTTGACAGTTTCGGGTAGCTTCATGTGCTGGCGTCTGTACTTAAGGTACACCTCTGCATAGTCCCTCCGCAAAACAGGCATCATGTTATGTTGTTGAGAGAGAAAAATGGTTTAAAAAAAAATCGTCCGTGTCGGTGAAAACGTAACAAATCGCTGTCTCGACACTCTCGACTCCTCACAATCACTACCTGTCAATGATGTCGTTTGGCACGTTTCTAAACAAAATTAATGCTTTTAGAAATTAAATTAATGCATCACAGTCTACAGTTGAACATTAAGTTATTTGGAAGTAACTTGTACGAATATAATAGCATATTAAAAAAGTAAGGCGAAGATGCCAGATAAAAGCGAAAATGCAAATAATGCTGTAGAAAGATTTTAATAAATGATAGGAAATTCTATTTATTTGTATCCTTGGCAGAAAGCTCTTTTCTATTGGACTACAATAAAGACGTATTAATTCCAGAAGCACTAAAGTTTTTGTCCTGAAGGTGTCATCATAATTGTTGCTATCTTTTTCTGACATACTTATGAAAGAAAACTCAAACTCAAAGCATTTAATACAACAACAATTACAGGCACTTTTGAATTGTCGAGTTGTCGGTCAGCCACAAAGATGAGGCAAGTAGCCTATTCCAAAACATAGTAGGTTCCTATGGAAAAGTTAACGGACAAGGAACCCCATAGACGCTCTTGTACAGACCCCAGCACATCAAGCTACCCGAAATCGTCAAATTTTGCCAACCAACTTTGAACCTTATGCTTTAGCAATAAAGTTGAAAATCTATTAAAGAAATTTAACAGATTGTAGTAGCTTGATGTGCTGGCATCTGTACAAACATAGTACTTACTAATACAATATGCTTTCGACAGGACATCGGTCGCACCAAACGAAATTTGATTAGAATGTTGAAGAACGCGTACGAGAAAATAGCTATAAGAAAGCGATGCAAGATTTTTATGACTGAACTTTCACTCGATACGGTACGATATGTCTAGTAACACAAGTTGTATCTTTGAAATAAAATGTATCGCTTTCTATTAGTTAGTAGGACGTATCTGTATTCAGTAGTTAGGCGGGTAGAATTCCAGCGGGGTAATTGCGTAATACACTATCAGTAGTAATGAATTTCATTTACGTTGTAGAGTATTGGTAAAACATTAACAACCTCTTAAGAGGTCATTGTACACTCACCTGCAAAATTGCACGGATACCCTAATGTCTATTTTCCTGTGAACGTTTGAGTTCAAGTTTTCGAAAATAAACTAGATGGCGTTGGTTTCTTCACAACTATGACTAATTTACGAAACGTAAGTAAGGAGTTGGGAAGAAACGTATTAAGTAGGATTGAGCAAGTATCCTTCAAAATGATTCAGATTGAGATTGATAGTGTTACGCAAAGGTACAGTTCCAGTAAGTAGGACAGGTCAAGAGTTAGTCTAAAGCCTGATTTGCACGCTGCAATTTAATTGCCTGTGACATACCATAAGTTGAAGCAACAATAAAAGTTGCACCGTCTAAACACTTCCATTGTTGCAAGCAAAAATTGACTTAAATTGCCGTATGCCACGGGCAAGAAGCTTGCGTAGTGTAAAGTTAAATATTTACGAAATTATGGGCAGTTGCTGTTTGATTTCTTTAGTTTTATCTAAATATTTACGCTTATTACATTGTAGTGTGTTCTAAATATTTAGATCAACCTGATACTGCAAATTGCAAAAAACGTAAGAAAATTTTAATTTCGCGGGCTATCCTGACGCTTTCGCATTAAAATAAGTACTTTAATGCGTGATTCCTTCTTCTCTTCGAAGTGGTCTATCTAAGTACCTATCCATGAACAGTTCACCACTGATATGGATTATTATGAGATTATAGTTTATGTTATGAGATAATTTCTACGTGCCTACTTTATTAACATGTAGTTATTTATTATTAACTTGATCGAGTTTATTATGGTAAAAAAATTCTCTATAAGATCCTGTAACTTGTTCGCGTGAAAGGAGAAAGTTCTGATTTTAATGCAGTGGAATTCAAAATGGCAAATCAATTTCATACAAAAATAACTTTTTCTTTCACCTGTGTCATATATTTGAAGAAACTGCTGATAAAACTACACGTAAATCTGAGCGAACCAGTAAAAAAGATTTATATTGATTCCCATCCGTATCACATGTAGCAGGTCTAAAGGTTCTACCACGGGTTCTGCCTAACCCCTTGGGAAAAAGGCCTGCGTTTATGAGTTTATTTATGTATCTATTTATTTATTTCGCAAGTATTGACCATACGCGTTAAGTAAATGAAGGATAAGGAAGACATGCTGCGTCAATTTCAAACTCAAACTCAAAGCATTTATTTCAATTAAACCATGTAGAGGCACTTTTGAATTGTCAAAAAGTCGGTCAGTCAGAAAATATGAAGCTAGTTGCCCATTCCAAAGCGTAGGTACCTATGGAGAAGAACATATTAGGATAACGACTGGAGGATGATCTTATAATTATGCAACAAAGGTTATTGATGGCAATGGATAGCACCCTAATTGCGTAACACACTATTACTCTCAATTTGAATAATTTTGAAGCATATTGCTAATCCATTGCTCCATGTGTTCGAAAAATGTATCTGCTCAACAATGTAAATAACACAATGCATATTGTTGAACTGTCAAAGTGAAACCTATTGCTACTAGTAGTGTGGTACGCAATTACCCTGCTGTATGTAATAGTGGTTGGTGGAATGAAATAAAACTAAATCCAAGTGTGCTAAAAGGATTTTAGAGTCAAAAGTCAAGTCAAGTAAAAATCTATACTAATATTATAAAGCTGAAGAGTTTGTTTGAAAAAAAAGTCAAAAAGAACGCTAGGCAAAAACGAAGTAATAGCGCGGGCAGGCGATGCGATGCGACGGGGTGGGTCGGAGTAACAAAAAATTTCACGCGGACGAAGTCGCGGGCAGAAACTAGTATAACATAAATCGGAAACACAAACCAAACCTTTCGAAAGATACAAGAAGAAGTTTTCGTTTGTTTAATTTTCTTTTGTGTTTATTTTTTTCTGTTAGTTTTCGTCATGGTCTGGCAGTTTGAGTAATTTATGCGGCCTACCCAAATGTCCTTTCTTTGGTATTGTTCGTCGAATCGTTGAGCTCCTTAAGTCTTGAGTTGAGCTGCACGATTTTTGACAAATGCGTGCACTGACTGTACAGGTCCACTCAATCTGTGTGGTTCTTACCTCAAAATACCATTTCAGACACCAATCTACATGGTCTTTACATGATCTGACCAAAATGATGTCTGAACTTTAAAAGAGACTTCCTTTCTTCTCACTGTAGTCAGATAGGAAACGCCGAGCTCATCTAGTTTTTATAAAAAATATGATTAACGTGTAAAAGTGTTTGTACAAACCTACTTACAGAAATAATATCATTATTGAAGCAATAAAAAAAAGAATAACATTCAACCAAATAAAAAAAATAAAAATCTTCTAAAAAGTTAACCATTCCCAAGGAGTTTGCAACAGAATGTTCCAGCTCAATGTGTTGAATTCCTTCCGTTTCTCGCCCGTGTTCCCCGGCTTATATCACACTCGCCCTATATTAAACCTCCTTATTTTCTTGGCACAGGCAGCATGCGCGATATGCGTCGGCGTGGGCAGCTACAGCGACCCCGCGGACATACAGGGACTGGCGCACTTCGTTGAACACATGGTCTTCATGGGCAGCGAGAAGTATCCTAAGGAGAATGAATTTGATTCTTTTATCAAGGTAAGATAAACGTTACCACCAAAATGTTAGTAATCTGTTACTGTCACAAGGCTGTATGAGTATGAGGTGTCATTCTGGTGTAGAAACCAATCCGTACTTGGGTGTAGCACTATTAATTAGCACTTACGTGGTAGATCTACTCTCCCTCGTGGAGAGGTCTGAATCCCAGCAGTGGGTAAGTTATAGGTACTGAAATACTCTACCGTTTTGTAGGATATACTAAATAAAAAGTTGGATGGTTATTCCACTAACTCCCCACAACCTCATAGCGAGTGGGACTGACTTATTCTGTTGCCCTCTGAGTGAATTCACAAGGAATGCATTATTTGTAATAAGTTATAGTTTTTTTAATACAGTTGCTCAAAAAGTGGCGTATTGCAGGGACGTATAGCGTTCGGGATGTGGGCTATTACATACTCGTGCTTTTTTTTTACCTTTCCCGAACTCGTGCGTTCTCTTTCCCAACTGTCAAAATAATGTCTATTAAAAAGGAAAACCAACCATGAAGTTTTTACTAAAAAAATTCATAGAAGTTTTTATGATTCATGCAAATACGTATATTTCTAAAAAGAAGCTACTAATTTGTTTCAATATCAGATTTAATGATTTTATTGAATGAGTTAGGTTAGGTTTCATTTCATTTCATCTCATTAAATTTCATTTTCATTTCATATCCATAAAAAATTCTACTGAAGACTTGGCTGTATGGGCATAGTTCCCTTTGCCTATCAGAATGGGTGAAGGAAAAAAAATCTCTGCTTATATTCTACGGTTGGCGCCATTACTTAGTTGAGTTTATTGTGTTTTTATTATTTTATTAAATTGCTTAATTTTTTCGCAACTGTATTAAAAATAGTCGTTCAGTACACGTGCGAAACCGTCATTGCAACTTGTTCCGACTGTCAACCCTCGCCTTCGGCTGCGCCTCGGCTCGGGTAGACATTTGTCGGAACTCTTTGCAATGACAACCTTTCCGCACTTGTAATGAAATATACTATAGTATGTTTAAGTTAGGATAAGCGCATTTACCGCATTGGGTAATATCTTGTAATGGTTTGTGTAAGTAGATAAATAAATAAATTAAATAAAAAAAACTTTCCTGTCATCATCTAGGCTTTAGTAGCCTTAATATTGAGTATGAATTATGATAAGGATCACACTAATATTATAAAGGCGAAAGTTTGTGAGCATGTTTGTTGCTTCTTCATGCACAAACGGCTAGACCAATTTTGATAAAATTTGGTATGGAGGCAGCTGACACCCTGGATTAACACATAGGCTACTTTTTATCCCGATATTCACACGGGATCGACACTTATGGTGGGTGAACCCCCGGGGCGCAGCTAGTTGGTAATATGCTCGACACGATGATAATATTATAAGAAATATAACTTCTCCGAAAGCTGTGAAAGCAGAACATTTGGCAGCATGCTAATGAGGTTGACATTTAAGTTTTTTTTACATACACGCTTCTCGTTTTCCTTTGGTCTCATTTCACCTGAAGTTATGATAAATATACTTATAAAGTGAAACAGGTATTGTTTTGTAAGTGGACCGGCACAAACAAGCATTTGTTTGTGTAGTAAATAAATGTGACATTTCGCGGCAAACATTGGACGCCAAAATACACAGTATTGGAGAGTAAACAGAAATAAAACAATTATTATTGTGACTTCTAGTATGTTATTAGATGTAATACCAGCCCTTTAATATTCACTGCTAAGGGCTGAACCAGACCTATCTATCCGGTTTCGCATTTTCCCGTAACTCTTTCTTTGTCCGAAAGGTCAGGTGGGTCGTAAGGTCGTAACTGGGGTGCGTATATAACCAGATAAATGAGGCAAAAGGAGAATGTAAGGATCGTAGCTGGTAGCGTTTTGTAGTTTTCCCAAGGGAGGAACGCATGAGTTTATGTATGTATACGTCTATCCCTTTATGTATTTATGACTATCCCTTTATGCGGGTATGTTTTTGAGCGAAAGGGATTATAGTATAGAGGTATGAGGAACAGGGTGTAAAGTTCACTCAACCTCCATAGAAAAGGGAGGATCCTCCGACCAGACGGGTGTTGTGTCTGGCGGGCAACTGCCCGATGATTAATGTCGGGCCGTTGTATCTATGCTAGTTGCGCGGTAAACTCTGCTTGCGCGATGCAGGATTTGCGTGACGTCAGTATGACGCGTTGTTTGCATGTGGCGTTGTAGATACCGCTACAATAGTAACCGGAAAATGCGAATCCCGGCGGGAAAGTTATGGATAACTAGCAGCGCCCCGCAGTTTCACCCGCATAAGTGTAGATCCCGTGGGAATATCGGGATAAAAACTATCCTATGTCCTTTCTCGAGATTCAAACTATTTCTATACCAAATTTCATCTAAATCGGTTCAGCGGTTTTAGCGTGAAGAGGGAACAGACAGACAGACAGACACGCTTTCGCAATTATAATATTAGTATGGATTTCTTGTGTTTGCTGCCCTGGGGGCTTACTCTCCAAGCTAATTTTTATTCCAATGAGATGCCAATATGATTCCAATGTTAATTTTAGAGTCAAGTGATTCGGTACTCTTGAAAACAATATTGTCAACGATTACCCACGCCAAGCCCGAACCCAATTCCACTTAGTTCTCCAAAATGGACACCCAATCTAAAAATCATTTGGCGCTAGCATCGAACTCAAGAGTACGAAACGTCACAATTCCAATGTCGATCTATCGGAATTAAATTGAAGAGTAAGCACCCTGGTCCTCCTCGGACGGACATGTTTTCCAAATAACTTACAAGCTTTTCCCGTAAACATGAAAAATCGATTTGTTTTTTATTAATGCTAATGCTTGAAAGGTGCAGCATGGTAACATCAGATTTACCTTTATAATCTTAAAACCCACACATATCTTCCAAAACCCGTACATCTTGTTTAGAAAAAAGGTGGTTCCGACAACGCGTCAACTGACTGCGAGGTGACGACGTTCTACTTCGAGATCCAAGAGAAGCACCTGCCCAAGGCCATGGATATGTTCAGCCAGTTCTTCGTCAGCCCCCTCATGAACAAGGAAGCCATGCAGAGAGAAAGGGAAGCCATTGAGTCAGGTCAGTTTTAACCCTTCAAAATACATGTGTAAATTCATCATCAGCTTAGCCTTTTCCCAATTATGTTGGGGTTGGCTTCCAGTCTTACCGGATGCAGTTGAATACCAGTATTTAACTACCTATGCCTATGCTTTTTTAACTTCCTATGTGACCTCCACAACCCCCCACCCTCCACTGGGTAACACCGTAACACGGTAACACGATACCCCCTGGTAAGACTGGTTATCAGACTTTCGGGATTCTGACCCGTAAATAATAATAATATTAATAATAATATTTATTTCAGGTAAATAACACCCATTATTAGTACACGTATAAAATAAAATCACATAAAATTTAAATAAAATCAATACAAATCAAATTCACGAGAAAACCGAGTCTGGAATGAGTAAGTTAGCTAACTGGTTGGACTTAAATTTACTCACGCTCAACGTTAATAAAACTAAATATATATCATTCAGGAAAACGAAAGCTACCAAACTGCCTGGATGGAGGGTAAAAATCCACAGATGTAAGTATTACGAGCTTGCCAGTAGCTCTGTCTCCACGTGTTCGTGTAACGAGATCGAAAGGGTTGATCACCTAAAATACCTTGGAGTGACACTAGATCAGCATCTCTCCTTCAAACAACACATTACGGTAATGGCTAAAAGAGTTCGGAGGTTGATTTATGTCATGAAACTTCTACGTGAATGTGCTTCTACCGACATTCGCAAATTAGTTTACCTTGCCCTCTGCCAGTCTCTACTCCAGTACTGTGTAACAGTATGGGGTGGGGCAGCCAAAACCTATATGCTAGAGCTAGAGAGGGCTCAACGCGCCATTTTAAAAGTCATGCTTTGTAAACCTTACCGCTATCCAACTGACAGACTATATAAAGAGGCAGCACTTCTTGGGGTGCGGAAACTGTATATTTCAACAATAGTTTCGAAAAGTCACTTAAAATGTTTAAAGAGAACTGATTTAAAAACCTTGCAAAGTAAAAGAAAATTCAGAACCCCGAACCCTAGAGTAAACTCTGCGTTCGCCCAAAGACTTCCATCATTCCTACATACTCACATCTACAATAAGGTAAACGCTGTCCTTAAGATCCACAGCTCCTCCTACACCCGAATGAAACACACAGTTAAAATTTGGCTCTTGGAACAATCATACACTTCTACTGAAAAGATCCTAAGTATAACCAAATAAACTTAACTCACACTGCACCAACACAAAGACGCGTATACACCGTTACACTTACACACATACACACACTCTCACCCCCCACACACATACACACACACACACTTACACTCAAACACAGACGCACACTACAGAACAGCAGCACAAACGGAAATTAAACCAAGTTTTACTTTTATTTTATTTTATTTTATTTACTTTTATTTTTAAATTTTAAATTTCATTATAATTTTAATTACCTATAAGAATTGTATTGTTTTTAGTTTTCACTTAATTAGTTATTTTGTTAATAAACTTAGTTTCGTTGTCTAGATAAGGCTAACTAGCTCAATTGTACCAATTTCAACTTCTATGTTATTTTATTCCAAAAATTATCATAACTATTCAATGGTGCACAAACGGAAATCATACCAACTGTTATTTTATCTTCTAAATCTCAACTTTTATTTTATTATTTGATCTCAGCTTCCCTTAATTAGTTAGTCTATTTGTTTGTACATTTAGTCTTGTAGTCCCGATGCTGAGGCTATCTAGCTTAACTTTAGCCAATCTCAACTTTACTATACCTACTTATTTTGTATGAAAAAAATTATCAAGATGCTGTAACTATGTAATGGTGCCCAAGACACAGGCCGTGCCTAGTTTGGGACCAACAATACCTCCATATTGTAATTTTGAATTAAGAAATAAACGATTATTATTATTATTATTATTATTATTAATTAAATGAACATAGAATAAACCAAATTAAATTAAAATAAATCAAATTAAAATAAAAAATTAAAATAAATAATCGAAACAATAAAATTAATATACAAACAAAAATTTACAACGTCATCCAAAACAAACAACTAATAAAACAAAAACACATAATATTACATAATACGAGGGGATGTGCTACTATGAAGCTGCATCCACCTCTGCAACAGGGGCAGATCCCACCGCTCGGACAATACCTTCAGGCCGCTGTTCGAGCTGTTTTGTAGTCGACTTAATAGCGAAGCGCTCCGTTTCCTTATAATCGCGAAAAAGTCATCGGTCCGCGCCTCAGCAAACATAGTCGAAGCACTACAACACCGCGGAAACCCTTAACAACATCCTGAAAGCATTGTTGTACTGTACGCGCAGTGCGCTGTACGCCCGCTGCGTAAAGTTGGTCCACAGGCTGCACGTGTAAAACGACTGACAATATGCTTTAAATAAAGTCACCTTTACTGGTCTAGTACATCGTGCAAACCTGCGAGCCAACATATTACACCGGACAGACAGCGCCCTGCGCTCCCTGTCAATGTCCAGTTTGTCACACAGGTCGTCGGAGACCCAGTGACCCAGATACTTGAATTGCTTCACCCTGTTTAGAGGAATGCCACAAAGAGTGACTGGAGGTACAGATGAGTAGCATTTGGTACCGGTAAAGATTGTCAAAGAATTACAAATGACATACAACGTTCTCTGTCCCATACAAAAGTGCAATACCTACACGATCAAAATGTATGGAACAGCAAAATTATCTAGATAGTTAGAAATATAATCATAAAAAGAATTAATCTAAATCATGGAGTAATATTGCTCCGAAGGCAAATGTAAGTAATTTATTTTAATAACTGACACCTGCTTTTAATTTTAGGAATTAATGTAAATAATTTTGTAGCAATGATTATGAATGAACTAAAAACATGCGAATTTTACGCGAAAAACAGGAAATGGTTGCCCTGCCTTTTGAAGCTAAACTAAGTTGCAACATTATATACTGGTTTTTTTTTTATTTTTTTTTTAAAGGTATGATTTTATAAACGAAAACCTTACCAATAACTGTACATAATTAAGTATTATCCGGTTATTTAACAGTTTCATAAACTACTAATTCGATAATCGAATTTATTACCTCGCAGTAGGTGCGAAAAGTAGAGTATTCTCCTCGGGGATAAAGTTGTATTCGTCTTCAGCGAGATTGAATCCCTCACTGCACTCAGGATTCTAGTCTTTCAGAGCTCTCGAGCACAGCGAGGGAGCACTAGGATCGTTGCGTTCCGGATTCAAAATAGCGCCCGCGGCATTAAGACACTGCTTTATCCCCTTAGTGAATAATCTACTATTCAAATCCGAGTGGTAGGTCCAGATTAGCGCGTTTAAACAAACTCTTCAGCTTTATTTTTAGTATAGATAGATTGTAAAATACATTATTTCTCAATCAAACAAGTAGGTAATTAAAAAGTAAGTTAAGTGAAATAAATGTCAACTAAATGAAGAAATGTCAATTAAATTAATTTTTTTCTTAATCACTTATTGTCCAATTTTAGTAAATTCTCCATAGATCCATGCTCTGTGCATAGATCATAGATGCATGGGTATTGTTGTTATGACGTTGCTATGGTAATTGATGATAATATGTGGGTGGAATATAAAATGAACCTACACGTAATGGGTTAGTGTCGACCTTCCACCGTGAAGATTGATCGAAAATCGATCGAATAGATCACTTGCAACTAAAAGTGTATACCTACTTATGTATAAAATTGAACTTTGATAGGTATAATCAATTATTCGGAGAGGTTTATACGTAACCTTCGAACTATTCCTTCAGAAATATTTCGAAACTGAGAAAAATCGTAACATAATTATGCCTTTATTACCCGAAAATATTGGCAGAGTTATACCTACCAATACTGCTCCCATATTTTTGAATTATTGTACTAATTCATAATCAGTCTATAATGTTCCCCGCTTCTGGGACACAGGCCTGCTTTCGGTGAGAGGGAGTGGGCCGTAATTAACCACGCGGGCTTAGCGCGGGTTGGTAGATGTCACATGTCTTAGAATTTTTGGTTCTGGGTCTCCTCACGATGTTTTCCTTCATCGTTTCGGAGCAGTAGTGATGAAATAATTTACACAAAGTAAAGCGCTTGCTCTCATGGTTGTTCAAGTCCCATGTAATAGGAGGTTCTCCTATAACAAGTAATAAGAGAACCAAACTGGGCTAGGAGAAACTGGGCTAGTTTCGACGAGGCTGTCAATTTAAGTATCGGTCTACCTAGTTCAATGAACTAAAGGATATGCATGTGATTAAAATAAGGGTCAAATAATATATTTTTCACTTCTCATGCTCTGAAAGTGCTTCTTTGTGCAGGGTATAGGCTGCACAAAATCGAATTTTGTGCACAAGGGCATTAACGTATCTACTCATAAATGTATTATATTAAGGCAAAGAAAATGAGCCATACAGCCAAATGCAATAAGAAGTTCATAGATAGAATTTGTTATTATATAATATTTACTTTAATTTATTTGCCTTATGTGTTTTTTAAGATATAATAGATATTAAAATTTTAATTCAAGTACGGTAGGTTAGTTGATTTAAGAAAATTATTATTACAAAATTAATTTAATAGTAGGCTGTATAGGTCTGCAGCCTAATATCAATGTCGTAAGATTATAAAAAAAATAATTTCCTTCAGTATTCAAAACTGTTCTAATTTTACTTTGAATTTTAATTAAATAAATGTTATGTTATACTACTGTTTTATTTCCTCGCAATCGAAGTGAAAAGCAGAGTTTATAACTCGTCCACAAAACCATTTCTATCCTCGACATTACTATCAGCCCTCGCCTTCGGCTCGGGCTGCTAAAAGTCTCGGATATAAATGGTTTGTTTTGTGCACTTGTTGTAAAATCTACTATTTTATAAACTGTATTTCTTCAGAATTGTTATGCCTTCATTAGTATTTTTTTATATCGCCTCTTTGCTTCAATAACGTGATAAGTCCGACAATTTAAATTTTCAAGATCAACACATTATTGAAGCAATGTCTTTTGGAGCAAGAAATTAATTTTTAAACAGTGCAATAATACTATGGGAAATTAAAATACATATTTGAAAAGTGACGCCATTGTTCAGGGCGAATGAGAGTAAATAGTCTGTGACAACAATTAATGTCATTGTGTTATAAAAGAGTGTTTGCGATTCAGTCCGTTGTCTATGTCATAGGCTATGACGTCACACCAAGCGCGTCAAAATGGAGGGCGTTTAAGGTGCCCGTGTCGGTTGGTTAACTTTTTTATTTAATTTTTTTTTTTAGTTGAATATTTTTTTTACTATTGTGTGAACATATAAAAAAAAAAACACGCCTATTCCCTATTCTGGAAAGATCAGACTGTCTTTAACATATTCCTCATTTTACCGATTACTTGCGCACGAATAAAGACGTTGAGCACAGCTGGTTTACATACGGATTAAGTAATAGTAATCCAGTTACACTAACTGCCCAAATTATGGTCGCCTCAACAGGTAATTTTCTGCTATTAAGAGTACGGTCAGTGTTGTTAAATTCGTTTGAAAGAAGGAAAAAAAAACCGGGCAAGATAGAGTCGGACTCGCGCCCGGAGGGTTCCGTATCATCATAAATATGTTTTTAAATTTTTATCGGCGAGGCCTATATTCGTTAGAGAATTTTAACACTGTGCACTGCGGTGTAGAATATTGCAGTTTTATGTCAGCGCCGTCTCTTGACCGATAGTGGAACTAGTTTAACTTTTGTTGATGGTTTCTGAAAAAGTGTGCTAATTAGAGACTTCGTTTTATTTTTCCCGTAATCTTTACATAAACTTCTATCACATAGAATTATTTCAGATTTTTCTCTTTGCAAACTTCGGAGATAAGGGGGGAACGGTATTTTTTTTTCAATTTTTCATCAAAAGTCGAAAACTATGCGGCCTAAAAAAAAACTAAATGTTTGAGAATGTGCAAACTGCGCTCTTTCATATGATACACCACATGCTCTAGTATCCCCACTTCGAATTTTTCAGACCCCCTTTCAGTCCCTGTTGCAAAAAATATACAAATATTATTTCTTTCTTATTTGCAAAATAGTTGGGTAAACGTCATCTAAAACTATTCTAAATTTCAAGTTGATAGCATTAGTAGCTCTTGAGATATCCAGCTGTGACAAACAGACAGACCGATTCTCACCATAAGGGTTCCGTTTTTACCATTTTGGTACGGAACCCTAAAAAGACTTATTACTCTGGTTGAAGATTTAGAGTAAATAATGGTTGCGTAATGTTGCACAGTTTATTTTGGTACCTACGTCATTAAATGTACGGGCTTATGCGAGCGTGATATATGAAATTATAGACCTTTTCCCCACAGATATTGAAAAAAAATGGCTATTTTTTGATAGCAACGGAGTTCTTGAACAGTGTTTTTGATTATGTTTATAAAACGTTCATTATTTAATATGTTTTCTGTAGTATATAATCTGATTCGCACTTGAATGGTTGCGCCCATTATGTTCTAAAGAAAACTTATAAGTTATTATAAATCCATTAGCTATGTGAAAGGTCATATTCTACACGCGATTGGGCTTAGGTTTATCGGATCGTTTGGCGTAAACTTCTGAATGAATAATTAATTGGTCAAGAAAAATCGTGGAAGATTTTCTTCATGATTTTCATGTAGTTTTAATAGGTTAACCTATCAATCACTAAAACACTTCCAAAAATACTTGCTGTGCATACTCTTTGAATATAACGGAAATAAACCGAATTTTCTGCCATTTAGGGGCGTTGTATGAACTCTCCTTTTTTTTTACATTCGTTGACCGAACTTTTCTACTTTTATAATAGAACATCTTCTTAGCGTATCGATGCCAATCTATATGTATACAGTCAGCCCAGAATTTGGCTATGAGCTTGGTACCTTCAGTAGCGTCCACCAGGTCATGAAGCGTGCAGACAACAAGACACGATATTAAGTGCGGAAGCTTCCCCAAGCGACGTATCTACCGAACCACTATACGTCCGGCGCACCCTGGGCAGCCACGCCAGCCACTGATTCTTTCATCACGATGGCAATCCAAAGTCCACCTAATAGAACTTACATGTTTAAAGTATACAGGGTCCCATTAAAATAGATGGCCAAATTTTAACACAGTGCTCAGTCTCACGTCTAACTAAAGACATCCAAGCAAAAAAAAAACACTGATTAAAGTGATTTTATTTTGACCTAAAATAATAAATTGCCGACACATTAGTGTATTTTCGTTAGCTGATTATTTTTCTTGTCATCTATGCGTTTTTCTTATATATTTTTTTTACCATCGTCCTTATTTTGGTGGTCTGAATGATTTTTAAAAGTTTGTCCATCTATTTTAATGGCACCTTATATAGGTAGCATCACTGCAATGAGTAAGATAGTTAGTACCTAGTGATAAACAGCACTGTGGTTTTCCTTATTGTTTTAATTGTGAAAGAATAACAACACGTTACTTAAGTATATGTTACTATGTAGTTTTAGATGGAAAAAAATGTATGAAATTTTCGAAATGCCCTTTTAACTGACTGCAAAAAAAGGAATTCGGTTGATTTTTTTAAATGTATTTCACTCATACAGGTTTTTTTTTGGAATTTTTTTCCCACATTGAACTGAGACTGACCCCCATATAGTATTAAGTGACGGTTACGAAAAGAGCTATTCAACAACATATGTCTGGTTATTATTGGTCGCTGGGGATGCGTCCCAATTTTTGCCCATCCTACTTTAAGTAAATATTTGTCGGCCATTTGTGACGTTGCCAACTTTTAGTATGCAAGCTCTAAAGCCCAAACTAGATAGCATAAATCTACTGAGTATGCCTTTAAAAAATCAGAAAACGATCAACAAAAAATGTCTCTTGTCCACAGAATTCGCAATAGCCTCTCCATCAGACTCGAACCGCAAGGACCAGCTGCTCTCCAGCCTGTTCCCCGAAGGTCACCCCGCGCGAACATTCACGTGGGGCAACCTCCGCAGTCTGAAGGACGATATAGATGACGATGAGCGACTTCACCTCGCCGCGCATGCCTTCAGGAAGAGGCATTACAGCGCGCATCGAATGACTGTTGCTGTGCAGGTAAATGTAACATCACGCTTGTAATCCCCGCAAAGGTAGGGACAGGACAGCCACATTTTGCCTGGTATCTTGAACTCCCATGTAATAGGAGGCGAGCCTATTTCTCTCAAGCGGGCACTAATCCAAACTCACGGCTGATACTGAAAAAATATCTGTTTGAAAACCTACTTTAACCGACTTGGGAATCTTAGATGGATTAGGGCTTGTACACAAAACTGCGACGCGACGTCGCATCGCAGCAATTTTCTGCGTTGCGAATTCGCATCGCACCGATTCGCAGTTTTGTGTACAAGCCCTTAGTCTTGTTTGTTGAGAGGATAAATGATAGGTGAAAAGGAATAATAAAAAATATGGAGGTTAGTAGACAACGGGAGGGCTTGTAGAACATAAACAGAAACCGACTAACCTTATTGATCCTTCAAAAAGGTCCACTAACCACTAACTCTTTCCTCTTTCTGCTTACCCCATTCTAAAATGGTTTATTTTATATTTATCCATTGACTGTTATTAATAATCACGATAACAACCATGTTATAGAGAAAGTGTTCTGTGTCTAATAATAAAATTCAAATTGTCTATAGTGCAGAGATTAAATAAACAATAACATTCGTTAGATCATTATGATATCAAACTCAAATATTGTGTTACTAGTTTGATAATATTTCATAATAGCATGAACTGCAGGTCAGACAATACGCAGGGCGAATAATAAAGAAGGAATAGGAGGCATGATACTATCATCATCTGCCTAGCTTTTGGGTTCGGCTTCCAGTCTAACCGGATGCAGCTGAATACCAGTATTCTATATGGAGCGACTGCCTATGCGACTGCGACTAGAATCAATTCTATTTGTTGTAATTTCTGACGTTCAAAAGTGCCTTTTATGTGCCTACTTGAAATAAATGCTTTGACTTTGACTTTGCCTGTCTGACCTCCACAACCCAGTTACTGGGTAATACGATACTCCCTTGGTAAGACTGGTTCTCAGACTTTCGAGCCTCTGACTACTCGTAACGAATGTCAAAGATCCACGAATGACAGCCGGGATCAACGGCTTAGCGTGCTTTCGGAGGCACGGAGGGGTCACGGTATGTAAAGATGGTCACCCATCCACAAACTAACCGTGGCAAGCGTAGCTTAACCTGATCGATCGACCTGTGCAGCTGTTATTATTTAGCCACGGCTATAAGATCAATAAATAAATCAATGCTTTAATATGTATTTCCAAACAGACTGGTTAATACACAAACTGCTACTGATAAATATCCTTATGTATATTGTTAATGTCGTAAACATAACAACTGGGTACACCCGTTTTTTTTTTACATATGGCATCTTGCAGGTTAACCTTCGAGGTTGTTGGCTGCTTAACCTGTCTTGCCTTTGAGTGCCTCATTCAATTCAGGCTTAAAAACTGAGCCACTACACGCTAAGACACCCCCTGTGGAGTAGGTACGGTCCTCGGCATAGTGCATCGCTGGGGGAGGGCATCAAGGGACAGGTTGGATCGGATTGTGTGGTACACCCGCTTTTTATGTTATGCTGTACACGTGAGGACCTAATGTCTGCGTCAGCGGTGGTATGGCCGCTCGAAGACTCCCGGCGTAGGCGCGGGCCTGCGGGCGGAGAGTAATGGGTAGCTCACCGCTCGATCAGGACCAGGCCCGTGCCGGACGGCGCGTAAGTGTTCCACGCGCGCCTCAAAGAGATGTCAGCATCAAATTGAAGGGGCCCGTTAGGGCCGAAGCCTGCCGGGTCAGTGGAATTATCCGAAAGGGTTACAGCTGGCCCGGAACATAAAGGGCTAAGGAAGGAACACGGGTGGGTTTTAGTCAGTAAGAGTCTGACACTCCCTTCCGCTCCACCCAGAGCGGGAGGGGTTATTTGATGATATCCCATCCTGAAAAAAAAAGAGCGGTGGTATGGTGTTAGCTTTACTGGGCAAAACAAAAAAAGAATACTTTTCTAACAATATTTGCCATTGACATGCTAAGAAGACGGGGCTTTACGCAATTAGGGTGCTATTTATCACTTACACTACGTTTATCCCCAGGCACGGATGGACCTGTCCTCCCTCGAAGACTACGTGGTGAACACCTTCGGCCACATTCCCACCAACAAGCTGCCTTCTGCAGACTTCAGTCAGTTCAGCTTCAAGGCCGACACCGTCACCCCCGAGTTCAGGAGCATCTACTACGTCAAGCCTGTGGGCGATACCACTGAGGTTATTATAAAAAATACAAAAATTTTAAATTCATTCATTCGATCGCTGACAGATAACACATAGCCTAAACCGCTGGATCTAGAAGCAGAGAATTTTGGACAAGCATTTCTTTCTATTCCGAAGGAGAGCACTAAGGAAAGATTTTTGAAAATTCATCCCCCTTAAGGGGTGAAAGTTTGTATTGAAGATCAAAATGTTTGCCTGTTCTTTGGAAATCACATCAGACATACATATTGAAACACACAATGTGTGTGATACATGTAAAATAATAATCCTGAACGAATTTTGAACTATGCAATAATTTATAGTTTTACGTACATGTTTTACTCCACCGTTTTAAGTATTTGCCTATAAATTAGCCGTTTACTTTACAGGTACATTTGACATGGTGCATGCGGTCTTTGCTGTCTGAATACGAATCCAAGCCACACCAGTACATTTCATACCTACTTGGACATGAGGGAAAAGGCAGTTTGCTGTCGTACCTCAGGAAAAAGTATGTATTCTTTTGTTTGACATTTATAACTGTAACTAGATTTTGGGCATTGCGCGAGCTGCAAGCAGCTCGCGGGGTCGTGTTTTTGAGGAGTATTTCTTACCCTTGTAAAATTTTGAGAATTGGACAGTAATCCTTAGCACTTATAGGATTTTGTAATAATAGCTATTTATTCACCAAGGGGAGTAATCTGTACTTACCCTCGAGTGATATATACTACTTTATACTACACAAGTTGTGGAGTTGTTGTTAATAAATTGCTATAATTGTCACTGGAATCACTTATTTTAACTTGTGATTTACACCGCCAAACTTTAAACTTTACCAAGAAAATTGTTTCTACAAAATACGTCAGCCAACAAAATAAGTCTTTTTTTTTCTTATTTTAGCGCGTCAAACAGTTTTCGCGTCAAAAGACGTTAAGCCGCATGGCTCTAGTGGGGACGCGGCTTAACGTCTTTTGTGATTTGTTGTGATCAACAACACTCAACAACACTCAACAATACTCAAAAACACCCAAAACACTCAACAACATTCAACAACACTCAACAACACTCAACAACACTCGACAACACTCGACAACACTCAATAACACTCAACAACATTCAACAACACTCAACAACACTCATCAACACTCAACAACACTCAACAACACTCAATCACACTCGACAACGCTCAACAACACTGAACAACACTCAACAACCCTCAATAACACTCAACAACACTCAACAACACTCATCAACACTCAACAACACAACAACACCCAAAACACTCAAAACACTCAACAACACTCAACAACACTCAATAAAACTCAATAACACTCAACATTACTCAACAACCCTCAACAACACTCAACAACACTCAACAACACTCAAAAACACTCATCAACACTTAACAACACTCAACAACACTTAACAACACTCATCAACACTCAATAACACTCAACAACACTCAACAACACTCAACCACACTCAACAACACTCAACAACACTCAACAACACTGAACAACACTCAACCGCACTCAACAACACTCAACAACACTCAACCACACTCAAAACACTCAACAACACTCAACAACACTCAATAACACTCAATAACACTCAACAACACTCAACAACACTCAACCACACTGAACAACACTCAACAACACTCAACAACCCTCAACAACACTCAACAACACTTAACAACACTCATCAACACTTAACAACACTCAACAACACTCAACAACCCTCAACAACACTCAACAATACTCAACAACACTCAACAACCCTCAACAACACTCAACAACACTCATCAACACTCAACAACACTCAACAACACTCAGCCACACTCAACAACACTCAACAACACTCAAAACACTCAACAACACTCAACAACACTCATCAACACTCAACAACACTCAAAACACTCAACAACACTCAACAACACTCAACAACACTCAACAACACTCAACAACACTCAACAACCCTCAACAACACTCAACAACACTCAACAACACTCAAAAACACTCAACAACACTCAACAACACTCATCAACACTCAACAACACTTAAAAACACCCAACACACTCAAAACACTCAACAACACTCATCAACACTCAACAACACTCATCAACACTCAACAACACTCAAAAACACTCAAAAACACTCAACAACACTCAACAACACTCAACAACACCCAAAACACTCAAAACACTCAACAACACTCATCAACACTCAACAACACTCAACAACACTCAATAACACTCAACAACACTCAACAACACTCAACCACACTCAACAACACTCAACAACACTCAACAACACTGAACAACACTCAACCACACTCAACATCACTCAACCCTCAACAACACTCAACAACACTCAACAACACTCATCAACACTCAACGACACTCAACAACACTCATCAACACTCACCAACACTCAACAACACTCAACAACACTCAACAACCCTCAACAACACTCAACAACACTCAACAACACTCAACAACACTCATCAACACTCACCAACACTCAACAACACTCAACAACACTCAACAACCCTCAACAACACTCAACAACACTCAACAACACTCAACAACACTCAACAACACTCAACAACCCTCAACAACACTCAACAACACTCAACAACACACAACCACACTCAACAACACTCAACAACACTCAACAACACTCAACAACACTCAACAACACTCAACAACCCTCAAAACACTCAACAACACTCATCAACACTCAACAACACTCAACAACACTCAACCACACTCAACAACACTCAACAACACTCAACAACACTCAACAACACTGAACAACACTCAACAACACTCAACCACACTCAACAACACTCAACAACACTCAACAACACTCAACAACACTCAAAAACACTCAACAACACTCAACAACACCCAAAACACTCAAAACACTCAACAACACTCATCAACACTCAACAACACTCAACAACACTCAACCACACTCAACAACACTCAACAACACACAACGACACTCAACAACACTCAACAACACTCAACAACACTCAACAACACCCAAAACACTCAAAACACTCAACAACACTCATCAACACTCAACAACACTCAACAACACTCAACCACACTCAACAACACTCAACCACACTCAACAACACTCAACAACACTCAACAACACTCAAAAACACTCAACAACACTCAACAACACCCAAAACACTCAAAACACTCAACAACACTCATCAACACTCAACAACACTCAACAACACTCAACCACACTCAACAACACTCAACAACACTCAACGACACTCAACAACACTCAACAACACTCAACAACACTCAACAACCCTCAAAACACTCAACAACACTCATCAACACTCAACAACACTCAACAACACTCAACCACACTCAACAACACTCAACAACACTCAACCACACTCAACAACACTCAACAACACTCAACCACACTCAACATCACTCAACAACACTCAACAACCCTCAACAACACTCAACAACACTCATCAACACTCAACAACACAATAACACCCAAAAATCTCAAAACACTCAACAACACTCAACAACACTCAGTAACACTCAATAACACTCAACAACACTCAACAACACTCAACCACACTCAACAACACTCAAAGCACTCAACAACACTCAACAACACTCAACAACACTCAAACACTCAACAACACTCAACAACACTCAACCACACTCAACAACACTCAACAAAACTCAATAACACTCAACAACACTCAACAACACTCAACCACACTCAACAACACTCAAAACACTCAACAACACTCAACAACACTCAACAACACTCAACAACACTCAACCACACTCAACAACACTCAACAACACTCAACCACACTCAACATCACTCAACAACACTCAACAACCCTCAACAACACTCAACAACACTCAACAACACTCATCAACACTCAACAACACAACAACACCCAAAACACTCAAAACACTCAACAACACTCAACAACGCTCAATAACACTCAATAACACCCAACAATACTCAACAACACTCAACCACACTCAACAACACTCAAAACACTCAAAACACTCAACAACACTCAACAACACTCAACAACACTCAATAACACTCAACAACACTCAACAACACTCAACCACACTCAACAACACTCAACAACACTCAACCACACTCAACAACCCTCAACAACACTCAACAACCCTCAACAACACTCAACAACACTCAATAACACTCAAAAACACAAAACCACTGTATAATGCTTTCTGTCTCATTTGCTCCCACGTTAAATCTTATGTCTATTACATTGACAGTGACAGCGCTGTGAAGTTATTACCCATCCAAATTAGACACTACAGGCTAGCATAATGATCCCAATGCGTTTTCGAACTTCTCAAGTTGAAAGCGTTTTATTTTATGCTACTAAATATAGATGTCACCAAAACTCGTGTTGACTAAATCTAACGACGTGACTTCGCAAATGAGTACACTTATAGCATTCGTTCGTAGTCTCTGAGCGAATGCTGATTGCCCGATAATATAATAACTCGGTCTCGCAGGTTCGCTCTACTCAGGACCTACCTACCACCGGAAAGCTATCGTGACCTTATCCCTACGCTACGCTACGCTTCGCTTTACCGCTACCTAGTTTCCGAGATACGATGGGGGGAGGGGTGAAGGGGGGAGAGGGGGGAGTTTTGAAAAATGATTTTGACCAACTCGGGGCCCCTTGATATGAATCTGAAAAAAAAAAATGTTCCAAGTCTTAACTTCCGAGATCTACCTCTAGAGGGGGGGAGAAGGGGGGCAAGGGGGGCAACTTTGAAAAATGGTTTTTACTTTTCCGAGCCTCCTCTATACGAATCCGTAAAACAACAAAACACGGCTAGTTTCCGAGATACGAGGAGGGGAGGGGTGAAGGGGGGGAGAGGGGGGAGTTTTGAAAAATGATTTTGACCAACTCTGGGCCCCTTGATATGAATCTGAAAAAACAAATGTTCCAAGTCTCTTAACTTCCGAGATTTACCTAAAGGGGGGGAGAAGGGGGGCAAGGGGGGCAACTTTGAAAAATGGATTTTACTTTTCCGAGCCTCCTCTATACGAATCCGTAAAACAACAAAACACGGGACTCTTAGTTTCCGAGATACGATAGGGGGAGAGGTGAAGGGGGGGAGAGGGGCGAGTTTTGAAAAATGATTTTGACCAACTCTGGGCCCCTTGATATGAATCTGAAAAAAAAAATGTTCCAAGTCTCTTAACTTCCGAGATCTACCTAGAGGGGGGGGGAGAAGGGGGGCAAGGGGGGCAACTTTGAAAAATGGATTTTACTTTTCCGAGCCTCCTCTATACGAATCCGTAAAACAACAAAACACGGGTCTCTTAGTTTCCGAGATACGATAGGGATGGGGGAGAGTGGGGTGGAATGGAAAAGGGGAGGTTGGAATTTTGAAAAATGGTATTTACTTTTCCGAGCCTCCTCTATACGAATCCGTAAGAAAACAAAACCCAGGTTTCTTAATTTCCGAGATACAATGGTGGGAGGGGTGAAGGGGGGAGAGGGGGGAGTTTTGAAAAATGATTTTGACCAACTCTGGGCCCCTTGATATGAATCTGAAAAAAAAAATGTTCCAGGTCTCTTAACTTCCGAGATCTACCTAGAGGGGGGGGAGAAGGGGGGCAAGAGGGGCAACTTTGAAAAATGGATTTTACTTTTCCGAGCCTTCTCTATACGAATCCGTAAAACAACAAAACCCAAGTTTCTTAATTTCCGAGATACGATGGGGGGAGGGGTGAAGGGGGGAAGAGGGGGGAGTTTTGAAAAATGATTTTGACCAACTCTGGGCCCCTTGATATGAATCTGAAAAAAAAAATGTTCCAGGTCTCTTAACTTCCGAGATCTACCTAGAGGGGGGGGAGAAGGGGGGCAATGGGGCAGCTTTGAAAAATGGATTTTACTTTTCCGAGCCTCCTCTATACGAATCCGTAAAACAACAAAACACGGGACACTTAGTTTCCGAGATACGATAGGGAGAGGGGAGAGTGGGGTGGAAAAGGGGAGGTTTGGGATTTTTCCCATACTCGTGAGAGTTACTTGTATACGAATCTGTAAAAATATACCCACCTCCCCCTTCACCATCTGGGAGAACAATTATGTCAGTCAGTCAGTGAGTGAGTGGTAATCGAGCTTTATATAGTATAACTAGATTTTGGGCGTTGCGCGAGCTGCAAGCAGCTCGCGGGGTCGTGGTTTTGAGGAGTATTTCTTACCCTTGTAAAATTTTGAGAATTGGACAGTAATCCTTAGCACTTATTGGATTTTTTAATAAAATCTCTTAAATATTTTGTACGGATTTATGTATGGACTTTTAAGTAAATCAACTGAATGTTTTTTTTTATTCCTACAGTTGATTTACATAAAAGTCAGTACGAATAAACTATAAAATAATATTCCTTGTAAGTGACTATCCCCCGAATGCTGAAACGTCACTCAAAATTTAAGTAGCACTTAAATTTAACAGTTACTCAAAAGTGACGTATGGCCATACAAAATTTAATGTTTAAGTTTAACTGCTCAAATTTTAAGCAGCCCTTAAATGTTGAGTGACGATTCAGTATTCGGGGGTAAGTAAATAATGAAATAAGTTCCTACTTTTATGCTTTTCAAAACTACTCTACCCCAGGGTAACATTTATTTATTTAATTAGCATGTGTATGGGAGTATGCAATATTACCAAGGTCGCATTGATTTTTTATTTCCTGGTTCGATTCAATCACAAGATAGTAATTTCCGCGCTACCAGAAGATTTGGTTCCTGGTGCGTTTTATTTCAAGGTATCCCCATTATAAGCATAATCCACCTAAACTACTCGATTTACATAACACTAAATCATATCTATACTACATCTACATATATTAAGTAGGTATGTATATCAAAACTAAAAATATTAAAGGCCTAATCCACCTAAACTACTCGATTTACATAACACTAAAACAAATCTAAACTTCATTTATATTAAGTATGTATTTATCCAAAACTACAGATAACTAACTACAAACCTTTTTCCACACCACCCGAAGAGGTAAGGTATTAGGAGCGTTTTTTTTTACGTGGTATCCCCAATAGGCCTAATCCACCTACATCTATGTATCTACATACATTATAGTACACTTCCCTAAAATCAAAGTAGCTAATCACATTAAAATATATTTACTTGATATTGATAAATAGGCCTAATCCACCTAAACTACGTCTATGTACCTACATACATTAATACATTATACTACAATTTTCTAAAATCAAAGTAGCCTAATTACGTTAAAATATATTTTCTTAATATTAATAAATAAACTGGATTAAATAAATATTATGTTAGTGTAGGTATGTTAGATTTTAATAGCAAATAATATATTTCCACTTAACCATCACTCTCTAATCATCTTATTTTCATTCAGTTTCGATCACGCAGTAGGTAGGTATACTTACATATATTATTACTATTAGGTAAGATAACAAATTATTGTAAATATTATTACGAAAAACTAAAAAACAAAAAAATAAATTAGAAAATAATTATTAAATAGAAAATAAAAAAATAAGTAATACCTAAAAATAAATACTCTGTAAGTCAGTGTCATTGACAAGTGTGATATAGTATGTTATATGATAAAAGTTATACAAATACGTTCAAATATATTCTTAAACTA
This sequence comes from Luperina nickerlii, assembly GCA_963855955.1. Lineage (NCBI taxonomy): Eukaryota > Metazoa > Arthropoda > Insecta > Lepidoptera > Noctuidae > Luperina > Luperina nickerlii. The sequence goes on from OY979682.1 coordinate 11,332,284, forward strand.
TTACAAGTTCACAAGATTCACAACATACTTCTACAACGTTCTCTTATTATCCTTCTTTTCACATATACACACACACATACTTTCCCTTGACTTCATTCATAATCCTTTCAATCAACATTTTACATACTGCTTGCTAGCAATTTCACATATACACACACATACTTCCCCTTGATTTCATTAATAACCCTTTCAATCAACATTTTATATACTAATTGCTAGCAATTTCATTTAAACACACACACTTACTTCCCCTTGACTTCATTCGTACATAACCCTTACAATCATCATTTTACGTACTAATTGCTAGCAATGGACATAATACGGACTATGTGCGTGCAAAGTGTATATGTACATGAAAAATAAATAAATATAAATCTATGATTACAACAAATTGTCATTGATAATCATGGCAAACAAACACTCCAACCCAAACTATTCGTCAATTATAAATAAATAAAACGGAACGTAAGGTAGTTCGAGATGAATACGTACCCAATGCGAGATCGTTATTGAACCATGTTACTGGTCAGTAGAAAATCTGACCGACTGTTGATCGGGAACGGTTGGTTGCCCGGTCAACCGAATGATCTGTAAGTAGTTAGGCTTTGGATTTTGATCAATCGGCTTACTGCCGAGAACATGCTCTGGTTGGTGATGAAGTCAATAGAACCAAGTGATTGCGAATTCGTCGTTGAGGTGAGTTGTCGTACCGGTGATGAGGGGTGAGTAAAGTGTGGTCGGTGTCGGTTGATTGCTATGATGTCTTGCATTGTTTGTGGCGCGAAAATCAGGATGAGATTCGATGTCAAGTTGTGGATGCTATCTGACTTGTGGTGGATCGGTCGGGACGGATATGTCCGTTAAAATGGGTAAAAGTTGTTGTCTTATCAGTAATGAGACGTAGTGTGCAAAGGTGTGGGTGGAGTCATTGTATTGGTTGAATGATTTATATGGCATGGAGTTATGAGTTATATGGCAGATACCGAATGTCTTGTTATTTTTTGCTAAAAAATAAAAAATAATAAGCCGTGGACAGCTGTAATGCATGAAGGTGTGTGTGCTGTAGTAACAAAACTGTTATTAGTAGGTATGTATATTTAGGTTAAGGTATTTTATCTATGCGTCTTTGTTACCTGAAATAAATTGTTTATTATTATTAAATAGGTACACCTAAAGTGTAAACTAAATAAAATATTAATCTTGCATGATATTCTTTTTAGTATACGGTTAAGTTGTGAAATAAATTAATAAGCAGACCAAAAAATGTATGAATCAAAATGTAACTATTTTCAGTGACACGCGAGAACAAGTGCTTCAATATGCAATTCTTTTTCTTCTTAAGTTAGTTCTTTAATAATATAAGTTTTGTAGGTTCCATTCAAAGATATAGGTAAAAAAATATAGGTAAATATAAAAAATCTGACCCGTCTCAATTCAAAAGGCCTTTACACTTTGACTCGGTTTGGAAAGTTTTCTTTATGAACCACATTTGCAATATGCTTTCTAGCGTTTTTCTTAGCTAACTACTGACATTTTAATATGTATTATAGTTAAAATTTATAAAGAGCAATTATAATAACTAAGTAAGTATAGTGTACATATTAGTTCGTTTTTTTTTTGTTTTTTTACACGCATGACTCTTTTTTTTGCATGCTGTTTTTTTAATACATGACCCATTTTTTTGCATGTTTTATTTTTTGTTTGTTTTGCATTTTTTTTTTTGCAATATCTATATTTTTTTCTACAATCTTGTGTCTTCTGTTCATGGTCAAAGGATGATACGAATTGAGCATCGTCGTCGAAATAGTAAAAGCGTATCCAAAGTTTATGTCTATGATTCGAAAGAATGTTCTGCGGATTCTGTTCTGTGATCCATGCAACTTGAATTTGGAGTGCGTTCTATCAGTGATCTTGAATGCGTCATGATGAAATTGCTATGCGTAGATTGTAACGACATGAATGTCACCGTGTAAATTTGCAGAATAAGTAAGTAGACTACTACGGCATCAATGGAGTTCCATCCAGATCTCATATTCTATGCTATACAAAAATCAAGGCTGATGACGCAACTAAAAATATGTTTGTTTGTGAAGTAATAATATAGTGGTCAGGTTTTGTGGATATTCTGCAGAAAGCGACGCCTGGAACACGTTTTTAGATTCTTGTTTTCAAAATTTTCAAAATTTAAATTCAAAGCTGGATTACGTTGTTACAATTTATTTTATGAAATGTTTTTTCAAATATGTTTCAAACAAGTTTTCGCATAGTTCCATCAAGATTCGGAAGTTTCATTTGAATTTGCCTTTATGCGACGACGGTTAATCAATTTTTTCTTTCTTTTTTCTTTCTTCCAAACAATTTGTGTATTTTTATATGCAATGTAATCTACATCAGGATATCATCAGAATGGAACGTAATAAATTATTTAATACACGACGACGGTTAATCAATTTTTTCTTTCTTTTTTCTTTCTTCCAAACAATTTGTGTATTTTTATATGCAATGTAATCTACATCAGGATATCATCAGAATGGAACGTAATAAATTATTTAATACATTAATAAATAATGTAAATCTTTTTTCACATTATTGTCGATATTGTCAAAAAAAAAATTATTGTCGATAGAAATTTCGCATACAAATAGTTGAAAAGCGTTATGATAATTCAGCATAATTCAAACTACTTAAGCTTCAAACTACTTGAGCTTAATATCATGCTCAAAATTAAATGTAATTAAAAAAAAAAACAGTTTAAAAAAATGGCGAAGAATAAACATTAGTTAAGACAGCAACGTTAGACATTGTATTTAAACTTATTTCATAAGAAGCAGAGACAGTTAAGTACTGAAAACTACGGTATTAATTATTTTAACACCTTATTACAGATTCAACATAATGAATGTACTTTGAAACAAACTAAGATAATTATGATAATAATTCATTATTATCTCAGTTCTTCGTTTACATTAAAATTTAAACGCTAATAGTTGGGGTTGAAACTGGAGTTTGTGAGAACCAGAATAAAAATCAGAATGAAAGTTGAAATAAGAGTCCAATGAAAGTGTTTAGGCTTCTTTCATGCGCAGCTTAAGAGTAAAAACAGTAAGAGACAGAGCGAAAAGATTAAGTGCGCCTTTTGAGGCTCCTTTCTTGCACGTGGTAAGAGAGAAAATCAAATTGAGAGTAAAAAACAGTGAGAGTAACGGAAAGAGTTAACGATGAAAAGATTGAGTGCGCCAATCAGAGTATAGTAGTGAAAGTAAAAGCCACAGAAAGTCATGTCCAATTTTCATTTTGACTGCCATTTTGATACTCCTTACTCTCTTTCTAATTTTCACATTTTTTTCCAAATTCGACCTTTTTGTTAACATGAACCTTTAAGCAATACATATTTTGTCCGTCTGTTCGAATTTAAATAATTTCATAAAAATCTATTTCTATTTACAACATATAGTTTCAAATAATACGGCATTCTTGAATAATTAAAATTTGTCTTTTATTAAATACTCAAAATATAAAAGGAATAATTAAATTAAAGAGTGTAGTTATTCTAAAAAGCTTTTAAACTGAGACGATGACGAATACATCACAAGAAACTGATTTTAAAAAACCTTATAAAAAGAATAAGATTTGCATATTGATGAACATAATTCTCGCATGGTAATTAAAACAAACAAACACGTCATAGGTAGTACATACATCGCTTTACATCCCATCATCTTTTTATTCCAGTACAAAGAAAATAACCAATTGAATGAACCAATGACTCTACCTACACCTTTGCCAGTGCAACTTGTTACTGATAAGACAACAAATCATATCTGCAAGAATGGTGAGCGGAGACCAATGTGAACTGCGCGATAGCGATTATCCTTACCGCGCAGTCACGGGGTCTCAAGTCAGCGCTCAACTTTCATGCCGCATACCCATGTTATGTTAACGGAAATAATTATCATCCGTCTCGACCGATCCACCACAAGTTAGACAGCATCCACAACTTGACATTTGGTATCTGCCATTTAAACCCACACCTTCGTGCAACACAGCAGTCCACGGCTTATTATTTTTTAGTAAACAGTAACTAAGACATTCGGTATCTGCCATATAACTCATAACTCCATGCCATATAACTCATTCAACCAATACAATGACTCTACCCACACCTTTGCACACTACGACTCATCATCATTATCATCATCACTACATAGTATAAAACAAAGTCGCTTTCTCTGTCCCTATGTCCCTTTGTATGCTTAAATCTTTGAAACTACGCAACGGATTTTGATGCGGTTTTTTTTAATAGATAGAATGATTCAAGAGGAAGGTTTATATGTATAATAACATCCATTAAATAGTGGAGAAGTACTGTTATTTTTGAGGTTTCTAATGTGATGTCGTAAATTCCATTAACATTTTTTCCGCTTACATTGCAAACGCAGGCTGCCCTACGAGTTTTATCAAAATAATGTACTAAGTATTGTACACATTGAAAAGGTCTACAGAAAAGTCCGTGATGGTATATGTCTATCTCTTATGGATAACCCACAATAACTTTTTTTTGTCATTTACTTTTTACGACAAATAATGGCTAAATTTCGAAGCGATTTTAACCAATACAGCATTAATCCTTAACCAATTAAATACCTTGAATACATTGTTCATTTAATATAGATCTATATGGCCCTTTACATCGTATGATTTAAGTGAATTGGTCGGGAGGTGCGTCATCCCACTCACACTTTGATAACCAAAGCTCTTTGATCAAGAGCTTGGCGTACAAAATTGTGGGAGCCACAAAACCCAGTATGTCCCATAGTCGAGCCACTGTGGACAGCATAGTGCGTTTGGTGCACTTATTATCAGGTGGTGCGACGTCAAATCGAAAACTATCACATGGTCGGGAGGTGCGTCATCCCACTCACACTTTGATAACCAAAGCTCTTTGATCAAGAGCTTGGCGTACAAAATTGTGGGAGCCACAAAACCCAGTATGTCCCATAGTCGAGCCACTGTGGACAGCATAGTGCGTTTGGTGCACTTATTATCAGGTGGTGCGACGTCAAATCGAAAACTATCACATGGTCGGGAGGTGCGTCATCCCACTCACACTTTGATAACCAAAGCTCTTTGATCAAGAGCTTGGCGTACAAAATTGTGGGAGCCACAAAACCCAGTATGTCCCATAGTCGAGCCACTGTGGACAGCATAGTGCGTTTGGTGCACTTATTATCAGGTGGTGCGACGTCAAATCTAAAACTATCACATGGTCGGGAGGTGCGTCATCCCACTCACACTTTGATAACCAAAGCTCTTTGATCAAGAGCTTGGCGTACAAAATTGTGGGAGCCACAAAACCCAGTATGTCCCATGGTCGAGCCACTGTGGACAGCATAGTGCGTTTGGTGCACTTATTATCAGGTGGTGCGACGTCAAATCGAAAACTATCACATGGTCGGGAGGTGCGTCATCCCACTCACACTTTGATAACCAAAGCTCTTTGATCAAGAGCTTGGCGTACAAAATTGTGGGAGCCACAAAACCCAGTATGTCCCATGGTCGAGCCACTGTGGACAGCATAGTGCGTTTGGTGCACTTATTATCAGGTGGTGCGACGTCAAATCGAAAACTATCACATGGTCGGGAGGTGCGTCATCCCACTCACACTTTGATAACCAAAGCTCTTTGATCAAGAGCTTGGCGTACAAAATTGTGGGAGCCACAAAACCCAGTATGTCCCATAGTCGAGCCACTGTGGACAGCATAGTGCGTTTGGTGCACTTATTATCAGGTGGTGCGACGTCAAATCGAAAACTATCACATGGTCGGGAGGTGCGTCATCCCACTCACACTTTGATAACCAAAGCTCTTTGATCAAGAGCTTGGCGTACAAAAGTGTGGGAGCCACAAAACCCAGTATGTCCCATAGTCGAGCCACTGTGGACAGCATAGTGCGTTTGGTGCACTTATTATCAGGTGGTGCGACGTCAAATCGAAAACTATCACATGGTCGGGAGGTGCGTCATCCCACTCACACTTTGATAACCAAAGCTCTTTGATCAAGAGCTTGGCGTACAAAATTGTGGGAGCCACAAAACCCAGTATGTCCCATAGTCGAGCCACTGTGGACAGCATAGTGCGTTTGGTGCACTTATTATCAGGTGGTGCGACGTCAAATCGAAAACTATCACATGGTCGGGAGGTGCGTCATCCCACTCACACTTTGATAACCAAAGCTCTTTGATCAAGAGCTTGGCGTACAAAATTGTGGGAGCCACAAAACCCAGTATGTCCCATAGTCGAGCCACTGTGGACAGCATAGTGCGTTTGGTGCACTTATTATCAGGTGGTGCGACGTCAAATCGAAAACTATCACATGGTCGGGAGGTGCGTCATCCCACTCACACTTTGATAACCAAAGCTCTTTGATCAAGAGCTTGGCGTACAAAATTGTGGGAGCCACAAAACCCAGTATGTCCCATAGTCGAGCCACTGTGGACAGCATAGTGCGTTTGGTGCACTTATTATCAGGTGGTGCGACGTCAAATCGAAAACTATCACAGGATTTATCCCAGCGTAAACCGAGAACTTTATGCGGTACAGACCTCTCAAACTCAATGTCTGGAGAAGCCTTATGAGAATCAGGTAGGTGCGTGAGAACCTCTTTACAATTGCTTGTCCATTTGACAAGATCAAACTGGCCTCGTTTGAAGAGCTGAATAAGCTCTTCACAAAGCGAAATTGCTTGCGGAGCGGATGTGACACTACAAGCGATGTCATCCATATATAAAGCGGAGGTGGCAACAGCTGCTGCAGCATTATAGGCGCCGCGTAACTTGAGCGATGTATCAAGTTTGCGTTCTAAACAATAGAAGCGTCTAAGCGCGGCAGCGTATGAGTCGCCTAGAGAATACGGGTCACCACAGAAGGGTAACGCCACAATATATCTGCCACTGTCATCGCGAACAGTGGTGGCGCGGAAGTGTTCTTCACACTCGAGTTCCTTATGGCTCTGCGAGGGCGGTGCGGAAATCTCTTCAAGCTCCCAAAATCGCTTGAGAAGAGAATCAATATTATTTTCTTGAAGAACAGCACAACAAGACATGGTATAATTAGGAGTATGTGACGTAGGTACGGTACCCATAATCACATATCCCAATACCGTCTCAATAGCGGGAGGTATATTATGTTGTTTACTGCGTACCACATTATGTAAAAATATATGTGGTAATATGGAGGCCCCTAACAGGGCATCGATGTTTCCCGGCTGCGCAAAGTCAGAATTTGCCAGCGGTAACATCTCGAGATGCGTGAGTTGAGATACGTCCACTTGTGCATTTGGCAACGTGTCAGTAATACGTTCTACGATAAGTGACGAAATCTCAAAATTAATGTCTTTAATAATATCATACTGATAAGACAACAACTTTTACCCATTTTAACGGACATATACGTCCCGACCGATCCACCACAAGTCAGATAGCATCCACAACTTGACATCGAATCTCATCCTGACTTTCGCGCCACAAACAATGCAAGACATCCTAGCAATCAACCGACACCGACCACACTTTACTGACCCCCCATCACCGGTACGAAAACTCACCACAACGACGAATTCGCAATCACTCCGTTCTATTGACTTCATCACCAAACGGAGCATGTTCTCGGCAGTAAGCCGACTCTGATCAGAATCCAAAACCAACTACTTACAGATCGGACAGTTAACCCGGCAATTACCCGCTTCCGATCTACAATCGGAAAGATTCCCTACAGACCAACATGGTTCAACGGATCTCACACTGAGACGCATATCATCAAAAACTAACCTCTTTGATCCGTTAATTTATTTATAATTATAAACAGCTTAGACCAGAGTTATTATTCGACATAACGCTCAATGTACATCTGCTACAAACACAGGTTATAAAATATTTATTTTTCACAGTTAGTGTAATGTAAATAATATACATATATGCCAACAATATATAATGTGAATGATGACATTACATTACTTAATTTAAAAAAGCTAAAACAAATTAAATAAAAAACGCTCATTGAATAGCAATGTCAACATGATTTAATGATTAACTTAATTGATTTGCCTACGAAGATCAGAGGTAAACAGTTTTAGACTTATTCAGGAAGCTCTACATTAATTAATTTATAGGAGCTCCGGTATTATTACATTTTTCGCGTACGGTTTGCCATCTAAAACCCGATCTTTGTGAATTAAAATTTTGATGTATTCCTTTTTGGTTGCTCGACCTAGCGCGACGTACAATTGCCCGTGACTAAACATGTCCGACCTAAGATCTACTCCGACCCGGCTCAGGGTTTGGCCCTGACTTTTGTGAATAGTCATCGCGTAAGACAACTGTAAAGGAAATTGACGGCGGCACATTTCAAATGGACTTTTGGGATCAATAGGACCCTTAAAAATAATACGAGGAATTAAATATTCCTCTGTACCCGACGATTTTTGAACGGTAATTAAGCGTGGCGACGTACCTGTTACAATTACTTTAGTTCCGTTTACCAATCCGTCGTTAAAACTGAGATTACGCATGATCATACAAATACATCCTATTTTGAGCTTAAGATCGTGCTCTGGAAAACCTCTTGGTTGCATTCTGTTAAGCGCATCTGGCCCCAAAAATAATTCATCTGCATTTTCATTTTCGACTTTATCGATGGAGTAGAAATGCAGTGTTTCTCCATCTAACCGATCGAGTATTAAGTTATTTATTTCTCGAACGGCGTCGTTCCGTGTGCATAAAATTGCTCTATGTATGCTAGCACAGGATTCTATATTTAGAACGGGGAAAACAAAGTCAATCAAATCGTCTAATTCTGATACAATTTCAATACCACCTAAATCAACTAAATTTTGAATATTTTTGCCAATTACAAAAGGATGAGATGTTAATTTATTTGAGCCTAAATTTAATAAAAATTCTGCAAACTCTACGTCATCCCTGCATCTTTGCGAAGTAGCTAGGGAGAAAGATTTTATACTTTGCCAGATGCGCGATGTTTTTACTGATGCATTTAATATATCTGAATTAGTTTTTGCATTTGTAACTACAGGGGGAATTTGTCTAAAATCCCCTGCAAAGATAATAATTTTGCCACCAAAAATTTTATCATTACGCATGAGATCACGCAACGACCTATCCAGTAGATGAATCAAAAATTTGTGTGCCATAGGGGCTTCATCGTATATTATAACGTCCGCGTGTGATATTAATTCTGCTCTTTGCGTGCCGTTTGTGATATTCCAGAAGTCATTATCGTCTACCAGATCTATGGGGAATTTAAACATGCTATGCGCCGTGGTCCCTCCTTCGTAGTTTTGCGCCGCGATGGCAGAACTCGCAGTACAAAGAACTACTCCGTTTAAGTTACCGCGTACGTACGCAGAAATAACTTTTAACAATAACGTTTTACCGGTACCCGCGGGACCATCAACGAAAATCGCGGTATCATTAACGTCACGGAAGTCAGTATCGTTACAAAGTTTTACAACGTAATCAAAAATACAATTTTGCTCTCGAGACAAGCGAGGAATCCATTGATCTGTAAAATGTTCCAATGATTCGCGGTTGTGTTCTACGCGTTCCCTGCCTAACTCGGTAGTGGTATCTTCGATTTCTGGCAAACCGTGTTGTTGTAACGTCGATCCGTGTTTCCGAAGCAACCTATTTATTTGAATGAGACACAAAGTGTGTACTCTTTCCATGTCCGCATCCGCACCTAACCTATATGAGATGTCTTCGCTGAGTTGATTTTTAAAAGTGTCCCAGAAAGACGCGACTGGAACACCGTTTACAGCCAAACAAACGAAGAAGCTACGAAGGCGTGGTCCCGTTAAAAAGTTTGATGCTTCCAACATAGCTCTTTCGTATTCGACTTCGTCATCGGCAAGACCAACTATTTTAGCAGCTTCCTGAAAAGTTTTACAATCGGGACCACCAAGAGATTTAAGATCGGTGTAACTACGACACGAGAATTTTTTTAATAGAATTCTAAGATAAAACTGTTCACCTCTGTTAGGTGCGACCCAAAATAGACGCGCGACAAGCTCACCCTTTTGTCTTTTAGTAATGAATTTATGATTTGATGTTTCAAAAATTTCCGTATTTTTTGTTGAGGGACGCTTGGAATGAACAATGTACTGTTCGTAAAAGTCCAAGTAGGTCAATGAGTCAAATTCGTCTCTTACGGGGCGGTTAAAATAGGTAATAAGGTCCGAACCAGCTTGTTGCGCGGCTTCTACTTCAGTGCCTGGTTTAAAATAAACGGTTTGTTGATTTTCTAAATGCACTGACAGCTGTTTGACGTTGGGTTCGCGCGCGGTCACATCGAATTCTAACGTCCTCCAAGCGGCGTCGCTGGAGCCTATATAACGTTTTGTGACATACTGCTCTATTTCGTTATTTTCATGTTCTTTCGGTACGACAGCTACACGCGATTCGTCAGGACCCTTAGTGATATATTTAAACAAATACTTAACGACCGTGCGTTGCGAGGAGACCTCCAAGTTGATATGAGCATCGTATTTTAAAAGAAGACTTGCGTTATAAGGAACTACCCAAGTATCATTTACAATTACATCGTTACCGCGATATTTTATAGTTGCTTCGTTTTTACTGTCTCTACACAAGTTAATAAATCCTTTTTCATCAGAAAAAGTGGTGGCTGTCTCACGTTTTGGAAAAAATTTTGAACATTTACTTTTCTCACTATCCCAACAAGGTAAATTAGTTCTGTGCGAGGGACCGCAAGGACCGTGAATCATATGATTCAAAACAGCTTTTCGTAATCTTCCCTCTGCCTCTGATGCATCAGGAATGTCTGCTCTAACAAATTTATCAATTTCTATATTTTGGACAGGCCCGCCACCTTCAACCCTAAAACAAATGTGAGCGTGTGGTAAACCTCGCTTTTGAAACTCTATTACGTGCATCATATAAATACATTTGCCAAACCAATTACCACCTCGGATATCTCTTAATAATTCTGCTAGCTTTAAATTAAAAACTCTAGCACATACAGAAGGATTTACATAGCTGCTTTGAGTGGATTGTTGAATTTCTGGCCACTTGGGATTACAAGTAAACGTCAAGAAAAATGATGGGTTCCCCAATCTGCTTACTATTGCAATAGCATCACTATATTTTCCTTTCATGTATCGCGGCCCCCCCGTAAAAGTGCTAGGCAAATAAACGCGACCTGGTACGAATCCCTCTCCCTGAATGGTTTCATCTTGACGAATTTGACGCGCGACTTCAATGCTCATTTCAACTTCTTGAAGTGGAGCGGACCTCAGTGCACTACTCGAGTTATGTTTTTGTAGACTTGATATAAAACGTAAGCGTTCTTCTATGATTCGGCAATGCATGTCAACTAACCATTCTTCCGATAGCCTACCTATATCGGAAAATCGTGGCTCCGACAATAACAAGCAGCGAACGTATTTCGCTTGAGTTAATTTATTTTCGTTATTATCTACTTTGTTCGGGTACCAACCCGCATTACCCTCAGGATATAATAATGGATACTGAAAACTCTCATATAACGGATGCATTATATCTACAGTGTGCGGTTTCCTATCACCGATTTTCCAAACTGCTATGCAATGAGGTATAAAATTTTCGCGTTCTGTACTAATAATGGCCGCGACTTCTTTACCAACAGGTAAATCTCCTAAAATGTTACCGTGGATTGAGCGAGACGTTTGCTGAAATTTAATAAAGGCCTGATCGGATGGTTCCCTACTTAATCGTTTAAAACATTCGATAAACGGATTGACGTTATGTAAAAAGTTAGTTATGCAACTAATTACCTGCCTATCAAGTTTCATATTTGCGGCTATTTGCTCGCGTTCGCTTGTATCGTTAATGTATAGTCCTAAATTATTTACGCTACCAGTGTAAGCTAAATCAAAAACTCTATGATAGACTCGACCTTGAATTTTAAGAAAAGATATTCCCGTTGGTTGTTGGTACCCGTGAGAAACGCCCAAGGCACTGAAGGCAAATAAATTATTGTAAGCTCGCGGTCTACTCAGAAAAGATGGGTGAGAGTAAAACTCCTCGGTTAACGGAATTAAATTTTGTATGTTGTACGCGCCCGACCCACAACACCATTGTTTTCGAGATTTTTCTTCTTCAAACAGACGCGCATTACAAGATGGACACCTAAAAGTGTCTGAAAAAAGCAAGGACGTTTTTTTTAAAGAAAATAATTTTATTACGTCTAACTCAGCGTCCCTCTTCTGTGCTATTAGGTTTTTAGATTGACGTAGTGGTATGTCAATACGACGGCTGTTTTTATTATATTTGTCAGTGGCTATTTGATTTATTTCAGGGTTCTGCTTGGTATAACGGTGTACAGCATCGCGATTAATTTCTGGATTTTCCTTGGTATATTTTTTAACGGCATCGCGATTAATTTCTGGATTTTCCTTGGTATATTTTTTAACGGCATCGCGATTAATTTCTGGATTTTCCTTGGTATATTTTTTAACGGCATCGCGATGAATTTGCGGTTTTTTTTTATTATATTTTTTAACCGCATCCAAATGGGCGTTTACTGTACTACATTTCCTGCCACGTTTTTGTTTTTTGGGTCGACCTCTCTTTGTTGACGCCACATGGGTGTCAACTACTACCGGTTCAGGGGTTTTTTGAAAACCAAGCAATATAGATTGTGAATCCGAATCCGATTGACTATGATCTGTTGATGCCGGGCATTCGAAGTCTATTATAGACTCGACAGACGCTGGCAATGGCAATGCAGATCCTACAACAAAATTTTCAATTGTTTGATAATTGAGAACGCGTAGTCTGTGTATTGAATACTGACCAACACCTATATTTCGCAATAACAGCAATCTGGCTAATTCGCGAATCGAATAACATTTAAACAAACGTGCTACTCCGCATGTAGAATTTAATTTGTTATATTCATCTACTGCGTGACTGTTAAATAAATAGAATGCACTATCGAATCTCCAAAAAGAAACTGTATAGTCTTGCCCGGTAAATATCACGCTATCCGTCTCATCATTGTGGTTTGCGTCGAAAACATTGGATTCAATTATGTTTGCAAGAATTAAAATACCGTATTCATTTTCTGAAATTTGAGGATATAATCCATTTGTAATCCAATTGGCGGTCATATTTTCAATTTGAGCTCTATTGTTTCCGACGACAATCTCCGTAGGCAATTCCTCGGGGTTCAAAAATATGACACCCTTCGGTAGAATTGGTTTAAGCGACATATATAAAGTGTCTCCACTTTGGAGAATGACATCGATATCATGACAAGTCAGATTCCGATGTCTGCAAACTGACAATACTGACGCGCAAGCGGACATTGCCACGCATTGAGCGTTATTACCCTTATAATTGCTACTCCCTTGGTGTGTAGTTCCTAAAACATTAACAAAAATACAAGGTCAAGTGCAAGGTAGATATAATGTTACAAGAGGGAGAATATTTTGTAATGACAAAAATCATCTACACCACCCTTTGTAAGGCAAAGCGTCTTTTTTGTCCCCATTGATTGGATTAATGGGTTACAGACAGCTCGCTGACAGAGACGACAGTAAGCAAAAAACAACATATTTATTTTTATTTACTGGGGAACCTGCTTCCGATTTTTAACTTATTTTTATTATGTATAGCGGCAACCGAAATCCACATTCTTGATCATGAGCTGCAGCCCGCTAACAGACAGATGGACAGACGGACGAACAGCAGTCTTAGTACATAACAAGATTCTGTAGTTTTTACCCTTCAGGTACGGCACCCTAACAATTAATAATGTTTGTATGTTTTACCTCTAAACTGTCTTAAACAATTGATCAGGTTGTGAAGAAACTGGTAGGATTTTAGAACGCGAGGGTTTCTGGCACAAAGCAAAATTTATAATATATTTAAAAAAAAAATGTATTTCCCACTCATTTTTTGTGCAGTACATTTAGGAGCAGAACAAAGGAAAAAACCAAAAACATTATGTATGCATTAAATATTCGAAAAATATCTATTTCACATTGTAGCACAGGATGACATTGAACTGATTGCAAAATGAGCTCAAAAGTTTGCATGGCTAATAATATGGTGTCTCTTATAAGCATTATTTATAATGATCAATACCTAATTATGTCAATTTTCTAAATTATTTAAAAACAAAACAACAAAAAAAATATCTCTAAGTATATTAGCTGGCTGATGATGAAACTGCTTTTTAAGTACCTATAACTTATTAATTGATATGTACTTACCTACTTAAATTAATCAAACATTAATTTGTAATAGTATAGAATTATTTGATGAAGGAGCTATGAGATCATATATTTATACTTGAATACTATTTCAGCAGTCTCGACATTAGTAGGTAATGTCGCTGTCGCAAACTTGCGATCGTAATAATACCTAATAACGAAAAAATTCTGTTGCAATAACGACGCTCGTGAGAAACGCAAGTCTCTACATCCAAGTTAGCGAGCCAAGATGTACAATAACTTGACATATCGGTACCAATGATAATAAAAGTAAATCGGTACGGCAGCGAAAAACGAAAATAAAATCTCCTTGATTATGGGGAAAAATAGAAAACATGGTTCAATAAAAATAGACTATAATAAAAGCCTTATTTTGAAGGCACTATTTTACATGAAAACTCGAACGTGTAAAAAAAATAAAAAATATTAAATATTTAAGGAAATTAAAATTTGCCTCCTTGCAACATTGGTTTAGTGTCAAACTTGTCAAGTCATTGGTTTTGACGTTTTGTTTATTTTGTTTCTGTTCTATTAACAATGGACCTGTATAAAAATGTACTCTGTGCAATGGACAATGGTATTTTCTCAAGCATTTTTTATTGATAGCTAAGAGTACAGTACCTCTGCTTTGTGGCTGAAGCTGCTACCCCACTGGATATACTTCTACATTCACGGTCAGTGGGTCGTCTTTGGGGCGGATTTACAGACGTCTGAGTATCTACGAAATGATACTGGAATTCGACAAAAATGTGTTTGAAGAGATGGCTGTAGGAGCTGCATGAAACATTGGTATTCCGTCAGGATACAGAAATAAGCAGATTCAAGGGATTTTTCATTTTAATCATGCGGATTCCTTGTGTCGTACCATACCAAAGCTTTGGGAAGTAGTGTGTAGCGAGCTGTTCACACTAAAAAGAACCTCCGACCTCCACGGAGCTGGGGACTACCAGTAAAAGAATGACAAAGGACAAGCAGAAAATCAAACTGAGTGAAATAGTGTAGTGTATGTAATATTGATAAGATTCTTTCAATATAAATGTATGTAATCGCAGTGTTCCAATATTTAATATTACCGTACTATAGTTGTAAGGGATACACAGCAGAGTTATTACAAGTTTAAGTGACACAAAAGAAATGCTTGTGTGCAAAATAATTCCAAAATATTCAATAAGTATACAAAGCTCATCAACCAAGGTTTGAATAACTGAAACATGTTTGAAGGAGAATTACCCGTTTATTTTAAAGTTATTCCATTAATTTATAATGTTATATCGAAGAAAGTAGTTAACCAATCCTATATTTTTTTTGTACCAATGGCAAATTCAACCAAATTAAATCATTTAATTCAAGCAACAAGACTCGATAGTGTTATTAACAATATAATATGTACTTACAAAAAACTATGTTAGTAACACACTAACATAGTTACCATTATTCATCTCATTCTTCCTATATTAAAAATGCAGTGTGAAAGGTAATCAGCAGGATTCGTACAACATACTTTTTTTGTTGTTTTGTGATAGAATTTGTACCACTTATTAAGGCAACTAAACCATTCATTTTCATGAAACATTAGTATTTTTAGAAGCCGGATTAATTAATTATACCAATTAAAAGATTCAAGTAATTAAACGTAATATAATCTTAAACTAAACGCAACTAAACGTAGTTCTGTTTTTAGAAGTTGCCATTTGTAAAATATCACGAGGCTCGAAATGATAAATAATTATTTAAAAATAGAAATAACAGTAAATAATAAACCAATTACACATTATACCTTAAAATTAATAATTATTGCATACAATCTTAATTATTAACTATTTAATGATATGAATTGTTTGTATTGGCAATTATTTTATTGACAGGTTACGAAAATCTTTCCGAGTCTCTGTTTTCTTTGCTGTAGTTTTGGACCGTGGTTTGTAACTGCATCTGAGCAATTTAGCAAATTATCTGGCCATTTTTACGTTGAGTCGAGCAACTGCTCCGCCGTACTTTATCTGTTGATAGTACTTTTGCGAAAGGACGCTTTATTAGTTGTGCTGTGTGTGTACGTGCTTTAAAATGACGAGTTTGCAATGCATCAATTGCAACGTTCGCTTATCGCGAATAAGAAGGCACGCTTTATCCGATGAGAGTGAAGATATCGTCAATACTATTCGGCTGTGGACATATCCTAGAGATGTAAGTAGTTTCCAAATAACATTTTGCGTACGAGTATGCCAGTTACGAAGTGATAACTTTTACATGTTAAAAAGTAGACTTACCATATGTAACTAAAACTAATCTAAACATTAAGTATTTGAAAAAATAACAAACACTGTTGTGGTTCTAAAAATATTTACAATTTGTCCTGTAAAAGATCACTTATGTGTTTGTTAATTTACAAACACAAAAGTGATCATGTATTGTTTACTGCCTAACACTTGGTTGCCTAACTTGGTTTGCATAACATTGTTATAATAGTTATTTCTCTGTTAGTATGACTGTCAGTCATATAAAGCAATGTTGAACTGTACTCAAAATAACTTCATTATTTCCAGATGCTGACCATGTTTGCCATGCATGTTGGCTGCTAGCTACTCATCCACGTTCTTCTGATAATATGCCGAGGAGATGCATAGGCCATCAAAATGTTTGTGTTGTATGCGGACGATCCATACTAAGAATCAGTTGACACAGGATTTTGATTGAAGGTTCAAATAAAGAAGAACAAAGAATGGCTAACACACTTGCTACTTGGATCCAACCACGAGAGGTATAACAACATGTACCTATTATAACTTTTATATTATAAACATGTGTCATGCAAAGGGCAATTACTTTTACTTTGACAACACGTTTGGCGCAATGGCTGAGCAATTGCGTTGTGTGTTGCTGGTTCAACAATCCCCGCACGGAACAAATATTTGTATGATCTGCAAGTAGTTGTTCAGGGTCTGGATGTTTGTGTATGTGAGTTTCTATGTTTGTAAACACACTCACGACACAAGAGAAATTCCTAGTGTGGGGCAAAGTTTTTTTTTAAATTACTATTTTATGTTGATAAATCTGGGACAGGCATGATGTTGGCTTTACTAACAACAAAAGGATACTGGTTTTTCCAGTGTCACATAGCCCTTCTTCTCTACTCCAGTGAGCAATAAACCTATTCACTCATATTAACACAACATAGATATTTTTGGTAAAGGTTTTCTGAAAGGTAAAAACCAATCATTGTATGTCAAGAACTATTCTGTAGCTTGGTCATGATGGGCACAATTTATGTTTATCAAACGTCGTGTTTAATTTTTATTTCATCAATGTTATTTATATTTACAGAAGTCATCCATGAATGAAGTTTGTGGAGTTTGCTGGGGCCAAGCTCGAGATTTGAGCTTCAATGTTCCAGAAGGACCAGAAGAAAGACCCCAACATATTGTGTTGCCCAATATAAGAAGAGCGGCTGAAACACCAAGACATTGTATTTTCCAAGAGTGCATGGAACCGGAGAGAAATATTGTGCCTGAAGAAACCAGGCAAGATGTGTTGATTAGGTATCAATATTTTATACAAAAGAGGTGCTCGTATTTGCTCCTAACATAGACAGGAGGCTAATTATGAATATAATAAATAAATGTATGTTCCTACAAAAACAAAGTTGTTTTATTTACCCACACTCAAAACTCCATCAGCACTTCATCATTCATCATCATCAAACTATTGCAGACCGCTGCTGGACGTAGGTCTCTCCTAAAGCACCCTACTGAATAGGTACAATTCTCATATCAATTTGCCAAAGTAAGGATAAGTAAAACACTACAAAGATAGCACCAGCTATCTAGAATATATCCCTATTTCACCAAAATAATGTTTATGTGCCTGCACGTAATAATATGTATTGGGACATAACCTCAAAAATAAAACTGGTCCCAACTTCTAAAAATCTAAGTATTTTAAAAGGGCTTGCCTATCGTATTGACTACCAAAAGTATCCCAAAACACGATATTTTATTAGGTGTACGAAACTCCCGTACAACCCTGCCGATCGTCTTTAATTTTAACGTTGATTTTCATGTTAGTATTTCAATAATTGATAATTTTGCCTTGTTTGAAGAAAGTATTTGTGTATATTATTGTATTTATTGATACAGATGTTTGTACTTTAGTATTTTTTTGTATTAAGTATAATTAAATGATGTGTGTAAGTAGATATTATTTACATATTGTCTTGTTTACAATTTTTACATAGATAGTATAGCTATGATGTAGGTACTGTGATATGTAATATTCATTACTTGTGTGTTCTGCACTGAAATAACTGTAATGTCCTATTTCTTCACATTTTATGCAAATAAAGATACATAGGTACATGTATACGACCTTCATTTTGCCTTCATTACATGTTTGATACTTTACTTTTGAGCTAGATTTTAAAATATGTGAGTGGCTTTTTAGTTGCAACCAATTAATTTAACGATCATTATCTCTGTCTCTATGTCTGTTATCGTGGACCGAACCTGACTAAACCAACTTGTTCATGTGATTGGCAACTGTGAGATTGGTCAATCTTATATGTTAGTAAGTAAGTAAGTACCTTGGTTGGGTTGGATTTTAAAACGAGTCGCCTGAATTTGAGGGTATTGGTGGTGTAGGGGGCTTAAGGGAGTTAGTCTTAATCCCCCCAAAGTAATTTTGGCTGCCGGAGTTGCGTCTAAATATTTTTAAACAATTTCCAAAAATTCTTAAATACTATTGCAATTATGCAAAACGGAACGTAATTTTTATGCTTTAGTAGTTTTTCAAATGTAATTTTTAGGTTTTATGTGAAAAACGTGAAACGAAACGCAACCCGCCATCTTGGATGGATGATATTGACAGCTAATGTCAAATTTGTGCGTTATTCCTTTGGTAATTAATAGCAATGTATTACTCCGAGTTGGCACAATCCGACTTCATTGGGTTAGGTTAGATGGCTAAGGCGGGAGCGTAGCGCAGCGAAGCTCCCGCCTTAGCCATCGTGGTTATTTTTTTTTAAACCACCCAATAGTAGGAGCCCCGCGTAGCGGGGCTCCGTCGACTCATAATTGAAGCCAGTTTTTATATATATATTGAGGGCCATTGGGTTCTCGGTATGATTGAGGATGGATCTCAAGATCTGAGGTTGGAAGTGAGCCCAGACAATATTCGCTCTGCTGAGGTTTTGGTGCCACTTATATTAAAGAATGTAGAAGTTGGCACCACCATCCACACTGATTTTTGGAGAGCATATGATTGCTTGTCAGTACATGGCTACATACTACATACACAAAAAAGTCAACCACTCGGATCGTGACAACCCATTCATAGCTGAAAATGGGACTCATACTCAACGAATTGAGTCCCAGTGGAGAGCTGTTAAAAGATTTTTTAGGAAGGACAATTTTAATAACACAGAAAATTTTGCAGATGTTATTTTTGAATATTTATGGCGGCGAAATAACGTGAAATACGAGAAAGATCCATTCATGGAATTAATAAAAGCGATAAAACATGTTTATAAAGTGGAATAAACAATTTTTGTACAAATTTCTGTTTTTTATTTTTTCTAAGGGAACCAAGTACTTCCGGCGGGTGAAAATGGTGAGGGGGGGATCTGACCCCTCCCCTCCCCCTCCCCCAACCACTCACAACCCCTTAAAATGGCGACGTATTTCGAAATTTTTACCCCTTGGTTCCATAATCAATTAATCACACACTGGGGGGTGTGAGGATGAGATTCTAAGGAGATGTGCTAACACAACATCTGCCGTTGATAAGCTCAAAAGAGTCTGGGCCAATCATAATATCAGCAAAGCCACAAAAGACCGCCTGCCGAGAAGTTTGGTTTTTCCAATATATCTGTATGGCGCAAAAACATGTAGGTACGGTTAGCCTCAAAGACCGACGCAAAATAGATGCACTAAAACTTGTTGTCCATGAGCAAGTAAGGCTAAACGCTGCAACACAAACGTCCATGGTCCAAAGCTCCCGAGACGCCAGTACCTAGGTTTGGAAGCCTGCTAATAAGGTTACGTTATTCACTTAACAAAACTATTCAGAAACTCACCAGAAATAAGACATTCTGAATATTCCACAGCTGTGCCTCCGCGACGCGGAACAGTTGATAACTCTTCAGTACTTGCTCGTTTCATGTTGGAAATTGATTATTTTGATAATAATTATCAATCAATATCAACTTGCAACTTGCAACAAGAAACCTCGATTCACGACGCTTTATTTTGGCGCTCTTTTCAAGTTTTTTTTTAAATTCAATGTCAAGTTCAAAATTCAAATTGATGAACTCTATGGTCGATTGTTTGATTTTTGGAAATATGTTAATCGACTCTTTTTTTAAATAGGTCATATTTTTAAATGATTAATAATTTCTCGATTATCTCAAAAAAATATTACCATATTTTTTTGAGACCTAGAAAACAGGAAAACTTTATTTTAAAAGTTCGTTAATTATCCATAGTTTAATTTGCGCCTCGCGGTGTGCTTAAACGGGGTGTTTGACGTTTAGGGCGGAGTTCACCGACTTTTAAAACGGCTGTTTATCACTTGAACAACTGATTAAATCATTTTTACTGTTCACCACACGTTAACCAGTGTTTACAGCCCTTAACCCTAGAATCGTACCCTGGGGTACAAATGAAAAAATAAAATAAAGTTGTCTATAAAATTTATACTCTTTGATAGTTTGTTTTGCGCGTCCGTGTATTTACGCGGGGTGAAGGGACGCGCAGATACTTCAGTCGGACGGCGGTCCTGCTAATAAGTGGACGTGACACGCTGCTTGTGGGGTACACAAGCACCCCAGGGTAGGGTTACCAGATCCGAAAATAAGTTTTCCTGGAAAAATCCCTGCCTTTGCAATAAATTTCCTGACATTTTTCAATAATGGGTGCGCAGTGGACAAAGGAGAGATATAGACTGCTTTGCTTCTGTTAAGGCTCTACTGTTGACACAGTACTTCAATCTGAAGAACACATCATGTGAAGAGTTTCATAAAATTATTATGAAAGACCAGCAATTGCTGGAAGCTATACCCAGCATTGAAAGGCTTCGAGGTTCAGATGAATAATTAATAAATAATCAATTAATAGATTGTTTATTATTAGATTTTATTCTTTGATTATTATTTTATTTCTTATATTTTTGTCTTCTTTTTAGGGTTCCGTACCTCAAATGGAAAAAAACGGAACTCTTAAGAGGATCACTTTGTTGTCCGTCCGTCCGTCTGTCTGTCTGTCAAAACCCTTTATCTCGGGAACGCGTGTAGGTATCGAGTTGTAATTAAAACCATATACTCAGGTCTATAATCGAGCAGTCCCTTGAAACTGTGAAAAAATCAAAAACCTAAGTTAACTTAAAAAAAAGATACGACCGTTTATGCCGCAAAAAAACGTATATTTCGACACTCTCAAGGGAATTAAAATTTATAGGGTACTTCCCGTTGACCTAGAATTGAAATTTGGCAAGAAGCAAGATCATGTAGTACATGTACATGTAAAGAAAAAATCCGAAAACCGTAAATTTGTAGGTACATTAAAAAAATCCCGTGATAAACTATTTACATACCTACAAAGTACGGAACCCTCGGTGCACGAGTCCGACTCGCACTTAACTGTTCTTTTTTTATTCCTGACAATTGTCATACGTATAGTGTGTCATGCAAAACTCGCCGCTGGAGCCTATGTGTATTCTATGGAATATTAAATATTGTGGGGATCAATTCCATGATCACAGAGTACATTAATGTCCATGATATTGGTCAATTCATCAAACGCCACTAATAAGCAAGTTTTCAAGAATAGAAATTCCTATATGGGTACGGTTCTAGGGTTAAACAGCCGATCATTTTAACCGAGCTCAAAAGCATCGTTTAACCGTCCGTTATTTTGACATTTGCTGTGATTTTACAAGAGTTGCAACAATACGTTTAGGTTATTCCGATTTTTCGCAGTTTTTGAGAATAGATAAACATGCAGTCAGTGTTCAATGTATTAATTGATAACTATCAAGAATCAAGATCACTACATGAGCCTTTTAGAAAATCTAGAAGATATCGAGACCAGAACAATTTACAACAACCTAGACTATTTCAAGTGCGTCGTAATTATTACGAAGAATATAATGAGGAAGCATTTAAAATTAGATTCCGTTTGTCAAAACCTTCTGCACTGAACGTACTACAATTAATAGAGAATAAATTAGAATTCCCGAACGATAAGTAAGTACTTACCTACAAGCATTATTTATGATCAATGTTTATTAAAAATAGGTAAAACTGTGTTTGTATCTATGTTGGGGGAAAGATAGATCAGATCTAGTTTGAAAAGTTCTTTTAACTCAAAGCTACCCCTGCTGCCTGACAAACAGATTATTTATTGTAGGTACCAGTAATTCATAAAAAAGAAAAAGTGCCTGCTTAAGTTTGTGTGCAGTTACCAAATAGTTGACAATAAATGCAACTTTTTTAAATTTCTTCACAAACCTGTAATTTATGAAAATTTAGATTGTTTATGTATGCATTGTAACCTTTTACTTTATTGTAGGAATAATTCCCTGGCACCTATAAATCAGTTACTATTGACTTTACGGTACTACGCAACTGGATGTCATCAACTGACCATGGGTGATTTCTCTGGAGTGAGTCGACCAACAGCTAATCGTGTCATCCACCAAGTAACTGCAGCAATAGCTTCCCTGAGCCGGGATTACATCAAGTTCCCACAGACTGATACAGATATTAGAAAAACGCAAATAGACTTTTACAATATAGCCAGATTTCCAAAAGTTATAGGTGCATTGGATTGCACACATATAAAGACAATATCACCAGGAGGAAGCCATGCTGAAACCTTCAGGAATAGAAAAGGCTATATGTCAATAAATGTGCAAGCTATCTGTAATGCCCAATTGATAATAACTGACCTAGTAGTTAGGTGGCCAGGAAGTAACCATGATGAACGGATATTCAGTGCATCTAGAAGACATGCCATGTTTGAATTGGGAATGTATGATGATTCAGTACTTGTTGCAGACAGTGGCTACATGAATAGGAGTTACATGATGATGCCATTAGATCGAGTTGCTACACCAGCAGAATCATTATATAATGAATCCCAAATCAGGACTCTCAACCCAATTGAGAGGTTATTTGGGGTTTGGAAAAGGCGCTTCCCAGTGTTAGCCCTTGGGATTAGGGTGTATTTGAAAAATACACCACCTATTATAGTGGCTACGGGTGTATTACACAACATCCTACAAATGAGAGGAGATGAAATGCCTTTAGACGACCCAAATCTAGCCTTGCCAGCACCATGGGAAGAAATATTACACCAGGGAAGAGTACAGCGCTTTTTAGATAATAGTATAAGAGATGTAAATCTCAGCAGAAGATCACTAATATCAAATTATTATCAAAGTCTTGTTTGATAAATAAGTTATGTAGGTATATATGTATGTGTAAATGTGTAAATAAAACTATGTTTTACATCAACTGAATTTTTTTATTACTAATACTTAAAAATTAAAAAATAACTAACTATCCTTAAGTTTTTGGGTCTTTATTTGTTCTTGGTGTAATTGCTGTTCCAGATATTAACCAATAAATAAAACTATGTTTTGCATAAACTGATTTTTTTATTACTAATACTTAAAAGCTAAAAAATAATTAACTATCGTTAAGTTTTTGGGTTTTTATTTTTTCTTGCTGTAATTGCTGTTCCAGAATGGCTAATCGAATACGGGATTCCTTCTCAGCATTTTCTTGTAAAATTTTTACCAAGCGAATTTTTTCTTTTACTAATTCGTCACCCAAGCAGTCAATTTTAGGTCTTCTTTTTAACCACCCTTCTTTGCATTCTTTGGTTACTTTCTGACCTGATACTGGTTTTTTTAAATTCTTCGGAGTCCATGAACTCCAGGTATCATTGTCCTGTTCACAAAAAATACCATAATAAAGCACTATGTCATGTAATAAAAAATATATTGTCATATATTTTAGGAGAATTATTAATTGGTATGATGTTTCATGTATATTCAACTTATAAACTGTGTTAACTTACATTCTTTTCTTTCAATAAACCAGTACTTGTGTGAGCATTCTGTTCATATTCATCAACCGTTGAAACAATAGTCTCAATGTTTTCCTGTAAAAAATAATAAGTTAAAATTGATAACAGGTAAGTAGGTGTGTAAATTATAACTTATACCTAAATATTATCAACTCACATTATCCTCTATGCCTGCATAAGCAGTATTGCCTTCTATTACATAGACTGTTTCATTTTGATCCAGTGTCTTGCATTCTATAATTTCCTGTTGAAACATTAATTATATCAGTCAAAATACAACAATTTTGGATGCAGAATCAGGAGGAATTAGGTTCTCTGTTGAGTGCACTATACCTATAGGTATAGTGGTCAATTATCAGATTTGAACTCACACTTTTGGATAACAGGAAGAAATAAAGTACTTACACTGAATGTGGGACTGTCGGTGTCGAAATCACTTGGGATTCCCTTTAGTGCTGGTCCTAATATGGCCTCCACTATTGTCGACTCGGTATTAGACGGTGGCGGTGTTGGCGGTTTTCCACCACCTGCAATACAAAAACACACAAGAAAAGCATTATTATGCAATATCCTAAAAGATACCTAATACACCACGTGAATTGTTATTGTACATACCAGTCATAAATAGCTTTTTCTTCCTGTCCGCTTGATCTTTTTTCGTCTGCCTTTTAATATTTTCCCAGCAACATTTTAGGACTGTGTGAGTTCAATGGCAAAACGTGCTGACAGTATTGAATTCTTCTACTATACGAATCCACCCTTTTAATTAGAGGCATTCGTAGTGGCATCGGTGCGCTTATTTTCGACAACATCTTGGTATTTTAACACCAACTCCGTTAAAATACGCTTCTCATCGCTTGAAAAATTATTTGTTCTCTTTTTCTGAGCTGCCATTTTACAAGTAGAAGGTAAATAGTAAGTCGTAGGATAGAATTAAACACTTTCACAACACAAACACAACTTATTAATATTCAACAGTCAACACGGAGAATAATATTAGCACGTGTGACATTTGACAGTGACAGCGCTGTGAAGTTATTACCCATCCAAATTAGACACTACAGGCTAGCATAATGATCCCAATGCGTTTTCGAACTTCTCAAGTTGAAAGCGTTTTATTTTATGCTACTAAATATAGATGTCACCAAAACTCGTGTTGACTAAATCTAACGACATGACTTCGCAAATGAGTACACTTATAGCATTCGTTCATTCACTCTGAGCGAATGCTGATTGCCCGATTTAATAATCACGGTTAAAATATTCGTGGTGAGCAGTGAATACTTACCGGCTGCATAAACGATGTTTAGGAATTCATCGGCCGATTACTCTAACATTGGTCAAATGACAGTCCGTGAACTCGGCCCTTAGGCAGTCAATTTTAAACTGAATAATTGACTTAAACGCACCCCAAACAAAAACGCTGTCCGCCATGTTAGTATTCCTGCCCCCTTCGCTCCACTCGGTCTCGCAGGTTCGCTCCACTCAGGACCTGCCTACCACCGGAAAGCTATTGTGACCTTATCCCTACGCTACGCTACGCTTCGCTTTACCGCTACCTAGTTTCCGAGATACGATGGGGGGAGGGGTGAAGGGGGAAGAGGGGGTGTTTTGAAAAAACTAATTTTGACCTACTCCACGGACATGAATCTGAAAAAGAAAATGTTCCAAGTCTTAACTTCCGAGATCCGCCTAAAGGGAAGGGGGAGAGAATGGGGGGAGTTTTGAAAAATGATTTTGACCAACTCTGGGCCCCTTGATATGAATCTGAAAAAAAAAAAATGTTCCAAGTCTCTTAACTTCCGAGATTTACCTAGAGGGGGGAGAAGGGGGGCAAGGGGGGCAACTTTGAAAAATGGATTTTACTTTTACGAGCCTCCTCTATACGAATCCGTAAAACAACAAAACACGGGACTCTTAGTTTCCGAGATACGATAGGGATGGGGGAGAGTGGGGTGGAATGGAAAAGGGGAGGTTTGAATTTTGAAAAATGGTTTTTACTTTTCCGAGCCTCCTCTATACGAATCCGTAAAAAAACAAAACCCAGGTTTCTTAATTTCCGAGATACGATGGGGAGAGGGGTGAAGGGGGGGAGAGGGGGGAGTTTTGAAAAATTATTTTGACCAACTCTGGGCCCCTTGATATGAATCTGATAAAGAAAATGTTCCAAGTCTTAACTTCCGAGATCCGCCTAAAGGGAAGGGGGAGAGAATGGGGGGAATTTTGAAAAATGATTTTGACCAACTCTGGGCCCCTTGATATGAATCTGAAAAAAAAAATGTTCCAAGTCTCTTAACTTCCGAGATCTACCTAGAGGGGGGGGGGGGGGAGAAGGGGGGCAAGGGGGCAACTTTGAAAAATGGATTTTACTTTTCCGAGCCTCCTCTATACGAATCCGTAAAACAACAAAACACGGGACTCTTAGTTTCCGAGATACGATAGGGATGGGGGAGAGTGGGGTGGAATGGAAAAGGGGAGGTTTGAATTTTGAAAAATGGTTTTTACTTTTCCGAGCCTTCTCTATACGAATCCGTAATAAAACAAAACCCAGGTTTCTTAATTTCCGAGATACGATGGGGGGAGGGGTGAAGGGGGGGAGTGGGGGGAGTTTTGAAAAATGATTTTGACCAACTCTGGGCCCCTTGATATGAATCTGAAAAAAAAAATGTTCCAAGTCTCTTAACTTCCGAGATCTACCTAGAAAGGGGGGGGGGGGAGAAGGGGGGCAAGGGGGCAACTTTGAAAAATGGATTTTACTTTTCCGAGCCTCCTCTATACGAATCCGTAAAACAACAAAACACGGGACTCTTAGTTTCCGAGATACGATAGGGATGGGGGAGAGTGGGGTGGAATGGAAAAGGGGAGGTTTGAATTTTGAAAAATGGTTTTTACTTTTTCGAGCCTTCTCTATACGAATCCGTAATAAAACAAAACCCAGGTTTCTTAATTTCCGAGATACGATGGGGGGAGGGGTGAAGGGGGGGAGAGGGGGGAGTTTTGAAAAATGATTTTGACCAACTCTGGGCCCCTTGATATGAATCTGAAAAAAAAAATGTTCCAAGTCTCTTAACTTCCGAGATCTACCTAGAGGGGGGGGAGAAGGGGGGCAAGGGGGCAACTTTGAAAAATGGATTTTACTTTTCCGAGCCTCCTCTATACGAATCCGTAAAACAACAAAACACGGGACTCTTAGTTTCCGAGATACGATAGGGAGGGGGGAGAGTGGGGTGGAAAAGGGGAGGTTTGGGATTTTTCCCATACTCGTGAGAGTTACTTGTATACGTATCTGTAAAAATATACCCACCTCCCCCTTCACCATCTGGGAGAACAATTATGTCAGTCAGTGAGTGAGTGAGTGGTAATCGAGCTTTATATAGTATAATGAGTACTAATCGGCCTATGAAAAACTCGACCATACGTAAAATCTTGTAATTTTAAACGATACAAATGGTGACGTCATAAATGACTCGTCCGGACGTAATAGTCGGAACAATTACAAACCTCAAATAGTAAAAATAAAATATTCAACCGAATAACCTCCTCCTTTTTTTGAATTCGGTTAATAAAGAAACAAAATACGTTTATTTAGCACAGAGTTAAAGGCACACAATATAATAATGCATCAGATAAAAACAAATAAAAATCAAGTAGTAGTGAAAAGTCAGGTGTCAAGAAATTAGCAGGAAAGGGTGCCTCCCGGCACAGAAAAACCCAAAAGGTGCTGACCTCTTTCATTCCTTGAATGTACATACAATGATCCATCCCTCATCCCTCTCTTTCCAGCTTCTTCGTAGACGTTTTACTGTTTTTCCTATAAAATCGACATGAAAATGAATCATATTATTGATTTGGTAATCTACAGGGTGTGGGCTCTCGGCATCTACACAGGTAACTCAGAAAGCGGCATCGACTACACTTCAATGTACAGTCTGTTCTCCACGCAAGTTGTGCTCACCAAAGAGGGATTGGATCATGTTGATGAGGTGAGTTCGCACGTCTCAGTGAGTTTTGAAATGCTCTAAAGTAAAGAAAGAAAAAAAGATTATTTCTGCCTGCGAAATTATTTTTTTTGCAAAGTACTGCAATCAGCAAAAAAGCTTGCTAAGTTATCCTGGGCAACAGACCAACAGTCTCCACAGCGTGGTGCCTGTGAGGGTGGACAGCGCCACCGATGCCGGCCCTGGGACAGGTGGAGGTAGGACCTACACGCGTATCTCAAGAGTTAGATCGAGGTGGCGCTAGAAAAGGCAAAAAAAAATCCTTTAATCCTCTAATAGCGTACCAATTGTTTGTTTTCAGGTACTAGAAGCAATTTTCTCGTATATAAACATGCTCAAACAAATTGGACCTTCAGAAAGAATATACGACGAAATAAAGGTAAATTACATTAACGAATGTTTCTATGTTTTACCCTTTAGCGCACAATTTGGTATTCAATTGAAAGTAACTTGGCGTTCAGAGGTTTACAATATTTGCATAATAAACCGCGAACTTTAAAAAAAATTGCGCTTGCGACAACTTACTCGTGATAGAAATGAAACAGAGACAGAGTTATGTCTTTTTTCTCTCTCATGTCCTTGGAATTTCTCTTTCAATTCTCCAAGTAACGAATCGCCGCCGCCTAAGAAGTTTCACTTCAAAAGAGACTGTTACACGTTATGAGTTACAGAGATGAAACTCTTCAAATCCAAACGTACTTTACTTATAGTAAAAGTGCGCACTGTTGCACAACCCCGTCCTATTTCAAGTTATACAAATATCAACTTTATTTCAATGATATTTAAGTTGATTTCAGAGTGAATAGCACTATTGAAAAATTACAAAAATGTTTGAAGTTATAGCGTAAACTGAACTTTATTGTGTAGGAGTTAAAGTTATTTTTCCATTAACATTATTTGTTTACATTTTTGGCAAATAAATCGCGATCGCAAATTGCTTAGATACGAGCGACCCGTCTCTGATTTGCGGTTTTTACGACTTTACAACTTACCGAGATTTCTTTTTTTATATGTAAGTTTAATATGAATGATATATGTAAAGTCTGTTTTTTAATCTCGTAGACTAAACTGACATTACGAGTGTTGTCAGTTTATTGCAATTCTTAAATAGTGATGTGGCACAACCGAAACTTAGCGTTAATAAAATCAAGTAACGTTTTTTTACAATAAGTTATCCTGAAATAATGTGTTTATCCTGAAATAATGTGTAGGTACTTATTTAAAACGTAATAATACAAAATTAATAATGTAAAACATATATTTTTAATTACATAACTTAATTACAGGTATTCGCGTTAATCTGATTCAGATAATGACTCCATGTCTGAGGAATATTCTGAATCGTCAGAATCGCCACCTACTTCTATGATAAACCTATCAGTAATGTCGTCGGTTATATGGCCCAGATGACACATTTGATCTTCAATTTTAATTACATGGACTACACAGTCTTTACACCGCTGCGGGGTCACTTGACGAAGCCCTTCTTCAAAAAGGCTTCGTACTTCATTCATTTTGAATGTTTTATTATTTTTAGCGACATGCCCCTTTACTTGAGCCCAGACCAACTCAATCGGGTTTAGCTCGCAGTGGTAAGGGGGCAGTCGCAAAATAGTGACACCCCGTTCAGCAGCCATCTCGTCGACGACATACCTTTCATGGGCTTTCGGGCAATTTCATTTAATTCGGGCTTTAACATTGTCTCGTCATACGAAATATTTTTTGATTTTAGCCAATCTTGGATTTGCCCTTTTCGCCAACTAGAAGTAGGTAACGATTAAACAAACGTAACGTAACAAACATTTGGTAACGTAACAAAACCACAAAACTTAACAAAAAAGAAACAAACTCAACGAAAATATAACAAATAGCACTTGAAATTGTATCAAGACACAACGGACGCATTGGAACACTTCAGAGGTTGAAGGACGAATAAGGTAAACAAAATGGCGTCCAGTGTTGTTCCTGTGAAATTTAGGGTTGTATTCAAAATCTAACATTTTTAAAACTACCATATTATCATAATTATTTTAAAAATTGCAGTTGTTC
This sequence comes from Luperina nickerlii, assembly GCA_963855955.1. Taxonomy (NCBI): domain Eukaryota; kingdom Metazoa; phylum Arthropoda; class Insecta; order Lepidoptera; family Noctuidae; genus Luperina; species Luperina nickerlii. The sequence continues at coordinate 11,362,703 of OY979682.1, forward strand.
GTATGGTGTTAAGTTCCATAATTGCCGTATTTTTCAACCTCTGCCGTTTCGTAAGAGAAAAGGGTTAAGATTGCCGTTTTAACGCGTACGGGAACAATACTGATGGCGTCTATAATTTTTTTTTTGTTTAATTTAAAGGCATCGAAACATGGTCGGATTACGTATGGCGTTGCGTGGTCAGATTTCCCTAGCAGTTTGTAGCACGTCGTGCAGCCGTGTGTACGTACGTGAATTTTAAATATAAAACTTTGAATAAAAATTAAATTCGTCTATTATAGATAAAAAGTTACGATTCAACAAACCGGTATCGTAGGTACAACACTGCACAAAAGAGCTGGCAACATTATTTGTAAATTTGACATTTGCATGTGTCAATTTAGTCTACGAGATTAAAAAACAGACCATAGTTATGTACATAAACCTTTCGGAATACATTCTCTAAATGATAGTGATCAAAGTCTGTTGCGTAGTTTGGAAGAACAACGTGGTCACCCAGACAGACACGAAAAGCCACTCCAATTTATAATATGTATAGATGTTTTAATTTATTTCTTTCAACAGACAATAGAAGAGACAAGTTTCCGCTTCGAGGAAGAGTCTCAGCCGGCAGAGTATGTGGAGACGTTATCAGAGAACATGCATTTCTACCCGCCACAGCACTACATCACCGGCGACCGACTCTACTACAAGTATGATCCTAAGGTAACAATCTTACTGTACTTTTAAACGTATAAAATATAACCCATTACGTCTGTCCAATTTCAGTATTTTTTTTATTTTACGACGCGCGCTTTACTTGTGGTAAACAATTGTACAATCATCATCATCATGTGTGTATGTATGTGTGTGTGTGTGTGTGTGTGTGTGTGTGTGTGTGTGTGTGTGTGTGTGTGTGTGTGTGTGTTTGTGTGTGTGTGTGTTTGTACAAGCGTGTGAATGTGTGCATGCAGTAGTACACACGACTGCATGCACACATTCACAGCGTGATTGTACACTTGGTTACCACAAGTAAAGCGCGCGCCGCTTCGTAAGATAAAAATTCTGAAAATGAGTAAAGTATTTCTCATCGAAAAGGGCTTTTATTGAAAGGAGATTAAAAGGATGACTCGTACAAATAGTATAAAAGTTACTCGTATGACGAAAGGCGATTAGATTTGAAAATAAGTGAGCGTCCGCGCAAAATAAAACCCTATTTCGAGTTTCTGCCCACCCTTAGGGGAAAGGCGTAAGTTTCAAAACAGTTAAAGTAAAAAATCGCCTGACTCGAATGACATAATCGTAGGCGAATTTTTTCTTTTTGCTTGATTGTAAAATCTTGTAAGTCTTTTGTATACCACGAGATTTACGAGTTACGTCATGAGTTCGACCTCAGCCACGCACTCTACTTTGTATATTTAATTTCATCACCACTGCTGAAGTGAGCGTGGAGTGAGCTGTCAATAGTGTCAATTCCTAGCAAAAACAAACTCACTTCATCTAAGTTTTCACGGTGAGATTTTTACAGAATCGACCGGCTGTATCGCTACCGGGCGCGACACGATACCGCGTACCGTTTCGGTATCGCTAACGAAATCGCCAGCGATATCGCTTATATCTGAATAGACCTTTATTAGCTACTAATGCTACCTTATTTCATCTCTCAGGGCATAACAGAGCTACTGGACTGCATGCGCGCCGACACGGTGAATATCATGATTCTATCCAATAAACATTCCACGCCTATCAACTACGACTCCAAAGAAAAGTGGTTCGGAACTGAATACAAAAAAATGGGTGAGTTTTGTAAAATATACCTTAGGTGTAGTATATAAAGTTCAATATTACAAGTAGTTTGGCTCTTAATACAAGAAAATACGTGTTTTGTTTATAACAAGAGAAAATATGCCTAAAGGTGTTTGTAATAAGGTCTAATATTAAAGGAACTACTATGGGCGACTAGAATCAATTCAATTTTACTGTAAGTTTGACGTTCAAAAGTGCCTTTAATGTGCCTATTTGAAATAAATGATTTGACTTTGACTTGAACTCGAAAGTTATAATTGCTTGTCATCGTCATTCATTATTTATTAGCATTTCAGAAACAGTCAGTGAGTTAATATTAATTTTTATAAATTGAACATTAATATTTCAATATTGTCGTTTGTCACATCCTCACGCTTTTTTTAATTCTGTCTGTAAATAAAAAATATGTATCTTTCTCTACCTTTAGAAATATACAACATCAAACGGGGCAAGTATCATCAAGTTTATCTAAACTGCGGCCGCAGAATACGGAAAATTTCGTTTCGTCATATACCATTTCGGTCGTGTCTGTGTCATTCCGATGAATTTTGTTGGTTTCAGTGTCCACCGAAATTCTCCGTATTCCGCGATCTAGCTTTATAAAAAAGTAAATTATAAATTATTTCGTCACCACTGCTTTCAAAACGGTGAAGAAAAACATCGTGAGGAAGCCGGCACGTTCTAGAACCGAAAATTTGAAGACATGTGACATCAACCGATCCGCACTGGGCCTGCGTGATGTATGAAGGCTCACTCCTTCTCGCCGAGAGAAGCCTGTGTCCCAGCAGTGGGAAAATTATAGGCATATCTATACTGATATTATAAAGCTGAAGAGTTTGTTTGTTTGTTTGGTTGAACGCGCTAATCTCTGGAACTACCAGTCGGATTTGAAAAATTCTTTTTTAATTTGATAGCCCAATTCTTGAGGAAGGCTATAGGCTATTTAACATCACGCTATGACCTTTAGGAGCCGAGCAAAAAGAAAAAAAGTCAGAAAGAACGCTAAGCAAAAACGAATAGCGCGGGCAGGCGATGCGATGCGACGGGGTGGGTCGGAGTAACAAGAAATTTCACGCGGACGAAGTCGCGGGCAGAAGCTAGTGCTTTATAAAATTTCCTTACTATACAGCCATACTGACCATCTTTTTACTCTTACAGAAATCCCCAGCAAGTGGCTTGACCGTTGGCTCAACGTGGACCCCTACAACAATTTCTTTCTTCCGGAGAAGAATGTGTACATAACCACAGACTTCAGCCTGATCCAACCAGACCCAGCATATACAGAGACCGCGCAGGAACTGGGCATAGATCTTAGGAGCTCTCCTAAAGATATACATAAGAAAGTGGAAGCTGCGAATAAGGATGCCACTAAGATATTGAGCCACGGTGACCTTATTGCTACTGTCAATCATTTTAGGTAAGTTTTCGTTAACTTTTTTTTAGGTTCGTCTATATTTGATATCTTTTAAATACTAACCGGACCATAGTGCATATGCATACAAAGATACTGCTCATAAACTGAGTTTAGATCTTAGGAGCTCGCCTAAAGATATACAATATCATCTGCAACTCGAGTGAAGCTTTAGGCGGGTCTCACACTAGCACGCGCCACGCTGCGGTGCGCGTGTCCCGCCTCCCCGCGCGTGTTGTGTACGGACGCCAGCACATCAACCTACTACAATCTATCAAATTTCTTTAATAGATTTTCAACTTTATCGCTAAAGCATTAGGTTCAAGGTTGATTGGGAAAGTTTTACAGTTTCGGGCAGCTTGCTATGGTTGCATCTGTACATACAAATTCAATACAAACGCGCCTCAGCGCGGGGCATTTGGCTCCGTTTCCTGCGCCCCTTCGCCTGGCGTCTTGTAATGTGAGATCTACTTTAGATGGATGGATAGAATACTCTGTACCCATTGTACAGCATAACAAATTACAAACAAGAAGTTCTGATAGTTTCATAAAACATAGGTCTTATATCTCTACAAATCTATGCATATGTAAGTAATCAATCCTTTTACTTCTACAGACTGGACCAGCCTAACTTGATCCGTAAGAACCGCCACATGGAGCTATGGTACAAACCAGATTTCAAGTTCCGTTTCCCCACCGCGTTATTGTACTTCTACTTCATCTCGCCACTAAGTCTGAAGTCGCCTAGAGAGTGAGTATACTTACTGCCAGTTGTACAAGGTGACAGGGACATCGACGCGCAAACTGCCGTGTTACCAGCACATGATTCTTCAGCATATGTATTCAGCACACGATTCTGAACAAACCTGCGTTGAAATATCACGTCGATTTAAAAAAAAAAATGTGTTGCTTCGTAGAAAAGTGCAGTATCTACGCAGTCAAAATGTATGAAACAGCAAATTTTTTTTTTAATAACCGTCGAAGATTTATAAAAAAACATGGTGACAATGCGTGCCACGTAAGAAGAGACTTGACCCCGCCTCCCCCGCTCTTTCCGCCGCCCCTATGACGTCCGGTCCCGTTCCGCACTCAGACCTCATACCGCTAAAGATACCTAAAATCGTGTTCTGCGCATGTCAGACCACGTGGTGTGTCAAGTCTCTTCTTACGTGGCACGCATTGTACAGCTTGCGCATCCCTGTACTTGCCACCCTACATTGAGCATGAGGTCCTGCGGTGCTATTCTGTTAAAATCTCACCGTGAAAACTTAGATAAAGCGAGCGTTGAGTGAGCTGTCAATAGTGTCAATTCCTAGCAAAAACAAACTCACTTCACCTAAGTTTTCACGGTGAGATTTTTACAGAATCGACCGGCTGGGCTCGATTCCCGGGGCGGTTAGTGTTAATGGGTTTTTCCATCTGAAATTTCTCAGTAGCCATAACCCATAGTATGTATTTGTGCCCGTTTGATGGCCATTGGCTCGCCACCTGGGACTTAAAACTGACGAAACGTTTGTGTCCTATATGTGTAGGTATAAGTAAATAACTATAAATAATTTTTCCATATTGTATAATAATGCATGTGAAGGTAAACAGGAGAATAGATGAACGAAGGACAATAAAGCAGTCTTTGCTCAACCACCGTGTTTCAATGCTGTGTCCCTGTCTCCCAACATAACAATATGGACATCTCTGCCTTACCCGTTGTGGAATACAGGCTATGTTATTATTGGAGAAAGTAAAATGTGAAGTTAAATAACAATATAAATAATTCAGTGCTTTGTTCACAGTTCGTGTCTTCTCGATCTTTGGACGGACGTGTTACAACAAGGGCTAAAGGTAATAAATAGTCTATAAAATACTTTTATGTCTACAAAGCCCAATGAAATAACAACTTTGATTACGTTGAAATAAAGTCTTAAATAAGTAGGCATTGCTCATAATAAACCTTGGTTACAGGAAGAGGTGTACCCAGCTAATATGGCGGACCTGTCTCACTCACTGTATGTCGGTGATAAAGGACTCACAATGAAAGTAACTGGCTACAGTCAGAATTTACACGTGAGTATACATAAAATTTTATATATGCTAGCTGAAGCCCAAAACAAAACCCTAGCTTAGTTCATCCTAGCAAAAAGTATGCTATATTTTAATCCAGGATATGTCTGCTTTTGTGCCAGGTATCAACCAAATCCGTTCAGCCGTTTAATTGTGATTTCATATCAAAGTTACATATTTTTTGTAGTAGAAATATGTATATATTTACAATCAGCATTGGTGTAAATACATCTTCTGGTCTGGTCACACCAAAGAAGTTAGTTAAATAAAACTTTATATGGTATCACACACAGCTCGTTTCTTTACTCTGGCAACACCGACCTTTAGATTCCGGATTGAAACATGGGACACTTTTTAGTTGGGTAATTAAATATAAAAACAAGTAATTTTTTAATAAACAAAACAGCTATCGCTTTAAATGCTGAGTTGGTAACCCTTTCGGTATGCTCAGCGCAATAATATTATGTATTACGATTATTTTGTTTATTGCAGTAGTTACTTTATTCTTGTTAGCGTTCCGTACCTCAAAAGGTAAACACGGAACCCTTATAGGATCACTTTGTTGTCCGTCTGTCTGTCAAGACTCTGTCTCGGGAACGCGTGGAGGTATCGACTTGAAATTCAGGTCTACAGTCCCTTGAAGGTGTGAAACAATCAAACTACTAAGTTAACGTAAAAAAAAGATACGGCCGTTTATGTCGCAAAGTAACGTATATTTCGACACTCAAGGGAATCAAAATTTATAGGGTACTTCCCGTTGACCTAAAATTATGAAATTTGGCAAGAAACTGTCATGTAGCACAAATAAAGGAAAAAATCCGAAAATCGTTAATTTGTAGTTACATACCTACAAATTTGTACGGAACCCTCGGTGCGCGAGTCCGACTCGCACTTTACCGGTTTTTTTTTTCTTTTATATTGTTACTGTTGCGGTTGTGTCATGTCCGTGTCGAATAAATGTTTTCTATTTGCATAATAGATAACTTTGATCGTAAACACTACATTTGTTTATACAGTTACTAGTGGAACTAATCACTCGAGAGATGCGGTCCTCAACGCAGAACCTAACGAGCGCGATGTTCGAGGCGGTGCGCGAAGTGCGCGCGCGGACGTACCACAACGTGCTCATTAAACCGCACAAACTCGCCAAGTAAGTGTGCAGAAAACGTTTACTTGCATAAATATTTACTGGTTAAAAAATCCTGATGAAACCATCGACTAATGATGTTGTCTTGCTCTTTATATTAGGCACTTAGTCTGAATTTTAACAAGAACAGCTTCGGATTCAGCATTTTATTGACACGTTAATTTTGTCAAAACCGACATCTCAGCACATTTGTTTGCCCTTAGACAGGGTGAAATTGAAAACATGCGACAAATCGAAATGGGAGATTGTGCTCATCATTATCAGCAACTTTTACTATTGGACCAAACCTGAAATCGTGAAAACAAAATCAGCTGTTCCCTACATTTATGTTCGTATAACTCGTCAAAATGTAGTAAACTGCTGATTTTTTTCGCGCAAGTGCACTAAATTAATATGAGTGCATTAATTACTCATTTTGGCGAGGGGCGTAATCTACTTTTCTTTCAACTACCAATCTACCTACCGTGATAAAATATACCTACTCAAAATAAAAACTCATGTTAATAAAAACAAAGTTTTCCTAAGCTTTATCCCGCGGCTTTATACCTATTTATCCCGCGACTTTTTCGGCAAAAGGTTAATAAAATTTCATTTGCAGCTGTTTTTATACTTTCTGGAGTGGCATTCATATCGCTGTCGCCATTTCCATCTTTTAAATATTTTCTTGCTAAATATGAAGTATCAAATTTTTACAATGGTACGGACGCCAACACATCAACCTACCACAATCTGTCAGATTTCTTTAATAGATTTTCAACTTTATTGCTAAAGCATAAGGTTCAAAGTTGATTGGGAAAATCTGACAGATTGTGGTAGGTTGATGTGCTGGCGTCTGTAAATATTTATATTTAACTTAATGGGAGACATTAAACCTCTGTGGTAAATTTATATATAAATAAAAATTAAAAAACAGTGCATTAATGAAAAACTGTGCAACCATGAGATTTCATTCGACATTTCTGCACTGTTTTGGTTCTAAGCAAATAATACGTCCTTTGTGATCGGTTTTGTAGTGATTAATGATAACATTACTACGTAGTTGAAAGAAAAAGTTGTTCATAATGATGACAATCTCCCATTTCGGTTTGTTGCATGTTTTCAATTTCAACCTGCAGTTCCCACAGCATAGGGTAAAAATAAATCGACGGCGAAGTGCCAATACCTCTTAACTGACATTTTTCGAGAAATTCACTTTTTTATCGTTTTGACCCAAGCAGCAAAAACTAGTACTATAAAAATCCATAGAACGTTTTGTAAAAAACTGTCCTTGGTCCTATAAAACCCCAAAGAACGTATCTTTTATTCGGAAGTGGCGCATTTATATCTCTGTTCAGTGACAAAATAATTTTATTGCAGTGTTCCTAATGACGAAAAGGTCCAATAAAATCTATGTAACAGTGATGCAGGTCTCAAAATAATGATGTACTGGCTACTGTAAGACCTTTTATAGTACTTTTTCATACTATACAAGAGTTTAGTTTCCTTTACCTCACCTTTTTCATTCACCATTCATTATTTTACATTCGTGATAGTGCAGAGTGCAAAAAATAATTTTACAAAAGGACACAAGCAATCTGAGGTGAGTAAGATTTTATTTTGTTATTATAATATTAGTCTATTACGGTGGAAATGATGTGCGACTGCAGCTTTACTGATAAACTAGGGATGGGTTTACCATGAATTTAAAGTGCCCCCCTCGAATTGTTGAGCTTTTACTAAAATATTTATCATATAAAGTGATTTCGATATTCTAAGAGCCATTATAGTACTTGCCGTGACAATGTTTTCACTGTCAGTCATCGTGGATTCAACCTAAAATTGGGGTTCAGTGTGAGCATGACTGAATATATAATACGAGTACACAATGGTTTTTTTTATTATTTTTCCGAAGACCATAGGTAATGAAAAAAAAAACTGAATTATAAACTGTTTACTGACGAATAGTGTGAATTAGTCATATAACCAGTTTTTATTTGCTTACAGCAGCGGAATGGCAGTGGAAAATCACACATTTTATATTAAGTGCAAACTGTGGATTATATACTAATCCTAAGACTCCTGTTTTATACTACCTTTAAATGAAGAATATAAGTAAATATGGAAAGTGAAGTGAAGTGAATATTCTAACATTTTATGTTTTTGACATATTTTCGAGTACCTAGGTACCTGATATTGCATAAGCTAAGTTAATCATGTGGGTTGATTTAGTTCAAAATAAAGAACCATTTAATTAATAAAGATTTTTATTTATGTACCATCTGCGTAAATAACCTTAGGAACTAGTAAAATCTCTTTATTATACAGTATGTAATAATGGCACAAAATAAGTTGTTGAGTTGTACGTATAAGAGATCGAGATAAGTTTACACTTTATTGCGTCAACTCTGAATATAATCTTTGAATATTGTCTTCATGCGAAATATTATAATTAATGGCCAAATTTTTCACGCCATCACGAAATTGTTGATCTTCTAATGTTGAATCATTGTTTGAAGATTTAGAAAATTCGCTGGAGTAAGGACTCTCTTTAGAAATAATATCTTTATAAGACACATTTTGTACGGAACCGTTTCCCGTAATTGTGATTCCAACTTGATTTTGGCTACTATTACTGCTTTGATTGTTTGATGATGGCGAAGCTGCTTTTTCAAAACGTCTATTCACTTCTCTTCTGTATGTTCCACTGCGTTTATGTCTTTTCCAATTCTTTAAATCCTTTTGTTTTGTTTTTTGGGCAGAATGTGCGTCGCATTAATTCCGTATCAAAATGTCTGAATATTGTTGTAAAAGCGAGCCAATAATCCTTTTTGGGACTTAGCTGTCATTTAATAGAAACATTTATCTACATGTATGTGCCACTTTTGCATCATTATAGTGATAGATACCCATTTATAATACCAACAAGCGCAGTGCTAGGCACCAAAAAAGTTGTTATACAATAATTGTGCTCTATTATAGTGTCTGTGTGACATGCTTATCGATAAAATTATAATATGCATCTAAAAACTATTATAATACACTTACGTTCTATTAGCGTGCTCTGAAATTAGACTACATCACAAAGCCACTCTATTGTAAAGTCTTTGCGACTACTAACGCAAACGTACTATAGCAGCGATCTGAATATCCACAATATCACAATATCGCCTTGTAGTTGAGTGTTCATCACTGCTATAACGAAACTACTATTGCAGTTCGTTTGGAACCCTTATTACGCTAATCAGATAAATAAAGGCACCTGTTAACAATTTCATAGAGCAATATTTTTATGTACTAGTTATTTTAGAACTTGCTATAGTACTTGACTATAACGGTTGTATAAAATGGCGAAGTAAACGTTTACATTCTTTGTTTATAGGTATTTTTAGCTCTCTAAGCATTTAGAGCAATAATGTACTGTCGAACGCTTTTATACAACACTCTGGCACCGCTAAAACCTTAATAAATCGTTTATAGAGCTTTTTAGAGTTATGAGCTGAAATAATAGGACTAAATTGCTGGTTGGGGACCACTTTTTTTCGTGTTATTCGCATGTTTTAGTAAAATCTCCTAAGTGTATTTTTAGTTGCAACAGCATTAAATTAAAATGTGGAAGAACCTCCCAACTAAACCAACGCGAAGTGTCTATTTTTGAACGTTTTTTTTTTCAGTTTGTGTAAATCATTGTCTTTGTCAGTTAGGTGTTATTGGCACTTCGCCGTCGAAATAGTAAGAAAAAGACACCTAAGGGATCCGAACAAAGAGAAGTACAAAACGCACACATTATGATATTTATACTCTGTACTTTTAACAGATACTCGAGCAAGAGTAAGCGGCGGAGTAATTGCGTAACACGCTATCAGTAGCAATGGCTGTCATTGTGACAGTTCAACAACATTCATTGCGTTATTTACGTTGTTGAGCTGACACATTTTTCGAACATATGGAGCAATGGATTAGCAATATCCTTCAAAATGATTCAGATTAAGATTGATGGAGGTTCTGTTTCGCGTGTTACGAATCAGCAATGATGAAATTGCCTGGCAAGTGGCAATATAATCTTACTAGCTTCTGCCCGCGACTTCGTCCGCGTGAAATTTCTTGGTACTCCGACCCACCCCGTCGCATCGCCTGCCCGCGCTATTACTTCGTTTTTGCTTAGCGTTCTTTCTGACTTTTTTCTTTTTGCTGGGCTCCTAAAGGTCATAGCGTGATGTTAAATAGCATATAGCCTTCCTCAAGATTTGGGCTGTCAAATGCAAAAAGATTTTTCAAATCCGACTGGTAGTTCCAGAGATTAGCGCGTTGAACCAAACAAACAAACAAACAAACTCTTCAGCTTTATAATATTACTTATAGTATAGATTAATAGATTATAACCGTCCTAGTTCCATAACATTAACCTTTTATGCTAATGCCTATCACAGAGACGTCCGAATGAACATCCTCCTGATGCCGTACATCTCTCCCCGCGAGAAGGCTGCCATCATACACAATATCACGCTATCCGAGCTGCAGGAGTACAGCGACCGGCTGCTCAGCAAGATGTATTGTGAGGTGAGTGTACGAGGTCAAATTTGCCCTGGCGCTTTCGCCTTATGTATATTTATGTATTTATGTATATTTATTTGTAATATATTTATATGTAATTAGGTATATATTATATTCAGTTTTAATAGGTTTATGCCTATCTTTATATTTAAAATATTTATTCCACAATGGTCTGATTGCACCTACCATTGTTTGTCTCTGCATCACCCAAAGGTTGACTGGTAGAAAATGCCTATGGCATTAAGTGCGCCTCTGTACATTTATGTGCTTGAAGTATTAAATAAATAAAATAAATAAATGTAATGAACTGGCAGAACTTCACGGCCATCATTTTGTTATTATTATGTGTGATCACTTATTTCCAAGATTGCTGGTAAACCAGATAGGCGACTGTGTAAGACCGAGGCTATTGTGATCCATCCATCCATGATAATACATAGAAGCTGTTGGTGTACCTTGATAAATAAAATGATCATTATAAAAGAGTTAAAAAAACATATTATTTAATTCCTGTTCGTGTAAAAATTATGAAATCACCATTATTAATTGTCATCATCTAACCGAAAGATCTCTACTGCTGGATATAGGCCTTCCACATCCAGTGGATTCCCGCGACCTTTATCAGTTCGTCGGTATCCCTTGCGGGGGGCCAACACACGTTGCGCCCTTCGGTACTTGGCACTCAACGTATCTCAGCGCGTCAAAAAATAACTGTTGGATTTTCAACTCTAGGCTAGGCAGTGAGTTTGACCTGTCCAATGCCACTTAAAAGTACGCAGTACTGCACACCCCTACCCTATTTCAAGTTAAACAAATATCAACTTTATTCCAATGAAAATTAGGTTGATTTTAGAGTGACTAGCACTATTGACACCATTGCCATTGCCCATTGTGTCACCCTTTGTACAGTTTCTATATTTATGTCTGTAATTTATATGGTGTACATAATAAAGACTATTCTATTCTATTCTATTGACAAAGTTATAAAAATGTTTGAAGTTGTAGCGTAAACTGGACTTTATTGTGTAGGAATTAAAGTTATTTGTCTATTAATTCAAATTTGTTTACATTTTTGGCAAATTAATCGCGTATGCACGGTAGATACATTCATTTATAACATCTGTGGTAGATCTCATGCATTACTTGCGAAATCTATTTCTAAATTAATATCGCTTAGAGCTAAGCGCGTTAAAAAATACTGTGCAAATTTTGGTTAATAATAAAACAATGTTGTTTTTTTATTAGATACTGATGCAAGGCAACCTGCCGTGGCACGAGGCTATCAAAATAGCTGAGAATGTGCACGCTAATCTCAAATGGGACGCACTCACCGAAGATGAATTCCCAGACGTAAGATGGTTGTTTTTATAGCCCGAATGATCGGTGAAAACCATGGTTAATACCATGGTTTTCACCGATCATTCGGGCAATTATGCATATCACAATCTTAAAAGAAATTGTAATTTTTAGGTTTAAATAAAGCTGATTATTTGCGCTTACTAGCGGTATCATTTACATTTTTATACAGCGCCAGTGAACTCGCCTGGTGTGTTAATTTATTACGACAACACGCGTTTACTGACCCGACGATATGTATTCTAAAAGTGTCTTTATACTATGTGCCGTAAAACTTGAAACTGGTGGTGTCATATAGCGGTCACAAAATGACTGCAGTCATGAAAATTACGGTGGGTGATTGATGTTGTCAAAAAATAAAACGCTGTCTGTATCAACGCTGTAACGAAGTTATGTACCGCTTCCCTAGAAGCCTAGAAATTGAGGTGGCATAGAATGTGTAAAGCAACTGTCCTTACAAATACAGGTGAAAGTCCACCAGCTGCCTCTGGGCGAGCGTAAGATCCGCGTGCTGAGTCTGAACGAGGCTTCCACCAACAGCATCATCACTAACTACTACCAGGGAGAGGCTACCAACTCCAAGGATACCGCCACGCTTGAAGTGCTTATGGTAAAGAAATACATGCTATTTTGTTGCTTTATATTAATTATTACCTGTACCATACTCACATGTCGATAGTATCACGATGGCTTTTGAAATTGACAACTTAAACTAAAAATTATATAACCAGTAGTCAAATGAAAGTTTAAAGAAATCGTCTGAAGATTGGAGGCCCGTATAAAATACGCTCGTGCAAACATGTTGCACAAGTTTGCACAATGTGTGCAAAAATCATGATTTTCACCTACGTGACATGCATGGATCATTTCAGCCTTTCAAAGGGCGAGAAACTCTTCGTCTTAACAAGGGTTAACTCCGGATTGATTTATTAACTTTTCTTAATTTTGTGCAGTCCTAACATATGCCGAACGCAATGAATATGTTGACAAATTAAGTTTATTTTCTAGCTATTGATGGAAGAGCCAGTATTCGATAACCTACGCACTAAGGAACAGCTGGGCTACAGCGTGTTCAGTATGATGCGCTACACGTTCGGCGTGCTAGGCTTCTCCATCACCGTCAACACGCAGGTGGACAAGTTCAGGTATAGTTATTCATTATTTATAGTTATTGAAACATTTTATGTACACAATTTAAGACAAGAAAAGTACAAACGACGAACCCTACCATCTGTGGCGGCAGTACGGCAACATCAACAAAAAAATTGTATATGTCAGAAGAGAAGGTCGATTGGATCTGAAATCTTCACCACTGAACGTAGGTTGATTAAAAATTCTTAGGTTATATTTGAACTTGACAAAATGTATAAAATGAAACGTTGGACAGTTTCTAGGCATTTCTTCGTACGATGTCCGATGGTCAAGTGAGCGGCGCGAGCTGCGCCGCAACGCCCTCGTCGATAGTCCAGTCAAAATAGACATTTGACTTAGCCAAAATTCGCATAGAGCTGAAAATTGGCAGAGACGTTATATACATCATTATAAATGAAATGTCAAAAATCCCCTTCGATCCCACTTCTGCAAAAAAAATTATTCAAGGTCAAAAGTACAAAATTAAGGTTTTTTCCATTTTTCTCGAAAACAGTAAGTATTATCGTGAAAATAGATCAGACAAAAGTTGTAGATCATACAATTCTCTACAAAAATGGTCCAGTCACTTTTTCTCTTACGACTCACCATTCGTGAGATATCGCGATTTTAATCATTAGAAAATTCATATTTTACATAATATGCACACATTTCCGCACCACCTATGAGGTAATAATGTACTTGGCGCATTTTTTTAACGTGGTTTCCCCAGTAGGTATACTCCACGATCTATTGTTATAAAGAAAGTTTGATCAGATCGTATCCTATTAATAGCAAGAATAGTAATATATGTACATTTCAACCGCGCGGCCAACTCATAATATTTGACGAAACTTTGCCAGGAATTAGTGCTAATTTGTTACTTTACACACCCCTTTTCGTGAATTTGTTACAAAAAAAACTAAGACGCTATGACAAAGAATAGTTGGCCGCTAGAACCGCCACTTGCCGTAATCATCGCCCGTGATTACACAGAAACTATATAATACAGATAGACGAATGATGCATCAAAAGAAAGGTCTTAATTTGTTCAATTTGTTACAAAATTTAAAAACGTCATAACGTAAATAAACAAAAAGTTACGCAATATTTAGTTCTCAGGTTATGAGTAGGTAGGTATCTCACCATAAATATCAAATTAATAGAGGCTAATGTGTATGGACAATTAGTTACTAATTTGTTACAGCTAAAAACAGAAAAAAAATACTAGAAAGTAGGTTCAATAATTTGTTAGAGTCGATTTTAGTTGGCCGCTCGGACGGCAATATGCCTAAAATACAATGGCGTTTATCTCGTTATAAAAAGTAGGTTTAAGCTAAGTTTTAGTACTAATCGCCAGGTAACGTAACATAGTTTGGATAAATATGGCGAACATAACTGCAGCATCCATATTTTAGAATATATTTACAATAAATAGTAGTATGAAACCGTATGAGAGTAGGGTGACCATGATTACATTAGTACCTACGAAAGCATGTTTTCGTAAACGTAATAAATTATTCTATAATTAAGAAAAGTCGTCCTTATTTGACAGACAAAGATGTAGCGAGTTATTTTAAAAGATAATTGATAATATGAATACAAAGGTCTTATGTCCGTTGACTGCATCACACACAAAATATACATACTACAAATTATTGCTATGTAAGTACTTACATACTAAGGGCAAGAAACGTAAACGTAATAAATTATTCTATAATTAAGAAAAGTCGTCCTTATTTGACAGACAAAGACGTAGCGAGTTATTCATTTCCACGTTCATTTATCAGCGACAATACATAATTATTATGAAATAATAAGATTTTCAAAAGGAGATTTTTCTCGTTTGCGAGCAGCCACAGGATTGTAGAGAACAGTTAAAGCGCTTAAGAATCTGTCCTTAAGATAGAAATCCTTACATTGGATATTACGCTCGTCACTAGAGGTTGCCTGGATCTAGGTCTCGAGATGCAAGATGCACGCTGCCGCTGTGCACTTTCTCACAGAATGTTCACAAGTTAAGTGAAATAACAGTTAATTCTTCCCTAGGGAATCACTATAGCAGTTTATAATATATACACACGCGTTGATAAGTTTGCTAATTTCAATTTTACGTATTTACAGTTTGAAAACACGAAACGTGCGTGGGTTGAATTGTCACTCTTTTACTATAGATAATTGGCGGGAAACGCATATACTATAAAAGCAGGCTTGCGATTGGATGGAACGTAAGAGCCCTTTAAATGGAGCTCTGCCTTTGGTTTAGAAAAAAGAATACTTAAACGCCGTGATTTCCGATTTGAAATTGGCGCCAAATATTACTTTTTAAATAATGAAAGGAGTATGTTTACGATACAATAATATTATACAGGTAAAAAAAATATTCTTAGCTTAATTACTTGAATTAGCTTTTATAATTCAAGTAATTAAGCTAAGAATAATTTTAAGACTTCTTCGAGACGACCACATGTGAAGTGAAATCACATTAAAATGTGGCAGAGACGAATTTCATGTCTTTTTATAGATACTTAGGTAATATTTCCGAAGGTATTATAATACGTACTACAGTTTATTACTTTATTCAAGTCATCATAAAATTGTAAAAATTAAACTTACCGCAGTTGATTTGGATTCCTCTGCAATACACTTTTTGGTGGTGAGTTCTACATTAACAAATCCAACATATAAGTGTGCACAACTCATAGCTAAGCACTTTTAGATACTTCTGGATTTAGTAATAATTGTCTCAATAACTTAGTAGTATGAAAATCACGGGAATTAAATACGTACGAGCACACACCACAAAATACTGCACAGTAATGACAATATTCACAACAAAAAATAATCGCTTTGCAAACCCTTTGCAACAAATATTTTTAACAATAGTTTGGAAACAAAAGAGATCCTTTTTCTGGAATCGTTCCCATCATAAAACACCTGCGCAAAGTCAAAGAAACGATAATTTTATCAGTACCTACCTAAATACTTTAAAGAATTAAGAACAATAGACATCAATATGGCCGCAAAACGAACCGCATATTCGTTCGAACAGAGTACAAAATTAAAAACATGCTTTCGTAGGTACTAATGTAATCATGGTCACCCTACTCTCATACGGTTTCATACTACTATTTATTGTAAATATATTCTAAAATATGGATGCTGCAGTTATGTCCGCCATATTTATCCAAACTATGTTACGTTACCTGGCGATTAGTACTAAAACTTAGCTTAAACCTACTTTTTATAACGAGATAAACGCCATTGTATTTTAGGCATATTGCCGTCCGAGCGGCCAACTAAAATCGACTCTAACAAATTATTGAACCTACTTTCTAGTATTTTTTTTCTGTTTTTAGCTGTAACAAATTAGTAACTAATTGTCCATACACATTAGCCTCTATTAATTTGATATTTATGGTGAGATACCTACCTACTCATAACCTGAGAACTAAATATTGCGTAACTTTTTGTTTATTTACGTTATGACGTTTTTAAATTTTGTAACAAATTGAACAAATTAAGACCTTTCTTTTGATGCATCATTCGTCTATCTGTATTATATAGTTTCTGTGTAATCACGGGCGATGATTACGGCAAGTGGCGGTTCTAGCGGCCAACTATTCTTTGTCATAGCGTCTTAGTTTTTTTTGTAACAAATTCACGAAAAGGGGTGTGTAAAGTAACAAATTAGCACTAATTCCTGGCAAAGTTTCGTCAAATATTATGAGTTGGCCGCGCGGTTGAAATGTACATAGTAATATTGCTAATGATCAAAGTGGAATAGGTTGTTTTTCTACATGTTATATTGAAAGAAAAACAACAGATGAAGATATTTATGATATTAATAAGGAGACAATTGATGCATCCCTTTTCTTAGAACAGCGAACTTCTGCAAGAAGAAAATAAAGACGAAGAAATAATTGTCGAAGTAGAATTAGACTAGATCTTATATAATGACATGTGTAAAAAAACAATCTATTCCACTTTACTCATTAGCAATATTACTACGAGGATTCTTTCAATTAAAAGGATACGATCTGATCAAACTTTCTTTATTACAATAGATCGTAGAGTATACCTACTGGGGAATGATGATGATGATGGGACTCCCTTTCCCGCATTCGGGCCGTTGTGCGTGGGGATTCTGGCTAACAGAGCCAGCCTAGCTCCGCCCAGAAGCACAGAAGCTTCCTGGGAGCTTCACAGGCTTCGCGGAGCGACCTCATTGTTCCGAGGATTTCTGCACGTTGAGAAGCCACGGCCTCGCAATCCAGGATGACGTGGGCGGCTGATTCCTCGGCATCAAGGCAGCCCCTGCAAAGGGGGCTGTCCGCCCAAGTAGCACAAAATAGCTTTATAATCGATGGATAACAGAATTAGCATATTATTATAGCTTTATAAGAAGTCTACATATAGACATTATAAACCACTATACAGCTCTTGTAATGCTAATTTGGGCCCCAAATTATACAGCCTTAAGTGTAAGAATGGCATTTTAGCAGCATTATATTGGTTGTCCACCGGAATGATAAACGCATTATAATGGGCTGTGAAAACAGGTTAAAGCAGTGCGCTTATGTTAAATGCGGCTCTTATACAGCTTGTACCATTACAAAGGCAAAATAAAAACATTATCAAATATTATTTTTAATTTCTGTTATTATTAATAAATCTTGTGTAAAAAGAACATGGATACTTTCAACAAAAAAATATAAGTGCTACAAGGCAAGTAATTAAACTCTTGTTTTTGTTCTCTATGAGGAATTAAGGTTGCGAGTATCAGTTTACTGTGAAAGTATGTATATATTTGAATCAAATATTTCATGCGCCTTCAAATTAAAGACCTATTTATTACAAAAATATTATAAAAATATGTGGAATTGTAAAAAAAATTATGCTCTTACGAAGAAATCTTTAGTTTTAGTCATTATGATACCTGTATTGTACCGGCCGGTCAATATCATAGGTTGAAGTCCTTTCTAAAGGACTATTTACCATAAAATTAAATTTTAAATATTATCGATACAAAAAGCAAAATGGCGTAAGCATAATTAAAAACTTTAGGCATGCGGATGCCGGTATAAGACTTATTGCTTGTTAAAATTCTTGTCATTATACGTTTGTATAGATAAAGGCTATATAATATTATGATGAAATGCTTTTAAAAAGCTGGCATTAAAACAACACCAATGTACACCGTTAAACAGTTGTGACCCATGCGAAAGGTCGTTATAAAACATAGAGCAGTTTTAAAGAATTTTAAAATGCTTTTTAATAGCCTAAGCCGTAATTAATGCTTACATACGGCCTGCACTTTTGTATAATGCTTACAGCTGTATTAGAAGCTGTATAGAGACATAAATTATGTCTAAAATAAAACCTTTAGCTGCACAAAAGATTGAAAAAGAGGATTATATAGCTTTAGGAACTACAAAGTTAATAAAATGCTGTTATACAGAAGCAAGACATTGCTAAAACCCTTCAAATTCTATAACGAAGCTAGAAGAAATTTTCTGGTCATCACTTTTTCCATTATATCGATTTTGTGTTACTTGGGCGTGGCGCCTATGTTGAAAAGATGTTTGTTAAGGAGGTTGTGGCCCGTAATTGTACCTATTATTATTCTAAGGTTATTCCTACTCAGGCTGAGAAGTTTTTTGGTTAATCGCGGGTGTATCATTGGTAAAGCCAATTTTGACTGTCTACAGTCTGTTGCCCGTGACCATCTGTTGTTATGAAGTTCGGTCGATCTTTGGCGAATCCACGCACGAAATTGTGAGAAAGGCAAAGGGAGAAGTGGGTACGGGCCTAGCATCCTCATATCAGAGCCTCTTTTCGCAAGTTCATCTGCAGCATCATTGCCCAGAGATTCACTGTGCCCTTTGATCCACTGGAGAGTAATACGATTAGACGTCGATAAACTCTCCAGAGCTAGATGGCACTCAAAAATTAGCTTATTGTTAGTTTGTTTGCTTCCTAAAGCTATGAGCACAGATAGGCTGTCGGATAGGAATTTAATGCCATAGTTCCGGATGCCTAAGCGCTTTACTGCTGTTGCAGCTTGTGTTAAGGCAACACATTCGCATTGAAAGATCGAACTATGTGTGCCTAGTTGTATGTGAAAGTTAATATTTAGGTCAAGGGAGTGCACGCCAGCACCTGAACCGTTTTGTGTTTTAGAGCCGTCTGTATAAATGCGCACTTTATTGACTCCTGACTGATCCCTTTCTTCCTGAACTGTTTGTATAATGTACTTCTTGTTGAACATCGGTTGGTTTGGTGTTCTGTCACACGGGGCAGCGATGAGAGGCTGGTACTCAATCGCCCGGTCCAGGATTTTAGCGTGTGGACTGGTAATGTTTTTGCCCCATATGCCCAGATGCATTAGCCTGATGGCGGCTAGCGCCGCTTCCTGCTGTATGTACAGGTCAAGGGGAGTTAATTGAAGGGCTATCTCCATCACCTACTGGGGAAACCACGTTAGAAAAAATGTACTAAGTACATTACCTCATAGGTGGTGCGGAAATGTGTGCATTATGTAAAATATGAAATTTGTAATGATTAAAACCGCGATATCTCACGAATGGTGAGTCGTAAGAGAAAAAGTGACTGGATCATTTTTGTAGACAATTGTATGATCTACAACTTTTGTCTGATCTATTTTTACGATAATACTTACTGTTTTCGAGAAAAATGGAAAAAACCTTAATTTTGTACTTTTGACCTTGGATATTTTTTTTTGCAGAAGTAGGATCGAAGGGGATTTTTGACATTTCATTTATAATGATGTATTTAACATCTCTGCCAATTTTCAGCTCTATGCGAATTTTGTCTAAGTTATGACTTATTTTTGTCTATTTTGACTGGATTACGACTCGCACGAACGTCAGGCTAGACTCTGCAGAAGCGCGCCAACTTCACACTTACATTTTGTTGTCAAATGACATCCCGTACTCATGACCCGAAATATATTTCGAGTTGTCACATTACAGTTCCAGGAAATCGTCTGGGGAGTCTCGTATGACATAGGAGTGAGGATATGAGTGTGGATATGAGTGTAAACACATAAATGTGATAAATCACCTGAGGATTTTGACCTACGAATCTTGCATGAACATTCTCGCCTCTTGACGGTCGAGAAACACGCGCGCAAAAAAAAAAAAACTCGGGGCTAGCTATCTATATATTAAACGAATAAATAATTTTTTCTTTCCTCAGCGTATCGTACGTAGACGCGCGGGTGGAAGAATTCCTGAAAAAGTTCACGCGAGATATAAAGCGCCTCACAGAGAAGACATTGTCTGCGACCAAACACTCCCTCGTGCAGCTGAAATACACCACCGACTACGAGCTTAAAGAAGAGGTGAGTGATCTATAAATAGAGCCTGTGATGATATTCTGATAAACATAGGTGAAGTGAATCGTCAATAGTGTTAATCCCTAGCATAATTTGAACTGACAGCTCACTGTACAGGGACAACGATGCGCAAACTGAAACCTTGAAACCACATGATGCGCATGATTCTAAACGTAGCGTAGAAATTTTTCTCCGGTTATCAATAAAAAATCTGCTGTTTCATAGAAAAATGCAATATATACGCGGTCTAAATTTTTTTGAAGTGAAAACTTCTTTAGCATCGATGTGATTTGAAATTTTATGAAACGAAAAAGCAACAGTAAAAAGAGACATATAAGATTTAACGTGGGAGAAAATGAGATAGGAAGCATTATACAGTGTTTTTTATTAGTACAAATGATATCACATTTAATGGATGTGTGGATGTGGATGTGGGTGTGGGTGTAGGTGTGGGTGTAGGTGTGGGTGTGGTGTGGATGGATGGATGGATGTATGTATGTATGTATGTTCCTTAGCATCGTTGTGATTTGAAAGTTTATGGAACGAAAAAGCGACAGTAAAAAGAGACGTGTAAATTCATAAGATTTAACGTGGGAGAAAATGAGATAGGAAGCATTATACAGTGTTTTTGAAGGTTTCACTTCTACCACGTGTGAATTGCACACATGCTGTTTTTTTATTACTTTTCTTTTTGACTTCAATAACCGACGATAAACAATGCAGGGTTCAAAATCATGTACTGAATCCGCCGCCGCTGATACGATCTGTCTGTTTTATTGACCAGTATCTTGATTCTTGTTTACATACAATCCGTCCGGATTCAACCGACTCTGGCCTTCCATCCATACTTGCGGTTATTCCATTTATCCACCCTAAGGTGGATACGCGAAAAGGCATGTCCGAGAATCCACCCTAATACATTCCGTTTATCCAACCAGGCCTAGGGCCTAGGGTTTTAGGGTTAGGGGATTCTCGCGCCTGCGTTTCCGCGTATACACCTTGGGGTGGATAAACGGAATAACCCAATCCTTTGTCCAGCCTTGGTTTTTGGTCCGGAATTTCGTCATTTTTTTACTCATACCTACAAAAGAAAATGCCTGGCTTTTTGTCAGGACTTTTCAATTTTAAAACAGTAATCATAATATATACATACATAGTAATCATAATATAACATAACATCTCTACCTATATTGTGACAAATGAGCGATAGCTGCACTTCCACTGTTTCTTCTATTCTGTGGTCCATATACTACTTGCGTAAATTGGAATTGAGCGAGTAGCCTTATAACTTGATGTGCAAAATTTACGACCTGGCACAGAAAAATCTATACTAATATTATAAATGCGAAATTGTGTCTGTCTGTTACCTCTTCACGCTTAAACCGCTGAACCGATTTAGATGAAATTTGGTATAGAGATAGTTTGAGTCCCGGGAAAGGACCTAGGATAGTTTTTATACCGATATTCCCATGGGATCGACACTTTGCGGGTGAAACCGTGCTGCAAGTACTGTATAATTTCACCACCACTGCTCTCAAAACCGTGAAGGAAAACATCGTGAGGAAACCAGCATGTCCTTTAACCAAAAATTCGAAGACATGTGACATATACCAACCCGCACTGGGCCCGCGTGGGGCCGCTCGAAGAGAGGAGTCTTTGTGTCCCAGCAGTGGGAACAGGATTATGCTACTGTAAATGGTAGCATATTCATGTTCTATGTTCGCTGACCTATTGTCGGTCGCCTGGAATACCTTTTAGCACTGTAATGTGAAAATATACTTGACTAAATCTGTTTCAGGTTGAGAGGAACTGGCGAGAGATTATAAGCAGGGAATACATGTTCCACCGGCTGTTCTTAGAGGTAAGACGCCATATTGTTACGTCACCTTTACATTTTTTTTTTGCTATTGAGTTTTTTCTTGTTCCCGATAAAAAAGGTCTTATGGTGTTAATTGTGCCACAGGCATTCAGGGAGCCTCAAAAAAAATGATTGTGGGACTTTCTGAGTTGATCTTGGTCATAACTGACATTAGTAAGGAAAATTTTATTTATTTATTTATTCTTTAATTAAAACGGTTTACAACCAATTACAGAAATACACATAAAACATTAAATATAAAATCAAGTAAAAAGTTAACAACACTTTCATACATCCCTCTCACAGTACTTCTGACATGCCGACAAAATTTTCGTCCATTTGTCCGCAAACAGATCGTTTGTTGGATTAGAGTCCAATAGATCATTAAGTGCGGCTAGAGTACGTGGTACTGGGCACTTAGCACACGCAACTGTGTGACATGGAGGCACAGCAAACAGCCTGTGCCTTCTGCCGCGGCAGTAGTTGTCTGGCACAAAGAAGCGAGCCAGAAGAGCATGTAGATCCGGCGCGTCAATAGTGCCACGGAGCGTCTTACAGGCTATGGTGAGCTGGTCTTTTGCTCACTTTACCTCTAACGAGTTATATCTGAGGCATCCCAGTGAAAATATAAAATATCGTGAGGAAACCTGGACTTATAGTTAATATAAATCTTAAATCGTCAACCCGTCTTCAGCAAGCATCGTGACCAATGATCTTGCCTTCTCAATATGAGAAAGGTATTTACGCTGCAGTGGGATAAAAACGCACTGGTATTATAATTATGCTACCGATTGCAGGCCGGCGCGATCGAGAAGATAAAGCTGGCGGACGTCAAGAGTTGGGTCGAGGACCACTTCTCGACCGGCAACAAGTCGAAGTTCAGGAAACTGTCTGTGCAGGTATGTAATGGGTTTTGTGTGGACCTACAGTCATCATCTGCCTAGTTTTTTCCAAAATATGTTTGGGGTCAGCTCCCAGTCTAACTGGGTACTAGTATTTCACATGGGGGGACTGCCTATCTGACCTCGTTGCTGGGTAACACGATGCCCCTTGGTACGAGTTAAAGCGGCTACACACGACCCTA
This sequence comes from Luperina nickerlii, assembly GCA_963855955.1. Lineage (NCBI taxonomy): Eukaryota > Metazoa > Arthropoda > Insecta > Lepidoptera > Noctuidae > Luperina > Luperina nickerlii. The sequence goes on from OY979682.1 coordinate 11,386,417, forward strand.
AATCAGTGGCGATATCGGGGAAGTGGTGGGGAGGTCCCTAAATCGTACTTTAAATCGGCACGTGTATAGACAAATCGTAACCGAAATTTTATTGTTTACCCTAATTCAAAAATCACTTCGGGCGAACTCACGATTTAGGGACGATTATCGTCTAGGGAGCATGGTCGGCACGTGTGTAGTGGAATCGGGACTGATTGACATAGTAAGTGCCAAGACAATGACTATTTTTTGCTGCTTTGAGAGTGTCGGCGGCATCTCGGATTAACGAGCAGTCTGTTGCACGGTCGGTTACGTACTGACTGCCAGCGACGTGTGTAGAGAAGTAGCCGATTTCATACCCACTAGCACTGTCTCGATATCGCCGCTGATTTTAGGGCCGTGTATAGCCGCTTTTAGAGTGGTGGTCACTGGTCATACTATCGGGTTACTGAACCCCGTACGTCAAAGATCTACGAATGACAGCCGAGAGTAACGGATTAACGTGCTTTCCGACGCCGGGAAAGCACGTGGTGTGTGTGTGGCCAGTACCCGGGTAAAAACAGCGGTAGTATGCCACTAGGAAAGCCGAACTTTAAAAAACACAATTTAATTTATTGGTGTCACATTTACGGTCGTGTACTGTAAAAGAAAGTCCTCAACTTGTTTACTTATTTGAGGACTCCTTTTTTAAAAGTCTTATCTATACAATTATACAAGCGTTCCTGCCCTAAGAGCAATGCTAGCATGCCGAAATAATTATAATTGTATTACTTCCCAATCACCTTTTTATCATATTTTTTCTCCTCCCCAGATAATGGGCCACAAATCAAGCAACGTGACTTCCCCAGACGCTGTCGCGATGAAACACTACGAACTAACGTACCTAGACGCGAGCCAGCCTATCGGGGACACCAGCGAAAATAACGCGGACTTTATTCACGATATCAACCATTTTAAGGGCGAGCTGCCGTATATACACGTACCTAAGGTCAATTTAAGCCAATGCTGAGGTACTAAGGCTGGATTTACTACTCGCCCGACGGTCAGCGCTGACATCGGTCGCTTACCGATTTATATGGACTCGCGCGCACAGACTGACCGCGTCACGTCAGCGCTACACTATCCACGTCCATTTATCGTCAGCGACTTGGTACGCGTGACCGACGGACTGACGTCAGCGTAACACTAAATCCAGCCTAAGCCCGGTTACGGAGAGCGTCTATTTAATCTGTTGTCATGTTCCAATGATTTCATTGGCTGTTTGTTCTGCCAATCATTAGAGCGATGAGTTTAAACAGATTTAATTAAAATTGCCAGGAAGTGGAGGTCATAAAACGTGTGAGAAGGACGGTGAATATTAGTAACGTGTCATCTCGGTCTCGTGTTTTGTGTCCAAGCCTAAAACGAACGTTCGCGTTTATTATAAGAAGATTTTAGAAACCGGGTGCTATTGACTACGGAGATGTACCTACTTCAGGAAAACTCGTGGTGAGAATACTTGGGCTAAAGAGTAAAAATCTTGGTTGAGTCGGATTACAAATCTTATCTTCTCCGAGAGACTTAACTGAAGTTATTTTGGCATGCGAAATACCACAATAAATATCTAGCGATCAAACTCTATTTTGATCTCATCATGTATGTCTATAGACCAATCACAGTCGCCGCTTTTAGAGATGTGTATGAGAACAAACATCTCTTATTGGACGATCGGAATCCTCGCGTCATAAAGCTCATTTCTAATTGTCATTTACTTTTGTGCGTGTTTGATCGAGGCTTAGGAGATTATAGTTATATGCTTACTACTTTATTAAGTTTACTTACAACCGCTTGAGGTATATCGATATTTAAGATTTCATTGTTTCTCTTTTTTTTTCAATTTACGCCCGGAATATCGCCTGTAATTTGCACAAAAGTATGCAAGTAGCTTGCATGCCATTATGGTATTTACCAATCAGAAGTTGTTATGATGGGTCTTACAGGGATATTTACATGACATGTGACGATATACGTCCAGTGGTTGTTATTACATAAGACAGCACTACGAGTGCGTTCCACTTATTTTGGCAACGTCCACCAGTTTCCACAACCTGCAGCCAGCAAAGTCAAGGTCAAATAATTTATTTCAAATAGGCACATAAAAGGCACTTAAATGTCAAAAATTACAATAGAATATAATTGATTCTATTCGCGCCTTTTAAAAATAAAGCAACGACAGGTAAAGCAATTATGTGATAGATACATGGTGCTCAACATGGTGTTTTAACAAGTGTGTGAGTTACAGTTGTAGAATGTAAAAATCAATGTCATAAAAATTTAAAAACTAGATAATTGAATTAGTAACCAGTTTCATTTTGTCTTTGTCAGCTTAACGCACCTTATACAACGCGATTGCTCGATCAACCATTATGAATAACAAATAAAAGAGACCAAATCGACACCTATACGTTTGAACACGTTCTTGTATAAATTAAATCGCGCGAACTCTCCCTGGTCCCGTAAACACGTTTTGTACGAACATCGCCTAAGTGACACGTTCGCAAGCTGTGTGTGCGTAGATACCAGATAACAAGTAAATACACGCTAAAACATAGTTGATGAAATAATATAGATCGCATAATATAATTGGAAACGTTATCCAATTATATTATTTGGCATTCTTGGCTTGTTGCATCTCCACCAAAGCTATGTACAAGATACTATAATGTTAATATTATCCCTATTCTCTACATAGGTAACTTTATTGTATTAAAAATAAAACTGTAATTAAGACATTAGGTACTAATACCTATATTGTATATATAAAAAATAGATACGTAATAAAATTATAAAAAACAGCAAATTATATAAAATATGTAACTGGTTGTAAATATTGTACTTAAACTTCTGCTCACCACCGCGGAAACAAAACTACAATATCTTGCGTTTCGTAAAATATTTATGAAAGAAAGAATGACTGTCAAATTGATTAATTTTTGTTAAATAAATAGTCTAAATAGGACACAAATGTTTGTATTTTACTTGACAACCTATACTTTTTTTTAAACGTAGAAATGCTCATGCATTCACTACTACGGAGAGATAGTACAGTTATGTGGGACTCTAACCCACTAAAACTCCACGGTATCCTCTGCCGCTTACGGCGGATACAATGTACATTTCAACCGCGCGGCCAACTCATAATATTTGACGAAACTTTGCCAGGAATTAGTGCTAATTTGTTACTTTACACACCCCTTTTCGTGAATTTGTTACAAAAAAAACTAAGACGCTATGACAAAGAATAGTTGGCCGCTAGAACCGCCACTTGCCGTAATCATCGCCCGTGATTACACAGAAACTATATAATACAGATAGACGAATGATGCATCAAAAGAAAGGTCTTAATTTGTTCAATTTGTTACAAAATTTAAAAACGTCATAACGTAAATAAACAAAAAGTTACGCAATATTTAGTTCTCAGGTTATGAGTAGGTAGGTATCTCACCATAAATATCAAATTAATAGAGGCTAATGTGTATGGACAATTAGTTACTAATTTGTTACAGCTAAAAACAGAAAAAAAAATACTAGAAAGTAGGTTCAATAATTTGTTAGAGTCGATTTTAGTTGGCCGCTCGGACGGCAATATGCCTAAAATACAATGGCGTTTATCTCGTTATAAAAAGTAGGTTTAAGCTAAGTTTTAGTACTAATCGCCAGGTAACGTAACATAGTTTGGATAAATATGACGAACATAACTGCAGCATCCATATTTTAGAATATATTTACAATAAATAGTAGTATGAAACCGTATGAGAGTAGGGTGACCATGATTACATTAGTACCTACGAAAGCATGTTTTCGTAAACGTTATAAATTATTCTATAATTAAGAAAAGTCGTCCTTATTTGACAGACAAAGATGTAGCGAGTTATTTTAAAAGATAATTGATAATATGAATACAAAGGTCTAATGTCCGTTGACTGCATCACACACAAAATATACATACTACAAATTATTGCTATGTAAGTACTTACATACTAAGGGCAAGAAACGTAAACGTAATAAATTATTCTATAATTAAGAAAAGTCGTCCTTATTTGACAGACAAAGATGTAGCGAGTTATTTTAAAAGATTTCTCCGATTTTTATAAATATTAACGATGTCATTTTTTTTTTCATTTCCACGTTCATTTATCAGCGACAATACATAATTATTATGAAATAATAAGATTTTCAAAAGGAGATTTTTTTCGTTTGCGAGCAGCCACCGGATTGTAGAGAACAGTTAAAGCGCTTAAGAATCTGTCCTTAAGATAGAAATCCTTACATTGGATATTACGCTCGTCACTAGAGGTTGCCTGGATCTAGGTCTCGAGATGCAAGATGCACGCTGCCGCTGTGCACTTTCTCACAGGATGTTCACAAGTTAAGTGAAATAACAGTTAATTCTTCCCTAGGAAATCACTATAGCAGTTTATAATATATACACACGCGTTGATAAGTTTGCTAATTTCAATTTTACGTATTTACAGTTTGAAAACACGAAACGTGCGTGGGCTGAATTGTCACTCTTTTACTATAGATAATTGGCGGGAACCGCATATACTATAAAAGCAGGCTTGCGATTGGATGGAACGTAAGAGCCCTTTAAATGGAGCTCTGTCTTTGGTTTAGAAAAAAGAATACTTAAACGCCGTGATTTCCGATTTGAAATTGGTGCCAAATATTACTTTTTAAATAATGAAAGGAGTATGTTTACGATACAATAATATTATACAGGTAAATTAAAAGCTAATTCAAGTAATTAAGCTAAGAATATTTTTAAGACTTCTTCGAGACGACCACATGTGAAGTGAAGTGAAATCACATTAAAATGTGGCAGAGACGAATTTCATGTCTTTTTATAGATACTTAGGTAATATTTCCGAAGGTATTATAATACGTACTACAGTTTATTACTTTATTCAAGTCATCATAAAATTGTAAAAATTAAACTTACCGCAGTTGATTTGGATTCCTCTGCAATACACTTTTTGGTGGTGAGTTCTACATTAACAAATCCAACATATAAGTGTGCACAACTCATAGCTAAGCACTTTTAGATACTTCTGGATTTAGTAATAATTGTCTCAATAACTTAGTAGTATGAAAATCACGGGAATTAAATACGTACGAACACACACCACAAAATACTGTACAGTAATGACAATATTCACAACAAAAAATAATCGCTTTGCAAACCCTTTGCAACAAATATTTTTAACAATAGTTTGGAAACAAAAGAGATCCTTTTTCTGGAATCGTTTCCATCATAAAACACCTGCGCAAAGTCAAAGAAACGATAATTTTATCAGTACCTACCTAAATACTTTAAAGAATTAAGAACAATAGACATCAATATGGCCGCAAAACGAACCGCATATTCGTTCGAACAGAGTACAAAATTAAAAACATGCTTTCGTAGGTACTAATGTAATCATGGTCACCCTACTCTCATACGGTTTCATACTACTATTTATTGTAAATATATTCTAAAATATGGATGCTGCAGTTATGTTCGTCATATTTATCTAAACTATGTTACGTTACCTGGCGATTAGTACTAAAACTTAGCTTAAACCTACTTTTTATAACGAGATAAACGCCATTGTATTTTAGGCATATTGCCGTCCGAGCGGCCAACTAAAATCGACTCTAACAAATTATTGAACCTACTTTCTAGTATTTTTTTTCTGTTTTTAGCTGTAACAAATTAGTAACTAATTGTCCATACACATTAGCCTCTATTAATTTGATATTTATGGTGAGATACCTACCTACTCATAACCTGAGAACTAAATATTGCGTAACTTTTTGTTTATTTACGTTATGACGTTTTTAAATTTTGTAACAAATTGAACAAATTAAGACCTTTCTTTTGATGCATCATTCGTCTATCTGTATTATATAGTTTCTGTGTAATCACGGGCGATGATTACGGCAAGTGGCGGTTCTAGCGGCCAACTATTCTTTGTCATAGCGTCTTAGTTTTTTTTGTAACAAATTCACGAAAAGGGGTGTGTAAAGTAACAAATTAGCACTAATTCCTGGCAAAGTTTCGTCAAATATTATGAGTTGGCCGCGCGGTTGAAATGTACATCGGATACACGGGCACGCGTTAGCACTCATCCGTGAACCCGCCGCGGCTATAATCCGTCACCGGACCCTCTGGGGAGTGCTCCCCATCACTGGCGCACCAGAACACATAGCACGCCGTGACCACCCCAGGGACCAAACCAGTACATGGGCGCCAGACGACCCCGTGTCTGGGCACCCTTGGTCCCCCTGCGACGGGTCAGGTTACTGGCCCCGCCGCCTGCCAATTTTCGGCTGCAGAGGATAGGGAGAGCGGCCAACGTCATACCAACACTCCTCCTCAGATTTGTTTTATTTCACAAGGAAGATGACAGGTGGATTAGGGCAGTGACTGAGTGGCGTCCGAGGACTGGCAGACGAAGTGTCGGTGGTGTGGCAGCGAGATGGGCGGACGACATTGTTACTGTCGCGGGTAGAACCTGGATGAGCCTGGCACAGGAATGAATATTTGGAAAAACAACTTTAATGCCCACACATTAAAGTTCAGGTTACGCTACAACTTAAACATTTTTATAACTTTTTACATAGTGTTAGTCACTCTGAAATCAACTTAATTACCACTAAAGTTGATGTTTGTTTAACTTGAAATAACAATAATTGGAAACATACATTTGAATAGACCTTACATTTCTGAGGGTTGTTTTCAATCTACTCAAAATCTTAAATTAATAATTCATCTACTGACAGATAACGCACAGCCTTGACTGCTGGCTCTAGAAGCATTAAATTTGGCACAAAAGTTCCTTTTGCACTAAGGAATGATTGTTGACAATGCATCCACTAAAGGGATTAAATAAGGGATGTAAGTTCGATTTTACTGATGGGGAAATTCCACACACGGCACACGATATGTCTAAATTCAATCATTCACAGAAGACGCACAGCCTAAACAGCTGGGTAGCATGAAATGAAATGTTCACAAGAGTTCCATATATTGCGAAAATGAGCACTTGGGAAGGATTTCTTGAAACGACATCCCCTATAATGGTAAAATAGGGGATATAAGTTTGTAGGTACGCAAGTTCGTCACTTTTGGCGATAAAAAATCCCATCGGGTTACGGCTGGTCATGACCATCATCATGTCAAATAGCTTTTATCTGAACAATAAATTAATTCGAGTTGTAGGTACTCAAAAGTTTGTTGTACAGACGCCAGCACATCAAGCTACTAAATACAATCTGTCAAGTTTCTTTAATGCGTTAATAGATTTTCAACTTTATCGCTAAAGTATAAGGCTCAAAGTTGATTGGGATAATTTGACAGTTTCGGGTAGCTTGATGTGCTGGCGTCTGTACTTAGAACCCTTTTTACCTCTTCTTTTGGTAAGCACCGGATTATTCAAAATAGTCGCTGCTTTACTTCTCGTATATGATAACTTGGTTGAGAATGCCTAAAGAATTAAGTCCGCCTTTGTACCTTTTTTTTTGTGCGAGAAGTCAAAATTAATGAATAAAAAACATTTTATTAAGAAATACATTATTATTTTATTAATATAAAAGCCTCAGTAAACAATTTTTATTCTTCCGTCGACACCCTGAGTGACGACGCGTTGTCTTCGCATGTAATGTTGCAGCGTCACGTAATCTACTTCAAAACTTTCCAAGTTCTCTCTGTTGTCAGATATCATCTGAAAAATATATGTAGCACATTAATATAGGACATATTAACTGATTCTCTTTAACTTCGTGATCCTCTAAAGATGGACACTTTTTTAAATAAATGAACCTTTCTAATTGTGCACACGGGTGGTGCCGCGGCAGCGGCCCTAAGCACGCTATGGTAAGTATTTTTAAGATCCTATAATAGGAATAATTAGAGAGGTTCACAAAAAGAGGCGCATTCATTATTTATAGAGTGTTTAATAATATTTTTAGGAGTGCAAAATGGGAATTGTCAAAAGAGGTTCGATGAAATGCATTCCAATTACTATGAATGCAGTGCGCTGTCGAAGCGATAAGGGATAACGACAACGATCGTAAAAAGTCCGTCCATTAAAAATCAATAAGAATGGAAACGCGGTTGCCAACAAAAATTGGTAATACACACGTCTGTCGGTTAAAATTTGGTCGCCGAGAAAAAGCAGACGTCCGCTATATTTCAAATTGCAGAAAAGGGGCACTGATAGTAAACATTTATGCAATTGTTTTGTGAAATGTAGACATTAAAATTAATCGTTAGATTCGCCAAGTAAATAATTTAATGTCTTTGAATTCGCCCTATCGCGTCAAAAGATAGTCACGTTTTTGTTTCGTTTTGAGACCTCAGACACACAATGATGCAGTTACTTGACTTGATTGTCATGGAAACGCTATACCTATGTGTGAGCACTTTCGCATGATTTAGTACGGTGAGGGCAAATTTAGCGATTTAAATCTTTGGGCAAGGGGATTTGACTTAACGGTGTCAGAAACGCTCTTTACCTATACATAGCGTTTCACGACGTCATTCGCCGTAAAGACGAATTATTGCAGACGCTATGTGACAGCCACCGCGTTTATAGGAAACCGTAGCTTTAGCAAACTTACCGAGTACCCGCCGCCGCCATCACCGATGTAGCTCTGCGACATCACCCGATAGGTGGCGTTGACATCGAGCGGCAAGTAGCGCGGCACGTCACACTCAATGCACCGCACCGTTGCCGTCACGCGGGAGCCGACCGGCTGCGACGCGTTGTACGTGTTGCGCATGCCTGAAATCATAACATATTGTAACATAATAACGCTTCTATCCCCTTAAGAGGTAGGCAGAAGAAATGTATAATGCTCCCTTTGCCCGTTATAGGGGGCGAGTTTATTGACAACATCCGGGAAGGAATTCAGACTCCGGGATGCTACAGAGAGATTTGTAATAAAAAAACCCAAAACTACTTCGTCCGACCTGGGCTCAGGACAAAATTGGCAGTCGCGCTTGCGATCAGATGACCACGACTCAAAGAGGCATGGAAATAAACAACAACAAAGCATTGATAAGATTCAGCATCTATACATTGTGCGCCCTCGAATCCCAAAGTTACATAATAAAGTCCACCAAGTGCTACCCGCATCGGGCCCGCGTGGATTTGCGGCTCACTTCCTCTCACACCGAGGAGGTTTATATTCAAGCAGTTGGAACATTATAGGTTTATTATGTAAGCTACGTACCTCCGATCTGCAGCATTCGTGAACTAGAGAAGGTTCCATTCCAGGACACGCCGATGGAGAACTCAAGCGCCTCCAGTAGGTGCTGCCCCGAGAGATCGTACAACTGCACGTAGTTCTCGAACGGCATCGCCATTAATAGGGCTTCTGTTGTCACTTCTGTGGAATAGGAGATAGAACACAGAGTTAATAATAGTTACATAATGTGGAGAAGCACAGAACCGGTAGAAGTGGAGGTGTTTGGGGGATGCCTATCATGATGACATAATGTGGCTGTTCATATGAACAGCCACACACGGTTGTGCTATACTCGTATAGCACAATCGTCTTATTAAAAAAAAAACCGGTCAAGTGCGAGGCGGACTCTCGCACCGAGGATTCCGTACAAATGTGCAGGTAAGTAACTAGACCGTACACGGTTTTCGGATTTTTGCCTTTACTTGTGCTACATGACATTGCTTCTTGCCAAATCTCATGATTGTAGGTCAACGGGAAGTACCCTAGAGGTTATAATTCCGTTGGAATGTAAAAATATGCGGCGTAAACGGAACCTAGACGCCCGTATATTTTGATTGCGTTGACTTAGAAGTTTGGTTCTTTTACTGCTTCAAGGGATCGCAGATTCGCAGCACATATTTGATATTAATTTCAACTTGATAACTCCACGCGTTCCTGAGAAAAAGGGTCTTGGTAGACGGACAACGAAGTGGTCTTATAAGGGTTCCGTTTTTCCTTTTGTGGTAGGGAACCCTAAAAAAACGAGTTGTTAAGCCTCTCATGTACGAAGTTGTAGGTTCAAATCTGGGGTTCTTTTCTTTCTTTTTCTGGAGTTTTAGATGACGTTTGCCCAACTATTTTGCAAATAAAAATGTATGTATATTTTTTGCAACAGGGACCGAAAGGTGGTCTGAAAAATTCGAAGTGGGGCTACTAGGGCATGTAGGGTATCATATGAAAGAGCGTAGTTTGCACATTCTCAAACAATTTTTTTTTAGGCCGCATAGTTTTCGACTTTTGATGAAAAATGTAATGAAAAATACATCTCCGAAGTTTGCAAAGAGAAAAATCTAAATTACTCTATGTGATCACGTGACACATGACAGAGAAATTTTAGTTTTTTCTCTTTTTCTTTGTTTTTCTTTGTTTTCAGATTTTTTTCTTTGTTACTTCCTTCAGAAACTAAATATTCGCATCACCTCCACGACGGTAGCGAAACGGCGAAGCCATACATTTTTACTGATATGTAGAATTTGTGAAGTTAGGGTCGGTAGAGTTAGGTCGTGTAGATTCAGAAGCTTGGCTCTACAAGAGATCTGATATCTTTTTCACAGGGCAAACCTTATGTGGTCGTTTTGGCAACATTTTACATGAAATGTTTTTGATGGGATTGTATTAGTATGGAAACAACATGACAGAAGTAAGCTCACCTCCCGGGTTGATCTGCACTCTCAGTCCACCGGTGTTGATCAGACACACCTGCGCGTTGTTCCATGCTGTGCCTTTTGCTAGAGGTACCATCTGTAATGCGACGTACAACTTGCATAACGACACGTCTGTATTGTCTCAAGGGTAGGAAGAGGTCTCTTAGAATCTAGTCGTAGTAGTATGACAGAGGGGCGCAATTCATTGTGTAAGTATTCAATAACCAGTGGCGTAACTATTGTATACCGTTTGGGGCCGGTGGCAAATTCAAGGGATGGGGCCCTCCCTCAATGTAAAGAAGCTTAACCAACGTTATAGTTTTTGAAGTGAAAACTTATTTAGCGGCGTTGTACACTTTTTTTGTAATGGGTAAAAAATGTTAAACTCGCGTCAGGACACGTGACCTGATCGAAAATTCGTAAGACGGATGGCCGTAGCCGGTACCGGGCGTGTTTTGTTTACAAGACAATTCACAAAATACACACGTAATTGTTGAAGTTTTCACTTCTGTGGGCATTCCCGGAGTGCCACTGTTTTTTTTATTTTTTATTAGCACTTCTCCCGCGCATACTTTCCCCTACAAAATTGAACACCTGACTGCTTCTGTCTTTATGTTAGGATCCTCCTGTGCTCAAAGCCCTCTCGGACCGGGGCCCCCTCTGGTTGGGGGCCCGTGGCATTTTGCCCCAATGCCACCCTATAGTTACGCCACTGTCAATAACCTCCTCCGTTAGTACAGATACTCGGTTTGTTAATACACGATGGATTTTTTTGTAGTCTAAATGTAAGGGATTAAATTGTCTTTCCGAGTGAGTTAGATAATTAGGGTGCTGACTAAACGATGATCCAAGCATAGTATTACCTCATCGAGGAACCCGTCGCAGGCCCAGCTGCCCAGGTTGCACTCTCCGCGCGAGCACCACGAGCGGTTGAGAGTGACGCGGGACACGCCCAGCACTTCCTTGCCCACCGCGTCCACTTCCTTACGCCATGGCTCTAGTAGCGCCATTATCCTGGGGTCTGTCATTAAATGGAATAGTATCAAATAGGGAAAATGTCATTAAGGCGCTTTCTAAATGCAAGGTTTCTTTGCAGAGGGGTCGTCGGGTGGATAATCTTGTCTCCTATATTATGTTAAAGCCAGAGATCTAGATAGATATTTGGCAGAGACTGTGTGAGTGTTGCAAATTCATGCAATGTCATTTCATTTTCCATTTTGCTACAACCCTTGCACATTGCATGTGACAGTGTGCCTACACAGGCGGCGGTGTCGCCCGACATCAAAGACGTTTCGCTACTGTCAGGTTTGTAATACTGTGGCTATATATACTCATGACTAGTGAAATAGAATAAAACAAAAACGTATCGTCCTTCTCTGGTACAGTCGCCGTCAGATATATTGTAGCAGACAAGGTGACCAAATACTTCTGAACAATTCAAAATGTCAATAAGTTCCATACACTACAAGTTACCATTAATATCTGAACATTCATTACTTCATTAATATCTGAGCAAATGCTTGTCAATAATTTCTATACACACAGCTAACCAAAAATATCTGAACACTTGCAACGTGAAGTGTATCTAAGCAGACAAACATTGAGCTTACCTAATTCGTTACTGCGTGATATAAAGGACGGACCAAAAACGACTATCGACTTGACTATCTGTGGTTAGTCCAGTCAGTCCAGTAGATACACTTGACGTTGTAAGTGTTCAGATATTTTTGGTTAGTTGTGTGTATAGAAATTATGGAGAAGCATCTGCTCAGATATTAATGAAGTAATGAATGTTCAGATATTAATGGTAACTTGTAGTGTATAGAAATTATTGACATTTTAAATTGTTCAGAAGTATTTGGTCACCTTGTCTGCTACAATATATCTGACGGCGACTGTACAAACATCAGAAGGAGATGAACGTGCAAAAACAACAGAATGTTCGACTAATATTTTCGGCCAGAGTAGTCAGGCTGCCTAAAAGCTGCCCCGTCCGTTGGTCTCGTCATCGCAAGCGCGACTGCTGAGCTGGGGTCCTGGCTTCGATTCTCAGGTAGGCAGGGCAAAGTGTTATTAGGTTTTTCCATTAGGACTTTCTTAATAACAGCCTGAAGTTGCCTATGTGCGCATGTTATGCCGTGGCTCCTGGCTTGATAGAGCTCCACGAGTATCAGATGACCGTCCCAGTGAGATTGAGGAAAGACTAACATCTTCCGCGCCGAAGGATAGTCTCCGTTGAGATTGGCCGCCGAGGCCTAAATACGGTCTGGAGGACTATTAATTACGGCAATCTATTTGCAAAAATTACTCCACGCTATATTATAATATAGGTCTCATATTTTTATTTTAAGGGGTGCTACACACGAAGCAGTTACTACACATATTCGACTTTCATTCGGCTCGGCTCACAAAAGTCGTTCGGCATCTACTCTCGCTTAATCACGTTCGGGTCGGCTCGGCACAATTCGAGCTAAGCCGAACTACTTTTTTACGAGCAGTGGTGGCCCAGTGGTATCGGCTCCAACTTACTCGAGTTGTAGGGCGTGAGTTCGAACCCAGGTTTTACGTTGTGTATTTAATTTCATCACCATTGCTCTCAAAACGGTAAGCCGGCATGTCCTAGAAACAAAAATCAAAAGACATGTGACATCCACCAACCCGTACTGGGCCCCCGTGGTGGATTATGGCCCACTCCCTCTCACAGAGAGGCCTCTGTCCCAGAAGTGGGAATATTATAGGCTGGCTATGCATGCTATGAGAGCGACTTTTTTTCGAACATTATGTCTACATTTATTTTGCCGCCCGGCTGTGCTGGATCATGCCAACCAGTTCATGTGTGAAATCACAGAGGATTTCCGATATTTTAGTCTTTACCTTGCACAATAGAAGAACCCAAGAAGACCGGCTCTCCCGCCCAGTCCTCCACCACGCCCTGGTCGTTGATGTAGAACTTGATGTTGCCGAGGTACCGCGTGTAGCACGACGCTTGCACTATCGGGATCTGTGGATATTTATATTTATTTAGGTATTAATTCGACACAAGCCTTCAAGCCCGATGAATTATATTATTGATGAAAAAATTAATATATATAAAGCAAAAAATATGTCTTTGTTCCCGTATTTAACAACATTTAGGGGAAGAATATATAAGTGGTTTGTTACACTTTTACTCTATAATAAGAATATCTGATCTTTCTATCAGACTCCTTGACAATTCAAAAGTGCATGAATGGTTTAATTGAAATGCGAGTTTGACTTTAGTATTAGACAAAAGTGGGGGCACCAAGGAATATCTTTTAAGGCATTTTAAGTACAATATCAGCTGATTCCTTCCTAAGCATCGTGAGGAAACCGGTATGTTCTAGAACTAAAAATTAGATTTTTTCTTAGCGTGTCGATAGCAATCTAAATGGACTCGGCCCAGAATTCGGCTATTTTTTGGCGCCATCTCCATCGTCCACCAGTTCCTGAAACGTGCAGCTTACAGGACACGCAGGACACGATATTAAGTGTCCCATCGTTTGTGGTAGAGCACCACATTTACACTCCAAGGCGGAGTCGTCTATGAATCTCCACCTGAACAGGTTTTCCTTGCTTTGGCCAACCTGGGTCCGGAGTCTGTTTAAAGACTTCCAGTTTACCCAAGGTAACTCATGTCCATGTGGGAAGTCTTCAGTGGGTGGAACGAACAGTTTGGGTAAGGAAGCACTGTCTCGCCACAGCTTCAGTCTTTCTTGTGATGGTTCGCCAGTGAGGGGACGACACATTTAAAAAAACTGTTTCGGCTTTTCAGCCTTTGTGGCACAAGGATGTTGTCGTGCAAAGGGTGTCGTGTGTTGGAGACCATTTTGGCTCTTTCGCTGGAGCTTGCCACCGCTTTGCACTATTCCTGCTAGTGGATACAGCATTTGTACTAGGGTCGGTATAATAGACTAATAGGTCGGTATTATAGACTAATAGGTCGGTATAATAGACTAATAAGTCGGTATAATAGACTAATAGGTCGGTATAATAGACTAATAGGTCGGTATAATAGGATAATAATGGTGTTATGCCTTCATAAAATGAACCTTATTAGTTAGATAGTGTGGCACAGGGTACTGTTACGGGATAAAATTAAATATTCAATGATAACATTTCTTCAGCCTTTTGACCTGAAGGTACGTATGTATGGCTCTGCAGGATTTCTCAAAAACTACAGGCTAATAGACCGAGGTGCAAACGTTGATATACGGAGTAGATATGGGCGCTGCGCCGGCGCGGCGCCGCCGCGTGCCCGCGGCACGCCGCCGCCGCCGCCGACATTCACCGCGCGGCGTGAGTGGCGTAAAGACGTGTATTTGTTTTCGTGATTGACTCATCCAAAATGATTGAATTATCAAAAACTACAGTGAATAATCTTTTCCATAGACGTTTTTTTGTCATTCCTTTCCTCGTACATCAGGGAAATTATAAATATTAATAACGAGCCAGAAGCTTTAGCCGAAAACGCAGGCAGTACAAGCACCAGATGTAATTGACACATCATTATTGCACAAACTGTCAAGGAAACAGTATGAGTTCATGCCTTGGCATGAACTCATACTGTTTCCTTGACAGTTCAGCTCTATTGGATCACCTTGAATGCCTTGGCATTCAAGGTGATCCAATAGAGCCAGAATGTTGGCGTTACATTGCTGGTGCTGTTCCTACAGAGCCAAAAGATGGTGATTTATTATCCTATTGGAATAATATTAGGTATTAGGTCCTTACATATGAAATTAGCGTTTTGTCGTACTGACCACTTTGATCTGAAATATCTCCTCTTTGGTTAAGAATTCCCAAATTTATACATTCATTTATAATAATAATAATAATAATTTATTTATTTCACGGACAACAAAAGATCCATACTGACAAAACATTTAGCTGGTACATTTGAGTTTTGAAAACAGTCATTCATTTGTTTTTTCCTCATTATTTTTTTCTTTGGCGTCGCTTATTACCGCACAATGGAAATCATGAAATATTGGTATATTTACGAGTACGAGTTCTACCGTGGCACCAGTGCTGCAGAAACAGCTCGAAGGATTAATGATGTGTACGGCGCTGGTGTCGCAAAAGAAAGCACGGTACGTTTTTGGTTTCAACGTTTTCGTAATCGGAAGCGCTCGTCGCAATGGCTGAACCCTGGAGAACCAGCCAAATCCTGCCCTAAACGAAAATTGACTCAGAAAAAGTTACTTGTGAGTGTTTGGTGGACTAGCGCCGGTGTCGTTCACTACAGCTTTCTAAAATCTGGCCAAACGATTACGGCAGATATCTATTGTCTGCAACTGCAAACCATGAAAGAAGAACTAGCTGCTAAACAACCGAGATTGGTCAATCGCTCTAGGCCACTGCTGCTTCACGACAACACAAGACCACTACACTGCACAACAAACAACCACTAAGTTAGATGAGCTACAATTGGAACGTCTGCGACATCCACCGTACTCCCCGGACCTTGCTACAACAGATTACCATTTTTCCGGAATTTGGACAACTTCTTACAAGGAAAAAAATTCAACTCCGATGCGGCAGTCCAAACCGCCTTCAAAGAGTTCATTGATTCTCGCCCCCATGGTTTTCTTAGTAAAGGGATCAATGAACTACCTATGAGAAGGCAAAAGTGCATAGATAACAACGGTGCATACTTTGATTAATTAAATATATTTTACAAAAAAAAATTGACTTTATATTCCTCCCGTACAAAACGCCAATTTCATATGTAAGGACCTAATAAAAAAGAACCTTTTCTTGCTGCTCTTGCTAGAGCTTTACTTTGTATACCTGCCACTAACACTCCGAGTGAGAGGGTATTCTCGGTAGCTGGGCTAACAGTTATGGCCAAAAGATCTCGCTTGAGCTCGATTCGGGTTAATAAAATCGTATTTATTCATGATAATTATAAAATATGTAAGATTGATAATAATGACACACTTTAATTAGTATTTATGCTTTGACTATCTGTGTCTATGTTGAAAAAATTTTTACGAGGCTATTAAAGTGTCCCTTTGGATAAAAGTTTTATTTTGTACCTGATGACCTGGTCTGGAATTCTGGACAAGGTATTTACTGTACTGTATAGGACTGACATTTTCCTGTCGTCCGCCTGAAACGATATTAAGGAGCCGGCCGGCTTAAAGAAGATAGGGAATAGATTGCGAGTTTTAGTTGTAGGTAGTAGAAAACCACGCCGCCGGCGCCACGCCGCCGCCGATTGAAATTGGTCAGCGCGCCGCCGCCGAGAATTTTTAAGGCGGCGCCCATGTCTAATACGGAGACGTACGAAGGTCTTCCACATCGGAAAACATATTATGGAACTCAAATGGAGTTGGGACACTTCGCAAGGCGCAGTGATGACAGGTGGAGTTAGGCTGTGACAGAGTAGCGTCCAAAGACTGGAAGACGAGATGTTGGTCGTCTGGCGGCGAGGTGGGCAGACGACATTGTTGCCATCGCGGGCATAACCTGGATGAGGGTGGCACAGGAGCGTGAGGATTGGTACAAGAAAAGAGAGGCCTATGGCCAGGAGTGAGTTAAGTCGGGCTGTTGATGATGATGATGACTGAACCAATGTTGGTGAACATTTCACGCAATGTCGAGAAAGTTGAGAATCTATTTAAGGAATTTGACAGATTGTTGTAGCTTGATGTGCTGGCGTCTGTAAATAGTTTTATGAAGGTTCTAACCCTATGGCCGTCCGCGCGTGTCACGACGGTGGGGTACTCTCCGAACGCGTTGTCACCGCTGGGCGTCTCTCCGGTGAACAGCAGCGTGTGAGAGTGGGCGCCCACTATGATGTCCACTGTCGGGGATACACGCTCTGCTAGCTGTCTAAAAACACCAATTTGATACAGTGAATAAAAAATAAAAAAACTTTGTATAGGACCGAAGTTAGCGCTCTTAAATCTTAATAGAACTATCAAAACACCCTTTAAAAATCACATTCTCGTAAGCATCGAGGAACCCCCAAGCAGCCCGCGATGTATCACAGTGAGGTACCTTTCCGCATGAGCGTGCGTGTCTATTAGCATGCATCTGTTTTACACAAACAGAGAGCCAAACTGCGATCGCGTATCGTATCGTAGTGAGGCATCTTCGGCATGTAATTACCCTTAGCAGCCACACTTGCGGCCGCTGCCATCGCATCAGTCATCATTCTCCCCTTCTAATCAATAAAATAGTTGATACAAAACCTTTTTATTTTAGATCCGAGTCCAAGTTGTCAGTAACTTTACGTAACTGAGAATAAAGTTCAAAAATCATTAACTGGCTCGAAGGTTAGGGTTTGGAGTAAAGTTAGAACTCTTTTTGTAAGTAACGAGACAAATTGAGTACTTACAAATCGCTGGTGTATCCGATGTGGGAGAGCACTATGATGATGTCGACGCCCATAGACGTCAGTAGCGCCGCCTCACGGTTCACGGCTTCCAACTCATCTTCCATTATCACTCGCCCGATCGGCGCTGAAAACTATCGCATTTTGTGAATTACATATAAAACACAATCAATATTTTGGACGACAAGGGTCGATTATTTGATTCTCGCTTGGATCGAGTATTCATAGAATATACCTAACATCAATAAGCCTGTATTCTCTGTATTTACGGCGTGAAAAGGAAACAGATAGAGCTACTTTCGAATTTATATATAGATAGATAGGTGGCAAGGATATCGATGCGCAACCACAAATAGATACACAACCAGCAGCGGTATGGAACCGCAATCGATTCAGTACATGATTTTGAACTCCCTGCGTTGAAACTTAACGTGTTATTAAAAAAAAAATTGATATGCCTAGAGATAGGACTGCACCCAGTAAAGAAAGAAAGTACGTTTATTTGCGGCAAACATGACGCATAAAAATAAAAAACACAAACAACAGAAAAACAAAAAAAAATAATAATAATAAAATCCCAGATATGCTATGCTATGCATTCTATGCATGCTATATTTTACAGGCTATGTTTTGCATGCTAGCTACAGAATACTTATAGAATGTCAAATTTTTCGATGTTTAAGTGAAGACTTAAAGCGGGCGGGGCTCTAGTCATGTAAGTGCTAGCAAGTTTCTTCAACTCAAAACTCCGTCATCCAAGAGGTTGCAATGCCCGAGGCATGGAGTAGAGCTGCTGTGGTTCTGTTCTTCAAAAAAGATGACATAACCTTGCTGAAGAACTGTAGAATACTTCTGAGCCACGTATACAAGCTGTTCTCGAGAGTCGTCGCGAACCGTCTCGTGAGAAATCGAACTTCGAGAAACAGAAGTCCTACACGTCTTAAATTAACATTAGGTACTGTGCGAATATTCATCAGCGATGCGAAGGAATATTTCGACGCCATCTTTTTATTTTTATTATTTTAGTTTTATTTTAATAGTTTGTTAGTTTATTTACTTAGTACTAGCTGCGCTCCGAGGTTTCACCCGCGTAAGTGTCGATTCCGTGGGAATATCGGGATAGAAAGTAGTCTATATGTTAATCCAGGGTGTCAGCTACCTCCGTACAAAATTTTATCAAAATTGGTCCAGCCGTTTGAGCGTGAAAAGGTAACAAACATACAAAAACACACACACTCACAAACTTTCGCCTTTATAATATTAGTGTGATTAGAAGTTTGCCCATTTAATAAAAAAAAACTGGCACTCCGGTAGTGCCGACAGAAGTGAAAACTTGAACAATTACGAGTGTATTTTGTGAATCGTCTTATAAACAAAACACGCGTGTTAAGGTGTGTTCCTTATTTTATAGGGTTTTTTGCAAATCAGGTATGATGACCAAAGTGACTGGTTTATTCTTCTCGTGAAAGGAATTTATTCAGATTTACAAATAAGCACACAGGATAGACTTCAGTTCGTGGTGTTGGTCGCGGCAGTGGTAAGAGAAGCAAGCCCATGGAGCTCGTCGTCAGTTATATATCCGTGGTTCAGCGCCATCTCGTCGTTGTTGGATGAACTACGTAGTTAGTACGCGAGGCCCTCGTAGTTCTTCCCGATGTGCATAGATGGCGCTGTCCTCAACAACGCGCGTCTTTCGTTTTACGTCTTACGAATCTTACGATCAGGGTCACGTGACCTGACGCGAATTTAGAAGTTTTTACCCATTCCAAAAAAAGTACACAGCGCCGCTAAAGAAGTTTTCACTTCAAAAAACAATTAACACATTACTGTTAGGGGGCGTCCATAAATTACGTGAGATGTTTAAGGGGGGGAGGGGGTGGAGTCAAATCTCATCTAATCTTACGTTAGAGAGAGGGGGGGTCTCGGCAAATATCACGCAATTTTTTTTCTGATTGAAACAAAAAATCCATTTTGATCCATTTAATCCAGATTGTACAAGCTTAAGAATTAATCTCAAGCGTATATCGTAATACGATTAAGATCATTCACTAATTCGTTCGAAAGAAAATAATTTCATTTATACTTCGACGTTATACATCTACTGATTGTCAAACCACCATATTTGTTTTATACCAAATAACAATCCAACGCGTTTACGTAAGAAACCCACACTTTGAAAAATCTCACGTGAGATTGGGGGATGGGGGAGGGGGTTGAACAAAATCTCACGACATCTCACAAGGGGGGGAGGGAGGGACAGAAAATGTAAAAAAACACCTCAAGTAATTTATGGACTTAAATTAAAAAAAAAAATTTTTACCCAAGGGTTGGGTATTTCCCCAGATTGGAATTTACCTGGATATTTTGCCTCGGGTAAATACCCAATTACCCGACGGCCCATCTCTAGCTTTGCCATACAATATGACCTCGTAGGTATTGCACATTTCTTTGAAACAACAGAATTTCATAGTCATATGTTTCAGGGTCATAATCATGTGCTGAACCCATGGTATCAGTTTGCGCGTCGATGTCCCTGTTTAGTATGGATAATATTATAAGGTATCTTACGGTTCTCAGCAGCACGCCAATGATCCCGATCCTCCTGCCCTGTCGCGTCACGATTGTGTGGTTCTTGATGTAGGGCGTCATGCTGGGTTCGAACTTGGTGTTGACATTGGCGCCCAACATAGGCGACTTCAGCCGGGTCAGATAAGGCACCAGGCCCGCCACGCCGTGGTCGAACTCGTGGTTACCTAGCACCTGCGGTGAGCAACGAAACGAATTACTATGGAAAAAAAAAACTTTCTTATTGTATAAAATTGCCACATCTCCTAATCCCAATTAGAGCCACTCATGTATACCTAGCCCTAGGTATCGAGGTAAACCTCTAACTCTAAGCAGCCCGCGATGTATCGCAGTGCGGTATCCTCCAACATGTGCATGCGTGTTTAGTAGCATGCATTTGTTTTATATCGAGGTGACTTCGAGTTGTGAGCTAAACCGCGACCGCGAGGTATTTACTTTTTTTACTAAGGGTTACCCTTATCTCTGTCTCTCTCATCACTTACATGAGCATCATGCGGCAGCATATTCATGAAGTGTTGACTGACGTTCCACCGCAGGAAGTTATACCAGATGGTGCCCTGGAATGTGTCCCCTCCATTCAGCAGTATAGACTCGGGTTCCGCCTCGAAGGCTTGTCCGATAGCCGTGTGCAGACGAGCGAAGCCCCCGATGCAGGGGTTCTCCGCAGGGACGCATACTGTGCCTTGTGGACTCACCTCGTCGAAACTGGAGCGGGGGAAAGATAGATGATTATCTGAGCAAGCACCCTATTAATAAGTGGATCTAAGTTTGCTTGATTAACGGGGTAAGGAGCAGTGCTACTGATATATTTCTATGCTCAGATTCTTTTCCGTATAAATTAGGTAAGGTCCTTGCATAATCAGCCTGCAGTATTCCCACTGCTGGGATACAGGCCTCCTCTTTGTGAGAGAGAGTAGGCCGTAATCCATCACGTGGTCCCAGTGCGGATTGGTGGATGTCACATGTCTTCGAATGTTTGGTTCTAATATCATGCCTTTTTCGGGAGCAGTGGTGATCATATATTTTACACTGGATTCGAACCTCCGACCAACAACTCGTAAGTCGCGGCCGTTATCACTGGGCCACTCCTGCTCTTTGGACCGTTATGGTACTTAGCATTGATTAAACTCTACCGATATAACTAAAAATTCTCAGCTACTAGTGCAAATACCTACGTTATCTCAATGTCAAGATTAGACTTACCTGATAATCAAGTCATAAAACAAATTAATTGATATCAGCACCTAATAGGGATTATTAGTTATTAGTACCTGATGATTACGACTCTTTGTAACGGGCCGCCTCCACGAGCGAGAGAATCGCGGCGATAGTCTCGCCGTGCCATCTTTTCGCGACGATGATATCGCCGTGTCGAGACACGTTCTAAGAGTGTATAGAAATACGTGGCATGACGATAATATCGCCTCGATTCTCTCGCTCGTGGAGGCGGCCCCTTAAAACATCAAACATAAGCCTACTTTGTTCGCTTTGTAATGGGTACCTACGGCACAAAAAAAAAAACGTGTTTTTATTAATAATCTTCTGCTCGCGACTTCGTTCGCGTCAAATTTCTTGATCCCCCGATCAACCCCGTGTCCCACCGCATCGCCTGCCCGCGCTATAACTTCATTTTCAGTTAACTTTCTGTCTTACTTTGCACGGCTCCTGAGTCCTAGTGTGATGTTAAATAGCCAAATACAATTTTTTTTTTTCAAATCAGACTGGTACTTTTAAACAAACAACCTCTACAGCTTTATTATTAGTTATATTGATAGATGCATGTTAGGAACCAATCGGGAAGTTTCTATTTTTATTTGCTGAATCCCACCCAACCCAACTATTTCGCACAACTCAGTCTGTCTACTGGACATTGACTCGAAAGCAAATTGTTTTCTTACGGGAACATATCCTCGATCTTTTCATGTAAAAGCCTAACCTATACCTTCGCGGAATACCTACGGGCTGTTCGGTAGAACGACGGTGGAAGGTAGTGATCAGGTGACCGTTTCGACTGCTCGGACACAGTGTCGTAGAAGAAAAACGACTACGTCAATATTACGAAGGAATTTGTAAAACACTAACAATGAAAGTCGCAAATTTGTAGATCCAATATTCAGAAAGTTGTAAAGGTTTAACCATGGCCGCGCGATCGAAACGTGGAGAACCGCGCGGCCACGCAGTTCTCATAAACGGAGCTTAGTAGGTAGAGGTCCCATTATTTTTGCTAATCACTGATACGATTACGAAGAAAATGTAGACAATATGAATAAAGCCCTAATGTTTGGACTTCACGACCTACAGAACTTAAAACCTATAACGCAAATTAGAAGAAGGGTGACCAAGATTTATGGTGCATCAATTTGACATTTTCAATTCTATTAAGATAGGTAACTAACTTTTATTGTAAAAAAGACTAATGATTGTCTATTCGATTAATACCTACCTACCTATACAGAAAAAATATACCCTCCTACCTCCTTTAATAAATCAATAGATCTTTTGTCTTTTGTGTTTGTTTCAGTCTTATTGATTTCTTGTTGGTATAGTGTTAAACGAACTAACGACTTTATATGTGGCGATTATGGAAACAATCTTATTCCCTCATTATGATAGTAGGTACCTACCTACGTGACATAAAAATAACGCGGCGAAGGACGCTTTTGGAAATGTCTGATTGACGCACCATAAATCTTGATCACCCTTCTTCTAACTTGCGTTATAGGTTTTAAGTTCTGTAGGTCGTGAAGTTCACACATTAGGACTTTATTCATACTGTCTACATTTTCTTCGAAATCGTATCAATGATTAGCAAAAAGAATGGGACATCTACTAAGTTCCGTTTAAGAGAACTGCGTGGCGGCGCGGTTTTTCATGTTTCGACCGCGCGGCCACAGCATTTAAGTTCTGTAGGTCGGGAAGTCCAAACATTAGGGCTTTATTCATACTGTCTACGTTTTCTTCGTAATCGTATCAGTGATTAGCAAAAAGAATGGGACTTCTAAGCTCCGTTTATGAGAAATGCGTGGCCGCGCGGTTCTCCACGTTTCGATCGCGCGGCCATGGTTAAACCTTTACAACTTTCGGAATATTGGATCTACGAATTTGCAACTTTCATTGTTAGTGTTTTACAAATTCCTTCGTAATGTTGACGTAGTCGTTTTTCTTCTACGACCCTGTGTCCGAGCAGACACGTGGCCAGTGGGTTAGTGGGGTACTTACCTACTATCCCTAAATGTCTCCTTACTAAGATTTGATTTAACGCAGAGGCAAAAGAGTACAAAGTAGGGCAAAAATAATGTCATAAAGTGAATTGGCTGCCACTAAGTTGGAAAAAAAAATTGGGCTCTCTTCTCGGAATGTTTATATAAAGTTGTCATCATCATCATCATCAGCCTATAATGTTCCCACTGCTGGGACACAGGCCTCCTCTCAGTGAGAGGGAGCGGGCCGTAATCCACCACGCGGGCCCAGTGCGGGTTATAAAGTTGTAAAGGCGAAAAAATTATACCGGTCAAATAACCACCTCCTGAGTTGATGCTGCACATTTGTGCTCGTTTTACGGCATTTTGAAATTGCTCTCAAAATATCCTCGAAATTGGTGATTTCTTCTTCAATTGTTAACTTTCAAGACTTGCAAGGTTCATGGATTGTTCTGGTAAACTGGAACTCTCGAAAAGCCCCAAAGAAAGAAGTCTGTAGCCGTCAGATCTGGGGATCTGTACGACCAGTTCAAATTGTTCAAAACCCCAACACTGAAATTGGTTTTTTTTTTGGACTTACACTCTGTCCATTACAGCCGCCTTAAAACGTAACTATTCCAGCCGGACGATTCTGTAAAAATCTCACCGTGAAAATTTAGGTGAAGTGAGTTTGTTTTTGCTAGGAATTGACATTATCGACAGCTCACTCCACGCTCACTTCACCTAAGTTTTCACGGTGAGATGGTTACAGAATCGCACTGCAGATTACGTAAAAGTTACCCTTAAAATGCATAAAAAATAATTCTCTTATTGAATTATCTTATTTATGACTTCTTACAGACATTACAGGTAATAAATAGGTACCTACCGTACGTGTATCAGTTTTTACAAAAAAATACTTATGTTAAAAATACTCACTGCGCATGGAAGTCATTGTAATGCACTATATTAAGCTTGAACAACCCCCTGTCCTGGGCCAGCACTGCGCTGGTCAGCAACGTTAGCACCCACAGAACTTTCACCATGTTGGATCAGCAGCAGCAGTACACTCCTCCAGGGACCGAGCGTTATCACGGCAATTCGCGTATCAAATAATACCAGCATTTATTGATTACATTATGTTAACGCTAAGATTGTCTGATTCCCTGCTGATTTCGTGAGTATGCGTTTTTTTTATCTGTAATATATTGGTTGGACTGATTTTTTGAGTGGCTCCGTCAACGTAGGTATATATGACTACTAGCTTTGGCCCGCGACTACATCCGGTGAAATTTCTTGTTCCCCCGACCCACCCCGTCGCATCGCATCGTCCACCCGTGCTATAACCGTTTTCGCTTAGAGTTGTTACTGACTTTTTCCTTTATGCTCGTTTCCTAAGGATCCTACCGCGATGTTAATAGCCTGTAGCCTCCCCTCAAGAATTAGGCTATTGTAGGTAGACAAATATCTATTCTTAGCAGAACCCTCCTCTCCAAGACCTGGCCCAAGCGGTGCACTATAAAAGACGGCGCGCGCTTAGCAACGGCCCCTTTTTGTCATCGGTCGGCAACGGTGGAACATCGCTACCCTCGCTTCGGTCGTAATATTCTTATTTTGTTATTTTATTAATTCATACGATTTGCAGTAATTAGAGTCTCGGATGTCATAATTTTAAATTGTCATGTGTTGTAATTTCGGTCATTAAATTTTGATTATTAATTAAATAATTTTAGGAAATACTTGTGCGTTATTTTTAAAAAAACTGTCCTCACTTCTGGTTTCTAAGATCAGAAGTGGGATAAATCACGTGCTTAGTGCTGTTTGTGCCATCTATTTTAAGTTAACTAAATGTCCGTTAGTGTTTGAATTTGACCTAATTACTGCAAGTTTTGTTGTTTTGTGTGTTCGCGCGTATCGGTGAGTGTTGGATTTTATTCCTGAGCATTTATTTCTGAGATATGCAGCCGGGACGTTCGACAAGTGTTGAAAAACTAGACGATTCGCGTCGACCGCATCGTAATCGTTCTCGAACGTTGAGAAGTAGATCGCGTAATCGTAGCCATGGTTCCGGAAGGAGCAATCACACTCCTTCACCGCGTAGATACCGTGAGCACTCTCGTGCTCGCGAACGTACCTCTTCGAGATATCGCAATATGTCCCGTAGTCCACGTAATGGTCATAGACGTCGTGATACCTCATATTGCCGCCGTGATTCTCCGCGTGATCAGGCCTTAGGTCAAATACTAGCTCGCTTGAATTCTATTGAGAGCCGTTTGCCGACTTCGACAACGTGTCGCGTGTCTACGCCTGTTGAGAAGCATAACCCACGGGGGCAGGAAACTCTCACTAGGCAGAAGTCGCGAACGCTCGACCGGGATAATGACGTGACAGATAAGCTCGTCGGCGCATTGTCTTGCTTAGTTCAAGAGAGATCGCATAATTTTTATATTTCTCCCTTCGATCCTAACCTGCACGACTTTGACGTTTGGTGTTCAGAAGTAGACCGTGCTCGCAATTTAAATAAATGGGACGATCGCGAGTGTCTAGGGCGCATAGGAGGTTGTTTGCGTGGTGACGCCAAGTCATGGCTTAACGATTGGATAACAAGTGATCGTTCGTGGAGCAACTTCAAGTTAGAGTTTCGTTAACTGTGCCCACGTAATGTTGATGTTGCTACAATTTTATTTGAGGTTATGTGTAACAGTTCAAATAAATTCCCGACATACGCCGAATATGCTCGCAAGTCTCTTTGCGAGGTATTACTGATGCTCAAATAAAGGCTGCGGCAACGAATGCCGGTTTTTCGGTTAATTTAAAAAAATGTACCTTCTTAGACACAGAGTTAGGATACCTAGGTAGGCTTATTGGTCACGGTCAGGTACGGCCGAGCCCTAGTAAATAAATCTGAAGCTTTAGTGAAGTCTCCTAAGACCGTAGAATCTTGGACGAAGCCTGAGGTACCCTTTTCAGTGGTTCACACTGACGTCCTTTGGTCCCCTAACGGAGTCAAACGGTTTCCGATACATACTCCTTGTGGTAGATGCTTTTACTAAGTACTGTCTGTAACGTACATTTTATCACGCCTGAAATGCACTGTGAAAACGGGCAGGTCGAGCGTTGTAGCAGGACGGTTCTCAACATGTTGCGGATAGAGGCGAACAACAAGGGTGCGCAGTGGTCCGATGCGTTGTGGAAGGTGCAGCTCACCTTGAACATAACGAGGCAAGCCTCTACAGCTGTTGACTGGCGTTGAAGGGACTACTCCAGTGCTGAGGTCCCTTGTGCGAGACGTCGCCGTCAGGCGTGCATTTGCCGTCGGCGGCTTCGTGCTCGTGAGCGGGGGCTCGCAGAGCGCATGGAGGCTGGACTCTGAGATGCGTGGTCCGTGCAAGGTGGTACGAGCGCTACCACATCACCGGTACGAGCTCGAGCTGCCTGCTGGCTCATGCAACGGGAAGACTTCTGTTTGGCCTGAACCCCTGGTTCATGGCTTCTGTTTGGTCTGAGCCTCTGGCTTACGACTTCTGTTTGGTCTGAACCCCTGGTTCATGGCTTCTGTTTGGTCTGAGCCTCTGGCTTATGACTTCTGTTTGGCCTGGACCCCTGGTTCATGGCTTCTGTTTGGTCTGAACCCCTGGTTCATGGCTTCTGTTTGGTCTGAGCCTCTGGCTTATGACTTCTGTTTGGTCTGAACCCCTGGTTCATGGCTTCTGTTTGGTCTGAGCCTCTGGCTTATGACTTCTGTTTGGCCTGGACCCCTGGTTCATGGCTTCTGTTTGGTCTGAGCTTCTGGCTTGTGACTTCCGTAAGGTCTGAGCTCCTGGCTTATGACTTCTGTTTGGCCTGGACCCCTGGTTCATGGCTTCTGTTTGGTCTGAGCTTCTGGCTTATGACTTCAGTAAGGTCTGAGCTCCTAGCTTATGACTTCTGTTTGGCCTGCACCTATGGTTCATGGCTTCTGTTCTGGTTAAGTATATTAGCTTCACTACTGTTTATTTATCTTGGCTAGTATTCTACCCAATAGAAGTCCGGAATTCCATTGCTTGGAATGCTATTTAGTTCCATTTACGTTTTAATGTTTAAAATCACTGTTTTTGCTTTGTAACATTTTTTTCTTTTTTTCTAGTCTGAAGCATTTAAATTTACATTTCAATTACCTAAGAATCGTTCCTGTTTAGTTGGGTGCCTGATGGTGGGAGTGCACGCTCACTATCGCGTACTTAACAACACTAATTCAAGTGCTTACTATTCTTTCGCTTCAGACACATAAGTAAAGCAAGAAAACAAATGTTCAGTATGTGTTACTTTACAGATGATTATGGCCAGTCTGAGGATGACGACCAGTCTGGTGATGGTGGACCTAGTGACGGCGCAAGGCAAGATGCGGTCGAGGACGCCTCGCTGTCAGGAACGGCCGTCTTAGCAGAACCCTCCTCTCCAAGACCTGGCCCAAGCGGTGCACTATAAAAGACGGCGCGCGCTTAGCAACGGCCCC
This sequence comes from Luperina nickerlii, assembly GCA_963855955.1. Classification (NCBI taxonomy): domain Eukaryota; kingdom Metazoa; phylum Arthropoda; class Insecta; order Lepidoptera; family Noctuidae; genus Luperina; species Luperina nickerlii. The sequence continues at coordinate 11,414,695 of OY979682.1, forward strand.
TTTTTGTCATCGGTCGGCAACGGTGGAACATCGCTACCCTCGCTTCGGTCGTAATATTCTTATTTTGTTATTTTATTAATTCATATGATTTGCAGTAATTAGAGTCTCGGATGTCATAATTTTAAATTGTCATGTGTTGTAATTTCGGTCATTAAATTTTGATTATTAATTAAATAATTTTAGGAAATACTTGTGCGTTATTTTTAAAAAAACTGTCCTCACTTCTGGTTTCTAAGACTATATTTTTTCAAATCTGACTGGTAGTTTTAGAGGTAAGCGCGTTCAAACAAACTATTCAGTTTAATATTAGTACATGGTATATCAGTATCTATAGATTAGTTGAAATCAGGATAATTGAAAATCGATCACTAATTAGTGATCGATGCAATTGAAGCCAATTTTAACATAAAGAGTTGTACCTATTAATGATTCTAATGATTAATATTCTGGAAATAAATATTTGTTACGATACGGCACTCGCGAAGTCGCGGTAGTTATTTGGCAACTGGTACAGGCGACTCGCCGATCAATGGTCAGTCGGACCGTCGCCGTTGGGTCAGTGGGTCGTCTCAGGGGTGTTCTTCCAACCTGATCTACAATCCTCATAAGTCATACCTCTATATTATATTTCTATCAAGATATATTAGTGTAGACTCCAAGCAACACAGATTGGCTGAATAATCATTGTATAAATGCGTTTCTGTAAACTTCAAGCTGACATAGTTGACTGGTTAATGTGTGGATAAGCGCTTACACAAATATTATTCAAGCAATTTGGCCACAAAATAATGTGGTTTAATTTATATAATAGCAATATAATCGCAACATAGTAGCTGAAAAATGTACAACAAGCTTAATATTGTGTATAATAGATCTGATCTATCTTTTTCACAGCTAATACCACTCTTTTAACCAGTTGAAAGTGTTCAAATTCAGTTACGTCATTATTCAGTAGGTACCCATTTAGATTATTTTCGTACTTTTATGGAGATAATTTTGCAATTAACATTTAAGAAATTATAGCCTAGTTATAATTTCACCATGCAATATTATCAGAGTGATATTATTGAATTTTGGTACGCTATTTATGTTAAAGTCAAGTGAATTATTATTGCGCATGTAGCTTGTAGCTAATTAATGCTGTGCACCACTTTAAAAGAGGCTCTATTAATAAAACGCAGTTTTTGATTAGATATTGTATCTTTTATATTTTTCTCAGAGGTTATAATATGTACTGTAATGGCGAGGTTTATGTTGAATACTTGAATATACTACTACTGTACTTTGCGGCAGATTTACTTCCGTAGAGTTAAAACAACCTTGCGACTCTTCAATATCCAGTTATCTTCTGTATAAAAATCTTCATTTCATATTTGTTAACGCTATTAGCTGTATATGATGGTAATCATCGTGCGCTTAAAGTGCTTTAAGTTAGTTGAAAGAGCTTACTCATTTTCAATTATAAAGCCTTCTGCTTTAAAAAACCTAAGTAAACCTCAAATATTCAGCTACTGAATGAGTGGTTATGATTGAAGTGCAATATAGTTTGAAGAGACCAGAACATAGGTTATTCAGAATCAAGCAGTATAATGAAAATGCAAAGTTCCAAAGTTATGCAAAGAATCCAAAGTTATGCAGATAAATGCAATCAAATTAGTTATTATGCAGCATTCAGTGGTCTCGGATGCCTTAACCTTAATAGGGTATCTTTATTAGTTCTGTTTATGACCAATATTAACCTTCACACGGACATATCAGGCCAGCTATAAATATATCAAAACATAGTAATAAAGGTAGGTACTTTGAAACAAGGTTAAATTCCTCTTGACATGTGAAGTACCATAAATAAGGCGCTTATCGTTCGATTATCCTAATTCTAATCCCAACTAATATTATAAATGGGAAAGTAAGTTTGTTTGTTAAGTACGCTTTGACGCAAAAACGCCTGATCGGATTTGGATGAAATTTGGCACACAGATAGACCATGACCTGGATAAAATTTATAATCTGTCAACCAATCTTATTATCTGTTTTGAATTAATAATTCATTGGCTATTAAGGTTAAAGCGCCAGGGTAGCCCGCGAAATTCATTTTTTTTAAGGAATTTTGCAATTTGCTGGTCAGTATTAAGTTGTACGTTGATTAATATATGATTCGCGGCCGTAACAAATATGTATTTACAGAATTATAATCATTAAAGTCATCAACACAACTCTCTAAGACCACGTAACCCCAAAGAATAACTGTTTCATGAAATCGTCATTCTTTGGGGTTTCGTGGTCTTAGAGAGTTGTGTGTGTTGATGACTTTAATGATTATAATACTGTAAATACATATTTGTTACGGACGCGAATCATATATTAATCAACATACAACTTAATACTGACCAGCAAATTGCAAAAAACGTAAGAAAACTTGAATTTCGCGGGCTACCTTAGCGCTTCCCCCTTAAGACAAGACTTTATGGCTTTGAAGACCAGCGGAGGAAAGATCTAGACAGCAGGCGAGATCATCACAAGAGTAAATCACCTTCCAACATACAATAGGTATAAATACCACAATGGAATTCTAAATTTCTAACGTGTCCGCACTGTGCACGTAGCTTTACAGTCAATATAGGTTACATTAGCCACATCAGAGCACACTTCCGTAACCTATAATTGTCGGGAACAAGAACAGTCACCGTAGCCGAAATCGCCATGAGATGTATGATTTCCTTTATTGAACTAAATACATATAATAGTACATTATGATATAAGTGCGGTAAGTTGAAAATTACAGCCGAGGCGATATTGCTTGCCCGAGCCGTAGGCGAGGGCTAAAAGAAAGCAGAGGCTGTAATTTTCAAACCGCACGTATGTCATACGACGTTTTATAACATATTTGCGAGGAAATAAATAAAACTCGGACTGAATTTGCATATTTGCTTGTTTTCTATATGATGAAATTTTGATACGCTTGTAAGTATCTATCGGTTGATTTTTCGGGAAAGAGGCTTAGAGTAGCCCTTTTCGCTGCCTCTGAGATTTCTGGCGGTGTGGAATTAATAAATTCATCATTACTTGACGACATTTTCAAATAAAAAAAAGTACAGCGAAAAGAAAAAGCGCGCGGAATAATTTTTACTTATTCCGCGCGCTTTTTCTTTTCGCTGTACTTTCGATGCGCGCGCCTTCGCGCTTTTTTTTTTTCAGGCATACATGACATAGGCACAAAACAGCCAGTATTATTAATAAAGTAAATTAATATTTTTGTTTTTGTTACAGATATTAATGGTTGTAATTTATTGTCAAAATTAATTAAATTAAAGAATTAAATGTTTATTTATTATATTTTATCTCCCAAAGTTAACTTTATTCATAAAATGTTGACATCTTTTCTGATATAAAAACTCTTTGCTAAGATTTAAAAAAGTACCGTTCGTTCTGACGGAGCATCTTGATAAACCGTGCGATTTACTTTACATTACCGCACAAGTGCGTAATAAGATACATTACGATACTGAAATTGGTGAAATAAGAGACCCTTTACGAGCAAATATGTTATAAATTATATTTTTAAATATTAATATAAAAAGAAATATAAAACATTTTAAAATATTAAAAAAAAAAGTAGCCCACCGGTATCGGGAACAGGGTCCAAGCTACCGGCGGTCAGGGTTCCAGAGAGAGGAACCTCCTAACAATGCGGGCCGTGTCCAGAAGTACCGCTCTCTGAATCAAGCCCTTGATCCAGCTGCCCAACGAGAGCCTCCTCAGGTGTTGATCGAGGCTCTTGGCTATTAATCCATTGGCTGTCACGATTATTGGCGCAATGATAGCCGAGTCCACATACCATATGTCGACAACCTCGCGAGCCAAGATACTTGATTTGTTTATCTTTCTCGGCTTTGACGAGGTTCTCATCATGCGGGACGGTTATGTCAACAATCATTGCGCGTCGCTCTGATCGATCCACCACCACTATATCAGGCTTATTGGCAACAATAGTCCTGTCCGTGATGATGGATCGATCCCAATACAATGTAATATTTCCATTTTCGAGAACTGGGTCGGGCACATACCTGTAGCACGGCATCTCCGATTCCACAAGGCTGTATTTCAGAGCAAGTTGCTGATGGATTATCCTGGCTACAAGGTTGTGTCGATGCAAGTACTCTCCGTTAGCTAGACGAGAACACCCGGAGATAATATGTCTGATTGATTCTCCCGGCTGGTGGCATGCCCGACAGATGTCAACCGTGCCGTGAGAATTTACCCTTTGAGATGTATTATTATTACTAAGAAAATAATAAGGGCGATTTACAAAGAAAACATACAAATATTTTTTTAAACATTTATTCAACTAGAAGTCTAAGTTCACATTAATTTCGCGGTTTCATACAAGAGATGATCTTATTCTCTAAAATACTTGTAAAATAACCCCTTTACTAATAAACGTCGTATAACGTCTGTATAGTTACAAAACTCTGGGTCTTCTTCTTTCAAAATTCAAATTACTGATGACTGAAAGAGAGAAATCGGTATACTATTCATCTGATATAATACGTTTATTAGTAAGGAGGTAAGTGAATATAGATAGGTAAGACAATTAAATGCAATGTTAATTATACAAGCATAAGAAGATGGTATAGTGCAACACCTACTGCACCTTTTCTTGTTGTTTTTCAATTAAGTACATCTTTAAAATTATTCGGAGCGGTATTAGAACATGATGTAGTTACCGTAGCGGTACCTAAGCCGTGGTGTGCTCACAGCCTAAGACCTATGGTGTTACAAAGTGCTAAATTTTACCGTCATAAGGGGGATAACGCAGGAATATTGTACTTTTTTACCCAAAACGTACACCGAGATTAACTAATGCCAAGCACGAGCTTTGACTTAAGGGGGAAGAGTCAAACTAGCCCGCGAAATTAAAATTGTCTTATACGTTTTTTTGCAATTTTCAGTTTAGTGTCAGGGGGCCTAAAAAGGTCACTTTGTCGTAATCATAAAAGGATAACATTATGAATCAAAATATGGCGAAGACAGTCCGTGTTTTTCTTTTTTTCGCTGCACTACGTAGGTATAATCAAAGAGATTGGGATTAGATTGATTGGTATTTTATCACAGATAAAAAAAAAATACTGAAAAATCCTTCACCAATGGGATTTGATACGATTAACTTAACAGTTAACTGTCCATTATGATTCATAATGCTATCCTTTTATGATTTTACCAAAGTGGTCTTTTTAGGCTCCCAGGTTGTATGTTAAACAAAATTAAAAAAAATTAAAAACCCGACTGCAGTATAAAATTTAAGTAAAAAAAAACTGAAAGCTAAAAACAAGCCCATTTTAAATTAAATAAAAGTTGGAAGCAGGCGGGACCCCATTTGAATTTGAAAATATAATTAAAATGTACAATGAAAATGTATAAAAATTTAAAATGAGTTTGTTTTTTGCTTTTCAGTTTTTTTTTAACTAAGTGTTTTACCGCAGTCGGGTTTTTTATTTTTTTTTATTACTTTTTTCCCAGCATTTTAGTTTACAAATGTGAAAGATTTCGCCGACGATTTAGTTCTTGTTGGTACGTGTTTTTTACGATTTATCACTTCAAATTACTTTTAACCATATAAGTTGCATATATTTTTCTAATCACCTTTTAAAACCCTTTATTTTGATACCCCACACGATAAGTTTTGAGAAAAAAAATATTTGAAGGCATAATATGGCGCCAAAAATCGCCCATTTTTTTTTTCAATTTTGATAAAAGTACCCAGTGTTACTCTCACAATTAAGACGAATCTAACGACACCTCTCAAGCTGAAATCGATCAAGCCGTTTAGGCTACAGAGCGTGCCAAAGAAATACATACATACACTCGAAAAACATAACCCTCCTTCTGGCGCAGTCGGGTAAATACATGATATGCGACCGTAACAAGTACGTATTTACAGAATTGCAACCAATAAAATCATCAATACAACCCTCTAAGTTCATATTATAACCCTATTGATTGATATTTAATGAAATAGTCACAGACAATAAGTAAAAAAAAATCGAGAGCTTCCCTGGCACTTCCCCCTTAAATATGTTCCCGTCACTATCTTGCACTTGCAGTTTGTCAGTTGTGCGACAGTGACAGGAATAATGCTTAGCCAAAGCACAGGCTAATACAATAAATAAGTAACGTGTATTTATCTCGCCCTTCGAGTCATTTACGAAAAATGTTCTCTAGAAAAAAATGCAGTGGTTATATTTTTTAAGTTTAAAATAAACTCGAATGTGTGATCATTAATAGTATTGTAGCGGCTGCGCAAATGTTACGTTGTATATAAATGTAATAGATAATGTATCTTTTTAACACAGATAGGCAGAGGTGCAATATATTTTATTAGACATTTGTTCCTTTAAAATTACAAAAGAGAAACAAAGTCTGATATCTATTTTGTAGGTCTTAATATTAAAAGTATATTTAATCGGTTATAGGACACTGAACGAGACACAATTGCAGTTTTATTGTTATTACGCCTGCACGCGTAGCATGACCACCATGCATAGAAATGGAGTTTGTCGACGGAAGAATAGACAAAATGACAGATTGTAGACAGATTTCTAAAGAAAACGATCACTTTGTCTATTCTTCCGCCGACGAACCCCGTCTTTATGGTGGTCATGCTACTCCTCCATCAATGCACTAATTCTCTTTTTTTACAACGCAACATTCACGCAGCGCAAAAAGTTCCTTACAATAATAAATAGGATAATACTTAAGTGAGATAATATTAAATACTTTAAAATAGCGACAACGAGATACAAAAGCGTTTAATTATTCATACAAAGGCACTTTGTTAATAATAATAAAACTACCATTTAGTACATTCTTTAGAATTCCACTACTAACAATAAAGTTATAGGTTAAACCTGCAACTAACTACGTTTTAATTTTAATTATTTCGTTATTGCGTCCATTTACAGATCAGCACCTAATTGGCGTTCAGTGGAGTATTGAAAAACGGACTTCAGCTGTAAAATATATGTGCTACAGAAAGATTTAAATACATATACAGAACCTGTTAGGGTTAATGGGGACACCAAAGGAAAGGCCGTTTTTAGGATTTCAATAATATGTTTATTATCCTCTTAATTATATTGTAATTTGGAAGGTGTGATTTACTAATATTAAGTGAGACATGTGCATAATTTTTGAAGATTTAAAAAAATACATTTATTGAAATATGACCTTTATGGCACACAATTTAAAGTCTAGTTTTCAATACTCCATTGTCAGACAAGGCCATGCCGAGTAAAAAGACGATGTCCTTTAGAGTGCTTTTATGACAAAGTTTACACGAAGAAACATATAAAACATTGAATTGTATTTTTGGCGTTAAAAAATTAAATTCGGAGTTCTGCCCTCTCTTACTTTACAAAGCGATTGGCACAGGTTTAGGCCGTGTCTTAATAGAAAGCGATCGTCGCATTCATATGTCCCTTTTTGTTCGATGATTTGGAATGTGTTAAATCGCCACTGTCAGAGGACGCCTTCCGATTTCCCAAACAAAATTCACAGATTATATGAATGTGACTTCGATTGCGTATTCGAGTATCGCTTTCTATTAGGACGCCGGGTTAGCCTCAATATTGAAACATACGCAGGTTTTATTTGGCGTTGCTTAGTTTAGGAAAAATAGGACATAGACATATGGGCAAACTACAGATTTCGTAGAAGAAATACCTAAATTAATATTATCGCGTCCTAAGTACAACATGATTAAAAATTATCTGGAACACTTTTGGGAGTGAATGCTTCTTTAGGTGTACTTGCGCTCTTTCTGAGCAGTGAACGAAACTGAACCGTCACGCTCGGGTCAGTGACGCTGAATCGGGTATAGGTACTCGGCTCCAGTCAGTCAGTGACACTAAATCGCGTACCTATACTAGATGCTGCATCACGTACACTGGGCGCTGAATCGCGTATACTAGGCGCTGAATCGCGTATACTAGGCGCTGAATCGCGTATACTAGGCGCTGAATCGAGTTTACTAGGCGCTGAATCGCGTATACTAGGCGCTGAATCGCGTAAACCAGGCGTTGAATCGCGTATCCTAGGCGCTGGATCGCGTATACTAGGCGCTGAATCGCGTACACTCAGCACTAGTCATCATCATCAGCTGTCATCAGTACTGTAAGTTTTCAATTATATCGCGTGGTCATAAGCACACAATATCCTCTTTTTACAAGCTTTTATTTAACTTGCCTAGTTAGTTAGTTAAGCAACCTAGTATGTATTGTTCAAATCTTGCAAGCTAAAATAAAACCTCTTCCTCTAATCCTACATAGTTGCAATTTTACATGTTGACTCTGTTTCGAAGACGATGTTTTTTTTTTGAAATCTTGTTTTTTTGAGTTTTCTTTTTATATGAAACGTCTTTACTGTAGGTACGTATAAGTTTTAATAATAACTAATCATGCCAGTTGAACAACAATTACATTTGTTTTATTCATACTTTTTTCCTACCTTGATTCCCACTGCTGGGTAAAGGTCTCTTGTTCGATGTTAATATGAAATAAAGTAATCACTTGATGAATGATCCGTGATCGTTATCAATTAAAGTGCGGTCACATCGCATTGGAAATCCACTGATAAAGCGTTGATTTATGGATGATGTAAGATTACAAGAACAACAGAAGTGTTCGCAAACATAATATCTTTATAATGGAAGTGTAATACGCCCACTTTTTTACACAGTTGGTTTCATTTAAAATGTAAACATGAAATATGCTGTTGTCAAGGGCCCGAACACACGTGCCTCAATCAGACCACATCGCAGCGACAAAATGTGGGCAAGCAGTGGTTACGTGTGAATAGTGTCGCTGCAGCTTCTTGCAGTTGCCCTGTGGTAACTACAAAGTTTCGATATGGTTGCGTTGTCACTAGTAGTTGTGATGTGGTTACGTTATGACTAGTGTTTGCAGACAGATCGTTGTGCCTGCGATGTGGCGGGCCGCTCTAGTGCGCGGTCTCGGTATTGGCTACGTTGTGGCTGCGACGCGGCGACGACGTGGCCTTAATTAGTAGCGGCCCTAGGATGTGAGCGGTGCGAAGACACCGGGCGCCATCATGGGGGGCGCTGAAATCAATCGAAATGCGACCACCAGGCACCAATGACCAATGATAGTAACTTACTATAAAGCGCGAAGTATCGACCAAGTCGCGACGATCATTTGGGCGCGTAAACGGAGCGGGCGGCGGCGCGGAAATGTCCACATTGGAAAAAGCTTGCGCTGATTTGCAAATCAGTTTGACAGGGGCGCCACATTAAGATTTAGCACCACCTAAAAAAATTCTAGGGCCGCTGCTGGCTTTAATGTGGTGGGTATCTCCCACACGGTTGATTTTGACGACCACATGTGGTCCGTGTGAATAAACTATCCATTTTCATACAAATTAGCGCCCGTCTACGTGTTGTCGTTGTAATTGTGGTGAGTTTGTTGTACATGTGCTCGGGCCCGTTAGCATACTTTGTTTTCATGTCAATATTAATGTTATTGAAGTTAAAAACGGATATCCAAAACCCAGTATTTTATATTAAGAGTTACACTCAGTAAAATTATTGTATTTCTGACATGAATTTTTGTTTTCCATTTTGTATCTTTGTTCAAATCCAAGAAATGAGTTAAGAAATTATTCAAACGCTGTTTAATACTATCTATACGAAGTGTGTTATTCACTAAAACACAGATAACAAAATTTTTGAAAATTAAACAACATTAACACATAATACAACGGAATATTTAACAATATTTTATCACAATAAAATCATTCTACCTCATTCTACATAGACTCGATTTAGGCAAGTCATATAAATAAATATATACCTAACAACTTTGATTCGAATACATTGCAAGTCATTGGATTGTACAGACGGCCCCAAAAGGATGTATACACGGACAAGAAACCATTTGATTGTCTACAACCTTAGTTCCATAACAATGTATCCACCGTAAATATCGGTACAAAATATTGTATACAATTTATTTTACCAAAACAAAGCAAACATTTTGGCCCCAAAACATCTTAACATCCTGTGACCAAAACCAGTCTACAATCTATATAAATCTCACAAATATGACTGTATACATACCGTAATCATTAAATAAAGAAGTAAACAAATCTGAATGTTCATTCAATTTCTAGAAGAGGTGTAAGAAATACGTATTAAGTAGAAAATGCGATGACATATAAACTATTGCCATTTACTCTAACGAATCAGACACATATTACTGTCATGACAACGATCACATCTTAAGGTGGATACAATGTTATGTAATAATGGTTGTAGACAATAAAATGTTTCCTAGTCCGTGTATACATCTTTTTGGGGCTGAGTATGTTCGAGCATTCCTTCCTTTATCGACAAACATCTTGTATAAAAAATATAATAATAAGAATTGTTAATAGCGTGGACTTAAAACATTCTTAAAGCCACAAAATCTGGAGAAATACGGAAAAAAAAGACTATGTACTTTTTTAACCAAACGAAAATCGAAACTTTTCCTGGGCCCTAAATTCACTTTGACCACTTAACGATTCCTTATTTCGAAACCACGTCAATCCCTTTGCTAATCCCGCCAATCTCGCGTTGATTTCGCGCGGTTTCGTTCATTGTGTCATAGAGAATTACGGGCCTGCTAAGTATTTAGTTGTCGCCACAGAGCACGGAGACACCCCGGCGGCCTCTGCTAGAGGCGGCATTGTCAACACTTTCCATACAAATCATGTGTGTCAACGATTACAGTCCGTTCAGTTATTTTACTTCTGTCAGCAGCAGTCTTATTGTGACGAGAATAAAGATTACAATGATTTTGACAAGCTTGTCAATGGTAACAAAACAACAGCAACCTTATAAGAATGAGAATAAAGATCACTGTGATTTGGACGCGATGTAAAATCAGAGTTGTTCGCTCAACCCACTTTCGGCGCCATGAATTTTATTAGTAGGGCCAACTCTAGCGGCGCGGCGCTTCTATGCTCTGTGGTCGTCAACAACAAAATATAATAAACATAAAATTAAATAATCTCATAACTAGGAAGTGTCGTATTCACCTGCGGGTGACGTCACTGCCTAAGAGTAGGGCGTGCGAGGGTTCACGTTGATCATCTCTGTGGTACTGAAATGGAGAACAAAAATTATCAACTAGTTTCAACTGGACACAATTTGTGTGTTGCTAAATAGTGACGTCGACTGACGTAAGTAAAAAAATAAATAAAAATATTTTATTAGTTCACGAAAGTTCTAGGAGAATAATAAACACGTAATTATTTTAATGAATGGATATTTTAATGTTACGAGTTAGTGACAAATTTCTATATCTTTGGTTAAATCCTTTGTATATGGTCGTTCCCAAAAGTATGTAATGAGAGTGTAAACAAATTCTATTCAGCTTAAATTCTTACGCAATCACTTACTAAAGGGAATTAGTAACAAATTCATCTGTTTTTAAGTTTCAAATTTATATTATCACACCACTATTTTCAACAATTTTGGTTTGAATAACATAATTACAGACTTGTCCCACAATTAATTTGTTGGTTTTCTTCATCTATGTTTTTTTTTATCTTTCCTCACTTTGTATAATTTGTTGTATGTATGCATATATAAGTATTTATTATTATATTTTATTCTTCAAAATTTTCTGTTCTGTTGCACCTACTGTTTTGTCTCTGCATCACCCTAAGGTAGACTGGTAGAAAATGCCCAAGGCATTAAGTCCGCCTTTGTACATTATGTGCATAAAGTTTTAATAAAAAATAAATAAAATAAAATAATTAAATTGTAACTGCAAAATCATCGACGAACATTGCGTTTATAAAACTAATATCATTTGTCAAATGACACCTCCAAGGTTCGGCACCGTATCAACTCGAGCCGTTCAGTATTCTTTGTATGAAACTCCCTACTGCAACGCACACTAATCGGAATAGTAACGTAATCGCCTCGCCTCGGGACAAGCTCACGAACCGCGGTGCGGTGCGTTACGGCTCGTCGTCCCCGCGCTTACGGCTCGTCGTCCGCGCGCTTACGTCTCTCCGTACCCTAGCTTACGTCTCTTCGTCTACCCTTGCCCCTCTCACCCCTCCGGCCTGCCTGCTGCACCATCAACCAGCGGTCGGCGAGCCGTAACCGCGGCGTCGCCTAGCCGTAGCCGAGTCGACGTATCGGAGCTTCTGTTCCGCTTTGGTTACGTGCTTACGTTAGGTTGACGCCTGTTTGACGGCGAGGAGAAAGGCAATACGGTGCCGATCCCTTTTCGATTTGATACGTGTGCTATGTATGATTAGATTAAGGATGATTTTTAGATTAAGGGTGATTTAAAATTAGTTTTTCGGGTTTAAGTATTCAAATAATCAAATCAAAGCACTTAACTTGTAAGTGACACTACAAATTGACATCCAAAGGTAAGTTTTCTAGTGCATTTGTTTACATTTCATCAGACACGTTTGGAACATACTGTATGGTTCTGATAAATACCACATTATCGATTGACGTCGAATAAAAACAGTCGAGCCGTAATCCGGCTGCCGTATACACATTGGATGGACCTGAACGTTCAATATTACCGATCGACCGCAATCTAGTTGCACTGTTAGAGCCCCCGCAGACCACAGACTTTTTATCGGCCGATAGTTTAGTCGGGTTGGTCTGCTAGTACGCACACCGAGCCAACTAAACAGTTCAGTCGGTGATGAGTGCGCAAACTATCCAGCAGTCTGCCGACTATTTGCTAGTTTCTAACCAACTGTTGAAAAGAGTGGTCGCACTGCACAATGAAAATTAATAAAACATTGTATAGAATTGTTAGTATTGCTCTCATACACCGGAGGAGGAAAATTAAAGAGCCTGAGAGTATTGGGTGCATCCTATCTTATCCTCTTTTAAGTTTTTCTTATAAAGTGCAGGGCGTTTTTCGACTTCCTCGATCAAAGTTACGATCGAAGATTCCGAAATAAGCGAATGAGAATTGGGCGACGCCATTTTACAAAACACGCGCGGCCGACCATTCCCTGTCAAAACTCGGAGCGAACTGCACTATCGGCTTAGTCGGCCGACTAAAAAATCGTCGTGTGTGCGCGTGTGGTATCCCTACCACACGCGCACACACGACGATTTTTTAGTATTGGCTCCCGCCAATACTGATTATACAGTCGGCCGATAGTTTGCCGACAGTTTAGTTTGAATTGAATCGGGAAGCACATCAAACTTGTTTATCGGCCGATACCAAATCGTCATAATGTGCGCACTTGCTTACATCTGCGTACTGATTAAGAGCCCGACCAAACTATCGGCGGATAAAAAGTCTGTGGTCTGCGGGGGCTCTTAAACAAATCACGTAGAAAGTTATAGCTGTATCAGAAACTATTGGCGCGCGACCAAAATCGGAACTAACGCCGCCATTTTGTTTTTTCAAATGTTTACCAACAGCGCCCCCTGTCAACGTCATTCGACTGCCAAAAGATCTTTTAGCATTTTAAAGGATGATGGGCTAAAATGTATGGAACCTGGTACCCGAATTATTGTTGTTGGAAGCAATATTTCTTACATGACTAGAAAGGTATTTTTATATATAATAATAGGTACTTTAGTTTGTTTCGTTTTGTTGCCGGTTTAGTTATTTTGAATCCGTTTTTTTATTGATTATAATCAATAATAGAAAATAATTATTTTCTATTAATTGTTCACTAATGCCGAATTAACGGTTTTAACGAGGGACTTTCACCATCAAATATCGTGTTTTGATGGACATCATTATCGCCCAAGAAAACACATAACAATAAATAACGTTATCCAAAACGCCCATCATCCTTTAGGTATATTATGAATCATGGATGTCAATGATGGAGAGGAAAGGAGGGATTAAAAAGGAGAGTCCTGTAGTACAAAATGAAAAAAAAAAACTACTTTTTAAGACCATAAAGTGGTACGTACACGTTGTTCTCGGTTTTTTTTCGTTCTTCGTTCGAGCTACCGACTTCAACCTGATCCGAGTGCTGTTTCCACATCTCGCTACAACAATTTGATTCAAGTGTTGATGCACTATTACCTACTCAAAATGTTCGGGCCAGCAACTCACTTTCCTAAAAACAGGGATCGAAAGTACTATGACATTCATATCATAGTTGAAACAATTCACAGTTGAAATATCTAAGCCGTTACTGTTCCGTTTCGAAAAAGGGATGGTGGTATACGTCTTGTGTGGCTCTATCTCTCTCAGACCGAAACTATGACGGCTCCAACACGCCTTGAGACATAGTGATGGACACGTATGTTATCGATAAAACGCAATATAATAACAAATCATCGATAACAACATTGCACGTCTCGTGTCTTATCGCAGAGTCTATGATGTAGAAGCACACTATGCACTGCCACATATTATTACATCACATGAGTTTTTAGCCCGAACATAACTGGATTGTACAGGACTTTTGATCGTTTAGGCAAATATTCCAGTAACGATGGATGCCATGGCGACTTCGCCCGCAGCTAGGCGACTGAGTGTTGCCAGCCTATTCTATACTACCTAGTAACTGTGACACAACCAAGCCTCGGAGAGCACATTACAGAGGCAAACTATCTATGGAAGTTGTTACGGGTAGTCACAGCCTCAGTCTGCCAACTGGTTTAGATTTCGGCATTGCACATTAAGAGTCTTCCATTGATAAATTAATGAATTTAATCAAAACTAGAATAGAGTTCAAAATAGCGTGCAAGAGATGATTCCCTGTGGAGTGTGACACCAAATAACATGCTCGAGTATTTCGCTGCTCTGTTTGCGCTGACCTCAACTGGGTTGTTGTAGAGGTCGGATAGAATCGCTTTACTTAAAATAATGATAGTTATTATATTATTTGGCAGCATCCGGTTTGTTCGTCAGCGAGGACATAAAAGATAATGTAACTCTTAATTTACTCATGAAAAAATTGCCATATTTTTTGCGCTAGCGCAATGTCGGTAATTCTGGTCCGGCGACAGTTCCATATCCATGAGTCGTGCGCGACTTCCCCAAATACTTGTTTTTTTTTGGTTTTGTTAGACTATTTTGTGTCTCCCCTTTTTTGTTTCAAACCTAGGGAGGTTTGGACCTCCAAATGATATTAGATCGTCACACCACCTTCGCCTTGGTCTACCTCGACGGCGATGTCCTGCCTCAGGCGTCCAGTGAGTGACGATCTTTGCCATCTCTCCGGGTGTATTCGTGAGAGGTGTCCGGCCCACTCCCACTTCAGCCTGGCTGTTTTTTTCTCCAACATCCGCTACTTGAGTTATGGAGCGCAACGTGGTGTTTCTAACTCGATCTGTACGCTTAACACCTAATATGCTGCGCTCCATTGCCCGTTGGCAAATCTTGAGTTTGAACTTCTGTTGTTCAGTAAGTGACCAACTTTGTGCACCGTAGGTTAGGACGGGCAGGATTCACATGTTGATGAGTTTCCTGTTTAATGATATAGGAAGACTACCTTTCATATGTTCTTTAAGGGTCCAGTAGGTCTTCCAAACATTTTGTACTCTTCTTTCGACTTCCTTATCCTGTCTGTTTTTGAAAAAGACTTCTGGCCCAAGTATGTGTACCCCAACCAACATTTTGACGCTAATTTCCACCTCTGTTATCGTTTATATTGGTTTAACGGGTGTATAAAAGCGCCCAGTAAAACTTTTGTTTATTCAATGGTCATGACTATAACTAAATAACTCATCAAGATGAGTAACGGTAACAAGAAGACATAATATGACTAAGGTAGGTATAAAAGATAAAAGCTGAACCACAGTAACACTAGGTGTAGTAACTTCAAGTAACAATAAGTACCTAAGGTAATAGTTGGATTTCTAATAAGTCTCACTATTTTCAAGTGTTCTTAAAGAGTGCTAAGTAAATGTTTTATACCACCTATCTTGCCTAGGAAACGTATTATTACTTAAGGAGGTATAAATGGTACAGTCGCAACCATCATAGCACCTGCTTTTATAAATTCAAGTAACAGAAATTACTAAAAGTAATATTATAGTTTGTTATAACTCTTTCTACCGACAAGAGCTCTTGAAAACAGTTAGCAAAATATTTTTACCACCTACGTTGCTATAAAAGTATTAATTGCAACTTATTTACAGCTACTTAATTCAGTAATCAAAAACCCCTATTTATGATAGCAATTGGTATTATGGAGTTATTTTTAGAGCCCTAATCGTTACAGTGGGGTTCAAATTTACTTTTATGTTATTCTAAGCCATAATAACACGGAATTAAAACATTTAAAACCCTATTCTGGTATAACAAGTGCTACAATAGTTCTAACTACAGCCCATCCAGTACTTATTGTTCATTAATAGTAATAATAGGAACCTAGGATAATAAGGAGTAGACACCATTTTAAATCAAACATAACCTAAAAATAAATCAGAAAAAAACTAGTTTAAAACTCATATTTTGTTTAATTTTCTCATTTTAAAACGCAAAATATTTACTACAATACACAATGAATGTAAAAGACAGAGCCAATATCCTGTTTTTATCTAAATTTAGATTGAGTGTATGCCCCGCATGATAAAATGCAATTTATTTTTACTTTAAATATCACTTATTTTTAAGGCCCTGCAAAATTGAGACGCAAAACATATATTATTTTCTCAATAAAGTAACCCTCGCAATAAATTTTAGCCATGTGATAAAGAAATCAAACTTCACTCATCGAGATATTGACAATCCGTAACTTGAAATTCACTTAATTTCAACTCCTTAGTTTGCCATCATTTTTGAGAAATAAAGTAACACTTTTGGAACTAATGTATATGCAAAACAATAGAAAAAGAAAACACGCTACAGCCCTGAGTTGCTAATCAACACTGATCAAGATACATAAAGCAAATCCAAGAAAAAAATGGACCTAAAAAAGAACTAATATGTTACTATAAAATTTATACCAGTAGACTTCAGAACTTGTGTACCACCTATAGTTTTTATTATAACCATAATACAGACTTTAAAGTGCTTGAGGTAGCTAGATTTATATTATACCACCATTATAGATACAAGAAATCGTTTGCCACTAACGCCACCCTATAACTATTATGTAACTCTCAGTGTTAAAAGAGTGAGCATTAAAATTATTATATTACTTATAGCGCTATAAGACGTGGGCCCAATCGAGAGTTTGTAAGGGGTTAGAGCGTGCTCTAACACCAATTGCTAAAACCATTGTATCACTCTTGCTTGCCAAATTCACTTTTAAATAACTCTTTTATCACCAATTCTTATTACCAAAATGCTAGTTGGGACTCATCGACATATTGCAACCCATGTCCGTTTACCTCGACCTTACGTTTCGTGCGGTTGGTCATGACCTGTGTCTTGGATCTGTTCATTGAAAGTCCAACCTACTTGCCGTGTTCAGATCTTGGAGCATTTCCTCAAGTTCCGAAGGTGATGTGGAGAATAACACTATGTCATCTGCAAGGCGGAGGTTTGTTAGCTGGTGGCCGCTCACATGTTTGCCTCGTGACTTCCACGAATCAGGCAACTTGTTAAAAATCTCCTGCAATGCTCTTATGAACAGCTTAGGTGAGAGTGGATCGCCTTGTTTGACACCTTTTTCTATGTTAAAATTTGGACCACAGATAACTGTTACATAATTTTATTTGTTCAGCGAGACTGTTGGCGACTTCGCCATGACATCTTAGTGGGATATAACCCTACATTCTTCTAATGATTTAAGGCGAAAGCGTCAGGTAGCCCGCGAAATTCAAATTTTCTTACGTTTTTGCAATTTGCAGGTCAGTATTAAGTTGTATTCATCTATATATGATATAGAATTATAATCATAAAAATCATCAATACATCTCTCTAAGTTCATATTACCCTATTGAATGACTATTCCATGAAATCATGACATTTGAAGCCAATTCTAACTTAAGGAGTTGTAGTGCTAATTCCAATTATTATAATTCTGTACAGCCATATTTACTACGGTAGCGAATCATATTTTAACTCTTCGCACGTCGAGTGTACACCATGTGTACCGATAACAATAAAATTTCTATTGTCTTCTAATTGGACGCGCGACGAGTTAATCAACATACAACCTGACACTGACCTAAATATGGCAAAAAACGTTAGTAAATTTGAATTTCGTGGGCTACGTTAGCGCATCCCCCTTAAACAAAAAACGTAAAATAAAGACTTACGGAGTGGGCGCTTGTGTCACGGGCTCATCGTGTAGCAAGTAGGATTGGGTAGGAGGGTTGTGTCTGATGTCACATGCAAGTATGTACAGTACGCCGCCGTTAATATGGCACATCGGGTTCAAGAAAAAGTTCGGTTTTGTTAAGCGTCGTTTCTGCATCTCACTCATACCCGTGTGACACTTTAACGGTCTCTGTCCAAAACCCGATGTGCCATTTTAACGTCCGGATCGTGTAATTTTGTGATTGTTAGATGTAACATGCACAGTCGGGAAATGAAAAGGTTAAGCACATTTAGATCAGTTTATTCTTACTTGCAACACGCGTGAGATCTATTATTCACCCATTATTTACAGCCTGATTGAAAATGTCAGTACGAAAAAGTGACATAGGTGTGCTATGCAGGACATGAATGCATTCGTAGAAATTGCTTAATCTTTTCATTTTCCGAATGTATAATTGCCTAATGAAATAACTAAAGGACTTTGTCAAATTTAACTCACTTAAAAGTACTTTATGTCTCATCTGCAGTAGCTGTCTTTATGACTTGTACGTATAATATGACAAAGTTCTAAGTATGCTCAAGGTCAACGTTTTTCAACGGCCAAATAGCGATGTTGGTGAGCATTGATCGTATTCTCATGCCATAATATTTAGTACAGTACCCAGTTGTGACTTTGGCACAAAGAGTGTTAGAAAGACACCGTCACACGAGTATTAGTGACATAGACAACGCTCTACAAAGCCGCACCTACGTTATTTGACGATTTTATTTCTTTATTTGCGGCCGGGTACTGTATCTGTCATTGCTCCACTGCAGGACTAGTGTCTCTTCCAATATTATTGAGGATTAACATCGACCACTTTGCTAACTGGATGATTGGTGGTGATTTAAGGCATGAATGTCAGTCCGATTGCCTTTTCATTATCGCCACCTTTCGAAACAACTCAACTACTAATCGACTCAAATAAAGCATTGTAATATGAGCTCTATATCGTGTGACTACAGTCACTTTTACAAAATTAGGTGACGTCAGGGGGACTACCTTCTAACCACGAAATCCGCATTTCTTTCACCGTATCAACTTAGGACATAAGAATTCGGAATTCGGGACCCGAACTAAGAATTAATGACATCACGATTTGACAGCTGTCCTTACACCCGATGT
Source organism: Luperina nickerlii (assembly GCA_963855955.1). NCBI lineage: Eukaryota > Metazoa > Arthropoda > Insecta > Lepidoptera > Noctuidae > Luperina > Luperina nickerlii. The sequence goes on from OY979682.1 coordinate 11,434,084, forward strand.
GTTTTTGCCCGTCCGAAAAAGTTAACTAAACGGGAGTAAAGTTCAATGCGAAGTATCAAACTACTTTCAGACGGGCGCGTGTCTTTATCGACGGACTAGAAAGCCTCGCTGGAGCACGCAATGTCGTCGTAAAAACTCAAAATAAAATTGTTCGAATAACTAAACAAAATGTAAGGAACAGCAGATTTTTTCGCGATTACGACGTTGTAAACAAACGTGGCCACCTGCTAGGCCAAAACCAAATAAGTAACATAGATGTCCCGTCAAAACGAAAAGGATAAGGTTATCAGTTATTACAATCACACTAATATTATAAAGGCGAAAGTTTGTGAGCGTGTTTGTATGTTTGTTACTTCTTCACGCACAAACGGCTGAACAGATTTGGATGAAATTTGGCACACAGATAGTTTATAACCGGGATTAACATATGTGATACTTTTTATCCTGATACACACACGATACACACACACACACACACACACACACACACACACACACACACACACACACACACACACTGTGTTACACATGTATGTGTTGTATATATTTGGATCAATAAACTTATTCAATATTATATGTCACACAATTCTCCTGCCCTTATCCCAATTTATTTGGGGTAGGTGTAATATGTCTTTTTCTTCCATACTTCTCTATTAGTCGTCATCTCGGTAGTCACCCCCTTTCTAACCACACACACACACACCACACACGTTTCTATTCACACAGTCCATCCATCGTTTCTTTGGTCTTCCCCTACTCTTATAGCTACCGTCATTCATACCAAAACTTTCCTAACGACATTTTCCTCATTCCTCCGTATCACATGCCCATACCATGACAACCGATTTCCACACACCTTTTCAGTTTTTACTGGTGCCACATTCAGACTTCTATCCATTTGTGTAACTTAATAAATATCACACAATATAAACCTCACATTTGAATGCTTAACTTTGAGTCGAGTTCGAGTAAGGTAAGGCCGCTTGAAGACCTCCGTCCATTTTCACAGGATATACGTAATTTCACGTTTGCGTACTTCCATTGTAATTTTAACACCACCGCAAGTCTGGTGAAAACCACGGTCCGTTTTCTGATTTAAAAAACGGACGTATACAGGCGGGCTAAAGCTGCCCATACGTATTGACATCGCGGATTCGACAGCATAACGTCATGGCTTATTACCCGACTGCATCAGAAGAAGGGTTATGTTTTTACTACCGCGCATCGCGATACCATCAATTATATTCTAAGTTCTAACTAACGACAAACACAAGTTTTCTAAGACCATACGTACCTCTTGGAGCACTTCACATGTATGACGAGCAGCACAATTCCGAGCAGAAGGCACAGAGTACCGACCACCACGTAGGCCACTCCTAAGAATGGGTTCTTGCCGCCCAACAGCGATGTTGTCGATATCACGAATGACTTGGTACCGTCGAAGTCAGTTACCGGATAGTCTGCGGAATAATTTTGTTTTAATAATAATAATTGCTGTAATGTCAGACAACTAAGGCCCATAGATCATCATCTGCCTAGTCTATTTCCCAAATATGTTGGGGTCGGCTTCCAGTCTAACCGGATCCAGCTGAATACCAGTATTTTACATGGAGCGACTGCCTATCTGACCTCCACAACCCAGTTACTGTGTAATACGAAACCCCTTGGTAAGACTTTCGGCCTTCAGACGACTGTCAAAGACGGAAGACCCACGAATGACAGACGGGACCAACAGCTTAACATGCTTTCCGAGACACGGAGGGTTATTGGTATGTAAAGATGGTCACCCATCCAGAAACCAACCGCGGCAAGCGTAGCTTAACCTGATAGATCGACCCGTGTGCTTGTTATTACTTAGACACAATACCCTCTTAGTAGAAGTACTCGATATAATACTCACTATATTCCACAGTGAGCACGTAGGGTCCCTTGACGAGTCCCGTGCTAAAGCCGACCTGCGTGTGATCCACCCGGCGGTACAGCTTGCGGAACGTAGGCAGCGCGGCCGTGCGCATCCATACTATGAGGTCTTCGTTCTGAAAGTGTAAGCGTATGATTGAAATAATGTTTAATTTGCAATGGTTAGCATAAACTCCCTATACTGCTCCCACTGCTGGGACACACGCATCCTCTCTTCTAGAAGGAGTGGGCCGTAATCCACCATGCGGGACCAGTGCGGGTTGGTAGATGTCACATATCTTCGAATTTTTGAGGACATGCCGGTTTCCTCACGATGTTTTGTCTTCACCGTTTTGACAGCAGGGTTTGCAATGTTTGACGCGCGGTAACTATGTATGTATTTGAATTCAGAAACTCAGACAATGGGGGTTTTCGTAAAAATTTGCGACACCAGTTGGCACCACTTTGACAAGAGGTCTTCCATTTCGACAATGAATATAAAATATATGATGACGTTCATCATTCGATTAATTCATTCGTTCATCATTCAGTGATGACTAAAGAAAATATGGGCTCTTTTACAGATGCCTGGACCTGGCGTGTCAGTGCTGCCACCTAGCGAACGTCATTTCAGAAAACCCTCACTATCAAGTTGGGAACAGAAATCCAATGTGACAAAGTACAAATAACATAAATCATAAAATAAATAAATAAAAGCCAATCCTCCCTGAAATGTTGACGCTGATGGTAATAAAAGCTAATCCTCCCTGAAAAATGTTGACGCTGATGCCATGATGGTACTAAAAGCCAATCCTCCCTGTAATGTTGACGCTGATGGCATTTCCTGATATGTTGACGCTGATGGTACTAAAAGTTCACCTCTGCCTACAGGGAATAAAGGCGTGATAATTATAATGTTTTAGGGATCAATTACCTGAAAACCGTTGTTTTCTGTGTCATTAGGATCCAACTCCCAAACATGGAGCCGCCAGTTCTCTGGTTTCGTGAAGTTTGCGAATGCTGCAGCAACAAAGTGTTTAAATGAGTAACTTTGCCGTTTGTGAAACATCGCTCAAACTAGAGTGTTACAAGTATCTGCGCTTGAATGACATTGACATAGGGGCGCTGTTGGTAAACATTTGTGAAGTTGTTTTGTGATATGTATTGAAAACAAGATGGCGGCGTTAGTTCCAATTTTGGCCACGCGCCAAGAGATCTTTGTACAGCTTTACACGCTTGAACGGCCCTTTCACAGTTATTTTACATCTAAAAGTATAGCGGCATGAGGGACAGGGTGCAAAGTTCACTCATAGAAAAGGAATGATCCTCCGAACGGACGGGTGTTGGATCTGGTGGGCTACTGTCCGACGATTGAAGTTGGGACGTTGTATATATGCTAGTCACGCGTAAAACTTGCTTGCGCGATGCAGGATTTTGCGTGTCTTCAGTGTCATGAATAGTTCGCATGTGGAGATGTGAATTTTGCAATGCAAACATAACGCAAATCACACCACCACCAACTTGCTATTGTTTGTGTTCTTTCTCTGCGCCAGGTTTACAGTCTTTTTCTTTATTTATTTCTTTCAAGGCTAGTGTCAGGTACACCGTACAGTCATGGACCGAAAGTGTAAAACATTTTTTTTAAACATTCTTTTCCCATATAGCGAGCGTTCACCTTTTCGAACTGTCATTTGCATTTAAAACACTGTCAATACATAGCCGGAAAAACCAAAAGGAGCAAGGGAGAATGAACCTTAAAGTGACATTTGAGTTGCTTGACTGTTTGGTGTACCTGGCATTTGCCTTGCATTATCGCAACATTCACATCTATTACATTATATTCCGGCCACCGAGAGAATGCGTTTCTGACACTTTTCAGTTAGACACGACTAGGAACTAATAAGGTTTCAATTCGTAAAGCATTTGTATGCTTTTGTGCTCTCGACGAGCAAACGATCAAACGAGCGACGATCAAGGTATACAATAGGCTTTTCTTACAATAAGAAATGAGCTTGATATATCGCCGTGCGTACAAACCTCTTCGTATCTAAAACGTCTCTAAGTTGGTGGCTTTGGCTTTATTTTGTTTCATTTTTTTGCAGTGACTTCTTAAACTAATATGCACATATTTCAGTTGCTTTTCAATAAATTTTCTTTTTAATGGTGCATTGCTATTCAGATTAATATACCAGTAAAACAGTACATACCAGTCTTGAGGTCTCCAGGTGGGTTTCTAAACTTGATTTGCTTGTCAGAGTCCCATGCGATCCCTGTGCGAAGTATGGGCACATCCTTGTTCAGATCTTGTGAGCGGACGGTCAATGTATCTGGTGAAACAAATAATCATGCGTAGTACAGCTTTCATTTGTTTTTTTTAAGTTTTCTTATATTTATTTAATTTTAAAGAAAGCTTACAGACTAATAACAATATTTAAAATCATGCATAAATAAGGATATTTGCTAATTACAAGCGTCCATATGTATATATCTACTTAGTTAGGCGTTATTTGCGTTGATCAGTTACAGCGATTTGGCTAAGTAAACAAATTACAATGTAAACATATTAGGTATGTCGAGATAATATAATAGGTGTTATATTTATAATGTTCCCACTGCTGGGACACAGGCCCCCTCTCGGTGAGAAAGAGTGGGCCATAATCCACCACGCGGGCCCGGTGTGTGTTGGTAAATGTCACAAGTCTTTGAATTTTCGGTTCTAGAACAAGCCGGTTTCCTCACGATGTTTTCCTTCACCGCTTTGAGAGCAGTGGTGATGAAATCATTTACACAAAGTAAAGTGCCTGTCTGGGTTCAAACCTAGGACCTACAATTCGTAAGCCGCCTAAAAACCTTTCTTAATCTATAATACTAGCTTGCCGGCGCGACTTCATTCGCATGATGTGTAACCTCTCCCTACCCTACTCCTACTCTACCCTACCCTACTAATCCGGTGAACTTAGTACAGACTCCAGCACATTAAGCTACCCTAAACTGTAAAATTTTCCCAATCAATTTTGAACCTTACGCTTTAGCGATAAAGTTGAAAATCTATTAAAGAAATTTGACAGATTGTAGTAGCTTGATGTGCTGGTGCTGGCATCTGTACATGTTAAAAAAAAATGTATAAGAAAGTGATTTATTTTCATGATCCTGTTTTTCGTGAATTTTTCCGATGTTCTATTTAGTCATTATCTTAATCGGGGCGGAGACAAATTCAACAAATCAAAGATCATTAAAATCGGTCCAGCCGTTCTTGAGTTATAAATGGTGTAACTAAGACGACTTTGTTTTATGTATTTAGATTAATATTAGCCCAGTCATTTTAGATTTATCTGCGGAAAAATTCCTAGTGAGCTGAATTTTTGTACACACCTTTATTACGACGTTGTAATGAAGATGTGAAAAATCGACATTAATATCGTGCCGGCTAAAAGAGTTATAAAGGTCAAAAGGTCACGAAAATCAGTTTTTTGCAAATATCTCGCGACCTATTGCTTGGAGGTCAATACAGGTCATTATAAAATTGTTTGTCGTGAAATTATCTCCAAAAAATGCCTCTTGCAATTTTCTGTAAGATTAACCGTTTTTGAAGTAGAGCGCTGAGAAAGCGACTAGAATGCACTTACATACAGTATTGTATACCGTATACCAAGGCGTAAACTCTATTGTTTTTTATTTATGTTTTTAAGTATCTTAAAAACTTCTATCTGATATTTGGGCGTTTTGTGAAAAGTATACTTATATTATAGAGGTTTGGAACTTAGTAAAATCTACTACATATATATATTATACAAACGACCTCCGCTGGCAGATGTTCTGTATTTTATTGTTCCGAGACCCGTCCCTTTATACCTGCTACTGTCTCACTTCTCTAATAACGCGTCTGTATTTTTTTCTCTTTTTCTCTCAACTTCTTCACTCGCTTCTTCTCCACAAAGTAAACATAATTTTTTTAAATCAAAAGCTCTAATTCTTTTCTTCCGCGGAGATTTTGATGTACTCGGTTCTTCTTGGCGTCGTTTAAAAGCCGGAGGTCGTTTGTATAATATATAGTAGATTTTACTAAGTTCCAAACCTCTATAATATAAGTATACTTTTCACAAAACGCCCAAATATCAGATAGAAGTTTTTAAGATACTTAAAAACATAAATAAAAAACAATAGAGTTTACGCCTTGGTAAGTTGGTATACGGTATACAATACTGTATGTAAGTGCATTCTAGTCGCTTTCTCAGCGCTCTACTTCAAAAACGGTTAATTTTACAGAAAATTGCAACAAGCATTTTTTGTAGATAATTTCACGACAAACAATTTTATAATGACCTGTATTGACGTCCGAGCAATAGGTCGCGAGATATTTGCAAAAAACTGATTTTCGTGACCTTTTGACCTTTATAACTCTTTTAGCCGGCACGATATTAATGTCGATTTTTCACATCTTCATTACAACGTCGTAATAAAGGTGTGTACAAAAGTTCAGCTCACTAGGAATTTTTCCGTAGATTGGGGTTTAAAATGCCTAAAATGACTGGGCTATATAGATTATATGTACATTAAAGTTTTTTCGTGACTGACTGTGTGGTCACGTTGTTCTTCTAAACTACGCAACGGATTTCGATGCGGTTTTCACCATCATTTAAAGAAATTATTCCCAAAGGTTTGCTTGTATAAAACATAATTATCAATGAGTCAATCAGTCATCGTTTATTTTACAGAAAATACAATTCAATTTGTTAATAATTACATAAACAACGTACATACAACAAAGAAATCTCTCTGTTTTGTCAAGTCGTAAAAACCGTGCAAAGCAGGGGCTGGTCACTAGTTTTCTTATAATACGATTTCACAAAAAATATTGGATTGGTTTTAGAATAACACTGACATGTATTTTAAAATTATACAAAAAATATTTTTGAGACCCTCACAGCAATCCCTTTCATTTGATATGTCACATGGTACAGTGATACGTTTTTAATTTTCTAGTTTGCCTCCCAAAAGTGACCCCGATATTCAAAATTAATTTACTCACGTTACACATTTGTTTTTGGATCACAAAAATTCATATGTGTACTGTTATGTTTGAACCTTACTGATTGTTTTTATTAGTTGTCATGTGTAACATTTTTGTAATGAGGGTAAAGATTAAATAAAACAGTTTGCTTTCTGATCTCGACTTGGTTGTATCTTTTATTGGCGACTGCGGAAAATAAGCTGGATTTCCGTGAAAATAACGGCAAATGTAACGAATATAGTGTTTCCCGGACAGTTTAACCCAAAGACTGATAAGTGGTGTGATTATAAAGAACAATTACTGTGCGCGCTTGATGCGGCGGGTTACGACAAACTTAACCTCGACAAGGGACGATCGCTGTTTCTTTCTCAGTGCGGCAAAGACACTTTCGCGTTAATTGCATCACTTTTAGTTCCAAAACGTCCTACGGAAGTACCTTTAGTGGACATTTTTAATGTTTTGGATAAGTTTTATGAACCGGAGGTTAACGAAATTTTGCAAGCGGGAAAATTTTACAAACGTCAACAAGTGCAAGGTGAAAGCGTGCAAGACTTTGTGGCGGCTATAAGTCTGCTTGGTGCAAAATGCAATTTCATGGACTTGAAACGCCAGTTGAGAGACCGACTAGTGCTGGGGATACGGGACGATCGCTTGCGACGTGACTTATTGAAAAAGAAAGACTTGACATACGAGGTCACGTTACAGATGTGTCTAGACTATCAAGCGACGTTCCCTGATTTGTACCCTGCGTGTGTGACTAGTGAGTCTAAGCAAACTCCGTCCAGTGTCACAGAGACTGAACCTATGGACATTGGTAATGTTAACTCGAATGAGTGTCGACGGTGTGCACGCGCACACAGGTCGGGCGAGCGCTGCCCGTTTGTTAAGGCGAAGTGCTTCTACTGCAAAAAGTTTGGGCACATTGCGGCGGCCTGCGCCAAGAAGCCAGGTCGTGTACACGAGGTCGACGACGCGAGGGAAGCCAACACGAGTGTGGACACTTCAGCTGAGAAGATGATGGGCGTATACGTCTGCGTGGATAATTACTCACCACCTATTACCACAGACGTTATGATAGACGGCGTTCATTTATCTATGGAAGTGGACTCGGGTGCATCGCGTACCATTATGTCGGAAGAGACATACAAGATGCTGTGGTTGTCGCCCCCACCCCTACGAGCTACCAATTTAAAACTCGTGACATGGACTCAAGACCCTTTAAAAGTATTAGGACTAGCAGACGTGCGTGTTGTGCTAGGTAATAAGGAAGCGCAATGTGAACTGGTCGTGGTGTCGGGGAACGGACCAAATCTGCTGGGCAGGAATTGGTTTCATACACTAGGCCTTCAAGTATCAGGATTGTGCTGGGCTGAAGAGGAGATAGAACAATATAAAAAAGAATTTCCAGAACTATTTAAAGAAGGACTCGGCGAGTACAAAGGTCCTGAGGTGTCACTTCACGTGCGGCCGGACGCTACACCCCGCTTCTTAAAGGCGCGCGCGGTGCCCTACCCTCTCAAGGAAAAAGTAATTAGACAGTTGAACGAGATGGTGGAGGCGGGTGTACTGACACCTGTCCGTTATTCTGAGTGGGGGACACCGGTGACGCCGGTGATGAAAGAAGATGGGTCAGTACGAATGTGTGGTGATTATCGTGTCACTGTGAACACCGCTATAGATACAGACATCTATCCGCTGCCGACGTCTGTGGAAGCGTTTGTGAGACTTAGTGGCGGCAGAATATTTAGTAAGCTGGACTTGAAAAACGCGTACACACAACTGAAGGTAGACGACGCGACAGCTATGCTGCTCACGCTGAACACTCCTATCGGTCTAATGAAAGTAAATCGTCTGCCATTCGGTGTCAGCGCGGCGCCAGCGATTTTTCAGCGTCTGATGTCGACGGCGTTAGCGGGTATGGACGGAGTAGCGTGTCTATTAGATGATATCGCTGTCACTGGAGCCACGAATGAAGAACACAACCGGAGACTTAGAGAAGTACTGAGCAAACTGCAACAGATGGGACTCCGCCTCAACGTAAAGAAATGCGTGTTCGCTGCGGACAGCATCACATTCCTAGGGCACATGATTAATGCAGAGGGACTTCACCCAGCACCTGCGAAAGTCAAAGAGATTCAGGAAAAGTCGGCCCCAACCAATAGGGAGACCTTGCGTGCCTTCCTGGGCTTATATAATTTTTACGAAAAATTCTTGCCTGACAAAAGCACTGTGTTGGAACCACTGTATCGACTTTTAGAATCAAAAAGACCTTGGAGCTGGGGTGAGAAGGAACAGAAAGCGTTTGTGGAGGCGAAGCGATTACTGTCATCAGATCGAACGTTGGTGGGCTATGACTTGCAGAAAGAACTACTTCTTATTTGTGATTCATCAGAATATGGTCTCGGAGCGATTATAGCACACATCATGGAGGACGGGTTAGAGCGACCGGTGATGATGGCCTCACGGACACTACAAGCGCACGAGAGACGGTATGGGCAGATTGATAAGGAGGCCCTAGCTATTATATTTGGATTGACAAAGTTTCACGAATTCTTGGCGGGTCGTAAATTTTGTATTGTGACGGATCATAAGCCGTTGGTCGGTTTATTCAATCCCGCAAAACCAATTCCAGACCAGATATCACCGAGGATGTTGCGCTGGTCATTGAAACTTTCCAGTTATAATTACACTATACAGTACAGGCCTGGTAAATTGATCGGCAACGCGGACGCGTTGAGCAGGTGGACCGCTCCGGACACGTCGAGTGTGCAGGAGGATCTGCTGCGCGACGTACTGCTGCTGGAGGAGCAGCCGAGCGGATGGGAGCTGGATGCAGCTAAGATAGCCGCAGAGACCAACAAAGATGTGGTATTGCAAAAAGTAATGTTCCACGTTTTGCACGGATGGCCACGAAGGAATATAGACCCGAACCTACAAGCTTATTGGACACGGAGAGAGGCTCTTTCACATAATAAAGGTTGTTTATTGTGGAGCAACAGAGTCATAATACCTTCGTCCTTACAGGACAAAGTGTTAAAGTTGTTACATGCCCCTCATGCGGGCATTGTGCAGACAAAAGCGTATGCAAGAGGCTACGTGTGGTGGGTCAACATGGATCGACATATTGAGAGTGTGGTGGCCGCGTGTCAGCAATGTCAGCTAGTGAGAAATAACCCACCAAAGGACCCGCAGGCTTGGATTGTTCCAGAGAAGCCGTGGAGCCGTGTGCATGTGGATTTTGCTGGGCCCTTTCAGGGAAAAACGTTTTTAGTCCTAGTTGACAGCTACAGCAAATGGTTTGAAGCTGAGATCATACCAGCGATGAACAGTGGTACGGTGATAGCTGTTTTGAGAAAAATTTTCACTTCACAAGGGCTGCCCGACGTGTTGGTGTCGGATAATGGACGTGCGTTCACCTCGGATGAATTTAATAATTTTCTCAAAAAGAATGGAATTAAACATTTGTATTCACCGCCCTACCACCCTGAGACTAACGGGCAGATTGAACGCACGATTCAAACATTTAAGAATAAAATAAAGAAACTAGAGAACCTGGACATGCAATGGCAGGAGAAACTTTGCAAAGTTCTTTACTATTTACGGACTGTGCCCAATAGCTCTACTAACAAGACACCTGCTGAGTTACTGAATGGGCGAAGATACAGAACTGCAGTTTCGAGCTTACACCCCGACTCGGCGCCGAGCCGCGCCGAGCAACAACTGGAGGCGGCGGCGCAGCGGACGTGCGCGCGGACTTTCACGCTGCTGCAGCCAGTGCTCATACGCATGTACGGGCCCGGGAACAGATGGCGTCGGGCCACCGTAGAGACGGTGGAGGGGCCGGCCACTTATGTGGTGAGGACGGAAGATGGAGAGCTGCATCGGCGACACGCAGACCAAATACTAGCCAGACCGCTGGACACATCTGCTAATGGGTCACCTGTCATTGACAGTCAGCCAGCCAATGATACGAATTCTGAATCATCACAGGATCCGCCGATTGTGATTCCGCCCCCTGAATTATGGCCAGAGATTATAGGAATTCCTAATGAATGACTTAAGGGCGTGCTATGTTAGAAGTAGACATTTTTGTTAAATTGATTTTGTTATCTACTGTTAAATTAATTATTGTATTTTCAAATCATTATGATAGAAAGGTATGTTATGTTTGAACCTTACTGATTGTTTTTATTAGTTGTCATGTGTAACATTTTTGTAATGAGGGTAAAGATTAAATAAAACAGTTTGCTTTCTGATCTCGACTTGGTTGTATCTTTTATGTACCAAATTTCTGCTTAATCAGTCTAGTAAATTCAGAGCAAATTGACTGAGACAGATGGACAGGAAGAGTGATCCTGTACTTAAATAAGGGTTCCGTTTTTTCATTAGCATATGGAACCCTAAAAAATACCGATGTTTGCAATAAACTTAAATAATGTGTTACAGAATCCTCAAATTATTTATTAAGTAGTTGATAAGAAGCTGAAAATCAACAAAAAATAATGAAAGACTTTTAAAAAACTTACCATTGAATAAAGAGTTAGCTATAGCCCCACATGGCGCTACTGGTTTTTGCTTTCCATCTTCAACCGCAAAAGCGAATGGCAGGCAGTCAGATGAAGGTGTCAACGATAGGCGACCAAGAAGCTGACTGTCATCCCTGCCAAAATAATAGAACAAATATTTAAAGTGGATATTACTCATTCTTCATTTTGTCATTAATTGAGTGGTATACTATTATTAAGCATGAAAGACACACCATAAAGCCATCTACACATTCTGTACATCAAAGTAAGTATCTGCAAAAATAATTGCTGGTACACCACTTTTATTTTTGTTCGGAAAAATATGCTTTGTTTACTGTAGTGATCAACATTATGCACACAAAACATTTATGCTTCCTTTCGGTGCATGGAACAGTATGGGGACTGTCAGAGTATTTAAAGATTTAAAACTAAAAAAGTCGGAATCTTAACTTTTGTGTAAGTATATATCGCACCTACCATAAAATAGGGTTGGTGAAAAACAGCATACGTCATTAAAACATATGTTTTTTTTTGTAAGCTTTTCAAGTATGTATAATTTTGATCACATAATAATAATAGTGTAAGAATAAAGACTGATTAAGCGTATGCTGTTTTTCACTTTTCCTGAAAAACAACCTGAAAATTCCTTTTTCGAGTTGTAACCCTATTTTATCAGAGGTGCGATATGTAACCAGAATGTTCTCTGGTATGGGTCCAGTACAAAAAAAATATCAAAATAAAGGGAAGAACAAGTGACTCTCGACTTTGTTAAGACTATTTGACACCTGTTTTGTATAGCATTATGGCCACATTCTGAATAAGCTATAATCGCTCACAGCTCTCACAACATCTCACATGCATTCCGATTGAGATATTACGATTATGACAGCTGAGAGCTGACAACAATTCGGAATGCTCGTGAACGCGCTCACAGTGCTTACTCAATGTAAAAACGATATTACTACAGTATTTGCTTTTATAAACACCACATTTCTTCTTCTTTGGTTAAGTGGCGACTGTCACACTGACATTTTTGACAGCGCTCACGGTGATATTATTCTTAGGCCGCTATCCCACTGGCGTTTTACGAGCGTTGACGTCAACGTCACGTCTGCGCAGCGTCGACGCCGCGCAGACGCGACGTTGACGTTGCGTCGTCGCGTGGGAAGCATTAACGTCCAGTGTAGTCACATGTACCTGTTGCCAACAAACGCGACGTTAACGTTGCGCAGACGCGACGTCAACGTCGCGTTCAGCGGACGTTAATGCTTGTCACGCGACGACGCGACGTCAACGTCGCGTCTGCGCGGCGTCGACGCTGCGCAGACGTTCGAGAGACGCCGTCGCTCGTAAAACGCCAGTGGGATAGCGGCCTTAGGCATGGTCGGAGTTATTGCAACATGGCGCATGTCATGACATCATCTATGACGATTCACAGGACATCATTATCGCACTCACGCTGATTTGGTACGGGTTTAAGGGCGCTCAAATCGATTATTTTCCTACTCGGAATGCAGGGTATAATGGTTTTGTCATTACCTAGACTTGACATATCGCCGATGATTCTGGTAGTAGTTGCTGAGCCCATAGTAGAAGTACACGTCTCCTTTGAAATCCTCGGTCAAGTTGAAGGAGAGGCGGCAAATGCATTGGTCCATGGAGTTCCGTTTGATGTAATCAGCACAAGTGATGTTTTCACCCTCTTTCATGCAGTTTGTATAGTCTATGACATGTTCTTTGACCTGCAAGGAGGTTACAGATATATAATATTCCAGTGCTTACCCAATCATTCAATATCTGGTTACTGCGGGATACAGCATACCATATAAGAATAAATAACAAAGGTAAAAAGCCAGTAGGAAGGAAGTTAAGAATAATCATTATTATGTAGCAACTTGTTAGTTTTTTTTAATGTAGCCTACATTGTCCATTGCTGAGCAAAGCCCTCTCTCAAATCCTTCCAGGCATCCTTTTCTAGAGCCACCTCAATCAAACTTGTTAGTTATCCCATTAATATTACAAAGGTGAAGGTTTGTGTTTGTTACTTCTTTACACACAAATGGCTGGGCCAATTTTGATCAAATTTGGTATGGAAGAAGCTGACACCCTGGATTAACACATAGGCTACTTTTTATCCCGATACTCCCACGGGATCGACACTTATGCAGGTGAAAACGCGGGGCGCAGCTGGTTTACTTGTATTTCTGAAAAAATCTTAATCTTTGTAATCACAGCTACGACGACTGGTAAATTAGATATTGAGTAAATCGACGAGTAATTATTAGTAAATTAATTTGACATTAGTCAACATAAGGGCGCACCTCATCGGAGAAATAAAGTAGGCCTATACCGACAGGTATGAAAGCAATGCCAATGACAAAGAATGTCGGCAGGACTGTCCCCGCAGTCAGGATCGGCTGCCAAGCAGGCAGGCGCTGCTGTTTGAACGCAGACTCTACAATCAAAACAATAATTGAGTCAGTCAAATTTCCCAATCGATACCACAAGGCCATTTTATAGGTGCGACAGGTATAACCTTACCAGCAGGACGCCTGGACTTCACATTTTGATCGGACGCTTCGCTGGACGTCGCCATCGTATCCAACTTTAGGTTTTTATAACTTTGTAAGCAATCCAAGCTAAAATTAAAAATTACGAACACATCACAGCACAATCAAATCACTGTACTTTTTTTTTTTTTTTAAAGTTTAGGCTTTGGATGCAAAGTCCTTAAGCCAAGTCCTTTTATTGTTTTTCACTTTTCAAATCACTGTACAGTTCCGTAGTGTTACCAACTAATAGGGATATATTTCCCAGTAATCCCAGTCCAGAAAGGAATATAAGCCCAAATCAGGGACTTGAAAAGTTACTCAAAATAACGTTACGCGTAGTTCCAGTACCGATAATTTGTACCGTTCCACCAGGACCATAACAAAATTAATTCCTTGGCTATAACGATACTGACGGATCTAAGTCTTAAACTGTTCACTAACAATAATGATCAATATAATTATCATTATTAGTATAACGATATAATTACGTTATTCATTTCGATACTCAACTTTGCCAGTTTCATGACATAAGATGACGAAAAAGTATAAAGAATAACATTACAAATGAATCTGTAACGTTTCACCTGTAACGTTATTACAAGCGGATAAGCTTAATGTTACTGCTACCTATAGGTAGCAGTAACATAGAACGTAGAATATCATTTTTTTTTTTTTTAGAAAATGATATTCTATAAAGTTTTTTTTGTAACATTATTGATATTTTTAGATTATCGTTATAAATTCTGGAACATTATACGACAGCATTAGTGGTAACGGAACGAAATTCATTTCGTTTTCAAGTCTTTGGCTCACATGTCAACTTCTATGAAAATTACAATTGCTTATTCAAGGTCTGTCACAAAATTAGCATTAATGCAAATTAAGACTTATTTAGAGTGAGAATAATATCAAATATATTATCATATCCCAACTTCGCTGATGACAAAAAAAAAACAACTTTTGCGGGTAAAGTTAAAGAATTAAGGTGGCAACATCAATTTCGTTGTGTCATTGTGGAAATGTCACAATCTTGTGTAGCAAGCAGTAAAAATTAAATCACACCGATTATGTGAATAGTTGATTATAATATAAAAAAAATTATAGATGTATGTATCTATGTATGTTTGTCCACGCATTTCTCTGCAACTATTAATCGGATCGTGACCATTTTTTTATTAGTTTACATTTACTTCAACGTAGGGAACAGTGCAATTTCATGTTTTTTCGTCCGTGCAGTCAGCTTATTAGACGTTGTCACGTCAATAAGAAATAACGATATAGCTTTAAATTCGGAAGTCGAAGGTAAAAACGTAAAACTAATTAAAATACAGATCCCAAGCCACTGACTTCCGAAATTAAAGTTATTTCATAATTTTGAGTTAATTTCTTTTTGAAGTCGATTTAATTATTTTAAATTACTTTTTATAAACTTGTTTTTTTTTTTGCTACTTGCAACCTCATGCACTAATGTCATGTTATCATGTGTGCGAGCGAGCGAAGCGAGTGTCCCTGTGTCTGTGCCCTGCGATGATTTCTTAATTCATGTCAATAGTCAAACAAACCCATCCAAAAAAACTAAAGGGAAGGTAGATACGACATGTGCAAGATTTCGATTCCTTTTCGTAAATAAAAGTAAATAACTAAGCTAACTAAACAGTGCAGGAAAAGCCTCTAACGACGTTCTTCCACTGAAAGAAGCAAAATGTCCAGTGAAACAGCTAACAAGAACGTAAGTAATGGTTTTCGTATTATCACGACGAAGCGTAGTCAAATAATGTTTATGTGATTTTTACCGAAGAAACGAGCTTGTTATATTTTTTAACGTGTACTTGCAACAACATCCTGTTTGTGTTGAATTTTAAGTAATTTTAAGACAGTTGGTGTTGATATTTTTGTCGGGAAAGTGTGTCGGTGAGAATGCGAACTGAATATATAACTTGACTTTCTGTGAATGTGTCACAGTGCATTTTACACATAACTAATATTTGTGCCGGTTCGAGGTATCGATTGTTGATGTTCGAGCGGTTTCCCTTCTTATCAAGTCCTGTGATTAGGGAATATGTTGGTATGGTACTTATGATAATTAGTTTCCTTCCTCGATGAGTTCTTTTGTTTATTTTTCTTGTAGATATGTAGAATCTAAGCTATTTGTGGATAGCTGTTGTGCTATTATCAATACTTATGACTTGTGTTGTAGTTTTGAATTTTGTGAAAACATTGTGTTAATTTTAGAACACCGATGACATGGTCTCTGGGCAATGTTAAAGATATTCTATAAGTATGTCATTTCAAATGAAGTACAGCTACAGAATATAACATAGCATACAACTTCATTGACCTTACAAATCACTAATAAATTAACATTCAACAGCAATTTAACAATTTTTGAATGAATGTCTATTCTTTATTTATTTTGTCCTACTCTTTTACTCTCTACATACCTTTCCATATTGTGCTTTTGTTAGAGATAATAAAACACAAGTCGAATGATACTGAAGTAAAGAAAAACAAATGGAGAGTAAAAAGAATGGTGCAGATTGATTGATTGATCGGCAGAGCAATAAGCCGATGATCTGCCGAAAATGAGCTTCGATCTTTACAGCATTTCATTATTTATAATGATTGCTTCTTGATCAATGCATAATGTCATTAGTCAACCTTATCGCTGTACCACATTTGACAATAATTTCCATGAAATGAATACTCCAATAAGGTTGGGACTCTCTAATCTTCACATAAACAAATAGAACTTGTTGTTCTATGATGTGCAAATGGCATTCAACCTTTTGGCGGCCAAGCAATTACAAGAACATCACACTATAAATTTTAATCTTCTCTTTTGTTTCAGTTTTCCAACCTGGAAACTCCAGGATACGTTGGGTTTGCAAACCTTCCCAACCAGGTCCACCGTAAATCGGTTAAGAAGGGTTTTGAATTTACTCTTATGGTGGTTGGTGAGAGTGGACTGGGAAAGTCTACACTTGTCAATTCATTGTTTTTGACTGACCTGTACCCTGAACGTGTTATACCTGATGCTATTGGTAAGTTTAAAATTTGATGAAATCGTTACACTTAGCGGCACGTGTCAATCGATCAGGTTAAGCTTTGTTTGCTGCGGTTGGTCCGTATATGGGTGACCACCTTTACATGCCATTTGTCCTGGCTGTCATTCATGGATCTTTTGACAGTTGTTACAGGTTGTCAGAAGCATGAAACCCTGACAACCAAGGGGTATTGTATTACACAGTATTGGGGTTGTGGAGATCAGATAGCCATCTAAACTACTAGTATTCAGTTGTATCTGGTGAGACTGGAAGCCGACCCCAACATAGTTGGGAAAATGCTAGACAGATGATGACTTCTATAAAACTTGAAAAGATGGCAGGATGACTAGGTGAAGAAAGACATGGACTAGACAGGCAAGGAACAGGGAGGATTGATTGTCTTTGCCAAAGACCAAATTGAGCCTCAGAACCCACAATGGTTTGTGTGGTATGTTTAAACAGTGCCTGATTTAGAGTTCTGACAGCCCTAGGATATCTATGAATTTGCGCGCCCCTCCCCCGAGCCTGTCCTGCGTGGCCCATAAATATACTTACAAATATTTTACTAGATTTATGAACCGCGGTTCTTCTACTAGTATTTAGGCGCATATTTGAAATAAATTACTAAATTTTATTCTGTGAATAAGTGGCTCAGTGCCCCCTCGGTCCTTGTGCCCTAAGCTTGAGCCTAGTTAGCTTGTGGGTTAATCAGGCCCTGTGTTTAAAGGTTCAACAAATGCTTGTAAACTGTTTGTTTATTAATAAACAATAAAAAAAATTGATAATAAACATGTTTTGTACAAATATGACGCTGAAATAGGCTATAAATAAAAGTAGTTACTCTATGATCACATTGGAGTCGATTGGTGAGAGTCAGCCGATCCAGTGTTGGTTAACCAAAGCCTGATAAAGTTACCAGTAAAAGATTAAGGAAACATAGGCCATGGTAGCAGGACATCATAAGAGCATGCTTATACTCAGCTGTATAGCTTAAACTTTGATCAACGTGTGCAGCTGTTATTGCTTTGCTGAAAGTTAATGCCCAAAAAATATTGAAGAAAACAATTAAGAAGACTATCACGTTTTTTTTTTTGTTTAGAGCGTTTGACTAGAGTTTTGAGGTGTGATTATGGTTTTAACTAAAGCCACAAAAGTAAAAAAAATACATGCCCGAGAAAGTTTGATTCCTTTTGGAAGGGTATTAAATAAATATTCCAGTTTGTTTACATAAATCAGTAAAAAAACTTGTTTCTGCAAAGGCTGTTTCATAAAATTTTACTTTCGGTTATCTTGAGATGCCCTGTTACATCGAAGATATAATAGTTCAATAATTTATAAAAATGTCCACGGTACAACTGTGTCTTCTACTTTTGTATGCATAAATCAATTTGTTATGTTTCATACAGTAATACACCAAAAATAATTCCGTAAAACAGAGTTAATGATAATTTTTCACCCAAAATTATATTTTTTATCTATGAATATTTAATAGAAATTCAAACAAAAAGTATTTAATAACTAAGGTTACTTTAACACCTTGCTTGAAAAAAAAGTACTCTAATTTGAAGTAAAATAATATTTTTAAATAATTGTTTATTTATCAAAGTGGCCGTACTGTTTTTTTTAACCTTGTGTGGGATCACACGACTCACGTTATACATATTAGTAAAATACACCTTCCAATACATTAATAAAAGGATAATAAACATATTATTGAAATCCTTAGAACGGTCTTTCCTTTGGTGTCCTCTTTAACCTTAACGAAAAGCTGCAAGTGAAAACCTTTTTATGTTCAGTCCTAACTGTGTATACAAACGAAATAGGGAGATAAAGCAGGTCATTTCCAACAAAAAACCTTGCTACATCATGGCCATAACAATTGTCCTAAAGTTATGAATATATTTGTATACTAAGTTCTTTTACAATTAGACTAATTTAAAAAAAACGTGATATACAACAATAAAGCAAACGATGTCATCTTCCAATTTGTGTCCGGAGACGGTTCAGGGACTTCCAAGCAGACCACGGAAGGTTACACCCTTGCTGTTTTTGCTGTTGTCACATTTTACATTAGCCCTTTTCCATAAGCCTCTATTTATTGATTAAACACTTTATTATACACATAAAAAATATCATTACATGATAAATTAATAGTACCTAAGTATTACAAGGAAATACATGTTTTAAACTCTTTATTAAGGTCCATTTTTCCTGCTACACTACTACAACACGTGGGACATCACACACAGAAGGCTTTGTAATAGTACCTTTGAATACGAAGACCTGCAAAGGAAAGGAAAATCTTTTTTATTACAAATTTAACCGACGAAAAAGAAACTATATAGCGAAAAAAAAAAGAATTAGACTAACTAAGCACCTAAATTAATATTAGTAACACATTTATAGGCGGCGCCGTTATTTAAGGTCATAGTATCCAACTTATTTAGACATTTTTAGAGTTCCGTATCTTAAAAGGAAAAGGAAAAAAAACGGAAGCCTTATAGGATCCCTTGTCTTGGGAACGCGTGGAGGTATCGACCACCATATACTCAGGTCTATAGCCACTTGAAGCTGTGAAAAAATCAAACTCCAACATGTCGGCTTCCAGTCTAACCGGATGCAGCTGAATACCGGATGAGCAACTGCCTATCTGACCTTCACAACCCAGTTACTGGGCAAAACTAACACGATACACCTTATTAAGACTGGTTGTCGGACTTTCGGGCTTCTGACGACCCCTAAGGACTGTCAAAGATCCAAGAATGACAGTCGGTACCAACGGCTTAACGTGCTTTCCGAGGCACGAAGAGGTCTCGTACCTATGTTAAGATCCCATCCATGAATTGGCAAGCGTAGCTTAACCTGATGTAGGTATCGACCCGTGCGGCTGTTATTATTTAGACACGAGCTTCTCCAAAATTACGTTTTATGTACAGAATGATGATGGCAACTTTAGGGGTCTTTTTAGGGTTTAGTACCCAAAGGGTAAAAACGGGACCCTATTACTAAGACTCCACTGTTTGTCTGTCACCAGGCTGTATCTCATGAATCGTGATATCTAGACAGTTGAAATTTTCACAGATGATGTATTTCTGTTGCCGCTGTAACAACAAATACTAAAAACACAATAAAATAAATATTTAAGGAGGGCTCCCATACAACAAACGTGTTTTTTTCGGCGTTTTTGCCTTGTGGTACGGAACCCTTCGCGTGCGAGTCTGACTCGCACTTGGCCAGTCGTTTTTACATCCTGTATCGTTTACAGAGAAGACCAATCAGACGGTGAAACTGGACGCCTCGACGGTGGAGATCGAAGAGCGTGGAGTGAAGCTGCGTCTGACCGTGGTCGACACTCCCGGCTACGGAGACGCTATTGATAACACCGACTGTTTCCGGGTAAGTTTGCAAATAAATAACCGTTATTGCATGCGGCTTCGCCCGCGTGGAGGTCGGAAATTATCCCACGGGAACATACTACCGGGATAAAAAGTATCCTATGTTCTCCTCATAATCCAGGTCATAGTCTATCCGTGTACCAAATTTCATCCAAATCCGATCAGTCGTTAGGGCGTGAAAAGGCAACAGCCAAACAGAGTTACTTTTGAATTTAGAATATTATATCTAGTATGGTATGATTTTTGTGTTGGGCTCTGCTAACGACTGTCAAATGTTTTCCATTGACTTGCCATGCATTATGTAGGGGACAAAAATGTCCCGCGATTCTGATTCAGAAGTGAAATTCTTCTCCTATCCAATAAATATGTAAGTACAAGGCGAAAACATGTGGGAATACGATTGTTTGTTTACAGTCGATAATTCAATACATCGACGAACAATTCGAGCGGTTCCTGCGCGACGAGAGCGGGCTAAACCGACGCAACATTGTGGATAACCGCATACATTGCTGTTTCTACTTCATATCGCCTTTCGGACATGGGTAATTATTTAATTTTACTCCATTTTCTCTTTACTTTTGGAAGTTACTTAGGTTTTGACATAGGGTTGATGTCACCAATGAAACTGAACGCGATCAGTACATGTAAACTACGTTCAAGAGCTGTCAGTGTCAATATTCCCCAACAATGGTGACACTGACAGCTCTTGAACGCGGTTTAGGTGTGCTGATCGCGTTTAGTTTAATTGGTGAAATTCGCCCTTAACCCAAAAGTAAGTTTAAACGCGACGAAGGTAGTGCAACAAGCTGGATTCTTCTTCATTTAGCAGTTGGTTAGTTTACTGGCTCCGAATACTTGTTCCCACTGAGTGAGAGATTAGGAGTTACATTACAATTGGATGCGATTTACCACCTTATAGCCAGTAAGATGATCGAAAAACGACAAAAAGAAAACTTAGAATGTAAGGGCAGGCGCACACTAAGCAACCTGCGGGGTTATTGCGTAACACACTATCAGATGGCAATGGCTTTCATTATGACAGTTCAACAACATTCATTGCGTTATTTACCTTTTTGAGCGGACAAATTTTTCAAACATTTGAAGTAAAAGCAATGGATTAGCAATGCCATTCGAAATGATCCAGATAGTGATTGATAATGTGTTACGCAATTAGAGTGCTGACTGCGACAGCAAGGCTACGTCAGCCAATACAACATACAATGGTTAATTGGAGCCCGCGCACAAGGCAGCCAAGAATTTTTTCAGTATTCCGGCTGACGCAGCCTGGCCGATGCCCATTGCCCAGTGTGTAGGAGCACTATAACTATATGCATCGTAAAGAATGTAGCTGTTGTAAGACATCATTTAGACTGAGCTACACTTTCATACACAAATGTTCAAAACTGCGCCATTACTTTACAAAATGTGCCCTCCCAACTGCCAGGTTGAAACCTCTAGACATCGAGTTCATGAAGCAACTGCACAACAAAGTGAACATCGTGCCTGTCATCGCCAAAGCCGACTGTCTCACCAAGAAGGAAGTGCAGAGGTTGAAGACCAGGGTAAGTACTAAGGCCGCATTCCGAATTTGCTATAATCCCTCGCAGCACTCATGCATGCGTTCCGATTTAGATATTACGATTATGACAGCTGAGAGCTGTCAACAATTCGGAACGCTCGTGAACGCGCTCACAGTGCTTACTCAATGTAAAAACGATATTTTTACAGTATTTCTTTGTATAAACACCACATTTCTTCTTCAGTACTTCTTCTTTGGTTAGGTGGCGACTGTCAGCTAGAGACACTATTTCGAAAATGCTACGTTAGTTTAATTTAAAGATATGATGCAACTCAAAACAAAACACACACTGACACATCGTCACACACACACACACACACTGTCATTTTTGACAGCGCTCACGGTGATATTATTATAGGGCATGGTCGGCGTTATCGCAAGATGGCGCATGTCATGACGACATCTATGACGATTCACGGGACATCGTTATCGTGCTCACCGGTGATTTTACCAAAGCCAGATTTCTTTTATCCATGGAATAAAATTGACGTCTGACAGTTCTAGTATGGAATAACTGTCAAAAATTCAAAATTTATTCTCAAGTTAAGAAGACTTATTCTTGGTATAAAAGTTTGGTGTAAGTCGCCCTTAGTAGACGATGGAATGTAAATTATCTGACATTAAGAATTGAAGTATTACTGAACAGAATGTTTAAGAATATTTGCAGATCTTTAGATGCAACAAATTTGTTTTTTTATTTTTTTTTATTAATTGTAGAGGTAATTTTCTTGTGAAGGTTATGGAAGAAATCGAACGCGAAGGCATCAAGATCTACCCTCTGCCTGATTGTGACAGCGACGAAGATGAAGACTATAAAGAACAGGTTTGTTACTATAGACTACCTATAAGAAATTTCACGCGGACGAAGTCGTAGACAGAAGCTTTATATAATTCAGCGAGATTTTCCGAAATCAGCGGGATTGTCCGAAAGGGTTACCGCTGGCCTGGAACATAAAGGGCTAAGGAAGGAACATGGGTGGGTTTTAGTTAGTAAGAGTCTGACAATCTCTTCCGCTCCACCCAGAGCGGGACGGGTCATAAGAATATTACTTATATACATATATAACACTAGCTTCTGCCCGCGGCTTTGTTCGCATTGAAGTCGTAAGACACCACAATATACTAAGATAACAGCCAAATTTCCTGCCTGCGCTATTCTTTCGTTTTCACTTAGCGTCCTTACTTACTTTTTTTCTTTTACCCCGGCTGCTAAGGGTTGTAGCGTGCCGTTGAATAACTGTCCTCAAGAAAGGCCTATCAAATGCAAAAATAATGTTTGAAATCCGACAGGTAGTACCAGAGATTAGCGCGTCCAAACAAACAAACTCTTCAGACTTATTATTAGTATAGATAAAGATAAAAAATAAGTGAAAGAAAATAAGTTTATTTGCGGTGAAACATGGCGCAAAGAAAAAATACAGACGCAAAATATAACTATTTGGGAAGGGAAAGTATGCGTCACATCCGCGCAAAACGATCATCGCTCAGTTTAATGCTGTGACCGAGGCTAGACAAAGCCACAGCGCTGGTTTTCAGCGACTGCCGGCGTTGAACGGTGCAGCATAAAATGAGATACAAAATAAGAACAACAATACCACATCACGCTACGACCATTAGGAACCGAGTAAAAACAAAAAAGTCAGAAAGAACGCTGATTGAAACGAAGTAATAGCGCGGGCAGGCGATGCGATGCGATGAGGTGTGTCGAGGGAACAAGAAATTTCACGCGGACGAAGTCGCGGGCAGAAGCTAGATTATAATATAAGTAGGATGTTGACCTAATTCTAACCACATGTGTGAGTAGGGATAGTGAGTTAACTCAGCGATCAGTATGCAATACGTATCTGCCATATCACAGCTTTATGAGCTCATTCAGGATTAATGTGAAACAGATAGGAAATTGACTCACTTACTTTATCTTTTGTGGGTGTAATTTTTTTGCGTGGGACCTTAATTTTTTTTTTTATGAAATAAAAGTAGCCTTAGATACTCTTTATAACATCAGCTATCTGCAAGTGAAAGCCCCGTGAAAATCGGTCCAGCCGTTTCAAAGATTAACCAAGACAAACAGACGGACAGAAAGTTTGTTGTCTATAGTTATGTTTTGTTAGAAGTACCGTATACATATGTATCACTACTTGCTATGTGAATATCAGTGACGGAAAGCTATTGAACACATCTGCCTAACCCTTTAAAGGGTACAGGCGTGATGTTATGTTGTGTGATTACGTAAACAATGCATATATGTATACCTCGATATGCATTTAGTGAATCTGTTATTTTAATATTACAAACAGACACTTCAATTTTATTTGTTTTTATAGGTAACTTCAAAAAAGGTAGAGGTTATGTGAAGTAAATTCAACAAAAATAAATTTTCTATCAATTTAACACTCAATCTGCAATAATTTGTCACTTTAGTAAGTTTAATTGTAATCGATTAAGTCATTTATTAAATTGCAACATTGACATTGTGATCAAGCTTAGCATTTTTGATGTCTAGTAACTCTCGGTCTGCATTCATGTTTCCAACCGGCAAGTCCATTTTTTCCACCTTTGTAATTTTATAAAAGTAATTAATTCAACCTATTTTCCACGAGTGAGTTTTATAATACATTGTGCATTCGGCGAGTGTTTTTTTCATGTATGTATTTATATCGATTTCTCCGTGTACGGTCAGCAACAAAATTCGATTAACACTTCAGTTTTTTTAATCTCAGTTATTGAGCAAAATATTTGTTCAAAATTGCAGCAGAAGTACAATGCAATTTTGAACAATTAAAGGAACTGAAGTGTTAATCGACTTTTGTTGCTGACTGTACTGGCTGATTTACGTTATTCTTTTTTCATTTGGTAGAAGACTGCGGGTGCGGGTGTCCTATATTGTGTCGTTTTTTAGTTAGCTTTAATAATACGTATTTAATCCACTTTATGTATGTTGACGATGTTGTTATAAGCGAGCTTCCTCCACCAAATGAAAAAAAGAATCACGTAAGACGGCCCAGTAGGTAATCATATAAACCACTGTTTCCAGGTACCTTGGTTGACAGCACGGAACAGAAAAAACAGTGGAAGTGCAATGCAACAACATTACTATAGGAACCGTTGTCGCCAAACTCACACAAATAAAGCGATAATCATATAATGCACTACAAAAAGAAAATCCGTTTGATTTGTCGATTTAATTTTAGTCAAAACTAGCATAAGTCACAGATCGTACATCAGGAAATAAACCTTCACACTCTATAGATAAGATTTGTTTTGCTTTAGTGCAGAAAGTATTTACGACGTTTTGTAATCTAAAGTCAAACTAGTTTCGATTGCCGAGTAAATTCCGCTAGTCGACAATAGATGGCGGTATTCTCATTGGTAGCAATTATAAATTTAATTGCCGAAGCCATAAGGTTGACATTCGCGTCATAGGTCGATATCTATTGCTACTCGACCAAGGCCACACCAGTGCAGAACACATTAAATTTAGAATTACATTATCGATATCGATAGATATCCGATTTCTTGTTTAATTCGAAAATATAAAGACTTGCTGGGAGTTCAGTAAAACTGTAGGAAGAATGATGTAGTTTTATTTAAAATAAAATATATACTTAACTACATCAGTCACTGACCAGTCGGACTCAAAGACGGTAACTGTTAGGCACCGCTGCGCTGGTACGAATATGAATCAGTAAAAAATACTCTTTTCCTAATACGAAAGAGTATTTTTTAGCTTGTTCGTTCTGGTACATATTCATACCAGCGGTGCCTGATGGTATTGGTTTTGGGTGGTAAGTACTCATATATGTAGGTAGTAGGTACCAGCTGGGCCTGACCGGTTTGTATATAAACAACTTGCTTTATATAAATGTGTTTTACATTAACGATTTTCATAGATGGTATGGCTGTAGGTTTTGTGTATCTATATCCTTTATTTGATATTAAAAAATCGACTTCTAAAAAATGTTCAGAGCATAATTGTGCTTGATTTGGATGGCATCCAATTAACTCTACCCGTTGCATCTATCCATTTCTCTTTGACGCTACCGTGTTTGGGAAAGCTAAAAATATTTTAAATGAATGTTAGGCAACCTTATATTTGTATTGTAATGTTATATATTAAATTACTATTTTTCTTTAATCGATATCTATCGATAAAACCAACATCCGACCCGACCACATCACTAATTGAGTAGCGAAGAACTTTCGAGAACGAAATAGTGAATACCAGTGAATACAATCAATACAAAATAAACTTTATTGTAATCGTATAAGGTTGATTTTAACTAGACGTTCTATTAAATTATTAGTAAATTGAAATTAATTAAGATTTTTATAGAAAAAAAATATAATAGTACCGACGATGGTACGAAACACCTCCATTTTTAAGATTATTTCTCCTACTATCATTTTTGCACTCCAAAATGGAACAATACGGCATAGCTACGGAAAAATAAATTTATCGCGAGACTAGTAACTCGACGCGAGGTTAGAACACGACTGGGACCAAGTAAGCGTAACAGCGCTTATTTGTGGCACGCGTGCCACGCCTACTTTGCACTTCCACTGTTTTTTCTGTTCCGTGGTTGACAGAAAGCGCAACAAAGGAAGCAAGAGCGAGCGAATGGAAATACAACTTACTTAAAAAATAATTATCTAATTGGTTTCCGTGAATCGAGGCGCTTTCTGGAAACTGGTTTCTGTGAACAAAGTTTACGACAAGAAGTGATCTATGAACAGAGATCTCGGACAATGTTTTCTATCAACAAAGTTTCGGCGAAACGTGCTGTCTACGAATAGAGATTTCTATGAGCTTTGCTTTCTGTATGTAGTCGTATCGTACAAGCGTGTTTCTATCTTAGGTTCCACACTCATACTGCCGCCTTAAGTAAAAAGGGCGCATCTGAGGAAAGGGAATAGAGGAAAATGAGCCTTAATGGATGGTGCCTTTTTGTTCCATTAAGGCTCATTTTCCTCTATTCCCTTTCCTCAGATGCGCCCTTTTTACTTAAGGCGGCAGCATAGGTATTAGTATGGGTAGTACGGATTGATGAACGACTGTACACAGTAAACTAAACCTTATATTCGTCGCATAGGTCCGTCAATTAAAAGCAGCAGTTCCATTCGCCGTGTGCGGCGCGGGACAACAGCTGGAGGTGCGCGGGCGCCGAGTGCGCGGCCGCCTGTACCCCTGGGGGGTCGTTGAGGTCGAGAACCCCGAGCACTGCGATTTTATCAAGCTCAGGACTATGCTCATGTGAGTTCTATTCTCTTGTAATTGTTCACGTAACTACACGCCTGCTGATGAGAGAATGCGTTCCTGACACCTGTCAGTTAAATACACTCTTTTCAGCTTCGATCAACATTAGCACTAGATTAAGGATTAGGAACAAAAACACATCGCTGAAGTGGCCGCGATTGCATATAACTTGATAAAGTTTATTATCGTTTGAAATATATTTACTACTTTGATTCAAAAGAAAACGTATTTATAAAATAAGAACAAGAATATGGTAAAATAAAACATAATTTATACGCGCTGGTGTCCGCAACTATCAAAGCGCGTATTTTGCGTACGGAAGAGCAACTTCTAGCAACGATAATAAAGGTCACTGTGGTGCAAAATCAGTGGTAAAATAACTGAAAGAACTGGAAACGCTGAGTATAGATGCATGTGTGTTTTACGAATTTTACCTGTTTATAATGCCAATCGATCGATCAGGTTAAGCTACGCTTGTCGCGGTTGGTCTGTGGATGGGTGACCATCTTTACATACCGAGATCCCTCCGTGCCGAAAGCACGTTAAGCCGTTGGTCCCGGCTGTCATTCGTGGATCTTTGACAGTCGTTACGGGTAGCCAGAAGCCCGAAACTCTGACAACCAGTCTTACCAAGGGCTATCGTATTACCCAGTAATTGGGTTGTGAAGGTCAGACAGGCAGTCGCTCCATGTAAAATACTGGTATTCAGCTGCGGTTAGAGTGGAAGGCGACCCCAACATAGTTGGGAAAAGGCTAAGCAGATGATGCTGATGACCTGTTTATAATATCGTTACCTATACAGGATGGCAAGGACGCGCATCGATACGCAAACTGTAATCATGAATTCAGCACATGATTCTAGACTATTATAGAAATTTTCGGTCGGTTATTAAAAAAAAAAATTGCTGTTCCATACTAGGGATGACTCGATACACCTTTTTGCCGATACGATACCGATACTCTTATAAAAATATCGGCGATACCGATACCGATACGCTTACTGAATTCAAAAAGGAAGGTAGATTAAGTAAAACACAATTAATTAATAGTTTTAGTAATCAAAATTAACATTTATAAGATTTTTATGGAATTATCAATTGTCGAAATTTCAAAGTGATTCCATATAGCACTTTTGTGTTTTGAAGTTGATATGACTACTATTTATTTTATTTGACTCAAACGACTAAGTAGTTATAAATGAGATACAATACACAAACAATTACGATATGTAATTCTTAATCTTATTTGCATGGAAAAATACTACGCGCAGCAACATTCAACCTAACGAAATGGGATAGATGTGCGAGTGCGAGGCCAAAGCGGGCGGGCGAAACAAAACACTGAATAAAGCGCGGGCTTTCCCCGAGCATAGTTAGTTCGTGCCTCGTTTGCAACGAAATAGACGGGACAACACGCGCGTTTTCATTACATATTTAAAGCGCGAAATTTGAAAAGTATCGTTGAATCGGCCATAAAAATATCGCCGATACCGATATATCGGCAAACCTAAAGTATCGCCGATATATCGGTATCGGTATCGGATGCATCCCTATTCCATACATTTCGACCGCGTAGGTATTGCACTTGTCTATGGACTAACAGATTATTTTTATTGACAACAGACGAATAATTTCAACGCAGGGGGTTCAGGATCATATGCTGAATCATGGTTATGGTAACACTGTAGATCGAATCAGGTATCGTCGGAAATATTGTAGAGGAGAAACGTCCTTACTGTACTATTTATTACAAAGACTGACTGACATCACTGATTAAACAGTTTGTATGGATAAGGTAACCATTTTTGAACCTATTAGTATTGTGATTCATTACACGTAATGAGTGCCAGCAAACAATGAAGTCATGACAAACGGTAAATAGCGGAATAACTTTCCCATTCAGGCTGTTGATTTGTTTAAAATTTTTACTGCACAGTAACAATTTCACCTATATAACAGATAAAAATCTCACATGCAATGTACTAATATTTGTTTCGTGCAGTTATTCGTAGTACACTTAAGGCGAAAGCGCCAGGGTAGCCCGCGAAATTCATTTTTTTTTAGGTTTTTTAAATTTGCTGGTCAGTATTAAGTTGTACGTTGATTAATATATGAATCGCGGCCGTAAGAAATATGTGTTTACAGAATGATAATCATTAAAGTCATCAACACAACTCTCTAAGACCACGTAAGTCCCAAGAATAACTGTTTCATGAAATCATCATTCTTAGGACTTACGTGGTCTTAGAGAGTTGTGTTGGTGACTTTAATGATTATAATTCTGTAAACACATATTTCTTACGGCCGCGATTCATATATTAATCAACGTACAACTTAATACTGACCAGCAAATTCCAAAAAACCTAAAAAAAATTGAATTTCGCGGGCTACCCTGGCGCTTTCGCCTTAAGGCCTTTTTACTAACACGACATCTACATGAAATGACTTTAAAAATTATTGCACTCTTGATTTTCAACTCTCTTGACCCGGCTGGGCCGAGCGTTGGAAACCCAACAGTGCGATTTTATTTAGGCATTACGTTTAGGTGTCGCGTAGTGTTAGTGAAAACGGGCATTAGCGCAGAAATCAATAATTTTACTTAGGTTTGTTGTCAATAACTTTACACAGGAGGAGCCTGTGTCATAAAAAAAAAACAATGCTTCGAATGGGCACAAAAAGGGACGTATTATGCGCGCCTCTAAAACTGTAGGCGAATAGAATACTCCTTATTATGTACAGCATATAAATTACAGATACAAAGATAGAGAAAAATTTGCAGAGCAGAATTTTCACTTCTATATAAAGTACTAGCAGCGGTTTCACCCACGGGCCGCGTAAGTTTTGGTCCCGTGGGAATATCGGTATAAAAAGTATCCTTTGTGTTAATCCATGAAATGGTCTATCTACGTGCCAATTTTCATCCAAATCTGTTCAACGTTTACGCGTGATTGAGTAACAAACATTCAAACATCTTCACAAACTTTCACATTTATAATATTAGTAGGGTTATTTCCAAGCAACTGTAATACAGCATCGAGCTTAAAAAAATGTATTTGTATAGCGTCGTCTCTTTCACTCACACCTTTGTGGCAGCCTCTTTCTAATGTTCGATGTGTTATACTTCCGTCCAGGTACTATAACAAGCCAATTTTTTACAGCACCCACATGCAAGATCTGCAAGAGGTGACTCAAGAGGTCCACTACGAGAACTACAGGTCCGAGCGTCTCGCGCGCAGCGGGCAAGTACCCAAGCGACACACGTGAGTATACACTTTACAGGATTTACTTACGATTTGTAGGTCGTAGGTTCGAACCCCGACCAGGCGCTTACTTTGCGTAAATTGTTTTATCACCACTGCTCTCAAAACGGTAAAGCAAAATAACGCGAGGAAACCGGCATGGTATAGAACCAAAGATTCGAAGACATGTGACATCTATCAATCCCCAATGAGCCTGCGTGGTGGCTTACGGCCCACTCCCTCTCACTGAGAGCAGGCTTGTGTCCAAACTCAAACATTTTTTCTTTTTTTTTAGGCCGCATAGTTTTCGACTTTTGATGAAAAATTTAAAAAAAATACCGTTCCCCCCCTTATCCGGAGATAAGGGGGGAAATGGTATTTGTTTTTACCTTTTTTCATTTTTGTCTTTGCAAAGACAAAAATCTGAAATCATTCTATGTGATAGAAGTTTATGTAGAGATTACAGTAAAAATAAAACAAAGTCTCTAAATAACAAATTTTTTCAGAAATCATCAAAAAAGTTACTTTAGTTCCACCATCAGTCAAGAGACATAAAACTGCAATATTCTACACCGCAGTGCACAGTGTTAGTGCCAGTGGGTCGAACGAAAATACAATATAAAGGGAGCTAGGTAGCGTAGGCTGGTGTAGGCACAATGTGCCCGTACCTGGAACAGGAGTGATGTTATACTATCGTATAAATCATCTGAAACGAGTGTGTTCGTTCACATAAAGTCACCATGTATGGCCAAACAAATCTCTCCAGTTTTTTACTCAGAATGCTTGTCAATTTACATGCATGAATGATTCGAATCGCTGAAGTATGAAAATAAATTCTATTCAGGGAAAGTAAACCAAGCACATTGCGTAAACGAAGCACCATTCCTTGGAATTTGCGTCCATTGTATTTGAGTACAGTCGAGCCAGTTATTTGTATACAGGCACAAATATTCAGCTTTCACTCCCAATATTCGTTTATTTTTGTGTCTGAAATCTAAAGATTTCCATTTATTATTAAATGTGTGTCCTACACACGATACTAAAAAAGTGCAAAAAACATAACAAAATATAAACATAAACATCACAAAAACCTCAAAAGGTTTGTCCGAATGTTGAAGTCGAACATATAACCTCCTACTTTTTGGAAATCGGCTAAAAACGCTTGTCTAGTTTTATGGCTGTGTACCAGGCTCACGAGTTATTTGAAAAGTTTCATAAAATAAAGCTCGAGCGCGCGACATGGCGACACACGCGCGTGCGGAATGGTTTTTGTTTTAACCTCTTTTCATTAAGTGTATTTTTTTGCTGAAATTGCATTTTTTACAAAAAACCTAATCAGATGCTCTTTTATCTATCAATAAATATATTTTTAAGGATTTTGCATTAAAAATTAGCTAGCTAATTCAATTTAATTATTTATCTACCCTCAAACCCAATACATTTAGTAGAATTAAGAAAATACATGGTGGCCCTTATTTTGTTTTGACTAGTATATATTTTAATATTATAAATGCGAAAGTAAGTTTGTTTTTGTTTATTTGTTGCCTTTTCACGCCTAAACCACTGAACCGATCATCTTGAAATTTTGCATACGTTGTCAGGTGTACAGAAACAGACATAGGGGTACCTTTCATCCCGAAAAAAAGTGCTATTCTCGCGCCATGGCGCTACGTGTCTTTCGAACGGTATCGACACTTATGCGGGTGAAACCGCGGCGCGCCACTAGTACTAAATATAGCTAAGTAACTGCGACCAACTTGGATGTCCAAAAAGTTAAAAAGAGGCTCGATTATTTAGTGTGTATCATTAGAAGCGCAAAAAGTCTTTAGAGAATCAGTTAAATCTTTCCCATTTTTAGGGTTACCCAAAGGGTAAAAACGGGACCCTATTATTAAAACTCCACTATCTGTCTGTCTGCCACCAGGCTGTATCTCATGAACCGTGATAGCTACACAGTTGAAATTTTCACAGATGATGTATTTCTGTTGCCGCTGTAACAACAAATACTAAAAACAGAATAAAATAAATATTTAGGGGTGCTCCCATACAACAAACGTGTTTTTTTTCTTTTCGGCGTTTTTGCCTTGTGGTACGGAACCCTTTGTGTGCGAGTCCGACTCGCACTTGGCCAGTTTATTTTATTTTATGGTATACTTAAAAGTGTGATGTAAAAGAATAGACTGCCGAGCATAAAAGTTTATAAAGGTATGAAGAACAGGGTGTAAAGTTCACTCATACTCTATAGAAAAGGGTGGATCCTCCGACCAGACGGGTGTAGTCTTTGGCGGG
The DNA here is from genome assembly GCA_963855955.1 of Luperina nickerlii. Taxonomy (NCBI): domain Eukaryota; kingdom Metazoa; phylum Arthropoda; class Insecta; order Lepidoptera; family Noctuidae; genus Luperina; species Luperina nickerlii. Next base: position 11,466,871 of record OY979682.1, read on the forward strand.
CAACCGCCCGACGATTCATGTCGGGCCGTTGTATAAGTGCTAGTTGCGCGGTAAACTCTGCTTGCAAGATGCAGGATTTTGCGTGACTTCATGATGACGCGTTGTTCCTATGTGGCGTTGTAGATACCGCTATAAGTTCTTGCAAATTAGCTGCTTGTATACAAAATAGTTTGTTTGACTTTACATTGTACTTGAGTTGTAATTAATGCAATAAGAGATCAACAACAATGTACTCATCATTGTTGTTGATCTCTTACTGCATTAATTTGACTGTTAATTGAGTTAAATTGATGCCAAGGTGACGGTGTAGTTTTTAGATGACTTGTAAATGCATAAATGGTGAAAAATTTACGATTTTAATGTTTATAAAATACATAGATGTTCTTCTGCATTATTGTAAATTAAACTCAACCGACCATATTAATTTATTAAAATAAGCTACTAATTTGTGCTTATGGATCTTAACTCATTCTTTAAAATAAACTGCTTCGTTTCAAATATATATTTTTACCGACTTAAAAAAAGGAGGTTATCAATTCGATACGTATGTATGTAATATTATTGGAACTGCATTATATTCACGTACGACAATCTATTAGGGCTTCCAAACAAATATACAACATTTTATAGATGTATATATGTATGTATGTTTGTCCACGCATTTCTCCGCAACTATTAATCGGATCGTGCCCATTTTTTTATTGGTTTACATTTATTTCAACTTAGGGTACAGTGCAAGTTTCATCAAAATCGATTCAGTAATTTTCAGGATATGGACTAATACGTGTCAGTGTGACGGCCTGGCTTATTGATACGAGCTACGGGTGTAGTATCAAAGGGAAAACCATCTCAAAACCATGGTCAAATTGTAGTACAATATTTACATAAAACTATTACATACCTACTTATTACAAACAATTTACTTAAAACTAAAAATTACGAAATAAAAAGTAATTTAAAAAAATTAAACCGACTACAAAAAGAAATTAACTCGAAATTATGAAATAACTTTAATTTCGGAAGTCGGTTGCAAAAAACTAAAACTAAAATACAGATCCCAAGACACCGACTTCCGAAATTAAAGTTATTTCATAATTTTGAGTTAATTTCTTTTTGAAGTCAATTTAATTTTTTTAATTAAGTACTTTTTGTTTGTCATATGAATCTGACTCGTTTTCATAAACTCTGGGCGATCCTTAAATGAATATCCAAAATTAAAGGCCGCTGTCAGATTTTCAACTATCGGCGGTCAGGCGAGCGTTGAAAATCAATTTTTTACAAAAGTGTTAGTGAAACCGGGCATTATTTCAAATGTAGACAGCATATAATAATAGGCAGTGTCATAGATTAAAGAAAATTTAATTCAATGGCTGAGTTAATTGATGGTTATATACACATTCCCATTCATTGGTTATCCATAAAATCGCAGTTGAAGATAACACCTTTTGTTCTACTGTATATTTGTTTACAATATTTCCTTTTGTCCTGTTGGTGGCATACAATAAACCTTTGTTTACGCGGGCGATTTTCAAGACGACGATATTTTATCGCGCGCTGAAAATCCAACACGGCGCTTTTTTGACGCGGTGGTATTCTCAAAGCTCGGTTCAGTACCGGCAGTTAAAAACCCAGTGTGCGATAAAAAAGCGTATACGAAGGCTAAAGAATACTCTATTATAGGTCGACTGAGAGCGGACTCAGCGAGGTTGACGCCAACGGAATGATGAACGGGTCTGAAGCCACGGGCGACCGCGATCGTGTACTCCGTGAAAAGGTAAGTTCAAAAAAAAAGTTAATCAGGGTTACGGCTTGTCTCGAATAACATAACTCCAGTTAGATTTGGATAACTATTTGCGATAAAGTAGGTACATGACGCATTGATGCGATAATTTATTCGCATACACAAACTTGGCTACACCATCAAACTCAAACTAGAAACATTTATTTAAATTAAACCATTTACAGGCACAAAATCATTTAGATTTCGATTGTAAGTGTGTGTAACACACTTACAATTAGGATGGCAGACTAAATATTGAGTACTAGACTTTCTCTCCGCTTCCGAAAGCAAGCTTTAGTATCTAATCTAATTAGTATCTAATTAGTAAATCCTAAACCGCTAACATTGCAGGAGGCTGAGTTGCGTCGCATGCAGGAGATGCTGGACCAGATGCAGCGCCAGATGAACTTACAGGCCGCTGGCGGGGCCAGCACCACCACCACCGCATAGTGCACGCGCACCGCACAGGTAACCTAACATCTGGACATCCCCCGCGAATATAGATAGATAGATAAAACGTTTATTCAGTGCAACAAAAGACACAATACAGGTATTAAAAACATCAAAAAAGGTGAAAATAAAATTAAAAAATAACAAAGATTAAAAACATACATTGAACCATAGACACCTAGCTCATAAACATCTATAACGGTCGATCACTACTGGGCAGTGTGTGTCTCATGGTTGCACCAAATGGGAGTCCACCTCAGCATATGCCAGGTACAATACCATAATATATAATATACATATGTGTCCTTGGTACAGTCAAGTCTCTTATATCTTCGTCAGTTTTCAAATTTTTTCCTTTATCTAGTCAGCCCACATATATCTTTTGAAGATGCGGCACTGAGCAGACTATTACATAGAAAAATATATTTAATTACTGGAAAACAAAGATCAAAATAGCATACACCTTGATTAATATGGAGTAGATATCAATATAAGGCCTGTTTAACCGACTTCTAAAAAGGAGGAGGTTCTCAATTCGGATGTTTATACTTTATTTTTTTTATATATGTTGGGGTATAACTCCCTCATATAGGTATAGACGGATTTGTAATTTTTTTTTTGTTCGATAGAGGTTTGTTCCGAAACGGTCCCATTTAAATTTCGTAAAGATCTGATGACCAAGTTTCGGAGACAGACAACGGAACTCTTCAATCAGCCAGCAAATCAACCGCGTTTGCTGCTATACCATATGTATGCATTGTTTACGCAATCACACAACATAACATCACGCCTGTACTCTTTAATGAGGTAGGCAGATGTGTTCAATAGCTTCCTGTCACTGATATTCACTTAACAAGTAGTGTTATATGAATTTTTGGGGTAGGTAGGTACAACTAAAAAGTGAAAAATAAACACTTTTTACAAAAATAACAACCGACTTCCAAAAAAAACACTACAAAGTGAAAAATAACTTTCATTTCGAAAGTCGGTGTCGTTGGTTCTGTATTTTCGTTTTTTAACACCGACTTTCAAAATTAATGTTATTTTTCACTTTGTAGTGTTTTTTTTTGGAAGTCGGTTGTTTTTTTTTTTTTGTAAAAAGTTTTTTATTGGCCAGGCCATTTTATGAAATTATACTTGTCAGTGTCACATTTTTAATTTGGGCTGAAGACAATAAATAATACTGAGTCGGTAAAGCAGCTTCTATCATGCTGTACAAAAAAAAAATGCTAATTCTTTGGCTGACATTGTATCCATGTTTTGACAGTTACAATAATATCACTACGCTTGATTCAAGGGTTTAGTGATCGCCGGCAGATATGTCAATATCGGAGGCGTTAAATGATAATGTGTTTGATTTCAATCCCGCTCTGATTGCTACTATAATATCATGTTTTCTTTCCATAGTTGGACATTGGTACGACTGTCCAACTGACGGCTACGTGTGACTTCGTCAACTCGATACTTCGCGCCATCCCCTATTGCGTTACTTCCAACTAGATGTAACTGATGTAAATGTCGTACGTCCTGTAACGTTCATACAAATATATCGCTTACTGTTAAGATTTAAAAAAGATATTAGATGTGTTGAGATTATTGATACAGAATCGCCTAAATAGACTTTAGTTTAGTCGTAGTAGCTGTTCCCATCACTAGAAATTAGTGCTGCCATGTAAACTATTAGGGTGTTTTCCCACTAGCGTGCTGCCAGCCTCGACGATCGTAAATTGTGAGCCTAGACGAACTTTAGTGCGACATCACCCTTAGGTTAATAAACCATGTGAGGTCTCCTAGAAATTCCGTCAGTTATAGATAAAATTAATATACAATAGTTACGTGCAATACTCATGAAGCATTCGTAGCTATGTATTTTTGTGAACATTACAGAATTAAGTATTATCTTTATAACTCAAATATTATTTTCCTTTTCATATTATTTTATAGGACGATTTTATTATGGGTATATCCATATCTATAGACAATAGAATGTTTATCTCTATATAGTAGTGTTAAGATAAATGCAATATTTACACAGTGAAGTATTCCATGCTTAATTGAAAGTGCACATCAATCGAAATGTACAAGTGGCAGTGGTCGAAATAGACCACTATATTATATCGACTACGGAAATAATTGATCAGTATATAGTCCAATTAACGCTTAGAAATGACTATGGAATACTTTGCAGAATCTCACTATGTCTACGTCTGCGCTAAGGTAATTATATCTTTAAGAATTCCAAGACACATTTAAACTATGAACTGATGCAATATAAAATGCACAATATGTATTTAGTCGATTTAGGGCCGATTTTTTAATCGTCAGACGGCCGATGAATCATGGCCGGTCTGAACATAGGCTCTCCGAACTTTAGCGTATATACACTCACTCACACTCGCCTCGTGTGACTATTTGGTTCCTAAATTGATTACACAGCCTTCTGCGCAAAGTTCGGACCAGCCATGATTCATCGGCTGCATTGTAAGTTTCTTTAGCTGAAGAATAAATTTGGCGGTTTGGCATTATTATGTCAGACAAAATCTGTCAGACCGCAATTTTTATTCTTCAGGTGAAAGTTATTTAAATATTGTAAAATCGGCCCTTAAAGTAACTTTTACGCGGACTTAACTTTTGATTGATTAAGATACTAATGACCCACGTCGAATATGTAACGATAGGTTGTCAATAATGGCCTCAAGATATTGATCTGACATGCATTTATTATTATTGCTCTGTGCCATTTCGTTCTTAACATGATTTAATAAACTTTACTAAGTAAATCCTCCGAAGTTTTTCTAGTATACCTAATACTTGTGTTTTATTAACTACAAAATCATACATTCAGTAACCAATACCAGTAATACAATGATCGAAAAAGTATTGAATTTGCGAGATTTTCTTATTCAGAAGTTGATACTGTCCATGCATTTCTTACTCATGACAAAAGTATTATTTTTACTTTGATGACTGACATTATATTTTATTTGAGTATTCCATTTTTTGTATTGTCAATTTACTCTTTAATATTAGATTAGAATAGTATGTCCTACTAGATAGTTGCATGAAAATATATTATTATTTTTAAGGAATTAGCGCATTGATTGTCTCGAATAGAAGGCTGAAAATGCTTCTTGGAAAGTCTAACTGAATTGAATTATCAAGTTATAACTTTAGTAGGTACTTAACATTCTTAGTATCTCGTGTATTTAGAATTTATTCCCACGTTGGTGCATTTATTTTGTACTTTAATGATATTGATAACTACCCATTATTGTAAACTTATTAATGAATCGAATAAAAATCTAATAAATCCTAGAAGTTAAATTGGTGCCAAAGTTTCGTAATACTGTTTTAAGGCGAAAGCGCCAGGGTATCCCGCGAATTTCCTAATTTCATACGTTTTTTGCAATTTGCTGGTCAGTATTAAGTTGTACGTCGATCAAAGTATGATTCGCGGCCTTAACAAATATGTATTTACAGAATCATAATCATTAGAATCAGTAATACAACTTGTTAGGTTAGTATAATCCCAAAATGTCAAGATTTCATGAAATAGTCATTCTTTTGGATTACTTGGTATTAGAGAGTTGCGTTAATGATTTTAATGATTATAATTCTGTAAATACATACTTATTACGGCCGCGAATCATATATTAATCAACGTACAACTTATACTGACCAGCAAATTGCAAAAAAGGTAAAAAAAAATTCGCGGGCTACCCTGGCGCTTTCGCCTTAAAAATCATTAATTTAAAAAGTAATGGTTTCTGGATTATTTGATTGTCTGTTTTTACTAGGTACGCATATAATTTTTGTGTAAAAGAAACTTCTATGTAATCATATTTTTATAGTAAATATAAACGAATCATACCAACCTCTGTTTATTTCATACCACCTATACCTTTGAGTCCTTTTCAGAAGATTGTCCCGCTCTTGTTGAACAAGACTGACACTTGTTTAACAAAAGCAGGGCAAGGCAGCTGCTGCTGGCGGCTGGTATTTTATCTGCCTGCCTCCTAAAGAATTGCAACATACACTGCGTGCGAAGTTTTCCTATTGGAGTATTGACCTTTTGATGGTTACTTCGCGAAGTCTCATCTAATGTACGATTTACACCGGCCGGCGCGCGCGCAACAGGAGCCTAAATGGGGGGTTTAAATTGAAGCGCTTATGAAGTAGTTAAATGTCATATTTGCATGGAATATACACAACAGGAAACCCAATCAGAACTGCGCGCCACATTGTGCGCATGCGGCCGTAGCCGTTGGGTGTTACATGTTCTGTGACCGTTCGTCTCCTCCTTTAAGTGGACGGCTGCGTTCGGCTGCCGTGGCGTTTGACGACACGTACGCGCCCAGGTTCCAACAGATTTCAGCAGTTGACTGCCGCAGCGTGCGCGCATATCTGCTACGACGAACTTCGGCACCGCCTGGCTGGCGGGTGAAAGTCTTACCTAAGATCGCATCATTCGGTATGCTGTCAGTACCAGTAGGCGAGGTCCAAGATTGCGATGTTAATTACAATAAACATTCTTTTGTACATAGGCGTTTAGAGAAGTGCGTTACGAGCGTCCATCTTCTTTAGCATAATATATTTCTATTATATTACCTTGGGCCGACATCGGTTAGTCAATGACAACCTAGCAAATAGAACCATCGTAACATCACTTGTACAGACGCCAGCACATCAACCTACCACAATCTGTCAGATTTTCCCAATCAACTTTGAACCTTATGCTTTAGCGATAAAGTTGAAAATCTATTAAAGAAATCTGACAGATTGTGGTAGGTTGATGTGCTGGCGTCCGTACCTACCCATGGCGTAGATAGTTATAGATAGTTAGGTTGCCTATTCAATATATTTAGGGCATCTATTGCCAAACAAACAACATTAATTTTGAAGTGAAAACTTCTTTAGCGGCGCTGTGTACTTTTTTTGGAATGGGTAAAAACTTCTAAATTCGCGTCAGGTCACGTGACCCTGATCGAAAATTCGTAAGACGTAAAACGTAAGACGCGCGTTGTTGAGGACAGCGCCATCTATGCACATCGGGAAGAACTACGAGGGCCTCGCGTACTAACGTCAGACGTAAAACTTAAGACGCGCGTTGTTGAGGACAGCGCCATCTATGCACATCGGGAAGAACTACGAGGGCCTCGCGTACTAACTACGTAGGCCTCGCGTACTAACTACGTAGTTCATCCAACAACGACGAGATGGCGCTGAACCACGGATATATAACTGACGACGAGCAAATCTGAATAAATTCCTTTCACGAGAAGAATAAACCAGTCACTTTGGTCATCATACCTGATTTGCAAAAAACCCTATAAAATAAGGAACACACCTTAACACGCGTGTTTTGTTTATAAGACGATTCACAAAATACACTCGTAATTGTTCAAGTTTTCACTTCTGTCGGCACTACCGGAGTGCCAGTGTTTTTTTATAGTGTCTTTGACATCTCTCATCTTAAACCTTTGAAGGCGTACGGGGGACCGAAACCAACTCTCAAAGGCTCGTTAGACGCTTTCAATGAAATTGGGCACCAACTGACGATTATGACTGTACGCACTATGCAAATGCACCACCCAAGGATAACTGTCGGTTGGTGTAGGACTATTGCAGGTTATCTAAAACTATGGAAGGACTGGCCCCTGCCTGACCAATGTTTTATACATATAATACAAGGATAAAATGGCAGGGGATGACTTACACACTCATAATAATTATATTATTATTACGGCGCATGATGTTTGAATAAAAAATAAATAATCTCTTGCTCTTCATAGGTTAAATGCTCTAAGCTTCAGGCTTTACTTTTTATTTACATTAAGTCGATTTTGTCTATAAATCGATGGACTAACCTTGCATGACATCCCTAAAAAAGTTTGACAGGCGACTGGAGAGCAAATGCTTTCGTCCGCCATAGTCGTTTGCGAAATTTGTTATCAAACAGCAGGCGAACAAAACCAGTGTTTATAGTTTTGTAGTGAATAATGGCTATCGTGGAGGACGAAGTAAGAAATGAATCGGAAGAGGAAAATGAAATAGAAGTGGTAGTGGAGGAGGAGGAGGCTGATATACCGGAAGATACCGATGACTCTGATGTATGCACGCCCGTACGATCCAACATTTGGCACATCTTACTTATTTTTCTAGAAAATATTTGTTATTTGTTCAGAATTCACTGTTTATTGATGGGCGGATGAGCTCATTCTAATAAGACAATTGATTGATATCATTTCAAAGTGAATAACGTACAATTTTAAAGGATCCTTTGTAACTTTGCAGTTTGCCCAAACAGCGCGTTTCTTATAGATTTAGCTGACTTATTTCAACCGTAGCGATTGCGTATATTTAAATTACTTAATAAATGCCTTCTTCTTATGAGATATATCAAAGTTATGGTATTAAAAATGACAAAATTCTTTTGTTGTTGTTTGATACAAGATGAAATGTCTGCAAATATAAATAGTACAGAGTGTAAACATAAATACACTTACTAAACTTGAATGCAACACTATAATAACGAAAGAAACATACAAAATTAATAAAGATATCATTCATGTGTGACTTTTGGTGATTTAACTATTATTTTCAGTTTTCATTTACTTGTCAAAGTGACCCTCATAAGATCAATAATTTTAATCCTATTGTAAATGTTGGATTAAGCAATACTTACTCCTTTGTCTGTAGGGAGTATCAGCATAATAGAATAGACATTATAAAAGTAAGATGTTGTCAATGTGAACTTTTTATTTTAAGTAAGAATTGCCAAATTTAAGTGGCAGTTGACAGGGCACCTTGCTCGCAGAACAGATGGCTGATGGGGCCGAAAGGTTCTGGAGTGGCAACCGCGTACCGGAAGACATAGCGTTGGGAGGCCTCTCACAAGGTGGGCCTTGTGAAGGCTGCAGGAACCTCCTGGATGCGGGAAGCACATAGCCGGTTGAAGTGGAGGTGCTTGAGGGAGGCCTATGTCCAGCAGTGGCTTGGCTGAAATGATGATGACTGTGGCCAAAGCATTAGTGGTTACAAAAATTTTTTCATGAGTTTTGTTATTTTAGTAATTTTGATATTTGAAAAGGTTGTTTTTCAATGTTATTCAAACACATGAAGAACTTACAGTACATTTAACTTTTGTTATTTATATTTTTGTGCCTTATAATTTAAAATGTGACGATATTAATGTGGACAGCTATGTCCAAGTCACAGCATCACTATAACACCAGAAAATGTATGGAAATACATATATGAAGGTGCTTTAAAATTGCCATGTGCTATAATGGTTTAAAGTGCACATGCATTCACAGTACTATTGTTATGTTGGAGATTAGTAAAGTGGACATTTAATGTGCTTAAAGATTTGACCAATCATAAGTCTAGCAATTCATTAAACTCAATAAAACACAAAGTAGATAGTTTTCATTTGCTTCTTTTTGTTTGTAATTCAAGAAAGACAGCGTCATACAACAAATGTAACATTTTGTTATCAGGATGAAGATGAAGATATGATCTTGGAGAGGAAAGTGACGGAACTGGAACGGCGAATTGCAGAAGATCCTTATAACTATGATGAACATATTGACCTTATCCAAGCTTTGTGGTAAGTCTACCTTTGCTTTATAAAATACTGATGCTGAGCTAAAGAAACCAGGGACATCCAAAAGCGTGTTGGGTTGGTGATATTGTCAAGTATTGGGAGACAGTGGATGAGGTATGCACGGAACCGGGAAGTAAGCTAGAAAAAAGGGGAGACCTATACCCAGCAGTGTGTGATTTCGGGCTGAAATGATTATGATGAATGCTGAGCCCACAATTGTGTGGGCTTAAGAGCATCCCATCCTGCACACATTTCAACCATTTCACCACTTTAAGGAGCCATTCTCTAGAGAATTCAAAGAAAAAATTCGTCAACTTCACTGTCAATGGGATATTTCCCATTGACAGTACATTCCCACAACGAATTTTTTCATTGAATGCTTGTAGCATAATGGAATGTAAATACAACATTTATGATATTTAAAAAAAATATGAAATAAAAAAATATTAGAATAGAAAAAAACAAATTGATACAAAATTATTCCTATGAAACAGACTTTATTCATAATTTAGTAAATAGTATCCATTACAATGAACTGCATTACCATCTTCATAAAAACTTGTCAATACAGGGGCCTATCCTCACTGGAGCGGTGGCGCTCCGCCTATGACCGCCTACAGCAGTTGTCATCGCTGCGGCCGGAACACTGGCTGCTTCGTCTGCAGACGGAAGTGTCCCTGGCGCATACGGAAACATCACGCGAACGAGTGGCGCAGCTGTTTCAGCAAGCTGTACTGGACTGTTACTGTAAGTAGTAATCTGAAACTCACAGTTGAATTTGAAAAAATATTTTTGCAATTCTTGAAGAAGGCATTTAGTAGGTTAGGTCACGCTAGGACCCTTAGGGGTCAAGTTAAAAGGAACAAAGTCAGAAAGAACGGTAAGCGAAATCGTAGGAATAGCGCGGGCAGGCGATGAGATGCGACGGGGTGGGTCGGGGGAACAAGAAATTTCACGCGGACCAAGTAGCGGGCAGAAGCTAGTCTCTTACATAAATTGAATTGTAATGATAAATATTATTCTGTCTAATTAATCTATGGACCGGCCATATTAGCCGTAGAAGCAATGAACGTTGTGGTGGAGACCGCGAATCGGCAAACGTAAGGTAGGACGCTCGCGTGCGATAGGAAAGCCCTATGTCCCGCAGTGGACTGCTGTAAGCTGATGATGATGATGGCATACACATGAAAAAATTATTTATCACACAGACATCCCAATCCTAAGCGAGTGGTGTTCATTCTCAATGACGGTGGGTGAGACTGACAAGGCGCGCGCGCAGCTCGACGAGGTGCTACGGCGCGCCGGCGCAGACCCCTTTAGCGGCAAGATCTTCTGGGACGCTAAGTACGAGTTGGAGAAGGCTCATCTAGAGACTATCAGGTTTGTTCAATAATATAGAATACTCTTTATTATGTACACCATACAAATTGATAGACGTTGATTTCGGCGTCAATGGAGAAAACCCCTCAATATTTATTGAGGTGGTTTGGATAGCTGGTGGTGGGTGCCCTTGGAGGCGTCGTTATGGTCATTTGTCACTGACAAGAGCCGTTGAGGGGCTCTGAGGGGTGCCGTTTAAGTGTACCATCGTTGAATTGGTGGAATTGGTGAAGGCTGGGCTTTACCAATTCCTAGTACTCTAGCTGGGAAGAAGAAGTGGCGCAACAAATTCCCCAGCAGCACAGCTGTCTGTTCAGTGAAACAAATTTGATTCTATACAATAGTATGCAAAGTAATTAACATTAATGAAACACAAAACATTAAATTAAATTATTCGCCCTCAAAATTTGTGATTACAATCTTGGAACGCGGGTTTGTTTAGTAAATTTATATCTCTTCGATCAAAAACCTTTTCAGAATCTACTACTACTTACTACTACTACTCTTACTACTACTCTACTACTCTCTCTCTCTCTCTCTCTCTCTACTACTCTTACTTGCTACTTTTTACTAATTTGTTTTTATACCAGCCCATGGTGTCCCACTGTCGTGCAAAAGCCTCCCCCCATTCTTTCTACTTCTCACAGCTGTTTGCTGTTGTGGTCCAGTATATCATAAATCGGTCTAATTCTAGTTCGCCCCTCCATCTTCGCTTTGGCCTTCCACAACTTAAAGTTCTGATTATAAAACCTGACTTAAGCTACGGTTACGGTAACAAGAGCGGTGGCCCCCTCATAACGGCCGCTGTGACGGCTGTCATGAAAAAGATGGCAGCGTGGTTTGACCTTACGATGTAAAAAAAACGCGCTCTAGGAAAACACACCTACTCGCTTTCATAAATAACATTACAGTGGCGTCATTCGCCGGTAAATTGGAGACGCTATGTGGCCGCCACTGCTCTTCAAGGAAACCGTCTTTAGAGCCGAGTCCAAGTTGTCAATTGTGTATTAAAACATTACGTAACGCTAGAACTATAGTTTAAACTCGTTTTGTCATGGGACGGGATAGTGTATTATATTGAAATAATAATATTTGTTCATCAGGAAGGAAGACACTGAAGAGTACAAGGCACAGAAAGAACGTGTTCTTTGGTGCCTCGAGGAGACAGTCTCGCGGCCTCTATTGAGAGGAGAGAACGCCTTGCAGCAGATGGAGCAACTCGCACTCACAATGCATGATCAAGAGTATGTCGATAAGGTAAACAATCGTAAAAAAAGGAAATAATTAAAATTACGCAAATACGCGCATTGACGTGGAGTTGCGGTATTACATATTATCAAAGGTAAACAATCTCTTTATAATTAGCTTTGACTCTGCATAACTTACAGATTCCTTTACAGTTCAAAAGCACCTGTAAATTGTTAACGTAAGTGAAGTTACAATAGTTATATACTCTTAAAATGTTCTAATATGGATGGACTGTATGACTGTCTGAAATAATAGTACATTGTTCACCAAGGGGAGAAAGTGACCGATTACTGATGAGGGTGTAGTTTGAGGCCCAAGGCTCAGCCGTGGGCCTTAACACGCGTTGGGAATCGCACTTTCTTTCGAGTGATACATAGTGCTTTATTTATACTATACCTACGAGGAAAATAAAATAGTTTTTTTTTAAAGTGAAGGTGACCTCTCAAGCACAATTAAACAAATGAGACACAATTGATTTTCTATTGTATCGTATCACATAGGATACTCGCGGTGCTTGACGGGTTGATATTAAAAACTCAATGTAATACTTTTGCCAGGGAGATTAATATTGGTTTGAATGATCAGCAACAGTATGTGGCCAGTATCATTTTGCACTTAGTGATAAAAACTTTTTGTTTTTTGGGATTATACTATTTTTAATTAGATTAGCTACAAAATCGCTCTAAATAAAAATAAAAAAAAAACAGCATGTTAGCAATGGATTTTCATACACTTTTTCAACCCGCAAATTTGTATAACAGTAATGACGTACTTTCTGCCTTATTTAAAAAAAAGTAATAAGGTACTTGCCGACCAGGTATAGTATGTAGATATTAATTAGGTATTGTTATTTTTAAAATATCTTTGCTATATCTCGGGACCCCGGGGTCCCTTTAGAAGACGCATGAGAGGCCGAAGAGAACTCACAGATGCTCGTAAGACACTAAATGCATTTATTGGCATTAATATTATAGTCGTTATTTGCTCTAAACTTCTAAGCAGGGATTATTTCAAGTCAAAACCAAAATCTTTTTATGTCATAGTGAGACAGTGGGACATTCGTGTTTACTCGTAATATTAATATTTGACGGCGACCTGAGTGTAAATATCTCCGTTACACCAAAGTAATTTTATTCTTGTTTTAGGTAAAAAGGCAACATGAATCAGCAGCAGACTTCTTACACAAAATAACACCGTTTGAGGACAAGTTACTGACATTAGAGTAAGTCAAGGACCTAGTGATTATTTGTCATTGTTTTTTTTTAAGTATTTTCTGGCTGTCGAATTTAGTCAAAACTGTAAATTGAATATTGTTGAAAAATAGTAATAACTATGTGGTGTGGGTCTGATGCCGAAAATATAGTTTTTAGATTTTTTTTCCTTTTGTCTGGATGTAAAAAAAGTGTGATCCGGATTGGCTCAAACATGGCTTAACGGATGAAAATCACACAGCTTATAAACCTGGATAACACATAGGGTACTTTTAATCCCGGTAGTATAAACTCAAAGCATTTATTTCAATTAAACCAATTACAGGCACTTTTGAGTTGTAAAGGGTCGGTCAGTCAGAAAGATGAAGCTAGTTGCCCATTCCAAAGCGTAGGTACCTATGGAGAAGAACGGGCAAGAAACTCCATGGACACTCGTTTATATCAAAATTTTAAATAAAAGTATGTCCCTGTAGGATATTTTTCGACAACCACACGGACGAAGCCGGGGGCAAAACCTAGTGTTTAAATAAAAAAATAAATAAATTACGCACGCTATTATTATGTATTTTGTTTATTGTAGTTGAGTATGGGACAAAAGTAATTTCCCATGTTTAAATGTTTGTTTCGTTTTCAGGGATCCAGTTCTGAAATGCCAAGTGTACCAGGAGTACATAGATATGGTGAAGGATCTCTCTCAAGACGAAAAGTATGCTGAATGCGATGCTAATGGAATATTGAGGGTTACTCTTTAAATATCATTCTTTAAATCTATGAAGAATCGAAAACGAATTACATCACTAAAACATTAAAGTGTAGTACTGAGCATTCACATTTAGTTTAATTGGAAATATTATCTCGAATCAATTATCTGTGTATTTTCATGCCATCACTTGGTAATCTGTAAATATAATTAACAATATTCTAAACAAAATCACTAAATTGAAACATTGTTATGTCATAGTTTTTACAGCTCAATACCGCACAATCTGGCATTTTTTAGTTTTCGTTTGACGTCTGGCATCGAGTACGTTCAAGCGCGGACTGAATGGAAATGGCGCTGAAGGGAGTCTTTTATACTCCCATTTTTACACGCGAAGTATATACACTTCGTCGTCTAGCCAATATAAGTCTGCGACTCATCCAATTTCAAAAATTCTCTCGCTGATTAAAACTGTTACTAAATACTGCCGTGTGCCATAGGATATTATGTTTTATGTTAAAAATTCACGCCGACGAAGTCGCGAGTAGACGCCAGTTGATTACATTTTTATTTATTCTCCCCCAGGTATTGTACGACCGCGCGACCACTGACTGCATCTCCTGCGAGTCGTCGTACGAGCTGCTGCAGGCCTTCAGCCGGCACGCGCACAGCTACTCGTCGCGCGGCACGTACGCGCGCGTGCTGCACGCGTGCGCGCGGCGCTGTGCGCGGCGCGCCGCCTTCTGGGTGCTCGGCATGCAGCAGGCGGAGCATGAGGGGAAGAGCTTCGAGGAGGTATACCTTCCTATATACATTTTGAAATAATCAGTTTTTTTTAATTTAAAACAGTATTAACAGTACTCTGTAAAGATCGATGTAAGTAAAAAAACTATGGTATGGTGTCAAATAATATTTTCCTCCAAATGTTTCGTCAAAACATTTGCAGGAAAATATAATTTTGCGTGCTTAGAATTCTGGTACCTAAATCTTTTAGCCAATCTAAATAATGTGGGAATATGACGAATCTAGGTGATTGGTGGATAAAATTAAGGAGGTGTAACCTAGGCGTTTACGCCCAGCAGTGTGGCTTTGGGTTGATATAGGGCAATTAACTGATGAAGGGTTACGTTAGACTCTAAGGTCGATCTACATATGAATAATCAGCTCAAATAATTTACCAATCCAATCCGCCATCAATTTACCTTTAGTAACGACGACAATATGCAAACGGACGGCACCGTATGTATACAGACGAATTATACAATCTGCCTGCTACACATCGATACCTCGAATCCTAGTCCTGCTAGCTCAACAAATCACTAAAAGCGTATATCGCTACGCGTAGCGTATGGAGCAGTGGTGGCCAAGTGGTAACGGCCGCGACTTACGAGTTGTAGGTCGCAGGTTCGAACCCAGAGATGCGCTTTACTTTGTGTAAATTATTTAATCACCACTGCTCTCAAAACGATGAAGGAAAACATCGTGAGGAAACCGGCATGTCCTACCTAGAACCAAAAATTCGAAGACATGTGACAACTGCCAACCAGCACTGGGCCCGCGTGGTGGATTACGACCCACTCCCTCTCACCGAGAGGAGGCCTGAGTCCCAGCAGTGGGCTTATTATGTATACCGCTAAACGTATTTAAAACATCGTTCTGTTTCTGTGTTATTTGAAGATGACTCGGGCAGGACGATGTTTTAAATTCGTGTCTAATAAGTAATACCAATTACAATTTCAGATAAAGTCAATTTTCGAGACGGCGCTATCCAAAGGCATGGAGACGTACAAACAGAACGAGGCCCTATGGATGGGCTACCTGGAGTACTCTCGACGCCGCACCGAGTTGGACAATGAGGATGACGTGGAGACCCTAAGGCGAACCTTCAGACTCGCTTGGGATTCACTTGCTGAGGTACGAAACATTAGTGTATTTATTTAACCTTTTGACCGCCACAGTCATGTATAGATGACAAAACAAAATGTGCCCAGCACGCCACGGTTCGACTACATGACAGACTTTGACGCCGAGGGCACGTGTTTGATTTTTTGACGTATGGCGGTCAAAAGGTCGGATTGCCGTCCCATCGGACTATGAGAGTGTACCTGTGTCTGCGCACTTGCGCACTAGAATATCTCGCGTACCAGGCTAATCTCTGTTGAGATTGGCTACCGTGACCGAAATCGGTCGGGAGGCTATTGATAGCTCAGGATTAACGATGCTTGTAAATCACGACGAGCAACAATCGATCAACCTTGTATTGGTGCTGATTCTTGTGTCTGTAATTAACCAGTCTTCATCGATCATAATATTCATAATATACCGCCCAGGGCACGATCAACGTCGGATCAACAACACCTTACATTTGACATGAAAATCAACGGAACGATTCCGATGGTCTGATTGTAATAATGTCCGTTGGATTTCAGAAGGCCAATTCCCGTAATTAAAAACGTTTAAAATCTAATCACAATCTCATCTCAGCGACAATCAAGGTCAAAAATGTAGGGAAATTAGAGGTAATTTTAACTGATTTCCATTTAAACCTGCTTCCTTTGTGTAGAACGGACCAGCGCTGTCAAGCGCCGGTAAGCGCTTATAAGTTTCCAGCTTTCTTTCTGTATACAGCCTAAAGCACTAGGAAGTGGTGAATGGCGGACGTTTTGTGGGACTGTCTTATGTAATTTTGACGTTCGAAAATTGCTGATTCTCAGCCTAATTTGAATAAATGACTTCTGATTTTATAACTTTCTTATCTCATTTCTTTTAGGCTTGGGGAGAAGAGGCGAATGATTGTGAAGTACCGCTGTACTGGGCTCGGCTGGAGTACAAGGTCTTGAAAGAGCCCAAGCAAGGCAAAATGATCTTCGAGGAAATATTTAGTAAGTTATTGCTAGATTTCATATACGAAAACACAAAAAAAAAAATTAAAGAAAAAAGAAAAAAAAAATTTAAAAAAATGTCTTTTCCATTGACATGATTAAAAAAAAATAATAATATAAATACTTGAATAAATTTGGGAAAAGGCTAGGCAGTTGATGATGAAATACTTGAAAAAATTAACCATATTTTGTTGCAAATTATAAGTAAGCAAATAAAAATTATACTGAACACCAACACTCGTGGCAGTCGGGGACCTAAAACGTGCGAGTAGTATGGTGAACGTTTAGTAAGGGATTTTATACTGAGTCTTGTCATCTCGTGTAACCTCACTCCAACATTTCATGACCGCGACTGCGATGAGCGTTGGCGTTTAGTATATTACAGTTATCCATGCAACTTTTAACTGTTCCACAGAATACGGCGACAATAAAACAATGTCAAAATACTGGGAAGCTCTCATAATGTTAGAAAGCAACCGTTCACCGCCACCGTCAGAGAACAAACTGCGAGATCTGATGCGCCGCGCCCTCCGCGCTGTGAAGGACTACCCGCCGTCCGTCGCGCGGCTGTGGACCGACTACGAGCGAGACCACGGACACCTGAGCACGCTGCGGGAGTGCTTGGACGCGTGTGAGGTTTGTACGAACAGTTATAGAGCCTAAGTATGTGTTTTGAGGGGCTTTAAATATGTATTAGGTCATTAAAGTCAAATCATTTATTTCAAATAGGCATATTAAAAGCACTTTGCAACCTCGAAATTTACAAAAAAAATTATTCATTCTAGTCGCCCCTCCAAAATGTAGTTTCGTATGGAGAAGAATGGGCAAAAACTCCACCGTTACCGTTTTAAAAATGATATACAATATTTTGTATACATTCATTATGTAATATGTGTGAAGGCGATACACATAGAATGAAATTACTATACCAAAATAGGTAAAATGAATTAAAAATAAAGCAATGACAGGTAAATTAATTATGTGATAGATATATGGTGCTCACATTCAAAATTGCTGCCGGAAAAACGGTTAGAGAGTACGTCAATATTCAAAGCAGTCGCTTTCGGAAAACACGGGTGTTGACACGACATTTATTCAGTATAGAGATTCAGACATCTCAAAATAAATATTCATCGTCCTGCTCACTCGTTTTATGACTACGACTGGAGTAAAGTTAATATTTCTAGTTCGAAGAATGCCGAGAATAAGAGAATTTTCTAATTCTCAATATTTGTAAACCATCGACCTTGGCTACTCAAATCTCGGATGTTGTAAAGTAAAATTATATTTAATAAGTGGTGTGCTCGGTGGGATTTCCCATCGGCAAAAATGACGAACTTCCATACGAACTTTCATCCCCTATTAAACCCGTTTTGGGGGATGATATTTCCTTCCTTAGTGCTCACTTTCGTTATAAAAAATAAAGTCCTTTAGTGCTCACTTTCACAGTTGAAAAACGAACATGTGCAAAATTTCACGCTCCAAAAACCAGCTTTTTAGGCTGTGCGTTGTGTCAGTGTATGAATGAATTTAAGATTTATGTTATGTTTAATTCCCAGGCAAAAACGAAAGAATGGCGCGACAGCTACCAAGCGATGAAAGACAAAATGATCGGCAATAAGAAACAAAAAGGCAAACAAGACAACAAAAAGTCCAAATTTGACAAGAAAAAGACTAAAGAGGATGCCAAAGACAAGAGCAAAGGGAAGAGGAAGTCGGACGGAAGTGACGAGGGGACTAAGGGGAAGCGGAAGAAGGATGTTGAGATGGAAGTCGATCAGAAAGAAGAGGATACTGCGGGAGGAGTCAAGAGGTCTCATGACGACGAAGAGGATGATGGTATGTTGGATTTTTGTTTTTTTTTTAAGGTTTTTAGGAAGTGTACCATGTTATCATTTTCTTGCCTTTATCTCAATTTATTTGGAAGATCTAACTACTAGTTTTTCTTTTTTGAGAATTTGAAGGAATTGTTGCTCTTTTGTTTATGAGTGGGACAGCAGAGCCTAAATAAAACAAACTTACGGATTAGAGCTAATAACATGCTTTTATGATATAGGTATATTGGTATTAGTGGGAGAAAGGGTGCTATGCTCTTCGCCACCCTTCACACATTGGACAGTTCACATTTGAAGAACAATCAGAAGAATGTATCAAACAATAATAACATTAAATATTTCGCTCTTTCCGCTGATGTTAAACTTATTATTTGTCACTTTTTTTTACGATCCATCCAAAAACTTATGTAATTATTTCCTTCCATCTCTTTGGTAATACCGTCGATGGTAAATAATGGTTTATAAAAATCATGTCATTCTATGTTTAGTTGGAGAGAGCAAGCGCCAGCGCACCGACAGTACGAGCCCACATCGACTCGGCACGAGAGACGCCTGCACGCTCTTCATTAGCAACCTAGAATTCAAGTGAGCATGGTCCTAAACAAATATACATACTTACCAAGTTATTTTCGTTATTTTTACACTATAAAATCTGTTGAAAACATCAAAGTTAGGGTAAACACAAGAGTTTTACGACAGATTTACTGACTCGATTCATAGACATAGAACTTTGTATCTAAACGCCTTCGTGTGACAAAATAGGTCTGCGCGCGGCCATAATCAGAAATAATCGTTTGTCGCTATGTCGATGTTTATTTCAGTTGTCAAGAGAAAAAGCTGTGTTCCGTTTCCAAAGCAAATAATAGCCATCATTATGTCGGAAGTGATTAAAAGTGCTGGCAGGGATATAATCTTGAAGTCAAACATCGCGCGCCGACTTATCTTGCGCGCACTCTATCATACGTCTTGGCGAACGATATACACAGTTATCGCACTTAAACAAATTAAACTTATTCTACTTCAGAGCTTTTCCTTCTTTCAGAAACTACAATATAACACTTATCATAACATCACATCTGTTTATGATAGTATATTATATTTATTTTTATCACACCTGCTCTGAAAATACATACTAATTATACCAATTAGAGGGAAGAAACGCCTTTATCCCGCCCTTCAAATCCTTTCATCCCAAGGTATGGAAGTTTGTATGAAAATCCTTCCGACCCAAGGGTGGGAAGTATGTATGAAATTCCATTACATACCCGGTTTTTCTTTTTTTTTTAATTTGTCAGCAGTCATACTGCCAAGAGACTTTAACTGTCTACTAATTAAATTTCAAGTAAATTGTTACTGGCTACATACAGTTTTTTTTTTTTTACCAGTTACCAACCTCCTTGGTGCATACAGAAAATTAAAAACGAAATTATTTTTGTATATAAAACGCGGACTTCTTAACAATTCAAAAGTGCCTGTAAATGGTTTAATTGAAAATAAATGGTTTGAGTTTGAGAACAGAAAGGAGGCCTGTGTCTCACCAGTGGGAAAATTATAGACTGATTATGTATGATTTTGATACACTTCAACGTGTACCTAAGTATTTTTTGTTACAAAGGCGTCGTGTAAAAAATAGCTGCACTTTTAATAATTGTACTTTTAACTAAATATAAACATTTCTATGCATTTATGTCCATAATTTTCCTCGTAGGTGTAATAAAAAGCACTATACATCCCTCAGGATAAAGTACAGTTCCATACCTCAAATGGTTTGCGCCCCTCGCAAGCTCGTGGCGCAAATGCCATAATCTCGGTATGGAACTGTCACTTTCTTCCCTCTGAAGTAATGTACTATTTTATGATTTTTCTAGAGTGGACGAACAGAATCTTCGCGACAAGATGTCACAATACGGTGATATCATCTCGCTGCGGGTGCGGAAGGGGATCAAAGCTTTCGGAGGATCCATCTGTTATTGCCAGTACAAAACTCCTGTAAGTATCCCGTCTTGGGCAAGTTTGTAATAGACTCGCGTTCGACTAATTGCTCACCAGGTGGTAAGCGATAATACGCGCAAAGACGGTACACACTAGCCTAGAAATAAACAAGATACTCGTGACTTGACTAGCAGGTTTTAGTAATTAGACTTCACAGGCTCTGACAAGGAATTTTACTTTAGTAGCGTCACCTGTGATGGCTCTCTTATTGGATGCCCTGTTTTTTTTTATTAAACAATCCCTAATATTTTAAGTGCAAAGAAGACGTTATGTTATCTAACTTAATCGTTAATTTATGCTTCAACAATTATATGCAATACAGTATCACATTATTTCTATAGTCCGACCGCTTAACTGAAACGTTGTCTGAGGTAGCTGCGCGGTGCGGGAGGGGTGATAGTTGTCACAAGTTGACGCATCACTGAGCTCTTGCATCACGTCCCCCCCCCCCCGCACCGTGCTACTACCTCAGGCAATGTCTCAGTTAAGCGGTCGACCTATAAGGCTGCTTAAAAGTTTACTCACTTTTACTCTTTTTTAATTTATTATTATAGGAAGCAGTAGACGAAGCCATCAAACACGATAGAATGCCTTTAGACGGCCGTCCAATGTTCCTCTCACGATATTCCGCAAAGAAGTCCAAACCTACGTTCAAATACTCAACGGAAGCGGAGAAGAACAAGCTGTTCGTGAAGAACTTGCCTTTCGCCCACTGCACCAAGGACGCTCTGGCCGAGGTCTTCGATAAGTACGGCAAGCTGAAGGATGTACGGGTTGTCACTCATAAGTAAGTGCTGATAATTATTATACAAATTAAATTAACTGGCGAAACTTCATATATAGGTCGGGTCGATTGTTCAGGTTAAGCTACGCTTGTCGCGGTTGGTCCATGCCTTGGAAAGCGCGGTAAGCAGTTCGCCCCGGCTGTCATTAGTGGATCTTGGACAGTCGTTACGGGTCGTCAGAAAAGCCCGAAAGTCTCAAAAAAATCAATATTAAAATATTTTATTTCACATAAGCTTACATGGGCACTTATGAAACGTCAGAAGCTCCAATCCGGTTCCAATTTGTCGTTTCCTATGGGGAAGAGCCGGCAAGAAAATCCATGGTTACTCTTTTTAAAAATAATTGGCTTTTACAATGTTTTCAAATTACAGTACGTATGGGAGGACAGCATAGTCCTGTCAACAAGTATGAAGGTCATTAATATAAACTAGAAATAGGAAAGGACCAAGAATTGAGCCTTGAGGCACGCCCATTTTAACTAGAGACCGCGACGACGTCGCCCCGTTAACCTGTCTGACAACCAGTCTCACAAAGGTGTATCGTATTACCCAGTAACTGGGTTGTGGAGGTCAGTCACTCCATGTAAACTACTATTATTCAGCTGCATCCGGTTAGACTGGAAGCTGACCCCAACATAGTTGGGAAATTGGCTGGGCAGATGTTGATGATCAGGTCCAGAAGCAATAACATTAAACTTGCCTGGGAACTGAACGCGATATCTGCATGTCACTGATCAAAAACGCACTAAATAGCATACACATTTACTTTTTTCATACTATGTATCGCTACAAAACTATTACAGTGCTTCCGATGAGATAATGTGTTCTTGATATCTGTCAGTTTCATACAAATGAATACATGTATTGCCAATTTGATTTTTATTAGCTACTAGCTTCTGTCCGCAACTACATCTGCGTGAAATTTCTTGTTCCCCCGACCCGCCCGTCGCATCTCATCGCCTGCCCGCGCTATTACTTCATTTTTGCTTAGCATTCTTTCTGACTTTTTTTTCTTTTAGCTCGGCTCCTAAGGGTCATAGCGTGATGTTAAATAGCCTTCCTCAAGGATTGGGCTATCAAATACAAAAAGATTTTTTCAAATCCGACTGATAGTTCCAGAGATTACCCGTTACATATAAACTTACAAAACTTTACCTCTTTATAATATTAGTCATACCGACATGTGTCTGGAACGACTTTTCTCGACGGCCGGACTGTAAATATATTCACGAATAATAACGAAAATTTGAGACGATTTTTAAATTCATACAAAATATCAATCGAGTGACACCCTAAATTTATTTTTGTGTTTGAATTAAACATCATTGAACTTAAAATTTATATTATCGCATCACTAAACCCTGAACAATTTCGAGCGGCCATTGTTGTTTACATCTTTGAAAAATTTTAAAACCCACACGTGATGGGTGCATGGTTGGTTCGAGAGGGTTTTATAATATTATAAATGCGAAAGAGAGTTTGTTTATTAGGCTTTCACGCTGAAACGGTTGGACAGATTAGAATGAAATTTGGCCAGTAATCTACCACGCGGGCCCAGTCCGGGTTGGTAGATGTCCCATTCTTAAAATTGTTGGTTCTAGGACATGTAGCCTCACGATGTTTTCCTTCACCGTTTTGAGAGCAGTGGTGATGAAATTATTTACATCAAGTAAAGCGCCTGGGTTCGAACCCACGACCTACAACTCGGTAAGTCGGGGCTGTTTTACTGGACCACCACTGCTCTACTTGATATGTGTTTAGAAAATCTGTTTTATTATCTTATTGTGTTTAAATATGGACAGCTAATTTAATTTCAGGGTCAAATTAAATTAATTTGAAGTTAAGATAATAATGATAATGTCAATATCATCAGCTGAATGAGACGCAAAAGTCTGACCCTATGCTCGATAGATGGCGTTGTACCATTCGGGTCTATTTCTGAATCGCGCTATGGTTTCGTTCACACGGATGGTATAAGTAGAAAAAAATTCGAGTTGTCTTTGTGCCTCAATCTATTGAGTAAGGAAATTATTGGGCCTTGGTAACTCTTGGCAATGTCCTAGAAGGGCGAATTTCTTTTTGGATGGTATAGGTCGTCCCGCGGACTGCTCGCCTACTTTGTGAGCGGTCTCGGTGAAGCGATCTATCCTATAATATTCTCGAAATTCCTACTGTGGTCTGTGCTACAAGGTTCTTTTGGCGCGTGAATGATACTGACTGCTGGTGTTTCATTGTTTTGGAAAAACAAGATGGCAGCGTTAGTTCCGATTTTGGCCACGCATCAAAAAATCCTTGTGCCGTTGTACATATTTTATTTTAATTTACTTATACAATGACAATGTAGTTCTTGTTTTATGATGATTCAGAAGATACCTTTTCTGTAGGTATTTACTATAGTATAGTACGTGTCGTATGTACTGTGGTTATTTATAAATCAAAAGTAATTTATTTTAATTAGGCGATTAGTGCTGATTATCATCAGCACTTTTCGAAAGTCAAAATTACATAAGACAGTGCCCCAAAACGCCCGCCCTTCAAATATCACTGTGGCTTATTGATAACTGCCGCACGGGTCCATCGAAGGTTAAGCTATACTTGCCGCGGTCGTTTTGTGTATGGGTCACCATCAAAAACTTATCGAGATCCCTCCGTGCCTCGGAAAGCAAGCCGTTGGTCCCAGCTTTCATTCGTGGATCTTGGCCAGTCGTTACGGGTACTCAGAAGCCCAAAGTTTAACAACTAGTCTTACCAAGGCGTATTATGTTACCCAGTAACTGGATTGTAAAGGTCAGATAGGCAGTCGCTCCATATAAAATACTGGTATTCAGCTGCATCCGGTTAGACTGTAAGCCGACCCCAACATAATTGGGAAAAGGCTAGGCAGATTATCTTCATGCTTGCATTACCCGGTGGACTAGACAGAGGGGTACGGCAGAGCCTCACCATGTTTAAGTCCCATGTAGTAGCGGACGAGCGTATTGCCACCGACTAGGCCCTAATCCAGACTCCAAGCTCCTGAAAGATTCCATTATTATTAATAAAAAAAATCCCACAACACTTCCAGCCTGAAGATCTTATCTGAATAAGATCTTCAAGCTGGAAGTGTTATAGGTTAAAAAAAATATATGTTGGGTCTGGACCCAACTTATGATATTTTTTAGCGCAGTGATGGCCCAGTGCTAACGACCGCGACTTACCGAGTAGGTCGTAGGTTCGACCCCAGACGGGAGTTTTACATTGTGTAAATTATTTCTAAACCAATGTTTTCAAAACGGTGAAGGAAAACATCGTGAGGAAACCGGCATGTCCTAGAACCAAAAATTCGAGGACATGTGACATCTGCCAACCAGCATTGGGCCCGCGTGGTGGCCTGTGTTCCAACAGTGGGAACATTATAAGCTGATTATGAGATCTTTTGCATCTGTCCAAAGGCATTAAATAAATCAAAATAGCGCACATTTCAAAAATCGGTCTGCTTCATTTGTCTAAACAATAACCTTTCCTTCACAGAGACGGCAAACCAAAAGGCCTAGCTTACATAGAATACGAAGATGAATCTTCCGCTGCAGAAGCTGTGGCCAAGGTGCACGGCATGATGTTAGCGGACAGGAAGCTGGACGTCGCCCTCAGCGCGCCGCCGCCGCGACAATCAACGTCTGCCGACATGCCGGTGTTAGGCCTGGCCAAGAGGGACACGGGGGGTGGCATGTGAGTATAGTGTTTATAATCAATTCAATTCAAAACAATTTACATTCCGTCGTCACTTAATCAGTTGTCTGCTTCAATGAAATGTATTCCAAGTTGATTTTTGAGTGACCATTTGTAACAAAAAGGTCTTAATTAGTTTTTAGTTGTAATTAGGGAATGCAATCCCGCACCAAAATTTCAATTGCTGGATCCCGCGGGATTGAGAGGTTCAATCCCGCGGGATCCAGGTATTTGCGGGATCCCGCAAGTTTTTTGAAAGTCATTGAGAAAAGAGAGGAACCCTGTATCATAAACGAGTCTATAGAACTTAAAATGAAACTAAAAAATATTATTGAATGAAACTATTTATTAAGTGATCAAATCACTAATCAATCAGAAATAACAATTACAAACAAAGATCAAAAACTATTACAAACAAACAGAAAACAACAAGTTTTGTGAAACTATTACTAATTAGAAATAAAATTACTATTACAATCAAACAAAAAACAATTATTCATTATTTTGAAAGTAGCTGCGCATAAAACATAGCGTGTCAATAGTTTTGTCAGCTAAACGGCTTCTTACTTTGCATGCTAGGTATCCAGCAGCAGAAAATGCCCTTTCCGCTTCCACGCTGGTGGGCACAACTGTTAACAACGCATTGTAGACGAATTGAAGATGTTCACCTTTGATCCCACCAGATTGCAACAAATTCATTTCTTTTCTGATTATACCTTCAAGAGAATGAAGCCCCGAAGAAGATCGACCAGCGGTTTTAGAACGCGATAGTGTTTGTTCCAGTCCCGCAAATCCCGCGGGATCCCGCACGATTTAGGCGCGGGACTGGTCCCGCAAAAATGGTGCGGGATCCCGGTATTTCGGGATCCCGGTATCCCGGTATTGCATTCCCTAGTTGTAATGGAATTTGAATTTTGTTTAGTTCATTCAGTTTGTTGTTTCATAACTTGAAAATTATTGAAAAAAATATATTATCAGACTTAAACGCGTTGGTGTGCTCTGTATCTCAGGCCGCAAAACGATACAAACCTTTGTCAACTATTTAATTGCCATTTTAATGGCATTTCTTCGTTTGTCGATTATAGGCAACATTGGCGTTCTGAGGTTAACTCATGGACTAACAAAATCGAGTCAAGTGATTTGATTGGCTGTTTATATTTCAGACAGCCAATCACGACAGTTAGCTTGAGTCTGAAAATGTATTAGCAAAATGTTGTCTTGATTAGCCTTTCAGACTCAAGGTGAAATTGCAATCAATTTATTTTATTGTTATTAACTATTAATGTCCCCTAGGTACTCTTTGCATCTCTCCTGTCCAGACCTGCCAATGACCAATCTTTATTAAAGGTGTCCAGCTCATCCTCAGCCATTTCCCTCTGGGCCTGCAGAGATGCGTTTGCCATTAAGCGGGAACCACCCAATAAATAATAATAAAAAATCTATTGTATTTCTAGGCGACGAACGCAACTCAGCAGTTTCATCCCGAGTGTCCTTCAAAAGGCGTCGACCAGTGCAACGCGACCAACCACAAGCGAGGCCAACGGCTCCTCAGCCAATGGCGAGCAGCCCAACGGTAACCATAGCAGCGGCGACGACAAGCGACCACTCAGCAACAGCGACTTCAGGAGCCTCTTGCTCAAGAAACAATAGATTGTCAAGTCAAGTTAGTCCTTGTAAATAGAGTTGAAAGTCGATCGCGTTAGGTAACAGTGGAACTTCAAACTCATTAGTGTCGATACTTTTTCTTTTAGAGATTTACCGAGTTTTGTTGAAAACTATGGGCATTTTCTATCAGTATATTGGAAAAACACTCACCAGAATGGCTTCAAAAATCATTCTACCTCAAATACATAACTGATGAAATGACCATTGACTTTTTCAGAAACATACTCTATTTATCGAATAAGTCAGTACATCTCTAAAAGCTGTCATGTATGACTCTGTCTTTAGGATAGCCTTACTAGTATGAAATCCGTACCATTTATGGCGTATTTCCCTTCGAAGAATTATTGCCAGAAGGATGAACTTACTACCTAGTGCTAGACTATGGTAATAGCTTATCCAGATCAAAAATAATCCTCTTTGCATGGTGGCCTCAGTAGTCTTTAAGGCGAAGAACGCTAGTACCTAGGTACCCTTATATATTTCACGGCAACGAGTCTTATTTATGCTTCGAGGATCTCTTGGCGCTCAAATGACGTAGACAGGGTGCAGTTCGTAAACAGTGTTTTTGTAAAATGTATTGAAGAAACAAGATGGCGGCGTTAGTTCCGATTTTGGCCGCGCGCCAAAAGATTCTTGTACAGCTATAGTCCGTTCAGTTATTTTACCTCTGAGTTTGCATCACTGACAAAATCGCAGTGATCTTTATTGCCATTGCAATAAGGTTTCTATTGGGTTGCTGCCATTGACAAGTTTGTGAAATTCACAGAGATCTGTATTATCGTTACAATATGGTTGCTGTTGAATTGCTGCTGTCAGAGGTAAAATAACTGTGAAAGGACTGTATACTTATATTATTATTAAAACACTGTATAAAACCCGGGTATATTAGAATGGGGACTTTGAGACCTAAAATGGTACTATTTGTGAGAAAATATCACAATAAATATAATCACCAAGCTTCTTCATTTTTTTTTTGTTAAGGGCCTAGTCTTCTATTGCACAATTTAAGAATCGCGTGCGGCGAGTCCACGCGCCGTGCGTCTGCACCCGGGCTCCCTGCAGTCCCCGCAATCATCCTACCTAGCGATATTTGACGCGGTCGGAAAGTTGCTCTACTAAGTAATAATCAATATTTATTTATATTTGAATGGTACCTTGGCGGGGGTTGCTCTTCCTTCGCGCCTCCGGTTTTTATATAAATTCGTTCATGCTAGATAGTAATACCAAAAAACAAGTTACGACCGATGAAGATTTTCAGATGACAAAAAAATAACTCCTTAAATAAACGGAACCTTCTGACCAAAAAGAGATGAACTACAGAAACAGACGATAGACCAAAGTTTCGATCACATATTATGGTAGAGATAATGGACAAAAAGCATTATCTCTGCAGGAAAACGTCACAATTGCCAGCTGCGGTCTTTATATTAAACAAACAGTCCAATATTTAGGAGCCAGTCCCGATGGTATTTATAAACACAAAGATGGAAAAACAGGACTGGTAGAAGTAAAATGCCCACTTTCTGCAAAAAATATGCAATCTGAAGAAACGATAAAAGAAAAAAAAAATGGAAATGTAACATTAGGAGAAATACGTTTGCGATTGACAAAAACCACGTCTATTATTTCCATACTCAGAGCCAATTAAACATTACGGAGATGGATATGTGCTTATATGCCGTATGGGCTGGAGTGGATTACTCAATGAAAGTCGAATAATATAAAAAGAGACCCTACGTTCTGGCACTACAAAATGGTAGGCCCATTGACAAAATTTTATTTGCATTGTCTGCTCCCTGAGCTAATTGATTCCCGCCTTAAAAGACCCGCCATAAATATAATTCAACCTATTGAGAAAAAAGTAAAAAGAAATAAGAACCACGTCTTTTACCGCAGACTTTGTGAAATGACAACACCCACAAGACCACGAGAATTATCAGAAATCTACCCCAATATAACCGTCGAGAGATGGTTGTATTCAAAATTGAAAAAATTCCCTCAACGGAAGAAAAAAAAAATGCGCTAGTCCCAAAGAACGCCATGAAATCGCTCACACAGACACTACACATCACATCAGACACAACACAACACAGACACCAACACATGCTCATCGCAGACTTATATTTTATCGCCTTCAAAGTATGCTCCTTCAGAAACGATACACTTACGCCAACGAATAATCCAATCATCATAACATTTTTTTTTAATTTGGAATTGGTTTGCTTTTGACTCTAGTCTAGCTCAGAGGTGACAGAGACAAAGTCGACGATGGAGTGAGCTTACCCAGAAGAAGCCTATTCACTCTCTCTTTGAAGAGATTCAGGTTGTATGCGCTCGGTAACACATTTTTAAACGCTTTTTCCGGAATTGAGTTTAGTTCTCGCCGCGAATATTCCTTTGTCTTACCGAATGAAAACGGTGCCACGAAGTGGTAATTTGAGGTTAGGAAAAAGAAAGAAGTCGGCTGGAGCCATATCTGGTGAATAAGGTGGTTGCTCGATAATCACGAGTCATGTATTTGTTGAGCTTTTGGTCAAAAATTTGTTTACAAAGATGGCCTTGTGCGAAGGCGCATTATTGTGGTGCAAAATCCAACAATTTTCTTTCCACAAATCTGGCCTTTTTCTTCGAATTTGCTCTCTTAAATGCCGCATAACGCTCAAATAATATACTTTATTTTTTTCGATATACTTTATTTATTTCGAGCTTCTGACAAGTTGGTAACATCTGAAAAAGGTTGCCGAGAGCCAGCAGTGGACCTGTGAAAATAAAAAAGTCATAAATTATTAACAGAGTTTTCAGAAGTACCTATTAGTAAAAAATCATCCTACTAAAAGATATCCGACTTTGGTCTAAATAGCCCTAAAGTATAATAGACTAGCGATCTAATACATACATAAACACCAAAAACACAACCCACCCCATACATTCCCCTCACAAACTCACCCCCCATACACACACCCCCACACACTCACTCCCACACACTCACTCCCCATACCTCATACAGATACATCTATCAACACATAATCACGCCCTCCCCACATACACTCACGCCCCCCACACACGTTTAGATATCGATACCCAACATTTTTGCGGAGTTTCGCTATCTAATTTAATTTGACCCTGTATACGATATTATCTAAACACGACGAAATACAAAAAATAAAGATTTGATGATTTTTTTGGGGCCAATGACCGCTGGTAGTATTGTTACTTGAAGTGTGAGTTGATAAAATCTGTTTCATCGTGTTGAGATATCAATATCCATCACGTTTGTGGAGTCTCGCTAGCTAATTTAATTTGACCTTGTAGTTAGGCCCTAAACATGAATACTGTAAACAGTTCTACTTACCTTTGGATTCTATTTCTCTTCATCAATTCTAAGTTTGAGGCCAATTTTCTTTTTCTTGTACAGGCATATTTTTTTTTACGTTTACGATCCATTTTGAAGTCAAATATTTACAAAACTATTACTGATACACAAATATTTACAAAACTATTACTGATATACAAATATTTACAAAAAACTCGAAAAATTATATACTAAAAATAATAAAGTAGAGCAACTTTAGATACACAACAATGCGCATCCTATGTTAGAGCAGGAGCAAAGTTAGAGCGAGAGGGAACAGTTAAAATTCGTCGTGGACCACACGTCTGAACGCTCCGACCGTGCAGTGGCCACTAAGAAATTTCTCTCTCAATTCTTGTTTATAAACCCCTTTTTTGTAGGTCTTTTGAAAATATTACTATTGTTAGGGTAAGGTGATTTAGGTGCTATTTTTTTTTGTATTTGCTTATTGAACTCTTGGCATTAAAATAATCTAATTATTACATACATACGATGCATAGTTATTATGAAAAAAACCGTTTATTAAGAGATAAAAACAGAGAATTTTGATGAAATTGTGACGTCTAAATTAAGAAAATGGAATATAATTAGAAAAAACTAATCAGCACATTTTGAAGACGAGAATGTTGAGATAAATATGTGCTGAACAGATTTCCAAATTAATTCTTCATTGCCCTAAACTAAGCGCCCAAACAGAACTCGAAATGATGTTGGGCGCGAAAGAGCTGTATTTAACGCTTCATTTACCTAACTTATCCCATCTAAATGAACTTAAAAAAAATAACTAGCTATTACTTATATTGTGGTTATTTATGTGCAATAATAAAATTTCATGTTATTTCATTGCTTTGTTTAAAAAAAAAAATACAAAGTTGCGCAAATAATTCGCCGCGAGTGAATTTTGCAAGACTGCAGCCTTAAGAGTATATTATTGTAAAAATTAAAATTACAGTTTTTGTTTTTATATTGTTATTTCGATCTGTGTCTGTTTTTGAATATATATTGGGAGTTGCGTGTCTTTGCAGCATTTGTAGTGGCAGAAAATACGTATGGGATTTAATCTTGTCATTGCTAATGTTATGTTTGATCATTAAATGCCTGTCATATAAGCAGGATTTTGTATAAAAAACTGATTGATTCCTGAGGGGCAATTCTACTAATTTTAACAACGTTCACAGTCTGATCTCAGTCTCAATCTGTCAAAAAATACTTCAAATTTCCCTACATTTTGACAAGTTTTTGACATTTCTTTGTCGCTGAGATGAGACTGCGACTAGATTTTGAACGTTTTAAATTACGAGAATTGGCCTTCTGATCTGGGTCCTAATTCACTATGACCACTTAACGATTACTTACTTCGAAACCAGAGGGGCAATTCTACTAATTTTAACAACGTTCACAGTCTGATCTCAGTCTCAATCTGTCAAAAAATACTTCAAATTTCCCTACATTTTGACAAGTTTTTGACATTTCTTTGTCGCTGAGATGAGACTGCGACTAGATTTTGAACGTTTTAAATTACGAGAATTGGCCTTCTGATCTGGGTCCTAATTCACTATGACCACTTAACGATTACTTACTTCGAAACCAGAGGGGCAATTCTACTAATTTTAACAACGTTCACAGTCTGATCTCAGTCTCAATCTGTCAAAAAATACTTCAAATTTCCCTACATTTTGACAAGTTTTTGACATTTCTTTGTCGCTGAGATGAGACTGCGACTAGATTTTGAACGTTTTAAATTACGAGAATTGGCCTTCAGGTCAATTCCTTAGTTAATCACGACATCTGCCATTAACGTATGCTCTATGACACAATGGCACGGTTTGAACTGTCAAAATACGTGTTATCTGTACGGTTGACGTTTCGATACACAATATTGACGTGGTTTGCACTTGGTAAGATTTCGCGGGGAATAATACAGAATTGGGGCCCTGATTAATGATTTGACGCGTATTACCCTAAGATTTGATATAACGATGTTTGGAAGCAGGGTAAAAAGATAATTCGAATTTATTAATTTTGCAAAGGCACGTCAACTTTGTACAACCTCCCATATCCCACATCGGAGTCTTTAATTTCGTGTAACACGCATTCATTCCATGATATGTTTAATGCGAACTTTAGTGATGATATATTAAGTGATTCAATTATAGTCACAATTTCATAATAATATGGCATTAGTCTCACGTATAATATGTAAATGATGATTTACCAACAACATTTGTATCGATATTTACTCAGGCACCCTGACACCGTAACATCTAATTATATTTTTCTGTTTTTATTAAACTGATTTGTTTTGTATTCGGAGTTTTACGTTGCAGTGTGATTGCGAACGAAGAATGATTCAGAATAAATGCGTTTTGTTGTATTCAGTTGTTTTACTGGTTATATATGTTTTTTTCTTTTATTATTCTTAATTAAGTAAACAAAATACTGTACAAAGGCGGGCTTTTTTTTTTCTTTTTAATGGTGATTCAGAGACAAAACTTGGTAGGTGCAACATACGGGATAGATAGTTCGAAAATAAGTATAAAATACTATTTTATTTATTAGTGCTAATATTTAATACATACATAATATAATCAAAATAAATTTTGTCAGCAAAAATAAAGATCGGTAGACTCCTCTACCGATCTTAAAGCGAATGAAATTGTATGTCCCCATGGAGTTTTCACGACTAATGTCGAAAATATCGTCAAATTTTTGACCACCCAGTACTGGTATTTATGTAAGGCACTACCCAGCACCCTAATTGTGTAACACTATCAATCACAATCTGAATCATTTTGAAGGATATTTTTAATCCATTGCTTCATAATTATGTTCGGAAAATGTGTCTGCTCAACATAAATAACGCAATGAATTTTGTTGAACTGTGAAAATGAAAGCCATAATAATGTGTTACGCAATTACCCCGCAGGTCTACAAAAATGGTCCTTAGACCCGAGATCACAAGGCATTTTTTGATTAACTTACGATCTAAAGAAACAAAGAGTTTATAATAAAAACATTTATTTATAAAAATACAATTTACTCTTTACAATCTCAATAGAGAAATATATAATTTCTTCTTATATACATCGAGAAACGTCTACAATAAATAAATCTAAAAGCATTGCGTAACTGGAAATTATACTCTAAACAATACACTCGAAAAGGAACATTGTACTTTTTCGTCTAACATAAAATGAAGCTGCGATATGTATACCATAGCGCCTTAGATCCATAAGAGGGTCTTAAGACTAAGGTCAATGTCACTTATTCCCAGTTCTCCAATGAGGATATTATACCTACCTTTTGAACACCACGGTATAAACTCATTGGCGTGGCCCGTATGCACTACGACATAATTAAGCACCTACATTTTCAATATAAGTTTTTCTCATTGTAAGGAAAGCCAACTTCGAGGTCAACTTATACTGGAAATCCTATACCTTCATATTACATAGATCGTTGTGTATACGTCAAGCCAAAAGTATTACTTATTTTTTTTTTAGATTACCCGCGTGAATGCCTTAATTACAGAAACAAAAAGCCAATATGTCTCACGTGGAGCCACGTGCCATACGAAAGGTTAAAACAGAAAAAAATGGCATTTTTATTTTGTTATTTTTTTTTCTTTTTGCCGGCTATTGACATTTTCGTTTGACATTTAATAGCCGTCGTGGCGTTCAAAAACACGCTTGTCAAAAGTCGAGCTCATGACACAACGTTTATCACATGCGCTTGCGACTACAAAGCCAATAAGGCGGATAAACTTCATAATATGTAAGTATCACATATTACTCGTTCCAAATAATTTGAATGTTCGAAGATCTATCACTACGACTTCTACTTCAAATAAAAGTTAAGAAGTGTCGAGAGTTTCTGAGCTTTGCTCCATTTGTAAAATTTGTGCTAAATACATACAATACAAGAATGGCACTGTCATTTTTAGAAAATGGCATTTTTTTATTTATATTTTTATATTAAAAGAACGATAACAGATAACAAAACACGATACGCTAAATATGTATGTTTTTCAGCGTTCGTTTATTGCATTTTTTTTTGTATAACACCTTGGGCAAACATGTCAAAACAACATAGTGGATCTAGGGGGTTGGCACTTTCGATATGAGCCACTAGAACTAGCTCCAGGTCAATATGACCTGAGGGAGTAGCCACCTGGGCTGAAGGCTTGTCTTTCAAAGACAGCCCTGTTTCAACCGTTGAGCTTATACTTGAGTATCTTAATGTAAAGGAACGTCGTACTAGTGCTAAAATAGAAGCGATTGTCAGTAAATATGTGCTCCGTCCTGCCACCGCTTCTTTGAGCGCTCGAATGCTTCTTTGATGCAGGCTCTGTGGAAAAATAATTTAGTTGAAGAATGGTCTTACGGTGCTGTCTTTTTACACGTAATTCGAATATCCCTAGTGTACGGTCAGGCAAGAAAGTGGTCAAAAATGGACCCAGCACAAATTTAAAATACTTGCTTTACACATAATATTTAGTTAGTTTTAGACGCAATTTAAAACTAAAATACTATTAGGATAGCTTGTATTTTCGATTCAAAATTCGTTTGAAACTAGGTAGGTACGTCTTCGTAGGGCCTCTGTCTTGATTTCCAAGCGAAATTAAATATCGCTAAGATTGACGGTGTGGAGGTAATCAGTTCCGTCACGTCAATGTAAACGAGAAACGCACGACGTTGACGTCACTACAATAGATTATAAATATAGCATCAGTAATACCTAGTGTTTTTAGGGTTTCAGTACCCAAAGGACAGTGGAGTCTTAGTAATAGGGTCCCGTTTTTACCCTTTGGGTTTTTGTACCCAAAGGGTAAAAATGGGACCCTATTACTAAGACTCCACTGTCCGTCTGTCTGTCTGTCACCAGGCTGTATCTCATAAACTGTGACAGCTAGACAGTTGACATTTTCACAGATGATGTATTTCTGTTGCTGCTATAGTAACAAATACTAAAAACAGAATAAAATAAATATTTAAGGGCCATACAACAAATGTGTTTCTTTTTCGCCGTTTTTGCCTTGTGGTACGGAACCCTTCGTGTGCGAGTCCGACTCGCACTTGGCCAGTTTTTTAACGTACAAACGAGTTTTAGCCTTAGATTGATAGACCACCTATACATTATGCCAGGTTATGTTGTAGACGCTCACCTAAACAATGACTGGTGCAATATGTAGGCGGACACGTGTCCCGCGTCCACGTAGCGCACCTCCGCGCCAGGCCAGATCTCCTCCAGCGTGCCCACGTCGTCGCGCGGCACGTACGCGTCGTGCTTCGCGCACACCGCTGTCGAATACAACACACGTTACTTAGGATTTTGTTGTATTTAATAACTAAGGACTAATGCGCATGACCATTAAGGGAAGGGACTAGGGGGGCGGTAGCGGGTAGGACGGCATTGTAGCGACACATAAACGTCTAAAATGAGGTTATTCCAACAGAAATTTTAAAATAGTTTTCCGGAGTCTGGGTTCTGTTCACGCACACAAGGTGTGAATGTTAGTCTGCGCCAGAGGACGCGCGGAGGGCGCGGCGCGGCGCGGGACTACACCGCGACAGCAGGCTGGCCGCCGCCCGTACTGCACTCCATTACCGAACACGGTCGAAGACGCGCGCGCATACTTTACTTGTAGTCCAAAGTTCTTCCAATATTGTATTGTCCTTGAATCATATTATAAGTGTTTACAGTCCACTTTACTTTCATTTTGAGAACCTTTAGTTAGGTCCTCAACATTTTGGTCCTTCGAGCCGGATTGAACCAGCGACCTATGGATAGTCTTAGTCAGCTTGGCTAATGCCGCTACCAGTACAATCGTCAAGTCTTCAATTGAACGTGACTTCTACGTTGACGATTACCTGTCAGGAGGAAATTCAGTTTCAGACGTAGTAGAAATGGTCAAGGAGGTAATATCTGTCTTAGCATCAGCGAATTTTCATATACGAAAATGGCAATCTAATAATTCGTCAATTTTAGATCAGGTTTGTAAAAGTTCAGCAGTTTTGGATTGTCTAAAATTGTCTGAAGATAAGAACGCGGCATCGAAAACATTAGGTTTACGTTGGATGTGCGAGGCAGACTATTTGGGGTTTTCCATTTGTATTGATGCTGAGAAAAAGGTGTCTAAACGCCAAATTCTCTCAGTCGTTAGTCAAATATTTGACCCATTAGGCTTGGTTGGTCCATGTGTAGTCGAGGCGAAAATCGTAATGCAGAAATTGTGGTTAGCCAAGTGTGACTGGGATGAGCAGGTGCCAGAGTCTATATGCAATTTCTGGTACAATTTTGTTAATACTCTTCCATGTTTAAATAATCTAAGAATTCCAAGATGGGTTGTATGTGACAACGCTATATCGCATGAAATTCATATCTTTACAGATGCATCTGAGAGAGCTTTCGGTTGTTGCGTATATCTCCGGTCGGTGAACAAGCAAGGCTCAGTTAAGGTACAATTACTCGCATCGAAAAATCGTGTAGCACCGATAAAACCCACTACCATTCCACGTCTCGAGCTCTGTGGGGCGTTGCTAGGCGCAAGGCTGTGTGTTAAGGTTCTGAGTTCTATTACTTTGCCTGTAACTAGATGCCGGTTTTGGTGCGACTCAACAATTGTGTTGAGTTGGCTAGCTATTTCACCGAGCTTATTAAAACCTTTCGTGCGTAACCGAGTCAATGAGATACAGGAAAGCACTGCAGGTCATACGTGGAGTTACGTGCCGTCTAGAGACAATCCGGCAGATCTTGTTTCTCGTGGGCTGAAGGCTGACCTTATCAGCGAGTGTTCTTTATGGTGGTCAGGCCCACAATTTTTGTTTAATAACGAAAAAGACTGGCCAGCTATGCCCAATAAAATTGTGAAACTGGATCTGCCAGAAGTCATTTCATCTCACTTCACAGATCATTCATTTCTAACAGATTCACAAAATCATGTACAGTCCTCTCATATAAATCCACCATTCATTCATACACTCCTCCATAAATATTCAAATCTAAATCGTTTACAAAGAGTGGTGGCCTACATACTAAGATTTGTTTATAATTTAAAAAATAAAACCAAGTTACAAAATACACTATCAAATCAAGAACTTCAAGATTCTTTGATTTTCATTTTATGCCGAGCTCAAATGGAGATGTTTCCTAAGGAATATGTTATTCTTAAATCTAGCAAGACGTTGCCTCGTAAAAATAGACTTATTTCTTTAAGTCCCTTTGTTGACAAAGATGGTCTCATTCGTGTAGGAGGGAGGCTTGATAATTCTCCTTATGAGTACAATATCAAGCATCCAGTTTTACTATGTTCTAAGCATCATGTCACTAAAATCATTTTTTATAAATATCATAAAGATTTGTTACACGCTGGTCCTCAATTATTGATAGCAAATATACGTCAAATGTATTGGCCTCTTGGCGGCAGAAACCTTTCAAAATCCATTGTAAAACATTGTATTAAATGTTTTAAATACAAATGTCAAAATGTTCAACCAGTCATGGGACAGTTGCCTTATAATAGAACTCACTTGGAGTTCCCATTTTTGAATTGCAGTGTCGACTATGCCGGGCCAATATTGATAGCTGATCGAAAAGGGCGAGGGTGTAAGCTTGTAAAGGCGTATCTATGCATTTTTGTTTGTCTTGCAATTAAAGCTGTTCATATCGAGCTCGTTACAGACCTAACTAAAGAGGGCTATATGGCTGCTTTAAACCGTTTCGTTGCTCGTCGTGGTAAACCCAAGAGCATCTTATCCGATAACGGTACTAATTTTATAGGCACTTGTAACGAATTGCGACAATTCTTACAAGATTCAAACATTTCTTATGAAGTTGCACAAAAGGGAATTGAATTTAATTTTGTCCCTCCATACTCTCCACATTTCAACGGCATTGCTGAAGCTGCCGTTCGTTCTACTAAACACCACTTGAAAAGACTACTACAGTTAACACATTTCACATATGAGGAAATGGCCACATGTTTGACTCAAATTGAAGCTGTTCTTAACTCACGTCCTCTCACACCACTTTCCTCTGATCCACTAGATTTCACTGTCCTAACTCCATCACATTTCCTGATTGGACGATCACTTATGACTGTTCCGCATCCACAGGTGACTGACATAAACATCTGCCGCTTGGAGCGCTACCACAGAGTGGAACATATAAAGCAGCATTTTTGGCAGCGGTTCCATTTAGAATATATTTCTCTGCTCCAACAAAAAACAAAATGGACTTCATCTACAGGACAACTGGCAGAGGGAACGTTAGTTCTCATCAAGGAGAGAGGACAACCGCCACTGCTGTGGCCACTTGGACGTGTCACGAAGGTCTTCCCGGGGAACGACGGGACAACGCGTGTGGTCGAGGTGAAGACGAA
Source organism: Luperina nickerlii (assembly GCA_963855955.1). Classification (NCBI taxonomy): domain Eukaryota; kingdom Metazoa; phylum Arthropoda; class Insecta; order Lepidoptera; family Noctuidae; genus Luperina; species Luperina nickerlii. The sequence goes on from OY979682.1 coordinate 11,505,845, forward strand.
GAAGGGGACGCTACTACGTTCTTTTAATAATATTTGTCCACTTCCTCTAGATTGAATGCTTCAACCCGGGGAGGATGTTCACGCACACAAGGTGTGAATGTTAGTCTGCGCCAGAGGACGCGCGGAGGGCGCGGCGCGGCGCGGGACTACACCGCGACAGCAGGCTGGCCGCCGCCCGTACTGCACTCCATTACCGAACACGGTCGAAGACGCGCGCGCATACTTTACTTGTAGTCCAAAGTTCTTCCAATATTGTATTGTCCTTGAATCATATTATAAGTGTTTACAGTCCACTTTACTTTCATTTTGAGAACCTTTAGTTAGGTCCTCAACAGTTCTGTACCAGTTTAACATAAATGCCCTTAACTTTATGGGACTTCCCACTGCAGCCAACCGAGTCGGTGTACCCTATTTCGTCTTATTCTATCAGCTCTGCTTGCCACTGCTTAAAATTGCTGTCATTCTAACACTGGACAGTCGTTAAAATGGTTGCCCCATAACTCAGTCCATTTGGCAAACGGCTTTGATTGTGGGATAACGTTATTGCGAAAGCTAGGATAACGCTGCGCATCCACTTCAAATAGTCGACTAAACAAATCTACTTCGTGTTTCCGTATTAGACAAGTTCTATAGTCCTACAGTCGCCGGAAATCACACTTGAAAGATTGATGATCATATATGGCACACGCTACGTTGATTCAATGCTAATAATGTGAAGGAGTTGCCAAAACATGTCTTAGTTATAAATATAACTTAGAACGGCATCTGAAAGTAAAACTACAATAGGGCGTTATTGAAATTATAGGCATCTTTTCAGTGGTGCAAGTACTTTATCACATAAATTACTGTTATATTGGGGCCAATATTGGAATAGGGAAAAAAATCATGCAAAAATGCTATACATATCAAAAAGTATGAAAGACATGCTTCTTTCGTTATTTCAAAGTTTGTTTTATAGAAAAAGTTGTCTATATTTATGAATAATTTTCTGCCCTCTGGCCCTGGAAGGATGCCAATTACTTCTAAAGCATCCTGTATATTTGCAGGTGTGAATTAACTGATGCCAACATGTGCCACCCTAGGAAATATGGCTACTATGAATAATATGGTTTTAGAATTTTGAGAAAATTTATTGTGACATACCTACATTGATTCGTCTTTCGACAGAACGTTATTTGAGTCACGAACTAATTTTTGGTTCAAGCAGAGTGATGACAAATTACGTATTTAATTTCAGGAAAATACTACGTTTGTGAGCATTTCGAGCCCATACTGTTTACCTTTACCAACTGTTATGTCTAAGATCTACTTAGAAAATAAATATACATTTAATAGCTCCTTTTTTTCTCGTACTGGGTCCTTAACACTTCGGGCCAAAAATAAAAGTCATATTATACAGCGGTGGCAGGGACGTCGCAAACTGTAACCACGAAATCATCATTATGATTCTAGAAGTCCAGCCCAGTAAATATTTTTTTATCTGTTATGAAAAAATCTGCTGTTTCATTAAAAATTGCAATACCTACGCGGTCAAAATGTATGGAACAGCAACTTTTTTTTTATAATAGGTATCCGATGAAATTTCAATGCAGGGGAGCTTGATGAAAATTTTCAACGCAGGGAGGGGGCTTTAGAATCATGTCTGAATCCATGATAACAGATTGGGCGTCGATGTCCACGCCACGAGGGAACCTGGATTTATAATTTTGGAATCGCCAATCCGCCTGGAGCAAGCGTGGTGATGCTAGTACCTCCGCTATATAAGAAAAGGCCTTTGCCCTGCCATGGGACCGTTCCAGTATGTTATTATTATAAAAACTTACCAATAATCAAAGACGTGTCAAACGGCATCGAGAAATTACTAAGATGTGTGCATTCATCCATGATCCCTCTCATGAACTGTAGCGTTTCTCTGTCCCTCCAGTGTATTTTAGTTATATCTATCTTCTTCCCACTTTTCGCACTTGATCTCAAGAATGGCAGGTTCACCCAAAGATCTGATGTAAACTCTGAAATGTTCCATGATTTCTCTTTTCTTATGATGACTTTCTTTGGCGTTTCTACGACTTTTATTAACTGTTTGTCAGCTTTCGAACTGTCTATAGTAGGTTTCGGGCTGTCTATGGTAGGTTCCGGCTTATCTAACACGCAACGGTTTTGACTGACACATTGTTCTATGTGGTCTTTGGCCGCTGCCTTTTCTTCGGCCTGTTTTTGTAACGTTTGTAGTAAGTCTTGTAGGTCGGCTGGAAGAAAAAGAAATGTATTTTGAGTTGACTGATTAAAAGCTTTGATGAGATCAATCTTTAAATTCTTCTATCATAAATATCCGTTTGTGGCATCTAACAATCGGCACTGGGCCCGTCCCGGCCATGGTGGTGGCCTTCCACTCACCGAGACAAGGTCCGTGACCTAGCAGTGGGAACTTTATAGACTGATTATGCATATCCTGTACATTGGTTATAACAGTTAAAACATTTACGACAGTTTGGCGATGTTAATTTTATTTATATAAAAGCAGACAGGTCACCTGAAACAATTACGTGTGCAAAACAACGTAGGTCACGTTTGTCTAAGCTGTGTCCTACGCTTTATTGCACAGCGTACGTCATCAAAGACAAAGTGGAAGTTTATCAGGCCCGTACTTTCAACGTAATAAAAACGGTGCGGTAACTCATTTTTATGAACTTTTAGGCGTAGATACCATCTACCAGCCTTGATTCGATTTGATTGGCTGGTAGCACCTGGATGAGAGTTGCCGAGAATCGAATGGCGTATAGTTTGAGAGGCCTATGTTCAGCAGTGGACTGCTGTAGGTTAATGATAGTGTTGAAGGGCGGGGATTAGATTGATCCAGTGAATAAGATGAAGAGGATGTCTCGCATTTTGACTTACCACATTTGTCCCGCACTCAGACCTCATACCGCTAAAGATACCTAAAATCGTGTACTGCGCATGTCAAACCACGTGGTGTGTCAAGTCTCTTCTTTCGTGGCACGCATTGTATTTCTATTCGTAGGCTTCATTGGATCGAGTAGATGCGTGAATATTTGGTGAGAACACAGACGAACTTTTCTTGGCGATCGAACTTCTTCAGACGTTTTTTTACCAATTTTTTACGGACCGGTCGTTTGCGTTCTCCCTTAGGCTGGATTTAGTGCTATATCAGTGGAGACTCATGAACCAACTACAGTGCAGCGCTGAGGAATCGCTACGCGCTTACAGCTACGTCGCGCTGACGAGGACCGTGCGTCGGTCGAGCTCGGCCGACGCGCTATATGCGGGCATTTAGTGCGAGGCTGACCGTACGCGTGTAAGCAATATCTCTTGTGAGTACTCAGTTTGCCGTCAGCTAAGCACTAAACGCTTGGTCACGACCTATAATCAGAGCGCACGAAACTCGAGTCGAGCACTAGATCTAGCCTAAGGACACCCAACATTATTAATGGCAAATGTAAACTTACCAACTTTACATTTTAGCAACACTTCCTTGATCCTCTGTTCGCTCAAATTGTTGATGTCGTCGATGTCTTCCGGCTCCAGCACAAACTTCTCGTTTGAAGTCAGCTTTTTGTACAACTCGACACTAATTTTATTTTCCTCCAACAACTTTTTCAACTCTTTGTGTAAATTCTCGATTTGTGCTAAAGTTTCAGACTTTACAGCATTTTTAGGCACTTCGTTTTTTAACTCTAGTATATTTCTATTTACGTCTATTAAGTTTTGCGGAGTTTCGGCACCATTTTCATTGTAAGTTATGTCTAATTTTTTTTTCGTTTCACTGTTTTTGATTTCTATTGTTTTTTCAGTTGGTGGTATCTCGATGGTTTCTGAGTAGGTGCGTGCAAACTTCTTACCAGCGAGGAAAGCTTCGTCCACTATGGTCACCATCTTGGACAGCTTCTCTCGGTACTCACCGTCAGATAGGTACTGGTCCTCTAGCAAGTCCCAGTTTATTGAGTGCGACATGACGCCCTGGAATTTGAAGATAACTTGTACCATCAAAACCATTCGATATTGAATTTTAAACTTAGGATCATAGGGTTTAAAATAGTATTTACAAAACATGTTAAAGTTATGACATATTTTTAGTTTAGTAGCCAAATCAAGACACATACCTGTAAAAATACCGCAGAGGCTGTCGACCAAGAAAGGCACGGGACTAGTACTAGAGGCTTCGGCCAGTTTGTAGCTGCCAGTGACGCCATCTGTTGAGCAGTTGTAGAATCAACAAATTACGTTATTAATGATTTTATCAATTAGGTAGTGATTCAGAACACAAACCACTGATGTCGGTTTTGTTAATCATGCCTGGAAATATTTGCCATGTCTCCATTCAAAGTTAGGAATAGATAGAGTATATTTACCTAAATTTCAACGTACTAAGTAACATAGAGTGGATAATACCTCCTTCTAAAATTCCGGAATCATAGTCACTAGTTTTCATCCATGCATTACAAATTATTTATCACACTTTGGATGCATTCGTTACAAATGATATTATTTCGAAGAATCTTAATGAATTTTTAGGGGTTTGTATTTCAGCATTTCATAATCATAATATCTAAGAATGTTTTTCTAATTTTACTTCCTACCCAATTTTAATTACTTAACCATTTATCTTTAGATGTGTAAAAGTATCAGTGTTAAGCCATGCGTACATTACAGCCGCAACAGGTCGCAGTGCAACGCATTTTCATACAGAATACTGCGGAGCGGCTCGTCTGTAGCATGCGTTAGTTCATAGAAACTTTACGAACGGGGTGAACGAAGATTTTTGCAATGCGTTCTGTTGCGGCGCGGCCCGCCCTATTCTACGCTAGACTTTAACAGAGAAGCGCTAAGAAAATCCGGGAAACCCAAAATTAATTACGTTTTTTTGCAATATGCAGGTCAGTGTCAGGTAGTATGTTGATTAAATTATAATTCGCGACCATAACAAATATGGCTTTAAAGAATTATAATAATTAGAATCAACAATAAAACTTCTTATGTTGTTGTTGTGAATTAAGTCATTCAATAGGGTAATATGAACTTACAGAGATTAAAAATAATGATTGTTCATGCGTTATGCGTCTTCCTCTTCAAGGTGCGGTTGTGGTTGAGAGTAATGATAACTTCTTGGTGAAAAATATTAGAAAATGATTTATTACAATTTGAGTTAGAGATTGATACAATAGGGGCTTAAAGCTTGAGAGTGAAGCTATACAGAGCAAGGTCGATTCAAATGTGTTAGTATTGAAGAAAAAACAGAGCGATTTTAACGTTCCGCGAAGGAGTACTCGGAAGTCTTCGTAAACTGCTCCTATTGGTGCTTCTTTGATGACTTCCTTGAGGACCTCTCATTGACCGTCCGAAGATGACGTGATAATTTTGATTGTCAGTGCGTAAGTAGGTACCCCAAAGAAAAGAGCGCCTAAAGCTTGTGTGATAGCAATACGCAGATTGACAACATCATGCGTGAACAATGATTTTTATGATAATATTTCTATAAGTTAATATTTGTTACGGCCGCGAATCATATTTCGATCAACATACAACCTGAGACTGACCTGATAATTGCGCGGGCTACTTTGACGCTTTCGCGTTAATCGAGTTCTCGCTGACTGTACTAACATGTCCGCCCATAGAGAGTCCGGTGACGCCGAGCGGGCCGAGTCCGTTGCGCTCGCACCAGTGGAATAGCACCAGCGATTCCAGGATCAGGCAGCCGCCCATCACGAAGATATCCGACACGTTGTGTAGGGACGAACGGCTGGTAACAAATATACCAAATATTTTAACTATTTAAATATGGAGTAAGTATATTTAAATAGTTAAAATTTGCTTAGAAAGGCTAAGTGATATGATAACTGGTTTACTTTCTGTAAGTAGGTTTGTACAGACGCCAGCACATCAAGCTACCCGAAACTGTCAAATTTTCCCAATCAACTTTGAACCTTATGCTTTAGCGATAAAGTTGAAAATCTATTAAAGAAATCTGACAGATTGTGGTAGGTTGATGTGCTGGCGTCCGTACAAACCCTTTTACACGTCAAACATATTTTAAAACTAGATGAGGTCGCCGTTTCTTATCAGACTACTCTGACAATAAAGGCCGAAACAAACTCAGAGGTTACCGTCTCTTTTAAAGTCCAGACATAATCTTGGTTTTGATTAATGTCACCACGATGATATCGACACGCTAAGAAGAATTTCGATTCGACAACTTGTAAGCTATGCTGATCTCTTTGGTTTTCTTATTCGAATTAATTGACTAATATTTTTCTGTGCACATGGTTCTGACGATTAAACCTACTTTTCTTTCGTTAATACTAAATTGCTGTTTGGCTTACATTTTACCACAGAATGGGCTATTCCTTTATGTGATCGTGCTGATGCAGACAACAAAAAAAAACTTTAATTTTGCATCCTATCTAGAACTAACGTAGAAAATGATCTTTGATTGATTAAGGGGCTACCTCGAAAATCCTCGAAAACCTAGTAAGCGAGCGAAAGTAATGCAATTACTTTTGAAACGCAAAAGAAGAGTGATGGCTATAATGTGAGTGCGCTCAGAATAAAACGACGTATGTGCCAAAATGAATTTACACTTTTTTTAACAAAATAAATGAATTAAATTTAAAACTACTTTGAGTGAACTTTGATATGATAATTCTCTATTTTTTAAAGTAAATTCTATTGAATAACTCTTAAGTGTTACGCCGTGATGTCGAAAAAAGTAAAAAAATATAACTTTGCAATATTTTTGTATCGTGAAAAATTCATTGAATCGTGTATTCCTTTTACACGATCCTAGACCAAAGAGTCAAAAAACATATAGCAAAATTTAAATCCCTATTACACATACTTAACAAGTTACACGATATAGAAAAACCACATTTTTTTCAACATATCACCTTAATCCCCGAGTTCTCTATCGCTATAATGAAGACGATGCGCTTAGAATATAATAACGTGTGTTTTTCATGAACAAGTTGTGTCGAAACTTGTATTTGAGTCATCCGCGCGTCCCAGCTTACGTAAGCCCAATATTATGGTGATAGCACCGTACGATGATTGGTGATATCACAGTGCCTTATATCGAGGATCTCGATACAGTCGGTTATGTAATAAAGTACCTACTTCTTCGTATCGATGATTCCATTTTCATATAAGACTCGATGGGAATTCAGCAACAGCTATCGTTAGCGTTGGCTTCGCAAAGGTCCTGTCATGGTACAGGTGTCATTGTACAGAAAACTGGACAGGAGACGTATCACTACATAGTATAAAACAAAGTCGCTTTATCTGTCCCTATGTCCCTTTGTCCCTTTGTCCCTTTGTATGCTTAAATCTTTGAAACTACGCAACGGATTTTGATGCGGTTTTTTTTAATAGATAGAGTGATTCAAGAGGAAGGTTTATATGTATAATAATAATAATGTTTCCGTGCGAAGCCGGGGCGGGTCGCTAGTAATGTATGTAATAAAGTACTTACACTTGGTCAGTCGGCTTTCGTAGCCCGTAGAATGGGTTCTCCAGAATGATGCCACCGATACCGGCTTCCTTCAACAGCGGTTTCACCATGAGGTTCCGCCGTCGCCAGAAAAACTGTGGACAAATAGTAGAAATGTTTACAAAACAAAATTAAGAAGACCTATATAATAATAAGTTTATTTATTTTGTCTCACAATGTTTTGGTAGCACTTAACAGTTTTGAACTATATACATTCACATTGTGAGAGCTGGTGCCTGAAGTAGGTTTTAGAAAAAAACCTGTATTACAGGTCACACACAGTATGCATCTCGGGCTAACCCATTGAGAAAGAAAGGCATGATTTTATAAAGTTCTTACTCATTTTAAATATCGACGGCGAAGTGCCAATAACACCTAACTGACAAAGTCAATGATTTACACAAACTGAAAAAAAAACGTTCAAAAATAGACACTTCGCGTTGTTTTAGTTGGGAGGTACTTCCACATTTTAATTTAATGCTGTTGCAACTAAAAATACACCTAGGAGATTTCACTAGAACATGCGAATAACACGAAAAAAGTGGTCAAAACGATAAAAAGTGCATTTCTCGAAAAATGACAGTTAAGAAGTATTGGCACTTCGCCGTCGATATGAAACCTTTCAGTGTTAAACGACACGTCATACAGACAATTGTCCTTTCAAAACCAATGCAGATGTATCAAATCCCACGCATTGACGCTTGATTGAGCAGGATTCGATGTATAAGTAGGTACCTACTGCATTGATTTTACAGCGCCTAGTTTTTAAAGCATGCATTTTTTTATTATTTTATGTTATGATTGTACTAGCGGCCCGCCCCAGCCTCGCACGGGTGCAATTATTTTTGTCAAAGATTCGACATTTTTTTTCACAAAAACCTTGTCCTGGCAACACCGAACGTTACAAAAAAATAATTATCCAATTTGGTGCAGTCATTCATTCTGAAGTTATACGCGTACAGACATTTCGGCGACTTTGTTTTATTATATAAGTACTATAGGTACATATAAGGCATAAGCATAGGCATATAAGGCTACTTACATAATAATGACGTATAGTCGATATTGAAATTTGTCCCAGGTTATAGCAATAGGCTCGCCCCTTTATTACGTGGGACTTAAAGTTAGCTAGTGAAATGTGGTTGTATTCCTCTGAATGCCCCTAGTTTCATTCCTATTTAGTTTTCCTAATTCGCCGAATACAGACGAGATGTTGTGATATAGGCATGTATCCATAGTTCATTGTTCAGTACAAAGCAATAACCAGCACCGCGATTCTGTAAAAATCTCACCGTGAAAACTTAGGTGAAGTGAGTTTGTTTTTGTTAAGAATTGACACTATTGACAGCTCACTCCACGCTCACTTCACCTAAGTTTCCACGTTGAGATTTTTACAGAATTGCACCGCGGTAAAGCTCCGCGCGTGACCGATGGGTCATGAAACAATAGAAAATCAATAATTGTGTCTAATTAGCGGAGCTTAAGGGGTTAAATATCATAAATGTTTTATTCAGTAAGTATTAAAATTGGTAAAATTATTAAATAAAGTCTCATCACATCGTCGTCCTCATAAAGTCTCATCGTCGTGTCATTGTTGTAGACGAATTGCTACGCCGCCGCCGCGACAGGGGCGAGCCAGAAACGAGCAATTTGTATGAATTAAAAGTGTTGGAATAAAAGTTGGAATGCAAACTTCTTAATACTTTGCTAATATATAGTTTTACTTTTTTATCTCTGACACTCCTATAAAATATGTCCTGTCAATGGTGTGCTCCTTACCTTTAATATACCATGCTAAATAACTATTTAGTGTTGTTTCAATTAATTTCAACAAACAGTTATAGTGTAGGGAGTGGGTGCTACGCTGCACATTAAGGTATTCACGTCACTAGCGTTCAAAAATATACGTAATATAGTGCTATATATGCATTCGCGTAGGTATTGGTTTGGGCTAGACACAGTCTAGTAAGTATACATCATCCTGTAATCGTAACAGATTAGGTACCAATATAATCGACGTAGGCGATTGTTAATAAATAATATCTGGGCATATTTCCAACATTTTAACCCCACACGAAAAACTTGTAAGTCATTTAACATGTCAGAAGCAAGGCTTATGTAGCATTTGTTTGTTGGCCCGAAGCCAGAAAGACGAAAATGTACCTACCTACGTTAATGATGATGATTTTTCAATTCTTAATTTCTGTCTGTAACATTGACGGAATTTGTAGGTCATTAACCGGTTGGCATTGAAAAAAATGCCGATATTGGTAGTCATCTATCGTCGTGTTATCTCGGCATTACTTGTTCTGATAAACTGATAACATATTACAAAGTTGATAAATAAAATAAATATAAGTAGACTGAAATGAAAGGCATGTTTTATTTTGTAAATAGGATGTCGAAATCACATTTACGCTTCATAAAAACAAAAATAAGCTACGTAGATGGAGTCTACATCTGTATAAAATAAAATAAAATTACCGGTGTACTTAAATGTACAGACGCCAGCACATCAACCTACCACAATCTGTCAGATTTTCCCATTCAACTTTGAACCTTATGCTTTAACGATAAAGTTGAAAATCTATTAAAGAAATCTGTCAGATTGTGGTAGGTTGATGTGCTGGCGTCCGTACAGTAGAGGAGCAAAAAGAATAAGTAACTGCCAAATTACTTTCCCACCTAAAATGTGCATAACCTCTTTATTGAAATTAAATTGATTATTCTGTAAATAGATTAATTATCGGAATCACTGTTACATGTCATATTATAAAAAATAAGTTAGATGGAGTTTACATTATCCTATCTGACTGACCCTGAGAAGAAATGGCGAAATAAACTCAGGGGTTAGTCAGGGGGCCCGTGGCTAAATAATAACAGCCGCACAGGTCGATCGATCAGGTTAAGCTACGCTTGCCATGGTTGGTCTGTGCATGGGTGACCATCTTTACATACCGAGACCCCTCCGTGCCTCAGAAAGCACGCGAAGCCGTTGGTCCCAGCTGTCATTCGTGGATCTTTGACAGTCGTTACGGGTAGTCAGAAGCCCGAAAGTCTGACAACCAGTCTTACCAAGGGGTATTGTATTACCCTAACTGGGTTACGAAGGTCAGATATGCAGTCGCTCCATGTAAAATACTGGTATTCAGCTACATCCAAATAGACTGGAAGCCGTGCCCAACAAAGTTGGGAAAAGGCTAGGCAGATGATGACATAAGTAGGTAATCTTGGTCAGATCATGTGAGGACTACGTAGATTAGTGAGTTCACGAACAAGGGAAAAATAAATCGGCGTTAAGTTACGCTGCTTCACAGTTTACAGTAAAACAAATAAGTAATTACTACAATTATTGCAGTGTACAAAGTTATGCAAATTGTAGCTGCAAATGCGCGTCGTGATAATACGTTTATATTTTGTTTTGTAGAGGAGAATGCAGCGCAGCTATGAGCTATCACGTAACCGTACCGCGGTGGCCCAGTTTTCGCTTCGCTTTCCGGCCAGTTTGCCCTATGCAGACTGTTGGGAAAAACGTTTCATCGGCTAGAATAGATCGATCTGAGTATGAACAGAATAAAACCATGTGTTTATTTTCAGCGCGATAGATAAGTGTAAAAGATAGCGGGGCACACGAAGGGTTCTGTACCAGCGTACATTTAATAATAAAAAAATATTTAACATACACACACATTTAACATAATTTTAAAGTCAAAGTCAAAGCATTTATTTCAAATAGGCACATTAAAGGCACTTTTGAACGTCAAAAATTACAACAAATAGAATTGATTCTAGTCGCCCATTCCAAAAGGTAGTTTTCGTATGGAGAAGAATGGGCAAGAAACTCCACCGTTACTCTTTTAAAAATGTTTTACAATATTTTACTTTTATTATTTATTGTTATAGCGATAGCGGCACACACTGTGAACATTTCAAGTGTCTACCATATTAGGGTTCAAAAGTTACAGCCCTGTGACAGACAGACGGACGGACGGACAGCGGAGCCTTAGTAATAAGGTCCCGTTGGCACCCTTTCGGTACAGAACCCTAAAAACCAGTGGTCCATATAAACCCTGAATCGAAAGAGCTAAAAGTTACGGGGAGTGGCCTTTGACCAGCTTTGGGATGACGCAGGCTAACAGTATTGTATATCGGGCTGGTGTTTTCAACTCCACGTCCAAAGCGAGTATTTTGCGGCCAACGGTCACACAATAACGGCTGTCCAAATACTGATCTTTGACAGCTTAATGTCAAATACTGGTGAAAATGTCGAGGTTTTCAAGATGGCCGTTATGATAATAAAGAACGAAATCGCTTTCATAGGAAACCAAATCTTAACACTAGATAAGTAAGAGATGGGCGACATTTATTAAAATTTAAGGCCGCTGACTGAATTTTCATGACTAATTTAGCTAGTCTTTTGCCAACTATGTTGAGGTCAACTTCCGCCTAGTGTAGCGAAATATATATACAACGCGAAATGCGAATGCGTTGACCTCTGCAATGCAGTTTTTTACTAAACAATTCTCAAGATTAAACTTCTTGTCGGTCTCTGGCTATAACCAGTAATCAACTGCATAAAGTTCAATCAATTTCCACCGCATCGCATCGCCCATCCGCGTTATTTATTACTTCGTTTTTGATTAGTTGTTTTAAGAGGTTTTTTTTCCGACTTGCTAGACAAAAATCGTGATAGCTCGGCTAACATGCATGATATAAATATAACTTATAGCCACTCGAAAACATTAGCACTCAGAAATAATGTACCTAGCTTTCTACCAGTAAAAAAGTATTTGAGATTTGGATCATTAGTTCCGGAGATTACCCTCTACATAGTACATACAAACGCATTGTGCTATTCACGGACATTTTACTCGAACAGCAAGAATGTCGGATGTAAGAGCGCGTGAGGCTAGCTCGAAATTTTTTGCAGACCGCGTCGAAATTTTCGGTTTGGTCTGTTTTGAACGCGGAAATAGGAATTGCTTTGTCGATTTATGCAAAAACCATAAAAAAGAAGAGAATAAGAGAATGTAGGCTTGAGCGAGCGAAGCGTGCTCGAAAATGTTTGCACCCTGCATTTTTAACCTTCAACTGCTTCTTACTGAACATATCTTGGCCTTTTTTGGGATTTGATTAATAGTATCTACTTCTCAAAATTTAGGGATCGCCCCTGCCACCCCTCCCCCAGTGGATAGACAGGTGTACCTACCTACCGATAATAGGTACCTACACCAATATGTCGGTAGTTAGTTACGTTTAAATCGGCATCGTTTAAGCGGGCACAAATCCAGGCTATGGGCTGTTTCTGAGTTCCGAAAAATTTGCCCGTTTATACACTTTGCCCGATCTGGAAATTTCACATACAATGCATAATTTTGTGAATACGAAAATATACGGTAAGTATAGAATGTTATTTAGATCAGTCTTCCCTTTCCAAGCCTTAGATCAATCTCTCTTATCAATCATCTAATACGCATTATCGTACGATGATAAGCTTTGAACAGCATTTACTTTCGCAACGTTGGTTCACTGGCATCGTAAACACATCGTGTGACGTGTACATCAAAATCATTATCGTGCCAACGCCTTCGGTATAAGCACTTGTTTTTGTTTACATCGTAAGCCAGATACTCGTACATCATGTCCAATTATGAATATCATATCAATTATGATATCATCATAGGATTTTATCTTCCGTTCTGCGACATGTAGTGAAAGTGGATTATTAATGTTTTTTACGGCATAAATATTCATGAACTAGCTTCTGCCCGCGACTTCGTCCGCGTGAAATTTCTTGTTACTCCGACCCACCCCGTCGCATCGCATCGCCTGCCCGCGCTATTACTTCGTTTCTGCTTAGCGTTCTTTCTGACTCTTTTTCTTTTTGCTCGGCTCCTAAAGGTCATGCGTGATGTTTAATAGCCTATAGCCTTCCTCAAGAATTGGGCTATCAAATGCATAAAGAATTTTTCAAATCCGACCGGTAGTTCCAGAGATTAGCGCGTTCAACCAAACAAACAAACAAACTCTTCAGCTTTATAATATTAGAAGATAGATAGGAACAACTTTTACTGGGATTGTTTTTTCATCCAAGCTCGAGGTTTGCCAGCGAGCGATAGAACGCAGTATCCTTGGAGTTCGACTTACCGACCGGATACGGAACACGATACTGCGCGGTGAACCGTGAAACTAGTCGCGAGCTCGAACTCACTGGTGGTCATGGTCAAAAAGCACGTTGTCTCTCCTGGTTTCGTGTCCGACAGAGCCAGTATCAGTGATGAGCAGTTAGACGACCACAACCCACAACGATCCACAACGTCTAGTTCTCACGCACAGAAACACCGTTCCGAACTGAAAGGCGCGTAAAAAATTCGAATAGTGCTTTGAAAAATCGAGTTTTATGAAAAAACCACTGCATAAATCAATTATAAATAAAGTTATTTGAAGTCATCGATAACCGAGCTTTGTCAGTACCGACTTTGTTTTGAAGATTATACAGTTCTTTTATTTCTTATTTACCTCCAAAATTACGTTAAAAATAGCAAGAAAAACGAATCTTTGTTGGCTCATAAACTCACTTTCTAATGGCTTTTTATTTTACTATTCTATTTCCGTACAGACAAAATTAATAATAAGACAAAACGATATCATGTTTAACTTTGGATGCACAATGTCAAACAGTGGAGTAATACTCTCCTGAAATTTGTATGAAAAAAATATCGACTAGTGGCACCTAAGACACAAATCACAGACCCAAAAAGCAGCAAAGCTCAAATGAGACAGGGCGGGACACGTTTGCCGCAGGTCGGGTGCATTGTGGGTTAAGACTACCATAGCATGGGTTCCTGAAAACGTCTAACGGCATCGCGGAAGACCCAAGCGTAGATGGCGGGACGAACTTGACGCTTAGGGTCTACACAGACGGACTGCATGTCAGCTGCAATATCGCATTTTGGATGCAGTCCGTCTGTTTATACCCTTATAGGAGGGTTTGGTCCGTATTGGCTCAGGATCGAGTTGAGTGGAAAAAGAAAAGAAAGGCATTTGCTCTGCAGTGGGACAATACAGGCTGATAATTATTCTGGGTTAGTCCCATAGTAACTGTTGTTATCCCATAAGGGCGTTCGCTACGGCGGCGGGTGCCCGCCTCGCGTGCTTGTATTGAAAGATAATAATGAGCAGCGCTCTCTGACGCGGACGCGTGGGACGGATTTTTACACGGGTTCGGCGCCCGATCCGTGTACCCACCGCGTGCGCACGTTTAACGTAGCGAACGCCCTAATCATGAGTACTGTGACGTAAAAGTTTCTCCAGACATTTTGTATACAGGGGGACAGCGACGCGCAAACTGTTAACAATTTATGGTTATGAATTCAGCACATGATTTTGGACCTGACTGATAAACCTGTTACCATGGATTTAGCAGATGATTCTGATTTCTGAACCCCTCTGCGCAACAATATTTCGTTGGTTATAAAAAAAAATCTGGTGTTTCTTATACAAATGCAATAATAAGTATCTGCGCTGTTAAAATGATAGGAAGAGCAATTTTTGTATAATAATCGATGACAAGTTTCAACACAGAGGGATGGGGGGGGGTCATCATGTACTGAATCCATGGTACAGCCCGATTCAAACTTTATGGCGGCGCGGACCATGAGGCGAGTCGCTGCGCAGTAACAAATTCATGGGTCAGCGGGGGTGAGGGGTATAAAGTTTGACGCGATCTATTACAAGTTGCGCGTCGATGTCCCTAGGTCCCTACCATCCTGTATTATGAGAGGAATTGTAGGTACCTAAGTATAGCTTGAGTACCCAATACAGTACTGACAACATAGGTACATGGCTAGAACCCTTAAAATGTTTACATGAGGGTTTTCTGAAATGACGTTCCCTAGGTGGCAGCACTGACACGTCAGGTCCAGGCATCTGTCAAAGAGCCTATATTTTCCTTAGAGCATTAAACCAACATATTTTCTTTAGTCATGACTGAATGATAAACGAATGAATGAATCGAATGATGAACGTCATCATATATTTTATATTGGAAGACCTCTTGTCACAGTGGTGCCAACTGGTGTCGTAAATTTTCACGAAAACCCTCATTATGTAGTTTTATAACAATGTGCATAAATTTTTTATGGGAGTTTTATTTACATAAAAGACAATGAGTTATTACTCAAATGTTACAGCACGGTGCCTTATATGAATTCTGACTTCTATGTTTGCTAGCATAAGGTTCAATTTTCTTATGTCTCCATTGCATTGTTATGAAATGCTTACTTTTGTGATTTCATAATAATTAATATGAAACCTGTTTTCTTAAAACAAGTAGACATGCACTAATTTACAATGATCAAGTTAGTTACGGCACCTATCAAAATTGTAAGATATTTAAACCTTTTCATCAAGAATTAATACAGCCATAATGAGAGTTTTAAAGATATTTAGGTGACAGTAAAAGATAAATAAAAAATAATAGATTTATTTCTTTTGTAAGCTGATTTTTCCAATAATTATTATCAGGGAAAAACAAACATTGATGTTTCATAGTTTTTATATTGAAAAACTCGATAATTGAATATAATTTCTGACAGACAGTTCAAAAATCAGCCTGTGGTGAAGCAAACTAATTGTCTACGGTTCCCGCTGTTAGATATAAAGTCACAACACTATTTTGGTCTAGAGCGGGATGTCTTTGGTTCTCAGGAAAAAGAAGGAAGTAGTTGAAGAATAACTAGAAACTTGAATTGGAATGAAAATGTAAATATTATTAGCATATTAGGATACTCTGTGTGATTAACTAACACGATTCTTATATTGTGTTTGTATACATACATATATTTTTCCGCTGTCATTTAAATACTGTGCTGTGATACAAATACACATCTATTACATTTGGACCGAGTTTCATTCAAGTAAACAGGGTGCCTTAACATATCAAAAAGCTCTTAAATAAATATAATTATACTTACATGGTCACCAGTACCAGCTAGATGTAAACACACAGGCTTGCAATTCTTCTCAGGCCAGTGGAGGGGCAGCAATGCTTGGAAATGAGCCTTTCTGGCTATCTTGGGCACTATGCCGGGTAAGTACCGCTCCAGAGGAGTTATGAAGTAGCCTTCATAGAGCTTGCAGTCTGATAGCGTTTGTTGCTGCAACAAATAAATAAGTAATAAATTTCGTTATTGCCATAAAAACAGCTTATAGAAAAATGTGAGACCCTGGCTCCAGAGCTGAGTTAGAATACCTGTATTTCAGGAGTAATGCTTAAATCAACAGTTATGCGGACTTTCATATTTTGAGTGGGCATTAAAAATGATGTCTGATAAATGAACAATAATTTTGACAATTTGTTTAGTATTACTTAAGTAATTAATTATTTTGGTAATTATGCTAGTGTGCAATATTGTATAAAGTTTTAGAACTTTCTATATAAAAGAAAAAAAAAAAATTGTTAATTCATTGACCTTCAATGACCTCATTTTTGACCAGTATTTTTCTTGGATGTATGACAACAATCAATTCAAAGTAAGATTATGACTCATGCTGCACTTTTATCACACAAAAGTATCAAAACATTTAATATCAACAATATAAAATATTATCAGAAGCACCATTTACCTTGGTAATCGTAACGGGATAGTCTCTTTCTACTAATTTGAAGCATTCATCCCGGTTCGACACGACTTTCCTGAACTCGAATAACCTTAAAAATAAAATTGGAACAGTTTGTAAACAAACACAAGATATCACAGATCCACACCACTTTATAGCTTGGCGGGAAACTAAATACAGAACAGCTGCACCAGATTTACCATCATGAACAACTCACCTTCGTAAGTTCTCTGGTTTACCCCATCCTTTAGTAAAGAACTTGGTTAGGAGTATACTTCTGTACACAGCATCTAACCTACTAGCCGACATGTTTTGTGACCCGGACGGCTATGGCCTGTTTCACTGACAAGTTTTAGTTATGAAATCGTTTTTGATTTCTCACGATAACTCGTTGTCAATACATTTTGGTTGAGATTGAGAATGACTGAGACTGAATGAGAAATGTCAACAAGGTTTTTTTTCAGGATGGTCAGCTGTTTGCTGTCACATTGACAGCACAGGTTGACAGTGACAGGCGCGTTAGTTTCACGATTTATAAGTTACAACCAAAACAAAATGTTGCCCAAATGATTTTAAATGTTTTAAAATACTTGTAAGTACCACAGCATTAGAAAAATTACCTGAAAAATAAATGGCTTCATCCGTATTACGTATGCGTATGTTTTTAGGGTTTTCATAGTTATTAGGTATTTTTTATTTTTATAATACTTGTCGTGACTGCGACTGTTGTGATTAACTTTGAATACAGTAAACTAAACGCGTGGAGGAGCGTTCTAAAACTACATTGTTCAAATTAAATGACTATTATTTTAAATATCTATGTTTAATCACTTATGAACGAGAAAAAGGTGTGAGTATAAGTATGTATGTTTAATATTCTTTCTTCTGTAATGAGTAAATAGTACCAACTATTTACTCATAACAGAAGAAAGGAAAATGGATATCTTAATAGATTCTTTTAGTATCACATCACATAAACTCACGCCTTCTTTCCATGGGGGTGGGCAGAAACTAAAGAACGCCACCTGCTATAATTCTTATTTACTCCTTTGCCTCGTTTACGTTTAGACATCTGAATAGCAATTATTATTGTTTTACAATTAGAACTTTTCAGAACTTTTCGAACGGATTGATTCCACCATGAAACTCCTCGCGTAATGATTGGCGGGAAATCAAAAAGTTTTTGGTTTTTTATGTATGTACTTATTATATTTGTAAGTCACCGTTAACTTCTATCTCTACGTCGAGCGATGTCTGATCGAAAAGTACAACCCATCACATCATAAGTTATCGGAAAAAGACCATCTGGTCAGAAGTTCGAGAATACCTATAAAAGTTTAATCAGATTTTTTTTGCTATCGTCTTAATCTGCACTTCGCACTTGGACAAATGGAATTCAAATTATAACGTTCATAGTCAGTCACAATTACCGATGCAAGGTAAGTAAAGAATAAATTTGTTGATGCTGTCTATGAAGTTCGAGGTTTTAGGTAGGAAGGGGACCATACCTACCTCGAACTTCATAGGTAATTTTTTTTTGATACAGGCCCTCTCTAGGACAACCTACGCTACTGCGTAGGTTGTCCTAGAGAGGGCCTGTATCAAAAAAAATTTGGGGCCCCTTTTTTACCCGACTATGACGAAGCTTTAAAGAAGGGGGTATTGTTTTTACAAAATCAGTAAAATAGCATACTGACTTGTAAGGTGGGGGATTGTGGCTAAGTAATAACAGTTGCACGAGTCGATTGAAGGTTAAGCTACGCTTGCCGCGGTTGGTCTGTGGATGGGTGACCATGTATTACATATTATTATTTGCCATTGGTTCCGGCTGGCATTCACAGTCGTTACGGGTAGTAAGAAGCCCAGAAGTCTAATACCAAGGGGTATCCTAATACCCAGTAACTTGATTGTGGAGATCAGATAGGCAATTGATCCATGTAAAATACTGGTATTCAGCTGCATCCGTTCCGTTTATACTGGAAGCCGATCCAAACATAGTTGCGAAAAGGCTAGGCAGGTGATGACTGACTTGAACGATAAAACTGTCGTGATGTTACGGGAAAATGTGTTAGGGGAATAAATATGCAAGAGCGAGCGAAGCGAGCTCAAAATTGAAGCATCCAGATTGATTTGAATAGGTTAGATTTTCTGTGTACTTTTACTAAAAGAATGCCTTTGTAAGCCATTCACCGACTAGTCGTAGGTACTCTGCGCTTCTCTTCGACATTTATTATGCGCACAGTCAAAAAGTGTGGAACTCTGTCGGCGTTTGTGCTCCCTTGCAAGTATAACCCGTCTGCTTTAAACAGGCATCTTCTGGGCTTGCTCGTTTCATCATAGACTTCATCCATCGCTTTGCACCAGGCGAGATATCTACACCTAATGTGGATGGCTAATACGGATATATCATGTTAGTACAGCATAGTTAATGAAAACTGTGTATCTAATAATACGTAGTCCCACGTACACATAATTATGATAATTAAATACGAATATTTGCAAGTACTTGAATGAACAAAAGAACTACCTATAAAAATGACAATCAATAGATGTATTGTGGTGGTCTCCAATTAAGGAGTGCTCCCATTCCTTTAGATGGGTAGATGGAATAGATTAGGTATTTTATATGTTAATTTTTACGTAGGATGATACAATCCGTGATGGTCCGCGTTATGAGAATCATTTCTTTTATATGGCAACGTGAAGTCGTTTAGTATAATTATTTATTTGAAGATCGTTTATCACAATAACAGGAGGAATTGGAGATATCCTTGGACTATGTTTTAAGTAAAATGTTTTAATTAATGTTATTTTGAGTTTACTACCTACAGTTCCACTCTATTATGTAAATCTAGCTTATCTAAAAACAAGTGTTGGTAGAGACCGTAGATACTTCAAAAATATTCTGACAAATGATATCTACCTATGTCGCACTTAGCGCTTTTTAACCGACTTAAAAAAAGGTGGAGGTTCTCAACTCGAATGTTTATATGTATATGGTATCTATATACATTTTTTATGTATGTTCCGGCATAATTCTTTCGTATATAGACGGATTTGCAAATTTTTTTTTGTTCGAAAGAGGTTTATTCTGAAATTGTCCCATTTAAATTCCGTAAAGATCTGATGATGAGTTTCGGAGTCTGTAGGGACTACAGGCAGCAATAGTGCTAGCGCTGCAAAATGTGAAGTTCCCCCCGCGCATATGGTTTAGCGGGTAGTCGCTTGAGCCGCGCCGAAACGGTAACGCGTGATGAGCACAGCCAAACATGGGCCTTCAAAGAGAACCTGACTGTGTCTGTTTTCACCACCTTTAAATCTTAAGCATCGTCAACCTTCAAAGTGAAGCTGGTGCGCTCGTTCGATCCAACGTAGATCCCATCTCCTGTGGTGCTAATGGTGCTATCTATAAAAATCTCACCCTGAAGACTTATAGTCGGACATTTAATTAGCTGCAGCAAAATGACAGCTTATGTGTTACTTAAATGACTGAAATTGGCGTCTTTTTGTTTTTTCGCGGCCATCAACCAAATTTTGTTTTTCTGCTACAGAATAGTGTAACAAACGAAACTTATTTGACATGCATATATCCGAAATGAGTCTACTCAGTCCGAAATGAGTTATTGAGAAGTGTCATTTTACTGCAGCTAATTAAAAGTCGGACTATAGGTGAAGTGAGCATGAAGTGAACTGTCAAATCTGTCAATAGTCTCGTTTCCAAGCGTTAGGTGGGATAACATTTCACTTCAAGCTCACTTTACCTACCTAAGTTTTCACGGTGAGATTTTTACAGAATATCCAGAAAAACACTACTGATCTCTCCCTGGTCGTGTCGGATTCCCTCCCCATCGGACTATGGGAGGAAAGTCGAAAGAGAGAGTGCTCCTGTGTCTGCGCACACATGGCGTACACATGGTGCACACACTTGTGCACTATAATTACTCCCACGTAGATGACTAGTCTCCACCCATGCCCCAAATTTGGTCTGGAGGACTATCCATAGTTAACTAGCGATATCGCGATAGCCCTTATATAAATAAAACAAAGGCCAGACTTATATGCAAACAATTGCTACCCGTCGTGCGTCTAATTAGCAGACACAATAGAAATTGTATTGTTATCGTTACACATTTATGGTGTAGGTACACGCGACGTGTGAGGAGTTAAAGGTTTACCCCGTAAAATTCAAATTTTCTTACGTTTTTTGCAATTTGCTGGTCAGTATTAATTAAGTCATACATTGATAATATGATGTGCGACCGTACCAAATATGTATTTAAAGAATCAAAATCATTAGAATACTGATTATAATACAACTTGTTAAGTTAGTATAATCCTAAAATGTCAAGATTTCATGAAAATATGAAATAGTCATTCAGTAGGATTACTTAGTCTTAGAGAGTTGTGTTGATGCCTTAATAATAATATTTTAATCAACGAGCAAATTGCAAAAAACCTAAAAAAGTTGAATTTCGCGGGCTGTGCCATAATTGAGCTTAAATAGACAGGGTTTTTAAAATTTTTATTAACTCGGTATTTTGCATAACAAGAATATTTTTCGATAAAAAAACCCATAGGAACAGGTGTGATAAGCAAACAACATTATATCATCGTGTGGGCTGAAACTGACTCAGTTATCTACGACTGTTTAGTCCGTTGCCAAAAACTTATGCTAAAGTTGGTATTTAAATCTTATTATGTTTTCCGAATCTTCAGGATATAGATGATTATTGAGAAGATTTAATTATTTACCTAATGTTTGCTAAGGTACGCCATTATTGGAACTGGATGTTTTATTTTGTTACTAGGCGTCTTTACGTAGGTTTGCCGTGATTTGAAGATTGATTTGGGGATTTGTCATTGGTTTCTTTTCAACATAATAATTCTAATTCTCGGTATCGAACACAGACTTATATAAGTCCGTGGTATCGAATATACTTATGTGTGACTTCTAAAAATATTTACTTACCTACCCATGGTTTTTTATAGTGTTTTTTGTTAGTTCTTGGATTTTAGCTTTTGAGAAGAAAACATTGCGGTTATAATACCTACCTATTTAAGGGTAATCCAAAGAATATTTTCTTTAAAATAAATTAGCGAGTAAGTAACACAAGTCCGTGTAGGACGTCAAAGACTGAGGAAAAAGTGTTAGAAGCGAAAGAGATAACAGCATCTAGTGCTTAAAATATATAACGGAGAAGGTAAGTGTGTGTCGTTATGATCAGCCATATTTTAACTACTGTGGGCATACTGTGGGTATGTGCTGGTTATTGCGCAATAGAAAAACCGTTTGCAGTTCAAATAAGATTATAATTTCACGAACAAATTAATCACACTAGAAAAATACACACTGTGGGTACACGACACAACCAGATACGGAACGCGGGATAGTTTCTGAGCACATGTTGTCCGTACGATGTCCAATGTCCAAGAGCCGCCGCTGCACCTCGCTGCTCGCTCTCCTCGACGGACTCAGGCTAGATTCTGTCCAGCGCCACCAGATGGCGCAGGCGTTCCGAATAGTCAAACGAATGACGTATTTCCGACATTAAGGAGTGGAGGAAAGGAAAATCCTAGGCCAGTGACAATTCAACTCAGCCTATCGCAATCTACTGCTAAATATAGGCTTGCCAGGCTGCGCCACAACACCCTGTCCTCCGCCTTCCGCATCCAGCTTGTCCCAGGGTCGTCGGTCCATCTAGCTAAGGGGCAGCCCACACTACACTTGCCGATACGCGATCCAGAGGCCATTTCTAAATAAATATTTTGCCTACTTCAGCATAAGACTGAATACTTAGTAGAAATGACATCATTGCTCTTATGAATTGTATCACTCACGATCATGGCCGTTGAAGTTCGCGCGCACCAAATATGGCGCGAAAGAAAAGTCGTTGGAAACAACCGAGATTTAAAATAAAGACTAGATTTTGTTCCACCGTTCCGCTTGTTGGATATTATAGGTTGGTTTATCATTTGAATCAGAATTGGGCTCTTTCACTGTGAAAAAGGGCGTGGTATTCATGGATGGATATGCTCTGATTATTTCATTCTAACAGCTCAAAAAGTCCACTTCTACACATTAGGGTAACGACCTAAAATCTATTGTAGTGATTCCTACTATGTTTTACTGGGAATGGGAGCAATTATTTTCCGACAGCATAATTATTATGTATTTATTTTAGAAATGAAAAGAAAATATTTTTTTATCACACCTGCTCTGAAAATACATACTAATTATACCAATTAGAGGGAAGAAACGCCTTTATCCCGCCCTTCAAATCCTTTCATCCCAAGGTATGGAAGTTTGTATGAAAATCCTTCCGACCCAAGGGTGGGAAGTATGTATGAAATTCCATTACATACCCGGTTTTTCTTTTTTTTTTAATTTGTCAGCAGTCATACTGCCAAGAGACTTTAACTGTCTACTAATTAAATTTCAAGTAAATTGTTACTGGCCACATATAGTTTTTTTTTTTACCAGTTACCAACCTCCTTGGTGCATACAGAAAATTAAAAACGAAATTATTTTTGTATATAAAACGCGGACTTCTTAACAATTCAAAAGTGCCTGTAAATGGTTTAATTGAAAATAAATGGTTTGAGTTTGAGAACAGAAAGGAGGCCTGTGTCTCACCAGTGGGAACATTATAGACTGATTATGTATGATTTTGATACACTTCAACGTGTACCTAAGTATTTTTTGTTACTAAGGCGTCGTGTAAAAAATAGCTGCACTTTTAATAATTGTACTTTTAACTAAATATAAACATTTCTATGCATTTATGTCCATAATTTTCCTCGTAGGTGTAATAAAAAGCACTATACATCCCTCAGGATAAAGTACAGTTCCATATCTCAAATGGTTTGCGCCCCTCGCAAGCTCGTGGCGCAAATGCCATAATCTCGGTATGGAACTGTCACTTTCTTCCCTCTGAAGTAATGTACTATTAGCTAGATTTTTTTTTGAATGATTTGTTGTTCCTAGAAAATTATTTGGCAGGAATTGGCATTGTTCATAGGAAGGACCGAAGGACATAATGATTCTTTTCATATCTTTGGTTTTCATGTGGTTTCCATTGTATACAGACGCCAGCACATCAAGCTACCCGATACTTTCAAATTTTTCCAATCAACTTTGAACCTTATGCTTTAGCGATATAGTTGAAAATTTATTAAAGCAATTTGACAAATTGTAGTAGATTGATGTGCTGGCGTCTGTACCTACCCTCATCATCTGTCTAGCCTTGTCCATTCTATGTTGGGGTCAGCTTCCAGTGTAACCGGATGCAGTCGAATACCAGTATTTTACATGGATGGAATGCATATCTGACCTCCACAACCCAGTTACTGAGTAATAAGATACGGTATACCTACCTACCCTAACGACAAATAAGAAATCAGAAAGGGATGTACCCGCATTATCGGACTAACCCAGACCTAATACCTACGGGATTCGGCGATTATTCTACCTCTAGTGGTGTTTATTAACACAATCATGGTACACAGTGCCATAAGTGGCACTGAAACGTGGTGTACGGGCAACATGCACTGGTCAAAGACTTTCGTCTTGAGACACTGCGGTATGTGGGACGAGAAGATATAATTGCGTAGCTTCCCGAACAATTAATAATATTGCCTTTTAATTCATTCTTAAGTCATTAAGACAATGAGAAACCCAGTTTGGAGATCGCAAAAATATACTAAGTACTCATCTTTGTTGGAACTACGAGAGCCTGACGGCCCAAATGACTGCTTCTTTGGTTGAGTCCGTTTAGTGGTCGAAGTCGCGAAGTTGCTGAAGTTTCTGGGCTCAACTAGCAACCCGTAGCCTGGATTTGTCCCCGGCGGATACTGTTGATGGGAAAAGGCTCGTCTCTATTACATTATTTGAGTCTTTGACTTAGCTACTCTATAGGTCTAAAATTCCAAATGAGTGTGTAGTTGCTAGAATATACACCTCTGGCTGTCCTTTTTGAAAATATAGGCGTAATGTTATGTAATGTTACTTATATCTCCTATACAAGGGTGCAAGTTAGGAAGAACCTAAGTTCGTTAATGAGTTCACAACGATCGCTCAATATCGTAATTTGGTCTAGGGCGTAGGTAAGTGCGGAATGCGCGAACTCGTCACGATTTTTGACATGCAGTAGGCTGTCCGGAAGCTCGCAGATTTTTTTCTGTTCGTTGTTTTGTTTCAATTTGTGTGACGTCAACGATGAGCATTGTGCTTGCCTTCAACAAATGGAAGGGCTTCAACTGGCGTCATCGCCATACGAGCAGGAGAAGGTTGCAGGATTTACACTTTATTTTCGCGTCCCTAGATTGGTCGCAGGAATCTTCTAGTTGTGGGATGCACAGTCCGGTCATAGAGGCGATGTCTAAGGGTGCACCTATAGGTTCCAGCGGAGCAAGTCTTCAACTGAATGATTACGATGATGAAAAAAATACGAGCTGTTCCATTTCTTCCGTTTCTGCTAAGCTTACAGGACCAACTTCTTACTTTAGCCGGGTTGAACGGCTGTTTATAGTCAGTCACACCTCCTAAGTATTACGCATAATTTTACATCTGTATAAAAAGTTCGCATCTACAGGTGGCGGCGTAGGCGCTTCCAACAGTATAAGGACAGTCCACACGCGACACGGACTGTTATCTCACCGCGAGAAAATACACGAATCAGACGTAAGTGTCAGCTGTGGCGAGCCCTTAAGAAAAATAAAAAATAACAGTGAAAAAAGTTATATATTAAAAATCTATTAATTAAAATTTATTAATTTTAAATTTCGACAGTGCAGTGAGTGGTTATTAATTACAATGCTGGATACTAACATTTTGGTAATGGTTATGTAAAGTAGGTAAAGAGGTGTAATGTCATCATAATTATTTGTTCGTGAATCATTACTGTGTGTACTTACTTACCTATTACTTATTTATTTAGAAATCTTTAGTAACGACTTCTCATCTATACAGTGTGAAATTGAAAACATGCGACAAATCGAAATGGAAGATCGCGAGAGGAAATCGCGAAAACAAAATCAGCTGTTCCCTACATTTATGTTCGCATAACTCGTCAACATATAAGGAACAGCTGATTATTTTTTCGCGATTACAGCTTTGGTCCCTTAGTAAAAGTTGTTCATAGATAATGATGAGTACAATCTCCCATTTCGTTTTGTCGCATGTTTTCGATTTCAACCTGTATTATTATATTGTCCTGTCCACTGTACTGTTTAGGATAACGCGTTTATTTTCTGCAAAAACCGATAATGGTAGGTATTAAAAAGAAAAGTAATCATTAACAAGCCTGGGGTCATTATAAAAAAAATATTTAATATTAAAGTACACCTTTGAATATTATAAAAGCTAGCCTATTATTGTTCCACTGTGGAGCAAAAGCATCTTCTCATACAAATGACACAGAGAAGACACGAGCATTGATCACCACGCTTGTTCAAGACGGGTTGGGGATACCATTTTTTTTTATAGAAACGAAATACCTAGTCGTAATTTCTTAAATTAAAGAAACAGCTATGTAGGTAATTAATTAAAATTAATGCAAAAAATCCATTAAGCCATAAAAGTAACTTCAAGTTTAATTCTGTTTAATACACTGCATCTTTTTTAATTTTGGCGAATGAGAAGTAAATTGCGCAAGATTGTAATCGTCTTGACGTTATGCCATATACAGAAGAAAATGTGGGGTCACTCATTCGTACTTGTTTATATTTACTGTATGACTCAGTGAACCACATGCAACCTTCAATGAGGTAGTAACTCATTCATTGTTAACTTCAATGATTACGATACGATGACGAAATTTAACGATGAATTTATATTTGGCCCGCGGTTTCGTCGCGTGGATGTCCGCAATTCATTGGTTTTAATTTTATTGTGCGGAACCCTATTTTTTTCTAAAGTAAAAGTAGCCTTAGTTACACCTTATAACATCAGCTATGTTCCAGAGAAAGGTCCCGTCAAAATCGGTTCAGCCGTTTCGGAGATTAGCTGGAACAAACAGAAAGATCGACAGACAAAAAAAAATGTTATAAGTACATTAAGTACCGTATGTTCTTTCATTTCATATGCATTTAGTAGAAAGCTGTTTTAATTACATTACAAGCATGTATAGATAGCAGATAAGATAACCAACGAAAAGTTGTGAAGATAACTTGAGACTAACTTCAAATCAAATTCTACTCACTTATACATAAATATTGACAGTACATAATGTATGCCTAACGCTAGCTAGGTAGGTAGCTAAACTAACTTACCCATAACTGTATTCTAATAATGATCGAAGAATGCGGACCTTATAATTTAATATTATGTATGAATCAAAAAAGGTTGCATTTGTAAGGTGTAAATAAAAGAAAATTTTGTCAGTGCGAAAAAAGTTTGCGACTGCAAAACTCTGGTGCATAGAGTTTAAGAGTAATAGATCAGGATCTCTGGGTGCATTAATGATTAATAAAATAAAATGTGGTGGTTGTAAAATTATTAATAGTGTTAGGTGTTAGGGCTAATATAAAAAGTGGTGGTAACAATAATAATGAAATAGAGATAATGTGAAATCCTGTGATTCTTCTAGATGGGTGAGAAGTTGTTGCTGTTAGCGCCGCTGGTGCTCCTCGTTTTAGGAAGCGTTGAAGGTAAGTTGACCACAGAAGATAAGATAACGAAGATATCGAAGTCAATTCCGTTAGATTAGCTACTGTTGGAAATGCACCTATCCCCAGTGGCGTTACAACACCCGGTTCTCTTCATTCAGCCTCCAGTCTGTCACAGTTTATGGCAAACAAACCGCGTTCTGTTTAGGGGGTGTAAAAATATGAACCGTTCTAAATATATTCCTCTTCTCATTTAAACTTTTTGTAAAATATTATGGTAGTATGAAAATATCTCTTATATTTGCGTGTTTTTATTTTCCCAATTATCGTATTTCGCTCCTTGTATACGCCTATGGACCTATTAATAGAAGTAAAATCATAAAAATCATGAACACTGCCAATAAATAAATATTGCGAAAGTTGAAGAGTGCGGTTTATGTTGCAATCAGGATATTGTGTGCCATTCAAATTCAACTCATTCAAGACGACCTCCGACCAATGTGACCTTTAGTTTCGAGTAACAGTTGCTGAAGATGTATCTCATTTAGTATCGGTACCTACTTAAGTATGTTTACTGCAGTTCAAAAGTGATTACTTATAGTAAAGTTACCTATGTGCCAGCACATCAAGCTACCCGAAACTGTAAAAAGTTCCCAATCAACTTTGAACCTTATGCTTTAGCGGTAAAGTTGAAAATCTCTTAAAGAAATGCTGGCGTCTGTATGTACCCTAATAATATTATTGTTGCTTGCTTACGTACGATATCCAATATCATCATCTTTCTAAGTGATGATTCACTAGCAGAATCAGCCTATAATGTTCCCACTGGTGGGACTCAGGCCTGCTCTCTTCGAGAAGGAGTGGGCTGTACTTAATCGACCACACGGGCCTAGTGCGGGTTAGTAGATATGTATCAGTCTTCGAATTTTTGGTTCTAGGAAATGCCAGTTTCCTTACGATGAGTTCCTTCACCGTTTTAAGAGCAGTGGTTTCAAGTTTTTCAGTCAGTCTAGTTTCAATTCTAATATCTTGTAAAATGTTGTGTGAAAGCTCATAAGTCACAGAACTTACAGATCAGTTGCCGAAATCTCTCTTTTCTTTATTATTTTGTGATCAACTTTTTCTACCTTTTGATTTGGTGGACCATTAGGACCAATTTTCCTACTCCGTTACCTTCTTTAGTTGAATCTTTTAATTCAGCTTTATCATTCAGCGTTAAATTGTCTAATTGTTTTGTTATTGGTATTTTGTTCTCTATTATTAATACGGGACCCCCGATACATTGTAAGTTCGTAGAATTTTAATGTTAGTTTTTGAATATTGTCTTACACAAGGCCTTATAAGGAATTATTTTTTAAACTTATTTCAGGTTTATCCTTCTTCATTAAATCTCTTCGATCAATAATATTGATCGAAGTTAAATCTTCTAAAACTGTTTTGATTTTCGAGTTTTGTTCTCTATTACCTAATACGTGACCGCCATTTATCGAAAGTTCTTAGAATTGTAAAGCTAGTTTTTGAAGTCGTCTTACGCAAGGCCTTAGGAATTTTTTTTTAGACTTATGTGATATTTGCCCGCGTCTTTTCCCACGATGAGGTAAAATTACCAAGGAACTCTGACGATATATCTTCAAGCTATTTGCATTTATTTAAATGTATTTAGGAATAATAATAGATATTGAGGACAGGGAAATGAGCATTGAAACTATATGTTTAATGGAGTTTGCCAATAAAATTGCGAGCATCTCGGGTCCAAATTCGGGCCGAGACCAAAATAATTTGAAGACGCAATGACTCATAAAGCGCAGTCGTAACTATTAAAATAGTAATAAACTATAATTAATCTATTGTTATGTCATCAAGTCCATGAAGGTTAAGTAGCTCGAGACTGACTGACCACGCGGAATAGTACACCCACAGCCTACTTTATCGTGCATAACATTACAAGAAGAAGCATTAGGTTCTGCACAAATTTTTTTAATGGAATTTAGCGAATGCACTATCAATCACAATTTGAATCATTTTTAAGGAATCGCTTATTGCTAGATAATTCTTTGCTTCGTAAGTTCGAAAAATTTCTGCTCAAAAACGTAAATAACGCAATGAATGTTGTTGAACTGTGAAAACTACCCCGCACTAGGATTTACTATTATACTATTGGGTGCTGCCAGCTTGCATCATCCCACAGTTAGACAAGAGCCTCCACAATGATTTCCCGCTCTTTCGATCTAGGGCTAAGTAGGATTTGTTTGACTAAAATCTTGATGTGCATTTTACATCGTGTACATATTACCTTCTAGCACATACCTATAGGCATGGTCTGTGAACTATTTCAATTTTTCAATCACCAGTTCAGTTTCAATTCGCTGTTGTATTTTGCTAATTGTGTAGGTACTTGGGTACATAACACGTTTAATAACGTGTAAATCCAATCAGCTGTAGCATGTCTTGCCTCATAGGTAGGTAGGTACTAATTATTGTGACCAATCATGTAATGATGGATTTTTTATACGCACTTAATTTTAAGAAGGGTTAGTGTACGGGAAGCCGTAGTCGTAGAATACTCTTTATTATGTATGTACACCATATAAATTACTGATATAAAAAAAAAATTGACACATTGGGCGGTCTTATCGCTAAGAACGATCTTTTAAAGACAACCTTTGGTGAAACCGCGGGGCCCAGCTAGTTCTTAATAAATAAAGTAGAACATTTAAGTTCAGTATAAGTTGTTCACGAGCACGGTTAAATTCTTCACAACCACGTCTAAGTAGGTACCTAGTTTAAAACTTGGGAAAAACATTTTCATTAGAACTTTGCTACGCTGAATTTATTTGTGAAATGTAACAGCTATTAAAGCAAATTTTCTATACCTGTCAAAAATACACTGCGTGCGAAATTGCAGAATTTCATTATAAGCGCCGAACTAAAATGACAGACACTTAGCATTCCTAACATGAGTGCGGTCTAAGTATAACAATGTAGATAATTAAGTAAATCCGTCATTGCATTGCGCGTAGGCAAGGACGATAGGTCTCGTGTAGGCGAAGCCTTCTACACATATGGAACGTTGCCAAGGCCCCTCTATGGATTTTTATTGTTCCTAATGATGTTTTTGCTTGATTGCCAGCATCATGCAAATTGATTACGCGTGGGGGTTAAATACTTTTTGCTTCATATGTTTGTTTTGTTTCATAATCATGTTATTGTTAACTTTGTGATCTATTTGTGAGACTACTTCCTTAATGACTAATCTTCGTATAATTTTAACATTAATCTTTCTATCGATGTGTGGTTTGACGTGAATAGGTTTTTAAATCAAGCAAATTACGTAATTTACCTTTTCTGGTTATTTATTGTTACTTATTGTTTTGAAATTAGTTTATCTAGTTCAACTGGTATTAAGGTTAAAATATTTCGATACACATTCATAGATTGGTCATTGTTGAAATCCCGGGAAACAAAAAATGGCATCCATTTTGGTATTACAACCATATTATTCTGTATTAGAGCGAGTTGAATAAGTGATTATTGGTCCTTTTATCCGAGTCCTATAGTTACATCAATATCATATTTTTCTTCCAGGTCAACGTTACCATAACTACTATGCCCGGAGTCACTTGGGCCGCGACTTGTACGAGCATGGGCGCTCGATCTCCGACAACCTGGTGACCTGCGGACCCCACACCTGCGGCGCAGGTGCCCACTGCATCCACGGCAGTGTGCGGCCCGTCTGCGCTTGCCTGGCAGGCTACTCCGGAGATGCGCTGACACAGTGCGTCAAGATCGAGTGCATAGGTAAGTAACGTTTGATCCTTTGAAGATAGTATTAGATAATTAATTAACTAAACGTTTAAATAATTACTATTGGCTATATCCGTGTTCATGGATTCATGAGTCTCCAGCAAAGTTCTGAAATCTTTGAACTGATCATTACTACCTATTTCCCTAAATATTTGAGCATAGGTACCCTTATGTACTATACCTATCTAATCAATTACTACTTTCTCTGTAGACAACAGCGAGTGCCGCAGCCACCAGAGCTGTGTCAACCAACACTGTATCGACCCCTGCGCCGGAGCATGCGGCGTCAACGCCAAATGTGAGGTAAGATAATATGTAACGTCCATCGTTTTTCACTGAATCAACCATTTTGCATCCTTCCATTCCTAGTTTTCATAAATATATTCCTCTACTTACCTATTCACTAAATTGTAAAGATTCCTTACACTATAGTGATATTGGTAAAATATTCTTCAACATTATATTTTTCTTAAATATTATGGTCTATTAAGATTCCTTCTATTATGTTTAACAGGTCCGTAACCACATTCCGGTGTGTTCCTGCCCACCTGGCTACACTGGCAGTCCTTTCAGCTCTTGCAGAATCGCTGACCCAGGTATGATCATTGCAATATTTTTAACAATCGCAATATTCTGATTCGCAATACTATGATTCTTCACTATCGTAATATTCTGTATTAAAGCTACCTTCATTATTGTTCGTTATTGTCTACAGAGGAGGCTTGCCACCCATCCCCCTGCGGTGCTAACACTAAGTGCCACGTCGCCAACAACCAGGCTATTTGTACTTGTCTTCCAGGATACAGGGTAAGTGTTCAAATACTGTAGCCTTACTATCTAACCTATTACATTGCACCAATATGATGATTTTACTGGTTAGGTACTTCTTTGTCTAGCTACAGTGCTGCTGCAGTATGCCAGGCAAACGCCTACATTTTACAATTTTTCTAGAAAAGTTCTAACAATGAAGCAAAGAGACATACGTAAAGTGCTGAAGTCATTTAAGTTTAGCTTTTAGGTGCTCTTAAAAAACTTAATCTAGGCTGATACTACGTGTCCGACAGAACTTAGCTTGCTCAAAACAGGAGATTGTGTTTGAAACATTAACCATTTGCCTTATAGAATCGGATTCTAATCGTTGCTCTTTTGTTTCATAAAGGGTAGTCCACTGACCGGCTGCCACCATGAGTGTGAGTCTGACGGCGAGTGCAACATCCAGCAGTCGTGTCGGGACTTCAAGTGTATCAGTCCATGTGGAGACTGCGGTGTCAACGCTGACTGCGAGACTGTTGCCGCTCATCGCGCCGTCTGCAAGTGCCCAAGAGTAAGTAGTGCTTGAATAATACCTGAAGAGCTGGGTGGTTTATTGTGTCTTCCACCCAGCAGCTAAACAGAAGGGTTTGAAGTCACCATTCAGTGCGAGCAAGAGAGAAGCTAATCGGCCTATATAGCCTGTATGCTCTTTCCCGCATTGGAACACGGATTACTTAACACTTTCAAATACGACCACAGCTACCCCATAGTGTCTGAGAGTGTTGAATAGCGGAGTGTTCAGAAAGTAAATGTCATTAAGATGTCCTATAGTCCATTTCATCAAGCCTTGATGAAGGTTTCAGGAATTCTAAAATCTGATAAAATTATTTTTTACCATCAACAGGGCTACTATGGCGATCCCTACAGGATCTGCTCCGCTGAATGCACATCTGACAGCGAGTGCCCCAGTTATAAGCCTGCCTGCGTCTACAACGCGTGCATCGACCCTTGCATCAACGCCTGCGGAACCAACGCCGATTGCCACCTCCGTGGTCTCACACCCGTCTGCTCTTGCCCCAGAAACATGACCGGAGATCCCTTCTCCTACTGCAGACCTTTCGAAGCCCGTAAGTTGTTCAAATAAGCACTTGGATGATTTGGCGAAAGGATTTGATATGATTGCGTAGGTTGCTACCACGGGTTGCTACATAGTGACTGTGATTATTTTATGAAAGCATATGAAGTACTATATAAATTTTAAGAAAGTATTTTTATGAAATTCTTGACTTTTGAGTGAATATGTTCAAAATTTATATGAACATAACTGGTGTCCCTCAAGACACCGTACTCAGTCCTATAATTTTTTACCCTACATATATACCTATATAATATGCTATTGTCAGGTGACCTTTGCGAGCCCAACCCTTGCGGTGCTAATGCCAAGTGCACACCCGGACACGACCGCACCGGCGCCGAGCGTCCCGTCTGCACCTGCCCCACTGGATACATCGGCAATGCTCTCGTATCTTGCGAACGTGTAAGTTACTGGCGCTACTTTCACATTCTTGTTATTTGTAATATATTCACACAATATTCATTAAAAAAATATATATATAAACAGGGTTATTGGTAAAACATTAACAACCTCTTAAGAGGTCATTGTACTCATCATTATAAACAACTTTTACTATGGGACCAAACCTGAAATTGCATTTCATTCCATTTATGTTCATATAATCGTCAAAATGTAGGGAACAGCAGAATTTTTTTCGCGATTTCCGAATATGTCCCATAGTAAAAGTTGTTCATAAAGATGAGTACAATGACCTCTAAGAGGTTGTTAATGTTTTATCAATAACCCTGTATATGTTGTTAATGTTAGTATTATGCTTCCCGGGCGTTTATAGACTTATGTTATGACAAAGACGACGCTTTATAAGACAAACTTTATAAGTTTCTTCAATCGTTAACGGTAGCGTACTAACTTTACTGTCAGTATTTGTTGTACTTATTACGTTAATCGTTACGAAATTAATTGTGTCTTACGCAGGGTGAATGCGAGCTGGACTCCCAGTGCTCCGACCACTTGGCTTGCGTCGGCTACAGTTGCGTGGACCCCTGTCTCGGCAACACTCAGTGCGGCTCTGGAGCCGTGTGCATGGCCCGCAGACATATTGCTGTCTGTACATGCCAAAATGGTACGGAATTTAAATCTGTCTGTTTTTATCTAGTAACTAGTGACTTGTAGAAGACCGTGTTGAGATGACTAATCTAAACAAAATACAGATTTGCTCGATTGCTAACACACATTATTTCTTTATCAGGACGCAACGGTGATGCTCTAGTGAACTGCTACGACTCCCAGTCAGTTGTAGCTACTGGCCGTTACTACAGATACAAACGCGACGGCAACTACTCCAGCCAGCCTGACACCGAAGCACCCAAAAACCCCGAAGCTCCCGCCGTTGTCATCACAGAGCTCAAAGAAGCCACAACTGAAACGAAAGTTGAAGAGAAAAAAGAATAAAAAACCGAACGATTGACTAAAAGTATCGTAATAAAAGCGCGGACTGATAATAGTACATGACTAATGTCATATTGACAGGATGTTTGTTGTAATACCATGGAATAATTAATTAAAAAATGTTATCGCCCGCGCTTTTATCGTGAAAATAAGTGAATGCATTTTCCAAAATTATAAATTTAAACTTTCAATTCGATAATGTAAAAACTTGTTAATAAAAGCTTCTTTTTATAAGTTGTAAATTGTCTAATCAGAAAAAAAAAAAATAAACGGAAGAAACAAGTAGGTACTCTTTAGATGCACAATGCTCTCTTTTTCTATCGTTTTATGAAACAAAAATAAGAGGCAAAAATATTGTGATAATATTGAATTGAAAGTTTGAACTTGGCTTTCTAATGTTTTACCAGTTAACTCCAACTGTTGAACAATCATGCTGTCCTTTTGTTTTATGTCAAAATCCAATCGATAAAGATGATTAAAGCTGTTGTTTGTTAATTATGGTTACTAATAAGTGAATACTGCCAATTTTAATAAAATTGTCGCTATTATTTTAGTGTATTTCTTTTTACTTATGATACGACCTGGTAGTCATAGTCTTGTTTCTTTCTATGACTTCTCTAATGCCTTTGATGCCGTTTAGCATCATACCTAAACCTTTCTTTCAATAATCTTTCTTCTTAAATGATGCATGAGATCGGTCTGCTACCTGTCGGTCTCTATTTTAGGAAGGTTCTGTTCTAAACGATGAGAACTACGATTTGGTTAAATATAATATGTGGTATACCGCAAGGGTGTATCCCTGGGCCCCATAAAAATATGAAAAGATGCTCGACTGCACACTCGGCAAAGATTAAAATGTGACGTCAAATCCTGCTACGCAGGTTGGAATTCAGATACCGTAGGACATAACGTTATTAAAATAAATAGACTAACCGAGCTGTATCAACGTCAGTGTATCGTCTTATTTTCTTGAGTTTCCTGACGGCGTAGGCGGACTAGGATTGAGCCTTTCCGCTAGGCTTGATATATGTGATGCCCACTGAAGTTTGGCATCAACTGCTATGCCCAGGAAAACTGCCGAGTCTACAGTTCCAAGAACCTCCTTATCTGAAGTTATGTTGGGTCCAAGGATTCTAATAAACGGTAGGTAAAGACGTGAACTTTATACATTTCGTTTTTTCTTGGCATTGAGAACTAGCTTATTTGTGGTAAACCAAACCGTAACCATTGAGAGTGCACTGTTCACGTCGTCAAAATCTAGTCTTTTCCTGTCTACTTTAAATCTTTTAACCGCTTACGCCGAATTAATCCAACAAATATTGTTGTGTCTATTTCGTCAAGGTCGTATATTTATGACCAAATGCCACAGCTCGTTTAATCTGCTTATTCTATCAGGTATTTATTTTTCAATTCACTGTGCCGTGCGCTGCGGGTACTACAACTGATATGAAGTCGGGCGGTTAAAAGGTTAAAGATAAGAGAGGTATTATCGGCAAACAGTACAACAGATCCCTTTTAAATAGACTGGTAAGTCATTGATATACACTTAGAATAATAATGGACCCAGTATTGACCCTTGAGGTACACCTAACTAGCTGCACTGGAAGCCCGGAAGATTTCACAACATCAACATACAAACTGGTGCCTATTATGTAAATAAGAGTTTATTATGTTGAGAGCTTCATTTTGAACACCGTAATGACGTAGTTTACGCAAAAGAAGCGTGTTATGGTGCACGCAATCAAAGGCTTTGGAGAGATCATAGAAGACTCCAATAGAATTTTGCGATATCTCCCATGCGTTAAATATGTTTTGTTTTTCAGCAGAGCAACACCCGCATCTGTAGTTGAAAGACCTTTTGTAAAGATAAATTGGTCATCATGAAGGAGGCTATTTATATTAAAATGTGTGCAAAACAAACTTATTTGATAATAATAGTGTTGTCTCTTTTTCACCAAAAACGTTTCAAACGCGGTTCAGCCACAAATTGCGATCTTTCATTTACTTTTACCGATACAAATGCCGCTGAGCGTATTGGACGTCATGGTACGACTTTGATGCGATGCAGTTTAGGAACCTTAACTGAAATGTCTTGCTTTTGAATCGTTTTTAATTAGATCATGGTAGGCCACCTGGTAAGATGAGAAATAACTACTGATTTATATAAATAATTTGAAAAAATTATAAAATGAAATGATGACAAGAATTTTTAAACGGAATTTCTCATCACAAATGTGCGCATAATAACTAAACGTTGAATTATGTAAACGCCTAGCAGAAGTAACGGAACGCAAATCTGACATTTGAATTTGATGGGTTGATACGTCCTGTCGTTCGATTATCGAATGATGAGTGAGCCAGTGTTTTTAACTATTAATTACGAATAGAAACTGTAAATATTATAATATAACGATGTCCGACATAAACATGGAGAAGTTCGCAGTGCCAGACTTTGTGCCCGAGCGTTACGTGAAGGAGCTGGCCAAGTCCTGTGTCGGAGGGGAGGAGCTCCAACAACAGAAGGATAAGATACAGTCTTTAGCCGAACAGACCGCCAGTGCCCTCAAGAAGAATGTGTACGAGAACTACATGCAGTTCATCGAGACGGCGACGGAGATATCCCACCTAGAAGCTGAGATGTACAAGCTGTCCCACCTGCTGAGCGAACAGCGAACCGTGCTCACGACTCTCTCCCACGCGTCAGTTCTAGGTAACGAAAACGCGATATCCCGCGAATCACTCGACAACCACGATGTCGAAGCAGAGCGGGCCGAGGAACAACGCAAGAATAAGCTCAACCTTATATCTGAGAAAGTGGAAGGTTGCATGAATTTATTAGATGTCCCAGATCGAACTTTGCTTCACGAAGGCGACCTATTAGAGATAGACGCCGAGGAGAACACTGCCCTGCAGAGAATGCATGTATATTTATTCAATGACTGCCTTATGTTAACATCATGGATATCGAACCGTAGAGGTCCTAATAGATATAAGTTTCAAGCTAGCTATCCTATTAGTACTCTAGCAGTAGTGAATGTAAGAGACTTGGGAAGTGTCAAACAAGCTTTCAAAGTGTTAGCCTTCCCAGATACAAGAGTGTTTCAGTGCAATAGTTTTGCCATCAAGAAAGACTGGCTAGACAAGTTCGATGTTGCAAAAAAATTGTATGTTGAAAAGGAGAATTCAAAGCAAAAGAAAAAAGATGGTCTAGATAAGTCTAAGCCAGAGCTACTGGAGTCCCCAAGTCTCTCTGTTGAAGAATTACCTTCCCCCCAAGTGGCTCCCCTGCCAGAGTGGTTGGCTGATGTCACAGAGGAGTTAGATGTACTAATTGTTGAAAGACATTTTCAGAAAACATATGAACTAATGGTGTCAGCCCAAAAGGCATTAGACACTGAAGAAAATAAAAGCCATCCACAGAGAACTGATTTATTGAAGAGAATTGAACTGAAACAGAAAGTGTTGATTGAAATATTGTTGAAAGAACTTGATGTTACTCATAATTGGAGTCCGAGGGGCGGCCTGCAGTCATCGAGACAGCCTGTACACATACTCAATAAGTTTAACATGACCAGTCAGGCATGTGAGTTATTTCTAGCTATATGCAGTCATACTGTAAAGGTTCATGTGAAAGGGGTCCAACTAGAAGGATCCATCAACACTTATGTGAAGCAAGTAGGCGAGGTATTCTTCTGCTCACTCAGCGATGCCTTAACAGAGTTCATTACGTTATTTCCTAAAAATAAAGTTAGTGCTTTTGTAGTCTGGGCTAGCATGCAACTTAGAATGTTAATGAGTCAAATTATTAAACAAGTGTTCACTCCGCAGTGTGCGTTAGATTCTGTGTTAGACTGTGTGCAGAGTTTGAGGGATCAGTGTACTCTATTCTGTGACTTTGGTCTTGATTTGAGATTTCAGATGAACAGCTGTTTAAGAGCACCTATAGTGAAAGCTTTGAGAGAGTACAGGGAGAAGATTATGGACTCTATGAAGAGTAAAGTGTCCGAAGACAAGTGGACCCCTGTGAATATGCACACTAAAGCTGGAGTCAATAAATTCTTAGTACAGATGGAAAAATTGGGCCTTATCTTAGCTAAGTACATAATAAATGAAACATGGGTAGACTTATCAAGTAGTACAATATGGTTTGCTCAGTCGGTCATAACAATACAGAAGGTTGGGCTGCAACTGGTCACTAAGGACTCGATGGAGGTGCTGGATGAGTGCATCCATGCCGTATTCAACTCTCGCCTTATGCTCTCCTTAGGCAATGACTCTAGTTATGCTCAGAAGAATTTTAAGTTTATTTTAGACACAGTGATGCCTTTAATGCTCAGATGTTATAAGGAGGAAGTCGGCTACGATAACGAGAAGCTGGTGAGTCTCGCCAAGAAGTTTGGTGTCTACATAGCACCACCAAAGAAATCTAACATCACAAAATACACGAGTAACGAATATTTATGAGAATAGTCATTAGATTACACTTGTATGTATGTTGGTGTACGAAATTATTTTTATTGTGCTGAAAGCTTTAAAATTGTAATATATAGAAGGTAAGCGTGCAGGATTTTGTAAGTTTATTTAAAGAAAAAACTGATCAAATTGAAGTTTATATTATATGCAAGTTATGAATATGAAATTTTAATAAACCAAGATTAAAGGTTCATGTTTAATTTTATTCCGTATTCATGAAATGTGTGGAGTCATGAGAATTAAAAAGATTATTTAAACTATTATTTTGCTTTTATTAAATACAATATCATACAAAGTTGCACTCAAACTTAAATAATAAATGGAATTATAATATAATTTATTGAGATATACACAGTATTTTGATACTAGATTAATTTATTCGTTTTCCATCAAAGATTCTATGAATGTAGTCCCATTGATTAGTTTAGTGGTCAATATAATAAATTCTACATTTGAATCTTCTTGCTGACTGATGGTCCTAAGTGCTGATATCTCTTGATACGTGCATCCTCCAATGAAGAAGACGAGAATAACTCGAGGGTTCTCCATGGAGGATGAGTTTTCGCTCGATATGGAGTTGCGACGCGCCATGCGCGGTTGTAATGTCTGTAGTTCATCTACTGTGGGCCCTGGGAGGCCTAGGACATCTTGGATACCTGGAATAGATGTACAATTACTCTTATTAGAATTGTGTTCACTATGCGATTGGCCGAGCTGATAAAGAGCTTGTAAAAAAAAAATACCTATTCAATTAAAATATGTGTTTGTAAATGGAGGCAATTTGAGTAAGACTTAGTTCAGGATACATATATTCAATTCGAAGACATGTGATATCTACCAACCCGCGCTGGGCCCGCGTGGTAGATTACAGCCCACTCTCTCCAAGAGAGGAGGCCTGTGTCCCAACAGTGGGAAAATTATAGGTTAATTATGCTGCATGCTATGCTAGTTCAGGATTTTCGATTGATGTATTTATCAGCTTGTGAGTGCCAACTACATAATTATGTAAGTACTGAATTCATAATTAGAAACTTTACACTGAACAGTCAAAAGGAGATAACACATGTAAAATTAAACAGACAAATGATAACAAATGACTGTATAAACAATAAAAAAAATGTTCCTTTTAGTAACAGGAAGTAACTAATGCAATGTGCAGTGTCTAAAACTAAATTAACACTTCGCACAATATCTATAAAATCAATTAAAATCTCGAATTATATTCGCAAACCATGCGATCAGAGAGCATTCGTTACGGCAATCATTCATTTATTGTGTAAAAATCAATTCGAAATGTAACAGCATTGTTGGGCTAATAATATCAAAATGGGGAAGTTGATTAGGTCGGCATTAGGCTAATTGGCTCAATGGCGGAGTGTTAATATGGGACGTCGTAGGTATCTACATCATTAGCATACGTAACGCGTAGCCTGCGTGGTTGATAAATAAATGTATTTTTTGCTATCTGTAAATGATTCATACTGACACAGGAACGTTTTTTGATAATTAGGATTTGTGTGATAATATTATAGTGTACCTATATGAGATATTAATGTAATTTTATAGAATACTAGCTGCGCCCCGTGGTTTTACCCGCGTAAGTGTCGTTCCCGTGGGAATATCGGGATAAAAAATTAGCCTATGTGTTAATCCTGGTTATATACTATCTGTGTTCCAAATTTCATCCAAATCCGTTCAGCCGTTTGTGCGTGAAGAAGTAACAAACATATAAACACACACTCACAAACTTACGCCTAATAGTGTGTTTATGCATTCAATTTGACGTAAACGGAGAAGAACAAGAATAACCAGCTTCACAATACTGTTTTATTTATGAGATGAATAAGGAGGGTAAATAATTGAGACTGAATTTGATTCTTCAATCATCAGACTACTAAACTACTAAACGACATAGGGCGATGCCACACGGGCGTGTTGCTAATACGTTGCGTCGGCGCTGCAACGCCTGAGCGGTGACATCATCGGTCACTGCGTCGAAATAACTGCGTTGCGAAGATGCAACGCATTCGCAACGTCCGTGTGGCATGGCTCACAGGTAAATATTAAAAGTAGGAAACTAGAAAATATTTCAGACAGGAAATAGCAGGAAGAATTTATATAGCCTATGTCACCCGGACCATTATTAGGAATCTATTGATACTGCATTCATGAAAATCGGTTTAGTAAGTAGTGTAGCCACTGTGGAACATAAATACAAACATACCTTCCTTTTGGCTTTGCCGTAGTCGGGTAATAACCCTTTAATTTTCACACTGCTCGGAATCTCAGACCACAAAACTACATTAATATTATAGGCTGTGACTGCCCAATCCCTCAAAAAGAGCAGTAATTTTTATATCTAAGTAGATTTTTGGTTCTAGGCCATGCCGGGGGACAGTGGTGAATTATAGTTACATAGCTATGTGGTATCTCACCTGTCCATCCTTTGTTTTTAGCGATATGTTCGCTGAGGCGCACGGTGAGCGGCGTGTACTTGTTGCACAGGTAACCCTTATCTTTTGCGTTAATCTCCGTCTCATCCATAGTGAGGTGCAGCGTCTGTGGAATATCATTTAAATAGGGATGTTGCCTGGGTAAAAATAAATCGATTCGATTTAGTCCCTCAGTAAGATTATTAAAAAATATTGAACACGTATTTTTTGTTTTATCAATTAGATAAAAAATTACAAAGATATATCACATCAAAGTTCAGGAGTGGGGGGCTTTGACGTAATAACGTGCTAAAATTTGTAGCACGGCGTGACGTCATACGAAATTTCCAAGCGCTGTATCTTCGTAATTTTTTGTTTGCCAGACAAAAGAAAAAATACGTATACAATATTTTTTAGTAATCTAACTGATGGACTAAATATATTTTCTTAGTCAACTACCCTATTACTATTACTTGAAGGCTGGTATTGTCAGAATAAAGTCTATTACAAGATGCGATTTTAATTGCCTGTGGTTACCATAAATTGAAGCAACGGTTTCTAAACTAGTCGAGGAGTTGTAGAGTGCATGAGCTGGGCCCTAAGCGATTTCTTCAGAAAGTTGTTCAGGGTGCTTTGGGAGTAAACATAGTAAAAGTTCCCGCGTCTAAGAAGTAAGCCGGAGTGGGTGGGGGTTTCCCACTTTTGAGTTTTTCGCTAATAACTTTAAAACGATACGTCGCGACGTATCGTAGAGAAAAAGATATCTTCTACGTAATTAAAGCTAATAAAATTTTCTATAACTTTTATCTTACACACTTTCGAATTCCTACCCGTTTTCGAACTACCCGGAAAAGACGACTTTTATCAAACACTAGCTGTTGCCTGCTACTTCGTTCGCGTTATTTCGGGATAAAAAGTTGCCTATATGTTAATCCAGGTCCAAGTCTATCTACCTACCAAATTTCATTCAAATCCGTTCAGTTGTTGAGTTATCGAAACTTATCTGTGTAGTAGCAGCACCTCGCGGTCTCACCGGCATAAGTTTCCCGTGGGAATATCGGCATAAAAAACTATCCTATGTCCTTTTCCGGGATTCAAACTATCTCTATACCAAATTTCATCTAAATCGGTTCAGCGGTTTAAGCGTGAAGAGGTTACAGACAGACAGACACCAGCGGAGCTTTTCAGAGCGTGATGCTCGAAAACTGATTAGAATTTAGAAGAAGTGACTAAAGATGTAGAAAAATCGGGGAGGGAGGTCGGGGATTTTTACCTCACTAAAACCACTCCGGTCATCACTATCAGCACATAGGGGTGGTCCCGGTTCCTCTTAAAATACCAATTCTGGAACCCCCTCGTGTAGTGTGCGTAATACAAAATATACGAAGGTGATTCAAGGAATTTTGCAATGCGATGCGGCGCGGCCCACCCTTATCTGCGTTAGCCTTTGTTTTTTTTTGGTGGGAAATTAGCAAATAACTTCTTCCACTCTGGGCGAAGCGGGAGGGCGTGTCAGACTGACTAAAACCCATCCGTGTTCCTTTAGTTGCCTGAGCCAGGTGGCCCCTGGGCCACGGTAATTCTTTCAAACAACCCGCGACCCTGGTAGACCTGCTTTAGCCTTAATAGGTATAATATCTGACCTTCCTCAGCACAGCATACTGCCTGGTTCCCTGCTGTGGCTTCAACAGGCCGCATTTCTCCAGGTTACAGAGAGTGAGCCAGGTGTTTAGACCGTACACCTGTACCAACTCTTTCTTGTAGTATTCTAGAACCTTCGGCTTCAGACCTGATCCTGTGACGCATTGGAGGCAGATTAGGCGGAGGACCTATGGGAAAAATAATGGTGATATAGGTATGTTATGGCAAATATATATTCATGTTTGTTTAGGGTTTTTACTCGCTTATTTAATTATTTCGGGTTTCCAACATCTTTAGTTTGCGACTTTGCCGTGTGATCAGCTCATGACTGGGGAAATCCGAAATAAATACGTACACATAATTGTTATTTGCGATATATGTATGTGCAATGATCAGAATGTTACCTTGCAAATTATATTACTAAACTTGAATTTCGGAGAGTGTAATTTAAGTAAAAAGAGGCTTGTGTGTAATAACAGCCGCACGGGTCGATCGATCAGGTTAAGCTACGCTTGTCGCGGTTGGTCCGTGATTTGGTGAGCATCTTCACATACCAAGACCCCTCCGTGCATCGGAAAGCACGTTAAGCTATTGGTCCCGGCTGTCATAGAACTTTGACAGTCGTTACGGGTCGTCAGTAGCCCGAAAGTCTGACAACCAGTTTTACCAAGGGGTATCTTATTACCCAATCACCGGGTTATGGAGGTCAGATAGGCAGTCGCTCCATGTAAAATAATTACTGGTATTCAGCTGCATCCGGTTAGACTGGAAGCCGACCCCAACATAGTTGGGAAAAGGCTAGGCAGATGATGATAATTAAAATAATAAAAATTGTGGAATTCCGTACAGCTTCTATCTATATTATGTATATTAATTAATAAGAAAGCTGAAGAGTTTTTTTTGTTTGTTTTAACGCGTTAATCTCTGGAACTACCGGTTGGATTTGAAAAAAATATTTTGCATTTGCTAGCCCAATTTTTGAAGAAGGCTATTATAGCCTATTGTGTATGTTAACATCATACTATGACCCTTAGGAGTCGAGCAGAAGTATAAAAAAGTCAGAAAGAACGCTAAGCTAAAACGAAGTGGAAGCGCGGGCAGGCGATGCG
Source organism: Luperina nickerlii (assembly GCA_963855955.1). Classification (NCBI taxonomy): domain Eukaryota; kingdom Metazoa; phylum Arthropoda; class Insecta; order Lepidoptera; family Noctuidae; genus Luperina; species Luperina nickerlii. Next base: position 11,550,305 of record OY979682.1, read on the forward strand.
ATGCGATGCGACGGGGTGATTCGCCGTGGGCAGCGGTGCTATTCTGTAAAAATCTCACCGTGAAATCTAAGGTGAAGTGATCTGTCAATAGTGTCAATTCCTAGCAAAAACAAACTCACTTCACCCAAGTTTTCACGGAGAGATTTTTACAGAATCGACCGGCAGAAGCTAGTACCTAGATAATTTAATTTAAAGTTGCGCGTCCCTTCACAAGCTGTGAAATACAAAAAGTTTAGTAGAAGGGTGCGCAAAAAAAACATATTTCAATTTCAATTAGTTACATAGAAATTTCTGAGCAGATTATTTAAATGAGAAACGTCGGTACCTTGGTAAGCGGTTCTTTCTGCGCGATTAGATCTTCTATGTAAGGGCATACTTTCTCGTTGTCCACGCAGTTGAGGAAATCCTCCTCGCATTGGATCATGTCATGAAACTCGAAACCGTCTGTTGTCTGAAATAACGAATAATAATTTAGATAAAAAGCCCATTTACACGAGCAGTGGTGGCCAAGTGGTAACAACGGCCGCGACTTACGAGTTGTAGGTCGTAGGTTCGAACCCAGACAGGCGCTTTACTTTTTGTAAATTATTTAATCACCACTGCTCTCTAAAACGGTAAAGTAAAACATCGTGAGGACACCGGCATGTTCTAGAACCAAAAATCGAAAACATGTGACATCTACCAACCCGCACTGGGCCGCGTGGTGGATTACGGCTCACTCCCTCTCACAGAGAGGAGGCCTGTGTCCCAGCAATGAACATTATAGGCTGATTATGATGCCCATTTACACGAGGAGAGTTTATCGCGCAACGAGAGGTAAGAATCAGTATCGCAATTCGAATCATGTGTTTAAACTCAGAAAAAAAAACTGCCTACGATTATGTCATGAGAACCGTAAGGGGCCGTCCATTAAACACGTGATGTTTTTTTTTTTGGAATTTTTTAACCCCTTGGTGATTCATGGTGAGGTTTACGACGAACCCCCCCCCCTATATCAGGTGTATTTTTAGTAGGTACACAAGGTCACACTACAAGCCGCTTTCGATATTGTACACGTTTGCCGAAAAAATAAATACACGTGATATATTACTACACCCCCCCTCCCCCCTAGTAATATTTCGTGATTTTTTGGACCCCTCCCCCCCGCTTTCGAGCCTCAGGTGATTAATGGACAGACCAAAAGAGGGCATTCCCGAAAAAAAAAAATTTAAAGCAAATTGGAAAACTCCAAATGCCGGTATCGATAATAATGTATAAGTACTTTAATCAACTTTTCTATCTCCTTTCAGTAATCGCCTATACGAGGTGAGAAACTTTTACCGTGTAAACGATGCACTTGTACATTCTAAACGTATGTCAAGCTAAGTTATGTACCTCTTTAATATACTCAGCGATGCCGGTGTGTGTTGCCAGCGACTGTTTGTTGGCCAACATCTGCGGCAGACGCGACACAAACAGCTTGATCTCCTGCACCGACTTGTCACGGTGTCGCTCGTCTAGTTGCGTCTTGATCACGCGCGCTTTCTTTGAGAGTGCTGCTCCGACCTGAGGTTATAAAAATCACTTTATTCGGTGAATCGAGCGCTCGGCGCATCCTGGACAGTCACACCCAACACCTTATTTGACTGGCCAATTCTTCCCTTGCGGTGGTAGGGCTAACGCCCGCCAGGTTAGCGCCCACCCTCCCACTGGAATCCGGTGTCAAGCAGCCTGCTGTGTTTCGTCGATGCGTGGGAGTTCCAGTGCCTTAGGCATTTTCTGGGCACGCTCGTTCCATCATAGACCTCATCCATCGCTTTTCATCAGCCGTAATCGAGGTCAAAAAAAAATAAAAGTCGAAAGACTTTATGTAGGTAGTAGATATATAAAATAGGTACAGTTAATCGCAAGTCAGTAGTAGCTCTTGAAATTCTAAAATCGATCTTACTTCTTCCTATCCTTCAACTACATCTTTAACTCACCGTCGTAAAGCTACAGTCTCTAATCTCTGCGAACAGCTCCTCGCTAGAGTTGAGTATGATGCGTTTCTTCTCGCGCGCGGTGACCTCGGGGCTGGCGTCGTCGGGGCTCACGAACTTGTGCCCCGGGAACGTGGCAGTCGAGCTCTTTATGCCGTAGATCTCGTCTGTAATGACATGAAGTTTCTGAAACAGTTGGCTTATTGTCAACATTAAAACAACCAGTGTCATAGTAACCATAATGTCATCCAAACGAGTGTTATAATGTACTAAAAATTATGCAACTCCTTTGCTTTTCGATCACGCAAAAATCCTGCATTGCGCTACCTATTCAACGTCCCGATATCAATCGTCGGGGGCAGTTGCCCACCAGACAGAACACCCGTCTGTTCGGAAGATCCTTCCTTTTCTTTGGAGTATGAGTGAACTTTACTTCGTTCCTCAAACCTCCATAGACGTTCAACAAAGCATAACTTTTTCTGAAACTCAATCAAAAAAATAATAGCCCACTGGTATCGGGAACAGGGTCCAAGCTACCGGCGGTCAGGGCTCCAGGGAGAGGAACCTCCTAACAATGCGGGCCGTGTCTAGAAGTACCGCTTTCTGGATCAAGCCCTTGATCCAGCTGCCCAACGAGAGCCTCCTCAGGTGTTGGTCGAGGCTCTTAATCCATTGGCTGTCACGACTATCGGCACAATGATCGCTGAGTCCATCCTACTCGATGTAGGTACTATTATTTTGCCGCCGGGCACTTTCTAGTAAAAAAACGCGGTAATACTGTCGTGTTGGAGTATGGCAGAGTTTGAAAAATGTGCCCTAGCAAACTTATATAAAAAGCGTTAATACGGTTTGTGGGATCAATTTGGAATTTATGGCCCTTGGGTTTAGTTATAGGCTGATTGGCTTTTCTGTGTGGTTGTGGACTCGTTTCCCATACGAAACAAATGTTTTTACATCTATAGGTACAGTAGCACCTAGCGCCATCTCTTTTTTCTTCTAATGCTATTTCAACGCTTTGACAGTTTGTGGAGCTGAAAGTAATTTCAGTTTATCAAAGGTTTTCTTGAAGTTACCAATAAGTCCCTCATAGGTGAGCTGTGTGGCCATGACGCTGGTGAAGTCTACCGCCCTGTCGAGCAGTAGCAGCTGGTCTATGCACGACGTCGCGGCGCCCTTCGGACCCTGGCCTTGCTCCTCTTTGTTCAGGCGACAGAGAAGGTCCCATACCTTGAAAAGTAGAAGAATTTTAAAAGGGATTGTATATTTTTATATGGAGCCTGGCTTACCTACAGTGTCCGCCATTTTTTTTTAATGGCGGTCATGCTTGGAATAGGCCAATGCAAACAGAAAACATAGTAGGAACAAACCCCGTCAATGCAAACAGAAACCATAATAGGACCAAACCCAGTATAGTGCCAAGTTTTCGAGATATTAACGTCACGTGACATCTATTTTTTTTTTAAACTTGCGTACGTCTTGATGCATAGATATTTACAGAAAACTTTAAACATTCAGTGATTATTTCAAACATCTATGCAACAAGATGGAAACATGACACTTTACGGGGTTTGGTCTTATTATGTTTTCTGTTTGCATTGATTTCAGCTATCAAGTTAGATAGGTTCCATGAGGGGTTGCCATTTTGAAAAAAAAAATGGCGGACAGTAGATATGCCACGGACCTTCAAAATCCTTAATTTTATTTATTCCAGGCATCAAGGCTTACAAACAAATACAATACAATATTAATAACTAAAAATAAAAATATAACTTAAAAATACTATAAATACATACAACATTATATTTACATTAAAAACTAACGCACACGAAGGCTAATAAGACTTGTGGTATGAACAGAATTAATAAAAATAAATATAGATTGCGATTAAGCTCAGTTTAAACATATTGTTGTGACAAGAATTTCAAGTTGTATGTTACTCCATCACGCTTTAACGGCCGAACAGTTTTGGCTGTGTTCATCGATATTATATTTAATGCGGACTGTGTTCACAATATTATAGTCTCAGATCATTCTACTCTACCTGTTTGGCCGCGACTCCCTTGCCGAATACCCTCGGTATGATCCCGTACAGTTGTTGTATAGTCCGCAGCGCCTGCGCCGCATTGTACACGCACGTTGGATCGCCTTCTAGATAGTTCTCTCTGTAATAATAAAAATTCCCTTTACATAAAGTTCATAAGTGACGTTTTTAGTTACCATTTGATGACACAAAAATAGACAATGTGTCCCATAAGCCGATATAAGATACATACTAGAGTGAAGGTTCATTTTTAGGGTTCCGTATCCAAAGAGTGCCAACGGGACCCTATTACTAAAGCTCCGCTGTCCATCTGTTTGTCTGACACAGGCAGTATCTTTTGAACCATAATAGGTAGACACTTAAATTTTCACAGAGTGTGTACTACCAGTACCGTTAGACGGCTATAATAACAAATTAAATTAAGTTAACAATTAAAGGGACCCACATACAAAAAACATGATTAAAAAAAATATGTTGTGTTTAAATATTGTAAGGAACCCTTCGTGTGCGAGTCCAAGTCGCATTTGACCAGTTTTTTTAATACAAATATCAACGCCGACAAAAACGCCGAAATAAACACGTTTGTTGTATGGGACCCCCTTTAAATATTTATCTTATTCTGTTTTTAGTATTTGTTGTTATAGCGGCAACAGAAATACGTCATCTGAGATAATTTCATCTGTCTAGCTATCACGTTTCATGAGATACAGCCTGGCGACAGACAGACAGACAGACGGACAGTGGAGTCTTAGTAATAGGGTCCCATTTTTAGCCTTTGGGTACGGAACCCTAAAAACGACATCATCATGATGATGTAATACCTACATTCAGACGAAGTTCGTACCAAATTGGAAAGGGATCGGCACCGTATCGCCTTTCGCTTCGCCGTCAACCTAACGTAAGCACGTAACCACAGCGGATCAGAAGCTCCGATACGTCGACTCGGCTACGGCGCTGGGCGACGCCGCGCTTACGGCTCGCCGACCGCTGGTTGATGGTGCAGCAGGCAGGCCGGAGGGGTGAGAGCGGGCAAGGGTGGACGAAGAGACGTAAGCTCGGGTACGGAGAGACGTAAGCGCGGGGACGACGAGCCGTAACACACCGCACCGCGGTTCGTGAGCTTGTCCCGAGGCGAGGCGATTACGTTACGATTCCGATTAGTGTGCGTTGCAGTAGGGAGTTTCATACAAAGAATACCGAACGGCTCGAGTTGATACGGTGCCAATCCCTTTTCGGTTGGATATGTGTGCTTTACTTTTAATATGCTTTCGGTATCACACCGCTAACTTCCAAACCCCAGGCTGTTAGAAATTCCTAATGGAAAAACCCAATGGGAATCGAACCCAGGACCCCACGCTCAGCAGTAGCGCTTGCAACCATGAGACCAACAGGGCGGGTGATCCATGGCATATGCAGGCTATAATTATGACACACAAACCATATTATCTTAAAATTTTACCTGAAATCATTCTGCAGCTCCAAAGACATGACATCACTCTCGAAGGGAAAGATCTCACACTTGAACTCCTGGATGGTCAGGTTGGCCATCACTCCTCGGTTCGTCAGAATGTTCTTGCAGAACTCACTCTTGCGAGGCACGAAGAATAAGTGGAACTCCACCGGTGTGGTCTGCTTGGATCTGTTGATTAAAAAAAATCTAATAAGTATAATAAAACTTTGATTTTTAAAGACTGAAAATCTGGAACTTCTCTGGTATTCCAAGTATTTTGTGTGGGGTGTTGATAGTGGTGCCACAGTATTTTAATTTTGCAGTTATTTTCGTGTCTTTTGTTAAGTTACTTATTGAATTAACATTAAGTTATTTATTAACTCAGACTACAGAAAAAAAATAGTAGTATTGGCAAAGAAAAAAAAAACAAAGATTGTCAATTCACACAACACAACTACAACCAAACAATAGTAATACATGATAATAATATTTGTCACTTCAATTGTTTTCTAGACTATTTATTAATCTCTTTTTTTTTTTAAAGCTTCTGTGCACTGTGGGTGGTTATGCCAGCTTTATAGCAGCCTACACTGGCAGACATCATGGGCAGCATGCTACTTATTACACCAAACTAGCACCCACTCACATGTATTATAACCTGCTTTTACTAATATTCTCCTTCTCTCAATTTTTTAAACTTGTATAATTTTGACTAAGGTAACATTTATAAATCTGGGTTTTTCTAGGAATTACAAGATATTTCAGATTTTAATTAAACTATTTCATGAAGAACCTTTATGTGTGTTGTTTTTATGCTCACAAATAAGTGAGTTCTACTGGATTAGAGAGCTACAGAGAGCTCCATTGTCTATTCAAACTTATGTTTCAAATTGATGTTATTTCAAGTTAAACAAATATCAACTTTATTTTAATGGTAATTAAGTTGATTTCAGAGTGACTAGACAATTGAAAAAGTTATAAAAATGTTTGAAGTTGTAGCCTAAACTGAAATTTATTGTGTAGGAATTAAAGTTATTTTTCCATAAACTCATATTTGTTTATATTTTTAGCAAATAAATCGCAAATGTAGATTTACATAAACTCACACCTTTTTCCCAAGGGAAAGGGGAGGCTGCTACAATCCTTATGTTCTCCTATTGCCTCATTTACGTTCATACATCTGGTGATACATGCACACCGGTTGTGAGTACTATGCAATGTTTTTTACGTCTATTTTCATGACAATTATTTTTTATTTTTTCAGTTGTAGGCTTAGCTACTTACCTAAGTGACAGAACATAATCAGCTACTAAGTCCATTAGAGCTGGTTTAGGTCTTGCAATAAACACAATATGCTTCACCGAGATGGTAGGCAGACTGCCAGGCTTCAGCGGGAACATCTCCGTCACTCCATGGTCTTTTAGCAGAGAGTACTGGGCCACTAGGCCCACTGGACCTGCTAGCCATTCGTCCCATATAGTGACCTATTGAGGAAAAAAGGTTTAGCTAAGTATATATTTTCTGGTTAGAATTTCACCAAAATAAATATCTAATATCTATCTTGATAATAATATATGTATCTTGTCATAATGTTTCTATTGTATATAATCTGTAATTATTAAGATTTAACTGCAGTAACTGTGCATATAAAGACTTATTCAATGGGTCATAAGTGTTACTAATTTTAAATCAGGGATCATTATAAAACTTTAAATTCGCCTTATGTCAAAAAGTACAGAAGAAGGTACTTTTTGACAGTGCCATTGTTTACTATGTAATTTTAATTGGCTTTATCATAAGGAAAACCAATGCTTGATAATGGATATAATATGTAGAATCAATAGAAGGATACGTACTTTTGGACCTTTGTAAAGTTGTAGTAGATTTAGTAATTCAGTCCTCATTGACTCTTGGATAGATGCAACGTTTAGTCTACCACCAGAAAGGTGCGTACTCATCTTTGTTTCACGCATTTTTTTATACTTTTTTATTTAGTTTTCTTCTGAATCACAATCGGACAGACAACTTTGTTGTTATTTTGCTGTCAACTGTTCTGTCAACTGTCACTATCGTTTTGTCACTTTTACCAGTCTGTCAATGTCAAACTTCAAGTTCAATTTTACGAAAATGAAATCATTAGGAAAGGCAGTTTCTACTTTGCCAGGCAGAGAAAGAGAATCGTTAAAAATTAGTGGTATGGAACGCAAGGTATTTTTTTAATGCAGTTTGATTGATGAGGCAAGGATAACTACATGGAACATCCTCTTGCCCTGCGTAGAATTTGATTGATTTGGGGACGGAGTTTCTGGATTCCTCTATTTTAGCCAGGTACTTATAAATTTATCGCTCTTTCAAAATAATGTTTTTAGGTTAGGACCTCAAGAAAAAAAAATGGCAACACCTGAAAATAAAATTGCGGTAAGATTTGAAACAGGAAACAACGCAGTTTTTCTTCGATAGTTCTTTGATAGAAAGTTTATTGATTTTAGTTAATTATAGTAAAATACTTAGTTATTTTAAAAAGTGTTGAAATCGCCTATAAGAATTTGTGGCATTTTTTATAATTATTAGGTAGGTATGTACATGAGTAATAGCAAAATACTTTAGGTAGATATCTACTTCAGCAGTAATAGCGCGCAATTTACAGAAAATTACATCAGTATCCCGCCATTTCCACGAATTTACGATAAAATATATGCGCAGCTTTCCTCATAACTCTCGAATCAAAGAAATTTCGATAAGTACATAGCTATTATAGCCTGTAAGTATTTATGTAGACAGGATAGGATAGCTACGAGGCTGTTGCTGGCGCGGCTTTTGCCTCTTATCATTCGTGTGTAGCGGCTCACTGCGCGCGGCGTCGCATCGATTTTTCCACCAAACAAGTCATTTCCAACCAACAGTTGTATTGTAAACACGTTTCATAAACAAGTGACGCTCGCTGACGTGATAACACGAATTATTAACGTTGTGAAATGTGAAAGTTTTCAAGGAAAATAATGCGCCACTCCCCCTGGGTAGAAAACTACAATGGCCGCCCAAAATAAAGGTAAGGCATGTTTCACGCAGATTTTTCCCGAAAAATAAAATAAATACGTGTCTTTAGAACTATTTATTTTATTTTTTTATTGCTTAAGATATCTTTAAGCTGTTGTGATTGGTGGTTTTGCTTGTAAATATTTAGTTCGGCGTTGAATTTATTGAATTGTCATTTTGACGTTAGTTAGATATGATAACAGAAAGCGTAGGCGAATGTCGGCCATGTGAGTTGTTTGCAATCTTGTTTTTATAGCGGGTGGAGATAAGGGCGGGTTTCGAAGTTTCAGGGCCGAACCTGTAGGCATTCATGAAAAATATAGAGCTAACATACATGTACAATTGTACATGAAACTTTGATTGATGAATGTTTTAATGGAAGATTTTTGTTCCTAAGAAGGTAAGGAAAATTTTGCGTGAAAAGCATTAATAAAATGTAAATTAAGAAAATTGGTCGTAGGGGCTAATTAGTCGTTTTGTCTACACTGCGACCTCAAATAGTTTTAATAGAGTTCTTTATGGACTTTTAAAAATGTATGATTGTCACGAACAACACGATTTTCAGGTTTTAAATAAACTCTCTATTTAATAGTAATTTATTATAGTGATTGTTCAGGTGTTAAGCTTAGATGATGCATAGAATAGAAGATGTTTCCAATTTACATATATAGGTATAATTTGTAAGAATAGATTTATGCCTATTCTGTCATGTTTCCGTTGCCGCGTTGCTCTAGCCTGTGGATGACCGTGAAAGTATCCAATCAATGTTTTATTATCATACCTCATAATAAGACGGTACCTAACTATACAGCTAGGTATCTTTCTGCTATCATGATAGGTAGGTACCTACCTAGGTTAGCACTTATCTAATCTTGTACTCTTAGATAATGATGTTTTGAAGCTTTGATTGAAGAGAGTATCTACCTACCTGCCCACTTAACTATCGTTAGGACAATTCTAGTGAACGTAAAAATACCTGTTAAGGACCTCAGGTATACGAACTCCTCCGATTTCGTATACCTGAAGGGCAATTCTCGTAGTCTCGTCGTTCACAGTCTGAACCCAGATTGGATCCGTCAAAAATACCTCTAATTTCCCTACATTTTGACAAGTTTTTGACATTGTCGCTGAGATGAGTTGCGACTACTTCTTCTTCTCTTCGTTTAATGGGATGAGTTGCGACTAGATTTTTAACGTTTTTAATTAGGAAAATTGGCCTTCTGACCTCCGTGGCTGGCTGTCTGTCACTAATGGGGTAGCCTGTCAAATGTCTATCAAGAGGTCTGTAAGGACGGAGGAGTTCGTATACCGCGCTACACGATTTAATATTTATGGTACTTACCAAGATGTTTTAGATATGTTTTTTTTCACACCCTTTTTTTAAATTTGACTCGCGCTCTTTTTTCTTTATCATACAGCCTGTTACTTGTTCATACAATGTTCGTGATTGATCTCTTTGGGATTCACTTTTAGGTACTAACAATATCCACATTCCAAATCACTTTTAGTCCCTAGGGATTAATGAGCTATTTTAGTCCCTGTTTACGAAGAATACACTAGCTCTTTTTGAATACATGTGATAAAAATAGTGTTGCCCAAAATCGGTCTTGGTCTTGCAGTCTTGGTCTTGTTCTTGCATTTTTGCAAGACCAAGACCAAGACCAAGACCGACTTATTGTAGCAAGACCAAGACCAAGACTGGACCCTGCAAGACTTGAGCAAGAACAAGACTAAGCCTGCAAGACTCTTGCGTCTCGCAGTTAAGTCAAACTGAGATTTGACCTAGGTATTGTATTGATTATTATATGTTTCTATTATTTATTAAGTAGGTAGATAGCGTGTTACTTACAAATTTGTTCCCACATGTGATAAAAATGTACAGACGCCAGCACGTCAAGCTACCCGAAACTGTCAAAATTTCCCAATCAGCTTTGAACCTTATGCTCTAGCGATAAAGTTGAAATCTATTAAAGAAATTTGACAGATTGTAGTAGCTTGATGTGCTGGCGTCTGTACCTAGCATAACTTTCTAGCAAAGTTCATTTCATACCTTGTAGGTATATCTACTTAGAGTATTATATTATACTTACGTATAAGTCTAATGTGCAGATCTAACGTTAGTAGGTTGGTAAAAATTATGTAGGTATTTATGTTTCAAAGTTTATATTATTCTTCTATTCAGCAAAATTTAAAACTAACAGCGAGTCGAGTAGGTCTAGTACTAGTAGCAGTTTTTAAGCCAGCCGATGTTATGGTACAGACGCCAGCACATCAAGCTACTACAATCTGCCATATTTCTTTAACAGCTTTTCAACTTTATCGCTAAAGCATTAAGGTTCATGGTTGATTGGTAAAATATGACGTTCAGCGAATAAACTGTTGGTCGGTCAGTGTATTACAAACCCACTTTACCTTAAAAAAATTGAATTTCGCGGGCTACCCTGGCGCTTTCGCCTTAAGGCGAAAGCGGTATTAGGTAGCCCGCAAAATTCACTGACTAGCAAATTGCAAAAATCGTAAGAAAATTTTAATTTCGCGGGCTACCTTAGCGCTTGCCCCTTAAATCGATGAAGCATTAGAAAAATAATTATCCCCTCATAACGAATCTAAAATAAAAGTAGTAAATGGGTCATTCAATTATGTAGATGATTAAAATGCCTCATGTGACGCGTCTGTTAGATTCATTGGGATTCATGGCCGACTCGACGCCGCGCGGGGATTCCCGCAATCTTCCACATTTTTTGTCAGGTTCAAGCATTTATGCACTTTATTGTAATAATTTTAAAGTTTATTTTCAAGTGCGTTAATAATACGAGGAGACCGCTTGGCGCTGCGGTCCCTTTGTCGCGGCATTTGAAAGCGAATAGCGTAGGTACGAAGACAGTGTTGACCTCGCAAATGAACTTTAGCAAAATACAGCTGATCAGGTAGCCCTTTCGAGTTTTATTTACATTGCTGTTTTAAGTGAAACAAGTGAATTTACTATTTTTTAATTAAAAATCTCATTGGGTCAGATAGAAATAATGATTTTATACAGTTTACAGTAAAAAAAATTGCAGAAAAAAACATAAAAATTAAGAAAAAGCCGACGAAAAATTTCAACGCAGGGGATCCAGAATCATGTACATACTGAATCCATGGTAAGTGGTTGCCCGTCGATGTCCCTGCCACCCTGAGCAATAGGCTAATAGGTATTTGAATGTAGTGTAGTCTAAGTAGTAGAGTCTCGCAAGACTTGCGAGACTCTTGCTGCAAGACCAAGACCAAGACCAAGACTGAGAGCGCAATACCAAGACCAAGACCAAGACCAGGTCTATTGATGCAAGACCAAGACCAAGACTGGCTAAGGTCTTGTCTTGGTCTTGCATTTGGGCAACACTAGATAAAAAGGACATTCCAATACGGCCGTCCATTGCAACGACACTAATGCGTTTCTAGAAAATTTCAGACACCATGCAGTTTTTTTCTAACGAACTTTATACGCTTGCCAAATGTTTTAGAACCCCAATAACTGGCGCGGAATACATTACAAATTCAACCACCATGCAGATTTTTTCAAACTAATTTCTCCGCTACCCTTTCCAAGGCTCGTGACACAAATATATAGGGTTACGCTACATGATTGATGTTTTCAGGCAATTTGGCAGGCTTTCTCCAAACTGTGCTCCACAAAATTGCTCGTAGCCTGTCGCCCGTCGGTTTGAGACAATTAATCTTACCTCTTTCAAGTACAGTTCTATACTACCAATTTAGTTTTAACGTAAGGATATGTTTTTGCTAGCTATTTGTCTAAAAGTAAAGGGGAAAAAAGGTTTTGTTTTAGTGACAGCTGGGATAAATTGTTGGCGGTCGTAGAGCAGTATTTTCCCTGGCTTTTAAATGTCAACTTCTCGTGAACGTATTTATGTAGCCGTAAATATGGATTTTTAGGGAATAGTTCAGTTTTGTAGAAGCCTTTTTGTTTTATAGCGGTTTTCAAGTTTAATTCCTCCAGAAATTGTCGATGAAACAAACATTTAAAGTAAACAAGGTACGTAGGAAGAGAGAAGTAGGTATATACTAGGTACATAAATCCGCCGCGTACTAAGTTTAATATCCTTTAATAGGAAGCAGACTGAATACCTATTCAAACTAACTTGGGCTAGGTAGACTAAGCCCGGCCGCTCTCCCTATCTTCTGCAGCCGAAAATTGGCAGGCGGCGGGGCCAATGTCCTGACCCGTCGCAGGGGGGACCAAGGCTGCCCAGACACGGGGTCGTCTGGCGCCCATGTGCTGGTTTGGTCCCTGGGGTGGTCACGGCGTGCTATGTGTTCTGGTGCGCCGGTGACGGCCGCGGCGGGTTCACGGATGAGTGCTAACCCGTGCCCGTGTTCCCGCCGTAAGCGGCAGAGGAGGACACCGTGGAGTTTTAGTGGGTTAGAGTCCCACATAACTGCACTATCTCCCCGTGGTAGTGCAGTATGCATGAGCATTTCTCCACGTTAAAAAAAAAAGGTAGACTAAGCCCCCCCCGGCGGGTTCCCGCATTGTCGAGGCGGGGGGGCTCAGTAGCCGTGGCTTGGACCCCCACGGTGAAGCGAAGAGGAACCCGAGGAGGGGCCGCTCGTCAGGGCTTTTGCTGACAAGCCAACGACGTAGCGGCCAAAAGTAGGTTGCGGTGCCGCTTGGGCGACATCGCAACGGACAGCCGCGGCGGGTTCACGGATAAGTGCTAACGCGTGCCCGTGTTCCCGCGTAAGTGGCAGAAGAGGACACCGTGGAGTTTTAGTGGGTTAGAGTCCCACATAACTGCACTATCTCCCCGAAGTAGTGCAGTATGCATGAGCATTTCTCCACGTTAAAAAAAAAAAGGTAGATTAAGCCCTGTACCGGTGGCGCGAGGAAGCGCGGGCGCGAGGCGAAGGGCTGACGCAGCGCCATAGAGCTGCGTCGGTCTCAGCTTCGCGAGGTCCTGGTGGCGGAATGGCGGGACAGGTTCTCACGCCCTACCTCGGCACCGTCGACGCGGTCCGGCCGGTACTCGAGCGCTGGCTCGAGAGGAGGCACGGCTCCCTGTCGTTTTGGGTGACGCAGGTGCTCTCGGGGCATGGTTGCTTCGGGAAGTACCTGTGTCGCATAAACAGGGAGCCGGACGCTCGGTGTCCCCACTGCGTCGACTGCCGGGAGGACACAGCGTGGCATACGCTGGCAGAGTGTGCCGCTTGGGAGGAGCCACGCCGTGCCCTCATCTCAGAAGTAGGCAGTGACCTGTCGCTGCCGGCCGTGGTCGAATCGATGGTTGGCAGCGAAGAGTCCTGGGACGCGGTAGTTTTTTTCTGCGAAACGGTCGTCTCGCAGAAGGAGGCTACGGAAAGGGAGAGGCAGATCTCGTCCACTCACCCGGTTCGTAGCAGGCGCACCGGGCGTCGGTGGAGGCCGGACAACGCCCTCTTCCAGCCCCCCTAAATGGGTCCCCCACACATTAGGACCTGAGGTGGCGGTGCGTAGTGTTCCATTCGCGCCCCTCTTAGACGTCGCGGGGGGAGTCAAACACCTCACTCCCCCCCCCGACCAGACGAGGCCCGCGGCGGCGGGCCGGCACCAGTCGGGGATTGCGGAAGGATCGTACGTTCCCGCCACCCCCGGCGTAGGTGTGAGATAGAACACCGGGGTGGTTTTTAGTCAGTAAGAGTCTGACAGACCCCGCTGCCCGCCCCAGGGCGGCGGACATCCATGAGGATTTTCCACCCCAGATAAAAAAAAAAAAAAGTAGTCTAAGCCCTCAACGTCGAGTTGACTTCTATTCTATGTAAAGCCGAGAATATGCGCAAAGCCTCATATTACTGTGAACCTGCATATTCGGATTATCTGGTTCTTTTAGCATGGCACATTTCAGGGCAAATTTCACGTAGCTAGAATTTACATAGGGCTTTCGTAGCAAAGTATCTAAACAGAAACATCGCAGATTCACAATAAATATTGAAATCACGTAACTGTAATTGAAAAGAAATTAAAAATAGCTTCGGCTCTAATGGAAAATTAAAAGCTTCCGCCTGCGTAAATAAAAAAATACTAAATGACCAGAGAGTTTGCGGGGTTCGATTTTTAAATGTAGGTACCTAGTGCCAAATTAAATTTTATTTGAGAATGACAGCTTTGGTTTTTATATAACTTGATCGAGTTTCGTAATTTCTTCGTTATTAAATTGGTTGATGAGATTGGAGGTAGATAGAGTGAGCAATTGTTTACTTTATGTTAGACTTGGCAGTTCTCCAATAAATTATTTAGCTACTTGGCTGTACCAACTGAGTTCGTACTTACTTTCTACTTTGGTATTCCTCGGGGCGGTCTTTCAGTGTTGAGAATAAAGCGAAATCGATTAGTTATTTGAGTGCTGGTCGATAGAGAGCCGTTTGAATTTATAGCTGTAGTTATGTAAGTACATTTCATTACACTGCCAATATTAATTTTTATAAATTAGCTTTTGGGATACCTAAAGACAATTAATTGACTGCTCAGCACACTCACAAAATTGTATAAAAGTAGATGCAAGTTAGCGTCATGATACCAAAGTATTAGCTTGTTCGACTGTACCTCAAGAATAATAACTTGGTACCTCTGTGTGACTCTCTTTTTAAAGATTGATGCTTATGTTTATGTCCAGCATAGCTATTCACAACCATCCGACAGGCAATCGTATCGAAAATAACACATTTCGATTTTTTCAATTACTTAAGTTGTCTGTGGAAAATCCGGGTTTCATTAAATAAATTCGGGATGAGATTGTCAGACCTACCTGTTTGTTTTGACGTTTGACCCACTTAAATATGAACAAATTTCACGCGGCCTGTCCTTTAGAACTCTACATAATTGAGTACCCTCATTTGCGACATAGAAAGGATATCTCTAGGCACAGGTGTGATTCTTCCAGCCTAGTCCAATTTTACGGACCATATGAAGTCCAGTTAGTAATGTGTCTGAATATAGAGGAGGTACTATAGAGGTTTGCCCAGTTGGCTTTGATAACCGAACTCCGCGAATATTTTATAAGTTGTTGGCATGAATGATGAGATTAACTTAATACTATTTCATATCTAAAAGGAGGCAAAATAATTGAGACTCACTCACTTAACAGTGCGTCTAGATGTAAAATTATGTAGAATGATTAGCAAAGCAGAATCAGCATCAGATACAGCCCTCCTCTCGGTGAGAGGGAGTGGGACATAATCCACCACGCGGGCCAGGTGCGGGTTGGTAAATGTCACATGTCTTCGAATTTTTGGTCTAGCCCATGCCGGTTTCCTCATGATGTTTAGTACAATGATTGATAGCAATTAATGATCATAGTACTGATAAATATGCCTTTCATTAATAACTGATTATGAGGGCGCACATGCCTTTAGTACGGTCGGCAACAATACATGGAGTTTTGTTGCCGACCGTACTAACAACCAACCGAAGCCGAAACCGAAGCCAACCGTACAACACTGTAAGTTTTACATTTTATTAAATTGACTACATTTTTTTTTTCAATAAACTGCTTTTTAGCTTTTCACATAATAGCAAAGAGTTTATATTCTAAAAATTGTATTTCTGCTGCAATTTTGAACAAATGTTTTGCTCAATAACTAAAATTAAAAATACTGAAGTGTTAATCGACTTTTGTTGCCGACTGGACATTAGACACCTAGGTAACTACGTACTTATAAAACAGGTAGCTTTTCCCTTAAGCTCACGTAATACAATGGAGGAAAATTCTCGGGTTTTGTCACGTGCCCCTCTCATATAAAAAGGGTCGGTTTATTGCACCTGGGTAGGTATACCCATGGCTCAAATTTATTTAGGAATGTTTTAGCATGTTTTCCTTAAAAATAAAATATCGGAAAGTTCATTTGTCAATGCCTTTCATTTTGACACTTCTACAACATTTATTGCGTTGTTTACATTGTCGTGCAGACAAATTTTTCAAACATATGAAGCAATGGATTAGTAATATCCTTCAAAATGATTCAGATTGTCATTGAAACTGTGTTACGTAATTAGGGTCCATATACTCCATTAAGCGGCTAACTAATATTTACATAAACGTACTAGTTTCTTTTCAGCATTTTTTTAATGAAACAAAATTCACCTGTGTAGCTAAGGGAAATAGGCATGGTTCATTCACCTAAGTATACATATGACTTAAGACTAAAGTTTATTTAAGAATGTTTAAGCGCGTGGGAAGTTCCTTTGACATAAAATTCACTTCAATTTAACGTCTAACAACATAGTTCAAGTTCATCATTTACTTTCCCAACTATGTTGGGGTCGGCTTCCAGTCTAACCGGACGCAGCTGAATATCAGTTTTTTACATGAAGCGACTGCCTATGTGACCTACACAACCCAGTTACTAGGTAGATAATACGATAGCCCTTAGTAAGACTGGTTTACCGAATTTTGGGCTGCTGACGAACTGTAACGATTGTCAAAGATCTTTGAATGACAGCCGGGACCAACGGCTTAACGTGCTTTCTGAGGCGCGGATGGGTCTCGATATGTAAAGATGGTCACCCATCCGCGGACCGCGGCAAGCGTAGCTTAACCTGATCAATCGATCCTTGCAACTGGTATAACTTAGCCACAAGCCTTTTTTCCATACGAATTTCGGGAGAGTATTACTCCACTGTTTGACATTGTGCATCTACATACAGTTAAACATGATATCGTTTTGACTTGTTATTAATTTTATCTGTACGGAAACAGAATAGTAAAATAAAAAACTGGGCAAGAGCGAGTCGGACTCGCGCACCGAGGGTTCCGTACCATCATGTTATTAAATTTTCATCGGCGAGGCCTATATTCATCAGAAAATTTTAACACTGTGCACTGCGGTGTAGAATATTGCAGTTTTATGTCAGCGCTATCTCTTGACCGATAGTGGAACTAATGTAACTTTCTTGATGATTTCTGAAAAAGTGTGCTGTTTAGAGACTTCGTTTTATTTTTCCTGTATTCTTTACATAAACTTCTATCATATAAAAGAGATAAGGGGGGGGGGGGGAACGGTATTTTTTTTTACATTTATCTTCAAAAGTCGAAAACTGTGCGGCCTAAAAAAAAAAAACTGCGCTCTTTCATATGATACCCCACATGACTTAGTAGCCTCACTTCGAATTTTTCAGACTCCCTTCCAGTCCCTTTGTAAAAAATATACATATAATTTTATTTCTTTCTTATTTGAAAAATACTTGGGCAAACGTCATCTAAAACTCTTCCAAATTTCAAGTTGATAGCATTAGTAGTTCTTGAGATGTCCAGCTGTGACAGACAGACAGACAGACTGAGTCTCACCATAAGGGTTCCATTTTACCATTTTGGTACGTAACCCTAATAAAAAGCCATTAAAAAGTTATGAGTCAACAAAGATTCATTTTTCTAGCTTTTTTAACGTAACTTTGGGTGTAAATAAGTTATAAAAGAACTGTAAAATATTCAAAACCAAGTCCGTACCAACAAAGCTCAGTTATCGAAGAGTTCAATAAACTTTATTTGTAATTGATTTATGGAGTGGTTTCTTCATAAAACTCGATTTTCCAAAGCATTTTGCGAATTTTTTTACGCGCCTATCAGTTCGGAACGGCGCGTGGCGGTGTTTATGTGCGTGAGAACTAGACGTTGTGTTTGTAGGTCAGTGTCTATTTGCTCATCCCTGATACTAGCTCTGTCGGACACGAAGCCAGGTGAGACAGCGTGCTTTTTGGCCATGAACACCAGTGGGTTCGAGCTCGCGACTAGTTTACTCTTAATTATTAGTATTTTAAACATTAAACGAATAAAATGTAAAGGATTTTGGTCTCTTTGAGATCTTATTAAAGACCAGCAAGATGTTTCATACCTACGGCTTTTTAATTTATTTTCAGGAATTTTTACGAAAGTCCAGGAGACAGAATATTTTTTTAATAAAATAAGATCTAGATTTTTCCGTCTTCGTTGTTCACGAGGTATATTTTCTTTCCATAATTAAATATCTTGCTGAACATAATGAAAAAGTAAATGTAAAAAAGGAGCTTTTTTTTTCAGAGAAGTATAGGTACTGGTTTACAACCCAATAACAAAATGCCAGCGGAAAACATAATTTCCTCTTTCTCTTATCTACAAAATGCTGGCAAAGATCTCTCATCATCTATACCTACTAGCAAAACCGACATTTATTTAAACAAAAATGTTATTGACAGCTTTTCATTTACGCGATCGGTTATAGTTAATATTTTTAGGGTTTTGTACCAAAATGGTAAAGCGGAACCCTTATGGTGAGACTCAGTGTGTCTGTCACTGCTGGATATCTCAAGAACTACTAGTGCTATCAACTTGAAATTTGGAATAGTTTTAAATGACATTTGCTCAACTATTTTGCAAATAAGAAAGAAATAAAGGATGCGTACAAGTACCTACCAATTACTGAGAAAGAAGCTCAGTAGGAAATCCCCTAACTTCGCCTTGCTGCTTGTGCTGCCTTTCATAGAGTACGATACTTGTATAGAATTTGGGCTGCCACTAAGCGGGGGCGGGCGGCCAACCTGCCGATAGACGACGATTGGTATTCATTACATCTTAGTTTTAACGGATAATAATAGCGCCCCTAAATACTGGCATTTAGGGTTTTTTCCATGCGATGACATTTCTTATTCTGTAGGTGGGGTGGGTATTATGACAATGATTTTGGATATTACGTAATGAGTCGCTCGATTTTCCGCCCCCCTGGACGTGCCGCCCGCGTGCGGTGCACGTCTTGCACGCCCGCTTACGGCGGGCCTGGCTATTAGGTCGTAAGTTTGGCCCATTGGTCGTCTGACATGCGGCAGATGTGACCAGCCCAGTTCCATTTTAGCGTGTGTATATTCGTAAACTTAAATAATACAAAGGAATCTGGATGTTTTGTTACGTCGTAAAACCGTGCGAAGCAGGGACGGGTCGCTAGTTTATTTATATTTATCACTTGATTACACTCTGCATTTCTCGGACTTCGCGAAACGAAGTGCTTCATAAAAGAAAAGTTCTTACAAAGCCCTGACTGACGTTGCCAACAAAGACAAACTAAATTGAATTAGCCATTAAAGTTCTTTTGTTCGAGGTGTCGAGTTTTGTTCTCATTAATTAATGAGCTCATTACAAGCTTTCTTGGTAATGAAAGAGTATTTTAGTAAAGATTTTTCTGAAACATTCATTGAGAGAATTGCCAGTATTTTTTCTGTTTGTAAGAAAGTCACAGTAATATTTGCTTGACTTGATGGTGACCAAGGTTATATCGTATCGTAGGTTTGAACCCACACAGGCGCTTTAGCTTATGATTAAGCCTATAATGTCGAGAGGGAGTGGGTTGTAATCTACCACGCGGGCCCAGCGCGGGTTATGTCTTCGAAAAGCGCCTGTCAGAGTGCAGTGGTGGTCCAGCGGTAGTGGCCCCGACTTACGAGTTGTAGGTCGTGGATTCGAACCCAGTCAACGCGCTTTACTTTGTGTAAATAATTCCACCACCACTGCTCCCAAACCGGTGAAGCAAAATATCGTGAGGAAACCGGCATTTTCCAGAATCGAAAATTTGAAGGCATGTGATATAGCTACCAACCAACCTGCACTGTGCCCGCGTGGTGGATTATGGCCCACTCCCTTTCACAGAGAAGCGGCCTGTGTCCCAGCAGTGGGAACATTATACGATAATAATTATGCTAAGGTTATATAATTACCGAAACTAAGGTTAATTATATCGATAGAACTTAAATCGCGATTCTACGTTGTTTGATAAGTTTCTGTATGGATTTCTTGATAGGTTATTGATAACTAGCAGCGCCTCGCGGTTTCACCCGCATAATTGTCGATCTCGTGGGAATATCGGGATAAAAACTATCCTAGATGTCCTTTTCCGGGATTCAAACTATCGGATCTCTATAACAAATTTCATCTAAATCGGTTCAGCGGTTTCAGCATGAAGAGGTAACAGACAGACAGACACACTTTCGCATTTATAATATTAGAATTGATTACTGTTATCATAAGAGACACATACATAGTAAGCAAAGAAGACTGACAATCAAGAAAATAGATGTTCCATATTTTCTTGTTTATCACACTCCTGCCTTTATCACAATTTATTTGGGGTTGGCGCAACATCTTTTTTTTTATTTGAAATGTGTTTGCTCTTGACTCTAATCTAGGTCAGAGATGACACAGACAAAGTCTACGATGGAGTGAGGTAACCAGAAGAAGCCTATTCACTCTTACTTTGAAGAGATTCGGGTTGTATGCACTCGGAAACACAAACGCAGGTAGAGAGTTTCACTCTTTTGCTGTGTGCATTATAAAGGACATTTGAAAACGCTTAGTACGAATTGGTAGAATAGCAACTAGGCAGGGATGGTAACTTGCAGTGCGTCTGGATGTCCGAAGGTAGAAGGGGGCCGGTGGAATGAGGTCGTGGAGTTCTTCTTTTCTTCCATACTTCTCTCATATCATAATCAGCCTTTATTATTCCCACAGACACAGGCCTCCTTTGTTAGAGAGGGAGTGGGCTGTAATCTACCACGTGGGCCCAGTGCGTGTTCGTAGATGTCACATTCACATGTGTTTGAATTTTAGGTTCTAGGACATGCCAGTTTCCTCATTAGGTTTTCTTTCACCATTTTGACAGCGGTGCTGATGAAATTACTTATACAAAGCAAAGTACCTGCCTAGATTCGAATTCACGACCTACGACTTGTAAGTCGTGACCGTTACCACTGGGCCACTGGGCATGCATACTGTCCTCATAGTTATCTATTAGTCGTCATCTCTGTTAGTAGTTTTATATTTTCTTACTTATTTTATCAATTAAACATTATTTTACAAATAAATTTTATTATCAAAAGAATAAAAAGCATATAAGTAAGCAGGATACGGGATAATCTTGTGCATTACAATTTATAATAACTTGTAGCACCCGCTACGCCGTAGCGCTACGCTGCTACGAAGGTGTAGCACTGATTAGAGGAAATACATAAATACGTGGGACACAGAAAGTTTTGCGAAAATAAAAATAAAGTGTTTTATAGGTAAATATTTTTTATATTAAATCTTTTCAAAGCCTACTATACAAAGTTTCATGCGTCTGAACTAGTTTTCGAAACACTTTTTCCAGTCCGCCGCAGACACCTCGTTTACAGCCTGCTCTAACGCTGACGCTGACTCTAACGCGACGAAAATTGTATCCTCTTGAACTGATTTTTAGGGTTCAGTACCAAAATGGTAAAACGGAACCTTTTTGGTGAATTCAGTCTGTCTGTCTGTCTGTCACAGCTGAATATCTCAAGAACTACTAATGCTATCAACTTGAAATTTGGAACAGTTTCAAATGACGTTTGCCGAACTATTTTGCAAATAAAAAGAAATTAAAATATATGTGTAATTTTTGCAACAGGGTCTAAAAGGGGGTCTGAAAAATTCAAATTGGGGCTACTAGGGCATGTGGGGTATATGAAAGAGCGCAGTTTGCACATTCTCAAACGTTTTTCCTTTTTTTTTAGGCCGCATAGTTTTCGACTTTTGATGAAAAGTGTAAAAAAAATACCGTTCCCTCCCCCTTATCTCCGAAGTTTACCAAGAGAAAAATCTGAAATAATTCTATGTGATAGAAGTTTATGTAAAAATTACAGGAAAAATAAAAAGATAGTTTCTAAATAGCACACTTTTTCAGAAATCATCAACAAAAGTTACATTAATTCCACTATCGGTCAAGAGATGGCGCTCACATAAAACTGCCATATTCTACATCGCAGTGCATAGTGTTAAAATTCTCTGACAAATATAGGACTTGCTGATGAAAAAGAAATTAAAATCATGATGGTACAGAACCCTCGGTGCGCGAGTCCGACTCGCTCTTGGCCTGTTTTTTATTTTCGGGAATAAAAAGAAGTCACACGATGCCAGGGCTGTAAGGAGGGTGACCCAGGAGTTTGACCGGCGTGCTGTCCAGGAAGTCCCTCGTATTGAGCGCGGTGTGCGAAGGCGCGTTGTCGTGGTGGTGCTGTAGCCCGCGGAGCCCTGTGTTTGGTCGCTTGTTGCTCACAATAGAGAAAACTTCTGCCAATCATTTGTTAGTATACCATTCAGCGTTGATGATTCTTTGGTTCCGTAAAGGAATTGACACCAAGTAGCCAGTCAAATTTAAAAAGCGCGCTATCAAAATCTTCAGATCCATTTTTTAATCACGATAGTTTAAATTAGCTCGCAAACAATGTGGAGGGATATTTTGAAATTGGAACGTACCTATTTTTATCTACAAATAATCATATTTTTTTAAATAGATTATAACTGGACAGTCTCTCATACATAAAAACTTTTTTTCGCAAACTTTCTGAGTAGCCTGGTACCTAATCGATTAATTGATACTAGGCAAAGTTTGACCTAACTAATCCTTACGGTATATGCGTGGGTATCTAAGGGAAGCCCGGTTTGACCTTGGACTTTGTATTCGAAGAAAAAGGTCCTGCGGTATACCAGACATGATCCTTATTAAACTGTCTTGTCAAACAATTTCGAGAACGTCCGTTGAGGGTTTTAAGAAGGAATTATTCTTATATTGCTAAGTTTTTTCTGTGTTATGTATGATCAATGATCAATGTGGGTCAAATTCCGTAGCAGAGTTTTAATAAGGGATATCATTTGATAGCTGTTTTTCGATGTTGGTTATTTGTTTCACAATGTTATTTAATTTTCGATTTACGTAAGATTTATTAGAATTAGAATTTATAGATTTTTTTAAATTAAGAATTTATAGGAAAACCTTCAATTTTAGGCTTATTGAATCTAATTTATTTATATTAAAAGTAAACTTATAGTTGGCTTTTATTAAAAAAAAAAATCTTAATTTGCTTATTTGAGTACATCAATCCATTAGTCCTCGTACTGTTGCCTCCAAAAGCAGCGTTGTACTGTAGCACGTCGTGTATGTATTTCGTGTTATATGGTATTAAAATCATACAACGTTTATCTGTGTTTATTCCTAGCGAACGTATTTACATCACCGCGGCTATATTTTCACTCCATCTTTCAAACATAAACGTAATACATAAAGGGCTATGAAGTTTTGTGGCAAACCTACCTGTCTGCATTTAATTTTTTTTAAACATCATAAGACAAAATCCCGTAAGAGTCACGTTTCCGAGATATTGAACATCAAAGTTGATCACGTGACATCCTCATATAGATATCAGCTATCGATTTATATAGGTGTCAAGCGTGGCCGCCATTTTGAAAAAAAAAAAAACAAAATGGCGCGTCTGTAGGTATGCCAGGCTCCATATAAAAATCTTCAATCCCTTTGAAAACTCATTCTAAACTTGACAGATAACCTTTATAATACCTACATGTCAATCTTATGTATTAAATCTAGGAAGTACTATTTACTCTATAGCAATATAATAGACTAGCAGCACCCTGCGGTTTTACCCGCGTAATTTTTGATCCCGTGGGAATATCGAAATAAAAAGTATCCTATGTGCTAATCCTGGTT
Source organism: Luperina nickerlii (assembly GCA_963855955.1). NCBI lineage: Eukaryota > Metazoa > Arthropoda > Insecta > Lepidoptera > Noctuidae > Luperina > Luperina nickerlii. Next base: position 11,574,297 of record OY979682.1, read on the forward strand.
ATAAACTATCTCTGAGCCAAATTTCATCCAAATGCGTTCAGTAGTTTTTGCGTGAAAGAGTAATAAACATACAAACACACTTTCGCCTTTGTAATATGTACATATTAGTGTGATTAGTAGGATAGGAAGTAGGATATTGATAGTCCCATCGGTTGGTCCCTAAGCAAAATTAAACATTTCACAGATATATCGGATGATGGTATATGTGTGTATTGTACACAAGCATAAGAAATAATTCCTATCCCATACATCATAATCATAATAATATATTAATGAATCTATCCATCTAATATTTATCGTCGGAAACCTGCTATTATAATGCTTTGAATACCAAATGAAGATGAATAAGAAAGTTATTATGAAATAAAGGAAAAAGCAGAAAAGGAAATAATATGAACGATTTCTAGAGATTATTTTGTCCTTTGAGTACTTTCCTAGGTGTTAGTTTGTATTGAGAAAATAGTAGGAAAGGACCCAATGGGTTATACTTGGTACGTAAGGCCTTGAATACACACAATACACGGTGGTAGGAACTTCGACGCACAACCTGTTACCATGAATTCAATACATTATTCTGGATCCCACTGCGTTGAAATTTTTCTTTGGTTATTAAAAAAAAAGCCTGTTTTCTACAAAAATGCAATACCTACGCGGTCAAAATCTATGGAACAGCAATTTTTTTTAATAAGTAGGTTATTTTTACATTATCGTTAAACTTAAAAATTGGCCCGAATACTTATTTTTCTAAATAAATGATAAATATCATAAACATACATTTTTGCAATTTTTAAAGGGAAGTACGAAGTACATGCGGACGAAGTCGCGGGTAAAATGCTAGTACTAATAAATAAGAATTTGTTTGTTTGAATGCGCTAATCTCTGGAATTACCAGTTGGATTTGAAACTTTCTTCTTGCATTTCGATAGCCCAATTCTTCAGAAAGGCTATATATAGGCTACTTAACATCAAGCTAGGGCCTTTAGGAGAGGAGCAAAAGTCAGAAATAACGTTGAGTGAAAACGAAGTAATGCGCAGGCAAGCGATGCGATGCGACGGAGTGGGTCGGGGGACAATTTCACGCGGAGGGAGTCGCGGGCAGAAGCTATAGTCGTACTTTATACTATATAATATTATTAACGCGAAAATTTGTGAGAATGGATGGATGATGGATGTTTGTTACTCTTTCACGTAAAAACTACAGAACGAATTTTGATAAAACTTTTCATTAATAAAGCATAATCAGTAGAATATATACTTTTTCTCCTGATATTTCCACGGGATCAACACTTATGCGGCTGACGCCGCGAGGCGCTGCTAGTGTATGATAAGCTTTCAAACGAAATCGCATTGCTCTCACATTTTTATTGACTCTTAAGAAATGTCTGGACAAAGAGTTAAATAACGAATAAGGCTTTTTGCAGAATAAATAAAAAGAGCTTCAAAGAAATTTGTGTGATAAACTGAAACTTGAAAGATGTATGCAGTACACCTTTTTGTACAGTTGAAGATCATCAGGTGAGCAGACATTTTAGGGGCTTAGCTTTTTTGTGTTCTCCTAAGATTGTCCTATGTTAAAACCTTCTGCCTCTATTGTAATAAAGAATTAGGTACGTTTTTATTTCTTACTTTCTTTATCTTTTATTTTGAAAATTTTAATTAAATAAAGCCACACGAGTAATATGGTATATTTTACACGGTAAAATATGTAAACAAAAAAGTAACAATAAGTAATGTTATTCCAGAAAACCTTTTCATTATTATAATAAAGAATAAAGCACACACTTTTACTGAAAATTCGCGAATCCCTCTCGAGTATCCCGAGAATTTCTACGTATAATAAAATATACCCTTTGGTGCTTTAAGTCGCAAATATTCCTGAGGTCAAACCTCTGAAAAGGTCCTTGACTGGAAAATCGTATCAATTTTATACGAGAATTCCAGAGCACATGTAAACTAAAGTCCTTTAAGAATGGTTTTCTCAATACAAAACAGTATATGAAAATGGCCTTATTGTAAAATTTCGTTCTTTTGGAAACAATATAGTTTATTATATATAATGGATATAACTTTAAAGTAGCTAGGTATGATGCGTATGAATTTGATAATTGAAAAGTATTCCGGCTATTGTTTAACAGTCCATTCGCAGTTATTTTACATCTGATATTATATCACTGTCAAAATGACAGTGATCATTATAGTTGTTATATATCATTATAGTTATTATAATAAGGTTATTGCCAGATTGCTGCTACTGACAAGTCTGTCAAAATCGCAGTGATCATTATAGTTGTTATAATAAGGTTATTGCCAGATTGCTGTTACTGACAAGTCTGTCCAAATCACAGTGATTCTTATACTTGTTCTAATAAGGTTGTTGTCAGATTGCTGTTACTGACAAGTCTGTCCAAATCACAGTGATCATTATAGTTGTTATAATAAGGTTGTTGTCAGATTGCTGTTACTGACAAGTCTGTCCAAATCACAGTGATTCTTATACTTGTTCTAATAAGGTTGTTGTCAGATTGCTGTTACTGACAAGTCTGTCCAAATCACAGTGATTCTTATACTTGTTCTAATAAGGTTGTTGTCAGATTGCTGCTACTGACAAGTCTGTTAAAATCACAGTGATATTTATAGTTGTTAGAGTAAGGTTGTTGTCAGATTGCTGCTACTGACAAGTCTGTCCAAATCACAGTGATCATTATAGTTGTTATAATAAGGTTGTTGCCAGATTGCTGCTACTGACAAGTCTGTCCAAATCACAGTGATTCTTATACTTGTTCTAATAAAGTTTTTGTCAGATTGCTGCTACTGACAAGTCTGTTAAAATCACAGTGATATTTATAGTTGTTATAGTAAGGTTGTTGTCAGATTGCTGCTACTGACAAGTCTGTCCAAATCACTGTGATCATTCTAGTTGTTATAATATGGTTGCTGCAAGATTGCTGCTGCTGTACTTAGTATTTTACACGTATGTTTTTTAAAGAAGGTAAGTAGTAAGAACGTTCGTGTTTTCTCCATCCAAATACATATTATGAACTTGCGTCTTCGGTAGATTTATTATTCAGCTATTTCGATTTCGAAGCGATCGGTTGAATGCTTGGCATTCCTAATCCGAGACATTCTGTTGTCGCTGAATTAATAAGTCTCTATTTAAACCGATACTGGTAATTTACAACTTGGTTCAATACAACAACAGACAAACAACACTACTACTCTCTACTCCCCTCTACCACCCGCCTCCACTCCTCTCTTTTCTCTCTCTGTACTTCTTTTCTACTGTAACAATAGTTTTATGCTTTATACTATGGAGGGTAGAGGTAAGAAGAACTGTCTCTGTTGTGAAAAGGTGTACGTGAAACTGCGTTAAATTAGGGGTGGCGCCATAATAGCTACAGGGTAAATTTCAAAGAAAGTGACAAAAGTTATTAGAATAGGATAGAAAAATAAACAAGGACAGAAGAACTTTGGACTACGTAAATAGTTGAGGTTTGGTATACTGGGCAGTCGCTAACTAATCTAGTTACTAAAATATAAAATTTTCTAACTCAGCATACTTCAATCCGTCAACAACTGCTACATTCATACCATACCCTTTGCCTACGTTTGCGCCATTTTAGAGGGTTTTTGATCTGTTATTTTACTGCTTAAAGCTGGACACTTTTTCAACTTTCCCCCCATATGAGACGGTTCTCCTTACCTCTACCCTCCATACTATATACGTTTAGGAACGGGCAACTACCTTCAACTTCTGACTAACTCATTAACAATTCCTTTAAATATGTACAGACGCCAGCACATCAAGCTACTCGAAACTACCAGATTTTCCCAATCAACTTTGAACCTTATGCTTTAGTGATAAAGTTGAAAATCTATTAAAGCACTTTGACAGATTGTAGTAGCTCGATGTGCTGGCGTCTGTACATGTAAATGTTATAGCAACCAATTAGACTAGGGACTTAATAATAATGATTAGAATAAGTGACTTAGACCCTTTGTACACGGCACGGTTACTTTACGCTATGGCGCATAAACCGCGCCTTAGAATAGTATATTTCATTACAAGTGCGGAAAGGTTGTCATTGCAAAGAGTTCCGACAAATGTCTACCCGAGCCGAGGCGCAGCCGAAGGCGAGGGTTGACAGTCGGAACAAGTTGCAATGACGGTTTCGCACGTGTACTGAACGACTATTTTTAATACAGTTGCGAAAAAATGAAGCAATTTAATAAAATAATAAAAACAATAAACTCAACTAACTAATGGCGCCAACCGTAAAATATAAGCAGAGATTTATTTTTTCTTCACCCATTCTGGTAGGCAAAGGGAACTATGCCCATACAGCCAAGTCTTCAGTAGAATTTTTTTATTGATATGAAATGAAAATTCTTTTCAATCAAATCATTAAATCTGATATTGAAACAAATTAGTAGCTTCTTTTTAGAAATATACGTATTTGCATGAATCATAAAAACTTCTGTGAATTTTTTTAGTAAAAACTTCATGGTTGGTTTTTCTTTTTAATAGACATTATTTTGACAGTTGGGAAAGAGAACGCACGAGTTCGGGAAAGGTAAAAAAAAAGCACGAGTATGTAATAGCCCACTTCCCGAACGCTATACGTCCCTGCAATACGCTACTTTTTGAGCAACTGTATTAAAAAAAACGTGTCCGTCAACAGACTGCTTCCATAGTGTTCCATACAACAGTGACAACCGTGCTTAGACGGCGAATAAACCACAGTATGTGTGTGTGTGTGTGTCACGACCACTGACCTCTAATAAACAGTACTTGTATAATGCAGATCAGTGGTCACTAAGCCGGACCTTTTCTAAGGGAATCGCACTTTGTATTTACATGACTGGGTAAAGTTAGCGTTTTATGCGAATATGATCCAAATTCTTTGAAGCGAATAATCAAGCGTTTCATACGAATCATCATCATCATTCTCTTGCCCATATCCCAATCAGTTTAGGGACGACACAACATGTTTTTTCTACCATAGGTACTTATTCGCATATCCTACTTCCTACTAATATTATAAACGTGAAAGTTTGTGAAGATGTTTGGATGTTTGTTACTCAATCACGCGTAAGCCGTTGAACAGATTTGGATGAAAATTGGCGCATATATAAACCGATTCTTGGATTAACACATAGGATACTTTTTATCCCGATATTCCCACGAGATCGAAACTTACGCGGGTGAAGCCGCGGGACGCTGCTAGTCACACTAATATTATAAAGGCGAACGTTTGTGTTGATGGATGTTTGTTACTCTTTCACGCAAAAACTACTGCACAGATTTGGATGAAATTTGGCACACAAATAGTTTATAACCAGGATTAACACATAGAATATACTATTTATCCCGATATTCTCATGAAATTGAGACATATGCGGGTGTTTATATTCGTATGAAACTAATTTTACTTAACAATTGCGATCTGCAAATCTCGCCCTGAATTTCCGTTTGCTTTGTTAGTAGGTACCGTAATAACTTGCTTTTCGGAGTTGGCGGGTCTCGAAAGGGTTAATTGAAATTAATGCTACAAGTTTGAGATTAGTAGTTGGTATTAATAAAAGCAATAGTACTGTTGTTCTAGCCGAGGGAGGGTCGGAGGAGATGCCGGCGGCCACGGCAACGGATCCCAGCGCCGAGCAGAAGGAACGGCTCATCGCGGCCGTCAAGAAGGAGGTCAAGCAGTTGATGGAAGAGGTAACTAACTAACATAATTATTCTTGGTTATAAGGCTTCATTACCTAGAGGTTTAAAAACACCCATGGCATAGCCGATATCGACGCATTCTGTACATCAAACTAAGTACCATTTGGCAAAAAATATTGCTGGAATCCGACTTTATTTTTGGTGTAACGTAACTAATCGCTTTTTATAAAAGCGCGCAATGTGAAGCACGCAGAACATTGTGCTTATGGGTGCATGCAACGGTACAGAAGATGTGGGGTATTTAAAGTTAAGTTATAACATTTAAAACTGGTTTTCGTGGAAATTACTAAAAAAAATTGAACTTTGTCCTTCAATATCTCCGTTATCAGAAGGTTCCCAGGTATGGTCCAGTACAAAAAAGTGATCACAATGACGGGGAGCACAAGTGACTGTCGGCTTCGTTAGGCGTCTTTTTACACCCGTTATATCAGCCTGAAAATCTGGTCAAATCTAAGCATATTATTGCCAGGAATGGGATGGGACATATTCTTAGATAACGGGCGTCTATGCCTCAGGGTTTTTTTTAAAGAATGAGAGCAGTCCCTCACTAACACTTTCATAACAACCGCTCTTGGTATACGCCTACTGTAATTTTTGTAGGGTAACGGAGAACATGACTTATACAGACTCAAAATAAATTAGGTAGCGAGAGTCTGCAGACGTGATGACATCAATGTCTAAACACGATAAAATGAAATAAAAAAAGATTTTATGTTTTTTTTAGGGGTCAACACTACTAGCGGTCGGTTACAGGGGCGGTACCTTCATAGAAGCCGAAAAGCCCGGCTTGCCCTAATAAAATCATAATTCACAACAACAAACTTACTTAAACCTATCAATAAATAAATATATTAAAAAAATACCATTCAATGAACTCGAACACAAACATTAATAACTGAAAATCAGCCAATCCCTCAGTTGGGCATTTTTTTATACGTTGAAAATCTGTGGGCTTGCCCTAATTTTGACCCCTAGGCACGCCACTGGCGTCGGTAGTGTTGTTAATTGAAGTACGGGTTGTGAAAATAAGTTTTATCGTGTTTAAATGCCAATCCCGTCTGTGAGGTTTACATAAAAAAACAGTTTTTTAAACTGATATATCAAGGTGAACACACTAACTGCGGTCGATGACCTCACAGAACATTATTTTCTTTTTTGTTTTATCGTGTTTATACATCGATGACCATCACGTATGCGGAGTTTCGCTAGCTAATTTAATGTGACCCTGTGTAGATTGAGGTATGGGTAAAAGTTTGTAGACAGATTCGACACTAATGTAGGGCGAAGTCTTAAGTATGCAGCATTAAGTTACAGTTTCACTTTACATAATAATTTCCCACAACCTTGGAAAAATTATTTAGTCCTAAATAATTTTACGTAGTATGAGTGGCTTGTGGCGAAGTAATCACAACCGCACGGATCGTTCGATCAGGTTAAGCTACGCTTGCCGCGGTTGGTCCGTGGATGGGCGACCATCTTTACATACTAAGACCCCTCCGTGCCTCGGAAAGCACGTTAAGCCGTTGGTCCCGGCAGTCATTCGTGGATCTTTGATAGTCGTTACGCCCGAAAATACGACAACCAGTCTTACCAAGGTATTACCCAGTAACTGGGTTGTGGAGGTCAGTTAGGCAGTCGCTCCATGTAAAATACTGGTATTCAGCTGCATCCGGTTAGACTGGAAGCCGACCCCAACATACATAGTTGGCAAAATGCTAGGCAGATGATGAATTTTACGTAGTATCCTATGTGTTATTCCAATGTATAAGCTATATTACTGTAAAGTTTCATCAAAATCCGTTCAGTAGTTTTTGCGTGAAAGAGTAACAAACATCTCGACGGTCCCTACGTACATAAAGACATGTCAAAAACCGAGGTTTACAGGAGAGCGTAATTTATGTTCAAATCGCTCTAGAAATAATTCCATGTACATGTAATTTTTATGTTCAAATCGCTCTAGAAATAATTCCATGTACATGGAATTATTTCTAGAGCCTACTGTAATGATTTGAACATAAATTACGCTCTCCTGTAAACCTCGGTTTTTGACATGTCTTTATGTACGTAGGGACCGTCGATCTATCCATCCATCCTCACAAACATTTGCGTTTATAATTTAGTAGGATCCTAAAGTAGAAAGATTTCAAGAGTTCCATTAATAATGAGAGTGAGCACTCAAGGACTTTTGAAAATTCGTCCTCTAAAGGGTATAAATAGATGATAAAAGTGCCTATTAAAGCTTGATAGTTAATGAGCTTGCCACCTCCACCTATTTTTTTTTCACGAGGAAACCTTTTAAAGGCGCCAGGCGTGTTTTGGGGATGAGACCGGGCAGTGTGGGATTTTTACCTCACTAAAACCACCCCAGTGGTCACCATCTGCAAATAGAAGGGGCACCGTTACCTCTCAAAAGACTGATCCGGAAGTCGGAACCCCCTCCGTGCAACGCCTCTGGGCACATCTCTGGGTAGACTGTAAAGGGGTCTCCCCGAAACTAAACGTTGCAAGAATGCAAGGCCGCACTTGACCACTGTGCACCGTCTTTCCTGAGGTCACTCAGGGGGCGAACCGAGTCCCCAGTCTAAGTCTAAGCGCCCGCGACCCCAAATGCCACCTCCTACCTACAACGTCCATAGTGACTTATAAAGCCAAAGGGAACCTTGAAAAAATCATTTTACTTCTCTTTCCAACAAAGTCAGCAAAAAATTACTTTTCAATTTCAATAGGATTTTCTTTCTAAGCTTTGATATCTGCTTTAATTTGCGAGACGTAAAACTTTTTTGATCGGGCTTTAGCAAATTATTTTGTTCCCTTTTTCGACTCATTATAAAGTGCTGTTGTTAGAGCGAGACATGGAAAGGGAGAGTTATTCTCCTTAAGGACGAATTTCACCAAACTATATCCTGAGAATAAATTTTAAAATTTATGATAGTTTTTCCATATTACAAATTTTAATGTCAGACGACAATTATTTTACTCCACGAATAAAAAATATCTGACGATAGAAAAGCAGCACTAAGTTTTTCAAACTAAATTTACAAAAAATTAAAATTGTTTATTTCCTAATCAAATCAAGACAATAAGTTGATGATTGGAGCCTCCTTTTAAGCAAAAAATGCCTGTATTAGGAGACCCCGCTCTTCCATAGCAAGATAATTTTAAATAATAGAACAGAATAATATTCACGTGATTGTCTATATGTGTATAGACAATCACGTGAATAATATTCTGGAATGGGGTGGGTTTGCGCGTGTTTCGTGCGTGCGTGTGTGTGTGTAGGTGAGTGTGTGTGTAGAGAGAAACGGGTGAGTTAAACTATGTGTTGTAAGAGCGCCTCAGTAACTTCATAAGTATGAGAAAAATGCTAACAAATTGGATAATGGTTTTATCCAATTTGTTAGCATTTTTTTACATTCATGTGGTTATTTAGTGTGTATCTCCTTGATTACACTATTATAACACTGAGCAGAACGTTTGTTGTATTGTATAGCAGCGAATTTTGTTTTAGTTTGTGTTTCCGTCTTTTTGATATTGTGTTTGCACCAGAAGAAAGTGTCTTATGTTTTTTTAGGACTGAATATGTGATATCAGTTGTCTAACAGAAAGCAGGCCAGTAATCAGTTAAAATAGAATAGACAAAATAAAATAGACTGTCAGTTGGGTATCTTATCTTTTTAAAATACATTATTCTTATTAGTGCTCTTCTCCTTATTAATTGTGCCGACGTGTCATGAAACGTATCTTGATATTAGCCAAAACAGTTTCAAGTGAAAAGTGATTTACTCTGATACTAGTTAATCCAGTAGCGGTTCTTGGAACTGAGCTCGGGCGATCCAAATATATTAAATTATTTGAACTAAAATAGCGGTTACAGTTGCAAATGATTTGCTGAAGGGAATTGTTTGATAGATGATAGGTACGTGGAAACTATGGATCATTTGTTGGTGTTGTTGTGTTACCTAGGATTCATTTGTGAATATGTAGAGCTTTGTATTATGTTTCACAAACCAATATACAAGGTTATACCTTTATGTGGTTTGTGGTTAGATTGTGCTCGACTCGGAATCGGATCCAGTTTGTGTCATTGGATACTTCTTGAGATCGGAATATGGGTACTTATCGTTGTAAAACCGTTCTACTTTGATATTGACGAATAAAACAAAAAAAGTTAAGAAAGGACATTATCAAATGAGTTCGGATATCATCAATTCTAGGTACCTACTAATTCCATGGATATCATATAGCTAGTGCATGGAATTTCTTTGTACTTATACAGTACTAGACGTAGCTTTGGAAGGCCTCCTAAAAGGTGGACTGATGACCTTCTGAAGGCCGCACGAATCCGCAGGATGCGGGAAGCACAGACCAGGTCGTAGTGGCTGTGCTTGGGGGATGCTTATGTCCAGCTGTGGACGTCTTTCGGCTGTAATGACGATGATGACACAGTACTAGAGGTGGCATTGACAACAGCTTTTTCTATACAGACCAAATATGTTCATTTTCCCGCTCTACGAAGACTCAAATGACTTATGTATGTAGACTGACGGCTTACAATGGGTTCTGCGACATAAGTTGTGCGCACTATCGGCGCCACGAATTCTATTAGTACTGCCATCTTTAGACACTGCTGGTTCAGCGATTCCGTGCTTTGTATCTTCAACAGGTGTACATAACTAAACTTCATCACTTTTACACAGGCTGTTACGCGAAAATTCGTGCATGAAGAAAGTGGTGGCGTGACTGCTCTCTGCGGCGCCGTTGAGTCGTGCCTTGGACAAGGCTTGAGGCGCAGAGCCCTAGGGCTCTTCAAGACAAGCTCTACTACTGCTCTGTTGCATAAGATTGCTAAGGTAAGTGTTTAGGATAACTTGTGAAGTAAGATTAGAAAATAAATGTGCAGAATTTGTGACTGCTTCGGAATCAGTGTCCGGCAAGACAAAACTCATGTTATATCCATAATCTTCGACTTGTCCAATAGTGTTATTGTGGACCGATATCACGGATTCCTTATCTAACCAAACTACTATCTACCACTGGGACTTCCCACCTCGACACTGTTCGAATTTCGAAATGAAATCAAAGTCAAAGCATTTATTTCAAATAGGCACATAAAAGACACTTTTGAACGTCAACATTTACAATGAAATAGTATTGATTCTAGTCGCCCCTTCCAAAAGGTAGTTTTCGTATGGAGAAGAATGGGCAAGATAGATAAAATGTGATGTTTAGAGAATAACATTCCAGTTATCTTAAATCTATATTAATTCTCTATAAATAAAAATGAAATGCTGTTCGTTGGTCAGAACATCAATTGAGTACAGCTGCACCGATTTGGCAGTGTTTTGTTTTAAAATATTTGTAAGGTTTTTATGGGAAGAAAAATTGGAACGTCCTTTTTCTATGACAATTCTGTATGAATTCAAGATCAATTCACGATTGTAGCGATTTTACCTACCTATACCAACAACGCTCCCCTGTCAATGTCGCGCCAAAAGATTCTTGTAGCACTCACCCTACATACAAATTTATATTCCTTTCACAATTATTTTACCTCTGATTTTGCATCACTATCCAAATTACAGTGATCTTTATTATTACTCTAATAAGGTTACTGTTTGGTTGCTATTGACAGCTCTGTCAAAATCATTGTGATCTTTTTTCTCGTCACAATAAAGTTGATTTTAGGTTGCTGCTGTCAGAGGTAAAGTAACTGTGAACAGACTGAAGTTTCTATCTAGGATGTTCTTAAATGTAGTACTACAGAGTCCCGTTATTAATAAAGTCGGAAATAAGTTATGTCTGAAACATGTCGTAAAATCTTTCGAAGTTTATTAATAAAGGTTTAATTGTACGGCGCTGTTTGGTTAAAGGTTTTAATAACTTGTTTTTAATCTTCGAATAAACTGTGATAATTAATCAAAAAGTTACAGCTGCCAATAACCAGGTAACCCGCACGACGTTCGTTGAAAACTGTGGCAGGATGCCTTTCCCCCACCTACTCACTATCTACCACAAAACGAGCATCTTCCTGCAGGGTGTAACATTCTGTGGTCCACTTGGAAGTCCCTGAATCGTTTCCGTACCCAAGTGGGAAGATGTAAGAAGTTGAACCTCGTAAAGTGGGACTACCTCGACGAAACGGCAGCTCCAGCAGGGTGTGGATGAGCTGTGTCACAAACTATGCTCCATCTCCTGTCCTGCCCTCTATGCTCAAAAAAATGCAGCCAAAGTAACTTCTGAGCTGCCACAGATAACGCCGTGGAAGGTGGAACTGGCGAAGTATTAGGCCAACAAAATAGAAATATCTGTCGAGCCAGCCACACGAAGAAGAAAAAGCTGCCATTTTCCTAGATGCAGCAATTTCATCACTTGGCTAAATAAAGAGCAAAGAATAAATAAATAAGTATAATCTACATATAAAATGGCGCCCAAAGCTAAACAAATTGTGTGGCTTTACAAAAAGTACAGCTGCCGTTTACAACTGTAATATAAACGAAAACATTATTCCCGAGCGAACACCGCCATTTGTCTGCGAACGACTGTGTTTCATATCTGTACGCTGTGTGCGTACTTTAAATCCGCTGAGTACACAGTACTGTAGAGAAAGGAAAACGTTAATCATTTACTCATTTCAGCGGGGTATTAAAGTAACACACTAACAGTAGCTATGGTTTTCATTTTGACAGTTCCACAACATTCATTGCGTTATTTACGTTGTTGAGCAGACATATTTTTCGAACATATGAATCAATGGATTAGCAATCTTCAAAATGATTCAGATTATGATTAGAAATATTAGAATAAGAATAATTTATTGGTCCATTGTTACAAAATAAATTTAAAAAATAATAACATTGTATGCTTTTGCTTATATAAAACAGTTATTTGAACAGTGGTGCCCAAAACTACGCCTGTATCTTGGGGGCCTAGAGGGATTGATAGTGTGTGACGCAATTAGGGTGCAGGACAAAGTGTAATTGCAAAGTGCTTGTGACTTATCGACTAGATGCTGCCAAACAACATTATGAATCTATATAACATGCTCAAGCAACAATGCGGCATTGTTATAAATTCGAACATTGCTCCCTACTTGTTACGAATGGTAAATATCAGCGAATACAACACAATTGATATTCCCGAAAGTTAACAAATGAAAGAGCAGGTATTTAAAGATAATGACGATAGATACGAGAATGTCGATGGAATAAAACTTACTTTACCTATGACGTAGATCTCGCATGACTAAGCTCTTTCTAGATGTGATCAATTTGATTGGTCACTTAACCATTTATGTGCACACATATAAATAGACCAGAAGAAAGGAACAGAAAAATACATACAAGGTGATGCTTATTTCTAAAGAAATCCATTCCAGCATACCTGCGAGTTTGACTGACCAGATACGGAACATGATACTGCGTTCTAAGACATAAATCGCAGACGTCACCCTAAAAGCAGCCAGGCTCAAATGGAACTGGGCCTTCATAAACTAAATTAACTTAAAACACAATAAAAACAAAACAACTAAAAATAAATTAACAACTTTAACTATTAAAATATAATATCCTATCCTAACTAAAACCATTAACAGACTGAAATATGGCGACGAAAAATTCCTCCGCATCGCTGTCGCCTGGTACGAGTAATGTGCACAAAGACAGACGCCATTGCTACGTTGTATGGCAATGCTTAGCTTCTGGCCAAGGTAAAAGCCAGCCCTTGGGTCACGGAGAGTGTCAACCAGCCGTTTGGAGATTTCATGACGGATTACCAAATACATTTGGCCACCATTAACTCCATTAAGAATTATGTATGTATGTCATTATCATCTGCCTAGCCTTTTCCCAACTATGTTGGGGTCGACTTCCATTCTAACCGGATGGAGCTGAATACCTATCTGACTTCCACAACCCAGTTACTGGGTAATACGATACCCCTTGGTAAGACTGGTTGTCAGACTGTCGGGCTTCTGACTACCCGTAACGACTGTCGAAGATCTACGAATGACAGCTGGGACCAACGGCGTAACCTGCTTTGCGAGGCATGGAGGGGTTTCGGTATGTAAAGATACCCATCCATAGACCAACCGCGCAAGCGTAGCTTAACCTGATCGATCAACCTGTGCGGCTGTTATTATTTAGCCACGGGCCCCTCATTAAGAATTATGTAATATTAACGTAAATTATACTCACACTTTCCTCGCACAAAACAACCATATTATGTTTTACTCACATAATGTAACATGACATTTCCTAAAATGTAGGTACATTCTCGCACATTACTGGTACCAACAAACATTTTCCAATTTGCTCTCAGTGAGCACAGTATTAAATTAATTCAAAATGACCGGCCGCGTGGCGCTTTCAGCGGGTTTCAGGGAAATTGTCGGGCTTTCAGTTAGGGCGGACATGCTCTCAATTAAATTCTGCTAGAGAATAGACTAAAATGTTGTTAGCTAAGGCACCCGTCCCACCGAGGACGTAAATCGATTAGCTATCAACGATTTTCTCGCTCAAGAAATGTATAAAAGATTGTAAGTCTCGTGTAACTAAAATATACCTATACTTAAATTAATAGTTGATCGCTGATTGTTCACATCGCCGGCGAGTACACGTTTGTCGCAGCGACAAGAGCTTTCAAAGAGTACACGCGAGGGTCGCTTGGCGGGCGGAACCCTCGCAGAGACTCTCGCTTGGTACATAACCACACGAGCGGGTAATCGCTCATCGCCATCGAGCAATCGCAGCTTGTTTTTATCTCTACTCGTTTCTCGTTAATCGCCGGCAGTGAGACAGGACAGGTGTTTAAGCGTAATAGGATTAGGTGTGTGGATTATGTGCAGAAATTATGTTCGAATTTTCTAATGAATTTAGCAACGCGTTTCGTATTGAAACTTGATATAAGTAGCTTTTTTTTTAGCAAAGCTACGTTGAGTTCAGCGTTTGAGCTTTAAATACTCCCGCAGACAAGCGTGTCGCGACAGTGCGACGCGATTTTGGTAGAACAATTTCCATTATGTTTTCAAAGAAATTGTTCTACAAGAGTCGCGTCGCGCTGTCGCGTCGCGCCCGTCTGAGGGAGCCTTAAAGCGGATTGATTGGGTGAGCTCTAATAACCCAAGTGTCGACTTAAGAGACACGATCATTATGGAGAGACTCCCGGGAGTTCTTGCGTTATTTTATTTGTTCATTGTAGCGAGCGATTTTGAATTGCATAGTAACATACTTAGTGGGTCGTTCCGTGTGTGGAGTAGGTAGTAAATATTATGAGAAGTTACCATCGTTATGAAATCATGTCTCCTTACATATTAATAGCAAACAAAACAGCTTGAGTATAAACAGGGTGGCAGGGACATCGACGCGTAGACTGTAGCCCTGCATTCAGCACATGATTCTAGAATCATGTGCTGAATGTATGGATATTAAAAAAAAAAACAGCCGTTTTATAGAAAATTGCAATACGTACGCAGTCAAAATGTGTGGAACAGATAATTAAAAAAAAAATACCTACAAAATGATTTGCGACAGCACTAGTAACCGGCCTGCGTGTATTACCAAATGTATGAACGTATAAACGTAAGCAAAAGGAATAGATATGTGAGGATTGAACATTTCAAATATCGAAAGGGTTTCAGAATCATGTACGGAATCCATGGTAACATTTTGTGCGTCGATGTCCCTGCCATCCTGTACAACTGAAGAGTTCTTAATACTTTGTTATTAAGATTAAGGCTTTGACGTAGGTTCAATTTTCCTCGAATTTCTTGAAGCTTTTAAATTTCCAAAATATTCTGAAAAGGTTACTAACCAGGAGAATTATTGTACTTGACATTTAAATGGTAATATCGAAGTATCAAGTAGCCCATTCAGAATTAATAAATAATTGAAGTGTCTTCTTTAGGCGCGTTGGGCATTTTTTGAGATGGGAAAAAACCATGGAACTCGCGCCACTGTTACCGTAAGCGATACAGCGCGTGTTTTGTTTGTAAGACGATTAAAAAATACCCGCTTTGGATGTGTGTTCGGCATTCCTCGGGATATACCCGATTTTAATGTATACAAACAGAATACTTTGCCATCACTCTCTAACATATCGGATGTTAGAGAGTGATGGCATTGACGGCACGGTTGGCGCAGTGGTTAAGCGATTGACTGCTGCGCTGCGTGTCGCGGGTTCGATTCCCGCACGGAACAAATATTTGTATTACCTACAAGTAGTTGTTCCGGGTCTGGCTGTTTGTGTATGTGAGTTTATATGTTTGTAAATGCACCCACAATACAGGAGAAATTCCTAGTGTGGGGCAACGTATTTTAAAGTATTCTGTTTGTGTTTTGTTTTCACTTCTGTCTGTTGGCACTCCTTGAGTACCACAGTTTTTTTTGAGGAACTTTTACTTTGAAAGTTGTTGCCCTATTGACTAAATTTTGAACTAAATTGACCTTTGAACTAAATTTTGATTAAACAGTCCTTTGTCATGTATTTGAACTTCTGATTTAGCATCAAGCACTGCTAAAGTCATGAATTAATGATCTCTATTGTCGTTGAGAGCAGCGGTGGCCCAGTAGTAACATTTGCGACTTACGAGTTTTAGGTCGTAGGTTCGAACCCAGCCAGGCGCTTTACTTTGTGTAAAATAATTCAGTATATTATGGTTCTGAAACCTGACTGAATAACTGACCAAAAATTTCAATGCTGGGGCGTTGAAATTTTTGGTCAGTTATTTAAAAAAAAAATGCTGGACCATACATTTTGACCGTGCAAGGTATTGCACTTTTCTATGAAACAGCAGATTTTTTTTTATGGTTTCAGGTTGCGCGTTGATATTTCTGCCACCCTGTATAAAGTCCAGTCATTTAACAAAAGCAAAAAGGACATGTCACTTCTTGAATAAAACCTTTTTCTCTACTAGTAGCTGGCAACATCGTACGTCACAGTCTCCTGTTTTTATTTTAATAAACTTTTCTAATAATCCAGTGCTGAGTTAATACCCTCCCCGAGGGACTAAACTTGTTAGGTTTGTTTCTGTCTAGGGTGACATGGCTCGATGGCCGCAGATTGAAGTTCAGACGTAGTTCAGGACATTTTGTTTAGTGTAGCGATGAGTTAAATTATTCTGTGGATGAGGATAATGACGACAATGATGTGAAAGTGAAGTTTGTACATGTGGAAGAAGATGTGGACATTAACGGATTGAACATTAGGTAGGTTCGCAAAGGCATCGTACAGACCTTAAACTTTGCCGCATGCACGTGTTAAGGCTCCTACAAACAGGCGCGACACGCGATATAATCGCGTGCGACACAAAGACACCGCTCGTTTCGCGACTTGCGGTGCCTTTGTGTCGCGCGCGATTTTATCGCGTGTCGCGCCTTTTTGAAGGAGCCTTTAAATCATTTTAAAATAATTATAATATTAGGATATTGTTTGTTGGATAATGGCATCTGCCATATTTACGAAGCTTGGAACCAATGTACCTGCCTAATTTGACTGGATATTGTGTTTAAAAAATAAGAGTCTTAACTTGTCAAAATCACATAATTGCTATGGCTATAAATGATTAAGTAATATTTAATAACACTTATAGTATTATCTTAGATTTAATATTGCTATTTTAATATAGTAGGCAACGATTGGCACAATACTGTCGGTTGATGTTTATACTATTTTTAAAGACTTGTAAGAATTACGAATCAAATCTTATTAAATTGCTTAATTACATTATGATGTTTGAAAACGGTTTCACTGCATAAGATTTGTTAATTATTACCTGTGTTGGAAGATATTAATCCAAAATATATGATGACCGGTGATTGGTTAAAAATGGCGGTAGATGTTTGAAGTAAAAGACGTTGGTAGGATATAAAAAGGACTGTAATGACTTTATCAGGGCAGTTGTTCCGTAGA
Organism: Luperina nickerlii; assembly: GCA_963855955.1. Taxonomy (NCBI): domain Eukaryota; kingdom Metazoa; phylum Arthropoda; class Insecta; order Lepidoptera; family Noctuidae; genus Luperina; species Luperina nickerlii. Next base: position 11,591,926 of record OY979682.1, read on the forward strand.
TGTTCAGTTGATTAGTACTAGTGCCGTTATAGATCGACTGTCATGTAACTTAATAAATTGATATTATTATCTTGATTATTGCTGATAACTATGTTGTTCTGTATGTGTTATAATATGGCCAATATTGCTAATGTTTTAAAGTGTATAATGGAATATTCCTGGCTATTGAATTATGTTGCTATTATTCAATGAATTAATTGTTTTTAAGTTAACGATAATTTATGGCAATGTGAAAAACAGATTACCTTAATACTGTTTCCAAGGAGTTTCTTGTCCTTCTTCTCCTTGATGACCTAGATTTGGAACGGACGACTAGCTTTCTGATTAATTACTGACAAGCCTAAATTGAAATAAATGTGTAGCTTGTCCTTCTGTGCTTTATAACACACGTATAGTTACGATAAGAACTATAAGTATAGAGGTATGAGGGACAGGGTGTAAAGTTCACTCAACCTCCATAGAAAAGGGAGGATCCTCCGACCAGACGGGTGTTGTGTCTGGCGGGCAACTGCCCGTTGATTCATGTCGGGCCGTTGTATCTATGCTAGTTGCGCGGTAAACTCTGCTTGCGCGATGCAGGATTTGCGTGACGTCAGTATGACGCGTTGCATGTGGCGTTGTAGATACCGCTACATAAGTAAATTCAAAATATCCTTAAAATAGTTTGAAAATTACGAATGAAAAATTAAATCCGACTAGTAGTTCCAGAGATTAGCGCGTCCAAACAAATAAAGTCTTCATCTTTATTATTACTATAGAAGTTATAGATCATGATTTCTAACGTAAAGGTCAGTTATCACGTAGATATATAACTCAAAGTTCTAACGTCGCAAAGAAATCGCTTGTAACAGATATTTTATAATCCTAACTTCAGTCCTCCTGCCAGTCATTAACAACTAATTAAACTGTCTACTTTGGCTAATTTATATGACTTCAAAGTCTTTGATTTCGTTCAGCCTTCAATTTCGTTTAGCCTTTGATTTTGTTTCCGGTTCTGTTTGTAATGCCAATTTGGAAGAGAGATTCGTAATTGGCTGAAACAAATTAGACCAGAAACGGCCTTGGGCTGATTTATTTCATAAAGGGAAAACGTTTCGTTTCCTCGTTTTTACTTTTCCTGATACCAGTTATATTTGGATCGTGAATTCATTCCTATAGGTACATTACAAGAAGAGTGCCATTTTTTCGCTTCTTCGTCTTAATAAAATTGCATCTATTTAGATAGAGAGGGCATTTTGATACTAGCTTCTCATTGTTCCCTTATAATATTGACTAATTTCGGGTTTTTGACTGTAACAAACACCTTACACACGTCATTGTTCTACCTTTCCTTACAGTTCACCTGCACACTACACACGCATTAAGGCTCCTTCAAACAGGCGCGACACGACACGCGACACAAAAGGCACCGCAAGTCGCGCAACGAGCGGTGCCTTTGAGTCGCGCGCGATTATATCGCGTGTCGCGCCTCTTTGTAGGAGCCTTTACACTATACAAAGTTTTTTATTATTAATTTTTTTTTGGATCAAAAATACCTCATCAAAAATTAATTTGTCTCGAGTTTGAAAACTGACCACTGTAATGTTAATTCGGTTTAATTCGGATGGACAGCCTGGTGATCCGTCACAATATGACTCACACAAGCTATCCTAACGCCAGTCGCTCACAGAGGATCATATTTTGTGTATTGTTGTCAAAACACTATAATTATTGTCTAATTAGTGTTTATATGAACCTTTGTGAAGAGAGAAAATTAAAAATTTAGATAGATATATAATAAGAGTTTGTTTAAACAGAACAGCATCCTAATTGCGTAACACACTATCAATATCAATCTGAATCATTTTGAAGGATATTGCTAATCCATTGCTTCATATCTTCGAAAAATGTGTCTGCTCAACAACATAAATAACGAAATGAATGTTGTTGAACAGTCAAAATGAAAAAAATCCATTATAAAAGGACTGTATGAGGCTGTATACAGAAAAAAAGCTGGAAACTTATAAGCGCTTACCGGCGCCTGACAGCGCTGGTCCGTTCTACACAAAGAAAGCAGGTTGAAGCAGACCAAGCAAAATATGCCTTTAATTTTAAATGGCAGCGCCCAGCGCTGATCAGCGCGTGTTGAAGCTTGTCGGAACTTGTCGGCACCGTTCAGTGCTTATCGGCGCGCGTTCATATATTTTCCTGCGCGGGTTACCAGCGCTGTCAAGCGCCGGTAAGTGCTTATAAGTTTCCAGCTTTCTTTCTGTATACAGCCTTACGATTTGCATCAGTATTTTCCATAAAACATTATGTAAATTAGGTGTCAGTGCCAGGAGTTGTTACTTGTAAACACGGAACAGATCTTTTATCTGTTCTGTGCTTGTAAACTAATCGTCTCGTCCCGTCACAATCTTGAGGATCTCTTTGAGCCAAGGTTCGTTTTTCTACTTCAATAGATTTGGTGGTCTGCTCTTGTATCGACATGAACTATTTGAGAATAATACACGTTCAGGAGATTCTTATCAGTTCTTCTCCATAGGTACCTACTACGCTTTGCAATGGGCAACTAGCTTCATATTTTCTGACTGACCGACTCCTTGACAGTTTGAAATTGCCTGTAAATGGTTTAATTGGAATAAATGCTTTGAGTCGACCGTTAATCAGCTTTGTATATATTATGTAAGAATAATATGTCACTCATTCTTCTCCTGATCTTCCAGTTCTGGATATTTGCTTCTTTTTACTTCGGAATTTCTTCCAGCAGCTTATCCATGTTATTATCTGTCCATGTTGAGCATTCCTATAAACCTCAGATTAACCTGTAAAACCATTTAAAAAAATAGCCTCACTTAATATTTTCTCTTATAACACGATTTGGGTGAGAGATGGATATTTAAATAGCTCTCAACTTCATGCAAACTCGTTTAGGGTAGGCGGTATTTGCTTTTGTTACGTTTCTTTTTTATGGGAGAAAAACTAGTTTGAGAACATGAAATGTTTTTTTTAGAAGTTTTTGATTTCGTTCTAGAGTTCTTTTTTGAGTTATGAGTACCTCTGCATAAATTTTTTTGGCACGCTATTTTTTGTTGGGCTTCTGGCAATATTTTTGACCATAAACAGTGACATTACTCATGTTTGAAAGAAGGTTGGTAATGCCCTGATAACGCCGTGGAAGTGGCGAAGTTCTCTGCCAACAAAATTTATATAACATGTTTTGGGGTTGAATAATTTGCTCGTCTCTCGTCGTCTGCCTTTGCGTTCGACATCATGACTTAATTAGGGTCTGTTAAGTAATTCCTTATTACTGGATTCAATTTGTAAAGTCGTCTTTCTAATTTGCTTTAAGTAAGTCGTTAAAAATTAGGACGAGAAGTCCGCCTAGATTTTTACAGCACAATCATAAAGTTAAATGCTGTTGAATGAAATCACACCATCACTTTCTGTGAATGAAGAGGAAAAAGAAAGTGCGTTTCTAGTCGCACACCAAAAGTCAGGGTGTTAAGTAGTTTATAACCAAAACATAAGGTGTTTCTCACGCACTGTTTCAGCTGAATTTAGAATTAAGTGGCAACATTATCGATCAGGCTGATGTGCTGGTACTCATGGAGACAGCTTGACATAATTTTATAGAAGTAGGTTATTCTGGATGATTTGCAGTGATGTATGTTCAAATCAAAAATCATTTATTCGAATTTGGCTGAGAATTGGCACTTTTCCAACGTCAAAATTACATGACAATCCCCCAAAACGACCGTTCTTTACGATTGCACTTCGTTTTAGTGTATTGTGATTTATCGCTTTTTGGCCTTGGACAGTTGGACGTACTTTCACACACGATTTTATTTCTTTTTACGATTCCGTAGTCAACTAGGAACCCTTATAGTTTTGCCATGTCTGTCTGTCCGTCCGTCCGTCCGCAGCTTAGCTCAGAGACTCTTAGTACTAGAAAGCTATAATTTGGCAGGGATATACATTTAATCACGCCGACAACGTGGAAAATAAAATCTAGAAAAAAAAAAATTACGGTCGTCCGGACATGTAAAGTGGGCATGCTTTTTTTTTCTCGTCTACCCCATGGTGTGGGGTATCTTTGGATAGGTCTTTCAAAAATATTTCGGGTTTTTGTAAACAATTTTTCGATTCAGAGATCCGTTTGTGTAATATTAAGCTTTAAAGTGCTAATTTTTGTTACATTCAAGTGTCAGCGGGATTGTCCGAAAGGGTTACCGCTGGCTCGGAACATAAAGGGCTAAGGAAGGAACACGGGTGGGTTTTAGTCAGTAAGAGTCTGACACTCCCTTCCGCTCCACCCAGAGCGCACTGAGAAAAATTTCCTCTGCCGCACTACGTAAAATAAGGACAAAAATCGACCACCATGACGTGTGTAACCCGGTCCATTACGCGTAAGTAGTCAGTCATACGTAGTCGGCATACTGACGCTCATCATGGAGCGGGTTACGTAATTTACTCGTGGTCGATTTTTGTACGTACGTACGTAGCCCGACATCCGGCTACGTAATACGTAGTGCGCAAGTCGCACTGAATACTCCTGAAACTACGACTGCAACACCCGTTTACTATTGTTGCGGGCACAGTAGAACGGGGTGAAACTTACGTGTGTACCATGGCGGCTTACGTACGATACTGTAGCGGGCATAGTAAATAATGATGAGCCGTACGTGTGTACCACGGCGGCATACGTACGATACTGTAGCGGGCATAGTAAATAATGATGAGCCATATGTGTGCACCGCGGCGGCATATGTACGATATGGTGGCGGACACAGTAAAACACGGTGAGCCGAACGTGTGTACCACGGCGGCATACGTACGACACTGTGGTGGGCACAGTAAATAATGGTGAGCCATATGTGTGCACCCCGGTGGCATACGTACAATACTGTGGCGGACACAATAAAACACGGTGAGCTGTACGTGTGTACCACGGTGGCATACGTACGACACTGTAGTGGGCACAGGAAATAATGGTGAGCCATATGTGTGCACCCCGGTGGCATACGTACAGTACTGTGGGGGACACAGTAAAACACGGTGAGCTGTACGTGTGTACCACGGCGGCATACGTACGACACTGTAGTGGGCACAGTAAATAATGGTGAGCCATATGTGTGCACCCCGGTGGCATACGTACAGTACTGTGGCGGACACAGTAAATCACGATGAGCCGTACGTGTGTACCACGGCGGAATACGTACGACACTGTAGTGGGCACAGTAAATAATGGTGAGCCATATGTGTACCACGGCGGCATACGTACAATACTGTGGCGGACACAGTAAAACACGGTGAGCTGTACGTGTGTACCACGGCGGTATACGTACGGTACTGTGGCGGACACAGTAAAGCACGGTGAGCCGTACGTGTGTACCACGGCGGATGTGACTTTCGAGTATTTAATATTCAAAAGTATCTGAACATATTTGTATGTACCATGCGCCAGCATAAGGAAAATACAGGTGCGAGTATCTTTCCTTATGCTGGCGCATGGTACATACAAATGTGTTCAGATACTTATTTTGAATATTAAACATTCGAAAGTCACATCCGCCGTGGTACACACGTACGGCTCACCGTGCTTTACTGTGTCCGCCACAGTACGTTCTTGAGCAGGCGGTCGAGCGATGCGGGGCAGAGGGGATGGGACGGGCCAAGGAAAGAAATAGTGTAAAGGGTAATTTTAAGTAAATAGACATAAAATATTCATATTATTTATTTTCAATCGTAAAATTGAGACATACAAAAAAAAACACAAGCTTAATTATTTAAAGTATTAACTCTAGATCATTACATTTAATAGTTTCAATACCTGAAACAAAAAAAAACGTAATCTTAGAATTATTACAAACATACACAGGTACGGGTTCCGTATCTCAAAAGGAAAAACGGAACCCCTTATAGGATCACTCGAGTGTCAGTCTGTCTGTCCATCTGTCACAGACATTTACTCTGAAAATACTGGACCTATCGAGTTGAAATTAATCGTACTGTACAAGGCCTAAACTTTTCAAGAAAATACAATAAATAGTTCTTTGCCTAATAGATTACAGGAAAACCTATAAGAAAGTCATAACAACAACCAATAAATTAAAAAAAAAATAAAGGGTATCGCCTACTACGATGGTGCGGAACCCTTCATGCACAAGTCCGACTCGCACTTGGCCGGTTTTTCAAGCCAAGCCACAACGCTGGTGAGAATAGAGCGCCAGTCTATTTTTCAAGGCAGTGAGACTGGCAGCCAGCGATGGCCTTGTGTAAACAATGCTTTTGGTCCATATCACAAACATTACCAAATTAAGCTACAAAATGAAAAATTAAGTGAGTACCAAAAAAGGGTAGGGCCGCCTGTCAGTATTGTATTACAATTACTGTAAACTATGCAAAAATGGACTTAGCAGGTTAACGAATTAGGCCGACGAAATACGTTTTGTTATCAAGCTGAGTAATGTTATGAGTATGAGTAACTCACAGTGTTATTATCTGCAATAGTACAATCTGTAGAGATTTTTGCATTATCACTGACATCAGTGTCCCGTACAGCGTTTTGAGTAGAGTCGTTTAGTAGCTCAGCATTCTTAATTTCAAGGTTCTAGAAAAATAATTTAAAGGCTTTATTACAATGCATTACAAAAGTATGCGGCATCGGTCCACGAGAAAAAAACAAAGAAAACATTTTTTCATCCCCCCATCTCGGAAAGAGTATTTTTGCTCTTCGATATCTGAGTGCAAAAGCTGTTTTTATCCGCTAGAGGATAAAGTAAATTGAATTTAGAACATCGTGTGCACTAAGTTTGTGAATTCAAAACATCATTAAACCTATTTACTTCTACCTCCATGGTGCCGAATTTATCATACAACTTTTTTTTAATTTTTTAAAAACTCAGACTCTGAACCTTTTTGGTGTAGGTACTTTTTTTTAATTTGCTTTGCGCGCGCAATTTTCTTTTCACGTCATATTGTTAAAACCTTAGGTTAAAAATAAAAACAAGAAACTTGTAAACAAGTGAAAAATCTAAAATGAGTGAATCTAGCGACGACGAAGTTTATTTGACGCCAACAGAATTGACTGAAACTGTAAAAAATGCGCAAATGAGCTTTCTCCCTCAACAATCACGCGAGAAGTATTTGAAACAGTACGATATGTTTAACACGTGGCGACTAGCTAAAGGAGCCAAAACTTTATCAGAAAACGTTTTGCTGGCATATTTTATTGAATTATCCGAGAACAAGAAATCAAGCACTCTATGGAGTACGTATTCAATGCTAAAAGCAACAATAAGATGAAAAAAAAACATAAGACACCTATCCTAAACTAGTGGCATTTTTAAAAAGATCCTCATCTGGTCATCAACCAAAAAAATCGAAGGTTTTTCTTAATTATATTTACTCGTAGGTATTATTTGTTGTAATTTAAAGATTATTCTGTAATACTTACCTATCATAATGTAGTAGTTAATACCTAACTGAAATAAAAGTATCTTGTGATTGTAAATGTTTTTTTTTTGCATTTACTAATTTCCTCGCTGAGGTGGGATGAAAAGTTACGTGTTGCACTCGAGTGCAAAGATTTTTCACCTCGTGCTCTTTTGATTCCCTCGCTAACGCTCAGGATTCTAATTTTTGAATCACTCGCTGCGCTCGTGATTCAATTTTAGAATCCTTCGCTTGCTCGGTCATCAAAATTGAGCACGCGGTTAAAAAGCAACTTTGCACTCTTGTATAACAAATAACTATTATTAGCTAAAATACAAGTAAACAAGTAGGTACGTACATTGACACCGGTCGCTTTTTGATGTTGTAGTAGCCAATTTTTAAATTTTATTCTGGGGCCAATCTTTGGAATCAGTTCTTTCAAATCTTCATCGTTTAACAGAATGGCAGTTTCAAGCGTTGTTAGGTATATGATTGTCTGAAAAATACAAATACAAACATGTACAAAACTTGTTATGTAAGTAGGTACCTACTACTTATAATTGCCTACATGTTCAGTCGGAGGGTCAGGTTCAATTGAAAATTTAGTAAATTAGTAAAATTATCAATAATCAATAAAAACAAAACCTACTAAAACAATACAAGTACCTACTTGTCAAAAATACGTCTGTCTGTTGTTTGTCGGTGAAAAAGCTATCAAACAAGTTCAGTTCAAACATGCCACACCAGAGAAAAAAAATCTTGACTAAATAAAACCAAGCAACTGGCTTACGTACCTTCAAGGATTGTTATCCGCCCCTAAGACGACCCACTGACCATTATTTCATCTAAACCGGCGTTTAATATCTCTTCCATAAATTCCATGATGGCTACGCTCCGACGCGTTTTAGCACAAAATCACTCCAATTTTCTCAGAAGACTGCAGGATCAAACTGCCGCTACGTACGGGCGACCGCTGCACACACAATGCGATGCGAATCACTGCGAATGCCGCGAGCCGGCCGGCCGGGGTGGGAGTGGGACCGCCCGCGCGCGCCGGTTGGCGGGAGTGGCGTCACCGGCTGATGCAACACATTACCATATTTGGTAACGTTTCGTGAGTTTCGCGATGCTTCTTTTTTTTTTTTTTCTTACCCTTGCGGGAAGGCAAGGGAAAGGACATGCAGCCTGATCTTATGTTATTGATTAAAATATTTTGTAATCAAAGGCAAAATTAAAAGTCTTTTATTTACACTTTTTTTTACGTCTCAGAGACGAACTTTAAAGATATCGTTATTTATGATTTTGTCAATAAAAGAAAAATAATAAATTATTTTATTGTTAAACTTCTTTATCGAGCTGTTTAAAACTCATGAGATAAAACAAAAATATATTCATTCTGATCATTCTAGACACATCAGGCCACGGTGGTCCATACCACGGGCGTAGCCAGGTTTTAGATTCGGCCCCAACCGAATCTAAAACCCGGCTACGCCCTGGCCCTGGCCCTGGCTGGGTTCAGGAAAATAAAACGACTAAATGTGCCTGCAGTGCCGTAAATAGCCTTTTCTGCGCCCTGTGATAGTTGTTGGAACAATTAATTATCTAATATTTTGGAAGAAAAATAGAACTGATGTGGGCCATACACAGGGGCGGTCCCAGCCTACGATTTGAGGGGGGGGGGTCACAAAGAGCCGAACTTATGAAAACCAAAAGTTTACTTATGCAAACGTGCAGATGATCATCCTATGGTTTTGTGTGTCGATGCATGCAAGAAGTACCTACCTACTTTGTCGAGCACCCAGTATTTAAACAGCCAATGTGAAAACCTTTGAAAGAAAAGAAAAATTGTATGAGCGAGCGTAGCGAGCTCGAAATTTTTTTCACATATTTTAACATCCTCGGATAAATTTGATTCTTTTCATTCATTCACCTCGGATACGATGATCGCTTCAATTTCGGGGCGAGGGGGGAGGAGGTTTCCCGAGATGAGTTTGATTTCAAGCTCTAAATGAAGATAATGCAATAGCGAGCGAAGTGAGCTGGCCTTCGATTACGTTAGGGTCTTTTGGTGCTTTCATACAGAGACACGATTACACACAGTAGTCGTTTGCCATCACGCCATGTATTTTTTTTAGTCAAAGAGGTCAGAAAAATGATCGGATAGCCTGGACCCAGCCCAGGGCGGGGTGGTCATGACGCCCATGACCACGTTTTATAATAGAGTAGTAGAAGATTCACACGAAAATGACTGATATCGGTTACGGTCAAGGCACAATCGGACAATCTTCCGAAAATTGATGTGTTTATGATGGCCACGTATTTCGCATCAAATTCGGATTTTACGTCTACTGAAATAAAGGGAGTGAAAAAAGCAAGGTAATTACACAATAAATATTATGTTTAGGTATTCGATCTTCCACGCCTTTGGATAGTTTTTACCTGTGTCAAGAAAAAGGGCATACTTAACCTTAAAATATGAATGAAAACTCAAAGGATGGAGGTTATTTCATGAAAAAAAAAACATTATTTAAAGCATAAGCTGTTTTCAGCATGAAGTATTATAATGAGCCCAGTGGATTTGGCAACCAGTTCCTGTTTTAAAGAGCCTGGATACTGAAATAAGGCGGCTGTATAACGTCGTACGTATAGCGCATACATATTTTATGTTACGGGTTAAGTAAATTACGTATGCTGCTCTGTGCGGAATCAATGAACCGCATACGTAAATGTTAAGAGTGCGCCGCAGTAATTTCATGGTGCGGCTGACGTCATAAAGTTTATACGCACCGAACACAGTCAGTAAGTAAACGGAGTTCGTAACATGAACCAGGATACGTAATAACACTAATAACTGATGATGTAGGCGGAAACATTATTAATTATCCAGTGTGCGTAAAATGTATCGGCATATCCCTTACTCTGCTCGTACATTATGTACGTAGGTAACCGGAACCATTACTAAATGAGTCGGATTCAGTACAATGATTTGGCAAGCAGTTACTGTTTTAAAGAGCCTGGATACTGAAATAAGGCGGCTGTATAACGTCATACGTATAGCGCATACATATTTTATGTTACGGGTTAAGTAAATTACGTATGCTGCTCTGTGCGGAATCATTAAAACGCATACGTAAATGGTAAGAGTGCGCCACAGTAATTTCATGATGCGGCTGACGTCATAAAGATTACACGCACCGAACACAGTCAGTAAGTAAACGGAGTTCGTAAAATGAGCCAGGATACGTAAATGATGATGTAGGCGGAGACATTATTAATTATCCAGTGTGCGTAAAATGTATCGGCATATCCCCGACGCATGCTCGTATATTATGTACGTAACCGGAACCATTACTTAATGAGTCGGAGTCAGTACAATGATTTGGCAACCAGTTACTGTTGTAAAGAGCCTAGATACTGAAATAATGTGGCTGTATAACTTCGTTCGTATAGCGCATACATTTTTCCTGGTTCCGGGTAAGTAAATTACGTATGCTGCTCTGTTAATACATATGCGGCATCATTAAACTGCATACGTAAACGTTAATAATGCGGGCACAGTAATTTCATGATGCGGCCTCATTACAAGTAACTTGTTTACATGGTCTTTACAGAGCATTATGCCGCATACTTACTTAACATGGTGTCGTTTCATTATAAGTATGGCTCTTATAATTTTCATGTGAAAAGCACATTATACGTATCTGGCTGCCGGTACATTACAAATTTGCCAATTTTAAGTAGCCCGTTTTTCTCAGTGCGGGAGGGGTCATTGGATGATTTACCATCCTGGAAAAAAAAAAGTGTCCCTGCCAACTAAATGGTTGCTTTTGGATATGGGTAAAAATTCACGGTAGTAGTATATATTATAACGAAATTAAAAGGAAAAATGTCACAGCTAAGTAGGCTTTACAAGTTTACGAGTAATAGTCAACCAACTTAAATTTGCAGTTGCAATTTATGGGAGAACATGATTTTCAACTACAATGTTAAGTTTGTTCTTTGGGATAAATTCATTCCAACTACGGAACCCTTCATTGTGCGTGGTCCGACACAAACTTGGCCGATTTTTTTCTGCTTGATAGCCGTAGGCTTCACGCCTGCCTATCCCTGCGGAAAATACCGGCTTGATGTCATGTTAGTATCCACATTAGTACTGTGGTAACAAACTCATTGGTATTGGCAACCAGTTCGACTGCGATAGTCTGTTCCAGTTTAATCACTATCCGTCATTACGTAGTCTTCCGTTTTAGACTGTTATCAATATTTCAATGTCATGCATATTTATGTAATTCGGGCGTTTTTTGGATCAAGGACAAATCGATTTACCGGGACAGGGTGATACGTTCCATATGAAATATTAAAACGCATGATGTAACTAAAAGAGTGCGGGAGGAAGACCAATGAAAAGATGAATGATGTTTGTGATATCTTCCCTATATGAAAGAACTAGCTAATACCCGCGACTTCGTCCACGTGAAATTTCTTATTTCCCCGACCCAACCCCGCATAGAATCGCCCGCTCGCGCTATGTTTTTTTTTAGCTTATCGTTTTTTCTTATTTTTTACTTTTTGCTCTGTGCCTAAGGGCCCTAGCATGACCTTTAAGGTAGCCTTCCTCAAGAATTGGGCTACCAAATACAAATTTATTTTTTCAACTCCCTTTGGTATTTCCAGAGATTTGCGCGTTCAAACAAACAAACTATTCGGCTTTATTATTAGTATAGAAATGGAGTTAATGCTAAAGTGACGGCGGAAAGCGGAAAATGGAAGAAAAATACGTGTTTCTCCGACCCCAAGTAAGTTGGGTGAGGGCAGGAAAACGTTGATGTTAAACTGTAGTTTATTGGGGTGTTCTTGAGGTGTACCCTACCCATTCAACCATCTAAAGGATACTTCGAGTATTATATAGTATTCAAAAAAAGACCGTTGCGTGAGCCGGACGTGTACCAACTGTTACTGTACTGCTCTCTCTTTCTTTGCCTTAGGTATATCATCCTATTTCTTTTGAAGTCGGCACTCCTCGTCAGTCTTCGGAAGACGCCTGTTGTGAGTCGTCGAGACATCTACTTGAGCTTTCTTCAGTAACCTTACTATGGTGTAGTAAAGTATTTCTTAGACTATATTAAGCCACTTCTCTTCGATCAACAACATTAAGAAAATTTTACCGTACCTACCTAAGTTGATTAATTATTGCTATGACAATAGGCACCCCCCATTATATAGAACGGTGAAATGTGAGTATACTATAGGTACACCTCTGGCTAACCCTTTCGGAGACCACTAGCGTGATGTTGTGTGTCTTTCTATTTCTATAAGTCCCTCAAATTGTAAATATTAAAATTAGCTTGCTTTGAGTTTGCTTTGCTTTGAGTTTGAGTTAGCCATGATGGTTTTATTTTTTTGAGGGGCTCGTGTCTAAGTAATAACAGCCGCACGGCTCGATCGATCAGGTTAAGCTACGCTTGCCGCGGTTGGTCCGTGGATGGGTGACCATCTTCACATACCAAGAACCCTCCGTGCCTTGAAAAAGCACTTTAAACCGTTTGTTCCGGCTGTCATTCGTGGATCTTTGACAGTCGTTATGGGTTGTCAGAAGCCCGAAAGTCTGATAACCAGTTTTACCAAGGGGTATCGTATTACCCGGTAACTAGGTTGTGGGGGTCAGATAGGCAGTCGTTCCATGTAAAATACTGGTATTCAGCTGCATCCGGTTAGACTGGAAGCCGATCCCAACATAGTTGGGAAAAGGCTAGACAGATGATCAATGATGATGAGTTTTATATAGCATACCATACAAATTTTGGAGTGCTTGGGAAGTCATCATCATGATCATCCACAGCCCGACTTCAATCACTGCTGGGCACTGGCCTTTCTTTTCTTGTACCAATCCCCACGCTCCAGTGCCAGCGTCATCCAGATTGTGCCCGCGATGACAAAAATGTCGTCTGCCCATTGCATCGGGAGTCTTGGGTAGTAGGTACCCTCAAATACCTGCAGAAATGGCATTAAATAATTCATATTAAATAATTAAAGATAGATACATATATTATATAAATATTGGAACAATGGATTCACAATATTATTTGCACGTAGTTCCACAAGCTCTCAGCTTAAACCGATTAATGTTCTGCGGTAAATTCGGTTCAGTTCGCCTCGTCTCAGTGGATATTAGGTCGATTCGAAGTTCTAGTGTAGGTATTGGTATATTTGGAAGGGCGGTTGATACATCGTTGTTCTGCGGTAACTAATAAATTACCTACATTCATCATACCTGTATCATTTACTGGAGTTCGTTTATCTTTTTAGGGTTCCATACCCAATGGGTGCCAACGGAACCGTATTACTAAGCCTCCGTTGTCCGTCCGTCAGTCTGTCTGTCAGTGAGCTGCATCTCATGAACCGTAAGGCTGTTGAAATTTTCAGTGTGTGTATTTCTATTGTCGCTATAACAACGAATAAAAATAAAACAAAGTTAGTAAGTATAAGTTAAAGGGGGTATCGCATTTGGCACCCTTTGAGTACGGAACTCTAAAAAGCAGTGTTAGTTGCGTTTGCAGACGACGACGCGACGGTGAGTAAGCGACGCGACACGCGTTGCAATGAACGCGCGTATAAAATAGGCCCTTATGGATACGTCAAAGCAGCTTATATTAGAACTTTTTAGTATACCATTGTTACAATAGAATTGTAACTTTGCAAGTTACATACAACGTATAAATATGAGAAAATAATCATAAAAGAATCACTTGATAGACAGTCGTAAACCATTCTTTAGTAAGTATTTATACCGAGTTCAATATCGAGATACTTTATAGTTCGTACTAAAGTAGTTTCAGAGTGGATTTTCGTCCCGATATTGAATTCCTAACTCAGGAATATATAGGTAGTTGAGACCCACTGATATTACTGCGAACAAAGTTGTCCTATGCTCTATAGATATTTAATAAACTCCGGGAAATTGATCGTGCGAAGTTTTAGCGTTAGTGAGATTAGGTAGACGGGTATTTGTACGATTTTCGAACTATCTGATAGAATTATTAATTGGTATAATATAATAATTATTTAACTCCTGGATATCAGTTTGGTGTACCGCAGGGGTTTGTGGGTGGCTGATTTAAATATAGATACAAATTAGAAATTCGTTTGCATAACGTGTGTGTGATTATTTACTTTCGTCATATTTGTCATTTTATTTTATTATTTTTGGAAAACTTACAGCTAATCTGACACAATAGTTACTAAGTTTTTAACATGATGATGGCCAATTACAAGTTTTCACACATAGCATAGCATAGTTTGCTTGTCTTAGCATTATGCTGAGCGTTGGCCGTTTTGCGTAGATGTGACGCACACTTTCTCCCAAATTGTTATTTTTGTTTTTCTGTTGTTTGTGTTTTTTATTTTTATGCGTCATATTTGCCGCGAATAAACGTGTTTCAGAGAGTGACAGTGAGTGAGAATAAGTGAGTGTGAGAGTGTGTGTGTGTGTGTTGTGTGTGTGTTTTGTGTGTTTTCTTTCTTTCTTTCATCGAATATCAATAAACTATATACTAGGTCAACAGACAGTGTTACTTTAGTATACTGTATATTCGTATATAATGCAAGGGCTATGTCATTTTGTCGAAGATATGATTGCAGAGAGCCTTCTTTAATTTAGGCACATTCAACTTTCTGGCAGGTTTCATTATACATACGGCTCGCCCTAATCATGTAGGAGTTTTGTCTGTAAGTTTTTCTTGCTGTTGGTATGTGCAACAACGAAAAATATCATACAACTAGCTTCTGCCCGCGACTTCGACCGCGTCAAATCTCTTGTTCCCCCGACCCATTCCGTCGCATCGCATCATCTGCCCGTGCTGTTACTACGTTTCGGTTAGCGATCTTTTTACTTTCTCCTTTTTACTTGGCTCCTAAGGGTCATAGCCTGATGTTAAATAGCATCATTCCTCAAGAATTAGGTTATCAAATGGAAAAAAAAAATTCAAATCCGACCGGTAGTTCCAGACATAAAACGTGTTTTAACAAACACACAAACTCTTCAGCTTTATTATTATTATAATGTATATACTATTGGAAACTAATCAGTTATTATAATCTGCTGAAGAGTGTTTTATGAAACGGACGCCAGATTTGTTACTGTTAGAGTCTAAACAGACGGACTTCATTTGAACTGCATGCCAGCTGCAACATCACAGTTTGAATTTGAATGCAGTTGACTTAGCTAGGTTTCGAAGCAGTTAAGTCAATAGCATCCAAACTGCGGTGTTGCAGTTGAAATGCAGTCCGTCTGTTTAGACCCTTAGTCTGCAGTTCTATTGATGGACAAACGCCTCTCCTCCTGACTTCCAGCTCTTTCGTTCCAAGGCTAATGTGGACCACGGTCGTTTGGTTTCTTCAGCTCGTCCCAGCATCTTCTACGATTATACATTCAAGATTTATTGGTATATTATAATCTTTGCGATGACCTCGAGGTCAAGTCTACGCGTTGACAAAACACCGTTTTGTTGAGGAGACTGTTTTTTTCTTATCATTGAGCGATAGTCTGACTTAATATATTCCCCGTTGTAAAATGATCACCGTGAAAACTTAAGTGAGCTTGAAGTGGGATGTCATTTCCACCTGATGCTGGCGTTGACAGCTCACGTCAAGCTCACTTTATCTAAGTTTACGCGGTGATTTTTTTACAGAATAGACCGAATGTCCAAGGCCTTGTAGAAGCACTCACTAAACAAGCCACGAACCGTCAATTTCAGCCAGCAAACTCGATAAGCCACTTGAGAGGATCTCTCTATTTTACCGGCTAATCAATACGGTTCACCACCCAAGTCGATACACACACAGGGTAACGTCAAAGTACACAGCTGAGGCAACGTGCGGTATTTGAACAGGTACGCGATGAAATGAGCTCTGCGAGGGATTGGGGAAAATAAATAAGGATAGGGAAAATAGGCTTACAGCTTTCAGTGTAATTGCGCTTGCCAGCAAGGCAAGCGGTTTGGTACAGTTAACAAAAGAGATAAGTAAGCAGGATCTTCGGATATTGTTGAAGTTTAGTAGGAAACTGATGGATGTTGTCGACTGAAATTTAATTTGATAAATAAGCTGTTCGTTTTCTATTAATAAAATTAAATTTTATTCGAGAACATCCATCGGTTTCTTACTAAACTTCAACTATATCCGACGATCCTGCATCTTATCTCTTTTGTTGACTGTACCTAAACGGTTTTATTTTTATGTAATTGTACCTAATGCCGACTGTTTTTAACGACATCATTATTTAAAAATGAAAACTGTTTTTATGTGCAGTCTGGTTTTTGGTATAGCGGCTATAACACATTTCTTTTTAACTATGAAATGGGTTTCACCTGTGACTGATGGCTTTTGATAAAAAAATACCTAAATTTTTTTTTTGTTATTGTGTAAACGTACAAAATATGTAATGAATCAATTTTGTTATTTAAATTTCATCGAATTGCGATGTATTTTGTCTATACATATTGTCAAATATTATATACAGGGAAACAAGTCGGTTTTAGCGCGATTATAATTACTTTGTGTAGTTCCGTACCGGTATTGCCTTTCCAACTCCCAGTACGACTGTTGTTTGAAGTTATCAAAGAACCCAGTAGTTCTATAATGATCAGTCGAGAAATATGAAGTTTCTGAATTTCTTGCGTTTGAAGTTGGAGAATTTAATAATGATGGAAAGTTTTAATAAGTAGATATATATATATATATATATATATGCGTGTTTGTATAGTATGGCAGAATATCTTTCAGTAAAAGCCATTGCTTCTATCGTACAATATGTAGGAGAATACATGGTTAAACAATTTTCAAATTCCTTCAATAATTTCTCGCAGGCATATAAACCCTTTTCAAGCTGTCATTTTGCATTTGCATAATGTTAGCAGTAGGTACATATTCAGGCACTGTTCAAGTGAAAATCGTTCTAAAAGACCTTTATTTTTACATTACTCAACTGTACCTACCGATGAACTACAGGATACATTCTAAAGTTTATTTAGGGCGAATTTATATTACCACATTTTTCGCAAAATTTTCATTCAGGAGACCCGACAAAAACCTTTGATTAGCCGCCAGCACAGCGCGCAAAGTATCAACAACGTGCGTACCTACCGTGGTCTGCGGTAAACGGAATTGACATTAATTAAATGTGGTCTCATTAGCACTCGCTGCCATGCTCTTTGGCTTTCACTGTGATCGCAAGCATTGGCGAAAGTGCTTTTGAGCTGACAACGTCCTGGGTCTGGTTAATGAGTTGCTGTTACTCTTAGCTTGCATAATCCTACTGCTCGGCAAAGACCTCTCCCCATGACTTCCAGCTCTTTCGACCCAGTTAGTGAGGAGGGGAACCTTAAACACTCCTTTCCTGAGAATCTACTTGAAGATTTCCATATGAAAAAGTTTTAACCAGAACCATTATTTTCTCAAATATAAAACCAGTCAGGAGCTAGCCGGGCTCTCACAAAAAAGGTTTTGAACAGGTCTATAGTGAATTGTTCTAGGCCCCCCTTGACAGAAATTAGTTTGTTTTTAGTTCCTAGTGTGGATGATAAAATAAAATTAGGTAAGTACTGAAATAGTTTTTTCTCAATTTATCACTAGACAAAGCAATGTTTATAAACAAAGACGTTCCTTATCACTCAACTATTTGAACCAAATTACTTTCTTCCAACAGTAATAATTGTTAGAATATCAATAATAAGAATAAAAATAATAATAATAATAAAGTGATTTTATAAAGGCTCCGTTTTCCTTTCCGGTTTACTCTAAAAGCAAAATATAAAAAACCATTTAGTTCCAGTCGATAGATCATGAATCACTTCAATAGAACCAACTCAATCAATGAAACACAGTTTTACTCTCTACTGCATCAAAGCCTTTATGAGATGTTAATTAGGTGAAACAGTTTCGAAGGTGAAGAGGGGCCTAAGGGTTAGTAATAGCAGTCGAAAAAGTCGACCTATCATGTTAAGCAACACTTGCCGCGGTTAGTACGTGGATGGGTGATCATCTTTACATATCAAGAACCCTCCGTGCCTCGGAAAGCACGGGCTGTCATTCGTAAGGCAGAAGCCCGAAAGTCTGACAACCAGTATTGCCAAGGGGTGTCGTATTACCTTGCCTATAACTGGGTTGCGGAGGTCAGATAGGCAGTCGCTTCATGTAAAATACTGATATTCAGCTGCACCCGGTGAGACTGGAAGCCGACCCCAACATAGTTGGGAAAAGGCTAGGCAGATGATGATGAGGTGAAACAGTTTTGTAGTTGTGAACTTCCAAAACTGTTTACCATCTATAACATTACCTATTCTATTGGAACGAAAAGCATATAAACTGTTATCCAACTATGCTGGCTCAGACGTGTTAGTAAATGCATAGAAGTAGGGAGCTTTCCAACTACTACTGAGAACGAACTACTTACTATATCCCATCAAGGCACGTGTCTCACCACCGGCGATTAGCTACAAGCAAGTCTACTCGCTTCTCGTTAAGTTTTAGTTGCTAGCTCTAGCTAGTACTAGCAACTAAAACTGGCCAAGTGCGAGGCGGACTCGCACACGAAGGGTTCCGTACCACAAGGCAAAAAACGCCGAAAAATCACGTTTCTTGCATGGAGACCCCTTTAATTTTTTACTTTATTTTATCTTTTGTCGTTATAGCGAAATAGAAATATACTCTCTGTGAAAATTTCAAATATTACGGTTCATGAGATACAGCCCGCTGACAAAAGAAAGGCAGGACGGACAGCGGTGGCTTAGTAATAGGATTCCGTTGTAACCCTTTGGGTACAGAACCCTAAAAATGAGTTGGTGAGGAACGAGTAGCGAGTGCGCGATGACGACTAGCGATTACTTGCTCGTATGCCTATACGCGTGAGTCTCTCAGTAAGACGTGTTTCGCCTGCCAAGTGAGCGTCACTGAGCGAGTACTCTCTTTGACAGTACGCCCCTGCGTTAAAATTTTTCGTCGGTCATAAAAAAAATTTCTTTTCTATACAATGTGACGGCGGCGCGGCGTAGGTATTGCACTTTTCAATGAAACAGCTGATTTTGTTTTGATAACTGACGGAAAATCTCCACGCTACCCCCTAGGGTAGATTTTTTTTTCAGCACATGGTTGTAGGATTTTTGTTTAGAATCCTGTGCTGAATTCATGGTCGATGCCACCTTGTATAATTGTGTATCTCTTTTACTTATACGGGACCTAAAATCTTTTGTACGTTTCGTGAGCGAGAAAATCGATAATAGTTAGCCGCTTCCTCGTGCGCGGTAGGACAGGTGCCCTAGACCGACATTGTAACAATAGACGGAATAACAAAGTGCTAACAAGCGACTATCGGAGTGTCGCCTCGGAATATCAACTGACTGTGTTTAAGCTTATAGTTTGTGTAGCCATGAGAGAGGTAGGCTACCAACGAAGGACGCTTGATAGTTTTGTGCTACGAACGTAAACGATAGAGCTACGACGTGTTTGTATGTTCATCTACATATATCTACATACGAGTACTTCGACGCCTAAGTGTCCTTTGTTTTTGTATTTATTTGTATAGTAAGTTAGTTAGACCCCTCCGTGCCTCGGACAGCACGCTAAGCTGTTGGTCCCGGCTGTCATTCGTGGATCTTTGATAGTCGTTACGGGTAGTCAGAAGCCTGGAAGTCTGATAACCAGTCTTACCAAAGGGTATCGTATTACACAATAACTGGGTTGTGGAGGTCAGATATGCAGTTGCTTCATGTAAAATACTGGTATTCAG
The DNA here is from genome assembly GCA_963855955.1 of Luperina nickerlii. Taxonomy (NCBI): domain Eukaryota; kingdom Metazoa; phylum Arthropoda; class Insecta; order Lepidoptera; family Noctuidae; genus Luperina; species Luperina nickerlii. The sequence continues at coordinate 11,612,123 of OY979682.1, forward strand.
CTGCATCCTGGAAGCCGACCCCAACGTAGTTGGGAAAAGGCTAAGCAGATGATGATGAGTAAGTTAGTCATTGAATTTAGTATCTAGTGTAATTTATTAACAAAAAAAAACTATATCATGAACTGAAGTAGCTTTTCGTACTTTTTTTTTGCTTGGGAAATTATCTAATGACTTCTCCCGCTCTGGCCGGAGCGGGAGCGTGGGCGTGTCGATGTGTGATGCGCGATCGTTTCCAAGCGCGCATCGCACTCGAATGACCTACGCGGCAATACCTTCGCGGTCAAAATGTACTGAATAGCAATTTTTTGTTAAATAACTTCCGAAAAATTTCAACGCAGGGGTTCACCGTTCAGTCATGTACTGAATTCATTGTGTTATGAGTCGATGTCCCTTTTTTTTTTGGGTGGGAATTTATCAAATAACTTCTCCCGCTCTGGGCGGTGCGGGAGGGCGTGTCAGACTTTTACTGACTAAAACCCACCCGTGTTCCTTCAGTTGGGTTTGCCAGGGGCCACGGTATCTCTTTCGAACAACCCACGATCCTGGCAGGCATCTGCCCTGGCGGACCCCGTCAGTTAGTGCTGACATCTCTTTGAGGCGCGCGTGGTCCTTACCGGACGGTGAGCTGCCCATCGCTCGCCGTCTGCAAGCCCGCACCTACGGTGGCCGGGAATCGGCTGTAGATTCCCGAGGGCGAGGGCGTCTTTTGCGGCGACTAGGGGCGCCGGGCGTGAGGGCGCAAATACCCCTTTTCTCTCACGCGCTCCGCCTGCTCCTTCGCGAGCATTACTGCTTCGCAAAAGGAGGCAACGGCTTTTTTTTTTTTCTGGATGGGAAATCATCAAATGACTCCTCCCGCTCTGGGTGGAGCGGAAGGGAGTGTCAGACTCTTACTGACTAAAGCCCACCCGTGTTCCTTCCTTCGCCCTTTATGTTCCGGGCCAGCGGTAACTTTTGCTCCGTACCATGGCCTGGACTATGTCCGGACGCGAGAGATCGCCGCCGCCGATCGCCGCCGTGAGGACGCGGCCGTGCTCTGCCCAAGCTGGGCAAGGATGGTCCCTGGGTGGTCCCAAGCTGGGCAGACCACCAGCTTTTCGTACCTGTCAGTGTGACCGCGTTGTTGTTTTAAACTTCGCAATGGAATTTGATGCGGTTTTCTCCATATTTTAGCGAATTTATTCCGGAAGGTTTATATGTATAATATTGAACTTAAGTACATATAATAAAGAAAGCTTAAGTCGTAAAAATCGTGCGAAGCAGGAGCGGGTCGCAAGTAAATAATGAAATAACATATATAATATAATATATTATCATTAATATATATTATAATAGATTATGCGTTTCGAACATAAATCAACTCGGCTAAGAACCCAAATGTTATGTGCTAAAGAGTGTATATTATGTGTTACGAACGTAATGATAATGTGCTACGAAAATATCGTATCTTTCTAGCAGCTACGTCAATACAAAAAGCTCCCATAGTAGCTTTCTTCGGTGATTTTGCGACTTTTGGAAGCGAAATATTAATTCAACTATTCTGCTTATAATTATCTCGTTGTTCTGTTTTTGTCTGTAAGTTTGCGATCAAACAGAGTCGTAGTAGGTACCGATATAAGTACCCACCTAACCTACGTAAGTACCTTACTTAAGTAAATTGTTAGGTTGAATGAATTTTACTTTCAACCGATCGTACGTACGTTTTTTTTTCAGGATGGGAATTCATCAAATGATTCCTCCCGCTCTGGGTGGAGCGGAAGGGAGTGTCAGACTCTTACTGACTAAAACCCACCCGTGTTCCTTCTTTAGCCCTTTATGTTCCGGCCCCGCGGGAATCCTTTCGGACAATCCCGCTGACCCGGCAGATCGTACGTGGTTTAGAGTGAGTTTACTGTCATTCTTATACACAGTATCGCTGCGTATTGATTTTGTATAATACACAGCGTGCGGGTGTATATGTTGCGAAAGTGTTACTTGTTCCTTTTATATTAGACGGGCGTAGTTTAATTAAATTTTATACTACATACGTTTAGGTGTTAGAGCGGTTCTGATTCTTTCACATTTAACCCGTCTGCCTTCAAAGCAAGAGTGAACAGGCATCGTCTGGGCACACTCGTTCTATCATAGACCTCATCCACCGCTTTCCATCAGGCATGATCGAGGTCAAGAGCAGGCCCACAGGACAGAAAAAGCAGACCAACAAAAAATTTTTTTGTCGTTAATGTCCCACTGCTGGGCAAAGGCCTTTCTATTCTTTTTCCACATTACATCATTAACCATTAAAAAGTAAATAAAAAAAACAATCAATAAAAAATCGACTACATACATGTAGGAATGGAACGCGACGGATGCATGAGATGTGTGAAAGAGACAGAAGTATAAGTGTGAGTGAGACAGGCGATGTATGCTTGGGATGACGTGAATGTTTATGAAGAGACAGGAACACAAAAGATGGGGGAACGACGATACGGTGTGAAAGACGTTGGGTGTTGAAATTAAGTTGTTTAAAGAAATTAAACCAAATTAGTTAAAAAGACCTCATTTTTATTGACTGAACAACCTGACCCTACATACATATACTCGTACAAACGCATTTTTGTTACCCTTGAACTTGAACATTTTGTTTCAATGTTATCCAAGCGCGCCGGTTGTGAGTACTACGCACCTGACCTTTTTCAAGGACGAAACCAATAAGATTTGTGTATCAGGTGTGTATCCTTTTAGCCTCGACACCGAAAATGGACGCTCAACGTCCATTTTCGGTGTCGAGGGTCAAGAATTTCCTTTTAACACTATATATTGATTTTGTTACTAATGTTAAATTATAAATTAGTACCTAATAAAATATAAAAAGTTTATGAGAGGAAAAAGAAAATTATCTACATCCTAAAGTTAGCTTAATCAGTCTATAATGTTCCCACTGCTAGGACACACCTCCTGAGAGGGAGTGGGCCATTGTCCACCACGCGAGCCCAGTGCGGGTTGGTGGACGTCACATGTCTTCGAATTTTTTGGTTCTAGGACATGACGGTTTCCTCACGATGTTTTCGTTCACCGTTTTGAGCGCAGCGGTGATGAATGTTCTATGTTATGTCCCTTAGTCCTTCAATGGACCATTGTGCGTGGGGGGTGGTGATGAAATTAAATACTCAAAGTGAAGTGTCTGCTTGGGTTCGAACTCACGACCTACGAACTCGTAAGTCGGGGCTGATACCACTGCGCCACCATTGCTTACAGTAGGTTGTAATTTTAATGGCCTTTTCTTCAGTGCTTTCAATTTCTCTAAGCAAGCTAAGAACGTTGAAATCAACTAACTTTTATCTTATTACACAAAACAGTATGAAAGAGACTTCCAAGGCTCTTCTATTGATTACGATCAGTACTTCTATGGTGCAAGTTTGACGATCATAGCATCAGGTTGATCCCATATTGTCGACACTCTAGCCTTTTTGTTTATAAACTAGCTAATTTAAAATGAAACTAGCTTCCGCCCGCGGCTTTGCTCGCGAGATATCTTGATAAAAACTATCCTATTTCCTTCCCCGGGATGCAATCTATTTCTCTGCCAATTTTTTTCGAAATGCGTTCAGTGGTTTAGGCATGAAAAAGTAACATACAGACAGACAGACACACAGAGTTACTTTCGAATTTATAATATTAAATATGGATTCCTAAGTTATGCTTATTATATTTTCTGCTTCATATTTTTCAAATAGGAGCTTCAGAAAGATTTCTTTCAGGGGTTACCAACCTTTTTAAAGGAGGTCTCTTGAGAGCTCAAAGATAATCGTCCCAGACAACTTAATTTATTTTCAAAACTGTTTAGTTTTCATAGCACACGTAAAAAGAGGTAATAGGTTACCTCCGGAACCTTCGATCTTTAGAAACAGCAGACTATAAACGCACACAAATAACGTAGCGCACACATTAATAAACGTCTTTAAAGTAACTTGTTTCTTGCGGCACGCATCTTTCATTTTCGAAAACATTTGCACTAGTCGATGTCAACATCACGGCCAACTAGTTCCGCGCGGACTATAGCGTTATGTAGCTACCTAACTGATCGTTCCTACAAAAAAAAGGGCGCGCGAAGTGACAATGAGTGGGCAATTACTACCTATATATGTTTAGACTAAATACGGTTTCATGGTCTACCCTGGTGTTTCTCACATTAAGAATAGGGTTAACGGCACAAACTAGTGCTCTTTCGAATAAAAGTGTTCCATTAGATAAAATTTTAGCGATACAAATGGTTGGTGTCGGTTACGAGCTGCCTACTGTGTCCGCCTACGTGCATGTTATGATATAGGTCAGTTGGTTGGCCGGAAGAGATGGCTTGGCAGTTTATTTGTTATCTATCGTATTTTATAGTTAAAGGGGGTGCGCTAAGGTAGCCCGTTAAATTGATAATTTCCTTACGTTTTTTTGTCAGTGTCCGGCCGTATGTTGATTATTATGTATATGATTCGCGACGTAACATGTATGGCTTTACAGAATTCTAATCAATGTGTGATCGGGCCTTAAGACTATAATCAAGGCTGAGATCTATAAACGTTACTTAGTCCGTACTTTGGTTAAGTGTTATTTCTGACCCCGACGCACAGCTGTTAAACTACATCTGCAAGATAGAGACGCGATCATGTCTAAATCCAAGCACGTGCTACGTTACGTTTAGAGATATCGCCCTTCAAGTGAAGCTGTAGTCTTCAAGTCAATAATTAGATCAAATTCAATAGAGAATGTAGACGTAGGTGTACTTGCCAATAAAAATCATATTAGATGTAACACTAGCACTTTTTCAGACTCAAACAGAAAGAGAATTTATTTACTCCGCTATCGAGGCAATTGTTTGCGTTCTCTCGCAGCGAAATGTCAAAGGTATATTGCTGCACAGAATATGTTTTTACTATTTTATATTCATGAAAGTTATTTTCTGAAGACGGTATGGGCGTCACGCTATCGATTTCTTCGTAACGGTAGGTTCGAATTCGTTGTGGTAGACGTGTTCTTGAGTGGAGACCGGCAAACGTAAGGTAGGGAACCTCCTCAGGTTAGGTGGAGCGACGATCTTCGCAGGGTGGCTGGGAGCTGCTGGATGAGAGTTGCCGAGAATCGAGCTAAATGGCGTGCATTTGGGGAGGCCCATGTCCAGCTGTGAACTGCTGTAGGCTGATGATGATGATGTTGGTAGATTCAAAGCGTTTTATTGCTTACTAGCTTCTGCCCGCGACTTCGTTCGCGTGGAAGTCGTAAAACACCATAATACACTAAAAAATTGCCACATGACATTACACAACACACACACACATACACACACAACATATGTTTTTATGACATTTTATAAAAGTTCTATGCATACTACGTTTGTAGTTTTGGTCTCGGTTACCAAAATATATAGAGAGTCAGGACTGGTGACGCGAAATCAAGCAACTTACAGCCGATTTATTCTGTAAAGTCTCACTATGGAAACTGAGATGAAGTGAGCTTGAAGTGAGCTGTCAATAGTGTCAATCAATAAATAGCATCAGCCGGTCGATTCTGTAAAAATCTCCCCGTGAAAACTTAGGTGATGTGAGTTTGTTTTTGCTAGGAATTGATACCATTGACAGCTCACTCCACGCTCACTTCACCCAAGTTTTCACGGTGAGATGGTTACAGAATCGCACTGCAGGTGTAAGTACAGCTCACTTCACCTATGTAAGCTATCACGGTGAGATTTATTACAGCATAGACCGTTGTTGTCCGTGTGAGAAGCAGCTCGTCCTGAGGTCGACCATCGCAACCTTCACTAGCAGTTCCCCATTACTTGTGAAGTTTTCTGTTTTAGTGAATTAATGAATGCATGCGTTAAAATTATGTTTTCGGCATTGGAACCGTTTCCAGACCTCGTAGCAATAACATTAATTAAAAACAATGTGGGTGCAGTTTTGATTTCGCTACGATTTTATTATTCACTAGCTTCTGCCCACGATTTCGTCCGCGTGAAATATCTTGTTCCTCGAACCACCCCGTCGCATCGCATCGCATGTCCGCGCTATTATTTCGTTTTTGCTTATAGCATTTTGCAGACATTTTTCTTCTTGCTCGGCCTCTAAGCGATTAAGGATTGGGCTAACAAATACAGAAATAACTTTTCAAATCCGACTGGTAGTTCCAGAGATTATCACGTTCAAATAAACAAACAAACTCTTCAGCTAGCTTCAGCAGATATGTATTGGTCATGATAATATTATCGTTGTCTGAAAAGTTTTGTGTGTTTTCATCAATTGATTGATTGATTTTGATGGACAAAAGCACACCCTCGTTATTAAAACAGAAGAACTGGCAGGGGAGGGGGGTGGAGGGGGATTCAGGGATCAGACCGGAATAACTCGTAAAAATGTTCATCGATCATACCTACTGTATTTTTTTGGGAATTTTGAAAAATGTGTCGTTCAATCTTTATAAGGGCTAGCACACGGGCACGGCGACACTGATACAACAAATTCCACGAAGTTTTCATAGAAATTGTTTTACGAGTGTCTCGTCGCGCCTGTATGTATACGCCTCGGAGCTACATAAGATGTTGGTAAACTGTACGAGCTGAGTTTTTAAGACTGTTATAAAATTATAAACACTCGCAGGGCTCCAAGAAATCAGATGGTTCGTCTCTGTATCATTGACCAGTTTCCATAATATTGTCCTAGGAAAGCAGGCACGTTGGCCCCAATTTCTACTAAACGCATGATAAACGAGTTGAATATTTAACACTGTGTATAAAAACAACTATTCCAAGTCCTCTATCAATATTTTCCGAAATATTACAATGTTACGCAAGAATTGTGATTCTCAAATCGCCATTTCAATTACATTAACTCACACTGTCAAAGTTATTGTTCACACTGATATAACTTTCAATAGGTATAATTTTTTTGAAGTGAAATCTTCTTTAGCGGCGCTGTGTACTTTTTTTGGAATGGGTAAAAACTTCTAAATTCGCGTCAGGTCACGTGACCCTGATCGTAAGATTCGTAAGACGTAAAACGAAAGACGCGCGTTGTTGAGGACAGCGCCATCTATGCACATCGGGAAGAACTACGAGGGCCTCGCGTACTAACTACGTAGTTCATCCAACAACGACGAGATGGCGCTGAACCACGGATATATAACTGACGACGAGCTCCATGGGCTTGCTTCTCTTACCACTGCCGCGACCAACACCACGAACTGAAGTCTATCCTGTGTGCTTATTTGTAAATCTGAATAAATTCCTTTCACGAGAAGAATAAACCAGTCACTTTGGTCATCATACCTGATTTGCAAAAAACCTTATAAAATAAGGAACACAACACGCGTGTTTTGTTTATAAGACGATTCACAAAATACACTCGTAATTGTTCAAGTTTTCACTTCTGTCGGCACTACCGGAGTGCCAGTTTTTTTTTTTGAGTATGGGAAATCATCAAATGACCCCTCCCGCTCTGGGTGGAGCGGAAGGGAGTGTCAGACTCTTACTGACTAAAATCCACCCGTGTTCCTTCCTTAGCCCTTTATGTTCCGAGCCAGCGGTAACCCTTTCGGACAATCCCGCTGTCAATAGGTATACTGCCAGTCTATTCTGTACAAATATCACCGTGAAAACTTAGGCGAAGTGATTTTGAAGTGAGCTGTCAATAGTGTCAATCCCTATGGCATCTGATGGAATGACTGCTCTCTTCATCAGTTCACCTACGTTTTCATGATGATATTTGTACAAATTAGACCGGCTGTATACCGAGTAAATTACACCCACTTAGGCCTTAATTTTACGTGTCGCGTTTGGCGCCGCCTTGAAATCGCTCATGTGCAAATGCTTTAAGTGCGAGAATTTTTCGATATCACACTGAGCAGTGGAAGTATGCAGACTGTTCTCGCTGCGGGCGACCGACATCGCTGCTCTGCAAATATTCGTATTTGCCACTACCTACAGCGTAGCTACTGGAATCTTATGCAGTAGGTACAGTGGAATGTTTTGTAAGTAAGAATATGTTTTGTATTTACTTGTTTTCAGTTGGTATACATAAAATGCTAACACGTACAATTGGACGTCATCGTCATCGTCGTTCTTCTGCCCTTATTCAAATTAATTTGTGGTCGGCGCAACATGTCTTTTCCTTCCATACTTCTCTATTAATCCATACATCTCGGCAGACACACCCTTTCTAACCATGAGCGTGAATAAGCATTAACAAGTTGAGTTTATTAAACTTCAAAAAGAGAATCGGTCATAAAGACTTCGACTTCATTCGCTAGACTATAAGCTTGAGTTTGATCAAAATACGCCTTTATAATATTAGTGTGATAAAGTAAAGCTAATCATCATCTGCCTAGCCTTTTTCCAACTATGTTGGTGGTATTTTACATGGAGCGAAACATACCGTAGGTAGGTAAGATTAAGTAATTAATGAGTAGGTACTCAATTAAACATTATTTTCATAATAACTTTCAGCTTCTTCAGAGTATTTCACCACAAAGAGTTACTCCTTTTGGAAATGACATGAAAAGATCCGACGCTATCGTTTTAAAGCGTCGGATCTTTTCATGCTATTCTCTTCATATCGAATAAATCAGCCAGTTCTCAGAAATTACGCTTCCAGGATTTTTTTTTAAAGATGAGCAAAGTAGCCCGTTACAATTTGCAGGACAGTGTCAGGTTTTATGTTGAACAAAATATGATTCGAGAGCGAGCAAAGTATGTATTTATAGAATTATAATCATTAAAATTTTCTATATAACACTCTAAGTTTATAATAATCCTACTGATTGATATTTCAGGAAAAGTAATTGAATATATGAACTAAGAGGGTTTGATTATAATTCTGTAAAATCATATTTGTTAATATTTAGTCCAACATACGACCTGCCACTGACCTGGGAATTGCAAGAAATGTAAGAAAATGCTAAGTATCGCGGGCTACCTTAGCCCAATTTTACCATACTGTCTTGTACCTAATTCTCGTGTATCTTATCCACAAGATAACACACCACTAATATGTTTCACTTCACACTTGGATCGCAAGGCTTCACAAGCCTTGTTGGTTCCACTCTGCTTCACACGGAATTTTCCTTCGCGTGAAAGCCTTCGGTAACATTAACATCGAACGAACATTACTTGTGTTCCTAATTTATTTGGAGTGTCATTTAATCTAGTTAATAATACGTAGTTGAGTTATATTTGACGGTAAAGGTAGTTGTGTAATCTTAATTCTTCGAGAGCTTCCATAATCCGGTCTCACTAATTAATTAGGCTGTACCTACTTAAGGGAAACATAAAATAAGCAAAAAGGATTAAAAATAAGTTAAAATTAATAAGAAGAAACGTAGGTCTATTTTGTAAAAATCTCACTGTGAAAACTTAATTAGATGAAGTAAGCTTGAAGTGAGCTCTCATTGCACCTAACGCTATATAGGCACATACATTTTCTTAGAATATGTCCGCAAGCCTTAATCAATCAAAATATTTCCTCCATCCATCCGTATTGATATTATAAATGGGAAAGTGTGTCTGTCTGTTACCTCTTCACGCTTAAAGGCTTCTTCAAACAGGAGCGACACGACACGCGACACAAAGGCACCGCTAGTCGCGCAACGAGCGGTGTCTTTGTGTCGCGCGCGATTCGCGTCGCGCTTCGCGCCTTTTTGCAGGAGCCTTTAACCGCTGAACCGATTTAGATGAAATTTGGTATACGGATAGTTTAAGTCTCGGACAGGACCTACGATAGATTTTTATCCTGATATTCCCACGGGATGAACACTTATTTATCCATTTATTTCAGGCATCAAGGCCCATTTAAACACATACAATACAATATTAATATAACTTAAAAATACTATAAATATATAGAACATTACAATTACACTAAAAACTAACACCTAAAAACAAACGCACACAAAGTGTCTGCGTCGTGTTTCGCACTTATGCGGGTAAAACCGCGAGGCGCTGCTAGTTTCACATAAACCTACATGGGCATTTTTGATACGCCATGAAGCTAGGTGCACGGTTCCAATTTGTCGTTTCATATGGAGAAGAGTCGGAAAGAAACTTGCGTCTCGTTAATCTTTAAAAAAAAATACAGTGGGTTTTACAATATTTTCAAATTGCAGTGTTAATAGGTATGGGAAGACAGTGTAGGCCTGTCAACAAGTACCAGGTACTTAATTAAATAAAAAATGGTCTACAAATCTATAGTCTACAAGGCCTACAACATTTTCACATTCACAAAGTATAAAAGTATCTATCTAAAATATAAATAAAATGCAACAACCTATTTAAACCAAATGACATAGTTGCCAATACAACCACTAATACAGAGTTGAAAATAGAGTTGTAGTAGTAATAAACTACTATAATATTCAAACACGATAGGAATAACATTTAACTACCACTTGAAATACATACATACGTATATAGATATACACATCGTGCGTATAACAATACCCCTATGTAAACGGGGTAATTGACCGGCACATTTCTTTTGGAGTGCACTGACATTTCGCGATGAATTCTCGTTGGTTCATTACGAGTCACTCAGTTTAGTAGTGACGTCATTTTGAGTGTATTGCTTCAGAGGCGATAGATATTTTATTTCTATATCCTTAGGAGCTATGGAGGGTCTCGTGGTTAAGTAATTACTGCCGCACGGGGCTATCGATCAGGTTAAGCTACACTTGCTGCGGTCGGTCCGTGGATGGGTGACCATCTTGACATACCGAGATCCCCCGTGCCTCGGAAAGCACGCTACGCAGATGGTCCGGCTGTCATTTTCTTCTCTCTGTGATCTTTGACAGTCGTTACGGGTCGACAGAACTCCGAAATTCTGACAACCAGTTTTACCAAGGGGTATCCTATTATCCAGTAACTGGGTTGTGGAGGTCAGATAGTCGCTCCATGTAAAATACTGGTATTCAGCTGCATCCGGTTAGACTGGAAGCCGACCCCAACATAGTTGGGAAAAGCTAGGCAGAAGATTCTCCTTAGGAACTATGTTGTTTTACTCTTTTTTTTAGTCTCTAAGTAAATTAATAATAACCTGTCCCTAAATCCCTAAAAGGTGTAAAATAATTATAAATCTAATTATTTTACACCTTTTAGGGATTTTTACTAAGTATTTATTTATTTATCCATTTATTTTAGGCATCAAGGCCCAAAGTAGCCAAGCCAGTCTTGACACTTGTTTAAACATAGTTCTACATTTCATAACTAGGTAGTTAGAAAAACAAAAAAAACAACCTAGGAAAACTACACGATGCTGTTGGCAGCAACTCGAAACTTTGACGGTTACCAACTTAACAGCAAAAACCAAGGCTTTTAAAACTGAAGGACTTATTTTCATGCTGTTTCCAAGTAAAACTGCATGAAAATAAGTTGTTAAAAGGTGAGTATACACTGGAGCATTTTCTCGATCATTTCCTTATAATGTAACGTTCTTAAGAATGGTAAAATACAGGCAAAAGCTCAGTTTATAAAAGCATTTTCGTGTAATGTAATTTTCCGGCGAATGCACGACGCTGCGTTTGACGCAATGCTCGACGGTGCGGTCGACGTAATGTTCGACGGTGCGTTCGACGTAGGTTAATGCTCATGGCGAGTGAGCATTTACCTGTAACATTTCTTTCTGCTTTGCGTTCATTGTCGATGATAGTGCGTTCTTGATCACTTGTCCTTTGCTCGATAAAATGTTACTCCAATACGCTCGTTGGTTTTTAAAATCAGGTTGTAACAAAATATTGAGTGTCGTGTTCGAAGTGCGGTTCGATAAAATTATAAAACGGCGAATGCTCGATGTTCTGTTACAAGTAAATGCTCTTGTCTATACTCATCTTTACAGTTCAATTGGATAGCATAGTGTTGGCTCTAGAGACTAGTTAATCACGAGAACCACTTAACGAGACCTGCTATGGCTTCCGCTTTTAATTAAGAAGTTTCACGAGGAAGAGATGTGATACAGAATACAGAAATCGTTGCTTGTAATATATTTAACTTATACGCAAAATACGCGCATTGACGTGGAGTTGCGGATACCAGCCCGTATTACCTATTACCTACTGTATTGCTAATACCTTTGATGTACCTAATTGTTTTTTTACAAAACTAGTTTCTGCCCGCGACTTCGTCTGCGTGAAATTTGTATGTTAAATCCTGTGACACTCGGTAATACTGTTTTTTCCTATTAGTGAAAGAATTTTTGGAGTCTGATCAGTTGCTCCGTAGATTATTACCCACTACATACAAACTTAAACATTTTACCTCTTTGTAAATCTTCTTTATAAATAAAAAAAAATAAACGCGAAAACCCATTTTCACCTATTTTTTTTAATATAAACTCAGCATGATATGGTCAACATTGTTTTACTCTTGAAATAAACCCACCTTCACTGAAAACTAATAGCGTTGTGTAATGTGTGGAACACTCCTTTGAAGGCTGTATGTAGAGTAGTTGAAAGATAAAGACGTACCAACTAACCTATTTACGAAACCATAAAAGAAAAGGTAATATCGAAATGTTCCCATAAGCCCGGTATCAAACGGTAACTCTTACTGAGTTAGGGCTCATGCACAACGGAGGACGGCACTGACGTCATGGCAGGGGTATATATTATCTCTAGGGGTATATTATAAAGATATCACTGTTTGTGATCGAAACACAGAATGCATTATCTTGATGGTTTTACTTCTAAAACCAGACTAGTAGAGATTTTTTTGTAGGAGCTCGTCCGGGTTTGTATTGCCGCAATACTTATTTCTGCTGCCAAGCAGCCTTTCTGTACCTGGTTTGAAGTATGTGCTGGTGTAATTACAGGCACATGGGAATTTCAGTTTTGTCTCTGGGATCTCCAAACCCTCTGGTATTAGTAGTTTAATATCAGGTGGGCCGTGGGGTTGTATGCTTCATAAAACTTAAAAAAACAATACTCTTCAAATTTGGCGCACTCTACACGATAGTCCGATTCCAAGGTCTAACCGCTCGAGCATAGGTTTAGGTATATATTATATTATTTATTTTGTATACATTATAAATTAGGGTTTATATTCCATATTTTTGTAGTAACAGTTTTTACTAACAGTTTTACACGTCAACAATAAATAGAAACCATTTCCTCAGCGCGTCGTACGCCTGTGTACACTAGCCTTATTGTGCGAACGGCAATGGCGGCCAGTTGCTCGGGTTGAGAAGTGTCATCAGATAAAATGCGACCTCTTTTCCTTATCGATTTCCATCGACGCACCTTTGTGTTGTTGTGTGTAAAGTTACTTCGAAGAGGTAAAAGAAAAATTATGAATATTATGGGAATTAACCGGTTGAATGCCGTAATTACAGAAACAATTAAAAAGCCATTGTGGTTCGCGTGGATCCACGTTCCGGATACGAAGGGTTAAATATGCAAAAACGCTAAATGGTTACCATCTCTATTAAAAGGCTTGTGTTTCAGAAGTGTGTAATTTATATGCTTCATCTTACTAAACAGTCGTATTTCTCATCACTACAATTTTAACATGAATACCTACTAACTAAACGATTATTTCTTGCGCGTGTTAAAAGCTTCTGCCCCGAACAATGGACTGCGTTCCCCTTGTTTGTGAATTGAGTTATCTCGTTTGCCCGATTTGACACGTAACACGTATCAACACTTTTGTGTTTTTATCCCAGTTTTTGGTTAGCGTTCAGATTTCAAAACCCTTTGTGCAAAATACTGATTGGATTTGTTGACACTTTTTTCACTGTACTTTGGGTTTCATAGATTTTTTCTACCGTGTTGGAGACAGGGGATAAATAATTTTAATATTTCTTTTTGTTTTTAGTTTCAATAGCAGTGTTATAGGTCAGTTTGACAAAAGACTATTATTCTCACGAAATCAATTTCCTGTTAGTGACAGTGTGAAAATTGTATAGTATTTTTGACCCAAATCCAATGTTATTGTTGTATTGACAACAAATTATATTGGATTTTCAAAGAAGTCTTAATTTTTTTCAAGTTTGATTAAAACCAATGTTTTAATTAAAATTAGCATCGTGTTAAAAAAATGTAGCAAGGGTTTAATTAGAAGATTGACACTCGTAAAATCTAGTTTTTATAGCTACGTGAGTGAGTAATAATGGCGATTGGCAATACGGCTGGCACGCGGCGTGATTATGGCAATGCGGGTTCACCATAAACTGTATTTATTTTATTACAGCCGTTCATAGGATATTATTATACAGCCGCCCATATTCTAGAGAAAGGGCTGGATTGCTTGAAAATATAATCATTGAAATGAATTACACCGGTGAATAGGTTCCTAAGATTGAATAGGCATAATTAACCTTTATTTACGACCCACTTCTCGTAGAGAGGAATCTGACGTTTGAACATTATCGGCTGATTTAGTTATTTGTGAGAAATATTAAACTTGAATTTTCATACTAACCTTGTTGACGATGTGCTTTAGAAAGTTCAAGTGCACTAGGGATTCGCAACCGGCGACTGTGAACGTAAAAGATGCATATGGAGTATAAAGTGTGTGTAAGAGTGTGTGCGTATGTATTAGCACACCTGCTGCCTGCTATGATCCTTACTTAGATTATCTTTTGCTTCGTTTCAATATGTATCTATACCTACATGATCTATACACATATTTTAAACTTAACCAGGGGCTGGGTTGTTCTTTGGCCAAAAAATTAGCATTCAACGTGGCAATGCTGCCAGTCTTCTGGGCACGTTTCCGACAGCGATGTGGATTACTACCTTTGTTTTTGTGTATTGTTTGTGTATAGTTAGTACCTATCCCCATGGGGAAAAGGCGTGAGTTGATGTATGTATAACTGTGTGTTTAATTTGTATGACATGTTTACAGCAAGACCTCTCTTAGTCGACCATTTGGGTGAGGTTTATCTTAAATCACAACTTGTGACTAACGGGTCCAAGTGAGATTATCCCTTACACGCTTTATGGGATCATGGAGTTGCGACTAATTACGACACAATAGGTATCTGGAGGAACAGATTTAGTTGATCTCATTTTTGCTAAACACGACAGTTTTAGTTTCGGTCGATAATATCGGATCCATTATTGCGATATCTGTTTTCAGTAGGTACATTTTGTATTAGCACGGACACGAAATTACACACTGCTGCGATAATAACGACTTAATAGAAGTAGAATGCGATAATATTCTGATAAAGATCTAAGAACGTAGTTGTAGTGCGGGCGCGCCTGCAGTGTTGGTTACACGTACACGTTAGAAATATCGGACGATAAAAATGCAGCTGTGTGCCAAGGAATCGGGACGCATTATCGCAATAACGCATCCGATATTATCGACCGATAATAACGCGTCTGTGGGGGAGAGCCTTAATGTGAATATGATGCGAAATAAAATACGTGTTTCATAATAACGCACAGTAAATAAAATGAATAAAACATTGAATATTACTTCTGAACATTATGCATAGATACATACCTTGTCTAAAAGTGACACAATAGGTCATGAATATCAATATGAAAAAGGCACCTATAATATTCATAAAATACAATGTTAGGAAACTATTTTCATTCTGAAGCCTGAAATAAAAGGTTTCATATCGTAGGTAGGACATTTAACTACTTATACATAAACTAGCGACACGCTCCTTCTTCGCACGGTTTTTACGATAATATTTAGACAGGAGTGAAGGAAAACATTGTGAGGAAACCAGCACGCTAATTGCGTAACACACTATCAATTGGAATTTGAAGCAAATTGCTAATCCATTGCTTCAAAAGTTTAAAAAATTTGTCTGATCAAGACGTAAATTACGCAATGAATGTTAAAATTTAAACTGATTCCGATTGATAATGTGCAACGCAATTGACCCGCTAGGCTTATAGTTAACTAGCTTCTACCCGCGGCTTCGCCCATGTGGATGTCGGAGATTGTCCCACGGGAATGTGCTACCGGGACAAAAAGTAGCCTATATCCTACTCCAATAATCCAATCAGTGGCTTAGGAATAGGTAACATAAACTGACGGGGTCGCAGGTTGTTCGAAAGTGTTACCTTGGCCCCTGGCACAGGCAACTGAAGGAACACGGGTGTGTTTTAGTCAGTAAAAGTCTGACACGAAGAGCAGGAGAAGTTATTTGATAATTTCCCACCCAAAAAAAAGGCATTGGATAACATACAATACAGACAGGGTTACTTTCGAATTTATAATATTAGTATGGATAAAAGCCTGAAATCGCCAATCCGTTTTGAGGAAGCCTGGTGATCAATGCTCGTGCCTTCTCTGTATGAGAAGAGGACTTTGTCCTACCGTATGACGGTAATACGCTAGTATTATAATTATGAAACAGATTATGACATATTTTAGGACATGCAAAGTGCAGACAAGTAAAAAAAAACAGTGGCACTCCGGGAGTGCCGACAGAAGTGAAAACAAAACGCAAACAGAATACTTTGCCACCACTCACTGACATATCGGATTTAAAACCGAGTACATCCCGAGGATAGCCGAACACATCCGAATGGTGCGAGTTCAATGGCTTTTTTCCATCTCAAAAAATGCTCAACGCGCCTTAAGAAGTTTTCACTTCAAAAACCACATATGGTATTTTTAATCTCGTTACCGGATTACTTTTTTTAGGACGTTCTCTCTTTCACTTGATTGTATTACTTATACCCAAGTGCATTCTTAAATTTTATGTTATTACGAACAAAGTATTTTCGAACCCATAGGTTTGTGTAGTGTCGTATTTCAACGTTGCATTCGTTATGTCCCGAAAAAATCGCAATTGAAAGTTGCCAAGTGTTGACATATTAGTAGGTACTCGTGACGACACGGTCGTCGCAATTATCAAAGTAAAAGTAGCGCGTAACCAGCCTAAAATGTTCCCAATACACACAGGCCTCCTCTCTGTAAAGGAGAGTGGGCTGTAATCTACCACGCGGGTCCAGTGCGGGTTGGTAGATGTCATATGTCCACGATTTTTTGGCTCTAGGGCATGCAGTTTTCCTTCACTTTGAGAGCAGTGGTGATGAAATTAATGACACAAAATGAAGCGCTTGCTTGGGTTTGAACCCACTAACTACAACTCATATAAGTAGAGGCCCTGAGCACTGCGCCACATACGTCCCATCACTACAAACTGTATGCAAGTACCGTTCGGGGACTGAAAAAAATAACGATAAATTGTTCCACGGAACTGCACGTTACAAAATTTTGTTTCAGTGCGGTTAGTGGAAGTGCTCAGGTGCGGTTCGTCCAAGTGCGGTTCAAATCAGTGCTCTAAGTGGAATACCTCCTCCTAACATGCCAATTTACAGCTTATTAGTATAAAGAGTCTTTAAGTTAAACCGCGGACAGATCGACGGAAGAGCTTGGCGACACCAAAAGGGTTCCTTGTTTTATCACGGAACCCTAAAAAGTAAGTACATAAGTTAACATGTGAATCTTTATTCGATCTTGCGTGATACATAAAAGTATGAGGTAAAACATGTAACGTTTTTGCTCGAGTGAAGCCAGGGGTTTTGTAAGTGTAGGTATATTTTATAAGACTGTAACAAGTTAAACTAAAGATTACTGGGTAAGTGTACCTCCGTTAATGAGTTAAGTTTTCTTACTTAATATTTTCTTCATTTTAACTTTCTATGGCTGGATTATGATAAGTTTTAAAAGTATTAGTGCAGTTTAAAGAGTTTACAAAGACTCGCTCACGGAGTCCTTATTGAGAGACTAAATGAAACGTTCTAGAAACGTTTAGTCTGATTGCATTGGATTCGTCGATCAACTTCTTATTGGTTTTAAGACAAAAAGACAATGGAACTAATCTGCGTTCGCGATTTAGCTGCCAAAAATGTAAACCATTATGAGTTTATAGAAAAATAACTTTAATTCCTACACATTAATGTTCAGTTTACGCTACAATTTCAAACATTTTTATAACTATTTTATTTTGCTAGTCACTCTGTTTAACTTCAAATAACATCATATATATAAATAATACTAGCCTATAATTATCTAACTAGGCAAAATCAGCGAGGAATAAACAATGACAATGTTAAACTCTTGACATCTTGGAAGAAATGGAAATCGCCGAGTGTTAAATAATGTGTAAAATAACTTTTATAACATATTTGCTCGTAAAGGGTCTCTTATTTCACCAATTTCAATATCGTAATGTATCTCATTACGCACTTGTGCGGTAATGTAAAGTAAATCGCACGGTTTATCAAGATGTTCCGTCAAAACGAACGGTACTTTTTTAAATCTTAGCAAAGAGTTTTTATTTCAGAAAAGTAGTCAACATTTTATGAATAAAATTAACTTTGGGAGATAAAATATAATAAATAAACATTTAATTCTTTAATTTCATTAATTTTAACAATAAATTACAACCATTAATATCTGTAACAAAAACAAAAATATTAATTTACTTTATTAATAATACTGGCTGTTTTGTGCCCATGCCTGAAAAAAAAAGCGCGAACGCGCGCGCATCGCTTTATCTGAAATTATTCCACGCGCTTTTTCTTTTCGCTGTACTTTTTTTTATTTGAAAATGTCGTCAAGTAATTATGAATTTATTAATTCCACACCGCCAGAAGTCTCAGAGGCAGCGAAAAAGGCTACTCTAAGCCTCGCCCGAAAAATCGACCGATAGATACTTACAAGCGTATCAAAATTTCATCATATGGAAAACAAGCAAATATGCAAGTTCAATCAGTTTTATTTATTTCCTCGCAAATATGTTATAAAACGTCGTATGACATACGTGCGCTTTGAAAATTACAGCCTCTGTTTTCTTTTCAATAGCAATATCGCCTCGGCTGTAATTTTCAACTTACCGCACTTATATCATAATGTACTATTATTTCGGAAATCGGTGTCGTTGGGTTCGCATTGTCGTTGTTTGCCACCGACTTCCGAAATTAAAGTTATTTTTCACTTTGCAGTGTCTTTTTTCGAAGTCGGTTGTTTTTTTGGTAAAAAGTTTTTATGTTTCACTGTTAAGTTGTACTTACCTACTTACCCCCCTCCCCCTCCCCAAATTCGTATAATTATCCTTTCATATAAAAACAATTTTGCAAATTGACTTATAAATAAGGTAAGTACTTCTAAGGTAACAAACATAAAAAAAAAGAATTCAACCGAATTGATAACCTCCACCTTTTTTGAAGTCGGTTAAAAATCACGGAAATCTTATACAAAATTATAGTGATGATGCCTGGGAGGGCGCTATCACAGGATGTGTTGTTTCAATATTATGCGTCTTCGAAAGCCTTATAAAAAGACATCGGTGCTGCGATCGGGCTCAGAGGGAGATTGCTTACCCCTTTAGTTATTATAAGACTGCCTCAAGAGCTATACAAAGGGACGAACATCTTCCTTTTAATGTGTTCAAATAGGTACCACGTTAGCTACTTTGAATACACAAAATCAGCTCCCACTGGTGGGACACATGCATCCTCTCAGTGAGAGGGAGTGAGTCGTTCTCCACCACGCAGGCCCAGTGCGGGTAGGTACTTAGGTAGATGTCACATGTCTTCGAATATTTTGGTTCTAGGACATGTCGGTTTCCTCACGATCTTTTCCTTCACCGTTTTAAAAGCAGTGGTGATGAAATAATTTACACAAAGTAAAGCGCCTGTTTGTGACGCCTTCTTTCCATGTCGAGGGCAATAATAACCCTTTTTATAATATATTTTTTTGTTGGCAGTAACGTCTATTTTGTCAAGTATTCCTCACAATGCTTTCAAAGTACCTAAGTCAGAGGTGGTTATCATCTTTTGAATTGACATGCGGATTAAGCTCTCTTGGTCCAAAACGCTCGCCCTGCTGTGATCAATCCACTAGCTACTTTGGTACAATTAACTAAGTACTTAATTCTGATCAGTTGATTGCTATTGACTGAGTGGAGTAGGTACGGTCGGCAACGAAACTCCATCAACACTGTCATTTTTACATGTTGTTAAATTGACTACAATTTTTTTCAATAAACTGCATTTTAGCTTAGCGTTTTAGTTTATATACTAAAAATTGTACTTCTGCTGCAATTTTGTACAAATATTTTGCTCAATAACTAAGATTATAAAAACTGAAGTGTTAATCGACTTTTGCTGCTGACTGCACCTACTCGATGTTCGATACAGTTCGACGGTTATTTATTGAAGTACCTAAGCACAAACTTGCGTGTTGATCCAAAAACATAAACCATAATATGTATTATCTGTAAGTACGGACGGACGCCAGCACATCAAGCTACCCGGAACTGTCAAATTGTCCCAATCAAATTTGAACCTTATGACTTAGCGATAAAGTTGAAAATCTATTAAAGAAATTTGACAAATTGTAGTAACTTGATGTGCTGGCGTCTGTACATAAATTATAAAGGTAGGTACGTTGTAAACTGAGCATTACTCGTTATTTTAGAATATTATGAGCTTGACTCTTTTATTACAGTATTTTTATCTCATGAAGTGACGCGCAATTTACTTGTGGACAAACACGCTGTGAATGTGTGCGTGAAGACGAGTAGCGTCAGCACATAACACAAACACGCACACGGACACACACACTTCCGACTTTGCCGGTGTCTTTGACGGTACCGAGAGCTCCTGCGCTTACACACACATTTACAGCGGGTTCGTACGCTTGGTAACCACAAGTAAAACGCGCGTCGCTGCGTGAGATAAAAATTCTGTAACATAACCAGATACTCACTTTGGGTAAAATTACCTAAACCATGTTTTCGTCTCAGATAAAGTAGATATCAGACGCTTAGCTGTTTGTTCATTTTTGTCCTTTAATAATTATTTTTCACTCGCAGCGAAAGTTTGCACACAAAATGAATCAAAAGTGAAAAATTAATGAATTTGTGAACTGATCCAATGATGTTTAATTTCGGGCTTCGGCCATCTTTCATTCGTCTACTGCTTTACGGGCGCATGCATTTGTCTCTATTTTACTATACCTACTTAACTCAAAATGAATAAAATCTACTATGATCCACCGCCTACAGTAATCCACTGCTGGACATAGGTCTATCCAACTACACGCCATTTAGTTCGATTCTCGGCAACTCTCATTCAGCTCCTATCAGCCACCCTGCGAAGATCGTCGCTTCACCTAGCCTGAGGACTACCTTACGTTTGCCGATTCGCGGTCTCCACTCGAGAACACGTCTACCCCAACGGTTATCGGTTCTACACCTAATATGGCCAGCCCATTGCCACTTCAGCGTGCTTATTCTGTGAGCTAGTGTTAAAAACTGCATTTCAATTTCATTAATAGTGTTGATAGTTATTACATCACGACCCTCTGAAATCAATATCTTCAAGGCAAAACAAGTATTACGATTAACAACAATTCACTGCTTGCATGTAACATTTTCCCAACAATAAAAACTCATTAGGCTACCACTAGGCTTGTAAATTGAATTTCAGGCAAATAAAGTGCAAAATCCTTGCATCATTAATTTAATCTAGCTGCGATCATATTTCAAAGTTCCAAACAATCTTGTAAACTAAGTACTTGAAGCAAAGTCTAGAAAATAAGGCGGGGAAAGGCTTTCTAGACTTACAGGAGCATCCACACCGCGGCTAGTTTTTGTAAAGTAACGTTCTGCAACATGATAAGTACGATGGAGAAACCGTATCGCCAGAAACGTACCCGTATCGCCAGAAACTAAACTTTCTTGTCCGTTCTTCTCCGTAGAAGAAGAGAGAAGTGGCCCGTTCCAAAGCGTAGTAGGTTACTATGCTTTGGAATGGGCCTCTAGCTTCATCATTCTGACTGACTGACCTCTTGACAATTTACAAGCGCCTGTAATTGGTTTAAATAAATGCTGAGTTTGAGTTTATAAATGCTTATAGTGAGCTTTTGGATCAATTAGCGCAAATAACACAGCAACTACAAAATATTTTCTGTAGGTACTGTGGAGATGTCGAAAGTATTTTTTTTTGCAAGTTATCAAATGTTGGGCAAAGTTAGTTCAGATTAACAATACATAAATAACTTTCTATATTCAGATGTGGCCCTCCTACACTTGAAAAGTTTATCTTTAGGAATTAACTGCGGTGTGGCTGCACCATTATAAAGTCAAATGTATATTTATTTATATACTCTTAAGTCTCTTCCGTTTCCTTGTCATTGTTTTGTAGTATTTCCTTCGTGACAAAGCAATTATGGGGTTTGGGGAGCAATCGGTTGCGGTAAAAAACAGGGAAACATAGAAATGTGGCAGGAAATGAGGTCGTTGCAGATGGTAGGTTGATTGTTTTATAGTCAACGGTTTTTAGTTTTTAAACTGAAAGTCTTAATTAAGTGGTTGGCTCTTTAAAGAAGACCGACGAGGTTTAATGAAAGCCTCTAAAATCGTAAATAACCATTTTTCAGGTCTCCAGATTAAATCCCAATAAATAATTATTATTTTGATAAGTGTTCAGAATCGCACTTTGTTAAGGGCTTACAGGATCTAAACGTAAAAATCACAAGTTTTAGAAACAATAAAAGTATATGATCGACTACAGTAAACAAAATCAGAAAAATATATGATATTCTTCAGGATATATGCTTGGTAGATAGTGTGTTGAAAACATAATATAACTAATTTGATACGATAGAAAAAATCATGAAGATACCTCTAAAAACTTTATTTTTCCAATAAAAACCATACCTAATTAATATACATAAAATCATTATGATTTATTCTATTTTTTTAGATTATTCTAGAAGCAACATACTAAAACTCTAGTGTTTTAAGTTTTTAGTCCAAACAATAGATTTTTTGTAAATAGATAGTTGCTTCATATTTTGCAATACATTACCAGCGTTATGTCATCGCGCTTATCTTTCTTTTCTATGCAGTCCGACAAAGACTGCGCTTTAGGTCATGTAGTCGCCTTAAGAGTGTCACCGTAAAAAACTCTTTGCGTTTTCATGACTAAACTTTTATAAAAACCTGTGTTTTTATCTCTTTCTGCAAAACAATTTACAGGCGTTAAGTGTCATGAAGTTAGCCCACATCAGCACGGGCGTTTCATTTTCGCGCACTGCGGCGTTGAAAATGAACTCTCAGTATTGAGCCGAGCATTGATAATTCAATAGAGCGCATCTCAGCGCGTCAAGAAAACACACTGCTGTTTCAACTCTCCTAAAGAAGTGCCCGTGCAAACTTGGTCATCATCATCATTTCAGCCGAAAGACGTCCACTGCTGGACCCAAAGAACCTCTACTTCAACCGTTCTGTGCTTCATGCATCCAGAAGGTTTTTTTTAATTGGCCACTGTATCTCTTTCGAACAACCCGCGACCCTGGCAGGCATCGGCCCTAGCGGACCCCGTCAGTTAGTGCTGACATCTCTTAAAGACGCGCGTGGAACACAACGCACCGTTGACCCGGGCCAGCCGGTCGATTCTGAAAAATCTCACCGTGAAAACTTAGGTGAAGTGAGTTTGTTTTTGCTAGGAATTGACACTATTGACAGCTCACTCCACGCTCACTTCACCTTAGTTTTCACGGTGATATGGTTACAGAATCGCACAGCTGGTCCTTACCGGGCGGCGAGCTGTCCATTGCTCGCCGTCCGCAAGCCCGCGCCTGCGGTGGCCGAGAATCGGTTGTCGATACCCGACGCCCAGGGCGCCTCCTGCGGCGACTAGGGGCGTGAGGGCGCAAAGATTGCCACTCCCTCACGCGCTCTGTCTCCTCTTTCGCGAGCATTACTGCTTCGCAGGAGGCGACGGCAACGTAAGTAACAGTATCTAATAAAATACTTTATTTACAGTTGCCATATTTTCATAAACACGAGAGATAGCCCAGTTAAAATACGTATAAAAATAGAGGTATATCAGAACTCAGTTATATAGGTAGGTACCGTCCGACTATTGTGCACCTGGCTCTGTGAGGTTATTCTGTCGTACCTACTGTTTGAAAAAAAAAAAAGGTTAACTTCGTAAAAATCTTTTTTTCATCATGCATTAGTATAGTTTTTATCGTAATGATAAATATAAACATTTCGCGCATAAACGCATTCCAGCGAGGTGCACACTTAAGTCGGACGGGTTGTAGGTATGTAATATGTTTTCTGCCCGAGTAGGCACTCGACGATATACCTAAGTGGGGATGAAATTCATACCGGGCTTGTATGAAAATGAAGAAGGTTTTTTAATTAAAACACGAAATGGAATTTGAAGTTCAATGTTTTGTTTATTTTTTTTACGTAGGTAGCCAACTCTTGATGGGTGGGACTTGACGCTTTAATTTATATTTTAACCTTTTATCTTTACAACATTTTTTTAATAGTAAATTTTTGTTTTTTATTCAGCGCCTGACACAAGTCCATACAAGTTTAGACGTGATTAAAAATTTGCCTACTAAAATTACGTCAATTTACGTCAGGCGATGATTAATTTGACAGGACTAAACTAAAATTTATCTTCTGTCCTTTTCATAATGAAATAGAAAGAAAAAGATACACTGAACTTAAATTTAGTTTTATTTGTGAACAAAAGAATCGGCACCAGTTCCTAGCTAGGCAACATGAATCAGGAGTAAATGAATAGAAGATTTGATTTTTTGTATGTTTGTTCGTTACGTTGTCGCGCTAAAACTGCTGAACAGGTTTGGACAAAATTTGGCTTACGGGTAGACCATGACTTAGATGAGGATAGGATAATTCTTATACCGATATTCCCACGGAATCGAGACTTATGCGGGTGAAACCGCAGGGCGCAGTTAGTTATTATATAAAGATTAAGAGGGCGCCGACAAAACGCCGACCGCGCAGTGGCGCCCTCATCGTTTGTATGGTTATTAAAGAAATGAAACTTTAGCAAGTTTTCATCCACTGCGACAAGATGAGTTCAAGTTCTTATCAGATTTTTCAAGAAAACTGCTAGAGATGCTCGATTACTCTCTCCGGCGGTGACGCATACTTTTTGCTTAAAGTTCACGTCAGCTTTTTTTTTAAACCGAATTCATTTTAAATGGTATCTCGCTGGTTAATCTAGAAGGTTGTGGCTGCTTAACCGAGCTTGCGTGCTAGGGCACCCCCTTTGGGGTAAGGACCTCGGCTTAGGGCGTCGCTGGGGGAGGGCAGCAAGGGACAGGCTGGATCGGATTAATTTGGGACGAATTTAAAGCTACAGGCTCACGTCAACATCATATTTTATCTTATTTTAAACTAGCGACCTGCCCCTGCTTCGCACGGTTTTGACGACTCATCAACACTCAAATCCTCGAGATTTCTTTCTTACATGTAACTTTAATATAATGCATTATACACTTAAGCAGAGCAGCAGCCAGAGCAGTGTTGGCCCAGTGGTAACGGCCACGACTTACTAGTTGTAGGTCGTGAGTTCGAACCCAGATAGGCGCTTTACTTTGAAATCTTTGAAATTATTTCATCACCACTGCTCTCAAAATAGTGAAGGAAAACATCGTGAGGAAACCGGCATATCCTACAACCAAAAATTGCACGCATGTGACATCTACCAACCCGCACAAGGCCCGCGTGGTGGATTACGGCCCACTCCCTCTCAGGAGAGGAGGCCTGTGTCCCAGCAGTGGGAACATTAGAGGATGATCATGACTTACATACATACAAACATACACACTTATAAAATAAATATCACTAGAATATTAATAATTATAATGTAATTAAAAATAATAAATACATACGCAACTAGTAGTATATAGTTGTAGGTGTTGTTGTAGTATGTATACTTATTTGTAGAAGTATACACTTACACATTACCACAGACATCATTTTCGACACCCATCTTAAAGATGGCTGAGATAAACATTTTTTCCTCAAAACTAGATGGCAAATACGTTACGTTCTCTATAAAATTGCTCGATACATCACGTACCCATTTCTAGGTTTCTTATTTTCTTTATGGTACTATGTAAGTATTAGGTATAGTACGGACATCGATACCGATCAAATGCTCGGGTATCGAGAGAGCTCTGAGGGTAGCTACAATCGCCGGGCAATCCGGTAATGTGAAACTTCGATTTTCGCTTATGTTAACACTAAGCTATGTATTTTACCCGCACTCAGGATCTGTGGTGGCTATTCGATTTTCTGAATGCGAAGAGATTGGTTTACTAGTTTTCAGTAGTTATATAGAGTGGCTTGAAGGTAGACGCAATTCTTTTTAAAACGATTATTATTGATCCCACACACCCATATTAGAATTCAGAAATGTTATCTAACTAGGCTGAAGGCGGGTGATTATAAAATATAGACTTCTGATTCTAAACGATACTTTAATTAATCTCAGGATAACCTCTCACAATCAATATCAAGCCGTTAATGCCGCCCGCGGCCCGAGCCTGCCGCTCGCGGCAGTTACTCGTGATCCCTCCAAAAAATGTTGACACCGTCGTCCGGTAGAGCGTGCTGTCTCGCTCCCACCGGTCGTTGTGTTGCCAACACGGCCATGCTGCATCGTGCCTGCCCCTGGCACGCCAGCTCACGCCTGGTAAACCAATTCTATGGTACACAGGCAGGTGACCGCTCCTGTGATAATGTACTGGAAACATATATAATTTATATGATTAGTATTTTGTTACATTGTCTCTCCAAACCGACTCGGTCATCATGACGTCCAACAGTACAGAACACTTAGTTATTTAACTTAACCCTAATGCGAAGAACTCCCTTTAGACTTAGGTCGATCAACACATGAAGGACTAGTTAACTATTTTATCTACATGATCCTCGGTCTCTCTCTAGGCGTTCCTTTAGGCTTAGGATACGTCCGTCTACCTCTACTAGGTGCTCCTTTAGACTTAGAATACACCTAGTTAGGTTTAAATTGATCCGAGAATCAAGTGATTTCTAATCCTTACTTAACCTTAATGCGAAGAACTCCCTTTAGACTTAGGTCGATCAACACATCAAGGACTAGTTAACTCTTTTATCTACATGATCCTCGGTCTCTCTCTAGGCGTTCCTTTAGGCTTAGGATACGTCCGTCTACCTCTACTAGGTGCTCCTTTAGACTTAGAATACACCTAGTTAGGTTTAAATTGATCCGAGAATCAAGTGATTTCCAATCCTTACTTAACCTTAATGCGAAGAACTCCCTTTAGACTTAGGTCGATCAACACATCAAGGACTAGTTAACTCTTTTATCTACATGATCCTCGGTCTCTATCTAGGCGTTCCTTTAGGCTTAGGATACGTCCGTAGTATACTCCGTTAGGGGACCAAGGACGTCAGTGTGAACCACTTTAAAAGGGTACCTCAGGCATCGTCCAAGATTCTATGGGTTGTCTAGGAGACTTCACTATAGTTTCAGTTTTACTAGGGCTAGGCCGTACCTGACCGTTACCAATAAGCCTACCTAGGTATTCTAACTAATTGCAAATTTATTCTTTTTTTTTATTATTTTATTTAAATTGATCTACATTCTGTAACTAACTCACACCCTGACTGTAATTTTTTTTATTTTTTTTTTATTTAAATGAAAATCGTTTACTTTTACTATGTTTGTAAATATGTGAGCACCATGTATCTATCAGATAATTAATTTATATGTCATGGTTTCATTTTTAATTCTTTTACTTGGCTTTCCTCAAATTCGTCAGTAATACTCTGATCCCTTGGCCTGTGCCATGGCATAAGCCTTAACCTCATGAGCGTACTTGATTCAACCAGAGCCATGTACCATCGTTATCCACATTACAACAATAATCTTTTCCACTAAGAGCCTTAGACACCCGGAAACCCACAAACGAGTAAACCACTCTAACGTCACGGCTCTCTAGCCGACCAGCAATCGCATTGCTCTCACACATCCAGCGCATGGATCCATGTGTATTACGCTATGACTACACACTTTTTACTACGGCCGATAGAGAACCCCTACTCGCGTGGTTCCCACTACTTAGACTTGCTCATAGCTCATTACCATTGTGATCACAATCTACTTCGACTGGTACATGACCTACTGGATCATTCGTAACCTATCGTGAGCGTATTTAAAAATTGCATTGTTTACTATTTTGGGCTATACCTAACAATGTAATCGTTTTTTTTTTGCTGTTGTTTACCAGGGAAGCACTCAGTACCCGAGAATTACGCCTAGGTGTATTCTCACGCAGCGTGCATCCACGACTCGACATGGTTATGACTATAGGCAACGTAAATGACCACTACGTGAACAACAAACTAACCGCGTATTAGAATATTGACATTCAAGCTTCAATTAGATATTGACTGTAATTATCTGGGTCAGAAGGAGCAAAGTTAATAAAAACCTTTAGTGTAAGTAACATTCAAATCACACATATTTTACTACCGTTTATCATGATTTCACATAACCATCTCATATAAACCACAATATACTTTAGAAAATAATGCATTGTTTATATACTTTCTACATAAATTACAAGACTAGCAATAAATTACAAGACTAGTTAAACCATAGATTTAACCTCTCAAACGTCGCCGTTACACCATTGGATAATAATAACAATAAAATTCTATTGTGTCTGCTAATTGGACGCGCGAAGGAACACATTCGAACAAAATAACGGTCACAGTTATAACATAGTATGATATTTAAAGAATAGGTACTTATTAAATCAGACTGACTTACAGTAGCTCCTTTCACTTGACTCTAAAACTTGTTCTCTTGGTGGTCCGGGCTCGAATGATCCCCAGCCCCAATGTCCTCAACCTCTTTTTTTTTTTTTAAACGTTGAATCCATAGACACGAATTACAAGCGATCATTGTCAATTGATAGGCAAAGGAAATGTATTCAGTCAGCCAAGTCCACAGACAAAAATTAAAAATGTAGTAAACTAAATGTACTTATGAAAATGTGTTTTAATACAACCTTAATTCCCTAATACGCGAAATAAAAGAATTAACACGTGGTTGTTTACTTAAAAAAACACGTACGAAATTATAATGTAATCGAGTAGAAACACGTGGCGAATCACATTAAAATGCACAGAAACTAATCACGGACAAACTCAACAACACGTGGTGAAACAATTTTAAACAGTCTCAAAAACACTATTTTCGGTTAAAAAGATGGCGAACGATCTAAATCGCGTGTAATTTAAACTAATACCACTTCTGATGTTATCTAACTAGGCTGAAGGCGGGTGATTATAAAATATAGACTTCTGATTCTAAACGATACTTTAATTAATCTCAGGATAACCTCTCACAATCAATATCAAGCCGTTAATGCCGCCCGCGGCCCGAGCCTGCCGCTCGCGGCAGTTACTCGTGATCCCTCCAAAAAATGTTGACACCGTCGTCCGGTAGAGCGTGCTGTCTCGCTCCCACCGGTCGTTGTGTTGCCAACAGAAATTAATTTTGTTTAGTTCAAGCTATGGGTGATTCAGAAAGATTTACTTAGCTAATCTCAGATTTTTCATTTGCTAGACAAATATTACAGCTGCGATCGACCTTTTTTTTGTCAACATACAAAAAAAAAACTGAGTTATATCTACACATCATCTACCCAGCCTTTTCCCAACTATGTTGGGGTCGGCTTTCAGTCTAACCGGATGCAGCTGAATACCAGTATTTTTCATGGAGCGACTGCCTATCTGACTTCCACAACCCAGATACTGGGTATGACTGGTTGTCAGACTTTCGGGCTTCTGACTACCCGTAACGGCTGTCAAAGATCCACGAATGACAGCCGGGACCAACGGCTTAACGTGCTTTCCGAGGCACGGAAAGTAAAAGTTAAAGTTATATCTATAAACACATGCAACACAATTATATCTAAAGTTTCATAATCATTGGATAAAAATTATAAGAAAATTGGTTTATGCTTGAATAGACCAAGAGCTTTAAAATCTACACGCAGACCGTAAAAAGGCCTTGACCGCACTGTGTCGCCGCGGGCTCTCCATCCCAAACGTAATGAAAATTGTACAGGCGTCTGAAAAGGCTTTTATCTTTTTTATACCCTAGTTATCAAACTTTATTCCAAATACTTTTCATAAAATATTTCAAGAGTAATATTGTCCGAGAATTATTTTGGGATTTGTTTAATAAAATGTTTATATACCTAATACAATTTTTAAGGGTCCAATATCCATCACTTTCTTCAATATTTTGATGTATGTTTATGAGCGTGTGGACGTAATTATATTTGACATGGATCATACAGACTTGTATTTTAAAGCCGTTTACTAAATACTCGTTTATTTTTGAAGAAATTTTTATTCTAAAAATATTTTTATCAAGCTTCGTGTTTATTTTTACAGATCATGAAAAGAATAAGTGTTTGTTTGTCTGGTTCTTGTTCATACAGTTGGTATTGCTGTATATTTCTTGAATTTTATCATACAGCCGGGTAATTGCGTAACACACTGTCAGTAGCAATGGGTTTCATTTTGACAGTTCAAGATCATTCATTGCGTTATTAACTTTGTTGAGCAAACAAATTTTTCGAACATATAAAGCAATGGATTAGCAATATCCTTCAAATTGATTCGGATTGAGACTGATAGAGTGTTACGGAATTGGGGTGCAGGGTGGCAGGGACACCGATGCGCAAACTGTAACCATCTAGATTTCTCAGAATTTAATTTTGTCTTGGGTAATCAAACAGAATCAGCTGCTTCATAAAAAAGTGTAATATCTACGCGTCAAAATGTGTGATCAGTTAATTATTTTTTATAATTGTCAAAAAATTTCAACTCAGGAGGGTTCAGAATCGTGTACCTACTGAATCCATAGTCACGAGTTGCGCGTCGATGTTCCTGTACAATTAGCGACTCGCTCCGTCTTAGCAACCCGCTAGGGGACCTGACGTTTAGACCTTTTGCTTCTATAATTATACCAGCCGCCAGCACATCAAGCTATTGCAATCTGTCAAATTTCTTTAATAGATTTTCAACTTTATCGCCAAAGCATAAGGTTCAAAGTTGATTGGGAAAATTTGACAGTTTCGGGTAGCTTGATGTGCTGGCGTCTGTACTTTCCCATAATTGCTAACATTTACTTACAAAATTTAAATGTCCCGATAATCCCCCTTTAACAGGTTACAACACTCGTACCATAATAGACCTCATCCATCGCTTTCCATCAAGCGTGATCGAGGTCAAAAGCAGGCCCATTTAGCAATAAAAAATAAATAAAGTAAAAAACCGTTGGAACCGAAAAACCAAAAACTCGAGGTTTATGTCCGCAAACAGCTGTGGCAAAAAAAAATGGGATAGTACATAGGTACCTATTATCCCAATTCCTTTTTCATTATAGGCATCATACCGACATGAAATCGATGATAGTTGTCTACCCTACTTTTATTGTGATTGAAGGCAGTTCGTTTGCCATTTCGTTTACCAAAAGGTACCTTTCGGTCCCTTGATAAATTATTATTGCTACCAATCTTTTGTAGGGCTCTCCTTAGCCGAAGGAGAACAGCCGCACAGGGGATTTTTTAACGCGACGATTTTTTATGGCGCACTGGATTTTCAACTCTCAGTATTGAGCCGAGCATTCAGAATCCAACAAAGCGCATCCTAGCTCGTCAAAAACATTGTTGGATTAGGAACTCTTGGGGCTATAGCAGTGCGTTAATAAAAATCACGTGCGCAAAAAAAATCGCACTTGCTACCTGGACTTACTTTATCGAGTGTACCGGTGTTAACTTGAAGGTCACACGTTTTTCTTCAGCAAAGTGTTTTTTATAGACCTAAGCCTTTAAGTGCTTCTCCGCGAGAGAGCCTCAAGTGTTTTGATCCTTGAGTGAAAGGAAATTATTTATTTATTGAGCTTTGAAATAGTTGAATAGAATTATATTTTGAAGAGGAAAATAAATAAGGAAATATGAAAACCGTGTAGGTACATACATTTTAATGGTTTCTCGTTTTTTGATCTACAGATTTGGCCTGTTTTCGAGTACCAAAGTGGTGTTATAACTGTAGTCAGAACGAGAGTAAGCCCGCATGTTAAAAGCTGATATCCCGACTAGTCGTACTCAGCGGTTATCCTCCGCATTTATCATGCGCACAGCCAAAGTGTAGAATTCTCTGCCAGCGTCTGTTTTCCACATTGAACCCGTCCCAGAAGATGTGAACAGGCATCTTCTTGGCACGCTCGTTCCATCATAGACCTCATCCATCGCTTTCAGTCAGGCGTGATCGAGGTCTAGAGCAGGCCCATTCAGTATTAAACAAAGAGATAAGTAAATAAAAAAGAAGCAGAACCTACCACACAATTTTTCTTTGCTTACCGCTTCTATTAAAGCTATAAATCTTCAACGTGTTTTTGCCAGCGACCTCTTCACCTTGATTTCGGATATAAAGTGACTTTACCTGTGTTGATTTTAGATATAGGCTTTCGGTTGATTTTCTCATACTTACAAACTTTGACACCCGGGAGCGCCACTTTAAAACTTCCAGCATTTTTAAAGTGTAAGTGCGCTTCTTCATCCCTTTAGGAATATAGTCCTATAGTATTTCTGTTTTCAGTGGTATAGACTGTTCTTTGTCTGTCAGGCAAGTAATTCCGACACGAATCTATCCTATTAAACTTATAAATGCGAAACATTAGATGTTCGTACGTTTGGAAGTATGTATGTTTGTTATTCCATGCGTTAACGGTTGAACGGCACCATAATTGCATAACACACTATCTCAATCTGAATCATTTTGAAGGGTACTGCTAACCCATTGCTTCATATTTTAAAAAAATTGTCTGCTCATAAACATAAAAAACGCAATGAACGTTATTGAACTGTCAAAATCATAGCCATTCCTACTGATAATGTGTTTCGCAATTACCCCGTAGGTTCAAATGAATTTAGCTCACAGGTAGTTTATGACCTCAGGGGCAATTCCCGTAAGTTTTTTAAGAACGTTCACAGTCTGATCTGTCTCAATCTGTCAAAAAAACCTCTAATTTCCCTAAATTTTTGACAAGTTTTTGACATTGATTGTCGCTGAGATGAGATTGCTACTAGATTTTGAAACTTTTGAATTACAGGAATTGGCCTTCAAATTAAAATATACCTAGAATACTTTTTATCCGCGTACATGTAGCAGTTTCCTAAGTATCCGAGCGAGACTGAGGACAACAGCTAGTATTGTTATAAAGTCTCACTGCTTCTCTAGAGTATTTCTCAGCTTGTTATCAAACATTTTCCTCAACCATAATAACGCCTTGTATATTCTGCATGGGGACAATTTCGGAGAAACATAAATTCAGTAGAAAATTAACAGAGCATATTAATTAGTTTATTAAAATGTTAAATTATCCGCGTCGGCTGCGTGAAAATTCCACTTACTATCGAATTTCATATTAGTTTCCAAGCGAGTGTGTTGCGTTTTCATTTACAGGGATCACAGCAGGATTATTAAGTCTTGAAATAGGAATATTAATACAGTAGGTATTTCAAAGTGTGTCGACACGCACGCCGTTTTACCAGATTGTTTTCTTCTTTATGTTCTTGTTCAATCTGTTTATGTAAATAGGATTTTGTATGCGAAACAAAAAAAACTTTTCGTTCTATAATTTCGTTACCTAAGTATATAAAGATTTTCAAGCTTTTTCTCTCTTATTCTTGAAGATATTTGAAGAAATTTTCAGACTAATATTGTTTTTGTCGAAAAAGACGAATCAATAACGAGAAAATCAAGGGCGACTCATTGTACCAGACCATTCTTACCAAGGGGTATCATGTTACCCAGTTACTGAATTGTGGAGGTCAGATAGGCAGTCGCTCCATGTAACATACCTACTGGTATACAGCTGCATCCGGTTACACTGGAAGCCGACCCCAACATAGTTGGCATTAATAGGTCTTAGCCTCTAAGACCTATTAATAGATTATACATAGTCTCAGGGTTAGTAATAATCATTGCCTGTGAAGTTATGTTATAAATGATATCAGTGTAACATACTTTGATTGTATAGCTCTTTTCATAACTTTAGACTGGATTTGGCTCGACCGACAGACGGGTAGCACTGACTTCTTCTTTGGCTTTAACAATGAAAACTTATGAACACGCGTGTACAGCTACGTCGCGCTGACGAGGACCGTCAGTCGACTGACGTCGTGACGCGCTATGTTGGTATAATAAGCGAGCATAGTGCGACGCTGACCAAGCGACCGACTATAGTCGCGTACGCAATATCGTGAAAAAAATGAACATCGCCACCGAGCGTGTTATTTCTGAGGTGAGTCTTCGTCCGCCGTTGTGGGACCTCTGTTGTGAGTACTCAGTTTGTCGTCATTCTAATCCCTAAACGCTCAGGTGCGCGCTGAACGTGGGTTGAGTACTAAATCCAGCCTTACACAGCAATCATTAGTAAGGGGGAGTGACTAGATAAGGTAGAACCACATCGTTCATTTGTGTCAAAATTATGTACCTAGTAAATAAATCGAGTTACATTATTACAAGTGCCTACAACAAGTGGCAGTTTGTTAATAAAGTTACGTGTAAAATGAGTTTGCATACATTTCAAAACATCTATATTTACGAGAAAAGAGGGTGTTTCAATGAAGTTATGTTATAGTATACCTAGAATGAAACGATTGTTAAGTTTCGTAGGGACGTGATTGAATAAAATTTGAAATGAGACAAAAAATATTTTGCATATTTAAATAATTATATTTTTTGCAAATTTTTCGTTCTTGAGGATCCATGTTTTGATTTAAAAAATCTGTTAAGTTATAGTTGAATGTACAGTCAGTTATAGCAATTAGCTGACTCATCTTTGCATAAATGGTTGAGATTTTTTAAAATACGAATCGTTAGAATTTTATAATTCTTTTATATTCTTTTACTTTGCTCACGTAAATAAAATTTAAAAGAATTATAAAATTCTATCGATTCGTATTCTAAAAAATCTCAGCCATTTATGCAAAGATGGGTCAGCTAATTGCTATAACTGACTGTACATCTAGGCTACTTTTTTGTATAAAAAACAAAATACCCACAAGCAAATGGCATTCATTCATAGTTCAAACAAAAGCCCCTGTTAAACTTTCTATGCACAATAAGTACGTTGACCCTTTAATTCAACAAAGGGGAATCCCCCGCATTTTTCACATTGTTTTTCTGAGGTATTTTCCAACGTTACATCCAGACGACTAGACGAGTTCACTTTATCTCCAGGGATTTACCTGGCTGGCTGTAACGAGAATTTCGCTTTTGTCAGATGACCAGTCTGCCTGTGTTGCGGTTTACTTAGGTAATTGTTTATTTTAATCTTGAATAGGGTTGCTAGACGTGGCTTTTTGTAGTAATGAAAGCTTTTTTTTTTAAATTCAGGGTATATTGTTGCAAGCGCAAATGCTGAGTATAAGGTTGTGCGTTTAGTCCTCGAAAGTCAATTAAATTGTTATTGGATATCTGGTTTTTCTGTCCGGAATTTCTCAGTAGAATAATTAGCTTATAATGTTCCCACTTCTGGGACGCAGGCCTACTATCGGTGAGAGGGAGTGGGGCGTAATCCACCACGCGAGCCGTAATCCACCCCGCGGGCCCAGTGCCGATTGGTAGATGTCACATGTCTACTATTTTTTGGTTCTAGGACATGCCGGTTTCCTCACGATGTTTTCCTTCAGCGTTTTGAGAGCAGTAGTTAGCACATTATGGTGTATTATGTGTGGCAGTGGTGATAAACTTATTTACACAAAGAAAAGCGCCTGTTTGGGTTCGACGAACCAACGACCTACAGCTCGTAAATCGTAGCGGTTACCACTATGCCGCCACTGCTCTTTATAAGCAGCTTAATTTATCTGTAGCAACCCGGAATCTTCCATTGTCGTTTCCTCAATGCTAAGGATCTTGACCATATAAGACACATCTCCAAGTTATGCTGGTTTCCACAGTACGGACCGTTCGGTAAATTCTGCCTCCAACAGCCTGATCGCGTCTGACCATCTTGCCGATGCTCTGCCTTGAGTGCGTTTTCCTTCCACCCGGCACAGAATCATAAGCCTTATAATAAGTGTAATTCCATTCCGCAGATGCCTCACTGCGACATTTCGCGGTTGCGGTTTTGCTCGTTACCTTGATGCCAGCTCCATGTTAAACAAAGGCATGCTAATAGACTCGCACGCACAACGCACATACGGAAGGATACCCCACTACGATACATCGCGGGCTGCATGGGGGTTTACCTCGATGCCTGGCACGTGCGTGCGTGTCTATTAGGATGCATTTGTTTTATTTACATGGACGTGACATCGAGGTAGCGAGCTAAACCGCGACCGCGAGGTATCGCAATGAGGCATCTTCGGCATGTAATTACTAAGCCCAGATCCTGGAATAGACGAAATGTTTGTGAACCTACACAAACACCGCTATTCACCCCTTTTGGGGAATATACGCGTGAGTTACGTTATGCAGTAGTAATTAATATTCCTCTTGACATGCATATTATAATAGTCAATCTGTTAGCTCAGAGATTGCTTGGTATGGTACACCGAGTGTGGACGGCAGGCTACAGCAGATGGCAATTAATTTGGTCTTAATTAAAGCTCGAAAGCTGACCGATGACCTTTTGATATTTATTTTATTATTTTGTGTAAATATTTGTTTTAATTACATTTAAAGGTTAGCGGAAAAGGCAAAGGTTTAATTAAGGCAAGTCACGAGCGCCAGTGCTGAGCATGGACTTCTGGGTTTGATGACCTGCGCCCCAATTGCGTTACATACGTAACACACACATACAAGGGAATTCCTAATCCATTGCTTCATAAGTTTGAAAAATTGTTTTGTCGACAACGTAAATAACACAACGAAAAATCAAAAGTACTACCACTGTAATTCATCATTAGCCTAGCCTTTTCCCAACTATGTTGGGGTTGGCTTCTAGTCTAATCGGATGCAGCTGAATACCAGTATTTTGCATGGAGCGACTGCCTATCTGACCTCCACAACCCAGTTACTGTGTAATACGATACCGCTTGGTAAGAGTAGTTGTCAGACTTTCGGGCTTCTGACTACCCGTAACGACTGTTAAAGATCCACGAATGACAGCCGGGACAAACGCTTAACGTGCTTTCCGAGGCACGGAGGGGTCACGGTATGTAAAGATGGTCACCAATCCACAGACCAACCGCGGCAAGCGTAGCTTAACCTGATCGCTCGACCTGTGCGGCTGTCATTATTTATCCACGGGCCCCTCCCACTATACAGGGTCCCATTAAAATACATGGACAAATTTTAACACAGTGCTCAGTATGCCTAACTAAAGATATCCAAGTAAAAAAAAAACACTGATTAAAGTGATTTTATTTTGACCTAAAATAATAAATTGCCCGCGGCATATTAGTGTACTTTCGTTAGCTGATTATTTTTCTTGTAAGTATTTTTCGTTTTTCTTATATATTTTTTTACCATCGTCCTTATTTTGGCGGTCTGAATGATTTCTAAAAGTTTGTCCATCTATTTTAATGGAACCTTATATACAGCCATAATTGTGTTACGCAATCACGTACCCCGCTTGTTCGGTGAATTGTCTCGGGGTTAATTATCAGGGATTTCTCAGCAGCAGCTTGATGTCAATAGGCTCCATCCATAATTTATGTAACTTAGATCCCCTATTAAGTTAAGTATTTTAGACCCCAGCGGGGTGAATGCGTAACACACAAACAGTAGCAAAGATTTTGACAGTTCAGCAATATTCATTGCGTTATTTACATCGTTGAGCAGACAAATTTTTCAAACATATTATGAAGCAATGGATTAGTAATATCTTTCAAAATTATTCCGATTGAGATTTATAGTGTGTTACGCAATTATGGTGCTATTTTCTTTCGGTGATTTCAATTTATTTTTTAATTGAAAAAGTTTTTTATCAAACTAATATTATAAAGGCGAAAGTTTGTGAGTGTGTGTGTGTTCCTGTTTGTTACTTCTTCATGCACAAACGGCTGGGTCAATTTTGATAAAATTTTGTATGGACGTAGCTGACACCCTGAATTAACATATAGACTACTTTTTATTCCGATATTACCACGGAATCGACACTTAAAACGTGAAACAGCGAGGCACAGCTAGAGAATAATAATTTAAAAGGTTTAATAATACCGTGAGGGCTGGTTCGTGGTAGTGCGGGAAAAGAGTTCGTGGAAAGACTTCGGGGAGGCCTTGGCCCAGTAGGACAGTATAGGTTACCCAAAAAAAAAGGATAGTTTTAAAGCAAAGCTCAATGTGATTTTGTTCCTTATGAAAAAGAGCGATTCTCCGAATTGCACAGTGTGCAATAAAGTCGAGGATGTACAACATTTGCTGATGGATTGTGTCCGAAATAAAGATGTGCGTGAATCACTCATAATCGAGCTAAAACTAAATAGGTTAGATGTAGGCTTAATACAGTCAATTTTATCTTTACCATGTTCAGAGACCACTAAAAATTTTTGAGTTAATGACAGTACCTGTTGAGTGATTCACTTTCTTTGAACTATTAGTACTAATAATAATCCAAATAGATGTTAAGATAAATGGATAATAAAATTCGATGTATGTAGATGTATCGTAAAAGGGTATAATGGGGTTGGCATGTCTATAAGATAAAAACCCCTAAATAAAAACAGAGTAAAAAAAACAAGTGATTTTCCTAATAAAATACATTAATGTACTAAACTATACTGTCGAAACGCATTGGAAATGTACACATTCAGTATCAATTGAAATGTTTGTTTATCTCGCTTGATAGCCCAGTATTGACACAAACGATTGAGTCGAATCGATACTTGTACCTACTACGCACTCGACCTTGAGCACCGCGTCTTTGTATTGCCATTGTAATAACAATGGCACGTTAATTAAAAACAAAGCTTGAATAATAATTCAAGCTTTGTTTTTAATTAACGTTTTGTATAAGTATCTAGGCAGGATTGGAAGCGCCTTAAATGGCTTTTTAAAAATAAAAATAATTACCTAATTAATTCTATTTAATTGAGCCGTGTTACATATTCGGATGCAAGTTACTAACTGATCTACTAGCTAAGACTCAATACTAACCAAATATTATT
This sequence comes from Luperina nickerlii, assembly GCA_963855955.1. Classification (NCBI taxonomy): domain Eukaryota; kingdom Metazoa; phylum Arthropoda; class Insecta; order Lepidoptera; family Noctuidae; genus Luperina; species Luperina nickerlii. The sequence continues at coordinate 11,651,076 of OY979682.1, forward strand.
TTTAAAATGTGCAAGCTCAGCGACAACACAGCAACAATAACTATCTTCTCTTATACTGCCGCCTTAAGTAAAAAGGGCGCATCTGAGGAAAGGGAATAGAGGAAAATGAGCCTTAATGGAACAAAAAGGCACCATCCATTACGGCTCATTTTCCTCTATTCCCTTTCCTCAGATGCGCCCTTTTTACTTAAGGCGGCAGTATAGTAGAGCAATAGTGACCCAATGGTGACGGCCGCGTCTTACCAGTTCTTGGTCGTAGGTTCGAACCCAGCCAGGCGCTTTACACTGCTCTCAAAACGGTGAAGGAAAACATCGTGAGAAAACCGGCATGTCCTAGAACCAAAAATTCGAAGATATTTGACATCTACCATCAACCCGCACTGGGCCCGCGTGGTGGATTACCGCCCACTCCCTCTCACAGAGAGGAGGCCTGTGTATCAGCAGTGGGAACATTGTACGCAGAGTACGTATTTATAAGTATCTTAGGCTCCATAGTAGTTATTGTATGTCTAAAATGATTTGACTTTTGTATGTTTGTTTGGTACGCTTTCGCGCTAAAATGGCGCAACAGATTTGGATGAAATTCGGCACATGGGTAGACCATGACCTGGATTAGGATATAGAAAGTATTTATTTTTACCCAACTGCGCCAGAAGGAGGGTTATGTTTTAAATACCGCGGTACTATGCCTAGAGCTAACGCCTTTTTGGCCTAGCACAGGTCTTTATGTTTTGTTTATTAGAAAAAAATTGTTACATTTTAATTTTTTTAAACTTTTTTTATAACCCATAGAAATGTAAAATTATACCTATGTTATATCCTGTGCGTGTCTCAAATAAGGGTTGCGAAATTAAACATTCTATCCCACTCACCTTGCTGACTGGCTAATAAAATATTAAGCTAATTACTGTAGTTCGTGCTGTTACGAGAGAATAGGATCAACAGCTTAATGTACTTGATAGTCAAGTTCATCATATGGCTCTTATAATAGGTACAGTTCTCCGACCATTTCTCATTTGCCCGCTTCTATACCAACAACAAAAGAACTGTTGTCCGGATTCTGATGGCACTCATGTTAGTACTGTCACAAAGGAGCTAGGCCGCGGGAAAATGGCGTACTAGTTCTTGTTCATTTCTAAATGCCAAGGTTGAATTAGTACCAGCTTCGAAATTAAGCTTATGTTTACCTTTGTTCAAGACATTTTTAGTAGACAATGCCTCCGACCTACCTAGGTCGGAGGCGTTGTCTACTAAAAATGTCTTGTGTACCTACACAAGTTGTACCTACTAAGTTGTCGAAACTAAGTAGGTGGGTAGGTACATTAATTTTGGTAATATTATTTTCCTTAAATTCCCTTGTTGGAAAGCTTAGTGAACAGAGCACTGGATTTTTTAATCCTGAAAGGTGAGGTTTCAGTTTATTTGATAAATAGAAAATTCAAAGGCAATGATTAGGAGTTTGTTGGTTGAAAATTGATTGTTGTTACAAGACGATGTTTAAACGATTCTGTCTAATGTCTCGTGAAGGTCCCAGTCTAAGGTCCCAGTAGATTAAAATATTGTATTGATCGTTTTCGAACGTGTTTCACAAAAGTAAACGAAGCGCAAATTAAAAAGTTTTAATTGCAAACGCGTCAATAGTAACAAGATTAAATTTTAATTCGAATTTGGAGAATACCAAATTACGAAAGTTATGAATACCTAAATTTATTTGTCGGCTACGTAAAGTTTGTATAAAAATATTGGCTACAAAGAAAGGCATTTTTACGCGATCATTAAAAAAAGTTTTAAAAGAAATTCTTTTATGCGATTTTACTCGACGTCGCGCCGCGCTTTTTAGAAGTTTGTAAGGAAAATGTGAATAAGCGAACATTCCGAGTTGTTGGCGCAATTATATTAATTATAGTTTGATAAATAGCATTTGTTGTTGGATTGCTTTACATATTTTAAGATGCGCATATTGATTACTTTGGACGAGCTAAATCTTTATGGCAATCCAAACACGACTTGTTAGTTTGTAATTCGGAATTCTACAAGCTCTGAAATTTCTCCGAGTTCCAGTGCTTTTCGTTTTGTTTGAGACGCAATATTGTAAACTATATATATAAAATATTCGGCTGTACTCCGTGACTGTACTAATGATGAAATTGGGCAGTGGGTCCACTCGACCTATTCAAAATGTGATTGGGTTGAGTGATGCCGTGGGTCCATTTCGAGTGGGTCCGGTTGACCAAAGACTCGACAGTCATTAAGGGTCGTCAGAAGCCCGAAAGTCTGACAACCAGTCTTACCAAGGGGTATCGTGTTACCCAGTAACTAGGTTGTGGAGGTCAGTTGCATCCGGTTAGACTGGAAGCCGACCCCAACATAGTTGGGAAAAGATTAGACAAATTGATTGATATTGGTACGTCTGATATTATAAAGCTTGTAGTTGAGATAGTCTTTGTTAATTTTATTGCAGACGATGCATAAACTAATATCCGCAATGAAGTCAGGTCAGGTCCCAGTTTATTCCCCACAGTGCTTTTAATCTGTCTCTTTGAAATTTTAACATCGTGTACTAACTCTAATTATAAGCTTGAACTGCAGCAGATAATCTTAGGTATATGCTTTATTAAAACTATCAAATTTTAATTATCTTTCTCTAATACATTATGCTTCGTCAATAAGTGTTTGGAACGAAGTTCACTAAAGCAACTTGCGGTAGAAGTAAACGGGTAGAAATCGTCACGTAACGAAAAAGCGTTATGCCCCCTCCATGCGACTTTCTCTCAACACCTCACAGAGACAGTGAGAGATAGTTTTCATGGTTTTCGAGGGTGCTGAAGGCCGGTATTGACGTCAAAATGAGACACCAAGATGGCGACAACCTTATGAAACCTTCTAAAAACGACTATACCAGACGGCTTTGTATTAAAAACGCGTAATAAATTCACACTTTGTTCTCTCGCTCTATAATTTTCTAATATACGAGTGTGTACGCGTGCGAGTACCGCGTAAAGAACTTCGTTCCTGACGAGGGTACCCGACCGCACACGTTTTTATTTTGCTACATGGCTAAAACTGTCAAACTTGCGTATACTCTACCGGTCTGTCGGAAACCAGTACAACGTTTTTAGAACTGTTGTTGACAGAAAACTTACTACAAAAAGTGCCTGACTGCCTAGGATTTAACCCCTTCGAAGTTTGGAGGCGTTATCATTAAGCGACCACTGCTTTGATAAAGCATAAATGATGGACATTTAATTACTTTCCCACTATCCATTTTATTTATTTATCTAGCTCGAAAGCAAACGTGGCTGTCATTATTTGTACGGCCTACATATTGTCTGGGGCGTGAGCTTGGCTGTTTGTTTCGTAATTCTATTATTCTGAACTCAGAAACGTCCAGTGTCCTGCATGTCATAGTCGGATAAACTAATAGTTACCGTGTGTAGTTATGGCAGTTGTATACTTGGTTATTGAAACATACACTCAGTTATTGTGATATACCATAATCGCTCCGGTTAACAAATCGGTTGGTAATAGTAATATAGTGTAATACACACACAAGAGCCGCTAACCCTTCATGCCACAATCTTTTATCTTCCTTTGTTCGTTTTTCACGGGAAAAGAGCACGTGTCGGATCGAAAACTGTATAAATAAAATAATATTTAATAACTAACATTTATAATATTTCTTCAAAACTAAATCAACATAGCCAACATCGGAACTATAGCAATACGTACTTTGCAATTTCTCGATATTTTTGAATAAGTATGCGCCGAGACCTTAAGGGGTGCTAATTTGGAGCATATTGTCCATACCACCACGCTTCTTAAGGGGCTTACATGACCTAGAGCGCGGTCACTGTCGGACTACATAGAAAAGAAAGAGAAGCGCGATGACACAACGCTGGTAATCTATTGCAAAATATGAAGCAATTTACAAAAAATCTATTGTTTGGACTAAAACATTAAAACACTAGTGCTTTAGTATGTTGATTGTAAAATAATTTGACAAAAAATCAGATTGGTTGTATGTATATTAGTATGGTTTTTATTGTAAAAACAATGTTTTTAGAGGTATCTTCATGATTTTTTTCTATCCTATCAGATTAGTTGTATAAAGTTTTCAACAAGCATATATCCTGAAGAATATCATATTTTTTTCTGATTTTGTTTATTGTAGTCGATCATATACTTTTATTGCTTCTAAAATATGCGTTTTTTGCGTCTTGTTCCTGTAATCCCCTTAAGCGATATGGTGAATTACATGATGTACTGTATGTATACGTAATTTCGTTTGTCATTTTTCTTCCAAGCAGATTTAAAAGTATGATTGTTTACCTTATACTTATATAAGAACCTTTTTGCAGCACTGCCCCGAAGCAGCACTGGTGTCAGCGAGGGTGTTGGCGGCTGAAGGGGCCCCTGCCACACGTTCTGCGTCCGGAGTGGAGCGACGACCCTCGGTTCCCAGACCTCCGCTGTGCAAAAGGGGTTCAGGATCCCTACTGTCAGGATCACCGCCTACTTCCAGGTAAGTTAGTAGTTTTTGGAATGAGCAACAAGCGTTATTAAAAGAGGTTGTCTATATGAATAAAAATATAGGTAATAATAAGATATAAAATAATTCTAACTAATTAGCAAGGAAAATTAATAAAGCGCTCTTCCTCTCTCTACTTCCTTAAAAAATTTGCTGTGCCCGACAGGGTCCGTAATTGATTCTAGATTTTTTATTTACCTACCACCTGTAATTACATTATGGATTGCAAATAAACGATTTGAGATTTGAGATTTGAAATCACTTTTAGCAATAAGACCGTCCATTGTGTAACACTTATTTTACCTCTTTATAATATTATTATAGATATCTTTCTTAGCAAAGACACATTTCCTTGTACAGCATAAGAACAAACGAGTTAGAAGGCGGGTATACGTTTCTCATTACTAGATTCAACTGAAAGCTTTAGGATTATAAAGGCTACAAAGTTGTACTTTTCAGAGAAATGAAAAGTACAACTTTGTAGCCTTTATAATCTATGTCCTTCGTAGTCTCGTTGCTTTCACTAACGAAACTACGTCGTAGCATTTCGTAGACAAAAGCATCCAGATCACATTCCAATCTCATTAAATTCTACACGAAACACTAGCAACTCTCTGAAAGGTATAACCACGTAGCCATTATAACTACAACAATCGTATCCTCGTAGACTCGAAGCTAACTTACGAGACTACGCCGTAGAGCTTCGTAGACATACCCACACATACATGTATACATGTATACTATAAATTAAAGTCGCTTTTCGTGTCTGTTTGTGTGACCGCGCTGTTCTTCTAAAGTACGCAGTGGATTTTGATGCTGTTTACATCATAATTTACAGAATTTATTCCATTTATGTGTATAATGTATTAATATTAAACTTATCCATACTAATATTACAAATTCGAAAGTAACTCTGTCTGTCTGTCTGTCTGTATGTTACTTTTTCACGCCTAAACCCTGAACGGATTTCGATAAAATTTGTCAGAGAGATATATTGCATCCCGGGGAAGGACATAGGATAGTTACACATATACGGGTGAAACCGCAGGGCGCTGCTAGTATATAATAAGCAAATCTCGATGTTTTGTCAAGTTGTAAAATCCGCACAAAGTAGGGGTGTACCGATTATAGTATACTTCTAAAGCTTGTGTATGTATGTGATAGCACGCTGACTAGTAGAAAGTTCTGTGTACTCCTAATAATCTAGAAGTTTTCCTACATTACCTGAACGAGTCGGACGTGGGAAGTTTCAACATGGTTAGTTTTGCAGTCTAGATTGAAAAGTTTGCTCGTGAACGTTTTACACAGTATGGTGCACGAAGTAATTTTCGCACTTCGTATAGAGATTGCCCTCACGCTTAAAAGGAAAATGGCGTAAAGTTTAAGTATGTTGAGGAAAAAATATCTCTCAAAATGGTGAAGGAAAACATAGCGAGGAAACCGGCATGCCCTAGAACCAAAACTTCGAAGACATGTGACATCTACCAAACCGCACTGGGCCCGCGTGGCTAATTGCAGCCCACTCCCTCACACGGAGAGGAAGCCTGTGTCCCAGCAGTGGGAACATTATAGGCGATTATGTTAAGGATAGAATGTCGTAGAGTAATAAATATTGAGATAGCCGAAAAACTGTCACTCAGAATACTATAATATTTTCAGCCGATTATTTTGGACTAGCCATACAATACTTTAGAATAATAACAGAATTCCATATAATACTTTTGACAATCTTGTATGGTGACTACCTAGATCATCATCTAAGAGTGGTTGTGGTGTTACGTCGCAAACTATGCTCTACCTCCTATCCTGCCCTCTGTGCTCCAAAACATGCAGTCAAAGTGACCTCTGCGCTGCCCCCGACAACGCTGTGGAAGTGACGAAGTTTTGGGCCAACAAGATCTGAGAAAAGCTGTGCCAGTGACACGAAGAAAAAAAAGGTCAACTAAGAGTAAAAACTACAATCGTCGAATCACCGGATGCAGCTGAATACCAGTATTTTACATGGAGCGACTGACTATGTGAGCTCCACAACCCAGTTACTGTATCACTTAATAAGACTGGTTCTCTCCTGACGACCCGTAACGACTGTCAAAGATCCACGAATACCAGCCGGGACCAACAGCCATAGATCCCTAATACACGATCGAAGAGGATATTAACTTGATCACCATGGTTGGTTCTCGCAGCCGTCTTCACCGCGCTTGGCATGATTCTCGCAGCTGTTCGTGGTACAAGAGCGACACCACTGCCCCTCCCCTTGGGATCAACTACTAGCCATGTAAAACGTGGTAAAACTGCTTACACATACAGTTAATAAGCAAACATGCAAATGTTTTCCAAAGACAACTTGACATGTTTTTAATTACGCGTTGTTCAAACAGTTGGGCACTTTGCTTATTCCTTAGAGAATTATAATCATATTTGTAAGCGACGCTCAATTACTTGTTCTTATTTGCTTGTCAGAATTTGAGGGTACTTTATTTTCTGTTTTTATTTCGTGTACCCCAAAATTGTAAAATGAGTCGTCTACTTTTTATCCATGTAATGTGTGTCGCGTCCCCGTGAATAAATCGTTTTAAAAAGACTAAGTGCGTTTTGTGTGTTCTAAACATCACCCTTCACCAGCTACAGTGTCCTTCGAGCCGGATTGTATGTTTGGAACACCAGGCGCGCCGCGAAAAATGGTGAATACGCGTAGTTCAGCGCGGCGCAATCGCGTCCGCGACGAGGCGGAAAACGTCCAACCGGATGATGACATGCCGCTATCAAAACCCCAGGACCCTACTTCGACATTGGAAACTACGAAGACGAAAGATAGTGATACGATCAAGAATCCTATTTCGAGTCGAACAGCTATGCCAGCTAGTAGTATCAAGTCGGAACAGCCGCCGCCCCTGCTACCCGCATCACGTAAAGATGAACGTCGGAGCTCGAAATCATTGATAGGTTCCACTTCGTCAATGCGGGCGAGACGGCAGCAGCTTATTCTGGAGGCAGAAAGGCAGAAGGCGCAGATTCGCATGGACCTAATAAATAAAAAGCTAGATGCCGATCTAGCTAGCCTAGACGAAGAATACAGTTCACACGATGGTAGCCAAAGTCGAAGCCGCGTTGAAGAATGGATGGAGCGCAGTTATCAGGAACTGACCAAGGGCCTGCCCGCCCCCGATGAAGGTTCATACACGGGTGAGCAGTGTCAACAAGCTGGACCGCCGGCGGCGCCTTTTATACCGCCGGCACAGAAAGCGCAGGCGCCGTGTGTAGCACCGCCCGCGCTGAACCCGGCTGGCCCGCCCGCGCCCACACCGGCGCTGGCCGCCACCGCCATCGCCAGCACAGATGGTACAGTCCAGATGCTAGCCAGCGCGCTGAGAGATCTCGCCGCTGCTTCCACCAGTCACGCGCCGAACACGAACCTACTCAGCCGTATATGCACGCCCCGGGAGCTCCCTGAGTTCTCCGGCGATCCTTTGGAATGGCTTCAATTCAAACACGCATTTGAGGAATCAACGGAGCTGTGTAGTTTCACCCCTAAGGAAAATATGTGGAGATTGAGAAAGTGTCTTCGTGGAGCTGCTAAGGAAGCCGTATCAGCTTTGCTCGTGAGCGCATCAACTCCTGAAACTATTATGTCTACATTGAAGCTGAGGTTCGGTAACCCTGAGTACATCTTATCGAAGCTCGTGCACGAAATTAAAAAGTTACAACCTATATCTCAAGATTACCACAAAGATATTGTGTCCTTCTCGGTCAAAATACAAAACTTTATGGAAGCTGTACACGCAGTCGGCCGAGAGGAATACCTACAAGGTATCAGTGTTGTATCGGTAATTTTAGCGAAACTACCTACGATTCTATTATCCAAGTGGGCAGACTATAGTTTCGTACCGATAACAGAAGGCAAGAGGTCACGATTGGTAATATTATCCGACTTCCTGAAAGAAGAAGCTATTAAAGTTTCTACTACATCGAATACCTACTTTGTGTCTACGCGCAGCGATCAACACAAACATAAACATAACGAGTACACCCAATCTCGCTCACAAACAGTATTGATGCACACTAACGAAAGCGATGAATGCTTATTCTGCAAAACTAGCTCGCATAAAAAGATAACAGTTTGTAATAAATTCAAGAAGGCTCTTCGCAAAGTTCGTTGGCAATTTGTAAAACGTAGTGGCTTATGTTTTAAATGCCTACTTTCACGTCATGACCGAGATACCTGCCCAGCCCCAAACTGTGATAAAGATGGCTGCGGAAAGCCCCATCACCCACTGCTACATTATCCCACGTCTACCGAGCGTCGCCCCGAGTCACAGCGTGCGGCGCCGCCAGCCGCGCCCGCGCCGCAGGAGCGGCAGCCGGCGCCGGCGGCAACGTCGGTGCCTACGTCCGCCGTCCCCAGTTCTAGTGCGGAAATCGTGTCGAACATAAACGCAAATGATAGTGAGTGCAAAGTGTTATTAAAGGTAGTACCTATAACTATACATAGTGCTAACGGTATAATAAACTCTAGCGCGTTACTCGACGACGGGTCGACCGTTTCATTAATAAGTGATAAACTAGCTGAGCGCGCGGGTTTGCGCGGCCAGCCCGAAACGATACGTGTACGCGGAGCCTGGAATGATGAACTATCTTGTGCATCGATCATCACGGACGTGAGTCTTTCTGGTATGGACAATAAGAAATATACTATTAGAGCTCGTGCTGTAAAGAATTTAAATTTACCTGTACATAGTTTGTCTGCAGTAGATTGCAATAAATACAAAAGTCTGTCTGCTATTAAGCATTTGTTATGTTCTACCGATTTGAAACCTGAAATATTACTAGGTCAGGATAACTATCACCTAATTTTACCTATAGAAATTAATATAGGTAGTTCTTTTGAGCCGTTCGCTACACTCACGCCCCTAGGTTGGTGTGTCCATGGTAAGTGGCACGTGCCGCGGAGCGCCGCTAGGCCCGCGCCTGCTACTCACGCGACACTGGTGTTAGACGCGGCATGCTGTGCAGCGCCAGCGCCCGCTCCTTCGTGCCAGCAAGACCGGCAGCTACAAGACCTACACGATGAGGTAAAGCGCTCATTCGCGTTGGAGTCAATGGGTGTTTGTGGTAAGCCTCGTCAGAATAAAAATGATTTAATTGCTGTAGCTAAGCTGGAGAAGACTGCCAAACTAATCGATGGTCAGTGGTGGGTTGGATTGCCGTGGAAGAACGACGATTGCTACATGCCTGACTCCTACCCGACGGCGCTGAAAAGGCTGAAAGGTATAGAGAGGAAGATGGAAAGAGACCAAGGTTTTTCAGAAAGGTACAGGGATAGGATTAAACATTTATTAGAAAATAATTTTGCAAGAGAATTAACAGAAATTGATACTACAGCAAAAACATGGTATTTGCCTCATTTTGGGATTGATAACCCCAATAAGAAAAAATTACGATTAGTGTTCGACTCGGCTGCAAAGGTAAATGGTTTATGTCTTAACGACTACCTACATACAGGCCCGGATTTGCTGCCATCACTATTTGGTATAATGCTGCGCTTTCGAGAAAATTTAATAGCAGTATCAGGTGACATTAAAGATTTCTTTCTCAGGGTCAAAGTTCAGCCGAGCGACCAGCATGCATTTAGATTTCTGTGGAGAGACAGTCCCAAAGAAAAGGTAAAAACCTACATCATGACATCACTTATATTCGGTGCAAATTGTTCTCCCTTTGTAAGTCAGTACATAAAAAATAAAAACGCTACGCGCTATGAGTCATCTATGCCCGAAGCTGTGCATGCTATACAAAAGTCGCACTACATGGACGACTATATAGATAGTTTGCCCGATGATAAGAGTGTTATTGAGATGGTAAAAAATATTTCACACATCCACCGACAAGGCGGGTTCCAGATTCGTGATTGGACCAGCAACAGTGTTCAAGTTTTGAACTCTGTCCCTAAAGATACTTTAGGTACGGCCGCGGTCAGATTTAAAATAGATCACCAGTCGGAAGGTGAGCGTACACTCGGTCTCATATGGTTCCCAGGTACTGACGAATTGGGATTCGATGTGTCACTGAAGAAAATTCCAGAACACGTTATTCAAGGTAAAGAAATACCTACGAAACGAATAATGCTTCAGGTGGTCATGTCCATTTTTGATGTCTTTGGTTTTTTATCGCCCTTCACTATTCAAGGACGAATACTGTTGCAAGATTTATGGCGGCTACGGATCAGCTGGGACGACGTCGTACCTACTGATATTTACGAACGGTGGTGTAAGTGGGTTGATATACTTAAGGTAGTAGATAACATACGCATACCTAGGTGCTACCATTTAACGAGACGCGTAAACGAGGCTGGAGTCCACTGTACGGCGGGCTCGCCCCCCGGTCACCCGCAAACCCCGCAGCCCTCTCCCGGCGAGTCAACAGCTGCGCACGCGACAACAGAACCGAACTCACCGCCTCGCTATAGCCACCTACAGTTGCATGTTTATAGCGATGCATCGTCGAAAGCTATGAGCGCCGTAGCATATTGGCGCTGGATAGATAAGAATATTATTCACGTTGCATTTATTGCGAGTAAGTGTCGAGTCGTACCTGTAAAACCACTGACGATACCTCGTTCGGAATTACAAGCTGCGCTTCTTGCTGCTAGATTAGCAGACACCATTATGAAGGAGCATAAGTTACCAGTCGAGAAACGGGTATTTTGGTGCGATTCGACCACAGTTTTACATTGGATTCGAAATAATACGCGTACGTATAATATCTTCGAAGCCAACCGTTTGGGTGAAATCGACGATCTGACACGTATAAATGAGTGGAGATACGTACCTACTAAATTGAATGTTGCGGACTTGGCCACACGAGAGGATTTTGATTATTCTATTTTTAAAAATGAGTGGTTTTCAGGACCTTTATTTTTGTACCTAGATGAGTCATCGTGGCCCGCCGATGTCTGCCAATCTGAAACAAATGAAACACACGCTGAAAATGTCATGGTTACAAAAGACTTACCTGTATTAAGAAGTAACTTACCGGTTCCGGATCCCCTCCGGTTTTCTTCATGGCTCAGGTTGCTACGAAGTACGGCAGTGGTTTTGATGTTCGTTGATAGATGCAGAGGGCGCACCACCGACTTGGATTGCCTCACTCTCGAGAGGGCGGAGCATCTTCTACTACGCCGAGCTCAACTTGAGACGTTCGCCGAGGAAATATCTGCAATAAAAAATGGTAAAAGTGTATCGAAAACTAGCAAACTGCTTACCTTATGTCCTTTTCTCGACGAACACGACGTTCTCCGCGCTAACGGTCGCATCGACGCTGCTGCCGAAGTAAGCCTGGAGGTAAAGAAACCTGTAATTCTAGACGGCCGGAACCCTATAGCTCATCTGATTGTTCGACATTACCATGTCAAAGCAGCTCATGGCAATCAGGAGACCGTGGTCAACGACCTTAAACAAAAATATTGGCTAATTAGGCTTAGGCCTACAGTTAAGCATGTGGTATCAAAATGTATGCTTTGTAACATACGCAAAGCTACGCCTCGAGTACCCAGAATGGGTGACTTACCTCCAGCTCGGGTGGCGCATCATCAGCGCCCCTTTTCCTTTTGTGGGCTTGATTTGTTTGGGCCTATGGAGGTCACAGTAGGACGTCGCCGTGAAAAACGATATGGTGCTCTTTTCACGTGCCTCACTGTCCGAGCCGTGCACGTTGAATTGGTGCAGTCACTCACCACGGACTCGCTCATCATGGCTCTACGACGGATGGCGGCCAGACGTGGTTGGCCCCGCCATCTTTACTCCGACAACGGCACCAATCTGCGAGGCGCCGACAAAGAGCTGCAGAAGTCCATGCAGGATTTAGACAACGAGGCACTGAAAATTGAAGCGGCTAACAACGGGATGGTATTTAATTTTATACCGCCGCTTAGCCCCCACTGGGGTGGGGCGTGGGAACGTCTCATACGAAGTGTAAAAACTACCCTTAAGGTAATTTTGAATGAGCGGGCTCCCAGAGAAGAAGTCTTGAGCACACTGATGGCCGAGGTAGAAAATATAATAAATAGTCGTCCCCTTTCACACGTCTCCGTAGAACCTGGAACTGCTGAAAGCTTGACTCCTAATCATTTTCTTCTTGGTTCAGCCTCGGCACTTCCGGTCATTGGATCGTTCGATGACTCAGACCTGTTTTTGAAGAAACAATGGCGGAAGGCTCAGAGGTTGAGCGACATGTTCTGGCAGCGATGGCTTAAAGAAGTTCTCCCACACCTGCTGCCAAGAAGAAAATGGAACGAGGAGCAGCAGCCTCTAAAGGTAGGTGACTTAGTGTTAGTGGTTGATCCAGCCTCTCCCAGGAACGTGTGGCCGAAAGGAGTTGTCCAGCAGGTCATTCACTCTAAAGACGGCCGCATCCGGCAGGTCGACGTGAAGACCCGGACGGGTACCTGGCGGCGTTCCGCGGCTCGCGTCGCTCCTATTTCATTTGGAGATGAGTGCTGAGCAGAGTCAGCACTAGGGGTGGGAGTGTAAGCGACGCTCAATTACTTGTTCTTATTTGCTTGTCAGAATTTGAGGGTACTTTATTTTCTGTTTTTATTTCGTGTACCCCAAAATTGTAAAATGAGTCGTCTACTTTTTATCCATGTAATGTGTGTCGCGTCCCCGTGAATAAATCGTTTTAAAAAGACTAAGTGCGTTTTGTGTGTTCTAAACATCACCCTTCACCAGCTACAATATTCATGTACAATGGATTAAAGTTAAACTGACTCGCAACTGTTTAACTAATGACATTATAAAAACCACGAGCTTGCACTACACAAATGTAATTATACGATTTTTACACGAGAAACAGCAAAGTTGTGTTAGGTGGTATTTTATTTCCTGGATTTCTGCTCTAGCAGGGAGATCGTTTTTCAGACAACGACGTGTGGAAAAATAGCCCATCCGTTAGGCGCACCGATATCTAGAGTCAGGTTCCTTGAATGTATCAAGGATTCACGACCATACAATATTTCGTTGAAACAAAAGCTAGCCATCTTCGTGTATTGGAATGAAAGAAGATGAGACGCGCAGCACCTAGGTATTATCTTTCTCTGCAAGTCTCACCCAGCGCCACTCGCAGATCAAATCAATCGCAATCACGTAGTCGTGATTAGCGTAGGCATAGGTAGTCAAACGGTATGAGCGGGTTGCGTTATAGTCCACACCCACTCCCAGAGCGGAGGTTTGTGTCCCAGCAGTGGGTATCATAGGCTGATTGTGTATCGGGAGCGCCTTTTACGATGCCTATAAGTGCAAGGCGACACGATTTCCTTTAATTTTTTACCATAGCGCTGGCGTTCCTGTTGGATCGGCGCATTATAGATCGATAAAATTTTACTAAAATATTGCTGGCAATATTTTCGAGATCCCTTCGCGCGCTCTAAAATTTAAGTCGATAAAGTTTTTTATAAGTCAATTAAGTACTTAAAAAATCTAACTTCTCTGAGGCAGAGTGCTAAAATTTACGCGCACGCTTCGTTCGCTCGTGCATTCTAAATTGTCTTTTTCTGTATAAGTCTCGCGATCTTAGCAATCGGAACGTAACATCGGATTAAGAATGACGAAACCATTATTTTTTTCAGAACAAAGAGTAAAATTGTAATTCTAATATGCTATAATCTCACTGTTTATTTAAAGCCTTATCCTGTCCTATCCTTATTTGAAAAATTGACCGAGATGTTTATGTAGATATATAAAAAAGGCTTTATTAAAGGATTGGCGGGACGGGGAGAGGCAGGCCGTAGGCGGCATTTTTTGCCCCGCCTCGAAAACATTCTAGATCCGGGGCTGAATGACAGCCGCAAAGATTTAAATAGTTCGATTCGCCGTACCGCGTCATAAGATAGTCGCGTTTACGTTTAGTTTTGACAACTCTAACACACAATGACGTAGTGACTTGACTTGATTGTCATGGAAAGGCTATTTAATAATGTATCGTCACTCTTCTCAGTTTGGACATTATTTTGCGTGGCTAAGTAGGTACCGTGAGAGCAAATCTAGCGATTTAAATCTTTGTCAGCGGGGTTTGACTTAATGTCAAATGCTGATGTAAATGACAGATTTTATGACGGCCATTATAATCTGACGGAACCACTTTCCTAGGAAACCAAAACTTTACGACTCTGGGCGTGCTTCAAACGTCCAAACCAGTCAAGATACAATTGTCACCGGTTCAAAAGTATCTTAACTGTATACTTAATTACATAATGTGTGAGATTTAAACGTGTTCAGAATTACATAAATATCGTCCAGTTCGTATTTCAGCCACGGCGGCCAAACTCAACGGAGACTAGCCTTCGACGCGGGAGTTATTATAGTGTACTAGAGTGTGCGCAGACACAGATGCAATCTCTCTTCCCTTATTCTCATAGTCCGATGAGACGGTCCGATAATCCGACCAGAGAGAGAACAAGCGCAGGACCAACGGCTTTACGTCTTTTCCAAGGCACGGGGGAATCACACCGCCAAATTCCAAACTTCGGACTGTTACTAAGAAATTGCTAATGGAAAAACCCAGTAACACTTGCCCGATCTTGGAAGAACCCCATGCTCAGCGGTCGCGCTTGCGGCTAAGTAGCTCTAAACGTTTTAGTCCTATCAGTTCAATTGGTACCTGGTACCAATACCTATCCTATCTTACTTCCTACTATCCTACTAATATCACATCACACTAATATTATAAAGACGAAAGATTATGATGTGTTTGTTACTCTTTCGCGCAAAAACTACTGAACGGATTTGGATGAAATTTGACACACATATTATTGTTTATAAATTATTTACAAGCACACTTGAGGAGATATTTAAGTCACTGACTGCGTCATGGAAGACCAGGGGCATTGACGTCGGCAAGAAGAGGCTGACAAACCTCCGATTTGCCGACGATATCGTCCTTTTTGCCCCCACAGCTCTAGAACTTCAGATCATGCGCCAAGAGCTGAGTACGGTGGAACTTGCGATGAATCGGTCTAAAATCCAACTTATGACTAATAAATAGCACCAAGTGTAGGGTCGAGGTAGATGGGCAGGAAATACATTATGACGATGAGTATATCTACCTGGGCCAGTTAGTTTCTTTCGAAAGCAGGCAGGAAAGGGAAATCGATCGCCGAATTGAAAACGCCTGGAAAAGCTATAGGTCCATGAAGACGCTAATGAAGAGTGATCTGTGTGCTAATGAAGAGTGAAGGAACGGCACAAGGCTCGGTCCTTGGACCGTTGCACTACCTCACTTATGTAAATAGCCTTGTTAATGTCATAAAAAAGTGCGAGATCTATCAGTTTGCCGACGACACCTGCCTTGTGGCTGCTGGACGGAGTGTTAGTGATGCCCAAAGGCAACTACAAGAGGACTTTGACTTGTTGACTAAATGGTCTCATGACGCTGGTCTAGTATTAAACGCTAGTAAGACCAAATTAATGTATATCAGTTCCAGTCAAAATAGAAGCTTTTTCTTGCCTAAACTAACAGCTCACTCTCATGAGTGTTTGCATGACAATTGCACCAATAAAGTAGAAAACCCTTGCAGCTGTGACTCCATAGATCTCGTAGATAGCCAAATATACCTAGGACTTACCATTGATAGCCGACTTAATTGGAAGGAGCACATTAACGGGGTGTGTGATAAATTGAGATGTATGCTAGCTAAATTCTCTATTATTAAAGGCAAAATTCCATATCAAACTCTGTTAATGCTTTACAATGCCCTTGTCGAATCAACGATATCATATGGTCTGTCGAGCTATGGTAGGACATATAAGACACACCTTGATCAAATTTACGCAATCCAACTACGTTTGTTAAAAGCAATTGTCCCGCATAACATTAAGAAGAAATACAAAAATGACTACCACGAATTATTTAAATTCTGCAAGATAATACCAATACATGAAAAAACTAAATTTGCACTGCTAAAAGAAGAATTTTTTAATGAAAATCTAAAGAAAACAAAAAACGTTAATAGTAATGAAATTAGGACTCGTAGCGTCATCAATGCTCAGCTGTTACTTCCAAAGTACACGAATCTACACGGCAAGAGATCGTTAAAGTATATAATACCTTACCTTATTAATCAGCTGCCGATATCATTGAGGGACAATATTACTCAAAAAAACATAAAATACAAATTAAAGCAACATTTTTTACAAAATATAAATACGTAATATATATACATACTTAGATACATTAATAAAATATATTACTTAATTCATTTTAGATAAATAGTTTAAAACAATAATAAAGCAAAAATAATACCTAATATATAAATATCATAACACAAATAAAATTTAAAATTAACTATTACTAAATACATATAGGTACTTTTTAGGAACAGCCTGTATCAATTCAAAAACTCTCCACCACTATTTGTTATAACGATGGACGGCCGGATTGGTCACCGATGTGCACTGGTTACTGTTTAGCTAATATTTCGCTGATACCCGTTGTAATTTTATTTTTTTGTTGTTACTTTTTGTCTAAGTACCTACTTGAGTGGTTATAATCTCTAAATTATGTAGTCGATGATTTTGGTGCACGGTAAAACTCTAATGAGTTTATGTTGGCACCAACTTAAATGTATAAAATGTATGTGTACTACTGAATAAATAAATAAATAAATAAATAAATCTGCCGATCTCCCTGAAGTGCAAACTCATCGACATGTGTATCCTACCCGTCCTATCCCATGGCGCTCAGACCTGGTCGCTCACCGAGTGGCAAAAGTTCCGCCTTGGCGTTTGTCAAAGAGCGGTGGAGCGCAGCATCCTGGGTGTAAAAAGACAGGACAAAATTCGGAACACCATGCTGCGTTCCAAAACGGGTATAATAGACGTAGGCAAGAAGGCTGCCAGGCTCAAGTGGGATTGGGCGGGTCACATCAGCCGCATGCAAGATGACCGCTGCCGCGCTGGGCAAAAGTTTCCACACAATGGGTGCCTGAACATGGACGGCGCCGCTGAGGTCGACCCAGAAAAATGACCTGGATGCGTACCGCGAGGGCTGGTTTCAGGTGGCGTGGGAAAAGAGTTCCTGGAAGGACTTGGGGGAGGCCTTTGCTCAGCAGTGGGTCAGTACAGGCTAAACAAAAAAAAAAAATTATAACCAGGATTAACACAGGATTAATTTTTTTTTGAGGATCGGAAATCATCAAATGACCCCTCCCGCTCTGGGTGGAGCGGAAGGAAGTGGCAGACTTACTGACTAAAACCCACTCATGCTCCTTCCTTAGCCCTTTATGTTCCGGGCCAGCGGTAACCCTTTCGGACAATCCCGCTGATACCTATCTATCTCAGATTCGCTTGAAACAGACACCCAAATTATCGTTTATCTCTCCAATATCCGAGAAAAACAGAACCCCGGAACAATCACTGCACCTGTCAAATTATAATAATAAACAACAGCTGATTGGGTCCAAAACAAACAACAGTCTTCCTGGTTTAATATTATAATATGTTTATTCGTTTATATTTGACGCTCGGCTCAGATCAGGCAGAATTAAGGAGAATTAAATTGTCGCCGAGAGGACGAGCCATGGCGCTCGGAAAAATCCGTCACGATTAAATTTCCTGGCTTAGTGTTAGGGCTGCCAGAGGGAATGAAAATAAGTTATTAAATTAATGTTTGGATATAATTGAAATACTTTAACCATTAACGGATCCACATGTAGCATCCAATTGATGCTCGGTTCCTATAAACAGCTTATTAGCTTATCAATGGTTTTGAAGTGAAGACTTCTTTAGGCGCGTTGGGCATTTTTTGAGATGGGAAAAAATCATTGATCTGGCGCCACTGTTTATAAGACGATTAAAAAAATACCCGCTTTGGATGTATTTGGCTGTCCTCGGGATGTACTCGGTTTTAATGTAGGTATATCCAATAGGTCCACTGACCTAATACTTTGCCATCACTCACTAGTGATGGCAAAGTATTTGTGTTTTGTTTTCACTTCTTTCGGCACTCCGGCAGTGCCATTGTTTTTTTTATTGCCAAACTGGGCATGTAAAGAGATTTTTAAGGTAATTTCACATGGTCTAGCTACTATGCAAAGCTATGATATCTTTGCTTAATTATTGGTAAAGATACAGCAGTCTTAATATAACGATTAACGGTCCGTCAATTATTGGAATCGGCCATTATACAACAACTACATGACCCGTCCCTGCTCGCACGGTTTTTACGACTTGACAAAACATCTAGATTTCTTTATTATGTAAATTTAATATTAATGTATAATACACATAAACCTTCTGGAGGGGCCCGTGGCTAAATAATAACAGCCGCACGGGTTGATCGATCAGGTTAAGCTACGCTTGCCGCGGTTGGTCCGTGGATGGGTGACCATCTTTACATACCAAGACCCCTCCGTGCCTCGGAAAGCACGTTAAGCCGTTGGTCATGGCCATCATTCGTGGATCTTTGGAAGCCGTTACGGGTCGTCAGAAGCCCGAAAATCTGACAACCAGTCTTACGGTATCGTATATTACCCTGTAACTGGGTTGTGGAGGACAAATAGGCAGTCGCTACATATAAAATACTAGTAAGACACATAAACCTCCGCTAAAACCGGATGCAGCTGAATACCAGTATTTTACATAGAGCGACTGCCTATCTGACCTCCACAACCCAGTTACTGGGTAATACGATACCTCTTGGCAAGACTGGTTGTCAGACTTTCGGGCTACCGACGACCCGTAACGACTGTCTACGATCTATACGAATGATAACCGGGACTAATGGCTTAACGTGCTTTTCGAGGTACGGAGGGGGTCTTAGTATGTGAAACTGGCCACCCATCCACGGACCAACCGCGGCAAGCGTAGCTTAACCTGATCGATCGACCCGTGCGGCTGTAGCCACAAGTCCCACACTTGTCACAAGAAGCATTCACAGAAATTTGGTACCTACGTATCTACGTACCAAACGCAGGTAGAGAATTCCATTGTATCTACAATGGAATTCTCTACCTGCGTTTGTGTTTCCGAGTGCATACAACCCGAATCTCTTCAAAGTAAGAGTGAACAGGCTTCTTCTGGGTCAGCTCACTCCATCGTAGACTTTGTCTCTGTCATCTCTGACCTAGACTAGAGTCAAGAGCAAACCCATTTAAAAAAAAAATATATATATTTATTTTGTTTTTACTTAAGTTACTGAAACTGATACCCAAACTAAGCCAGGGCTTGTATTTTGGGAGTCAGTCCTCAAACGTGGAACATTATAAGGTGATCTTGTGAACGTGAATGTCATGACTTTGTACTTGTGAGTGTGGATGCGAGCGCGCGTTAACGTGTGTCTAAGTTTTGTGTGTGAGTGTGTGTGTGTATGCGTATGGTGTGGTGTGGTGTGGTGAGGTGTGCTAATGTGTCAGTGCAAATGTGAAAGCGTGATAAATGATATTTTACGCAATGTGTGCAAGTAAGACAAAATCGTCTTTTAGAACAACGAAGCAGGTATTTATTATCTTGCTTCTATCCTCAGTGACGTGACGACCCTACGCTCCCGTGTTATCTGCCGCAACGCAACGCGCTTTGCTAATGGCATTAATTTAAATGAATGATAGTCCTCCATTTATTAATTCCTCGGCAATATTTTGCAACAATTGTGTGAGATATCATGAAAATGGATAAGATTTTCTTTAGTTCTTTGATGAAAGCTCCTGTGATAAATGCTAAGTAATAATCATAACTCCCAACATTATTCTTTGATTCGCAACTGCTCAGTGTGGGGAACAGGGTCAATTCCCGGGTCGAGCAAACTATTACTGACGAAATACGGGTCAAATAGTTTTTAACACAAAAAGTAATTATTATGTTTTACATGGTCTACCAGTTTAACCCCGCGTCTTCGATAGCGTGAAATTTATTGTTATAACATAAGTTATATCCTATAACAAACAAGTTATAGCTTTCTATCAGTGAAAGGTTTTTTCGTAATCGATAGGACTTTCAGAGATTATCCTTTACAAACATATAAACCACATTTATTATGCGCATACTCTTATGAACAAAAGTGTGGAACTCTGTGTCAGCGTCTGTGTTTTCTTTCACGTATAAAGGCGAACGCCAAAGGCAACGCGAATCGCGCGCGACACAAAGGCACCGCTCGGCGCGCGACTTGCGGTGCCTTTGTGACACGCGCGATTTTATCACGTGTCGCGCCTGTTTGAAGGAGTCTTAACTCGTCAGCCTTCAAGGCAAGAGTGAATCTTCTAGGAACGCTCATTCCATCATATACCTCATTCATCGCTTTCCACCAGGCCAGATCGAGGTAAGAGCTGGCGGCCCATTTTACAATAAAAAAAATACACTATTTTACCATCTCTCTAATATTAGTTTAGATAACCTTTACTCCACGAAGTACTTAAATCACATAAACAGCTAAAAACTCAGTCACAGAATATGTCACTCCGTTCTGAGTAATGCACACATGTCCTGAATTCTTTATAAGCAACTGATGCGCTGCCTCCGCGGTACGCTTGTTTCTTTATAGCCGTCCATTTCAAGGACCGTGGGTAAATGGCGAGGATATTAACTGTAGTACTGTGTATCTTAGAAACACGTTTATTTGATGTAGTTGCTGTAGCTGATTAAGAGAAATGGGTTAGGTTATAAGATCTTTTATATTTTTGTGGGTGTGTAATAGAGGTATAGCATGAAACATATAATGATATACTTAAACAGCCTGCAACGTTCCCACTCATAGCAGTTGGAACGTTGTAGGCACTCATAGCAGTTAAGTAGGTTTGCACACTTTTACACAACTTACTGAGAAGAAAGCCCGAAACCAATTCACAGTCTCTTTTAAAGTCTAGACATAGTCTTAGTAGGTATAATCATTTGCAGACAAAGTTTCTGAAATGGTCTTTTGAGCAAAGAACCACACAGATTTGACTGGACCTGTCTTGTCAGTGCAAGCATTTGTTAGTGTTCGTGTAACTCAACTCTGGTGGTGGTGGTTGTAAGGATCGTAGTTGTTCTGTAGTTTCTGCTTACCCTCATGAGAATATGGAGTGAGTTAATGTGTGTAGGTAAATATTGTAGGGATAAGATGATTAGTAACACCGTAGGGTGCTATAATTATCTGATTGTTAGAGGGATTCTTCTAAGAGTGTGTTTATAATTAATTAATATCATGTTACCGCGTTTTACTCTAGAACAAAGGTTTTAACACTGTGAGGTATCGTTGCTAACACAAAATTAAGCGTGTATTCTCCGAAGGAAAAGGGTGATGTTACAGTAATAGGAGTTGTGTCTATTGCCATTAACAAAGCACACATAATTCAGGCTCATCATCTGCCTCGCCTTTTCCCAAATATGTTAGTGTCGGCTTCCAGTCTAACTGGATTCAGCTGATTAGCAGTATTTTACTTGGAGCGACTGCCTATCTGACCTCCTGTTTCAGTTTAATTAAAATCGGTTCATTCATTTCGAAAAATAAGGGCTTAAAAGTTTTTATGAAATACCGTACGGCGTTAACGCTCTTCAAAAAAAAACCGGTCAAGAGCGAGTCGGACTCGCGCACCGAGGGTTTCGTACCATCATGTTTTTATTTTTTCATCGGCAAGGCCTATATTCATCAGAGAATTATAACACTGCATTGCGGTGTAGAATATTGCAGTTTTATGTCAGCGCCATCTCTTGATCGATAGTGGAACTAATGTAACTTTTATTGACGATTTCTGAAAAGTGTGTTATTTAGATACTTCGTTTTATTTTTCCTGTAATCTTTACATAAACTTCTATCACATAGAATAATTTCAGATTTTTCTCTTTGCACACTTCGGAGATAAGGGGGTGAACGGTATTTATTTATTAAATTTTTCATCAAAAGTAAAAACTATGCGGCTTAAAAAACAAGAAAAAAATGTTTGAGAATGTGCAAACTGCGCTCTTTCATATGATCCCTTCTTGCCCTAGTAGCCCCACTACGAATTTTTCACACCCCCTTTTAGTCCCTGTTGCAAAAAATATACATAATATATTTTTATGTCTTTCTTATTTGCAAAATAGTTGGGCAAACGTCATATAAAACTATACCAAATTTCAAGTTGATAGCATCAGTAATTCTTGAGATATCCAGCTGTGACACACAGACAGACAGACTGAGTATCACCATAAGGGTTCCGTTTTACCATTTTGGTACGGAACCATAAAAAGGAGGAGGTTCTCAGTTCGTCGGAATCTTTTTTTTTAACTTGTATTTCCTGTGTCCCAAATATAAAAGTAAATTTTCTTTCTTTAAAATTAAAGAAAGAAAATTAAAAAAAAAAAAAAAAAAGAAAAAAGGTAAAGGAAAAAAAGGAAAGGAAAGGAAGAGGGAGGGAGGGGAGGGAGGAAAGGTAGATAGATGTGTTTCGATTAAATAATCGAAACACATCTATCTACCTTTAAACACGGAAATGTCAAACAAACACACCTCTATCAAGGCTGGACTTTGTCAAGTTATCGAGCAAGCATTTAACTTAGTTACCAGCGCGGCCGCGGCGCGGGCGCGGCTACTACTGATCTGTCAATTTGTGGTAACTTAGTTATGCCAGTTATAGTCAGTCCGTAACTGTTTCTGAGGGTTATCTCTGATGTTTAATGGTTGAACATTTAATATTGCCGGTCGTAATGTTCTCGATTTTATTACTAATTGCGTAACACACTATCAATAACAATCTGAATAATCTTGAAGTATATTGCTATTCCATTGCTTCATAAATATGTTCGAAAAATTCGTCCGCTCAACAACGTTACGTTGCAATCAAATATGTTGTTGAACAATGAACTGTCAAAAGTGTTACGCAACTACCCCGCTAGTGTATTTTCCATCAAAGTTTGAAACTCATATCTTGTTTTGTATTTCAAAGAGCTATGAAATAACCAAGGTTACACGTGTACGTATAGTTTTGTACTAAAAGGGGGACAGGATCACAATGAAACCTACTACAAAGGGTGGCTCACATCTGAAACAATAGGAGTCAGTTCTGGACGAGTTCACATGAATGATGTTGTAGTTGTATAGTGTAGCTTGCTAGCAGGTAGGTATGTCTTGTATGACTGACTGTGATTGAGCGTAATAAAGGTACTGTAGAGATTATGATCTGCATGGTTTGTGTCACGCAACCTTTTTGGTAACTTTAAGATAATGGCATAACATTATAATATAAACATCACCATCATCATCAGCCTTTTCCCAACTATGTTGGGTTCGGCTTCCAGTTCAACCGGATGCAGCTGAATACCAGTATTTTACATGGAGCGACTGCCTATCTGACCTTCACAACCCAGTTACCGGGTAATACGATACCCCTTGGTATGACTGGTTGTCAGACTACCCGTAACGACTGTCAAAGATCCACGAATGACAACCGGGACCAACGGCTTAACGTGTTTCGGAGGCATGGAGGGAGGGGCCTCGGTATGTAAAAATGGTCACCCTTCCACAGACCAACCGCGGCAAGCGGCTGTTACTATTTAGCCACGGGCCCCCTCATTTATAAGATAAACGCCAATACGAATTGAGAATAGAAAACGTAGGCGTCAGATTTGACTGACAATGACAAGAGAAGCAAAGGGATGTAAAACACGTAGAACGATTTCTAAGAATAATTAATGAACATAATATACAATGAATCGTGGTTTCATTGATTTCTCCCGGTACCCTGAAAGCTCTAAAGCTCTACAGTACTTAGACAAGCTATCAACTTATTCATGCGTTTTGCATGGATTTAACTAAGTGACTTATTACATTCTCGAGATCTCCTCGTGCCTAGTGGAGCAACTAAACATTGATCTCATAAGTAATGACCCCAGTTGTCAAATATTTACATGCGTAAGATTTTGATTATTATATTGGGTATTTAGAAGCCCAAATGTCTGTGATGTCAGTATGGTCACAGTAGCTAGGTTATTGAAGCCGACAGATGACAGTTCTTCGGTCAAGAATTTGGAGGCCCATTCCTGTAATTAAACAGGTACAATACCTAGTCGTAATGTCGTCTCAGCGTCAATCAATATCAAAATGTTATCAAAAATATATGACGATAGGTATTTTTCAAAGGTCTCAGATTAAAATGCGAACGTTCTTAAAAAAACGGGATTTTACCCTCTGGTTAGACAGTGTTAGAAAAACAGGTTTTCATTTTGGTGGAAAGTTTGCCATCCATTGGAAAGCTAACAGGGTAAAATCTTGCTCATTATGTTAGGAGATGCATAATGAAATACTTTTGCAACACAGCATTATTCTAGCTCTTTTTAGCACTTTTAGGCATTCTAATTCTATCAGATGCAGCCAATTTGAGATTATCTTCGTAATATTTTTCTCATTTTGTAGACTAACGTAGGTAGGTAGGTACCTAGCTGATTTGTGGTAATTCTTATCTGCCTCCCGCGGGGACACGAAGAATTCTACCTTTTCTATCTCGGAAACCTCATTAATTCTATTCAGCGGACCATCCATCTTTGTCTATTTAAGTATACCTCAAGGACTTGCTAGAGACACCTTTAAGTTTTGTTGTGATGAATATCTGCGAAGATTTGTTTGCTTTGATGCAGGAGATAAGGTTTTTTTGCTAGAAACATAAAATAAAATGCAGGGTAGCATGGAAATCTACGTGCAAACTGTAACCATGGATTCGGCACACGATTGTGGAACCCTAGGGTAGAAATTTTTCGCCGGTTATCAAAACAAAATCTTCTGTTTCATAGATAAATACAATACTTACGCGGTCAAAATGTACTGCAGTGCGATTCTGTAACCATCTCACCGTGAAAACTTAGGTGAAGTGAGCGTGGAGTGAGCTGTCAATAGTGTCAATTCCTAGCAAAATCAAACTCACTTCACTTAAGCTTTCACGGTGAGATTTTACAGAATCGACCGGCAGAACAGCTATTTTTTTTTTAATAACCGTCGACAAACAGCGCAGTGGGGTTCAGAATCATGCACTGTATCCATGGTAACAGGTTGGTCGTCGCTGTACCGACCACCCTGTATAGTTTTCTTTTTGTTATATTGTATTTATTGTTAAAGTCGACAGTAATATCCCAGGTTTCGGTTTTCATAAACAAGCTTTTTTATTACCATTAAAGCTAACTATTTAATCTGCATTTTTTACTCTGATCTGGCCCCATTTTCTAAGATAATTTTTAAGGCACCCAAATGAAAATCACCATAAAACCCACTTTTACTCCCGGTAATTCTTGATGAAAAAGACTGCCGTACTTTCAATGCATATTATTTTATGACAATGATTTATAACTTCGAAACAAAAAGTTCTTCTATCCCTAGGTATTATGCTACTTTCATCGTAATTTACTTTTTAAAACTTCAGAAGCCGCTATATATTAAAAAATGTGACGCAAAAGTTTGCCTCATATGGTAGGTAATCCTTTACTCATTATACTTACTAGGTTTAGGTAGGTACAGACGCCAGCACATCAAGCTACTACAATCTGTCAAATTTCTTTAATAGATTTTCATCTTTATCGCTAAAGCATAGGGCTGAAAGTTGATTGGGAAAATTTGACAGTTTCGGGTAGCTTGATGTGCTGGCGGTACAGGTACAGACTACTATACAGGTTGGCAGGGACTTCGACGCGCAAACTGAAACCATAAATTCAGTACGTTTCTAGACCCCTGGCGTAAGAATGTTTCGTCAGTTATAAAAAAAATAACTGTTTCATAGAAAAGTGCAATACCTCCGCGCTCAAAATGTACTGAACAGCAGTGCGATTCTGTAACCATCTCACCGTGAAAACTAAGGTGAAGTGAGCGTGGAGTGAGCTGTCAACAGTGTCAATTCCTAGCAAAAACAAACTCCCATCACCTAGTTTTCACGGTGAGATTTTTACAGAATCGACCGGCTGCTTATTTTTTTTTATAGACGACCAGAAATTTCACCGCAAGTTCGTTCAAAATCCATGGTTAAAAATTGCGCGTCGAAGTCCCCTGTATTCACTCTTGAATACACTCGTGCTCACTCGTTCTCATCGTGTAGACTCTCTAGTCTACACGATGAAATCATACAGATGTGACAGCGACATAAGATAGCATCACCCTTGTATTCGTCGATGAGATAGGCAGTGTTAGTTTCATGTTGTAAGTCCCACGAAATAGGGGGTGGGCCTAATCCAATCTGCCTAACCTTTTTCCAACTATGTTGGGGTCGGCTTCTAGTCTTACCGGGTACAGCTGAATACCAATATTTTACATGGAGCGACTGTCTAACTGACCTCCATAACCCAGTAATTGGGTAACATATACCCCTTGGTAAGACTGGTTGTCAGACTTTTGGGCTTCTGACAGTATCTTACTTGGAGCGACTGCCTATCTGACCTCCATTATGTTGCGATTAATCGGGAACAAATCTGACGCCTGGCTACTACTGAGAAATTCCTGATAGAAAAGCATTATATATTTCGGGTCTTCTATTTATCAGTCAAGATTCTATTACCTACTTACATTTTAACGTTAATTTGATGATGGAGCTTCCGTCTCAACACAACTTTTGTTTATTGACTTTTCTTAAGCTACTTAGGTATAAGTTTTAACAGAAGTAAGTATCTATAGAAGTAAACAGAAGTTCTCTATTTACATAATAGATTTGCATAAAATAGGCCACCGATTAATTGGAAACCGTCGATTCTGAGAAATTCTTGCTTCAATGCTCGAAGGATTTATACATCTTGAGAATTAAATTGAAAGTTTTGCAATTTATTGGTTTTGAAGTAACAAGAACTAGAGAAATCTCGAAACGGCTGGTTGACACTTCCCGTGACCCAAGGGCTGGCTTTTATCTTGGCCAGAGGCTAAGTCAAAGTCAAATCATTTATTTCAAATAGGCACATTAAAGGCACTTTTGAACGTCAAAAATGTACTTTTGAACTTCAAAAAAGGCACTTTTGAACGTCAAAAGCATTGCCATACAACGTGGTAATGCCGCCAGTCTCTTAAATTGGCTACCTACATTACCAGTCGACAGCGATGCGTCATGCGGATGAATTTTTCGACGCTTTACTTTAGGTTGTGAATAGTTTTAGTTAAGTTAGGATATAATTTTCTTATTCTTATTAAGATATTCTTTATTATTTACTTACATTTTACAAGAAAAATTTATGATAAATTATTTTATTTCTGAGTAGATTTACTTTATACGTCAAAAATAAATTATGTTTTAGAACTAGATGAGGTCGGCGTTTCCTATCTGGCTACTCTACTCTGACTCTGAAGAAAGACCGAAACAAACTCAGAGGTCATAGTCTCTTTTAAAGTCCAGACATAATATTGAACAGATCATGTGCGGACCCTGTAGATTAGTGTCTAAAATGGTATTTTAAGGACCCACACAGATTTGAGAATATGAGAAATAACGATTTTAAACTAACGTTTTAATCATTTTCAGTACGGAAGAAAGACATCTTGATTTTCCAATAAAAAATATACCTACACACTTTTTACGCGTAAAAGTTTACTTTGTAAATAAATTTAATTAATGGACCATTACTTTGAAGGCTACCCTTGTTACATTAGCTCTTATCTTGTTTGGTAAACTAAATGTATGAACTCTCACAAAAAATGTGTAAAGTTGTAATGGCCCGGAGAGCTACTACACGTTACATAATATTTTGAAGGGAGGGATGGACCCATGTGTATATTAGAGACGTAAATGAAAAATATAAAAGTGTTTTTATACCAGGAATTTTTATAAGAAAAATATTTGAATATTTTTTGGCGAA
Organism: Luperina nickerlii; assembly: GCA_963855955.1. Taxonomy (NCBI): domain Eukaryota; kingdom Metazoa; phylum Arthropoda; class Insecta; order Lepidoptera; family Noctuidae; genus Luperina; species Luperina nickerlii. The sequence goes on from OY979682.1 coordinate 11,679,354, forward strand.
GCTTTTAAAGAGAAAATCCATTTATCGTGCGTATGTTATTATGAAATCGTTTTGCAAAGCTAACAGAATTATATTCAGCACATACAAGAAAGAAAAATAATAGGTTTCTTTTGTACCCAGTACCTACTTAGGTAATAGATTTTTCTATTTCGATTTCACAAGCCCGGCTTTTTATAAGTAAAGATTTGGCTTTTCATAATCAGTCTATAATGCTTCCACTGTTGGGCCACACAGCTCTCTGTGAGAGGAAGTAGGGCTGTACCGTGGGAGCCCAGTGCCGGACCTCCTCTCTGGGATGGAAGTGGGGCTGTGACACGGGGGTCCAGTGCTAGACCTCCTCTCTGTGAGAGGCAGTGGGGCTGTGACACGGGGGTCCAGTGCTAGACCTCCTCTCTGTGAGAGGCAGTGGGGCTGTGACACGGGGGTCCAGTGCTAGACCTCCTCTCTGTTAGAGGAAGTGGGGCTGTGACACGGGGGTCCAGTGCTAGACCTGCTCTCTGTTAGAGACAGTGGGGCTGTGACACGGGGGCCCAGTGCCGGATCTCATCTCTGTTAAAGGCAGTGGGGCTGTGACACGGGGGTCCAGTGCTAGACCTTCTCTCTGGGGTTGGAAGTGGGGCTGTGACACGGGGGTCCAGTGCTAGACCTCCTCTCTGTGAGAGGCAGTGGAGCTGTAACATGGGGGTCTAGTGCTAGACCTCCTCTTTTTGAAAGGAAGTGGGGCTTTGACACGGGGGTTCAGTGCTGGACCTCCTCTCTGTTAGAGAAAGTGGGGCTGTGACACGGGGGTCCAGTGCTAGACCTTCTCTTTTTGAAAGGAAGTGGGGCTGTGACACGGGGGTCCAGTGCTAGACCTCCTCTTTGTTAGGGGCAGTGGGGCTGTGACATGGGTGTCCAGTGCTAGACCTCCTCTCTGTTAGAGGAAGTGGGGCTGTGATACGGTGGTCCAGTGCTAGACCGCCTCTCTGATAGAGGAAGTGGGGCTGTGACACGGGGGTCCAGTGATAGATCTCCTCTCTGTGAGAGAGTGAGTGGGGCTGTAGTCCAGCACATGGGCCCAGTGCGGGTTGGTGGATGTCATATTCATATGTTCGAATTTTCGGTGCCATGTGGTATTCTCATGATTAATTCTTCACCGTTTTGATAGATTTTCTTTTTGATTGATCTTCGTTGGCATGGCACTGTCTTTGAGCACCGACAAACAAACTAAATGCTGTTAAAATGCAAATCTTTATAATAATATGCTTACTGCTGGTGCTTAGCCACGGATTACGTTCTACCTTCTGATTAATCGAACAATACATTACGATTAATCGAGTAATATAATTCCGAGTGGAATCTGTAGGGAATCGAAAGATTGGGTATTATTATCGTTTCGGCCTTAATTCGGAAGCCTTCTTAAATAGGTTCTTGTATTATGTAATGTAATGTAAATTATTCGAGACACGCTTTTGCATAATCTTTAGGTACTTAGGGATTATGTATTCGTCGTTGTTTGTAGAAAAGGAGATATTTATTTTACTATAGGTACTTACAACATGCTCCGGAATTACCGACCTCCACCGAACACCCCAATTTAGAATACATATTATGTTATAATCTCAATACACTACACTGAATTTAGATTTTTATGTATAAAACATTATTTATTTATTATACTAGTTAAACTGATTGTGGGAGAAAATTCTGGTCACTTTACAAATTAATCTACGCTCGTACACAGTCGCACAATATACGAGTATAAGGGTCTAGCGTAGTATGTACAGACAGCACATCAAGCTACCCGAAACTGTCAAATTTTCCCAATCATCCTTGAAACTTATGCTGAAGTGGTAAAGTTGAAAATCTATTAAAGAAATTTGACAGATTGTAGTAGCTTGATGTGCTGGCGTCTGTACTTCGTCCATTTTGGTTTTTTTTGACTTTACACTGTCATATACGAGTAACGGGTGTCTCAGAAAGAGTGCACTTTTTAAATTTAGAATATTTTTTTTTTCGTTCAAGTGGCAACTCTGAAATTCGACAGCCGTCACCTATGTTTATTCCGATTATTAAAAATGGAGCGCTTTTCGAAAGAACAACGCGTTATAATTGTGAAAACTCTTTACAAAAATGGGAAAGTTACGCTGAAACCGCTCGAAAACTCTTTTCAGCCGAGAAAGTGCACCTAATGTGTCAACCAGATCGTGCGATTTAACGCCTTGCGATTTTTTTCTTTGGATATTTATGAAATCTCGGGTTTATACGAAATAACCAGAAATAATTCCTGAGCTCAAATCAGAGATCCAACGCGTCATCGGTGAGATACAGGCACAACTCTGTGTAAAAGTCATGGATAATTTCATGAAAAGAGTGATGGCCTGTCATCAGAGCCATGGGGGCCATTTGCTGGATTTTATTCCATACTTAATCGGAACATGTCTTCTTTACAATCCAATAACAATATCACAACTCTCTCATAAAATACATGCTTTTATTTTAATTTGAAAAAGTGCACTCTTATTGAGACACCCTATATATAGTTTTAATTATTTTAGGGATATGAAATTACGTATATTAAAATGACAGAAAACGATTCAGTAAACAATTCTGAACATACTACTTTCATAATGTGCATTAATTCAGTTGCACATTGTATACTTATGAAAATAATTATGTCTATTGAATATGGTGTGAATGTTAGATATCATTATGAAAAGTGAGATCAGAAAATTTTAATATGATATTGGCAGACTCTCATACACAGAAACAAATGTGAGTCAAGTGTGTGTGTGAGCAAATTGTGAAATCACGACCATAAGTACTTATATTTCTTTTGAAAATGTTTGAAGTTATTAAACTTATATACTTGTTCAACTTACAATTTCAAGCTTTAGCTCCTGAGAAGTAGTTGTAAATGTGTGTTTAAAGCAGTTTTCAGTTCGAAATTGAAGCGGTCATTAGGAAGCTTGCTAGAAGTCGACGTTACATAATTGTTAGTCCCTACAATCATGTGTTGTGTGTTGATGTGTTGTTGTTTATTTTGTGAACAAACATTTTAGAGATGTGTTCTGATATTTATCTTGTACGAAAATGTAACTAACGAACGAAAGCTAATTAAATTGCGACATTCGTGCAACGCCTTGTTAAATGTTGGTGCGCGGAATATCGCCACCATTCTTATTTATGTCCCCAAGTAGATACTAAAGCAGCATTGCAGTGTTCTTGAAGGGTATAAGTTCAGTGATGGTATGGACACGTAAAAAAAAAAAATAAATTATAGTTTATATTTATAGATATACAGGGTGTAAAAGACCCATCACATAGCCGTCAACTACACATTCTGTACAGACGCCAGCACATCAAGCTACTACAATCTGTTAAATTTCTTTAATGGTTTATCAACTTTATCGATAAATTATAAGGTTCAAAGTTGATTGGGAAAATTTGACAGTTTCGGGTAGCTTGATGTGCTGGCGTCTGTACATCAAACTAAGTAAGATTGCACAAAAATAATTGCTGGGAAAACGACTTTTATTTTTGGTGTGTTGCTATTTGCGGTAAGACATGGTTCATTACAAAATAAAATCACAATAACGGGGAGATTGTGAATCTCGGATTCGTTAAGCCTCTTTTTCATCATTGACCTTTTCCAAAACCCAGTTCAGTACTGATATAGAATCCCTTTCAGTCTCACCAAGGGGGTTAGGGGGGGGGGGGGGGGTTATCCAGACAGTCGTTACCGACTGTCAAAGATCTATAAATGGCAGTCTCGATATGTAGGTACCTAATGAATGTTCACATTGTTTACCCATCCACGGAACGACCTCAGCAAGCGTAGCTTCACCTTAGGACGACCTGTGCGGCTGTTATTATTTAGCGACGACGAGCCTCGTTTTAGAGAATTAATATTATTTAGGTACTTACATACCTATTTGTGTTCTTTTTAAACTACCTATGTATACCTTTCGTAGTTTCTTGTTTCTACAAAAGATGATTGAATATCGGCTGAGATTGTTACAGCGCAAACTAAAATTGTACCCAAATACCCATTTCAAATAACTCAGGCCTACGAACATCAATTGATTATAGTCCGCACAGAACAGGTTGGCCGCGCCTTGGGTGGGGACGGGGGTGAGGGCGGCGGGGTTGCCTATTGTTCGCAACGCACGTACTGAGTCATGACAAAGCTCCCCCGGCCCCTCGGTCCCACCGCTTACATACCTAAGGCGCGGCCAACTAGTTCCGCGTGGACTATAGTATAGTTCATTAGCATCGAGTTATAATTGGATAAATATGCGATAATAGGGATAAGGGAGCCGACCTTAACCTCAGAGGTGAGTCCAATTATTACATCAAGGTAACTTCGGGACTAATTAATGAGGTCAAATTGACGTGTATAGGCTCCTGCAAACAGGCACGACGCGCGATTTTATCGCGTGTGGCGCCTGTTTGTAGGAGAATTAAAAGAGATTTTACAAGTCATGAATTCAATTATTGTTTTTTTATTTGGGTTATTCCATTAGGAATTTCTTAATAGGTCTACAGCATGGTGTCTGAATTTGTGCCCGTTTAATATACACTCGCACTCTACAAATGAGTCTGAAACACAACTTGCGAAAGTAAATTTGATCCTAATGGTTCATTAGAAAACCAGCGTCAGATACCATCTGTCTGGCATTAATGCTGAACCTTTTTGGCGCAGCCGTGAGGCACACACTTTGTTGTTAAAACTTTACATTCACTTTTTTATTTTGATATCTGTATTATGTATTCACGAACTGTCTCCAAATAAACGTTATTCCTTCTTTCATTCAAATTAAGGTGTGCCTACACTACCTAGACAGATACAATCTGCCTAACAATTTAGGGAATTAGTTGTGATGTAATGTTATGTAAATTCTATCAGAACCGGCTGTGGCAAGCCATTATTATAAACGTAATTAATAAAAGGTAAAATTCCGGCGTTTGAACTGTGAGGTTTTCACATGATGAGCCCATTAAAATCTCGGTTTTATAGAGGAAAGCTCGCCCTTTCTATGGTGAAAACCTCAGCCTTTGTCTTAGGCTCCAAACGTGTAGTACTCGTAATTAATGCTTATGTTAATATTGTTTTATTTACCATTTCGCAAATAATTCACCTTATGTGGTACAGTAAGGTTAATGTAGTAAGGTTAAAAGTAGTGGCTTCAAAAGTTTTGCCAAATAAGACGATAAAAACTGTGTCAAATTAATGTAATTTCTTGGTAGTGCAAATGATTAACTTCATATTCATACTTTTATGCTTTTAAATATTGTCGTACAGTCAGCAACAAAAGTCGATTAACACTTCAGTTTTTTTAATTTCAGTCCGACCGAGATTAAAAAAAAAAACACTGGCACTCCGGTAGTGCCGACAGAAGTGAAAACTTGAACAATTACGAGTGTATTTTGTGAATCGTCTTATAAACAAAACACGCGTGTTAAGGTGTGTTCCTTATTTTATAGGGTTTTTTGCAAATCAGGTGGGTGAAATGCAGAAAATATGTCACTAATTCTCAAAAAGTAACGCACCTGAGAAATAACGAAACTGATAAAATTAATAACGAAACTGATACTATAAAGGTGAGATCACACAATGTGGTCAAGGCAAGCCAAAAAACAAAACAAAAAAAAGTCAATAAAGAAGGTTTGAGGGCTTCATGTGTCACTTGAACATGGTATGTTTTATATCAAATGTGCCGAAAGCACATTGTTTTTAATCTTGACGTATGAGAAGTTGTCAATATTTTTAATTTCCGAGATATTCACTATAATCAAAATAAAACAAAAAATTGTAAATTTAAAGTCATTTATTAGTATCTACTTCACAAAGTAGTGGTGATTTTACTATACTTTTATTTACTTAAATCTACACACACAAATATACACTTAAATCTTTTATTTTGCTTTTGCGGGCTTAAACTCTTTCGAGATGTTTTTTTCTTAATTCTTCATATTTTCTTGGATTTTCTTTTAGACGTTCACAGTAGTTTCTTTGTCTTTCTGCATTTGATAGTAGCGCCATCTCTGCAATATATACATAACATATATATATATATATATATATATTATTTTTAGAAATAGATTGATTCAGTATTAATAGTATGTAAACGTAGCCTTACATTTTTTCAGTTTCGTTACGTAACGAAATAATAACGAAATTGATAAGAACATCTGAGAATTTCTAACCTAAAAATGTTTATATCTCATAGCTTTTGAAAAGCAACTAATATTACAGCGGATTACAATATCTTTGGAAACATGTGCATAGTTTCCTTTACAGAAAACATAGTTTTAAAGCATAAAACATATTGATTTATCACCGTTAATCACCCTGATAAAATATACAAGCAAATTGAATACTCACCGAAACACACACTTTCTCCGCCGTAACAAAATGGTTGCAGTTTGACATGTGTCAAAGAACATTCGAAGGTAATGTGGCTAACTTAAAAAAAATACGGATTCGTTCTAAGACTTAATGTACGTCTTTAAATTTACCATAACGAACCCTGAGTAACGAAACATTTATTTTTAGAGACAATACATTTGGAGTAAATAAATATAATAAAAAAGGTGTATTATGAGAACCACATAAATAATATAATATTTATTGATATGAAGGAACTATTTAAATAAAAATTAAACAGGTAAGTTTATCAGAAAAAAAATAATGAATAATGTAATGTGTAACGAAATGAAAAGGACACTAATAAAATGTATGGAAATTATTTTAAAGCATTTTTCAAAACCTATTAGGATTTTTTTTTGCTATTACGAAGTTATAAATAAATGTTTACGGTGTTGGTTATAAGGTATAAGATTCAAAATAAATATTTGTTGCGCATTATTTAAACATGTTATTAACTTAATGCATTTTAAAACCATAGGACACAAACAAATTCAAAAGTTACAAGTTTTCTGCATTTCACCCAGGTATGATGACCAAAGTGACTGGTTTATTCTTCTCGTGAAAGGAATTTATTCAGATTTACAAATAAGCACACAGGATAGACTTCAGTTCGTGGTGTTGGTCGCGGCAGTGGTAAGAGAAGCAAGCCGCTCGCATTTAGCTCGTCGTCAGTTATATATCCGTGGTTCAGCGCCATCTCGTCGTTGTTGGATGAACTACGTAGTTAGTACGCGAGGCCCTCGTAGTTCTTCCCGATGTGCATAGATGGCGCTGTCCTCAACAACGCGCGACTTACGTTTTACGTCTTACGAATTTTCGATCAGAGTCACGTGACCTGACGCGAATTTAGAAGTTTTTACCCATTCCAAAAAAAGTACACAGCGCCGCTAAAGAAGTTTTCCCTTCAAAAACTAAGACTAAGACTTGCCGGTTTCCTCAAGATGTTTTCCTTCACCGTTTTCCGTTTCGAGTGGTGATGAAATAATTTACACGACGTAAAGCACCTGTCTGGGTTCGAACCTATGACCTACAACTTGTAACTTACAAAATATTAATCGACTTTTGTGGTAACGGCCGTGTTACCACAAAAGTTGATTAATATTTTGTGTATTATGGGATATCCACCCTTATTATACCAGTTTCCAAATTATCCTACTGATATTGTAAGAAGATGACAGAAAAATCACTATGGATAGTAGGGGAAGACCAGAGAAACGGATGGACTGTGTGAAAGATAAGACGGCTGGAGGGGGGGGAGGGGTAACTATAAGCAGTGGTGAAGGTTTCATACAACTCGATTCCTACCGGCTTCCCTTTGAAAAATGGCACAGTCAGTATTCTATATAGACAAATAATATAATCATATTAAAGATATCTACTCCGGCTACCTACCCAGATGACAACTAATACGAGTAGTAGGTATGGAAGAAAAAGACAATATGACAGAAAAATTTATGATTAAGAATATATATAAATAGGTTACAAAAGTTGTGTATCAAAAGTGAAGTGATTATTATTGTCAATAAAGATGAAAAGCAAATAAGCTATTCACTCCACGATAAAACCACTTACGAAGCGTGCGATCACTGAACTAAACTGGCGTAAAATTGAATTGATCGTATTTCAAGCTACGCCTCAACACTCTTTAACTTCAAAATACAGTCTGCCAATTTACCATGCGAAACATTCAGATACGTGCTGAGAATTTATTGCTACCCAAAACTTTGAGGACTCTAAAATGTCGGCCGACATTTTCGTTTGAAATACCCGGCGTAAATATGACATATCGAGGGTCTTTAGGATATATTCACGTAGAAAACTGGTAATCGGTGTCGACAAGTACCGGTTCTATGCTTTTTTTTTTCTGTAAGCAGATAATTATTTTAAGACACTTTTACACGTCAATGTTTTAAAACTACATGAGGTCAGAATTTCTTAGTTGACTGATCCCTGAGAAGAAATACCGAAATAAACACATAGGTCATGGTCTCTTTTATTCTATGTTAGAGGATTTTGTTGCCGCACTTAGTCGTTCAGGGCCCTAATTCATCCGATTTCTTACTTCGAAACCACGTGAATTCCTTAGCTGATCCCGCCAATCTCACGTTGATTTCGCGCGGTTTCGTTCTTCGTGTCATAGAAAATTACGGCCCAGGTGGACCATTATGCGTAACGTTGACAAGCGCTGGTTGTCAACGCTGGTCGGCGCAGGCAGTTTTCATATGCTGGCATATCAACACCGGTTACTAGCGTTCTATATGAATACACCCTTAGGGTAAATACTCGTCGAAGATGCCTCACTGCGATACTTCGCGGTTGCGGCATAGCTCGCTACCTCGATGTCAACTCCATGTAAAACAAATGCATACTAATAGACACTACGCATGCGTAATGTGACGCCATCTGTACCTACGTAAACACTCATCATCATCTACCAAGCCTTTGTCCTACCTATGTTGGGGTCGGCTTCCAGACTAACCGGTTCTAGCTGCCTGTACTAGTATTTTACATGGATTGACTGCCTATCTGACCTCCACAACCCAGTTACTGGGTAATTAGGGTGCCTATACATAAAAACTAAAATATAATATATAAGTTAAACTTTTGTGTTTGTAAAGCTGTTAGCTATCGGTGTATGTTGAATGAAATAGCATCTAGGATTCGTAAATAGATTTATGTTGAAACGGTGTGCGCTTAGCTTTCTGAGTTATGAAACCGATTTTTCTGCGTAGAAAAGTGGTTTTCCTTTACGCTATATAGGTAGGTACTGGCAACGTATACATTTTTCGTATTTGCAGAATCGTATACCATCTAAAGTAATATCATAATATTAATAGTAGTAGTTATTGTAGTCAACATCATATTTTAATGGTATTGCCGCTATTATTAGGAACTAGCTTCTGCCCGCGACTTCGTCTGCGTGTTTCTTGTTACTCCGACCCACCCCGTCGCATCGCATCGCCTGGCCGCGCTATTACTTCGTTTTTGCTTAGCGTTCTTTCTGACTTTTTTCTTTTTGCTCGGCTCCTAAAGGTCATAGCGTGATGTTAAATAGCCTAAGCCTTCCTCAAGAATTGGGCTATCAATTGCAAAAATAATTTTTCAAATCTGATTGGTAGTTCCAGAGATTAGCGCGTTCAACCAAACAAACAAACAAACTCTTCAGCTTTATAATATTAATATATATAGTATAGACTAGCAGCGCCCCCGGTTTCGCCCGCATAAGTTTTGATCCCGTAGGAATATTGGAATAAAAAGCAGCCTATGTGTTAATCCTGGTTATTAACTATCTGTGTACCAAACATCTAAATCCGTTTAGTAGATTGTGCGTGAAGAAGTAACAAACATACAAACACACTCACAAAATTCCACCTTTATAATATTATTAGTGTGATATTTAAGTATATATTATATAATAAGTAGGAAGTAAATCTGCAACCCTGATGACGCGTGTCCGCGGCAGCTCCAACAATATTTTGTTTTTATTTTGATTGTTGTTGTTTTGTTGTCATTATTATGCCAGTCAGCCAGTGCCGCGGGCGCATCACGGATTAATTTGTGTTGTCAATGTCAATAAATGTGTGTTGTCTTTGGTCCCTGGCCCTGACATCAAGCAATGGACAAAATTGTCAACATTTTATATGCTTGAGTACGAGGCTTTTGATTACGTTGTATGTGTATAATTATTTTGTCTTTCTTTATTTTTTAATGTGCGTTTTGTTTGTGCAGAATAAACAATTTCTCTTTCTTTCTTTATTCTTAACGATTCGCAGATCGGTGGGTTTCGCGGAGGTATATGCAGCTCTACGTTGAATTTCAATTACGTTATGTGTGTTTGTAACCTACGATACATTGAAAAAAATGTGGTTTTTCTGTTTCGTGTAACTTGTAAGTATGTGTAATAGGGATTTAACATTTTAGTAAATGTTTTTTGACTCTTTGGTCTAGTATCATGTAAAAGGAATACACGATTCAATGAATTTTTCTCGATACAAAAAATTGCTAAGTTATATCTATTTTTTTACTTTTTCAATATCACGGCGTAGCGGTTAAGAGTTATTCAATGGAATTTACTTTAAAACATAGAGAATTATCATATCATAGTTTACTCAAAGTAGTTTTAAATCTAATTCATTAATTTTGTTAAAAAAGAAGTAAATTCGTTTTGGCACATACGTCGTTTTATTCCGAGCGCACTCACATTATAGCCATCACTATTCTTTTGCGTTTCAAAAGTAATTGCAACTTAAAACTTTCGCTCGCTTAGTAGGTTTTCGAGGATTTTAGATTTTCGAGGTAGCACCTTAAATAAAATTGTTGCTAACCCTATGTCTGAAATAAAAGTTTTCTATTTATTTTGTAATTTATGTTGTACACACAGTAATACATAGGGATATGACATAATTATAATTTTAGTACAAAGGTTCTATTCTAAAGGACGTTTTGATTTACCTGAAAAAAGAATTCCCTGAATGTAGGTAACATACGGGTATTACTTACATCCGTTCTACAATTTTCGGGCAAAACACCAATTTATTAAAGTTACTAGAGGACCAGACATTAAATGTAGCATAATTAAAGTCATTCCTTTGTTTTTCAGCTCCAGTTGGTTGAAAAACATAAGAATTAAAATCTCATAACTTTAAATAATCACCTGAACAACCTTTTGAAGGGCAAATTTTATTCGTAACGTTACAAAAACTGTGTACATTTAGGTATAATGTTCCTTCTTTACGAGATTGTTTCGGGTTTATGACGTCATCTTATATCCTACAGATGTACATAATTATTTTGTTGTAGCTTTAAGTCTTATATCGGGGTATTAAAGTGGCTTTTACTTTGTCGTAAAAAGCTAGGTATTCCTAGACATGGACCGAGTTTATAGGCGGTTTATGTTCGCTCGTAACTAAGATAATAATGAGGATTTTTATTGGATTTTTGAGTACTATCGTTTGATTAGAAGTAATATTTTTGTTAGATAAAATTATTTAGTCATCATTCATACAATGTAATTTGTTAGTAATAGCCCGGAGTTTGGAAGTTGGCGGTCTGATACCCCCGTGCCTCGGAAAGCACGTTAAACTGTTGGCCCTGACGGGTAAACCTCGTAATTTTAATTTCACAGTCTGATGGGCAATTCTCGTAATTTAAAACGTTCAAAATCTAGTCGCAGTCTCATCTCGGCGACAAGCAAATGTCAAAAACTTGTCAAAATGTAGGGAAATTAGAAGTATTTTTTGACAGATTGAGACTGAGATCAGAGGGGCAATTCTACTAATTTTAACAACGTTCACAGTCTGATCTGTCTCAATCTGTCAAAAAATACTTCAAATTTCCTTACTTTTTGACAAGTTTTTGACATTTCTTTGTCGCTGAGATGAGACTGCGACTAGATTTTGAACGTTTTAAATTACGAGAATTGGCCTTCTGACTGTTAACGTTGTTAAAATTAGTAGAATTGCCCCTCAGGATCTCCGTCTCAATCTGTCAAAAATACGTCTAATTTCCCTACATTTTGACATTTGTTTGTCGCTGAGATGAGATTGCGACTAGATTTTGATCGTTTTAAATTACGAGAATTGGCCTTTTGATCTCAGTCTCATCTGTCAAAAATACCTCTAATTTCCCAAAATTTTTGACAAGTTATTGACATTGTTTGTCAACAAGCCAACATCACTATACAGATCTTTGAATTTCTCGACTTTTCTCTACTAAAATATGCATGTATTATACAAATAAATCTTCCTCTTGAATTACTTTATACTATATTGCTGTAAACTGCATTATTCCGTTGCATAGTTAAAAAGAACTATGGGTCTAAACAGACGGACTACATTTGAACTGCAACTTTGCAGTTTGGATGCAGTTGACATAACAAGGTTTCGAAGCAGTTAAAGTCAACTGCATTGCATCCAAATTGCGATGTTGCAGTCCGCCTGTAGGAAGCCTAAGCTTACAGAAAGCGGGAGCGACATGGTTTTATACTATGTAAAGATAAAGAAGATAATATATTCCTCTAGTGTGTTCACATAGCCTTATCCTGAGTGGGGTTCGGTTACCGAATTCTCAAATGTTTTCCTAGAGACGTCGTTGTAATTTTCCTCGATAAATAATAGTGGGTACGTGCCTATGGTACGTGCCGTCTCATATTGGATCTAAATCAACAAGGGTTAGGTGTGCTGTTGGCCTTTTAGAGTGTTAGAGCAAAGTAAGTCTGCATAGTTATTCACAGCTATCCGACAGGCTATCGTATCGAAAATGACGCATTTCGATAACCTGATTCGCCTTGCCCCGACAGTAAACAGATGTCGGAAGTATAGCAGACGTTTATTTGATTTAAACTGACAATATTTTCGGTTTTTGGTCTTGTGAATAACGTTTAGAGGACTTCTACGATAACATTGATTGATGTTCGATACGGTACGGAAGCGTATCCGAGTGGTTGTGAATAGCTGTGCTGGTAGATTATCAATATCATAGATTAAAGGGGAGTCAATTATCAAAATCTCCTTCGTAACGCACATCATTGCGCATCATGGGTAAGTGCGGTTGCAAATACCCATGTTAAAATCAAATTAGATATTTTTCAATGAAGATGAAGAATGAGATGGATGCTAAGGCTAACGCATCCTTCTCGTTAAAAATATTTACCTATTTCGATTTAATCTCATGCTGTAGGGGGACTCACAGCACAGCGCTGATTTTCATGGTTACCCGAAAAGGACGTACGGAGACCAAGTCAGATTAAATGATTCGTACTATAGTTAACAAAATAAAATAAAACAACAGTACTTATAATAAAAAGCAACTATATACTAAACACCCAATGATACGAATAAATATTATTAAATAACGTAAAATATGAGTAAATAAGACATAGTTTTATAAAACTATGTCTTATTTACTCATATTTTATATACAAAGTAAAAATACAGGGGGAATACAGGGGGTATATACCTGTATTTTTACTTTGTATTCAGTATATTAATAAGATATAGTTCATCCTCGAAAAGGGGGCCCATTTTTGAATTATAAAAGGGATATTATGGCTTGAAAAATGTGCCCCCCTTGAATGAAAACCTCAATCTGCGCTTGAGTCATTGTCATCATCGTCCTACTCGTATCCCATTTATTTGTAGTCCGAGCGCTTCTTCAAACAGGCGCAATACGCGATAGAATCGCGTGCGTCACAAAGGCACCGCAAGTCGCGCAACGAGCGGTGCCGCTTTGTCGCGCGCGATTATATCGCGTGTCGCGCCTGTTTGTAGGAGCCTTAATTCTTCCATACAGTCGTTATCTCAGTGTTCACTTTGCTTTCTCACCGCATTATCTATCACACAAGTCATTTATCTTTTCTTTTGTCTGTCTTTTCTTATATCACTAATCATTATAAAAACTTTTAGTTCTCCATCTAGGACTCCTCAAAAGAAAAGAAAAGTCTGACGGCATTCAAAGCAAAAAATAAAAGAAGATATTGATGAGTCATAGTGTCTCGGCGATCTTTATTAATGGCCGCCTCCTGGGGCTTAGGACGGACACTGAAAGCTTCCATTTTTCTCTCATATTTGTTTGATTTTTCAGACGCGAAGGAAATATATTACCATTTCTTGTGAGAGTTTACGCTTAGGAATATGTGACAAGATTTATGTGTTCTGCCCTTGTTCGTTTACCTAATACATAATATATTTTGTGTACTTAGAATTCAGGGTAACGACGGTTGACGGGTGTTGTCTACCTCTAATCCTTCTTTGTCTAAAATTCCAATACTTGTCAGCGTAGCTCATATCTTGTATATTGGGTTTTAGCTTCATAATGTATATTACAAACATACGATGTAGGTACGTCGGATTTAATTAAAACAAGGCTAAGATTGCTATGAATCATAAGAAATTACTATTTACACAACATAATTATACCTAATTATTATCTTGGCACGTTGACGGAAAAATGGAAGTTACGTATAAGTGGGTAGTAAAGTCTGATTTTTACACGTGTGCCCTCACCACTCGTGTAAAAAATCATGTCATGTCAGTTGATATCTTGTACCTTATTTAATAAACTTCTTTTGTCCACAGATACCTTTGGATTCGCATAGCGTTATTCGAGCGACAGCTGGCGAAGATCATCGAGCATCTGGTCAGCAACGCGAACCGCTACTACGAAAGGGACGCCTTGGTTGCAGACCCGGACTACGGGAGCATCCTCAGCTCCTTGTTAGTTGGTCCTTGTGCCCTGGAGTACTCCAAGGCTAAGCCACCGGCTTGTTTCTGGACGGATCCTCCTGCAGACGAGCTTGTGAGTATTCTGATTATGAAGTAGTCCCCAGAATGTTAAGACTATTGAAATGAATCGGTTGCCAAGACGCAAGATACTTTTTGGATTATGTATTTTTTTTTGTTTTATACTATAAGATCCAAAAGCATAAAAACATGATTATTGTGATACTCTTATTGGGAGTCGAAGCTATCTCTCCTAGTGGTCTAGCTTGGAGAGCAGCGATTCACCCAACCTACACCAAGTTGTTAATAATAAATAATAACTTTGTAAGTCCCTCATGTAACCTATAATTTTTGTAATTTTTTTTTTGTTTTTTGAAATATAAGGTGACAATTTATCATAGTTTTTTTTTTATTTGATATGGGTTTGCTCTTGACTCTAATCTAGGTCAGAGATGACACAAAGTCTATTTGATTTTATTCCAAGTTATTAAAATAATAATAATAATTTGTTGTAATTATGACTTATTAAAATAACAGGTCCAAAGACACAGAATGTCTGCGGGAACCACAACACCGCCTTCCGTTCGAAGGCCAATATTGAATTTCAAAAGAAGTTTGAACGCATCATCCGATGATGGGAGCTCAAATAATCCAGGTAAATTTATCTACTTTTAATACAAGATTCCTTCAACAACTTTGCATCTCGTAAAATTATAAATATATCATAATTATCATCTATAAAATACTAATCTATATTTCATCCAAGACCCAAGATTTTCTTGCAAAACACGCCCTTACATTTTTTAAATCTGCTTTTTTTCAAAAGAAGCTTGTAAATTGAAACTTTTACTTTAGGTACAGGCAAAGCAGCCGGCTCGAGTGCCAAAGACTACGTTGAAAGCTTACACCAGAACTCTACAGCCACGCTTTTGTACGGAAAAAATAACGTTCGGGTTCAGCCGGTGAGACTAAAACCTTTTTTCGAAAGATTTATTTTCTCTTGTTTATGATGTTTGCTGAGTTTTATTAAATTTGGGAAACGGATCGGATCTGCTGGTCCTTTGGGAACGGGCCAATCATACGAGCGGGTACTTGGAATTACTCGAATTTTCTCGATTTCGGGTAGGTAGTTTATTCAATTTGTGTAAATATTGCTCGACGTAGTTGCGTCGTACGTTTTTTGGGCTGGATTTAACTGGCTGAATTAATAAATACCTTATTTGTAGGTACTTAGGGAAAAAATTGAACAAAAATTACGGTGTTAGGTATGTTTCCGAGGACACTTACAAAGTTAAATTGTCTGTTTTTTAAGCCCATTATGTTTCAACTTCATAATCTGGTGTTATTTTACATTCGAGCCTCTGAGAAATGTCCCAAACTTTAAATTAATTTAGTCAGACATACCTAATTATTGGAACTGAAGTATTGATAAAATTTTCCTCGAAGTGGAATCTGATTTATTACTTTAGTAGACGTTTGGGATTAATTTGACGTTGAAGAATTTGGAATTATTGTTATATTATTCGAATTATTATAGAAGGACGTTGAAGAGCCGATGCCTGGGTATCTGAGTCTGCATCAGTCAGCTGCGGGACTGGTCATTAAATGGACCCCGAATCAGCTGATGAATGGATATGCGGAGAGCGAGGGAATTGACAAAAGGTAAAGTAGAATTGATGCAACTAGATATGTTATGGCAAGGTATTACAGCCAGTAGGCAATTTGCATTTTTATGTTGTTCGTAATGTTTTTTGAGATATATTGGTCACTGAGTAGACATAATACAGAGCGGCAGAGTGGGTACCATGGGGTAACAGTGGTGCTATTCTGTAAAAATCTCACCGTGAAAACTAAGGTGGAGTGAGCGTGGAGTGAGCTGTCAATAGTGTCAATTCCTAGCAAAAACAAACTCACTTCACCTAAGTTTTCACGGTGAGATTTTTACAGAATCGACCGGCAGGTTGTGCATCGATGTCCTTGCCACCCTAATAATTAATTACGCGTAATCGTCATTTATAAAAAAAAATTACTAATTAGTACATTTTGACCGCGTAGATCTTTCATATAAAAGTGCAATATACGGGATTTTGTTTTTAATAACCGGCGAAGACTTTCTACGCTAGTCTAGAATCACGTGCTGAATTCATCATTACAGTTTGCGCGTCGAAGTCCTTGCCATACTGTATATAATAGCATATTTATGAGTATTTATGTTGTATGTAACTTCTCGCTTGTTAGTTGTCCGAAGGGTCTAACCATTCGGAAAAACTGCAGACTGATAAAAGTTTAAGGCTACGCCGGCCGCCTAGTGGCGCCCTCATCGTCTGTTTGGTTATTTATTTTATTTTAGAATGAAAATGCAGAAAATAAGCACGTTAAGTTGTGCTCCACAAGATTATAGGTACTTTAATATTATTATAAACGGTAATTTTACATTGATTAGTTTTATTATAATCACTAAAACGGATAATACTGGCTACTATTTTCCGTTTTAGTGATTATAATAACATTTTCATTCTAAAATAAAAGAAATAACCAAACAAACGATGAGGGCGCCACTTTGCGGTCGGCGTTTGGTCGGCGCCCTCTTAATTCAAAGGGATCAAAATTGTCTGCCTCGTTAGTCTGGGGTGGTCGCAAGCGCTAATGCAAAACATGAGGTCAGGCAAAGTGGTCAGGAAAATCTTAGTCGCAGCCCGTAGTTTTGGATTTGGGCCCAGTTGATTGCAATAGGTTCATCTCCAATTAAATGTGACTTAAACATACGAAATGTGGGTGTACTATAGGCTGTTACAGCTCTGTCTTACCCTTCGAGGAATCCAGTGTTATTCTATCAAAAATACTGTTGAATAAAAATCTCATCTGTCTACAGAGATTGGTTAATAGGGTTCATGTCGAGAACAGCAATCATTTTAATTGAGAACAAAGTCATTCGTTTGTTATAATCTAAATGAGTACTGAGCTTATTACTTCATCCATTATTACTGAAGAGGCGTAACCTCTCAAAATAAGCCTTTTCAAGTAAATGCATCACCCTAAGGTTGACTGGTAGAAAATGCCTCAGGCATTAAGTGCGACTTTGTACAGTATGTTTTTACACAAAGTCACGTGTAAGTAAAACTTGATTGTAGCTGTTCTTATCGCCGAAGTGTTACTTTTCCAACTTTATTTATACCTACTTATATTGTACGTTAAAACGTTTGTTTTAAGTAGCCAATCATGTTATTTTTACTTAGAACACCTCCAGTTTTACCCCAACTTGTACGTTTTCTCATTCCTAAGCAGTCGCCGTTAGACTTTTTTCTGAGAACTGTGATAAGTTTGTTTTAAGAATACTTATCTCTTGATACTACCAGGAAGTCGTTGTTTTGTTAAATATTTTTCTTTATAGTCTTTAAGAGCGTTTACGGCGTACGGCATTTCATACAAACTTTCAAGCCCTTGTTTTTCAAAATGAATGAACCGATTTTAATGAAACTTCATACACATAAGCAAGATACATAGGTCTAAAAAGTTAGTAAAGAACATTTTTGAAATGTCTTATTTTTAAAATATAACTGAAAATCTCTGTTTCTATTAATGGAAAATTTAAAATTGGTCTAATTTGGCTGTAACACTATTTTTCGAAAATGTTCTTAACAAACTTTTTAGACCTTTGTATCCGGCTTATACGTATGAAGTTTAATTAAAATCGGTTCATTCATTTTGAAAAACAAGGGCTTGAAAGTTTGTAAGAAATGCCGTACGCCGTAAACGCTCTATTCCAATCAATAATAAAAATAACCTAAAACAGTCTATTACAATGAGATTCCTACAAAAATAAGGAACACAACTATTTGGCAAATTATAATACTAAAATGTTATAGCGAACATATTGTATTTTTATTTTGCTATAAGTCCTGTTTTTCCTATATTTTTTCCCGAGAAACACTTCTTATAATATTAATGTTAATTAAGTAATTATCATTTATTTCTGCCTTTGTGTGTTGTGCTATTTATGTTGTGTGCACGAAATAAACAATTTATCTGTCTACCTATCAATCTACATTCTCATTTTGTATGTTTTGATGTACCTACCTAAGTGTTTCATTGATACATGGGGCTAGCACGAATCATTTTGGACTTCAACGAATTTAAAATCATCATTTCCTACTTCATAACATTGTACATCTATACTAATAATAAACCTAAAGAGTTTGTTTGTTTGAACGCACTAATCTCTAAAAACATTTCTGAAAAAATCTTTTGCATTCGATAGCCCAATTTTTGAGCAAGGCTATAGGGTGTTCAAGATTCTTAGGAGCCGAGCAAAAAGAAGAAAGTAAGAAAGAACTACGCTAAGTGAAAACGATGTATAATAGCGCGCCAGCGATGCAATGCGACGGAGTGGGTCGGGGGAACGCTCCTGCGGACGAAGTCGCGGGCGAGTAAGCTCATATTATATTTCCGTCTACCAACATTTATCTAGGTATAGGTATATATAAAATTCAAAGTCCTGACTGATATAAGGCTCCTGCAAACAGGCCAGACGCGCGTCGCGAATCGCGCCTGTTTGAAGGAGCCTATATCAACGCACAGCCTAAACCGCTGGTCCTAGAGACATGAAATTTGGAGGAGAATGTGTTCTTTGTGAAGAGTAGGTATCCACTAAGAAAGGGTTTTTCGAAATTCCACCCCTAAGAGGGTGAATTGGGGGAGGGTGACATTTCGCGTGGATGAATCGCGAGCAGAAGCTAGTGTTGCATAAAATTAAATCAAAATTAAATATGGTACATCTTTACGTTACGTAGCGTCAAAATCGTTAGTGCTAGTCCCTCTGCTTTCTTTATTATTTGTTGTGTGGCTTCGTAGACTAAGTTATCGATGTAGTGCCTATGTGTAGTGTGCTCCGCTGTCACCTAGTGCATGCCTCCGCGTGCCAACACACGTATGTTCTGTGCAGCTTGGCGCCAACCTGCACAGTATACAGACGTCGCTGTGCCGGGCCTCTGTGCATTGATTGGTATGTATTTGTGTTTTTTTAGTGCTTGTGTAGTGTTACCTTAGTGCCTGCATAGTTTTTAAGTCCTTTAATTTTATGACCAGTGCGTGGTTGGGGGGCAGAGAGTTTTAATAGTCTCTGCCATAGCAGCATCCTGCATACAGTATGCGTGAGCGCAGCGTCTGAGGTTCATATCGTATGAAACGCTTATTTCACTTAGTAAAGTTAAGTCATCATCAGAAAGGTTAGGTATGTAGTACTCGCAACCGGCGTGCGTGTATGCCCAGCGGGGCAATTGCGTAACACACTAAATTAACACCACTGAAAGCCATTCCTAGGAAAGGCTTGCATTCTGACAATTCAACAACATTCATTGCGTTATTTACGTTATTGAGCAGACAAATTTTTCGAAAATATGAAGCAATGAATAAGCAATATCTTTCAAAATGATTTAGACTCTGATTTATAGTGTGTTAAGCAATTAGGGTGGCTGATCGTAGCAGGTGGCGTTCTGTAGTTTCTATCCAACAACATGGGAAGAAGGCGTGAGTTTATGAGTGCATGTATGTAAAGTTAAGTCAAGTGCGTTCTACGAATCTTGCCCTGACTAAAACAAAGTCTGCCTTACTTGCCAAATGTAATAATGATAATGGGGTTTGTTACCTACATAATATATTAACGAAGATATTTGAAAGAAAATGGCGGATACGCATTTGAAGTCTAGTTAACTGGAATTTCTATCTGTTACATTTATGGATAGGGATGGGATTCCAGTAACGACCCAATTGATTGGGAGAATTCCGTTTTAATAGCCAATCAGTAACTTTACTTCGGATATCATAAAAGGTTGCCATTATTGAAGAGCTTTCTTCGGTAACGAGGTCTTCAGGGTTTTAGTTGCGAGGAGAAAACTGGGTTTGCCGAAAATATGTTTTTAGCTCAAAGATTGTAGAATCGAAAAATAAGTAGTTTGTACCTATTACGTACATGAGTGAGGAAACATCGTGACGAAACCGGCCTGTCCTAGGACCAAAATTTCGGAGACATGTGACGTCTACCAATACGCACTGGGATTACAGCCCACTCCCTCTCATAGAGAGGAGGCCTGTGTCCCAACAGTGGGAACGTTATAGGCTGATTATTTGCTGATCATAGCTAGGCAGTTATAAAATTAGCACAACACATCCGAGAAAGTAAGTGATAGCAGAATTCCAGAAAAACAGAAACGGCTAAAACAACAAAAATATTTTTCGAACAGAAAACACAATGATGTCGTTATCGTAATTTTTTCAACAAATCCCTTATAAAGTATTTTTCATATTCCAGTGTGTACTGGGCAATGTCCCTTCAAGTCTGCCTCTGGGAAGTGGTTTATGTCCACGTGCATCGATCACAGGCCAGCGATGCTCTCATACTGGTCGGTCAAGATGGAGTCCAGAGACCACCCATACATTTTCCTAAAGGTAAGTAAATACTCTCGGGATCCAACATAGAAAATTCTCTTCGTTATTTTGGCCTGAGCAGCGATAAGATGGATAATAAGATAATGTTTATTTGCCAAAAACAGTGCTTACATTTCCCTATAGTCTACATTAATGCCTAGGTTTACATAAAAATACGAAAATAAGACGTACAAATCGAGTTAGAAATACTACCCTACGCTCCATAACTCAAGTAGCGGATATTGGAGAAAAAACAGTCAGGCTGAAGTGGGAGTGGGCTGGACACGTCTCACGAATGCACCCGGAGAGATGGGCAAATATCGTCACTCACTGGACGCCTGAGGGAGGACATCTCCATCGAGGTAGACTACGGCAAAGGTGGTGTGACGAGCTGATAACGTTTGCGGGGCCAACATGGCCAGAGATCGCACAAAGACAGTTTGGGAGGAAAAAGGGGAGGCCTTTGCCCAGTAGTGGGAAAAAGACGCAAAGAAAAAAAAAGTCGCAAAGAAAGCATTTTGCTAATGAACTCCACACTAGGCCGAGCTTGTCTCGTGGAGTCCATGGGTGGCATTCTCATAATTATAGTAGAAATGCGCATTACATTAATACCGATGGATTGTACGCTTTTCTGTGACTTAAGTAGTCCATTTTTACACAGAAAAGCGTGACTTAAGTGCGCGTTTAGGTCACACGAGCTATAAAATAGTACTTGTACGATACGTGTGACGACGCTTAGCACACTCGCTACGCTCGGGCGTTAATTTCACGCCGTGACACAATGGACTTCTTAAGTCACATGTATCGTACTATACTATTTCGACACTTTGGAAGGTTTGTGGAAATTCTTTGGATATGACATGGGTTATAGGCGTAAAGCATGCCTGTTAAAAACAAAGAATCATACATGTCCTTAATAAAGTTAGACTTCAGCTGAAAGAAAACGAGGTGAATTATTAGACTCCTAGTGAGATTGAACCGAACTAAATCGGAAAGTCGCGTGTAGCCTGTATGTTTCAATGTGGTTGTATACCTACAACACAAGATTTCTCTAGAACTCATTCCCCTTTATTACAAAACAAGGTTTTTCTGTAGATAAGTGGGGAAATTCCCGTATTTTAAGAATGTTGCTAACATTGACTTATATATTACTAGAGCCAGGAAGGCCAATTCTCGTAATTTAAAACGTTCAAAATCTAGTCGCAGTCTCATCTCAGCGACAAAGAAATGTCAAAAACTTGTCAAAATGTAGGGAAATTTGAAGTATTTTTTGACAGATTGAGACTGAGATCAGACTGTGAACGTTGTTAAAATTAGTAGAATTGCCCCTCAGGTCTCAATCTGTCAAAAATATAATCAATTTTCCTAGATTTGACAAGTTTTTGACATCGATTGTCAGTGAGATGAGATCGTGACTTGAATTTAAACGTTTTTTAAGTGCGAGAATTGGCTTTCGGGTTTAAACCATCGAGCCTGTTATTGAATTAAGAACCTAACTTTTTATACAAATGCAGTTTTTTAATACACAAATTACAGGTTAGTTCGGTGCTAATTTATTATTTTAGCATTAATAATTTTCCCTAAACCGAAAGAAAGTTCGAAATACAAATACTGGCTCAAAGATTGAGGGTAGAACTAAAGTTAGGTTTCGTTTTGTAATAAGACGGATTATATCCACCACAAGGTAAATCAAAACTTACACAATGTTTATACTATGAAACTTATCCAATATTTGAAGTATACATAAACTAAGAAGTAATCTTTTATCTCGTTCCCCATCTGGATAGGACCTAAAATATATTTTAGAGCTAACGGCTTCAATGTCAATCAAAATGTCTTTCGAGTTTGCCAAGTTAAGTAATTAAAGAGCATTATACCTAATGAAAGATTGGAAATAAAGTCATGAATTATTCGCGCTCGAGTTTCAAGAATAATAATTGGTGGCGAATGCCGTCCGAAGTGGGTTGTAACTTTTCCTAATTATGTGCGCTTTCAAGGTCAAGGTTAGCTATTATTTTTCAATTGGACCAATTCAATGGGGGACTTTTTAAATGAGGAAAATACGAGGAAGGTATTGAAGAAAACATCCATAAAACATTATTTAACAGAGGATAAATTTGAATTATGTACTTCTGAAGCTTTCATTAATACTAATACGAAGTAGGTGGTAGGTGAAGGAAGGGGCTCGTGGGTAAGGGATAACAGCCGCACCGCCGGCCGGCGGCCGGTCGATCGATCAGGTTAAGCTACTCTTTCCGCGATCGGTCCGTGTATGGGTGACCATCTTTACACACCGAGACAACCCGGTGCCTCGGAAAGTACGTTAAGCAGTTGGTCCCAGCTGTCATTCATGGATCTTTTACAGTCGTTACGGGTAGTCAAAAGCTCAAAAAACTGCCAACCAGTCTTACTAAGGGGTATCGTAGTACCCAGTAACTGGGTTGTGGAGGTCAGATTGGCAGTCGCTCTATAAAAAATACTGGTATTCAGCTGCATCCGGATAGACTGGAAGCCGGCAAAAGGCTCGGCAGATGATGATGACGCAGGTGATAAGTAGAATGTCTTTTGTTTTAGGAGGACATCTGCTCTCTTTCTTGAGCAACTTAGAAACGGGACTACTACCACATGGTCAACTAGACCCACCCCTCTGGTCACAAAGAGGCACAGGAAAGGTACGAGACTATATTTATTATTGTATATTATTTTCTACTAATAACGGCACTTGTTTTGTATTGTGTATCTTTTAAATTCTTTTCAACTTTAAATTTTATTTTAATCGTAATGCCAATTGCAGTAGTGTTGATTCTGGTGGCGTCAAAGGACCATTATCGCGACGCTATTTATTTCATTTCGTAAAACTCATTAGTACGACCATTTGTTTGGGTTTCTGTGAGAAACCCAAACAAACTCCCACTCTTCATTTTGGTTCAGGTGTTCGGTCGTGGCAAATCGAGACGGCGTCCGCTACCGAGTCTATGCGAGAGTGGTGAAACTGAGGAGACTGAGTGGGAAGAAACCGCCGGAGACTACGTGTTCCGGATTGTGAACAACGCTATAGCTGATAGAGAAGGTACTTCAGTTTAGTTCATTTTAGATAGTGCTTATGCAGCCTTCATAAACTGAAAAACTATGAGCTCGATATACGATGGGGTGACGGGCATTTAATTAACCGTTTTTAGGTCCCTAGTACTGCAACATTCACAGATTTACATTGAAGTCTGCAGATCTTTTGAAGGTTGTATTAATTATTATTTTCAGCGATGCGTCATTCACTACTAGAACGTGCAGTGCAATCACCTCCACGCACGCCTCGTCGCCCACTAGCTTCTACATCCACTACATCATCAGACTCCTCGACAATGTCAGTTGACTGTCCGCCATCAGCTGGATTCAATGGACTCCCACCACCGCCACTGACACCGATCCCACATCAACCCATAGAACAGGTTTAAAAAAGAAGTTATGATCACGTTCGTATAAATATAGGTTCAATGATACGATTCTTAATGTGAATTGGCGCCCGACGTGGCACCAAAATTAAATATCTAGTCCCGTGTTGGGGCGCCAACTGTGATTTAACTGCCTAAATAATTGTCAAAATTCAGGATAATCAAGTAAAGGTTCAGCAATTTAATAAATTAATCGTTAAAAATATTGAATGTATAATCACCAAAGTTATTTCGTTTTAATAACAATACAAATTGACGCCCAATACAGATCTCAACATTTAAGTCCCAGATTGGGCACTATTCCTTGTGAGTACCTAAGTCCAATGGTGAATTTTATTAATTTAAAAATATGAGAATAGTCTCAATACTTTGATTAAAGAAAATTATTAAAACATTTTTATAAAAAATTGTGGCGCCCAGCACGGGACTCGACTAAATCTACAGTTCGTTATGTTTCAGTCTGCGTCAATCGAGTTAGTGTGCAGTACAATGCGTCGTCAGATAATATCGCGGGCGTTTTATGGCTGGCTGGCTTACTGTCGCCACTTGTCTACTGTGCGGACTCATCTCAGCGGTCTTGTACATCCTAACATCATTCCTAGGGGTACGATAAGATTCTTATTAATAATAAATAACCCGACACCCAAAAAGTGAAAAGTAAAAGCGAAAATCAATTTCTATATTGGATGACTTATCATTTAAAATAAAACTTTATTTACGGAATTGTGTGTTACTCAACTAATAATAGTAAAATGGATAATTTTTCAATGTGTATTTAAATTTTTGCAGAGAATGCAGATGGCGGTCTTACAGATGAACGATGGCTTGCAATGACAGACGAAAATGGTGCGATTCACGATAAAGACGAAGTTTACCGCCTTGTGTACTACGGAGGAGTACAACATGACATTAGGCGACATGTGTGGCCTTACCTGCTCGGATACTATGAGTAAGTAGCTTGGTTAATAGGAGAAGAAAACACCCTGTAGTGTCCGTGGAGTTTCTTGCCCGTTCTTAAGTAGCTTGGTTAATAGGAGAAGAAAACACCCTGTAGTGTCCGTGGAGTTTCTTGCCCGTTCTTAAGTAGCTTGGTTAATAGGAGAAGAAAACACCCTGTAGTGTCCATGGAGTTTCTTGCCCGTTCTTAAGTAGCTTGGTTAATAGGAGAAGAAAACACCCTGTAGTGTCCGTGGAGTTTCTTGCCCGTTCTTAAGTAGCTTGGTTAATAGGAGAAGAAAACACCCTGTAGTATCCGTGGAGTTTCTTGCCCGTTTTTAAGTAGCTTGGTTAATAGGAGAAGAAAAAACCCTGTAGTGTCCATGGATTTCCTTGCCCATTCTTAAGTAGCTTGGTTAATAGAAGAAAACACCCTGTAGTGTCCATGGAGTTTCTTGCCCGTTCTTAAGTAGCTTGGTTAATAGAAGAAAACACCCTGTAGTGTCCATGGAGTTTCTTGCCCGTTCTTCTCCATAGGTACCTACTACGCTTTGGAATGAGCAACTAGCTTCATCTTTCTGACTGACCGACCCCTTGACAATTCAAAAGTGCTTGTAATTGGTTTATTTGAAATGCATGTTTTGAGTTTGAGTTTAAGTGCTTGGCTGCATTGTTACTGCTCAAATAAATATATGTAAAAGAGAAGGCAACTCATACCCTTTTGAGTTTTGAATAGTGTGTTTGTTGCATACGATTCGACTGCACCAAAATTAGAATCCATAAAAAAAATCACTTTTAACAATTACTTTTGTATGCTAATCGAGCAAATGATAGTCAAAAAAATTCAGAAGATTTATCTACTCAAGGTCCATTATATCCTTCCTGCGTTCTTAAAACAATTAAAAGTTAACATATAACTTCTTTACACAGATTCGGTTCTACAGCAGAGGAGCGAGTGGAACAGGACACGGCATGTCGACGCCAGTACGAGACGACCATGTCGGAGTGGTTGTGTGTGGAAGCCATCGTGCGACAACGGGACCGGGAGGCCACGGCCGCGTCCATCGCCAGGCTGAGCGAGGCGTCCGGGAAACTGAAGCCGACAGACAATAATGATAGTGAGGTACGTAAAATGTAACTTATATAAGGTAAGTATGATATCACCGAATTTTATTTATTTATAAACACAGTAAAATACAGTGAGAAGCAACATTATTATAATTATTGAGTACAAAAGTACTGCTCATTTCTTGAGCTTTTTCTATCTTCTTTCGGTTTTTTTCTGAAATAGTTATTAGTCCAAATATTCTACTCTGGTTCATGAGGCAAATTTTTCGATGTGACAAGTTTTGGTCCTCTCATTTTGGAGAATTCTTTGTTCAGCACTGAACTACAAAATACCAATGTACGGTCAACAGCAAGTGGTAACATTTGAAACTACAAATACTGCTCTTAGTGCTACGACATAAAGTCGCTGTTCTTCCTCTTTTTCGTCAGATCGACCAAAGTTTAGCCACTTAAACAGCGTTAGCGTTGCCCGTAATGTACCTAGACATCAAATTGTTCAGGTAGACGTGCGGTTGACTGTACTATTAAGAGAATGTTTTATACTCTGGAGTTCCTTTAATTCTCTTAGGTATTCGAAGACGACTGCAGCGTAATCTCGGACAACCCACCAATCGTATCACCCGAACCGAGTGATACCGAACAGAAGCGGCTGGACAAGCCCGTCACATCACGAGCTCCCAGCATAGACGAGGTCGAAAACATCGAACTGGACTCTGAAAGAGAAAAAGAATCGAAACAGAACGGAGAGACTGAGAACAGTGATAGTAGGGATGTAGATGTAGACAGTCTGAAAGACTTAGAAGATGAGGATGTGCATTTGAAGAGCGTTGTTGAAAACCCTGACATGCGTCGAGAAAGTATAGCCGAAATCAAGAGGCTAGCTGAGGAGATAGTTCAGAAAGGTGATGGTCGAGGGTTACTGTGTAGTGTTGATAGTGCCCAATTGAACGGAAGTGAATTCAGGTCATCGATAGATGAGAATCAGCCGAGTCCTCTGCAACAGCATACGAGTGTTATTATAACGAATCCGTCTGTTGATCTGGCGGCTGGCAGCTCTCCTGCTTCTGGAGGGACTACTGGTGAGTTTAGTTTTTAGTAGAAAATTTGTAGTAGATATTCATCTACATAAAATGTGACAACATTAAAATTGACATAGATAGGCTATCCATTTTCATAAACAATACTATTATTGACAATATCAATAAGATAAACATTGGCGTCGTAAACCTATAAATTATTTACCTATCTGATTTCTATTCTAGCAATAAGATTTTATTTAACGTACACGTATTTCTGTGATAGTTAAATAATTTTTCTTTCTTTCCTTCCTTTCTTTACCTGTAGGAGAAAGTTTTGTAAATAGATAAATGGTAATCTAGATATTTGTCTCAGCAACAGTGAGTCCTGCCCGGAGCCCCCTCGGCGTGGTGCGTGAAGAGTCGCAGTCAGCTGGCGCCAGCTTCGATACGTTGGAGCCGGCTGACAGGAATGCACCAGATAATCGATCGAATTGTGTGTCACCTGCTAGCTCTAATGGTGGAGTTTATTCGGTGAGTTATACTACATTTTAAGCAATATTTAAATCACCAATACGCTGGACTCCCATTTGGTGCAACCTTAAGACGCACACCGCACTGTGTACGTTTCGTTATTAATTTTATTTTAAGTAGGTATTCGTTGTAGTGTCACTTTTATTTCGATATGTGTTTTTCATTTTGTTTTTTTTTCGACACCTTGTTTTTATATTATAATCATGTGAGTAATTAATATTGTACTTTTGTGTGTTGTGTTGTCTTTTTGTGTGCGCCAAATAAATGGTTTATCTATCTATCTATCTAATAATCTTCATGTTAACTATAACGGATGTAAAAATACACTTAACGAAGCCGAAAATCACTTGTTCTCCCCGTCATTGTATTTTTTTTTTATATTTGACCATACTTGAGAACTTCTGGTTACGGAGATATTGAAGGTCAAAATTCCAACTTTTACTGAAGTTTTTTTTACGAAGACAAGTTATTAAACAACTTAATAAATATCCCCACGATCTCTGTACCGATGCATGCACCCATAAGCACAATGTATGGCGTGTGTTACATTGCACACTACCGCAAACAGAAAATTGTCATACCAAAAATAAAAGTTGTTTCCTGGCCGAATTATTTTTGTGCAATGTTACTTCGTTTGATGTACAGAATGCTTAGTTGACGATTATGTGATGGGTCTTTTTACATCCTGTATCTGATCTAACTGCAATTTTGTGTAACTTATGAAGAGTCGGTTTAGGTTACTTGTTCATCTGATATTCTTCGCATTCTTACTGCTTCTCAAAGTACAATAAAGACAGTTTATCAATCTGCTAACCAATTTGAACTCTCCGATATTTCAGAATGAATTAGTGGAATCATTCGCTCTGAATCTGCATCGCATAGAGAAGGATGTTCAGAGATGCGATAGGAACTATCCATTCTTCACGGACGAGAATTTGGACAAATTAAGGAATATAATGTGCACGTAAGTGTTTATTTTTTCATTGACGTCATGTTCCATCTTAACCCCGTTACTATAATTACAGAACCTTAGGTAGAAGACCGTGAAAGTGTTTTTTTTTTTCAATCCAATATAATCTCAATCGTAGGTTGATCGTCTTTTGAGGATCACGTCAAAATCAAAGCCATAAGAAGTATGAAGCGTCTGAGTAAAATCAAGCCTGTACAAGAGAAGAGATTGATCTTTTTCCAAGCTTAAAACTAATCACATTGCTCCAGATACGTGTGGGAGCATCTAGAAACTGGTTACATGCAAGGCATGTGTGACCTGGCGGCTCCGCTACTGGTCATGATGCGAGAGGAGGCGTCCGCGCATGCGCTGTTCAACAGTCTCATGCGACGCGCCACAGATAACTTCCCTTCAGGACAGGCCATGGATGCACACTTTGCTGACATGAGGTAAGCTCAAAACTGGAAAGACCTGTTTGGAGAATAAGTGGTTAGGTAAACCGATGTATTGATTGAATAACTGTTTCGCTAAATACAGTAATTCATTCCAACATTTTGGTTGTGCTAAATTGCGCGATCTTAACCTAACATAACCCTTTCTGTTAAAACTTTGATCGGAGGTTCTTGATCCATAAAGCAACCCTGAAGCCCTGTGGGCTGAAAGAAAAAAAAGAAAGAAAGAAAGAAAAGAAAGATGGAAGGAGTGGAAGGAGTCCTTTGCCCAGGAGTAGGACGGCGTAGGCTAGTAAAAAAAAAACCAAAATGACCCTATTATCTGTGTTGGTAAATAGCCTGATAGGAGATCCGACCGTCGCCTTGTCAAATAACCACCATAATTATCATCAACATAATATACCATCCAACTTCACCAGGTCCCTGATCCAGATCCTGGACTGCGAACTATACGAGCTCATGCACGCTCACGGCGACTACACACACTTCTACTTCTGCTACCGTTGGTTCCTGCTTGACTTCAAGAGAGAACTGCTTTACCAGGATGTAAGTATACCTTGAATAATATAGTTGCTTTTTTTTCAGGAAGGGATATCATCAAATTTTAATGACCCCTCCCGCTCTTGGTGGAGCGGAAGGGAGTGTCAGACTCTTACGGACTAAAACCCACCCGTGTTACTTCCTTAGCCCTTTATGTTCCGGGCTAGCGGTAACCCTTTCGGACAATCCCGCTGATCCGGCAGGCTTCGGCCCTTGCGGGCCCCTTCCCTTGATGCTGACATCTCTTTGAGGCGCGCGTGGAACACGTACGCGCCGTCCGGCACGGGCCTGGTCCTGATCGGACGGTGAGCTACCCATTACTCTCCGCCCGCAGGCCCCCGCCTACGGTGGCCGGGAGTCGTCGCGCGGCTCCCGACGCCCGGAGCTTCTCCCGCGGCGGCTTGGACGGGAGGCTCTCTCCCTCAAATATAGTTAGCTTTGGATTGCCTTCGTGATGAAAGGATTAGTCAATCAGTGTGGATAACTCACTGATTATCTAGAGTGCGCCGGACGTATAGTGCTCGTCGCTCGGGGAGGCTCCTTTCATGCACCATGGAAACCTGGAAAACCTGTTCATGTGGAGATTCATAGACGATTCTGCCTTGGAGTGTAAATGTGGTGCTGTTCCACAAACGATGAGACACTTAATATCGTGTCCTGCGTGTCTTGTCAGCTGCACGTTACAGGAACTGATCGACGCTGGTGATGGCGCCAAACCGAAGCCGAATTCTGGGCCGAGTCCATTTAGATTGCTAGAAGAATAAGGTTAGGTTTTCAGATACAGGTACACTAATATTACTATCGTGTGTGATGAACTGATGAGTTAAAGAGTAAGTGTTAGGTAATACGGGCTGGTGTCCGCAACTCCACGTCAATGCGCATATTTTGCGTACTTTAGTGAGTTAAAGAGTATTAGTCAGATGAGAACAAAACTGCATTGGGTGAAACAGCTCTCTCTAGATCCATCATGATGATGTTTTAACCAGAGAGTAGTGCTGCACCCCACCCAGAGTCGATTTTTTCCCATCTGACTTGGTTTGCGTGAGTCAGTTAAAAAAGCCAGCAAGGCTGACCGGGCAGTCAGCAAAAAGCAACCTGCCTGAATCTAAAACTACATGATCTAAAAAAAAGTTGAAATCTTGAACATGTTCTGAATTCAACTGCTCTTTTTTTGTTGTTTTTTTAATTCAAGTGACAATCATAAGTAACACGGAATATCAAAAGATTTCCTGCTAAAAGTAGGAGCGAATCTTTTGGTATTCAGGTAGTTCACAGGTGAGATTTTAATAGATACACTCTTTGTAGGTATTCTCGGCCTGGGAGTTGATCTGGGCAGCTCGACATGTTGCATCAGAACACATGGTACTGTTCATAGCGCTGGCATTACTCGAGACCTACCGTGACGTCATCCTCGCCAACACCATGGACTTCACGGATATCATCAAGTTTTTCAACGGTCAGTTTGGATTCTTTCTTTTAAAATAATTTTGGCATACAATATTTTTTTTTGTTTTCTCAGTTATTTAGATGCATTGAACACATTGAGCAGAAATACAAAATGCACAAACAATTAATGCCAAGAACTACATGTTGCATGCTAGAAACCGCTCTCCGAAGTTGCAAAGTCACAGAAACTTTCGAAAATTGCAATATTTTTCTCGGTTACCTGTAGCGTACGTAACATTATGATGTGTTTTTTTATGTTAAACATTATCTATGGAGTTTCAACCTTCTCTTCTCCACAGGAGACTCATATTTAATCTTTAAGGTTTAAGGTTTTTTTTGGGTTCACAGAAATGGCAGAGCGACACGACGCATCAGCAGTGCTATCCCTCGCGAGGGATCTTGTTCTACAAGTTCAAACTCTAATAGAGAACAAATAAGCATCACTTTAGAACAATACATCTATGTAGACTACGATAATCACTATGACTATTCACTGGTAGAAGGTGCAAAATAAAAGATGTTTTTAAAGTTTTAAAATTCTCTCAGTCACTTTTTCAATTCAGTCTTCTGGAAGTTGTTGCCACAAAAAAGCCTTGAATGACAGGAATTCCACTATTTTAATTTGTTTGTCTTGCTTTTTAAATTCCACTTTTTAATTTGTTTGTCTTGCTTTTTCTACCAGTTTGACAGTCGATAGCACTTTGTGCGTCTATCAGAAATGTAGGCATAAGTAGTGTAATAGAAAAAATATTTTTAAATTTATAAAGTAGAAAAAATATTTAATATTGGCTATATACTAGAATAAATAGTATCGATACTGTCGAAATAGACCCGAAAGAATTTAAATAAAGATGAAATAAAAATTATTTATCTGTGTGAATCAAAATTTTAATAAATATTTAAATCTGTCTCATGTTTTCAGATCGTTCCAGAATATTAAATATCAAAATTATAATCAATGAGGCTTTACAAAAAAAAAAAAACATTCTAAATCATTTTATCGGTGTTAATACATAGATAATTATAATTCTTACCTAAAAAAGTACCTACACAAAGAGATGCCAAAATATTTAAGACCTACACATATTAATGTGCTCAAAAATTATGTAAATATACATCGTGGAAAAATCTCTTGAAAAGCGACAAATGTTGTACGAAAATCTTAAGATGACATGACCAAAAAAAAATGTACGGAGAAAACTTGACATAACATAAACTGATCATAGTTTTATTCGAGGAAACAATTTTAAAAGAAAAAAAAATACAAAATTATTTTTAAATTTTTACATAAAATGTATTCGACCAGACCCTTTATTTATGTGCTCCAAGCAAAGTTCTGGGGCTAATATCATACCATATCACTTCACATAACAAAAATAACCTTATTGTGGGAACACGCTTCAAACGCCATACAAAACGTTACCTAACCTATTAAATAGAAATATTTAGAAAGGGCAACTCTCTTACTATTTGCCTCTCGCTTGCTCATAATATCGGGTAACTCTCTAACTTGTTGCCTCTCGCTCGCTCATAATATCAGACAATTCTCTAACTTGTTGCCTCTCGCTCGCTCACAATATCAGGGAACTCTCTAACTTGTTGCCTCTCTCTCGCTCATAATATCGGGCAACTCTCTAACTTGTTGCCTCTCGCTCATTCATAATATCGGGCAACTCTCTAACTTGTTGCCTCTCGCTCGCTCATAATATCAGGCAACTCTCTAACTAGTTGCCTCTCTCTCACTCATAATATCGGGCAACTCTCTAACTTGTTGCCTCTCACTCGCTCATAATATCAGGCAACTCTCTAACTTGTTGCCTCTCGCTCGCTCATAATATCGGGCAACTCTCTAACTTGTTGCCTCTCTCATTTATAATATCGGGCAACTCTCTAACTTGTTGCCTCTCTCGCTCATAATATCGGGCAACTCTCTAACTAGTTACCTCTCGCTCGCTCATAATATCGGGCAACTCTCTAACTTGTTGCCTCTCTCATTTATAATATCGGGCAACTCTCTAACTTGTTGCCTCTCTCGCTCATAATATCGGGCAACTCTCTAACTTGTTACCTCTCGCTCACTCATTATATCGGGCAACTCTCTAACTTGTTGCCTCTCGCTCGCTCATAATATCGGGCAACTCTCTAACTTCTTGCATCTCGGTCACTCATATTATTATCGCAAGCGACAGGTAAATAACGGGGACGTCATGTCTACAAAGCAATTGAGTTGTATAAAGACATAATTATTATGTATAACTATTTTAAAATATTATCAGAGTAATCTATTTATCGTAATATTATTTGCATACATATAAAGTTATATCAAAAATATTCTTATCGAAAATAATCTCTATTAAAACCTATTTTACTTATTTTTAAATTCACCCTTCCTCTTGTGCCTTGTCCATATCACAAATACACCTAAAAGTTGTTTTCTAATGTATAATTATTAAACTAAACCATTTACGTAGTTATATCTAAACATATATATTATAATTCACAATATTTATGGGAAATATACTACAAGTAATTTCCTGTTGTATGAAATCTAAGAATTCAGAGGGCAAAACTTGTGTTGTCACGCTGTGTTGTGTTGCTAGCGGTCATAAAGCGCTTACGCTTTATGACCGCTAGCGAGTCTTGCCATTAATTCTCTGTACTTTGACAGATACTCGTAAGAAACAGGAGGACATAGCTCCAGAAATATAATGGATGGTACGAATAATCATTATTGGTTTTAGATACCAAAAACCTAAAGATAGAAATAAGGTAGTAACGGTACTATCTTACTATCTTTAGGTACGGACCTATGATGGTCAGAGGCAAGGACATACCTAGAGTAAGCTGTTTAAAGTATAAATAGGTATACAACGAAAAATCATTAGTCAACTTGAAATAAAAAACTGCTATGTAAAACAAATGAAATGCCTATTATCACAATGTTTCACAAAATTTTTGGATTTCAGTTAACATTGACTTTCAATTATAAAGGACTAGCTTCCGCCCGCGGCTTCGTCCGTGAGGTATGTCGATAAAAACTATCCTATGTCCTTTCCCGGGATGCAATCTATCTCTCTGCCAAATTTTAGCGAAATCCGTTCAGTGTGAAAAGGTAACATACAAACAGACAGACAGAAAGACAGACAGACAGACAGTGTTACTTTCGAATTTATAATATTGGTAAGGATAGGACGTCGACATGAAATTTTAGATTATACGGGAACAAGTAACTGTTGTGTTTAAAACCCAAATTCCAGAGGACTTGACAAAAATGTTTAATGAATAAAGTCTACATTAGATATATACATTTATATACATTCACTAGTCGGTACCTACAATATGCTAATTATAGATTATACAACTGATACGACGCTTCAAAATAAATCGGTATTATTTCGATAGGGAGATATGTTAATGACTGGACAATCAAGATTGGATCGAAAGCTGTTTACTTTACGTAATAAGGTAGGTATTAGGCTTTTTTGCGCAATTATAATAGATTGGACATTGCCCGCAGTAATTTTGCAGTGATGGGAAGTCCCTTATCTGACTGACGTCTTGTCTGATCAAAATAACTTGTTTAGATACCTACCTATACTGATGAATTTCTTATCAATAGATTATGCTGAATATGCGGACATTTCTTTGTTGTTTATTTATGCTGTTGTTTTGGTCGCAATGAATGAATTCGATTTTTAGGACAACAGGCGCACAAGCACTAGTCATTTGATAAAAATGAAGATTAATTTTATACAAACTTGGTTTTCATTCAAGTTCATGCAAGGGTCGGTTGACCTTTTTTTTGTTAATAATAAACAAGAAAGATGATATCGACGCCTTAGAGTGAAACCCTCGTAAGTTTAAAAGAAGTAATTTTTCAGGAGGAAGAAGGAACTGCGTGCTGTAAAATTTTTGAGCGGCGTCTTTTATGTTTTTTTAACCGACTTTAAAAAAGGAGGTTCTGTATTCTTATCAATTAATATAAAAAAATAACCCGCTTTTATATCCAGAACTGTTCGATACTATAAGATTGTCCTAAATGCATAAAATGCTACTTACGAGGTATTGCATTCCCGTGGTTTTCACTCTAAGGCGACGATATGATGATATGGATTATAAGAGAAGTGTGGAAGAAAAATACTTGTTGCGCCGATCCCAAATAAATTGGGATGAGGACAGGAGAATTATGATGACGAATAAAAAAGGTGGGATCCCATAGAGGACTTAAATATTTGGAGATAGGGGGCGAGCTCGTGTGATTTGGAAATCTCCAAAAAAATTAGTTTTTGTTGATGTGAAACCAAATGCGTATCACAATGTGAGAAAAACGAACTTTTAAAATAGTGAAATCTGAGAAGATTATAAACTCGAAGAACCAGTTTAAATATTTGAACTAATGCCTAGTTATTTATTTTTATACTTATATATATATTAAATACTATAATTTACAATTACTGGGACTTGACTTCAAAAGTAGATCATGATTATTAAAAGATGGAATAGGCGTTGAAAAAATACGACGAGAAAGATTAAAATAAAACGAATTTAGGGAAAAATTAAAGTCGGAAAGAAAAAAAAATTGTGACCGAAATATTAGAATGTCGCAGAAAAATATGTTATATTTAAAAGATATCTACTAAAAGAGCACTTTAGATAGCCAAGGACTACACTATCTATAGATTATAAAATTATTTATTATTATATTTTATTATTAAGTATAAGCTAATGTTTATTGTGTCCGCGCTTTTTATATTTCGTCCGTATTACAAGTACCTACAAGCTCACAAATTAGGTAATAATCCTTATTAATTTACGCTAATCCAAACGTTAGGTTTAATCATAAAATTATAATATATAATTATAGTTAGCGCTTCCAAAGTTGGTTTATTGTTAAGTAATATTTAATAGATGACTCCACGAAAATGATAAAAAAGCACGTTTTCTATTACCGTTGAGTGATCCATTAAATACCTAATTTGTTAAGAATTCTAAGAATATTTTTTAAATTATAAACCCTAATGTAAGCGAGAACAAAGCGTATTTATTTAATGTTTCTATTGGGTGTAGCTACTATATTCTGATATTGTCTTTATAAATAAATTTCTATGTATACTGTAATTTTACCGTTAAGGCTTCTTAGATGTTTTGTGCTGTTATTAATATCGATGTCTATCAAAAAAAAAATAATAATAATGTGATTATCATACGCTTAATATATCCCTTCATGGTTCACATCAGGGACAAAAATATACAGATATTTTTTACGAAAAAAAAATTACCTATACCTACAGATTGTAGGTAAAACAATTTTTTTTTCGATAATGTGGCATACAGCCTTGAGGAATCATTTTATGCGTAAGTGTCAGAAGTTTCGCCTTGGTGTGAACGTAAAGTCCGTTCGCAGTTATTTTTTTACCTCTGACAGCAGCGTCGTAACAGCAACCTTATCGCAATTAGAATAAAGATCACAATGATTTTGACAGACTTGTCAGTGGCAGTAACCCAACAACAACCTTATAAGAATGAGAATAAGGATCACTGTTATTTGGACAGTGATGCAAAATCAGAGGTAAAATAACTGAAAGGACTGTACAAACCTAGAGGTACTGTGACAGGCCTAAGTCCAAACTAAGCCAAGCTTTAGGTACATTCTGATCTGTGTTATGAACACATTTAGTGTCAAATATAGTAAAATATTAAATTATGTCTACACCTTTCAACTGGGGAACTTTTAGGAGGATTTTTATTATTGCACCCTAGCACAAAAAAGACTTATTATTTACTGTGGAGTATAAAAATAATTAAGTTTTTGGCGTTCAATTGTTGAAACCTACAGCACTAGTTTTTAAACAACAAAAACGAAAAACAAATTGTTTAAAAAATAATTTAAAAAAAATGCTCCTGAAGTTCTAAAATTAAGTAGGTACCTAATAAATGTTTGTACGAATCAATGTAATTACTATTTATAATACTTTGTAACTGGGAAGTTTTTACCAACATATTAAATGTACAGTCATTGTAGCATTTAGTGGAAATCCGTAAGGAGTTATAACTTTAAATGTAGGTACCTAATCGTTTTCATCTCCATTCTAAAACTAAGGAACCATAATTATGCTAATGATTTTAACAAAAATGTATGTTTAGCACGTCCTATTGAATGTTACCCGTCATGAAAATTGCAAAATAATAATTTATTGCCCGTTATAGTTCATATTCAACTTGATTTTTTTGAAAAACGAACTCATCTGACCCTTTATAAATTAAAAAAAAAACTGTTTATTATGTCATTATCATCATCATCATTTCAGCCGAAAGACGTACACTGCTGGACAAAGGCCTCCCCCAAGCACCTCCATTTCGACCGGTTCTGTGCTTCTCGCATCCAACGGGTTCCTGCGGCCTTCACAAGGTCGTCGGACCACCTTGTGGGTGGCCTTCCAACGCTACGTCTTCCGGTACGCGGTCGCCACTCCAGAACCATTCGGCCCTATCGGCCATCTGTTCTGCGAGCAATGTGCCCTGCCCACTGCCACTTAAGTTTGGCAATTCTTCGGGCTATGTCGGTTACCTTGGTTCTCTTGCGGATCTCCTCATTCGTGATTCGATCACGCAGGGAAACTCCAAGCATAGCCCTCTCCATTGCCCTTTGGGTGACTTTTAGCCTTCTTATAAGGTCCATTGTGAGCGACCACATTTCAGTGCCATAAGTCATGTGGGACGAGAAGATATTCCGTAGCTTCCCGAACGCTGCCCAGCCGAGTCGGATTCGACGATTGACCTTTTTCTCGAAGTTAGACCAACCTAACTGGATAGTTTGTCCGAGATTTATTATGTTGCCACTGTAAAAAAATCCACAGGAAAAAAAATCTAAATGTGTAATAAATTATCGTATTCTATCAATAAATAAAATGAATACCTAATCATTAAAGCGTAGTTAAGAACGATTTATAGTAAACAATTATTTTTGTGAAAGTCATCTTTGTCATTAAAATGTGTTTCCCATTTTATATTGTTGTTTTTTTTTCGTTTTTCTTACGGTTAAGTCCCTGCGCGAAATAACTAGCAAATGATCGTAAATTAAGGAAAATTGACACAAATAAAAAATATATACAAACCTAGAGGCAGCGGAACTAAAATGATTCTGCCTTTAAATATATAGTTTAAGGAATTATGGTTTAAGGAAATGTTTGTAAACGCACCCAAGATACAGGAGTAATTCCTAGTGTGGGGCCACGTTTTTAAAAAAAAAAAAAAATTATGTTGAACTAGCAGCGCTCCGCGGTTTCACCTGCATAAGTGTCGATCCCGTAAGAATACCGGGATAAAAACTATCCTATGTCCTTTCCCGGGAATCAAACTAATGTCCGTGACTACCGCCGGACCACCAACACCAATCGCTTCCATATTTGGTAAATAATTAGTACTCAATTGGTACTAATTAGTACTCGAACAACAAAATTATTACCTTAGTAGTTTTCGAGAAAATCGACTTTGAAGGTGGTCCGGCGGTAGTCACGCTCCCTTCAGCAGGACCACCATGAGTGCCGAAAAAGGGCCCACGCTACAGCTATTCTAAGTTTACAAATAATTAGTACTCTTATATGTGATTTATTTCGTAAAAAAAACAGAACTGTAACATTTGTATTTACCGAGAAATCAACGATGATAACTTTCTCGCAATTGTTCAGCAGGACCACGATTTTGAATGTTGATTCCAAGCTAGAGAAGCTTGTCGCTTTCCTCAAACCTACATAGAAAATTAGTACCCAAAATTCAAAATTAGTACTCCAGTAGTTTACGAGATATACCATGCCATTGGTGGGGTGGCAGTAGTCACGGTGCCAAATTTTCATTTCAAGATTTCCCTATTAAAAACTCTGTGATTTCTTCACAAATTTATACAAAAATTAGTACTCTTAAAGAAGTTATAGCGACCAAAAATTCAGAAGCCTAAGTGTTGTATTTTAAGAAAAATTAGCTTTCATTACTTTTCCATACTAAATCTCCGCGTATAACCCGACCAAATTAAGTTGTCAATGGTAAAACAAAGTTAACAAGGCCATGGGTAGCGATAGGTTTTTTTTTTTCTTAATATGTACCATACAAAGTTTTTATAAAAGAAGTTAGGCTATTTTGGTTACTTCCGCCTCTTAAAATGATTCAGAATCAGATTGATAATGTGTTACGCTATTAGGTTGCAGGTTGATGACAATAAGCTCGCCCCCAAGGATTTCATCATTATTTGTATTCTTTTGATTTAATAGGCCTTTTTTTTTTTCATGATGGGAAATTATCAAATGACCCCTCCCGCTCTGGGTGGAGCGGAAGGGAGATTTAGTGGGCCTTGCAGTGTTTTTCAAACCTTGACAATTAGTAGCTTCGTCGAAGGAAAAATGTTGGTGTATGATTAGGTATAGGTATACCTCTGCTTTCCCTTTCGGGGAATATAGGCGAATATAAGAGAATATAGGCCGAAGGCTGTGCCTTGTCTATCAATTAGTCACGGGACTTATTTTTATATTTAAACCGGCGGACTTTTTTGTACCGTCTGGACCAAAACAGGTTATAAAAGGTGAACAGAAATATTTATATTCTTAACGAATAAACTGACAAACATAAATATAAAAATTCAACATAAAATCAGCCTTCTCTACGCGCGGAAATTATCATTGAATTCGTAGCAAAATTCAATCCTTTGATGGAAGCCATCGCTGGCTTCAATGAAAGGATTGAATGTAAAAAAAGAAATTTTTTATAAAATTTTTTTGTTAAAAAAAAAAGAAATTTCTGTACCATAGGGTTCTACTGCGTTCAACTTTTATAACCAGTTTTTGTCCAGACGATAAAAAAGTCAGCTGGTTTAGAAACGATTAGATAGAATATAGATTGGCTCAGATGACTGATTAGGGTATTTACATAGCAAGCGCGTCAACAATCACCGCATATGACAGTTCAGTCCATAATATAAGTACGTTAGTGTCGATAATAAAAAGTACATAATATCTGCAATATCATCATTTCATTGGTGAAGTTAAGACGTGTCAGTAATCAATCATTCACAAAATTAATACCCGAATCGTTAAAAATGCTGCACCGCCTGCTGATATGCGGCATCAGTGATTCAGCTCATTAATAATTTGGAGTGATAATTTTTTAATTGATAAATGTTTTTATTTATCATTTATGATTTAAAAAATTATCACTCCAAATTATTAATGAGCTGAATAAAGGTTAATGAAGCCTGATTTTGCCCGTTGGGAACTAGATAATCTTGAAAAGTTGGTGGTGATGAGCAAGGTCGATGGGAAAAGACCTTGCGGCCGGTCAGACCAGGTAAGCCCCCTCACTGGACTCTCTGTTACGAACGCCCTGAGAGAAGCTGAAAACCGAACGAAATGGAAGAACATCGTACATAAAGCCATGAAGGCTTTTCAGGGACACGACCTTCAGTAATGAAGTCCGCGACCAAAAAGAAGAGTGATAGAAAAGAAGTCTGTGAAGAGTGAGAGTGAGTGAAGAGTGAGTGATTCTTCACTTTAACAAACTTCCCAATACCTATTGAGAAGGAGGCCTCTTTGTTAAAGTACGCTGAAGGCACAGAACGAAGTAATAGCGGTCATTGACTCAACTACATTTTCTAGCACTTTTTATTTAAAAAACGATTCTTAGCGTGTC
Organism: Luperina nickerlii; assembly: GCA_963855955.1. Taxonomy (NCBI): domain Eukaryota; kingdom Metazoa; phylum Arthropoda; class Insecta; order Lepidoptera; family Noctuidae; genus Luperina; species Luperina nickerlii. The sequence goes on from OY979682.1 coordinate 11,720,473, forward strand.
GATGGCAATCTAAACCGATTCAGCCCAGAATTCTGCTACGTGTTTGGCGCCATCACTGTTAGTTCCTGTAACGTGTAGCTGACAGGACGCGCTGGATATGATATTAAGTGTCCTATCGTTTGTGGAACAGTACCACATAATATCTATCGTCATTTCCAACATGTTCCAATAAATAGTTTTGGTTCCTAAGGCAAAAGTAAAAAAGGAAAGGACAATGACCTCTATTACCATGGTAAAATGCGACAGTTATAATATACCTATAATAGCATTGTCCATTTGAACATCCTAAGACCCGCAGTTCAGAATTGAATCTTTCAGACACGAGGAACATTTTGCTGGGCCATTCGAGAGAAGCAAAAACATCTCACACTACAGTCAGACAGAATATCAGCATGATATGGGGCTTAAATAATCAGCCAATAACCAAAGACTATATAATTACATTCTCTTTGGCCAATAATGTTCCCACTACTGGGACACAGGCCTCCTCTGGGAGTGGGCTAATAATCTACCACGCGAGCCCAGTGCGGGTTGGTATATGTCACATGTCCTGGAATTTTTGGTTCTAGGACATGCCGGTGTCCTCACGGTGTTTTCCTTCACCGTTATGAAAGCAGTGGTGATGAAATTATTTACATAATGTAAAGCATCTGCTTGAGCTCGATCCCACGAGATGCAGTCAGGGCCATTACCAATGCTCTCAGGGCGTATCATGCTGATATTCTGTCTGACTCTGTATTCACTGGAAAACAAAGTTGCACAACATTGTTCCAGCAACATATTTTTGTGTTGCGGGGACGACAACATGATGATGTGTTATGTAGGTACTTACACAATAGTGGGCCACTAAACGTAATCGGATAAAACTGTAGGCTTATGAACGATTATAATAAAAAAAAAATATTTAAAGAAAGAAAAAGTATTTATTGCGACTCGTACAGGAAGATTACAAACTAAACTAAACACAGTCAAAAATAAAAAAAAAACAAATTATATTTAAAAAAAAGTAACAAAATCAAAAATGAAACAGAAAGTCCTATACGAGGCCAAAAGGAGATAGGAGGAGTCCTATCTTAGAATGATGCTACGATTATGATTATTTTGCATTGATGATTTTGTATCAATGAATTGGCATCTTTCAATTGTTTTTCCCCGGAGCGGGAAATCATAAAATCAACGTTATCAATCGAATTGGCATGAGTCACAAGATACATTGACCGCGGTATTACATCGTAATCTGTTAATTTTTTTATTACGTTGTTTTGACGTTAATCTTAACATAACCTAAAATCACGCTTGTTGAAGTGAAAACTTCTTTAGCGGCGTTGTACACTTTTTTGTAATGGGTAAAAAATGTTAAACTCGCGTCAGAACACGTGACCTGATCGAAATTTCGTAAGACTGATGGCCGTAGCCGGTACCGCGCGTGTTTTGTTTATAAGACGATTCACAAAATACACACGTAATTATTCAAGTTTTCACTTCTGTCGGCACTCCCGGAGTGCCACTGTTTTTTTTCCCGAACGGATAGGCAGAGGTGTGCCTACCTAAGTATAGCACGCCCACAATGAGCCAATTACGTTTAAATCCCATGTTATAGGGGGCGAGCCTATTGGCTCCAGGCTGCTACTGAGAAATTCCTGATGGAAAAGCCCTATAATACTTTGCCCGTCCTGATAATTGAACCCAGGACCTCATGTTCAGCAGTAACGCTTGCGACCACTATACCAATGTAGCAGTAATGTCATGACGAGGATATTTATTCTCGTCGACTAAGGGCTGATTTTTCAATCGACAGACAATTTTTATTTGTAGAATAAAATTGACGTCTGACAGATTTTGTTTGGAAGAACTGTCAAAAATTCAAAGCTATTCCTCGGATAAAATTCTCTAGCGTTGGAAAAATTTGCCCTAAGGGCTAGTTTTTCAATCGACCGATTATTTTTATTCGTGGAATAAAATTGACGTCGGACAGTTTTTGGAAGAACTGTTAAAAATTCAAAATTATTCTTCCGATAAAGTTATCTGGCGTTGTAAAAATCAGCCCTAAGACAAATAAAAAGCATATTGTGCATAGTTTCGTCCACATCTTCTGTCCATACTACACAACATATAAATCTATACGCTAATAAAAAAGCTGAAGAGTTTGAACGCGCTAATCTCTGGAGCGGATTTGAAAAATTCTTTTTGCATTTATATTGGTTATTTAACATCACGCTATTACTCTTGGGAGCCGAGCAAAAAGAAAAGAATCAGAAAGAACACTAAGCGCAAACGAAGTGATAGTGCGGGCAGGCGATGCGATGCGACGGGGTGGGTCGGGGGAACAAGAAATTTTACGATGACGAAATTGCGGGCAGAAGCTAGTCTTTCATAAATCTTGATGTTCAATGAATTACCTAATATTTTTTTTTTCTGATGCATTGCCTTATCATGAGGCAATGGCTACCGAACGAAAAATAATATCTAGTTATGTATCATTTTAATGTTTATCAGTCATCGACATTCGACCTACTAAGCGTTACCCAACGGATCCATTGTTGTCTACTTTTTCACCGACTTCAAAAAAGGAGGTTCTGTATTCGACCCATATGTATGTATGTTTGTATGTCCGTGATTTTCTCAATAACTAATGACGCAATTTTTTATGTAACAAGAAAACTTTCTGCGATAAAATTGGATTATGGAGGGAATAAATCTGGATTAGGGAGGGAAAAATATGACGTATTAAAAATGTAAAATTTATAAATTAGCCAAAAATTTAAACAAATTTGAGTTTATGGAAAAATAACTTTAATTCTTACACATTAAAGTGCAGTTTACGCTACAACTTCAAAGATTTTTAAACGTTTTTAATAGTGCTGGTCACTCTGAAATCAACATAATCACCATTAAAATAAAGTTGATATTTGTTTAACTTGAAATACCTAATATCAATTTGAAACATAACTTTAGTAATTAGGTAGGTACCTACGATGTCTTTTCCAAAGAAAACAGAGCTATTTTTTGTAAAGATTTTAATTTTCATATAGGTATATACACGTACGTATGTATATAAGGGCGGCAAAACATTTTTATTTGATTTTAAGTTTGTTTTGATTATTTTGTACTTAATCTGACTTCCATGTTATTTATTAAATTAATACTTGTATTTCCGGTTGTTTATATTAATTTTTTATTTTGATGTGTTTAAAATAATAGTGGTTTCCTGTTAAATTTATATTCAGTTTTTATTTAATTACTTAATTTTGATTTATTTAAAATAATTTGATTCCCTGTTGAATAAATATAACATTTCTATTCTTATACTTTATTTCTTTTTGATTTAAACTTTTCGATATGATTTTACGATTCAATCGTTATGGTGGCTCGGAACATGAGGCAAGTCTAACGACTCCACAAATGTTGTAGAATCGTGTTTAAAAAACAAGATGGTGACGCTAGTTCCGTTTTGGTCCACGCGCCATAAGATACTAGTAAGTACAGCTATATGCTTTGGTTTGTAGGATTATAAGTCCAAGTGCAATTAGAAAAAATTAGTTCTTACTTACTTGTACCAGTCCTTCTCATCCATGTGATAATCCTAGATCTGTCGCATGGAGTCACAGCCGGTCGATTCTGTAAAAATCTCACCGTGAAAACTTAGGTGAAGTGAGTTTGTTTTTGGTAGGAATTGACACTACTGACAGCTCACTCCACGCTCACTTCACCTAAGTTTTCACGGTGAGATGGTTACAGAATCGTACTGCACGCCTTCCTGTCATAGCACCTGGGCACTGTGGAGGTGTGATGGATGACCACGAATGGCACCGGCGTTTCTAGAGGAGTCACATCCTTGGGGTGTCTGGCGTGCCATTCTTCTCGTTTGACGAATGTGAAGTCATAATTTGGGTGTGTGTCAGGATTTGGGCTGTATGGCTTTGCTGGGTTTGGGTAACATGTTTGGAAGCCTTAAATTAATATTAGGTGTCGTAATATTCCAAATCAATAAGTTGTTCTAACATAAAACATGAAAGTACTTCTCGAGAGCAGAGATCTAACTAAAACAAATGCTTGATTTAGGTACAGTCAGCCTCAAAAAGATGTATCGACATCGACAAGAATTCATTTGATTATCTACAATTTGTGTTCCACAATACAGGAATTCTACTGCATAAGCACGATATCCGTAGTTTGTGCAGAAATTACGGACGAATCTTACTCCTTGTCACCTACGGACATAAGATTAGTTTGGGGCCCGACATTAGAATGAATGATGCACTATGATTTGACAGCTGTCCCTCCCGATGTGTTTTCACCCGTCCGATAAAGTTAATCAATCTCGTTTATGATTCACTCCGAAGTTTCGAACAACTTGTGGACATACCCACATCTTCGTTAACGGACTAACAGAGTATCAATGTGCTAAAATTAAGTACCCAATGTATATGTTTTGTGTCTTCACATTCGTAGGTACAATATTATACCGGGTGACTGATTTGTACATTGTTGTATTCCTTCCAGGACGTAATAGTGTTACTCATTTCCAACAATTAATTAAAGCCCAGACGAAAATTCATGGGATTCGGGAAAACCCAATGTTTATATATTTGAAAAAATTTCATAGAATTTGTCATAAAATATCACTTTTCTGTAAACCTCGAATTGAATGTCCTACTTTGCTATTCTATTGCGTAACTAATACTTTAACAATTCTTTCGATGTAACCTATTTTTTAAAACGTCAAACAGTTAAAAAAAAAGGAAGAGTTTAATCATTTTCTAAAATCATCTATTTACTTGAACTTTGACATCCAGTTATCTCAAAATTTAAGTATGGAATTGAGCGTACAAATTACGGCAAAAACATCTTTATTTAATCAGCTATTTAGAGAGAAAAAATGCACCTATAGAGTTGCCAATGAAACAGTCGATAATGGTGGCAAAGGTTCAATTAACAAAAGGTTGATATATTAAAATTTAAGTGTAATTTCAAAATATACATAATTATATAAATTTTAAATGCTTGAGGCACTTATGTACGGTACCCGTTATATATACAGGTGTACCTACTACGCAATAACAGTGCCTCAAGCGTTTAAAATTTATATATGTGTAAGGGTTCCATACCACAAGGCAAAAACGCCAAAAAAAAACACGTTTGTTGTATGGAAGCCCCCTTAAATATTTATTTTATTCTGTTTGTAGTATTTGTTGTTATAGCGGCAACAGAAATACATCATCTGTGAATATTTCAACTGTCTAGCTATCAAGGTTCATGAGGTACAGCCTGGTGACAGACAGACAGACAGACAGACAGACAGACAGACGGACAGTGGAGTCTTAGTAATAGGGTCCCGTTTTTACCCTTTGGGTACGGAACCCTAGAAATGACCGGTAGAATTGCGCAATATAAATAAAGTGCCTGTCTGAGTTCGAAACTTCGAACCCATGAAATCATAAAGGCTCCTTCAAACAGGCGCGACACGACACGCGACACAAAGGCACCGCAAGACGTGTAACGAGCGGTGCCTTTGTGTCGCGCGCGAATATATCGCGTGTCGCGCCTGTTTGTAGGAGTCTTAAGTCGGGACCGATACCCTGGGCCACCTTGGCTCTGTATCTAAGTAGGTACATACATGATACATAATCTATCTACGTTTATTTTTTTAATATTGTGTAATATTTGTTATTAAAAACAACGGGTTATCTATATACTACTTATGTAAATTGAAATATTCCATTCATATCAAGGACCATACCTACCAATCAGCGCAAAATTTAAAATTTTTAAACTACGATTTAAGTAGATAATTATGAAAATACATGTTCATTTTGTAGTTCCCGAAAAGACAAAGTACCTATTTAAAAATGCTATGAGCATTGTAGTAATCTCAAAAAGAAAGATATTAGTATTTATTTTGTTCTAGCTTCCGCCTGCGGCTTCGCCCGCGAGGTATGTTGATAAAAACTATTCTATGCCCTTCCCCGGGATGCAATCTATCTCTCTGCCAAATTTAATCGAAATCCGTTCAGTGGTTTAGGCGTGAAAAGGTAACATACAGACAGACAGAGTTACTTTCGAATTTATAATATTAGTACGGATAGTAGTTTAAATAAAACCATTCATCGGTTTCATAATAGACTTTCAATATCGTATACGGATTTAATAGACTTACGTCAAGCGATTGTGTAGGGTCACAGCACAGGCTATATAAATGGTCACCTCTGTATACAACTGAAGTTTCTAGATTAATTTTTTAAAGTGCCAATAAATGATTAAAAACCGGCCAAGTGCGTGTCGGACCACTCACAATTAAGGGTTCCTTTGCTGGGCTGAATTTATCTCAAGAACAAACTTAACATTGTACTTGAAAAACATGTGCTTCCATACATTGATGTACCAACGGTCAATTCTCCACCTGTAAAGGTAAGTCTGTAATCGCAAAACTAGAAAATCGCAGCCTTTTTCTTTACCTACCTTTACTGGGAGAGCTTGCTTCTTGCCAAATGCCATGATTAAAAGGGAAGTACCCTGTAGATTTTTATGTACTTGCGAATGAGCAAACTATGCAACATAAATGGCCATATTTTTTGTTTATAGCTCCATAGGACGGAAGACCTACGTTTTGACAATTAATTTCAACTTGATACCTCCACGCGTTCCTGAGAAAAAGGGTTTTGACAGACTGACAGACGGGCGAACGGACAACAAAGTGATCCTATAAAGGTCCCGTGTTTTCCTTTTGAGGTATGGAGCCCTAAAAATTAAACAAAAGATTAACTTACTTAATATATGTTTTTATTTACATATCAGTTATATTTTATTGAAAAACTTATGGTTATAAGATTGGGCTTCTGAAATTATATTATCAAAATGTCATCAATAAAATGAACAACAATAAAATCTACTGGATTAAGTGACTACAAGACCTAAACGCAAAAAACGTAAGTTTTATAATGTCCAAAAGTAGATCGACTACAGTAAACAAATCAGATATTTTTAAAATATATGATATTTTCCAGGATATTTGCTAGTTACACACTATGTGTTGAAAACATTATACAACGAATTTGATACAATAGAAAAAAAATCATGATGATGCCTCTAAAAACTTTCTTTTTACAATAAAAACCATATTAATATAACAATCATTGTGATTTTTTGTCAGATTATTCTACAAGGAACATTGACGACACGGTTGGCGCAGTGGCTGAGCGATCGACTGCTGCGCTGCGTGTCGCGGGTTCGATTCCCGCACGGAACAAATATTTGCATTGCCTACAGGTAGTTGTTCCGGGTCTGGCTGTTTGTGTATGTGAATTTAAATGTTTGTAAACGCACCCACGATACAGGAGTAATTCCTAGTGTGGGGCAACGTTAAAAAAAAAAAAAAAAAAAAAATACTAAAGCACTAGTGTTTTAATTCTTTAGTCCAAACAATTGATTCTTTGTAAATAGATGATTGCTTCATATTTTGCAATAAATTACCAGCGTTATGTCATCGCGCTTCTCTTTCTTTTCTATTCAGTCCGACAGTGACCGCGCTTTAGGTCAAGTAGTCCCCTTAAATTATAGGTATTAATAAAGAAAATCTTACTATAATCACAGCCTTAGCAGATAGATTTAATAAACTTAAAGTTTAATCATTTATGCACGACTTCCAAAACAAAGGAAGTTGGTTGTTTCTTTTTTTTTTGTAATGTCATAACATTTTCCTAAAAACATAGATCATGTTGTTACATCCATTACTTTATATGTTAGGTATTCGTTATTTTAATTAAAACTTATGAAAAGATCATCACTAACTTGCAATAAAAAAGCAATGATATTATTTTTAAAAAGAGTTATAAATTAATAAAATAACATAAACCTTACAAGGCAGGATATTACAAAGTCTTGGAATTAATTACAATTAAATCAAGAATTCAATATAAAAACTTTGATTTATATTATGATTTTGGCAGTTTAAAATTACGTATGCAAATTACCGTAAGGAAAAAACTTATAAATAATGTATTTTAAAAGGAACTTGAGAGTGTCCAAGGAGCACGATCATTTCCATCGAGTTTCTTGTTATACACGAAATAACAGTTTTTACTAGGTCCTTAAAATTAGAAAACTAAACTAAAACACTAGAATTACCTAACATAGGAGGGCTTGCAACACAAAACATCGCATCGTTGTGTTTCTGACAATCGTTTGAAGATGTCAGAGCCAGAATAATGTCTTAGTGATTGGAGGTACAAGCGGGCTTAAATCTCTATGGTTTATAATAGTAGTTATACCGTTCACTTATTTCTATGAAATCACGGCGCAAAATACCGTGGCTGATAGAGAAGCGACGAGCCAGATCTTCGCAATGTAAAAAATGTTTATTAGTACTCGTCACTTTAATGTTTGTATTATGAGGTAGGTCTACATGAATTCCTGTTCTCCTTAGGCAGGTACTGTGGTACCATTCCCTCTAATTATTTTTTTTACTGAATCCGGTAACTCCACCACATCTAGCAAATCTGAGTTCGAGTGTGGGAAGGGTGAGTAGTGATCCCAGGTCTTGATTTCGTTGAAGAGAGCGTCTCCAGGACATTCTGTGGCCCTGACTTGGCGGTGACCTACTAGTTTGTAGTCTGGCTTGATGTAGCCAAGCTCTACACCAGCTGCTATTAAAGACATTGCTGTTTTTCGCTGTGACGCTGGTGGTAATTCATCTGGAAAGAAGGAGGGTTTTTTAGAAATAGGATTCACAGGGATTTAGAATAGCGCGTTGTCCAAAGGAGATTCATTTCATATAAGGCCTAATGCTTTTATGTGATTTACGTCTATGGTCGATTAGTTCTCGTGTTCTTTAGATCCTGGTGTCGACAGTGTATGGATCCGATGCGATGTCATATCGCAATTAGTTTAAAAATCCATTGGTTTTACGTATTTAAGCATTCTGACAAGAGGACGGGCCCCATTTATCAGGTTGTTTTCCTGCATGTTAAATATAGATTGTACACATTTAACCCAGAAAATCCCACCAAACTTCTCTTGTGCGATTATCTCCAAAATTTTCGTAGATATTTAGCGGTTAATTTCGAGTACGTGAAAAATAAGAATGAAACACTTTTGGGAATACAAGAACGGTGAATGAAACATTCTCGGTAGTACTCACATCTCCAATCACCAATGAGGCAGATGCCGATACTGACGGAGTTGAAGTGCAGTGAATGAGCACCCAAACTCTCCCAGCCACGACCCTCGTATGCTGCACCATCGCTGCCCACGCCAAAACTAATGAAAGATTAACGATAAATACAATGTCGTAGGCAAAAAAAAGTATATTTCGGATACATGAAAGCCCGGAACACCTAGAACAGGGTGAGATACTTGTATGCAAAATCTTATTTTAAAAAATGTTGACAAAAAACATTGTTTTTCGTAGTTTTCGTCTACTACAACAGGCTGAAGAAAATACATTATTTTGTTCTAACGTAGAGTTATCGTCACACGTGTCAACGGTCCCATAAATATATATAATTTATCGATTGTCCATTGATCCATAAGGTTGTACAAATATGATAGCGGCGATTACACCGATTAATAACAGCTGGTATTCTATATTAGAATTATTAGACATTCAAGGGCTGATATAGTATTTCAATCTGTTATGCTCTACATAAGTAAATGAATTGTGTTATTGACACTCCGTCTAGCCTCAGAGGCAGGGCCGCCTTAACCATATTGGACGCCGGGATGCGAAAATCAGCCTGCACCCCAATTTTTGTGTTTTACTTTTTTAACACTTACAACTCACTCACACCACATCATTATGTAATACACATACAATGGCAATCGATGGTTATGACTGAATTCGATAGTTCAGTTATTTACGTTGTTGAGCAGAAACATTTTTCGACGTTATAAAGCTTCATTAAGCAATGGATTAGCAATATCTTTCAAAATAATCGAGATTGTGATTGATAATGTGTCACGCAATTAAGGAGCTGCCGGTCGATTCTGTAAAAATCTCACCGTGAAAACTTAGGTGAAGTGAGTTTGTTTTTGCTAGGAATTGACACTATTGACAGCTCACTCCACGCTCACTTCACGTAAATTTTCACGGTGAGATGGTTACAGAATCGCAATGCTGGTGTTGTGTTATATGTAAAAAATACTCACTGGTATCCAATATCCCACCATCCACGGTCGTCCATATGGAAGTCCTGCATGCTCCTCATAGCGGAACAACACTTTTCCTTATCATAGCAGGCTGCTGGCGTATAAGAGTGGTGGATGACCACGAAAGGCACCGGGGTGTTAAGTGGGGTCGTCTTCTTTGGGGTCCGGGCCTGCCATTGCTCTCGGGACACGAACGGGAAATTGTAAGTGTGGACTTCATTCTCTAGGGGCTCAACTGAAATGAATTATTGCTATTGTTAGGATGATCTTTTAAATGGTGATGGTCGAAGATTTCGGGTCCGAGTGCTCATGGCTTGTCCAATGAAATCCCCAAACGGCTGGTTGACACTACCCGTGATCAAGGGCTGGCTTTTGACTTGGCCAGAGGATAAGTATTGCCATTGTCATACAACGTGGCAATGCCGCCAGTCTCTTGGTACATAACCAGTCGACAGCGATGCGGAGGAACATTTCGACGCCATATTTTAGTTTTTTTTAAAAATAGATTTAGTTAAGTTAGGATATTTATTTTATGCAAGTGAAAGAAATTCTTAGTACTCAATTATATGGTGAATTGACAAAACAAACAAATCTTTAGATTAAACTATTTGTTAAATAAAAACTGCTAAATATTTATTTACCTACGATGGTAAATAAATACTCGTAAGAAGCAGTTTTTATTTGACAAATAGTTTAAAGATTTGTTTGTTTTGTCAATGTCATTATCAGTTATAATTATGTACCTAACTTTAGGGACTAAAATTGCAAAAAAAAACATATGCATTGAAGATGGCTATTTTTAATTAACATTTTTAAGTACCTATCTAGTTGAATTAATATAAAAAATGTATTATACTTACGAAATTGTCATAACAAAAAAAATCTTACCTATTAATATACTCGGCATGGCTACAACACTTGCGTACACGCAACTCAACACTAACACAAAACACATCATCATCTGCTTATGAAGGTATGGACACTTCACCCATCAGTCTATCGTGCACACTGAAACAAAACCCACAATAAGTCCCTTATCTGTTAAGTAGGTATATACTTTAGTATGTTGATCATAGGTTGTTTTTCATGTGTCTATACTCAAATGCTTCCTTATCTAAAGCGCGTCGCCGATGTCGCTAAATCTATATACTTAATTTAAAGGAAATGTAGGTTTGTTTGCAAGAAAATTAAGAATAGAATAATCGATCATTTGAACCCGATTTTCGTATAAACTATTTTGTTCTAGCCTAAAATTTGTAGTTTATCCAAAGGTAGGACTAGAAATAGTAGATTATGATTAACAGATTCTTTAGGTGGAACAGAACTTAATCGCGTAACAAGTGTATTACGCGATTAAGTTCTGTTCCACCTACTGAATCTGTTGAACTGTCAATATGAAGCCAAAAATGTCAAATGTAGTGACATTTTGACTTCATTTTGACACTTCAACAATATTCATTGCGTTATTTACGTTGTTGAGCAGATTTGCAGAGACCCTCATCCCGCATGGGTTTCCAACCATTACATATCGAGTCCGCTCCGTACCTCGGGAAGCCCCTTAAGCCGTTGGTCCTGGTTCTTAGTCGTAGCTCTTTGTCAGACGTTACGGGTCGGAGGAACAGAATACGAAAAGTCTGACAACCAGTCTTACCAACTGCAACGGATATCGTGTTATCCAGTAACTAGATTGTGGAGGTCAAATAGGCAGTCGCTCAATGGAAAATATGGTATTCAGCTGCATCCGGTTGGACTGGAAGCCGACCCCAACATAGTTGGGAAAAGGCTAGGCAAGTTGATCGATTGTTCCCGCATGGGTCTTGCCTCAGTTTGGTCAGAACTATAAGACGTTAACAATAAAAAAGCCATAACAAAACCTATTTTTAAGGCAATCTTCTAATCCAAAGTATTGTCATCAAAATTAAATATTCACCAATTTAACATCTACGCAAACAAGGTCGCGCGCGCAGCGTAGTAATTAACATTAATTTGTTGTAGCTACGCATATGCTAATGCGTCGTAACTACGTGTCAAACACACGTCATAGTGACGCGGAATCAATTATTATCTACACGTACGTAATTATCTATCATCAAGCTGCAGTTTACCAGTCATTAGCAGGTTCAGAGGTGAATCTCCATCAACGCTCAGAGGACACACAATGTCCACAATGTCCACCTAGAGCCCATACATTTTGCCTGTTCTATGCCCAATTGTGGAAAACCATTATAAGGTACACTGTTTTTTCGTTTTTGCGCAGACGGGGTATAAGGCATAGATTCTTATGGTTAGTCAGTCGGCGAAATTAATTGTAAAGCAAATTGACATACCTATTGCGGCAATTTGCCATTTCGTACCGCTGTCAAAGAGTGACAGTAGTGATTTGATTATACAGACAATTTGAATTGGTAGCTTTGCTTAATAATTATTTTCCTGTGACTTAAGCTCCAGTGGTCATCTACTTAGCTATAACTGGCGGTTTTCTCTAAAACTACTTTGACTTAAAGAAATTAAACACGTGTTTAAAAGGTGCCTTAGACCTTTTAAACACGTGTTTAATTTCTTTGTACTGTAACTGTAGGCCATAACTTCTTGTAACTGTAGGCCATAACCTTAGACTCTAAGGTTATGGCCTACAGTCCGGCCGTCGAGAGAATGCGTTTTTGACAGCTGTCAGTGCGACAATTTTAGTAACTAATAAAGATCAAATTCGCAAACGCGTCTTCGTTTGTGTGCAACTGACAGCTGTCAAAAATGCATTCTCTCGTCTGCCACAATGTAATAAGGCGTAATTTAAAGTTTTTTTTAAATAAAATTTGATTGTTCAGGAGTTGATTTTTCAAGAAATTGGAGGTGACGCTTTTTCATTCAACATCGAATTAATCAACAGCATAATCCATGCATAATAACTCTACCTATAAACCTAATCGGTCGTCGTAACGGGAATTAACCTTAGGCGACACTAAAGTTTTATCAATTAAAATCAATCAATCAATAAAATGAATGGTCTGTTGTTGAATGGAAAACTGATTGCTTTATTTGCTGATGTATGGAAGACGATAATGAAAGATATTAAACCGAATTGATAACCTTCTCCTTTTTTTGAAATCGTTTATAAATACATTCATACATAGGTACATCAGATAGCAACAAATAAAAATCAAACAGAAGGCCAAAATGCAAAAAAAGGCATATGCATGAATCAAAGATAATATATTTATAGATAATAATTATTATATTTATAGTCTTTGGCATGAATGCTGGTTTAAAGGATGTCCGAAGTCGAAGTGCCATCGACACGACAGAATAATAATTTGTAATATCTTGATTATTAAAAGTGTCCTTGGATTTAAGCCAGTTCTTCTCCATATAGACCTACGTTTTGGAACGGGCAACTGGCTTCAACTTTCTGACTTAAGACTCCTTCAAACAGGCGCGACACGACACGCGACACAAAGGCAGCGCAAGTCGCGCAAAGAGCAGTGTCTGTGTCGCGCGCGATTATATCGCGTGTCGCGCCTGTTTGTAGGAGCCTTTACTGACCAACTCTTTGACTACTCAAAAGTAAATGGTTTAATTGAAATAAACACTTTCAGTATGAATAAAGAGTTTAGTGTTTGAATAAGAAGCTTAAAAAATAAAGCACGTTTGCGGTTCTTTGAGATGAGAGATGGGATTAACTTATTTTTGTGTTAATGGCTTCTATCTTAAGGGGGAAGCGCTAAGGTGGCCCGCGAAATTCAAATTTTCTTACGTTTTTTGCAATTTGCTGGTCAGTATTAAGTTGTACGTTGATTAATATATGAATCGCGGCCGTAAGAAATATGTGTTTATAGAATTATAATCATTAAAGTCATCAACACAACTCTCTAAGACCACGTAAGTCCAAAGAATGCTGATTTCATGAAACAGTTATTCTTGGGACTTACGTGGTCTTAGAGAGTTGTGTTGATGACTTTAGTGATTATAATTCTGTAAACACATATTTCTTACGGCCGCGATTCATATATTAATCAACGTACAACTTAATACTGACCAGCAAATTCCAAAAAACCTAAAAAAAATTGAATTTCGCGGGCTACCCTGGCGCTTTCGCCTTAAGGGGACTACAGGACCTAACCGCAAAAAACGCAAGTTTTATACTGTCTAAAAGTATATGATCGAATACAGTAAACAAAATCAGAAAAATATATGATATTCTTCAGGATCTATGCTGGTTAGGTAGTGTGTTGAAAATATAATACAATTAATTTGATACGATAGAAAAAAAAACACGAAGATACCTCTAAAAACTTTCTTTTCACAATAAAAACCATAGTAATATACATACAATCATTCTGATTTTTTGTATGGTTATTCTAAAAGCAACATAATATAGCAGTATCTAGTGTTTTAATTTTTTAGTCCAAACTATAGATTTTTTGTAAATAGATAATTGCTTCATATTTTGCAATAAATTAACAGCGTTGTGTCATCGCGATAGTTGTGTTTTCTCTTGAAGAATCAATCGATCATGGTTGGTTGGCTATAAACAGTTTAGGCACGGGCATGATAATGTAAATCTGGGAGAGTTAGAGACCGAGTACTTGAGCTCCATCCTAGCTAAAACATCTTGTAGCTCAATACTATGGGAAATCATCAAATGACCCCTCCCGCTCTGGGTGGAGCGGAAGGGAGTGTCAGACTAGTACGGACTAAAACCCACCCGTGTTCCTTCCTTAGCCCTTTATGTTCCGGGCCAGCGGTAACCCTTTCGGACAATCCCGCTGAACCCGGCCCTTGCTTAGACTTTTTTGACGATCCTAATAAGATACAGGATCGATAGGCATAAAAAAAGTTTTTGCGAAAATGGCGCATGTTCTTGCTGTCTGTACTTTTTTTAATCTGTGGATGCAAATTAAATTTTCTCAATAAGTTAAGTCGTCTTCTAAGGCCGTTTCCTATATCAACCATGGTTAAAGGTGAAACTGTCTGCCGGGTCAGCGGGATTGTCCGAAAGGGTTACCGCTGGCCCGGAACATAAAGGGCGAAGGAAGGAACACGGGTGGGTTTTAATCAGTAAGAGTCTGACACTCCCTTCCGCTCCACCCAGAGCGCGAGGAGTCATTTGATGATTTCCCATCCTGAAAAAAAAAAAGGTGAAACTGTCCTTACTGCCCCATTTCAAAAATTCACCTTGATATATCACATAACTCTCATTTTATTTCGGTATAAGTATCGAAGTATCCCTAGCGTCCTCCATAAACATATATCCAACAGGATAACTAGAAAAAAAATGCAATTTTTATACTGGTGCCTCGTGTAAGGAATCTATGTCGTAGATATGCTGTCACGTGCATATTACAATACAGTCATAAGTGTGGTGACGATATGCTAACTAGTAATGTGAATACCGTACATTGACAACTAATATGTGTATTTATGATTCATTTTATGTAATGATTAATTGATTCATTCATGTTTCGTTTTAACGGGTTATTTTTGCTATCGATATAAGGTAAAGTAGCTAATAAAGTTACCTGTAATAG
This sequence comes from Luperina nickerlii, assembly GCA_963855955.1. Lineage (NCBI taxonomy): Eukaryota > Metazoa > Arthropoda > Insecta > Lepidoptera > Noctuidae > Luperina > Luperina nickerlii. Next base: position 11,736,141 of record OY979682.1, read on the forward strand.
GTAGGTAGCTTAAAGAAATTCACTTCTTACTTCTCTATGTTCTTCTACAACTTTGCTACTTTGCGAAGTAACCATTGCTATAAAAAGAAAAATGCTCTCGACAGTGTCATTTATTTTATACTAACAGCGCCCCGCGGTTTCACCCGCAAGTGTCCATCCCGTGAGAATATCGGGGTAAAAAGTATCCTATGTGTTAACCCTGGTTATAAACTATCTGTGTGGCAAATTTCCTCCAAATACGTTCAATCGTTTGTGTGTGAAGAAGTCACAAACTTTCGCCTTTATAATATTATTAATGTGATGTGATTTCTAAGTTAACGTTTTTTTCTGTTTTGTGTTTCGTTTAGCCTGCCCCACTGCTGGGCAAAGGCGAAACGAAAGTCAAAACAGAAAAAAAGTCGAAGTCGAAGTCCTTCCAGGAACTCTATCAGGAACCGGCCCTTGCGTTACAATTAATTTATTTTGGGCACTTTCCCTGTTGACGGCGATGCAAACGAATTCTTTGACGGCTATGATTCTTTTCCTTCTTTTTTGAATTACACGTTTATTTTGATAAAAATAAAGTCATCTGCAACCGACACACAGAGGTCGTAACCCATATTGTTTCCGTAAGTGTTTTTTGAGGCAAATTTTGAAATGCAACTTTGCATCGATTGCCAATATATGTAGGTCCTTAATAGTACATTATGATATAAGTGCGGTAAGTTGAAAATTACAGCAGAGGCGATATTGCTTGCCCGAGCCGTAGGCGAGGGCTAAAAGAAAGCAGAGGCTGTAATTTTCAAAGCGCACGTATGTCATACGACGTTTTATAACATATTTGCGAGGAAATAAATAAAACTTGGACTGAACTTACATATTTGCTTTTTTTCCATATGATGAAATTTTGATACGTTTGTAAGTATCTATCGGTCGATTTTTCGGGCGAGGCTTAGAGTAGCCTTTTTCGCTGCCTCTGAGACTTCTGGCGGTGTGGAATTAATAAATTCATCATTTCTTGGCGACATTTTCAAATAAAAAAAAGTACAGCGAAAAGAAAAAGCGCGCGGAATAATTTTTACTTTTTTTTTTTTTTTTTTTTTTTTTGTAGTGTGGCACTAGTTATAACTTTGTGCCAATGTCAGGTAAAAAGGTAGGGAAATTATTTATAAATAAAATATTACGCGGTAATGATAGGAAATTTTGTAGGGTTCAGGAAAGGAAGTAGGATACAATATGGTTATTTATAAAAATAACTAACTATATTTTTAAATCATTAGTTAAAATAAATTCAGATAATAAATTACAATATTTTACAGGATTCATTAATAAACAGGAAATACGTGTAGGAAGGGAAACGTTATGAGAAACAAGAGAACGGAGGAAGGAGGAGCGATCATGACGGGAACAGGAGAAAAATATATGATCCAATGTTTCTACATCAGCCCCACATTCACACTTATTGCTATCCAATATATGTAATTTGGCAAGGTGAAAAGAAGTACAAACATGACCCAAACGCATGCGGATTATCATACTTATGACAGGTTTTGAACACTTTATTTTATTGAACCACGGCTTTAGAGGTATCGAGGGCTGAATTATAGAATATGTCTTTCCCTTCATCTGAGAACTTTTTCTCCATATTAAATTCCAGGATTCCTGTAGATATCGTCCGGGAAGGTTCATAATATCATGAAAGAAATTTTTATATGGAAACATGTCACCACTCCGCACTGCTTCCTTAGCCAATTGGTCAGCTTTTACATTCCCTCGGATGCCACTATGACTTGGAATCCAAACAAAGTGTATTATGTAATCTTTTAATTTACATTCATATAACAGTTTTCTTATGTCAAAAACAATAGGGTAGAAAGGATTCATTTTAAATGTAAATTTTTCAATAGTTTGTAGCGCACTTTTTGAATCACAAAATATGAGTACCTTTTTAAGTTTTGCGATCAAAATATACTCTAGTGCCTTGAAAAGACCAAAGCATTCTCCAGTAAAGACTGAAGCTTCCGGAGGAAGTTTTATCATCTGAATAATGTTATACTGAGAATGCAATATACCAACTCCCACACAACCGGTAGAGTACTTTGATGAATCAGTAAAAATATGATGCCAATCTGACCAATTCTCAGTAACAACAGAATTAAACTTTATATTAGCTTCTATATCACATTTTTCTACACCAAGATTGTAGTGAACCACCGGCGAAATAAGTAAGGGTTCAAAACTACTGGTACCGTAAAACGCTACAACTTTGCCAACTAAGCCCAAGTTTGCCTATTTCGTTTCAATTACGATATTTCGCGTTTGCTTAGTTTTTTCCTATTTTCTACTATTTGGTAGTGATTTTACATTATTAGGGCAACAGATTTTTCATTTTTTGTAACGATAACTTCATTGTTACTCTGTCAGTTGTGCGACAAACAGCGGTGCGCGGAGGTGAAAAATTTTAGTGTCGCATAACTTTTAAGTTTTAGCTAAAGAAAAGGTGTTTTCGTGCAGCTATAACATCCCAGGGTAAGAAAATACTATCTACTTTCCATAAGGATTGATATTTTTATTAAAAGGACACGATTTCATTAAAATAACTTAGTAGGCAATTTTGTGCACTGTTTTGGAAACTTGAGTGACACAACTTTACCTGGGTCTAGGGTTGTCACTAGTCGGATTTTAATATTGACATATTTTTACTATATAAATGCATATTTATATATATATTTGCATGAAATTTGCACAGCTTGGAACCCGGTTATATTGAAACTCAAGAGCTTGCATGCACTAAATTCCCTTTGTTTTACGATATTTTAATTTTATTGCATAAATTCTTAATGTTCCGAAATCGGGTGAAGACACTGACTCCTGTAACACAGGTATCACCTAGCTCAGTAGTTAGGGCTTTAATAGAAAATGTTACATCTTTTTATGTCAATAAAACATTCTTTGTTTTTATTTCGACATTTATGTTTTTGACTGCCTGTAAGGGTGAGAAGAGGTGTATCTCTGCCAAACCCTTTGGTATTCGGCGTGATTTTGTATATAAGTAAGTCTTAATTCTATTGCAGTTATATGCAAAAATGCCGAATAATACATAACGAAGCAAGAGAAAACCAGGAGCTCGTAGTTATGCCGATAACCTACTCTGTAGAAATATTAGAAGTTGCTGCAGATCTCGTACGAAAAAAAAATAATTTCGTCATACGAAGCGGAACAGCAATTTGCGATCCCGCGTCGGACCATTTTTAATTGATCATAAAACATGCATAACAAACCATCTGGTCGATCTACAGACTTGACAACTGAGGAAGAAGCCCACATCGCAGATGTAGTGAATATTACAGCTAGTAAAGCCTATTTAAAAACAAAAAAAAATTATGTTAATAGTAATCACAAGCCAGCATTGCTAAAAAGCATTACATTTGTGATTTTTACTCATAAGTAGGAATTTGTTTAATTTTTTACAAAGTGAATAAAAGTTTAAGAAAATAATCCGTATTTTTTTGGGACAACCCTAGAGTCAACGACATTTTTGTATGAAAAGTTTCTGGTACCTGCTACAACATTGCCTATTAGCAGTAAAAAAATATATATTACCGTCATGGCAATAATCTAACTGCCGGGGTTGAGCACGGTGTCTCATTTACATGGAAAAAAATATTAAAAAAAAATCAGCAATATATCTATTGAGATATCCTTCTAGGCAAAGTTGTGTCTTTTACCTACAACTTTGCCTACGACTTTGAGTGTTCGTAATTCTGAATAACGGCATCATTTAAATAGATTTGGATTCTACCTGGCAAGGCATAAGGTCTGTTTTCCATCTGAAAGTCTTTAAAAGCCGTAATAATAAATAGGTTCAGAGATACTAACAAAAAACGTCAAAATCCAGGCAAAGTTGCAGCATTTTACGGTACTAAATAAAGATAGAGTAGGAGATCGATGTAATCGAGGTGGAATAGAATTAAATTTTCGGAAACTGTTGACTAAACACGGGGTATTTTTATGTCGCCAGTAAGATGAAGTGTGTATGAGGTTATCCAATTGTTCTAATTTGGGATGTAGTAGGTGATTAGAAAATTGCATTGATTTAAATAAAAACCTATCAGATAAATACTGCCGTCTTAGGTGTAGTGGTGGCTCTCCACATTCTACTTGCAAAGCATTTATTGGGCTCGATTTCATAGCTCCAGAGATAATCCGGAGAGCTTTGGATTGTATATTATCTAACTTTTTAAGGTCTTTTTTATTACCACCTTCCAAGAAAAATGTACCATAATCAAGAATGCTTCGGATTATGGCGTTATATAAAAGCTTAAGACTAAAGGGATGTGCCCCCCACCAAACTCCCGAAAGACACCGCATTAAATTTAATTGACGTTCACATTTATTAACTACAAAGTCAAAGTGTTGTTTACCAGAAAGTTTCTTGTCTAATATTAGTCCTAAAAACTTGACATGTTCTTTAATCGGTAAAGGTATACTATCATAAAGAACTACAGGGGGAGGGATATTCCGTTTTCTTGAAAAAACTACTACTGTACTCTTTTCAACTGAAAGGCTCAACCCATTATTATCTAACCAATGTTTTAAAAATCCAAGGGCGGCAGTCAGTGTATTACTTGCCTCCAAAATATTAGCATGTGTAAAATATATCAGTAGATCGTCAGCATATTGTAAAACATTGGCAGAACCTTGCAAAGATATTTCTAGGTCATACGAATAAATGTTATACAATAATGGGCTTAACACAGACCCCTGAGGGAGCCCTTTATAAACTGTTCTTGTAATTTTGTTATCATTAGTAATAATAGAAATATATCTAATTGACAAAAGATTTATAATAAACCTAATAAATAAACTAGGAACTTCTAGATCAATTAATTTGCGTTTAAGTACGGAAATAAGTACGTTATCATATGCGGCTGTAATATCTAAAAATACGCCAATAACAGATTCATTATTTGAGAAGGCAATGTGTAGATCAGTAATAAATACACTTAGACTGTCAGTTGTGCTTTTACCCTTGCGAAAACCAAATTGACTTCTAGCTAGTAATTGTTTACTTTCTATATGCCATTCTAAGCGATTTTTCACTAAGTGTTCAGTGATTTTGGTAAGAACAGAAGATAACGCAATAGGACGGTACGAAGATGCATCATTTGAATTTTTATTATGTTTGAGAATAGGTATAATTTCTTGAGATCGCCAAGAGTCTGGAATATTACCGGAAATCATAACGGAGTTAATGATTTTTAAGTAATAAGATAATGTAGTGTCACTGAGATGAGAAAAAAATGAATACGGAATTCCATCTTCTCCTGGAGCCGAATCTTTCAAGCACATTAATACTCCTTTCAATTCATAAAGCGTAAAAGGGAAATTTAGAGAAGTACAATTATTGTTATCATTAATGTTTGAACTAAGATTGGGATAAATCTGATCATACTCTGGAGTTGATGCTGGAGCTAATCTATCAAGAAAACTATCAACAAGATTTGAGGGTAACTGAGGAAAGGAAGTAACGTCATTAAAAGCTTTCCTAAACCTTTTAATACTGCGCCAGACTTCTGACGGACATGTACTAGGAGATAAAGACATACAGAATGTCCTCCACCCCTGAAGTTTCTTATCCCTAAGAAACAACCTTGTCTCATTTATTATTTCTCTAAGATAATCTAAATTTTCATCCGACATATCCTCAGAATATTTTCTTTCAGCTTCCTTACGTTTAACAACTGCTTCTGAGCATGAAGAGTCCCACCACGGAGGCATGGGAATTCTATCAGAAGAAACTTTTTTGTGAGGAAAAACTTGGTCTGCTACTTCTATAATGCATAACGCTAAAGCCTTTGAACAATCATTTTCGCCACCTTGAATAATTTGAGGCAGCAGAGCAACTTTAGCATCAACTATTGTTTTAAATTTATCCCAGTCTGCATGACACAGTCTGTATGGTAACCTGGGGGGCCTTTTAGGAATAGTAGAACACTTTATAGCGGAAGATATTATCAACGGGAAGTGATCACTTCCAAGAGTAGAAGAAGAAAAAGGAGACCAAGATAAAGAGGACGCTAGACTAGGAGAACATATGGTTAAATCCACAGCACTAACACTTTCACCTATATTAGTTCTACGAGTAGGTTCACCGGTATTTATCACGCATAGATTATGATCATCTAAAACTTCTAATAATCGAACACCCTCCCTTTTAGTTTCACCGCTTCCCCAACATTGATGGTGACAGTTGAGATCCCCCATTACTAAAAATGGTGTATGAAGAACAGAGAACATGTTGCTTAGTTCTTGTAAAGCCTGAAAAGTAGCACTTGGTATGTATATAGAAACATAAGAAATATTATCAATAATAACGCCAACAATATCAATATCGGTTTTGAGAAAAGAAATTCGGGAAAATGGAATATTATTTCTGACCAGTATGGCAACACCGCCATAACCGTCACTTCTATCATTTCGTAAACAAATATAACCTGGAATTCCAAATATTTGTTTAGATTTTAACCAAGTTTCACATAATGTTACTATACTGGGTTTAAATTTATTTATCAAATAAAATAAGTCAGTTTTTTTAGGGACTATTGACCGGCAATTCCACTGAATTATCGTATTCATTGTTAAAGTTTTTATTGACGAATAAACTACTTAAATATTCTGCGTTGTTCGGTTCTAAGTTAAGATTTTTTTTTTAATAACATATTAATAAGGTTTAAAACGACGTCAACTATCTTTTCATAATCATTGCTCTCCTCTTTCCTACCAGAATCATTCATCAAGGCACATCCGTTAGCCGAGGTCGGTGGCTGAAATTCACGTATGAGAGCATTGTGAGCTGCTCTATCATAACCTTGCACTGACTTAGATGGGGATCGCGGTTTTAAAAACACTGTTTTTTTATGAGAAGTTGCAGTAGAGGATTTAAAGTGTTGAAAGCCATTGGAATGTGAGGTGGGATTAGGTGGAGCAGAAATAAGAATGTCAGCATAAGATTTTGAAAGGTATGACTGTGAAGAAGGAGGGTGTATTTTACTTGCTTCTGCATATGATACACAGGAATGGGCCATTGTATGTTTAATATCTTTTTGTCTCTTAAACTCAATACAAGACTTATCAGTTGCAAAGTGAAATCCTGAACAATTAATACATGATGCAGAATCCTCTTCTGTGGAACAGGATTCTCCTAAATGATTCTGACCACATTTGTAGCACCTAGGAAGGGCTGAACGGCACTGATTTTTGGTGTGACCATAACGGCAGCATCTATAACATTGAATGGTAGGATATACATATGTCTCAACCGGGAGTGCATTATAACACATATAAATTCTCTTTGGCAAAGCTTGGCCATCAAAGGTGATTACTACAGTTTGGGAGGGTTTCCAAGTAGGGGATCCATCCACATGGACTTTATAATTTAGGCGCCTGATTTTCAATATTTTTCCAGTACCCATGGGAGTTGTTATATTTTCTTTAACTGCTTCAATATTCCAGTCAGATGGAATACCTCTGACCAAGCCCATACGTGTAACATTGAAGGTTGGCAAAAAAGCTTTAAATCTGTTCAAGGGCAACAAGTTACTATTTAAAAATAAATTAGCATCAAGATAGTTTGTAAAAGCTACCACACACTTGTTTCTACCAATTCTTTTAACACTGCCTGGTACAACATTTTGAAATTTATTGTTTTTAAGAAAGTTCCCAAAAGCAATGGGGTGCAGAATGGTGCCACTATTCTCCACATCAGTTATACGTTGTACATGTACTAAATAAGGTCCTACATCTGAAGTTTGATACTCCTTCCTACCTACTTTCTCATGAGTTGTCTCTGTAGTCAAAACTGTGTTCTGAGATAGAGGGATAGCAGACTGATCTATTGAGTGTTGGAGCGAAGACTGTGGGGCTGGTGCATGGGAAATCTGTTTAATAGTTTCAGAAGGAATTAGAGTTTTGTTTGTTTCAGGGTTGAGATTACATATACACTCAAAGTCAAGAGTAGAAGTTCCCTCAGGAATCACTACTTGTTTACTCCGTTTCGATTTATGGCAATGTTTACATACACTTCTTTGCTTATGTGATCGCCTTTTACGCAAAGCTCTTGCACTTTCAGAAGTGGGTGTGTCCGTTTCCCTTTCGCTTACAGTAGCTACAGACCCATCAGTGTCCATGCCACTAATTTCTTTTTGAGTTGAAATAGTGACATTACAACCAACAGGGGGATTTAAGCTAGGGTCAAAGCTTAAATCCCCCAAGACATCAATAGGCGGGTCACTCATACGACCCGGGACTCATACCAAACTATATTACAAATATTTACAAAAACTTACCAAGAATCAGCAAAAAAATACACAAATATGTAATAAATAAACTATAAGAAAGAAATATTTACAAATACACCTTATCTGAACCGTCTAGTAAATAAAATTATAATTTTAAAAATTCACCCAGAAAAAATACACCCGGTCAAATCGAAATTTCCCGCGCTTTTTCAATTTTTACTTTTTAACAGATAAGCGATGCGTGCGCGTTCGCGCTTTTTTTTTTCAGGCATAGGCACAAAACAGCCAGTATTATTAATAAAGTAAATTAATATTTTTGTTTTTGTTACAGATATTAATGGTTGTAATTTATTGTCAAAATTAATTAAATTAAAGAATTAAATGTTTATTTATTATATTTTATCTCCCAAACAAAGTTAATTTTATTCATAAAATGTTGACATCTTTTCTGAAATAAAAACTCTTTGCTAAGATTTAAAAAAGTACCGTTCGTTTTGACGGAGCATCTTGATAAACCGTGCGATTTACTTTACATTACCGCACAAGTGCGTAATGAGATACATTACGATATTGAAATTGGTGAAATAAGAGACCCTTTACGAGCAAATATGTTATAAAGTAATATTATGTCTAGTAGGTTTGTACTCTATTTGACCAGTAATGCGGCATATTACCATAATATTTCCGAACAATATTATAAGTAAGTATTTATGTCAAAAATCCACAATTTTTACTTTGTTATATGACCTATATTTCTATGGCAATGTTGAGTTCTCCGGACAAACATCATAGCCTAGCCTTTTCCCAACTATGTTGGGGTAGGCTTCCAGTCTAACAGGATCGGTTCTCCATCGTAGATTTTGTCTATGTCACCTCTGACCTAGACTACAGTCAAGAGCAAACCTATTTCAAATTAAAAAAAAAAGAATACCAGTATTTTACATGGAGCGACTGTCTATCTGACCTCCATAACTCAGTTACTGGGTAATACGAAACCACTTGGCAAGTAAGATTGGTTGTCAGACTTTCGGGCTTCTGACTACCCGTAACGACTGTCAAAGATCCACGAATGACAGCCGGGACTAACGGCTTAACGTGCTTTCCGAGGCACGGAGAGGTCTCGGTATGTAAAGATGGTCTCCCATCCACAGACCAGCCGCGGCAAGCGTACCAGACAAACATAATATCCTAAATATGTGGAATTTGGGACTCGACCTTTAATAAAGATTGGTCCTCGGTAGCTCTGGGTAGAAAGAGAGTACCCGGTAATAATAAAATATGAAAGATTTTCCTATCTAAATTTCGTAATTAGCAAAATATTTTCAACTATTATGCCGAAATTAAACATAGTATAAAAATGTATCGACTCACCTTAGCCAATTAAATCGTAACACACAGATGACTTAGCAATAAACACTTTCAACTACAAATTTTCCTTATAGTAAAACCAGATTATTTTTATAATAAGGCACACGTATTCATAAGTTCACTACACAACGTTAGAGCGCTGTATAAATGTATAATTCACCCTACACTGTGTTTTATATAGCATTTCCTTGCGCAGACACAGCGTAGGTGAATCCCCCTGAGCGCGTTGAGAAACAGCGGTCAAGTTTAGCGTGTGGTTCCGCTTCTTTTGGTTAAAGTATCTATATTTTTAGGAGTTAGGAAATTTTATTTTTAAATTGTTTGGCTTGGTATGGGCATGTGATGAGGAGGAAACGCATGTGCTAAAAGAGTGATAAATATAAATGTTGATGGAGGAGAGGGAGAGGAAGACCAAAGAAAAGAATAGATGGATGAAAGATGTAAGAAAGAAAATACATTATTTAGCACAGACTAAAAGACACACAGCACACCATAGACACATCAAATAAAAAAGTGTAAAATCCGATGTAGGAAATTAGCAGGAAAGTGTGCCTCACGGCTACGCCAGAAAGGCCCAGTTTAGCAAAAATGCCAGATAACTAGTGCCTGACGCTGGTTTTCAACTAGACCTGGACCTGGATGGATGGTGGGAGGGTGATATGAAAACAAAGGGAGTGAATGATAGCGTCACGGTTGACAGGGGAGAATGGAAGAAGAAAGCGTGTTGCGCCGACGCCGACCCCCAGCAACATGACACAAGGCAGAAAGATGATAAGGACGTTTTTTGTATATTAATTATTATCGTTTTTTTGCACAAATTATGAGAGAACAAATAATTTGAGTGATGTTTGGTGATCTGGTTTGAAGTGCTGTCGTTAAGTAAATTGTCGTGTTTGTCTTATTTAAATGGATGTAGATTATAGTAACTACATAATTTAGCACCTCATTAAGTTAAATTACCAGTGTTTGTATAGGCATAGTCTATTGTCGTTTTTTCCGTTGTAACGTTTTAGGTACAGACGCCAGCACATCAAGCTACTACAATCTGTCAAACTTTAATAGATTTTCAACTTTATCGCTAAAGTAAAAATTTGTCAGTTTCGGTTAGCTTTATATGCTGGCGTCTGTACAACTATAGTGAAGCCAATTGAGGATCGACGTGAGCCGAAAAAACGGCCTATGAAATTCAGGACATTTTAAATTCCGTTAGGGAAAGGGATTTAAATGTCCCTCTAAGACCTTTTTCCTTTGATTTGAATATTATTGTCTTTATATGTTTCCTCAAGTCGAGAACTTACTGTACCCAATTCCTCGTTGTAATAATTTTGTCAGGAAGTTGTGGGAAGTACGTAGCCCGGAAATCCATAACTCGGATGTTTAATATCCAGACTTGCAATTGGGGATAGGTTATTTCCCAGTAATTAATAATGGAAGTTACACGACATGTCATGCCAAATTTAATAATTATTGATTTCGTATATATTTAACACTAGCTGTTACCCGCGACTTCGTCTGCGATCTAGGATGAAAAGTAGCCTATGTCCTTCTTCAGTTAATGGTCTACCCAGGTGCCAAATTTAATCCAAATCCTTTCAGCGGTTTTAGCGTGAAAGAGTAACAAAACAAACATACAAAAAAAAAGAAATCTTATCTCTTTATAAAGTAAAACTAACCAAACAATTAACGCGTTCCAGGGTAAGGAGTGGAAGATGACCTGATGGGATGAATACCTGGCATTGAAAAAATCCCTAGTTGCTGTGATTATAACCAGCTAATGAAAATCAACAAAAAACAAAGGAAAAATAATGAAATAAGAAGGTAAAGTTATTGTTACCGAAAAGGTTAGGTTAGGTTAGTTTGATGTTAAATGGTAACTTACCTACATGAGTTTATCACGGAAGCCAAGCCCATCCTTTACCAATATTCAGGGCCCTTGAAATCATGTGTTATAGGGGTTTAGTAAAAAGTCCAACAATTTACTAACACTTATATGAATCACAATTAAGCCGCAGTCACATAATATATAGTACCCCGCCGGGTACTGTCTCTTTCCAAAGGTCGATGTGCAATATTTATCGCCATAAATATTGCACATCGACCTTTGGAAAGAGACAATTGGCCTATTTTCTTCTTTGTAGAGCGTTATCTTGTCGCACGAAATACAAACAGTCCGGTATCTATTAGGAGCTGTTAAAACAATTATGATTTGCTTCTTTTGATAATTATTTTTATTCTTTGTATAAAATGGTTTTGTGTAAAAAGGTCGATGTGCAATATTTATCGCCGGGTACTGTACCTAGTTTCAAGAAGTAACCTTAAGGGCTACACTCACCATTTTCACAGCATAGGGTCTTTTAAATCGTATAATGTTTTATTATGAGTTCAGTTAAATTAAGGTACGTTGGTACATAAATATATACATAGTCATAATTATATATAGAAAAACTTATCTTATTCATTGGCTGCTGTACAGCCAGCAACAAAAGTCGATTAACACTTCAGTTTTTTTAATGTCAGTTATTGGGCAAAATATTTGTTCAAAATTGCATTGTACTTCTGCTGCAATTTTGAACAAACTTTGCTCAATAACTGAGATTAAAAAAAACTGATGTGTTAATCGACTTTTGTTGCTGACCGTACCTAGCCATAGAGGGTTAGCTAGCGAAACTCAGTAGACGTGACGGGAATCGATATCGAAACAAGATAAAACAAAAAAAAAATATTTGATGATCATTGCTTTTGAGGTCAACGACCGTAGCGAGTAGCAATGTAGTGTATTTGCTTGAAAATTTAGTTTAAAAATCTGTTTTTGTTTCTGTACACTACAAAATGATTTTTTCAATTAATACTTCATGTTACAACACTACCAGCGGTCGTTGACCCCAAAATAAATTATATTATCATTATTATTATTTTTTGTTTTATATTTAGATTGAGGTTTGATGAGGAAGTGGTTATGAGGAAGTGGATGCGGATGAGGAAGTATTAGAAATACGTTATGAGGAAGTAGATGAGAATGAGGATATGATGAGGAGGAAGCTGATGCAGATCAGGGAGACGTGTGATTTCAAATTAAAAATTTAAATAAAAGAAAAATTGCGAAATAGGGCCCTTTAATTTTTTGGTAAAAAAAAACTTTTTAATAGTCAAAATTCACAATAGGGAGATTGAATTTAATGAAAATTAACTTTGAAGCTGTTTCGCCAGAGACGGTTCAATGCCCCATCGTGAAAGTGGATAAGACAGAGATTAAAACAGAAGAAGAACAGCCCGGGTGCGGGTATATACGGTGTACAATAAAGAAATATATAAATAACATCCTCTCATATAAATAACATCCTCTCATATAAATAACATCCTCTCATATAAATAACATCCTCTTTTCACTGCAACTATCTAATAGGAACGAATGCAATGAACAAAAGACGAAGATTAATTTTGAAATTCATTGAATACATCACGAGGGCGACACTAAAAGTTTTTAGAACTGGCCACTTGTAAACGTTATAGTAAAAAAATAAGTTAAAATTTTGAAAATGGAAGTCTTTGCCAATGTTATTGTGTCTATGTATTTTATTTATTTGTCATTTGTTTACGATTTGGCGGCAAATTGAAAATTGTCTGTGTCACGTCAGCATGAATTTGACGCGAGAAAATTTTCGTACAATGATTTTTTATGACTTCCGATGTAATTTAAGGGGGAAGCGCTAAGGTAGCCCGCGAAATTAAAATTTTCTTACGTTTTTTGCAATTTGCTGGTCAGCATTGAGTTTTACGTTGATTAATATATGAATCGCGGCCGTAAGAAATATGTTGTGTTTACAGAATTATAATCATTAAAATCATCAACACAACTCTCTAAGACCACGTAAGTCCAAAGAATGATGATTTCATGAAACAGTTATTCTTGAGACTTACGTGGTCTTAGAGAGTTGTGTTGATGACTTTAATGATTATAATTCTGTAAACACATATTTCTTACGGCCGCGATTCATATATTAATCAACGTACAACTTAATACTGACCAGCAAATTCCAAAAAACCTAAAAAAAATGAATTTCGCGGGCTACCCTGGCGCTTTCGCCTTAAGGCAACAAGAAAGTTATGATAGACTTTTTTTTTTCTTTTTTTTTTTTTCAGGATGGGAAATCATCAAATGACTCCTCCCGCTCTGGGTGGAGCGGAAGGGAGTGGCAGACTCTTACTGACTAAAACCCACCCGTGTTCCTTCCTTCGCCCTTTATGTTCCGGGCCAGCGGTAACCCTTTCGGACAATCCCGCTGATCCGGCAGGCTTCGGCCCTTGCGGGCCCCTTCCCTTGATGCTGACATCTCTTTGAGGCGCGCGTGGAACACGTACGCGCCGTCCGGCACGGGCCTGGTCCTAATCGGACGGTGAGCTACCCATTACTCTCCGCCCGCAGGCCCGCGCCTACGGTGGCCGGGAGTCGTCGCGCGGCTCCCGACGCCCGGAGCGTCTCCCGCGGCGGCTGGGACGGGAGGCTCTCTCCCTCAGCCGTCCCGCCGCCTCCTTCGCTAGCATGACTGCTTCGCAGAAGGAGGCGACTGCCCCCACTCCCTCTCGCCCCGGACCATGGCTTGAACCAGGCCCGGACGCGAGAGGTCGCCGCCGCTGCCGATCGCCTCTACGAGGACACGGCGGTAAGTTATGATAGACTTCCATTGGCTTTTCACAATGAAGCCCCATCCCGTGTCACTGTTTACAACTGGTTTACTGAGTTTTAAAGTGGTCGCACTTATCTCACTGATGGTCTGCGTGAGGGACGTCCTTCTACGGCGACGACTGAAGATAACATCAGTGTTGTGCGGCGCATGATAGACACTGACAACAAAGTGACTTATCAGCTGATTCGGACAAGCTTAGGTATCGGTATGAGTTAAGTGCACAAAATCCTCCATGAACATTTACCGGTCTGGAAGCTTTGTGCCCGGTGGATACCTCATAATTTGACAGAGGCCCAAAAACGCAGATTTAACCGACTCAAATACTGTGTTTGACATACTTTCGGGTGACGAAAGCTGGATTTATTGTTATGATCGTGAAACTAAGAGACAGTCTGCTGTCTGGGTGTTTCCTTCCTAGGAATTGCCAACTAAAGTGAAGAGAGGTCGAAGCGTGGGAAAAAAGATGGTGGCCTCGTTCTTCGCAGTTCAGTTACTGCAGAGTGGTACACTAATCACCACCACTTGCCACTTGTCTTGGAAAAAGTTTGGGAGAAACGACCTCGCAGTAGGATCCTCCTTCACCACGACAGCGCCTCGTCGCATACCGCCAAGCAAACAATTGACTACTTGGCGACGTCAGACGTGGAATTCAGTAATTCCACGTCTGACGTAAATAAAAGAAAAACTTCGAAGAAAACTTTTTATGGACGCCGAGGAAGCAGTGGCTGCGTTTCAAAATGCCGTCGAAGAGACCCCTAAGGACGAGTGGGCAAAGTGCTTTTCTCAGTGGTTCCATCGGATGCAGCGATGTATTGATGGACACTATTTTGAAAAGATATAAAAAACTAATAAATAAAAAATAAAAATAAAATAAAAATCGTTTATTATCAGGCGCCGTTATAACTTGCTAGTTTATTCAGTTTTTGTTTTTCTAAGAACTTTCAGTGTCACCCTTGTATAATGACACTTCTTAAATGAATTCTTCTTAATGAATGAGAAAGCGGAAGAAGAATATTTTATGCCTATTTTGAGGGATGTGTCATGTGGCAGAGGATGAGGAATCACAAAAAAATGAGGAACTACCGCACGAAGATGAGGAAGAGGAATCGTCATCAACCCTAGTTTAGATATCGATTACCTCTGCAGAGTTTCGCTAGCATAATTTAGACGACGCGTCAGTGTCGGTTGGCTACTGTGGCGAGGTAGTGCTTCCCTACTTAATCCATTTGTTCCACCAGCTGAAACTCTTCCATCTGTACATGAGTTGGCTTACCTGGAAGTCTTTATGTAGAAATATGGACTCAGGTAGGCGGAAGCAAAGAAAATCAGCTCAAGTAGAGATGCACAGATGACTCCGCCCTGGAGTGTAAATGTGGTGCTTGCCCACAAATAATGTGACACTTGATATCGTGCCCAGCGTGTCCTGCTGTCTGCACGCTACAACTGGAGCTGATGGACGCTACTGAAGGTGCCAAGCTCGTAGCCAAATTCTGGACTGACTCTACCGGCTGGACAAAAACAGGGTATGAAAGGTGATCGAAGCCAGAAATCTCTTTTTTTTTCACAAAAAAAATCCTTTTTTTACATTAATTCCTTTGATTAAAGCCATTTTATTTGAGGAAATTATCAATGAATTCGCAGCGACATTCAATCCTTTGATTGAAGCTATCGGCCGGCTGCAATCAAAGGATTTAATGTAAAAAAAAGATTATTTTTGTGAAAAAGATTCCTGTGACCCTGCTTTTGTCCAGACGGTAAAAAAATTCAGCCGGTTTAATATAGATTGACATCGAAGCTAAGAAGAAAAAGAAGTATCGGTTAAACTGTTTTTACGGAATTCTAAAAAGCGGTAACACCAGCAAAACAAATTCGGATATACTTAATAATAAGTAGGTACCTGAACATACAAACTGGTTTCTCAACGTAAATTACGACGTATGACACGGTCTGTACCACCAAATTAAAAACGAATTAATTAGTTTACTAATTACGCCCGGTCGGCGCGGCTTCTAAATGCAGCTTGTTCAAATTAATCAGCTGTCAAATCCATTGTCACATGTCGATCTCAGCTGGCAGGAGCATGGACTTATTATAAAATGTTACTTGTATTTTATAATAAGTCCATGGGCAGGACTGGCCATTAATAAAATTCAGTGAATCAGTCATATAAATACTAAACAAAAGGAACCGAAAATTAAGTACCTATCATTAAACGGGTAAGTAAATAACTGGGATGTAGAAGTCACATAGGCAGTCGTTTTATGTAAAATACTGGTAATTTAGCTGCATCCGGTTAGACTGGAAGCTGACCGGTGATAATGTGGTTAAATAATAACAGCAGCACAGGTCGATCGAATGTTAAACGTATTTTCTTTCTTTTTCTTTCTTTCTTTCTTTCTTATGCTACGCTTGCCGCGGTCAGTTCATGGATGGGTGACCATCCATTACATAACAAGATCCCTCCGTGCTTCGGAAAGCACGTTAAGCCAGTGGTCCCGGTTGTGTAAATCTTTGCCAGTCGTTACGGGCAAAAGTCTGACAACCAGTCTTCCTTAGAGTAGGTATCGTGTTACGCAGTACAGTACCCGGCGATAAATATTGCACATCGACCTTGGTTGATTGGTGTATTTTATACAAAGAATAAAAATAATTATCAAAAGAAGCAAATCATAATTGTTTTAACAGCTCCTAATAGATACCGGACTGTTTGTATTTCGTGCGACAGAGATAACGCTCTACGAAGCCGAAATTAGCCGATTGTCTCTTTCCAAAGGTCGATGTGCAATACTTATCGCCGGGTACTGTAACTGGGTTGTGGAGGTGAGATAGGCAGTTGCTCTGTGTAAAATACTGGTATTCATCTGCATTTTTACCGTTTTTCTTACCAGATACAGTTTTGGGCGAAAATTATCGAAGTAGATCATTAAAGAATACAAAAAGCCTTCTTGGACAGCGCCTAGAGACTAGAAGTACAAAATGGGGCAGAAATGTGGAAGTCAATCTAATAAAATACTCGGAGATCTCCGTTGCATCAGGACTATAGGACTTCAAACCGTTAGCATCCATATTTTGGTGGTGCTCTTTTTGCTTCGCGACAGAGGTCTCTCACACAAAATTGCGGGTAAGCTAATTTTTTGTTATTTTTTCAAAATGATTGAATAACTCTAATATGCTCTAATATGTCCATATAGGCTTGCACCCTATTTACATGGGATTTAAACGTGACTAGCAAAATGTTGGTTTCCTATTATGTACAGACGCCAACACATCAAGCTACTACAATCTGTCAAATTTATTTAATAGATTTTCAACTTTATCGCTAAAGCATAAGGTTCAAAGTTGATTGGGAAAATTTGACAGTTTCGGATAGCTTGATGTGCTGGCGTCTGTACATCTCTGCTTAACCGTATTAGGAAAGAAGGCGTGATGTGTCTCTAATATGTAGGTATATTTTACAATAAAATCAAAAAGCTGTCAGAAATGGATAATTGAATGCAGTCTTTGCCCGGCGCCGGGGCAGAACTGGTACTTATAGTCGTCACTCGTTGCAGCGGTGCCATTCTGTAAAAATCTCACCGTGAAAACTTAGGTGAAGTGAGCGTGGAGTGAGCGGTCAATAGTGTCAATTCCTAGCAAAAACAAACTCACCTCACCTAAGTTTTCACAAAAACGCATCATCTCACCATTGTGTGACAAGAATAAAGAATAAAGAGGGTAATTATCAGTAGCGAAGGGTCCATTTTTGAATGGGGTAAGTCGGAGAATATCTTTAATATATGATTATATTATTTGTCTATAGAATACTGACATGCATGCCACTTTTTAAAGAGAAGCCGGTAGGAATCGAGTAGTATGGAAAATTCGCCACTGGTAATTATGCTTTTTACCTTGCTTTGGTTGCATATTGACTGTTTTTTACTTTATTACGAGTATCAAAACAAGATTAAAGCTATGAAAAAAGTCCAGTAAATAATGATACCGGATTTTGAGGGGGTTTTCCTTCAAATGATCTGTTAACCTGTAATATTAATTTGAGATTAAATAATGTACACGTCATAATAGATACAATAAATTGATTGTAATTGATTCTAATGGGTAATGTCCTGGGCGATAAGAACATTAATAAAATTATATAGATATTAAAGAATTATTATTATAGATAGTAAAGGTTCTTGCGTATTGCAAATAGGACACGAGGACATATCGAGCTAACTGTGCGTACCGCGTGATCTTAGGTAGCCTTACAGATTCGCACGAAACCCGGTTCCGCCCCGGTCGGCCGCCCCCGGCGCGCGCCGGCCGGGCCGAGCGTCTGATGAGGCACCATCATCACGTAATAATACCTGTTCGAGAGGGTGTCGATGTCTAAACGTCGTAAAACCAAACATAAATTAATTTCATATTTTTTTTGTGGGGTCATCGACCGCAGTTACTGTAGTCATCTGAAATATCAAAAATCAGAAATAAAAATAATTATCACACTATAATATTATAAAGGCGAATGTTTGTGAGTGTGTTTGTATGTTTGTTACATATTCACGCACAAACAGCTGAACGGATTTGGATACAATTTGGCACACAGATAGTTTATAGCCAGGATTAACACATAGGATACTTTTTATCCCGATATTCCCACGGGATCGAAACTTATGTGGGTGAAACCACGGGGCACTGCTAGTTTAAAATAACCCTGTATTAAGGCTTGTACACACAGGCGCGACGCGACACGCGACACAAAGGCACCGCCAGTCGCGCAACGAGCGGTGCCTTTGTGTCGCGCGCGATTCGCGTCGCGCGTCGCGCCTGTTTGCAGGAGACTTTATGTAGAACGAAACTTTTCAGTACTTTTCATACACACAATGGACACGGACAACGGCACGGTCATGAGTACTTTGAAAATTTTGGAGTGTAGGTACTTTTGACTGAATGATGGCCAAGGTTGGGCCATAGAAACCAGGGGGTTACTTCTTAAGCACGAAATCCGTAGTCATGACTGAAGTTACGGGCGTTTCTTACTCCTTGTCATTTACGGACATATGATTAGATCGGACTCCGAACTCAGAATGAATGACAATACGATTTGCCAGTTGTCCCTATTCCCGATAAAGGTATGTATTTGCCCGTTCGAAAAATTGAATTTGTCACTTGTTTTAACGGATCAACTACTTTTGAAAGGGTCCGTATCTTCGTTGACGGACTTTGAGAGTAGGTTCACTAACACACTTAAAAGTAAAATAACAGTGCATCAGTTACACCATATGCATTAAATAGGTAAACACCACATGCATTATAAAACAATTAATTAGAGAAATAAGTTAACACTTTCACTGTCCACAAAGTAGACGCAATAATTAAATAATCAACCTGAACCATAATTATGTGGTTCATGGAACAGAGAATGGGTTAACGTACCTAGCAAAAAGAAAAAAAAATGGAAAATGTTGTGGGTAGTATATTTGTTAAGTTTAATTTTAAGACAACACTGTTTAAGGCTTCTGCAAACAGGCGCGACTTGAGACACGAACCGCGCGCGACACAAAGGCACCGCTCGTTGCGCGACTTGCGGTGCCTCTGTGTCGCGTGCGATTTTAATGCGTGTCGCGCCTGTTTGAAGGAGCCTTTATGCTTAATATACCTACCACTGTTTGTTTTCCTAAATTTAATAAATAAGTAATAAGCGGAGCTTGTCGCTAATTAATAATAGTCGCACGAGTCGATGCGCTTGCCGTGGTTGGTCCGTGGAGCAGTGACCATTTTTACATACCGTGACCCCTCCGTGCCTCGAGAAGCACGTTAAGCCGTTGGTCCCGGCTGTCATTCGTGGATCTTTGACAGTCTTTACAGGTCGTCAGAAGCCCGAAAGTCTGATAACCAGTCTTACCAATGAGTTTCGTATTACCCAGTAACTGAGGTGTGGAGGTCAGACAGGCAGTCGCTCCATCCAAGTAAAATACTGGTATTCAACTGCATCCTGTTAGACTGGAAGCCGACCGCAGATGATGATGAAGAGGACATTCCGTATTAATAGGTAGGTACCCATTATTCAACGCTGAAGTTACCTATTATGATGTAATCTGTTACTACAATTAATGAATTATAATTATGATAAGAAAAAAATATGTTTCTTATCACAATTTATGCATTCAATTCTCTTCGATAAGGTGATTCCCTGAGACTACGTGAAGCTTCTACTGGCTATGCTCAAAACTGTTAATGAAACGTAAGTACTATCAGCCATTCAATTCCATTAAAACTGTGATTTTGAAATAAACACGTCTATCGATCTTTCGATAAGATTTTGCGGCTCCTGAGGCATTCTACAAAAAGTCACGTGACGCCGCCGCGGTGCGCATGCCCATGCCGGCTGCAACTACGCACGTCGATTGTTTCGATTATGGGCGAATTTCATCAATCAAACAAATCTAAACGGCGTTTGAGAGCTGTTAGTGTATTTTTTTTGTATTCCAATGTTCTCTCATTGAAGTTATTGTATTACTCGTAATAATAATTATGTAAGTGTATTTAAATTATTTTTTTGTTCTTGGAAACCGTCAAATGGCGCCCCGGGCTTTGGGGATAAGACTGGGGGGAGTGTGTGATTTTTACCCAACACATAATATGCCACCCCATTAGTCAACACATAATATGATTTAAGCCTCATACAAACAGGCGCGACGCGCGACGCGAATCGCGTGCGACACAAAGGCACCGCTCGTTGCGCGACTTGCGGTGCCTTTGTGTCGCGTGTCGCGTCGCGCCTGTGTGTACGAGCCTTTACTTGGCAACAAGCAGGGTGCGAAAACTAATTACAGTACCCGGCGATAAATATTGCACATCGGCCTTTGGAAAGAAGACCCCTCCATGCCTGGAAAGAAGCTTTTCCTTTTATACCTAGTACTAGCTTCTGCACGTAACTTCATCTACGTGAAATTTATGGTCCCCCGACCCACCCCATCGCATTGCCAGCCCACAAGCCGAAATTAGCCGATTGTCTCTTTCCAAAGGTCGATGTGCAATATTTATCGCCGGGTACTGTACCTAATATTTTAAAACTCATCAACACGTCGCTAAACAGTCTGTTATTCGCAATGTATATTACACCTTATCAATCAACTCATCCTATTGCAGTCCACTGCTGGAAATAGGCCTCCCCCAGGCTGCCCCACAACACCCTGTCCTCCACCTTCCGCATCCAGTCCATCCCAGCCACCATATTTAGGTCGTCCGTCCATTAAGCGGGCGTCCTACACTACGCTTGCCGATACGCGGCGTTTACACCTTATGTAAATCTAAGTATTATTACTTATTGCTGGGGTGACGCCACAAAAACTGCCCTTAAACCTTTGGAAGTGTCCCACAGCTATACTTAAAATTGCTATATTTCGACCTGCTGATTCTGTTGCCAAAAGCACTTTACAAAAACTTGAGTGCCTCGACGTAATGCAACATTTAATTCTGCAAAACATTCTTTTCCAACACTTAAAATCCCGTCTTACTACTATTACGCCCACAATGTCCGAGGTGGACTAAAAGATGTTGATTTTTCGAAATTAATGACATTGCAATTTTAATGCCATTCATTTTGCCAAATCAACAACTTTTAGTAGGTACTTACGTTATATTTACGTTGTCGAGTAGACAAATTTTTCAAATATATGAAGTAATGGATTAGGAATTTCCTTCCAAATCCAAAATAATTAAAACTGTGTTATTCAACTGAATCCAAAATAATTAAAACTGTGTTATTCAACTGGGGTGGGGTGGTATAGCAATATATATACGGGAGTTTTTTGTAAGGATTTAGTTCCAACCGCCATCTTGATTGCGTAACACACAATCACAATCTGAATCATTTTGAAGGATATTACTAATCCATTGCTTCATATGTTTGACAAATTTGTCTGCTCAACAACGTAAATAACGCAGTGAATGTTGTTGAACTGTCAAAATGAAAGCCATTGCTACTGTCAGTGTGTTACGCAATTACCCCGCAGGTGACAGCAACTCTCTAGTTGCTGTTACCTGCGGGGTAATTGCGCAGCCAATGTTCATGTTGTTCTAACTACTATTAGGTACTCTTACCTAATAGTAGTTCGGACAACATGAACATTGGCTGGTTAAGTGTAGACATCATAAAATTAAATAATCATAGTTGTTTCTGAAGGGGACTTTAAACGTTCAAACAAAACTGTTACACTTACCCTTATGATTAACAGGGAAAAGTTCTCTTCTAATCATTAAAGAAAAAAGTGTTTATTATCAGCATATAATACTCACCGAATTAGTTTTAACCATTTATGTACCTAAGTCCCAAGTTTCCTTAAAGTAATTATGATGAAAATTCATTACATTGCATTATAATCCCAGTGCTGCTTATCTATGAGTGAACCTACGTAGTAAAGTAGTTCCATACATATTCTTACAAAAACTAAACATTTAGGTACTTACTCAATTTCCATAAAGTAGGTACAGACGCCAGCACATCAAGCTACTACAATCTGTCAAATTTCTTTAAAAGATTTTTAGGTTTATCGCTAAAATATAAGGTTCAAAGTTGATTACGAAAATTTGACAGTTTCGGGTAGCTTGATGTGCTGGCGTCTGTACCTACCGAATAATTTAGATTTATTCCCTTGCTACACTATTTGCGCTGTAGCATGGTGCGGGTGACAGTTGCCCGTATGACGTTGACATTTGTCAGTACCACGTAGGGATGTGAGGTTATGCAATTCATTTTTATCGCTAACGATACTCGCAGCGTGAATCTAGTTCTCTTTAATATTGTTATGAAAATTAGTGTATTATTCAGTTGTGCAGTGTAACTACGTGTGTGCTACGTGTATAAACTTGTCAATATAAATGTTTTATGGCTACATAATTATCTTTGTACTTATATAAAATAATCAAAATCGGGTTTATGTTTTTTTTTTCGTGACAACATTTTTGCTCTATGGTGCATCGGCGCGGCGGCCATGTTGTTTACCCGTGCGATGCTGTGAGTGCGAGTACGAGTGCAAGCGCGTTATATTGTGACTTAATGTGACACGTATTACGATTTCATTGTTTGTTTTCATTTTGCTGACTTGTTCAAAGGAGGTATTACTTCGCTACGGCAAGTTATAAAAGATATTGGCTTTGTTTACAAAAAAGTTAACAAAAGAAAGATTATTATGGATAGGACTGACATTGCCCTAGCAAGATGTAGATTTTTAAGGAAGGCCAAAAACATAAGTGATTGGAGCAAAGTTGTCTTTTTGGATGAAACGTGGCTAAACGCCAACCACACAGTGGGTAAAAGTTGGACCGACGATACGGCACAATCGTGTACCAAAGTGCCGGAAGGCAAAGGCGAACGCCTTATTATTTGTCACGCAGGTACAGCAAGTGGATTCGTCCCTGATTGTTTGCTGGCTTTTAAGTCAAAAAAAACTACGGAGTATCATGAGGAGATGAATTACGAAAAATTTAAAGATTGGTTCATAGGTCTATTAAACAATTTAAAAGAGCCTATGACCATAATAATGGACAACGCACCCTACCATTCGGTGCAAGTTAATAAACCCCCAAACCAATCCAACCGCAAAAGCGAGTTGGTGAAGTGGCTGAGTGAAAACGGAGTTACAGCAGATATAAAAATGTTAAAGACGGAGCTTATTGCCTTAGTCCGACGCCATAAGCCACCAACTCCTACCTATGCTCTGGACGAGATGGCAAAAGAAAAAGGCCACCAGGTCCTTCGACTACCACCCTACCATTGCCAGTATAACGCTATTGAGCTGATTTGGGCCCAAATAAAAGGTATGCTTTTAATTTCAATTCCCATTTTGAAGCTTTATAAAAAAATCAGCTTTCCGATCGTAGCATGTACCTAGTTTAAAAACATTACCAGATACTAGATTAGGCTGATTGATGATTATTTGAATACTTTTTTTTATAAGTTCGTTTATTTTTAGGTTACGCCGCAAGAAATAATACTTCGCCGCCATTTACGGCAAATAAGATGTTGGCCCTATTACAAGAGGCCATCAACAATGTTCAACCTGAAGACTGGTCGAAGGTCGTGAATAAAACAAAAAGGGACATTATGTCTGATTGTGATCGTGACATACATATTGACAACATAATTGAGTCATCGTTAATAATATCCGTCACAGATTCAGATGATGAATTGAGTGACAATTCAGATGTTCCTGACTCTGATATGAGTTTAGACGAATAACATGTATTTTTTTTTAGCAACCTTTTAAGCAACCTTACCCTATAAATGTTCTGTTGTATAATTAGACCTTTTAAAAATAAAAATTGACCTACGCACAATATACGTTTTTTATTATAAAAAATATCGACTATCCATCGTAGCAGTACATCCCATCACTAAATACGTCTATGGCGTTACGTTATACGCATAACACTTTGCTTAATTTTTCATTCAATTTGATTTTATTTCTTGATTAGAACATTCTGGTTGGGTTTAATTTAATTTACTACAGTTATTAATTATTTAATATATTACGAATGTGGTACAACTGAAATATTAAGTCATAAATTGTAAATCGCGGCAACTTTCAAGAGTGAAACGAAATGTTACTGAAACTGTCACCCGCACCATGCTACAGCGCAAATAGTGTAGGCAATGATTGACCGGAAACGTTTAAGTATTTATAGTTAATGGCGATGATGTCAATGTTATCTATGCAATTCTGTATCATTCGTCACGTCATTATAATCAACCATCGTGTCATATTATAGATATCCTCTTAAGGTCTAACTTTATCATGAAATGGCACGAGGCAGAATAATGACTGTTGATGAAAGATTTTTATCGTATACCTGCTCGGAAAGTACCTTATTACTTTTAATAATAAGGCAGAAAGTACGTCATTACTGTTGAACGTTACGGTTCAAAAAAGTGTATGAAATACATAAATTATAATGCCAAAATGAAAGTTTTTATCACCAAGCGCAAAATGATACAGGCGACATACTTTTGCTGATCATTCTAACCAATATTAATCTCCCTCGCAAAAGTATTACATTGAGTTTTATTACCTGTAACAATTTTATTTTAATATAAACTTCACTTTGCTTAAAATGTCTTTTATTTTCCTCGTAGCTATAGTATAAATCACTATGTATCACTCGGAAGAAAGTGAGATTCCCAACGCGTGTGTATTAAGGCCCTGGGCGACCTTATGGTACCGGGCTGTACCAAATGTGACAGTATAGGCGGTAATATTTGGTACAGCCGATTCAAACATTATGGCGGTTCGAAACATGCGGCGGCGAGTCGCTGCGCAGGGGGGGACTTTCAGGGGGGAATAAGCCCAAATTCATGTGTCAGCGGGGGTGAGAGGTACCTACTGCGTAGTGAGTAGCGCACTTCAGAGCCGCCATAAAGTTTAAATCGGGCTGTTCAGGGCTCGTATAGACACCTGCCTTATGAGTTTTATTAATATTCATTACAGAAGCAGTACCTATCTAAATAATAAACCGGTTACAGAACGGAGGTAAATAAAGCCGTTTTTGTGAGATATTTAGCTCCAGCTGTGCATCATCCTATTTTGCGGTTTGCGATTAACCACAACCACAGACTTCTACAATAGGTATTAGACAAAAAATAAAACAATTTATTCCTTAAGTTGTACTTTATATAAAAAAGGTAAGTAACCAAATTGTAACTAATAACAAATATGACAATATTTACAATTTATTTAAAATAAAAAACATCACAGTAAAATAATGAAAAAAAAAAATTTTTTTGTTTAATGCACCACATTATACAATTTTGTAGCGCACCTTTCAAAGTCTATGTTCCAAAGCAAAGATCAAACATATTATTATGTACCTAAATCGAAGAAACTTATTAAATCAGTCGCATGTTGAATCGAGATCCAAAACCAAGCATCGTTTTCCAATACAACTAACTATAGTCCATTTAAAGAGACAAGAGACAAAATGTAAACATTTGATTAAAACCGACTTTTAACAAAATATGGTTTATAAATTAGTTGTCAAGTACAGTAGCAGCATGTACTGTAGTAAAATGAACCAAAAACATAAACAAGTAACGTTACAAGGCGTGATTTTGAATAGGTTTAATCTCAAATGATTACATTTTGTATTCTGCTTCTATAAATAGAATACACAGTGGACAATAACTTAACAGCAACTCAACTTAAAGTAAAGCCTCATTTACACGATGAAGTTTTCTTGCATTTGGCATGCAATAAAATTGCAGCAAGAAATGAAATGAAAATGTTTATTCTGTAAAATAGGAGATAGGGATCACTATTACACGTCATACTATAAAAAAATTAAGCTAGGTACAGTCGACATTTTCTACTTTTGACAAAAATGGCAAAAAAAAAAAAACTCAAGGGTCAGTCTCTTTTAAGTCCAGACATAATCTTGGTCAGATCATGTGAGGACAATGTAGATTAGTGCCTGAAATGGTCTTTTGAGGAAAGGACCACACACATTTAAGTGGACCAGTCCAGTCAGTGCAAGCATTTGTCAGTTATCGTGCAGCTCAAGTCAGAACTTGAGGAGCTCAACGACTCGACGAACAATACCAAAGAAAGGACATTTGGGTAGGCCGCGTAAACTACTCAAACTGCCAGACCAACATTAAAACTAACAGAGAAAAAAATGACATCGTTTAAACACTGTTCAGACGCAGCAACTTTTATTGTTAACTCAACTGCTTGCTACAGGCAATCAAATAACACCATGTTAATTTAGGCTTCAGGCATTGAAATCGAAAAGCAGTCTTTAAGGAGTCCATTGGCAATTAGAGTGCCAAAACATCAATCTACTAAAACGTCTGGGGTTGTTGCTGCAGGTGTAGTAGTAGGTAAAGGTTGGGGGAAGCTAGGCTTTCCAGGTGCGAAGTGGTCCCAGGTGGAGAACTCTGCGGAGAGAGCTGCTCCTGGACACTCGGTGGAGCTGACCTGGTTGTGTCCTATCAGTTTGTAGACAGGACTGATCTTGCCTAGCTTTACTCCTTCCGCGATGAGAGCTTTCGTCGTTTCCAGCTGTTCTTTTGTAGGTTTTTCCACTAGAAGCAAAAGGAACATGTTATTATGTGCTGGATAAAAATTTAAATGTGGAGTTCACCTGATACCAATCCGCAATGGGCCCGCGCGGTGAATTTCGGCCCACTCGTTCTTGGAAGCCTGTGACACAGCACTGGGGGAACATTTTAGGATGATTTCCTATGCTATGCTTAGCTGCCTGATAATAAAACTAGAACGATAGCGCTCGATAGGCTCGGATATCCTTCGAGTGAAGTTTTACTTAACTCTAAAACGGACTTCGTGTTTCATTAGAATCTTTAATTTATTTGTATTTTTTTCTTGTCAATGAAACACTTCTAATAACAACAATTATGAGGAGATTAGCTTTAAACTTGTTTTCAGTTCATGTATAATTAAGGCTGCCTTCAACCAATTTTGGGTATTTCCCTATTGGTTTCAATATAAATATATTCATTAATACTTTATTTAAAAAATACCATCATCTATCTAGCAGTAGCGAAGGGTCAATTTTTGTAAGCGGTAAGCTGGTGTATCTAATGAGTAGTAGTAGGAGTATAGGAGATATCTTTAATATGATTATATTATTTGTCTATAGAATACTAACTGTGCCATTTTTCAAAGGGAAGCTTGTAGCAATCGAGTTGTATGGAATCTTCGCGACTGCGTTTTCCCAACTATGTTGGGGTCGACTTCCAGTCTAACCGCATGCAGGTGAATACCAAATTTTTCATGAAACGACTGCCTATCTGACCCCCACAACCCAGTTACTGGCTTATACAATAGCCTTTGCAAAACGGATTGTCAGACTTTCGGGCTTCTGACGACCCGTAACGACTGCCAAAGATCCACGAATGACAGCCGGGGACAGCGTGCATTCCGAGGCACGAAGCGGTTTTGATATGGAAAAATGGTCACTCATCAACGGAGCAACCGCGACAAGATTGACCCGTACAGCTGTTATAACCCATCCACAAGCCCCCTTATATTTTAAAAATATCTAATCGATAATTATAAGTGCATGTTCTTACCTCTCCAGTCTCCAATAAGGCAGATGCCGACGCTATATCTGTTGGCGATGGTGGCGTGGATGCCCAGGGTGTCCCAGCCGCGACCCTCGTAGGCACCGCCTTCGCTGCCCACGCAGAAACTAAAGACAAAGAGAGGTTTTGTGTTAATTAGTATGTTTTAAAATATTATACCTGGATTTCCCAAAGGATTAGAGGAGTTTAGTAAAACTGCGGTGCTATTCTGTAAAAATCTCACAGTGAAAACTTAGGTGAGGTGAGTGTGGAGTGAGCTGTCAATAGTGTCAATTCCTAGCTAAAACAAACACACTTCACCTAAGTTTTCACGGTGAGATTTTTACAGAATTGATCGGCTGAATTTCACCGGTGATGTTTTAAGTCTCATGTAATACGGGGTGAGCCCAACCCAAGCTAACAGCACTAGAATAGTGGGGAATCGAACCCAAACTTTACGCTCTAATCAGAATACAAGACCTATCAACGTTAAGCGGGATTGTCCGAAAGGGTTACCGCTGGCCCGGAACATAAAGGGCTAAGGAAGGAACACCGGTGGGTTTTAGTCAGTAAGAGTCTGACACTCCCTTCCGCTCCACCCAGAGCGGGAGGGTATCATTTGATGGCTTCCCATCCTCACAAAAAAAGCCTATCAACGTATTATATCAGATGAATAGTTACACACCGATTTCTCTCTTTCAGTCTTGAATATGACTTTCGAAAGAAGAAGACAAAGCGTTGTGTAACTATACAACGTTTATTAGTAAGGGGATAATATTATAATGGCAAAAGTTTGTGAGTGTGTTTGTATGTTTCTTACTTCTTCACGGATTTTGAACGGATTTGGATGACATTTGGCACACAGATAGTTTATACCAGGATTATACTTTTTATCCCGACATTCCCACGGGATCGACACTTAAGGCTCCTTCAAACAGGCGCGACACGACACGCGACACAAAGGCACCGCAAGTCGCGCAACAAGCGATGCCTTTGTGTCGCGCGCGATTATATCGCGTGTCGCGCCTGTTTGTAGGAGCCTTTATACGGGTGAAACCGCGGGGCCCAGCTAGTCTTATTATAAGAATTACGGATTTCTTGCAAAAATACTAAGGGGTGATTTTTCAATACATTGATAACTTTATTCCAGGAATATTTTTGAAATTTTGACAGTTTATTTCATACGGAAACTGTCAAACGTCAATTTTATTCCTCGAATAAAACTTATTCAGCGTTGGAAAAATCAGCCCTAAGTAAACAAAAAGTAGTATGCCTTCATTCCGTTCTAGAAACTCATGTCAACCTACGATTGGTTAATGTAAGTCTAATCAACCAAGTAGCAAATTCATTAATCAGCCAGGGTTATTCAACTTATAGAGGTGATGTCCTTCCACACTTATTTTACCTCTGTTTTTGCAACACCGTCAACATCACAGTATTTTTTTTTAATTCTCATTTCATCAGGTTGCTGTTAAGTTGCCGCTGTCAGAGGTAAAATAAAACTATAAACGGATTTGTAGTTTAGTTTTTATTACCATAACCACAGACAATATAAAAACTGACAGCCTGTGGCCTTTTCATGTAATCTTTTTGGTTTATCACAAGGAAATGATCAGTCAAAATCGTTGCATTGGACTTGAAACGCACGAAAATATAACGAAACTTGTTAGTTATGATTATAGTAGATAATTTATTCAGTTTGTATTGAGGTTAAAGAGAGAATAAAGGATAAAAACAAACACAAACATGCATTATGCAACACGCGACCCACCCTTGCTTGGCAAGGTTTTAACGACTTGACAAAACATTGAGATTTCTATATTGAACTAGCTTCTGCCCGCGACTTCGTCCGCGTGAAATTTCTTGTTACTCCGACCCACCCCGTCGCATCGCATCGCCTGCCCGCGCTAATACTTACTTCGTTTTTGCTTAGCGTTCTTTTTATTTTTTTTGCTCGGCTCCTAAAGGTCATAGCGTGATGTTAAATAGCCTATAGCCTTCCTCAAGAATTGAGCTGTCAAATGCAAAAAGAATTTTTCAAATCCTACTGGTAGTTCCAGAGATTAGCGCGTTCAACCAAACAAACAAACAAACAAACTCTTCAGCTTTATAATAATTAGTATATTAGTATAGATTAGTATAGATTTAAGTTTAATATATTAATTTGAATACATTTTCTACATGATGATGAACACCGCATCATAGTCCGTTGCGTAGTTTAGAAGAACAACGCGGTCACATAGACAGACACGAAAAGTGACTTTATTTTATAAAATTTATATGGATAGCAGCGCCCCGCGGCTTCACGCGCATACGTGTCAATCCCGTGGGAATATCAGGATAAAAAGCATCCTATGTCCTTTCCCGGGACTCAAACTATCTCCATACCAAATTTAATCTAAATCGGTTCAGCAGTTTAAACGTGAAGAGGTAACAAACAAACAGACACACTTTCGCATTTATAATATTAGTATGGATAATAATTATCTACAGGCACTGAACTGATATTTTAATCAACGTAGTGCATCCCCCCGCTAAAATAGCTCGTGAAATTCAATTTTTCTTGCGTTTTTGGCAATTTGCAGGCCAGTGTAAAGTTGTATGTTGATTAAAATTTTTAAATATCAGTTAAGTGTCGTGTGTGATTGAAATTCAACGAAATACCTATGAAGGATTACGTGGGAAACTGGTTCCCCTAGGTGTTCGGTAGTTTCTGACTAATCCCATTGGAAAAAGGCGTGAGTATTTAAAAATAAAATAAAAATATCACATCTTTAAAATAGATGCGGTTTTACACCTGCGCTTACGCAAATGACCATCATTTTTTTCGTTCACAAGTTTAAAAATAGAACATAATTTGGCTAAAGTCAGTAACCGCTTTTTTATAATAGAACCGGATATAGCATAATAGTGATATTTCTATATAAATGTTTGGCATAAAATTGTTGCAGCCGCGCAGGTGGTTCCCCTGTATATGTACAGACGCCAGCACATCAAGCTACTAAAATATGTCAAATTTCTTTATTAAATTTTCAACTTTATCGCTAAAGCATAAGGTTCAAAGTTGATTGGGTGAATTTGACAGTTTCGGGTAGCTTGATGTGCTGGCGTCTGTACCTACCTTGGTAGTTGTAACAAGAACTTGACATTTTAATGGTCTATGTATAGGTATTTATTTTATAGTTGATGTGTGTGCATTCATTCACACATCTAAAATTCAAAACTATAAAAACAGTAATGATCGACACGTGACTAATTTAGCGAATTCATATTCATTTTCACATGGCCTCCCACAAAGTGTGAAGGCCGCCAGAATCCGCTCGATGCAAAAAAAAAATATTAGCAGCGCCCCGCGGTTTTACCCGCATAAGTGTCGATTGTGGATAAAAACTATCCTATGTCCTTCCCCAGGATGCAATCTATGTCTCTGCCAACTTTTATCGATATCAGTTTAGTGGTTTAGGCGTGAAAAGGTAACATACAGACAGACAGACAGAGTTATTTTAGAATTTATAATATTACTAGCTTCCGTCCGCGGCTTCGCCCGCGAGGTACGTCGATAAAAACTATAGTATGTCCTTCCCCGGGATGCAATCTATCTCTCTGCCAATATCGAAATATGCCAATATCGTTCAGTGGTTTAGGCGTGAAAAGGTAACATACAGACAGATAGACAGACAGACAGACAGACAGAGTTACTTTCGAATTTATAATGTTAGTATAGTAATCCATACTAACATTACTACTACTGCTGATACATTTTTTAAATGTTTTACAATCTATACTATAATATTAGTACAGATTGAAAACATTTAAAAAAGTATCGATGGAGTTTCTTGCCCATTCTTCTCCATACGAAACTACCCCTTTTGGAAGGGGCGACTAGAACGTACAAAAGTGCCTTTTTATGTGCCTATATATATTTGAAATAAATAATGGTTTTATATTGACTTTGACTTTGATGCGGGGAGCACAAACCGGGTCGAAGTGCTAGTACTTGGGGAGGCCTGTCCAGAAATGGACGTCTTTCGGCTGAAATGATAGTGTTCGTATTTCTACTACCTCGTGATGATGTTCGAAATTGAATTATGAAACAACCAGAGTTACATTCTTTAAGAATTCCTATCCTAAAGAGATACTGGCTTTCGTTTTTGGGTGTAGCGTAGGTACACTACGTCGAAAACGGTGAAGGAAAACATCTCAGAACTTAAGGCTATAAAATTGCGTGCGACATAAAGGCACCGCAAGTCGCGCAACGCGTGTCGCGCCTGTTTGTAGGAGCCTTTATCAGTAATACCTACAGGATTCTGTAAGGCGTGGTTTTCCGCGACGAAGACGTCACATTTATGCTCAATGTTCATTCCTCATTGGTTGTTCATAAACATTTATAAATATAATATTATATGATATGCATACGTAATTGCTGTTTAGTGAAAAAATGGGCTCCAATGTCATATAGTCACCCGTCATGGTGACGAGGTGTTGAGTTCATTGGTCTCTGAATACATAGCGTGACATGCCTATGTTTCTTTGACGAATCCGAAACGCCAATCTTGAGTAACTAGAGAGCAGTGGTGGGTGACTCATTGGAAACGGCTGCGAATTACGAGTTGTAGGTCGTAGGTTCGAACCCAGACACTTTCTTTGGAGACTGTAAATATATATTATTATAATATTTCATCCCTACTGGTCTCAAAGCGGTGACGGAAAACATCGTGAGGAAACCGGCATGTTCTACAACCAAAAATTCGGACACATGTGATATCTAGCAACCCGCACTGGCCCCGCCTGGTAGATTACGGCCCACTCCCTCTTACAGAGAGCAGGCCTGTGTCCCAGGAGTGGGAACATTATAGGCTGATTGTGCTCTTATACCATAGATCTGGGTATAATAGCAGATTATTTGCCAAGGGAGCAAACAACTATTTTGAAGGCGAGAGTATTTCTTGGATTCAAAGCACGTCACTCCAGCTTGAAATAGAGGTGGACACTCTACTTTTTATCACCCTCTATGAAAAAATAACTAAGTGCAACTTATGAATAAGGATAGTATCTACGTTTAATTATTTACATACATTTTTGAGTAAACAATTACGAACGAAGGCAGAATTCTTTTCGCGCGTTTTTTTTCCTTTTAACAAACTTTTGATCGTGATTGATCTCATTGGTGATTGGAATTTTCCACATCCACATTCCAAATTCAAACCACTTTTAGTCCCTAGGGATTAAAGACCTATTTTAGCCCCTGTTTACGAACACTAGCGCTTTTTGAATAGTAATGATAAAAATACTTTTTATCACTGTAGTACATTCCCGTGTGAAATAGTTTCCGAACTCCAAGTGGGTGAAGCCGCGGGAAAAACCTAGACTGATATAAAACTCTGCTAGCCTAGAAAATAATATTATCTAGATTCGGAAGCTGAATAATCGCAAGGACTTTGGAATTGTACAAATTTAACCCGATAAGGAAAATAAAAAAAAACAAAATACAGAGGAGAGTGCGTCATTAAATAAGGTTGGATATCCACAAAACGATTTGAAATTAAAGTACATGTCACAGAATAAGGATGAGTCAAGCCACTTAACATAATTTAGAATACCTCATTAAAGGTTATATACATAATATAATAATTATGTAAATCACTTACATAATTATTATATTATGTTTATAACCGCCACGACACGGGTCCAAAACTCGATCGGGACTATTAACTTCCATACTTAGTTATTGTAAATTAAAATCGTTTTCATGTCTGTGTGGCCGCGATGTTCTTCTAAACTACGCAACGGATTTTGATGCAGTTTTTTCTACGGGGTACGATGGGGTACCCCGTTATACCGCGCAACCGTTGTCCCCATTATGCCCCTGTTTTGACTCCACTCCACTCTGTCTGAATGACCCCAAGTTAAAGAAGAACTCTAAGAAACAGAAGACCCAAAAAGCTCCCTCTGATGTAGAGAATACCGACGAGGATACCATGTGCCTGTACTGCCTTGACGTGAACCACACTTAATTAAAGTCTTCGGAAGATTGGGTGGCTTGCCAACTATGTGGACGGTGGGCTCATACAGCTTGTGCTGGTGTAGACGACGACAATACAGAAGAAATCCACATCTGCTTGTACTGTGACGCAAAATAAATACGTACCCCATACTGCCCCCTACCCTGGGGCACGATGGGGTTTTCATTATAGTTTCAAAAAATAAAAATTATAACGTCATATGATTATTTACATCACCAAATTCTATGCCAAATGATAGTTGAATAAGTAACTAAAGTGTTGTGATTAGTTTTAATTAATAAATACATTGCGTTGATTATTTTACTGTGTATTTTCCTTAACGTCCCCATTATGCCCCCTACTTAGTATTCACATCGATATATTGATAACTAGCTATATTGATACCGATTCCCTTGGACACAAACTAAACTAAATTTAAGTTTATTGCATCTTTTTCTTTCTATTTCATTAAGAAAAGGACGGAAGATAAATATTAGTTTAGTCCTGTCAAATTAAGATACTCTATAGACAAGTTTAGACGTGATTAAAAATTGGCTACTAATAATAATACATCAATTTACGTCAGGCGCTGACTAATTTGACAGGACTAAACTAAGATTTATCTTCTGTCCTTTTCATAATGAAATTTAAAGAAAAAGATGCCCTGAACTTAAATTTAGTTTAGTGTGTAAAAGTGTTTCGTGCAAACCTACTTACAAAAATAAAATCATTTATCATTTACCATTATTCTGCTTGTGACTTAATTCGTTTGCGTGAAATTTCATGTTCCCCGAACGACCCCGTCGCGCGTCGCGTCGCATCGTATCATCTGCTCGCGCTGCCACTTCGTTTGCGCTTAGCGATTTCTCATTTTTGAAGTGAAAATTTCTTTAGGCGCGTTGGGCATTTTTTGAGATAGGAAAAAACCATTGAACTCGCGCCACTGTTACCGTAAGCGACACCGCGCGTGTTTTGTTTATAAGACGATTAAAAAATACCCGCTTCGGATGTGTTCGGCTGTCCTCGGGATGTACTCGGTTTTACTGTATATACGATATGTCAGTGAGTGATGGCAAAGTATTCTAAGTATTCTGTTTTTTGTTTCTTTGTGCACGGCTCCTAAGGGTCATAGCGTGATGTTAATTAGCCTTCCTCAAGAATTGGGTTATCAAATGAAAAAAAAAAACTCAAATCTGACTGGTAGTTTCAGCGATGTAGCGCGTTCAAACAAACAAACAATTCTAGTGGATACCTGCTCTTCACAAAGAACACACCCTCCAAATTTCATGTCTCTAAGACCAGCGGTTTAGGGTGTGCGTTGATATACCAGTCAGTCAGGACTTTGAATTTTATATATTATATTATATTGTATATAGATATAGACATCAAGCTATACCGTTCCAGTTTTAACTGACCTCACATTGTATAGGCTTTTTGTACAATGAGAAGTCAGCTTATACTGGAAATGTATACCTTGTTTATATATTATGACGTCGTGTGTACAAAACCGCCATGACATGCCACGGGTCCAAAACTTGATCGCGGCTGCGCTTGACAAGTACCTATAAATCTACGAATCTGCGCGGGAGTCCCATGATCTTCGATCATGACTCATTGTTATTTCATTTAGTTTGTAGTTTTGATCAGCTGTGGTAGTTCCCTAGTGTGACCTCTGATAATAATAGATAGCAGTTTTATAAACAAAACATATAAATCAATTTCAAGAACGCATTGCGTTGTGCCCAGTTCAGTAGAATTGTGACCTTTTTGATGGGTGAGTACTGTTCGTCAAAGAGTATGGTGTGTATATTTGAATTAAGAATTTGAGATCATTTTCAAATTATGAAACAACAAAGTGAATGTAATTCTTAACAAAGTTTAAACTTTATTGCAACCAAAATCTTATTAGGACCTTTTTGTTACAAAAAAATCAACTTAGAATACATTTCACTAAAGTAGATAATTGAGGCGATGGAATGTAAATTATATGAGGTTATGAACACTGCTAAAGGCAACATGGAGAATGCTCAAACCTGCCCCGAAGTTTTAAATCGTTAGATTCTCCCTACTGCGTCAAAAGATTGCCGCGTTTTTGTTTCGATTTGACACCTCTGATACCACACAGTGACTTGACTTGATGGTCGTTGACACGCCATATTATTGTGTAGTATTAAAAAAGTTATTGTTACGAGGTATGGGAACGAATCTGATGGCGAAAATATTACAGTTTTTAGAATTTTTATCCGTTTAGTTGGATGGTATGTTCCGGATTTGGATGAAATTTGGCACACAGATAGTTTATAACCTGGATTAAAACATAGAGTACTTTTAGTACCGATAGTAAGTTCCCATGGGATATTTTTCGACATCCACGCGGATGATACCACGGGCAAAAGCATAGTCTTCTTTAATACGCACTATAAGAGACGTAAAATTGGCAATTAATTTTTACCACGTTTCTGTTCAAAGCTTAGATAAATCGTAAATGTCTATAAAATATGTCTATAGATATAAAAATCGTTACTCATTGCATTTCCAACGAATTGCATACAGTCATGACCATCACATTATACATATTATTATGTAGCTATAATATTTATTATAAATCATAGCTGCCTATGATATATCTACTTTCAATACTATATTTAAGTGGCCACACACACAGCTAATATAAATATACTTAAATATTTCATATAATAATACTTAAATATTTCTACGACGTCACCAACCTATTCTGTAATTTATATTATAGCTAGACCGACCATCCATGATATATGTATGATGGCAAATATAAATTATATCATCTTATCCGTATACGATAGCTTGCTATAATACATATTAACCATCCTCTTGAATCACTCTATATATTGCTGCATTAAAATCCGTTGCGTAGTTAAAAAGATCTAAGCTTACAGGAAGCGGGAGCGAATTTGTTTTATACTACATGTAAAGATAAAGACTATGTAAAGAAGATTATAGCTACTCCTGTGATGGGCTTCGTGTTCGTCAGTTGTATGGACTCCCAACTATTTTGCGATGTGTACACAATGTAGGTACGAGTAGGTACATAATTATGTAAGTATGTAGGTATCAACCGGGACTTATATACTGTTTATCTACTCATATGAATGAGGGAGGACAACTTCAATAACTCGGCCTCGTGAATATAGGAAAATTGATATATTTTCCTCTATTTTTAACTTGAAGACTTTGATGAACAAGGATGCACGTATGAGTAGGTTAATTGCGGACATAAAGGAAACCCGTCCTCATAAAAAATATGCAGATTGGTTTTTTACTTTCTAGGGATAACCTAAAACTTAAAACCCATAAATATGTCTACGGTGTAAACCCGTCGTGTCTGCATACAAACGACTATTTATCTCTGTGTATCCTTTTGTTTTTCTATTTATTTGTAGACACGGAGCTACATATCAACAGTGCCGGATTAATGCCCACCTTCCACTAAAAAAGGGTAATGAGCGGAAACTGAGCAGATGATCGGAGCGGACCGGAGTAAAAATAGTTGTACACTTCCACTAAGAAATAGTTTCAGACTTTGCCTTCAACTGCCAGTGGGCTTTGCGGAGCGAGTAAGGCGGGAAATGAGCTGTACTCTTTTGATCCGCTCAGTCCGCTCATTCACAGTGGAAGCACTTCTATGAATAAAGCCGTTGCGAGTTAAACGGAGTCCGTACGGAGCCCGCTCCGCTCGCAGTGGAAGGCGGGCATAAGACTAGTTGATGCCCTAAGCAATCCACGCCTGTGGGCCCGCCTATCCACTAGTAATAGTAACTAGGGAATCCAATCCCGCATCAAAATCACGATCCCGCAAGCATGCGGGATCAAGGACATCAATCCCGCGGATCCCGCGGGATTTGCGGCATTGCTTTTATTTACTATTATTTTTGTTTTGTGTAGTGAAATGAAAGACATAAAGACAAGTATTTTTTTAGTATTATTATCAATATGAAGCTAAGTTATTACTCATATTATAAATTGAATATAGGTAATGATGTTTAAAAAGCATAAATAATCGACTTCTTTTAAGAAACGATATAATACAATATTTAACTTTTCATTAATATTTAAATTTGTATTGAAAATAAAAAATATTCCTTTGACAGACATAAAGACAGACATAAAGAGGTGAATTAAGTAAACGCCGGGTAAAAAGTGAGCTTTGTTTTTCTGAAAATGCTTTCGAAGAAACAATAAGGTATCTAACGTTTCATCTTTTAGATTTGATCTTATCTTATTGCATAAATAGCCAGCGGCGGAAAAAGCACGCTCGGCTTCCACACTTGTAGGCGGAAATGACTTCCGCCTACAAGTGTGGAAGCGCGTTACTTAATTCACCTCTTTATGTCTCTAAAACAAAGGAATATTTTTTATTTTCAAAACAAATTTAAATATTAATGAAAAGTTAAATATTAAGATAAGATAAGATATAAATAATAAGATAGTCGCCTGAGCCCATTTTTCTTAAATATATATTTTTTTAATCCCGCAAATCTGCGGGATCCCACGGGTGTAATCCCGCATTTCTGAACCCGCAAAAAAGGTGCGGGATCCCGTATTTGCGGGATCCCGCGTTCGCGGGATTGGATTCCCTAATAGTAACGGTCTTAAAGTTAACGTACTTATTACGAGATTGATCATTACGAAGGTACAGACGCCAGCACATCAAGCTACCCGAAACTCTCAAATTTTCCCAATCAACTTTGAACTTTATGCTTTAGCGTTTAAGTTGAAAATCTATTAAAGAAATTTGACAGATTGTAGTAGCTTGATGTGCTGGCGTCTGTACCTTAGATTAGAAAGCATAATTTTTTTTTATTTATTCAAACGTGAGTTGCGACTTTTACGGGCATTAAATTCACGGCATATTTTTTAAGTTCAACGTTTTTAGTTTAGCTGCCTCTTTACAAACGTCAACGCAACGACGTCTCCCGCCGACAAAACGCGCGGGTTTTCAAATAGCCTTGCCTTTCATAGGCTAAAAATATTTTTTCGGTGGCTCGTTATGGTGCCCCCGTGACGTGATACCCTAAGAAATTGTTTAATTTGCGTATGGGCTAATCTGGAACTGCATTTGAAGCCCAGACCCAGTATAAGATGACTTTTGATTGTACGAAAAGCTTATACAATCCGAGGTCAGATAAAACTGGAAATGTATAGCTTTTTTTTTTCAGGATGGTAAATCATCAAATGACCCCTCCCGCTCTGGGTGGAGCGGAAGGGAGTGTCAGACTCTTACTGACTAAAACCCACCCGTGTTCCTTTCTTAGCCCTTTATGTTCCGGGCCAGCGGTAACCCTTTCGGACAATCCCGCTGACCGAAAACCTACAGTAAGTTAGGCTTTAAATTTGGTACCTAGTGTAAACAGTTAGATGTGTTTTATATTGTAAAATTCGAAATATCTTGTTCTCACGACCCCGTCGCATTGAATCGCCTGCCCGCGCTTTTAATTCGTTGTAAGGCTCCAAACAGGCGCGACACGACACGCGACACAAAGGCACCGCAAGTCGCGCAACGAGCGGTGCCTTTGTGTCGCACGCGATTATATAGCGTGTCGCGCCTATTTGTAGGAGCCTTTCTAACTTTTTCCTTTCTGATCGGCTCCTAAGGGTCCGACTGTGATGTTAAATATACCTATAATAGCCTTCCTCAAGAATTGGGCTATCAAAGGTAAAAATAATTTTTCAAATCCGACTGGTAGTTCGAGAGACTAGCGTGTACAAACAAACAAACTCTTCAGCTTTATTATTAGTTTAGTTTTTTATTTATATGAAACTAACTGCGCCCTGTGGTTTCACCCACACATAAGTCGTGATCCCTTTGGAAAATCGGGATAAAAATAATCCTAATCCAATCCAGGTCACGGTCCTATGTGCCAAATTTCATCCAAATCCCTTTAGACGTTTTAGTGTGAAAGTGTAACAAACAAACATACAAAAATTCAAATATTTTCTTTCTATAATAGTACTACTAGCAGCGCCCCGCGGTTTCGCCCGCATAAGTTTCAATCCCGTGGGAAAATCGGGATAAAAAGTAGCCAAATTAATACAGAGTGTCAGCTACCTCCATACCAATTTTTTTCAAAATTGGTCCAGCCGTTTGTGCGTGAAGAAGCAACAAACATACAAACACACTCACAAACTTTCGCCTTTATAATATTAGTGTGATGATAGTTCAGATAAATAAAAACATATATTCACATGTTGATGTATTGGTTAAATTACGAAGTAGGCTGAAGATATTTTGAAACAGGAATCAGTTAAATATTGAGCCAAAATATTGATCAACCTCAGGGTAAGATTCACAGATCATACTTTGTATGTGTCACTGTGTAGGTAATATATAATATTTTATGTACAATAAATAATTAACAATTATATGACTAGACGGTGGGCAATTAATTTATTATACCTATACTTAACTACCATTGCACTACGCTATGCAGTTGATAAATTGCCTATTAACAAGACATGGCAAAGCGCCCATCAGTTACACACACTTCATTACATAGAGAGAAACAAGATATTAGAGATATCTTGATATAAATATATTAGATATTAGTAAACAAGATATACATATAGGTACATTCGTTGATGGGCCCGTGGCTAAATAATAACAGCTGCACAGGTCGATCGATCAGGTTAAGCTACGCTTGCCGCGGTTGGTCTGTGGATGGGTGACCATCTTTACATACCTAGACCCTTCCGTGCCTCGGAAAGCACGTTAAGCCGTTGGTCCCGGTTGTCATTCGTGGAACTTTGACAGTCGTTACGGGTCGTCAGGAACCCGAATTATAGAATTAAATACACAATGCCATGCAAAAGTTTTCATAAAACGGTCGCCAATTGTATTTACCTAAATCCAGTTCATACATCAAAACAAATTCAACCTTACGCAAAACGTTTTAAAGTCGAGAGTTACAATATGCCCAAAGAAGAACAATAAATTTTACGACCGAGACTCGCCGCCTGGGACAAGGAATGAGTGGAGTTGAATATTGTTCAATATTTTTTTGTTTTTTATTGTAATACTAGCGACCCGCCCCGGCTTCGCACGGGTGCAATGCTGATACTAAATACTTAATACACTACAGAAAAACTGTGAACGTTGTACTTATATAAAAACAGCGGCCCGCTCCGGCTTTTTTATAGGCACGCTCTTGCCGCACCGGGCGGCCGGCCGGTACCGCCGCAAACGCTACGTCCCGCAATTTTTAAATCTGTAATATCTTCGAAAATTTTCACTTAAATCATACGGTGTAAAGGGCCATATAGATCTATATTAAATGAACAATGTATTCAAGGTATTTAATTG
Organism: Luperina nickerlii; assembly: GCA_963855955.1. NCBI lineage: Eukaryota > Metazoa > Arthropoda > Insecta > Lepidoptera > Noctuidae > Luperina > Luperina nickerlii. The sequence goes on from OY979682.1 coordinate 11,777,867, forward strand.
GTTAAGGATTAATGCTGTATTGGTTAAAATCTCTTCGAAAATTAGCCATTATTTGTCGTAAAAAGTAAATGACAAAAAAAAGTTATTGTGGGTTATCCATAAGAGATAGACATATACCATCACGGACTTTTCTGTAGACCTTTTCAATGTGTACTATACTTAGTACATTATTTTGATAAAACTCGTAGGGTTCAGCCTGCGTTTGCAATGTAAGCGGAAAAAATGTAATTATTTACGACATCACATTAGAAACCTCAAAAATAACAGTACTTCTCCACTATTTAATGGATGTTATTATACATATAAACCTTCCTCTTGAATCACTCTATCTATTAAAAAAAACCGCATCAAAATCCGTTGCGTAGTTTCAAAGATTTAAGCATACAAAGGGACATAGGGACAGAGAAAGCGACTTTGTTTTATACTATGTAGTGATGGGCATATATGGGTATGCATTTTTTGGAAATGGTATATTTTTTTTAAGCTATACATGACATCACATGACAGAAATGTCCTTACCGAATGAGCGCCCACTTGAACATTTGGGTGCGTTTGAATTCGAAATAGCGTAAACACAATTGGGGATAGAGAACTTTTGCATGATATTGTGTATTCTTTATTAGTTATTGGTGCCTGAATGTAAATATGTTTTTGGAGAATTTCGCGGGCTATACGACAGCGGATCAACCATATCGAACAATTTAAGTGGTCATGCGATAATATGATTAATACGTTTAGTAAGAGTCTTCAAAATTGAGATGCTTAATAACTCCTGCTGTTTATTACGACTTAAGTTAAAAAATATTTTTACGATGATTTCTTGACAAAATAAAAGTATTTACAATACAGTTATAACAATTATATAATGATAATATTAATATTTACCAAAAATATGAAACTCCATCATTTTTTAGCGTCCTGGATGTGTGATTTTAGTAGTTTACAGTAGTTTTAAACGAGCACTGAGGCGTGTTTACCGTCGCGTCGGAGCGTTCGAATGCTACTAGATTAAAAGTGCACCCAAATGTTGCACCCAAAATTGCACATTCAGTGAAGCCATTTTTTGCCGCTGATTGTGTATCTAGTTCTTTATTAGTGATCGATGCTACGAGGTCTTTGCTACATTATTGGTACAGACAAGAGTCTTAATTTTAACCAATAACGGTTTTTAAATTATAGGAATTGGTCATAAAAGGAGTATCGTAGCTACATACAATACAATTGATGGCTATTATACCGGTTTAAATTAAATTAGCTAGGGAAACTTCGCAGACGTGATGGCACGTCCGTGAAGTATCCTTAGATAATTTAATTTGACCCCTGTAGATTCGGGTGATTAGATAAATCGGTAAATGATTTTTGCTTAGATAATCACATTAAGGTGTCATAATTCTACGCTTCTGAGGAGTGAGCAGATGAAACCGATTGATTAATACAAAAATAACAAAACTCATGATGCGGAACAAAACGGTTGATGCGATCTGGTTATCTCCTCGATAAGAGTTATCATCTCTCGCATATGAAGGTGCGTGTAAGTGTGTAACCTTAGGACTTAAATTGGCCCAAATGGTTTGCGAGTAAGTATTGAATGCGGGTGATTCCATAAGTGTAAAGTGTCTTAAGAAACTTACTGGTAACCAATATCTCCCCAGCCCAGGCTGTTATGGTATCTCTGCATGGACCGCATACTGGCTGAACAGTCTTCCACTGTGTAACAGGCTCCTGGGATATACGTGTGGTGGATGACCACGTAAGGTACGGGTAAGTTCAGAGGTTCAGCTCTATCATTTGGCAGGCCAAGCCAATCGGATTTGCTGTAGAACGGGAAGGAGTGTGGACCTGAAATAAAGAAGTTGGTTAATACAGGGGTTCTTTTAAATGGTTGCGGTTTGGTTAATTAATTAACTATTGGTTAGTAAACATAGAAGACATGTAAGATCCAACCCGCTCTGGGCTGCGTGAGGAATCACGCCCCTTCTCACAGAGGCCAGTCCAAGCCGTGGCAAACATTATAGGTTCATTATGCTATTAAAATTTAAAATAATAATTAAGGTCTTTGTCATTAAAATTGATTCTACAAGTGTTAAAAAAATATAATCGAGATTAAAAAATCAATGTTAGGCGATTTAACGCACTTGAACTTTGATTAAAAAACCTATCAAACAATACCAAAACGACCTCAACCTTCAAATTAAAACAAACATAAAACTCACTTTTCAAGGCAAATCTCGGCGACGCGTACGCAGATAACACGCCCATTAAAACAAAAGACACAAACACTTTGAATGACGTCATTTTGTGCGAATTAAATTAATCAATAAAAAGATTACGATGTGTTATGTATTAGCCAGCTAGGCTGGCTGACCAGTGCGCTGCGCTTGCGCACCCTGTTCTTTATACTAAGATACGTCTCGATCCCGCGGTACTTACCCAGCGGTTCACCGATAAGAGCTTGGTCATAAAAAGACTCATCATGTATTTGTTGGCTATTGAAAATACACTTGACACCTTTAGGAATTAGGGACTCCAAATGTGTATTTGTCAACAACGTGAATCGGTATTCGGAGAAAAAGTCGGCTGTTAGTTGAATGAGGAAAATGTGAATAAAAGTTAAGCCACTTCCGTGATTTTATTGGCAGATTTTTTCATTGCTAATTGTGCCTGCTCTTGACCTCAATCACGCCTGATAGAAAGCGATGGATGAGGTCTATGATGGAACGAGCTTACCCAGAAGCTGTTCATTGAATTGATTTATTCTAAGAGACATAACCACGGCATGAAAAAGTACTTACACTGCTAATATTATAAATGTGAAAGTTTGTGAAGATCTTTGGATGTTTGTTACTCATTCACGCGTAAACCGTTCAACATAATTGAATGAAAATTGGCACATAAATAGACCATTTCCTGGATTAACACATAGGATACTTTTAATCCCGATATTCTCACGGGAACGAAACTTACGCGGGTGAAACCGCGGGACGCTGCTAGTATTATTATAATTCAGACTCTAAGAAAGTGGAACGGACATGTGTAAAGTACCAATCGACAGTACATAATCTAAGTTTTAAAATAACTATCACGTAAAAATTAAGTAAGATTAAAATACATTATTAGTCTTATTGACTAGATTGTTATTAATCATAAAGAATCTGGTTCTTTTTATTAATAAAGGATTGAAAAGAAAAACAAATAAGAACAACAGATTAAGTACTAGAAATTATGAGTAAGCGTACCTAATAATTTGTATCATCCAAGCGTGGTGTTTATAGAATCTCTCTTTTGTACGTTCATACACTAGTAATGGAAAGTGAGGCAATGCGGAAAAGAAGAAGTTTTTTAATGTTGATGGTTCATGGTGTTACATATTAGCCCTCTATCGTTATACATATGTGTCGAGTCTCTACATTCTCTATCAAGTATCCTAATTGTATTGTAATAGTACATTATGATATAAGTGCGGTAAGTTGAAAATTACAGCCGAGGCGATATTGCTTGCCCGAGCCGTAGGCGAGGGCTAAAAGAAAGCAGAGGCTGTAATTTTCAAAGCGCACGTATGTCATACGACGTTTTATAACATATTTGCGAGGAAATAAATAAAACACGGACTGAACTTGCATATTTGCTTGTTTTCCATATGATGAAATTTTGATACGCTTGTAAGTATCTATCGGTCGATTTTTCGGGCGAGGCTTAGAGTAGCCTTTTTCGCTGCCTCTGAGACTTCTGGCGGTGTGGAATTAATAAATTCATCATTACTTGACGACATTTTCAAATAAAAAAAAGTACAGCGAAAAGAAAAAGCGCGCGGAATAATTTTTACTTCTTAAAAGATAAGCGATGCGCGCGCATTCGCGCTTTTTTTTTTCAGGCATAGGCACAAAACAGCCAGTATTATTAATAAAGTAAATTAATATTTTTGTTTTTGTTACATATATTAATGGTTGTAATTTATTGTCAAAATTAATTAAATTAAAGAATTAAATGTTTATTTATTATATTTTATCTCCCAAAGTTAATTTTATTCATAAAATGTTGACATCTTTTCTGAAATAAAAACTCTTTGCTAAGATTTAAAAAAGTACCGTTCGTTTTGACGGAGCATCTTGATAAACCGTGCGATTTACTTTACATTACCGCACTAGTGCGTAATGAGATACATTACGATATAATTGAAATTGGTGAAATAAGAGACCCTTTACGAGCGAATATGTTATAATAGTACATTATGATATAAGTGCGGTAAGTTGAAAATTACAGCCGAGGCGATATTGCTTGCCCGAGCCGTAGGCGAGGGCTAAAAGAAAGCAGAGGCTGTAATTTTCAAAGCGCACGTATGTCATACGACGTTTTATAACATATTTGTGAGGAAATAAATAAAACTCGGACTGAACTTGCATATTTGCTTGTTTTCCATATGATGAAATTTTGATACGCTTGTAAGTATCTATCGGTCGATTTTTCGGGCGAGGCTTAGAGTAGCCATTTTCGCTGCCTCTGAGACTTCTGGCGGTGTGGAATTAATAAATTCATCATTACTTGACGACATTTTCAAATAAAAAAAAGTACAGCGAAAAGAAAAAGCGCGCGGAATAATTTTTACTTCTTAACAGATAAGCGATGCGCGCGCGTTCGCGCTTTTTTTTTTCAGGCATAGGCACAAAACAGCCAGTATTATTAATAAAGTAAATTAATATTTTTGTTTTGTTACAGATATTAATGGTTGTAATTTATTGTCAAAATTAATTAAATTAAAGAATTAAATGTTTATTTATTATATTTTATCTCCCAAAGTTAATTTTATTCATAAAATGTTGACATCTTTTCTGAAATAAAAACTCTTTGCTAAGATTTAAAAAAGTACCGTTCGTTTTGACGGAGCATCTTGATAAACCGTGCGATTTACTTTACATTACCGCACAAGTGCGTAATGAGATACATTACGATATTGAAATTGGTGAAATAAGAGACCCTTTACGAGCAAATATGTTATAAACAACCATTACATAATTGTATTGTAAATAAGATACTAGTAATGTCATTCATTAATTAGTTAAGGACTTTGTTATTGGTCCATATTAGTTATCTTTTTCATTAACTAATCACCATTGGTTATGTTTACTTTTCCCATTGGATTCTTAGTTTATAAGCTCAGTTCCTTTCATTGTAAAGCCAGTTCTATTTCCAAGATCATCGATGTTCAAACTCTCTTACCTATTCTATTTCGTCTAGTTCCTAAATCTTAGTATTAATTATAAAAATTGTGACAATTAAATAAAAGTTTATTTTTAAAAACGTTTTTGAGTTACATCACGTAACAATGGTAATATAAATTAAAGTCGCTTTTCTTGTCTATCTGTGTGACCACTTTGTAGCAACGGATTCTGATGCGGTTTTCACCATAATTCTCCTTTTCAACTGTCTTGATCTGAAACTAAAATGTCACTTTAATTAAATGTTTTGTACATACAATATTACATTTAGGTATATTAAAGCTAAATTTATTAAAGAAATCTCAATGTTTTGTCAAGTCGTAAAAACCGTGCCAAGCAGGGGAAGGTCGCTCGAAGTTATAATACCTATAAATCAATCGTCAATATACAGGTTCTTCAGTTTTTCGTCGTTGCGCGTGCAAAAGCCGCTATATGTTATTTAGTTATTTTCGGTTCTTTATGCAGTTTTAGTCGTTATTTCAATACACACATACTGCATAAATAGCTATGTGATAAGTGCAATATTTAAAGAGTTAAGGAATGTACCTATGTGATATTCATACATCGAAAGTTCCGTATAAACACGCTAAATGTTATAATTCATATACTTAGCTCAAATAAGTTCACTAAAAACACATAGCGACTTTTGCAGGCGCAACGACGTTTTGCAGGTGTTGTTGCACATAAATTGATAATCTAATGACTAACTTATAGTCTGGACGAAGCTTTCAAGTGTTTATTATAGTTTATGGCTAAATAAATATGTTTAAAGTTCTTTTTCTTCCTTTATTTTGATCGAAAAATATTACTTTTTGAATTTACATTTTGAATTTATCCTATTCAGCCAAAAGACGTCCACTGTTGGACATTTAAGGGGGCGTCTCCTAAGCATCGCCGCAACGACTGGCCCAGCACTTAGTGCATCCAGTGAATTTTCGCCCCATGAGGCATTATTTAACTATGCCTCATATTATTTGTACCGATAATAACGTAATTGCACCGCAGTGAATTTGAGGCCCGGTGTACCACGTTTTCTGCACCTCAAGTGTACTGGCACAAAAAGTGGAACGCACTCCTCTGGGGAAGAACATGGCAATTACAGTTGAGGCCGAGATTAATACCCACACATGACTGTACCACTTGTACGACGTACCTACCTATGGTCTGTTCCAAAAGTAGGTACCTATCTGTCGAACATGTAAACAAATGGATCAGAAAACGAAGGGTCTGTGGATGCTAATTGAAAGTGCCACTTACAAAATTAAATGTTACAAATCGAGTGCTTACCTGGATTTGAAAATACCCGAAATTGATGATAATAATAATGTTTTTTATTTGTCCGTGCTTCGGAAAGCACGTTAAGCCGATTAACACGATTGTCGTTACGAGTCGTCAGAAGCCCGAAAGTTTGACAACCAGTCTTTCCAAGGGATATCGTATTATTTACCTGGGTTGCGAAGGTCAGATAGACAGTCACTTCATGTAAAATACTGGTATTCAGTTAGAAAAATACTGCATCCGGTTAGACTGGAAGCCGACCCCAACATGTTGGGTAAAGGCTTGGCAGATGATGATGAATTATGTTTATCATTTGACAATTCAAATTAAGGGCATTACATTGCCCAATGACCTTGAGCATGCTGCCCCGTACTAACTTACGACGAAACGACGAGAGAGAGAGGGACGAGTGCGGGAGTGACATAGTGCTTATTTGTGATTTTGTGCAAATTTCGGATTTTTATAAAATATTAAAAGAAATAAGAGAAAAAAAATCAATACACATTGTTAAGTACGTCATTACGTATTTTTTGGTATAAAATTCATGCCGTAACTCGGCACTCGACACTCGGCATTGAGCCGTTATAGAGAAAATTTTCAATTTAGGTTGAAAAAAGACCTATTTGTTACGATTTTTTGATAAAATTTGAGTAAGTTTTGAGTAAATTTTAAACAGTACAATGTATTTGTGATGACCTTTAGTTTAACATATTTTTTTATATTGAAAACGCACAAAAGGATTCATCTACAAACTTCTTCAAACACACGGTATTTTCAGGATTTGAGCGAGGTAATCCTCTTAATGAGTTTATTTATTAAAGAAGATAAAAATTTATGAAACATGGTTAAATAAGTTTTTATGGTTTTTCGTGGTATGCTGAATAATTCGTTTTATACTAGAATCTTTGGGATTGCTCGATCCAAACGGCTGCGGCAAGGACTGAGAGCGAGGCTGTTTAAAATCCTGGTAGTTACAAACTTGTTTTAAAGTTAAAAAAACAATCTTTAAAGGGTTTGTAATTTTTTTTAATAATTGTTTATTTATTGGATTTTTGTATGCTTATGCGATGATGTCCCAACCTGCTTTTAAAAATAACAACTTACTCCCAAAATAAATAAACCAGTTTTAGTCACACTAAACTTAAGTTAATCTTAATTACCATCTAATAAAAAAGTATAGGTAATTATAATATTTTTGCTTTTAACCAGTAGCTCTTACCATGAGTTTGCACAGCCAAAACTCGCTAGCGTCTCCGTAAGTAATATGTATGAAATATTGTACAGCGCCCTTAGCGCTCGCAGAAAGAATTAAAATTCGTACCATGAGCATTCGCATATAGATTTCGATAGGTAAGAAACCTAACGTAATCTATTCGATAGTCACTAACGTTTTTCAGCTGTTGCCATAAAAAACGGCACCATGAGTCACTAATTTGACAGACGCTATCGAAAAATACGCTTACGATTGTAGTTACGTAACTCACTAGCATTTTGACGTGTGAAACAAAATATGTTTCCATTGAAATTATAAACGTTTTTGAGTATTTTGAGTCAAAATAATGTCTGAAAGAGCTTATTTAGCATGGAATATGTTAGCGGCCGCTGAATTTGAAGACCAACGACGTAAACAACGTGAATTTCAAGCCAAAATTACAGGAAAATTAAATTCTAGCTTACCAACGGGCGGGGCATTACGCAGTTACCTAGGAGGCTTTCTGTGATGAACATTGACTTAAATTGAAATAAAAGACATTTTACTTAAACAACCTTTTCTTTTATTTTATTATTTATTATATAGGAAACATACAGCATATTTAACAAAATAAGGCTCACAAAAATTGACCTAAACCAACTAACTACACAACTTTTTCTTTAAACATTGGACACTAGGATTTCCCCTGTATTGTGAGTGCATTTACAAACACAAATCTCACATGCACAAACACCCAGACCCGGAACAATTAGGTATCTTTCTTTGGAAGATTGGATCACACAACTTTTTGCTCCAGGCGACAAATGAACCGGAGATTCTTAATGCAGCTAGACTACCGGATTGGTGCAGTTTCTAAAAATTGTGCCACACTGGTCCTTATTGTCTTTTTGTAAACTTGTTTCACTGAATTTAATTAAAAAACGCCGTGAACCACACAATGTCAACAAAATAACAAATTGAAAACGAGTCTCGATGACACAACAGTGACATAATTACCTATAAGGAATAAAAATTCAACAACCACTAAATACCTTAAGAAGTTCACTAACCGCCAACCATTCTATTTAGTCGGATTATTGCCTATCATAACATTTTAAGCATAGGTGATAGATAGCACTATATTTTGAGCATATATAATTATTATCTCTCCTTATTACCGAGAAAGGAAGAAACAAACTTAAGGAAGTGACGTTACATACGACACGATCTATCGAGTTTACCTTAGCGCCTGCGTAAGACTCCGTAAAACTCATGGTACAAGCATTATCGAAATCTATTCGATCCACGTTAATACGCTAGCGACTTTAACGCTAGCGAGTAAGTTTTCGATAACAACTCGATACAACTCGATTTGGGACATCCTCCTATTACGACACTTAGATTCTTATCGATTAACCGGTTGGATAACCGGTTAATAGATAAGAATCTAATTGATTAACAGACAGTCTCGCATAGCATAAGCATATCAGCGTTTTCACTGCTTGGACACAGACCTCGCTGTGAGAAGGAGTGGGCCGTAATCCACCACGCGGGCCCAGTAACCCAGTGTGGGTTGGTGGACGTCACATTTCTTCGAATTTGTGGTTCTAGGACATCCCGGTTTCCTTACAATATTTTTCTTCACCGTTTTGAGAGCAGTGGTGACGAAATCTTGAACACAAAGTCCTGTCTAATTAGCACCTCTAGTATATCTATAGTATAGAGTAATAGACTAGTTTTATAGAGGTGCGAAATAGTCATTATAAATAATATTCATTTAAACAATGTTACTATACATGTAAATACAATGTTACTACAATGTTACTATACATGTACCTTCCATAATTTCTTAGTACTTAGTCAGAGACGATAAATTGTGATTTTTTTTATTTGTTCTATAGTTCAATAGCGGTCATACTCGTAGTTATGAGATCTTACCTATAATGGGTGTAGGTAGGTAATAGGTAATAGGTAAAACGGGCTGTTGTCCGCAACTCCACGTCAATGCGCGTATTTTGCGTAGGTACATATAATGGGTGTAAAAAGACGCTTAACGAAGGCGAGACCCACTTGTACTTCCTGTCATTGTAATATTTTTTTTGTACTGGACCATACCTGGGAACCTTCTGGTTACAGAGATATTGAAGGTCAAAATTCCAACATTTACTGACGTTTTTTTTACGAAACAAAGCTTTAAAATTTAAATACCCCCACGGCCCTGTACCGTTGCATGCACCCATAAACACAATATTTGGCATGTGGTACATTGTGCACTGGGTACCACAAACAGAAAATTTTCACAAAAAGTCGTTTTCCAGCAATTTGTTTATTTTTTTTAATGTTACTTTGTTGTGTGTGTGATGTGTGTGTTTGTGTGTCGCTTAGGTCTGTGGATGGATGACCATCTTTACACACCGAGACCCCTCCGTACTTCGGAAAGTACGTTAAGCCGTTGATCCCGGCCGTCATTCGTGGATCTTTGACAGTCGTTACGGGTAGTCACAAACCCGAAAAATTGACAACCAGTCTTACCAAGGAGTATCATATTACCCAGTAACTGGGTTGTGGAGGTCAGGACGGTGTAGTCCATTATTGCATTTATAGACTAATGTCAGACGTCTCGTATAAGTACCTACTATTTAATGGCAAGTGTGACCTAAACAAAAAAAAAATGGACGACTTAAGTCACAGAAAAGCGTGACTTAAGTGTGATGAAATCCGATAATAGATGATACTTTTATTCGTAACTAGCTTCCGCCGCGTGAAATTTCTTGTTACTCCGTCCCACCCCGTCGCATCGCATCGCCTGCCCGCGCTATTACTTCGTTTTTGCTTAGCGTTCTTTCTGACTTTTTTCTTTTTGCTCGGCTCCTAAAGGTCATAGCGTGATGTTATAGCCTTCCTCAAGAATTGGGCTATCAAATTCAAAAAGAATTTTTCAAATCCGACTGGTAGTTCCAGAGATTAGCGAGTTCAACCAAACAAAAAAACAAACAAATTCTTCAGCTTTATAATATTAGTATAGATACTCGTAGTATAGAAATATTAGTATAGAAATAGCAGCAATAGTTTGCAAATAATGGAGGGGCTCGTTGCTAAGTAATTACAGCCGCACGGGTTAATCGATCAGGTTAAGCTACGCTTGCAGAGGTTGGTCCGTGGATGTGTGACGTGACAATATTACCCTGTGACCTTTCCGTGTCTCGGAATTGGTCCCAGCTGTCATTTGATAGTCGTTACTGGTCGTCAGTAGCCCGAAAATCTGACAACCAGTCTTAGCAAGGGGTATCGTAATATACCCAGTAACCGGGCTGTCGAGGTCAGACAGGCAGTCGCTCCGTGTAAAATACTGGTATTCAGCTGCATCCGGTTAGACTGGAAGCCGACCCCAACATAGTTGGGAAAAGGCTAGACAGATGATGATGACTTAGTTTGATGTACAGAATGCGTAGTTGACGGCTATATGGTGGGTCTTTTTCACCCTGTAAGTATATAGAAATCAATGGCCGTGCGTTTGTCAAGCAAAAACTCGAAAATGGCTTGCCCGATTGTGATGAAAACGTTGGTATGTTGTTGTGTGCGCGCCGGAGAAGATTAATTCCTAACAAAAAAAAACTGGCCAAGTGCGAGTTGAACTCGCACACAAAGGGTTCCGTACCACAAGGTAAAAACGCCGAAAAAAACACGTTGGTTGTATGGTTGCGCCCCTTAGATATTTATTTTATTCTGTTTTTAGTATTTGTTGTTATAGCGGCAACAGAAATACATCATCTGTGAAAATTTCAATTGTCTGGCTATCATGGTTCATGAGATACAGCCTGGTGACAGACAGACAGACGGACAGTGAAGTCTTAGTAATAGGGTCCTGTTTTTACCCTTTGGGTACGAAACCCTAAAAATGAAAAAGGCAAGCCCAATGCATACTGTATAAAAAGAGGTCTGTCAAATGCATATAGGCCACTTAGTAGGTACTACACGGCCTTCGTTCTATATCTTAGAGTTATCCACTTCACTGGGATTTTATTCTTATCAATTATTATTATTATTTATTTATTTATCCTCCTACTGGTACGCCATACAGCAATTACACCAATGGAGCAAAAAATTACTTCATGTGCTGCTTTCCATCCATCCTGTGCGCGGTGGAGATCGAACGGGCGGCGCCGGCGCGGGCGATGGAACACCCATGCTCACACAGCGTCAACTCCACAGTTCCATTACTCATAGATGTTTCGATTTGCTATCCATTTTGGTACTTATTGACAGGCCTACACTGTAATTTAAATACATTGTAAAAGCTCACATTTTTAAAAGAGTAACCGTGTAGTTTCTTTCCGGCTCTTTTTCATAGGGAACCACCGTTTCACCATTTCCATCAAGCTTATGTTTTATTAGATTTATTAGAAATGGAGTTCCCCTGTGGCTGGTTACGATAAAAAGTTTATCCGTGCAAAAAATGCAGATTGCTACTTGAATTAATGATGACGGGGTTTATTTATAAACGATGATAAAAAATTAAGAGACATTTAAACTACAAAAATCTATGGTCAAACAGTAACTCTAAGCGACGCTTATGAATAAAGGGGAACATCATAACATAACGCCTGTAATTCCCAACGGGCTGGGCAGTGGTATGCCTATAATACCCACATTTATGTCAAATAATGACAGTTGTGATTTGAGTTTCGAGTTGGTTGTCAATTCACTGAAAAAATAGTTTTCCTAACTTTACAAAATTGAGACGGACAAACGAGACTTACCTACAAAGTCACCAATCATACAAATCGTCGTTGCGCGTGCAAAAGTCGCTATGTGTTATTTAGTTATTTTCGGTTCTTTAAGCAGTTTTAATCGTTATTTCAATACACACATACCTACTGTAAAAACAGCTATGTGATAAGTGCAATATTTAAAGAGTTACGAAATGTAGCTATGTGATATTCATACATCCAAAGTTCCGTATAAACACGCTAAGTGTTATAATTCAAATAGCTCAAATAAGTTCCCTAAAAACACATAGCCACTTTTGCACGCGCAACGATGAAATGCCGATACTCTTCACGGTATATGACACTGCGTGTGCGCCGACTGCGTACCAACAGATATAATAAGTTGTCTGAAAAATTAGTTACAAATTGATCCCACTTCGTAGCGCACCGCTTCGTTCAATATTTTAGACAGTGATCCACTTCAGAAGTCTGATAGATTATAAATCATAAATGATTTTATTTCTGTAAGTAGGTTTGAAACACTTTTACACGTCAATCATATTTTTAAAAACTAGATGAGGTCGGCGTTTCTTATCTGACTACTCTGAGAAAAAAGGCCTAAACAAACTCAAAGGTCAGTCTCTTTTTAACCAACTTCATAAAAAGGAGGGTACTCAGTTCGTCGCAATCTTTTTTTTTTATGAATGTGGCCCGATTACTCGAAGACGGCTGGACCATTTTTTTTGTTTGAGAGGGTATATTTTTCAGCTGGTCCCATTGTCATCATGTCAGGATCTGATGATGAGATCCTGGAGAAATCGAAGGAACTCTTCAAATATTATAGGCACACCTATAGTGATTTGGGTATTTTTTATAGTAACTCGTGCATTTGATCTCGGAAAGCACCATTTGGTGAAGTGGAACCGACGATGAAGACCACAGATGGCCACCGGAACTACTCAAAAATAAGTATTTCACGGGTTGCGATGCGATTACTTTAATATGGTTGCTAAGCAATTTATGCTCGTCACAATGCGAATGGTGAAATGGAGCTGATGGTGAAATACCAAGAAAACTCCTCAACAATTAACGCCCCTGCATCGGGAAAAGCAATATTTTGTAAAAGGCGGTGAGCAATTTGACATTAAGCTATTGTAACTTCGATAAATTATAAACATACCCACTAAAAAGCGAGAAACAAAAATAAAACCGACTTCCAAAAAAAACACTACAAAATGAAAAATGTCTTTAATTTCGGAAGTCGATGGTAAAAACTAAAATACAGATCCAAAGACACCGACTTCCGAAATTAAAGTTTTTTTCCAAGTTGTAGCGTTTTTTTTGGAAGTCGTTTTTTTTTTGTTAAAAAGGTTTTAAAGTTCAGAGAGAGTCCAGGTTGACAGCTTTTCAAACCTTAGAATAGGCTCCACTAGGGTTTTGGAGACCAGGCAGCTTTTACATCTAAAATACTTAGTGATATTCGGAAACCAACGTTAACCTAACCTAGAAAGTAACGAGATCATCGGATTGGATAAGTTCAGCCACAGCCAAAATATGTTTGTCATCTGAGTTAAAAATGTGACACTGAAAATATCAATGATTTTTTTTTTGATGATTTAAACATGGAATGAATAGCGGGGCGATTGCGTAACACACTATTACAAACAGTTCAACAACTTTTATGGCGTTATTTACGTTGCTGAGCAAACAATTTTTTCGAACATAATATGAACCAATCGATTAGCAATATACTTCAAAATTATTCAGATGGTGATTGATAAGTGTATTACACAGCATCCTATTGCGCACAATTTAGGGCGCTGCCCAATGTCATGGGTTCAAATAGTTTTATGTGTAGAATACTGACTTGTGAAAGGAAAGAATTTGAAAACTGACGAAGATATAAAAGACTTAACTATACCTATGTTACATTACTCAAAGCATTTATTTCAAATAAACCAATTAATACTAAAAATAACAAAATTAAATTATAACTTAACTAAAACTATACAGAAACTAAAAAATTACGTCGAAAAATTCTTCCGCATCGCTGTCGACTGGTAATGTACCCAAGAGACTGGCGGCATTACCACGTTGTATGGCGATGCTTAGCCTCTGGCCAAGGTAAAAGCCAGCCCTTGGGTCACGGGAAGTGTCAACCAGTCGTTTAGAAATTTTTTTAAAAAGACCATGAGACCATGACCAAGACCTATGTTTAGATTATTTTATTACTCATAAAGGCTCCTTCAAACAGGCGCGATACGCGATAAAATTGCGCGCAACACATTCAAAGGCACCGCAAGTCGCGCAACGAGCGGTGCCTTTTTGTCGCGCGCGATTATATCGCGTGTCGAGCCTGTTTGTAGGAGCCTTAAAGGTCGAAGACTAGGTACTACTAGATAAACAAGTAGGTACGTACGTTGGGCACACGCTACCTTTTCACGTTTTCACCACAAGCGCAAGCTCGTGCCGGCAATCAGACACGAGAAGAGGTATAAAGTACATCACAAGGTAGAATTTCTTTACTTACCTATGTAGGTTTACTATAGTACCTACTTAAAAACAAGTATTTAGTTGTTGTTATTGATCTGTGCGTTTGATATGTTCAATGTCCATTCATGAGTAATATTGTGGAAAACAGTAAAAACAAAACAAACTAATCTACGAGAGTATTTCCAAACCTAAGTACCCATCTATCTATGATGAATCGATAAATCACGTTTTAATATTTTATTGTTAACCCATTTCTATACAGCACGTTTCAGAAAGCTATTATCAAACTCAAAAAACTCTAACTCAAAGCACTTATTTCAAATAAACACGTTTCGTTGCTACAAGAACAGAACATAAAAGAAACACCAAAAAAAACAGATCAACCGAAAACAAAAAACAGATAAGAACAACATAAAAGACAGAAAAACAAACCACAAAGACAACAACAGAAAACAAACAACAGAAAAGTAATGAACAGTGAATAATTTTTTCACCTTGTGACGGTAGCGAAATGGCCAAGCCACATATTTTGACTAAGGTGTAGAGTTTGTGAAGTTAGGTTTTGTAGAATTTGGGCGTGTACAGTTAGAGGCTTGGCTCTACATGAGATCTGATAACTTTTTGACACAGTGCGAGCCATATATGGTCTCGTCTTGGCAACATTTTACGTGAAAATGTTTTTGATGAGATTTCACTTCTTTTTGTAAGTTGCTTATGACAATACATTTTATTTACAAGTTTTAGATTTTTTTGTGTTTTGTGTAAGTACTAATACTAACTTATATACCAAATTTCCCCTTTCTAGGACTTCAGGAAGTACCTTAAGAATTTTGATGATCAACAGTGAGTCAGTGACGAAATCGGGGCTTTTTAGATATCTATAGATATAAATGTAAATTATAAGAGCTATGCAATTGTAACTTTATATGTTTAATAAGTCCACTATTGACATCATATCCCGAGAATTTTGTTACTGGTATAATCCAAACCCAAGATATGGAGATTAAAAAAAACGACGAAGCGCTTCGAGAAAAGGTAGGTAGTGCCCTTGCGCTTCGCTTGGCTCGTCTTGGCGATATCTATGATGACTCAATAATGATATAATTTTGTTTACACTTCCATTATTCCCTAGGTACTTACATAATTATGCTGCCGCGATGCGACAAACACCCAAATTGTGTGTCACAATAATTTCGAAGACTTTTTGCGTAGTCATCGGTCTTCTCGAAAACCTTGTTGAACTGTCAAAAAAGCTATTGTGTACCTATCCGCGATTGCGTATCGCGATTATGAATTAAATTACTGGCAAAGCAAAAGTTTTACAAGATTCTTTGGAAACTGGATCGATTGTTAGAAAAGTATTCCATTTAATGTAATGACACCTAGTAATTTCGGCAACCAGTCTTAAATGATAAATGATTTTATTTTTGTAAGTAGGTTTGCACAAACACATTTACACGTCAATCATATTTTTTAAACTAGATGAGGTCGGCGTTTTCTATCTGACTACTCTGAGAAGAAAGGCCGAAACAAACTCAGAGGTCATTAGTCTCTTTTAAAGTCCAGACATAATCTTGGTCAGGTTATATGAAGACCATGTAGGTCGATGTCTGAGATGGTCTTTTGAGGAAAGAACCACACAGATTGAAAGGACCTGTCCAGTCAGTGCATGCATTTGTCAGAAATCGTGCAGCTCAACTCAAGACTTAATAGTACGGGAGGTGGCGCTGCATTTTTTCTAGTAATTTTATACCGAATAAATTTTATTTCAAACAGTTGTTTAATGGTCAGAAATCGGTAAAGTGAGCGTCAGTTGTCGCACTAACGGTGGAGCTAAAGGAGACAGCATGAAAAAGTCATTGGAAAAAAATCAGCTCCGATGATTTTTATACCGAGCAAAAAATGTATAATATTATTGTTTTAGTCACATTTTATCAAAAAATAGTCGTCAGCTGTATTGACGAGGGGGGATTATATGTCAGTCACGTGCATGAACCTCATTGAAAATTTGAAAAAAAAATTAATTTTATACCTTATGAAATTTATACATCTCAATTTTTACACTTTTAAAATAATAAAGAAAATCGTCAGCCGTATTTTTGACGGTGGTAAAACCGTCAGTCAGCCTGATAAACATTTTGCGCGCTCAATGCATTTGAGCGTTGCATAGGCTTTTTGGAAAATAAACTGACAATCTTTACGCCCATAAACAATTAGCTGACGATGAGTTTTTATTTTTTAATATTTAAATCATCTTATACTTCGAATTCAATAAGTATAACATCAATTTAATATAAAAACACCACATTTTATTTATTTATTTTGTGTCAGTTTCAAATTATATACAGAAATATATATTATTAGGTTAAAAATGAGTTTCTGTACAGCTGTCATCTGAGACGTCACTCCAACGCCTATAAAAGCGGTTGTCAATTGAGCTCCGGTCCTTTTTCCTGTCGGCGCTCGCGCAGAGAGGTCGTTGGATTTCGTCTTGGATCACAGCTAAGTCTTTGTTTGGTGGTCATTTCCTTTTTATGTGCAAATATTGCCTTTGTTTATTGTGTTTTGTTGAAGTTGACTGTTTCCTATTAAATATTGCGTGATTATTTGTGTTTCTTAATTAGTTTGCTATTTAAATATAAGTTAGGCCGACTTGACAGTTGTTTTTTTTATTTAAATACCACTCCTGGTCCCTAAGATCAGAAGTGGGATTCGCCCTGGTCCACTAAATTTGATTTACACTAGGAAACAGTCAACTTATATCGGTGTTTTGAAAAATGCCTCGATCAAGATCGCGTAGTGTGTCGTCCGAATCGAACTACCCACAGAAACGCATACATAAACGTAAACAGCACCGTTCTCGCTCCCGCGATCGAGCCCGTTCCCGTTCCCGTTCCCGTTCTCGCGTTTGGTCCCGTTCTCATTCTCATCGCGTTTCACGTTCGCGCGCTCATCATAAGTCGAGTGAACGATCGAACCGAAGATCTCGTAGTCGGGAAAGCTCCGTAAAACAGGCATTGCAAAAGATCGTCTCGCGTTTGAATGCAATCGAGGAAAGTTCCGCAAGCGTACCTCAAACTCCGCCGCGACCAGCTGGTCACAGCACGCCTCAAGATGTCAGTGTACCCTCAACGACACAAGCATTAACGGAGATACTAAACATGTTAAATCCTGCAAAGTCACATGGTTATTACGTATCCAATTTTGATCCCGCTATCCATGACATTGAGGTGTGGTGTGAAGAGGTGGAACGCGCTAAAGTATCAAATCATTGGAATGATTACGAATGTCTTTCGCGAGTGTAACTGCCTTAAAGGCGATGCAAAAACCTGGCTTAGTGAGTGGAATACCAATGACCGCTGCTGGTCTAATTTTAAATTGGAATTTAAACCGTTGTGCCCCCGCAAACTCGACTACGCCAATATTTTGTTTGAGGTTATGAATTCTACTTCAGATAAATATTCGACTTATGCAGAATATGCCCGGCGTTCGCTGTTACGGTTGCGTATTGTTAAAGGTCTGAGTAATGAGCTAATGGTGCAGATCGTAGTACGTGGTATTACCGACCCACATGTTCGTGCAGCGGCCGCGAATGCCGACTTAACGATTGATAATTTGGTATCGTTTTTAGCTATTTATGTCAAGCCTGCCCGTACTAAGAATGAGGCACGCGTGTCTTCCTCTAACACGATAAAAAGGCGTCATATTTCTAATGATAAATGCTTTTCTTGCGGTCACACTGGACATAAAAGCTACAAGTGTCCGAAAAATCAGAAACCTTCAGAAGGTGCGGCAAAATCTTCAGAAAATCTTTCAAAACCAACATTGAATTTTTGAAAATGCCGTTTGGCTTATGTAATTCCCCCACCGTTTACCAGAGAATAATAAACAGTACTCTTCGGAAGTTGATTGAGGCCGGGAATGTCCTGGTGTACGTCGACGACGTGCTCCTTGTGAGTGAAACCATTGCCGATGGCATAAAATTGTTACACGAAGTGCTTCAAACACTCACCGAAGCCGGCTTCTCAGTTAATATCCGAAAATGCTCATTTCTAACCACCGAAGTAGAGTACCTAGGCCGTATCATATCACATGGTCAGGTTAGGCCGAGTCAGCGCAAAATC
Organism: Luperina nickerlii; assembly: GCA_963855955.1. Classification (NCBI taxonomy): domain Eukaryota; kingdom Metazoa; phylum Arthropoda; class Insecta; order Lepidoptera; family Noctuidae; genus Luperina; species Luperina nickerlii. The sequence continues at coordinate 11,796,876 of OY979682.1, forward strand.
TTAGCCTTGGTAAACACCCCGGCCCCGACCAACGTTAAACAAGTTCGGCAATTCTTGGGTTTAGCTGGATACTTTCGACGTTATGTCGAAGGTTACGCGACGAAAACAGCAAGTATCTCGCGTGTAACTAAAAGGGATGTAAAGTTCGAATGGGGACTCGAACAGGAGACTGTTCGACAAGATAACCCAGACTGCGGCGCAATATATGGTGCCGTGGAAAGGAGAATGGTGTCCTGACACCTGTTCAGCCTTTTTTGAATGTGAGTAATCGTTTGTTGGTCACAGATTGGTTCGTGTATGTGATGCTTTTCGTCGGCTGCCCTAGCGGAGCTACAATGAAACGGCGCGAGTGCGAAGCTGGCAAACTACTGGCTTGATGCGCGTTGCCAGCGGGGCGACTGCTCAGCCTCGCCGCCATGTGTGGTGACTAGTGCTGCGGTGCTGGTTGAGAAGACAGATATGCGCTGCGGTGCTTCTGTCTTATGTGTTGACGATGGATTAGTGCTGCGGTACTCTTCCATTAGTTTTTGGACATGCGCTGCGGTGCCTCTGTCTTGCAGACACGTCTTGTACGTGTATTATCGGACATGTGCTGCGGTATCATGGTCTCGATATTGTGTAGAAATGCGCTGCGGTGCATTTGTTGCGTAAACACTTTCTAATAATGAGAATGTGTGGCGCCGGATGATATAGAATGATGGATGTAAGAACAATATAACTGTGATTGACTGAAAGCGATTTGATCTTAGCTGGATTGCTTCATTGAAAGAGGGCCTCAAATGTGTGATGAATGATTGAGTAGGCAAATAATAAAAATAAGCTTTTGGGTCCTCACTAGTCATGTAATGATTTCAGGCGAATATAATGGTATCGACACGCAGGCAGGACTCTCGGCTGATCCACCTGCGAGCCAAGACAAGGAGCCAGCTCAAGATGCCGCCACATCAGACGTGCCCGAGGACGGTGCACAGTCAGGAGAAGCCGTATTAGGTTAAAAATGAGTTTCTGTACAGCTGTCATCTGAGACGTCACTCCAACGCCTATAAAAGCGGTTGTCAATTGAGCTCCGGTCCTTTTTCCTGTCGGCGCTCGCGCAGAGAGGTCGTTGGATTTCGTCTTGGATCACAGCTAAGTCTTTGTTTGGTGGTCATTTCCTTTTTATGTGCAAATATTGCCTTTGTTTATTGTGTTTTGTTGAAGTTGACTGTTTCCTATTAAATATTGCGTGATTATTTGTGTTTCTTAATTAGTTTGCTATTTAAATATAAGTTAGGCCGACTTGACAGTTGTTTTTTTTATTTAAATACCACTCCTGGTCCCTAAGAATATTTACTAGCTTCTGCCCGCGACTTCGTCCGCGTGAAATTTCTTGTTTCCGACCCACGCCGTCGCATCGCATCGCATCGCCTGCCCACGCTGTCACTTCGTTTTCGCTTAGCGATCTTTCTGACTTTTATTCTTTTTGCTCGTCTCCTAAGGGTTATAGCGTGATGTTACATAGCCTTCCTCAAGAATTAGGCTAGCAAATGTAAAAATATTTTTTTAAATCGACTCCGAGAAAAATCCGACCGATTAGCGCGTTCAGACAAACAAACTCTTCTGCTTTATTATTAGTATTTACAAATTCATCTTAAGATACGAAAATATGAAATATTATTTATTATCTTCGTCGTGTGTGATAGTCCATTGAATTGTATGGCGAGCGATATTGTATCTTAAGGGGGAAGCGCTAAGGTAGCCCGCGAAATTCAAATTTTCTTACGGTTTTTGCAATTTGCTGGTCAGTATTAAGTTGTACGTTGATTAATATATGAATCGCGGCCGTAAGAAATATGTGTTTACAGAATTATAATCATTAAAGTCATCAACACAACTCTCTAAGACCACGTAAGTCCAAAGAATAAGAGAGAGTGTGTTGATAAGGAGATTGGTGACGTCATCCTCCACGACTTTTACGTGGATGACTTGCTCACCGGAGGAGATGACATCAATGAGGTCAAAGAGTTGCGTCATAAAGTTACTTCAATTCTTGCTTCAGCGCAGATGAATCTAAGAAAGTGGAAGTCGAATGACTTACACTTGGTAATTGGTTCTGACTTTCCCCAGTCTTCACTGGATTTAAATGTTGGTGGATTTGAGCCAACCAAAACGTTAGGCTTAGGTTGGCAGCCACTGTCAGATAACCTTTGTTTTCCAATTAATCAGTCAGTTAATTTTAATAACACAAAACGTAACATGCTCTCGATTGTTTCACAAGTTTTTGATCCGCTTGGATTATTGGCTCCGTGTGTAATTGTTATGAAAATGTTGCTTCAGAAGTTATGGTTGAAAAAACTGTCTTGGGATGAGCAACTGTCACCGGACATTAGTGCGCTTTGGAATGAACTGATTATCACTTTACCTAAATTAAATGAAATTAATATTCCACGTCGAGTTTTAATTGACTGTTATGAGTTTTTAGAATTTCACATTTTTACTGATGCGTCTGAACGCGCCTACGGCGCTTGTCTGTATGTACGAAGCGTTGATAAGCAGGGACAGGTTTTAGTGCGTTTGTTGTTAGCCAAAAGCAGAGTTGCGCCACTCAAGCCGACGACCATACCCAGACTTGAGCTATGCGGTGCTCTTGTAGGTGTTCGCATCTTTGAAAAGGTTGTGGCAGCTTTACGAGCCAGCGCGCGGCGCACTTTCTTTTGGACTGACTCCACTATTGTTTTAGGGTGGCTAAAAATGTTACCAAATAAATTACAGCCGTTCGTTCGTAACAGGGTTGCCGAGATTTTAGATAAGACTGGTGGCTGTGAGTGGAGACATGTTCCCACTGACCAATACCCTGCTGATTATTTGTCTCGTGGAGTAGACATTAATTTATTATCTAGTTTAGATGATTGGTGGTTCGGTCCTAGTTTTTTAATGAATGAAATGTCTTATTGGCCTTCTAAATTAATGAATTATAATAATGAAATTTTGCCTGAAATGAAATTAGATGTCACCTTGCATGTTTTATCCAATAAAAATGAATTTGATGAATTGATTGATTTTACACGGTTTTCAAACTTATTAAGACTTCAGCGAACAGTCGCCTATGTTTTACGTTTTATTGACACATGTAGAAAACAAACTACTCACGGCCTTCTTTCTGTGCATGAACTAGAAAGGGCTTTAAACTTGATTATATGTTTATCTCAACGTCAATCTTTTAAAGACTATAAATTACTACTTAATAACAAACCGTTACCCAAGAAAAGTGAATTAAACAGGTTTAACGTTTTTCTAGACGAGAATAATATAATGCGGATTCGAGGTAGATTACACCATTCGGATTTTCCTTATAATAAAAAGCACCCGATTCTTATTCAATCTAGTCATCCTTTTTCCAAGTTACTTTTTAATTATGAGCATAAAAAATTGTTTCACGCTGGACCTCAGTTATTGTTGGCGTCTATACGAGATACGTACTGGCCCATTCGAGGTCGCAATTTGGCTAGGATGTGCTGTAAACAATGTGTTCGTTGTTGCCGTTTTAGAGGTGAAACTGTAAGTCCTATTATGGGAGATTTACCACAGCAGCGGCTTCTAGCAGGTTTTCCTTTTGAAAATATAGGCTTGGACTATGCAGGTCCTATTCAGTCAGCTGTTCGTCAAGGTCGTGGCTGTAAATTAGTAAAGGTTTATATAGCTATTTTTGTATGTTTTTCTACGAAATCAATTCATCTTGAACTAGTCGGTGATTTAACAAGCAATACTTTCATTATGGCCTTAAAGAGGTTCATCTCACGTAGAGGAAAGCCGAGAAATATTTACTCGGATAATGGCACCTCATTTATTGGTGCATCTAATGACCTTTCTAGGTTTCTGAGGGCGAATTGCGATTCGCTAACTGAGGAGATGGCTAAGGAAAGAATTAACTTTCACTTTATTCCTGCATATTCTCCTCATTTCGCTGGCCTTGCGGAAGCTGGTGTTAAATCAACCAAGCATCACTTAGTCAGAGTGCTGGGCCTTTGTAACCTTACCTACGAAGAGCTATATACCATGATGGTTCAGGTTGAAGCCATTTTGAACTCCAGACCACTGACGCCGCTATCATCGAACCCCGAGGATCTGACGCCGCTCACACCCGGACATTTTTTGATTGGACGTCCTATGACATCGCTTCCGTCACCTGATTATCGAGACCAGTCCATCAATTCTCTGACTCGATTTGAGCGTATTGAGCTTCTCCGACAGCATTTTTGGAGCAGATGGAGTAAAGAATACATATCGGAGCTTCAACTTCGCATGAAATGGCGAGCATGTAAGGGCTCCTTGAAGCTGAATTCTTTGGTCTTGTTAAAAGAAGACAACCTCCCCCCACTCAAGTGGAAATTGGGTCGGATCGTTGCTACGTATCCAGGAACAGACGGCGTAGTCAGAGTTGCAGACGTCAAGACTTCTAGTGGTCTGTTACGCAGATCATTCAGCAAGATTTGTCCGTTGCCTATATCTCCGGAGTCTGAAGATTCTTAGTGGTTGAAAGGCAGGCTTTCAACGCCCGGGGGTATGTTCCCGCAAGCGCCTACAGAAATTCACATACCAACGTCTTATGTTGAGGCTACGTAGATTATAGCTAATCGTTTTTTATTTTTTAACATTTTCGACCGGCTACCTACATCTGTGATATTTATCAGTATAAAATTGCACGTTCACATCAAGCAACGCATTTTTGCTTTATTCCCGAAATTATACCTGGATCAACCCCGCACACTTTTTATACATATACAACATGGAATTGGTGCTGAATCGGACGACGATCTAATTTTGTAATAACAACTTAAGGGGGAAGCGCTAAGGTAGCCCGCGAAATTCAAATTTTCTTACGGTTTTTGCAATTTGCTGGTCAGTATTAAGTTGTACGTTGATTAATATATGAATCGCGGCCGTAAGAAATATGTGTTTACAGAATTATAATCATTAAAGTCATCAACACAACTCTCTAAGACCACGTAAGTCCAAAGAATAACTGTTTCATGAAATCATCATTCTTTGGACTTACGTGGTCTTAGAGAGTTGTGTTGATGACTTTAATGATTATAATTCTGTAAACACATATTTCTTACGGCCGCGATTCATATATTAATCAACGTACAACTTAATACTGACCAGCAAATTGCAAAAACCGTAAGAAAATTTGAATTTCGCGGGCTACCTTAGCGCTTCCCCCTTAAGTTGTTATTACAAAATTAGATCGTCGTCCGATTCAGCACCAATTCCATGTTGTATATGTATAAAAAGTGTGCGGGGTTGATCCAGGTATAATTTCGGGAATAAAGCAAAAATGCGTTGCTTGATGTGAACGTGCAATTTTATACTGATAAATATCACAGATGTAGGTAGCCGGTCGAAAATGTTAAAAAATAAAAAACGATTAGCTATAATCTACGTAGCCTCAACATAAGACGTTGGTATGTGAATTTCTGTAGGCGCTTGCGGGAACATACCCCCGGGCGTTGAAAGCCTGCCTTTCAACCACTAAGAATCTTCAGACTCCGGAGATATAGGCAACGGACAAATCTTGCTGAATGATCTGCGTAACAGACCACTAGAAGTCTTGACGTCTGCAACTCTGACTACGCCGTCTGTTCCTGGATACGTAGCAACGATCCGACCCAATTTCCACTTGAGTGGGGGGAGGTTGTCTTCTTTTAACAAGACCAAAGAATTCAGCTTCAAGGAGCCCTTACATGCTCGCCATTTCATGCGAAGTTGAAGCTCCGATATGTATTCTTTACTCCATCTGCTCCAAAAATGCTGTCGGAGAAGCTCAATACGCTCAAATCGAGTCAGAGAATTGATGGACTGGTCTCGATAATCAGGTGACGGAAGCGATGTCATAGGACGTCCAATCAAAAAATGTCCGGGTGTGAGCGGCGTCAGATCCTCGGGGTTCGATGATAGCGGCGTCAGTGGTCTGGAGTTCAAAATGGCTTCAACCTGAACCATCATGGTATATAGCTCTTCGTAGGTAAGGTTACAAAGGCCCAGCACTCTGACTAAGTGATGCTTGGTTGATTTAACACCAGCTTCCGCAAGGCCAGCGAAATGAGGAGAATATGCAGGAATAAAGTGAAAGTTAATTCTTTCCTTAGCCATCTCCTCAGTTAGCGAATCGCAATTCGCCCTCAGAAACCTAGAAAGGTCATTAGATGCACCAATAAATGAGGTGCCATTATCCGAGTAAATATTTCTCGGCTTTCCTCTACGTGAGATGAACCTCTTTAAGGCCATAATGAAAGTATTGCTTGTTAAATCACCGACTAGTTCAAGATGAATTGATTTCGTAGAAAAACATACAAAAATAGCTATATAAACCTTTACTAATTTACAGCCACGACCTTGACGAACAGCTGACTGAATAGGACCTGCATAGTCCAAGCCTATATTTTCAAAAGGAAAACCTGCTAGAAGCCGCTGCTGTGGTAAATCTCCCATAATAGGACTTACAGTTTCACCTCTAAAACGGCAACAACGAACACATTGTTTACAGCACATCCTAGCCAAATTGCGACCTCGAATGGGCCAGTACGTATCTCGTATAGACGCCAACAATAACTGAGGTCCAGCGTGAAACAATTTTTTATGCTCATAATTAAAAAGTAACTTGGAAAAAGGATGACTAGATTGAATAAGAATCGGGTGCTTTTTATTATAAGGAAAATCCGAATGGTGTAATCTACCTCGAATCCGCATTATATTATTCTCGTCTAGAAAAACGTTAAACCTGTTTAATTCACTTTTCTTGGGTAACGGTTTGTTATTAAGTAGTAATTTATAGTCTTTAAAAGATTGACGTTGAGATAAACATATAATCAAGTTTAAAGCCCTTTCTAGTTCATGCACAGAAAGAAGGCCGTGAGTAGTTTGTTTTCTACATGTGTCAATAAAACGTAAAACATAGGCGACTGTTCGCTGAAGTCTTAATAAGTTTGAAAACCGTGTAAAATCAATCAATTCATCAAATTCATTTTTATTGGATAAAACATGCAAGGTGACATCTAATTTCATTTCAGGCAAAATTTCATTATTATAATTCATTAATTTAGAAGGCCAATAAGACATTTCATTCATTAAAAAACTAGGACCGAACCACCAATCATCTAAACTAGATAATAAATTAATGTCTACTCCACGAGACAAATAATCAGCAGGGTATTGGTCAGTGGGAACATGTCTCCACTCACAGCCACCAGTCTTATCTAAAATCTCGGCAACCCTGTTACGAACGAACGGCTGTAATTTATTTGGTAACATTTTTAGCCACCCTAAAACAATAGTGGAGTCAGTCCAAAAGAAAGTGCGCCGCGCGCTGGCTCGTAAAGCTGCCACAACCTTTTCAAAGATGCGAACACCTACAAGAGCACCGCATAGCTCAAGTCTGGGTATGGTCGTCGGCTTGAGTGGCGCAACTCTGCTTTTGGCTAACAACAAACGCACTAAAACCTGTCCCTGCTTATCAACGCTTCGTACATACAGACAAGCGCCGTAGGCGCGTTCAGACGCATCAGTAAAAATGTGAAATTCTAAAAACTCATAACAGTCAATTAAAACTCGACGTGGAATATTAATTTCATTTAATTTAGGTAAAGTGATAATCAGTTCATTCCAAAGCGCACTAATGTCCGGTGACAGTTGCTCATCCCAAGACAGTTTTTTCAACCATAACTTCTGAAGCAACATTTTCATAACAATTACACACGGAGCCAATAATCCAAGCGGATCAAAAACTTGTGAAACAATCGAGAGCATGTTACGTTTTGTGTTATTAAAATTAACTGACTGATTAATTGGAAAACAAAGGTTATCTGACAGTGGCTGCCAACCTAAGCCTAACGTTTTGGTTGGCTCAAATCCACCAACATTTAAATCCAGTGAAGACTGGGGAAAGTCAGAACCAATTACCAAGTGTAAGTCATTCGACTTCCACTTTCTTAGATTCATCTGCGCTGAAGCAAGAATTGAAGTAACTTTATGACGCAACTCTTTGACCTCATTGATGTCATCTCCTCCGGTGAGCAAGTCATCCACGTAAAAGTCGTGGAGGATGACGTCACCAATCTCCTTATCAACACACTCTAGCCCTAACTGCCGAAGACACCGGGTTGCTAGGTAAGGAGCGCTGGCCGTGCCGTAGGTCACGGTATTAAGTTGATAAGCGTGTAATGGAGTTGACGGATTATCACGCCAAATAATTTGTTGAAGATACCTATCATTTGGATGAACAACTATCTGCCGGTACATTTTCTCAACATCAGCAGCTAGGATGTACTTATGTTGTCTAAACCGCAACAGGATCGACAAAAGATCGTCCTGTACCACGGGTCCAATCATCTGGATATTATTGATAGAAATACCAGTATTAGTTAAACTACTTGCATTAAAAACCACCCGTAACTTAGTGGTGGCGCTGCTTTCACGCAGAACTCCGTGATGCGGAATGTACAACGCTTGATCATCAATAGTTTTACATCTAGACATATGACCTAAAGTTTCATATTCCATCATGAACTCTTTGTACATATTACAGAATTGAGTTTTAGATTTAAATCTACGTTCCAGAGAAGTAAAACAATGTTTGGCTCTTGACAAAGATTTGCCTAAATTGTCCGGGGAACATTTTAAAGGAATCCTAACACAAAATTGACCATTTTTCAAACGAGTAGTGTTTTTCATAAAATGCTCCTCGCATAGCTTCTCCTCTGAGGAATACGGAGATGAAGTACAGACTTCCTCAAGTTGCCAAAACTTTGCGAGTTGTTGATCAACATTAAAATTTAATTCATCTTCACAGTCTGAACGCACCTTTATAAAATTACATTTTAAAACTTTAGTAGAAATACGACTGTTAATTGGGCCTGAGACCAACCAACCCAACTTAGTCTCACAAAGAATTGGTTGCCCATCACCCAATTTAATTCGTTGAGATTCCAGTAAATCCCAAAAGATGTCAGCACCCAGCAACATATCGACAGGCGCCGGTGAGTAAAAGTTGGGATCTGCAAGACAAACATCAGACGGAATTATAATTTTTAACAAATTAACATGTTTACTTGGAATCTTATCTGTTATTGATGGAAGAATAAAACAATTAATATCCATACTAAAATTGTTATTTAAAGATTCTATTGATACAGAACACATTTTATTGATAAAAGATGATGAGTTGTTGATACCTATAATAGAATTGTTTACAGTCTTGGCAGTCAAATCCAGCTGGTGGTATAACCTCTCAGTCATGAGACATGACGTGCTGCCGCTGTCAAGCACGGCACGAGCAACATACTGCTGACCATTAATACTCATGACCTTGACGAGTGCAGTGGACAATAACACTCCATCATGTTCAACACTCGCGGACAGCGACACACCGGTACCTACACCTATAGTAGTGGGCTGAGTGGAGACAGTCGCACTGCCATTCGTGTCAACAACAACACTGCTAGCAGAAGCACCACTTGCGTCTGACTTCAAGGATTTATCAACGTGAACAATAGTGTTGTGTTTACGGCGGCATATTTTACAACTTGGCTTTTTGCAGTTGTTTGCATAATGTCCCAGATTGAAACAGTTGTAACAAACTTTGTATTTAGGTAATAACTGCAAACGAGCTTCATTGCTCAACGATAAAAACTGAGGACAACTACTTAACTTATGATCACCGTTACACATAACACAATTCTTAGGCTTATTTGAAACACCATCATCCTGTTTACTTGAACTTTCACCAGAGTTATTTTTATTAGAATCCTGTACCAACATTGACCTAACCTTGTTTGAATTTTTACCTGTGTGTGAGTGTTTAGTATTCGTAGAAGCTTCCAATTCGAACGTTTCTAATATCTCAGCACGGTTTTTAATAAAAGTAGTAAATAATTCAAACGTAACTTTAGAATTCTTGTCCAGGCGGCCCTTATACTCACCCCATTCACGATAAGTTTTGCTATCTAATTTATGTGTGACAATATAAATGAGTAAAGTATCCCAATGATTAACAGGTTCATCTAAGGATTCTAAGGCACGTATGTTTTTGTTAACAGCATCAAGTAAACCTTTTAAATTAACTGACGACTCCTTTTGAAGGGTGTCTATTTGAAATAATGCACAAACATGATGTTGAATAAGCAGGTGTTTGTTATCAAACCGCTCGCAGAGAAGATTCCACGCTACCGAATAATTTGCAGAAGAAAACTGAATCGAGTTGATCACCACAGCAGCAGACCCTTCTAGGGATGACCTCAAATAGTGAAATTTATTTATTTCGTCCATATCATCGTTTGAATGGATGAGACTAATAAACGTGTCGTGAAACTCTAACCAGTTTGTATAAGAACCACTGAATTTCGGCAACTGAATAGTCGGTAATTTAACAAACTTATGATTGCTAGAACGCGACATTACGTCACAGTTATCATGAGAATCTCTTTTCCTATTATCATCCAACATTTGTTGACCTTTAGCTAGGGTTTTGTAATAAAGAGATTCAAATTCTTCGCGTTCCGACATCTGACCATTCAACTCATCAGTACTACACTCCAGCAATAATTGCACCTCATCATATTGGGCATACAATGCCACGAGTCTAGTAAAACGTAATTGCAACTCGCTTACCTCAGTAGGGCTCAAAGAAGCGGGGTTCAAAGAATTTAAATAGTTCGAGAACATTGTCACCTTTCCTTTGCAACTCGCTCGTTTCCTAACGAGCTCTTTTAATTCCCTATCCTCTGGCATTGCGCAAGCTGGTGTGATCAACCTGGAATGTATATAAATAAAGTTATTGCAACGTTTAAATTACAATTACAAATGATGCAGCCTGAAATACAATGATTTTTATAGTCTATCTGTGTTAACTAATGTGATTACCCTACTGTCTCAGTAACTGTATAATTATTACACCGTAAAGCAAAATAATGCAGTTTCTACAAAAAAAACTACTCTTTATCAATGTGTAAATAACAAAAATGAACAATAATTACTGATCAGTTAATAATTGTATTACAATTTGTAACCACTCACAGAACAAAGAAAATGACAATAACTATTTCGTACTAACCTGGCTATTGACGGCTGACTTACACTAATTATACCTGTTAAATAGAGTGTTGGGTACACAAATTTAATGATAATTACGCCTTTTCTCAGCTATTGAGTATCCAGACCACGTAAATTCCAATAACCTTCTGAATGACGAAGCAGAATTTACCGGCTACACCGGGCGTCGACTATTATTTTTGATGTCCACCAATTCTCTTCAATCCCTTTGTAACAATTCGCTGATCGGAGTAAATATTCTTCAAATCTCCTAATCGGGCTCGTAGGACCATGTGCGGGGTTGATCCAGGTATAATTTCGGGAATAAAGCAAAAATGCGTTGCTTGATGTGAACGTGCAATTTTATACTGATAAATATCACAGATGTAGGTAGCCGGTCGAAAATGTTAAAAAATAAAAAACGATTAGCTATAATCTACGTAGCCTCAACATAAGACGTTGGTATGTGAATTTCTGTAGGCGCTTGCGGGAACAAAAAGTTATTGTTTATTTTCCACAACGCACACAATGAACGGACACTATTATTACACAAAGACGGGTCTTTGTTAGTGAATAAGAGAAATATAGAATAAAAGATCAGCTAAAGAAACAATCAGGAATTCCCCTAGAGAACAAAACTCAGATCGGGCGTCCTTGTTCCACTTTCCACGGAAACAGCTATGCTATCCTTGTCATATGCAATTCAGTGTTTATAGAATTCGGATACACGACACGCATTTCCATAGATAATTAATTGATTAGAGGTGCGTTCTGAAATTTAACTGTTTTTTAGAGCGTGCCATTGATTGGTTTTGTTTTTACCAACGTGCGTGATAAATTGTCGACTATTAAAAATGCGCTAGTTAGGGGACTAGGCACTATTATGGAATTTTGAGCGCTAAAACATCAAGAAATGCACTAGATCTAGTGCCGAAAGCACTAAGTTGGCAACATTCGAAATCTCTGTAGCAGATGGTAGTATTTCTCTCTTATTCATATAAGTTTGTCTCACTCCGGTAGGGTATACTTACTTCAGTCTACCTGAGGGCTAGAAAAATAATTTTTAGAAAAGGTATGTTAGAGTCGTGAGACTTTAACTGCTTGAAATTCCTTGATGCTACAGTAATATTAATATGATTAGAAACCGACACAAAATAAATAAATAAAATGTGGTGTTTTTATATTAAATTGATGTTATACTTATTGAATTCGAAGTATAAGATGATTTAAATGTTAAAAAATAAAAACTCATCGTCAGCTAATTGTTTATGGGCGTGAAGATTGTCAGTTTATTTTCCAAAAAGCCTATGCAACGCTCAAATGCATTGAGCGCGTAAAATGTTTATCAGGCTGACTGACGGTGTTACCCCCGTCAAAAATACGGCTGACGATTTTCTTTATTATTTTAAAAGTATAAAAATTGAGATGTATAAATTTCATAAGGTATAAAATTACTTTTTTTTTCAAATTTTCAATGAGGTTCATGCACGTGACTGACATATAATCCCCCCTCGTCAATACAGCTGACGACTATTTTTTGAAAAAATGTGATTAAAACAATAATATTATACATTTTTGCTCGGTATAAAAATCATTGGAGCGGATTTTTTTCCAATGACTTTTTCATGCTGTCTCCTTCAGCTCCACCGCTATCGAAGCAGCTGACGTTCGGAGCTATTATGTGTTAGAGGAAAACTATTATTGTTATGATTTTCAGCCGGTATAAAATGACTTGCTCAAATATAGCGCCACCTCCCATACTATAAGGAGTTAAGGACTTTTACTTAACTTACAATATCAACCTATAATGTTCCCACTGCTGGGACACAGGCCGCCTCTCTTCGAGAGGGTGTGGGCTGTAATCTGCGACGTGGGCATAGTGCGGGTTGGTAGATGTCACATGTCTTCGAATTTTTGAAGTGATAACTTCTTTAGGCGCGTTAGGCATTTTTTTGAGATGGGAAAAAACCGTTGAACTCGCAACACTGTTACCATAACCGACACCTCTGTTTTAAGTTTTAGCCATTATAAAGACATCAACTCGCTGTACATTTTCTTTGGAAAGAATGACTTTCAAACATGATTTATAAAATTACTATGCTTTTTCAAGTTTTCACTTCTGTCGGCACTCCTGGAGTGCCACTGTTTTTTTTTTGGTACTATAACATGCCGGTTTCCTCACCGGATGTTTTCCTTCACCGTTTTGAGAGCAGCGGTGATGAATTATTTACGCAAGTAAAGCGCCTGGCTGGGTTCGGACCCACGACACGATCCTATGGTCGTAAGTTGAAGCCGTTACCACTTGGCCAACCCCGCTCTCTCTCACTCTTTTAATACCAGGCTATTATTGTTCCACTGCAGGCCAAAGACCTTTCCTCATATAGAGAAGGCACGAGTATGATCACCACGCTTGCTTAATACGGGTTGCTGAATTCAATCAGTCTAGGGGTGCTCACTTATAGAAGCGGGTTTTCCGTCCCGACTCCCAGTACAGGTCTCTGCAGGTTGATCTTCGGAAGGAAATGGTTACATGTTTTAGCTGTTTCTTTATGTGTGAGCGCTTATGTTAATGTGGGACTATTACACCTGCACCGATCGGTACTGACCCGCACAGACTCGTCTGCACTGGAAACCTGTGTCTTTATGTAAGCACTTACCAATGGGTATTGTGTCAGGTACCCAGTAACTGGGTTGAGGAGGTCAGATAGGCAGACAATCAGACATCATCATCATTATTTCAGCCGAAAGTCCGAATACCACCACTTCGACCGATTCTATGCCAGCGGGGATTCCTGCGGTCTTCACAAGGTCATCGGTCCACCTTGTGGGACGCCTTCCAACGCTACGCCCTCCGGTACACGGTCATAACTCCAGAACCTTTTGGCCCCATCAGTCATCTGTTCTGCGAGAAATATGCACTGCCCACTGCCACTTAACTTTGGCAATTCTTCGGGATATGTCGGTTACCTTGGTTCTCTTGTGGGTCTCTTCATTTCTGGTAGAGTGAGATCTTTATGTTTGAGATAGGCAGTCGCTCTTTGCAAAATAATGGTATTCAGCTGCATCCAGTTAGACCAAGCCAAATACTATCATGGTTGGAAAAAGGCTCAGCAGATGATGATGAGAAATTGTGTAAGTTCATAGGTAAATATTAAAAATAAACAAAATATAACAACAACAGTCATTTATTAAAATAATAAGAATCACAGTATTTTGTACGCGCTGGCCCGACATTAATATTTACAAATCGGTCGGTGGTTCTCTAACATAATTTATCGGTACATCCGACCTCGTTATTAATTTACCACACTAAGGCTGAATGTCATTTGCACGTTATGAAACCACAAGGTCTATTTATCTAAGTGATAGTTAGATATATTCCATCTTAGTGATGGTTCAATTTACTGGGAATTGTTGTCGAAAGTGGGATCATTTACGAGGTCGACGATTCATAGATTACAGGTTAGGCCGGTTGCATCACTTCACTAAATACATTTAAATCTTCATTCTATCTCTATCATGTACAAACGATGAACAGAGATAGAACGATGTTTTAAATACGTTTAGCGTTAAACACATTAAAGTTAGGGTTCCGAAAGGTTTAAGTTAGGGGTATGAAAGTAACGTCGGTCGCCTCCCACACATCTTAGAAATCGCGGGGGGAGTCAAACACCTCACTCCCCCCTGACCCGACGAGGCCCGCAGTGGCGGGCCGGCACCAGTCGGGGGTTGCGGAAGGATCGTACGTTCCCGCGACCCCCGACGTAGGTGTGAGATGGAACACCGGGGTGGTTTTTAGTCAGTAAGAGTCTGACAGACCCCGCCGCCCGCCTCAGGGCGGCGGACATCCATGAGGATTTTCCACCCCGGAAACAAAAAAGAAAGTATGAAAGTAAGTTGTTCTGTTTTCCAAGGAGCGTTTTTGACACAGTAAAGTAAAACCCCGGTACCATCATTTACATGACAGCCGTCGCTGTGACCGTTATATCGCGACCGTTGTATCTCTTCTAGGTAGGAAACCGCAACTTCAGTAATTTTTGATGCAAGCGGGTCTTAGTCCTAAATCTTTATGAAGGTGCGAAATGGTCCCAGGTGGAGATTTCATTGAAGAGCGCTTCGCCAGGACATTCGGTCGCGGAGACCTGCCGATGGCCGATCAGCTTGTAGTCTGGGCAGATGTAGCCTAGTTCCACTCCAGCAACTATTAGATCCTTGAGGGACTTAATTTGAGTATCTGGGGGAAGGTTTTCTGGAAGAAAATAGAGAGAGATAGTTTAGTTTTTGGCGATATTTACCAACCGTAGTCGGAACCCCCCGTGCAACGCCTGTAAGGCACATCTCTGGGGAGACTGTAGAGGGGCCTCCCCTGAGCCTCGCTATGCACGGCAGCACGTGATCACTGTGCCACCGTCTTCCCTGAGGTCACTTGGTGGGCGGACAAAGTCCCCACTCTGTACGCCCGCGACCCCAATGTCAATCATACCTACTTGTTTGACAGTTTCTTTTAAAGTGTCATATCAATACGCAACGGTGCCGGGGTTTAGTGCAGTCAGGGAAATTAATTGTTAATCAAATTGACACATTTCATACAAGGACGGTTGTGATTTGAATATACGGACTGTTTAACATGGTATACTAAATATTTTTCAGTTTTATTTTTTTACTTCACATATTTGAGACGGCCGAAAGAGACTTACCAACAAAATCACCAATCATGCAAATGCCGATACTCTTCACGTTATATGACACTGCGTGTGCGCCGACGGCGTCCCAACCGCGGCCCTCGTATACAGAGCCTTCACCACCTACTGCGAAACTGCAAAGAAAAGAAAACATAAGCTCCTTTAAGGCAATGTACATTCATGGAAACTGTTTTTTTAATTGGTCAGTGCTGTTAAGTTTTTTTTATTAAAAGCTATACTATTGATTGATTCAACTACACAAGGTCAAATTCAAAGTAACTCCAACAGATTACGTGGTCAAAAGTAACCCCAACAGATTACGTGATCAAAAGCAGGCCCATTCGGCAATATTTTTTTTTACTTGGTAGTTATGACATTAATTTTTTTTTCGTCATAAGATGCCTACATATCGCTCCCCACCACGTCTAAGAAGTTTCGCCAGCTAAGTTAATTTGACCCTGGAGATTTTTTAATATCCCTGAAGAATAATTATTTGGTAAATGATAAATATAATAATAATTTCCGTAAGTAGGTTTGTACAACACTTTTACACGTCAATCATATAATATTAAAAAAAAACCGGGCAAGAGCGAGTCGGACTTGCGCACCGTGGGTTCCGTACCATCATATGTTTTTAAATTTTCATTGCCGAGGCCTATAATATTCGTCAGAGAATTTTTTCAGCGCCATCTCTTGACCGATAATGGAACTAATGTAACTTTTGTTGATGATTTCTGAAAGAGTGTGCTATTTAGAGATTTCGTTTTATGTTTCCTGTAAACTTTACATAAACTTTTATCACATAGAATTATTTCAGATTTTTCTCTTTGCAAAATTCGTAGATAAGGTTGGGGGGGATGGCTTTTTTTACGTTTTTCATCAAAAGTCGAAAACTATGTGGCCCAAAAAGAAAATGTTTTATAATGTGCACACTGCGCTCTTTCATATGATAGCCCTACTAGTAGCCCCACTTCGAATTTTTCAGACCCGCTTTCAGTCCCTGTTGCAAATACCTACATATATTTTTAAGTACTTTTGTACGTTGCTGATAACTACTTCTATAGTAAAATAACCATTAACATCCAAATAACGTGATGAAAGTAATTAAAAAACTGAAGTGCCTCTTGAAACTATCGTGCTATTAAGGGGCTTACAAGACCTAAACGCAAGTTTTCGAAACAATAAAAGTATATGATAGACTACAGTAAAAAAAATCAGAAAAATATATGATATTCTTCAGAATATATGCTAGATAGATAGTGTGGTGAAAACATAATACAACTAATTTGATACGATAGAAAAAAATCATGAAGATGCCTCTAAAAATTTTCTTTTTACAATAAAATCCATACTAAAATACATACAATCATTCTGATTTTTTGTCAGATTATTCTACAAGCAACATACTAAAGTACTAGTGTTTTAATTTTTTTGTCCAAACAATAGATTCTTTGTAAATCGCATATTCTTATTTTCGAACAAAATACGTGCGCATGTGTGCGTAAACAAACGCTGTGTAGCGACACTGCCGGCCGAGGCCTGATGCTATACGGACGTGTCGCTCTTTTCGCCGCAATATTTCCGCCAAGATTGTTATGTTTTTGTAAAGTTTTATTTGTAAATTCATTGTTTATTATTATTTACATAATCTTCTTTGCGTAAATATTTTTATTTCGTGTAAATATAAAATACTTTGAAGTTAAAATAGCGTAACCTTGTTATCAATTATCATTTATTGTAAATATGAAGTGAAAAATTCCGTTCGGACTACAAAACGTTCATATAAAACGCTGAACATATTATATATATATATACGAAATTAAAAAATAAGAGCATTTTATTATTATTGAATATTTATTTTTTTAACAATAAAACTATGAATTTAGAAACGTCTAAGATAGTGCAGTCATGACGCATATACGCATAAGCTCAACTTTTTCGACTACATTCGTAACTGTTACGTTAGCGTGTGAGGCCGATGTGTAGATTTGTATTCAAGAGTCCCCGGGTTCGAGTCCCAGGGATTCTCTAACCGAAGTTTTCTTTTTAAATGTATTTTGAATTTATATATATTATGTATTTATTATTTTTTTATAAATAATAATTAAAACGTCTACAATGTAATTATCTTTCACAGGAGAAACACAGTCGTAAATATCAACACGGAAGTTATTTCTAATGCGAAACTACAATTAAAAAAAAACTAAAAGCACCTAACTTATTGATATTGGGCATAACGAAATAACAAATTCATCTAAAAATTGCGATGAAAATTATCACAAGCAAGATTTTGGTTTTTATTATTATTGATTTCGTTTATAATAAATAGATTCATAATATTATGTATGAATGTTAGGTAGGTACCTATCTTTGAGGCTGTTTACAAATTATGCCGCAGCTGCAGCGGCACCGCCACTGCCGCGGCGCCGCTGCATCAGTCACCCTTGGATTTGTATGATGATGAACACACGGCGCCGCGGCGGAGGCGACGAGTTTTGATAAAACCGTAGCAATACTCGCCGCCGAATCATGCTGCCGCCGCCGCGGCGCCGCCGTGTGCAAGGGTTCATGCAAATCCAAGGGCAACCAATACAGCGGCACCGCGGCGGCGGCGGCGCCGCTGTATTATATAATTTTTTTTTATAATGTACTACAGTCGCGCGGTACGTAAACACACGATAACCCCTCCAGCCTACAGTATTTTAATTTCATCAACCTACTTGAGTTTCTTTCTAGTTTTGTGACTGTACCTACAGTCACAAAACTAGAAAGAAACTCAAGAAGTTAAAAAAAATATTTACCTATAGGTATAGGTAAATATTTTTTTTAACCGACTTCTAAGAATGAGGAGGTTGTCAATTCGGATGTTTCTATTTTTTTTTATGTATCTTCGGACATAACTCCGTCATAAAAATATGTAGATGGATTTGCAAAATTCTTTTTTTGTTCAAAAGAGGTTTATTCCGAAATGGTCCCATTTAAATTTCGTAAAGGTCTGATGAGGAGTTTCGGAGACAAACAACGGAACTCTTCAATACATGCCAGTTTACCCAATCACACAACATAACATCACGCCTATACCCTTTAAAGGGGTAGGCAAATGTGTTCAATAGCTTCCTGTCACTGATATTAACATAGCAATTAGTGTTATATGAATTTGGGCGGGGTAGGTACAACTAAAAAGTGAAAAATATAACTTTTTTACAAAAAAAAAAAACAACCGACTTCCAAAAAAATACTACAAAGTGAAAAATAAAGTCTTTAATTTCGGAAGTCGGTGTCAAAAAACGAAAATGCAGATCCAACGACACCGACTTCCAAAATTAAAGTTAATTACTTTGTGTTGTTTTTTTTTTTTGAAGTCCGTAGTTTTTTTTTTTTTTGTAAAAAAGACTTTTCATTTATAAAATAGAAACACGTTGTGAATGGAATAGAAAGAGTTCAATAAAAATACATGGTCTTTTTGATCAATAGATTTAATTAAAAAAACTTATTGACGAATTCAAACAACCAAAAACAGCACAATATAGTCTCTTTGCCATATTATTAAGTAAGTACTTGTACTTATTTCAATGAATATTTGTCACAAATTGCACGCTTACTGCTTACGAAACCGTCACACCGTCCGGCGTCCACTCGTCACTGCGGAGCATTCGAGACTGAGTGTAAACCGAAATCGAGGCGCGTAGGTATGATTCGCGTTCCGACCGTTTTTATGAAGATAGAATACTGTATAGATAAAAATACCGTGGCGGGCGGTGCGCGGCGGCGCGGCGCTGCCGCAGACACGGCATAAACCGTACCCAGGTAGACCGTACCCAGACACAAAGTTAATTGCAGCATTATGAACCCACGCACAACGGACCAAATGGGAGTCTAAGTGCGGAAAAGGGAGTCCTATCATCATCATCATCATGCAGCATTATGAACTATGTTGATCTTTATTGCCCTCATGGAGTAGTTTGCTTAATTAATCCTAAGACAGCATGTCTGAATTCACTTGGAGAAAAAAGTTATGTGAGGAAATTGAATTGATTTATTAAAAGGAATTATTTAACCTATTCTTTCAAAACTTATTGACCTGCTAATGATGAACACTTTTTGAAATTAATGAACCTCTAAAAACTTTTTGCGCTTTTAATGATGCACTTTTTTAAATTATTGAGCCTCCTTTTAACTTAATTTAAAATAATTAAAAACGTAATTTAAAATCTTCTATTTTTTTCATTTTATTATTGATGAATGGGCGGCCCGCTTTTGACCTCGATCACGCCTGATGGAAAGCGATAGATGATAAGTGATGATATGTGATGTTATTTTTTTATAGATTGGAAACAGTGGTACCACAGGAAGATCACGATTGTGAAGTTATTGATAAAAGTACATATTCATCTAAACGTGTACTAGAAGAAATAACGGGATAAGAGCTTGACCCACCTCTTTTAGTTTTAACGTAACTCCAGAAAAACTTCGGATTATTTTTGAATTCGTTTTCCAATCGCTTCATATAATTGTTGTAACAAAGTTTTGCTAGGTCATTACAGCGCTTAGTTATAATCTGCAGTTCAATTCTGTCTAAAGGGTTTTTGTAAATATTGTGGCCATTTCTGATCTTATTTTTGCAATTAAGTAATTTGATTAGATCTCGATTGAACCATGGTGGAAATTTACTTTTTTTTGGCACTCGCTTAGTTATAAATTTTTCTATACCTTTCTGAATAACGTCATAAAATACCTCCACCATCTCATTAACTGCCTGCTGTGCTTCAAGTAACTCATCCCAGGCAGTTTCACTCAAATATTTCCGAATTGGTATGTAACTCGTTTTTCGAAAATTAGGTCTACCGCAAGTAGTGTTATATGGGAGTTTAGCTTCCTTATTTAGAGAAATCACGATATCGAGGGGTGGATGATGCTGGTCAATATTAGCAATCGGATCCTCACTTTGACTCACTCTACACAATGAATGGTTACATAGTATAAGATCTAAAATGCGGCTTGAAGCATTACATACATTGTTAAATTGATTAAGCTTATTAACATACGTGAAATCTATCAAAGTTTGACTTAAATTGGACAACTTAAGGCATTTATCAGAATTATTGACTATACTTCAATCGATATCACCGATATTGAAATCACCTGCGATGCAGACATATGATAAGTTTAACTGTTCAAACACTGCATTACATTTGTCCAAAAAGTGTTCCAAGTACGAGATACGTACAGGTGGTGGCAGGTATACAGAACAGAGAGCTGCCCGACGTACAGATCGAGCCGCAGGTAGATCTAAAATTACCCAAAGGTCTTCACAATTACTTTCAAATTGTTCTGCTCGTTTGGAAATTATAGATTTTTTTACGGCTATCAAAACACCCCCACCTTCTTTACTACTCTGTAGACAAGAACTTTCTCTGTCCCTTCTGTATACAATGTATCTGTCGTCGAACAGCTCGCTGCTCAGTACGGTATTATTAAGCCAAGTCTCTGTAAAAATGATAATGTCATAGTTATTACAGCATACATTACGAAAGATGATAATATGCGTTTTTGTTCTCACGCCTCTACAATTCTGGTAATAAATTTGTAAATTATCGAATTTTGTATTATATTCAAGTTACAATTACATGTATTTTTAATTTAAATATAAAGTATGTTTTTTTTCACGTCAACTTATTTAGGGACTCTAGATTCTTAATGAGGATATGTTCTGACCCATCACTTTTCCTGACGAAGATTCTACCATTTCTAACCCAGACGAATTGATATCCTTTTTCTTTTGCTTGAAGTCTAGTAGCAGCATGCAGCGCTTTGTTAGAAGGAGACAAATTTTCTTGCACATATATTGGCTTCTTTTCACCAGCCAGTCCAAGGTCCGCTGTATTTAGTTTTTCGATGTTATTCTTGCCTTTATTGTAGTTAATGACAGAAGCCAAGAGTAGGTCACGAGTTCTTGGGGAGGCCAATTGGACTACGATAGAGCGCGGGCGGGCACTAGAATTTTGTAGTTTGGCTACACGGGTGCAATGATGGATATCGGTGTCGCTCAACTTGCATCCAACGACTGATCCTAGTTGCTTAACGACTGTATAGAGATTCTCCTGTTTATTTTCGGGCAAACAATGAACTTCAAGGTAAGTCGAACGTGCCTGTTGCTCCAAATAGTTGATTCGCTGGCCCATATCCGCCACTGACCTCTTAAGGTTAGTATTTTCTGTCTCTAAGTCTTTTACCGAGACTTTAAAAGCCCTATGTTCAGACTGATATTCTTCAAACTCCTGTATGTGAAAATTCAATGACGCCGTCATCTCCGTAAGTTCTTTCTTAATCGGTTCAAGCTCTTTATTTACGACATTGAGTATTGTATTGTTTATTTGACGAAGCATAGAAGAGAATTCAGCCTGTATTACTTCCTGGAGGATATCGCGTACATCATCACGAGTCACAAAGGTTGCTTCAGGGGGCGAGTTCAAAGCAGGTCTCTTGTTCCCCCTAGAGGTGGAGACATTACGGGTTGGAGTATATTCCTTTTTGGAGGTATTCGAGATGTGACTCCCGCAATTAGAACACCTCCATTTACAGTAGACATCCGTGTCCTCGGAAACTTCCGGAAGAGACAGGCACTCAAAATGATACAATTTATTGCATTTGGAACAATTAATCGATTTTTTTCCATCCTTGCTGTCTTCATTAGCACAGCATCCCCATAACAATGTTGACGAAGCCATTCTAATTAATAGTCAGTCTCACAACAATTCCAATGCCGAAATAATTATTAAAAAGAAAAAAATGTATACTGTTCCAAGCACACTATTAAAGACCCCTTCAATCTTTGTTGGTAAAAGTGCACTCTAATAAAGGCCCTGCGCAATACAACGAGCGAACTAACAGCGAGCTCGCGAGAAGAACGTCGTATGCGCCGTGCTATCTGCGGCGCTTACGCGTTTTATTATAACTGGTGAATTACTCCTGACGGTAGATGAATAACTATTTTGATACGTTTTTTGTCTAGAATTGATACACAAAGCACTAAGTCACTTATTAATTGTAGATTGTTGTTATTGATATTATTCACACGATCAGCACTTTTAACGACACTTTAGAGCACTTTTGACGCGTACCAACAATATTTTCTTAGGAGCAGTTCGAATGGGTAGTTACTCGTACAACGTATAATTTATTATTGCCGACTTTCAAAAAAAAAACACTACAAAGCTACAACCGACGATACCGACTTCCGAAATTAAAGTTATTTTTCACTTTGTAGTGGTTTATTTTGGAAGTCGGTTGTTTTTTTTTTTTTGTAAAAACAGTTTTTATTTATCACTTTTCAGTTGTCCCTACCTACCCCACACAAATTCATATAACACTACTTGCTATGTGAATATCAGCGACAGGAAGCTATTAAACACATCTGCCTACCACTTTTAAGGGTACAGGCGTGATGTTATGTTGTGTGATTGCGTAAATAATGCATACAAATGCGATGGCAGCGATCGCGGTTGATTTGCTGGCATTTATTGAAGAGTTCCGTTGTCTGTCTCCGAAACTCATCATCAGATCTTTACGAAATTTAAATGTGACCCTTTCGAAACAAACCTCTTTCGAACAAAAAAAGAATTTTGCAAATCCGTCTATTTATGATGGAGGTCGTCTATATAGGACCCGAACATAAATAAAAAAAATAATAATAAACAAATCCGAATTGAGAACCTCCTCCTTTTTAGAAATCGGTTAATAATTTTGTTGTCATAACTACTTGTTTCCGCGTCATCTATTGGAATACTCGGGCGTAATCGTAAATTGTATGCTGTATGTCATAATTGTGATGGGCGTCGTCGTTAGATGGCGTACGCGTCGATTGTGTATATGTGTGCATGCGTTTCTCAAGGACACTTTGCTCTACTAGTCCTCTTAAACTCACGCGCACAGTGCATGCGGTAAAAAACATGACACTCGAATCTCCAATCGTAACGGTTGAAGTACGTGTGTGTGTGTGTGTATTTTTCTATATTGTTCGGGATTTTTTTTTCAAGCACACGAATGTCGGAATTAATGCCATTTGCATTTTTACCAGTTAACCTTTGGGTGATGCAGACATAAACAGTGGTAGGTGCACATCTGAAAATTGGACATAAGGGAAAGTTGCTAAACTGGTTGTTGCAACCAGGCCTGACAGAATTGTGCTAAAAATGGCTATGGAAATGAACTGTAACAAGCCTTTTCTTGCTAACAAGAATTGACTGTGAAATTGACGTTTCGACTATGTACAGACGCCAGCACATCAAGCTACTACAATTGAATCCTGAAGACAACACAGTATTCTTGGGCATAACTTTGGATGCTAAGCTTCAGTGGGGTCCATATAATAGATAAATTGTCAAAAAAGCTAAGTTCCGCAGCATACGCTGTTAGAAAAAATCGTAATTTAACTGATATTGAGACTACCCGTTTAGTGTACTTTAGCTATTTTCATAGTGTAATGTCGTACGGTTTTCTATTGTGGGGAAATGCCGCCGATATTCAGACTATCTTTGTTTTGCAGAAGCGAGCTGTTCGATCAATTTATAAATTAAGTCCGAGACACTCTCTCAGAGACAAATTTAAAGAGATGAATGTAATGACTGTGCCTTCTCAGTATATTTATGAAAATCTTTTATATGCCCATAAAAATATAAAATTGATTTAAAAATACATAGCACTGTATTTTTTAATCAATTCGATACAGACATCGATCTACATTTTCTTCATATAACCTGACCAAGATTATGTCTGAACTTTAAAAGAGACTGTGACCTCTGAGTTTGTTTCGGCCTTTCTCCTCAGAGTAGTCAGATAGGAAACCCCGACCTCAACTAGTTTTAAAAAAACATGATTGACGTGTAAAAGTGTTTGTACAATCCCACTTACAAAAATAAAATCATTTATCAGTCTGTCAAACTTCTTAAACAGATTTTCAACTTTATCGCTAAAGCATAAGTTTCGATGTTGATTGGGAAAATTTGACAGTTTCGGGTAGTTTGTTGTGCTAGCGTCTGTACGTCGTAGGGTCGTGTGTTACGACTGACATGTACGCAGATGCACTTGCATAGTCTTCGCCTTACTCATTATTTGGCAAGATACGCGCTCGGTAGTAAGATATTATTAATGCAAAGGTACGCGGCTCATACTACTGGCACTGATTCGATATTCATCCTGTTAACTGTCTTATGTCTATCGGCTTTCAAAGTATCGATGATAACATCTTATCAGTTGCCATCTACATGGTCCGCTTATCAACCGAGTGGTCTTGAAAATTTGAGTTCCAATGTCTTGCGTGCTTATTGTAAGCTTGCATGCATAACATAATTAGCTTATGACGTCCACACTGCTGGAACACAGGCCTCCCTGTCGCAGAGAGGATTCCTGTGTACCAGCAGTATGTAGCCCATAGTTGTTATAAGAACTCGTGTTTAATGAAAATCGATTGCTTGAGTATGTTGCAGCTCTGTATGCCTCAGAATGGAATTTTGTGGACGCGATTTCATCTGGCACTGATTCAATATGTTTAACGTCTATCGGCTTTTAAACTTTCGATGATAACATCTTATCAGTTGCCATCTACATATACCGTTATTGGTCTGACATTACAACTTGATAATTTTTCGGATATTAGCTTCTTCTCGCTAAAAGAAACAGTATACAGTGATAAAGATAATTACTCTTCTTTAGCTTTGTCGTCGTCGGATAAATGGTATCTATAGGTTTATCTGGGTCCTCATTCACTATGACCAATCAATGATTCCTTCCTTCGAAACCACGTCAATTCCTTAGTGAATCCCGCCAATCTCGCGCGGCTTCGCTCAGAACTTTAAAGGCTTTATTAGGACTGCATTTCAACTTACTTATATCCAATATCCTGCCACCCGTTGTAGATCTGGTGCATGTCCTGCATGAACCTCATGTTTTTCTTGCAGGCGTCCTTGGTCTCGCAGTCCGGGGGTATGTAACTGTGGTGCACGATGACGTAGGGCACTGGCAGGGTCAGGTTTGTGACTCCGGTCGGGGGACGCGCGCCCCACGATTCTCGAGACACGAAGTTGAATGGGTAATCTGTTGAAAGATTGATTTTTAGGTTATGTACAGTCGAGGCATAAAAAGGTTATGCACTTTTGGGGGCATTTTTATGTGTCGAGGAACAAAAAGGTTATGCACTTTTAGGGGCAAAGGTTTATGCACTTTTGGGGCATTTTTATGTGCTGCGCTGTGCGTTTGGGCTTTAAGAGTGCGCATACTGCGCTTCACTTTCCTTTATTGTCACCGATCACGCATAACTTTTATCAAGCCAACAGTGACATATAATTAGTAAGACTCGAACATTATGTTCACCTCCAGTTTGTTGGAACTTCACTGCGACTTTAGTCCACTCCATTAGAAAATCAATGACAAAATTAAGCATTCAACTGTTTTCACTTTGACAGCGGAAGCGAGAATGAGTGCGGGAAAGAAGCTACGTGATCGCTTTCATGAGTCTACCTCTTCAAGAATTCAATGAGTGCTTGCTCAAGAGTTCGCCGTAGTGAGCGAATATTGTATGTTTGCGTACATTTTTTAGGTTGTGACGCATATTTTCCCCCACTGTGGTTATTTTTTCCCTGCGTTATTTCTGCCACAAATAAACATATTTTCCTTCTATGTTCACTCGCTAGAGCCCACCGGACAATGAACACTAAGCCATAAACCGGTTAAACGGGCCTTCAAATTTGATCCGGCCGCAAATCTGATCAAAGATTTGATCAGGCTTTTGGCAAAGAAGGATGGGTAATCTTGACAGCTTGATCAATTTAACGATATAATAAAACAGTTTAAATATAGATTAGGTCTATCCACCAATCCGCAGTGGGCCCGCGCGGTGGATTACGGCCCACTCCCTCTCACAGAGGCTGTGTCCCAGCAGTGGGAATGTGTAAACGTTATTATAGGCTGATTATGCGTTTTTTTTTTTCAGGATGGGAAATCATCAAATGACCCCTCCCGCTCTCGGTAGAGCGGACAGCATGACGCACGACGAGCAGGACGGTATGCTGACAGGTATAATAAGAGATGCAGGTTGTCATTTTAAAAGGTAGCGGTTTTACAAAGTTACAGGTGTAAACTTACCATAAGAACTCCGAATTCTTCGGGATGATGGGAGAGCCGCGACACTAGCAAGCAAGCAGGCGAAGACAATGTAGACTAAACTGGCCATGGTTTCTGGAAAAAAATAAGAATAGATTAGTAACTAAAATCTAAATTACAACAAAAATTAAAAATAAAGGCGCAATGAGGAAAACAACATTATTAATTGCACTACGTTAAAATTATTTGGTACTAGCTGCGCCCCGCGGTTTCACCCGGGTAAATGTCGATTCCGTGGGAATATCAGGATAAAAGTAGCCTATATGTTTTTCCAGGGTGTCAGCTATCTCCATACAAAATTTTATCAAAATTGGTCCAGCCGTTTGAGCGTGAAGAAGTAACAAAGTTAAAAACAGACACACACACACTCACAAACTTTCGCCTTTATAATATTAGTGTGATACTGATAAGTTTTATGTAAATTATCTAATAAGAATGTACCGTGGCGTAGTATTGCGCCCGGTCGCAGTTAACCTTCTTAATTCAAATTACTACTATATCCGTAACAGACTAAAATAAATCTATCGATTTTTTTTTAGAATCAGGTTTTTCAAATTAAGAACTCTATTATTAGTCCTCACAAGTAATTGTATACGGATTCGCGCGCAAAACTTGATGTCGGTGGGGATTCAAACAGTCAATGAAGCGAAGATTGTAAGTTCAAGTTTATATAGGCACAAAAACTCACAAATTCCCCGAACTAAAATTATTATTTATGACTACTAAGCACTTCTGGGGTACTGCTATAAGTGTAGGTACATACCTACCTACTATGGACGATGTAGTACGAAATCATTGAAACTCAGGTTATAAACTTTTATAATGATAATTTATTAACGGTGTTTTTTTTTTATTTTTTATACTTAATTTTTATTCATTACCATAGATACAAGTCTTTTAGTCGAATACATACATGGGTTTTAACGTAGATGTAATAA
Source organism: Luperina nickerlii (assembly GCA_963855955.1). Lineage (NCBI taxonomy): Eukaryota > Metazoa > Arthropoda > Insecta > Lepidoptera > Noctuidae > Luperina > Luperina nickerlii. The sequence goes on from OY979682.1 coordinate 11,824,717, forward strand.
TATTACAATAACGGTGGTTTAAATAAAGCTATGTTACCTACATTTAATTATTATTTCCCGGAAATAACTGAAAAATCAAGCCAAAAAACTTTCAAGCAAAGAAAAAGACTGTAACCTTCTTTTGTAGGAAATTCTAGCAACACTATTTTACAAAGAGGTCGTTATTACATTATCTCTGGTCCTAGCTGCCTTCCGCGTAAACCTGATGCACAAAAAAGAAGTGAATCGGCCGTGTCTAAATACTTATGACAAGTACTATTTTAGCCGTGGCGCGGCACGTGCTATTAAATTAATGATTAAAGTATCATCACGTTGCATTCAACGTGGCCTTTATTTGAGAAGATATGCTCAAGTAGGTAATGGAAGTGCCAGATGGGCCACTTGAGTTTAGGACCTCTGCGTCAAATCATAACACTCTTATGCCCGTTTTCACTAACACTACTAACAAATAAAAGCATTATTATTTATTTATTTATATATACTTTATTGTAAACCAGCAAGTGCATTGAAAAAAAATACGATTATTGCTACAAAACATACAATGGGCGGCCTATTATCGCACTGTTGGGACACAGGCCATCTCTCTGTAAGAGGTAGTGGGCCGTAATCCACCACGCGGGCCCAGTGCGGGTTGTTAGATGTCACATGTCTTCGATTTTTTGGTTCTAGGACATGCCGGTTTCCTCACGATGTTTTCCTTCGCCGTATTGAAAGCAGTGGTGGTAATGAAATAATTTACACAAAGTGTCTGTCAGGGTTAGAAGTGTTAGAACCAACGACTTACAACTCTTAAGTGTAATTCTCGTAAGCTTTTGACGTTTCATAATACCAATTATTTAAATCTACTACTACTGGGCCTTTTCGGCGCAGCCGTGAGGCACACTTTCCTGCTAATTTCTTACATCGGACTTTGCACTTTTTATTTTTATCTTATTTTTTATCTGATGTACGACTAATATCTAACTATCTGGTGTATTGTGTGTCTCTTAGTCTGTGCTAAATAAATGTATTTTCTTTCTTTCTTTCTTTCTTTCAAATCGTGACTGTTGAATCGTGAATGTTTTTGACTGTTTAATATCTTGAATAAACATGCACAAACCTATAGAAAAGAACAACGATATTAAATACGAAATACTTTGATATCATTTTGACGTTATTGTCATTGAAATATTGAATCTAGTACACTTATGACCACGTGCCAATTGCAATCTTAAAACGCAATCAAATGGATAACGTATCTGTAATAATAATATTCACAAGTACCCAGTAACTATCTAATCTAATAGTAGAAAATTTGTAAAATTGAAGAGGGACATTAAAAATCTACTTGGCTCATCGAAGGCCATTCTAAGAGGCAGCTAACCAATATTTTGTGACAATATTTTAGTGTCCGTTGAATTTCTTGTCCGTTCTTCTCCATCGGAATTCTAATGCGCTTTGGAATGGGCAACTAGCATCATCTTAGTGACTGACAGACCACTAGACTGTTTAAAAGTGTCTGTAATTATTGGTTTAATTGAAATAAATGCTTCGAGGCAACCTGTAAAGATAGATTATAAAACCTTAGTTTTATAATAAGAAATATCTAAACCAAACAAACAAATAGTTTGAAGTACAGGATGAGTCAAATACATGACTGCGTAAAGTAGGTAACCGTTTCCTTTAGTTACGGGTTTCGGGTATTTTTCCAATATGTAACGTTACACAATGTTATCAATATGTCAATGGTATTTGTTGACTTTTATCCGGTTTTGGCTGGCATGCAGGTATGAATAATCTGCGGATCGGACGAAATCTCCTCGGTAAGCACATTAAAAGCTGTTGGTCCCGGCAGTTTGCATTGTATTTGACAGCCAGTCTGACAAGGAGTGTTACTACCCTAGTAACACTAAGGGGTATCTTATTACCCAGTAACTGGATTGTTTGTCAGAAAGGCAGTCGCTCCATGTCTCAACTCAGCTTATCGCGGGCCACTGCTGGAAATAGGCCTCTCCCTATCTGCGATATTAACACCCTGTTCTCCACCTACCGCATCCAGTCTGTCCCAGCCACCTTCTTTAGGCCCATAGTCACTCCATATAAAATACTGGTACTCAGCGCATCCAGTTTGTCTGGAGGCCAACTCAATATAGTTGGGAAATGGCTGGAACGGAATCTAATATTATGTGAAGCAAATTAATTACAGTCAGGTAAATTGATTTAATACACTACGCCAATTTGCCTTTTTTAAAAGCCCTCATTTTGACCTCGCTGTTGGCTTCAGCACAATCAGCACCCTCGAAAACCATGAAAACGACACCCATGATTAAAAATTTTAAAATTATCGCGGCCGTCATTCTTGGATTTTTATTTTGACCTCACTATCGGCTTTACCACCCTCGAAAACTACCAGAGACAAAAGTTGCATGGAGGGGGCGGGGATAACGCTTTTTCGTTACGTAATGATTTCTACCCGTTTAATCCTACCGCTAGCCACGTTAAAGAAATTCGTTCCAAAAAGTTTTAACTCAGGGCTTTTGCTTTTACTTATGAAGTCACAGGTTAACAAACACGTGGTAATACTTACAACAAAAGTTGCGTTTTCGACAATTTATTTAAATTCATTTAAGTATACTTTTTTTTCAGGTTTGGAAATCATCAAATGACACCTCTCGCTCTGGGTGGAGCGGAAGGGAGTGTCAGACTCTTACTGACTAAAACCCACCCGTGTTCCCTCCTTAGCTCTTTATGTTCCGGGCCTGCGGTAACCCTTTCGGACAAATACCAAAACCAATACAAATATACTTTATAGTACACCAGAAAATACATAGGTAACAAAAAATACGATTATTAATACTGTCAAAATTAATGGCTTTCATATTGACAGTTCAACCAAATTCACTGCGTTATTTACGTTGTTGAGCGGACAAATTTTTCTATCATATGAAGCAATGGATTAGCAATATACTTCAAAATGATTCATATTGTGATCGATAGTGGTGTTACTAATTCGCCAGTTTTGTTTAAATACTATGTAATAGGGGCGAGCCCATTGCTACCAACCGGACACAAATCCAGACTACAGACAGTTGCAGAGAAATTATAGATGGAAAAACGCAATATCTTTGCCCGACGCGGTACTAGAAGCCAGGACCTCATGCTCAGCAGTAGCGGCACCACTAGACCACAGTTATACAGTACCCGGCGATAAATATTGTACATCGACCTTTTTTGTATTTTATAAAAAGAATAAAAATAATTATCAAAAGAAGCAAATCATAATTGTTTTAACAGCTCCTAATAGATACCGGACTGTTTGTATTTCGTGCGACAGAGATAACGCTCTACGAAGCCGAAATTAGCCGATTGTCTCTTTCCAAAGGTCGATGTGCAATATTTATCGCCGGGTACTGTAAGTAACTAGCAGTGCCCCGCGGTTTCATTTGCATAAGTTACGATCCCGTGGGAATATCGGGATAAGTATCCTGTGTTAATCCTGGTTATAAACTATCTGTGTGCCAAATTTCATCCATATCCGTTCAGTAGTTTTTGCGTGAAAGAGTAACAAACATCCATCCATCCATCCATTCTCACAAACTTTCACGTTTATACTACATATTAATAAAGTACTTAGGATTAAGCTGTTTTTTAACTCGTTTGGAATAAAAATTATTAGCGTTTCAGCTTTTCGTGTTCTTATTTCGGTTGACCTTTGCGCTTGTGGTTTTCAGTAAAAACAATTGAACTTAATTTAGTATTTACCCTGTCATAACTTGTTAAGGCAAGTGTACAAACATGCGGTTAGGTAAAAAAGAAGTACGAATTAGGCTCTGTGCAGACTGTCCATTAGACAGACTGTTGCTCTATGAAAATGCCATAAAAGACCACTCTGTTAAAGTTGACAAAAATGTACCAACAGATTGAAAAAATTGCCGTGAAAAACAATTTTAGAACCTTTTAAAGTCGTATTCCTTTAAAACCACGAAAATAAACGATGTTAGTTTTCAATATTTTGGACTTTTATTGAAAAAATTGTTGTGAAAAACAATTATAGAACCTTTTAGAGTCGTATTCCTTTAAAACCACAAAAAGCACGATATTAGTTTTCAACATTTTGGAGTTTTGGTGTCAGGGACAACGACGCGCAATCTGTAACCACATGGTTTCAGTTTCAGTACATAATTTTGGACATTTTGGAAACCTGTTGCATTTACAGTCAATGGTACACTTTTGTGAGCTGTAATAAATTAATGGCAGGTTTTGAATAGAACGTATTGGGAAAAACATATTTAAAAAATATTACCCAATACGCGGCGCCTGCCGTCGACCATCATGAGATCATCCTCCCATCCATCGTGGAGAAGAAAAGCACAAGATCGTGGAATTTGGAAGGGTATGGGGAAGGCCTATGCTGGTGAGCAAAATAAACCAGCCGATATCTGCTATTCACAGCAAAATATTTAAAATAGTTTTAAGTTTGTTAATAAAGGCTATTTGAATTACCCAATACGCAGCAAGTTTCGATTATGGTTTTGCTCAGAATCAAAATTACATGCAAAGTAATCTTCTTATTTTATTTTTTTAATAAACATCTTATATTACTAGTTTGCACCACACACATACAAGTTATTAGTCAATATTAGTAATTAAACATGTCATACAATCATAAAATTAGGTTAAATCACATAATGAAACTGGATAAAATTTGATGAAATTAAATGAAATGAAACAAAATTGGTCAAAATTAGATAAAAATTAGATAGTATTAAGGCTCCTTCAAACAGGCGCGACACGACACGCGACACAAAGGCACCGCAAATCGCGCAACGAGCGGTGCCTTTGTGTCGCAGGCATTATATCGCGTGTCGCGCCTGTTTGTAGGAGCCTTTAGATAAAATTCTATTAAAATATATAAAAAATAGTACACCTAAAGTAAAGTTTTTTCAAACAAACACACACGCAGACTTACCTTACTGAAATAATATAGATCCAAAATGAAAAAAAAATCACAAAATTTACTTTAACAACGACTGTGAACCATCAATGGAAAACTGTAGTATTTATATGAATAGTAGTATATATACATTATGTTAATGTATTGTTGATAATCAACCAACCTTAAAACAAGATAACTACCTAATTCGGTGTGATACTCAATCTTATCAGCTGTGATTTGTTGCGTAATAATATTTATTGTTTATTATTAAATGAGACTTGGACGTATGCCGGGTATTAACCTTTGTGAATGTATTACCCTATTAGGTTTTTCTAGATTATGAGTTAGAGCCATTTATAAATGTAGATAAGACGCAGGGTTTAAGTAGGTACAGACGCCAGCACATCAAGCTACTACAATCTGTCAAATATCTTTAATAGATTTTCAACTTTATCGCTAAAGCATAAGGTTCAAAATTGATTGCGAAAATTTGTCAGTTTCGGGTAGCTTGATGTGCTGGCGTCTGTACTTTTTGATGATTTGTCATCATCAGCCTACAGCAGTCCACAGCTGGACAGTTGGACACTGGACACAGGCCTCCCCAAATGCACGCCATTTAGCTCGATTCCCGGCAACACTCATCCAGCTGCTACCAGCCACCCTGCGAAGATCGTTGCTCCACCTAGCTTGACATTCTACCTTACATTTTCCGATTCGCGGTCTCTACTCAAGCACACGTCTACCCCAACGGTCATCGGTGATCGGTTCTACGGCTAATATGGCCGGTCAATTGCCACTTCAGCTACACACCTTTGGTTGTCTGCCGCATCACCTTATTCCGGATTATATCCCTCACTTTTTATTATAAGAAGTAATAATTGTCCTTCAGACCGCATTTCGGTCATGGTGGCCAATTTCAATGGAGAGAAGGCTTCGGCGTGGGAGATATTATAGCACATAAGTGTGTAAGACACAGGTGCACTCTCTCTTCCCTCATTCTCACAGTCCGATGGGACGGTAATTCTGCACGACCGGAGAGAGATCAGGTGCAGGACCAACGGCTTAATGTGCTTTCCGAGGCACGAGGGTATCACACCGAAGTACCTATACACCTAATAAATGTAACTATTGATATTTGATCGTTTCAATATACCTACTAGGTATAGATCAGGGGTGGCCAACTGGTCGATCGCGACTATTAGTTCAGTCGATCGTGGCAAGGAAAAAAAATATGAATGCGTAGAACAGACTGCGCAACGTACCTAATCACTAACTGCTGCACGCATCATCTTGTATCATTTTTCAATCGCCGTTCCGTCACGTTATTTATATCCTATCTTCTATGCAGTTTAGCTCTCTTTTGTTTTCGGTGCGCGATAACAATAAGAGGGCAGCGTATGGGACGCGGGAGTGGGGCGCGGGCGGCTGTCAATCCGTCAGTCAGTTGATGACAGACTAGCGGAGTTACGAGTTATATTTTCCTTCTTAATAAAATAAAAAATACTACATAATTGTGTACTAAACTATGCTGTTTCATTTAAGATTTCAAGAACTATGACATTGGTAGATCGCCCAGGGTGTCGTCAGTGAACAGTAGATCTTGGGTCTAACCAAGTTCGCCACCCCTGCTATAGATGATAGTACTTTATTGGACAATGTAAGAGTAACCTCGCCTGCCTCGCTTGTGTAGTGGACGCAAGCGCCACGCTGACTACGAGGTTCTGAGTTTGACTCTCAGGACGGGCAAAGTTTTGATGATTGATGGCAACTTGCCCGTATTATATGGGACATAAACCTAACTATCGAAATCGGGTGCACTATAGGCACACGTCTGCCCAACCCTTCGGGGATTAGAGGCGTTTTGTAATTTGTATGGTGTAGATAATAAAGAGTAGGTCATTTATTCTCTATGGTCCTTTGCGCTCGGAACACTGAAAGAAATAAGCTGTAAATACAAATGAAAAAATATTGATCCGAACTGCTTTAAACAGATCCATAGGAGCCTTTTTTTTCAGAATGGGAAGTCATCGAATGACCCCTCCCGCTCTGGGTGGAGAACGTTCATAACAGTATTTATTACTGATCCGAAAACAGTTAAAGCTTGAGGCAAAATGTTACCGTCATTGACAGTAAACTTTAACGTTTTACGTAGGTAGCTAAAAGGTCGCAAAATTAACTGTTTTATTAATGTGTTATTGTTGGTGATATTGTTCAAATCATTGAAATTTACTTACATTACTGTAAGGGTGGTTTCCTTTTTAGGGTTCCGTAACAAAATGGTAAAACGGAACCCCTACGGTAAGACTCACTATGTCTGTCTGTCTGTCACAGCTAGATATCTCAAGAACTACTAATGCTATCAACTTGAAATGTGTGTACATTTGTACACACACGTTATTAGGTACTTACTTAGTGGTGTTCGAAGTGAACTTTACCCTAGTCAACACCCATACACCAGAACCTACAACACCAATCGATAACCTATTTCTTAGAATATCACATGTTATTGTAAGTCAATGTAAACAATGGTTTGTTAGGGGACTCACAGCAGTGTCATGACCTGACACTAATTGGTTCATTAAATAAGGGACTTATTTGTGACAAATAATATTATTCAATGAAATAGATGATGATTTATGTCATTCCATTTAATTTATAGGTGAATTACATGAATTTTGCCTACAACCTAGTTACATAAAACTTGCCTGCAGAATGTGTTTCTTGTGCGTAGACCCCAAAAAAAGGGCCGATGACTTGGGGCCTATTTAATATATCCGACAATGCGACATATTTGTCAAAAAATTTGATGATTGACTTATTCAGAAATCTTGAAAAAACCAGCTAAGGGCGAGTCGAACTCACGCACCGAGGGTTCCGTACCATCATATTATGTTTTTAAATTTTCATCGGCGAGGCCTATATTCGTTACAGAATTTTAATTTCTGAAGGCCTGTAAAGATCTGAAGGCCAATAGCCGTGTTTAAAAACATTCAAAGTCTCGTCACCCATCTCATGTCCGCTAAGTAATGATTGTTTGTTGTTTTATTGTATATTATGTAGGAATGATTATATAATTACTATTTGAAGACCTAAAGATGTTATTAATTGTATCGACTATAACGCATACATATAAAATGCTTCATTGTAGGTTTATTCCGATATTGAGATAGACTCATGATAGCACAAGTTTAAACCTTAGTGGTTTTTTGTTGCTATTTAATATGAATAAACCCTGTATTTCCGTTGTCCCCGTAGGCCATGTCCCCGTTAAAGGGGACAAAGGAAATTAAATAAAATAATTAAAATTACTCCTGATTTCTTTTATATAAATGATAAATAAATAAAAAAAAGACGAGATGAGCGACCAGACTTTGAATTAAAATCATTACACACATATTGATATAACCCTATTAAATGACTATTTCATTATTTCATGAAATATCAATATCAAATTAGAGGCTTTGATGATTATAATTATTATAATTCTGTAAAAACATACTCATTACAGTCGCGAACCATATTTTGTTCAACATTCATTCTGACAATGACCTGCAAATTGCAAAAAACGTAAGAAAATGTGAATTTCGCAGGCTACTTTGGCGCTGCTCCCTTATGACATCCCCTCCCCCTCCCCTCACCCTCCCCGCCCTCTGTTTGAATAGTTACAAGAAAATGTAAGTGCATTACGTAGTGGTTACCTAAAAGAGTAACCGAGAGCGATAATCATAGAAAAATAAAACCTCTTTCTTACATCTATGGCGATAACACTGCCGATTTTCGTATTCAATGATTGTTAATGTCTTCATTGTTATGCAATAAAGACTGTTGTATTGTATTGTGAAAAATTAATCCTTTGCATGTTTACATTTTTGTTGATATTATCTATACAAGGAAAAGATAAGCCGATTCGAAATCTCTGAACAATAAATTCTGCGTTGTCTGTTGACATGTTTGTGAACTTTAAATTTATCGACGACCAATGTGACGCGCGACGTCGCAATAAAACTTTCTTCAAAAAAGTACCCATTATATTTGTAGGTCATTAAGATGTCATTCTTGATTTTGTAAAGTCCCTACAATGACAGAAAATAAGAAAGTAAAGGTCAAAGCAAACAGCTTTTCGAAAGGGAAGGCCCCTTTCGAAAAGGTGTTTAATTAATAAAAGTTGCCAAAAATATTAAAATTATGTTCATTACAACATATGCCTTGTTCTTTGTCCGAGCTGTTTAAATGTTTATGTAACTTTAACAATATTTAACACTCTTTACACTAGCAACTAAATTAAAATGACTAATTAACTATAGATATAATAAACACAAAAACAAAATACGTCTTGGGCGTCGAAGTAGGTGTATACCTACTTTGACGCCCAAGATGTATTTTGAAAAGAGAATTGGCCTTCAGAGCTGGGTGGTTACATACCTTCTCACCCAGCCCAGTTCAAAATGTAGTCCCAAGACTTTTGTCTCATCTCGGAGACAAACAAATTATATCGAAAGCTTGTCAAAATGTAGGGGAATTAGAGGTATTTCTGATAGATTGAGACTGCAGACTGTGACCGTTCTTAAAATTACCAGAATTTCCCCTCTGGTCACGTGAAGTTTCGACCAGTTTTAGAGAAAATTCCTTGAACAAGAGACTCGGGCCCCATGACCCGATCGTTTCGACCCTAAACGGCTCAAAACTATTGTTACCCTTAAGGTAACTACAATTACTTAACATGAATATCTTTCATAAACTATTGAAATCCGTGGAAAGAAATGAAGATTCACAGCAGGGTTTTATCAGGGGGCCTAAAAAGGCCACTTTGACAGAATCATAAAAGGATGACATTATGATTCATAATGTTATCCTTTTATGATTCGGCCAAAGTGGCCTCTTTAGGCCCCCATGTCGCTTGGCATTCGTAGCTTGCTTTGCTTTGTTTTCTCTTACTGCCAATTTTAATGCAGTCTTTGGGCAAGTACCTATACATGAAGTATAGGTACTTGCCCAAAGACTGCATACAATCCTCTAAGTTCATATAACCCTATTGAATAACCATTTCATGAATTATCAATAAATAGCGTTATACATAATATGAATGATAATAAGTTTGAGTATAATATGTGATGGTTGTATTGATGATTTTAATGATTATAATTCTGTAAATACATACTCGATACGGTTGTGAATTATATTTTGTTCAACAAACATCCATTTTTTTCAGGATGGGAAATCATCAAATGACCCCTCCCGCTCTGGGTGGAGCGGAAGGGAGTGTCAGACTCTTACTGGCTAAAACCCACCCGTGTTCCTTCCTTAGCCCTTTATGTTCCGGGCCAGCGGTAAAGGCTCGTACACACAGGCGCGACGCGACACGCGACACAAAGGCACCGCAAGTCGCGCAACGAGCGGTGCCTTTGTGTCGCGCGCGATTCGCGTCGCGCGTCGCGCTTGTTTGCAGGAGCCTTAACCCTTACGGACAATCCCGCTGACCAACATACATCCTGACACTGAGATGAAAATTGCAAAAAAAAACCTAAGAAAATTAGAATATCGCAGGCTACCTTGGTGCTTACCCCTTAACAACGGTCGCTTTCTAATATCAGTCTCAATGGGTCAAAAACACCTCCATTTAATCTAAATTTGAGATATTGATTGTCGCTGAGATGAGATGAGCGATCAGATTTTGAGCGTTTTTAAATACGGCAATTGGCTTTCAGATCTTTGTCATCATCAATTTAGCGGAAAAATGTCCACTGCTGGACATAGGCCTCCCTTAAGCTTCGTCTCAACGACGGGTCCTACCGCCTGCATACAACAGATTCCTGCAATCTTTACCAGGGGCCAATTTATTAAAGCTACGATCCAAAAATCTGTCAAAAATTACAGAAGTTTTTTTTTACAGAAGCAGCTGTCGTGAAATTAAGTAAATTTTCGATTTTTAGGATTCCATACCCAAAGGGTAAAAACGGGACCCTATTACTAAGACGCCACTGTCCGTCTGTCCGTCTGTCACCAGGCTGCTATGTATCTCATGAACCGTGATAGCTAGACAGTTGTAATTTTCACAGATGACGTATTTCTGTTGCCGCTATAACAGCAAATACTAAAAACAGAATAAAATAAATATTTAGGGGGGCTCCCATACAACAAACGTGTTTTTCTCGGGGTTTTTGCCTTGTGGTACGGAACCCTTCGTGTGCGAGTCCGAATCGCACTTGGCCAGTGTTTTTACAAATATGTCACATTTTCAGTTAAATATTACAATATATCTTACATTTAATTTCCATTCAGCTAAAATGGCGAACTTTATTACCAAATAAATATCATCCTCTACTTAACCCCTATAGGGGATGAATTTTTAAAAACCATCCGGAGGGCTCACTTCCGTTATAAAAGGAACTTTTGTGCAGAATTTCACGCTTACCAAACCTAGAGTTTTAGGCGGTGCGTTGTCTGCAGTAACTGAATGTAAGATTATTAATAAGATGAAGATCCGACATGTCTTATTCTTTTTCCATGAACGATAACATCTTGGAGTCAGCTCGGCGCCTCCTTCCCGGTCCACTGATGCCCTTGTAACAGACATATAATAATTTCACACTTGACCTAACATCTGGGAGGGACGGTTACGCAACCAAGGCGCGTCGCGTCGTCCGGAAGGCAGGCGCCACCATTGTCAAGAATACACTCTTGCGCACTAATTTTTGCTCATATTCAAATATAGAGCAATACATCATAAACAATTTGGCTGTTTTTTTATTTATTGACTTTGATACATTGTTTTGGGTTTGATTCATTTTATGCTGGGTTTGGGGACAGTTGAACGAGTTTTCTTGGGTATGTCAACCGTTTTCTGTGAGTCTGACTCATGGGAGTTAGCGGTGGGTTCGATTTTGTGTGTTTCGATTTTTGTGTATCGTTTAGTCTGTGCTAAATAAATGTATTTTCTTTCTTCTTCTTTCTTTCTTGATAATCCGATTGGGTTATTAGTTTACACGATAAGGATGTACAGATTATAATATGTGGGACAGCCTTTCTTTCTTTCTTATACCACAGAATAACTAATAGTACTATCGTACTTATACTGCCAATTAGTGCGGACAGGCGTGGACACAGCGGTGGGGTTTACGGGTGCAGTTGCTGGTTGCCCCGGGCAACCAAACTGAGTCTAAAATTCTAAATTAGACATAGTTTTATTACCTGTATTTTAAGTTTGTATACAGTATAATACGTCTATGACAGTATATTACCTACTAAGATATAGATAAGTCGTATTTTTCCCGAAAAGGGGGCCTCCCAGAAAGATACTTATACACACTGTCAGGATGCTGTCGAGTCGTTTCTTGAACTTTACGTAGCTTAGGAGAGCTGTATATTACCTAACTACTAAAAGGACATCAACCACTTTGTATGGCGTTTGGGCTTGAACATGAACATAAAAATATTGCACTATTATTGATTTTATTGAGTGGTTTACAGTACAAAGAAAACGTATAGATAAGAAGTTTTGTATCAAATCAGTTAAATAATATAAAAAAAAATCAATACTTTAAAATAAATAATTGTTTATTAGGAAAACTATTCATTTTCATAAGTTAATAAAACATGGTCTAAAAACTGGGCAGGTGGAGTTACATTTTCATGCCTTGCCCAGCTTAAATACGGGCCCGTCTTAGGGGTTTAAATGTTTGTAAACGCGCCCACAATACAGGAGAAACTCCTAGTGTGGAGCAATATTTAAAAAAAAAGTAACAGACATATAACTACATACGTTTTTTATATTCCACAATGGGAATGTACCCTATCTTGTATTGTACGCTATCTATCTTACACCCACAGGTTGACTACGAGAGAACTATTGATGGATTTTAGCCAACTCAAATATTCAATTATGTAGGTACATAATCATTTCAGAAGTTGGGACTTACCACTTTCGGTGCTATCCATTGCAGTATAACTCGCTGCACTTCCACAAGATTAATAAGGTGTCTTCTCCTGTGAGTGATTTCAGTACCACAATTTATGCAATTTATAGATTTACTAGGCAAAATCGGAAAGTCCATGTTCACGCGCAAGTCTTCATGTAAAGCGGGTTCATTATAAAAAGAGAAATGCAAGGGTTAACGTTTGAAGCGGGTACTGAGTCCGAGAGTGAGCCGGGGTCGTCGGATAGAAAATCATCAGAATCCATTTTGAACAGCACAAGTCTTCAAAAATAGCGAAAGTCGAAATAATATTCACAATACGATACGAAAAAGAGCGGCAACCGCAAAGCGAATGACATAGACAATTTGAAAATCGAGCGCCAATCGTGTCTGGGTCAGTGTTGCTAGTTCTCTGCACTGTCAGTCGAACACTCGATTTGAAATCGATTCCATCATGCTGTGCTGTTTTGTTTTGCGTAATTCTTTTGGTTATGGACCATGCCGCATTACAATTAGAATCTTCAAGAAAAACACGTGTTAATAATACCCGCTACCACGACGGACAAAACACAAACGAACGAAGATGAATTACCAATTATGAACGATTCTTATTATTTTTCCCCGATAGAGGCTAAAAGCTCCTTCAAACAGGCGCGACACGCGATAAAATCGCGCGCGACACAAAGGCACCGCAAGTCGCGCAACGAGCGGTGCCTTTGTGTCACGCGTGATTATATCGCGTGTCGCGCCTGTTTGTAGGAGCCAACGTTTGTTCTACGTGGGCACGCTATAATCATGGCGGTAAGTCTCCTCTTTGAGGAGTGGCGTCACGGCGTCCTCACTTTCCACAAGACGCAAAAAGTCTGACACGAGGAGCCTAGCGCGGGAGAAATAAACGGATGATTTTACCATCTCAAAAAAAAAATGTTTTTACGTAAACTATACCTTTTTATTTATGTAAGGTTAAGATGATGATGGTGATGCTGATGATAAACCCTCCAACGACCAGAGCAAAGCTCGGTCTTCCAGGAAAACATTTTAATGTTTCGAAGCTCTCGAATCGAAACATCAAAAATATCGATATTATTTTATCTGTGTTTTTATTCTTAAGGCAACCCTAACACTAGCGCCCCGCACGCCGCGCCGCAACTGTCACGATACAAATACAAATCAATTAAAAATCTATTTTATTCGTTTTTAATATTATTTATTTTGACACTCCCGAATAGGGACCAATGTTCATTAAATATTATAACTCAATTATTTATGAATTCCTTTTTTCCCAATACGGTTGTTCACGGTTAGCCCATTTTGGTTGATGTCCATTGTTTTGTTTTTATTGTCTCTTTAAAAAATCACAGTCATTCAATCATCACCAACAACAACACAACAATCATTCAAACAACATATCAACAACACAATTATTCTGGTAAAGAAATCAGTTTAAAATTAAAACGATCAAAAGTTGTAAATGAAAATGAAATCAAAAGTCATTTCTTCGAATTAGGTTAAGAATCAGCACTTTTCGAACGTCAAAATTACATGACAGTCCCCCAAAACGGCCGCCCTTCACCATTTCCTATGGTGCTTTAGCTGGGAAGAAGAAGTGACGCCACAAACTCCACAGTAGAAACAAAATGGCGAAAAAATATTTGACGGAATGGGTAAGTACCTAACTTACCAAACTTATCACCGAGGCATTAGCTTAATTAGCTTATAATGTTCCCACTTCTGGGACACAGGCCTCCTCTCTGTGAGAGGGAGTGGGCCGTAATCCACCACACGGGCCTAGTGCGGGTTGGTAGATGTCACATGTCTTCGAATTTTTGGTTCTAAGACATGCCGGTTTCCTCACGATGTTTTCCTTCGCCTTTTTTGAGAGCAGTGGTGATGAAATAATTTACGAAAAGTAAAGCCCCTGTGTGGGTTCGAACCTACGACCGACAGCTCGTAAGTCGCAACTTTTACCACTCACTGCTCTCAAGTTAGCAATATCAACTTGTTTTTTGTTAGGTATTATAAGATCTGGGAGAATACCGACAAAAATAGATTGATATCTATCTGCTGACCTATTCTGTAAAAACCTCACTATTAACTACCGAAATAAAAATCGCTGGTTCTTGGTAGTGAAAACAAAAGTGTAATGCGTCTATCAGAAATACATAAACAATAACTATCCAAAAAATAGACAAAAGGTATAAAAAAGAGGCTTCAAAACATAAAGCCTGGGGCAGACTTGCACACTCACCGTGTAAACATAAGTGAAGTTAGCTGTCCTGTCATTTCACCTGATTCTAGGGATTGACATTATTATAATAAATCTATATCTATAATAATTATAAATCTGAAGATTTGGTTTGTTCGTTTGAACGTACTAATAATTGATCTCTGGAACTACGGTCGGAACTGATTTTTTTTTTGCATTTGATACCCGAATTTATGTGGAAGGCTTATAGGCTACTTAACATTACGCTATGACCCATAAGAGCCGAGCAAAAAAAAAAAGTCAGAAAGATGGCTAATCGAAAACGAAGTGATAGCGCGGGCAGGTGATGCGTTGCGAAAAAATCGTCTGCATTATACTTGATTGATTTTATTATCTTAGGGGGATACCAATGGCCTGAGATTAAAGCAAAAGAACCTAAGAATGTTATGTATTATTTATTACTTTTCATATCGCTTATATCAAGTTTAAGGTGCCCGTGGCTCGCTCGGGGAAGTACCTACCACCACTATACCTATTTACTTGCACATTTCTGTCGCCAAGCAACATTGCTGCGGTGTTCCGGCTTTTTTGTTTTATAGCCTTTGTTTTTGTTTCGTTTATAAGTTTGAACTTTGAAACGCACCAAATGAAACGTCTATCGATATCATTTATTACGAATCCTTCATACTCTTCTCTATGTTTCATCGTTGATGAATTTCGCGGAATAAAATTATAATATTTTTATAAATATTTAATACATTTTTTTCAGGAATACGTTTGGCGCGTTTCTAAGTTGGTGCGTTTCGAGAAATACCTCAGAAGAGCGTGTGTACAAAGTGCCTTATCTATTAGTAGTCTATATCAATTACAGAACCATGCCCTTCCATGTGCAGAACTGCAGACCGCCACCGATGTGGTTTTAGTGAAGTAAAAATACCACAATCCCCGGTCTTATTCCCCAAGTCCAGGCACCAATTGATGTTATCCCCAGAAAACAAAGAATAATGGTAATTGTCAATAACAGAAAACTTATCCTACATAAATGTATTATTATAGCTATCGCGGTTAAAATCAATCTGAGCGTCAGATTGATTCAAGTATCAACTTTATGGAAAGCTCGCCGGACTGGTGCAGCCGCGTAGCGTGTTTTTTGGAATGACGAACGTTTTTTAACGGGCTTGCGATAGGTAAACTTGTAACTGATAGAAATCGTCACCTGAACGAAAGTGGTATTTTCTCTTGAGAGAAACAGAGAGAGGGATAATTTTATTTATTTATTTAAACTTTTCGCACAAAAACGTACAAAGGCGGACTTAATGCCTTAGGCATTCTCTACCAGTCAACCAAAGTTTTATAAGGTGCTAAAGGCAATAGAGGGGTCAAAATGAAAGTCCAAGATGGCGGCTGCGAACATTTTCAAATTTTTTACCATAGGTGTCTTTTTCATGTTTTTTTGTGGGATCTAAGCCGATAGCGAGGTCAAAATAAAAATCCATAATGCCGACATATTTATTAGAGCTTTAAAAAATTATACTAGATGGTTCTGTATTAAAAACGTGTATTAAATTAATATAATAAATTAATAATGAATATACGATTGTTGACTTCGTTCCTGCCGGGGGTCCCCCGACTGCTTTTTCTTTTTTTTATGGTTAATATTAACCTTATGGTATGGCAAAAAACCTTAACAATTTAGGCGAACTTTGCCTTAAACCTTATACCTTCAACTTTGGAACTCCTCGTACCTAATAATTAAGTCTGTTTTCCTTAAATATTACAGGACGGCAGACAGTTCTGCAGGCTTGACCTCGACATACTCACTGGAATCGCAAATTCCACGCAGCTGACAACATACAACAAGGTTACGGTAAATGCTTCAGCTACCACCGACAGTGAGCGAGAGAAATTTGGAACTAGAAAACTAAGGTAAAATAAAATAACGGTTTAATTTCCCTTGTTTATAAAATTCCGATGTACCTATTGTTCCACTAGTGATCCGCCCTTACTTCGCACGGGTGCAATCAATCTACGAACGTGGGGGGACAGTTCGAATACATTATAGGTACTTATTAATATTTTATACACACAAGCCTTCCAAAATAAATTCTCTAAAATTAAATGATGGTGAAAACCGAATCAATATCCATTGTGTATTTTTTAACTACTAACTAGTTTTACACAGGCAGACAAAAAAACGACTTTATTTTACAATTATTACCATTTATATCAGAATAAATAGTGTAGGTATTACCATTGTATTACACTTAATAAATCAATATTTTTTCTCGATTTCCACTCCATAATGACCCCTCATGCTGCCAAGAAAATTCAGAGCCCGGCAAAGATACAACAACAAAAACAAACATCATTAGGCCACCGTGCTATTCAAAAAAAGCAAATCGGCTTCTGGCCACCTACACTATATGAAAAAAGAACGACTTGAAAAAAGTATAGACGGTTGATTTTCCCGCTAATCAATGGAGCGCATCAAAATCCGCGTGCACCTCACATCTAAGATAGTGTGTACGTTAACTAAAACTCATGGTACACGTCGCTTCGTCGCACCTATTTATAAGTTCCAGAGGAATTGTTCACAGATGAAATTCCGATGCTAGTCGCGGGCTATACGCGCTCCCGGTTTCGCGTCCCCGAAATATCCGAGGCACACTGTATTAATTAAAAAAATATGATCAGTTGATTCGAGTGTTCGGTGTTCGAATTGTAAAGTGCGTATATTTGTGTTTAGACTAACATTATACATACACACGGAGTTTATTTTATAAAGTAAGACAATCATGGTTTTAATGAACGTATTATTAATCTACTTATTCTATTTGAAGAACACATAGAAATAGGGATTTGCGTAGATAACTAGAATAGAAGTGATAAAAGCTCTGTAGGATTGTTAGGGCTCGCTTTTTGGAAACAATTAAGTGAATTTGTGCTATTAAGTTTTCTTTTCGAAGTTTCCAAACTTGAGTATGTCGTGATGGAAAGCTGTTTTAATACTTAAAACAATAAAAATGTTAAAATATAGTCAATGGAAAGGTCGAATCTTCTTAAACTTTTGTTATAAACTTTTTCGCTTTCCTTCTCACGCAGCTTTGTCAAGTTATCTCGATTTTCTTTTGAATGAAAATTAATTACTTCATTGAAGGAATATTACTAATGACGTCAATCCAGGGAATTCACATTTCAAGACAATCAAGTCTGATAAGAATTGTCGTAATGTTTGATTGATTCGGACTCATTAATGAAATGTAGTGAAATTATTTATTCTGTAAGTACATAGGATATCGGAATCACTTTTACGCATAATATTTAACGTCGGGCTCGCACACGAAGGGTTCCGTACCACAACGGAAAAACGCTGAAAAGAAACACGTTTGTTGTATGGGAGCCCCCTCAAATATTTATTTTATTCTGTTTTTAGTATGTGTTGTTATAGCGGCAACAGAAATACATTATCTGTGAAAATTTCAACTGTCTAGCTATCACGGTTCATGAGATATAGCCTGGTGACAGACAAACAGACAGACGGACAGTGGAGTCTTAGTAATAGGGTCCCGTTTTTACCCTTTGGGTACAGAACCCTAACAATTGCGCGTGCCGCACTGTAAGTACATCTGATAAAAGTGAAATTTCTTAAATAATAAACAAAATAAAGAATACGAAAGATTTAATGTGAGAGACAGAGAGATCTTTCTTCCCTCTTATGTAATGACATGTGCCAAAACGTGACGCGTCCTTGAAACGTCACTCACGTCCAATTATCGAATCGACTAAGAAGTTTCATTTTAAAGAATAGCATGAGCTAGATGGAGTCGATATTTGCTTCTAACAGACCCCTGAGAAGAAATGGCGTAATAAACTCAGTGGTCACAGTCTCTTTTAAAGTCCAGAGATATATAATCTTGGTCAGATCATGTGAGGACCAGTAATGAAGTAAACAAAAGATTTGTTCTAAAACAATTGATTAACAGACAAAAAAATAATAATTATGTAATTGTACTTAATTGATAAGCAGGATTACCTAGATAGAATGTTTTCTATTTTAGGGTTCCGTATCTCAAAAGGAAAAACGGAACCCTTATAGGATCACTCGTGTATCTGTCTGTCCATCCGTCTGTCACAGCCAATTTGTTCGGAATCTAATGAACCCATTAAGTTGAAATTTGGTACACATATGAATCTCTGTGACTCAAAAACAGACGTGTAACGTAAATAAATTAATTTTGAAAATGGGGGTCATTTTTGGGGGCAAATTGAAAATTTAAAAAAATGTTTCGCAATCTGTATCGTTTGACAAAATCAAATGAAATGGCTCACTGTGAGGATCTCAAATATATTTTTTTCATAAGTAAATTGTATTCAAGTTTTTTAAGAAAATAGACGAAATTTGACCATTCCCACCTTATCTCCGAAACTACTGAGTAAACATTTTGAAAAAAATACCGTAAATAGTTCTATAACTAAGTATAGATTACAGGACACCTATAAGAAGTCTGTGGTCTTAAAACAACAAGGTAAATCTCTCAATATTGTGCACATCATACGGAACCCTCTCCACGCGAGTTCACCTCGCACTTGACAGTTTTTTTTTATCGTTTCTATCGATGCTTAGTGCCTACATAGGCACTGAATCTAGGATACTCACTAATCTTTTTCA
The DNA here is from genome assembly GCA_963855955.1 of Luperina nickerlii. Lineage (NCBI taxonomy): Eukaryota > Metazoa > Arthropoda > Insecta > Lepidoptera > Noctuidae > Luperina > Luperina nickerlii. The sequence goes on from OY979682.1 coordinate 11,844,420, forward strand.
CCCTTGATTTGGGTGATGAATTTCTTTGGATTTGGGTTTCCCCTTTATTGTTCATATGTAGGTATATGGCATAGTGCATGTTTTATGGTTTTGCTAACGATAAACTGACATATAATTAATTTGTTTCATATCATCTTCTTATATTAAATTAGGTAACCAATGGTGACATAAGGTAGAGATGGAAGAAAGTGCACAATTCCTAAATATTTGTGTAAAATGTGCATGAATTGACACCATCACGTGCAGCGTACGTTAATAGGACACACTCGACTACTCCTATTGAAACATGTGACATTTAAATTTAAAATAAGTCGAAAACTTGTTAAAATATTTCATAAAGTGCGTTCATAAATACGTAAACTAAACGAGAAGTCACCTCGTTTCGTGAATGTGACTGTAATTTATCACTGCTAAAAGGTTACGACTGTATGCCAAGACACCCACTAAATGTATAAATTTCAAATACAACGTTGAAATAAAAATGGTATAGCATAACGGGATTAGGTATGTGCAAAATATATATAAATTAAATGTAAATAAAAATAATTATTGGCATGTTACATTTTGAACATAAGTCAGTTGCTTGACTTAAAGTTTGTTTCAAAACTTGGGTATTTTATTTTTTGTTTGTAATGGGTTTGCTCTTGACTCTAGTCTAGGTCAGAGGTGAACGAGACAAAGTCTACGATGGAGTGAGCTTACCCAGAGAAGCCTGTTTACTCTTACTTTGAAGAGATTCGGGTTGTATGCGCTCGGAAACAGACGCAGGTATAGAGTTCCACTCTTTTGCTGTGCGCATTATATAGGACATTTGAAAACGCTTATTGCGAATTGATGGAATCGCAACTAGGCAGGGATGATAACTTGCAGTGCGTCTTGATGTCCGAAGATAGAAGGGAGCCGGTGGAATGAGGTCGTGGAGTTCTTGGGCACACTCACCGAAGTACAATCTGTAGAAGATCGAAAAGCAGTAAACCTTGCGGCGATGACCCAAGCTTGTGTTGTGAAGCTTGGCATCCACAAGTTCTACGTCGCCAATGAGCCTCTTAGCTCTGCGTTCCACCGAGTCATCCATGCGGGATCGGACTTGCGCTTTGTAAAGGGTTAAAAGCTGTCCAGGCGTAAAGTGTCGCTTCATCCTATTTATGATGCCCAGCTTCTTGGCCGCAGTTTGGGCTTTGAAATTCTTCAATTTATTAAAATATTTATATTCACTTTTATAATGTCAAGAAGTCGGTCAGTCAGAAAGTTGAAGCTAGTTGCTCATTCCAAAATGTAGTCAGTCTCTATGGAGAAGAATGGGCAAGTAACTCCAGGGAAACTCCTTAAATCAAGATATTACAAAATCCTGGGTAAATTATTCTTATTGCTTCTATAAGTGAGAACAATATAAAAATATAAAATGAACAAACAATTTAAAATATAAGATTAAAAATAAGCCTTGGCAGTTAAGAGATGACCAGTCTGAAACGAGTGTGCCCATTCACGAACATCATCCATCACCGTTGATCGAATCCTGGATACATTACCTGCATCATCATTTCAGCCGGAAGACGTCCACTGCTGGACATAGGCCTCTCCCAAGCACCTACACTTCGACGGGTTCTGTGCTTCTCGCATCCAACGGGTTCCTGCGGCCTTCACAAGGTCGTCGGACCACCTTGTGGGAGACCGTCCAACGCTACGTCTCGGAAGACGTAGCGTTGGAAGGTACCGGAGTACGCGGTCGCCACTCCAGAACCTTTTGGCCCCATCGGCCATCTGTTCTGCGAGCAATGTGCGCTGCCCACTGCCACTTAAGTTTGGTAATTCTTCGGGCTATGTCGGTTACCTTGGTTCTCCTGCGGATCTAGTCATTCCTGATTCGATCACGCAGGGAAACTCCAAGCATAGCCCATTACCTACATACCTAATTATTATAATAATCATGAGCAAGTCAAGCTTTTATATATAATAACATACTTGTTGCTTGAATCCAACGGTCATGTTTTTAGGTTCAGAGAAGGTCTAGTAGACTAGATTTGTTGACCATTTTCTATTTTGTTACGTACATGGTAGGTACTTGTTTACAGGCCTGCACTGTCCTCCCATACCTATTACATACTTACTAACACTAACATTTTGTAATATTTCCAAATAACAATTTGGAAATATTACAAAATGTTAGTGTGTAGCGCTGGCTGAGGCCAGCGTCTAGTGTTGCCCAAATGCAAGACCAAGACAAGACCTTAGCCAGTCTTGGTCTTGGTCTTGCGTCAATACACCTGGTCTTGGTCTTGGTCTTGGTATTGCGCTCTCAGTCTTGGTCTTGGTCTTGGTCTTGCAGCAAGAGTCTCGCAAGTCTTGCGAGACTCTACTACTTAGACTAGACTACATTCAAATACCTATTAGCCTATTGCTCAGAGTGGCAGGGACATCGACGCGCAACCGCTTACCATGGATTCAGTAGGTACAGACGCCAGCACATCAACCTACTACAATCTGTCAAATTTCTTTAATATATTTTCAACTTTATCGCTAAAGCATAAGGTTCAAAATTGATTGGGAAAATTTGACAGTTTCGGGTAGCTTGATGTGCTGGCGTCTGTACATGATTCTGGACCCCCCCCCCTGCGTTGAAATTTTTCGTCGGCTTTTTCTTAATTTTTACGTTTTTTTCTGCAATTTTTTTACTCTAAACTGTATAAAATCATTATTTCTATCTGACCCAATGAGATTTTTAATTAAAAAATTGTAAATTCACTTGTTTCACTTAAAACAGCAATGTAAATAAAACTCGAAAGGGCTACGATCAGCTGTATCGCTAAAGTTCATTTGCGAGGTCAACACTGTCTTCGTACCTACGCTATTCACTTTCAAATGCCGCCACAAAGGGACCGCAGCGCCAAGCGGTCTCCTCGTATTATTAACGCACTTGAAAATAAACTTTAAAATTATTACAATAAAGTGCATAAATGCTTGAACCTGACAAAAAATGCGGAAGATAGCGGGAATCCCCGCGCGGTGTCGAGTCGGCCATGAATCCCAATGAATCTAACAGACGCGTCACATGAGGCATTTTAATCATCTACATAATTGAATGACCCATTTACTACTTTTATTTTAGATTCGTTATGAGGGGATAATTATTTTTCTAAGGCTTCATTGATTTAAGGGGGAAGCGCTAAGGTAGCCCGCGAAATTAAAATTTTCTTACGTTTTTTGCAATTTGCTGGTCAGTGAATTTCGCGGGCTACCTAATACCGCTTTCGCCTTAAGTAAAGAAGATTAAAAATAAAAAAACGTGCAGAAGTGTATTGATAGTCACGTAATTTTTCGATATTTTTTTATTATCAACAATAATTTTAGGTTTGAATGCAATTCAACAATGTAATTTACTGTTTCATAAAAAAATACATCCATTTTCGCATTCCTGATTATGCGAAAATGGATGTATTTTTTTGAAACCTTTGACTTTGACTTAACTGCGAGACGCAAGAGTCTTGCAGGCTTAGTCTTGTTCTTGCTCAAGTCTTGCAGGGTTCAGTCTTGGTCTTGGTCTTGCTAAAATAAGTCGGTCTTGGTCTTGGTCTTGGTCTTGCAAAAATGCAAGAACAAGACCAAGACTGCAAGACCAAGACCGATTTTGGGCAACACTACCAGCGTCTGTGTTCCCTTCCAAGTGTTGTGTGTGTGTTGTCTGTGTTGCCTTCAAAGTAAGAGTGAACAAGCCTCTTCTGGACACGCTCGTTCCATCACTGACCTCTTCTATCACTTTCCATTAAGCGAGATCGAGGTCACGAGCAGGTCTATTTAGCGATAAAAAAATAAAACAGCGAATTCTTTTTTAAAGAGTAAACGTAGTTTTTTGTCGGCTCTTCTCCACACCTAACTTTTGATATTTTGTAAGTGCCCATGTAAGTTTATGTGGAATAAAATACATATTTTGATGTTGACACTTGTTCTAAGCTATCCCAGAAAATATCACAAAATAATGTTGTTAAATAAGTACCTTATTTAGTATTGAAGGCACAGACAACATGGCAAGCAGTCACGGTTTGCAACAGTCAGCTGTTAAAAAGTTGTTAATGAATTCCCGCTTTACAACTTTTTAAATTTAGTTTGACGCTTGTCAAAAATCTAGCTCAAGCAAGTGCCACGTTGAGAGATCTTTGAAAAATTGCCCAGTTTTTTGTTTCACTGTTGCACATTTTACCTGACTGCGACCCCATTAGGAAGTTTTTCTGAAAATTTTATAGCATAGTTAGGTACTTTTTCGCAACAATAGCCGGCTTGGAATCGGGCTATCAAATACAAAAAGGGTTTTTCAAATCTGACTTGCAGTTCCGGCGATTACCCCTACATAGAAAACTTACAAACAAATAAACAAATACCTCTTTACAATATTACTACCTGACCCGGCGGACTTCGTACCGCCCCCCAAGCCGCTCTGCCCCGCGCTTTTTAAATCTGTTATATCTTCTAAGATATTAATTTTAAAGATATGCTGTAAAGGGCAATTTTGATCTACACGACATGCACAAGGTATATAATGTATTTAATTGTATAAGGAATAATACTGTTTTGTTAAAAATAGCTTGGTAAATAACCCATATTTTTTATGTAAGAGATAAAAATGGTTACTGTGGGTTATCCTTAGGAGCTAAATATATACCATCGGGAATTTTGTCGATCTTTTTAAGATATACAATTCCGTAGTACATTAATTTGATTTATCTCGTAAGGTTTATCCAGCCTTTGGAATGTAAGCGCACAAAAATATGTTTGTTACGACATCACATTACAAATCTTTGAATTTCCCGGCTTTTCTCTACTATAATATGCATGTTTTATACATACAAACCTTCCTCTTAAATCGCTCTATCTACTGCTGAAAACGGCATTAAACTCTGTTGCGTAATTTAAAAGATTTATAAGCTTACAGACAGTGGAAGCGACTTTATTTTATAATAAGTAAAGAAAAGATATTACGTACAGATACTCGTAAATGTGGAAAATTAGTACGAGCGTTTTGCACAGCTGTGGTTTTTACATCCGTAGTGTTGAAAGTTGAATACAATTTATCTTGTTCTGTTGACAGTTCCTGAAATTCAAAATAAACATCCATTGATGCTACAATACCCGCTTATTAAAAAACAACAATTTGAGAATATTCCACATTCTTGTGCAACCAACCACATTCTTGTGTAATCAACCTTTAATAATGTTCCCACTGCTGAGAATAGGCCTCGTCTCTGTGACAAGGTGTGGGCTATAATCCATCACTAGGGCCCAGTGCAGGTTGGTAAATGTCAAATGTCTTCGAATTATTGGTTCTAGGACATGCCGGTTTCCTCACGATGTTTTCCATAACCGTTTTGAGAGCTGTGGTGATTAAATAATTTACTCAAATGAAACAGCCTGTCTTGGATCGAACCTACGGACTGTAACTCGTAAGTGACGGCCGTTACCACTGGGCACCACTGCTCTTAAACCAACCTATTAAGTCATCATCTCATCATCATTTCAGCTGAAAGACGTCCACTGCTGGACATAGGCCTCCCCCAAGTACCTCCACTTCGACCGGTTCTGTGCTTCTCGCATCCAACGGGTTTCTGCGGCCTTCACAAGGTCGTCGGACCACCTACTACTACGTATACAATTGTAATTCCTAAAATACTTAATATTTATTTAAATTCCACAACGTTAATTTAGGTACGTAAGTTTTACAAAGATTTATGATCATTGTAGACCCGTCAAATTTTCTCAATCAACTTTGAACATTATGCTTTAGCGATAAAGTTGAAAATCTATTAAAGAAATTTGACAGATTATAGTAGCTTGATGTGCTGGCGTCTGTACCTACATACCACATTTGTTATGTAATTATTTTATAAAACGATAGCTGTGCCCCGCAGTTTCACCCGCATAAGTCATGATTCCGTGCGAATATCGAGATAAAAAGTATACTTTGTCCTAATGAAGGTCATGGTCTTCCCATGTGCCAAATTTCATCTAAATCCGTTCTGCCGTTTTAGCGTGAAGCGTAACAATGCAAATGTTCAAAAATCATATCTTTTCTTTTTATAATATTTTATATAATATTATAAAAATATAATATTATTTATAATATTTTATGTATTTTATTTCGTAAATATCAATGTTCGCCAAATACTAAATATCACCCAACCATCGTCTATTTAGCTAACTCTCTAAACAAATACCCGAAATATAGCTCAATGACTCAACAGTCGTGGCATCCACATAAACCAACGCATAAAATAATAACAGAAACAATAATAATGTAGATTTAATATTCACAAGTGTTCCGATAAGGGCCCGTTTAGACGAACCACTTTTGAACGCAGAGGCATGAAGAGGCACGATGGAAAGAAAGAAAAATAGGTTTACTTGTCACTGAAACACGTGCATACAAAAATATAGAGATTTATGTGAATTCGATTATAAAAATAAAACAGATTGGAAGCAATTACATACCCACAAATTAAAATCTTTGTCACGGGTCACTTTTATCAACTAGGATGGCTATCTCAAAGTTTGAAGTGCTGCTATTGGTGATTGAGATAGATGAATGTGTGAATACACTCCGGAAGGAGTCAAGAAGTCACCATTCACGTGACCAGCACTGGCGAGCAATGTTCAAAGTCTGAATAATCTGTAAAAAATCAATGTCACTGTAAATCATTTTCTGTTGTTTTTTACCTAAGTTTACCGCAACGAAGAGTAGCTGTATTTATTCCCGTTTGAAGGATTGTGGGTACCTAAGTCTTTGTAGGCACAAAAAACATTTTAGCTTTGGCTCTGGAATGATAACACATCTGCATTAGCTCAGGTATTGTAGGTCCATAGGCGGCAGTCAAAAAGCGCGATCTATCTGGTCTGGTCCAAACGCGCATCCTGAAAAAAATACTTCGGACAAATCTTGAGACGTGAGGGCGACTCTATAGAGCACCGTCGTGCAGGGTAGAGTGGAGGGCACTAGACCACGTGGACGCTCACCCATGAGATGGACTGACCAAATTAAATCCGCAATAGGCGATTCCTTGTATGGGTGCACAAAAAATACGAAAAATAGGCGTAGGTGGCAAGAAATCGTGAGGTGAATCACATCAGCCCCTAGACAAGAAACCACATGAGAACCACGACCGCTCTGATAAGAGTGCTAAGAAGAAGAAGAAGAAGAAGCGGCGATAAACACTTATCATCAGTTGGCACACAAGCCGTTTGCCAATAAGTAAAACAACCTTATTATCATCTGCTTTGCCTTTTCCGAACTATGTTGGCCTTCCAGTCTAACCGGATGCAGCTGAATACCAGTATTTGAAGCGACTGCATGTCTGACATCCGCAACCCACTGACTTACTGGATAATGCGATACCCATCGATAAAAGACTGTCAGTATTTCGGGCTTCTGACGACCCGTAACGACTGTCAATGATCTACGAATGACAGTCGGGACTTACCAGGCATGGCAATACGAAGCAACTACGGAAGTCAAGAAAACATAGTTTTAACGGTGATACCGTTAAAATTGTGTTGTTCGTAAAAGAACAAAATGAGTTAAATTTAGTGTTGTACTCTGGTAGAGTTCTGAAGTGGTTCGTCTACACCGGCCCTAAGTCTACTAGAGCTCATGACGGGCGCGTTAAAAATATCTAGTCTTGTTGAATGAATGGAGGCGATGTTTGGTTCGTTTTAGCAACTGCTAACGTGTGTTATAGCTCTCAACAGTATATTATTCGAATTATTTTAAGAAACAATACATGATTAGGGTGTATGCAGCCCTTGGGAACAACTGAGTCGGTATTTGAGCACGGGACAGGTTGAAAACGATGTAATTTAAAATTATTTTAACCGATTTAAAAAAGGAGGAGGTTCTATGTTCGTCTGTATGTATGTTCTTTTCGATATTTACATGAATTGTGGGCCGATTTTAACATGTTTTATTCATTTGGTACGGGAAGCTTGCGCGGCGTACCAGGTCCAGCTAAAAAGTAAAACATAAAAAAAACATTTAATTTAAATTTTCGCTAAAAGATTTTTTAAAATGTAGTCGGAGTAGGCATACCTACCATACCATGTCAGATTACCATGTTATCCCTTCAATACGTAAACAAAATACTAAGCATGGTAAAACAAAAATATTTTTAAATAATTTAAGTTTAGACAATATCTTGGTCAATTGCCAGTTAGGTTAGGAGTAGGTTGGGACAGAAAGATATAGATTCCACAATATTATACATAATACATACCCGTAACTAGCTTCTGACCGCGACTTCGGTTGGGTCCTCTATGGCCTTCCTCGAAAATTGGGCTATCAAATGCAAAAAGAATTTTCCAACTCCCACTTGAAGTTCCAGAGAATAGCACCACGTTCAAACAAACAAAGAATCAAACTCTTCAGCCTTAACTAATATTATAAACGCGAAAGTTTCTGAGTATGGATGGATGGATGCTTATTACTCTTTTACGCAAAAACTACTGAACGGATTTTGATGAATCTTTACACTTACAGTAATATTGCTTATACATCAGAATAACACATAGGAAAAAAAAAATTATGCATTCTAAATGAGTTCTCTGGCAGGCGATCAAAGCATCTAATCACACCTTCTATTTTGACTATGAATGCTTCTTGTTCCTATAATTACATTGCTGAGCATAGATCTTTCCATAGAGATGTTTATAGACCTCATAGTCACTCACTTGGCAAGTACGAGTACCTAGTGATCGTATATATGGAAACTGACTTCCAAGATGACAGAACAGACTCTAAATACAGCTATGATATTTTGTAAGACGAATGGTCTAGGATAAGGATGTCAAAACTTTTTGCGAAACATTTTATGAAAAAAAAAAACGTTGGTGGCTAAGTTGTACAACCAGATTCTACAGACGCCTAGCTACCCGAAACTGTCAAATTTTCCCAATCAACTTTGAACCTTATGCTTCAACGTTAAAGTTGAAAATCTATTAAATAAATTTGACAGATTGTAGTAGCTTGATATGCTGGCGTCTGTACCTGCCTTCCTACATATTTGGTCAAAGTTAGGCTAAATCAAAGCAAAAATAACACACTTAAAATTAATAACGATAATTTCTCACACAAATGGGTGCTGGATATAAAATTTATGACGATGATAACTATGTCCACCATCCTTGTTTCAAAATCGTTTACTTTTACTATGTTTGTAATTATGTGAGCACCATGTAGGTACCTATCAGATAATTAATTTATATGTCATGGTTTCATTTTTAATTCTTTTACCTATTGTGGTATAGTAATTTTATTTTAGGTGCATCGTCTTCACATATAATTAATGTATACAAAATATTGTAAAACATTTTAAAAGAGTAACGGTGGAGTTTCTTGCCCATTCTTCTCCATACGAAAACTACCTTTTGGAATGGGCGACTAGAACCAATTCTCTTTGTTGTAATTTCTAACGATCAAAAATGCCTTTTATGTGCCTATTTGAAATAAATGCTTTGACTTTGACTTGGTGAGCAGTGGTGGCCCAGTGGCAATGGCTCGGGTCCATTACGAGTTGTAGGTCGTAGGTTAGAAACCAGGCCAGCGCTTTATTTGCGTAAACGATGTCATCACCACTGTTCTCGAAACGGTGAAGGAAAACATCGTGAGGAAACTGGCATATCCTGAGCAAAAATTCGAAAACATATGACATCTTCCAACACGCACTGGGCCCGCGTGGTAGATTACAGCCCACTCTCTCTCATCGATAGGAGGCCCGTGTCCCAGCAGTGGGAAGATTATAGACTGATTATACTATAGATACAGACGCCAGCATATCAAGCTAACCGAAACTGTCAAATTTTCCCAATCAACTTTGAACTTTATCCTTTAGCGATAAAGTTGAAAATCTATTGAAGAAATTTGACAGATTGTAGTAACTTGATGTGCTGGCGCCTGTACATAGATAGCGAGCGGCTTTATTTTAAGTCTAAAACAAAAATATACGTCATAAATAAAAATCTAGAATGTTTACGATTATATCATTGAAAAAAAAACGTGCAAATAGCACGTAGAAAGATATAATTTTTATCAATAAAAAAGTCAGAATGATAATTCATTGTAACTTTCTTTATTCATTAAAGGTTATCAATGTGTTTTTTTTGGTAGATTCATAACATTCATTTTAGGATACTGGTGGGGCTGCCCCGTTTCTGTAGTGCGTCAGGGATGTTCGCAGATGTGCATGTAGATTGCTTTTACGCAACAATGCGTAATAGGTGCGCTTTCCTGGTGCGCAGTGTGGGGCGGCTCCAACAGTGTCTTAAACTTGGTTGCGAGTCGCCTTGGCTGTGTTTACGTGGGTCACTGTTGTGTCGTCTTTCATGGGATGTCGCAACGGTGACCAACCGTTATTTCTTGTGTTTTTGTTTAGTGTCTGTGCTTACTAATATAGTCGTAAGTTTCACTAACAATCTTGTTTTGTGTTTTGAGTCTTGGTCACTTTAATAAAGAAAATTCTATTCTAACTTATAACATAACTTCACACTTTGTTTCCCCAAAGGGTAAGGTAGAGGTGTAGGTACTTGAAGTAGGTACTTCCATATTTCGCCAGTTATTTTAAGTCCTTTGTAATAAGGGCAAGGCTATTGTCATTAACTGGGCACAAATCCGGCTTGTTACTGAGAAATACCAGTTGCAATAACAGTTCGGCTGACACAGAAATCGAACCTTGGACCTCATCTGTAGCGCTTGCGACCACTAGACCAACGATACAGTTAGTCAGTCCAGAGCCTGAGTTTGATCCCCAGCATAATCAGTCTATAATATTCCCACTGCTGGCACACAGGTCTCCTCTCTGTGAGTGGGAGTGGGACGATCCACCACACGGGCCCAGTGCGGGTTGGTAGATGTCACATGTCTTAAATTTTTTGGTTCTAGGACATGCCGATTACCTCACGATGTTTCCCTTCACCGTTTTGAGAGCAATGGTGATGCAATAATTTGCACAAAGTAAAGCGCTTGTCTGGGTTCGAACCTGCGACCTACAACTCGTTAGTCGCGGCCGTTAAAACTGGGCCACCACTTGACTGCTCTCCCAAAGTCATAGACTCGATACTATTTCACATATTCCGATATATTCCTAAAACAATAATAAACACGTGATTTATACATCTCAACAAGCTAATTTCCAACAAAGCTTTATTAAGCTCTAGATTCTACTGCCGGCTGTCCTGCTCCAGGCTCTAAAGAGATTGCTCTTAAACAGAAGTCGTGCTTGTTACGCTACCGTAACAAGCACGACTTCAGTTTAAGAGCAATCTAATCAATCTAGAGAGTTTAAGAGCAATCTAATCAAAGGTATGTTTCTAATGCTCACGAAGGGCATCTACATGCCCTTCGTGAGCATTAGAAACATACCTTTGGTTCATAAGTTATGAGTGCTAACGCACAGACAGAATTTGCAACTTATAATATGCAAGTATTCAACCAAATAAGACGGATAAAAATATTTCATCTATCCAAATGATTTACAAAACGAAAATCAACTCAAACTCAAAGCATTTATTTCAATTAAACCATGCAGGCACTTTTGAATTGTTAAAAAATCGGTCAGTTGAAGCTGGTTTCCCATTCCAAAACGTAGATCTTTATGAAGAACAACGGGCAAGTCCAAGCAAACTCTATTAAAAATCAAGATATTACAAAATTCATGTTGCTCTGTTCTATATGTGAGAAAATTTATAAATAAATTAAATGAAGAAACAAATCATAATATAAGATTAAAAATATGCCCTGGCAGTTAAGAGACGACCAGTCTCAACCGACGGCGCCCGTTCACGAACATGACGCATGGATCAGCACCATCTAACTTAACCATTTTATAGGGAACCGAATGATCAAACACACGCGCCACCATCAGACACATTTAAGTGAGCATGACATACATACATAATATCATAATAAACGGTTCTCACGTTTACAAAATTGAAATAATTAAATTATAAATATCAATCAATCGTAGAAGACAACTTACATTAAATTATGGAGACATGGCCTTTATAAAATTTGGTATAAAACCCACACAAACACACTCACGATACACGATCAAATATTAGTCTAACCTACCTATCTAATCTAAAAACCATCCCTTTCAGCTCACAATGCCGATCGGGAACGTCAGTAAAGACAGCGGGCCTCGCAGGGAATCCTTCAGGCCTCCTTGGGTGAAGGAAAAGGATGTGGAGGCGCCGCCTTCATGGATGCAGAGGAAACTCAAGCCAGTGGAGAGCACAACTAAAACGATTTCTGTGGATGCTGAGCCAACCACTGCGGTCAAGACTGCGAAGCCTTTGAAGCGTGAGTTGTGTGATTAGTTAGTTATGTATTAGTTGTTTATGTATTACACTTCATCTGCTCTTGTGTCGTCGCGTGCTACCTAAATAGGAGCCCCCGTGTAAGATTTTCAATCAAAGTCATTTATTCAAATTAGGCTGAAATTCAGCACTTTTTGAACGCCAAAATTATGCCAGTCCCCCAAAACGCCCGCCCACTAGTACTAGTATGTGGAAATGGAGTGTGTGTATGATGTTGCGTGCGTTATTTAGGGAACACTAAAACTAGGATATGGTAATGAAAAGATACGCGCGCTTTGGGCGAAATCTAAGGAAAGAAGCCATTCAGTCAATGCTCTTTTAAACGTTGTTTTGCTTAGGATATGTGTTAAAAGTAGGTTATTTAGTTTATTGTATAGAAACGGCCCAAGAAAAAGAAAGAAATTCCGAGCAAATTTAGTTTTAACTGGCCTAGATTGGCATACGTTCCTTCTTCTTTTGCGCACATCAATGTTGTTCTGAGAGACAAAAACAGGGATAAAGAGATCGTTGTTTTAAAGCAACATGTAGAATAAAAAGCTGACGAATTGAGAGGACATTTGATGAGTTGTAAACATATTTTGTGGGATGACGGAAGGGAAGAGACAGTAAGGTATATAGGTATGCAACAAAAAGCTTAGACCTGTAACCTAATTCTTTCTTTTTTCTTTCTGTTTTTATATTTTTTTTTCTTTTTATTTTTTTTCCTATTTTTTTTCTTTTTATCTTAATACCTATACTTAAGCTCGTGGCTAAATAATAACAGCTGCAAAGGTCGATCGAAGGTTGGTTCATAGGTGGGTCACCATCCATTACATATCAAAACCCCTACTAACGTGTCTCGAAACAGAAACGTAGTCGCTAGTTGTAAAATACTTGTATTCAGCTGCATCTGGTTAGATTGGAAGCCGACCCCAACATAGTTGGGAAAAGGCTAGGCACATTGATTGACCCATAATTATGCTGCATCACTCGTGTATGAAGAACAAGGGGTAGTTCACTCTAGTCCATAGAAAAGGGAGGATCCTCAGATTAAAACAGTGATGTGTCTAGTGGGCAACTGCCTAAAGATTGATATCAGGACGTTGTGTATATGCTAGTGGCGCGGTAAACTCTGCTTGCGCGATGCAGGATTTACCTGACGTCAGTATGATGCGTAGATCGCATGTGGCGATGTAGATAGCAAAGAAAGCAAAGCAAAAAAGCACGAAACCTTATAAGTGATACAGAGTAATGCCGTAGGTACCTATTTCAAATGTAAGACCATCGCTTTGATGATAATTATACCTGCCAGTTTGGAAAATCTATTCACATTTTCCTACACAGCTTCCTTTCTGGGACATTCTACAGTGACGTCACGCGGGGAGCGGGATTGTGAGTGGTTATGTTATTACAATAGTTTGAAAAAGAATACATAAATGCTCTACCTAAGTAACATTTAGAGTTAAAGATCTACCTATGGAATGAAGTAGAAAAACTGGAAACATGTTGCATACTTATAAAGAATTTACTTATAGGATATTTCCTTAGCGTGTCGATGGCTGCATGCAATTTAAATGGACTCGTCCCAGAATTCAGCTATGTGTTTGGCACCATCACTAGCGTCCATCATTTCTTGTAATGTGCTGACGACAGGACACGCAAGACACGATATTAAGTGAACCATAGTTTGTGAAACAGCACCGCATTTACACTCCAAGGCGGAGTCGTCCATGAATCATCACCTGAACAGGTTTTTCTAGCTTCGGCTAACCTGGGTCTTCCAGGTTAATCAAAACAACACGTGTCCAGGTGGGAGATTATCAGCGGGTAGAACAAATGGTACGAGTAAAGAAGCATTGTCTCGCCACAGCTTCAGTCTTTCTATTGATATTCGCCAGTGAGTGGCACGACACACTTTAAAATCTGTTTCGGCTTTTCAGCCTTAGTGGCACAAGGATGTTGTAGTGCAAAGGGTGTCAGGATATCTGATATACATAGTGGTACGTACGTTTTAAATTTTGTTCCGCTGATATTCTTAGGACATAATTTATTGATATGTCTCTGTGTATGTGTCTATGTATTTTGTTTATGAAATCTCTCATTATCGATTTATGAGACGTTAAGTTCTTGTTCATGCCAAGTCTGACTGCAAAACGAGCGTAACGCTGTAAAAGTCAATTGCAAATGAGGCATAATAATGTATAGTTGTATTCAGGGATTAAAATAGCGGGAAGCATCAAGTGAAACTGCAACTCCGAGTGACAACTGTTTATTGACGGATACCCACATGTAATATTTATTAACATACCCTACACCTCCCCCTTTAATACATTACATACAATAGCTTTGAAACGGTAAATATACTGACTTATACTAAACTTAGCTTCTATAATATCATAATTGACACACTACTAATTGGTAAATGTAATAACAAATATTTTTTTCTTTTTAATGTTGTGTCATTATTATTGTGACCATTGGCCGCGCAATCGATACCTTTTTTATCACGATAAAAACCTGTGATGCGCCCGAGATGATGTCGCTCACAATATAATATTTGTTTACGTTTGTTGTGCGCTTCGTGGCGATTCGTTACTGCTTATAAATTGTCATACTTGCTTTGTATTTTTTTTTGAATACTAAGAGTAGAAAAAAAAACAATATTTGAACGGAATAACCACCAAGTGCACGACATTTGTACTATGTATACTACTTATATATACTACTTACTATCTATCTTACGTGTTAACACAATAATAACTGTTGGTAATACAAGCATGTAGTTTATGTTTGATTCGGTACACTTATATGTTAAAAAATTACTTAGTATATTTGCCCTGGTATAAACATTTACGCTTAACTTTAACACTTTCTATATCAGAAATCGGTGCTGGCTCAGCTGTCATATTTCTTTGTCTGTCTGCCGTATTAAGGTCTGATTGTTGGTTATTCTGATCAGTTTCTACTAAACACGATGATGAAGTGTTCTCAATTTGTTTGTCCGTACTGGATCCAGAAGTATCAATCTCTGTAACAGGCTCAGCCGTGCTACTCGTTATGGAATGTCTAGAATATCGCTTCTTAAGAGGTAATAATTGATCGATGTGACGCTTCCACTCGTGTCCATCAGACACACGTACTTTATAGGTGAGTGGGTCTGTCCGTGCTAGCACGGTGGCTGCTGCCCATTTGTCAGCGCGAGTGCGGTAGTCCCGCGCCAGCACTTGCTCCCCGAGCTCCACGTGCCGCTCGGCGCCGGGCCGGGCGCGCCCCGCTCGCTCTGCAGACGACTCCACTGCGCGCTCCGTGGACGGTTTTAAGTTGTCTAACCGACCTCGTAATGTCCTACCAAACATAGCTACCGCTGGTGCCACTCCGGTGGTGGCGTGCTCACAATTGCGATATTGGAACAGAAATTTCGAGAGGGCAGCATCCACATCTTGGCCATCATGTATTGCCTTCTTCATTGCCCGTTTGGCTAATTTTACTGCATTTTCAGCCGCCCCGTTGCCGGCTGGTCGATATGGACTTGTAATTGTGTGATTTATTAGATTTTTACTTAAATAGTTAGTAAATTCAAACGAACTAAATGGTGGTCCCCCATCACTAATTATATGTGAGGGCATTCCGAAACGTGCAAAAAGTTCTCTTAACTTATTAATAGTGGAATTAGCATTAGTTCCCAACATTTTTGTAACTTCAATCCATTTACTGTGTGCATCTACCGTCACTAAATAATATTTGCCTTGAAATATAGCAAAGTCAATATTCAATCGTTGCCACGGTCGTGTGGGAAAAGCCCACGGATGCAACTGTGCACGCCCGGGCGCATCGCGCTGTTGTAGGCATGCACTGCACTCTCGACACAATGTTTCAATTTCATTGTCCAATTGTGGCCAGTAAACATAGTTTCGAGACAGATTTTTCATTTTCACAATACCTAGGTGTCCCTCATGCAATTCCTGTAGAATTTGCTGCCTAAGTACCTTAGGTATGACCACTCTGTGATTGTATAAAATACACTCTCTGTCGATAGTAAGGTTGTCCTTTCTATGAAAATAAGGCTTCTCTTCACCTCGTGTAACTACTGAGGGCCAGCCATTAATAATATAATCATAAATATTTTTAAGAACTTCATCTTCGCGTGTTTTGTTTGCAACATCTTTTGCTCTAATGGGAATCGATTGTTCTACGTAATTAATATATGACACCGTATCCAGCCCCGTTTCTATTTTTCGTTCATACGGCAGTGGCAAGCGTGATAACGCGTCCACGTTATAATTATCTTTGGATTTTACAAATTCTATAGTAAAGTCATAGGCTGCTAACTTTGTAGCATACCTTTGTAATCTGCTTGCCGCAGTCTGTGGCAAACCGAACTTGGGACCGAAAATAAATGTCAAGGGTTTATGGTCTGTTTTAATGATAAAAGTACGACCATAAAGATATTGATGGTGTTTTAAGACTCCACTAATTATGGCTAGCGCCTCTTTATCTAGTTGACTATACGCGCGCTCTGCCGAATTTAACGTTCGCGATGCGAAACATATAGGGCGTTCGTCGCCATTGGGATATCTATGCGACAACACACTGCCAAGGCCGTAAGAACTACTGTCCACTGCTAATACCAATGGAAGTTCCGGGTTATAATGTACTAATACTTTGCTACCTGAAATAGCCTTTTTAACTTTATTAAAACTGTCGTCACAATCATACGACCAAATCCACTCAGCATTTTTCCGCAATAACTTATGTAAGGGATATAGTATTGAACTTAAGTTGGAAATAAACTTAGCATAGTAGTTCACCATACCCAGAAAAGACTTAAGCTGCGTCACGTCTTTTGGCCTTGGTGCGTCAACGATTGCTTTAATTTTGTTCTCGTCGGGATGCAAGCCATGTTTATCAATAACAAATCCAACATAAGTAATACTATCCTGCATAAATACGCACTTATCTAATTTGATTCTCAAACCCACCTCACGCAAGCGACTCAACAGTGATTTTAAATTATCCATATGTTCACTATGGGATGTCCCAGTACATGCTATATCGTCGATAAAAACAGCGACACCTTTGAGTCCTTTAACCGTTTGTTCCATAAATTTCTGAAACATTTCTGGGATACACGTAAGGCCAAATGGTGTGCGATTGTACACAAATGTCCCTATGTGTGTTGCTATAGCGGTACATGCCTGAGATTCCTCCTCTAAAAATAATTGTTGATAAGCATGCGTGAGGTCAATTTTAGAAAACTGTTCACCCCCACTCAGCGCCGCGAACAGCTCCTCTATTCGTGGTAGGGGGTAAGGTTCGCGCATAAGTTTCGGATTTACCGTGACCTTATAGTCACCACAAATTCTTATTTCTCCGTTCTTTTTAATTACTGGCACGATAGGCGTGCCATAATCAGAATACTCCACTTTTCGAATTGTACCCTCAGCCTCGAGTCGTTCTAACTCCCGCTCGACTGGTTTGCGTAACGCCAAAGGTAACGGCCTAGCTTTGATAAATACCGG
Source organism: Luperina nickerlii (assembly GCA_963855955.1). NCBI lineage: Eukaryota > Metazoa > Arthropoda > Insecta > Lepidoptera > Noctuidae > Luperina > Luperina nickerlii. Next base: position 11,862,266 of record OY979682.1, read on the forward strand.
ATTTTTATCCACCAATTTTAAAGTGAATTTTTTGGTACAAGTTCCAAGCCCAGAAGCAAATACAGTCGGAAATTCACGTTGTAATAGTTCTACTAAATTATTTTCATTTAACTTTAATAGGAATTCATCAATATTAATCTTATTTATTTTTAATTTAGTAAGCCACGACCGACCTAAAAGTGGTGGTCCGCCATGTTTAACAATATACAATTTGAGATTTCCGGCTGAATGTTCACCAATAACAACATGAACAGACACAAACCCTACCGGTTCTATTACTGATCCAACATAGGAATACAAAGAAATATCGTTGCTCGATATTGGTAAATCACAAAAGTTTTTATTATAATAATCTAAACTTATAACTGATAACTTACTTCCAGTGTCCAGTTCGAAACTTATCTTTCTGCCGTTCACTCGCGCCATAACCATGTACGGTTTCTCGTTAACGCCGCACACACTTAGATTATAAAAGTCACATTCCGATTCATTATCACTACTACCGAGATAATTATTATTACGTCGCGTTGAAGTATCACGGCTTGGCTCGACACCTCGCCCTTTGTTCGATTTACACATTATTTTAATGTGACCTTTCTGGCCACAAATATCGCACGAATAATTTTTAAACCGACACACTTCTGGACGATGGTTTCTGCCACACCTCCAACACGCACGCGTTGAGCGCGATGTTGCCACGCTCCCCTCAGTAGACGAGTTGCCGCTGCTCGCAGTTCCGCGTTCGGGCGGTCGGCCCGCCCGCTTTACCGTCGCCACTTGATGCACCGCCTCAAACGTTCGCGTTCCAACCGCGGCCGCGTTCGCTGCGCCCGCGACGTTTGCACCGCTGGTCTGTGAGTGTCGCTCGGCCGCTTCCAACGCCAACGCCAATTCGACGGCCTTTTTGTATGTAATCGATGGTTCCGCAAAAATGCGTGATCTCATTTCATCACTAGCCAAACCCGACACAAATTGATCGCGTAAGTTTTCCTCCAGTGTAGTATTGAAATTACACGTACTGGCTAGGTGTTTGAGTGTTTGTAGATATTCACTGAGAGATTCACCCGTGTTCTGACGTCTTTGTCTAAAAACATGGCGTTCAGCAATTTCGGAACGTTTTGGTTCAAGATGATCACCCACTATTTTCACTAAATCCTGAAATGTTTTATTTTCTGGGTGATTAGGTGCACATAAGTCACACATTAAGTCATATGTAGCCGCTCCCACCAATGTTACCAACGTTGCAACATGTAATTCTGGTTTTACTTCATTTAAGGTTATGAATTGTTCCACGCGTCTGATATACGCCAACCACTTTTTGCTTGTTAGGTCAAATTCTTCAATTTTCCCGATAGGCATCTTGAAGACTCACACTTAAACGATGTAATTAACACGATTTTGATTGATTTCCTCGTCGCCAGTTGTATTCAGGGATTAAAATAGCGGGAAGCATCAAGTGAAACTGCAACTCCGAGTGACAACTGTTTATTGACGGATACCCACATGTAATATTTATTAACATACCCTACACTTATGTTGATATATCTAGAGCGTGTCTCAATTATTTTATGCAATTTTGGAGTTTTATAACGTTTTACTCTAGCATAATTGCAGTTGACGCATTTTCTGAGCGGAAATAGAAAATCATTAATTTTACCTACTTTGTAGTGTAGCTGGGTGAAGACCAACTTCTTCTTTATGAACCTATAGTAGTAGCAATATTGCATTTCAAACATTTTATAATATTCATTTATTCATGTAAGTTTCACGAATTGAGGGCACATATTAAAGTGAACACCTTTCATTATAATATGTTCATATTTCGCATTAATAAAATGTTACTAGTAGGTAATAAAGCTGAACAGTTTGTTTGTTTGAACGTTAATCTCTGAAACTACTATTCGTATTTGAACATTATTTTGGAATTTGATAGACGAATTCTCAATGAAGGATAAAGGCTATTTAACAACACGCTATGATCCTAAGTAGCCGAAAAAATAGAAAAAGAAGTCGGAAACAACACGAATTCCACGCAAACGACTTCACGGGCAGAAGCTAGCTAATAATAAAAAAATCTCATAACAATGCACCAGCCGATCAAGAAATTAAGGCGCCGCTCGACAACAGCCCACGGCTAAGGTTCAGTCCTTCAGTTTGTATGAAAAAGTTGGCTGGACGGTCCATTGCTACTCACGGCCAGTTGGCCATGCTAGCTACGCACGGATGCGTAGCTCCCTGAACAACCTACGTAGCATTGGACGGTGGACTTTAAGGTGTTGTACAGACGACAGCACATCAGGCTACCCGAAACTGTCAAATTTTCCCAATCAACTTCGAACCTTATGTTTTAGCAGTAAGGTTGAAAATCTATTAAAGTTTGACAGATTGTAGTAGCTTTATATGCTGGCGTCTGTTTGCTAGATATGCGTCAGTATCTCTATCAACCTGTGGCGGCATCCACAGCGCCATATGCGAACTACGCATCATACTAACGTCATCGTCATGCAAAATCCTGCATCGCGCAAGCAGAGTTTACTGCGCAACTAGCATATACAACCGGACGTTACAACTGCCCACCAGACACGACACCCGTTTGGTCCGAGGCTCCTCCTTTCTCTGTGGAGGATGAATGAAGTTTAAACCCTGTTCCTCTCATACATCTATAAACCCACCCACACATGATGCACCCAATTTAGCTAATTCATGTTTGTGTCAGACCTTACTATAACCTCCAAACTTCGCAGATATCGTATTTATACTCCAGTTCCTTCCATGGATGACGTTTCCGAGTGAAAAATACAACAACATACGCTGAAGACTACATAATGTTTTCAACCCACGCCGTGATGAAGTTATTATCAGTAATAATAGCATACATCTCGGGACTCTGTCATATTTATCTTGAAAGCTACGGTTTCTTGATTCATTGCGTTTTGTAAGGTCGCGGAATAGATTTTATGATGTGTCTTTCATTGACTTGAATGTGCCCTGGCAGCTGATAGTACTCGTATGTCATGCTCACTCAAATGTCTCGCTGGCGTGTGTGTTGGATCATTTACCTCCCTTCAAAATGGTTGAGCTGAATAGTGCTGATTTATGCGTCATGTTCGTGAACGGGCGCCGTCAGTTGGGGCTGGTCATCACTTAGCTGCCTCGGCTTATTTTTAATTATTTTATTTTTGGATTGTTGTTTTGTTAAGTACTATTTGTTTTACTCTGAACATTTTTAACGCGAACGTCTTTTTTTTACATCGTTTTCACGTTATATAATTTTAAATTCAAAAGTAATGATGTAACTAATATTTTTGTAAAATATAATTTAAAAAGAGTGTCCATGGAGTTTCTTGCCCGTGCTTCTCCATAGGTAACTACGCTTTGGAATGGGCAACTAGCTTCATATTTTCTGACTGACCGACTTCTTGACAATTCAAAAGTGCCTGTAAATGGTTTAATTGAAATAAATGCTTTGAGTTTGAGAAATAGTATGTAAGTCTTAATTATTATTACTAGGCCCACGATTTCGTCCGCGTGAAATTTCTTGTTCCCCCGACCCACCATGTCGCATCACATCGCCTACCCGCGCTGTTACTTGGTTTTCGCTTAGCGTTATTTCTGACTTTTTTTTTCTTTTTGCTCGGTTCCTAAAGTTCCTAGCCTGATGTTAAATAGTATATAGCCTTCCTCAAGAGGCTATCAAACGCAAATACTTAGCGTGTTCAAGCAAACATACAAGAGCTTTATTACGGGTAAAGGTATTCATCATCATTCAGTGGAAAGACGTCCACTGCTGGACATAGACCTCCCTCAAGCATCGCCACAACAAACGATCCCGGACTTCGATCCTGTCTCCAGCGGATTCCTGAGACCTTCACCAACTCTTCATGTTACGACGTTTTTCCTGACGCTACTGCACATCCTCTTGTAATATTTTAATATAAATAGGGTAGATCTTCCTATGCAACCTTAAGACAATAGTATAGGTATGTTTTCCGTCCGATCGTCGTGAAGTTCAAAGCGTTAGTTGAGTCATTCTCTTTAATTTACAAATGTATTTAAAAAGTTTACGTTACAAACCTAAAACATAAACAAAATTCCGAAAACTGCTTCGGAAAAAAATATTCATATATTTTTATGAAAAGCTCTTTATTTCCTAGTGGAGCTGCGGCCTACGCCGTAGTCGTGTGTAGGCAAAGTTCCAAACAGATTGGACGCGATGTGTGGACACACAGTACAAGCAGCGGAACAGATCGAGACTAAGAGCTTGTTCAGATGGAGTGTCGCGCGAACACTGTGTGTTTCGTGTGTAATAACAACCCTAGGTGGGTTGTTTATTAGTTTTTTTGCAGTGTTTATTAGAGTATAAGTATTATATAAGATAGGTTTTATACCCACGTGAACCTAATATTGTAAAAATATTTTTAGCGGCGGACGTGTTCTGAACTTATCTATATATGTATATACCTACCAACTTTGGTACCTACCATATCCGACGTATAAATGTCTTTGTCTTTGTTGATAGAGACACTAACGTATATCTAGCGTACATGACCTTAAAGGTGACCGTCCACTGCTACGTAGGATATGTAGGAAGAGGGTCCTTTAGGTTCACGTTCGTTGTTCATTTGTTTATATAACATTGTGTCATTTTGTCGAAATGGCGAGACAAGTAGTAACAATCCAGTGGCTATCGGATGTGCTGACTATATTGGAAACTACACGTAAGACGAGCTCTATCGAAACTGAGGTGGCCCTTTCAATCAGTACTGTAGCACTAGAAGAGTGATAGCTCTACCTACTGCTAACACTCCTCTCGCTCTCTACATTATGTGGGGGCGTTAAATAATAAAATATTATATTTCCAAGGAAACGTGTTTACTTCTACGCGCCTATTATATCACTCTGGATTTATCGAAACAAAAAACCGAATAACAAGAGTTTTCATTTCAGCTTATCTCATTCCACTGCTGGAGACGTATTCCACATTGGGCATCCGCTTTAATGGCACCTGAGTGAATGCACCTGACACACAGTGGCACATTCACTCAGGTGCCATTTAAGCGGGTGCCCAATGTGGAATACGTCCTGCTGGAAATAGACCGCCCCAAAGTTGTCCAACATCCTGGCTCTTCACCTTCTGCATACATCATGAATCATGATGCTAACTGCCCCGTTGGTCTCGTGGTCGTAAGCGCGACTGCTGAGCGTGGGGTCCTGGGTTCGATCCCGGCTCGAGCAAAGTGTAATCGAGTTTTCTATTACGAATTTCTTAATAACAGCCCAGAATTTGGAAGTTGGCGGTGTGATACCCCTGTGCCTCGGAGTGCACCTGTGTCCCCGTTGAGATTGGCCGCCGTGGCCGAAATACGGCCTGGAGGACTTTTATTTACAGCGTTATGGGGGGTTTCCCACGTACGCTAGGCGTGGCGATTCGCCTTTGGTATTCACTATCATAATATATTCCCTGTCATTTTATCAGTCCCGAGCTGATAGTGAATTTGTTGTGAGGTTAAGCTACGCTTGCCGTGGTTTTCCGTGGATGGGTGACCATCTTTACATATCAAGACCTCTCCGTGCCTCGGAAAGCACGTTAAGCCGTTGGTCCCGGCTGTCATTCGTCGATCTTTGACAGTCGTTACGGGTCGTCAGAAGCCCGAAAGTCTGACAACCAGTCTCACCAAGGGGTATCGTATTACCTAGTAATTGGGTTGTGGAGGTCAGATAGGCAGTCGCTCCATGTAAAATAAGTATTCAGCTGTATCCGGTTAGACTGGAAGCCGACCCCAACATAGTTGGGAAAAAGCTAGGCTGGCTAGGCACATGATGATGATAATGATGATGGAGTGTTGTTTGGTTTTGGTTGCCACGCCAAGCCGTAGCCAAGTATCGGAACTAGATAGGGCTATACTTGGGGTAGGCCTATGTCCAGCAACCATTGTCTTTTGGCCAAAGTAGTGAGTTAAGACCCCGAATCAGCAGAATTATATTTAACGAGCATCGCTTATAGCACAGATCTTGTCGCTAATCGTGACAATTATGTCGTCCATCTGAACATCGCCTTAGTTTTGCACTCGGATATAATAGAGACGTATTACAGCTGTCACAACCTACAAATCGCAGTCAGGGTCGAGACTTTGAACGTTCGACTTCGTGCCCAGACAAACATTGTACGACGCGACGTCCCGAATGTCACGTTTTGTGACTTTTGTTTCTTCTGAAGATAAACAAATACAGCCAGTCTGTTCTATAAATATCTTACCGTGAAAACTTACTGGTGAAATCACCGTGAAGTATTCACGGTGATTTCACCGGATGCTAGGGATTGACACTATTGACAGCTCACTACTACCTCACTACACCTGAGTTTTCACAGTGAGATTTTAATAGAATACATCGGCTGGATCGAAGCTAAGTACTAAAGAATAGAGTAGGTATATAGGACTATATCTACGATTTTTCGAGCTGATTATTTTTTCGAGTTTCGAGTTCGAGTCATGAGCTTGAAGTGAGCTGTCATTTCACCGGATGCTAGGGATTGACACTATTGACAGCTCACTTTTAACTCACTTCACCTGAGTTTTCACAGTGAGATTTTAATAAAATACATCGACTGGATCGAAGCTAAGTACTAAAGAATAGAGTATATAGGAATATATCTACAATTTTTCGAGCTGTTTATTTTTTCGAGTTTCGAGTTCGAGTCACAAAACCTTCATTTGACTTTAAAGGGCTTACATGCCCTAAAGCGCGGTCACTGTCGGACTGCATAGAAAAGAAAGAGAAGTGCGATGACACAACGCTGGTAATTTATTGCTAAATATGAAGCAATTATATAATTCCAAAAAATCTATTGAATAATTTGATAAAAAATCAAATTGATTGTATTTATTAATGTATGGTTTTTATTGTAAAAAGAAAGTTTTTAGATGTATCTTCATGATTTTTACTATCGTATCAAAATAGTTGTATTATGTTTTGTGTTGTTGTTGTTTTATGTTTCATCGATCAGGGTAAGCTACGGTTGCCACGTTTGGTCTGTGGATGGGTGACCATCTTTACATACCGAGACCCCTCCGTGTCTCGGAAAGCACATTAAGCCGTTGGTCCCGGCTGTCATTCGTGGATCTTTGACATTCGTTACGGGTAGTCAGAAACCCAAAAGTCTGACAACGAGTCTTACCAAGGGGTATCGTATTACTCAGTAACTGGGTTGTGGAGGTCAGATAGGCAGTCGCTCCATGTAAAATACTGGTACTCAGCTGCATCCGGTTAGACTGGAAGCCGACCCCAACATAGTTGGGAAAAGGCTAGGCAGATGATGATGATGATGTTTTCAACACACTATCTACCTAGCATATATCCTGAACAATATCATATATTTTTCTGATTTTGTTTACTGTAGTCGATCATATACCTACTTCTATGGTTTCTAAAACTTGAGTTTTTTGTGTTTAGGTCCTGTAAGCTGTCCTGTAAGAAAGATACTGATGTATGAGCTGTTTTTCATGTTTGTTTAAGGGACAAACATGAAAAACAGCTCATACATCAGTATCTTTCTCGTTTTTTTTTCCGAATCTTAAATATAATATTAATAAATTTACTAAACATAATTATTATAAATTAAATAAAAAATTACAGTATTTTCATGTTGCTTCTTCAAAACAGGGAAAATCTCTTCCGTTCTTTTCTGTCAGAATATGTATTTGGCACCTTATATTGCGTCACATCCTGCGTGTGTATGTGTGTGTTGTAGAGTCTGCAAATGAAATAATGTCGATTAGAAGATTTGTATTTATTTTCTTTCGTTTTGCTCCATATTAGCAGCTGATTCTGTTTATTTTTGTAACTTTCAAGGTGGAAGAAATATGTTTATTAATATTGGATAGAAATAGATGCCTATTTAACCTGAATGATGAGACAGCTGATTTTGTCGGAGAACTCTTCAACATGTTCACTTTGTAAAAGTTGATCTTACTCATGCGACTTATCGTCATCTTTATAAATAGTTTTTACCTTATACAAATGTAGGTAACTACGTAAGTACTGGTACTAAATGGTAAAGGAATAAATTTTAGAAGCAACAGTCAGTACGGCATCAAACGAACATAAAATATATTGATAATTACCAGTCAGTATGACAGGAATACCAATTTTATTCAGAGATAGCCATCTCATCATATATGCTTGCTTGTGCAAAAATTGGTCATCGAGTTCGACACCAAAAAATCAACAATATTTGTGTGCATATTATGAGCATCATCCAAAGAACTACAGGATGACGCTAGCTGTGTGCACTTGAACTTCCCGACAGGAAACTCCGATGAGCATCGTCAACTTTAATCGTCACCAGAAAAAGCTCCAATCTTTTAAAAATAATCTCTCATTTCCGCCAGAACGTTTTCCTGACGCTACACAAGAAAGCAATATTTCACAGTGCATAATATTTGTGACTGTTTATTTGTGGGTAGGCTACATATGTGTAAGTATATGATGACGTCAGTCACCTGACCGAAACTTTGGCAGGAGACACGGGTTCTGAATAATTGACTCTCCGAAACCGTTCACAAGTTTGTTAGTCTGGAGTTCGGAACCGAATGACGTGATCGTTCGAGGAGAACCACGCGCTTTCCAACAGTGTAAATCCGAATTTCGCCCGAATATTACTAGTGTATGACTAGTGAAAAGTGTGCTTGAAAAGTGATCTTTCGTTCCTCCAATTTCTATAGTGTCCAGTGCTGTTAAAATGGTAAATCAAAATCTGCATTTAGCTTGTCGTATGCCAATTTTTCACATGTTTACATGACCGTGCAGTAAAGTTCGTGCCATTGAAAATAAAAACGTTTCAGTGCACAGACAGAGCTATAAAATCGGGTATTACGTTTTAATGTGTCCGAATATTTCCTGCAAAGCTTCGAGTTAAAGAAATTTGACTAGACAACGTCATATAAACAATAGATTTTCTTTAGAAATTGAGCTTTTGTGTGTTATGCTTAGTGTTAATGAAACTAGAATACAATCTAAATAGATGGATGTATTTTGTGATGATGACGAAACTGAAAAGCTTTTCAAAGGGAAAGACGGAAGCTATGAGTTTTTCCTAAAAAATAAAGTAAATGTATTTAAAAACAAAACAATTAATCACAAAAGTTTAAATAAAAAATGGAATTGAAAAAGCTTGCGCGGTTGCTTGTCGTGACGTGTTCGTCGACGATGTTTAGGAGATATTTCGAGCGCACGCGCCGCCATCTGCGGTATTTTTAGAGACGAAAGACTTTTTACAAAATAAACGAAGATGTTGGGGTTAGCGGCTGATTTATAAGAATGCTACGTTTATAAGAGCGTTATTTTAAACCATTGCGCGCGACGACGAAATGACGACGTGACGGGAAATGCGTCAACGTGCATCATACAGACAGCTAAAAGCTCTGAACTGCTGATGACTTTACGATTTTGCTAGATTTCTCTCAAAAATATTGACTTCAATGTTGGTACCTGTAACAAAGACGAACCAGCAATTTTGTAGATAAATGTTACAATAAACAATCAGCACGATCTTGGTTACCTAGTTGGCGTCAACACAAAGTTGGCAGCAGCTGTGATAAGCAATGAAACATAACTGATGATAATATAACCTGTGGATTTGAGAGTATTTAGTTAAATGTATTATGCCTACGATAAATTTTCCGTATTCGCTTGGCCATCTAATAGGGGAATTTGACATGTAATCGCGCTAAAATAGCGAAGGCCGGCCATCTTGGCAAACGCCGTGTTTATTTACGTCCGCGAATGCCATCAAACTGCAGCGCGTTGGGGCCGAAACACGTGCTACAATCAATTTCACTGTTCTTACTTCATGTTTTAGTTTATGAGCCTTTAAATATTTTGTTTTCAGTCATGGTACTTATTATCGTAGGTATTTATTTATGACTATCATACCCTGATGACTAATTACACTAATCATTTATATGGATAACTGCTGTTAGATAATTTATGTAGCATATGGCAATGAAAAATACCTATTTATTCTTAATTGTTATGATTTAGGAAGCGTTTTGCGTATAAATCTTGGATTAGTCCCGTGCAAGAGGACATCTCTAAAGATATTATTAATTTCAAAAACATAAATAAATAATAAGCAGAAGAAACTACTTAGTAAACTTTAATATCAAGAATACACAATCATGAACGTATTTATTAAAATTCCAGCCGTACTGAAGAAGCAGTCTACCATCAAAGATAAAGCAGAAAACGGAGTGTCAGCACCTGTAGAAGAAAAACTAGTCAAGCCTTCAGCAGCAAAGCAAGCCGATCAAGCCACAAAGTCAGCCGAAGAAAAACCAAGATTCACAAAATCTACCCTAAAAAGTGCCTTAAAATCTGAGGATAAAGGCAATGAAAAAGTAGATAAACCTCCACTAAGGAGTGTCAGGACTATCGACGATAAAGCAAAAGAGAAATCAGTGACTATAGTAGACAAGAGACCAGAGAAAAATGGTCCCACTAAAGCAAATAGCACGGTAAATGACAAATCTGATAATAAGAATACAGTTTCAAGTAAAGATACCAAGCCCGCGACGAAAATACTTAACGATAAATCTGCATCTAAGACTGCAGCCGAGAAACCGGCTTCCAAAGCTCCTGAAAAGGTAGTAATAAAACCTATTGAAAAGGTTGAAACTAAATCAACACCGTCGAAAGCGGAAGCAAAGCCTTCAACTGCTAAAGCTGAACCCAAAACCGCAGCAACTGAAAAAGTAGTAGTAAAATCTGAAAGCACAGAAATGGCTACGAAACCACCTCCTTCAAAGGTACAGCGTATGATACAGATTCTAATAAATCTCACTAACTTTCCTTCTCTAATTCAGTTATTCTTAGTGTTGAATTAAACCTTCTCTAATTCAGTTATTCTAAGTGTTGAATTAAATTTTCTATTTCATATAAAAAAATTATAACTTTTAACATGGTCTTGTTTCCAGCTCCCACCGCGCAAACCATCGATTCAAAAGCAACCGTCAAAGGATGACGTGCCTGTTAAGAAATGGCGGGACCCCCTGCATGAGCGTGTCAAGGAGAACATTGACAAGACCCTCAATGAGCCGCCCAAGGGTCACACGCTGACTAAAAATGAGAGCTTGAGAAGTGAGTATTATTGCACTGCAGTTTAATTAACCCAATCTTGTAGTCAGTACGACTAAAGCTACTGTGGGCGTAGAATTTACAACTTTTCAATATTTTTCTTCTTAGCGTGTCGATGGCAATCAAATAGAGTCGACTCAAAATTATGCTACAAATTTGACGCCATCAGTAACATCCATCAGCTCTTGTAACGTTTCAATCATTCTTAGAATCTTGAAATCACTGATAGCACTACAAGGGAATTAGACACATAGGATATATCAACAGATCATAAGATAAATGTAAACACTAAAATTAACTTATCGAAAGATCACTCATTATTAGGCTAACAAACAACCTTAAATCGGTCAGTCGTGGACTACGTAATCCAAATTTCGGAATGCCGTCCGTTTTAAATCTTGTCTCAGTGACGATATAATTACTAGAGACTTCCTCCATTCTATTAAAAATGATGATAAGTGACTAGTTCATGAGTCAATTAAATCAAGAATAGAAGCTTTCTATTTGCTTAGTTGTGACATCAACATTGACACAGTGGCACTTTCTTGCGTATTATTAGAGAGTTGGATTGCGTTCGATCGCATACGCGGTGACATCGATCTATATCGATTTTGGCACTGCGCATTGTCTGATACTAATGAGATTATTGTTTTCAGATATCATTTTAATGGTCTTATGGTTTATTTTATTACGTTTTTTTTTTCATTGAAAAAACAATTCAGCACGCCGCTGATTGTCTTATTAGATAGTGTGAATTACTATCCATACTTTATTTGGATATTTTCATCCAATTATTCATTGTCTGGCATAACTTGCTTTTAGATAGGTATATAATCCCTACAATACCGCTGCTTTTACGGTATTTCTGTAGTTCTTTGATTAAACAAAAAGTATCTATCTTAGGTGACTAGGAGTTTTTAGCAGACTTCAAAAATGAGGAGGTTCTCACTTCGACTGTATTTTTTTAGCTTTAAATACCTCAGTCACAGACATTATTGTAGTAGACTAAACATCTAAAATTAAGTCACTGTTACCCGTTAAGAATAGGTACCATAATCTTGGCTGAAATAAAATCTAGAGTAGAATGTTTCCAAGCTCAAGCCTCGTCATATTGTTTAATAAACTATTTCTGTTTTATTTTCTTCAGTTTCTACACCTTTTAAAGGTTTCTGTAAGCTATTCTTTTTCAAATCTCTGTTATTATCACTATCTCGACTTTATAAAGCCTTTTGAAGTAATCGCTTCCGTTTCAGAGTGACATTCCTTTAATTTGCCCTACAGTATGTTCTTGTTCATCTTCCTCAACGTCTATACATAGGTGTACAGTATTTAACGATCCCATCTCAATCTTCTCTTTTAATAATACCTACCGACATTAATATGTCTCTTTCAAGTGTTGCCTCTAACAACATCGTTACCTTTTGATCACTTGTGCGCTAGACTGGTTTGTGGTCTAAATGCGACCCAAAATAGTACCGCACAGTTCCGCATGCGTCGCCTGCGCAGATCAGGTGTAAATGCACCCATACCTCAGTTAACATGCACACTTACTGCAACACAAGTCTATTCCGAACTATCCTGACAAATTGTGAACTGTGTTGAGGAAATTTGTGATATATTTGTGGGGCGATTCTGCCAAGTGTTTTTTTTTAATTAAGTGATTAGTGATTTTATTGTTTAAAATGGCGGACTCAGGAGACGATCCGCAAGGTATTTACTGATTCTTTGGACTTGACAATTTGATGCCTATTTAGATTTTCAATGACAAGCACTGCGTACCTTCATTGCGACTCAAGTAGTTTATTTTGTTGACTGTTTTGACTTGTTGGTTTTAAATTGTTTAGTCACTGTTAAGAATGGTTATTGTTATTTATTATCTAGAAATTGTTTAATTACGATAAAATGTAATTAAGGTCGTCATAGAACGCATCTGTTTGGTTCACAATGTTACAAAACAAATCTTTATCTCTATTGTTAAGTTGTAAATCAGTGACTCTTCTGAACTATTACTGCCCACTGAAATAATTATTTAAGATTAATCTTTAAATTAATCTTTTTGGCGATTCATGACTAAACTGATCAACCAGCCTATCGTTGGCTACATGAATTTCTTCCAACTTGATCTCTGCATAAATGCCTCAAAATAATTTTCATTGCACAAAAAATAAGGTGCACCAAAAATTGCTAAAAGCTTTATTAGGGTTTAGGACCGATATTAACAAATCAATCAACATGATAGGATCAAAATTGGCAAAACAAAGATAGAAAACAAATAATTATAATCGATAGAGAGGGAGAAGAGAGGCATATGGTGCCCAGTGAACAGCATTAAGCTGATGGTGTTGGCAGATTCTTATATATCTTCTAAACTCAGGTTTGCTCAAGCCCACCCCACCTCCACCGCCGCCGCCTTTACCACCAAAGATGCCCCCTCCCCCTGAGTTCAAGAAGGCTCCGGTAGACCCTGCTAAGCTGAAGAAGCTGGAATCGCTTCGCAGCAGGCCCAGGAGGAGACCAGACTGGACTGACATGATGAAGGAGGTGGAAGAAGGAAAGAAGCTGAAACATGTTGTTTGTAATGACAGGTAGGTAGGTGACGTTTTTAACCGACTGTGGAAAGCCCAAAAGGAGAGTCATGTACCGTTTTTGTTGGATGTATCTACCTGGTAATACTGAAATATAATATTACTGAATTCGCTAATAGTACAAAACAGCAATTTGCTAATGCTATAGCTGCAATATTTGATATTCGAGATTCATTAGTATTTCCCATTGTTCATGCGTTTTTAATTTGAAGGTATATCATTGAAGCTTTACAATTTGCGATTTAAACAACATCAAATAAGTATTTATTGTTATTTATTTTAGCGACAAAAAATAATACCTAATACAAACATTATGGAATTTCAGATCAAGCCCAATTATAACGACATCAGCGGTAGTAAAGAACAAGGGTCAGTTCATCTTCGAGTCAGAAAAGCCGAACTCCCATAACGCGTTGCTGAAAGAGATCAATAAGGGAATTCGGCTGAAGAAGACGAAGACCAATGATAGGAGTAAACCGAATCTGGAAGGTTTGAGGAAGTTTAGGAGACAGATGACGATCGAGGAACAGGTGCAGAAGAGCATGTCGCAGGCGAACTTGGCGTCGTCTCCCTCTGGAGTTGGACTCAACTCGGCAGATGCTAGTAATTCACACGTATGTACAACAACTGCCCACGTTTTTTTCACTTACAACCCGCAAGAGTTATCTTGAGACTTGAGCGGCTCTTACCGACCCCCACGCTGTTACCACTCTCGCCAGCGACGCCTCAGTACCGCAAGCTTACGACATCTTAGCGAAGTCTCAAGTTAACTCTTGTGGGTTGTACACTTACTAATAAGAGAAAGTCACCCTTTGATTTAGAAAAGAAACGGAGTAAAATTTCCAAGTTTTTATTTCGTTCTCAAGCAGACACAGATCGCAGGACTATAAAACCTTTAAATATAAGGCGAAATAACTTAAACAGTAACAAGTCATGGTCATACGATACAGCTTCCCACCAAAATAGTAAATTTACCCAAACATCCGACTACATTACGAACCACCTCTTATCTCTAAATTTTTACATTGTTATATGTATGAACAATGAAACAAAACATATAAATGATCCCTAACTAAAATAATTAGCTGAAATGTTTCAGATACCTGGTTTGATACCGCCAGAAGATGAAGAAATCGATGAAATGGACGACATTGACAAGGTCAGGGATGATTTGCAATCTACCAAGCAGTTATTGGCTATTGAACTAAGGTATGATCATTTTAATCAAATAAAAACAATATTGAAGTTGAAATTTCAGCTCAATCGGATACCAACAATTAGTCGAAAAATGTTTTGCAAATTTTGACGGACAACTTACATACGAGCAGTGCAAGTTAAATAAAAGCTTGTAATAATAATCGATTAATTACAGATAATTCACTTTGTCTACGTAGATAAGGTTGTGAACCTTGGTCATGATTGGCCTTAGGTAATCATAACTACTTATGCAACAGCAATCAAAGTATCAAGAAAGATGATTGGAAATTTTATGAATCAGAACTTAATAATTATATATTTTCCTCAAATTAATGATGCAATACCCTCAAAAAATCGCAAATTGGCCGCGTCAGATCTGGGGATATGAAAACTCAGAATTTAGGTGCACGGTTACAATATGTCGTTTCTTTTGGAAAAACTCACTACACACAACATTCTCCTGCCCATATCCCAAATGTAGAAATCTTGTAGAAAAGGGTGACTACAGAGATGACAACTAATAAAGAACTATTAGTTGTCATCTCGGTAGGCACCCCCATTCTAGCCAAATCATCTTTCACACAGTCCATCCATCTTTTTTGGTCTTCCCCTACTCTTATAGCCATACATATAATTAGATCAATGCAATAATACATACCTTAACTCAATTCCACAGAAACAAAGAAGCTCAAGAGAGAGAAAACAAACGACTTCTGACAAGGATAGCGAACTTAGAAGCCGAGTTAGCAAGAGAGAGAGCTTTCATCAAGCAAGAACAGCACAAGACTGTCATATCCGTCACTGACGCTTACGACGAAAGACTAGTGAACAGTCTTAAAAGCGAGGTAGAGAAGACTAAGCAGAATGCCGACCATTTGGAGAAACAGTACCTAGATGCTGCAGAAGATAGGGACACAGCGCTCACAGAGCTGGAAGAAGTAAAGAGAAGGAATGCAGAGTTAGAGAAGAAATTGGAACAAGCTATGTCGGTAAGTAATGATAGCTTAAAGTGATTAGCATGTCTTAAATTGATCAAAGAGAAACTAATACTAGGTAATAAAATTTGCTGATTTGCGAGCATGATCAAACTACAGGACTGCGTTTTATTTAAAGAAGATGGGTCTTGATTGGCGCTATAACATACATAAAGCTTTGCTTGATAACTGCTTCACTAACAATTTTCAGGAAGAAGAAGAAGAGTCTCAGGAACCTTTGTCGTTTTACCAAAAGCGTCAACTCGATTTCGCTAAGGAATGCAAGTTGTTGAATATTGAAGTAAACTCGCCCGAAGCCGACAAGCTAAGGAAACAAAAGATTGATGCTAACATTGAGCTTGCTAGAGCTAATGAAGCGAAAGCTAAAACTAATGAAAATAAAACTAACGACGCCAAAGCTAACGACATTAAAACTACCGACGCTAAAACGAATGACGCTTCTAATATTAACGTACCTGCTGATGAGGTATGGCTTTATCATTTAATCACAATCAGAAATAAACATGTATTAATAGCACATACTTTTTTGTACATTAATAAATGTTTTGGAAGACTCATTCTGAACAAGCTCAAGCTGCTATCCTTCCGGTTTGGTTCCCAATTAGCTGTACAACTGGGTTGACTGGGTTGTGGAGGTCAAATATGCAGTAGCTCCATGTAAAATACTCTTTGTGACCAGAACACTGTATGTAAACATTGCAGGGCATTATGCCAACGAACATGGGTTCGCGGCGCTCGAGCCACGCCATCAAGCAGCTCTCCGTCACCAAGGATGATAGCTTTGAAGAGGAGGAGGACTCAGACGACGAAGAGGTATTGAAATGTTAATTTTAAAGTTTTTTTTAATGAAAACGTCTTTAGCGGCGTTGCACACTTTTTTCGTAATGGGTAAAAAATGTTAAACTCGCGTCAGGACACGTGACCTGATCGAAAATTCGTAAGACGGATGGCCGTAGCCGGCACCGCGCGTGTTTTGTTTATAAGACGATTCACAAAATACACACGTAATTGTTCAAGTTTTCACTTCTGTCGGCACTCCCGGAGTGCCACTTTTTTATGAGATAGAATATAGATTACACCGGAGAAATGAAAAATTACATTTTATACTTGGCGAGGAACAGATTTTGAAATGGGCGGTGTATTAGCTGTTAGCGATCTTAGACAGACAATCTTAGAATGAACAAAATATCGACGGTTGAAAGGCTAATTGGTCTAAGCGACATTTTGTAAAACTTGCAGGAGGACGGATCAAAGTTTTTTATTTTGTAAAAAAATTCGTAAAAAATCAACTATTTGATAGACTTTTATTTATTTAATACAGTATATTCCTAATTAAGTAAGGAAGTTTTTTAAGTTATTACTGTTGAAAATTGTGTATTATTTTAGAAAATTTATGTCGGTTAGCCCAAAATGCATCAAATTTAGCTATTTTTTGAGAAAGGCAAAATGGTTCAAATGCCTACCGTAAATAAAATAGCTGAAAGTAAACTGGCTCAAGCATCGACCTAGAATAAAATAATACGAGAGAAAATGAATTTACCGCCAAGTCAACTGACAGTTGAATATACCCAATGAGCATAAGCAACATGATGGTGTTCCGTCAGAGTGAAGTAGTTTGATGCAGATGCCCATTAGAAGGACTGCAGGATGAAACAAAATGAACCTTTACTAGATTATAGTAGATATTGATGCTTAGGCCATCATAATTCAGCAACGTCCTTATGATATTTTTGAGGTTGGTATGCCACTTTATACAATTTTAGACAGTGACTTATAAAATTAAAAACAAAAAACATTTTTGTGTAGAGGAATTATTCAAGATAATATAAGGCCAGCCTACGCCTAGGTAGTAGTATCACCACGGAATACATTGAACTTTTTAGTATCACCCTAAAATAAAACAAAAAATAAATTGTTATTAATTATAATTTATTCAAAATCAGTCTTCAACATGGACGTACCTAATTTAAATCAGTAAGTAACAATCAAACATTAATATAAAAAAAAAAAACTTTTCACATTTTGATAAATCAGAAGTAGAAAAAATAACAATCTTGTCAGAAAACAAACAAAAGAACATTATTTATCAAAAAACAATAGAATATAATATCGACATTATTTATAAGAAAAAAAAAACAATTATAGATTATCTATCATCAAAAAGGAAAAAGAAAGAAAATGTAACATTCAATATAAAACAACATTTTAAATGTTGACCATGACAAAAAACCTTAAATTTCTATCTCATCTTCAATATCTGTATCTATCAGAAAATCAGAACATCTTTAGCAACGCGGTGCGGAAATTTTGTGTATTCTAGGTGAAAATTTTTGGGAATAACCCCTGTATCACACAGCTTTTTAAGATCTTTGTATTTGGCCGTAGTTATAGGCAAAGATGTTTTATACTTCGGCTGGACTACCTTTGGTCTTGAAATTATAGCTATAGAATCGGTATCAGCATCTTTATCCATGCTGTATTTGACAGTGAGTGACGACTTTTTGAATGTCGCCACCCGAACCTTACTAATCTTTCCGGTTAAATTGCCTTTGAAATACTTTTCTGAAAACTCTTCGTAATTCATAAAGTCCCCAAAAATAATCAAAGATATTTTTTTTTCTTCAGAAATATTATTGCAGCCGTTGCCACAGGTTTTTCCTTACAATACTTCCGTCTTTATTCACATACTCTTTTCCTCGCAAGTTTTTTTTGCTTCTTTACGTTTATTCTTTTTTCTTTTTCAACCCTGCTTCACCCACTTTACC
This sequence comes from Luperina nickerlii, assembly GCA_963855955.1. Classification (NCBI taxonomy): domain Eukaryota; kingdom Metazoa; phylum Arthropoda; class Insecta; order Lepidoptera; family Noctuidae; genus Luperina; species Luperina nickerlii. The sequence goes on from OY979682.1 coordinate 11,880,941, forward strand.
GTCCTCTGATCTTACTTTTTTTCTTTTTGAGGTTCATTGCTTTTATTTGACGAAGATTCATCCCCAGTTTCATTCCAAGAAGAGGAATCCCATACGAAGTCCTCTTCCTCAGATAGAAAATCGACATAACTTTAATTAATTTTGCTTCTGTTGTTAATTTTTTTAGATTTATTGTTCTCTGCTTCTATCTCATCTTCATCTGCTTCAAGGGACTTCCTCATCAACTCCATCTCACCCTCAGAAATTACTTCCGTTAATGTAGAAAGAAGTTCAGGTTCATTTTTTTCGTCATTTTTTCATTTGTAGTTTTGTTTCTCTTGTTCCCTTTTTTGGATTTGACTTGATTATCATTATTGTTCTCCGCTTTTATGTCATCTTCATCTGCTTCAAGAGACTTCCTCAGCAACTTCATCTCACTCTCAGCAATTACTTCCATTAATGTAGAAATAAGTTCAGGTTCTTTTTCTTTGTAATTTTTTTCATTTTTAGATATCAGTTCGTCATCATCGTTTTCTTTTTGTGGAAATATATCACTCGAGTTTTCCTTATTCCAAATTCCTTCAGTATTCTCAGTCTAAAAAAAAATTTAAAATAATAAGAAATGCTATTTTTACGAGGATGAAGTCGTAGGTAAAAACTAGTGTTACAATTAATGACTTAGCGACTCAAATTCATTAGTTATTCGTATATCTTCTATATTTTCTGTATAACTCTTTTCTTTGGTTAGATCTTTCTTAGTAATATCTTCTAATAGAGCTTTGGTGGTACTGTCGTGATCATCCTAAAAGAAAAAAAATAACTTAAATCAACGAGAACTCATGTAATAATAATAAAATTCTTATAAGTTTATAGCTTTATTTACCTGTGACTCTTTTTCCGTATTGCTGTTATCTGGGTTTGAAGGAATCGTATTCACGAAAGGAAATCTTTAGATTTGGTCATAGTAGGATTGACTTCCTCATAGTGTAACATCACAATCTTCATCAGCTTCATTATTTTTACTGTTTTCATTTTCTCTACTTTAGTCTTCTGTTCAGAAAACTCTCTCACTATCTGTTTCTTAAAATACAACCGGCGTCGTGATTCCATGGTTGCTGAAATGAAATCAAAACCGATTTAAGAACATTTTATATTCATAAGTAAGTCTAATGTACAATGTCTCATTATAATTAAGCGATAAGGCCGCCCATTGTATGTTTTATATTCATAATTGTATTTTTTTGTTATGTATTTTCTGGTGTATAATAAAGTATATATAAATAAATAAATAATTGAAAGAGAGACTTAGGAACATCTAGGAGACCTAACAAGTAGATAATTATAAGCTAAAAACAATGAATTAGGGATACAAAGACGTAGTGTCTTTGTATTCCTAATTCATTGTTATTAGCTTATAGGTACCTCATGACTCTGTGTACCTAAAGTTAAAAAGGCTTTAGACAAATAGAAAGCATGGCGAGGCGCGATCATCACTCATCTAGATACATACCTACACTAAGAATATTGAATTTAATGTAGATACCTATTGTAAATCAAAACAATGTCTGCCTTATTCTATATTACGAGCGTAATTACAGATCTTTTCATTGATTATCACTTATATAAAACAAGTTAATTTTTGTACTTACCAGAAAATCCACCGTCTGTCTTCACAGCTCGCTCGCACACAACGCACTTCCTTAAATGTTGGCGGCTGACTGACGCGCCCACGCGGGTGGGTGGGGTACTCGTAACGGACACTTACAGAGCGCGCAATAAATTGAACTTAGTTCCAAGCGACTAAGGAGTAACTAATCTCATTAATTTATTGGACTGCCTATGTGTTAAAACCGATTTGATAAAATGATGGAAATGCCAATTCTACAAATACTGAATTGAATCAAAATGTTTCAAGGGCCATAACACTAATAAGATAGTTAGGTCAACATCGCCGAAGTGACATTACTCATTATCCTTAATAGAGGCTAAAAGAGTCAAGAGACATAGTTAATTAATATAACTTAATGCAAAATGCTTCAAGCGACACGGTTTTTTAATGTAGTTGAATGCAAAATGGGCCAAACGACATAGCTTATTGTTTTGGTTTAATGCAAAATAGGCCAAACGACAAAACCACAACCATGGCGATAAAGCCAAATGCCTTAATCGACACACGTTATAAAAGTTCGAAAAATCAAAAAAGCTTAAGTCGTCGAGTCCTCAAATTTGTCCAATTTCATGCCGTTTAGATCAATGAGCTTAGAAATGAGGCCTGTTTTGCAGTGGGTGCTAAGCGCCAAAAAAGTAGTCAAAAAAATTTGAAACCTGTCTCAAACGACGGAGAAAAATTCGCTGATTCCGAATATGTATATAACTCAATTTCGCAAAAAATGTCGCTTAGACCAATTAGCCTTTCAACCGTCGATATAAACATTCAGAGAGTCGAGAGGCACTGCTGGCTTTAAATTTGAAGTCAAATTTGTTTGTCTGTGTGGCAATAACTGCTGAAGCAAGTTAGTAATCTGTGCAGTAAACGTAGTAATTTTCAAAGAGGTCGCTTTTTTGAAAAATACTGCGTTTCTGTAAGTAGAGCAATATCGCAACATTGACACAGTTGAAAAGTGGTCTTAAAATCGCAAGCAAGTTCTTGAATATTTTATAACAACTCTCTTTCAGGAGGAAAGCGAAGAGAAGAAGCAGAAGCGAATGGAAAAGGAGGTGCGCAACACGAGGAACAAGATCCGGTACTTGAAGGAGAAGCAAGACCAAATGAAACGGGAGCGCATGGCCTTCAAAATGTCACTGAAGAACCAACAAGCAGCACTCAAGTCAGTTATATTACTACCTATCTTAAATTAAAATCAGATCTACTTGTCTGAAGGACAGATTTTGCCTGTTTAAGTCTCATGTAGTAGGGCGACCTTCTTGCCATAAGCCGGGCACAAATCAGTAATTCATTGCATTCGAATTAGCTAACGACAACAATCAATCACTTAGGTTATCAATACTTTATGGTAGAAACAATTCTTCGAAAATCCGTCAGTCACTGTAGGTACTTTACTTTAAGCTGGTACTTTAAGCTGAAATAATGCTTTATCTGCGTGTTTAATTACCTTATCATGATGTGGTTTTATTATTTATAGTCTTTGATGATTATATCTACGAATCATCAATCAGATTTATAACAAATGATAGGTAGGTAGTTACTGCTAATTGGTTGTTATGATTTGTATCTTCAATACTAGCTTCTGCCCGCGACTTCGTCCGCGTGAATTTTTTTGTTCCCCCGACCTGCCTGCGCTATTACTTCGTTTTCGCTTAGCGAAAACTTCTGACTTTTTTATTTTGCTCAACTCCTAGCGTGATGTTTAATAACCTATAACCTTCCTCAAGAATTGGGCTAACAAATGCAAATAATATTGTATATAAATCCGACCGATAGGTAGGTACTTCCAGAGATTAGAGCTTTCAAATTAACAAACTCTTCAGCTGTATTATTAGTATTATTTTAAAACTATCAATCTGCTAAGATATTCATTGAAATCAATTGACGTCAAGGGCAATTTTGTTCAAAATTAAATACTTTTGATGAATAACGTATTTATTTTTATAAGGATTAATACTATAGCCGTATCTACAACGCCATTAATGCGAACTACGCGTCATACTGACGTCGCGCAAAATCCTGCATAGCGCAAGCAGAGTTTACCGCGAAACTAGCATAATATAGGTACGACGGCCCGACAATGCCAGACACGACACCCGTCTGATCGGAGGATCCTCCCTTTTCTATGGACTATAAGTGAACTTTACAACCTGTTCCTCATACCTCTATATATCATGTTTATAAAAACATCTTCGCAAATAAAGCATTATTTTAGAACAAATCTGATTACCATAAAAAGGTAATAAGTGAATCAACCTTAAAAGATATACAAATGCTGTCGCGGACTTTTTTAGAGCTTTTAAAGGGGAACAATTCCGTCGTACATGATTTTGCGTTTTAACCGTTTACGCAGCGTACGCAACGGAAGCTTTCAAAAGAAATAATTTTTCCCGTTTTTGCAACATTTTTTATTCGTTTGTCGTAGCATGATGTTATATCTTCATTTCCTCGATAAATAGACTATCCAACACAAAAATGATTTTTCAATTCAAACCAAGTACCTAGTTTCTTAAGATTAGCGTGTTCAACCAAACAAACAAACTCTTCAGCTTTATAATATTAGTATAGATACAGGTAGGTAGACACTCCTAGTAACCATGGTAGCTATTTCTACTTTACATCTTCCCATCGATATCTCATCATCATTCAGCCGAAAGACGTCCAATCCATACAAAAGCGCAGGCTGATCTATTCCTATTTAAATAAAAGCCACTATTTAGAGTCATAGAAACTTACGCATTTTTCCTACAGGTAGAAACTACAGAATACCATGTGACATCCATACGCATGTAATCCTATGGCAGTACATAAACCATTTCTACAATTATAAATTTTAGGGAGGCGAAAAAAAAATACAAGGAGCTAAAACGCGAGGTCGACAAGATGGCAGCCATGATGAAGGAATGCGGATCAGATGAGGAGGAAGACGAGGATGAAGAGGAATCGGAGGAGGAAAAGAAGTCAGAGTCAGAGGAAGAGGAATCCGAGACTGAAACAGAACAGGACACGGAAAGTGAGACAGAAAGTGAAAGTGAACCTGAGGTGAGTAACCGCATAAAACATAGTACCTACCTACAAGCCACTGGACTGTGCCACCGTAAGGGAAATTACTCTTCTTGAAGGTACCTACAGAGATGAAAACGAGCACTAACCTACGCAACTGGAACTAATATCATGTGGTGTGAGAATGACCAATGCAATATTTTGTACCAGAATGTATATAAAGGTTCAATGCAATGCAGACTTACGGTAACAAAACATTTTCACTCATGCGACATTGTCTTTTTGAATTATTACTTGAAGGCAAAACATTTAAGTACCTATTTCGATAAGACAATAATTTACATGGTACTTTGAATGGACAAAAATTATGTCTGTTAGTAAGAAAATTAGCTGAAATAGGTACTATTATTTGTTATTAGCCCAAAATTTCCTAAACGTCAATGTGAGCATCCACTTTTAGAAAAAGTTGGGCTTTAAAGAGTGTCGTGGCAGACTTTATAAAGCTCTTTCACAGAAACGGCCCCAAAACCGATCACTGTGGAACACCGCACGACATCTTCCCAACCCGGGTAGATCACGGCTCTGTCCGTCAGGTAGACCCCATTAATGCCGTGGAGGTAAACAGACACTCTATGGTATAAAAGTGCCTTCCTAATGGCTTTGGAGTCGTCAGGCAAGGTGTTAAACGCATTGCCATATCAAACCCCTATACTGTGGCACCTATAGTTCACACCAAAACATCTATCTTAACAATTTCGCTGCACTTTTCAGGATGCTCCTCTACCCAAGAAGAAAGAGAACCTCACAAATAGGATGAAGCGACATGAGACCAGAGTAAACGCGCTGAAGAAGGGCAACGCCCTCCTCATGGCAAACGTAGACCGTTTGAAAGACGATGTATTGAAGCAGAGAGACGAGTCGGTCGCCTTGCAGAAAGAGCTTGACTCTCTTATTGAGGATCTTGAGTAATGGAATGCTCTTGATACTTCACACGCTACTCTTCTAACAATAGATATTAGTAACGAGGCTATGAATCTTCTTCTTTTTTTGAACAATAGAACAGTAATAAAGTACCTACTGAGAGTACCTTCGGAAATAAATAAGTTAAATTTTTACAGTAGGTACCGGTCACCTTACACTTACGCAAGATTCAAAAACGATTTTCTCCTAAAGTATTGATTAGTATGGCTTTATGAACATATTTTTTTCTAAACCATAACTATTATTATTATGATTATAACTTATGCTCTGATTTTTAATTTGCTAGTCTAATACGATAACTGCGATCGACCTTTTTTGTCAACATATAATAGCTGTCATTTTGGTCTAGCAAATTCAATATCAAAGCTTAGGTCTTTTCCCAAAGGAATCATTATTTCACGAGACAATGGTTTCTAAATGTTGTGTACCTACAAAGGTAAGGTATTGAGGTATGCTCGTGACTGTACGGGCAAAACCCTACATGACTATAGAGATTAGAAATTATGGTCAGTAGTCATAGAGTTTTTTGAGACCATATTCTTATCACTTGGTTTACTAAATCTGTAAATTATGTTGTAGGATTTACAATACTACTTTAGCTTTTTATACCATCTTAGAAAGCTGGTAAATCAACCACGATTTTGTAAAATTTGGAATTAAGTACTATTGTTAACTTCTGAGGGACAGGTTTTTGGTTTCCTGAGATGGCCCTTTCCATGGACAGTCGAAATTCCCATCTGTCGACAAAACACGATTCGTATTTCAGACTTCTTTAGTTACTATTAAAATAATCATCAAATTGTCTCTGATCAAAGTTATTTACAGATAGCGACATCCACGAAGACGCGCCCCACTCCTCTTCCTAATCGCTTAGGGGGCGTCCATAAATTACGTGAGATGTTTAAGGGGGGGAGGGGGTCGAGTCAAATCTCATCTAATCTTACGTTGGAGAGGGGGTGTCTCGGCAAATATCACACAATTTTTTTTCTGATTGAAACAAAAACAAATTATACTATTTTGTTCCATTTAATCCAGATTATAAATGCTTAAGATTTAATCTTAAGCGTATATCGTAATACGATTAAGATCATTCAATAATTCGTTCGAAATAAAATAATTTCATTCATACATACTTCGACGTTATACATCTACTGACTGTCAAACCACCATATTTGTGTAAATAAAAGCACGAAGCTATTTTTTTTCTTTTTATAATAACAATCCAACGCGTTTACGTAAGAAACCCACATTTTGAAAAATCTCACGTGAGATTGGGGGATGGGGGAGAGGGTTGAATAAAATCTCACGACATCTCACCATGGGGGGAGGGACGGACAGAAAATTTAAAAAACACCTCATGTAATTTATGGACGCCCCCCAGTACGATTGTGCAACATTGCTCTAGTGTTTTAGATTTTCGATACACAGTAATTACTCATTAATGCGTAATTAGTGTGTATCAAAAAACTAAAAACTAGCGGAATTAACTAGCGATAACCACTAGCGATTAGTTAGAAGGAGTGGGGGGTGCGTCTTCGTGGATGGCACTATCTATATCTAATCGTTGCTAATTTGTAATTGATTTAATAAGATGTTCTGAATTAATGTGTCCTTAACTTACTAATAGGTAATCAATCAGTGATTGTGTCTGATATTGTCGATTAACCTGAAAAACAGTTGGTTTTTTATCACTTTCGAATCTCATACCTATTTTGATCTTAAACGATAAGTAAATGATTTTAATACAGGAAAACTGTCAACCTTACCTACATATGTGATTACTTACAACAGGGCCCCAATGCTGTATGGTACTTATTATTCTCCGCGAAATCTTACCACATGCAAATTGCAAACCACGTCATTATCGTGTCTTGTAGAAACCCTGTAACTGCAAGGAATCATGACATCAAGACAACATGTATGTATTTTGACAGTTCAAAACACGCCAACTTCTCGTTAATTTCGCGCGGTTTCGTTCATTGTGTCATAGAGAAAACGTAGAAGATGTCGTGATTAACTAAGAAATTGACGTGGTATCGGTCTTAGTGAATTAGGGCCCAGTTATAACTACTTAGATAGTTCAATGAATATAACTTTCATATTATATATTATGTAGATAATCGAAGTTAAATATCTATTTCGATGATTCCTTCTCATTATTATTTTATTAAGGCTTTTTTAATCATTTAATATTATCTGCAAAATAATGACTGCTGATGTTTTTTCTGTCAAAATATTTGTAATTTATCAAAAAAATTTAACCTTTGCTCCTAAATACTCTTGTCCTCTATAATTAATAATTTTATTTATAATTAATTTAAATTGTCATTTACCACTACATGGTCCAATTGAATTAGCTAGCGAAACTCTGCAGGCGTGATGAGTACGATAAGTATCTATACTCCATTTACAATAAGATTAGACATTCAAACAAAACTTTTTACAGTCCGTTCAACCGATTTTTACTTCTATTCCGTAGGCATAAGGACGGCATTAAAAGCAAAAACGTGATTATAATACCAACTGTTTATTGCAGCTGCCATTTGTCATGCCACCAACGCAATAGAAGTCAAAATCGGTTGAACGGACTGTAAAAAAGATTTATTTCAATGTCTAATCTTATTGCGAATGGGGTATAGACACGATAAAATAAAATGGGGGTCAACGACCGCAGTTAGTGTTGTTACTTGAATAATTATGAGTTGAGAAAATCTGTTTTCTTTTATTTTATCGTATTTATATATCCACCCACCCATTACGTCTGCGGGGTTTCGCTAACTTATGTAATTTGACCCTGCATAAACTTGATGGTACTACCTACCCACTTATATTTTCACTCATTTTTGCTATCATGTGATTTGTACATAATATTTTTAAGTTAATTATTATTTATAATGTATACTATTGTATTACCAAACGACACAATAAAACTTTTACACAATAATCAATATTTTGATTTTTATTATTAATTTGTAATGATGAACCTGAGCCGTATCTGTTTTGCCGATTTTGTATTAATGATAATTTAATTGCCTTATTATCATCTCCTTTATTTAATTAATATAAATATAACTAAGTAATAACAGCCGCATGGGTCGATCGATCAGGTTAAGCAACGCTTGCCGCGGTCGGTCCGTGGATGGGTAACCATCTTTACATAACGAGACCCCGCCATGCCTCGGAAAGCACGTTAAGCCGTTGGTCCCAGCTGTCATTCTTGGATCTTTGCCAGTTGTTACGGGTCTTGAGAAGCCCGAAAGTCTGACAACCAGTCTTGCCAAGGGGTATCGTATTCGGCATTACCCAGTAACTGGGTTGTGGAGGTCAGACAGGCAGTCGCTCCATGTAAAATACTGGTATTCAGCTGCATCCGGTTAGACTGGAAGCCGACCACAACATAGTTGGGAAAAGGCTTGGCAGATTATTATGACATATAAATTATATTTTTTTAAGTATTCCCAATTGTCCAATTAGCTCGTGCCATTATCTCTTCTAGTCATCAAGAGGTTCGTTATACAAACAACTTTGTGAAGCGACTACAGAACGAAAACTCCCTGGAGTAGCCTGAATTCCCGCGTCCTTCAAAATCAACCAGCCAAAATAGTTCTAGTAGCTGGCTTAACTTTTCCGCATACTGTGATAAATAATCTATCACTAGAACAAAACAAACCCCTGAACATAATAACAGTAAAACTGGACAAAGTCTTGAAACGAATGGACTTTTGAAGAGGTCTCCTGCAGGCTCAACCAACCTTCTAGAGATGGAGAATCCCAAACAGGGGTTGGACACTATTTAGGCGTTTGAACTTAATTGGTCCTCACTCTTGGTTTGTCACAAAGTGGACACAACCGATTTATGAAATTAAAATAGTAGGTACTGATCATTTTTCTTTTAGTTGCAAATCCGCTAAATATCGAGCCAATTCACTACCTCTGTGGTCTATGTTATACCAAACATGGAACACCAATTCAACCATCTATATGTATTTAAAGTAAAGGACCTCCAACCTTTATTCAGCAGACATTTTTGTTCTTCAGAAAAGTCACCTAAGGATTCAGAGTTTCAGACCAAACACAAATCTCCATACTTCTTCTCTTTGGTGCTGCCCGGTCCTCGTATCTACTAGCACTTTCGATAACCTATAAGTCGTGGTTGGAGGCACAATCGCTCTGGTCTTCAAGTCTGCTCTCCAGAATGCTCGAGGCCACCGCGGTACAACTATCAGGAATACACCTCAAGACTGGTTTAGATGCGTCAGGATTCGGAGTATCAACCTCGGAGAAAGAAAAACCCAAGCCAGATGGAAATCTCATTTGAATGCGATCACGTTGATCTAGCTAGAGTTATATAACAAAGTACTACGTTTAGGTTGGCTGTGCTGGAGGCAAAAGATTTGAGGAACACCCCACTTTGCAAAGACAATACTGGTGAATTCGGAGAGTAGATGCCATTCTTGCAACATCGAGTGTCCCGACAGACGGTCTGCGACGTTGTTGTACCTACCTGGAATGTGATGGGAGATTACATGAATGTCGTACTTTTCAAATATTTAAGTGATAAGGTTAATATATTAACTCTATCAAGATTCCTTCTGCAAGTACGCTACAACCGCCTTGTTGTCGCACCGCAGAAGCAGAGATGTGTGGCTCAAAGACGGAGCGAATTCTGTAAAACATTTTGGAATAGTTAACACTCTTTGTGATTCGAATGAGCCGCTCTTCTTTTATCCACTTTCCAGATAGGTGAAGACCATTATTTAACTCCGCCCCCCAACCTGTATCTGCTGGGCCGGTTCTAAATTTTTTTTACTTGTGGTGGATGAAGCCTGGATATCTCTACACAGAGTGAACCTTCCACCAACTTAATTCTGCCAGCACCTCCACAGGCAAGGGATAAGTCTTAGGAGCAAGTTGCAATAAGCCAGTAGGTGCCGAAATTCAAACGACCCATTGGAACTATCAGAGGAAAAAATTCAGAACGGCTACTAGGTATTACTCTGTATTTCTCGAAGAGACGCCTTCCGCCACCGGAGCAACTTTGACAAAACTATTTTCATGTTCTGAATTTTGTTTTGGTAAATAAAAATTATTTTGCCACGAATTCCACATCAAACCCAACTACTCTATTATTTTCAGAGGGATAGGAGTCAATTTCTCCCTGTTCATCTGCCAATCCAGCTGACTGAGCGTTTGAAGAACAAAGTCGACATGTTTTAAGTTCATTTGAAGAACAAGTGTCAGTCTGTCCTGTGCTAACTTCCTAGTAGCAAATAATAAAAGTAAATAAACGTTGAGACAAAACACTACTTGAATGCCTAGATTCCTGAAAATCTCAGCGGTCCAGTAGGTCAACGATGCAAATACTTTGGGCGCTGACGCCAGGCTAAACGGCAAACAGTATCAGGTCATTGTAACTTATTTCGATCGGAGAAAACAACGGTGAGTGGGTGCTATATTAACGTGGTTGTACGCTAGTCTGAGGTCTATTTTGACCATCCAATAGGTACCTACCTCTCCTGACTGAAATCGGACACTTATTTTTAGCTTATATTCAGGTAGAGTTTTGAAATTGAAAATGGGGCGGTAGGTTCCGTCGCTTTTGGGAATCAGCGGAATCGCGTAACACATTTTATATAATGCGGAATACAGTTCAACAACATTCATTGCGTTATTTTTACGGGTTGAGCAGACAAATTGTTCGAACTTATGGATTAGCAATTTGCTTCAAAATTATTCCGATTCCGATTGATAGTGTGTTACGCAATTAGGGTGCCGAAAGAAAGTATTTGCAAATTGCATACCTTATACAGTCGCGTCATTTTGAAAATGGCCACGCATGAAACCTATAGATACTGTAAATAAATCGATAGCTCTGACATCAATGCAAACAGAAAATATTAAAGATCAAACCCCGTAGTGTCGCGTTTCCGAAATATTAACGTTCAAAGTTGATCACATGACTCAATCATTAACTTTGATAATTATAAAACTGGGGGCATAGGTATTATAAAATTCTGTTTCATCAAATTTTGAATTAATGTGCATCTTCGGCGAATAAATTAGCAACGTTTCACCTACCTTGGCGCGGCCAGAGGCGGTAATATTGAATAGAATTGAGTACCTAATAATTCTAACTGATTATACGGAGTGGCAATGACAGCTGGCTCCTATAATTGCGTTGCCAAATCAAAATCAAATGATTGGACTGGTACACACGGCGACACATCAAGCTACATACTTTTTCTTTCTTTCTATATCTACATTTCCAGTTTTGGCCAGTTTATCTGACCTCGCAATGTATAGGTTTCTCGTCACACAATGAGAAGTCTGCATAAACCGATTGTTTAAAGCTTGATGATGCGTAGCGGTGCGTACAGGATCTGCGTAAGTAACTGGTTTTTCATGTGCCATTTCGAAATTATCACTGGGACATGTCCGGATTATCACAATAATAATTTTCATATTAAGTAGTTTTTCAAATTAAGTACTGTTTGCCAAATTTTTTTCGTTGGTCCTCGATGATGCTTACATTTCATGTTCATACTCGCCTTCTTCCTCTTACGGGATTTATCTACAAGAGGAACAATTCTCATAATTATAAAAACGTTCACAGTCAGATCTCAGTCTCTTTTAAACTTTCCAAGAATATCGAACTCTAACCGTCCGAAAACAGACGCAAATGAAAGATTTGGCGCGCTGCAGCTACTGACCCGGTAAACGTAAAGATGTTACACGAAAACGGAAGATGCTAGACTCAAATCATGTATACAGGACCATAAATGAGGCCGAAGGATAAAAGGAAGGAAAGAAGGATAATTATAGATTTTTTTATATTATTATTAGCCGAACAATTGGCATTATTGCGTTGAAAGCACTGATCATCAGCATCATACAAGCATCATACAAGGCGTACTTGTTTATTACAGGTCAGTGGTTGAAAGTATTTGATTTTTTTAAACATAAACCGGAAGTTATGTTGCGATTAGATTAGGGAGATGCCGACGTTTTTTTTTTTCTTTCTAAAAACCGTAAACTATCCAGTGTTATCATCGTTATTACACCACTGGCAACATCAAGAACCACTGTCATTCCATAGTGCTGCCAATTTTGAAGAGTTTAGACACCACTTCGGAGAGATTTTGTTTATAAGGGCTGCTGGTTTTGTCTAGTGGTTAATTTACTTCAGTTAGTGGAAAACAATACAATCAAGTCACTCAACCACTCAACTTTGATTTGACAAAATATTATAATAACCTGATAAATAATGGCATCTTTTTTTGTTTATATAAAACCTCCAAGTGTTTTTACGATTTTTTATGGTGTATCCTTACTGGATTACAATAAAGATTTGGAAAGAATTGTCAGCATGACGAATATATGTAATGATGAAATTTATGGTCGGAAAATCGACATCATTTTGAAAAGTTATCCCACGGGAACATACTACCGGGATAAATTGTGCAGTCGCTAAGGCATTATCTAAGGAATTGACGTGGTTTCGAAGCAAGGAATCGCTAAGTGTTCATAGAAAATTTGGTCCCAGCCCAGCTGGTTTAAAGAACCACCGAAATGGACTCCGAAAAAAAAGTTGGCAACACTGCATTCAACCCGAAGTTGTCAAACTCAAAGTACTCGTCTATTGACGTCTATCAAAAAGTACTCTGTGAAGTACTCAAACTGTTGTCATTGTCAACAAATATTCGAATGCAAAACGGTTGTGACTCAGTGTACAGTTTTGTGTTATTACTGTTTATCCTTTGTGGAATTATCATAAAACATCTCATATTTGATTAAAATCCATTTTGTTGCAATAGTTCTCAAAAAGTCTAAGTGTTCTTTGCTAAAATGCCTCCAGCGGAGAACGCCGGAGTGCCGCAGCCAGCGTCCGCGGTAAAACCAAACCCTCGAAACAATCCAACAATGTTCAAAATATTTCAAAACGTACAATACAATGTGGTTCAACACAAGAAATATGTGAAGGAATTGATTAAGTTGTATAAAAAGGTAGGTCTGCCAACTATGTTCAATTGAATCTTGAGATATTATTCTGTTTACCTTTAGATCTTTATAATGAACAATGTTACAAACAAAAGGTTAGTTTGTTTCAAAGAAATTATCAAAATGTTGGCTTAGCATGAATTCTAGTTGGAATAACTATACTAGTAAACTTATACTACAGGTATTAAGTGCCAAGCAGTAGAAGGTACTTTTTAACTGTAAAGGAAAAATAAATAGCAAAGTTCAACTAAGGCACATGTAACAAACACTACAGCCCGATTCAAACTTTAAGGCAGCTCGGGACATGAGGCGAGTCATTGCACATTAACAAATTCACCTGTCAGCGAGGGTAAGGTACTGAGGCAGGCTGTACTTACCATACTGATAGTTTACGCAAGAGTTAATTTGAGACTTAGCTCTGATAACGTAAGTGCGCAATACAGAGGCTTCGATGGAGAGAGTGGTAACAGCAGGGGGGTCCAGTTTACATTTGCAGATTGTAGTTTCATCAAAAAGATGACTACAAATACATTACAGTAGAATACCTTTGTTTCCCAAAATTTAATGTTCCTATGTGTATTGTATGGAGAGATATTAAGGTTTTTGTGTTAATAAACTTATTTTTATTCCCTTTTTTTTCTATTAATCTCCTATATTCTTTTCTTTTCACAGCTTGACGAGGACAGCTTCCGCGAGAGCTTCAAGAATGCCCTACATTACTTGTTCACATTTGGAGATACCAGTGCTAATGTGGACCGTGTTATACAGTTCGTGGCAACATTCTGCACCTCTCTGGACGACGAAGAAGAGTTCTTACTGTTCATATTTGATATTATTTTTGATGTGAGTATGTTTTAATAATTAATTCAGGCAACAATGACTTTAAGACTGACATGCTTACTTATAAAAACCACAAAAATCTAAGTTTTGGTTCTGTGAAGTCTGTACACAATTCCTTTTGGCCAAAAATCTGAGCTAAGGAATACAGCTGTCCTGCATCTTGAGAACCTGGAGGATAAAGTACTTTAAACTTATAGTCCTGGTGGCCATGTGTCCCACCATGACAACTTTAGCAACTTCTGTTCCTCGGGACCAAACCTTATGGAGGTTGTTTGTTGTTAAGGAGGAGGTTTGTGAATGTACAATTTAGAATAATTATAATGTTTTGCTTTGTACCTTACAAATACAGGTGGTCAAAATTAAAAAAAAGTATCCCTACAACAAATCTCTAGGGTTAGTTATACCCTAAAGATTTGTTGTAGGGATACTTTTTTAATTCTGACATAATTTTGATATTAAGAAAATAAATAAAAAGAATATTCCAACATGGATGAACACAAAACTGAACTCAAGAACTTTTCTATGTAATATATGGAAATATAATATAGGAATAGGTGCACATAGATTTAGTAAAAAAGAAAAACTATGATGATGCAATAAACTATTAAGAGGCCTCTTACAAAAATGCGCGTAGATGCATGATTTCCTCATTAAAATTGAATACTATTCGTTGGTTAGTATATATAGCAATTAATTGGTAATGATAGTTCTTTTTCTGTTCTTCAATAATAATAAAGTGATTTTTTTATTATTCGGCTATTTATTTAGCAATAATTGTTCTCTTGATGCTTGTTTAGGCAAAAACTCATGGAGAGCTGATTTGAGAGCCCTAATTTGCAGATTCTGTTGAATATAATCCATCAAAACAATTTTTTTCATATCACTAATATCTTATACTTTTATAATAATAGAACACATTTTTGATCTATGCCTTATAAACAAAGAAAAAATTACTGGACCTAACTCAATTATCTACTGGAAACAAGTCTGAATATCTTCGATCTTCTACATCATCACTTTCACGTAGTATTTATACCAAAACAGTCTTCAACAATTGCTTATACAATATCAATTTAAAAAAAAACAAACATTGATATTTCGATTGTTTAATAAATAAAATAGTTTTACTCTAAATTTAATTGCGCGGGCGATGCGCGCTTGCCCTGGCTGGATGCCTTAATTTATTAAGGCATCTACAGGCAATCCCGGTTAAGAAGATGACAACCTCCTAATTTGAACAGCGAGATACCATTTAGTATAACAAAAAAAAAAAGATGCGCGCTCAGTACTAAAATGTAAGAGGGCTCTTAAAGATGCATGCAATATTGAGGAACTCCTTTATATCTCTCTTACAATTTACACAGAACAAAAATCCTATGTAAAATGTATTGTAAATATGTAATCTGCATTTGCGATTTATTTGCCAAAAGTATAAACCTACACAGTAAAGTTCAGTTTACGCTACAATTTCAAACATTTTTATAGCTTTGTCAATAGTACTAGTCACTCTGAAATCAATTTAATTACCATTCATATAAAGTAATAAACACATGTTATAAACAAGCATGTAATACTACTATCAGCTTTTGTGATAAAGAACTACATATTTCATGGAGATAATTTTATACAATAACACTAGCTTCTGCCTGCAACTTCACTCGCGTGAAGTTTGTTGTTTTATCATAAAACATATCCTATGGCACTTAGCGATAATGTAGCTTCCAATTCTACCTCTTCATAATATTAGTATAGACAATAAAGTCCTTTCATTGCCCATTAAAATTTACTCAAATATAGATCTACACCTCCCATTCAATTTTATTTTCATTTTTAGTGCCAATGTGTATCTGGCCAGTCAGTGAGGTACCGAGCCAGTCAGTTGCTGGCAGCTGTACTGTCTGCTCTCGGAGATGACGCCTCATTGGATGATGATCTCTGTGACAAGTTGCTGGCATCACAGGTAACATATACTTCCATGTTCTGTTAGCATTCTCAAATCTATATATCTTCTTGTCCTCTACAATTAAAGATTGAAATCAATTTTCCTTTTATATCCATATATAAAAGGAAAATTCACACATTCACAACCAACATTCACATTACATCTGATGTTGGATGTAAGTACTATTAATAAACTACTGCAGACACTGAATAGGTACTGGCGTGATGTTATGTCGGTGTTTATTTTCACTAATTGTTACTATTGTACTCTGTTTTGGCAAAAGTATTATTCTCTGATTTGCTGGGTGTGTTTTTGGCAGTTACCCATGGGTATGTATGAACCCTTACACATGGCGCCGCGGCTAATAGGTCTTATCAAAACTCGCTGCCGCCGCTGCGGCGCTATGTGTCAGGGTTCATACAAATCCAAATTAATTAATACAGTGGCACCGCGGCGGTGGCGGTGCTTCTGCAGCTGCGGCATAATGTGAAAACGGCCTTACACGTCATAAATAAATTATGTTTTAGAACTATTAGGTATTTCTTATACTTACAACTACACAGAGAAGAAAGACCGAAACAAACTCGGTAACACGAGGGGTGAGAGTATGGAACAATCATAATGACATTATTTTTATCACTAGATGCAAAGACTACAGGATACGCGCGGAGCGGTGCGTTGTCGCGCCGCCCTCGCCCTACAACGGCTGCAGAACCCAATGGAACAAGAAGACGAAGTCACTCGAGCTTACCGCTTTCACATGCGCTGTGACCCTAGCTCTTCTGTCAGGAGGTAAGAACAAAATACCTTGACTTGGAGATTTATAAAAACTTTGTGCTTGCTGCCTTCTTAAAGCTTTTGATCTGACGGATCTTTTAAAGAAAGTCGACTTTATCAAACTCTAATAAACGTTGTATAGCGGCTGTATAGTTACACAATGTTTTCTTCTTTTGTAAGTTAAATTACTGACAACTGAAAGAGAGAAATCGGTGTGTGTTAGAAAACGTTTATTAGTCCTTACTAATAAACGTTTTCTAACACACACCGATTTCTCTCTTTCAGTTGTCAAACTTCAGAAGCACGCACTTATAATAAACCCCTTGGTTTATTATAAGCCGTGCTTCTGAAGTTTGTGTCTGTTCTTTTCATATGATACCACCAACTTTTTGATATGAAGAAACGAAATTCTTAGACTTTTCACACAATGAATGCAATGCTGACCAAACTGATGAAACTCACTGTACTTATAACAGCAAAAAAAAAAACTAGTACTTTATTATTGTGGTTCAATCTGTCTAAATTCTTTGAACTCTAAATAAACGAATATTCATGAATGTTTTAGCGGCATTTTGCGTTTTAGTAACTTTATATTATCTCCGAAACTGTATGACCAATTGACATACTGTAAAGGGCAAATCATATCTCCATGGTATCCTTGTGATCATAAAATAATTTATTTTGATAAGGATTAATATTTAAAAATTATATTTTCATCCAAACGTATGTCGAAAAAATACTTTTTATAACATAAAAGAGATATTTGAAGATCACGCTAATATTATAAAGGTGAAAGTTTGTGTGTATATGTTTGTTACTTCTTCACGCTCAAATGGCCGAACCAATTTTGATAAAATTTTGTATGG
Organism: Luperina nickerlii; assembly: GCA_963855955.1. Classification (NCBI taxonomy): domain Eukaryota; kingdom Metazoa; phylum Arthropoda; class Insecta; order Lepidoptera; family Noctuidae; genus Luperina; species Luperina nickerlii. Next base: position 11,898,993 of record OY979682.1, read on the forward strand.
AGGTAGCTAACACCCTGAATTAACATATAGGTTACTTTTTTATCCCGATATTCCTACGGGATCGACATTTGTGCGAGTGAAACCGTGGGACGCAGCTAGTAAAATATAAAAGATAGAAATATGGTGTTGCGGACTTTTTTGTAGAATTATTTAAGACTGACCAGATGGCCGTACATTGTTTTTAACTATACATATACAACTGTTCAGACAGCGCATGCAAATAATTCGGTTTTAAGTGGTATTTCTTTCCGACTTGCTAGACAAAAGTCAAGATAGAAATATAATTTATAACCTATAGCGATCAGGAATAATTAAGCTTGCTACCAGTGAAAACATTTTTAGTATTGGATCATTCGCCCTGGAGATTACCCCCTAGATACATATGTTGATATTTTCTCCATGAGTTTCGCTTCATACAGACGTGCCGTATTTAAACAATGCGATGAATGCATGTCTAAGTAGCTCAAATTGATTTGTTTTGTTGTGTTCTAGATAAATTTAGTGTTCTACTAGACACACTTTTTATTATTGTTTTCTTTTGTCTCTGATATTCATATTTCAATGTTATGCATTCCTGTTATTTGCATGATTACTGAAATGCCAATATTAGATGTTGTTTTGATTTGAATTGTAAGTGATTGTGCTGTTGGTGTGCTTATTATAAATAAATAAATATAAACAAACAAATTTTACCTCTTTATAATATTAATATAGCTGTGTATCCTTTGTTAAATGATGTTATAAATTGATGGTAATTTGCAGAGCCATAGTGATGTCAATAGCTAAATGCAGCCGCAATGTGCCCTTCGTGTTAGAGCGACTGTGTGACGTGGACGAGGCAGTGCGTCGCGCCGCCTTCCTGCACATCGCCGCCATCAATGTTACCCAGCTCAGGGTTAGGCAGAGAGTGCTCACGCTCAAGGTACCTTATTTCACTACTCATACAAATAATTAGCCAACAATGTCCCCACTGCTGGGACTCGGACCTCCTCTCTGTGAGATGGAGCGGGCTTATTTTCCACCGTGCGAACCCAGTGCTGGTTGGTACCGTTTTTTTTTTCTCAGTATGGGAAATCATCAAATGACCCCTCCCGCTCTGGGTGGAGCGGAAGGGAGTGTCAGACTCTTACTGACTAAAACCCACCCGTGTTCCTTCCTTAGCCCTTTATGTTCCGGGCCAGTGGTAGGGTTTTCGGACAATCCCACTGACCCGGCACTGGCTGGTACCTTATTCTACTTTTGCAGACAATGCTGAACATAGATGGGTGATGCTTGTTACAGTTTCGCACTGCTCAGTTACTACTAGTTTAAGTAAACCTATTTAATTTTAATCTATTGTCAAATCCCATGATATTTTAAAACTTCAGAATTATTATTTTCTATTTCCTTTAAATGTGTCATTATTATATTGCGGATCAAAGACAATAAATGCTCAGATTGGTGGAGTATCAATTTACTTGATAACTTACATTTTATTATAAGAGCTACATGCAGAAAATTGTTAGTCTCTCCACTTGGCCAGTATTTTCTTTTGGAAAATATGGTTCCGCAAAATAATAAATAAATAAAATCAATTGTAATGACCAAGGAATTATTTAATAATGTGAACATCATTTTTATCCTCAGGTGGGTCTTACAGAGCGTAGTCTCCGCGTCCGGCGCGTTGTCGAAGAGATCCTGATCCCTGGCTGGCTGAGCACGTTCCAGGGTAACATCGTGGACCTACTGAAGGCCATACGATTGGACAACGCGCAAGATGCTAAGGACTCGCAGTATGTTGCTGGGAAACTGTTGGAGTCGCTTTTTAAGTGAGTTTACAAAACGATATTTTCTACATTATTATGTTTTTCATAGAATGTTATCTATTTCAAATTTATATTACATTACAATTATTCATATTGGTAACCTGTAGGCAGATATCATGCTATGATAGATGATAAGAGAAACCTTTACCACATTGAAGTGTGTCGGAGGGCAGACGCACGGACCTTATAGCTGTAATTTTGGTCAATTAAACAGAACAACAATATTAATGATGACAATTATAGTAAAAATAATTGTCATGCGATTACGTTTTGAGTGATAATCAGGTCGAAACCTACAACGTGAACCCTAGTGATATACTATGATTGTTACCCATTGTAGTTGCCTAGTGAATAAAATAAATAAATTGAACAACCTGCGAATGCATCCAGAGTGACCTATTTTCTTTAAAACTTTTTTTGGAATGACATTTAAAAAATCAAAAGTCATTTATTCAAATTAGGAGGAGAATAAGCACGTTTCGAACGTCAAAATTATGTATGACAGTCTTACAAAACGCCCGCCCTTCACCACTTCCTAGTGCTTTCGATTTATACTTGGATACCCCATTTTCAGATTACTTGACAATTTAAATGTTACGGCCTTAATAAAATTGACTACACATCCCAACTTTTACCTTATATTAGCTGAGTTTCCAGTATAATCTGAGATAGTCAAATAATGAAAACCACCTCTTTAAAAGGTTATTTATAATTACTTATTGCAAGCATTGTATAAACTATTAATTCTATAGTTTTCTCTAATTTAAATAATCATTATCCTACTTAATATTATAAATGCGAAAGTTTGTGAGGCTGGATGGATGTTTGTTACTCTTTCACGCAAAAACTACTGAACGGATTTTGATGAAACTTTACAGTAATATAACTTGTACATCAGAATAACACATAGGATACTTTTTATCCCGATATTCTCACGGGACCGACACTTATGCGGGTGAAACCGCGGAGCGCTGCAAGTTATTATACTAACATAATTCTATTTCTCTTATAGACGCCTACCAATATCTGAGCTGCTAGAATGGCTGCCCACCGACAAGTCCCTTCGCCTCATACCCGCTGAGAAGCTGAACAAGGAAACAGCGTGGTACTGGCGCCATCTAGCGGAGCATCTACAGAAGATCGACGATGATGAAACGTTGGAGACTATTCTACCGGACTTGGTTGTACTTACGGGATATATTAGAGCGTGAGTTACGTTTGTGTTATCATAATAAAATGTAAACCCTTGTTTGCTGTTTTGGTCGAAAATATGGCGTATCGAGCTTATGAAAACGTTTGGCTTTATAGGGTGACTTCTGTCGCTCATCAAGTGTGACGAATCTCTTTTTGAAGTTTGATGCCTCATATTTACTTTCTTGACGACTGTCAAGCTTTAATTCCAAGTTGTTTGACTAGTTAATCTCTTAACTACTGTATGAATTCTGTTTGAGGGTAATTCCAACATGGGCTATTTTGTAAAACATATTTTTTTTTTAGAAAATGAACGAATTGCAATGAATCATCCATAAGTTATACATTCAAAATGATTTTAACTATAAATCTTTACCCATTCTTGTTTATATTCATAATTCTTTTAAAAGTGGCAACAATTTTAACATAACTGTTCTCTCAACAGCATCGTGGAGTCCCCCTGTCCATCAGAAACAGAAGACCCAGTAAGTTTCAGTACCCGTCAATATGTACTGCACGAGTTGGGTACTATGCTACGAGTGTATGAGGCCACAGACCCCGCCGGGAGAAGCGCGTTACAAGCGCTTATTACTGATGTTCTTACTGGTAATCCACTTTTACTCTATTTATTTATTTATACAGGGTTATTGGTAAACCATTAACAACCTCTTAGAGGACATTGTACTCATCATTATGAACAACTTTTACTATGGGACCAAACCTGAAATAGTGAAAAAAAAAAAAAACAACTGTTCCCTATATTTTGATGAGTGTCTTTTTTTTTTCGCGCCGAAAATTTGTTATATTCGACTCTAACTAGCTTATAATTTGACCACAAAATGTGCACTGATTTAGTCTTGCTTCTTACTATCTTAATATCTTATCGTACTCTTATCTTACTACCTTACTTCTTACTATCTTACTAATATTATAAACGCGAAAGTTTGTGAGGATGTATGGATGTTTGTTACTCTTTCACGCATTAACTACTGATCGGATTTCGATGAAATTTGGCACACAGATAGTTTATAACCAGGATTAACACATAGGATACTTTTTGTCCCGATATTCACACGGGATCGAAACTTATACGGGTGAAACCGCGGGGCGCTCCTAGTATAACTTAAAAATTTATGCGAAATCTTGACACTGTTGATTCTCCTTCACCAGGTGATTACGGTCTCCTGAACGCTGACGTGATCCGTGCCTTCGTGTCGGCTCTCGAGCTGGTCGTACCCGAGGTGTCGGGTCGTATGGAGGTGATCAATGGCGTCATCCAGTCCCTGCGCGACCCGCCCGAGCCCGACCAGCCGCCGCCGCCGCCGCCGCCGATGCAAGTTGATTGTACTGAGGCTAAGTTACAGGTAACTGTCAAACACCATATAAGCCCAATTTCTTTTTCTAAGCCTAGCCTAGCGTGTCCCACTGCTGGGAAAATACCTCTCCCATACCTTTCAAGAATTCTCTTTTTCAATTTCTCGCCGACAATGGTGCCGATTGTGTCGTTCACAAACTAAACTAAATTTAAGTTCAGTGCATCTTTTTCTTTCTATTTCATTAAGAAAAGGACAGAAGACAAATTTTAGTTTAGTCCTGTCAAATTAATCAGCGCCTGACGTAAATTGAAGTACCTAATTTTAGTAGACAAGTTTTTAATTACGTCTAATCTTGTATGGGGTAGTGTTAGGCGTTGATTAATTTGACAGGACTATACTAAAATTTATCGTCTGTCCTTTTCTTAATGAAATAGAAAGAAAAAGATGCACTGAACTCAAATTTAGTTTAGTTTGTGAACGACACAATCGGCACCAATGTCATTCTATTCTAAGGGAGGTTTGCATCACACATGCCAAATTTCGATGTACGACGTGAGAACATCAATAATATACCAATATTTTCTATTTAAATAAAACAAAGTTGGATTAGTTACACCAAGAACGGCTGGACCGATTTTTATGACCTTTGCTTTGTTGGATTTGTCTCCGCCCTGAATAGCAGAATAAATATTAAAAAATGGGAAAATTCACTTCAATTTTCTCATACATTTTGTATGGAACGGCTTTTTTGATGATATCTTGAGAACGGACTGTCAGATTTCGATAAATGGCGGCACGAAGTCCGCGTCAGCTAGTTTTTTTTTTTTATAAAATATAGGATAAGTTAGTTCGGTTTGTCTGCCTAGCGCAAGTAGGTAACTTTGAGATAGAAGTCGCCAGAAAGATCCTATTGAGTTGGCGAGCGGTTTTCCACAATGTTTGAAGGATAACAGAAGAAATGAAGATCCGGAAAAGAACTAGTGTTACCGACATAGCTTGCAGATGGATCAAGCTAAAGTGGGCTGGCCATATTTGTCGAACTCGAAGCACTGGTGGCAGGTGGAGTAGACGCGGCAATGTGACGGGGTTGCCTCCATTTGCGAAGATGTCATGTAAAGGAGGCAAAGGAGGCGGCCGAGCAGGAGAGAGAAGCGACATCCTCTCTCCCTCTCCTTATACTATTTTGAATAACACTTATCAGAGTTCAGCATGACAGATTTTTCTTTTTAAAAATGAATTCTGATAACAAGTGTATTCTAAATCTTTTTATTTCGCAGAGGGCCCGACTACGCGTGTCACTGAACGTCGCCATTGAAGCGCAAGAGGAAGCCGTCAGAGACCAAAATTACGCTCTAGCGGCAGAATGTAAAGCCAAGGTAACAGAATAGAATGCTTATCATCGATCTATCATTAATTACAACACAACAACACAACACAACAACAGCACAATAACACAACCGCAACAATCACACAATTCAACAACACAATTCAATAACACAATTCGCTAAACTATACAGGTACATCGACGCGCAAAACCATGAATTCAGCACATGATTGGCGGCAGGCGCGTATATTCGTCGGTTATCAAAAACAAATTTTCTGTTTCATCGAAAAGTACAATACCTACGCGGTCAAAATGTATGAAACATCATCTACGTAACATTTCATCGCTGCGGTGTTCAGAATCATGTACTGAATCTATGGTAACCAGTTGCGCATCGACACCCAGTAAATAAAAAAAAATCACTTTAAAAAAGTTAGTGTTAAGGATTTTCCACCAAACGGCTCGCATCGCATCGGATTGGAACGGATTTTACACTCTTTAAACGATATTAAATCATCCTTTAATGGTCTCTTAAAAATAAATGAATAGTGTCTAAGATACCGTAAACACAGCGTTTGACATTCACGAAGCAAACAATGAGTAGAGATAAGCTTATTTTTAATACGAACCATTGTACACTGAACTGTATGATGACAAACTCTTTACTGAGAACGTGATATTTTTTATTTAGGTGGAAGACATCCAAAAGAAGTTAGATGAGTTGTCCATTCAACCAGCGGCACCGGTACCAGTACCAGTACCCGTTCCGGTAAGTTTTATACTTATTTATTTTAAAAAAAGGTTGGCTACCCAAAGAGGTTGACCTGTCAGAAAATGAGTGTTTTTGGTCATGTTGAATGAAAGTGATTTTCATGAAAGCAATTAAAACAATAGAATTTTATTTATAAAATTGATATTAGTAGAAACGCCCATAAAAAAAACCGGGCAAGAGCGAGTCGGACTCGCGCACCGAGGGTTCCGTACCATCATACGTTTTTAAATTTTCACCGGCGAGGCCTATATTCGTCAGAGAATTTTAGCACTGCACGCTGCGGTGTTGAATATTGCAGTTTTAGGTCAGCGCCATCTCTTGACTGATAGTGGATCTAATGTGGACTACCCATAACTAATGTCAATGAACTACAAACGACAGCTGGCACCAACGGCTTAACGTGCTTTCCGAGGCACGGAGGGGGTTTCGATGTATTATGGATGATCACTCATCCACGTACCGACCGCGTATAAGCGTAGCTTAACCCTTAATTTTATTGCCACGAGAGCCTACATGTTTTTTTATACAACCTATATGTTATAAATTTCTTTTGCAGACAATAAAGGAGAAGCTGTCAGACGCTGCGACTCTTACCAAATGTTTGACTATACTAAACTCTGCGTTGGACACGCCACAACTAAAAACTGTAACTCCAATAATGCAGATGATATTCAACGAGTTAGAGGTATGTTGCATTATAGCTCTAGTGCCGTATTATGACATTTTAGTGCCATCACGATTCCAGTGCGAGAGAGAGAGACTGAGCTTATATATGACCGATAGCGCCATCCCTTTTTCGGACCGGAATATTGATGGCACTAATACCAACCTCATAATTCCACTGCCCCTGGCTGGTCAAACTTTGAGTCCCCTGTGGGATGCGGGACGAAATGCGCTCGCGTCGATTATACTAACTAGCTTGTATGGAGATATTCAAATTTGCGTGTCCGGCGTCCTGCGCAGGATTCGGCTCCGTTTTAACAGACATTTAACCTTGGTTTCTGAAAGCCTGATAAGTAAGTCTGTCAGATCTTTGAATAAATCATTGAAATTGGTTTCAGGTGGACATATTCCAGAACCCAGAAATAATTGAGACAGCCCTAGAAACTGTGGCTCTATTTGGTATGTTGGACAAGGAGTTCGCTAAAGAAAACAAAGCTTTTTTCTTCGCTAATGTGAGTATTCTAAACATCCACAGCAAAAGTAATACCTACTTTAAAACATACATTTTCATTTATTTACAAGTTCATTGGGACTTCCTTTCGGCAATAATCACCAATTTCCATACAAAATTACCGAGAAATCCGGGCCAGAAACTCCATGGGCACTCTTTGAAATCAAAATATTGGTAAAATCATTCATGTCGAAAATATACATTGGAAAACAATGTAGAAATACGTGCACGTAAAGTGTCTATACTAAATAATAAAAATAAACCGTGGCAGCTAAAAGATGGCCGGTCGCAACCCCAACTGATGGCACCCGCTCTCGAACATGACGCATGGATCAACACGATTCCGCTCAACCATTTTGAGGGTATCTTACCGATACTCAAAGTATTATAAGAATAGGGAGGTATGGGGAACAGGGTGTAAAGTTCCAGGTTCCAGTTCCAGGTGTGGGTTCTCCATAGAAAATGGACGATCCTCCGACCAGACGGGTGTCGTGTCTGGCGGGTAACTGCCCGATGATTCATGTCGGGCGGTTGTATATAGTAGTTGCGTGGTAAACTTTGCTTGCGAGATGCAGGATTTTGCGTGATGTCAGTATGATGCGTAGCTCGCATGTGGCGATGTAAATACCGCCGCAAGACTGAAGTGAGAGTGACGTAGTCATTAATTTACCTATTCCCTAGCTAATCGACACAACCAACGAACGAACAGTATCGACGGTGCTCCGCTGTATCGCCGACTTGCTGTGCGTGCACGGCGCGCGTCTCTTCGAAGATGAGAACAATCAAGAGGACACCACAGTCAACACGACGAAGAAACACAGCACTTTCCATAGCGTTATTGATGATGATGGTAAACAATAAAAACATGTCGTCTCACCCAGTAACTGGGTTGTGGAGGTGAGATAGCCACGCACTCCATGTAAAATACTGGTATTCAGCTGCATCCGGTTAGATTGGAAGCCGAACCCAACATAGTTGAGAAAAGGGCAGATTGATTGATAAGTAATAACAATTAATACACAACATGTCATCATCTGCCTGGTCTTTTTGGAGCTCAGGAGCGGATGACGACTGCCTATCTGACCTCCACAACCCAGTTACTGGGTAATACGTTACCCCTTGGTGAGACTGGTTGTCAGACTTTCGGGCTTCTGACGACCCGTAACGACTGTCAAAGATCCACGAATGACTGTCGAGACCAACGGCTTAACGTGCTTTCCGAGACACGGAGCGGTCTCGGTATGTGAAGATGATCACCCATCCACGGACCAACCGCGGCAAGCGTAGCTTAACCTGGTCGATCGACCTGTGCGGCTGTTGTTACCCCTTCCAATAAACTACAGCACACAACACAACCGGTATTTAAACAAAAAAAAAAGTATTTTTTGCATACAGGACCATCTAACAAAGCCTGGTTATTTATTTATTTACTAGCAGCGCCCCGCGGTTTCACCCGCATAAGTGTCGATCCCGTGGGAATATCGGGATAAAAACTATCCTATGTCCTTCCCCGGGATGCAATCTATCTCTCTGCCAAATTTTATCGAAATCCATTCAGTGGTGTAGGCGTGAAAAGGTAACATACAGACAGACAGTTACTTTCGAATTTATAAAATTAGTATGGATTTTTAGCCTATTTTGTCCCACTGCAGGTCTCCCTTTCTCCTATCCACTCCTCTGTCTTGAGCTAGTGTGGACCAGTCCTGTCTGCTTTGATTTCGGCGGTTTATCGTCAAAGACTGGTTATCGTCACTTATTAAAACCCAACACCAAAGGGTCTTTGTTAAACCTGAGATAATAATGTTGTGGTCAATCCCTCTTAGGCTTACAATTTTTAAGATCTGTACCGCATATGATATTGAAGTGTTGATTTTTTTTTTTGCAGGCAACATTTCGGAGTCGGCCATATCAATGTCGCCAGCTCACAGCACGGTCATCGAACTGCTACTGAAGATTATGGATAGTACTGTAAGTAAAGCAAAGTGATTTTTACTGTAGACGTATATAAAGGATGGCTATTTTTTTTTTCTGGATGGGAAATCATCAAATGGCTCCTCCCGCTCTGGGTGGAGCGGAAGGGAGTGTCAGACTCTTACTGACTAAAACCCACCCGTGTTCCTTCCTTAGCCCTTTATGTTCCGGGCCAGCGGTAACCCTTTCGGACAATCCCGCTGACCCGGCAGGCTTCGACCCTGACGGGCCCCTTCCCTTGATGCTGACATCTCTTTGAGGCGCGCGTGGAAGACGTACGCGCCGTCCGGCACGGGCCTGGTCCTGATCGGACGGTGAGCTACCCATTACTCTCCGCCTGCAGGCCCGCGCCTACGGTGGCCGGGAGTCGTCGCGCGGCTCCCGACGCCCGGAGCGTCTCCCAATATACAGGATGGCTGGGACAGCGATGCAGAAACTGAAACCATAAATTCAGTACATAATTCTAGACCCACTAGCGTAGAATATTTTCATCAGTTACAAAAAAAAGTAAAAGTAGTTATCAAAATCTGCTGTTTTCTACGCAGTCAAAATGTATAGAAAAGCATTTTTTTTTTAATTACTCTGGATAAATTTCAGCGCATTCGGGTTCAAAATTATGTACTGAAGCCAAGCCAACTGGCTTCAGTACATAATTTATAATTATAGTCTACAGTCTGCCTCAAAAATTACCTAAACTTTATTCAAACTTATGTTTCAAATTAATATTATTTTAACCGACACAGTCATGTAATAGATGACAAACCAAAATGTGCCCAGAACGCCACGGTTCGACTACATGACAGACTTTGACGCCGAGGGCATGTTTTTGATTTGATTTTTTGACGTTTGGCGGTCAAAAGGTTAAGTTAAACAAATATCAACTTTATTTTAATGGTAATTAAGTTGATTTCAGAGTAACAAGCACTATTGAAAAAGTTATAAACATGTTTGAAGTTATAGTGTAAACTGAACTTTATTGTGTAGGATTTAAAGTTATTATTTATTAGGTACTATATTTGTTTACATTTTTGGTAAATGAATCGCGAATGCAGATTACGTTTATTGAACTTGTAATGCAATGTTTCTAGTGTGCAGCATACAGACTGATAATAGTGGAAGGACTGTGCCGCCTTCTACACCTAGGACACCTCGAATCACCCGCTATACTCAGCAGACTACTGCTTCTCTGGTTTAATCCAGCCTCAGGTATGCTATGTAAAATAAACGTTATTGTTTAGCAAATAAGATTGAAACTTCTTTAACCATACTCTAAGCTGAGAACAAATTCAGAATTGAACTTTAAGATTACGAATCTAAAGTTTAAAATGCTTTAATCCATATCTTTCTTAATGAATATTTTTTGTGTGCAGTTGATGAAGATATGCTGAGGCAATCTATTGGCGTATTCTTCCAAACGTTTCCTATAACTGTGGATGGCGCACAAGAACAGATTCAGGTACGTTTTCTAACTTTTAATGACTTTTTCTTCTTCTCTTTCTAACTTCCATCTATATGTCTATACTAATTTAATTAAAGCGAAAGTAACGCGTTCGGGAAGCTACGCAATATCTTCTCGTCCCGCGCTCATACCGCTGTGTCTCAGGGCGAAAGTCTTTGACCAGTTCGTGTTGCCAGTGATGACTTATGGCACTGAAACGTGGTCGCTCACAATGGGCCTTATAAGAAGGCTAAAATTCACCCAAAGGGCAATGGAGAGGGCTATGCTTGGAGTTTCCCTGCGTGATCGAATCACGAATGAGGAGATCCGCAAGAGAACCAAGGTAACCGACATAGCCCGAAGAATTACCAAACTTAAGTGGCAGTGGGCAGGGCACATTGCTCGCAGAACAGATGGCCGATGGGGCCGAAAGGTTCTGGAGTGGCGACCGTGTACCGGAATACGTAGCGTTGGAAGGCCTCCCACAAGGTGGTCCGACGACCTTGTGAAGGCCGCAGGAACCCGTTGGATGCGAGAAGCACAGAACCGGTCGAAGTGTAGTTGCTTGGGGGAGGCCTATGTCCAGCAGTGGACGTCCCAACTAGCAAAATACCCTTACATACAAAAGATGGTAAGAACTATAGTATCATATAAAGCTTATATGTGTTCTGATTAAGCCAGACACCCTAGATACTCTTACAAACAAAAACTTGTAAGAGCTATGGTTTCATATAAGATTTATATGTCGACGCCCCCGGGGAATAAACCGGTAATCGCAAAAATCAAATTTTACAGGAAAAATTATTTAGTGTTTTTGGGGTATATCTCTTCAACAAAAGGTAATTATGACAACGTTGTTATATGACGGAAAAGCTAATTTTTATCCGAAAAGTTTAAAGTATTAACTGTAACTATTAAATTTACACAGAATTAGTTATTCACCAAAATACATATTACCGAAAATAGTTTCATACAATTTTTAGTGTATTGATATCTTACGATCCGGACTTATCCATATTATTCCAGTAATGTTAACTTACCGAATTATTCTTGTAAATTTCATAAAAATCATAGGCATAATATTGCTTTACTGGATTATTAAACGTGTTTTTTCATTACAGAGAGAGATTGTAATGTTCAGTTACCGACTTATTATAGTAAAATTTTAAATAACCATAAAGGGGTAAAGTAGTGTAACCCGTATTTTATAGAAAAATTTTGGTAGTCATATTATCGTAATCATTAAAACCCGATTATGTAAAATAAATTTGTCGTCGGTATCTTCGAGGAAATAATTAAAGAAAACTCACAAAATGTAATTAAAATTATAACGTTTATTGAGAACAAAGTTCTTATTGAGATCACAAATTACAATCAATAAAAGTATAAAAAAGTAGCCAAGTAAAAACATTAATAACTAATCGGTATTATCATTGGCATCATCATTATCATCGCGATCATCACTATCTTCTACAAAACTTAAGGATTCATAAAATGCGTGGTAATACCGTGGAATCGCTCCACTATTGCACAGACAGTAAATCTGTATGCAACGCCTTGCTTTTAGGAAGAGGTTGATGATAAGCACATGCCAATACAGTATCTTCTATCAAAGTATCTGTCTTAGGTTTTCGCCCACGTCGTTTGGTTTGAAATGAATTAGAAATATTGAATTCAGAATATTATACCACATCAAAATCATATTTAAAGAAAACCTTGTCTTGTTGGGATGATGATACATAAATTTCCATTACATCAGACCAGCGTATCGTGTTCCCACCTATATCGCGACGCCAAATCAAAGGATTTACCAATTTTTTAATGTCTAAAATATCTGTTTGCTCCAATTCTTTCACAGTATATTTTCTCCCGAGACTTTGGATCTTTATCACAATCAGCGTATTTTTTCTTTGGTAGATCTGAAATCAAAATAATATTATTTAATAAATAATTGCCAAAAATTCTAAACAAAAACTCAAAAGATTATGGAAAAAAATACTATAAAAGAGTTGGGAGCTTGGGAGCAAACAGACCTGAATGATCTCCTCAGTGACCGTCAATATGCCTTTCGCCGGGGACGGTCAACTGGCGATCTTCTTGTGTATGTCACGCACTGTTGGGGTGAAGCCATCGAGGAACACGGCGAAGCACTTGCTGTATCGCTTGATATCTCGAAGGCCTTTGACAGGGTCTGGCACGCCGGTCTACTCAGCAAGCTTCCTGCTGATGGCATCCCAGCTGATTTTTGTAGCTGGATATCAGACTTCCTTAGTGAGCGGTCGATCAGAGTAGTCGTTGACGGCTGCTCCTCTGACCTTATGGCTATTGATGCCGGAGTTCCTCAGGGGTCTATTCTCTCTGCAACTCTTTTCCTGCTGCATATCAATGACCTACTTCAGCCTGGTATTGTTGGGTACGCAGATGACAGTACTGTTTCAGAGAGATACTTGTCCAGCACAAAGGCCAGCGGGGCCGAACTTCGTTTCTTGAGAGAGGCCATGGTGGAGCGGACAGATTTGACCTTAAGCCTTGTCTCCCAGTGGGGTGATGACAATTTGGTTTCTTTTAACGCCACCAAAACACAGGCGTGTGTTTTTACCGCCAAAAGGAGACGTTTCGACCAGACTCCTACTTTTCGGGGTACATCTGTTCCTTTAACAGATCGGCTCGAGTTCCTGGGCATGGAGTTGACATCTAGTCTCAACTTCGGCGCCACCATCGAGTACAAAGCCCAAACTGCGGCCAGGAAGCTGGGCATCCTTAATAGGGTAAAGCGATACTTCACGCCTGGACAGCTTTTATAACCCTTTACAAAGCACAAGTCCGATCCTGCATGGAGTATTGCAGCCACCTTTGGGATGGCTCAGCGAAATACCAACTTGCCGCGCTTGACTCGGTGGAACGCAGAGCTAAGAGGCTCATTGGAGACGTAAAACTGGTGGATGAACTCCGCCGAGAGCGAGCAAGTTACCGCCAATATGCATAGTAGGTGAAAATGTATGTCCCGGATGATACCTGTAACAGTGCATTACCGAAAATGTGTACCACAAAATTTACGATAATAAACCTGTAACCGCGTTAGCCAGAAATTTTGCTGAAATATTTTACAGTAATATTTCTTTACCGAAATGTAGCCACAGAATTTAATTTGTAATAATGTATTTCGTTATTTTTCTAGTAAATAAAAAATGGAAAATTTCCAAAGAACAAAAGTGTTATTAGAAAAAAAAATAGGTAAAAAAACTTTTTCAGTTAAACGGTTTTATGTTAAAAATACATTGCAATGTTTAAGATAAATGTAGGTACTAAAAACCAAAAAATAAAAAAAAACAAAAAATAAAAAATAGATACAGTCGTGGGAATTATAAACATATGCATAGACTAGACTAAAATAAAACCGTGGGGCACGTCAATTGTCTATTGTTGTTGTTGATTGACGTGCCCCACGGTTTTATTTTAGTCTAGTCTATGCATATGTTTATAATTCCCACGACTGTATCTATTTTTTATTTTTTTTTATTTTTTGGTTTTTAGTACATTTATCTTAAACATTGCAATGTATTTTTAACATAAAACCGTTTAACTGAAAAAGTTTTTTTACCTATTTTTTTATTTTCTAGTTTTTAGTTTTTATTTCGCATTCTGATTAATTCAATTAATGCTTCATTATTGCAAGGTTTCTTGCCCGTTAGTTTATTGCAGTCCAACTCCTCTATACGTAGTCCCTGCAAAGATCTTACTCTACTAAGAGCCACGTAGGCTTGACCTTCTTCAAACAGTTTCGCACCTAAGTATACGACTGCGTGATCCACAGTGCTGCCCTGCATTTTATGTATTGTAGAAGCCCATGATAGTATTAAAGGCAACATTCTTCTTTCAGCCGTCCCGTAATTGTACTTAGCTGGAAACTGTATGGCTTTCGGGTGTATAAGATGTACTCCGTCTCTTGCGAAATCAATTCGGACGGAAGGTACATCTGTTGCATACATCTGAGTTCGACGAAATTGAGGCCAAACGATTTCGTTGATGTAGCCTATAGCGCCATTTACTAATCCCTTTGAAACGTCAATATTAAACGGTCGACCCCCCCAGAGGTCCAATAAAGGGGCAAGGCTATGTACAACAAGATGCGCCTGAGTCTTGAGGGGAAAACGCTAACGACATATCATTTTTATCCACCCTAATGCCATACAGTTCTCGGCGCGTTTTAACCTTTCACCTTAACTTGGGTGGTGTACCGCTAACGACGTATCATTTTTAGCCACCCTAACGCCACACAGTCCTCAACACGATACAAAATCTTGACTTGGGTGGTGGATTCAGGCTGGATTAATCAGATACCTAAATTACAGATTCAATTTCTAAATTTAAATCTTATTATTATACGCCATTTGGTGGCTGCGCCCATCTTAAATATTGAGGTTGTGTAGTGTACTGTATTCTTCTTGTCAAGCCCTTTTATTTGATACCCATATTGGTGGGATTGATAAAAAATTGTTATCAGCCATTTGGTAGCGGCGGCCATCTTAGATTTCAATTTTGCATAGTAAATTGTATTCTACTTGTTGAGACCTTTCATTTGATACCCATGTTGATGGGATTGATAAAACCTAAGTTATCCGCCATTTTGTAGAGGCCGCCATCTTGGATTTTAATTTTATATAGTACATTGTATTATACTGGTTGAGCACTTTCATTCGATACCCATATTGATGGGATCGATAAAACCTACTTTATCCGCCATTTTGTAGCGGCCGCCATCTTGTATTTCAATTTTTTATAGTATATCGTATTCTGCTTGTTGAGCCCTTTCATTTGATACCCATATTGATGGGATTGATAAAACCTACGTTATCCGCCATTTTGTAGCGGCGGCCATCTTGAATTTATAATGATAATGAATAAACATAATTGTATTGTCACCAAAATCCAAAGTGTATACAAAATTTCAGATTAATCGGTTGACAGGAAGAGGGTGAAATTTGAATTACTAAATATGACACAAGAATAAATAATAAATAAAACAAACGGGGTGAGCTAAATAAAACCGTTTAAAAACGTTGGAAATTACCGCAGAAAAAATTTGAAAAAAATTGCATATGTGTATCCCGACCCATAGATACCGTAAATGGTATAACAGTAAAAAGTCAGTAATAGTATAATACAGGTTTATTCCTTGGGGGCGTCGATGTGTTCTGATTAAACTAGAACCCTTAACAGTGTAATGTTGTAGAACTATGTAAGCTTTCAGAGTATGTATTCATACCTGTAACATATTCTTACAGACGTACAGAAAACGTTATATAATATTAAGAAGAGCAGTAGCATTATAAGCGTCTTTTCCAAGTCTAATTGCCTTTGATACTTAATTAATACTTATAAATACATTTTGTAAGTATATTCGATCTTAGAAGTGACTATACTAAGTGTTATAATAGACTTCTGTAAAACGTGTGATTTTTCTCGCCTAAGACATAATATAGAGTAGAAGCAATTTAAAACTCCTACAATGAACTTGCTGTGATTCTGAATAAAAGAATCCAACACATATTACCCAAGTACCTAAATGTACGCCAGTGGCGCGTGTCTATTAGGGGGAATACCCAAACAGCATTATAGCCACGAATGTTGCCAGCGTGTTCGAACTGTACTATTTTTCCTGTAATATTCGTTATATTTACGCATAAGTACGAATGCTTAATAATGTTGTACATCATCTATAGATAAATACTTAATACTAATAATGCCTAAACTACAAGTACGTAAGTAGTAAAAAGTGTACCTACCCAAAATTTTTCAATAAGTAGCTTGGAAGTGAGCTATAATTGCATATCACTATATATTTATAATTTTATTTACGTATATAATCAGTAGAAGTTTTTTGTTTTAATTAGTTAACACACTTCACATTCATCATTTGAGTAGTGGTCGTAAATTGCAAATTTACGGCAGCCTGTGCACCAGAAGAAATTTAAATACAATAAACTAATTAAGTATATCATTTTGGGTGATTGTGAAATGTTGGGGCAGGAACTTTGAAGTGGGATATCCACAGGCGATACAGTTTTCACACAATACAAAGTGCGTTATGTCCCATGGCCATTTTTCATTATTATTAAGCATTCGGATCTTTTTTTTTACTTAAGAAACAGTCGACATTCATAATTGCAACCATATTTGTCCTAAAACAATATAAGCGTGAATTAATTGATACCTATAATGAATTCATCGGTTGGCTTTCTTTTACCTTTCAAGGAACCCTAAAATTTTTATCAGTAATAATGGCCGTGTAGAATATATGTTTTAAGTTTAATGTGACTTTTTGAGTGCGATATAAACCTTACATAAGAATACTGGACTTATATTGTTCTGATAAAGCACTTATAAGTCATGGTTCGTCGTAATGGCGATAATTTGATATTAATTCACGAATTCTTTGAAATAATTTATAATATAAGTTACATTATTGAAAAGGCCCGTGAAAATATTGTTATTCAAATTTCAAAATAATCGACAAAAGCTACTTCGCAACCTAATATTCACATAGAGTTCCTGACAAATACATGATTAAGAAACTAGAAATTTTGTAGAAAAGTGAAATCAAACGTTTTTGATGCGTGTTTTTATTTTTTAAAGTTTTGAATTCACTTCGCGACTTCACGGCAGTTTGTAAAATTATACGCTTACTGGAACATCGCAAAGAGGACTACTAGCGATATTACACTTAAAACAGCATTAGTAAGAGGAATTTAAGGTTGTTTGCCCTTAAAGCATGCCATTGCAAGTCACTTGTAAGTGTGTTTGTCATTATAAAAGTATCAGGCAAGAGTTTTGTAAGATTGAAATTACTCTTCGCGAGACCCTTATAAGTCAATTGCAAGGGTGAATATACTTATAAAGTGCGCCCAAATCCACACTTATAACAGTCTATAAGTGTGAATTAAGAGTGAAAAAAATATGGTCTTAGGATATTTGTAAGATTATTTTTTGCTAGTTGGGCGTCTTTCGTCTGAAATGATGATGAGATGATAAAAATAACACTTTCTGACTTGATGATAAAAATAACGGCTGAATCGATTTTAATGAAAGCTGGCACACAGCTACACCATGGCCGGGTGCCTGCTCCCTAATCATGAAGTAAATAGTTTCGGTTGAAGTTACTTGAGTTTCCTACTCCGTATCACTTACGGATATAAGAATAGTTCGGGGCCCGAACTAAGAATGATGACAACACGATTTGACAGTTGTCCCTACTCCCGCATAGCTATTCACAACCATCCGACAGGCTATCGTATCGAAAATGACACAATTTGATAACCTGATTCGCCTTGCCCCAACAGCAAACGGTTGTCGGAAGAATAGAGGCCGTCTATTTGATATAAACTGACAAAATTTTCGAGTTTTGGAGATGTGAACAGCGTTTACGATAACATTGATTTATGTGCGATACGGTACGGAAGCGTACAGCCGCACAGGTCGATCGATTAGGTTAAGCTACGCTTGCCGCGGTTGGTCTGTGGATGGGTGACCATCTTTACATACCATGACCCTCCGTGCCTCGGAAAGCACGTTAAGCCGTTGGTCCCGGCTGTCACTCGTGGATCTTTGACAGTCGTTAGGGGTAGTCAGGAGCCCGGAAGTCTGACAGTCTTACCAAGAGGTATCGTATTACCCAATAACTGGGTTGTGGAGGTCAGATAAGCAGTCGTTCCATGTAAAATACTGGTATTCAGCTGCATCCGGCTAGACTGGAAGCCGACCCCAACATAGTTGGGAAAAGGCTAGGCAGATGATGATGACGGTACGGAATTAGCGTATCGATTGGTTTTGAATAGATATGCAGGTGTGTTTTAGCCCTTCTGAAAAAATTTAAGACACTTGTTTTGACGGATCAACTACGGGACAGGCACGTATCTTCGTTGACGGACTTGGAGAGTCAACCCCCTGGACATAGGATACATTATGTCCCGGTAATTACCGCCCATAGCGCTGGCGAAGCCGAGGCCAAAGTATTATTCCTAGAAGTATATCTCTCCTTTCGATATATCATAGTTAACTACGACTTTTGTATACAGAAAGCAACGTTGCCTACTCTGCGCGCGCTCGCTAACGCGCCGTCCAGTTCTCCGCTAGCAGAGATCGATCAAGAGGCAGTCGTCAAATTCATTGTGTCGCTCACCAAAGTCAACCACGAGGTAACTTATGTGTATGCATTAAAGTAATCCTTCAATAATTCAAATTCATTTATTTAACTTACATATAGTTTTTAAACGTAATATGGTATGCAGTTCTATCTAACAGAAGACGTACAGTGCGGCCGACGAGAGATTGCGTTCTTGGAACCTGTCAGTTTCATACATACGAATAAGTGTTTTGCGAATTTGATCTTTATTAGTTACTAGAATTGTCGCATTGACAGGTGTCAGTGACGCATTGTTTCGACGGCCGAACTGAAGATACATTAAATTTAACAATTCCGATAAGCTATTAATTCGAAATCGAATTGATTTTTATTACCTCACAGGTCTGAAAAGTAGAGTATTCTCCTTGGGGATAAAGGTGTTTTCGTCTTGGGTGAGCTTCGATCTCTCACTGCACTCAGGATTCTAGTCTTAACTCCCTCGTTCTGCTCAGGTGTTAACTCAGAACTCCCTCGCTGCGCTGCTCCTAAGCGCAGCGAGGGAGTTCTGAGTCTCTTCCGTTGTGCTCGGGATTTATTATAGCGCTCGCGACATAGACACTACCACCACCACCACCACCACTAGGAAGTGGTGAATAGTCCCCCAAAAAGCGCGCCCGGCTTTTTGGGGGACTGACTTGTGTAATTTTGACGTTCAAAAAGTACTGATTTGTCAAGTAGACTTTTGATATTGATTTTGTTCCCGTAGCTGTCGGACAGCCAGGGCGGCATGGCGCTGGTGCTGTGCCAGCACGTGGTGCGGCGCCCGGGCGCGCCCGAGGCGGCGCTGGCGTGCCGCGTGCTGGCGCTGCTGGCGCCGCCGCGCGACGCGCACCTCGCGCACGAGCTGGCGCGCATGCTGCGGGACGTGTGTCTCGTGAGTATCCTCTAAGTAATGGAAGCATCATCACCATTTCAGCCGAAAAAGATCCAGTGCTGGACGTTGACTACATCGACCGGTCCCGTGTTTCTCATATGTTATTTCTCATATCTCATATATTTCAGAAAAGGATGTATACAGTATCCAAATTCCTTATTGTTAATGCTATTTTCATGTTTTGTACTTTTGACTGCAGAGTAAAGATAACGTGGTAGTTATCACTGATTCCAGATGATATTTTCCGTATGGCAAGTCACTTGTTCTGCTATTCTCTCAACTCACTACTGTTAAACTAGCGGCACTGTACTATGATGGCACAAGTGTCTGTCTGTAACGTCAAAATAACAGCTTTTACTAAATTCATATCAAAGTATATACGGTAATGATAACAAAAAAAAAACAGTGGCACACCGGGAGTGCCGACAGAAGTGAAAATTTGAACAATTACGTGTGTATTTTGTGAATCGTCTTATAAACAAAACACGCGCGGCCATCCGTCTTACGAATTTTCGATCAGGTCACATGTCCTGACGCGAGTTTAAACATTTTTTACCCATTACAAAAAAGTGTACAACGCCGCTAAATAAGTTTTCACTTCAAAAATGTCTTTCTATCAGTCTGTTCCAGCTAATGTCCGAAAAGGCTGGACCGGTTTTGACGGGGCTTTCACTGGTAGATAATTGATGTTATAAGGAGTGACTAAGGCTACATTATTGTTTTCGGCGTCTACGCGAACGAAGTCGCGGGCACAGCTAGTTTATAATATATGTGTATCTATAATTTATAAGCTATCTCATAAATTATAAAAATATGAGTCTGATTGCGAAAACAGTCACATTATGACTTCTTTACAAATGCATCATGCTCGTGAGCATCTAACACCATTTTACCATATTTTACAGAAACTGCCAGACAAGCAGTCATGTCGAAACCTGACGCGATACTTAGGCGCTTTGGAAGCCGCTGAACGAGCCAGCCTTAACAAAATGTCATATACAGGTATAACAAACATCATTCTATTATTCTGAACAACGATTCAATGTATATATCCCAATACTTGCGATATTGCATACTCTTGGATTTTGAAAGTGTAATGAAGAGTTACACCCGGTTTTTATAACGAAAATCACCGACCTGTCAAACTAAACTCAAAGCAAGGGATTTGCACCCTAATTACCCGTAACACGCTTTTAATGACAATCTGAATAATTTTGAAGGATATCACTAATCCATTTCTTCATATGTTCGAAAAAATTGTCCGCCCGACAACGTAAATGACGCTATGGATGTTGTTGTGAACTATCAAAATTATAGCCATTGCTTCTGTCAGTGCCTTTTCAAAAGTCCTGGCAACCGGGTAACCGGTGCCGACTATCCGGTAACTCTTGCCAGCCAAACTACGCCGGTACCTGTAAAAGCTAACGTACATACATGGCTATACACTTCGCCGCCGGGTACCCGGCACCGGCTACCCGATTGCCGGGACATGACGTGAAAAGGCACTTAGTGTGTTATGCAATTACTGATTGGCTGTTGATAATTCAATCTACCAATCACAGAAGTTGACGTGCGTTTGACAATTTGTTAGCTTGTTTTTGATTTGATTTTTTGAAGTACTAGAAACCGGGATTTGGTCTAGTAAATCAAAATTTATTTCTTATTTCTTTGCTCAGGTATAACTGAAGGGGTGACTATGCAGGAAGATTCACTGGCCCCGCTCGGCAGAACTACGTCGTCTATGCGTTAGTATTTTTTTCATTTTTTTTTGTTTTTGCTTCATTGCATGCTTGAACGACTGTGCCAACCTGATCAGGATCAAACATATCATAGCACAAATTGACTGACTTTACTTTTACGGAGACATACTGACTAAAGTACAAATACGGGATGTAAAACATTTTCACTAAATTTGGTTAATGATTCATCCATTTATCTAAAAGTACGAAACATCTATCTTATAGAAAACATAAATTATCATTAAAGATAGTTTGTTAGCTTTTTTGAAATGTAAATTCTTAATTTCTCAATTCAAACCTTAATTTATATTTATATTGTTATGCACTATGTCTGAAAAATAAATGAATTATTATTATTAAGTACTAGCTGCGCTCCGCGGTTTTACCCGCATAAGTTTCGATCCCGTGGGAATATCGGGATAAAAAGCCTATATGTTAATCCAGGGTGTCAGCTACCTCCATACCAAATTTTATCAAAATTGGTCCAGCCGTTTGAACGTGAAGAAGAACAAACATATAAATATACACACACTCACAAACTTTCTCCTTTATAATATTAGTGTGATATACTTTTCCAGCTCAACCAATAGGACGAAGCACGCACGTGGTAGTCAATGAAACAGTTGAAGAGGAGCCGGAAATAGATGAGACCTCCCCTGCAGACGGTATATCAAGGATCTCTGAAGGTTAGTTCCGGGGTTTATGATATACTAGCTGCGCCACGCGGTTTCACCCGCATAAGTTTCGATCCCGTGGCAATATCGGGATAAAAAGTAGCCTATATGTTAATCCAGGGTGTCAGCTACCTCCATACCAAATTTAATCAAAATTGGTTCAGCCGTTTGAGCGTGAAGAAGTAATAAACATTTAAACACACACAAACTTTCGCCATTATAATATTAGTGTGATGTAAGATCAAAGTAGACGATTCCTCCGACCCACCGCGTCGCATCGCATCACCTGCCCGTACTATCACTTTGTTTTTGCTTAGCGTTCTTTCCGAATTATTTTCTTTTTGCTCGGCTCCTAAGGGCCATAGCGTGATGTTAAATTGCCTGTAGCCTTCCTTCAAATGCAAAATAATGTTTCAAAACCGACTGGGAGTTCCAGATATTAGCGCGTTCAGACAAACAAACAAACAAACTCTTCAGCTTTATTATTAGATAGTATGGATATACATAGAAAAAAAACCAATCATTAAAAACCAAAAAAATCAATCAATTCAAAAAAACCTGCCATATTTGGCAAATGTTATAATATTCATAACTTTTCTGATTAACAGCTCAACCACAAGCGGAAAGTAGTAGAGCAGTGCGGGGCTCGTCAGAAACCGATCCGACCGACACAGCACCGACTGCAGAACCGTCTGACATTCCATCCGACTCCAGCAGCGGTGTGTCGCCCGTCAAGAAAGCTAAAGTTACTAAAGGTATGTTTCCTGTACTCCCTACTTTTTTTATTATTTTTTTCATGCCCCTTAATTCGTTAGTGTACTGCGAAAGAATGTGTTTTTGACTCCTGTCAATTTCATACAAACGAATAAGTACATGTTTTTCGAATTTGATCGCCATTAGCTACTAGAATTGTTTAACTGGCAGGTGTCAAGATGGCAGTCTCTCGACGGCCGGTCTGTAAGTAATTTATAATTTTTTTTTTCGTTCGCAGGCAAAAAGAAAAAGTTATCAATAACCCGACAAACCAGTGGTTCAGACTCCAGCAAACCTGCTAAAGAGAAGACTGGGAGAGGCAAGAAGGAAGCTAAAGAAGAGAGTGAGAAGGGCGTCAAGAGAAGCAGGTCGCAGCGGTCCTTAGTCGATGTAGAGAGAGGTTAGAAAAGTAAATAACATAAATGTTCCCCAGAGGTTTAGGTTGAGGCGTATCATACACTCACATCTATACTAATATTATAAAGCTGAAGAGTTTGTTTGTTTGGTTGAACGCGCTAATCTCTGGAACTATCAGTCGGATTTGAAAAATTCTTTTTGCATTTGATATCCCAATTCTTGAGGAAGGCTATAGACTATTTAACATCACGCTATGACCTTTAGAAGCCGAGCAAAAAGAAAAAAAGTCAGAAAGAACGCTAAGCAAAAACAAAGTAATAGCGCGGGCAGGCGATGCGATGCGACGGGGTGGGTCGAAGTAACAAGAAATTTCACGCGGACGAAGTCGCGGGCACAAGCTAGTTTTGTCATAAAAAAACCCTGTTTCTAAAAATCTTGAAACAAAAATAATGAAATCTAGTTTTTTTATCTGTTTGCCATGGATTTCCGCAAGTAAACACCTGAGGGGCAATTCTCGTAATTTTAAGAATGTTCACATTCTGATCTCAGTCTCAATCTGTCAAAAGTACATATCATTTTTTTTTTCATAAAAAAGGAATGAAATCCTGACAGTTTTGGTTGAAACTTTTCCTTTGTTTCAATGTTCATGTCGGTTAATAACGTGAAGAGCCCTAAGTTAAGACCAGGCTTATAGAGCTAGGGCACGCCACGATAGCGGCGGTAAGACCCCTCTTTGAGGAGTGGCTAGAAGAGACGTCATGGCGCCCTCACCTACCGCCTGACGCAGGTCCTCACCGGACACGGAAGTTTTGGGAGGTTCCTGCACATAATCAGGCGGGAGGAAACGCCCGGGTGTTGTCACCATTGCCAGGATCGCCCAGAGGACAAAGTGGAGCATACGGTGGAGGTCTGGCTTGGGCGGAGCACCGCCGTGTCCTCGTAGAGGCGATCGGCAGCGGCGGCGACCTCTCGCGTCCGGGCCTGGTTCAAGCCATGGTCCGGGGCGAGAGGGAGTGGGGGGCAGTCGCCTCCTTCTGCGAAGCAGTCATGCTAGCGAAGGAGGCGGCGGGACGGCTGAGGGAGAGAGCCTCCCGTCCCAGCCGCCGCGGGAGACGCTCCGGGCGTCGGGAGCCGCGCGACGACTCCCGGCCACCGTAGGCGCGGGCCTGCGGGCGGAGAGTAATGGGTAGCTCACCGTCCGATCAGGACCAGGCCCGTGCCGGACGGCGCGTACGTGTTCCACGCGCGCCTCAAAGAGATGTCAGCATCAAGGGAAGTGGCCCGCAAGGGCCGAAGCCTGCCGGAACATAAAGGGCGAAGGAAGGAACACGGGTGGGTTTTAGTCAGTAAGAGTCTGGACACTCCCTTCCGCTCCACCCAGAGCGGGAGGAGTCATTTGATGATTTCCCATCCAGAAAAAAAAGGCTTATAGAGCTTCTATTAACAAAAAAAAAATCCCCTTTTTATTAGTTGAAACAGTGCATAATGCGATTGAGTCAGTGTATAATTCTTATAATATTCCTCTCCAGCTAAAGCCAACGCCGAAGAGAAGGCCTCCAAAGAAAAGGCGTCAATAGAAAAAGCTTCTAAAGAAAAAGTCACCTCGGCTAAATCCAAGAAACCAGCCAGCCAGTCGCCAAAGAAATCAGCTGCCCCCGCCGAGTCTTCATCCCCCTCTTCAGACCTGGACATGTCCAACGTCACCGTTCGAAGATCTATGAGAGGTCTACAGTCAGGGTCCAGTACGGACTCTACCGGGTCTACCAAGGGAAAGAGAAAGAGTGTGAAGGCACAGGAGAAGGAGAAACCGGGTAAGAGTTTTTGGTTGTTCATTCATTCTATTTAAAGTTGTAATTTTTTTGTATTCAATGTATACAAGAATGCGTTATAGACTTGCGTTTTTGGCTTTGCGGTGCGGATAGACTTAACTGCAATACCTAATCGGTTGTTGCCGTGTTTGCCAAACAATTGTAAATTTTAGATCGTTTAGAGCTTGATTTGCTTGAAGAAACAAATGGAAATGCGTGTGAATGTTTTGAACAGTGCATGAAGATGCCTCAAGCCTAACCAAGCTTGTTTGTGAAGCATTTTTGACCATCTAGGGGTCTGAGTCCAATAAGTTTTATTAGATCATAACTCATAGAACATTATGGTATTCGCATGACAGCAACAGCTTATAATAGTTTATCTAGCTCACATTTACTGGTTCACAGTGCTCCTCTCTGGTTCTCTACCCTTTGTTTTCGTTAAGAATTTTATCACGTGACACCTCAAACATCTTAGTATTCTTATTTCGGCAATTTGAAAAAGATGGACCTGTTTTGAGGTCAAAATTTAATAATTTGTGTTGTTTTTCAGCACCCAGTAAGTCTGTCCGTACAACACGTTCTTCAGCTGGTTCGCGACGCAGCAGCGCCGGGTCCTCTCGATCAGTGCTTGACGATTCAGACGATACCATGCTACACACCATCGTATATGAGCAGGAATTTGTGAGTGCTATTACTTTCATGGCTTATTATGTAGCATCTCGCCATTATTTACGGTTTGGTAGCTCAAAATTCGATTAATAAATCGATCAATACTTTCAATTTCGTATTCATGTTGATTTGCGCGACTAAAGGCTGATTTTTCCAACGCCAGTTAATTTTATCTGTGGAATAATTTTGAATGTTTGACAGTTCTTCCATACAAAATCTGTCAAACGTCAATTATATTCCACGAATAAAAATTATCTGGCGATTGAAAAATCAGCCCTTAAACGACTGTTTTATATAGCTTTAGTGTCGTATACAAGATGTAATTGAAATAACTACAAACCATGTAAAATTATTTAGGCACAAACAATCAGCTCTTAGTTTCCGTCACTTTTATTAAAAATGCTTTTCATTGCAGGTACAATCAGTGCTGAACGACTCAGACGAGTTGGCGGAAACCAGACGCGATTCAAAAGCGAACGTCACCATTCCTGAGACACCTGATAATAGCGAAGAGTAAGTGCTTTATTTCTAATTTTTTGTTCTCTTCCCCTGGCATAGAAAAATAAATGAAACTTCGTAACGAAGTGAACCACGTTTCAAAAGCGTTCTAAATCGCACTATTTACAATACGGTCGAAGAATCATGTGCGGTCTGAACTATGCGCGGAACGCTGTGTAATAACACTTTAGGAATCAAATGGTGACATGAAGCGAGTGTGGGTGAGTACATGCGCGAAAGTTCGGAGAATCCGGCCACGATTCATCGACCGTATTGTACTCTGGTTTTCGATATGATTCTAAATGTCTATAAATAGTCTTGGGTGTGAAACGTACCAATCAGCCCCAATCCTGTATGGTAATTATTATACCCCGCGTAATCTTACCACATGTAAACCACGTACGGTTGTCAAGCGTAGTATTTTGACGTTCAAACCACGCCACTTCGCGTTCATTTCGCACAGTTTCGTTAATTGTGTCATAGAGAATACGTTATGAGCAGATGTCATGATTATACTCCGCGCGGAACTAGATGGTCGCGCCTTAGGTATGTGAGCGGTGGTACGGAGGGGCGGGGGCGCTTTGTCATGACTCAGTACGTGCGTTGCAAAAAATAGGCAACCCCGCCGCCCTCACCCGGTCCCCACCCAAGGCGCGGCCAACCTGTTCCGCGCGGACTTAGCTAAGGAATTGACGTGGTTTCGAAGTAAGGAATAATGCAGTGGCCATAGTGAATTAGATCCTGAAGTGTACATGGTACGATCCGGAATGGTTCAACGTATTAAGATCGCGTATAAATTGCTTTATAAGCTAGCAGCTTAGCAGGGTGTATGCTACGCCCATGTCGCTTCTATACGAAATATCATTTCCTTTTCCATGTCGACGTTAATCTTTACTGCCGGTCTCTTCTGTAAATATTTCGCCATGATGACTTAGGTGAAGGGAACTTGAGGCGGCGGCGCGTAGTGTTCCACGCGTGCCCGTCTTGACGTTGCGGGGGGATTCAAACACCTGCTTTCCCCCCCGGAACCGAGGAGGCCCGCAGTGGCGGGCCGGCACCAGTCGGGGGTTACGGAAGGATCGTACGTTCCTGCGACCCCCGGCGAGGGTGTGAGATGGAATACCGGGGTGGTTTTTAGTCAGTAAGAGGCTGACAGACCCCTTCGCCCCCCCAGGGCGGAGGACATCCATGAGGATTTTCCACACGGGACCAAAAAAGAATATGGATTGAGCTTGAGTAGAGCTTTCAGCCCACCAGATGCTAGAGATTAACACTGTAGACAGCTCACTATACCTAAGTTTTCACGGTGAGATTTTTACTGTATAGATCGGCTGGTCTTGTAAAGGCCTAGTCAGATACATGCAATATTTGTTGCCGCTTCTGGAAGCGAAAACGCGAGCCGCGAATGCAAATACCCGACTGTTTCAGTGGGAATCAGTAGCCGCAGCTAAATCGGCATTTATTACTCCCCACACAAGTAGCAAAGTTCCAAAACGACATCAAAAATATGGTTTTGGTAGATACTTTTAAACTCTAATAGCAGGCAGGGGATTAATTGTAGACCTACTCTACTCGTATAATAGTTAAAACATATTCAGAATGATGTATTCAATTAAAAGTTGTTATTTTTTAAATATTATGCTTACAAGACTTGTTATAAAAGTTGATTTTTGTCATTTTCAATCTCAAATAGCAGGTGGGGGTAAATTTGTAGAATTTCATTGAAATAGTAAAAAATGCTCAAGATGTTATTTCCCATAGGAAAACAGCATTTTTTCTGGCTTTAACTTGAATTTATGGTATGAAATGAATGATGTCCTTTCTTAAACTTATCACGTATGTTTTATCTGACATTATCTATTTCTTACAGATCTGAACCCGAACCAGAAATACCGAAAAAGGGCAAACGACACGGCAAGAAGAAATAACTTAGCATTCATAATTCAATTAAGAAATAAACTTATTTTCATTTCTTTTGTTTTTTAATGTATCACAGTTGGTGATACAATATAATTGAAACTGCTAAGTAACTAAAATATTAAGAAATCGTCCAATTATTTTAGTGTCTAGGACCGGCGCTCACTCGCTCACAGCACGGGATGGCATGGCAAAGGATTTTATTACCTACTAGTCAAGTTATTTTGAATCTTATTTCAATGAGTTTAGAGTTCATGTTACTTTATTTCGATACCACGATGCCGCGACGTGCCGCGGGATGCTGTGGCATGACGCGACGCGCCCCGGCATGCCGCGGGATGACGAGTCATGCCGTTTCATTCCACGGGTTGCCGCGGCACGCCATTGCATCTCGCGAGACGTATGGGTCACTTTGTGTCAAGGAATTATGATTGCTAAGTTAATTGAAATAAGGGTGTAACTTGTGCAGCGGTCATTTCGGTTAATGGGGCGCCGTCCGGTCGGCAGGCCGCAATCCACGGCATGCCACAGCACGCCGCGGCATGCCGGAGCACACCCTGCCATGCCACGGCATGCTACGGAACGCCGCGGGATGCCGCAGTACAATCTGCCGTGCCATGCCGGCAGTGAGCGCCGGCCCTAACTATACGTTAAGGGAAAGAAAGTCATTCGATTCACGTCCACCGAGCGTGAACACGAACTCTGCAGTATAACAATAGCAGTGTTCGTAAGTGAAGTAAGCTTGTTGTTTCATAACTTGAAAATTATCTCAAATTCACACGTTCCCTGTCCCAGAACAAAAATTAAAAAATATTCGTACGTCCATCGTTCATTTTCTTATAAGTTGACAATAATTATATAAGGGTTTACATCTATACTAATATCAGTTAAAAAAAATTATATTTTTCAGGCCAAAACTGACAAATAAATTTATGACTCCACAAGGAGTCAAGGACGTGTGAACTAAAAATTGTGCGACTTCCTATGGAGTCATGGACGTACGAGTTTGGCACAAACGTGACTCTTTTGGAGTCATTGGACAGGAAACGTGTTAATTCAAATATGACTTACCCTTTTAAGGACCAATTTCACCAACGAAACTGGATGAGATAAGCACATCTAAACGGCATTTAGTGACTACTCTACAGGAATAAATCTTGAACTCGGTTAAGATGAACTAATCGCGGTTAGTTTCTTTGGTGAAATTCGCCCTTAGTCTTCACACTAAATCAGTGTTATCGAGGAGTTGGATCGCCTCGACATTCATGTGTTGAAGAATGTTTGTCATGAGCTACATATTTTTGTATTACTATGTTTACGACCATCCATCTTGAGGTCCCCTTGGACGTCGCTGTTTCTAATGTTACCGTGCGCGTTGACTATATTCCTAAATACCTACTTTGTTTTGAAAACGTTGTATGATTTGAGGATTGCTTTGGCTGGAATAATTAAATAAGCACACAAAACACCAAGTTTCTTAAATCTTTATTTTCTAAGTAAAAACTATCGCGATTGGTGCTTATCGTTCTGTTGCCAGTTTTTATGCCAGTCTTGGTTCTTGTTCTGCCCCTCGGGGTACCAGTTCTTGTCCCAAGGCTTCCATCTATGCTCCCATCGGTAGTTCTTGTTTGTTTGGTTCTCTGGCTGCTTTGTAGTAGGGCCCTGGTAGCCGGAGTAGCCGTTGTAGCCGCCTTGGTGCCAACTGAAATAGGGAAGAGAAAGTTTTAATATTTCATAGTTTGAAAAAATATCTAAGTAGTTAACATAAATCTTAAATTCATTCATTCATTGAATGAATTAATTTAAGATTTTTTAATGTAAGACAGACGACGTATATCCTAAACCACTGGGCTTAGAAATTTTGCACAAGAGTTCCATAATTAGCGAAAGTGAGCACTAACGCGGCGTCCTCCTACGCAAGCGATCTAGAGGCGAACCGTGGGCGAACCCAAAGCGGCGCGCGTGGCGCGAATACAAGAAACGATCGAAGGCTACGGTCTCTTTAAAACGTCACATGCTACCGACAGCGTGCGATGACGTCACGACGGATGACCGGCACGCCGCCGCCGCACGGTGGATCGAAAATCGGCTGTAGAAGACATAGGATCTCGATGTCTTAAATGTTTTTTTTTTTGCTGGAAATGACTTCTACCGATCATTACTGTTCTATAAAATGTCATATGAAGTAATTGTGTGCACAAATGGAAGAGTTATAATTTTTATAAGAAAAAAATGTATGGAGCTGACATGAAAAATGAGGATATCTCTGGAATCGCAAGGTTGGCCGTTATATCCTTGCACACTGTTATAGTACTATTTATTTGTGAATTTTTGACATACATAATATTGCGGCATCACTTGCGATTTTTTTTTTAAAAATCGTCAAAGTTAAAAAATAAAAAATGTTTATGATATGTACATTTTAATGCTTAAATATGGCTATACCAAGTGTAACTTACAATATTTTTTATGCTTAGACCAAAACATTCTAAGAAATCACAAAGTCGTATTACCTACTTATTTGAAATGACATGGTAATTATGAATTACATAATAATGTAATCTTGTCTAATGCCTCAAGTCCACATTAGCTAATGATTAATAAAACTTAATACCTATATACCTGTTAAAAGGATACGTACCATAATGAGGGTAATTAGATAAACGTGATCATTAGTCAATAACAATAAATGGTAAACTATTGTATGATTAAAAATAAAAGCAAATTATTAAAAAAAAATATTAACTTAACCTAACCTAACATAAACAAGAAAAGTTAACTTATTTTATACTTCGTCACCATCAGAATCCACTTCAGAATCAGGCTCTACAATAGATATAACTTCTAAGAACTCTGTCGGAGCTTCCTGATCCTGAAGTTTCAGTAGTTCTACTGTTTCCTTAAAGTATGTCTGCCTCTTGTGGGCATCTAATTTTGGTCTTGTGGAAGAAATTAGAGGATCAGAAGAGACGATAAGCATATTGAGGATATCCTCGTTTGATGCTTGTCTACTCTTTTTCCTCGAATGGTGTTCTCTGAACCTCCTAAAGTCTTTGTTTCGGGCCTCTGAAGCTTCTTCCGAAAGACTTCCAATTGGTACAATAGCATTTTCTGCAATTATGTCCCCTCCGTGAATCAACAATTTGTGGACGGTTGATGACATGTAGTACCAATCATACAGTTCCACGTATTTTTCAGCGGTTGTTCTAGCGTATTCTTTAAATTTCGGCACGTCTACAATCTCTCCAGATGTGATAGCTTGCAGAATCACAGCAAATCTGCGTATTAGGTCTTCATCTAATCCAGTGATCGCTGCAGTTTTATCAGGAAATTCAAAAAACCGCCTTGCTGTGTTCCCGTCGTTAGTTGTGCCTGATCCTTGCTTAACGATGTCAATCAAAAGGTTGAGATCATCTTTGAATCGATCTTGAATGAGTTTTTTTCGTGAATGCAGTAACTCTTGATGACCTTCTCCTCTTGCAGACCACTTTTTGAAGTCGAGACGATACGCTATGTGTAGAAGACATTCCATCACATTAATGCGGGCATGAAGTGATGATAATCCGAACTCATACGCACCAGAAGAAATGGTTTTTGACGCAATGACATCTAACTTATTCATTTCTGTAGGCTTAGCCAAACACAGGTAGCAGGCCGCATTTGACTTAGCTTCAGACAGATATGTACAAATTTTGCCGTCAATCATCGTCATCATTAATTTGTGACTAATTTCATGTCCTTGACATTTTGAGGGAACGAGAGTTTCAATTTCGTTATCCATTGCAGTTTTTTCATTTATGACAACGTCTTTGGTTTCTTTCACAAAACTAAACTGGACTGGACGGCAATACATAGGTGAGCAGGGTTTTGGATTCACCCATACGGTATCACCGTCAGCTGTCAATTTTAATGGAACCAAAGAGGTCATAAATATACTGAAATCATCTTGACCACTCTCTATGTTTTGCTTATATCTACTTTGGTTAGATGCACCGTCAAATCCCCACTTTGATATTAATATCAATTGTTTATCTTGTATCGCATCAGGACTACGAATAGTTTCAAAAATTCTGTTCACTGTTAAATCTAGTAACGCTTGTAGTGCAATCTTAGCAGATGAATCCGTTACAGTCACAAATGTCTTCGGAGGGTAGCACTGTAGCTTAGCTTTTTGCACTTTATAGTAAGACGGATATATCTCCTTTGAACCTTCTCGAATAGACGTTTCCCTTAATGTGATATATTGCCATTTCGATAGTTTTAATGAAAGTAGCAAACCCAGTGCTTTTTCTGGTGAAAATATTGTTGAAGGAGCTGGTTTGTTCAACATTTCCTTGATTTTTGCTGCTGCTTCTGGATTTTGGAGCATATGTTCAATAACAGATGCAATATCCTCACGACCATCTCCTTTCAAAAGTGCTGCAGCTGAATAAGCTACTTCATTAGGGTCATAGCCTATATATTCATCAGATCGTCTCTTCTTCTGCTTGTTACTTAAATCTTCAAACGGCTTTCGAGATCTTTTTGTCATCGTTAAAGTTGATTTCATTGTTGAAGTTGATGGTACAGGTTCAGGTACAGGTTCAGTAGAAATATTTTCACTTGTTGATTTTTGAATGAGCAAATTGGTTTGCACGCAGTTTGGCCAGTCAATATTTGCCTCAAGCCAATTACTGTAATCACGTCTAAAAACTTCACTTTTCCTGTGGGATCGTAACCATCTCTTTTGAACTGCCCGTGTAAATCTTCGACAAAATTCTTTAACGGTAACACTGTCTTCATCTGAAAGGCTAGAGCCCAGTCGAATAACAAGTGTGTTGAACAATATTTCGTGATTGAAAGACGAAGCATCCTGATTGCTCAGAATAACAAACAAATCCAAATTTGTAATAATGCTTTCCATTATTCACGATCACTGAGTAAAAAGACACGGTAGGATAGATGTTAGTATTAGAAATGCTCTAAATGAACTGAAGTTGTGAATCCAATGTTTGACTATTTATTGTTATTGACTAATGATGGTATCACATTTATCTAATTACTTTCATTAAGTTAATCCTGCACTAATTGCTAAATTAGCGAGTACCCCAAATTATTTTGGTACGGTATATAGGTATTAAGTTTTATTAATCATTAGCTAATGTGGACTTGAAGCATTAGACAAGATTACGTATTACGTAATTCATAATTACCATGTCATTTCAAATGAAAATCACAAAGTAGGTAATACGACTTTGTGATTTCTTAGAATGTTTTGGTCTAAGCATAAAAAAATATTGTAAATTACACTTGGTATAGCCATATTTAAGCATTAAAATGTATCATATATATCGGCGCAAATACAACAGTTCACCTATTTAACAACGGGAATAATTAAGTTTCATACTCTGAGTATTCTAAAACTAGTTCATAAATCATCAATTGATTACTTTGAGTTTATTATGATGTGAAATTAACGTTACGCAGCACGTTATTATTGTAATTTCAATACTTAACCTAAAAACTTGAGAAACACGTGCACGTGCGCCCAGCCCTATAAATACGGCCGCACTGTCTGCGCTCGAGCATTCGTGTTCGAGCCGTCGTACTGTACGGACCTCTCTGGGACGTCGTTACGCTGCCCGTTGAATATACGAAGTTTACGTAGTACTCTTGAAGTTTTCTTTCGAGGACCCAAACATGAATCATCATCAGAAAGTCGACAAATGTGACGTCAGCAATGCTGATGTCACACCTTTTAAAACACTACGGAGGTACCTCCTTCGTCATCAGAAGTGGGATCGCAAGGATCTCCTACACAAGCTGCTTCCTCATCAGCTCGTTCACCACCTGATCAACTGGAACCAACCAACACCCAGCAGCAGGAACCCGCGCTGGTTAACAATACACCATCCGAAGCGGTACCACAATGAAGACTGCAAGCGTACCCTCACTATGAAATGCAGATGGGAGGGATACCACCACAATTCCTGATGCAAATGATGGAGTCGAGGCAGAAAATGTCGGAGCGCGCTTATGTGCTTCACCTACCGAAGCAAAAATAAGAATCAAGGACGTCTATTTACCATAATTCGATCCGGACACCTGCATCAGTGTACGAGAATGGTGCCAGCATAATTATAGATCAAGTGATTGAAGCGTACAAGCTGAATAATTTCGATGTACGTATGAAAGTCTGCAGCCTGTTAAAGGGAAGTGCAAAAATCTGGATTGATGATTGGATGGTCACTACTACAAAGTGGGAAGAGTTGCGAAAAAATCTCATCACCATGTTGGAACCCGAAAATAGATACTCCCGGGACATCATTATGTTTAGAGAACATGTTTACGACTCAACAAAAGACATTGCGGAGTTCTTGTCACCTGCTTGGATCTTGTGGCGAAGAGTTACCAAAAACAAACTGGGAAAAGACACTTCCTTGGCGAGTTCAAAGAGTACTGTGACAATATTGGAATAAATATCCATGCTATCGCTGCAGGAGTCAGCCGAGCGAATGGTCAAGTTGAAAGAGTCGTTGCAACCCTCAAGAATGCATTAGTAATGATTAAAAACTACGAAACGGAGCAATGGCACCCTGTACATGAAGAATTACAAATGGCAATGAACTGCACAACTCATCGAGTCACCGGTGTAGCCCCACTGACACTTATTACACAACAAAAGCACCGCGTACCCCCTGTTCTTCTCAACTTGGTGGATATTGACAACGAAACCGTTGATATTGAAGCGCTTACTCAACAAGTACAACAGAAAATGATCCGTTCTAGTGAACAAGACAGACAACGCTTCAATTTACATAAAGCCAAAATCCATAATTTCCAAAGAGGAGATTACATATTGGTTAAGAATAATCCCTGCAATCAAACCTCGCTTGGCCTTAAATGCAGCGAGCCGTATGATACCTGTAGAATACTGGAAAATGACCGATATTTGGTAAAGAAAGTTATGGGCAGAGGACGACCTCGCAAGGTTGCCCATGATCAGCTGCGCCGTGCTCCACAACCTGGTGATCAGTTGACCGTATCGGCGGGAAACAAATCACCTACTCACCGAGATTCTGCTGCAGAACCAATTGATCCCACTCCATCAACCTCACGAGAAGAACTGCAAATACAGTCAAGCCATGACCTACAGGGTGAGTAACTCAATTTATTAATTCTAAATAACCCGACGAGAATCTTTAATAAATCTACGAGAACCTACGAGAACCTCCGAGAACTCTACGAGAACCTCCGAGAACCCTACGAGAACCTCCGAGAACTCTACGAGAACCTCCGAGAACTCTACGAGAACCTCCGAGAACTCTACGAGAACCTCCGAGAACCTCCGAGAACCTACTAACTACTAACATTGATATTTTCAAACTCGCATACATAACAGTTGTGTTTGCAACAACTAAGATAAACAACGCAAGTTGCTTACAGATTCACTACTCAGAGAAGTTCTTTATATTCTTGCAGGTCAATGAGATTCAACGAGAACTTACGAGACTCTACGAGAACCTACGAGACTCTACGAGAACCTACGAGACTCTACGAGAACCTACGAGAACCTACGAGACTCTACGAGAACCTACGAGACTCTACGAGAACCTACGAGACTCTACGAGAACCTACGAGACTCTACGAGAACCTACGAGACTCTACGAGAACCTACGAGACTCTATGAAACCTATGAGACTCTACGAGAACCTACGAGACTCTACGAGATCCTACGAGACTCTATACTTGAGAATCTTCGAGACTTGAGAATCTACGAGACTTGAGAATCTACGAGACTTGAGAATCTACGAGACTTGAGAATCTACGAGACTTGAGAATCTACGAGACTTGAGAATCTACGAGACTTGAGAATCTACGAGACTTGAGAATCTACGAGACTTGAGAATCTACGAGACTTGAGAATCTACGAGACTTGAGAATCTACGAGACTTGAGAATCTACGAGACTTGAGAATCTACGAGACTTGAGAATCTACGAGACTTGAGAATCTACGAGACTTGAGAATCTACGAGACTTGAGAATCTACGAGACTTGAGAATCTACGAGACTTGAGAATCTACGAGACTTGAGAATCTACGGGACTTGAGAATCTACGAGACTTGAGAATCTACGAGACTTGAGAATCTAAGAGACTTGAGAATCTACGAGACTTGAGAATCTAAGAGACTTGAGAATCTACGAGACACCGGAATCTACCAGACACGGATATCTACGAGACTACGAGAACCTACGAGACTACGAGAACCTACGAGACTACGAAAACCTACGAGAATCCACAACAACTTACGAGAATCAACGAGGCTGGTGCAGAGCGCGCACCGCCTGTCAGTATGGCCGTATCGGCGCAAATACAACAGTTCACCTATTTAACAACGGGAATAATTAAGTTTCATACTCTGAGTATTCTAAAACTAGTTCATAAATCATCAATTGATTACTTTGAGTTTATTATGATGTGAAATTAACGTTACGCAGCACGTTATTATTGTAATTTCAATACTTAACCTAAAAACTTGAGAAACACGTGCACGTGCGCCCAGCCCTATAAATACGGCCGCACTGTCTGCGCTCGAGCATATAGAACGTTTGTCACTCGCTCGAACCGGTTGTCCCTAAACTTCCGCGCCGAATTAGTGGCCTCTGTTCTTTTTCGTTGCTTTTAAGTAACGAGCTCTGTAGTCGCCCTGACTACGACCGATCGCCGGTGGATATTAATTTATCAGCCGATTAAGATCACATGAAAAAACTGCCTTTTTCAAGGCTACCTTCTATTTCTTTAACGTTCGCGTTTTGAATTAGAGTCAGTTGACCCCTTCTGGGTTAAAACCACAGTTTCGTGGTCGCTCGGTGGATACCTTACGGTGCCAACGAAACCGAGTGGGGTGTTGACCCAATACACCCGCTGAACCCCTTCAGGGCTAGGCAGTCAATTGGACGGGTCCCAGCCTCGGCCTTGGGGGGTCTCCTAGTCGGCGCTGGATGACAGTTTTTCTTCACAGCTACACACCTAGTGTCTTTAGGGTGTCTCTACACCCTTCGCACTAGACTGGTCAGGGCCCCGTACGCACATTAAGACTGGCGTCGGGTTACAAGCTTAGGGCTCACCCTTAGGCACTCACCTCCCTGTCTATACCCGACAGGGAGGGTACACACCCCCGGGCCTATCCACCCGGGGAGTTAGAGTTAGGGCTCTCTGACTAATGTTTTAGTCTCCCCCCCCCCATTAATCAAGATGGACGCCATTATAGTGGCGTTCGTCAAGGACGTCCTCCTAAAGGACCCCGATTTCCTCCTGAAATACGGAGAGAAATTCGCTGCTCTGCAGCAAAAGTCGACGCCGGCTGAACCCGGTAGTGCCTCACCCGACTCTGTGCCCGACTCTATGGACACAGAGGACTTCTCGGTGAAGAGGCTACATTACCCGCCCTCCGACGTGGAGTCTCAGAACTCCACCAACTCATCTCCCTCCTCCGACGACGACGGCTTTACGCTGGCGTCAGGAAGGTCAAACAAGCGTAGGAAGAAGTTCTCTTCCGCGCAATCAAAGAAGGTAGTCGCGACCGACGCGACCTCAACCCCTCTCACCCCCGCCCCCGCTCCATTGTTTACCCCCACCAATGCCCCCACTCCGATCGCTTCGTCCTCTCAGAAGGACTTACCGCCCAGCTCCAGTGCTGAAACCTCCTCCGCCCCGAGGAAAATACCCCCTCCTCCCCCCGTGTTCATCCAGGACAAGGGAAAATGGACCGATGTGTCCAAATGGTGCGCCGATCGCAAGATTGGCTTCACCAATGCCCGATCCACCCAACAGGGGATCAAGGTGCAGATCCCTACGTCGAAAGACTACAGGGATCTCACAAGCCTTCTTCGGCAAAGGAACGTGTCTTTCCACACGTACTCCCTCCCCGAGGAGCGCATGACCCGAGTGGTGATCCGCAGGATCCCTAAAGAGATCGCCACCGAAGACATCAAGGCGGATCTGGAAGCCCAAGAGGTTCCAGTATCCGAGGTGCACCGCATGCACCGCTCCAAGGGCCAAGTCGCATACGACATGGTCCTGGTAGTCTGCCCCCCTTCCGAGGGCCGCCACCACCCAATATTTTCCATAAAATCCATCTGCAATCTCACCGGTATCGAGATTGAAAAACCATGGAGGAGCGGCATTGTGGGTCAGTGCCACCGCTGCCAGCTCTATGGCCACTCCCAAAGGTTCTGCCACGCAACACCCAGGTGCGTCAAGTGCCTGGGCGCGCACGGCACCGAAAACTGCCCCCGACCAAAAGACCGCACTCTATGCACAGAGCCGCCCAGCTGTGTGCTATGCGGTGAAACAGGTCACCCGGCCAATTACCGGGGCTGCTCCAAAGCCCCCAAATCATCCTCTCCCAAACTGGCTAAGCGCGCAGACGCCCGCCAGCAAAGAGAAATCCCCTCCCAAGGGACCGCGACCGCACTTCCAGCGAAACTAAGCCCTCAAAGGCCTAGCCCCTGGAATCTCTTAAACCACCAAAGAGCCTTCCCAGCTCTGATGGCCACATCAGCCCCCCCCCCACCCACTCCCGCTAGGA
The DNA here is from genome assembly GCA_963855955.1 of Luperina nickerlii. Taxonomy (NCBI): domain Eukaryota; kingdom Metazoa; phylum Arthropoda; class Insecta; order Lepidoptera; family Noctuidae; genus Luperina; species Luperina nickerlii. The sequence continues at coordinate 11,938,026 of OY979682.1, forward strand.
TGGACCCTCGTCTCATCCGCTCCACCGCGCCCACCACCGCGCCCCCCGCTACCCCTGCCCCCACCGCAATGGCCGCCGCGCCCACTCAAATGGCCGCTACGCCCACTCAAATGGCCGCTCCCGCCGCCTACACTGCGGCCCCGGTCCCAACTGTCGGTCCTAATCCAATGGACTCTTTTAACATTATAGCAGGCACGTTCACGGCCTTCATGTCCCCCCGCGCCAGGAAAATGGCAAGCGAACTTCTCGCTGCCAGAAACTCCTGCGACCTGAACAGGATACAGGCAATTTACAATGCCTATCCTGACATCACCCGAATCCTCGCCTCTTTCACTGCTCAGCCCAACAATGGATAGAGGAATCATTTCACGAACCAAACTCCGATCCCTAAACTTAGCCTATTTCAATGCCAACGGCATTCATGGTCAAAGAGATGAGATCGCCACTTTCCTACGCGACCATCAAATTGACATTTTCCTCGCTCAAGAGACTTTCCTCAAGCCCCACCACCGTAACCCTTCAATTGCAAACTATCGCATGGTTCGCAACGACAGGGAGCGATGTCACAAAGGAGGCACACTCATTTATTACAAAAAGGAACTATACTGCATTCCAATAGATCCTCCCCCACTCTCACGACTCGAAGTGTCCATCTGCCGGCTAGGCATGTCAGGGCACCAACCGATCACCTTAGTTTCGGTCTACCTCCCCCCCCAAACGTCGATAGAGAACTCCCAACTCTTCTCTAACGACCTCTCCACGCTCCTAGGCTTGAGTGACTCCGTTATCATAGCGGGCGATCTCAACGCAAAGCATCACGCCTGGAACAGCACCAGGGTATCGACCAGAGGCAAACAACTGTTTGACCTTTCCCCCATTCTGAATTTCGATGTCATCGGACCGACGAGTCCTACTCATTTTCCACACGACCCCAACCATACCCCTGACGTCCTCGACGTGGCACTTCTAAAGAACGTCAACCTACGGTTGACCGATATAGAAGTGGTACAAGAGCTCTCCTCAGACCACCGACCAGTCATCATCAAAATGGCCCCTCGCATTGGTCTCCCCGACCCCAACCAACCCCCTCAAACTAAAGTGGTAACGGACTGGAGGAAAGTAAGCGAATGCCTGAAATCCACCACATCCCCCCACTTAGACTCCATCCCCGATCAGTTCAACTCCATCGCGGACACGACGGCGGCGATCGACTCGCTCACGGAACACGTACAGTCAGTCCTGAACGACTGTTCAAGGGAAATTCCAGAGATGGACGACCATCGCTGGAAGTTGCCTGACGACTTGCGTGAACTGTTGAACGAGAAGAACGCGGCTGTCCGTGCCTACAGCAGCTTTCCATGTGGCCCAAACAAAGCCCATATGCGTTACTTACAGAGAACTGTGAGGACTCGCATATCGGAATGGCGTGAAGTCAAATGGAATAAGACGCTGAGCGATCTTGAACCCAATCACCAGGCCTTCTGGGAACTCCAAAGGAGACTTAGATCTCGAGACATCGTCTCCATGCCCCCACTGATCCGCCCCGACAAAACCATCGCCTTTGACGACGATGACAAGGCAGAATGCTTGGCTGACAGCCTCGAAGCCCAGTGTACACCCAGCTCCCTACCCGTAGACCAAGCTCACCTCTCTGAGGTCGACGCGGAAGTCGAGCGTAGAGCCTCCCTCCCTCCAGTAGAAGACCCCGAAAATCCTCTACCCCCCGTCACTCCAGACGAAGTACAGGACATCATAAAGGGTCTCATACCTAAGAAAGCCCCCGGTTCAGATGGAATCACAAATAGAGTGATTCAACTCTTCCCTGCCCAATTAATTGTGCTACTGGCCACCATCTTCAACGGTGCCATGAGCAACAACATTTTCCCACAGAAGTGGAAAGAAGCCACAGTCATTGGCATTCCCAAGCCCGGCAAGCCCAAGTCGGAACCCACGAGTTACCGCCCCATCAGTCTGCTCAATGGACTAGGCAAGGTCTACGAGAGGCTTATTTATAAGCGTCTCAGAAACTATGCCGAAACCAAGGGCCTAATCCCTAATGAACAATTCGGTTTTCGAACCCAACATTCTAGCGTCCAGCAAGTCCACCGCATCACCGAACAGATCCACGCAGGGATCCTGCGTGGATACTTGACAGGTGTGATATACTTCGACATAGCAAAAGCTTTCGACAAAGTCTGGCACAATGGCTTACTATATAAGCTATACCAACTCGGTGTGCCCGACCGTCTCGTGCTCATCCTTCGAGACTATTTGTCAAACCGCACCTTCCGCTACAAAGTAGAAGGAGCTATATCCTCTCCACACCCGATCCGAGCAGGAGTCCCCCAGGGCTCTGTGCTCGCCCCGCTCATATTCACGCTGTACACCAGTGACATCCCAATGAGTAAAAAGACCCAGTTGGCTCTCTTCGCAGACGATACTGCCATTCTGTACACTGGCCGCAGCCTAGTCCAGATCTCCCACATCCTCCAAACTTCAGTCAACAAGCTCGCTGACTGGTTTAGGAAGTGGAGAATAGAAGTAAACCCCGACAAAAGTCAAGCGGTTCTCTATTCGAAACCGAGACACAAACTCATCCCCCCCCGACCCATCACCATGTTTGGCAAGCCGATCCCTTGGGAGAAGCAAGCCAAATATCTCGGTGTTATCCTCGACAGGCACCTCTCCTTCGCAGAGCACATAAAGGCGGTTCGCTCGCGCGCCGCCTTCGCCCTCGGTAGCCTCCACTCGATGCTAAATGCACGCAGCAAATTGTCACTTAAGTGCAAATTGCGCATCTACACAGCGTGCATTCGCCCTATCATGACCTATGCCTGCGTAGTCTTTGCACACGCAAAGCCCCACCACATCCATAGGATGCAGACCCTCCAGAACCGTTTCCTCCGAAAGGCTACGGGAGCCCCTTGGTTCGTTCGAAATGAGATCCTCCATGTCGATCTCAAAATCCCCACTATCCACCAATTCATGAAGCGCCTTTCCAAGCACTTCTTCGACTCCGCCCCCAACCATCGAAACCCGCTGGTTGTCGAGGCCGCCAGATATACTCCCTCCCAAATCAGTAAACTCCGCCGTCCAAGGCACGTTCTCACCGACCCAGATGACCCTATAACCGTCCTCCAAGAGAGCAGTAGGGCAACCAGCACGCTTAGGAAAAACAGATACAAGAAACCGACATACCGGCCTCGCCGACGAGGTCCCTCGCGACGTCCCCAAGTAAATTCCCCCCACCGACCCTTGCTCGATGTAGTGCCAGCCCGCGCCGCAGCTGAGCCAGTAGATTTAAATTCCCGACTCTGACCTCTGAGTTTGTTTCGGCATTTCTTCTCAGAGTAGTCAATTAGGAAATGCCGGCCCCATCGTTCGTTAAATAATCAAAATTAGATCCAGCCTGTCCCAACTTGCTGCCCTCCCCCCAGCGACGCCCTAAGCCGAGGCTCGTACCCCACAGGGGGTGCCCTTAGCGTGTAGTCGCTTAGTTTATTTAGTTAGTTTTAAGCCCCTGGCTGGAGGCTTTGAGTTTTCTCAAGGCAGCCGCAGGATTGTCCGGTTAAGTAGTCACGACCTCTCAAGGTCAACTACGAGATGCCATATTCTAAAAAAAAAAAAAAAAAAAAAAAATGCGCTCGAGCATTCGTGTTCGAGCCGTCGTACTGTACGGACCTCTCTGGGACGTCGTTACGCTGCCCGTTGAATATACGAAGTTTACGTAGTACTCTTGAAGTTTTCTTTCGAGGACCCAAACATGAATCATCATCAGAAAGTCGACAAATGTGACGTCAGCAATGCTGATGTCACACCTTTTAAAACACTACGGAGGTACCTCCTTCGTCATATACTTTTCTTTTTTTTTTAATTTTGAAGATTTAAAAAAAAAAAATCGCAAGTGATGCCGCGATTATAATTATGTCAAAAATTCACAAATAAATAGTACTATAACAGTGTGCAAGGATATAACGGCCAACCTTGCGATTCCAGAGATATCCTCATTTTTCATGTCAGCTCCATACATTTTTTTCTTATAAAAATTATAACTCTTCCATTTGTGCACACAATTACTTCATATGACATTTTATAGAACAGTAATGATCGGCAGAAGTCATTTCCAGCAAAAAAAAATAACATTTAAGACATCGAGATCCTATGTCTTCTACAGCCGATTTTCGATCCACCGTGCGCCGCCTGGTTGCCAAAACGTGTTGCTGCCACAGACTTCAGTGCTCTGTGGCTGCCTTCGCACTTGGCAGTCGTCGGTGACGGACGGCAACGCGTCGTCAGTCGCAATCGGCCTTTTCGAAAAAATCAAAAAAATCTAAAATTCACCCTTTTTGGGGTTCAATCGGCAATGAAAGTCGGTATGAAATTGTATAATTTTTGCCGCTGGGATATCGGGCGGGCGCACGGCTTGCCTATGTATAAATTATTATAATTTTGACTTGACACCGTGTGTAGGAAAGAGTCAGTTATCATTGTTCTGTTTGACACCTCCCTTTAGGGCCTTTGATGTATTTACTAAAGGCAGGATCACGCAGAATACGGGTGCAGTGTGCAGCGAGCAGAAAGATTTGTAATGTATGAAAACGATGTCAAAAATACAGTGCGGCCGGGTTGCATGTGCAGTGCATTTTAGCGTCATCTCGCAAAAAAGCGTTTCACACATTACAAGACCTGCTCGCTGCATGTATTGCTTGCGCATTGCATCTGCATCTGGTGTGACTCCACCTTTAATAAATTCATCAGGTTTTATTACAGTCGCGTTCTAAGTGCAGTCCTAGTTTCACAAAATATAATTATTTTGTTGCTGTCACTGGTGGCAGGCGATCGGCACTTGAACTGGCTCGCTATTGCCACTGCAGCCGGTCGATTCTGTAAAAATCTCACCGTGAAAACTTAGGTGAAGTGGGTTTGTTTTTGCTAGGAATTGACACTATTGACAGCTCACTCCACGCTCACTTCACCTAAGTTTTCACGGTAAGATTTTTACAGAATAGCACCGCTGGTAGGCGATCGCACGCAGTGAGTATTCGCCGGTAACAAGGGTGATTTCATAATCTTACATCCACATACATATTTTTGATAACTGGTTTGTCGCTAGCGATGTCAAAATCTGTGTATGGACGTGAGATTTAACCGGTATACAGGATCAAATGAAATTACCCACACACGTGATGAGTATCGATAATTCGATAGCTAAACATGATAGAATAAGATCGTCGGTCGTGTCGTCGGTAACTAAACTCGCTGCGTGTGTACCTAGCATTGGTGGCTAGCTATTGTCACTAAGTGGTAGGCGATTCCAGCCAGTGACGGCCACTAGTAGCCAGCGACTACCACTAGTGGCTAGCGGACGCTACTAGTGGCGATCGCCTACCAGTACCTACAACAATAATACTTACTCAGGATGCCCATGTTCCTCACTGTCAGGTCCTTCATGGCTGGCATAGTTTCCGCTTACGTCCTCTGAAAGCTGCGAGTCTTGTCCGAACCTGTTGCCCAGCTGACCGGGAGACTTCTTCGACAGCTGGTGACGCGTTATTATGAACTCTGCGCCGCGTTCTGCTATCATTATTATGGGGGCCATTGTATTACCTAAAGTGGAAAGAAAAGGGTTTAGTTTGTAACCTGTTCTTCATCACCTTCCTGTCCTTGTCCCATTTTACTTGGGGTCGGGGCAACGCGTTTTCTTCTATATTCTCCCCAGTGCCGGATTAGCCCATAAGCAAATTAAGCAATTGCTTAGGGCATCACGTCTCAGGGGCACCATAAGGCAGAAACAGCACCGATACAGTACTTGCTAGCACATGAAAGGCAAGGCTATTTATCAGCAAGATATTACACGACCCAAAAGTCACTCTAGCTACTAGAGATGTGCGCCAATCTTTACAAATCGCTCGTCGATGTTATTGAAAAATACGAGCCGATTAGTGAATCGGAGAGCCCCACAGGCGTGGATTGCTTAGGGCATCAAGTAGTCTTAGTCCGGCACTGATTCTCTCTGTCAACCGTCACGCTATCCATTCACTCCCTTTTCTTTCATGTCATTCCTCAAACAATCCATCTACAGTACCCGGCGATAAATATTGCACGTCGACCTATTCGATCCTATCGATTTTATATAAAGAATAAAATAATTATAAAAAGAAGCAAATTACCTATAGCAAATCATAACCTTGCTCGCTAATCAAAATTTATCAATGAAAACTTGTAATTTGGCCTTCCTTATCCTTCTCTCCTTACTAATGTTTTACTATCTGTATCTTAGCTATGGGTTTACTGAAGAAATAAAATAATATGAGACACACTTACCAGAAGGTAATGTTGGCATTATAGATCCGTCTGCGACACGGAGACCTGCAAAACAAAATACATACACATTTGTTAGCACAAAACTTGGATAATATTTAAAAAAAAACTAATAGTATCTAACAAACATTACAGGAATTTGTTGCAAAAATAAATCGAGTTTCTGTCAAAGAAGAAATGGTAAAAGCCGTAGATGTTTTGCCGATAATTTTCCTAAATCGAAAATAATATGAAGAAAACTATTTTAACTTATTTCTATCAGTCGTGAGTGTCGTGACTGTATGTCAAAGTAGAGTTTTTGCTATAGGGTTGGTATTGTTGATAGAAGGCTATAGGATATTGGTACATTTGGCCATTAAGTTCTAAATTAATCGGTTCAAATTTTAATAAAAGAACAGAATTACCTTGTATCCCGTGAACTTTAAGCTGCATGTCCACAACCGCCATAGGGTCGGACTCGGGCCCCATCTTGGCGGTCCCCACCTGATGGTTCTCGGGCGCCGTGTGCTGTTGCGCGAGACATTTGAAGAAGTCGTCAGTGGGGTCCCGGCCTCCGCCCTCACACTCCTTGCCGTGCCCTGCTGTGGGTATCATGCCGTATTTCTCTCGAAGGATCTGAAAGTAAAACAAGTTTGTTGCTGATGAGGAGAAAGGTGGAATACCAGACACATTCATAGATTTTATGTTTGTAAAAATATTCGCGTTATTTCGCACATACAAAAAAGACTTCATGTGTTCATACTTAAATATAAAGGTTACTTATATGTTGTGGTCGTGCGAATATTTAAACAAATATGCCAATTGGTGTGCTAACATAACAAGTATATAGGTAGAGGTACATAGGCATAGCTACAACAGTTTAATACCAAAACTAATTTTATTGTCGTAGGTCTAAACTTCAAGCAATATTATTTTGTGCAGTAAGTACAAAGTGAAAATCTTACCTATTTTGGCCAACCTTTGCGGAACCAACTCTTGGAATAGTGGTTTTTTGAATAAAATAAAATAAGCCAAGGACAAACTTACGGTAGTATTAGCAAGTCTGTAAGCGATTCTCGCGGCGTCAACAAGCACGTTGAGCTCATGTTCCTCGTAGAAGTAGTTGGGCTGCATCACCGGCGGCTGCGTCGGGTCCACCGACCGGATGGAGACGAAACCTCGACTACGCGGCTGTAGCGCTACCGCTGAGATCCTGGGTGGTAAAGAAACAATAATTCATGTTAAAATGAATAAATTTCACAAAACAATAATTCTAGCGTACGAGTACCTACCTAATAGCATAGCGTTACCTGTATGGTACGAGTATTGCCTACTTGTAATTGGAAGTTCTATGTAGAGAAAGATGATTTTAATTGGTATTTTTAGCTAATTCTGCCGACAGAACATCGCCATTTTTCGCAAAGTGGCTTTGAAAACAAATATAAAATCAAGCAAGTGCAAGTCCTCGCAAGTTTTTTATAAGACAAATAAGTATACTGGTGTCAAGTGATTCAGAACAGGTTTTAAACATCTTATTAGATTCAAAACCAACTAATACATGTAGATATAAATATAAACTCGTCTTGGCGGGGACACTAACGCCCCCAGAAAATCCAATTATTACGGAATATAAAGAAGACCACTTATACATTTCTAACTATAGTCCGCGCGGAACTAGTTGGCCGCGCCTTAGGTATGTGAGCGGTGAGATGGAGGGGCGGGGGCGCTTTGTCATGACTCAGTACGTGCGTTGCGAACAATAGGCAACCCCGCCGCCCTCACCGCCGCCGTCCCCACCCAAAGCGCGGCCAACTAGTTCCGCGCAGACTATAGTAACTATGTTTTTGTTGCGTTTTCAAAGTCGGGGGACCTCCCATAAATAAAAATAAAAAAACTCACGTGATGTGTCTCTTTTCTGCGCTGTCGTCTAATGTATGAGGTTCGACTATGATTCCATTACCGCACGACGCGTAGTATCCTCCGAAGAAATACTGCACGTCAGGTTGACGACCTCCTGCTGATGCCAACCGAGAGTTCACTTTGCCTGTCAACTGTGAGAAGAAAACATTCATTAGGTCAATTCAAATTGCCCTTCTAAGCGTAATACTTCATTAAGCCATAGCAGAGGGAAAAACGACGACCAACAGTTTTTCATTTTAACGATAACGTCATGACAATAAAATGTGCTGCCTCTTGGTAGCCCACCATCCAAAACTGAAACGCTGACCTCATGTTGTGGTGTCGCAAGACTGGGTTGTACCTTTGTCCTGCACTATCTGAACCTCAAGTCGTGCTCAACCGAGGATGAGCCTCTACTGGACAGATATAAAGAAAATCATCATCTACCCAGCCTTTTCCCAACTACGTTGAGGTCGGTTTCCAGTCTAACTGGACGCAGCTGAATACCAGCATTTTACAAGGAGCGACCAAGCGTATTATTAGGCAGCCGCTCCTTGTAAAATAAGAAGAAGAAGAAAGAAGAAGAATAATAAGAAGAAATATAAATATTTAAGAAGTCCCTCCACATCCCAGTTTTTACCTGGTAAATAAAAGACAGACAAACAGATACATATAATAAACGTAGGCTGAAATTGGTGTAAACTTATCGTCATTAAGATCGTATATTGTCGTGGTTGCATATATTACCTGAGACATTCCCGTACTGGACAAAGGACCGGTTCTGCTCAACAAGTACTCAGTAGCCACATCCCAGTTCAAGTCTGGGATCATGGGTTCCTTAGTCAGCGTGAAGTCCAATGTCACTCCCACGTGGTTCTGAAGGTTCTGTCCCACGCCTGGTAGGTCCTTGATAGTGGGGATGTTGAACTTGTCCAAGGTGTCCTTGGGCCCGATGCCAGAGAGCATCAGGATTTGTGGAGTGTTTAGAGTACCTGCGGTAATGATTGCCTGGAAAAATAGAAACGTGTTTTTGTGAGAAACAGTAGGTACCTACAATAGACTGATTTGATTATAGTAGAATATATATATGTACTAGCAGAAATTAATGTTAGCGAATAAATTGGTATGCCGCTTTAAGGCTCCTACAAACAGGCGCGACACGCGATATAATCGCGCGCGACACAATGTGCGCGAATTGCGGTGCCTTTGTGTCGCGCGCGATTTTATCGCGTGTCGCGCCTGTTTGAAGGAGTCATTATGTTGAATCCACATGTAGGTACACGACGCGGTTTCATTACGGTGTATAAATCGCGTCGTAGAAAAAACGTGTCTATCAACAAGCTTCCATAGAGATCCATACAACACTGACGACCGTGTCTACACGGCGAATAAACCGTAGTTTTCTGTTTTTCACGACAAGAAAAATGTGGCCTCACAGTATAACGATGCAAGTCTTTTGTTGCTTCAATTTTATTGTATGCCGCAGCCACAGGTATGAAACTTGCACCGTGTCAATAGGGCTTTAAAAATCAAGTAGTTATGTACCTCTTTATTAACTCCCACACTGTTTACAACACCATCCTTTACATATTCAACGGAGACGACCTTCTTGGTGACAGGGTCTATGATGACGCGGGACCCGAGGGTATTGAGCATCACGTGCAGGTTGGCTCGTTTCGAAGCGGGCCGGAGGTAGGCTCGGGCTGTTGTGTAGCGAGTACCACCACTGTGGAAGGAAAGATGGTTAATTAAAAACAGGCTTATGTATGCAAGGATCTAAGGGAAGATTGTTTAATAAACAAACCACAAGGCTGGCAGAATATGATGAATCTATCTGGTTGCATTCACTCACTCTGGTGAATTTAGAAACAGTTTCAAAATCGTAAAAGTAGTTTTGTTTTTGAATAAAACATTCCTGCAGAGAGTATCATTGTAGCGGTATAGCTATACAAACGCCACGCACGTCACGCAAAATCCTGCATGTCGCAAGAAGAGTTTACCGCACAATTAGCATATAGATATACAACGGCCCGACATGAATCATCGGGCAATTGCCCGCCAGCCGAAAAATATCTATATTGCGTGGAAAGTGTGAAACACTCGTTGTATCGATGCCGAAGAAGAGAGCTTAGCACAATTATTGCAACATGTCGCATTTTGTGTAATATTCAGGAATGAGTGAAGTTGTTTAATTTAGTACCTACAAGTTTCACTACATAATATATCCGAGCCCAATAATCAAATGTGAAATGATGTAGTTCATAGGTTCTCAACGTGGGCGATAACGCCCCCTTGTATGCGTTTGAGACTTTCAGGGGGGCAGTAGGAGATCCAGAGAAAATTATATATCCTATCTTACGACTGCATAATATTACACATTTAAATAATATACTTAATCGTGGTAATAGCTGTTTCAGATTCGCGACATATGGTAATATAACAGATGGTTTGTTTTTGAACAATTTTCCCTTAGATTTTGCAGAAAACTTTACAGTACTTACTCATTGAGAGCCTGGGCAATAGTAAAGCCGGTGTAGGTCTCTCCGTTCAGGTCGCCAGTGGGTGGGTAGCCCAGCTCAATGGCTCCTGACACCACGTCGTGAGCGAACTGAGGCGCGTGACGGAACTGCATACAGAAGAACAGAAATAAGATTAACAGGAAATATTCACAAAATGCTTTACAGCTACTATTGAGGGTCTGCTTTTTTTTTTGTTTTGAGGAGCTTCTTAAAAGAGGTTTCTGTCTACCACCACGATAGACGGAGCTGATTAACAAGTATAGTAGATGCATAGATGGGTAAATTTTGAAGATAAAAATAATCATGAATCACCAATGAATAGGTAAGGACCCATGTCTTTTTAAAGCCTTTAGCTGCAAAGTTTAGATTTGATACAAAACCCTTAACACCCTCTGCCAGGGAAGGTGGAGGAGGAGATAAGTCAAATACTAACGGAATGATTTCGACGAAAACGACAGTGAAGATATTATAATAAATGTACCTACCTTCTGCACTGGCAGTGGTCCTCCCCGACTATGATACTGCGACGACACGCCGTTCCCGATCTCCTTGTTGTCCTCGCTCTTCAGGAAGTAAGGCAGCACTTCATACCAGGACCAGCCGGTGGCGCCGTTGACTGCCCAGCCGTCGTAGTCCGCTGGCTGGCCTCGCATGTACATCATGCCGTTGATCACTGAGCATCCACCTGAGGGAGAGTTAGTGTTCAGTGAGTGAGGGTATTTAGTAAAGATAACTGCGTTTCGCCAAAGGATTGGTGATCACAGGTATAGTACCCACTACAGTACCTACCGGAGATAAATATTGCACATCGACCTTTGGAAAGAAAATCGGCTTCGTAGAGCGTTATCTCTGTCGCACGAAATACAAACAGTCCGGTATCTATTAGAGCTGTTAAAACAATTATGATTTGCTTCTTTTGATAATTATTTTTATTCTTTGTATAAAATACCAATCAAAATATAAAATCCAAAGGTCGATGTGCAATATTTATCGCCGGGTACTGTAACTAAGTATCGTAGCTAAGCTAGAACAGCCTGGAGTTTGAAAATTGGCGGTGCGATACCCCCATGCCTCGGAAAGCACGGATGGTCCGACGCCTGACCTCCCTCCGATCGTGTCGGATTGCCGTCCCATCAGATTATCAGAGTGAGAGAAGAGTGAGTGCACTTGTGTCTACGCACACACTTGTGCACTATAATATCTCCCGCGTAGATGACTAATCTCCGTTGCGATTGGCCGCAACGGGCGAAATACGTTCTGGAAGACTATTTTTCAATCAAAGGATTGATTTTCATAGGTTTTTGTAAGTAGATAGGTAGGTACTTATAGACGGCATTGTAATTGCTTTGTCACTTGACACCAATTACCATTAATTTAAAACTTCACTAAGATTGAAACTATCTAACTGTAACATAGACAAATAAGCCTTATCTTTACTATAATATTATAAAGCTGAAGAGTTTGTTTGTTTGGTTGAACGCGCTAATCTCTGGAACTCCCAGTCGGATTTGAAAAATTCTTATTGCATTTGATAGCCCAATTCTTGAGGAAGGCTATAGGCTATTTAACATCATGCTATGACCTTTAGGAGTCGAGCAAAAAGAAAAAAAGTCAGAAAGTACGCTAAGCAAAAACGAAGTAATAGCGCGGGCAGGCGATGCGATGCGACGGGGTGGGTCGTAGTAACAAGAAATTTCACGCCGACGAAGTCGCGGGCAGAAGCTAGTATTTTATAATATGCAAGTAACATTCAACCTTATGGTGATAAAGCGATTAAGTTCGAGGTTGATCGGCTAAGTATACTACTTGTTGTTACCCTAACTGGGTAACACACTATTAATAACAATCTGAAGAATTTTGAAGGATATTCCTAATCCAGTGCTTCATGTTCGCAAAATTTGTCTGCTCAACAACGTAAATAACGCAATGAATATTTTTGAACTGTCAAAAAGTAAGCCACTCCAACTTTTAGTGTGTTACGCAATTACCCCACTGATGGTAGCATATAGACGGGAGGAGCCAAGGGTTGAGCTAAATGACGTGCTGGCGGAGAGCTTAGGCCTATATCTAGCGGTAAACTGCTATGTGGCGGAGAATTATAATGCAGTATACAGGACTGGACTACTATAGCCATTTAGCAGGTGTAAACGCTTCGGGACCCACACCTAAACGTAAAAAAATATGAACAACGTCCATTATATGAATGGTCAAATGTAAAACTAACGTATCCGAGCCGGGGTGCAAAACTTTTAATAATAGGAAAATATGAAGGGGACATCCAACGAGGCGGGGTGAAAACTATATTCTACTAGCTTTTGCCCGCGACTTCGTTTGCGATCCAGGATAAAAAGTAGCCTACGTCCTTCATCATGGTCCACTCATGTGTCAAATATCGTTCAAATCCGCTTAGCGTGAAAGCGTAACAAACAAACTTACTATAATTAAATAACTAGCGGCGCCCCGCGGTTCCAACCGCATAAGTTTCGATCCCGTGGGAATATCGGGATAAAAAGTATCTTATGTGTTAATCTAGAATGTCAGCTACCTCCACACCAAATTTTATCAAAATTGGTTAAGCCGTTTGTGTGTGAAGAAGTAACAAACAGACTCACAAACTTTCGCCTTTATAATATTAGTGTATGTGATATTAGGTAGGATTCTATAAGAGAAGACAGTCAGATATACTGATAAGAGCTAGCTTACCCAACATTTTAGCCCTAGGCCAGTAGCACTTTCCGCCGCTATCCAGACAAGCCCTCTCCTGCGTCTCGGTGTGGTACTGCCAGTCCGTGTCATCTCGCTCCCAGTACGCCGTCACCCAGGACGGCACTCCTGACTGCGTCGGTTCATCGCCACCTGCTTCTATGAGGAGGACCTGGAGAGGAAGATACGGTGTTATTATTTAGTACATGCCTAGGTAGCGACGATTCTTACTGATTTTAGTTTCAATAGATGTTGAGGATAAACCTTGATAGGTAAGTAGCAGGGGCATATAAAATACATAAGTAAAACAAACATTTAAGAATATTAAAAAATAGTAGTCCGCCGCGCGCCGATGGCGTCGGGAGCCTCTTCCAAGCTATAGGGGTATCCCCACAATGCGAATCGTATCGAGTAGTAACAGAGTAAGTACTGCCTTCTGAATCAGGCCATTGATCCAACCGCCTAACAAGAGACTCAAGAGATATATATCATTATTTTTAAGCTTGAAAAATCCTTCACTCAACTTCATAAAAATCCTGTTTTTGCTGTCGCAAATTGTGCGTAATAGACCGTATGGTTGACGATTACTTCTAGTATCTACCTAATTCGATATATTTTGCTTCGGTTTGCTGCCCAAAGTCCCATATGCCCAAGTTTAATTAATAATTTCACGCTCAATTAAAAACACACATTAACGTAACGTATATCGTCGTTAACCGGTAAACCTATGTAAAACAAGTTGTTGTGTAATAAATTATAATGATGTAAAAAATTATAATAATACCTTTTTTGTTTCTTTTTTAACAATAATATTGACGTCATTTTATTAACCGCAAAGATAAGTTTCATTGTGTGAAGAAATAAAAATATGCTCAGAAGTTCAGAACGCGTGGAAAAAATATAAAGGCATCGTCTATTTAAAAAACGCATACACATTCAAATGTTTGTATAAAAATTGTAGTGGAGGGGGAAGTGCAGTTTTAAATTAGACGCAATCTAGGTAAATATTCCTGCTATTATTATTACTGGGTTGTGGAGGTCAGGTAGGCAGTCGCTCCATGTAAAATACTGTATTCAGCTACATCCGGTTAGATTGGAAGCCGACCCCAACGGCTAAGCAGATGATGATCTAGGTACCTACATATTCCCTGAAGGGTTCGGCAGAGGCACTCACATTTCACGAGTTGTGTTTAGTTCCAGTTCCATCTAATAGGGTGCGCGCTATTTAATCGTGTGCGACTAAAGCCAATTCATAGGATGCGTTTCCAGTTTGCCACTTTTTGGTAGTCTGTAGGAACGTAAATCATCACGCCTGTTTTCCTCGAAGGGAGGCAGAGATGGACAGAGAGAGAGGCTGAAGTGTACATACATAGTGCCTACACCCACATGTCCCGTTATGTTAAAGCTCCATGAAGTATGGGGTACCTATTACCATCAACAGGACACGAATCCAATCTCCGGAGTACGGGCTGCTACTGAAAATTCCTGATAGAGAAACCCTATATCACTTTGCCCGTCCCGGAAATCAAACCGAGAACCTCATGCTCACCAGTAGCACTTGCCCTACTAGATCACCGAGATACCCAAGTACAGTACCTACCCGGCGATAAATATTGCAAATCGACCTTTACCCTTTTTTTGTATTTTATACAAAGAATAAAAATAATTATTAAAAGAAGCAAATCGACGGCGAAGTGCCAATACCTCCTAACTGATTTTTTTTTGAGAAATTAACTTTTTTTTCGTTTTGAATTTAAAGGCGTTATTCGCATGTTTTAGTGAAATCGCAAAGTGTATTTTTATTACAACAACATTAAATTAAAATGTGGAAATACATATTACCTCCCAACTAAAACAACGTGTCTATTTTTGAACGTTTTTATCCAGTATGTGTAAATTTTTGACTTTGTCAGTTAGGAGTTATTGGCACTTCGCCGTCGAAATGCTGATGCTGATGCTTCTTTACAACAACAACAACAACACACACAAACAATTATGATTTGCTTCTTTCTTTTGCTTCTTTTCTTTCTTTCTTTTGCTTTTTTTTTCTTTGTTTTGCTTTTTTTTCTTTTTTGATACCGGACTGTTTGTAATTAGTGCGACAGAGATAACGCTCTACGAAGCCGAAATTAGCCGATTGTCTCTTTCCAAAGGTCGATGTGCAATATTTATCGCCGGGTACTGTAGGTTCCTAAGTAGGTACATACGTAGGTAGGAAATATTAATTGTAGGTATGTTAACAGCTCCCAGTTCTTCTGCTATATTTATTTACTGCGTGTCTTATGTAATTATTATTTTCCACCGCCCACATTATATAATAGCCCATATACAAGTTGATAAAGACACAACAACGAAGTTCAGAAAAAAATTTAGCAAAAACTTTAGTTACATTTTTTCTGAACTTCGCTGTTGTGTCCAACTGGTTTTGAAGCGTCTTCATCGAAGATAGTGAAAAACCCGGCTGTTAATATTTTATTATGTTTGAGAATAATAATAACATTATCTTATAAAAATCAATTGCCATGCGCAAAAACTCAAAAATGGCTTGACCGATTGTGATGAAACTTTGGTAAGTTGTTGTGTACGCGCCGGAAATTGTTCCTAATAAAAAAACCCGGTCAAATGTGAATCGAACTCGCGCACCGAGGGTTCCGTACTCTATATGTTTATGGTTTGTTCCAGCATGGGTTTTGGACCCGATTGGTGGCGCTTTTGTAGGGAGCACCCGTGCGAAGCAAGGACGAGTCACTAGTATAATGTAATTGGAGTCATAAGCGGAGTTACAAACGAGACCATCACAATATATACAGTACCCGGCGATAAATATTGCACATCGACCTTTGGAAAGAAGACCCCTCCATGCCTGGAAAGAAGCTTTTCCTTTTATACCTAGTACTAGCTTCTGCACGCAACTTCATCTACGTGAAATTTATGGCCCCCGACCCACCCCATCGCATTGCCAGCCCACAAGCCGAAATTAGCCGATTGTCTCTTTCCAAAGGTCGATGTGCAATATTTTAATAGTTCACAATGCTACGAACAAATAGATAGGTACAGACGCCAGCACATCAGGCTACCCGAAAATGTCAAATTTTCGCAATCAACTTTGAACCTTATGCTTTAGCGATAAAGTTGAAAATCCATTATAGAAATTTGACAGATTGTAGTAGCTTGATGTGCTGGCGTCTGTACCTAACTACTGTAGCCTATCTAATGCCAAATTTGTCTCAGCTTATAATGTTCCCACTACTGGGACACAGGCCTCCTCTCTATGACATGGATACCAACTTAGGTCCTACGAATAGAGGTTCTCTGAGCTGTATCTGGAATTATGCCTGAGTATAGTATAGTGGTATAGTATAACGGGCTAGTGTCCCCAACTCCACTTCCAAGCGCGTATTTTGCGTACGAAATTTATATCTACCTACTAGAGGTAGTAAGATCTCACATAGTAGGCTAGGTCAGTGATGGTATGCATGTACATACCTACTCAATTGTTGTTGTAAGCCGTGTTCCTACTTAGGTACCCAGTCCTATTGATAATTTCTTGGACATCCTAATCGAAGGATTTTATCTCTACCTAAATCATGGTAACCGAGGAAGACGCAGTTTTAGACAAAGATCGGCGACCTTGCATTGATAGTACACGGTACTTACCGACTTGCTTGAACAATGCGTGGTGGCAAGTCATGGGCTCTAGCGTGAAATCGCCGCGAATGTCTGTCCATTGTTCTGATCCTAAAGGCCTAGAAACTCGATTTGGTGCAGACGAATGATTCGCCGGTTTTATAGGAGAGCGAATATATCTGGTGGTTACAATGTTGTGACGACTTTGAATTCTGACCACTTAGGTCACACTTAACCAAATTGATAGGTAGGTACAGACCCCTATGGCGAAATGCTCTCGCTTGCATGCTGTTTTCTTACGTAGCACTCACTTAAGTGAAAAACCTTGGAGACCGTTTCGTTTTTTCCAAGACTACGGGTAAAATTTAATACTTAGGTAAAGTCAGTGAAATACATTTCTAAGCAAATTGCCTACCTACTAAACTGTCTGTACTTATATTGAAATCACAACTGGCTTTCTTTGACAGTTCTATGAAATGGCTATAATAACTCGGCAAATTAACGCAGTGTGTCAATTAGCTTAACAATTAATTTCCCTGTCTGGATCTACTTAGGTAGGTACCTACAATACATTCTAAAGTGAAGTCAGATATTTGTAATAATTACTACGAGTAAGAATACACCCGAGTGTTGAATGATTATTTAAACTAAAGAATCCGTACCTTCCACTGAGGATTCTCCGACAGCCTCCCAGCCATGACAGCCCCCGCCGTCCCTCCCCCAACCACCACGAAGTCATAGTTATCATCAGGCTGGTCCCTGCTGGTGACCCGGTTGCAAGGGTCAGCCAGGTCGCAGCGGCCGTTGACGTACGCCTCCAGGATTGTCATGAACAGCAGGAACTGGTTCGGACAGGCCGATACCATGGACGGTCCTACTTCCCGTACGGGGCAGCCGCATGCCTGTGAAAGAAAAAATATGATAATTACAGAGACGAATACTATTACTACAAGGTACAACTACTAGGGGGGGGGGGTACTAGGTTCTACTAGGTATAATCAAGTGTAAATTAAGTTGATTTCATAATGTTTAAAACTAAAATGTCATGAAAATGTTTGAAGTTGTAGCGTGAACTGAACGTTACCTACTTACATGTATGTGGGTGTTACAGTTCTTTCTCTAAAAACAAATATTTGTTTACATACTTGGAAATCGTGAACGCAGTTTACGTAAGAGCCTATTCCTTTCCTAGTCAGCGAAACTAAGAAGGTTGTACAGACGCAAACACATCAAGCTACTACAATCCGTCAAATTTCTTTAGTAGATTTTCAACTTTATCGCTAAAGCATTAGGTAGCAATTTATTTTTGAAGTCGGTTTAATATTTTTAAATTACTTTTTTATTTCGTAATTTTTAGTTTTAAGTTAAAACTGGAATATTTGTTTGAAACAAGTAGGTAATAGTTTTGTTATACTATTGAACTAGAATTTGACCAAAGCTTTGAGATGTTTTCCCTTTGAGACCACACCCGTAGCTTGTATCAATAAGCCAGGCCGTCACACTTACACGTATTAGTCCATATCTTGAAAACTACCGAATCGATTTCGATGAAACTTGCACTGTTCCCTAAGTTGAAGTATGTAAGTCAATAAAAAAAATGCTCACGATCCGATTAATAGTTGCGGAGAAATGCGTGGACATACATACATACATACATCTATAAAATTTTGTATATTTGTTTGGAAGCCCTAATAGATTGTCATATGTGAATATAATGCAGTTCCAATAATATTACATACATACGTGTCGAATTGATAACCTCCTTTTTTTGAAGTCGGTAAAAAACGCTCTGTATTTGAACAGCCGATATTGTGTGCCCATTCACCGCTTTCTTGGGAAACCAATGCTTTAGGGTAGTTACTATAACGTTTTTCTGAGGTCCTTATCACGCTAATTTCCCACCTCTCATCAGCATAAAAGATCTTGACCTCTGAACAAAATAAGGAAATCTATCCACAAAGAGGAAACAGATACACACGCAACGGAAGAATTACTGTCGCAATGAAAACAAAGGGTTGTATTAGAGATAATTGTTTGTAATGACAACCAATGATTGACTGGTAAACGAGGATTACCAACGAGTATTGACATAAGAAGTCAATTATTGAATGATTGAATAGAATAGTAAAAACGTTGGCGTCTCCATTTTAGGGTCAGGTGGTTAGGTGAAGGAATAATCTTGAACCGCTCACTTATTCTAAAGGAAACTGTTTTTGTCGACTGAGAAAAGGAACTACATAGCTATAATTGACAACCTTCATAGGAAAGGCTTTTTTTCAGGATGGGAAATCATCGAATGACCCCTCCCGCTCTGGGTGGAGCGGAAGGGAGTATCACTCTTACCGACTAAAACCCACCCGTGTTCCTTCCTTAGCCCTTTATGTTTTGGGCCAGCGGTAGGTAACCCTTTCGGACAATCCCGTTGAACCGGCAGGGTTCGGCCCTGACGGGCCTCTTCAATTGCTGCTGACATCTCTTTGAGGCGCGCGTGGAACACGTACGCTCCGTCCGGCACGGGCCTGCCGGTCGATTCTGTACAAATTTCACCGTGAAAATTTTGGTGAAGCGAGTTTGTTTTTGCTAGGAATTGACACTATTGACAGCTCACTCCACGCTCACTTCACCTAAGTTTTCACGGTGAGATGGTTACAGAATCGCACTGCTGGTCCTGATTGGACGGTGAGCTACCTATTACTCTCCGCCCGCAGGCCCGCGCCTACGGTGGCCGGGAGTCGTTGCGCAGGTCCCGACGCCCGGAGCGTTTCCCGCGGCGGCTGGGACGGGAGTCGCGGCTCAGTCGTCCCACCGCCTTCTTCGCTAGCATGACTGCTTCGCAGAAGGAGGCGAACCTTCCGAAAGGCTATCGTATCGAAAATGACACATTTCCATAACCTTATTTGCCTTGCGGATGTGTTGAACTTATCCATTTATACCAGGGGTGGCCAACCGGTCGATTGCGATCGACTGGTCGATCGCGACTATTAGTTCAGTCGATTGTGGCAAGGAAAAAAATATGAATGCGTAGAACAGACTGCGCAACGTACCTATTGTTTTCGGTGCGCGATAACAATAAGCGGGAAGCGTATAGGACGCGGGAGTGGGGCGCGGGCGGTTGTCAATCCGTCAGTCAGTTGGCGACTGACTAGCGGATTTACGAGTGGTTACGAGTTATATTTTCCCTCTTAATAAAATAAAAAATACTACGTAATTGTGTACTGAACTATGCTGTTTCATTTAAGATTTCAAGAAGTATGTAATTGGTAGATCGCCTAGGGTGTCGTCAGTGAACAGTAGATCGTGGGTCTAACCAAGTTGGCCACCCATGATTTATACTAACCAACTTTGTACCTACCATATTCGACGAATAAATGTCGTGACATAAAGGCACCGAAAGTCGCGCAACGGGCGGTGCCTTTGTGTCGCGCCTGTTTGTAGGAGCCTTAAATAAATCGAATGGATAGAAGTAGGTATACCTACTCTGTAGGTAGGTAATTAAACAAAGTTTTATATGTTCAAATAATTACCAGCTATCATTATCCAGACTAAAAACTTCTGACTAGTTTGCATCGATGTAACGATGTTATAAAACTACATACAGTAAGCAGAACATGACATTGAAAACTGCAGAATTTTTGCCTATATGCCAGGTTTATAGGTACTGCAAGTTGCTTTAGGTAACTACCTACCTTGGTCTTCACGTGATCTGACCAAGATTATGTACGAACTTTAAAAGAGACTGTGACCTCTGAGTTTGTTTCGGCCTTTCTTCTCAGAGTAGGTAGTCAGCAGATAGGAAATGCCGATCTCATCTAGCTTATTTTTTATATGTTTATGTGAGTATGTCGTGTAAAAGTGTGTGTCGTGTAAAACAATTTCATTTAATTTAATTTCCTAGTATGAAGCATGTCTGAAAAGCGTAAACCCCCGGACCTCGGTTTAAAGATATTTATTCTCATAAAAAACACAAATAGTTCACTTAAAATATGAGATTATAAATTGATCATACACGTTTATACTATTACATCATGACTCCGTGAGTCGACAATACCTCCTACCATAATCAATAGTTCAATCACTGACGAATCGTTTTTCGTGACGAAAATTTAGCAACTGCGGTTTCTCGTGCCAATCGTGATGATGAGCTGTTGATACCATAAGTTCCCATCATGATGACTTTATAATTTACCCACGTATGTATATCTTAGTTTACCTACTATTTCTCACCCAGTAGATACAAATCACTTAGCATGTTATAAACTAGCTTTTAAAACACCTACATCGTGATGAATTTGCATTCTAGGATTTGTAATTATAGTTTTCCTAGTATGTTGGAAGGAAACTGACAAAATTAGATGTACTAGGCACTTTATGCTAGAGAAAATTAGAGAGCCCTCATCAAGGAATTGAGGGAGGGCTCGAATAGAGTAGTACCTACCTTACCTTATTGTAGAATAATACTACCTAAGTAGGAGCATAGATGCCGCCTCTAGGTAGGTACTATAGAGGCTATCTGTGTAGCCCTACCTTTAGCAGTACAGGCTGATTATAATTGCCGGTGTGTTCTATTCGAACGTTCAAGCAAGTGTATAATATTTATAATAGGGTAGTTTTTTTTAGTAGGGAGTGCTAGAAATAGCATGATAATGTAAAATCGTAAATATATTTTATCCAAGACAAAGCTTTTTAATTATATTGTGAAGCTCCCATCTGGACCTTCACAGATTGGTGAAGGCGCCGGCTACTATCTTGGTATCTCTTCTTCTTTCTTACGGGAAATAAAAGATTTCTTAGAATCATTGGTAATCTTTCTCATTAAGGGGGATGCGCTTGGTAGGCCGCGAAATTCAAATTTTCTTACGTTTTTTTGCAATTTGCAAGTCCAATGTCAGGTTGTTTATTGAACAAAATACGTTTCGCGACCGTAACACGTATGTATTTACAGAATTATAATCATTAAAATCATCAATACAACCCTTTAAGTTTATATGTATAATCCTATTGAATGATTATTTAATAAAATATAAATTTTAATGATTATAATTCTGTACTTAAATTCGTATTTACTACGCTCGCGAATCATATTTTGTTTACAATACAATCTGACACTGACCTGCAAATTGCAAAAAAGTAAGACGTTTTGAATTTCGCGGGTGCCTAGCGCTTCCCCTAAAAAATCGGTATACAAGGTAACAACGATTATGTCACTAACACAAATATGTAGGTTAGGCGTTAGGCCAATAATTGACACCAGCAGAACGTCTATTTACTGCAACGTTTAGTATCCAATGTATCGACACTGGTTGTATGGGGACTAATCATTGCCGCAGTAAATCGACGTTTATCAATGAAATGCGTTTGTCGATTGAAATTAGTTAAGTATTTAGTCGTTTTTTGTGTAGTGTAGATAGGTTTTTTTATGTATATATTAGTTACCTAAACTTACCTAAACAATTAGTAGGTATTTATGTGCCTATAGTATCTTCATCAAAACTTTAAAATTAGGGCCATTTTGGGCAACTAGGTATTTAATGAACAGACACACTATTCTAACTTTTCGAATAAATATTTAGCACATTTGTAGCCACACCAATGTTGGGCTAAATCACTAAAATTTTAGCGATCAAATCAAACTTACCTCTGGATCTCTTATCATGCTGCTGACTTATGTAGAGGTGTGCGCTGAAACAATATAGATAATAACGTTAATTACATACCGTTACGTAGGTATAATATCACTGCTAGGAAGGTATAACACATAGTTTTTTTTTTCAGATGATTGACCATGTTAATTAGGTATATGTTGGTAATCAGTGATCATAAGAATAGGCACATACTGATTAGATAAATCGTAGATTCGAACCCTGACAGGGGCGCTTTAATTTGAGTAAATAACTTCATCACCATTGCGAAACGGCTTTGTGACATCTATTAACCCGCACTGGGCCCGCGTGGTGGATTACGGTCTACTCCCTCTCACAGAAAGAAGGCCTGATTAGATAAGTGGTAATGGTACAAAGATAAACAATACTGTTAAACAATGGTTCTTCTAGTAACGAAACAGCCAAGCCTCATATTTTGACTAAGAGGTAGAGTTTGTAAAGTTAGGGCTTGTAGAGTTAGGGCGTGTAGAGTTAGAAGCTTGGCTCTACGTGAGATCTAACTTTTTGACAGTGCGAGCCATATGGTTTCGTCTTGGCAACATTTTACATGAAAATGTTTTTGGTGGGTAGGTATATATTGACAAGGAACCGTCTTGATGTTAATTTTTTTAAACAGCTTTTTAGAGATTCGCGTCTGCTGAGGTTATAGAAGGCTTCAGAGCCTTCTATAACTTCAGCAGACGCGACAGGAACAGAAACAGGGCTGTCAGCAGCCCTGTTTTGCAGAATGAAGATAGAATCAATATCTGCAGCCCGTCCCCAGAACAAAATACCGTAAGACACAATGCTATGAAAGTAACTAAAAAGAAGACCTGTCCCGCGGTATTCTCGTCTGTTAATTGACGGATTTTCCAAACAGCGTAAGCGGCTGAACTTAGCCGCCCTGCAAGCGATGTTAAGTGAGGACCCCACTGTAGCTTTGAGTCAAGCGTGATCCCCAGGAAAACCGTATTTTTGACGAATTCAAGTATCTCCTTACCTATTCAATACAAAGTGACACTTCTTCACACTTCTAGCGAGTGTTAAAAAACCTTCGCAAAAAAATAGTTTTTTTTTTTTTGAGATTTGAGTTTTTTTTTTGAGAATGTAGATTTTTTTTTGAAGATTTTCTCATGTAATACCAAATTATTTACAGTAAACCAATTATGAACCATAAGCATAGCTCATGAGACTGATTTCTTTAACTTCATTGTTTTCTTTGCTTATAGGTAACCTTAGAATATTTTTAGATTACAGTAACAAATAAATGATTGCTATGACAAGCGTGATATTATTAATTGATAACAAATAAACATATTGTTTTTTATATTCCTTTTTTTATATCGAAAAATAACGGCAAGTTATTCGACTATTCACGGCATCCTAATATAATATAATATAATAATCCATACTAATATTGTACGAGTATTATAAATTCGAAAGTAACTCTGTCTGTCTGTCTGTCTGTATGTTACCTTTTCACGCCTAAACAACTGAACGGATTTCGATAAAATTTGGCAGAGAGATAGATTGCATCCCGGAGAAGGACATAGGATAGTTTTTATCTAGATATTCCCACGGAATCGGCACTTATGCGGGTGAAACCGCGCTGCTAGTAACTATTATAAATGCGAAAGTAAGTTTGTCGTTACCTTTTCACGTCTAAACCACTGAACCGATCATCCTGAAATGTTGCACGTAGGTACGTTGTCAGGTGTACAGAAACTGACATAGGGTACCTTCATCTCGAAAAAAAGTGCTGTCCCCGAGGAAAACAACAATAACGTTATTATGATAATAGATGGCGCCACGTGTCTTTCGAACGGGATCGACACTTATGCGGGTAAAACCGCGAGGCGCTGCTAGTCTATAATAAATATTAATAATAGTAATAATAATAATAATAATTTTTCTGTTCTGTTTTATTTCGTGTCTGTTTATATATGTGTATATGGAAAATAAAATAGGTACTGTCGGTCAGTTGATCGGCCCGGTAAAAATTAGAACTAATAAAAATTTAATTAGTTAGTACCTGCTTAGTAGACCGTATGTAGTTTTTGGATATTTTTTGTTTAATAAATATTTTAGGGTTCCGGAAAAACGAAACCCTTTTATTATTATACATATATTTATTAGACTGGGCTACCACGCAGTAATTGGTGATTGAAAAACCCTAATAACATTTTCTGAGAATCGAACCCAGAATCCTATGTTCAGCACTCGTGCTTGCGATCAAGTAGTGTGACGACTAATCACGAGGTAGGTACTCAACCGGTACATTGTTTATTATGTATTTTTTTGCCATAAAAGTATGTTATTATGGCTATGTTGACATAATCACATATGCTTTGGTTCATTGTCCCCTTAATAATGTAGGTAGGTAAAGTATACAATATATAAGTACCTATAAATTAATGTAAACTTAGCAGTAGATATTTAAATATCTTTATTATATTACCAGCATAGCTATTCACAATCATTCGATACACTTCCGCATCGAATCGAACATCAATCTATGCTATCGTAGGACAATTCCGAAACCCGAAAATTTTGTCAGCTTTAGGGCTGATTTTTCCATCGCTAGATAACTTTTATTAGAGAAATAAAATTAACGTTTAACAGTTTTTGTATGAAATAACAGTCAAATTTAAAAATTATTCCTCGAATAAAGTTATCAGATGATTGAAAAATCAGCCCTAAATCAAATATACGACCGCTATTCTATCGACAGCTGTCGGGGACAAGGTAAGTCATGTTATCGGAATGTGTCATTTTCGATAGGATAGCCTGTCGGAAGGTTGTGAATAGCTATGCAGCTGACCCGACAGAAGTTGTTCTGTCCCAATTACAATGTCAACAAAAAGGACGTACTTACAGTTTTTCCCAAGTTCATAAATTTTCCGGAAATATTTTCCGTAAAAATCTAAACCGGGCTGTTAGAAACAAAGAATAGCCAAACCAGTCCAGCCGTTCTCAGGTGATGAGCTTAGTAACGAACAGCATTTCATTTTTATTTTTATATTAACTAGCTGACCCCGCAAACATTGTTTTGAAAAAAAAAATAGCCTACGACCTATTCTCAGACCTACCAAATATATACAAAAAAAAATCATAAAAATCGGTCAAGCCGTTTCGGAGGAGTTCGATAACAAACACTGTGACACGAGATTTTTATATATTAAAGATAATTAAGTACTCGTAATAGATGAAATAACCTGTTTTAACATCAACATAATTATATAAGAACGACAAATTATGGGGTTGTTTGTGGGTTGTTGTATGTCAGAACAAGTCAAGTTCAATGTCTTAAAGACAACATAACATTACAGAAACAGGTCTAAGATTATATTGCTTAGAAGCCAGCTGTTATTATATTGTAGAGATATATACTTAATATTAAATATCTTGTCGGGATCTGAGAATACGGTAAATGTTTATTTACTGCGAATAACTGTAGATCATTGAATGGCATAAACATAATTATTAGAAGCACCTAAATACTTACTTAACTCTTCGCACGTCGAGTGTACGTATACCATGTGTACCGATAACAATAAAATTTCTATTGTGTCTGCTAATTAGACGCGCAATGGGTTAATTAGATGATAATCCTAATATCGTGTTTGACTATGTAGGTATTATGATTTTTACTTACTTATAGGGGTACACGTGAAATCATGGCGATATTACCCAAAGGTCAGAGGTGTACCTATAATATACCCATATTTCACATGTAATAGGGGGGCGAGCAAGGGGGGAGCGAAAAGAAAAACATAAAAACTTTTTTCAAAAAAAAAAAACAACTGTACGTTTTTATTTTTCACTTTTTTCACAAACTCATATAATACTCGCTATGTAAATATCAGTGACAGGAAGCTATTAAAACATCATCATTAAAAACCAAGTGGAAAAAATTCGTATTATTGAAGCTAACTCAAAAACTACACAAGCAAAGTTAATAAAATTTATGGTTGTCCCATATAAATTTGAGGCATACCTTATCTATTAAGAAATGAGAGAATTTTGCAAATCCATCTATTTAGATTCAATATAAATTTGAGGCATACCTTATCCATTAAAAAATGAGAGAATTTCGAAAATCCGTCTGTCTATACAGGGTGGTCAAAAAGTCATGGATCAAACGAAATAGGGATAAGCAACACAAAAACCCAACCCAAAAATCCTGGATTCCTAAGCCGGGTATAGTGATGCCTGCACAGTTTTGCCATTTATTAGGAATTTCTCAGTAGCAGACTCTAGGTTAAATAGGCGAATTTTAGTTTTTTTTTTTTTTGAAACGATGTATTTACCTACCTACAGGTGACAGGAACATCTGCAAACTGTGACCACGGATTCAGCAAATGATTCTAGATTTTTTGAAAACCCCCAAAAAATCTATTGTTTCATAGAAAGGTGCAATATATCCGCGCGGTAAAAATGTATGGAACATAATTTTTTTTTTTAAATAACCGACGGAACCGAAAATTTCAACGATTAATTTGACAGGACTAAACTAAAATTTATCTTCTGTCCTTTTCTTAATGAAATAGAAAGAAACACATGCACTGAATTTAAATTTAGTTTAGTTTGTGCACAACGGAATCGGCACCTTTGTTTCATTTTCAATGATTACTTGTTATTGTTGACAGACCACTACGCTATGGTACAAAAGTGACTTTCACTTACTCAACTTTTACGATTCTACTCAGGTATTACACTTTCCATTTATCTTACGGAAGGAAAACATCAACGAAAACGAAATTCAACGAAAGAAAGTTTTTGAAGTGAAAACTTCTTTAGAAAGAAAGAAAGAAACATTTATTTAGCACAGACTAAAAGACACACAATACACCAGATAGACAGACAATAGTCGTACATCAGATAAAAACAAAAATAAGGATAAAAATAAAAAAGTGCAAAGTCCGATGTAAGAAATTAGCAGGAAATGTTTTTAGGCGCGTTGGGCATTTTTGAGATGGGGGAAAAAGCCATTGAACTCGCAACACTGTTACCGTAACCGACACCCTGCTCTACATTCGGATGTGTTTGTTTATAAGACGATTAAAAAAGTACACACGTAATTATTCAAGTTTTCACTTCTGTCGGCACTCCCGAAGTGCCACTGTTTTTTGTGTGACCATTTTTAGCTTTTCAGGCTGATTTACATTTTCATTCGTTTAGTAGCGAGCTGAGTTCTTTAACGTCTATACGTGACACTTTATAATAAGTAAAACAGCTAAGTGCGAGTCGAACTCGCACACGAAGGGGTGGGAACAACCGTACAATATTTAACGTTTTCAAAAAACGCCGAAAAAATCAACCCCTTTAATTTTTAACACCATAGTATTATAATACACACTATGAAAATTTCGTTCAGAAGATACAGCCGTCAGATAGACGGACAGCGAAGCCTTAATAATAGGATCCCGATGGCACCATTTGATAATGGAACCGTAAAAATGATCTCTTTTGGGCACAGTTCTTGCTACTTGAACTGAACTTGCTACTATACTAATGCGAGTGTAAATCAGCCATTGACAGATGCCGTTTCTATGGATTACATAATTTATATTAACATATTATCATCACGCTTAGTAATGACTGTAACGAGGGCATCAGCAGGGACCCAAACCCTCTAAACCAATCATGTTCACCGTGACAAAGCTAAAATTGCCTAGTATGTATTAAAAAAAAAATATTGAATATTCACCTTAAATATTCCTATCACTATAGGTATCACAAGAACACTATCACAAAATTCACGAATAAATAAATATTTAAATGCGTACAGATGCGCGCACGTGAGATGATGCGCGGTTGACAACACGCACTGCGCCCGCGCACAGTTTGTTTATATGGAGAAGAGCCGATTGGGCTGAGGACTTATACACACTGGTAGATACATAACGTAGTAAACCGGTGTTTATAAAAAAAATTAATGATGTAAGTAGGTAAGGCCAAAAGAATGAGCTTTACGTAGGTACCTACAACATTTAAATAGTACCTAGATGCTGCGAGGTAATAATAATAAGAATAATATAAAAAATGGTTTAATAGCCAAGAGCCTCGACCAACACCTAAGGAGGCTCTCGTTGGGCAGCTGGATCAAGGGCTTGATTCAGAGAGCGGTACTTCTGGACACGGCCCGCATTGTTAAGAGGTTCCTCTCTCTGGAACCCTGACCGCCGGTAGCTTGGACCCTGTTCCCGATACCGGTGGGCTGCGATTTTTTTATATTTTTTAATGTTTTTTTTTTCTCTTTGTAAAGAATATTTAAAAATATAATAAGTTTGATAAAAAAATAAATAAAGAAAGAATAATATAAAAATAATAATAAGAGGTAAAAGGCATAACAAACCATCAGTAGTACCTAATGGCTTTCATTTTGACAGTTCAACAACATTGATTGCGTTATTTACGTTGTTAAGTAGACAAATTTTTCGAACATATGAAGCAATGAATTAGCAATATCGTTCAAAATCATTCAGATTATGATTGAAAGTGTGTTTCACTGGTGCTGATTTATTACGCTCTGAAAGAGGCAACAACAAGGTCAAGTTAGGGGTTAAATATACTATTAAATTACTAGAAGTACAAGGCCAGTATAAGCTAGTCTCATAATCTGTTGAGACTCCATGCTACTCTGGTCAAAGCGTAGTGTACCTACCAATGACAATACGGTACAGCTACCGTAGTCCCAAAGAGAAGAAGGTTGAGTTGGACGGTCTGCATCGTTGCAGACGAGATACCATATCATACCATTTCTTTTTAAGGGCCTTACTCTCGTTTAGTACCGTAACACGGTCACTTTATGAAGCTTATAACTCATTAACGGTTTGGTTAGAAGGTCTGTAAAAAATATATGTTTGCTATAAATTCATGTACAGCATTTTTGAAACAGGGTTTTTTCATAATAATAATAATAATAACATGTCATGCCGGTTTTGATGTACTCTTTTGGCATACTCAAATGGACTCAGACCGAACTCGACGCCCTGGATAGAAGGGTCCGTACACTACTGACCGCAAACCGGATGCATCACCCACGATCATCGGTGATGAGACTGTATATCCCGCGGAAGTGCGGGGGTCGAGGCTTTTTAAATGCGAAGACCCTCCACAACCGTGAGGTATGCAGTCTCAGGGAATATTTTTTAAACGCCGAAGTGGGTATGCACCGTGATGTGGTCGCAGTGGACAAGGGGCTCACCCCGCTCTCCATGGCTAAAGAGAACTGGCGCAAACCTGTAGTACTTTCTACTGATGACCGCAAGAAGGTATGGCAAAGCAAGGAGCTTCACGGGCGCTTCTATCGGGCTCTTCATGAGCCCGGTGTAGATTTCTCAGCGTCCGTATCCTGGCTACGTTTTGGTGACCTTTTCGGGGAAACTGAAGGTTTCGTCTGTGCAATTATGGACGAAGTTATCTTGACGAATAACTATCGGAGACATATTATGAAGGACGGGACGGTTGACGTGTGTCGGGCATGCCACCGTCCGGGTGAGTCTATCAGACATATTGTCTCTGGTTGTTCTCGTCTGGCTAACGGCGAATACTTGCACAGACATAACCAAGTGGCCAGGATTATTCACCAGCAACTTGCTTTGAAATATAAGCTTGTGGATTCTGAGGTACCGTATTACAAGTATGTGCCCGACCCAGTTCTTGAAAATGACCATGTCACGTTGTACTGGGATCGATCTATCATTACTGACAGGACTATTGTTGCCAATAAGCCTGATATAGTGGTGATAGATCGATTAGCGCGCCGCACAATGATTGTCGATGTTACCATTCCACATGACGGTAGCCTCGTGAAAGCTGAGAAAGAGAAACAAATTAAATATCTCGACTTAGCACACGAGGTTGTTGACATGTGGAATGTGAGCTCGGCTATCATTGTGCCGATTGTCGTGTCGGCCAATGGTCTTATAGCCGAAAGCCTCGATCAACATCTATCGAGGCTCTCGTTAGGCGGTTGGATCAAGGGCCTGATTCAGAAGGCAGTACTCCTCGATACGGCTCGCATTGTGAGGAGGTTCCTGTCTCTGGAGCCCTAACCACCGGTAGCTTGGACCCTGGTCCCGACACCGGCGGAAAACTATTTTTTTATATTTTTAAATGTTTTTTTTACTTATTTTTATATTTTAAGAAATATTTAAAAATGTAATAAAATAAGAAAACTAAATAAATAAATGAATAATAATAATATTCTTTATTTTCGGACAACAGTGATATATTTTATAGCAAACAGATATAAATATTTTTTAAGGCTAATACTTTTGCCTTAAAAAATATTTACCAAAACGCTATTTTGGCTAATATTTCCTTATAACTAACCTAACCCAACGGTAACCTGCCTGTAAGACTTTTTATTTATTTGCTCTCTTGCACATCATAGGCTTAGGTACATTTTACAATAGATTACTGAGTCTGTATCAGTTTTTTGCGGATAAATTATAGTCTTGTTATGGTAAATTTATATTATTCATGTTTTTTTTTTCGACTTTTTTATGCTTAGCATTAGGATGTAGAATTTAAACTTAATTCTAACACCTGTAAAATTAGATATAGTATAATTTTTTTATACCGAATGGTAATTCTAAAATAAAAAATAAATAAAGAAATCTCTCTAATTAAAATAATGTTTTGTTCAAGGTACCCCTTGAACGGAACATTATTTTGCAGCAATTCACCTGCATGTACCTAAGTACCTACATTGTATAGAGTACATTTTCTAAACATAAATTAGAAAAAAATACCAGAAAAACAACACACACAAATTGCTTAAAAAATTGTCCTAGGTGATTAGACTAATAGAAGGACAAATCGAATAAGAATAGGATTTTTTTTTTGATAATAATGAATTCGGGTCAATTCATTATACACGTACGCCCCACTTCAACTACATTAAAAATAAGATATCCAATTTTTTTATTAGCTTTCGCTATCCCCACTTCACAGGTCTCCCTCCAGTCCATATTTCGCGAGCCTGTGCGATCATCTTCCAGTTTTGACGGAACCTATCTAGCTCTTCCCGCCATCTTCACAAGGTCTGCTACAATTATATAATTCTTCTTCTTAGCGTGTCGATAGCAATCTAAATGGACTCGGCCCAGAATTCGGCTACGTGTTTGGCGCCATTACCTGCAGCGTCCACCAGTTCCTGTAACGTGCAGCTGACAGGACACGCAGGACACGATATTAAGTGTCCCATCGTTTGTGGAACAGCACCACAGATAAAAAAAATATATTATATACATAATTATAAAACACAGATTACTAATAACGTTGCGTTCTTCAAAAAGTCGCAATTTGAAATGGGACTGAGCTGGCCACGACTGCCTCATGGGCCTCATGCCTGTGGGCAACTGCCTCATGCCCAGGGAACTGTGGACCAAAATAACCACTATGTGAGACCCCATAGAAGATGGCAGGACGAGCTCTACGAAACAAACGACCATTGGTCCACATTAGCTAATGTGGACCTACTGCATCGCAAGCACTGAAAGTCATGGGGAGAGGCTTTTTCTCGGCAGTGAGATGATGCAGGCTAACAGTAACAGTAAGTACCTACACCTTTTCAGGTACAGACGCCAGCAGATCAAGCTACCCGAAACTGTCAAATTTTCCCAATCAGCTTTGAACCTTACGCTTTAGCGAATAAAGTTGAAAATCTATTAAAGAAATTTGACAGATTGTAATGAAATGAAATGAAATGAAATTTATTTATTTGCCAGAATATAGATGCTTATGCCGCTGTACTAACAGACTTATAAGCTATGAGAGCATGCGACCACGGGAAGGTACTTTCTTGTTTCATCCTTTTCAGTAGTCGGGTTTAGTTTTTAAACTTATTTTTTATTTAATTATTTTGGGGCTTATTTCAGTAATATTTATATTTTTGAAATGTGCTAATTAGGCCCTTTCATTCGAAACCCAACACGGTATGAACATAAAATTTTTTTTTTACGTCATGGCTTTATGTCCGCTAGAGGGCGCCTTATTCAATTTAATGTGACGTCACACATCCTGTAACCAGCGGACGATCAAGACGCTTCCAACGATACCTCATTTGTTTAATTAAGTATGACAAGTAGTTTAGAAGTTATGGGGGAACAGATGAACATCACACATACATACATACCGGTCAAAATCATAACCCTCCTTTTTGTTTCTCCGTAGTCGGGTTTAATTTTCCAACTGCTGCGACCCAGGCCTCCTCTCTGTGAGAGTGAGTTGGCTGTAATTCATCACGCGGGCCCAGTGCGGGTTGGTAAATGTCACATGTCTTCGAATTTTTGGTTCGGATATTCCTCACGAAGTTTTCCTTCACCGTTTTAAATGCAGTGAGTGGAAAATCCTAGGGAAAATTCTATTGGCCTATTTTATTGTGAATCACTCTTTAGAACAGCGCCTTGGACTCTGCGAGCCCCCATACGTCAAGCCTTGCTACATTTAACCCATTAATGATAACAGAAGATTTCCCGCATTCGACACGACAGAAAAAGTTTATTTTGCATATTTTTATTTACATATTCATAAAAACATTCCTTGTTATGATCTTTTTAATGATCTGGGTTGGATATGTGTGACTGAGGTTTATTTCAAACACTAGCTTCTGCCCGCGACTTCGTCCGAATCAGTAATACAACTTATTAAGTTGTATTACTGATTAAAAAAAATCTTGACATCCTAAAATGTCAAGATTTCATGAAATAGTGATTCAGTAGGATTACTTGGTCATAAAGAGTTAGGTATGTTGATGACTTTAATGATTATAATTCTGTAAATACTCGTACATATTTGTTATGGTCGCGAATCATATTTTAGCAACGTACAACTTAATACTGACCAGCAAATTGCAAAAAACGTAAAATAAAATTGATATTCGCGGGCTACCCTGGCGCTGTCGGATTAAGTATAGGTTTTATGCCTAAAACCATAGATATGTGTATGTATTTCTATGCCTAAAACTGAACCTTGTGTATTTAAATATTTCTTGTCCTTATGGCCGAAATTCCGTCTGAAGGACTATTTTTATGTTACAGAGTATCTATGTGTATAATGGCTAATAATTAATAGGCTTCCCTGTATAACTAGGATAAGTATAAAACATGCGAAAGGACATCACAAGGAAGGTCGCATGTTTTATACTTATCCTAGTTATATAGGGAAGCCTATTAATTATTAGCCATTATACACATAGATACTCTGTAACATAAAAATAGTCCTTCAGACGGAATTTCGGTCATAGCGACTAATCTCAGCGGAAACCAGCTTACGGCGCGAAAGATATTATAATGCACAAGTGTGTGCACAGACACAGTTGCACTCTCTCTCCCGTCACTCATTGTCCGAAAGTCCGATGGGACGGCAATCCGACACGACCGGAGAGAGATTAGACGCAGGACCAACGGCTTACCGTGCTTTTTTTTTATGCGTCATGTTTGCCGCAAATAAATGTATTTTCTTTTTTTCTTTCTTTATTTCCGGGGCAGAGGGGTATCACACCGCCAACTTCCAAACTCCGGGCTTTTACTGAGAAATTCCCAATGGAAAAACCTAATAACACCCTGTAACAAACTACATTATATGAATCGCCTTTGGATGCCTAAATAAAGAAAAAAAAATGTACGTGTCAGTTTCAAAAGCGTCAAAAATATCGGATGATAATGTTATAGCCCTGATAAACGTTCCAAACGTTCGCGTCAGTAATTCTAGTATGTACATAATATTATTATAATTATATTATCCACGTTAAATTCAAATTCTTTATGTCAGACATGAGTCCATAGTGTCAGTAGCAACAAAATAACTTAATAACTAGTGTTAGTAATAACTAATAAGGAGAAATACATAAAATTTTAATTGGTTTGGATCTTCACCCAGTGGCGTCCCACAGATCTGCGAACATAAGTTAAGCATTAATATAAATATCAACATAACCTTTCATTAGAAGACCTAAATTCATCTTTGAGGTTTTTCTTGCAAGGCTTTTTTTTTAAATAAAAATGTTGTATTTTATATCATTGTCGCTGTGATTATAAATTTCTTGTCTTTGCCCGCGCCTGCCACGCGTGGATGTCGGAAAATATTCCAGGGGAACGCACTACCGGGATTATAATGTGTTAATCCAGGTTATAAGCTATCTGTGTGCCTTTCATGCAATGTTGTTTCCCAGTCAGCATGATTTTTTCCGACATCTTCAACAATGATCGCCATATTTCAGCCAATTCACGCGAATTGTACACCTAAACCTTTCTCTCACCTCGTCCATTGGTGAAAACCGTATGAAAATTCGTTCAAAAGTTTTTAAGTTTATCGCGTTCAGACATACGGACGCGGTGGGGGGGCATTGTTTTATAATATCTATATCTATACTAATATTATAAAGCTGAAGAGTTTGTTTGTTTGGTTGAACGCGCTAATCTCTGGAACTCCCAGTCGGATTTGAAAAATTATTTTTGCATTTCTTTTTTCATTTTGCAATTCTTGAGGAAGGCTATAGGCTATTTAACATCACGCTATGACCTTTAGGAGCCGAGCAAAAAGAAAAAAAAGTCAGAAAGAACGCTAAGCAAAAACGAAGTACCTAATAGCGCGGGCGGACGGGGTGGGTCGGAGTAACAAGAAATTTCACGCGGACGAAGTCGCGGGCAGAAGCTAGTGTGGTGATAACGAGCACTGTTCCGATCGAGCGAGGATCGAACCCGCGACTAATACTGCAGAAAAGGAAAATATGATCAAGATTCAAAGGATGCTTCACGAAATCACATCAGTTGCTTATTTAATTGATGACGAACTATCGTGACCACGGACGTGAACTATTGTTTACTCATTCAACTACAGCATGACTGGACATAAACTTATATTATGTTAATAAGGTTAGAGTGAGTCATTCCCCGGACGTGGTCTTTACACTTTTTTATTTGATTTTTATTTTTTTTTATCTGATGTATGTCTCTGGTGTACTGTGTGTCTTTTAGTCTGTGTGAATGATGACAGTCTCGTCTTCCCCAGACCTATTTGAATTCATCTGATTACGTAGTAGGTAGGTAAAAACGTAGTAGATATGACTTTCAATGTTGGGTTTTCCCAGTTTCTGAAAAGATCTTATTAGTTTACTAGCTTCTGCCCGTGACTTCGTCCGTGTGAACTTGTTCGCCTGACCCACTCCGTCGCATCGCATCGCCTGCCCGCGTTATTACTTAGTTTTCATTTAGCGTTCCTTCTTTTCTTTCTGCTCGGCACCGAAAAGTCGTAGCGTTCCTCAAGTCAGATGAAATTCAAAAATATTTTTTCTAATCCGACTGGTAGTTCCAGAGATTGGCACGTTCAAACAAACAAACTCTTCAACTTTATTATTAGCGTTTAAACTAGGGATGCCGCGATACGCCTTTTTGCCGATACGATACCGATACCGATACTCTTATAAAAATATCGGCGATACCGATACCGATACGCTTACTGAATTCAAAAAGGAAGGTAGATTAAATAAAACACAATTAATCAATAGTTTTAGTAATCAAAATTAACATTTGTAAGATTTTTATGGAATTATCAATTGTCGAAATTTCAAAGTGATTCTATATACCTAGCACTTTTGTGTTTTGAAGTTGATATGACTACTATTTATTTTATTTGACTCAAACGACTAGTTATAAATGACATACAGATACAATACACAAACAATTACGATGTGTAATTCTTAATCTTATTTGCATTGAAAAATACTACGCGCAACAACATTCAACCTAACGAAATGGGATAGATGTGCGAGTGCGAGGCCAAAGCGGGCGGGCGAAACAAAACACTGAATAAAGCGCGGGGTTTCCCCGAGCAAACTTAGTTCGTGCCTCGTTTGCAACGAAATAGACGGGACAACACGCGCGTTTACATTACATTTTTAAAGCGCGAAATTTGAAAAGTATCGTTGAATCGGCCATAAAAATATCGCCGATACCGATATATCGGCAAACCTGAAGTATCGCCGATATATCGGTATCGGTATCGGTATCGGATGCATCCCTAGTTTAAACAAACGATTCTTTAATGTTTTCTCATACACTTTAGGTCAGAATTTCCGAAAATTACGTCTGTTTGTATGTTTGTCTGTTTACCAAACAAATAAACGTGTGCTTAGAGATCATTTAAGAACAAGTAAAAAATAGAGAGGTAGAGGTAAAAAATAAGAAAGATACATAGCAATAAATGTATCTAGAAACATGGGATACCTTTATTCCTATGTATCATTGTTAATTTTTTTTTCTTAAGAATGACTGTTGCGTCGTCTTGCCCCAGACTTATTAAAATGCATCTGATTACATAGTAAAACATAGCATGACTTGCAAGGTTGGGTTTTCCCGGTTTCTGAAAAGATTTTGTTAGTTGATTCTTTATTTTTTTGTTTCTTAAATGTTTTCTCACGTGGGTCATGTAGGTCAGGGTCCTCGAAAAATACGTCTGTGTGTATGTTTGTCTATTTACCAAATGTGTGTTTGGACATCATTTAAAAGCGGTTGGACATAAACCGTCGTTACCGAACGCCGGTAGAGGGGTAGGTCACTTTCGTATTTCTTATGGCCGACCTAAAAATAACCTGTTTCATATTCAAATCACAGCCGTTGTTTCCTCTTCACTTTAAAAACAGGCACTAATGAGCAATAACATTTTCAGTAGGCTACCTACTTTCAATAACTCAATTTCACCAGAATTAAGTAGTAGTCGGTAGCAATAACAAAGCGGAAGTTTCTTTGTTTGAACGCGCAAATCTCTGGCACTACCATTTAAATTTGAAAAAAAAAATGGATTTGTTAGCCCAATTTTTGAGAAAGGATATATGCTATTTAAAATCACTCTAGGGCTCTTAGGAGTTGAGCAAAAATAACAAAAAAAAAAAAAAGAAAGAAAATGCTAAGCAAAACCGAAGCAAAGGCGCGGGCAGACGATACGATGCGATGCATGAGCCAGGGCAACAAGAAATTTCCCGCAGACGAAGTTCCGGGCAGAAGCTATTAATAACTTATAAATGTGGCTTAGGTACAGACGCCAGCACATCAAGCTACTACAATCTGTCAAATTTCTGTAATAGATTTTCAACTTTATCGCTAAACCATAAGGTTCAAAGTTGATTGAGAAAATTTGACAGTTTCGGATCGGCGTCTGTATTTCTAAATGGTATACCTACATAATCTCTATTATCACTATAGCGTTATACAACGTATGACCTGAAGCAATTTTCAAACAAAAAAAGTAAACAGAGCGCGAAATTACTTGTTATTCACATCAAGCAGTAGTACAATAATTATTATAGAACCTATAGTAACGTATTTCATTTGAAAATATTTTGTCCGAGGCCGTGTCATCACAGTTTTAACTGCTCCGTTGTTTCTGATTTCAATTCCCAGGTCGGGCTAAGTGGTGGTAAGTGGTGGTGGTGGTGGTAAGTGGTGGTCGGGGTGGTGGTGGTGGTGGGGTCGGGGTTTTTCCATAAGGAATTTCTCGGTAGCAGCCCGGAGGTTCGAAATTGGCGGTGTGATACCCTTGAAAGCATGTTAAGCCAGGGCCTGATGGCTCTCCAGTCGTATCGGATTGCCGTCCCTTCGGACTATGAGAGTATGGGGAGAGTTAGTGCACGTTTCTGCGCATACACTTGTCCACTATAATATCTCCCGCGTAGTTGGCTAGTCTCCGCTGAGATCGGCTGCCATGGCTGAAATTCAGTCTGGACTGAATTTTACAGACTTTTTTTTTATGAAACGTTGCCCCACACTAGGAATTTCTCCTGTATTGTGGGTGCGTTTACAAACATTTAAACACATACACAAACAGCCAGACCCGGAACAACTACTTGTAGGTCATACAAATATTTGTTCCGTGCGGGAATCTAACCCGCGACACGCAGCGCAGCAGTCAATCGCTTAACCACTGCGCCAACCGTGCCGTTAAAAGACTATTTATTACTATTACATATTTTCATGTTCATGTTCACGGCTTCGCTTACGTAGAAAACTATGTTGGGGTTGGCTTCCAGTCTAACCGGATGCCGCTGAATACCAGTACTTTACATGGAGCGACTGCCTATCTGACCTCCACAACCCAGTTACTGGGTAATACGATACCCCTTGGTAAGAATGGTTGTCAGACTTTCTGGCTTCTGACTACCCGTAACGACTGTCAAAGATCCACGAATGACAGCCGGAACCAACCGCTTAACGTGCTTTCCGAGGCACGGAGGAGTCTCGGTACGTAATACCCAGTGCGGGTTGGTAGACGTCACATGTCTTCCAATTTTTGGTTCTAGAACATGCCGGTTTCCTCACGATGTTTTCCTTCACCGTTTTGAGAGCAGTGGTGATGACATAATTTACACAAAGTAGAGCTCCTGACTGGATTCGAACCTACGACCTACAACCCGTAAGCCGCGGCCGTGACCACTGAGCCACCACTGTTCTAACTGAGACTTGCTAACTGGCTAAAAAAAATAATATAAATATATAAATTAATACTGGCTATAAATAATTCTACTATCAAAATAAAGGGAAGGAAGAATGTCAATTCAACTTCAGTGAATTATATTTATTTACAAATAATGAAAACTGAAGAGTGAAAACCGCGCTGCGTCTGCACGCTGACATGCTGTGGCTGCACGCTGCCAAGTTGCGATGGCACGCTGGCACGCTGCTGCCAGATGTGCGCTGGGCCATTTTGTTAAAAATAAGATTGGCTCTAAAAAAAACTTGATCTACTATTATAAAAAAAAAAAAATTAAGGAATTTAATGTAGTCATTTTCTCACACGTATTTTGTTTATTAGCGTCAAGGTTGTGGTAAACCCAAGTAACATCAACATTATATTTAGATTTATTAAAAAACGTTAGCTAAGAAGACAGCTTAGTCTTCATAGTAGCGGTTACAATAATTTACGTACATAGTTACACAGGTTGGCAGTAACATCCACGAACAAACTGTGCTATGTAAAAATGATTCATCGGCAATTTTTTTTAAATGTGTCTCAAACCCCTGCGTCAACATTTTTCGTCAGTTAGTAAAAAAAAAAATGCTTCTCCATACATTTTGACCGCGTAGGTGTTGCACTTTTCTATATCAATAACAGCTGATATTGTTTATGATAACCGTTGACAAACATTGAATGAATCGAGGTATTCCACTCAGAGCACTGATTTCAACCGCACTTGGACGAACTGCATTGGGCATTTCCACTAACCGCACTGAAACAAAATTCATGTGCTGCCACGCCAGCTTGTATACAATTGTTACTTTGTGGATTTATCTGCAATAGTAAAAAGTAAGTACGATGAATAACGATATTTTTCAAGCAATTTAGTTCAACACTGCTTGATTTTTTTTTAATTAAAATTGTGAGACTCTCCTATGGTTTTTTAGGGTTCTGTCGGTCGATTCTGTAATTATCTCACCGTGAAAAATTAGGTGATATGAGTTTGTTTTTGCTAGGAATTGACACTATTGACAGCTCACTCCACGCTCACTTCACCTAAGTTTTCACAGTGAGATGATTACAGAATCGCACTGCTGTACCTAAAGGAAAAATGAAACCCTTATAAGATCACTTCGTTGTCCGTCTGTATCTCTGTCAGTCAAGACCCTTTTTCTCAGGAACACGTGGAGTTATCAAGTTGAAATTAATATCAAATACTGGCTGCAATCCCTTGAAGCAGTGAAAAATCTAACTTCTAAGTCAACGCAATCAAAAGATACGCGCGTTTATGTTCCGAAATCAAAACCTGTAGGGTACTTCCCGTTGACCGAGAATCATGAAATTTGGCAAGAAGCAATTTCATAGCACAAGTAAAGGAAAAATTCCGAAAACCGTAAACAAGTAGTAGAAGTACATTACAAAAAAAAAAATTACTATTTACATACCAACTTTGTACGGAGCGCTCGGTGCGCGAGTTTGACTCGTCTTGACCGACTTTTTTTAAATTGCTCGCCTGTCAAAAAGTAGT
The DNA here is from genome assembly GCA_963855955.1 of Luperina nickerlii. NCBI lineage: Eukaryota > Metazoa > Arthropoda > Insecta > Lepidoptera > Noctuidae > Luperina > Luperina nickerlii. The sequence goes on from OY979682.1 coordinate 11,978,702, forward strand.
TGAGGGGAAGCGTCAGCGTAGCCATCAATACAACCCTCTAAGTTTACAATAATATAACCCTATTGAATTACTATTTCATGAAATATCAATCAATAAGATTATACAAACTTAGAGGGTTGTATTGGTGATTTTAATGATTATACCTAACTATGTAAATACATACTTGTTGCGCTCGCGAATCATATTTTGTTCAACATACAACCTGACACTGTCCTGCAAATTTCAAAAAACGTAATTAAATTTGAGTTTCGCGGGCTATTAGGACGCTTCCCCCGCTAAGAAGAAATAATACTGAATTTTCGCTAATTATTAAGAAAGAAAGAAAAGAAAAAGTATTTATTGCGACTCGTACAGGTAGATCACAATCTAAACTAAACACAGTAAAATAAAAATCCAAGTTATATTTCAAGAGATGCTCACTTTTCCGTACCACATTTCTGTGGTTTTCAGAAAATAGCGAAGGCTATAATGAGCGAAGGTCAATCTTACTTCGGATGAAGATCCGAAGTAAGATCGACCTTCGCCCATGGCTTGGCGGAAGGCTATATAGTGCCTAGGTACATTTCTACTAAAAACATATAAATACGCCGATATTTAACGATAAATTTATCAACGTATGTCACGGAAGTCGACAAATGAAATCGATCCGAGTATTATTATTATGATTTTCCAAATGTCATTCAATCAATCGTAACAGTTTTTATGGGTTTTCATAGGTAAATACTTATACTTACCTCGTTTCTAATTATATTGTTTAGCCCATGGCTATTCTATAGTTTTTACGACTCATCAGATCTAAGGAAGCAATTATTGTACACTAGGCTTTGTTCGCGGCTTCGCCCGCGTGGACATGGGAAATTATCACACGGAAACGTATTACCGGGATAAAAAGGTTATAATAAACTATCTGCGTGCCAAATTTCATTCACATCCTATTAAAAGCATAATACTAATTATTGAAATACTATCGTGAGTTCATGCAAGCCTAGTACTTTTTATTAGAATTCTACTCAGAAAGACGGGTCATTATTTCAATCATGATTCAAAAAAGACACGTAGCGCCATCTAGCGTCCTAAAGGAATTGTCACCGTCGAAAGTTATTGTTCTTTTCCTCGGGAACAGTATTTTTTCCGGAATAAAAGGCATCCTACGTCCTTTTCTATACCCCTGATCTGTGCAGGGGCACAGATCAGGGGTATAGAAAAGGATAAGAGATAAAGGATAAGATACATTGTCAGGCAGGGGCCTGACAATGTATGTGCAAAACGTCATGACGATCGCGATCGGTTCAGTTAGATCAGATTAGGCGTGAAAAGGTAACAAGCAAACAAACTTACTTTCGCATTTATAATATTAGTTAGGATGTAACTGCCAATTTCGCTGGGTATTATCATATTAAAGATGGATTAGTGCGCGCTAGACTATAAAAACCCGATATGTTCTGATAAAAACACAGCCATTTTTGTAACCGCTTTGTGTTTTCCAAAGCACCTGTTTTTATTATACACGATTGAGTGACCTTTTGACCGTTAACTAATGCTCTGAAAACACGCATCGACTTTGACCGACAGGTGACTCGCTGGTGATTTCAAAATCTGTCATCTACACACAGATTTTTATATCGCTAGACATATATTGACCGTAGGTAGGTACATGGCGATCAAAGTCGTTGCGTGTGTACCTGGCATGAGCCGCAGCTGTTCAGGTTTCAGAAGCTAGGTAGGTACAACATAAAAAACCAGACAAGTGTGAGTAGGATTCACGCCCTGTGGGTTCCGTCTCAAAGCGGTGCTCCGCTGAAATTTTAGGTACGAAGCCTAAACTTTCAGTTTCGGAGATAAGAGGGCGATTGGTCAATTTTCATCGATTTTCTTAAATAACTGTAAAACTATTTATCGCTTAACTTAAACGAATTTGTTGTAAGAGGCTCAAATATTTTTTTTATTATAAAACAAAATATTTGAGACCCTCACAACAAGTTCTTTCATTTGATTATGTCACACTCACAGTGTGTAAATTTTGCCAAACTTTTTCTTAAATTTCCAAATTAGCCCCCGAAAAGTGTCCCCTTATTTAAAATTCATTTATTTAGGTTACTCGTCCGTGTTTGGGTCACATCATAATTATGTATATCAAAATTTCAACTTATACGGCCCAGTAAAATCGGATCAAATAGACTGTCACAGACGGACAGACACACACACATAAGGGTTCCGTTATTTCATTCGGACGTTCAGAACCCTAAAAAGCTTAACAAGCTTAATCTCGCTTAACCAAGCTTAACCCTAAAAAGCTTAACCCCGGCTCCACACGTTTGTCCCATGCATCGTTTGTATGAGTGTTTGTTTTTCATTTGTACTTAGCATCCAAACGTTAATCCCAACGAAATAGGCAGAGCCAATGTGAGGATACCTGACGTGGAAATTCCTGTAAGCTTTGACGGTACTGAGTGCCTATAATTATGTATTTCTTGCTATAGAAAAAGAAAAAACCACGCAAAAAGAGGTCTCAAAAACCACGCAAAAAGAGGGCTCAAGAACCACAGCTTGAAATATATTATAAACGAAATTAAGTGCCTACTTATAACTTTTTTTAAACAAATATGCTACCATCTGAATAAATAACATTGAGCTCGGAATTAAATCCTAAGAATACATAACATCACGCCTGTATCCCTGAGGAGTTAGGCAGAAGTGTATCTATAGGAGGTACACCAACATTTGGCCAGTTATGTTCAAATCTCAAATCTCAAATCGTTTATTTGCAACCCATAATGTAATTACAGGTGGTAGGTAAATAAAAAATCTAGAATCAATTACGGACCCTGTCGGGCACAGCAAATTTTTTAAGGAAGTAGAGAGAGGAAGAGCGCTTTATTAATTTTCCTTGCTAATTAGTTAGAATTATTTTATATCTTATTATTACCTATATTTTTATATTTCCATTCATTCACTTTTCTATTAGATTTTATATGCAGGTCTATCTATTAATTTGTTATTTATTTAACTTGTTCATTTTTATTAGTGTAATACCTATAGTTATTAAGTATTATGCTATAATTGATTTTTGTTGTTTTACTTATTAAAATATATCTGTTATTCATAATTATGTATTATTATTAAATATTGAATTTATCCATTAGAATTATTTTATATCCTACTATCTATGTATTTATATATCCATTCATTTACTTATTATTTAATATATTATATGCAGGACTGCAGGTCTATCTATTCATTTATTATTTATTTAATTATATTTAATATTGCTTATTTCTTTACTTACTTAAAAATTGTTCATTATTATTAATGTAATATGTATAAATATTAAGTATTAAGTATAGTATAATATGTTTTTCCCTATGTAAGAGGGGGCGACCCTATTGCCATTAATTGGGCACACATCGATACACCCGGGTTGTTATCGAGAAATTCCAGATGGAAACACCCAATAATAAACAATGTTCTCTTTTTTTATAAATTTTTAGCATAGAAAAAAAACAGGTCTACATATGGGTGAAGTCTAAAATATTGACGCAAATGACACAATAGTGACACAAAATATTATGCGATAGTGACACAAAAGTTGTACAGAAATTAACACTACAGTGACACAATAGCGACACAAAATGGTAGCAAAAAACTATAAAGTTGAGGTTAAATTAGGAGTTTTATAGGTATCGGTACATATATTTTATAAAAATAGAAAATTTGATATAGTACATTTATGGCAAAATAAGTTACGCTTAGAGGAAATTAAAACATTTTTATAAATCTACGTGTTATTATTACTTCTTACATATCAACAAAATTAATTTAAACTTTGCAAATTTCGGGGAGTCACACGGAACAAGTCCATTTAATTTCCGTCATATGTTTCTATAGACACGGAAGCCAGACATCCCACAAAACTAAATAGGTTGACAATACAACACCATTACGAATGCCTGTTCCGGATATCATGGCGTATCACCATGGTTTTGTACCCAGAATATGGTGTAAAAATGCTGTGTCATTTTTACATTTTCAACTAGGTGCTTGATTGATTTGTGTCTATGTTGGTTGAATGAAAATTTCATGGGATCATTGTTTGCCTTTGTAATGTTATGACAGGGATGTTAAGATATGATTTCCTAGTAGGTAGAGCGGTAGCCGCCTCATACATAGTGTACGCAATTTACCGGAGAATGACTTCACTGAAACATTATATATGTAATTATGAGTTTAACTGTCACTTACGACCGAACCCTGGGAACAGCTATCGTGGTCGGACCTCGGTCGAGAGACCGATAGCTGTCACACGTGTCAGAGAGATTTAATTTTTTCATTTAGTGGATTTTAGTACGTGAAATTGGCAAAATTGTGGTGTTTATTCCACAAAAGCCATTAATCAAGAGTTGAAGTTGAACCTTTTGACAGACAGCTATAACTGATGGTAGCAAGTATGATTATACTCGTAACTGCCAGTATAATATAATCATAGAGATCGCTACTGATATAGATTAATGGGACGTTAAAACCAGAGATAGATAGGTTTTTCTACCTCTAGTATGCCAAAACTGGTGATACATAGGTAATTGGGTTCGGCCGTAATAAGACACATTTACCTTTTCTATTGTTACCGAACTGCCTAACTGACGAGGGGTGAAAGTATGTTTTCTTAGAGGGTTTTTTTGACACCGTAAAGTCAAACCCCGGTGCCATCATTTCCATGACAGCCGTTGTTACTGCGGTCGTTATGTATTTTTTTTTATTGCATAATGGGTCCGTATGGTCTATGGGGCCCCGCTCTTGACATCGATCACGTGGCTAAAAGGTCCCAGCAACCAGGCCATAAAAAAAGACCTCGATCACGCCTGATGTAAAGCGATGGATGAGGTCTATGATGGAACAAGTGTGCCCAGAAGATGCCTAAGGCACTGGAACTCTCACGCATCGATGAAGCATCTGGCTGCTTGACTTCGGTGGGAGGGTCAAAGATCGCTCTTCTAGATAAACTCAAAACTCAAACTCAAAGCATTTATTTCAATTAAACCATTTACAGGCACTTTTGAATTGTCAAAAAGTCGGTCAGTCAGAAAATATGAAGCTAGTTGCCCATTCCAAAGCGTAGGTACCTATGGAGAAGACCGGGCAAGAAACTCCATGGACACTCTTTTAAATTATATTTTTACAAAGATATTAGTTACATCGTTAATGTGGATTTAACGATGTGGATGTAAAAAAGACGTACGTGTTAAAAGCGGCCGATATCTTTAGCATGATCAGGCTGTAATGTGCCCACTGCTGGGCCACAGGCCTCCTCTCGTCGAGAGGGAGTGGGCTATAATCCACCACGCGGGCCCAGCAGTGCGGGTTGGTAGGTACAGCTTTAGTATGCATAAGTATTTTAAATTCAGTTATTAATGGTATTGAATATAATATGGGTACTGCACGAAAAGGATGGACAGCGCCAGCAGTGCATCTAGAGTTACCATCCGTCCAGATTTGACCGGGTTAAATCAGCTTTTTGTCCCCGTCCGGACTTTGTCCAGCCTTGCTATTCGTTCAGATGTACGATTTGAAAAAAAGTGTAGGTAGTGTAAAGTTAGTTTTTTTGCAAAATGTCAGGTTTTTGTCAGGACTAATCAAATGGTAACCGCAAGTGTGTGTCCTCTTGTTTGCTAAAGGCTCCGCAAACAGGCGCGACGCGCATTTTTATCACGTGTCGCGCCTGTTTGAAGGAGCCTTAAAGCTGTCTGAAGGGGAGAAGCTGAGAAGTGTCAACATCAAATGCTAGCTCGGCACTTCTCCTCTACTATCCGCTTTTATGGAACGGCAGTATATTATGCTTTAGAATAATAGCCTCCCGACCGATTTCGATCACGGTGGCCAATCACAACGGAGATTAGCCAGGTACGCAGGAGATATTACTGTGCACAAGTATTTGCGAAAACACAAGTGCACTCTCTGTTCCTTTACTATCATAGTCCGATAGGACGGCAATCCGACACGACCGGAGAGAGAGAGAGATCATGCGCAACACCAACGGCTACGTTCAGTAGTCGCGCTTGCAACCACGAGACCAACGGGACAGTCCTATACTATACTTTATATACTATAATAGTATTATAAAGAGGTAAAATTTGTGAGTTTATAATGTAGGGGGTCATCTTCGGAACTACTGATCCGATTCCGACACCAATGGAAAGCTACAGTATTGCCGAGAGTCATAAGTTATAGTTATTATATGTTAAAACGAGAAATTTCACGCGGAAAAGTCGATGGCAGAGGCTAGTCACATATTTGTCTCTAGCAATTATGGTGAACGTGTTTTTAAAACTACTCCTAGTACGCGTCTTGCCAGGCGGATTCTTCGTCATGATGAGGTTTATTTTCACGTGTAAGAGGTGCTATATTTTGCTGATATTATTGATGATGTCACGCATCAGCTGTTGAAGTGATTCATGTACAGTTCGCGTCAAAATTAAATGACTTTGCCGCTCTGAAGTAGGCAACAAATCACTGCGCAGTAGTTAATCGTATGAACAAAACAGCAGCGCGCATGCGCGGCTAGCGAAAACCCTAGCTTCAGAGCAGCAGTTATTTGACGTGAACTGTATCATCATAAAACTTTGTCATCATGAAAGAACAACTAAGTAATCATGTAACAGCGATTTTGCTCATAATTAACACCGCGTGAGAATAATGATGTAGGTATGTAAATGAGTCAACATTCATACATAACACAGCCTTGAACCAAGCTGAGGCGAACTTACAACTGTCAAGTTCAAGTTCAGCTATAGCTTGCAAAAAAGACTTGAAAAAATATATTGTTAGTTTTTAAATATCGGTTTTCAATATCGATTCTGCGTGTATTTGTATTCGTAAAAACTGAATATTCAATACACAAAGAGGAGACGTGACTCGAATCGATTTGCATTCGAATGATTTTCCAAATTATGTTACGGTCCTACTATAGGTTTTAGAACGTTTGCACTAAAGAAGTTTCATGATAGAATAGGCACTATTGTATATAAAAAAATTCGAATTTAGCAATAGAGGAAGATCAATAAAACACGATTCTGATTTCAAATCATTTTGAATCAAAACATGTCTTTTTTTGAAGTGAAAACTTCTTTAGGCGCGTTAGGCATTTTTTGAGATGGGAAAACACCATTGAACTCGCGACACTGTTACCGACACCGCGCTACATTCGGATGTGTTCGGCTGTCCTCGGGATGTAGGATACCTACTCGGTTTTAAATCCGATATGTCAGTGAGTGATGGCAAATTCTGTTTGTGTTTTGTTTTCACTTCTGTCGGCACTTCCCGGAGTGCCACTGTTTTTTTTACAAAAGAAAGAGATGTCTCTTTGTTTTTAAAAATTAAATCTGCAATATTAAGAAAATGTTACCAGTTTTGTTCGTTCGAGAAACCCTAGTATGTAAGTTAAAAGTCAATGTCTCCAAAGTTACGGTATCATTTGCTCAGAGCAAAAGAATTTCTGTCGTGAGCTGTAACGGTAAAAGTATTGTATAACGCCGCACGTAAAATAAAACATTTTACTTCTCAACGTCGTTATTTGAAGAATAAAAAAAAGAGAAAGAATCGTAAAATACAATGAAATTATTTTAATGGTGCCCGCATTAATAAGACATGAGTAATATCAAGTTAAGTTAATAAATTTTGGATTTGGATCAGCATTGTGGCTGATAAGACCTCCGCTTCGACAGTCTTAACTTTATTAAAGAAATCTTTTTCATGGTTTATGTCTGATTTTTTCTTGTAGGTAGTATACCTCATTACTGTCACTTTCTGTTTCTACCAGAAACAGAGTCAGCGGGTTAATGGCGTACAATGCGTGCCACGAAAGATGAGACTTGACACACCACGTGGTTTGACATGCGCAGTACACGATTTTAGGTATCCTTAGCGGTATGAGGTCTGAGTGCGGGACGGGACCGGACGTCATAGGGGCGGCGGAAAGAGCGGGGGAGGCGGGGTCAAGTCTCATCTTTCGTGGCACGCATTGTAACACACTAACAGTAGCAATGGGTTTCATTTTGACAGTTCAACAACATTCATTGCGTTTTTTACATGGTTTAGCAGACAATTTTTTTTTTAACATAATACGAAGCAATGGATTAGCAATATCCTTCAAAATTATTCAGGTTGTGATTGAAAGTGTTATGCAATGAGGGTTTTCGTGATAATTTACGACACCAGTTGGCACCACTGTGACAAGAGGTCTTCCAATATAAAATATATGATGACGTTCATCATTTGATTCATTCATTCGTTCATCATTCAGTCATGACTAAAGAAAATATAGGCTCTTTGACAGATGCCTGGACCTGACGTGTCTGTGCTGCCACCTGGCGAACGTCATTTCAGAAAACCCTCTTTAGGTTGCTGTGCTGGCCTCCTCAGAGTGCATAATTGCACTGGTGCCTAACTGTCTCCAACTATTAAGACAGGAACCGGATTTTAAAATAAACTGTAAGCAGATATTCAACCCGTCAACGTAGAGCTATGTAGCTCTATACACGTAAGGATTGTGGGGTAATAATTAATATGCATTACTCGCCTTAGTTATGGGGTGCAACTCAGGAAGAGCTACATGTTTTATAGTAGTTACTGTAAAGACTTGCGATTCGCAGGGATGAATTAGTAAGAATTTGGAGATTACAGAAATCCGTCTTTCTTTAATTATGTGGAAAGTATTAGTCTTATCGATTTTTGACATTACAATTCAAAATATTGTTAATTTTCTAAGCACAATCGAAAATCCCTGACCTTTAAAATATCTAGGATTCCTACAGCTTAGGTTTTTTCTTTCTCGTTTTAAGAATAAACCAGATCATTTGCCCGCTAAGTTACCTAATTTGTTCATACCTTGATTTAAACGTCCTTACGTTTACACTCTGTATACGTAAGAACGTTCGATCGATCTATAAATTAATACGGAAGCAAACCATACTAGTAGGACAGGTTTTTTGTAGTTTTTATTGTCTAAATAGGTAATACAAACAATTCATCTAATCTGTCTAATTCATTCACAGTCGGACAAAGACTCATTAAGTAAAGTTATGACACGTAACGAACATACGTTGATTTGTTATTCAAATTGCACGGGAGTTTGGACAAAAACTGTGATAAAATAACTGTAACTAGAGTCACCATAACTTCTACATCAATTAGGATGAAATGCGGACGGCGTTTATTTCGTACTGGGTCCTTTGAATCGGCAAACGTAAGGTAGGATACCCTCAGGCTAGGTGGAGCGACGATCTTCGCAGGGTGGCTGGTAGCAGCTGGATGAGAGTTGAATCGAGTTGAATGGCGTGCAATTGGAGAGGCATATGTCCTGCACCCTAATTGCACTTCCACTAATGATCTGAATAATTTTGAGGGATATTGCTAATGCATTGCTTCATTTGCTCGAAAAAGGGCTTTGAAGATCTGTGGCATACCTACTAACGCGCCATTTTGAAAATAGCGGCCACGCATGATACCTATATAAATCGATAGGTAACATCAATGCAAACAGAAAACATAATGAGACCATACAAACCCCGTAAAGTGTCTCGATTCCGAGACATTCTTTAAAAGTTGATGATTGAGTCACGTGATCAACTATCGTCTTATGCGTGGCCGCCATTTTCAAAATGGATACTTATGCGTGGCCGCCATTTTCAAAATGGCGCGACAGTAGTAGATATGCCTGGCTCTTCAAACCCCTTTGTCTGCTCAATAACTTAAATAACGCAATGGATATCGTTGAACTGTCAAAATGAACGCCATTGCTATTGTTAGTGTGTTACACAATTACCCCACTGAAGTTGGCTGTTGTAGGATGATGATGATGATAATTATGATAAGTCTCCTCAAGCACCGTGGTATTGCACTGCCCGAATCAAGGGCATTCCTACGACCTTCATCAATCGTCTGTTTTCCTTTCAGGGTCGTTCTATAAAACCATAAAAAATTACTGAAAGGAATACTGCCTACTACTGCCAGCAGAGAGAGGTCTCGCCCGATCCTCGCAACCAGGACCCGCCGCTCAGAGGCCCACGCAGGGCACTCCTCCAGCGTGTGTTCAGGCTGCCTCCGCAGTGGTGGCAATTTGCCGTGGCCTGTCGCCCAATCTTGTTCAGGTACTCACCGAAGCAACCGTGTCCGGTCAGCACCTAACTTAGCCTATAAGAGATGCACTCCTCTCTTTTCAACCAGGCTTCGAAGTGCGGTAGGATGGCTTCGACAAGGCGCTTATGCGAATATTGCGGCTCTTGCCGCCGCTTACGCCACCGCTCGAACGCGTTTCGTCGTCTCAGCCAAACAACACCGATTCCTGGCATGCCATTGCCACTTTGGCGGATGATACGGATTCACCTTGGGCTGTCCTAGCGTAGCACAAAGTTTCAATAGAAGAAAAGGCCAACTTTTACTAGGGTTTTTTTAAAGAGACGTGCGGCCCACTGTACAAACTTAAAGCTTCTTTGAAGCTTGAATTTAATATCCTGCAAATTATTACAGGAAAGATACTTAAGAGGAAATGCGGGTGGTCTTTTCACCATAAAAACGCTCTCAAGATCGTCTGTTTTCTTTCCAGTTAATGACCATAAAGCAAAGTTTTTTTTACAAAATAATAAATATTAACTACTTGTATAATAATAATAATGTTTATTTCCAGAAAATGTTTACCTAATTACTACTACAGTAATATGGTACAACAAAGTGCATTAAGTATGTCCTTATGTTTACCTTTTTGATGATACTTTATTTTTATAAGCACTAGAACCCTCAAAATGCCGATTTAAACCGCTGTCAACAGAGGCCTAGTGTACTTTGACAACTATTAATGAAAAAAGAAAAACAGGGGCACAGTACATCCTTATTCAGTTTATGAAATTTCTTTTAAATTGGTCCAATACTGGAGGAGGAAATAGGCGAGAGCCAAACCTCGAATAATGACTTTTTACTTCGGCTTTTTCAAAAGTCTCTCCGACCGCATTTTCTCTTGTCTTATTTTAAAACATAATCATGATTGGTCAGCTAATGTGGTTACCCTACTCACATTTGATGCATGTTCCGCACGATTCACAAGTTTCCAAATTGTAGGTACAACTCATAAAAAATACGGTTTTAAAGACATCTAAAAGTCTGGCCAAATGCGAGTCGGACTCGCACACGAAGGGTTCCGTACCACAACGCAAAAACGCCGAAAAAAAACACGTTTATTGTATGGGCGCCCCCCTTAAATATTTATTTTATTCTGTTTGTAGTATTTGTTGTTATAGCGGCAACAGAAATACATCATCTGTGAAAATTTCAACTGTCTAGCTATCGTGGTTCATGAGATACAGCCTGGTGACAGACAGACGGACAGTGGAGTCTCAGTAATAGGGTCCCGTTTTTACCCTTTGGGTACGGAACCCTAAAAATAGATGCAAATTGTTAAAACCACAACATTCTGACCACATTTAAAAATAAAGATCGTACAAAACGTCATAATCACGAACTTAATAATTATACTAATCACTTCATCAAGTTACATCATCTACCTAGCCTTTTCCCAACTATGTTGGGATCGGCTTCCAGTCTAACTGGAGGCAGCTAAATATCAGTATATTACATCGAACGACTGCTTATCTGATCTCTACAACCCAGTTACTGGATAATACGATACCCCTTGGTAAGACTGGTTGTCAGACTTTCGGGCTTCCGACTAGCCGTAACGACTACTGACCAACAGTTTAACGTGCTTTCCGAGGTGCGGACGAGACAGATGGTAATGGTTTTTTTTTTTCAGGATGGGAAATCGTCAAATAACCCCTCCCGCTCTGAGTGGAGCGGAAGGGAGTGTCAGACTCTTACTGACTAATACCCACCCGTGTTCCTTCCTTAGCCTTTTATGTTCCGGGCCAGCGGTAACCCTTTCGGACAATCCCGCTGACCCGGCAGGCTTCGGCCCTGACGGGCGGGCCCCTTCGGTCGATGCTGACATCTCTTTGAGGCGCGCGTGGAACACGTACGCGCCGTCCGGCACGGGCCTGTTTCTGATCGGACGGTGAGTTACCCATTACTCTCCGCCCGCAGGCCCGATGGTAATGAATGTGTTGTTGTTTGTGTAATTACAAATTAAACATTTAAATCTATTGTGCAGCATATACTGGACATAATCCCTTTATTTATAAACATAGCTCAAAGTTAGGAGACATATAATCATCAACAATGTATGCATAAAAAGTCGCTAACTTTAAGCAAAGTTTTTATATACTTTAACCCCAATATATAAAGAAAAATGATACTTGCTCAAACATTTGGAACCAACAGCGTGCAGACTGTTTCAATTCATATAATAACTTATTTAATTTGCAAACCATATTACTTCCAGCCGGATATACCTATGTGTATGTAACATCTCATAAGCAACGTAGAAACGATAAATACCTATGACAATAAATAAAACTGCGCATCTACGAGTCTAATTTTTGACGTTCAAAAGTGCCTTTAATGTGCCTATTTGAAATAAATGCTTTGACTTTGACTTTGACTTTTAATGATGTTCCCAACCTGTTAAAGCTCCTACAAACAGGCGCGACAAGCGATATAATCGCGCGCGACACATAGGCACCGCAAGTCGCGCAACGAGCGGTGCCTTTGTGTCGCGCGAGATTTAATCGCGTGTCGCGCCTGTTTGAAGGAGCCTTTACAAAAATCAACTAAATATATCATGACTTTTAGTCACGTTTGTAACTACTATTCTGTGACGATAGCAAGACAGCTGATCGGCAAAAACTGTTTTTATTTCGATGTTAAGAGCATTTACGACGTACGGCATTTTATACAAACTTTCAAGCCCTTCTTTTTCGAAACGAAGTTTCATTAAAATCGGTTCGATTTTAATGAAACTTCATACGCATAAGCAGGACACAAAGGTCTAAAAAGTTAGTAAAGAACATTTTCGAAATGTCTTGTTTAAAAAAAGATAACCGGAAGTCAGCTACCTCCATACCAAATTTTATCGAAATTGGTCGTTTGAGTGTGAAGAAGTAACAAACATACATGTAAACACACACACATACACTCACAAACCTTCGCCTTAGTAATATTAGTGTTATTTATTTTATTGTTGAGTTGTTTGCTCTCGCTTGAAATAATGATGATAATGACGCATGGCTATCTCTTCGGGCAATACAATTACAATTTTTACAATCGTGACAAAAAAAACTAGTATTAAGATAATTAATGATTATCTTCCGCCATGAAACAACAAATCTAATTATCTCATCTATGTTTGTACATATTTGTACAGTAAGTTAGTTATTCATAGTACTCGTAATATTTTTACTTGCATTCCATAATGTAATACTTACGAGTGTTAACAATGGCTTAAAGCTAAGGTACAAACCCTCTATAGGGCACAGCAAAATATAAAATTAATTAATTAACCCCTTTTTTTTGAAGATGGAAAATCATCAAATGACCCCTCCCGCTCTGGGTGGAGCGGGAGTGTCAGACTCTTACTGACTAAAACCCACCCGTGTTCCTTCCTTAGCCCTTTATGTTCCGGGCCAGCGGTAACCCTTTCGGACAATCCCGTTGACCCGGCAGGCTTCGGGCCTGACGGGCCCCTTCAGTTAATGATTAGCGATTTTTTAACCATACTCTATTGACGTTTAAACGTCCCTTAACTTTAAGTAACGCCCTTCACTTAGTACTTAGTGTAAATAGTTGTGTAATTATTATTGTAATCTTAACTTATATTATAAATGCGAAAGTGAGTTTGTTACGCCTTTACTCTAAAACGGCTGAACGGATTTGTATGAAATTTAGCGCACAGATAGACGATGACCTAGGTTAGGACGAGTTATTCCGGTCTGATCCCCTGAACCCCTCCTCCAACTCCTCGATCCCCTGCTAGTTCTTCTTCTGTTTTAATTTCTGTCTTATCCACTATAAACTGTCTCATTCCGGTTACATAGGCTAATTTTCATCCTGGATCGCAGAAGTCGCGGGCAACAGTTAGTAATCCTATATAAGCATTTTAATGTCAATAATTTTTTTTTATCTCATCTAACGTGACCTCATCAACCATGTTTGATTAAAACCACACAGTGATGCAAAAAGCTGGGAAAACCAACAAGTTTTCTCTTTCATTGGATTAACCACCACGACTGATCGTGACACTTGTAAACATACGAGGAAAAATCTGTAGTGTCATCGTGCTTAAAATCACATTGTTATTATTCATCGATTTTGAGCAGCTCGTCGAAGGCGCCTTTTATTTTTTACCTTATCATTATTTTTTTGAGTTGTTTTAGATGAGCCGACTATGGGTTTTGCCAATCTTTGACAAGTTATAACATATATACAACATAACATAATATTCAGCGTACGATATTCCCACTGCTGGGATACAGGCCTCCTCTCTTCGGGAGAGAGTGGGCTGTAATCTACAAGGGCCTAGTGCGGGTTGATAGATGTCACATATCTTCGAATTTTTGGTTGTAGTCCAACCAAAAATTCGAATACATGTGACATAAAAAACTGGCCTGGCTATAGTACAAACGGCAGCACATCAAGCTACTACAATCTGTCAAATTTCTTTAATAGATTTTCAACTTTATTGCTAAAGCATGAGGTTCAAAGTTGATTGGGAAAGTTTGACAGTTTCGGGTAGCTTGATGTGCTGGCGTCTGTACATACATTTGTCTGAAATTTGTGTGTGCAGACTGAGAACGTTATTAGATTTACGAAGTTTAATTTACTGTGTTGTAATGGACACATAGTTGTTGTTTACTGTTGAAATATATATTTTTTTATTCGTCGTCTCCATCTTGTATGATCTAGGGCTGATTTTTCAATAGTGAGATAACTTAAATCTGAAAAATAATTATGACAGTTTGACATACTCATACTTTCTGCACAAAAACTGTCAAGCCGCTATATTTATTCCTCAGATAAAAGTTATCTGACTTACAAATTAAAGTTATTTTTATCAACACACTTTTTACATACCAGCTGTTTTTATTGCAATGATCATACTGTTGCGCGTTGCAGTCGAATACACTTTCGGAGTTCAGCGACAAAAGTGAAATCAACTTGTTCTCATTCTGAAACAGGTCTGGTAACTGTTTCTTTGGTCCTTGTTATTGAACGATTTGAACGAATTCCTATAGCAGCTGTGTTAAATCTTGATTAATAAAACAGAGGGATTTTTTGATTTGCACCAGCCCGGCCGTTCTTGTATTCCCGCGTTGTCCCCGTAGACCATGTCCCCGTTAAAGTGGACAAAGGGTATTTAATAAAATAATTAAAATTACTTCCCGTTGTCCCCGTACGCTGTCCCCGTTAAAGGGGACAATGGGAATTCAACAAAATAATTAAAATTACTAAAGGGGGGGGGACCCTTACGCTGTCCCCGTTAAACAAAAACATAGGAGGATTTTGAAAGCATTAAATAGCCAATTCCAAACTTAGTATAAAAATAACACCACTACGTCGAACCGATGAGCACTACGATGAGCCGGACGTAGGCACATTTATGAATTGTCACTCAAGAAGACCTTTTTAATTAACACATTGCTTTATTTTTCCTCTGGTAAATGCAGAGTGAATCACTTCTGACACCCATGATATAACCCGTATTTAAATCACTAATTCGCACAAAAAGGTAATTGCAAATCTGACATAATCTGAAATAATTTGACATTTGAATGGGCCTCTTAGAATGCACTTAAGTGCATCGCAAGAGACCTGTACATCATTGTAAGCCCAGATTAGATACGGACCTACCTTAATGTATTAGCACGATTGGGTTTATCCGATCACCGTGAAGGCATTTAGAGTCAAAAATGTATTGGATTGACATATGATCATTATCATCAGCCTACATCAGTCCACTGCTGGAAATTGACTTCTCCAATAGCGCGATGTTTAGCTCGACTCTCGGCAACTCTCCACCAGCTGCTACTAGTCACCCTGTGAAGATCGTCGCTCCACCTAGCCTGAGGGCGCCCTACGTTACAATGCGTGCCACGAAAGATGAGACTTGACACACCACGTGGTTTGACATGCGCAGTACACGATTTTAGGTATCTTTAGCGCTATGAGGTCTGAGTGCGGGACGGGACCGGACGTCATAGGGGCGGCAGAAAGAGCGGGGGAGGCGGGGTCAAGTCTCATCTTACGTGGCACGCATTGTACATTTGCCGATTCGCGATCAACACTCAAGAACACGTCTTCCCCAGCGGCAATCGTTTCTACGGCTAATATGGCAAGACCATTGCCATTGGATTGGATTGACATATACTCGTGGCTAGCGAAAACCTTATGTCAATCCTAAGTCGTTGTTGAAATACGAAACGGTTTCAAAGCAATTGCTGCTTATCTAGGCCCTCTGGACGCTCGTATATAAAAGAGATAATTTCCGATTAAAGAAATTCCTGAATCAATCAATTATATCGTCTTGATTAATCAGAGCACTGACTCTTATCTTTATCTCTATCACCGACATCATTCCTTAAGGCCTGGTAACTACAGAGTCACAGATAAGTCGAAGTAGGTATAAGTATTTCAATTAACCTTAATATCGATTGATATAACTATCAACCTAGTTCTCTAATGTCAATAATGGTCAATGTCAGTTGTATATTGATACAAGTTTATGTCCACATTATGCAACACACAATAACAGTTTCCATATTATTATTTTCTTTTGTTTATATACAGGTTCAAGTTAAATTAAAAAAAAAAAATTAGGTAGCGAAACTCCGCAGCATGATGCGTATTGATATCTAAATATGATAAAACGAAAAAAGCTTGATTTGATGGTTTTATTTTTTTTTTGGTCAACGACACATGTATTTTTGAATTATGAGTTTAGAAAATCAGTATTTTTTGTGTAACAGTCACATACCTGCGTGATGAGTTGGTATCAATGTCTAAACACGATTTTAAGTAGTAATAAAACGTTTATTTCAGATAGAATCCATAAAGCATTATAGTAATAAAATAGTCAGCGTACAAATATAAAAATCAACAAAATAAAATAATTCAATAAATAAAAAAATATAATAAATAAACTCAATAATAATTTAATAGCAGATACAATAGAAATGAAGACACATAATAACACTACTGTTATTATACGGTACGTTAACTACTCTAAATACGGTCCTTGACCCCAATTTCTTTTCATCAAATCCTGCTATAAGATTTGTTTTCGTTTTATCATGTTTACATATTTGATATCCATCACGTCCGCGGAGTTTCGCTAGCTAATTTATTTTTAGCATGTAGATTAGTGACCGACCGAAAGTTCGCTTTCGGTTTCGGTTTCGGCCAATTTCGGCCAAATAATCTAGTTTCGGCCCTAGTTCGGTTTCGGCCAGAAAATGGCCGAAACTTTCGGCCGCGCGGGAAACTCGAGTGTTCATGAATTATCGTCCATCGTTCGGCGAACTTCGCGGCTAGCTCGTGCTCGCTCGTCGCGTCGCCGGCCCAGTTCGCCGCCGTCCATCGTTAATCGCATGGAGTTGAGGTTGTGTTTTGCACATACGAGGGCGGTCCCATAATGAATTGGCCTAACTATGAACTAATGAAGGAAATGAAACGAAACCAATTTTATTTTTCAATATAATCACCATGAATACCTACTACTAATACACTTCTGACATCTGTGAATCAATATCTCTAAAGCTTTATAAAAACAATTTTTAGCCTCAAAATGACCGAAGACGGCCGCCTGCAACTCTTCATCGCTTGAAAATTTTCTTCCTCTGAAGTCTCGCTTTAAATTTGAAAATAAATAATAGTCGGACGGAGCCATGTCTGGACTGTGAGGTGGATGTTCAACTTCTGTGAACCCGCATTGACGAACTGCATCCTTCGAAACACCAACGTTATGAACAGGGGCGTTGTCATGGAGCAACAGGACACCTTTAGACAGCTTGCCTCTTCGTTTTTCCTTTAAAATCTTAAATTGGCTCGTAATTTATATATTAAAGAAGCATAATATTAGCCGTTCACGACTGTATTACGTTCTTTAATATCCACCATCAAAATGCCTTGAAAATCCCAAAAGATTGTGCACATCAGTTTTTTAGCCGATTGTTGCACCTTTGCCTTTCTAGGGGGCTTTTCACCCTTATAACGCCATCCTATTGATTCGCGCTTGCTTTGTGGGTCATAATACAAGATCATAGTTTCATCACCAGTCATTAGCCGCTCGATCAGTCTTTGAATTTTCGCCACAAATATCCAAAAACTTCGAAGCGCAGCGCACTCTTTCCTGTCTCTGTACCGCTGAAAGAAGTTTCGTTACCCATCTTGCACTCACTTTTTTCATGTGAAGATGTTCATGGATCGCACGATGACGTACTTTAAGAGAGCCCAAGCCTAGCTGCAATTTCTCTAATCTTCAAACGGCGGTCACTCAGAACCTCCTCTTCGATAAGAGCAATCGTTTCGGGAGTGAGCACTTCCACAGGTCGACCGTCGTGGCAAATGTCTTCGACGGTTTCTCTCCCGAGGCGAAATTCTTTCACCCAATTTTTCACTGTGCTATAGGAGGGGGCAGACTCCTTATACACGTCATCCAATCGTTCTTTTATTTGGGCAGGGTATAAGCCTTCTTTAAACAAAAACTTTATGACACTTCGATACTCAGTTTTCGACATTTTGAAAAAATACGCGACTCTCGTTATGCTAATGCCTGCTAAACTAAGACTAAGCATTTCATGTCTATGCGTGTTTCTTATATTAAGTGCACGATAAACGTACTATTTAATGCAACACAACATGTAGCGACATGTCGCGTAGAACTATACCAGGGCAGTTCATTATGGGACCGACCTCATAAATGATTAGGTAAATTCAACTGTCTGTATGTATAATATACATTGTACCTATATTCAAATAAATATGTAAAAAACACACCAGATTTCTGTATACGATAGAAATTTTAAATATATTTAAGTAAGTTTCGGTTTCGGTTTCGGTTTGGGCCGAAACTAAGAGCAAGGCCGAAAGTTCGGTTTCGGTTTCGGCTGAAAAACCTATTTCGGTCGGACACTAATGTAGATTGACGTTACACTGTATGATTTTTTGTCCTATAAGCTTAAGGGCCAGGGCGCATTAGAGGCTTCTAGTCGACCGATACATTCATCGGTATCGTTACGTGTATTTCAGTCAAATTTAAAATCAGTTAGTTTGCGCATGTCAATGATTGCCCCTCTGATCAAACTATCTTGACCTGATTAAAAAGTAAAAACTCTTTACTGCACGCTGGCTCTAAAGCCGTATGTACTCGTCACGGTTTATAAGGCTGGCCGCATACGTCCGGTTTCCTGATTCGGTTTCCTGATCAAGAATTCAGATTCGGAGACCCTGAATGCACGCATTTCATACAAAATAGTCTCTAAGCGCATACGTTCTTATATTTTCCGGATGGAAATATTTAAGAACGTATACGCTTAGAGACGATTTTGTATGAAATGCGTGAATTCAGGGTAAATATTTCCGTCCGGAAAATATAAGGACGTATGTGCTTAGAGACGATTTTGTATGAAATGCGTGCATTCAAGGTCCGAATCTGAATTCCTGATCAGGAAACCGGACGTAAGCGGCCAGCCTTAACCACGCCGTAGAAATAACGCTTATGTCAACAATTTTTTTACGGCCATAAATACGTGTGTGTATATAGGGCCTAAGCACAGATTAATCTGTAACCAGCCGGTCGATTCTGTAAAAATCTCACCGTGAAAACTTAGGTGAAGTGAGTTTGTTTTTGCTAGGAATTGACACTATTGACTCACTCCACGCTCATTCACCTATGTTTTATTAGCTCACTCCACGCTCACTTCACCTAAGTTTTCACGGTGAGATTTTTACAGAATAGCACCGCTGTAGGTACCAGCCTAGATACTACATAATTTATTAGAATCGTCGATTTATCTCAGGTGTAGTCTACACCTGCGACCTACTAAACATGTGGGTGACACCGTCAGTGGGATCGGTGGCAGTGTAACCGACACCTAACACCTAGATAATAGACACCTACTTAGATATTGTTTTCTAATATTACAGGTATTTAGGCTAGGTTACACAGACAGATGGATTTGTCCTTTATGTCATACGCTCTTTAGATTATGCGGGCAAGAGTGTTAATTAGGACAAATACAAAATGTGAATCATGTTATGGAAAAGGCCACCTTATCTTTACTCATGTGAGAGTGAACTTGCCATAACTATATTCAAAATATTTTATTTCACATAAGCCTACATGGGCACTTCAGAAGCAAACGGGCAAACATCAGAAGCTAGGTACACTCACCTAGCCCACCCCCTCCCACCCCTCAAACCTGAAATCGCGAAAACAAAATCAGCTGTTCCCTACATTTATGTTCGCATAAAGGCTCCTACAAACAGGTGCGACCCGCGATAAAATCGCGCGCGACACAAAGGCACCGCTCGTTGCGCGACTTGCGGTGCCTTTGTGTCGCGTGTCGTGTCGCGCCTGTTTGAAGGAGCCTTTAAAATATAGGGAAGCCGATTTTTTTTTCGCGATTGCACGTTTGGTCCCTCAGTAAAAGTTGTTCATAAAGATGAGAACAATCTCCCATTTCGATTCGTCACATGTTTTCCATTTCAACCTGTATATATATAAATAAACACGTGGTAGAAATGAAACCTTCAAAAACACTGTATAATGCTTCCTATCTCATTTTCTCCCACGTTAAATCTTATGAATTTACATGTCTCTTTTTACCGTCGCTTTTTCGTTTCATAAACTTTCAAATCACAACGATGCTAAAGAACATACATACATACATACATACATCCATCCATCCATCCATCCATCCATCCATCCATCCATCCATCCATCCATCCATCCATCCATCCATCCATCCATCCATCCATCCATCCACATCCACATCCACGTCCAAGTCCACGTCCACGTCCACATCCACATCCACACATCCATTAAAATATGTGATGTCATTTGTACTAATAAAAAACAAAAACACTGTATAACGCTTCCTATCTCATTTTCTCCTACGTCAAAACTTATATGTCTCTTTTTACTGTTGCTTTTTCGTTTCATAAAATTTCAAATCACAACGATGCTAAAGAAGTTTTCACTTCAAAAGAAAGTACACTCATTGCAGCAAGACGGCTTTTTCTTTACCTACTCTTCACCTGCTTATAAGATAATTTGGTTTTATGTATATATTGCTGATGGTCACTAATGTTGGCTGATGTCTGACACCACCAGTTCCGGGTACCACTTCTTCCATCACCTTCAAGTAAAACAAATGCATAGAAGGAACAATGCTTACTGAGGCAATAGTATGTCTGTAGCGGTATCTACAACGCCACATGCAAACAACGCGTCATACTGACGTCACGCAAATCCTGCATCGCGCAAGCAGAGTTTACCGCGCAACTAGCATAGATACAACGGCCCGACATGAATCAATGGGCAGTTGCCCGCCAGACACAACACCCGTCTGGTCGGAGGATCCTCCCTTTTCTATAGAGTATGAGTGAACTTTACACCCTGTTCCTCATACCTCTATATGTCCTTACATAAATTGGCGTTTTGTATGGAAAAAGCAAAACGAATTTATTTCAAACACCTGAGGGGCAATTCTCGTAATTTCAAGAACGTTCAGTCTGATCTCAGTCTCAATTTGACGAAAATACTTCCAAATTCCCTACAATTTTGACAAGTTTTTGACATTGATTGTCCCTGTGATGAGATTGCGACCAGATTTTGAACGTTTTTAATTAGGAGAATTGGCCTTCTGTTTTATTCTTAAAATGAGAAAGAAAAAACCTAAACTGTAGGAATCCTAGATATTTTAAAGGATCAGGGATTTTCGATTGTGCTTAAAAAATTAACAATATTTTGAATTGTAATGTCAAAAATCGATAAGACTAATACTTTCCACATAATTAAAGAAAGACGGATTTCTATAATCACCAAATTCTTACTCATTCATCCCTGCGAATCGCAAGTCTTTACAGTAACAACTATCAAAACATGTAGCTCTTCCTGAGTTGCACCCCATAACTAAGGCGAGTAATGCATATTAATTATTACCACACAAACCTTACGTGTATAGCATAGCTCTACGTTGACGGGTTGAATATCTGCTTACAATTTATTTTAAAATCCGGTTCATGTCTTAATAGTTGGAGACAGTTAGGCACCAATGCAACTATGCACTCTAAGGAGGCCAGCAACCTAATTGCGTTTGAACGTTGTTAATGACGGGTATTGGCCTTTAGATATTTGAGATCAAAGTGGCAAGTTTGATAAAACGTTAATTTCATATGGAAGTACATAATACTTAGCTCTGGTGAATAGCTTAACTAAATTATTAAAATAGTTTTTCCTACCTTCACAGAAAGATTACATTTCGCAAATCTTTTCCAAATACAGAATCCCTTTACACATCTGTAATGTTCCCGCCGTGTCTTTTGAAAAAGATTGGTAGTTAGATGAATATTACAGGAATGTATAAATTATAAATCAAAAACAAATTATGCGCCTGTAGATATTTGAAGAGTGAGCAACGCTCCGAGAGACCTCTTGCAAATAAATAAAATACATTGAATATGCCAATTTTTGAGAAAGTAATTTAATCCAGCATATTTTATTTTTTGTGATATAACCCTGATCCTAACATTTTCACAAAATATTGTAATACATAGGATTTGGCAGTAGCAGCAAGTGCCTGCTTTATAAAATTGATCGAAGTTTATAAATCACTCTTTATTTTCGCTTATCATAACCACTTGAAGGCACACGTAAAACGAAGTTATCGAAACAAAACACAGGTGCAGGTGTGCAAAATGGGAAGCTATAGTATTGCTGAGTATCATAGGATATATTTATTGTTAAAACAAGAAATAACATGCAGACGAAGTCGCGGGCAGAAGGTAGGAAATACTTTTGCATCGTGCAACCGTCACTGAAGGGAAAAGTCTTGAATCTTACTTTTTTAGCAGGCGCTAATACCGCGGTGCCGATTCGTAGCCACTTAGCAATGTTTTGTCGCTCCGTAGCAACAACAAGTCAAACCACAGGGGTTTATTTCAATAATATTATGGTTCTTACGTCAGGTAACTAGTTCAATAGGCACGTAGCTAAAACTGTTCACTGCCACGCCCTTTCGTAAAGCTATTCATAATTTCCTAATACTAGACACTAAACGTAACTCTATCAGATAACCAGCAATGCGGGAAGACTTATTGCATAGCAAATATCTTATAGATATCTTGTAGCTTTGATGGGACGTGTTAGCAGTTTGTCGTATTACGCAAAACAATTGTGTAATGTTCTAGTGATAATATCTCTATGGCCGAGGACTAATTTCTTAAGGAAATAAGTTCTACTTCGATCTTTATGTTTTGCACGGAAAAATTTAATCAAAATTTTAAGCACGGCCTAAACCGCTGGGACTTGACGGATTAAATCTTGCTCAAGATTTACGTTAGTAACGAAAGTGAGAGCTAAGGAAGGATTTTCAAAAATCCATCTCCTAAAGGACAAAGGCCCCTCCGTGCCTCGGAAAGCTCGTTAAGCCATTGGTCCCGGCTGTCATTCGTAGATCTTTTATAGTCGTTACTGGTAGTCAGAAGCCCGAAAGTCTTACAACCAGTCTAATCAAGGGGTCAGTAACTGGGTTGTGGAGTTCAGAAAGGCAGCCGCTTTATGTAAAATACCGGTATTCAGCTGCATCCGGTTAGACTGGAAGCCGACCCCAGCATAGTTGGGAAAAGGAATGATCCCCTAAAAGGGTTTAATAGGAGATGAACTTTGGGGGTATTCCTCGAAACGCACAAAAAGTATTCCTCTAAAATAAATGAAATATTAATAAAAACATTATAATTTTATTCCCCGTAATGCATCAACGATGAAACAGAGCATTAAGGATTCGTAATAAATGATATCGATAGACGTTTTATTTGGTGCGTTTCGAGGAATACCCCGAACTTTCACTTCGGCCTAAGCCGCTAGGTCTAAAATCATGAAATTTTGCACAAGAGTTACAAGTTACACAACAGGGGTGAGCACTAAAGAGGAAGGATTTTGGAAAATTCATTCTGTAAACGGGTTACATAGGGGATGAAAAATTGTATGTTTTAAGAGACATGTTTAGCAGTTTGTCATGTTACGTAAAACAATTGAGTAATGTTCTGGCGACTATATCTCTGCGGCCCGAGCACTAGTTTTGTAAAATAATTTCGTTTTCGATATTCACATTGCACTATTGTTGACAATCATCGTACACAAACTTCAGCTTGAGGTAACTATGACTAACTTATAAATTAACTACTTATTTTCTTTAGTGTTTTTCAAATTAGTATACTCGTAGAACCTAGGTTCTTAATATAAACTAACTTAAATTCATTGACTGACAGACAAGTAGACTTGCACAGCCTAAACTGCTGGATCTAGAAACGTGTTATCAAAACAGTTCCTTATTTATAATGAAAGTGAAAGGAATTTGGAAAATTATTTCGTAATGGGGTTATATAGGGTATGAAAGTTTGTATGGAAGTTAGTGATTTTTGCTGATGAGAAATCTCATCGGGCATGGCTTGACTCAAATTCACTGACAGAAAACGCACAACCTAAACTGCTGAGTCTAGAAGAATTACATTTTGCACAAGAGTTTCTTTTATAACGTTGGTGATCAATGAGGAAGGATTTTTTTTAAATCATCCCCTAAAGGAGTTAAATAGAAGAGGGGAGCGTAAGGAATTGTTGCCGAAGAGAAAACCAACCGGGCCAGCGCGGGCTTGTGATCGGATAAAACCTTATCGAAATAATTACGACTTCATAAATATTATTAACTACGTGTTGGTCCCTCTTGTTCTTCCATTACAATTAAAAAGTAAGTACTTATACGCCTAACACGCATCTAGGACGGCAGTCCTACCAAATCAGAGTGACAGTGACAGTCGGTGATCATATAAAAAATTGCATAACGCTTCATGGGGAGCGTTTCACTTACCGTTTCATATTGAACTGCGGATATATTCTGAAAAACTTTCGCCTTGAAAACTTGGGTGAAGTGAGCTTGAAGTGAGTGATTCCACTTGATGCTAGGGATTGACATTGTTGACAGCTCATTTCACCTAATTTTCACGGTGAGATTTTTACAGAATAGCAATACTGCTATAGGAGTGTATGGTAAGTTGGTATGATAGTGTTTATACGACAGCGTGACCTAATTGTGCAACCCATGCTTTTCCTCTCATCACCACTGCCCGCTTTCTTCCACCCACTTTTGGGTTTAGGCCCTGCCTTTAGTGTCGTGCCTTTTGTAAGTTTACAGCCAAGTAAACAAATAGGTATCTACCTGTAGCACTATCTACAACGCCACAAGCAAACAACGCATCATACTGACGTCACGCAAAATCCTGCATCGCGCAAGCAGAGTTTACCGCGCGACTAGCATATACAACGGCGCAACATGAATCATCGGGCAGTTGCCCGCCAGACACAACACCCGTCTGGTCGGAGGATCATCCCTTTTCTATAGAGTATGAGTGAACTATACACTCTGTTCCTCATACCTCTATATACCTATGCACAGTATAAATAATTAAATATGGGCCTAACCACAGGTAAGCTTTAGACTTTTAGAAAATGGGCTTCATCATCTGCCTAGCCTTTTCCCAACTATGTCGGGGTCATCTTCCAGTCTAACTGGATGCAACTGAATACCAGTACTTTTACATTGAGCGACTGCTATTCTCACCTCCTCAACCCAGTTACTGGGTAATACGATACCCGTTGGTAAGTTTGGTTGTCAAACTTACGGACTACTACCCGTAACGACTGTCGAAGATCTACAAATTACAGCCGGGATCAACCAACGGTTTAATATACTTTCCGATGCACGGAGGTGTCCCGATATGTAGTGGTTGGTCACCCATCCACGTACTGACCTCGGTACGCGTAGCTTAACTTTCTAAGCTGTTACTATTTAGCCACGAGCACGAACTGTAGAAAATGGGCTACTCGACAGTAATATACCTGGTTTATTAGATTACTGTGACCTTATCAAACTCATGAGCGTTAAAATTTGGTGGGAACCAGTCTGCCATTTTATGTCCCTTGGCTTTAAATCTAGTTATTTATTACCTAGTACCGGATTGATCTAATAAAATAAGATCCGCTTAACTTCTCATTAGGTATGCATAACATTGTAAACTTTATCGGAACCGACGTAAAGGTGTAACTTAACTTGTATTACAAAGTGTTCAGCTATGTTGTTCTGACCAAAATCGTTTAGTTTCAAGTAAATCTAATCGATATCAAAATCAAAAGTCTATTCATCAAATTAGGCGAAGAATCAGCACTTTTCGAACGTCAAAATTATTATTTTTTAAAGGATTTAGCTAAACTACTGCCCTAAACATGTATTGAAATTTCTCACTAGCTCGTAACATTCAAATATTCATTCTTTAATTATTTTTATTACTCTCTTACAAGTTTCGTGAACTAATAGCAGTAACTGTAGTCCGCGCGGACCTAGTTGGCCGCGCCTTAGTGTTCGCAACGCACGTATTGAGTAATGACAAAGCGCCCCAGTCCCTCCGTCCCACCGCTCACATACTTAAGGCGCGGCCAACTAGTTCCGCGCGGACTAAAGGTATAAGTATTCCTGTGTTTTTGTTTGACATTTTGAAGTTTCGTTTTATGAAAAGTGTGGACAATAATAACGTACATACTTTTAAAGATATTTGAGTAAGCCGAGGAGTGAAATAAGCAGTATTAATTAATACATTATTTATTTTTGCAGCTCAATCAATACCTACTTCTCAAAACGTTGAATTATATTGCATTCATCTGATATCTAGATGCATTTGATCAAACGATGATGAAGAGTAATTAATCAAAGAGGTAAAAAGAATCAGAAATAAAATAACATAAAATAAAATTATTAGATTTTTTTTATTTATACATTTTCAAGTTCGTTCTACAAGAGTTTGCATTATAATACACAGTTCACATTCAACTTTATACAGTTTAACATTTTTTTTTGGCTTTTTCTGGTCGTTTTGTATAAAAAATAGTGTGTCAGGCAGTGTTGAGCTTGGGTCAGAGGTAGGGTTTAGTGCCAGCCGCCGTGGTGGCCCCAGGGCTCCTCGGGGGACGCGGCCGCGGCTTGGGCCGCGTGCGCGTACTGGGACAGGTGGACCGCGCGTGCGTGTTGGACCTCAGGGGTGTCTACCACGTATTGGCCGTCGTGTGTCAGCTGGATGTGAGCCTGGAGAGAAAAAAGGTTAGGTTAGAATCGAGAGAAGAATTTGGTTGAGTTGGGTATAGCTAGAGGTTGTTGGCTGGCCTTCGTCATCATCAACCCTACTATGTCAGAAGTGAAAGCAAACGCAAAGGTTTAAAAGTCTCGATCACACAATCTTGGTATACGAACATTTATTTTATTTTATTTTATTTATTATATATATAGACTATTACTACCAAAGTACCAATAGATTAAGATGATATCTCTCACACCAAAGCTAACGCCTTCTATGTCATCTCATGGAGTCAGCACCGTCTATCATTATACTTCAACCAAGTTCAAATTCACCTGAGGACCAGTCCATTTGCCGTAACCGGCAGCATAACCCGCTCCGTGTCCAAGACCGCCGTATGCGAGGGGGGCAAGGGCAGCTCCATGTCCCAGGCCACCGCCGTAGCCGCCGTGGGCTGCGTTAGCGTGGGCCGCGCTGTGGGCTGCGATGTGAGCGGCCTTGAGGTGGGCCACCTCGGGGGTGTCTACCACGCGACCGTCATGGGCCAGGGGAGCGGGGCCGTATTTCAGAAGACCTGGGGAGGGAAGATTGGGTTAGTTGAGGATTATAAATTTTGAATGTGGAGTTCCGAGTTTCAATTGGGCGACCATGTGTCCCTTGGCATTATGAAGTAAAAGCATGTTAAAAAAAGCCGGAATCATTAAGAAACCTTTTCATATCCATTCAAACGATCAATGTTCTTTTGTTTTATTAACAAAACAATTGAACAATTACACTACACTATTGTACAGCTTCTATTACTAAAATCATCAAGTTTTTACCAGCGGCAGGTGCGCCGTAGTGTCCGCCGGCACCATAAGCGGGTCCGGCAATGTATCCGCCGGCGGGTGCCCACGCGCCGTGCGATGTGGAAGCTTGCGCGTGAGCCGCGGCGTGGGCCGCCTTTGCGTGGGCTACCTCGGGTGTGTCCAGCAGGAACTTGCCGTCGGGGCTCAGTTGAACGTGTGCTGGCGGGCCTGCGTAGTACGAAGCCTGAGCCAGGCAGAGGGTGGCTGCGAGGATAATCTGGAAAGAAGGGGGGGAAGGGTTAAAGATGTTCAGAAAAAGGGAATGTAATCGCTAAATATACAGCAGATTGCGTTGCTATAGTCTATGATCCCTAATAAGTAGGTTGATGAACTTACAATTTGGCTGAACTATATAAGTAAGTACAGGTCTAACTTCTTAACGCTAGAACCTTGTCAAAAAGACCCAATTAACAAATTGTAGGCATTGTGGGTATTATAGTAGGTGAAACATAGTAATGATAAGGTAGGTAAGTTGTGGTTTGCCTAGTCAGGAATATAATTCAAGATTTATTACTGTATACAATTAAGGACCAATTAAGGAATTCAGTATTCATTGGAGAATTAAACTAGGAATGCCATAAAATATGATATGATAAACTATTAAATGGCTGGCCAATAAATTATGACAAATAATATTGTATTTCATGGTCTGCTTTGCACCACAGTATTATTTTCCATGTACTACAGCTTACTACAGAAATGTGTGGTCATATTAAGAGTGTGGTACAGCAGATCATCAAACTGAACAACTTTCTCCAAGGGACCAACATCATTATCGAGAACAAGTAATCAGCTGTCCCGTACATTTGAATCGCGTAGTTTTGTGTCATAATCAAACAGAACTAAATACTAGAAAAACAACAACTAAAGTGCATCTATTATAATTATAATTGATCAGTCTGACATTGTCGGTAGATATTTATCGGAGCGTAACCAAGTGTTTCGCGGTTTCACGCGGTCGTTCCGAAACCTAGACACTTACGCAGCCACCTGCGCCGGAGTCACTCACACGTGAATGTAATTAGACAGCTTACGACAGCTCACTCACGGTTACTAAACTATGGGATTATTTGGTGACAATAGGGCCCATAATAGGAAACAGTTTATCAAGGAAAAGTTTTATCGTAAAGAGGTCCTGATATTTCAAACATAGATAACTTCTTTCACCACCAGATGGCATCTGGTCCAAAACTTTATCTCGCCAAACTCAAGAAATTTATTATTCTGCTTTATCAACTCATGGAACATTCCTATAACTATAATAAAGATCGAATACACTGGAAGTATATGTCAAAAAACGTCTGCTACAGTTCCTGGGCACAAATTGCATACAAGCTGACCCATTACGGCTCACGCTTGACTGACGGCGGCGCAAAAAGTGGCAACAGTCAGTTTGGACATGTCGTTATTATATCTATTACACGGACCAGCGACGGCTATCGTAATATTGCTAAAGGATATTACACTAGTTTCTAATATAGACATGTAATCTTGTAAATAGTTTATCAAAAAAAAGAAAAAGAGGTCGGAACTGCAGCCTACATTGTTTATGATGGGCCCGATGAGACTGAATCTTCCTACATTGAATTTTTGGTAGCGAAAGATCCTTGTTATCGGCGAGGAATAAATTACACAAAAATCTCTGAAATTCCATAGTGTCTTTAAGAAAGTGAATTTACAATAGTGGAGCGATGAAAATGACCCCTAATTTCCTGACCAGCAGTTTACAGCTAAGATTTCTTAGCAGTTCTTATCAGTACAAAGCGTTACATTAAAACTAGTAATAATTCTAAGCCACAACAAGATTAGGATACAAAATCTATCATAATCACAAAATTATCTCGCCTAGTTTACATCGCTAATATACTAGAGCAATTACTAGGCACGATTTCATAAAATGTTAGTCATACCAAATTAATTCAAGTATTGTTTTACCATTAGATTTCCCACGAGCTTCATATTCTGTATCAGTCACATATGTGTCAAGACATCATAACGTTGCATCGTGAACCTAATTTCAAAATGGACGCCGAATTATCGCGTGTGAATTTGTAAATTATTGTGTTACCTAAGTAATGTTTTAGCAATGCTAACTGTTGTACTATTTAGAAATATAATAATGGATGAACAGCGTCGCTGAAACTTTAGAAGAGGTTTTTTTACAATTAGGTGAAGAAAAAAATCGGAGTGAGGTTGAGGCTAAGGAACTCTGATGTACAGACGCCAACACATCAAGCTACCCGAAACTGTCAAATTTTCCCAATCAACTTTAAACCTTATGCTTTAGCAATAAAGTTGACAATCTATTAAAGAAATTTGACAGATTGTAGTAGCTTGATGTGCTGGCGTTTGTACTACCTATGCAATGAAGTCCCTTTTCATTAATTTCAATTTATGCCTCTTAAAAAATGATTTAAGATATAATATTAAAAGTAACTATACCTACGACCGAAAGTATCGTAGTCTTTAACCACCTAAAGAATTTTAATTGATTCCCAATTAGTTTCCAACATTATTGTAACGTCGCCGCACAAACTCCATTTAATTTTATATAATTCGTGCCCAACATTTCTGGCGCACAATTGTAAAGTAGCTTACAGAAATCAGGGTGTTTTGCAAAACTATTGCTTGCAGCTAACTAGTTACGCGAAACATTGAAGGCGTGGCACGCACCGGCTATGCCCGCCATTGCAGATGACAGATAAACAACAACAGCTTTAAATAAAATGTACAAGCTATAAATACGCTTTAGAACAGATAGCGATCGAACACCATAGATTACATTACAAAGAGCTGCGCGTGCTGTATCAACTCGTTTTTCAAAATCGAACATTGATTTTATGTTTTAGACAACAGCCAGTGCTGTTTTTATTTTATTTTTTTGAAACCAATGGTAGTTATTTGAAGCCTTATGTAGACAATAAAGTTTTAATCTTTCTTGAAATCCTTTACATTCTAGAGTAGATATTTGTACCATTAGTTGTGATCTACTTTATCCGACTATGTTCGGAATTTTAATGAAATATCTTGTTCAATTAGTCCCACGGCTGCAGTGATCATTTGTCGAACATGACATATTAGAGACATTATAGGCAAAGGAATTATTACATTGTGTCTAAATTTATTAATTACATTCGATAAAGCCGAAAATTTCCGTCTTCCCTTTACCTAATTTAGACATAACAATATAAAACACAAAATTAAGCCATTCTTATGTTATCTGCAATGCCTGGAAAGGCAAATGTGAAGAAATAAGTCTGAACTGGCTGATAGTAATGTATTAACTTATCGGATTTACATTTAATTAAATATCAAAATAAATGTGCTAAATAATCAAGTCGGAAGGCTGAATGGAGAAGTCTTTAGTCTCAAAAGGGTCAAGTGTCGTCTTAAGAGAAGTAAAATGTGCTCATAATCGAATTTTGAAATCAGAATGCTACTTACCAATAAAATATACGTTTACGTATTGCAAAGTTTTTAATGTTCTAACCGCAACCCGAAACGCGATCGAATGTGGTTTACTCTGTTCTTACATATCTGTATCGCGTTTCTACCGATAATAATACAAGTACGCACGTAATACAATATATTGACATGGAATATGAAACCGCAAACCGCTTTAATAACTTGTTACGTTCAAAATAACATTTATATCAAACGAAATAGAAAGTGGCAAGTGCGAGTGTTATCAAAAACAATAGCGTGATTTTTTTTGGTCTTTCGAGTCTATGACATTCTAATTATAATTTTTTGTGCAAAATAAATTACTTGTAGGTAATTTATTTTATTACCTAAGGTCGAAACTATGAATGCAAAGTACTTATGAAACATAATTTTAATTTGAAATAGTGTTTAGCGTAATGCTACAGCCACACCCTGTTTAGCCAGTTATAAAACATTTTCCTATGATACTTATTATGACCGAATTCATGAATAAATGAACTTAAGGTACTTTGAAATTAAGTTAATAATGCCCACGTACTTTAATGACTTATAAATTCTAATAGTTGAACTATTAGAATTTCAGGATTAAGTGCAGTTTCCTAAGTGGTAAACGCATAAAATTGCAATTCATATTTGATTATCGCAGCCTTGGTCCTAATTATGCATGTAGGTAATAAAAGTTAAAAACATGTAGACGCAAGGATAAATGGAAAGTTATTTGGTTTAATTGATTCTATGAAGATGACCAAAGTGTTAGAAAAATAATTAAATGAAAAGATAGAGGACTATAGACAAGATGATCACAAATCTGGAAAGCGAATCCTAAAAAATTTGAATTGACAAACTTCCTCGTCGAATTCGGCATAAGTCCAACATTAAGTACGAATACCAATGAATAAATATTTAGCTACGACAATAATGAATTCTATCAACACAAACCCGAGATAAATAATTATGTATATGGTCATAATTCAGCACTTGTTCGCGCGCGCAAGCCAATAGTTGGACAAGTGATCGGCAGTGTAAATAGCTACAACTGTTTGATAAACAATCGTCTCTTGCGCAACGCTGAGCCACAGCCCTCGTGCTGAAAGGTCTAGATTAACAACTGTTATTATTTAGATATGTGTCTATTTGTAGGCATGTCATTATTTGAATCGAGAATGTTTTGGCAGAATGGTTTATTGTCTTAACCATTTTTTGTTCGGAATTCAAAAAGGAGTAATAGACTGAGCTTTTATTTTATAAACGCAAAGGGATTTAATGATACAGCATTACTTTTCGTCGGAACAGACAAAGGTAATAACACCAGGCAATGGCTGAACTAGTTTACGGACAGTCTCTCAGATTCTGTTATTATAGAAAATTTAAGGACATCAGACAAAGCGAGCGCGGCCGTAATTTGTGGGCGTGGGTCTCATATCGACTCGCCTTTGCATTCTGTTGCAAAAGGCGCCATTTTGCAATAGATCGGAATTATCATTCGACGAACTGGTGCACAACCGGCTATTGCGAGCTAGATGTTGCAAGAGGAAGCCGAGGGCGTGAGGAAGTGTTATGGTGGTCATTAGTGGTTGAAGGTCATATAAAAAGGGGACATTGAAAATAGAAATTTGCCGCGCTCGAGTAACTAACGATATCGCACAACTTTTTGTTTCGGTTACGCATGTTTAGGTCAAACTTTTTACTGCTAAATTGTATGGAGTTATGAAATGTTATAAGCATAGCTATTTTGACTTTTTTTATGTTACTTTTGTTAGCGTAACATCGAAATTACATTTTGAAACAATCTTAGTAGTACTTCATACATTGAAGTCACAGATTCAGCCAATATATCGAAACTAGGCGATCACCGGTAAGTATGCTTCAGACATAAAACGGACGCGCTTCCCGCCCACTCATTGATAATACGGAATAAAGACGCGCGCCCGCCCAGAGCGCATACGCATCTCTCTGACATTTATTTGGGCGCGAAAAGTAATCCGTTTAAGATGTGCTTCTTTTTTTGCGCTCTGTATTTGTCTTTGGTCTAATTTTTAAATTTTCAAATATTTTCGGGTTTATTAGAACAATTTACCTTCAGTGCATAATCGTTGAATGACCAAAACCGCTTTTAGTATTACACAAACATCAACAATTACACTTTTACTAATAACTTTACACTTATTTTTTATGCGTAAACCGATTGTAACACTCGACTAGCTAATGAACCAGTGAACAACAAAATAATATTCAAATATTTGACGTAGGCGAGTTTAGAAAACGGATACATTGTATTAAATCATCACTTACATTGTTTTACATGATCCTTGACATAATTAAAACTATTTCAAACACCTCTTTGGTAGTTGTCAGACGAAGCATAAGTTATGATTCTAGTTCGATTTACAAATTGGCCAAAAAATTTAGTAGATTCTCTATGTACTAAATTCAAAATAGGTTTCGATTGTAAATTATTTTGGACCTATTAGGAACAAGACCAAAAAATATCTTAATGCCTTGAGTATGACAGTGACATTGTCATCATAGGTAAGGTAGAAATGATGCCTGTATGTGACCCAGGAAGACGACCCACTAGCGTTTCGTTCAAGACGATATTCTATAGTAATTTTGGGGGTCACATTCGTGATGTTTATCTGTTATTAAAAAGCCAAGGATGTATCATACACATTGTGGGATGGATTAATCTATTGTTTTAATATACCTACTACATATTTGATTAAAATGTACTTTTGATATTAGCATACAAATAGAAGTTAAACATTGATTGACAAGCTGAACACTAAATCGAGCTGGTTTTGTTTTTATTACGTCGATAAATGAAATAAGTTTTGTATTCTTAGGTAAACAGTCAATGATTGCTTTTTGATGAGCGTGTTATATACTTGTTACCAATAGGTACTTATTTCCTTTCATTGTGATATTATTGAAGAATGAATTTCGTTTAGTTATTTTTTGTCTGTTTTATATTTCAAAGCAATTGCACTATTTTCGTGTACTACACAATAGACACTTTTTAAATGCACTTTTATTTTCTTTTTGGCGCATTTATGTCACAAATAAGTTATTTTTACGATTCTAAATTCTTATTGGATTATTTTCACTTCTGCTTTCTATATATTTTATGTACACTGTCCTTGCATTTCTACGAGTTGCTATAGTATGTTTAATTAATTGTAAAGTCGTCATCAACAATGGTCTTCCTTTCTATAGTAGGTCCTTCGATACGCGGAAATCTTCACACAGTAGACAATACAACGTAGAACCAATTGATTTTCCGTTAACTTCAAACTTTCCTTAATTAATTAATGTTTGTAAGGAAATGTCAGCAGTGCCGGAGTACCTATTGTTCTCAGTAATAACGTATATAAATCTTATATTATTACGAAACCAAGGGAAGTCGTATCGAAGGGATATTTAAATGTTCTGAGGGGTGAAAGTGGGTGAGAAACAGTTTCCTTGTATGTATTTATTAGTTTGTTTAAGATTTATTATGGCTGCTTGAGTCATGAACGAGAAAAGGGATTGAGAATTGAATTTTAAATGAGAAGAGAAATTAGATCATAGGATATGGTCTTTATAGGAGAGTTTTTATAGGGTTTTAATGTTTAATATAAAAATGGAGGAGAGTTTTTAGGTATACTTTTGAGGAAGAACTACGGGGTTTGGAAAATTAATTATTGGATATTATTAGAATATAAAAAGATTTTGAATAAGCTAAGGACTGACAAATAAAAAATATATAAAATTACCAAAATGACTACAACGGTTTTTAAAAGTACAGAGAGAGAGAGAGACAAGAAAGTGTTAAACTACCCTCAGACTAAGAATCAAAATATTTTCAAAAAACCGAGCAAAATTGAACCGCGAAAATAAAATAAAAAACAAAACACTCACCATAGACTGCATGATTATTGTGTGTATTACTAAGGTTTAGAGATCTCAAACGAACTAACTTAAGCGCTACTGTTAGACAGAACTCGCCTAGAAATTTTCGCCTAAGTAAGCGACGTGTGAATACAACCACCTTCCAAGTCGGAATGCCGATTTGCCACAGTACGCCCCTTTATATATGGAACACCCCGCTTTGGCGGTTCGTAATTGGAAACAATTAAGTTGCGAGCAAGTGCAATGCTGTAATTTTTAATTGTAAGATGGGCATACGTTTTTCCGGCGGAACGCGTTTTAAATATCGAAAATAAATTTAGCAAAGGGTGATATTGAATCTGCTTTTTTTAGCAAATGTTGGACCCAATCGTTGGTGTTCATAAAGCTGCTATTTCTATACATTTGTTCTGTCTATAAAGTATATAATGGAGATAAAGGATGGCTTAAGCACCCGTTGAGTAAGATGATGGGAGTCCTCTATTATATTGCCATTTGTTACTTGTTTATATTGTTGTTGCTTCACACAACTAGATACGTTTTGTGGTTAGGAAATGTAGTTAAAACCAATACTGTACATTAAGTACTGGACCATATTTCTTATAGATAGAAATACTTTCAAAATACCTAATCGATTTGGCAAGTATGAAGTTTGGTGAAAAATATATTGAAATTTTGCAATTGTTATCATGGTATCGTAAGTTCTATTTAAGGAAATTATCAGTGGAATTTATCGGCATTTGGCTATTTTACTAGGTAAGGCAAGGTAAACGCGGTAACAATGTAGACGTTAATCGACACATACCTTAAATTAAAGGCTAACATTTCAGCCCAGTCTTTATCTATTACTAATGTTATGAACGAGAAAGTCTCAGAAATTAGGTCGGAAAAGTTCATGAACATTTTTGTACTATTATGAATTGGACCTTTCGAATTATGGAGTTTGTGTTGAGTTAATGCTTTAATATTTGTTTTCAATTTGAACCGGAAGTAATGCTGAGATCCGTATGGTGTACTTGAACTTGAATACCCGGTCCATTACGGTGTATTGTGATATGTCATGGATTTTAGAATGTAGATACTTCAGAGAAAAAATCTATTAGGCGTGTTTAATAATGTTATTATAAAGTACTGCAACCGCCATTTAAAAAATATGTTTTACTAGAAATTCTCAGTCATTATAGTTCGGAGTTTGAATTTGGGCCTGGTTTATTGTAATACTCACACAGTATAAGGTAAAAATGAAGAAATAAGTTTTGGATAAAATTTAAAGAATGCATGAATATTTTATCGTTTAGGTGAAAAAATATTATTGAAAATTATTATTGTCTTAAAAAATGAAGCTACGTCTGCCAATAAACTGCTTATTAGTTTATATACATATATTGTAAAATTATTGTGTCTGTGAATAAACACTTATTTTTTTATAAGCTGGCAAAATTGTGGTGTGCTGCACACTCCTGTTTATATACACATGGCAACAGGCGTGATGTTTTTGTACTAGTTCTGTTAACGTATATACGTAGACTTACTTTTGAGAGGAAAATCATAGAAAATTTACGTTTGAGAAATAAACACAATTTCGAGATCACGCGTTGATGTCTTTACTATGAAGATGTAACGCGTGATTTTTCATGTTGACATTTTGAATGAAACTCGATTCAAAATGGTGTCGTTTATTTAATTTTTATCTTTCTGACTTTAGGATTCAGTAAAATTGAAATGAATTTTTTAAAATAGGTAATGCTCGCACTGCCATATTTTTTATGAGCCTATGTTGGTCAATTGCAAGGCCAAACCCTCCCTAATATCTTTTAACTTTGTACATCGAGTTAGCTACCAACGACTAGTATTTATAGTAGGAGTCCAGAACGCCTATTCCCGTTATTAAAAACGGTTAAAATCTATTTGCAATCTCATGTCAGCCTCAATCAATGTCACTTGTTATTAGTGTTCTTTTTCTGCGTCATGTTTGCCACAAATATTCGTATTTTCTTTGTTTCAAACCCTTGTCTAAAATGTACGAAATTTAGAGATATTTTTGACAGATTGACACTGAGATCAGAAACGAACGAACGTTGAGCGTGTGAACGTTATTTAAATTACGAGAATTGCCCCACAACTCGTCTCTTCATCTCCGCCTGGGACTGAGACCATGTCGCTTGTCATATTTTTAATCAAAGAATTCTATTGTTACGGCTCTTGAATAGTATTTAAAATGAAAGACGTCATGTTCTAATAAAATCGGCCAGTAGCAAATAAATATCGCACTACGAGAGGTGTGTAGAACTGAATAATACAAAGGAAAGTGATATAACGACCATTCGCTGTGTAAAAATATTAAACACAAATACTTCTACAATAAGGTCACTTTTAAAAAAACCTAGATGATGATTTTCATTATTATTGAATCTTGTGTGAAATGAGACAGTTTTCAAATACTCCGCAGAGGATATTTTTTGCGAAGTGCTATTTTGAGATACCTAATTAAGAGGCATTCAGAAATTTTGCAATGTCGCTTATAGCTGTCAAATATTTTGCTGTATGTTTATTTTGTCAATTTTACTCAATTTAATTATATAATATCGCTGTGTAAACTCTGATTTTGAACTTTCCAGACCAAAATGCCAGCTAATATATATCTACTAATAATGTCACGTTGACAAAAAAGATCGATCGCAGCTGTGATTTTAGTCTTGCAAATTAAAAACCAGAGTTTAGTGCAGTAAAATATTGATTATATTGTGACATTGAATATTGAATTATTTACACCTAAAACTGTACAAAACAACGCAAATATTTGACAGCTATAAGCAATGTTGCCAAGTTTTCAAATGCACCTTCTTCACTTGACAAACGGCGAGATAACTATAATTTCCTAAGACTTAATAATTAGTATCCTAATGTTCAGTTGGAGTCCGGAATGAAACTGTGCCCTATAGATAGGCACGCCAACTATTACAATTGATTTGATACCATCATCAAATTCTGGTGTTTTTGGGATTCCGCATCATATTATTGTTATACTGGATCGAAGGACCGCTGGTCATTCGAGCAGAAGATTGATTAGAGGCCATAAATCGACAAACAAAGCGAGGGACGTTTCCAACTGGATGGGCCGATGATCTTGAAAAGGCAGCACGGTCCGCATGCATGCGGAAAGTGGAAAACCAGGTTTGGAGACGCAACTTCTGTGAGGCTTGTGATAGGATTTGATTGATGGACCGACAGAACGTAAGGACGTATCATCATGTCTATAGCATGTGTTTCAGATCGCCAACTTCCAAAGCCCGGGCTATTACAAAAAAAAAATACTAATGGAAAATCCCTATAATACTTTACCGGACCTGGGGATTGATCCCGGGACCCCACGCGCAGTAGTCGCGCTTGCGACCACGACACCTCGAAAAGAACGTTAAGCCATTGGTCCTACGCCTGATCTCTCCCGGTCATGTCGGATTACGTACCATCCCATCGGGCTATGAGAGTGAGAGAAGAGAGAGAGTACAAAAGGAGCAGTTGTGACCGCGACTTACGAGTCGTAAGTCGTAGACAGACTCTTAACTCCGTGTAAATTATTTAAAACAGCACTGCTCTAAAAACAGTGAAGGAAAACATCGTGAGGAAATCGGTACGCCCTAGAACCAAAAAGTCGAAGACCTGTGATATCTACCAACCCGTACTGGGCCCGCGTGGTGGATTATGGCCCACTCCCTCTCACCGGGAGGAGGCCTGTGTCCCAGCAGTGGCAAAATTATGGGCTGATTATGATATAACAGCATCTGGAATGCACTGCTGTCTACCCTCTTGTAATAATCCCTTACACCATTTAGGCTGTATAAATCTACGTTCAGTTAATAGTTGGCTGTTATGATTGGATATCAGAAATAACAACAGACAATCAAATTACTTGACCTGACGTTAGACAATAGGTTTAATTGAGCAGGCTCTCGTTAACCGAGGAACGGTAGCATGTTACAACAATCACTAGAAGGGAGAAGGTGCAGCCTTTTAAAATCCTTTGCTGTGGATTGTTTAGCGTAAGCATAGTATAATCAGCCGGTCGATTCTGTAAAAATCTCACCGTGAAAACTTAGGCGATGTGAGTTTGTTTTTGCTAAGAATTGACACTATTGACAGCTCAATCCACGCTCACTTCACCTAAGTTATCACGGTGAGATGGTTACAGAATCGCACTGCAGCATATACGAGTAGGTTATGTTCCCAATGCTGGGACACAGGCCTCCTCTCTGTAAGAGGGAGTGGGCCGTAATCCACCACGCGGGCCCAGTGCAAGTTGTCACATGTCACATGTCACATGTCTTCGAATTTTTTATTTTAGGACGTGCCGGTTTCCTCACAAAGTTTTCTTTCGCGGTTTTGAGAGCAGTGGTGATGAAATAATTTACACAAAGTTAACTTGACTTATTTACATACTTGTATGTATTACTAACGAGAGGACTCGCATATATTATAACGCAAATCAATCAGATTAGTTGTGGTATTTATTTTGGCGCAATCCACCAAACCTTCGAGCTGTTCTTTGTAAAGGAGCTCGTCTGGGGAAGTTGGTAATAACTTCCCCAGACGAGCTCCTTTACAACCCGTAGCTATTTCTGCCACCAAGTATAATTGGTGGCACCCATAGATACTGGTGTAAGTATAGGCAGATATTTCAGCTTTGTCTCTGGGATGACAGCGCATCTAAAATGGTCCTGATCTGGCAGTTTGAGTAATTTATGCAGCCTCCCCAAAAGTCCTTTCTTTGATATTGGCCGTCGAGTCGTTGAACTTCTCAAGTTCTGAGTTGAGCTACACGAACGCTCCAGAACAAATGCTTGCACTGATTGGACTGGTCGACTCAAATCTGTGTAGTTCTTTGCTCAAAAGACCATTTCAGGCACTAATATACATTGTTCTCACATGTTCTGACCAGGTTATGTCTGGACTTTAAGCGAAACTTTGTCTCTTGAGTTTGTTTCACCATTTCTTCGCAGAGGTAGTCAAGATAGGAAATGTCGACTCCATCTAGCTTTTTTTTATAATATGACGTGTAAAAGTGATTCCGATAATTATACTACATTACAGAATAAATAATTTCATGTCATTTGCAGATGGTAATTGGTGGTGGTAACCACTTACCAGCAGGTGGGGTGCCTGCTTGATTGCACCACTTCTTATTAATCTACCAAGTTGATGTAGCTAACGAACGAACGTTGTCCATCACTAATTAGTTTAGCGTTACTTAGCAAATGATCATGTGCTAAACATTCCTAACATTACTTTCTAATGATTAATAACAAATTCTTTCTTATCGCCTGACGTTATTGTCTTTGGTACGTTTTAACAAGCTGGCCGGTTACATTGGCAATTAATTTATTTTTAATTAAACGGTTTTATTTTTTATTAATTGAAATTCGAATAGCTGAGATTTATCGGTTTAAATATCGGCACATTTATATTTTAAACGATAAACCTTAACGATAAATGTAGGCATTGTTTTAATTCATTAGAATTGTTTGTTTTATCTTTTGTCCAACGATGACATCAATGGTGACAATGAAGTTATTTAATGAACAATTTGAAAGGAAAAATCATTAAATTGTATTAAGTGGGTATTATATCACAACATAATATAATTCGTTACATCGCCTGCTACAAAATTTTACAAATATATGAATAATTCATGCTGTGATGATGAATGGACCCTGCACTGTGAATACATTGCATATCATTACATGTTAGTATGGCAATTAGAGAAAAATAGTCTCAATATTTAGGTGAAGGAAATAGATATTTATGTCTATGATACTTACGAGTATATACATGGCACAAAGACAGTGCTCGAGTGAAGTGAGTTTTACTCACATAGTTTTAAGTTTATACACTAACACACATTGTACTATTACAATATAGGTATGTTAGTCTGTAGGGTCTAACATAATTATATTGTAATATATATCTAGATCTATGGGCCAAAGTAGCCTGAAAATAAAGGTTTTATTATTATTATTATTATTATTTTTGTTATTTAATTTAATACATATAAACTATATTTTTAAATATGAGCATATAAAAACATTTCAAAATACAAAAAATAGTAACTCTTCGGTATCGGGAACAGGGACCAAGCCACCGGCGGTCAGAGCTCCAGAGAGAGGAACCTCCTAACAATGCGGGCCGTGTCCAGACGTACCCCTTTCTGAATCAAGCCCTTGATCCAGCTGCCCAACGAGAGCCTCCTCAGATAGAGGCTCTTGGCTATTAACCCATTAGCTGTCACAACTATCGGCACAATGATTTGTGACATCATTTATCGTTAATTTTTTGTGTGGATTGTTTGATATAATTTTATCGTTTCTGCCTATCCCCATGGGCGGAAGATGTGAGTTTATGTTTGTATTTGGATGGACGTCGAGGGTTGACGATCTGTCCTATGACGACCCAGGATAGATCGTCCTGGCACCGTTGTACAAGAAGAACTGGGATTAAGGGATGAAGGAAGAAGAAGATTTGGATGGACGTTCCTACATCCCTTACAATTTCATATCTCAACTACGATTTAAATTATCTCATTTTTTGTTTTTAAACCACAATTAAGATTCCAATGCTACTGCCTTAAACGAAAAGGGTATCCGAGGACAAGAAATGAAGAAAAGTAATCGTTACTTGACAAAAAAGGTGCATCTGGTAAGGCTTATTTTTCTACAGCGGCAGAAAATCCCTATTAATTATAAAAAAATCTGTTTGTTATTAAAATGCTGGAAGACTGCTGCCTATCCTCGTCAGAAATAACCTCTTTACGACACCATATCACGGCTGTCCCATTTCTTGCTGATAACTAGCCATATTCAAAATGGAACCTTATTTTTGCTGCAACCGAATTTCCGAAAACCGTCGTGTATTTCGGTAGCTAATTTCATCAGAGTCTGAGAGTGGGCTGCTACGGGCTGATGATGTCTTTAAGACAGTTGACGACCTAAATGTATGTACTGGAAAGTGTAGATGAGTGTACACAAGTTATTGCAGCCAATGGAACGAAAATAAAACACTATCAATTAAGTACTGCCTGAAAACAAATAGCTAAGTCTAAATCCAAGTTATTCCTGATGACTACACGAACTGCGACCACGCCCCTTGAGTACCCTTCATCGAGTGACAGTGCGACCACGATACGTATCAAGAGTGGGTGGCCCCAAATATTTAGTCTAATTGTCCTGCGTATGCGCCGGTATTCCGCTCTATTGTGCGCGGCGGGATTGACTGACTAGGACCTATGTCGTGGTCTATATGATCTCGTCATTGTGAGATATTATTTATTGTGTGTGAAGACTGGAAGGGGTCGAATGATGTTATATTGCTATTAGCAACTGACTTATACATTATAATAATAATTATTTATTTATTTCAGACATAATTCTAGTCCATAGATTCAAATATACATTAAAATTACTTATAAAATATAATATTAAATAAAAAACATTTAAAAACCCAGAATAAAGTATTAAAATGTTATAATTCTTCTTCTTCTTCAATCGGTCCCTCATTACTGAGGATCGTGGTCACTGGACCCTTTTAAGCGGATAATCTGCCTCCATCTACTCCGGTCCAAAGTTGCCATCACCACCTGCTGAAAATTGCTTGAGGACGCAGCTTCTTTCACTTGGTCGGACCATCGTGTTGGCGACCGGCTTCGTGCTCTCTTTCCTTCGGTATTGCCAACAATAACCAGCTTTTCAAGGCTGCTATCCCCCCTTCGCATTATGTGGCCGAAATAGGTCAGAATACGCTGTAAGCATATTGTAGACAATCGAGTCTTGACATCGAGTTGGGAGAGGATAGACACATTTGTGCGTTTGGCTGTCCATGGTATTCGGAGCATCCGCCTCCAACACCACATTTCGAATGCATCTATCCTCTGTCTTTCTCTTGCTCGGATTGTCCACGTCTCAACTCCATAGAGGAAAATCGGGAAAACTAATGCTCTGACCAAACGGGCTTTAGTTTTAAAGCTTATTGAACGATTTTTCCAGATGTTCTGGAGGCGTGTCATAACATCTTTAGCCATGGCTATCCGTCGTTTTATTTCTGGGACGCAGCTGCCTTCATTATTGATGTTAGAGCCCAGATAAATAAAACTGTCCACAGTATCGATGCCTTGGATGTTATAGGCGCCCGATAGCTTTCCCGCACGATCTATTACCATAAGCTTGGTTTTCTGCCTATTTATAGCAAGCCCTAATTTGTTACTTTCCACCTCCAGTCTATGCAGTATCTCCTTCATATCGTCAAATGTTGTAGCAA
This sequence comes from Luperina nickerlii, assembly GCA_963855955.1. NCBI lineage: Eukaryota > Metazoa > Arthropoda > Insecta > Lepidoptera > Noctuidae > Luperina > Luperina nickerlii. Next base: position 12,022,456 of record OY979682.1, read on the forward strand.
GGAGAACAGTGTCGTCAGCGTAACGCAGATTGGAGACGCGCTTTCCACCAACAGCAAACCCCTTTTCCCAGCCCTCGAGAGTTTTCCGAATAATATACTCTCCATACACATTAAAAAGCAGAGGTGAGAGGATGCAACCCTGTCTAACACCTTTCTTGATGGAGAACACATTTGAACAGTCGGTGTCTATTTTGACGAAAGAGCGGTTGTTGATGTAGAGGCATCGGACTAAATCAATAAGATGTTGAGGCGTACCCATGTCTTTTAAAACTTCCCAGAGCTTATCCCACTGCACACAATCAAAGGCTTTGGTGTAATCAATGAAACACAACAACACAGGGCTGTTAAATTCCCGGCTCTTTTCTATAATTTGGCGAACGTTCAGTATTTGTTCCCGCGTGCCTTTGCCTTTAACAAAACCTGCTTGTTCTTCTGGAATTTGTGGATCGAGAAAGTGTTTCAGCCTGTTGTTTATGATGTACAGGAGTATCTTGCTAATATGTGGAATGAGTGCCAAGGTCCTGTAGTTGCTGCAGTCTTTGGTAGAACCTTTTTTATGAAGTGGAACAAACACGGACTCTGTCCACTCTTCAGGCCATCTCCTGGTCTTCCAGATGGAATTGCAGATGTTTAGAATCTGCTTCACACCTTTGGAATCTAGGTTTTTAAGTAATTCAGCGGGAATTCCATCTTTACCAGGAGATTTTCTATCCTTTAGACATCCAATAGCATGTTCGACCTCTGAAAGCAGAATTTCAGGTTCTTGAGATGATAAAGTGTATGTTTGAGCGCCCCTAGTGATAGGTTGACCGGTGTCATAAAGTGTCGTACAGTATTGTTTCCAGCGTTCCAGAACCTGATCTTTTTCAGTGAGTACGTTACCTGCTTCATCTGCGATCGTGCAGGTTCTCGTATTACGAGATTTAGTCAGCTCTTTGACCTTGAGGAAAAGATCTCTGCTCTCATGTTTTGCCGAATTCTGTTCAAGATCAGCACAGACGTTGTTGATGTGTTGGTCATAGTCTCTGCGGCATCTTTTCTGGACCTCTGTGCTGAGTTGGTCGTATAACCTTCTATCATCTTGTAAGGTTAGACCTTTTCCCTTCAACTCACGTCTACGCAGAATTAGGTCAGCCGTTTCCGTAGATATAAACGGTTTCATGGTAGGTTTTGGCAGCATGTTCTCTTTGGCAGTTTGCACAATGATTTTCCGCAAAGCCCTCCAAGCGACGTCCGGGTCAGTGTTGTTGTAACATGTTGTAAAATGTTATAATAACAGCTCTTATATAACCCCTAAATGGCTTACTGTAATTTTTTTTTTTTTTTTAATTTTGTCGGTGTGCTACGCAAACCGGGTTCTTTAAAGTGACACTTAAAGCTTAATTAGACAGTACCAAGATACAAAAATAAATTATCCATAGAAAACTTCTTATCTTGCATCCCACGGGTCATCGGTTAAAAGCAAAGACAAGTTGTGTTTTTTTACGGTACGGCTGTAAACTATCCTTGCAACAAATAAATCAACAACAATCCTCTCAGCGATTACACGCGCCAAAATAATCACAATATAATGTTCGGACCAGTCAAATATTAAAAGCATTTATTGGTCTTCCGACTATTTCAATCGGATTGCCTGACAGATGGCCACTCCCCGGCGCTCCCTGGCCTTGGTCCACCCACGTCAGACCTCACGTCCATGGCTACAGATAAGGCCTTTATGTCGCATTAGTAAGGGCGGTTTTCGTAGGTCAAGTGTTGTGGACGTGCAGTTAACAGTACGTCAGAGAAGTAAGGTCAGGAGACATGGCAGGTTAATTGATTTATATTCAATTGTTTTGTGATAATCAGTGGAATTTATTTAAGGAAACGATGTTTTGTTTAGGTTTCTGACAAAATTGGGTCTAATGATAAATGATTTTATTTCTGTAGGTCATCTATATTTTTTAAAACTAGATGAGGTCGACTTTTCCTATCCGACTACTCCGAGAAGAAAGGCCGAAACAAACTCAGAGGTTACGGTCAGGTGAACAATACTATTTTAAATTCAGATTTGGATGTTTTATACATAAATGATTTCGTGTGAAAGAAATGTTATTCGTTTATTTTTGTAAACGACGCAGCAGTTATGCTCTGCATAACTTAGTCTATGCCTTGTCATTTCTGAACTTTGATTTATACAGGGTCAAATAAAATTAGCTAGCAAAACTGCATGCGTGATGGTATCGATAGGTAAGCACAATAAAATTAAAATAAAAAAAAATGATATTTTTTTTATTTTTGTGTTCTCGACCGCTGTTATCGTTGTTACTTGAAGTACACATACATGGTCAGCGGGATTGTCCGAAAGGGTTACCGCTGGCCCGGAACATAAAGGGCGAAGGAAGGAACACGGGTGGGTTTTAGTCAGTAAGAGTCTGACACTCCCTTCCGCTCCACCCAGAGCGGGAGGAGTCATTTGATGATTTCCCATCCTAAAAAAAAAAAAAGTACACATACATATTTTCTCAACTCATACTTTAAGTAACAATCGTAACGGTACGATATATGTGCCTTTATATGCTTATAAACATGTGGTTTATAAGCATATGCAGGCACATATATGACCTTCTCAGTACGACCCAAAATGCACTGGCTTGATCGCAGACATTCCACAAAAAACTGACTCCTACTTCTTTTACGACGAACTTGGGTAATTTAATCCCTACCCGGAAGATACCTCGGAAGAACTGCTGACAGGTACCTGCAATTATAAGAAAAACCTGTTATATTTGACACTCCTAATTCAAACGTCAAATGATAACGAATACCATATGATTCACATTATGAGTTGTATTACGGATGTTTTTTTATAGCAAAAGTAATTATTTACGTTTAATTGCTGCACGACCCTGCGGCGACAGCTTAAGGACTTTATATTGGTATCGTTATCATACATAACATACAGTACCCGGCGATAAATATTGCACATCGACCTTTGGAAAGAGACAATCGGCTAATTTCGGCTTCGTAGAGCGTTATCTCTGTCGTACGAAATACAAACAGTCCGGTATCTATTACGAGCTCTTAAAACAATTAGGGTTTGCTTCTTTTGATATTATTCTTTATTCTTTTCTCTTCTTTGTATGAAATACATCAATTTCCAAAGGTCGATGTGCAATATTTATCGCCGGGTACTGTACGATAATCAGCCTATACTGTTCCCACTGCTGGGACACAGGTCTCCTCTCTTCGAGAAGGAGTGGGCTGTAATCTACCACGCGGGCCCAGTGCGGGTTGGTAGATGTCACATGTCTTCGAATTTTCGGTTCTAGCACATGCCGGTTTCCTCACGATGTTTTCCTTCACCGTTTTGAGAGCAGTGGTGATGAAATAATTTACACAAATTAAAGCACCTGTCTGGGTACGAACCTACGACCTCTGCTCTAGTTACCATAACTCATCATCTGCCTAGCCTTTTCCCAACTATGTTAGGGTCGGGTTCCAGTCTAACCGAATACAGCTGAATACCAGTATTTTACATGGAGCGACTGCCTATCTGACCTCCACAAACCAGTTACTGGGTAATACGATACCCCTTGGTAAGACTGGTTGTCAGACTTTCGGGCTTCTGACTACCCGTAACGACCGTCGAAGATCCACGAAAGACAACCGGGACCAATGGCTTAACGTGCTTTCCGAGGCACGGAGGGGTCTCGGTATGTAAAGATGGTCACCCATCCAAAGACCAACCGCGGCAAGCGTAGCTTAACCTGATCGATCGACCTGGGCGGCTGTTATTATTTAGCCACGGGCCCCTTGTTGTCATAACTGTACGAAATATATTGAAAAACTGTTATAATGAATATTATAAGTTTTTTTTTTTTTCATTTTGTTTTTATTATCTTTATCATTCATCTCCATTCATAATTCACCCTTCGTACGCCTACATCATCACGCTTTTAAGCACAAAGTCTATCGCACTCCACTGCTGGATATAGGCCTGTACCATGCTGCGCCAGAACAACCTGTCCTCCTCCTTCCGCATACAATCTGTGCCAGCCACCTTATTAAGGTCATCGGTCCATCGAGCTGGGAGGCATCCCACGCTACTTCTCTATTAGGCACCTGTAATTAGTTTAATTGAAATATATGTTACGACTTTAAAAACCTTTAAGTTTAGTAGGTTGATTTCCAGTCCATCCAAATTAGGCCCTGCCCTAATCTCTTGGCAAGAACCTATGAGTTGGTTGTAGCCTTACTAGGTAAACCTGAATATAGTGTTTTACTACTTTGTGTTTCGGTATCACCTACTTACTAGTAGGTAGGTACCGAAACACAAAGTTCAACGACTCCAAAGCTAACTAAACACCTAGGTAAGACGTTAAGACAGTGACTAAAAGGTTGACAGTTCGAATCCTTATTCCGTCATAGACCTTATTCATCCTTTTCCACCTATCCATATGTATGAGAGTTTGTTGAAGGTTGTATAACAGAAATAAAGCCTTAAGTACCTAATTAATCTAATGGTTTAATAATTTCCATAAAAATGTCATTAAGGACATACATTTGTATGTATCAACGATTGATGTAGAACCAATTAGGATCATGTACACCTTACTCTCAACAAATAAATAAATTATATAATAATAACACGATGTCATAAGAATAAATTGGCATTCCACGAACCACCACAAAAAATCAATCAAATAATTAAACAACAATACTAACAGACCCGCGGGGTATTGAACACGACTGCTCTAAATCGAACACGCCCTTGATTTTTCTATTGCATCTACATACGAACGTTCTAGATCTCCACGCAAAATGGCTTCCAAATGTCAAACGTTTTCTCACAAATCGTGACTGCTATGCACCTGATTGTCTAGTAGATAATCTAACTGATTTAGGTGCTAGTTTTTAACAACAAAAAAACACGTTTAAACTTGAATAAGTAATTAGATTATTACCTAATTTTACGCGTTGTCGAAATTAACGCGTAGTTTAAAGTTGCAAAAGTAGGTGTAGGAGTAATACGTTTTTGTAATGTCTAAAATTACTAATATATTTTGTAAAGTAATATTTAAATTTATTTGTAGTTCTAAAGTATTTAGACATTGCATGCTGTTTAAACATTGCAGCACACATTGCTGGGTGATTCCGGACAGAGGATATAGCCATAGCCACTTCTTTTCCTTGACCGTGTCAGAAAAACTAACTACAGTTTAGCATAATTACCCTATAGTTGTTCCCACTGCTTAGATACGGTTAGTGGTTCTAGGACATGCCGGTTTCCTCACGATGTTTTCCTTCACCGTTGTGAGAGCAGTGGTAATTAAATTATTTACACAAAGTAAAGAGCCTGACTGGGTTCGAACTCACGACCTACAACTCGCATGTTGGGGCTGTTACCACTGGGCTACCACCTGCTTCTCAACTACAGTTTGCGATCACCAATCCGTTAGTCATGCGAGGTAATTAGGGCAATTTCTTTCAGCGTTGTAGAACTGGAAGCCCCGAGCTGCTTGCTGAAAGAAATGGCCTCTTAGATCGAATGTAAAAAAATATAAGCGACTCGTGCGTTGTCTCGATGCCCCCATATTGACATCCATAGCAATAGTCTGAAATTTGTCTTTTTCGTTACCTAATTCATGAGAGAGTAGAAGTTTTTCTTTACACTTGCGTATTTCCGTACCAGCTTTAAATCCAGTATTTTATTATATTTACAACATTGTTGAAATCGCTATGTCAGAAATTACACAACTTTATTATGAGTAACGGTTAAAATATAATATTAATAATAGACGTAAGGTTATTGCGATTGTTATCTAAACCGGGGTTTTTATAAAAATAGAGTAAAAAGTATTCACAATTATGTTATTTTCTTGCTAGACTATAATAATTCGCTCACTTTACTTTTCTTTTGTGATAGCTAACCAAGTGAATTGGTTTTGTCAGCTGATTGATCGATTATAATGACCGCTAGTCGTTAGGCTAATTTCTATAAAGTGTTTGCTGTCAATGGAGACAAATCGACAGTTTAAAGTTGAACGATCGATCATGTGAACTATATTAGAGTTTAGGAAAAAATATTTTATAAACATTATCTTAAATTTATCTCTCGTTTTCCCAAATATGTTGGAGTCGGCTTCCAATAATATGACTGGATGCTACATGCCAGTATTTTACATGGAGTGACTGCCTATCTGACCTCCTCAGTCACTCCATGTCACTCGTGTTACTCAGTAACTCGGGAGAACTCTTGGTAAGACTGGCCGTCAGACATTTAGGCTTCAGACTACCCGTAACGACTGTCAAAGATCTACGAATGACAGCCGAGACCAATGGCTTACCATGCTTTCCGAGGCACGGAGGAGTCACGGTATTTAAAGATGGTCACCTATCCACAGACCAATCGTGGCAAGCGTAGCTTAACCTGATCGATCGACTGTGCGTGCATTTTAGAGTTTTTATTAAAACATTGTTTTAATAAAAACTCTAAAATGCGTAGAATGTAGTTTTATGCGCTAGTAAAAAGAAAAGAACTCTCTTGTAAAAGTATCAACAAGCAATAAAATCGTATGTCTTACTACAATGTACATTAAGAGAAACAAAAGCCAAAAAAAAATTAACATCTTTATCTATAAACGAAAAGAATCTCAATAACGTCCGATACAGATAGCAAATAAGACCTTTATTTAATTCAACGTTTATTTATTTCACATAAAGGATATGGTCGGCAGAACAATTGACCGGTGGGTTTCGCCTTCGGTCGGGAGAATGCGCTTGCGCTCCATGAGCCCATGACTGTTGACATTCAGAGCACCTGCCCATCGTGGGACAGGCTGAAATGGAGGCAAGTGTCAAGGGTTATCGATTGAAGTGACCGGTTGGAATAATACCTGGAAATAATGACAAGTACGTAAGTAGAGCATTCTTTGTTGTTAACAGGAAAATCAGAAAATATTAAAAGTAATAAGTTGGTATTTTATCTCAAAGCAATCTTAACAAAAAGTCATTTGGATGGACAAAAACTTTTATCAGTAATTTGTTGGATTCGATGTCCATAAAAAATAAAATAATTTTCGGGGTAGTATCGCTTTCCATTTTTTTCAATTATTAATTTGGTTATCTTTGTTTTGACGCCATCGACTTCCGATAATAGTATTTATTTACATTATTATTAAAAAAATATATACACCGTTACATTTTGATCGTTTTAATCATTAAAAGGGGTCATTGTGCTCATCATTATGAACAACTTTCACAATAGGACCAACCCTGAAATCGTGATATAAAAATCTGCTGATTCATACAAATTTATGTTCGCATAACTCGACTTAATGTATGGATCAACAGATTTTTTTTCATGATATATTGTATATCATAAAAAAAATGATATATTGTATATCATGAAAAAAAATCTGTTGATCCATACATTAAGTCGAGTTATGCGAACATAAATTTGTATGGATCAGCAGATTTTTATATCACGATTTCAGGGTTGATCCTATATTAGGAAGAGGTGGCGAGACGACCTAGATACCAATAATAGTAAAACCCAATAATACTAATAATAGTAAAATAAATAAATAATACCTACGCGTTTCGCCAGGATTCGGTAGAGGTGGCTCTAGAAAAGGATGTCTGGAAGGATTAGGGAGACGCCTTTTCTCAGCAGTGGGATAGTGTAGGCGAAGTAAAAAAAAAATATTACTAGCGACCTGCCCCTTCGCACGGTTTTTACGACTTGGCTTAATTAACATCGCAACTTCTTTAGTAAGTTTAATATTAATGTATCTTTTTTCCCTGGGGAAATCCTCATGGATACTCTCCGGCTGAGAAGAATGGAGGATTATGTCGGACTTCTACCGACTAAAACCCCACTGTTCCTTCAAAAAATCTAAATGACGATCAAAACCCCATCAAAATTTGGTACATAGCTTAGACGAATAATGCGGTCATACAGACAGACACGAAAAGAGACTTGAATTCATAATATTATACATAGACTTGTTCAATTAAACAATAACTGAAGGCTAATTCTCGTAATTTAAAACGTTCAAAATCTAGTCGCAGTCTCATCTCGGCGACAAACAAATGTCAAAAACTTGTCAAAATATAGGGAAATTAGAGGTATGTTTGACAGATTGAGACTGAGATCAGAAGGCCAATTCTCGTAATTTAAAACGTTCAAAATCTAGTCGCAGTCTCATCTCAGCGACAAAGAAATGTCAAAAACTTGTCAAAATGTAGGGAAATTTGAAGTATTTTTTGACAGATTGAGACTGAGATCAGACTGTGAACGTTGTTAAAATTAGTAGAATTGCCCCTCTGATCTGTGAACGTTCTTAAAATTACGAGAATTGCCCCTCAGGTATCGATATCTCATCACAATAAAGTAAAAACAAAAAGGATTCGATATGTTTTTTGGGGTTCAAAGGTTGTGTTACTTCACCTCTGCGTAATTTCGCTAGCAAATTTAATTTAACGCTGTTTAAATAAAATGGCCAAATTATACCTATCTGTTTTTTCTACCAATCACTGGCTAGTTATAAGTCACATCCTTATCTGTTCGTTCTCAATGTCGATCACACGACTTACATTCAATATAACCTGATTTACATATGAGTTAACTGCAATAGTATGTTTTTTACAGGCTAATCGCACCATAACATAACATATAATGATAAACAAAAGAAATATTTATTTAAAAAGTTGTGTATGTATATTTTAAAAGTTTTGCGCGTGTAGGTCGAGAATTATACCGCAGAAACGGACGACGGGATTATCCTTAGTCCTCCATGGCCTACTTGTGTGGCTTTTATCGAAATCCAATCAGCCGTTATGGCCTGACCAGGACCTTGCCGCTATCAGCGGCAGCTTAGCGCGGGGCGGCGACCGGCCAAATATACAAAAATGTATGAACCATGCCACGACGCACTGCACACAACGTCAACGCTAGCAGTAAGACACCGTGCCGCTTTCCGCTAAGCAAAAAACCGTGGCTAGGCTGTTAAGAGGAAATGCAGGTCGTTTCTCCATAGAAACGCTCTCGCGTGCTTTCTTTCTGGTTAATGATCATAAAACAATAATTTTTTACAGAATAATAAATATTAACTACTTGTATGTCCCTTTTTCCTTTTTGATGATCCATTATTGCCAAATGCTCGACTGAAGTAAAGGCTACACTATTTACAGCGTACTGTCAGTCGTTCTATACATGCAGTCTGTGGGTCAACTACACGCAGAGGGCATACAGCGCCCTGCGCGTACAATACAATAATGCTTTCAGGGTGTTGATGGGGTTGCGGCGCTACTGCAGTGCTTCCGGCATGTTTGCCGAGGCGAAAATTGATGGCTTTCACGCTATCATACGCAAGCGTTGCGCTTCCATTATGCGCAGGGTACGCGCCAGTCCCAACAACATCCTGAAAACTATAGCTGATAGGTGGGACAGCCCCATACTGGGACATTGGATGCGCCTACATGCCACTGTGGGGTATTAATTAATAGTTTGTGTTGTTTTTCTGATAGATGTAAGTACTAACACTAGCTTATAAGTTGTGTGTATACTAACCAAATGGCTAAGCACTGTATTTTAACTACTAACACTGGTAATAAGTTATAATATTGTTAACTAACACGCTGGATCACTGTTGTCCGAAAATAAAGAATATTATTATTATCATTATTTCTATAAGCACTAGAACCCTCAAAAAATGCCGATTAAAATCGCTGTCAACAGAAGCCTAGTCTAGTGTACAAATTTCACAACTATTAATGAAAAAAGAAAAACATACGACACAGTATATATTATCCTTCTTATTCAGGTTATGAAATATCTTTTCAATTGGTCCATTATTGGAGGAGGAAATAGACGAGAGCCAAACCTCGAATTATGACTTTTTACTTAGGCTTTTTATAAAGTCTCTCCGACCGCAATTCTTTTTAAAGCGTGAAAAGGTAACAGACAGACAATGTTACTTTCGCATTTATAATAGACTAGCTGCCCGAGCGAACTTCGTACCGTCTTAGAATCAATAAAAACGAATGTATGGGAAAACGAATTATCTTAATAACTATTTTTTCCGTGAATTTTTCCCCCGTTTTTATAATTATTCTGCTATTCGGCGCGAAGACAAATCCATTAAATCAAAGCTCTTAAAAATCGGTCCAGCCCTTCTTGAATTATAAATGGTGTAACTAACCCGACTTTGTTTTATTTATATAGATTAGTATGGATTTCGAATCACCGGACCTTAATGAATGAGCTACGAAATTCCGTAGATAATATGGCAATAGTCGGAGGTCAGACGGACTTACCGAATTAATTGCACTCCCTTATACAAGGCCCTGATTGCTTATCGCGGAACAACACTTTTCGTTCGATATAGGGTTAATGCCGCACTTTATAAAACTTACCATAGATACGGACAAAAACCTTTTATACCTAATTTACGTTCTTGTCTATCACTGCGCCGTTACCACCAAAGCTACCAAACACAGTATTAATCATAGGTAGCATACCTAGAGCTGGACTAAAGAAGGCTTCTCCCAAGATGTGTCACAAAGCCTTATTATTTATTGCGATTAAATTAACAACCCGCAATAGGTCCGCATGGTCGATTACGGCCCATTCCCCCTCACGGAGGAGGTTTGTGTCCCAGGAGAGGGAACATTATAAACTTATTATCTATGCTTAAATTAAAATCTAAGTTATTTAGCATCTCCGGGTGCACAACCGATAGAAGCAGAGACTGAGATGGACTCACTTAACTCTGGCACATCCTGGGCGTGTACCTATTCAATACCACACAGGACCTTACCAACTTGATCGTCTATCTATTTATTTTCAAATCGACTGCATTATCTATTTCATATCACTTGACGCTCCAGTAAAATAAATGCGTGAAAGCGAGACCTAGACCGCAAGAACAAAAATCATTTGTGAATGATTCCACAAGTAAAGCTAGTTCATATTAAATCACACTAAAATCTATAAAAGGATCGAACATGTCTGCAAGTAATTTCCCCGCCATACATCATATCCGAAATAATTATTGATACCCTGCTGTTACATTAATTCTTCACGCTCTGTAAGCTTACCGTCAAATTAAATTGATGGCTGAAATTAAGTTGTTATTTTTTATCGTGCTCATCTTAGTATTGTCTCAATTAATTTTAATAAGAGCGTGTACCTACACCTTACCTTTTTGCAAATATTTTCGAGGTCTAGGTCAACAAGGAACACGATGCCCTTCTTCTTTCCATTTCGACGGTATATCTACATATGTTGCTTATCGATGCCTTAGAGTGAAAACCTCGTAAGTGTAAAAGAAGGAATTTGTCGGGAGGAAGAAAGAACTGCGTGCTGTGAAATTTTTGTTCGGCGCCTTTTATATTTTTTTTACCGACTTCACCGGTTCTGTGTTCTTATTAATTAATATGGAAATTTAATTCGCTTTAATATCCAGAACTGTTCGATACTATAAGATTGTCCGAAATGCATAAAATGCTACTTACATTCCCGAGATTTTCACTCTAAGGCGACGTTATACTGTTTGGGCCCAGTAGGTGGCTACGTTGATTGCGGCGTCAGAGGAGATGGTCAGATCATCCAGGGTGAAATTTAACGGATATTTTTGGGACACTGGCAGATATAATCTCTTCAGAAGCATCATGGATGTTGGGCGAATCGACAATGTCCCATTTCACCAGATTATGTCACAGAAGACACAGATTATGTTTGCAGCGGCCTACTTAGGTTCGCATTCGATTCAATGTTTTCCAAATAGGCCATATCATGTGTTCTTGGGGATTGACGAGGTTTGAGGCAGTGGACACCTCCCTTCCCACGATTGACTTCTTTACCATGCCCCGAACTGAATCAGTCGGAATCTTTGTTATTTCATTTGCGATAGTTGCAAAAAAGTCATTCAGGTAGGTAATGTCATCAAAATATCTTTCTACGTCCCGTCCCTAAGCAATGGATATTATGATAGGTTTCTTAAAAGCGAGGTTTTGGTGCAGTAGGCATTGTACAACTCCTATTGTTCAGCAGTAGAAGCATTGTATTTATTTGAGAAGCCTAGCTACCTTATTTAAAAATCTGTAAATCACTTACATACATTTACTTTTCAGTTCTTATCTTATCGTTGACCGTCGTCTGACAGTACGTTAAGAAACCGTTGTAAAAGTGATTCAAAATCTTACATGCAAACTAAATAATTATATTTCCCATTAATTAAGAAAGAAAAGAAAAAGAAATAAAAATTGCTTATTCTGCACAAACAAAAACGCACACTAGCACCCGCGCAATTAGTACTTGAGGCTAAACTCGAACCAGAAAGGTAATTTCTAAAGGCCAGCTCCCACGACAGTCTCAGTAGCTATGCAACACGGATCTATTCTGATAGTGTACGTATTAAGAGCTGTTACGTCACACAATGTCCTATTACTGAGAGGAAGTAGTCATTCATAGTACGTTAAAAACCGTGGCGTTTACTCCATTGCATGGTTTTTACGCAACCAGTAACGCATATGTGAGATAAAACATCTTATGGCTTTGTAGAGCAGAAATGCAATGTAAGTGGTGCGTGGAAATAATGTATATAAAGAATCAGTGCTGATCCTGATGCACACCGGCGAACGAAACTGAAGAATGTAAATATTACTTCAAAAGTTACATTCAAAATACAAAACTACTACAAAACTACTTCAAAATGTAGTTATATTCTTCAGTTTCGTTAGTAAAACTACGTTTTGGTGACCTTGTGGAGGCCGCAGGAATCCGTTGGTTGTGGGAAGCACAAAATCGTTTGAAGTGGCGGTGCTTGGGGGAGGCACATGTCCAGCAATGGACGTCTTTCGGCTGAAATGATCATGATGTTTTGATGTCTTGCCAAAACTTTCATGGCACTAAAATACCATGTCATCACGTCTGTATGGGAAATATAGGAAATGGTAAGATAGAGGTGCACCTATAATACACCCATATATCGACAGTCATGTATAACTCCATAAAATAAGTTTGGTGAAACAGTCTCCGCTACCTTTCCATCAGCTCAATCGACCCTGAAAAAAATATTACATACTACGAAACTAAAATTCTAATATCCACGCGTCTAATCGGTTATAGTTAAAAAATCTTAATTATAAAGGAACGGTAATTGTATCCATAGGCCACTAGTTGCACACCCGACTTACTTGCACTTTGGCAACTGTGGCATTGCGTCCGTCATACGTCACAGATCTATTTACCAATCCATTTACATAACTTCCACACGATTTTCCACCTTGAGCAGTGGTTTTAAGGGTGGGGTAGCCCGCATGTTATTTTTGCCTCACGGTCTAGCCGTACCAATCCGATGTATGCGTGTGAGCACTCTTTGATTTCTCGCTCCATTTATCAAAGAGCTATTAATCAGTTTTAAGCGTTACAACAGTTTTTTTGTTACGTTTTGCAAATAGATATGTTCCTATGTTACTGAATGAAAATGAAGCTGTCTTCCAATTTTCTTCTTTCTATTTTTAAAGGAAATGATATGATGTGCATCGGGGCTTAAAGATGGAGGTCTTGGTCCAGCATTGGACTTGCGAAAGTTTGCGCAGAAAATGATGCTGTTTTGTTTTTCGTCACAACAGCTGTTCTAAATTTTCGAACTAGGAACCTCCTTAAACTAAGCAGTAATCTATATAAACAAAACAAAGTCGGCTTAGTTACACCATTCTCAAGAATGGCCAGACCGAATTATACGAACTTTGATTTGTTGGATTTCTCTCCGCACCGAACAGCAGAATAACAATTAAAACATGGGAAAATTTTACGAAAACAATTCCTCAGGCGGTACGAAGTTCGTCGGGGTCAGCTAGTAATTATATAAATTAATAATACCAGCGGAGCTATTCTGTAAAAATATCACCGTTAAAACTTAGATGAAGTGAGCTCTGTCATTTGTGTCTTAGCATCAAGTGGAATGACAGCTCACTTTAAGCTTCATCTAAGTTTTCACGATGAGATTTTTACAGAATATCATCATCTGCCTAGCCTTCTCCCAACTATGTTGGTGTCGGCTTCCTGTCCAACCGGATGCAGTTGAATACCAGTATTTTACATGGAGTGACTGCCTCTCTGACCTCCACAACCCTGGATAAAACAATACGCCTTGGTAAGAGTTGTCAGACTTTCGGGCTTCTGATGACCCGTAACGACTGTCAAAGATCTACGAATGGCAGCCGGGCTTAACATGCTTTCCGAGGCACGGAGGGTCGGAGGGTCTTGGTATGTAAAGATGGTCACCCATCCACGGACCAACCGCGGCAAACGTAGCTTAACCTGATCGACCAACCCGTGCGGCTATTACTTAGCCTCACCGGCTGTACCTATCTACCGATATACTTCATGTGATATCATAACTGTAGTCATAACAGTCAAAAGAGTTCTAAACCACGCATTCCGCAAGGCATAATCAAGTAGGTATAAATACCTAGTTGCCAGTTGTCATAATTAAATGCCGGTACCGCCAATCTCGAAATAACAAACACACAAACGAAAAACAGCAGAACAGTACAATAATTACGGAGCACTTATTGAAATTAAACCGTTGGTGATAATTACGTACGATTAGCTTATCTGTTTCAATAATCGTCAGTAATTAGCCAATTTTGCTAACTAGACCACAAACATAATCGATCGAAAAAGTAGAAATATTCGAAATTGTTGGCTTGTTATTGCGACAGATAAAGTTTTTGAAAAAAGGTTTTGAAAATAGAGTTGGTCACACCCTAAGTATACCATAGTGCAAGGTCATAGGATGTAGATATACCATGTTTGCCATATTTATACAAAGTCAAATTATTTAATTTGACTAGCTAGCGAAACTGCTCTCTCTGATGGGTTTCGATACTTACGTTGTTACTTGAAGTATGAGTTGAGAAAATCTGTTTTATTTTATTTTATCGTATTTAGATATCCCACAAAAACAAGGCATAAAACGCCGAAAAAAAACGTTTCTTTTATACCCCTTTAAATTTTAACTTTATTTTATTTTTATTACTTGTTGTTAGAGCGGCAACAGAAATAGATCATCTGTAAAAATTTCAACTGTCTAGCTATTACGGTTCATGAGATACAGCCTGGTGACACACAGACAGACAGACGGACAGTGGAGTCTTAGTAATAGGGTCCCGTTTTTACCCTTTGCGTACGGAACCCCAAAAACATAAAATTCATTACTTTTTTGTTTTATCATGTTTAAATATCGATACCAATCACGTCTGTGGAGTTTCGCTAGCTAATTTTGTTTGACCCTGTATACTTTATTGCCTTTTTTACGCCAAATTGTTCATTTTTACTTCTTAGTACAACTAGTTGATTATGGACAACTTCCTATTGGCCTAATATCAAGTTGTAACTTTGTATAGATACGTGTTCCGTTCCGATGACGACACATTTATTAGCTAGAAATGAATTGGTGCTGCAGCCTTCATCACAAATGAACTCTTTAGCTGTAATCAATCTGTTAACATCATTAATCAATCAGTCTAGCCTTTTCCCTACTGTCGGCGGTCAGCTTCCAGTCTAACCGGGTGTAGTTTTACAAGGAGCGACTGCCTATCTGACCTTCACAACCCAATGAATGGATAACACGATAGCCCTTGGTAAGAGCATTTGTCACACTTTCGGGCTTCTGACTACCCGTAACGACTGTCAAAGATCTACGAATGACAGCCTGGATCAATGGCTTAATGTGCTTTCCGAGGCGCGGAAAGGTCTCGATATGTAATGGATGGTCACCCAATGGTCTCATCTTAAAAATATTAAATCAACTTCCTCTAAATACTCAGCTTTCAACAATACTGCTGAACATAGACGTCTCCCACCCAACTTGCGCCACAGTACCTAGGTCTCACTTTAATTCAATTTTACCAGATCTCAACGTATCCTTATACATAGAAGCGATTATGCAAATGTCTATATAATTATTTAACACCGAGTTATATGCAAAGTTATACTAGTTCTGTGGTTAGTAATCATGTGCGACTAGCTTTTCGTTCATTCTTTGAGGAAAGGCTTTATATCTGCTTCGCCTTCGGTCTGTTGCTTCATTCATTCGGTAAAATAAGATCAGGTTATGGTTGTCTTTTAAAAGATCGCTCTTAGCGACAAGACCGCCCATTGTGTCACCCTTTCTAAATTTTCTGTTACTGTTAAGAGGTTGTTAATGTTTTACCAATAACCCTGTATAATAATATTAATAATAAAGAGTATGAAGCGATAGTGATACTCCCTCTGGCTTTCAGGTATTTACGACTAAAGAGAAAAACTGATATTGATGTTTGATAGAAAGGTAAGTACTTTCCGTGTCGGAAAACTGTTCACTATGTAACACGGTTGAAATCACGGGGCATAGCCACTCGTGAATTGTTAATTAAAGACTATTAAATTAAAGTGCAGCTGTAGCGACCACCCGAGCCGATGTGCATGGTTCAAATCAATAGTATCGGAAGCAAACTTGACGTGGCTTGGCTTGTACAGAAGGCCGCATATTAGCGATAACAATTTGACATAGTCAACGCCTTTATGTCGTTGCAGTCGGTGATTTTCGTAGTGCTTGTGTTGTCACTGATGTGAGGTTGCCTGTACCTAAACAAATTAAATCTATCTATACCTATACCTACTAATATTATAAGGAGGTTAAAGTCAAGTTTGCATGTAGGTAGAGGTTAAATTTGTGAAGTCTGTATGTAGGTGGAGGTTAAATTTGTGAAGTTTGTATGTAGGTGGAGGTTAAATTTGTGAAGTTTGTATGTAAGTGGAGGTTAAACTTGTGAAGTTTGTATGTAGGTGGAGGTTAAATTTGTGAAGTTTGTATAGTAGGTGGTAATCTTCAGAACTACTGATCCGATTCCAAAACTTATTTCTCTAATGGGAAGCTACCTTGCCCAGTTGTATAGGATATATTTTAAGTTAAAACTTATAATATATAAGTAAAAATAGGTAAATAGCTTTACACGCTCCGCAAATGACACGTCAAAACTTGCTTACGTTATTTATTTATTTAATACTTCAAGCACATAAATGTACAGAGGCGGACTTAATGCCATAGGCATTTTCTACCTTTGGGTGATGCAGAGACAAAACAGTACGAGTAGTAGGGTAGGTGCAATCATGAAAACTGAGGAATAAATATTTTAAATAATTATAAAGATACGCATAAAACTATAAATATAATATAGGTATACCTAATTACATAATATAAGCACAAATAAATATACACAAATACATGAATATACTAAAATGAAAAGAAAGACAATGAGAAAATATTAGCGTTGTGATGATACTGCCGTTACGTATCGTCTTTTCTTCGTCTTATCTCTTTTTCGCTCCCGATTACGACATGCCGTCCTACTTCCACGTGTCATCTAATAGGACGACACTGTGCCGTTTTTGAAGATCGAATGTTGGGTCGGTAACCTTTCTACCTCTTTTTACTTTATAAAAACAAACAAGCGGACGAAGTCGCTGTCAGAAGCTAGTCGATCATAAATCGGATCCTTGCTTTGTGCAGTGCAGGTGCAGGCATGCGGTAAACTGCAAGTAGGACGCAGATAGAAGTTAGAAATAAGGTTACAGAGTAGTACCTACAGTAAACCTTCTGTGAGTCAGTGTAATAGTGGGTAATTATGATATTTACCTAAGAGTGGTATGTGGGTGTGGTAATAATAACATCTGTAACTGTTGTGTGCCGTTCTGTGACTAATATGAACTAATAATCTAGATACAGTGTGTTCGTATGTTTAGCTTATGGAGCTTACATGACCTAAAGCGCGGTCACTGTCGGACTGCATGGAAAAGAAAGAGAAGCGCGATGACACAACTCTGGTAATTTATTGCAAAATATGAAGCAATTATTTAATTACAAAAATATATTGTTTGGACAAAAAAAAAATTAAACACTAATATTTTAGTATGTTGCTTGTAGAATAATCTGACAAAAAAACAGAATGATTGTATGTATGTATGGTTTTTATTGTAAAAAGAAAGTTTTTAGAGGTTTGTTTATGATTTTTTTCTATCGTATGAAATTAGTTGTTGTTTTCAACACACTATCTACCTAGCATATATACTGAAGAATGTCATATATTTTTCTGATTTTGTTTACTGTAGTCGATCATATACTTTTATTGTTTCTAAAAACTTGCGTTTTTTGATTTTAGGTCCTGTAAGCTCCTTAAGATAAAGTGGGGACTTTTTTAAACATTCTTCTTCGTCGTGTCGATGGTATGACACTAAATTCCATTTTTTTTTGCCCAAAACTCGATGGCATCTTCGGCGGCAGAGCAGAGGTCATTATGGATACAATTTTTGGGGCATAGAGGGTTGAAAAAGAAAAGTCCTGGTGGTGCTGGTGGTGGTGATATCTGGTGGTTGCGTGCTGATGTAATTATAGGCACGTACCTAAGACATTATAGTTTTGTATCAGAGGATGGCAACTGAGAGGCAACGCATCTGCAATGTCTCTGTTATTGTAAATGTTCATATCGGTGGTGATGACTTACCGGTGAGACGTCGCGTCGGTCGGGTTGTTTTGCTGAATAAATAAAATCGATCAGACTAAAGGCTGCGTTTTCCAACGCCAGATAATTTTATCCGAGGAATAGTTTTGAATTTTTGACAGTTCTTCCTTAAAAAATCTGTCAGACATCAATTTTATTCTACGAAAAAAAAATTATCTTTTGATTGTAAAATCAGCACTAGTTGCAATTTATAAAGATATGTCATACAGATTAACTAGGTGGTAATATTTTATTGCTCCTCGTGCAGACGCGCGGAAAATATATCGATTGGAATTGACAACATTTGATGACCGAGTAAAGTCAGTCAGTTGAGTAAAGTCATCAAACCTTTTGACAAGTTTCAGTATATATAAGTTATATACAGTATAGGGCAATTTTTTTTAATACCTTGTTCCCTAGACACTTTTGATTTTTATATTTTGGGGTCGGCTTCTAGTCTAACCGGATGGAGCTGAATACCAGTATTATACATGAAACAACTGCCTATCTGACCTCCACAACCCAGTTACTGGGTTACAGGATACCCCTGGGTAAGATTGGTTGTCAGACTTTTGGGCTCGCACGGATGACAGCCGAGATCAACGGAGACACGGGGGGTCTTGATATGTAATGGATGGTCACCCATCCATTAACCGACCTCGGGAACCGTAGCTTAACGTTCGATCAACCCATGTGGCTGTTTTATTATTTAGGAGCCGGGTCCTTACGTTATTTCTTGCATAGAGATAATATTTTGAAATGTCAATCAATAAAAGTTAAATAGGAGTTACCTGCCAATGCGTCAGGATTTGTATAACGACATGCAATAAGGCGCAACTATTAGTTCTCGCCCAGAGGCTACATTTGTTACAAAATGTAAAACGAAACACTACCTAGTTATTTGTGGTTTATTTAAGCAAATATCGACCTCATTAAATATTATAGAAAACATTACAAAATTCGAAATTCAGTTGTATATCTATAGGTTACAAAATAATTTGACCATCGTAAAGGGTGTTACATTCAACGCTTAAAATTAACTGTCTAAGTTTCATGTGTAGGAAGATGGCGCACAGTGCACCTGCTGCCTTACACACTTGCACAGCTGGATTTCGAGAAGAATTCTTTACAGTCTCCCCAGGGACGTGACCTAACAGGCGTTTCACAGAAAGGATTTAGGAACGGTCTTTTGAGAGATAACGGTGCCCCTTCCATATGCAGATGGTGACCACTGGGGTGGTTTTAGTGAGGTAAAAATTCCACACTCCCTGGTCTTATTCCCAAAACTCAGGCGCCTTTTGACGATATCCACCCCAAAAAAAAAAAAAAGTGTATTCTTGAAATTATTAAAATATACCTAAACGCAGTTACAAAACGAGAAATTATTTGTTGTCCATAAAAGTAACAAAATGCCAACTTTTCAAACAGAATGATTCCTTTGATGCTTCAAGCAAAAAGTGTTTACTGAAGCTACTGAAAATACACAATAACTGCATCACCCTAAGGTAGACTGGTAGAAAATGCCCAAGGCATTAAGTCCGCCTTGTAAATTATGTGCATAAAGTTTTAATAAATAAATAACTACAATACTTCTCTTCAGCTGCATCCGGCTGTCATTAGTGTCATTTGTAGATCTTTGACCGTCTTTAGAGGTAGTTAGAAGCCCGAAAGTCTGACAACCAATCTTGTCAGGGGGTATCATGTTACCCACTTACCCAGTAACTGGGTTATTGGGCAGTCACTCCATATAAAACACTGGTATTCAGCTGCGTCCGGTTAAACTGGAAACTGACCTCAACATAATTGGGAAAAGGCTAGGTATTTCATGATGATGAGCTGCATCCGGCTAGTAGGAAGCTGATCCCAATATATATAGTGGGGAAAAAGGCTATCAAAATGATGATATGCTTCTTAGGGACAGATTCTCGCTGTCTCCCCAAGTCACAACCACAAAAACCGCATGTTTTGCGCTAACGACACTGTTTCTCGACACGCTGTATATTGAATTACCGATATTAATGAAGCATTAATACGGCCTCTGCCACTCGTGCGAAAATCCGCTGCAGCATAAATAAATACAATCTTACAGATCAGGTGATTATCAAAACAACATGAATGTTTAATATTTAAGTTATTTAGTACATAACGAGCGAGAAAATCAGAGCTACGCCCAACATCGAATGAGACGTTAAGCTATGTAGCGTGATATTCACTTGTTCTTGTGCGGTTAGAGAGACTCTTTACATGGCACAGGGACGGGAGTAAATGACTGCAGGCTGTATAATACGCGTAGCATGACCACTTCTTTCTTTACTCTACGGAGAATAAACATACTTACCTCTTTTAAAAATCAAAATATTTTATTTCACATAAAACCTCCATGGGCACTTATGAAACGTCAGAAGCACGGTTGTAATTGGTCGTTTTTTTGGGCAAGAAACTCCACGGTTACTCTTTTAAAAATAACTGATTTTTACAAGATTGATTTTTTTTTTAATTTATACAGTGAGTGTTATAGGTATGGTAGGACAGCGAGGCCTGTCAACGAGTACCAGGTACATAATAAAATAGAAAATGGTTTACAAATCTACAGCCTACAACGTTCTCACTCATTTATGCTCTCATTGATGCGGCCTACCCAAATCTCCTTTTTTTGGTTTTGTTCATCGAATCGTTGAACTTCTTCAGTTCTGAGTTGAGCTGCATGATTAGTGACAAATGCGTGTACTGACTGAACAGGTCCATTCAATATGTGTGGTTCTTACCTCAAATAACTACTTCAGACACCAATCTACATGATCTGACCATGATTATATCTTCTCAACCTCTGAGTTTGTGTCGGCCTTTATTCTTAGTTAGTCAGATAGGAAACGGCGACCTCATCTAAGTAGTTTTAAAATATGATTGACGTGTAAAAGTGTTTGTACAAACCTACTTACAGAAATAAAATCATTTATCATCCTGTGCCTATACGCAGCACAAATTCCATTAGATCTTGATATAAGTTATTTCCTATTTCATTTCATACTTCCTCTTTCCTCCGACGTTTCAACACAAACAATCGGAGCATACCCTTTATCATTACAACTAATTAATTATGCTTTACTTACACATATTGTAACTATAACCTTCATGGCTATGATTATTAGAGGGCTAGGCAGAGAGCAGAATAGCGACACACAAGGACATTACACGAATAATATTATAAAGGCGAAAGTTTATGAGTGTGTGTGTGTGTGTTTATATGTTAGTTACTTCTTCACGCTCAAACGGCAGGACCAAATTTGACAAAATTTGGTATGGAGGTAGGTGACACCCTGGATTAACATATAGGTGACTTTTTATCCCAATATTCCCACTAGATCGAAACTTATGCGGATGAAACCGCGGGGCGCAGCTAGTCATCTATAAATAAAACAATGCCGCTTTTCGTGTTTGTCTTTTTAAGCGCTTAAAGCTTCTAAACTCATTCGTTTTTAATGCGGTTTTCACTATCATTTAGAACATTTATTCAGTAAGTTTTATTTTGTATTATACACACCAACCTTCCAGAATATTATAACATTTAACATAAATATAGCACAAATCATTGATGTTTTAATATGTCGTCATTGCACATTTATCTACCTATGTGAAGCAGTGACGGGTCGCTAGTGTAGCTAGTTTATGTTCACCACATAAACGACGAATTATCATGAACTCATAATTACCTAACAAAACAAATAGGTAGCACTAAATTTGTTCGGTTTTATAATTGCTAAAGTGACGATATTATTGTGGACGTACAGTCGTACACGTCCACGTCACGGCATTACGAAGCACAGGAAAGTAAAACTCACGGAATTATATTAAAACGCTTTTATATTTCCGTCCACGACAACAAAGCAAGCGAGCGTGCAAGTATTTTCATAAATTTTATGGACGTGGACATGGACATCCACGATAATATCGTCAATTTAGAAATTATAAAACCTCACATTCGCGACCTATTTCCCGTGTTGGCCCACCAAGTCTAACCCAAGAAACAATTACAATCTAATTAAACATTACAATACTATCACAATTTCATTGAGCTAGCAATAAAATGTATTAGGTAACATATAACTGGGCTAACAGCTGGTATGTTGACTATGTTGTTCACTCTACATTTGACAAGTGCTCCGTCATTGTACTCGAGGAAGTCGAGCTGGTAACTAGATCTTCCCACAGTTATGGGTAGGCTTTAAGCGGCTTTATAGTCTACAAAATTAAGTGCAATTTATTTAGTCCTTGCATTTAGTGAGACAATGGTGCCGATTCTGTTGTTCACAAACTAAACTAAATTTAAGTTCAGTGCATCTTCTTCTTTCTATTTCATTAAGAAAAGGACAGAAGATAAATTTTAATTTAGTCCTGTCAACGTAATCAGTGCCTGACGTAAATTGACGTAATTTTAGTAGGCAAGTTTTAAATCATGTTAAAACTTGTATGGTGTAGTGTCAGGCGCTGATTAATTTGACAGGACTAAACTAAAATTTATCTTCTGTCCTTTTCTTAATGAAATAGAAAGAAGAAGATGCACTGAACTTAAATTTAGTTTAGTTTGTGAACAAGGGAATCGGCACCAATGATTGTGTTCCCAGAATAAATTAAACACATACTATATGTGATATGTGTAAAGTGTGTGTAGGAGAAGCTTGTGACTAAGTACCTAATAACAGCCGCACGGGTCGCCGATGGGTAACCGTTTTTACATACAAAGACCCCTCCATGTCTCGGAATAGTATATTTCATTACAAGTGCGGAAAGGTTGTCATTGCAAAGAATTCCGACAAATGTCTACCCGAGCCGAGGCGCAGCCGAAGGCGAGGGTTGACAGTCGGAACAAGTTGCAATGACGGTTTCGCACGTGTACTCAACGACTATTTTTAATACAGTTGCGAAAAAATGAAGCAATTTAATAAAATAATAAAAACACAATAAACTCAACTAACCAATGGCGCCAACCGTAGAATATAAGCAGAGATTTTTTTTCTTCATCCATTCTGGTAGGCAAAGGGAACTATGCCCATACAGCCAAGTCTTCAGTAGAATTTTTTTATTGATATGAAATTAAAATGAAATTTAATGAGATGAAATGAAACGAAACCTAACCTAACTCATTCAATCAAATCATTAAATCTGATATTGAAACAAATTAGTAGCTTCTTTTTAGAAATATACGTATTTGCATGAATTATAAAAACTTCTATGAATTTTTTTAGTAAAAACTTCATGGTTGGTTTTTCTTTTTAATAGACATTATTTTGACAGTTGGGAAAGAGAACGCACGAGTTCGGGAAAGGTAAAAAAAAAGCACGAGTATGTAATAGCCCACATCCCGAACGCTATACGTCCCTGCAATACGCCACTTTTTGAGCAACTGTATTAAAAAGTACGTTAAGACGTTGGTCCCGGCTGTCATACGAGGATCTTTGACAATCATTACGGGTCGTAAGAAGCCCGAAAGTCTGACAACCAGTCTTACCAATGGGTATCGTATTACCCAGTAACTGAGTTGTGGAGGTTATATATTAGGCAGTCGCTCCATGTAAAATACTGGTACTCAGCTGCATCTGGTTAGACTGGACGCCGACCCTAATATAGTTGGGAAAAGGCAGATGATGTGTATCTATTTATTAGATATCTAAACACCAAGTGCACGGCACGACAGGGCGTGCTTCGGCAGCCCGAAGGGCGCTTTGGTATGACGCGGCATGCCCGCCCAGCCATGCCGGAGCATTCCGCGTCACGTCGTGACATCCCGCAAAAAGCTCAGCCTGCCAAAACCTTATTTCAATTAGTTTAGCTGTCATAATCCTGTGACCTATGTAGCTTGCGGGACGCGGTGGCACGCCGCGGCAATCCTTGGAATGAAACGGCATGACACAACGTGCCGCGGCGTCCTGCGGTATGCCAAGACGTGCCACGGTATGATTATATCGAAATAAAGTAATGTGAATTCTAAACTCATTGAAATAAGGATAAAAAGGTCTTGATCAGAAATAAAATCCTTTACCGTGCCGCGACGTCAGTCAGCGCCGGCCCTAAGCCTGTATAAATTCAAGAGCGATAAATTGTCAAGCATAAATCACAATTTAAAACAAGATTTGATGAGAGATTTGTTTGATATCTGACAGTTGCAAATCGAGACTCAGGTTTGAGTATCGATTTAGACTGGTACCTATATCGATTCGTTATCGTCTCGTTCTCGTATCGCCCTCTATAAACAGCATCATGGCTATACATGCGGCAGCCTACGTCTATCCGCCACAGAAAAGCCGTCGATCTAACCGTGCTGCGTTCAAACGCCCTAGTGACTCGCCCGCAACTACTAAGACACTCGAACGGTACCTATGCGATACAAAGGCCCTCGTCGATTATCTTACATTACGTTTTAAATGTCCTAATTTGCTTGACCGCAGCCAAAGTATAGGGAATACGAAATAGCCTGAAGTTATAGCTTAGGTACCTATTATTA
Organism: Luperina nickerlii; assembly: GCA_963855955.1. Lineage (NCBI taxonomy): Eukaryota > Metazoa > Arthropoda > Insecta > Lepidoptera > Noctuidae > Luperina > Luperina nickerlii. Next base: position 12,047,492 of record OY979682.1, read on the forward strand.
CTTCTTGTGTGCAAATCTGATTCGTACAAGAACAATGAGATTGTTTATAGTACATTATGATCTAAGTGCGGTAAGTTGAAAATTACAGCCGAGGCGATATTGCTTGCCCGAGCCGTAGGCGAGGGCTAAAAGAAAGCAGAGGCTGTAATTTTCAAAGCGCACGTATGTCATACGACGTTTTATAACATATTTGCGAGGAAATAAATAAAACTCGGACTGAACTTGCATATTTGCTTGTTTTCCTTATGATGAAATTTTGATACGCTTGTAAGTATCTATCGGTCGATTTTTCGGGCGAGGCTTAGAGTAGCCTTTTTCGCTGCCTCTGAGACTTCTGGCGGTGTGGAATTAATAAATTCATCATTACTTGACGACATTTTCAAATAAAAAATAGTACAGCGAAAAGAAAAAGCGCGCGGAATAATTTTTACTTCTTAACAGATAAGCGATGCGCGCGCGTTCGCGCTTTTTTTTTCAGGCATACATAGGCACAAAACAGCCAGTATTATTAATAAAGTAAATTAATATTTTTGTTGTTGTTACAGATATTAATGGTTGTAATTTATTGTCAAAATTAATTTAATTAAAGAATTAAATGTTTATTTATTATATTTTATCTCCCAAAGTTAATTTTATTCATAAAATGTTGACATCTTTTCTGATATAAAAACTCTTTGCTAAGATTTAAAAAAGTACCGTTCGTTTTGACGGAGCATCTTGATAAACCGTGCGATTTACTTTACATTACCGCACAAGTGCGTAATAAGATACATTACGATACTGAAATTGGTGAAATAAGAGACCCTTTACGAGCAAATATGTTATAAATGAATATTACAGTTTACTAAATTTTACCGATACGTAATGTTTGATTCGTTTTGCAATAGGAATAAAAATCTCACTGTGAAAACATAAGTCAAGTGAGCATGAAGTGAGCTGTCATTTTTTTATTTTTTTATTGCTGCATGGGCCTGCTCTTGACCTCGATAACGCCTGATGGAAAGCGATGGATGAGGTCTATGGTGGAACGAGCGTGCACAGAAGATGCCCTTCACTCTTGCTTTGAAGACAGACAGGTTAAATGTGGGAGTGAACACAGATGTCAGAGAGTTCCACACTTTGACTGTGCGCATATTATACGTGGAGGAGAAGCGCTGAATAGATACGACAGAGAGTTTCGCTAGCTAATTTAATTTAAAGTACAGACGCCAGCACATCAAGCTACTACAATCCGTCAAATTTCTTTAATAGATTTTCAACTTTATCGCTAAAGCATAAGGTTCAAAGTCGATTGGGAAAATTTGACAGTTTCTGGTAGCTTAATTTGCTGGCGTCTGTACAAACAATTTGTTATCAAAGCAGTGTGTAGGGACAATAAATTTCTTAAATAGTTACCCTAGATACATTATCAGCGAGTTAATAACAGAATGTAACGGGCTGTTATCAATCATAATAATCGATCAACGACTGTGCCAGCCTCCAGCTAATGGTTATAATCAATTCGGTTATCTCTGAGTGATATCTTAGCGCCTGTCTTTACTTGATAGTTGGCGCTCAGGTTGCGAACTCTTATCACAAATAGATGTGGCCAGCCTATGCAAGGAAAAAATAAACAGTGGCACTCCAGGAGTTCCGGCAGAAGTGAAAACAAAACACAAACAGAATACTTTGCCATCACTCACTGACATATCGGATATACATTAAAACCGAGTACATCCCGAGGACACCCGAACACATCGGAATCGGGTATTTTTTAAATCGTCTTATAAACAAAACACGCGCGGTGTCGCTTACGGTGACGGATGAAGAAAACTAGGCTTATTAGCCATATTTTGACGTGCCACTTGCGGAGTGTTTATACCCTATATACCTCTTTTTACTTACCTTAGAGCTGATTTTTCCGACACCAGATAACTTTATCCGAGGAATAATTTTGAATGTTTGACAGTTCTTCCATACAAAAACTGTCAGACATCAATTTTATTCCAAGAATAAAAAATATCATCTGTCGATTGAAAAATCAGCCCTTTATATCATTGTGGCCTGTGGATTTGTTTTAGGTAAACGAATCCTTTAATTAAGTAGGTACTTGACATAATACGAGTTTCCGAATTGAGAATTTGAAGTTGCGAACTTGTCAAACGCTACTCTAAAATCCCGCGAAATAAAAACTTTCTTTGCAAAAAACGTAACAATTTTTTCATTTTGCGAGTTCTATTGAAGGAGTCACCTTAAGTCATGCTAAAGTAGAGTTTGACAGGTCTCTTCAAATTCTCAATTCTGAAACCGGGTGATAGTAGCATAATCAGCCTTTAATGTTCCCACTGCTGGGACACAGGTCTCCCCTCTGTGAGAAGGAATGAGCCGTAATCCACCACGCGGGCGCATTGCGGGTTGGTAATGTCACATGTCTTTGAAATTTTGGTTCTAGGACATGCCGATTTCCTAACAATGTTTTCCTTCATTGCTTTGAGAGCAGTGAAGATGAAATTATTTACTTTTAGTGGGTTTGAACCTTCGACCTATAACTCGTAAGTCGGGGCCCTTACCACTGGGCCACCACTGCTACAAACTGATCTACAACAGTTTGATTTGAATGAAAGAACTATTTACCATGTACATACACATATAAACAGACAAGAAAAAAACAGAACAGAAAAATAGGTACAAAGGTGATGCTTATTTCATAAGAAATCTCTTCCAGCATACCTGCGATAGGATATAGAGAGATATAGAACATGAAAGTTAACCCTCTATCAAAATCAATGAAAAATTTACGACACCAGTTGGCACCACTGTGACAAGAGGTCTTCCAATATAAAATATATGATGACGTTCATCATTCGATTCATTCATTCGTTCATCATTCAGTCATGACTAAAGAAAATATAGGCTCTTTGACAGATGCCTGGACCTGACGTGTCAGTGCTGCCACCTAGCGAACGTCATTTCAGAAAACCCTCATTCAACTTTAGGCAAAATCGCAGTTAGCTTTTACAGTTTTATTCCTGTGTAGGTACTTAATAATAGCCTGGTGCAAGAGGCATAATGTCTGGAAGCAATCGGTCTAAAAAATTTTGTCAAACAACAACATGGGGTATCGAATCTCGGCTAAAACCAATCGCTCAATGGCTAGAACTCAAGAGAGAGGGAACTAAAAACCATGGCATGCCCAAAAGCACTTAGTTACTGATTTCTGCATCAAGTTTGACGATGACAAGTGACAATCTAATTAAAAGTAGATTGGAACAATTTGATTTCAAATATTCATATAGGTAATTTACAAGTGTCTGTTGTGACATGTCATAACATGTAATAATGGCTGCCGTCTCTTAAGTCACAACTAATTGTCGTAAAGAAACATGGCGGTCATGTAGAACAGTGTTAGGCGCATACCTTCAGGGCACAATGCTAAAATATCGTTAAAATTCTATTACTGTTATTAATCAAGCCATTTTTGTCGATCTCTTGCCAAATACTTTTGTAACGTCAACTTATTTTCGATTTAGTCTGTTTAATTGATATAAGTACACTGTTTAGAAAGTGATTGCAATTATCTAGCTATAAAACAAAGTTCACTGTTCTCCCTCTAATAGGGCAACGTGAACTTTTTAATTACACTTCTGCCTACCTCCTTTGTGAAACAAAGGCATGATCTGGTTTTCTCTGTTCGGTTCCACCCTATGTTTAGGTTAGAAGTCATCGAAGATTTTTTATGGCGATCGAAGTATCAAAGCTCGCATAGCTGTGATCCGTTCAAGCAACAATGTGCTTAACCTCATCCCAGATACCAACAAGGTGCTGTAAGAGCTAGGTCACCGAGACATGGACCGAGGCTCGTCTAAACAAGGCGTTAAAAAATGCCTTCTCTCTGATTCTTCGCAACTGGAAAAATTCTGTATTTTTTCATCAATTATTCGATCAGTACAAAAACAATTGTTGTACTGATCGAATAATCTTTCGTACCAGTTTAATAAAATTAATACTTAAACAAAATTAAACCTACACCGGATACTCTCCATCCGGAGCATAATTATTTGAACTATCTGTACGTGTGAATTGAATGATCTATGAATGTTAAGCGGTTACCTTGAAGCCATTTATTACCAGCCAGATTGATTTTGACAAATGAATATCGATTTATTTTTACGAAGTGCACGATTGATTGAATGGTATAATAACAACTTCGTTTTGTGAGTTTGATTGAATCCTACCCTTGTAAAAATACCACCATCAATCTTCCCCGAAAATGATGACACCAACATCTCTTGAACGTGGTCCAGATGTGATGATCGCTATCAGTTTCATTGGTGAAATTCTTCCTCAAAAGTAGATCAAATTAATTGGAAGAAGCCTACTCGCCTGAGTAGGGATTCCTTCGATTAATTTAGGACCAAACTATGTATAATGCAATACTTGTATTCAATAGGATAAAGTGAAGGACGAGATTACAGTCATTTACCGAGACCAAATACAAATTATTACTTACTATTTCACAATACAGACCTATAATCGCCATTGGAAATACAACTGTCAGTCGGTAAATACTTCAAATGCCAGTCCGACACTATTGATTAGGACTTATCATTATTTATCTGTCTCACTGCTCGGCGGTGCGAAAAATGTCTAACCTGAAGATTAGTCGGAGATTACGATTGTTTACTGAGATTGCAGTTAAATAGGAGGCTGTTCCAAAACTGCTTTGTTTATGATCAAGTTTACTAGGAAAGGTCGAGGTTAAGGTAAAATGAAATTGCAGTAGAGCTAGTCTATACATATATCGACGCCTTAGAGTGAAAACCTCGTAAGTGGAAAAGACGTAACTTTTCAGGAGGAAGAATGAACTGCGTGCTGTAAATTTTTTATATGGAGTCTGTTAAGGTGTGTTCCTTATTTTATAGGGTTTTGCAAATCAGGTATGATGACCAAAGTGACTGGTTTATTCTTCTAGTGAAAGGAATTTATTAGTCACTTTGGTCATCATACCTGATTTGCAAAACCCTATAAAATAAGGAACACACCTTAACATTGGTCCTTCGAGCCGGATGCGTCATGTCGACGTGCGTACACAGAGTCTTTTATGTTTTTTTTAAACAATTTCAAAAAAGGAGGTTCTGTATTCTTAAATATTAATATGGAAATTTAACCCGCTTTTATATGCAGAACTGTTCAATACTATAAGATTGTCCGAAATGCATAAAATGCTTTCACTCTAAGGCGACGACATAGATATTGGCAGAAATGCAAAAGCTCGGTTTTAACTTAAAGAGTTTTCTATGAAACATGGGTTGTACTTGATCCTTTTATAAGTATTTCTCTTTCATGGGTATTTCTTTGTCGCAAATTTAGGCCGGCAATCTTAAAACAAGCATCCATGTATATGTATAATCGCGATCTCTCGTGAGCGTTTCGTCAGGCTACTTCAGGCTACTCTCGCCAGAGTTTTGTACTTCGACGAATATTTCTACCCAGATGTCTCAGACACGCGCAGAGTAGATCCTTGCTCAGTATTCTGGAAGTATTTTTAAAGTTTTAGCCTGGAAGACTTCTTTCATAGGTCTCAGGTTCTTGGCTGTATCAGTCTCCAAGCTGCCAGTCTCATCCGGGTTCGACCCGCGGTAGCAACAATGTCGTCCGCCCGTCTCGCCGCGAGACCACCGACATTCCTGCTTCCAGTCCATGAAAGCCACTTGTTAACAGACTGACATAGATTGTGATACTAATTTAGACTCAAATTTAGTTTGTAGAGTAAACTAGATCAAGACAAACAATTCTTATAGATAAAATACAATCTTTATCATCGCAATAAAAACCAGAGCAATCTTATCAAAACAACATTAAAATCATTACAATTACATACATAATAGATGTTTGAAATTATCAAGTCGGCGACTATTAACGAATAAATAAATACTGCTTACGCTTAGTTCTGAGGTAGGTACTTGTAGCTACCGCATAATACTGCAATATCATAATTTAAACTTTTAAGAGTCTCATTAATACCAATTTGGCCGCAGGCGCACAATTAAACTTGTTCTAACATTCTAGTACTATCAATTACGGCAAATGTCGACGTGTTTTTTATTTAAAAAATGCTTGAACGATATTTCTGTTCGGAAAATTAAAATAGAACATCCATGACCCCTCCCGCTCTGGGTGGAGCGGAAGGGAGTGTCAGACTCTTACTGACTAAAACCCACCCGTGTTCCTTCCTTAGCCCTTTATGTTCCAGGCCAGCGGTAACCCTTTCGGACAATCCCGTTGACCCGGCAGGCTTCGGCCCTGACGGGTTCCTTCACTTGATGCTGACATCTCTTTGAGACGCACGTGGAACACGTACGCGCCGTCCGGCACGGGCCTGGTCCTGATCGGACGGTGAGTTACCCATTAATCTCCGCCCGCAGGCCCGCGCCTACGGTGGCCGGGAGTCGTCACGCAGTTCTCTTTTGAGTCGTCAGTAATTTTACTTTCGATACCGCTGGCCCGGAACATAAAGGGCTAAGGAAGGATCACGGGTGGGTTTTATACAGTAAGAGTCTGACACTACCTTCCGCTCTACCCAGAGCGGGAGGGGTCATTAGATGATTTCCCATCGTGAAAAAAAAAGCACGTAACCAAAGCGGATCAGAAACTCCGATACGTCGACTCGGCAACGGCTAGGCGCGCCGCGCTTACGGCTCGCCGACCGCGACCGAGCCGTAATGCACCGCACCGCGGTTCGTGAGCTTGTCCCGAGGCGAGGCGATTACGTTACGATTCCGATTAGTGTGCATAGCAGTAGGGAGTTTCATATAAAGAATACTGAACGGCTCGAGTTGATACGGTGCCGATCCCTTTCCAGTTTGATACGTGTGCTGTGACCTTAAAAAAACCACCGATTGGGTCCCAAATTAATAATGCACGAGGACATCGCGGCGGCAGGCCAAGGTGAAGATGAAGATGAAAAGACTGGCCAGCTGGTGACTAGCTAAAGACAGAATTGTGTGGAAATGAGAGAGGGGGGCTTTTACCCTGCAGTGGAACAATGCAGGTCAGTTAGATAGTGGTTATATATTTATAACTGATAAACAAAGATATTTTTGGCAATAATTGCTTAGTTTTGGGCTTGTTTAGTTTTGGGAATAATTTTCGCTAATTGCCCCTCAATTAAAACTGACCTCGAGATTGGTATCTATTGTAGACGAAATGTTTCAACAACTAATTAATGCGTGTACTAACAAGTGCAGATTTACTTGATAAGGGTAACAGAGGTGTTATCAGTGTAGAACGGAAAATATAACAGCCTGTCTATTCTGTAAAAATCTCACTGAAAATGTGTGTGAAGTGGGCTTAAAAAAAAAAAAAAAAGTGGGCTTGAAGGAAAATATCCTATACTCCATTTGAAATAAGATTAGACGTTTAAATAAACCTTTTTTGCAGTCCGTTCAACTGATTTTGACTTCTATACCGTAAGCATAAGGATGGCATGAAAAGCAAAAAAGTGGTTACAATACTAACTGTTTACTGCAGCTGCCATTTGTCATGCCACAAACGCAATAGAATTCAAAATCGGTTGAACGGACTGTAAAAAACGTTTATTTAAATGTCTAATCTTATTTCAAATGGAGTATAGTCCAAACAAATCCTAGAACCAAAAATTCGAAGACATGTCACAAGTGACATGTGACATCTACCAAGTCACACTGGGCCCACGTGGTAGATTACGACCCGCTCCCTCTCACAGAGAGGAGGCCTGTGCCCACGCAGTGGGAACGTTATTGGAGATAATGCAATGCTGGGCTTGAATGAGCTGTCATTCCACCTGGTGCTTGGGGATTGACACTATTGATCGACATTGTTTTACAAATATTTGGAAAATCCAAAAGTGCACGACTCATAATGCTCATTTGATCGTATAAAAAACCATAGATTATTATATCAATTCAATTCGGAACTCAATTCCGATGTTTTTTTTTTTTAATGTATGTAATGGCATGACTCCGTCATATACCTACTATAGACCGATTTGCAAAATTCTTTTTTTTTTTCGAAACAAGTTTATTCCGAAATAGTCCCATTTAAATTTCGTAAAGATCGGACGATGAATTTGGGAGACAGACAACGGAACTCTTTAATAAATGCCAGCAAATCAACCGCGATTGCTGCTGTCGCATATGTATATATAACATCACGTCTGTACCCTCTAAAGGGGTAAGCAGATGTATTCAGTATACCACGGTACACCCTCATTTCTGTCAAAGTTGTTAATTGGGTACCTCTGATCTAAAAATTCGGTAAGCTTCAAGGGTGGTCGCATATAAATATGAACTTTGCTTGGGTAGTTTTCGAATTGACTTCAATAATACGAATTATTTCCACTTAGTTTTTATTATTGATGATGTTTTAATTGCTTCCTGTCACTGATATTGGGTGTGTTTAGCGAATACAAGCGCTTACTAAGCGCTTAGAAATAAGATGGCGACCGCTTAATATGATGCTCAGCGCCTCTTGTGCTGAATACTTTTATAAGGTCTGGTCTTCTATTTCGTGTCCTAGCCGAGAATTTAGTCAGCGCTGTTAGCGCTTAGTAAGTGCTTGTATCCGCTAAACACACCCATTGACATAGCAAATAGTGTTAATATTAGTTTGTGTGAGGTAGGCAGTTAGGTTAGGTTAGTGAAAAAAAATATTTTTTTACAAAAAAAAGCAATGACTTCCAGAAAAAACACTACAAGGTGAAAAATAACTTTAATTTTGGAAGTCGGTGTCAAAAAACGAAAATTACCAACAACTTCCGAAATTAAAGTTATTTTTCACTTTGTAGTTTTTCTTTTTTTGTAAAAAAGTTTATTATTATTAATTATAATTAAACTACTCAATTAATTGATTTTTTCGCAAACTACAGTGATTTCAGGTTTCACACTTGATTGACGGGACGGGAATTTTTCGTTTTTTACTGAATTAAATCAATGTTTGAAAAGTAAAGTATTAATCTCCATTAAATATCTACACAGTGGTATAAATTAAGTAGGCTCTGTGCACTAGCAAGAGCATAACAATAGAAACAGTTGCAGAAAGGAGGCTAAATAGTTATTTATGCAACTGTTGTATAATACGGGGTGTAAAACACGAATGTGGGTTTATCACACGAGGCGAAGCCGAGTGTGATAATAGTATCACGTTCGTGTTTACCTATGATATGATATGAATCCTCTAATGGTTCTGAAACAGTTGTACTAATATCGAACAAAAATGGCGAATAACCTATAAGTTCTTTTTTTTTATTACGGTGCTGTGGTAGTGAAACGCGCGTTCATGACAATGTTCTTTTTTTGAAACGGAGTTGCATAATGAAATTTAGTACAACATTATAACACTCGTTTGGATGATATATTATGATTACTATGACACTGGTTGTTATAATGTTGGCAATAAGCAAACCGTTCCAGAAACTTTTATAGAGGATTTATAGCATTGGTGTAGATAAAATTGTTTTCGATCGTTAAGCACTCTCAAATGCTTCGCATTAAGGCTCCTTCAATCAGGCGCGGCACACGATAAAATCGCGTGCGACACAAAGGCACCGCAAGTCGCGCAACGAGCGGTACCTTTGTGTCGCGCGCGATTATATCGCGTGTCTCCCCTGTCTGTTGGAGCCCTTATGAGTCGTGCAATCATTTCCTGTCAGTCATGATCTCTTTTCCTCTTTTGGATAAATGATCAAACTGTGCCGTTGTCCATTACTTCCATCCGTGATCTATGTAGCTGGAGGGCGTCCCACACTACGCTACCGGTCTCTCTGACATAGCTTGCAAAGTAAGCAAGCTGTATGTTTGTGATGGGTGTTAATAATGGAGCAGACGATTCCTGGAGTACATTGCAAGCTATGTTGGTATTGATAATCCGACTGACCTTAAATTAAATACAGAGAATTTCAATATTAATAATGTTACTGACCTACTTTAATATTGAAAATACCTTGAATGATAATTAGAACATTATTCTACGTTTGCAAAAAGATTAACACGTCCATCTCAACATACCTGAGCTCAGTAGCGCATGAAACAAACTCGATATGACCGTCGAGGTCGCTGGATTGATTCCCGGATGCGCGTACACAACTGTGCGAATATTGAACTGCTCGTTTGTAGGGCTGGCCTTTGAACTTGATATAAGACTGCAATTAAAAAAGGTAATTGTTTTTACCATAAAAATATTGAAGCTACGATTTTCAGACCATATTAAGTGGAACTAATATAAATGAAATACATCTATATATCTATACAAATAAATAAAATTGAAGTGTCTGTTTGTAATGTCAAAAAAACAGCTTTTTACTAAATGCATTTAACGAAGAACAAAGTATATATAATATACGGTACTTATAACATAACAAAAAAATATTATTTTTTTAATTTTTAGTCTGTTTGTTTCGGCTAATCTCCAAAACGACTGGGCCGTTTTTGATGGGACTTTCACTGATAGATAGCTGTTGTTATAAGGAGTAACAGGGCTAGGTTTTTTGTCTCGGTAGCACGTCCCCGTCGTAGCGTAGAGGTCACTATGGAAGCATTTTTTGTGGCACAGAGAGTTGGGATGTGAATGACCCACATCCTAACTCTCTGTTATAAAACTCAATAAAAGAATAACCTTGGAATTTATTACCGGCTAAACGACCAATTGGAACCGTGCACCTAGTTTCTGACGTTTCATAAGCGCCTATGTAGGTTTTAAATGTGAAATAAAATATTTTTTTTATTTTGATAGTTTGAACCACTGCAGTTTAATTAATAATTTTTAATCACATCTACACTCTGCTACCATACCGTTTAAGTAGTCCCACTATGCGAGGTTGTAGAGATTGTTGTTGGTTGTTTCATCTTTCCACTTTTTCCACACCCAAAAAACTAAAAACGTACTTTTTAAAGCTTATAAAATCTTTAGGGACAGCCCTGTATAAAGGTGTGTACGTACAATACACATATTAAGATTGTTATTTTATCAGAGTAACGCGGAACACTCGTTAATAGCTGTACCCAGGTGATAATACCACCTATATACCACATATTTATACACCCATATAGATTATAACCCATATTTATATACCTTCCTTGAATAGCCCGTTTGAGTACCAGAAGTATCGTTAATACCTACTGTCACTGTTTCACACTTTATATTCTGAGATACCTACGACTAAAATAATTGTAACTAATAATATATTATATTATAATATAAATATTATATATATATTCGTATACTTATAGTAGCGTTTGTTAATATTTAATCATATCATATATAAAACTGAGGTCGTGTACCAATGGAAAATCTGTTAGATATAGGTAGAATCCAAAAAGATTGCACTCCTATAAAATAAAAATACAGGCTGAACTGTACGAAAAAAAATTAACAAAATCCGTTTACTTAAATAAAAAAAAATATAAAAAGAAAACATTAATGGCATCTTCTATTATTTTGACAGTAATTGGCCAGTTCAATTGTAAATTTTTGATAAAAGAAGAAGGACCAAAAAGTTTGCACTACACATTTTCTTGAAAATTATGAATATCGTTACCTAAATCTAAGGAACAAAACGTATTAGAAAGGAAAGTGATATGGACATTTAATTTTGAATAAAATTATACCGAGTAGCTTAGAAATTAAATTTTAATTAAATAATCTACATAGTTATCATTTATGATTTATTACCTATCATAAGAAACTAACTGCATTGATTATTATTTTTATCTACTATTACTACATAATGAAGGAACTGGATCCGCATAGAATCTGGGTGCAGCAAATATATAACAAAGTAACAATTTTCAAGTTCAATAACTAACTATATATAATTCGAATCACTCTTAACTCTTAATGACTGTAAAACGTATAATTTTTCACACTTTTAATAATAGGTACATGTAAGAAGTTATTTTTACGACTTGCGAGGTTGAATTGTTATCTACTAATGGTGGTAAGGCGTGGTCGACACTAAATCCAAGGTGATGGACAACTTGTCCACATGTCGTAAATCATACATTATTAGATATTTCAAGACCGGTTTACACTGTAATTTGAAAACATTGTAAAAACTATTTTATTTTTAAAAGACTACTGTTGTTTTCTTGCCGTTTCTACCCCATAGGAAACGACCAATTGGAACCGTGCACCCAGCATCTGACGTTGCTACCCCATGTTTGCAAGTTTTCGAGAAATAAAATATTTTGATATTGAGGTTTTTTTTTTGTTAACGCAGTTGAATCTAGGAGGTTTTGTCGGCAGCTTAACCGGGCTATCCTGTGGATGATTTTATAAATTAAGGCCTATAGGGCATAAATCCTAGGCTAGGTCATAAATCGTTTAAACTAAGGGACGTAAGTTTAAGGCTTCGCTGGGGGAGGGCAGCAAGGGACAGGATGGATTTGATCAAGTTTAGCTTCAGAGAGTTTAATCGTCTGAGCTTGGGTCAGCCGTTTTAGAAAACTCAACTCAAAGCATTTATTTCAATTAAACCATTTACAGGCACTTTTGAATTGTCAAAGAGTCGGTCAGTTAGTTAGAAAGTTGAAGCTTTGTTTTTAGTTGACCATTCCAAAACGTAGATCTCTATGGAGAAGAACGGGCAAGAAACTCCAAGGTCATTCTTTTAAATCAATATATTAAATAATTAAGAAACAATTCAAAATATAAGATTAAGCCCTGGCAGTTATGAGATGACCGGTCTCAGCAGGCCTCAACCGACGACGGCGCCCATTCACGAACATGACGCGTGGATCGGCACCATCCAGCTCAACCATTTTGTAGGGAACCGAATAATCCAACACGCGCCACCATCAATGAGACAATTAAGTGAGCAAGACATACATCAAAATAATATAACAAACAGATCCATGGTTCCTACTCACATTCACAAAAATGAAAAGATCCGCCGATCAGGATATTTTTTGTAATGCAAACTTTTCAATTGTAACTTTTTTATGAATTGCTAATGTCACTGGCTATTTGCCGTCAAAATAAGGGAAGATGCCAATAGATGTTGTTTTTTTTTTATTCTTCTATGTTAACGGCTTCTCATAAAAGTTTTTCTTGAAAATCAGCTAGTAGTTTTAATTTTATTTGAGTGAAACTTTTTTTAAACTTTCCAGCGCTAGATAGTTTTATCCGAGGAATAATTTTGAATTTTTGACAGTCCTATGTGTTTATTCGTGAAATAACATTGACGTCTGACTGTTTTTGTATGGAAGAACAGTCAACAATTCAAAATTATTCCTCGGATAAAATAATTTGGCGTTGGAAAAATCAGCCCTTAGTTAAGTTAAGACTTATTTTATTTCCCAAAGGGAAGTTAGTCTCCCTTCGTGGTCTCCCCTATCTCCTAGTAAAGTAAAATGTTTCTTCATTCTACCAAACAGGATTCACGTTATGCTCAGATATTTTTGTAAAATATAAAACCAGCTGTTTGAAGCATTTGTTTTTCTCTCGTTACCGTATGAAACGTATTATGTGCTCTATACACGCATCTCTAACTGCAATAAAAAGTAAAAGTAATTATCAAATGTCATGCGAGAAGCACTCGGGAGTTTTCTCCCAAATTAATGCATACAGACCGAAATAGCATTGTTAGTACCGAAGTACTCCAGCCACCATCTTGTTATGTAGGTCATACATTTTTACAATGTACGTTTTAGTCTCAAGTTAATGAACCTGAGCAGTGGTGGCCAAGAGGTAATGGCCGCGACTTTCGAGTTTTAGGTCGTAGGTTCGAACCCTGACAGGCGCTTTACTTTGGTAAATTATTTCATCACCACTATTCTCAAACCGGTGAAGGAAAACATCGTGTGGAAACCGGCATGTCCTAGAACTACACCTTCGAAGTTATGTGACATGCACCAACCCGAACTGGGCCTGCGTGGTGGATTATGGCCCGCTCCCCCACAGAGAGGAGGCCTGTGACCCAGCGGTGGGAACATTATAGGCTGATTATGTTGTTGTATGTTTTTAGTCTCAAGTTATTGAGCCTATGGCTACTAAACGGACACAAATCCATACAGCCGTCTGCTACTGAGAATTTCCTAATGGAAAAACCCAATTTAACCCTTATGATCCAGAGATCATACTGCGAGGACCGCTCATCAGCAGTCCCTTGCGACCACTAAACCAACGGAGCGGTCATGCTTAAATCTTGTGCAGAGAAAGTTGTGTCACTCTTATTTATTTTATCCTTACATAGTATAAAAAAAAATCGCCGAAATAATGAGTTCAGTGCTCAAGGGTCTTTCAGCGCTTGAACGACATTGACAGGGTAAACATTTAGGTACTTACGTAAATGAATTGAAAAAACAAAATGGCGGGGTTAGTTCCGATATAATATGCGCGCTAAAATATCAATGTATGTAAGAACCTACGGTAAAGAGAATGTCAGAGGTTCCTTCACGGATATCACCAACCTCCTTGCCAATATTGGCGATTTTACCAACCCATCTATTCTTTTTTTTTTATTGCTGAATGGACCTGCTGTTAACCTCGATCACGCCTGATGGAAAGCGATAGATGAGGTATATGATGGAACGAGCGTGTCCAGAAGATGCCTGTTCACTCTTGCTTTGAAGGCAGACGGGTTAGCGGTTATGTTTACAATGCGTGCCACGAAAGATGAGACTTAAAACACCACGTGGTTTAACATGCGCAGTACACGATTTTAGGTATCTTTAGCGGTATGAGGTCTGAGTGCGGGACGGGACCGGACGTCATAGGGGCGGCGGAAAGAGCGGGGGAGGCGGGGTCAAGTCTCATCTTTCGTGGCACGCATTGTACCTCTTGCCCTTCAAATCTCCCTTAACACAAACCACACAAATAGATTACGTCTGTATAAAATACACATTAAAATAATAAATTAAGATAACATTTATCACAATTATAACTCATTTAGTTACGTATGTCTTGAACTAAATGCTTCCGCATACTTCACTCAAGTTCTAATGGCCGCCTCCGCTAAACCACCAGTAAAGGTTAATCTGAATAGAAATGTTTGTAGAACTGTGACAAAATAATGCTAACCCGATTAGTCAATAACCAACTGTTGAATATTCAAAAGCTGTCTCAAACTGAAAGATTGGTTTATTTATAGATAGAGGTGTGATATGAGAATTAAAGCCAGTGTTTCCTTAATACTAATTTATTCGGTTCTACTGACACCTATTGTTGGTTAAATTAACTATTCGCGAAGTGGTTAAAATTAACGAATCGGTAGATAACTCTTTAAAGCGTATCTACCAATCGCCTGTTTTACGTAAGTAAGTAACGTAGTATCTCTAAGTAGTCTGTGCTAAGTAGCATTCGCAAAGAAATCGCTTTCCTTGGTTTATGGATTCAAACAAAGAATGAACCAACTATTTATCAGCAAATTTTTTGAATAACAATTATTTATTTGCAGAAAATATAGGTGTTACCAGTTGTAAAAGTTGGTGGGTTGTAGAGTGGACAATTACTACACATTTTGCCTGTCTAAACAGGCAAAATGTGTGTGGTGTGTGTGTGTGTGTGTGTGTGTGTATTTTACATTAATACCTAATAGGTACTTATGTTAGCAAAATAAATATACAGAATATACAAATACTTATGTTCTGTTAGAAATTAAAAATTAAAATAAATATCCTACTGCTAAGAATATGATCATCTATTGTTTAAACAAAAAGAAAGCGTTTCCCTATAGGTACTGGGTAGACATGGGCGCCGCCTTAAAAATTCTCGGCGGCGGCGCGCTGACCAATTTCAATCGGCGGCGGCGTGGCGCCGGCGCGGCGGCGTCGTTTTCTACTACCTACAACTAAAACTCGCAATCTACTCCTCCTTAATATCGTTTCAGGCGGACGACAGGAAAATGTCAGTCCTATACAGTACAGTAAATACCTTGTCCAGAATTCCAGATCAGGTCATCAGGTACAAAATAAAACTTTTTTCCAAAGGGACACTTTAATAGCCTCGTAAAAAATTTTTCAACATAGACACAGATAATCAAAGCATAAATACTAATTAAAGTTTGTCATTATTATCAATCTTACATATTTTATAATTTTATTATCATGAATAAATACGATTTTATTAACCCGAATCGAGCTCAAGCGAGATCTTTTGGCCACAACTGTTAGCCCAGCTACCGCGGCGAGAATACCCTCTCACTCGGAGTGTTAGTGGCAGGTATACAGAGTAAAGCTCTAGCAAGAGCAGCAAGAAAAGGTTCTTTTTTATTAGGTCCTTACATATGAAATTGGCGTTTTGTACGGGAGGAATAAGTCAATTTTTTTTGTAAAATATATTTAATTAATCAAAGTATGCACCGTTGTTATCCATGCACTTTTGCCATCTCATAGGTAGTTCATTGATCCCTTTACTAAGAAAACCATGGGGGCGAGAATCAATGAACTCTTTGAAGGCGGTTTGGACTGCCGCATCGGAGTTGAATTTTTTTCCTTGTAAGAAGTTGTCCAAATTCCGGAAAAATGGTAATCTGTTGGAGCAAGGTCCGGGGAGTACGGTGGATGTCGCAGACGTTCCAATTGTAGCTTATCTAACTTAGTGGTTGTTTGTTGTGCAGTGTGTGGTCTTGCGTTGTCGTGAAGCAGCAGTGGCCTAGAGCGATTGACCAATCTCGGTTGTTTAGCAGCTAGTTCTTCTTTCATGGCTTGCAGTTGCAGACAATAGATATCTGCCGTAATCGTTTGGCCAGATTTTAGAAAGCTGTAGTGAACGACACCGGCGCTAGTCCACCAAACAGTCACAAGTAACTTTTTCTGAGTCAATTTTCGTTTAGGGCAGGATTTGGCTGGTTCTCCAGGGTTCAGCCATTGCGACGAGCGCTTCCGATTACGAAAACGTTGAAACCAAAAACGTACCGTGCTTTCTTTTGCGACACCAGCGCCGTACAGATCATTAATCCTTCTATGCCTGGTGCCACGGTAGAACTCGTACTCGTAAATATACCAATATTTCATGTTTTCCATTGTGCGCTAATAAGCGACGCCAAAGAAAAAAATAATGAGGAAAAAACAAATGAATGACTGTTTTCAAAACTCAAATGTACCAGCTAAATGAATGTATAAATTTGAATTTGGAATTCTTAACCAAAGAGGAGATATTTCAGATCAAAGTGGTCAGTTCGACAAAACGCTAATTTCATATGTAAGGACCTAATATTATTCCAATAGGATAATAAATCACCATCCTTTGGCTCTGTAGGAACAGCACCAGCAATGTAACGCCAACATTCTTGCTCTATTGGAACACCTTGAATGCCTTGGCATGAACTCATACTGTTTACTTGACAGTTTGTGCAATAATGATGTGTCATTACATCTGGTGCTTGTACTGCCTGCATTTTCGGCTAAAGCTTCTGGCTTGTTATTAATATTTATAATTTCCCTGATGTACGAGGAAAGGAATGACAAAAAAACGTCTATGGAAAGTTTATTCACTGTAGTTTTTGATAATTCAGTCATTTTGGATGAGTCAATCACGAAAACAAATACACGTCTTTACGCCACTCACGCCGCGCGGTGAATGTCGGCGGCGGCGGCGGCGTGCCGCGGGCACGCGGCGGCGCCGCGCCGGCGCAGCGCCCGTATCTAGTACTGGGTGCAGTCGTTTGCAGTGTGCAGTCAATTCTGGATGATCGTTAATAGCTAATGATCAGTCACCGGCTAGATAATCCCGAATTCTGTGGTTTGATGCGGACAGCACAATTTAGTAGTTTTCCTGCCTGTTTTTAGGGTTCCGTAGTCAACTAGGAACCCTTATAGTTTCGCCATGTCTGTCCGTCCGTCCGTCCGTCCTCGCTTAATCTCTGCGACCGTTAGCACTAGAAAGCTGAAATTTGGTACCAATATGTATATCAATCACGCCGACAAAGTGGTAAAATAAAAATTGGAAAAAAATGTTTTATTAGGGTCAGGGATTGAAAAGGTTCCTAAAATACCGGTAAAATACCGGTATTTAGTGGTTCCGGTTGCTAGAACCCGAACCGGAACCGGAACCTAAATTAGAACCTTTATTTTACCGGTTCTTTAGCGGTACGAGTACGCGACCGAACGAGTTCATTACGATGCCGCTCAGCGCAGGACAATAGCGGCAAGATAGGAGATTTTGTAAGAGGAGAGAGGGGTACATTGCATTTGTAGATCATTCGCATCATGCATTCGTTGCATGAACAACGCGTGCGCCCTATATTTGTTTCATTGTTTGATTTATATTATACATTCGTGTACTTGTCTGTTGTACAATGACCTCTTAAGAGGTTGTTGGTGTTTTTCCATTAACCCTGTATATTCAATAAATAAAGGAGATGATAATATCTAAATGAATACAATACGATTAAACTTACCTTTGTCCATTTTATATTAATTTATTAACAGTAACTGTAGATTATATAAACAACTAATAATAATTACTGTCAATATTTGCTGACACTGTACAGTACAGACTTCTACTCACCAATAATTCGAAGGCTAACTGAAAGAAAAGATACGCCGTCAAACATTATCCCTTCTTTCTTAGAGAACCTTTAAATCGGATGATACGGAACCGGTATATTGGAACCTTTATTTGGAACCGGTACTATGGAACCAGAACCAAACCGGAACCTGAACCGGAACCGTACCGAAAAGAAGAACCTTTTTAAGAACCGAAATGAAGAACCGGAACCCAAATTCGTACCGGTTTTCAATCCCTGATTAGGGTAGCCCCCCTATATGTAAAGTGGGAAGTGATTTTTTTTTTATTTCAACCCTAACGTGTGATATATTGTTGGACAGGTACTTAAAAATGAATAGGGGTTTACTAAAATCATTTTTTGATAATGTCAATAATTTCGGAAATAATCGCTCCAAAAGTAAAAAACAATGTGTCCCCCCCCTCTAACTTTTGAACCATAAGTTTAGAAAATATGAAAAAAAATCTGAAAAGTAGAACTTTATAAGGACTTTCTAGGAAATTTTTTTGAACTTGATGGAAACAAGTTTTTGTACAAAAAAGTCAAAAAGTTGTACAAAATAATTTCTGGACTAAGTTTGTAGTATAATCGTATATGCAAGCATTTTTTACTTTTAAACTCATAAGTGGGAACACTTATTGTGACGGACGGGAAACTACGGAACCCTACACTGAGCGTGGCCCGACACGCTCTTGGCCGGTTTTTAACAGTGCGAGGGTGCGGGTTGTCACCGGTGTGACGGACTGATCAAATTAAACCCGCAGTTGGAATCCCCATTAAAATGTGCTAGACTATCATCTAACAGAACCAGATGGAGAGAGATCGTGAGGCAAGCTACGACTACACCTGCCGGTCGATTCTATAAAAATCTCACCGTGAAAACTTTGGTGACGTGAGCTGTCATTCCACCTGATGCTAAGAATTGACACTATTGAGAACTCACTTCACCAATATTTTCACTAGCTCTTGTCCGCAACTTCGTCTGCGATTCAGGATGAAAAGAAACCTATGTCCTTCTAAAGGTCATGGTCTACCCATGTGCCAAATTTCATCGAAATCCGTTCAGCCGTTTTAGCGTAAAGCGTAACAAACTAACTACCAAACATACTTTCACATTTACAATAATTAGTTAAGAAGTTAGGATTCCACCTGCGATTGGACACAATTCATCGTGACGATGACCACTCTGTCAAGAGCGAAGCGAAAAAGAAGATGTTTTCAACACTGATGGACTGCGATGGGCTCAAACCCAAATATTTTATTGGTTGAGTAAATGGTTGTTTAACTATTATCTTTTAATATCTCATGATTGTGTTAATGTTTGTGTTTCAGTTGAGGAGCCCAAATCAAAGAAAGTTACTGCGTGCAACATTACGCGACCGACCACGAAAATGTTCGAACGTCACGGAAAGCCTTTAATTGGAGATAGGTAACTCCACGCCTGTTACATTGAAGGTACATTTTAAACGTGTGCCTATAGATTTTTAAACTATTTCTCACTTATCTATTTAGATATGCTAATCTATGGATGATATTATAAGTGCTTGTCCAGACTGGCAGCGCGAGGCGGGGAGCGGCGAGGGTGCGGAAACGCGCGCGATCTGCCTGTCCGCAGTGGAGCGCGGCTTCGTTCTGTCTGAGTGTTTGTCAGTGTTTGTCAAAATGTAATATGGATGAAGAAGACTATTTTTACTAGAAAAAGCTCGAACTAGTTTGAGAACCCCGGTCCCCGCGCGGGCCGCCCGCACCCTCACTGCGGCCACTTGTATGAACGAGCTATGATGTGAGTGAGTTGCCCGCGCGTTCCCCGCGCCTAGCAGCCCGCGCTGCTCACTATGGACGCTCAAATGAAGTCCTTATGTTTGATTACGCCGCCGCGCCGCGCCTGCCCTGCGCCCGCGTTTGCAGTCTGGCCAAGCTCTAAAGGATTCCCATGTAGCGGCAACTGGTCGTTATCTAAAATAACCACTCGCTATTATAAAGTTTAGGGATCCACCGCTCGTCAGCTCTTCATAAAGGCTCCTACAAACAGGCGCGCCACGCGAAATAATCGCGCGCGACACAAAGGCACCGCTCGTTGCGCGACTTGCGGTGCCTTTGTGTCGCGCACGATTTTATCGCGTGTCGCGCCTGTTTGAAGGAGCCTTAAGTCTACGTCGGTTCGACACATTACGAATACAATAGACCATCTGCACATAGATGTACCGACAAATAATTTCTAGAAACGATAAAGCTTGTATTATCTACGAATAAAACATCGTAACTCAGAAAATGCTGTAGGCATGCAGTTAGTTGCCCTGTGGGTAATAAATTATGGTGTAACCGATTTGAAGGCTTCAATTTTGGTTCAACTTGTTCTTGTCCTGAATAACAACAAATGAACAAGCAGTCAATTTCCTATAATTATTGAACCATTCTTACCTTCTCCCATAGATATCCGTGGCTTCTCCTATGCGACCACATCAAATCCGGCACGCCCCGCGTCTTCCGATATTTAGATAGTGAACAAAATAAGTTATTAAGTTGGCATGCGTCGCGTGCGCCGCACTCCACCGCGCATGCTCGGAATTGCTTTAATTGGATTAAATCATTAAAATTATTTGAAATTAATCAGTAGGTTCCTCTTCAATATTGCCTTACGGAGTTCCGATTACGATAGACTCCTTATCTATATCATATCGCACTAATTGCATCTGTACATCTTTATTGATTGCACACATGCAAAGGCACCGAGTTATATGCTTTCATCATTTGATTGGATTTTGCAACAGCAAGTGTAATTATTAACGTGTTGACGATACAAGGAAAATTGTAGCGTTGTAACTCAACCAAACAGCCTAGAAATTTTACGTCGGTATTAAAAAAAATCTACCATTTCATAGAAAAGTGCAATAAGTACAGACGCCAGCACATCAAGCTACCCGAAACTGTCAAATTTTCCCAATCAACTTTGAATCTTATGCTTTAGCGATAAAGTTGCAAATCTATTAAAGAAATTTGACAGATTGTAGTAATATGTGCTGGCGTCTGTACATAAATAAATAATAAATACTCTTGCTTCTTGCCAAATTTCATGATTTTAGGTCATCGGGAAGTACCCAATAAATTTTGATTCCCTTGAGAGTGTCGAAATATAAGTTTTTTTCGCCATAAACGGCCGTATCTTTTTTTAACGTTAACTTAGGTGTTTGATTTTTTCACAGCTTTAAGGGACTGTAGATCTGAGTTGAGTATATGTAATGAATCAGATAAAAGAGTTACAATGCACCAGCTTGCTGTAACGTTGCCACATAGTAAACGGACATTAGTATAAATAAGTGTAAGTGTTCAATTCTTCGATCCGAGCCGCGCCCACCGCTCGCTGCGAAGTACTACCGTGGGCGAAAGTACTCCACAATGCACAAATATTCCGCGAGACCGAATTGACAGCTTTTGAATTATGTTGTTGTCTGAATTTGCACCCGGCGGTAGCTTAATTGACAGTCTAAATATTAAATATGTACATATTCACACCTTATTAGAGGGGCTCGTGGCTAAACTAATACCAGCTGCACTGGCCGGACGGATTTCAGCGACAGATCCCTGCGTGTCTCGGAAAGCATGTTAAGCCGTTGGTCCCGGCTGTCCTTCGTAGATCTTTGGCTGTCGTTACGGGTTGTCAGAAGATCAATTGACAGTCCAATATTAAATATCTACATATTCACACATTGTTAGGGGGGCTCGTGGCTAAAATAATAAAAGCCGCAAGGCTCGATCGAAGGTTAAGCTACGCTTGTTGCGGTCGATTCGTGGATGGGTAACCATTACATATTGAGATCCCCCCATGCCTACCGAAGCAGGCGGGACCAACAACTTAACGTGCTCACCGGAGCACGTTAAGCCGTTGGTCCCGGCTTTGATTCATAGATTTTTGACAGTTGAGTCGTTACTGGTTGTCAACCCAAAAGTCTGATAACCAGTCTTACCAAGGGATATCGTGTTACCCAGTAACTGGAATGTGGAGGTCAGAAAAGAAGTCGCTTCATGTAAAATACTGATATGCTTCATGTAAAAGCTGCACTCGGTTAGACTGGAAGCCGACCCTAACATAGTTGGGAAAGGGCTAGGCAGATTATTTTATTCACACCTCGTTAAAGTATATTAACTAAACAATTTACTCAATCACCAGGCTGTAATCTCTATAATTAAAATTACGAATTCTTCGTTAATTAAGCAGAAACGTTCATTAACATTTTTAGTGATTTATCGACTGTTAAACACTTACGTGACGAAGAAAAATTGATTGTGGGTTATTTTTCCTATTTCTAGACTGCCGAATTTATTGCTTCTGATTAGGTCATCACATCAGGCACAGCTCGTAATTGGCTACAGTAGGAACAGTCCTCGGATATAAAATTATTACTTCTATCTAGGCAAATTATCAATATCACTTATAAAGCTTAACCATCCAAAATATATGTAAGTTCTAACGATTATATTTTATTTTTTGTAAATTTAGAGCATTTTGAGAAACTAATTTGAATATTTTGATGATTGGCTCAATAGTTATTTTAATAAAAATTATTTAATTATTTTAAGTTTTTAAGGTAGGTGACGTCATCCAGTAGCATAAAGATTAAGTGCCGTTGCCTTACTAGTACATTATTAAAAATTTTAATCTGTCAACACAACGTCAACAATGTCACATCTGTCAAAGTGTCAATAGGCCGAATAGACGTCTTAAATAATCGAATCCTAGCTTAGCGTACCTATTTATTTACAAATAGTTTTTTTATGTGTAAGTGTCCTCCAAGGAATATACTACTCTCTATCGTCACTAGAACAATCGACGCGGCGACTTAGAAATAGAATAATAACGCACGCGGCGACATTATTACTATTATTGCTGCAAGTTGGAACAAAGCACTTCCTGTATTCCATAACTCTTCCAGTATATTAAATATTGTCGAGTGTTGAAATAATGTATGTAATGTAATAATGAGATTTATAAACAAGAATGTTTATATTTTTGACATAGGTATTTACAATAATTTGACATTTGACAGATTGTAGACAATACTTGCCTCTTACTTTTTATTTTCTGAGGCAACGATACAAAACTGTACAGCCAGTCGTACGTAATTTGAAGGGCAAAGAAGGTCAATCGTATTTTATCAAAAATATCAATAACATATGAATATTTTTCAAAATTAATTAGTCCGTAATGATCAGTAACGCTATTCCTCGAAATGGTTTTTCAATTACAACATTTAAAAAAATATGAACAATGCCCATTACGCGATAAAATGAGAAAGTGGAGCAAGAGTCATAGAATGGTACCCAAGAGAGGGCAAAAGAAGACGAAGAAGTCAACACACAAAGTGGGAAGATGAAATAAAATTAACAGCAGGACCAAACTGGAGAAGGGTTGTTTAAGACAGGCAACAGTGGAAATCGTTGAAGGAGGACCCTGCCAGCAGGCACGCCTAATTAAGAGACATTTTATAGTCTTATAATTTTATAGTTTTAATGAATTTAGGTAATGCATGGTCGCTAACATTTAAGTACCTACAAAAAATCAGGAAGCTTGAATCGGTAGGAAGGTATATTGGATAGTTGCTGTTGCCAGCGATTACGTCTGCGTTTGTTTTATCATTTTTTAATATAAATATCCTGGATGAAAAGTATCACATGTGCTTCTCCAGATCCCTAGCTATCAGGGTGTCAAGTTTCATAACAGTGGTTCAGTGGTTTCGGCGTGAAAGGTAGCAGACAGACAGACAATCTGTCAGTCAGTCTAAAATGGTGGAAGTCTTGAAGCAACCTATTCCACCATTTTCATCTAGTATAATCATCCTATAATGTTCCCACTGCTGGGGCACAGGCCTCCTCTCTGTGAGTGGGAGTGGGCAGTAATCTACCACGCGGGCCCAGTGCGGGATGGTAGAAGTGTGCACATACATGCCTTCGAATTTTTGGTTCTAGGACATGCCGGTTTCCTCACGATGTTTTCCTTCATCGTTTCATCTACCTACATTTATGATGAAACAATATTATTAATACATATCGGCACTGGAAATAAGGAAATACTAAAATGCCATTTGGGCCAAAATGAGTACTATCGTTTGATTAATTTTTTTTTGCGTCAATCTGTTTAGGTTTCAAGACAGTGCATGCCTGCATGGTAAGCCAAATTAGACTGATTTTAAATTTTCCATAAAAACAGAGATTTTCAGTTATCTATTTTTAAATAAGACATTTCGAAAATGTTCTCTACTAAGTTTTTAGACCTTTGCTTATGCGTATGAAGTTTAATTAAAATCGGTTTATTAATTTCGAAAAACAAAGGCTTGATAGTTTGTATGAAATGCCGAACGGCGTAAACGCTCGTAACTCATTTTTGCCCAAATGGCTCTTTAGGATTTTCTCCTTTCCAGTGACGTATGTAGGTA
Source organism: Luperina nickerlii (assembly GCA_963855955.1). Taxonomy (NCBI): domain Eukaryota; kingdom Metazoa; phylum Arthropoda; class Insecta; order Lepidoptera; family Noctuidae; genus Luperina; species Luperina nickerlii. The sequence goes on from OY979682.1 coordinate 12,072,383, forward strand.
TATGTAACAGAAGAAAGCCAATTTCTAAAGCCCAAAAACATTTTCGTGGTCGTTGTACACCCCGGGTCGCTATCAAACACAAAGCATTGCTGTAAGTCGGCTGGTGGCCGCCGCGAGATAAGGGTTACGTAACGCACGCAAGGTATAAGCTCCACTTTCATTCTCGGCCGATACAATTTCGCTGCTGTATACAAATAAATATTTATATATAATAGTCTATTCATACTAAATGAATATTGTACATTTTACTGCCACTGTGACACTTGCCCTTTAGGAGGGTGTCAGCAGATAGGTAGGTAGGGGCTCGAAATAATAAGCGAGGTAGGTTTCACTTATCATTTACTCTCCTAAACTTCCGTGGCCGTCTCACGTCTCAATTGCAGCGGTTAAAGGTGGTAGGGTACACTGGCCTGAACCGACTCCAAGGATGATGGTCCTCCTGTCTCTGGTGTCTGTCCGCAACCAACGGCTCTAATTCCAGGTTCTGTCCCCGTCGTCAAACTCAGCGTAGGGTAGGGAGGTGTCACCCTGCAGCAGGGGACCTTCCACCAAGCGTCCTTGGGACCACAACGTGGCGCAGGGTTGATGAGTAGACTAGAAATCCCTAGAGGGATTTCGCGAAGTATGCAGAAAGGTAGACATTTTCTTTTAGATCTTTGAGGAAAGGTTTCATTTTAATTTATTCTACAAAATTGTGAGTTTCTTGCCCGTTTTTCTCCATAGGAACCTATTGGTTTCATTTAAATAATTGGTTCGAGTTGGACTTTTATGGGAATTTAGAAGATATTTTGCATCTTTATTTTTTATTTCTTACTTTTCTTTATGATATCGCTGCGAATTTGCGGAGAGTGGCCCGTGGCTAAATAATAACAGCCGCACAAGTCGATCGATCAGGTTAAGCTACGCGTTGGTCTGTGGATGGGTGACCATCTTTACATACCGTGACCCCTCCGTGCCACGGAAACCACGTTAAGCCGTTAGTCCAGCCTGTCATTCGCAAATCTTTGACAGTCGTTACGGGTAGCCAGAAGCCCGAAAGGGTGACAACCAGTCTTACCAAGGGATATCGTATTACCCAGTAACTGGGTTGTGGAGGTCAGATAGGCAGTCACTCCATGTAAAATACTAGTATTTAGCTGCATCCGGTTAGACTGGAAGCCGACCCGAACATAGTTGGAATAAGGCCAGGCAGATGATCGCCGCGAATTTGCGTTTTTATAATTTCCAACGTGACAATAATTATAATCGTAGACGTCCACGTTAAATAAATAAATATAAATAAAATATATAATATTACGAGCTTGGGGTTCGTGACAATGAAAACTGCCGATTTAGTAACCATGGCAAAAATTGACACTTTAATCACAACACTAATTACAACTCAAACACACTAATTAGGGAACACAATTGCACTACCGATCACTGTTAGTCGCACTTGAATATCGCCTTCGGTGTACTCGCTTGTATCGCTTATTCAAAACTATGTGTCTCGCGGCCCACACCGGCCTTATATAGTGCCACAGAGCTACTATATAAACATCTAGAATGTTCGAGTACATACCGGTCCCGACTGACCTGATGTCGACAGTTCTCGGAATTTCTAGGACCTTGACCCTACTAGTTCTGCTACCCGATACTAGATGGCGCTAGTGGTAACTAATGTCACCATGTACCAGGCATCAATTGTGGCGCGCAACATTAAGATGCTTTTAAATTTTCGTCCACGATAACATTATAACGTGCACGTATTGCCGTACTTTTTATGGGTGTAGACGTGGACGTGGACATAGACATCCACGATAAAATCATCACACTATAAATTATAAAAGGACACATTCTCTCGTCCTCCAAAGTCCTCCAGACTGAATTTCGGCCATGGCCACCAATCTCAGCGGAGACCAGCCTTCGGCGCGGGAGATATTATAGTGCACAAGTGTGTGCGCAGATACAGGTGCACTCTAACCCTCACTCTCATAGTCCGATGGGACGGCAATCGGACACGACCGGAGAGAGATCAGGTGCAGGACCACACGGCTGTACAGTACCCGGCGATAAATATTGCACATCGACCTTTGGAAATTGATGTATTTTATACAAAGAATAAAAATAATTATCAAAAGAAGCAAATCAAAATTGTTTTAACAGCTCCTAATAGATACCGGACTGTTTGTATTTCGTGCGACAGAGATAACGCTCTACGAAGCCGAAATTAGCCAATTGTCTCTTTCCAAAGGTCGATGTGCAATATTTATCGCCGGGTACTGTACGTGGTTTCCGAGGCACGGGGGTATCACACTGCCAAGTTCCAAAATCCGGGCTGTTACTAAGAAATTCCCAATGGAAAAATCCCAGTAACACTTTACCAGACCCGAGAATCGAACCCAGTATCCTACGCTCAGCAGTCGTGCTTACGACCACGAGACCAACGGGCAGTTCATCATCATCATCATCATCAGCCTATAATGTTCCCACTGCTGGAACACAGGCCTCCTCTCAATGAGAGGGAGTGGGCCGTAATCCACCACGCGGGCCCAGTGCGGGTTGGTAGATGTTACATGTCTTCGAATTTTTGGTTCTAGGACATGCCGGTTTCCTCACGATGTTTTCCTTCACCGTTTTGTGAGCAGTGGTGATGAGATAATTTACACAAAGTAAAGCGCCTGTCTGGGTTCGAACCTACGACCTACAACTCGTAAGTCGCGGCCGTTACCACTTGGCCATCACTGCTCACTAACGGGCAGTTAATTGTAACTAAGTACATTCTTTAACAACCGTAATTATAATTCATAAATATCATTAGTAAAACTACAATCCTACAACAAGTTACACCCAAATAAACGGTGATAAAATAACCTTCCATTCACAAAATACCCTAAATTCCGACAGACCGAGATATAAACACACTTGTCAGTGCGTGTTACCCTACGATAAATTAGCAAATAGGCCCCGTGCTGGCAACCCAGCCAGTCAAGGGTACCCGTTAGATACTGGGCCAAACATGCGGTGTTGGGCGTGGAGCCTGCTACTGCGATCCCGTTTCACGGTACTGTAATTAATAGAAAACAATAAGTTCATTTATCAAATTAAATTTCATTCGAAAAAATCCATCGGTTTCTTACTAAACTTCAACTATGCCCGACGAACCTGGTTACTTACTCTTTTGGCGACTGTACATGCTAAGGAACACCGCTGCCGAACCCTTCAGGAAATTACAGGCGCGATGTGCTATAACCTAAAGAACGCTATAAATGTATTTGAATGGTATTCAAAACATTGATCGATATCCGTATAACAGAAAGGCACTTCGTTACGAAGCCCAACAGGTATTCATTCAATAAGCTATATTATTCAGGGTATTATTCGGCCTTTAAATGTGATTGACCTACATTTTGACCTTTTACACCACACCCTGAACCATTGCCAATTGGTGTGCAACCTATTCATTAACTTATCAACTTACCACGACCACACAGAGTTTTCTAATAGTTAAATATGTCGCAATATTAGATAGGACTAAACTAACATTTATCTTCTGTCCTTTTCTTAATGAAATAGAAGGAAAAAGATGCACTGAATGAATTTAGTTTAGTTTGTGAACAACAGAATCGGCGCCATTATGTAGAAAAAACTACGTAACAATACCTAATGTATGTATGGGCTAAGTGTGCATACATACGAGGGACATGCGCCACCATCGACAACATGCCGCTCGTGTATTTGAGCACCGTACTCCTCAAATACACGAGCGATAGGCAGTCGCTTCATGTAAAATACTGGTATTCAGCTGCATCCAGTTAGACTGGAAGCCGACCCCAACATAGTTGGGAAAAGGCTGGGTAGATGATGACTCAAATACACGAGCCACACGTTGTCGACGCGTATCGAGGGATGCAGTTACTTCTGTCGTCTACGCGCGTCGCTCGTGTGTATGAGCACTTACAGAATTTAATATAGTCTAGCTAATTACGGTTGGTTGTAAACATTCTCCTGCCCCCACGCTAATTTAGTTGGGGTCGGCATAACTATAGTCTCACTGTCTTTCTAGCCAAATTATCTTTCACACAGTCCATCTATCATTTCTTTGGTCTTCCTCTAACAATTAAAATGTTTTAACGATACCGTAGACATCTATTATTATATATCTACGTGTTACGTAAATGGGCTCGGATGCCAGAATATTTTAGCCATATTTATAACACATTAATTCTGCGACAAATGTCTCTGACACTATGCTAATTTATAATTTGTGGTAAAATATTGATTTCTACGTAATTTTCAATTAAACTTTAAATACGAAATATATCAGTCTGGTGTATTGTAGGTAATTGTTTGTTTTAAATTATTTGATACTAGCTTCTGTCCGCGACTTCGTCCGCATGAAATTTCTTGTTACTCCGACCCACCCCGTCGCATCGCATCGCCTGCCCGCGCTATTACTTCGTTTTTGCTTAGCGTTCTTTCTGACTTTTTTCTTTTTGCTCGGCTCCTAAAGGTCATAGCGTGATGTTAAATAGCCTATAGCCTTCCTCAAGAATTGAACTATCAAATGCAAAAAGAATTTTTCAAATCCGACTGGTACTTCCAGAGATTAGCGCGTTCAACCAAACAAACAAACTCTTCAGCTTTATAATATTAGTATAGACTAGCTTCTGCCCGCGACTTCTTCCGCGTGAAATTTCTTGTTACTCCGACCCACCCCGTCGCATCGTATCGCCTGCCCGGTTTTCGCTTAGCGTTTTTTGACTTTTTTTTCTTTTTGCTCAGCTCCTAAAGGTCATAGCGTGATGTTAAATAGCCTATAGCCTTCCTCAAGAATTGGGCTATCAAATGCAAAAATAATTTTTCAAATCCGACTGATAGTTCCAGAGATTAGCGCGTTCAACCAAACAAACAAACTCTTCAGCTTTATAATATTAAGTATAGATTATGAATTGGAACAGTGAATTATTTCATAGGTACATACTAGTCACCCGCCCCAGCGGGGAATTGCGTAACACACTAATGCCCGCCTTTCACTGCGAGCGGAACGGGCTCCGTACGGACTCCGTTTAACTCGCAACGGCTTTTTTCATAGAAGTGCTTCCACTGTGAATGAGCGGACTGGGCGGATCAAAAGAGTACAGCTCATTTCCCGCCTTACACGCTCCGCAAAGCCCACTGGCAGCGGAAGGCAAAGTCTGAAACTATAATTTTTACTCCGGTCCGCTCCGATCATCAGCTCAGTTTCCGCTCATTACCCTTTTTTAGTGGAAGGCGGGCATAACAGTAGCAATAGCTTTCATTTTGACAGCTCAACAACATTCATTGCGTTATTTACGTTGTTGAGCAGACAAGTTTTTCGAAGATATGAATCAATGGATTAGCAATAACCTTCACAATCATTCAGATTGTGATTGATATTACGCAATTAGGGTGCTGCTTCGCACGATTTATACTATAATACAAAACATCCAGATTTCTTATGCACATCAAGTACCTACCCTAAACTGTCAAATTTTCCCAATCAACTTTGAACCTTATGCCTTTATAGATAAAGTTAAAAATATATTAAAGAAATTTGACATATTGTAGTAGCTTAATGTGCTGGCGTCTGTACACACGCAAACCTTCCGGAATGCCTATAAATGATCGTGAAAACCTTATCAAAATTTGATGCGTAGTTTAAAAGATAACGGGGTCGCATAGACAGACAAGAAAAGCGACTTTTATTTATATGTATAATAGCGACCCGCCCCTGCTTCGCACGATTTTTACGACTTGACAAATTCCACTTGGTTCGATACTACCGCATTCAGCTTAAGAAAACCGTTGGTAAAAGACCAACTAAATATGAGGATCGCTACTAAGTACTGAGAGGCTTAGAACCGGTACCAAAAGTACAGGTTCTGTACCGGTACTTAGCGGTTCTTGCCATTTTGGTACCTGGGTAACGGTTCCAGACGAGTACCTGTACGCCACCTACATGTACCGGTACCAAATTCAGGTACCTGCCGCTACAAATCTCGTATTTGTACCTTGAATTTATTTTTCTACGACTGGTATCACACCAAAATCAACGGTTCCCAAAAAATACCGGCATTTCAAGCCCTGAGATTTTAAAATAAAAAAGGTACTTACTAAGAAAAAATTCAACATGATCATTTCAGCCGAAAGACGTCCACCGCTGGACATAGGCCTCCTCCGAGCACCGACACTTTGACCAGTTCTGTGCTTCCCGCATCCAGCGGATTCCTGCGGTCTTCACAAGGTCATCGGTCCACCTTGTGGGTGGCCTTCTAATGCTACGTTTTTCGGTACGCGGTTGCTACTCCAGAACCTTTAGGCCACATTGGCCAAATGAAAAATGGGTGGGTTTTAACAATATTATTATCGGCTAAATAACAAACAAACATACAAAAATTCAAATCTATTATTTATTTATTAAAATTTTATACACAAGTAAAAAAATACTGTATGAAGGCGGACTTAATGCCTGAGGCATTTTCTACCAGTCAACCTTAGGGTGATACAGAAACAAAACATGCCAGGTGCAACAAACGGGATAAATAGCTAGGAAATGACTATAACATACAAGAATAAATACTAATACATAGATAGATACATACATACATATCAATAAAATTAACTATCTTTTCTCTATAATTATAGTTACAATAGATACAATATGGTACATATAGAAAGTTAAGTTAGAATTTAATTTTGTTATTTGTTTATGTTACTTGTGAGAAATACATTATAATGTATATATGGAATATACATATAGAAAAATAAAAAGTTGCACTATTGGTTTAAGTGGCTAAAGTAGACTTGTTACCAGGAACTATGGAAGAACTATGACCCCTGCCTGAACAATGTTTCATATATACGCGGATAAAATGGCAGGGGGTGACTTGCACACTCAATAATGGGCCCCCGGAAACGGTCGCTAGCACATATTGACGTAGCGACAAGGGCGCAACATGTCCTGAGGTGCTTATGAGGAGTGGAGACGTATTCTACGGCTATCAGGACAATCCCGGAAGTACGGTCAAGATCCCTTCCAGCATCTTGCTGAAATACTTCCTTCCTCCGAGCACGTTTGCTCTTGCGAATCTCCACTCAAGCCGGCCAATAAAGGCAAGAATGAGGTGGGAGCTCTGTTCCTCGTCATTGTTCACTCCAGCCGGCCAATAAAGGCAAGCCAGAGGTGAGGAACAAGACTTCTCCCGGGAGATAGGGTCCGTGGGGTCGCTACTGCCCAATAGCTCGCCACGTGCTGCCCTGCGGGTTTCTGTATCTCTCTTGCTCCTCACTTTAGACCTGTTCTGGTAAAGTAAACTCTTCCGGCATAAGTCTAGAGTTCGGAGCGCGCAAGCCCCCCCACGATGTCAACGTAGAGATACGGTGATGGGGTTATTTTTTTTTATAAATAGTTTCACATTTATAAAACAAAATTATAATCAAAAACACTTCAACAATTATTAATGTTATAATTATGATCAAAAAAATACTTTTATATTAAGTTATATTACTATACTAATGAGATCACGACTGTGTACTAGTTAATTTAAATACCTTAAGTATGATAAGTTAATTATTTTGAACTTTGCTTATATTCTAAGAACTCACTTTATAGTATAGAACACATTTTTACATTCAAGTATTTTTTTGTAGACATCTAAAGGAACCCACAAGTTGTAAACTGGCTGGACAAGCGCCTATTAGAGCTAAGAAAGCGCCTGGTAGAACTAAGAACGCTTATTTTTATTAACCTCTGATAATATAATAGTCGTGGCTACTAGTCGCCTTTAGCGCACACATTGCTATACGCTTTCCTTATAGACTCACCTACTGAGTTGGAATTCGATTTCCATTAGTGAGTAGATAAGTACAGGCACATCAAGCTACCCGAAACTGTCAAATTTTCCCAATCAATTTTGAACCTTATGCTTTAGCGATAAAATTGAAAATCTATTAAAGAAATTTGACAGATTGTAGTAACTTGATGTGCTGGCGTCTGTACAAGAGGAGGTGCTCGTGGCTAATTAATAACAGCCGCACGGATCGATCGAAGGCAAAGCTACACTTGCCGCGGTCGGTTCGTGGGTGGGTGATCATTCATTACATACCGAGACCCCTCTGTGCCTCGGAAAGATGCCGTTGGTCCCGGCTGTCATTCGTAGATCTTTGACAGAGGTTACCGGAAAGTGTTCCTATTGTAGAATCAGTTGTAGTGTTCCAAATATCCGTGATAAATGTTTTTAGTTCACAAGGTTTAAACTTTGCAAACGCTACATGTATTCCTAACTTCCGTAGAGAGACAGGCGCTTCTAGTAATTTCAACACATGATTACGGCTTTCAACTTGATTCAATTTGGACATAATGGAGTTAAGTGATGGTATCGCATATTGCAAGTAATCTACTTTAAATACAATAAAACATTTTCTAAGGTTATTAATGGTCTGGCTACGTCTAATGTTGTGCGATATTTTTCTTTGCGATAATATCCGTCTGGTCAGTATCGGTTAATGTTGTTAAATTTTTCTATATGGCAATAGTGCCGATGTCGACAATTCTGAAACATCATCTATAATTTTCACTAAACTGTGGATAAAATTATAGCTGTCAAACAGATAAAAAGTGTAGGAACCTAGTTTACGAAAGAAGCTTTATTTCAAGGGACACAAGCAATAAAGTTGATTAGCAATGAACTGCAAAGTATTTTGTAAACACCGGCTTCTGAGTCATTTGTATTGAGTATTACATTCTATTGCACCATTTCATGTAATTTAAGTATTTATTTACACTTCGTATACAAATAGTGCAAGGCATTTTCTGTCTGTCAACCAGCCAGTATTTAACGTGCTACAAGAAATGTTATGTGAATAAGTGCAACGCGGCATTTCATCAGCATGTAAGTGGCACAGTTACTAAAATAATACTATAACTTAGTAATACTTAGGTACTCATAATTTTCCTACTGAAAGTCCAGACATAGTCTTGGTCAGATCATGTGAGGACCATGTAGATTAGTGTCAGAAATGGTATTTTGAGGAAAGAACCACTCAGTGCAAGCATTTATCAGTAAGTAATTCTGTAACTCAACTCAGCACATAATGTAAGTTCTGAGTTGAGCTACGCGATTACTGACAAATACAGCGGTATTTATCAGTGAAATAGGTATTGTGTATTACTGAAAGTGTACACAATAACTAATAAGTAACGATATTATAAGTTACATATACGGTATTGTTTATATTTTCAGTATTACAGTTTTATGCATAATTAATGGTAACACATAGGACCAGTGTTTTTGATAAATATTGGCGTTCTTTATTGCCGACTCGATTAATTTTTTCGATAGTCTATACACAACAATGACTTATGATATTTACTACACAAGTAGATGTCACGTTGATAGCAACGTAGAGACTTATTTATTTTATCAAGTAGGTCCAGATACTTGCAATTTCTTTATATCTAATCAAATGATATCTCTGCACTTATTATTTTCCTTAGACAAAACATATCTTAGTAAAGAAAACTGATACATAGGTTATAAATAATTCAAAAAGCTATACTTTTCCATTTGAGAAACCTTTTCTTGGCCAATAATCAATGAAAAAATTTACTACAATATATTACTGACAGCAATGACTTGGCAGGACTTCTCATCATCATAATCAGCCAAAATTTTTCGCACACTGCATTTTCAACTCTCAGTAGAACCTAAACGCAAAAAACGCAAGTTTTAGAAACAATAAAACTATAATGATCGACTACAGTTGACAGAATAAGAAAAATATATTATATTCTTCAGGATATATGCTAGGTAGATAGTGTGTTGAAAACATAATACAACTAATTAGATACGATAGAAAAAAATCATGAAAATACCTCTAAAAACTTTATTTTTACAATAAAAACCATACTAATATAAGTACATACAATCATTCTGATTTTTTGTCAGATTATTCTACAAGCAACATACTAAAACAGTAGTGTTTTTTTAGTCCTAATTATTGGTTTTTTTGTACCTAATTAAATAATTCCTTCATATTTTGCAATATAAAATTACCAGCGTTGTGTCATCGCGAGTCTCTTTCTTTTCTATGCAGTCCGACAGTGACCGTCCAGCAAAGCGTATCCAAGCGCGTCAAGAAATCTCAACTCTCGGCGCTATACAGAGCGTTGAAAATCCAGTGCGCGAAAAAAAATAGCCGCGCATTTATTTTCAAAATGTTCGTGGTCCTGAATTTGTACCTTTTGAAGTGAAAACTTCTTTAGCATCGTTGTGATTTGAAATTTTATGAAACGAAAAAGCAACAGTAAAAAGAGACATAAGATTTAATGTGGGAGAAAATGAGATGGAAGCATTATACAGTGTTTTTGTTTTTTATTATTACAAATGACATCACATTTAATCCTATGCTACTAATTTATGAGGATGATGATGATGATGATGGTGATGTGATGGTGATTGTGATGATGATTGAGATGGTGATTGTGATGGTGATGGTGATGGATGGATGGATGGATGGATGGATGGATGGATAGATGGATGGATGGATGGATGGAAACCTAATACGCTGGTAGTGGTGGTACGTGCTACGCACGACGCTTGGGTCCGAGCGTTGTACGTGTCTTACTTGTCTTAGTACACACGTACTAAGACAAGTAAGACACGTACACACAGCTTCATTAAGTAGTTACCCCTCCAAAAGACATGTGGGTTCAAATCCGTGATAGGCCCAGGTTGGTTTTTGTATTTTGTAAAAACATTTTATTTTAATTAGTTTATTGTTTTAGTGAATAAATAAGTTTAAGATAGTATTTATTTTTTAAAATTCTGTTTTTATTGTTGTTTTTTTCAATAAAACGTTAATACTTTTATTATTGCGAAAACGAATAGGGTTAACATTTACGAACGTTTTATTCATCGTCTAAATAGACTAGAGGTTTCAAGACCGCTTGCCGTGCCTATGAGTGGAAGTTCAAATCATAGCCACGAAATGTGCTTTTTGTTCATTATAATTATTATTTTAATATATTTTTCTATTTTGTTTTAGTAATTATTTATAAAGAATTTAAAAATAAAGAAAAATAAAATACCTTAATAATCATATAATAATATTTATTATTGCTATTATTTAACAAAACTATGATCTTATTTTACAACAAAGATTTATTTTGATTTGATAATTTTATTTACAGTTATCATAATATACTATTTTGCCAACTGACACAATTGGGTTCCTAGACAAGTGGCATCCTATTAAGGTAAACGATAAAATAGTAAGCGGTAGAAATATTTTAGATTGACATAACCTAACGAAATGTCACGTGACCTGTCATTTCGTCTCAGCATACAAATTTGACATTTGACAGTCTGACAAGTGACATCGACAGAGACAAGTTTTGAAGCGTTTGCAACTTGTCTAGGAACTAGAAGTTAGTTTGGCAGGATTACAATCATGAGCATAATAAGTGAATAAACATGTTATCAATAGATAATCCATGCCGTTGCGAACTGTAATGAGTGGATGTAAACGGCGGTGTAGTGTGAACCTTAACAATATCCGGATGATGTTCAGATTGGTCCGTATAGATCCCAGTAGTTCTCCGACCCATGGTCATTGTCTTAGCATCGCCGGTTTCTTGAAATCTGCGCACCCATAAGCGCACCGTTTGTCTCTGTATAGAAAAAATGGTTTTAAATAAGTTATTAAATACCACACACAAGATACCGCAAATAGCTCAACAAGAAAAAAATCGGAGAACACAATTAATATTATAATGAACTTACTGCTATGCCAAGCTGTCTCGCAATTCCTTTTATGCTCACATTTTGTTCACACAGAACAACTATTTTAGTTCTCATAAAATCATAAATCATTTTAAAAATTAATGGATAAATCGTAGTCGTTTACTCTTCGCCGTTTTAAGTGAACGTATACATCAAACGTTATAGTTATAACTTGAGGGTATAGATTAATTTTATAAAGACAACGTAAGTAAGTAAAATTAATGGATACCCTCAAATTATAACATCTATCGATTAGACATCCCACCTAAAGATAAAATGACTCAGACCATAGTAGATAACAATTTCAACGCAATTCATATGGGCTCGCTGGCTAGTTCGTCAAACTGCCGGTATGAGTATGACGACGTTCGGTGATGCGATGGTTCGAATCTGAGTCGAAACAATGGGTTCTTTTTGAAGTATTCTTTAGATTATTTGTAAGGAATTTAATGTGTAAAATTTTAAAACTTGAGGGGTTAGCACATACTGACGCTGTCTGTACAACGCAGGCGCGCACACACGTGCGCGCCTGCGTATTGAGAAAATGAGATAGGAAGCATTATACAGTGTCTTTGAAGGATTCACTTCTACCACGTGTGAATTGCACACAATGTGCTGTTTTTTTTAAGTTATCAGGTTTTATTCACCAGATTCTCGGGTTTGATTATGACGTACTCATTCCAACCAAGGAACCTAATAATAGGTCAGGGGAAAAGTTTTTTCGTATTTTTTATACACATTCAAGACATTTTTTTTTCATAATTTTATACATTCGATTAAAAGATATGTATACCTACCTATGTGCCATTTTGTTCTATAACTTGTTGCCATTTTCCCATTGCTGTAGAAATTATGGGATTTCTGATCAAAAAACTGCGAAAAGTGGTTTTAACAGTCCTCTCTTGACTACCTAAATAATTCTGAAGATACCGAAACAGGTGGAAATCTGAAGGTGCAAGGTCAGGACGTGCAATTGCTATATGGTAGATGTATTAACACTTCCCAAACAAGCTCTTTCAATTTTTGCTGGATGGCTAAAGATGTGTGTGGTCTGGCGTTATCGTGATGAAAGACCACATCCTTTCTGTTGATCAATTCCGGCCATTTTTCTCAATTTCTTGCTTGTGTCTCATCAGCTGTTGGCAGTAGACATCCCAATCGATGGTTTTGCCCGGTGGTAAAAGCTCATAGTAAACAATGCCCTTGCAATCCCATCATACACTCAGCATCACCTTATTGCGAGTTAATCCGGGTTTCACTATAGTCTGTGGAGCTTTTTTTTTCAGAATGGGTAATCATCAAATGACCCCTCCCGCTCTGGGTGGAGCGGAAGGGTGTGTCAGACTCTTACTGACTAAAACCCACCCGTGTTCCTTCCTTAGCCCTTTATGTTCTGGGCCAGCGGTAACCCTTTCGGACTATCCAGCTGACCCGGCAGGCTTCGGCCCTAACAGGCCTTCACATGATGCTGACATCTCTTTGAGTCGCACGTGGAACACGTACGCGCCCTCCTGCTCGGGCCTGGTCCTAATCGGACGGTGAGCTACCCATTACTCTCGGTCCGCAGGCCCGCGCCTACGGTGGCCGGGAGTCGTCACGCGGCTACCGACGCCCGGAGCGTCTCCTGCGCGGCTGGGACGGAAGGCTCTCTCCCTCAGCCATCCCACCACCTCCTTCGCTAGCATGATTGCTTCGCAGAAGGAGGCGACTGCCACTCCCTCTCGCTCCGGACCATGGCTTGAACCAGGACCGGACGCGAGTGGTCGCCGCCGCTGCCGATTGCCTCTACGAGGACACGGCGGTGGTCCGCCCAAGTGGGGCAGACCTCCACCGTGTCCTCTGGGCGATCCTGGCAATGGTAACCCGGGCGTTTCCTCCCGCCTGATGATGTGCAGGAACCTCCCAAAACATCCGTGTCCGGTGAGGACCTGCGTCAGGCGGTAGGTGAGGGCGCCGTGACGCCCCTCTAGCCACTCCTCAAAAAGGGGTCTTATCGCCACTATAGTGGCGTGCCCTGCGCTGGGTTGCGACAGTCGCTCTTTTGATGCCGCCATGAGATCGCGCCGGGAGGTCCGTCCGCTCCGCCGCAATTTACCGCGGAAGCGGAGTTTCCAGCCTGTGGAGCTTGACTGCCCTTTGACCATGATCTTTTTCGTACGTTCTTGTCGTAGGAAGCTTTCATCATCAGTGATCAATCTTTTAAAAATGGTTTAATTACGTTTCTCTTGTGTTAATTGGCACTGCTTATTATTTTATGTTTATCCGTAGGTAGGTACACTTATTTTAAAGTGAAAAGTTTGTTGTGCATTTTGCGTAGGTACATAATTACTTTATTCTCTGTACGTACTTATAAGAATATATCGATTGCCGTATTACGTTACATAATTATAAATCTGCAAATGAAATTACATTATAAAATATTTCTAGTTGTATTTTTACGAAATTTTTTCACCGTAAGTCAAAAACTATATAGCATAAATGAATATAATTATATAAAAATAAGATTTATAAAGTGCAAATGAAGCCCTTTCATGTGATATCCCATTTGACCTACTTATGCCATTTTAAAATTAAACCCTCGTTAGGCCCCTGTTACAATGAGACTAACAATATTTAAAAAAAATCACTTGTTATACAGATGGACAAGCATTATTTACATTATTATGAATTCCAAATTTCATGTCTAGTCATTAGTAAGTAGTTCCTGAAAAAAGCACCTGTGACAGACGAACGGACTGACAAACAAAGTCACCACAAGTGTTATTTTTACAATTTTGATACGGAACAAAGAAAGAAAATTGTTGAAATTAGTGTTTCCTGATCCCGAATTTTCTTTGAAAAAAGAAATTGCTTGGAAAAGAAATAGTAATAAATCTTGTTAAAATATACAACTATGTAATTTTATTTTTATAGTTTATAATGCCGGATTCGCTAAGAAAAACCTACGTTGATAATGAGCCCTCCGCAAGGGCGGCATCCCATATGCGACCTGAATGAGCCCTCCAGGAGGCCTCCCGGCGCATTGAACATGTTAAGTATCGTTTAAAAACAGCATGTTATCTTGGAGTACAATCCAACGCTGTTAATAAGGCGGAAAGGTTTACCTGTATGCAAGAAGTTATTCCACTCAAAAACGGCTTTTATTCGTAGATTTTACCCCTTTTTGGGTCCCTATTATATGACAAAATTAATAAGATTCTTGAAATATACTCTATGAAAAATGAAAAATTCGGAATCTCTGTGGCTTTGGAAGTTAACGTATGATCAAACTGAAAATATACCGACCATATTGAATTAGAGATACAACTGATTGTGGACTTTGTAAGCCCATTGCTGAAACTATTTAATTTTCTACACAGACAGCTAGAAGACCCTTTCATTATTTTAAAGTAATTAAGTTCATATTTAATATAAACTGTTTCTGTAAGTTCGTAAGCTCATTCTTGCACCCCCAGTCCGAGGGCTTGATGCGTTACGTACACAGTACACAGGCTATAAACCTAGTTTGGCAGCAGCCGGTCGATTCTGTAAAAATCACACCGTGAATACTTAGGTGAAGTGAGTTTGTTTTTGCTAGGAATTGACACTATTGACAGGTCACTCCACGCTCACTTCACCTAAGTTTTCACGGTGAGATGGTTACAGAATCGCACTGCAGATGCTAATAATTAGACACAATTGTAACTGATTTACTTTTAAGCTTCAGCATGTTACATGTTTTTTCTTTTTGGTCTTTAATAAATATTATATTATTTTATTATTTAACTTCCAGTTTTTCACGATGCCGCCGGTGACGCTAGAGGGAGACACGCTCGGCAAAAAACGCCAACACTACAACAAGCTGGTCGAAGTTGCGATTGCTAATAAACATTATGTATTATGTAACATTAGTGGCGATGACAACGACATAGACAACCTTCTGAAAATAGACATCGCCAGCAAAAACAGAAATGTAGACTATATCATCGAAGTAATGAAATCTAACGACATGCTGTATGCGACGACAGCTATTAAAAAGTCCACGTGGCTAATCACCGAGCAGCAGTACGCAAACATCATTAACCCAGAGTACCTACACACACAACTATTACCTAGCATGAAAACCAAAATATTTAACAAACTCATGCTTCACATTAGACTCAATCTGAAAGACGAACGTCGAGTTGAAGCCTTTTATCAATACTTTAAAGAAACTGACAGAGCTTACAAGTGGTTGCAGAACTGCTCCATTCCTTTCATAGAAAATGTTATAAAAAACGAACGGATCATACCTCCATCTCTTTTTAAACGTTTGTGCAGAAGATCTGCTCATTTTATTGCATACTACACACGGGTAGACACATGGAGCATAAACGACTTAAAAAAAGAATGTTTATTTTTGTTGAAGTCCCATTCTGCAGAGCTCTTGAAAGTACTGGAACATAATAATCATTATTGCTTTCCTACATTAGGGAAAAAGAAAACAAAGAACCTTATGAAAATATACCCGCAAAATGTTTTTGACAATTTTGAAAATTACGTTTTTTGCCTTGACTTGTCCGTTGTGGCAAAATTTTTAAACAAGAACGAAATAAAATCTTTTCTTTATGCACAAGTGAAGAAAAGCATTAGACATTATTTATGTTATTTCGAAAATTTGAGCCCATTTCTTGAAAACATGCCAGAAGAAGAAAAGTTTGAATTTGTCAAAAAAACTTTCATCGATAAAACTGAACTGGCAACATTCTATCCAAATTACGAAGAAGAGAAGATCAACCAGCATATAAAAGTTTACCAGTGGTATGAGTTTGCCCCATTTAATGTTGCATTGCCTGAATTAAAAAAGTTTCTACGTAAAGAGAACTCGTCCTCCGAACGATGTGCTATGCTCTCAGTTTTGATCACTTGTGCAAGAAGAAACCCACAGCATATTAAAACGTTGCTTATGTTTGTCAAAGACAAACACATTAATGAACCGTTTAAATTCAAGATTGAGTTCGTCAATAATTTGCTTTCACAAATATCTACTCACGAGTTTGACGTTGAAACTTGGAACGTTTTGAATCAGTTGTTCCATAGTATGGAAGTGTACACCAAATCAGAAAACGACGTAAAATTCTGTCTTCAATCTATAGTCCTGTATAAAGTTTTGCATGATGAACCGGTACCGGAAATCGTAGAGCAAAGTATAACATTTAATTATTTTGAAAAAATCCAAAGGAAACTAAATCAAAAACAAAAAAACAAAATGTTTACTTATTTATTTAATTCCTTGTTTACAAAGCTTGGTATTGAAAACATTGCAAATGAATCCGATTTTTGTGAGACTATAGTTAATTTAAAGAATGCTTTGACTTTCTTAAGAGATTGGAAAAAGGATATCAGTAAGTACCCATTCGTGCTTGAGAAAATCCAGGAACTGAATAAGATAAAACAAGAGAACATGTGGAAAACAGACATGTCCTGTTTGTACAACATGGAAAAATCGTGGCGGAAGCACATGTTTGAGGAGTCGTTGTCACTGTGTCTGAGCGAGGAAACATGCCTGAACGCGCTAAAGCACAAGCCGCAGCTGCTCACGCGCCACGACAAAGAAGTAGACTCGTTGCGTACTAATGATGCTGTTTCGCTGCGACGTCTGCTCGCCAAGCTGCGCGTCTACTGGCCGCACTCACTCGCCCAGCACTGGACTGACGCCTACTTACTCAATCTAAACAAACCTACCGGCCAAAAAGCCGTAATTGAAGGACTCTTCAGGCTTCTCACCCAAAACCAAATAATAGAAATGGCAAAGAAACATGCCCCCGATGATTTTAAGATAAATTGGTGCGAGACTGACCAGGCTAAAATTCGCATACGGAAAAATATTGCAAGAAATTTGCATGTAGCCAGACCACAGATTTCTGTAGATACGGTCTTATTGTACGCCAATGGAGATTACTTTCAACATGCAGTCCCTTCACTAAATGCAATTTTCTACAACATGAGTGAAGTCGACAGTCGTGAACATTTGCCGAAATTGTTGGATGCGCCAGTCTCCTTACAAAAATTCGGACTTCATCTTGTATATTTAAAACTTAAATCCGATGATCTCAAGTCAATATTTCTGAAAATGTGGAACACTTCTAAGAATCTTACAATTAGATCAGTACTTTTTAAACACGCATACGCTAAGATATGTAAAGTTAAAGATCCAAAAATTGAAAAAGAACTCTGGGAAATATTAAGCATTTTTATTACTTCGGACGAAAGTGGCGATATTTATAAAAGATTTAGTAACATTCAAAATGTTCCTACCAGTATCCGAGCAGAATTTTACATGAAGAGTTATGAATATTTATCCTCTCTGCCTGCTAGTGCTAATTATTGTGAAAAGTATTTGAAGTATCTAATTCAATATGCACCAAAAATTATGGAATCACTCAGCGAAGACTTCGTAGTCAACAAAATGTTTTGTCCAACAAAATTTTGTTCGTGTGAAGCTTTAGAAGTATTTGCATGTTACGTATTATGTGGTAAAAGTGAGGAAGATCAGCTTCTGAGATTCAGAAGAGTATTAGAACCAGCGATGGAGGAAGCTTTTTATTTGTGGTCCTGTACTAGTTCTGGCCGTTATTATTTTAGAGACAACTTCAACTATTTATTGAAGTCTTTGGCTTGGCATTTTAGAATTTATTTTCTTACTTTCAATGAAATAACTTTGCCTGTCAAACTGTTTGAAGAAATAAAAACTAAAATGGAAAAATGGTTTCTAATTTCAGAAAGCTATGTTTTGTATACTAGTTGGAAAATTGTAACCGAATACATCAAAGCTATGGACGAACTCAGATCTACGTTCAATGAATTTGATTCCAGCAGATTTTTAGGATCAGATATCAAAAATGAAAAAAGATGGATGTCAAATGAAATGGATTCTGTTTGGATAGATATTCATAGTAAAATATCACCTTCATTGGGTCCAGTTATAGTGAAGTGTTTAAAAGAAGACACCGAGCAATATAATTTTTCAACAATTTATTGTCTGTTTACCGAAGCATTCACAAAAATGTTTAATGAATTATTTGCTTTCCAAGGTAGTGAGTATTTACTAGAAACGCTAAAACACATGCTAAATGACTTTGATTTTGTTCCTAGTTATTTTCTAGTTTCGAAGATGACGCCCAAATATGCTGTTTTTGGGAGTAAATGTAAAATACGTTCAGAAATACGTAAGAAACTAGAATCACATCCATCGAAAGCAGTTCGGATGCATTATTGTAATGACTTTCGGGATGTTCCAGAAGACTATGAGATAATGACTTAATAATTTTGTATTGTACCGTTTTCTTATTGGTTATCTGTGTTAAATATCCGCATATATTCGGTTTTTGTTTTGGTTCGTTGTACATGTTTAAATTTTGTCTCACGTTCTTTATTTTCTTTTACACAATCCTAATCTCCTTCGTGGAGTGCATTCAAGGGAACATTTTCTGTCAACATGAACGTGTATTCTATATCTATACTTATTAGTATAGATATAGAATACCACATACCTACATACAAACTTTACTTCTTTATAAAATATTATAAAGAGGTAAAGTTTGTATATAGGGGGTATTCTCTGGAACTACCAGTCGGATTTAAAAAATCTTTTTGTATTTAATAGCCCTATTCTCGAGGAAGGCTATAGGCTATTTAACATCATGCTATGACCCTTAGGAGCCGAGCAAAAAGAAAAAAGTCAGAAAGAACGCTAAGCAAAAACGAAGTAATAGCGCAGGCAGGCGATGAGATGCGACGGGGTACATAAATTGTAAAATACGTAAATAAAAAAGTTCCAAATTGCTTGTTTTTTTTTAAGTCCTATATTTAAAAAATACCTACCTATGTAAACCGCAGAAATTTTTGCAATGTCTTTGAAGAATACAAACTTAAGCTATTTGTACTTACTGGAGCCCAACAAAACGGCTGGCACGACACGGTAAGATTTTTTTCAAAACTATTACCCAGCTACACTAAATTGTATTTATATGTCATGTTGTACAGTATATGTTTTATTGGAGATAAGAATTAGAATAAGAATAATTTTATTGGTAGGTTAGGTATATTGTTACAAAATAAATTTATAAGAATAATTACTTTTATTGAACTAGAATAATTAACATTCGAAAAGTGGTCCCCAAACTAGGCAGCGCCTGTATCTTGGAGGCCTGAGTTGCGTTATCTTAAATTTTAATTGGAAACATGTTTGTGTTAACTTTAATTTTATTTAGGAAGTTTGATATTGGATAGGATAGGATATAAGGGTATCGAACTACCAATAAAAAATAAAAAAATAATTAAGATCCTAGATAATAAAGATCCTAAATTAATTAATTAAATAGTACCTACTTACCAATTTACAAGTGACTGTCAAAGACTATCGCTGTCTCATTAAAGGTAAGTACCTATACGCTGATCTTATACAATTCTCTATCTAATGTAATGTTATTCTCAACGGTCTCTTGAAAGACTATTCTGCTAACAAAATCGAATATGAGCGTGACGTTTATCGAATCAGCTGGCCGATTCTGTAAAAATCTCACCGTGAAAACTTAGGCACACTTAGGTGAAGTGAGTTTGATTTTGCTAGGAATTGACACTATTGACAGCTCACTCCACGCTCACTTCACCTAAGTTTTCACAGTGAGATTTTTACAGAATAGCACCGCAGAGCTGAACTACGGCGGTTGATCTGTCAAAATTCACGGTTGAACATAAAGATCGGTCGGTCGTATTACTGATTCTAATGATTATGATTCTGTAAATACATATTTATTACGGCCGCGAATCATATTTTGATCGACGTACAACTTAATACAGACCAACAAATTGCAAAAAACATAAGAAAATTTGAATTTCGCGGGCTACCTTAGCGCTTCCCCTTAAAGATACCTACTTAGATTGAGGCCCTTCCAGGTAGTATGAGGTCAGCAGGAGATTAGACCTGTTAAAAAAATACAACCGAAACTAGTAAGTATTAAAATAAAAATAAAAAATATTCTTTGGTCCAATATACATAGTTAATAATACCAACTCTAATGTTGAATAATTGTATTTATATTTTTCTAGTATTTGGTTAAATTTAAATAGCCCTTATAAAGGGATTTACTTAAGTAATTTTTTCCTTGATATAGGATTATTTAAGAATTATATGTTTGTTTTCTTTGTTTGATTTTAAAGACAATATTTTTTTGTTACATTTGGACATACCTACACATATTATGTTATTATGAAAATTGCAATAAAACTGATATATTTTCTAGAACAGTTGTATAATCCATTCATCATAGCGTTTGTATTTACCACCAGCAGACACCAAACAGGTCTTCATCCAGCAACACTGTGTGTTTTCGAAAACACATAATATGACTGTTTTGCATTGCAACAAAACTGGTATTATATTTGAATAAAACACAGTGTTGCAGCTATTCTCTAGCTGGTGAGCGGAAGACCCTATGACGTTGACAGCTTCGCACTAATCGTCCTTCTTGATTAGAAAAGGACGCATGCTGGTGTGAGAGAGAGATAGGTATAAAATCATGGATAATTCGGTAAGTTTTAACCATAGATATCAATACCATAAAGGTAGATTTACATCAACTTCTTCATCTGGCAACAATGTGTGTTTTATTCACACATAATACCTGTTTTGTTGGAATGCAAATCAGTCATATTATTTTATAACATATTTGCTCGTAAAGGGTCTCTTAACCCCTTGTATGCCGGGAGCGTAGATCTACGCGAGACACAATAGTTTTTAATTGTTTTCTGTTATTACGGCAT
Organism: Luperina nickerlii; assembly: GCA_963855955.1. Classification (NCBI taxonomy): domain Eukaryota; kingdom Metazoa; phylum Arthropoda; class Insecta; order Lepidoptera; family Noctuidae; genus Luperina; species Luperina nickerlii. Next base: position 12,093,952 of record OY979682.1, read on the forward strand.
ACAACTGGTTAATGGTCAGCGGGATTGTCCGAAAGGGTTACCGCTGGCCCGGAACATAAAGGGCTAAGGAAGGAACACGGGTGGGTTTTAGTCAGTAAGAGTCTGACACTCCCTTCCGCTCCACCCAGAGCGGGAGGAGTCATTTGATGATTTCCCATCCTGAAAAAAAAAAAAAAAAAGGTCTCTTACAATTTCAATATCGTAATGTATCTCATTACGCACTTGTGCGGTAATGTAAAGGAAATCGCACGGTTTATCAAGATGCTCCGTCAAATCGAACAGTACTTTTTTAAATCTTAGCAAAAAGTTCTTATTTCAGAAAAGATGTCAACATTTTATGAATAAAATTAACTTTGGGAGATAAAATATAATAAATAAACATTTAATTCTTTAATTTAATTAATTTTGACAATAAATTACAACCATTAATATCTGTAACAAAAACAAAAATATTAATTTACTTTATTCATAATACTGGCTGTTTTGCTATGCCTGAAAAAAAAAGCGCGAACGCGCGCGCATCGAAAAATTATTCCGCGCGCTTTTTCTTTTCGCTGTACTTTTTTATTTGAAAATGTCGTCAAGTAATGATGAATTTATTAATTCCACACCGCCAGAAGTCTCAGAGGCAGCGAAAAAGGCTACTCTAAGCCTCTTGCCCGAAAAATCGACCGATAGATACTTACAAGCGTATCAAAATTTCATCATATGGAAAACAAGCAAATATGCAAATTCAGTCCGAGTTTTATTTATTTCCTCGCAAATATGTTATAAAACGTCGTATGACATACGTGCGCTTTGATAAATTACAGCCTCTGCTTTCTTTTAGCCCTCGCCTGCGACTCGGGCAAGCAATATCGCCTCGGCTGTAATTTTCAACTTACCGCACTTATATCATAATGTACTATTATGGTTCGTAACTGAAAGCCTCGTCTTCATCGTGAATTAAGGCATTGACTGCCACCGCGGTCACCGGTGACCGCGAACAATAGATTTTCTATTGTGTCTGTTGTCTGGCAGTCAACAGTTACCACGGAGCATGGAATCGTCGCGACGACGGCGCTGAAGCCACTGAAGCGCCTCTGCGCTCTGTGGTAACTGAACTGTTACTAAACATTCTGCCGAAAGAAAGTCGTAATTAAAACATTTTAACTATTATTGAAATCCCCATTATTGCATTTTGACTCTCGGTCTATAGCGGAAGGAGTGGGAAATAAAAAGTTCCAATCGTCACCACTGGGGAGGAACGAAACTTTTTTTTCCCACTCATGTCCAGTTGGGACGACGGGGCGGGGACGACCGGGAATAAACGATACAACTGCGTAATTACGCCAGGCCAGCCAAGGTAAGTGTTACCACTGCCACAGACGTGCAGCCCGCAATCCGTGGCCACGAGCTGCACGCTCAAGCGACACGCGTCATCAAGAGCGACTGTGGACATAACCAATGAAGATTGCGACGAGTCACCGTGTCTTGTGGAGCGGCAATGAAATTCATCATCAACATCTTCCGGCTCTTGTAGTCTTGTCCCATGTTATTTGGGGACGGCGTAACACGTTTTCTCCCTCCATTCTCCCCTTTCTACCGTCGCGTTATCATTCACTCTTTCATAATCATCATTCCCCACATAATGCATCCATTTTATCCTTGGCCTTCCTCTCCATCTCCATATTCATCACTCTTTTAGTCACATGCTTCTATTTTCTCCCTCATCACATGCCCTTATCTAGGTAAACTATTTTCTATCAACTTTTCTGTCACTAGCGCCGCTTTCAATCTTCCCCTTATTACCTATACTCATTTCATACTTTATCAATTTTCAATACTCTACACATCCATCTCGACATTCTCATTTCCGCTGCATGCAATCTTATTTCACCCGTCTTCTACACGGCACAGCATTTCGATCCACACACTACGACCGACAGGCCTTATCGTTGTTTTAGATAAATAAGGGCTGATTTTTCCATCGCCAGATAACTTTAACTCGAGGAATAAAATTGACGTTTGACAGTTTTTGTATGAAATAATTGACAAAATTTCAAAAGTATTCCTCGAATAAAGTTATCAGATGATTGAAAAATCAGCCCTAAACATAGGTAATAATTAAAATAAAATTAGTAAAAGAATGACATTTGAACTATAAAATATAGAATTTAAAACAATGTTAACACCATACTAATTATGTAAAACTACGTTTTTACAAATAAATTTCCCCTTTCAACTGTAAGGCGAGGTTGTACTACAGTATAACAATGTGTTCAGAACACAAAATCTAGCAGCTCGCAACGGCCGGCCAGGGCGGCCAGTGCCTGCCTGTGAGAGAGAGATGCCTCGAAACCACAGCCGATACGTAATTTGCGGGCAGTGACGTAACGTTATCATACCTACACACCGCACTACGAGAGGACTTTAGAGCATCCGTGGGTCGCATCCAGGATTCGGTCATGGTCCACCTGCATCGCAAGTTATTCCTGTGACCTATCGCCATTTTACCCATCCCTAGTTGATCTGTGTTAAGTCTCGGTATACTTCGCCATCCGTTTAGATAAGCGAACCCATGGGAAACCATGAAATTAGTATGTAGGTACTAAATAGGACGGAAACATGTAGGTCGAACTGTGACTCTGTGAGATGTACTGATAGAGTAATCAAATAAAAAACCAATGCTCTTTTTACTATTCATGTTTTATTAGGTAGGTACAAAGTTTGATAGAACAAAATATAATAAAAAACAGCTATTAAGCTGTTTTTTATTATATTTTGTTCTATCAAACTTTGTACCTTTGTATCTTAATAGATAAGAATTGGGTACCAACAATGTACAAATACGTCACTCGTCACCATCAGTTGCTTCTGCAATTGTACAAAAATCATTAAAATAATGCATCTGCACTGCTTTCGATGGATGTGATTCCAGTATTTTACGTATTTCTAATCGCATAGTTCTACTGCTACTCCAGCTATTTTTACTATATTTGACTGTCAAATTCGAAACTACAAAATAACTTGGTTCAAAATCATAATCATTGAGCATATGTCGTGGGATTTCAAGATCAGCTAAGTCATCTCCATGAAATTTAAATAATTTATTCATTTTGACATAAGCTTCGGTAAACAGGCAATAAATTGTTGAAAAATTATGTTGCTCGGTGTCTTCTTTTAGACGCTTCACAAACATGGGACCTAATGTGGATGATAGTTTAATTTGAATATCTTTCCAAGCGCCATCCATATCCAGTGTCATAACCCATCTTTTGACAAATTTGTTCAAATCAAATTTGTTTACAAACATAGATTTGTGTTCGTTGATTACAGTAATGTATTCTGTTACTAGCTTCCAACTAGTATACAAGACATAGTTTTTTAACAATGGCAACTCTTTTTCCATTTTAGTTTTTATCTCTACAAACAGTTTAACAGGCACAGCTTTTTCATTAAAACTAAGAAAATAAATTCTAAAATGCCAAGCCAGATTGTGTAAAAAATTTTCGAAGTTGCCTCTAACGTAATAATGGCCTGAACGCGTGGTGTCCCACAACTGGAAGGCCTTATGCATCGCTGGTTCTACTACTTTTCTGAATCTCAAAAGCTGATCTTCCTCACTTTTACCACACAATACATAACACGCAAAAACTTCTAAAAATTGACTTTCATACGAACAAAATTTAGTTTCTGCTGGAGAAAGCATTTTGTTGACTACGAAGTCTTCGTCGAGTATTTCCATTATATTTGGTGCATATTCGATTAACTCCTTCACGTAGTTTTCACAGTTAGCGCTAGCTGGCAGAGAGGTTAAAAATTCATAACTCTTCATGTAAAATTCTGCTCGGATACTGATAGGAACATTTTGAACGTAAACAATCTTTTTATAAATTTCTTTACTCTCTCCTGCAGTTAAATTATCTATAAATGAACTTAATATTTCCCAAAGTTCTTTTTGAACATTTGGATCATGAGCCTTACGTATCTGATCGTAAGTGTGTCTGAAAAGCACTGACCGTATTGTAAGATTCTTCGAAGTTTTCCAAAGTTTCGAAAATATTGCTTTGAGATCTTCAGACGTTAGTTTGGATACTGCAAGATTAACTCCGAATTTTTGCAAGGAGACTGGTGCATCCAATAATTTCGGTAAATATTTATGGCTTTCAGCTACACTCAAATTTGATAATATTGCATTAAGTGATGGCACTGTATGTTGTAAGTAATCTCCTCTAGCGTACCACAACACCGTATCTAAGGGAATCTGCGGTCTTGTGACGTACAAATGTTTTGCAATATTTTTCTTTAAACATATTTCGTTCTGGTCAGTATCACCCCAATTTACCTTTAAATCATCGGGAATATGTTGTTTCGCAATGTCTATAATTTTATTTTGAGGTAGAAGCGAAAAAAGGCCTTTGATAACGGCTTTTTGTCCAGTAGGTTTGTTCAGATTTAGTAAGTAGGCATCGGTCCAGTGCTGGGCCAGTGAGTGCGGCCAGTATACGCGCAACTTGGCGAGCAGACGTCGCAGCGAGACGGCATCGTTAGTACGCAACGTGTCTATTTCTTTGTCGTGGCGCGTCAGCAGCTGCGGCTTGTGCTTTAGCGCGTTCAGGCATGCTTCTTCGCTTAGACATAGTGACAACGACTCCTCAAACATGTGCTTCCGCCACGATTTCTCCATGTTGTACAAATAGGACATGTCTGTTTTCCACATATTCCCTTGTTTTATCTCATTCAGTTCCTGGATTTTCTCAAGTACCAATGGGTACTTACTGATGTCCTTTTTCCAATCTTTAAGCAAACCCAAGGCATTCTCTAATTGAAGTATAGTCTCACTGAAATCGGATTCATTTGCAATGTTTTCAATGTGAAGCTTTGTCAACACGGCATCAAATAAATAAGTAAACATTTTGCTTCTTTGTTCTTGGTTTAGCTTACTTTGTACTTCTTCAAAAGTAGTAAATGTCATCTTTTGTTTTAAGATTTCCGGCACAGATTCATCGTGTAATACTTTATATAAGACTATAGATTCTACACACATATGTACGTCGTTTTTTGATTCGGTGTACAATTCCATGCTGTGAAACAACTGATCCAAAACGCTCCAAGTTTCAACGTCAAACTCGTGAGTAGATATTTGTGAAAGCAGATTATTGACAAACTTAATCTTGAATCTAAATGGTTCATTGATGTGTTTGTCTTTGACAAACATAAGCAACTTTTTAATATGCTGTGGGTTTTTTCTTGCACAAGTGATCAAAACTGAGAGCATAGCAAATCGTTCGGAGGACGAGTTCTCTTTACGTATAAGCTTTTTTAATTCGGGCCATGCAACATCAAATGGGGCATACTCATACCACTGGTACGTGTTTATGTGCGACTGAAATTCTGGATAGAATGCTGCCAGTTCAGTTTTATCGATAAAAGTTTTTCTTACGAATTCAAACCTTTCATCTTCTAACATGTTCCTAATGAAATGGGCCAATTTATCATATTGAAATAAATAATCTATACATTCACTTTTATTTGTTACTTGCTTTTTAAGTAAAGTTGTTATTTCTTTCTTATTTAAATATTTTGCTGCCACGGACAGGTCGAGTAAGTATACATACTTTATGAAATTGTCAGATACTCTTTGCGGGTATGCTTTCATAACGAACTCTGTTTTCTTTTTTCCCAACTTAGGACTGCTGCAAAAATCAAGGTCACCGTGTTCCAGTACTTCTAAAACTTGTTCAGTGTAGGACTTCATACAACACAATATTTCCTGCTTTGCGCTATTGTCAGTTCTATGCTCTTCTATTACCCTTGTATGGCATGCAATAAAATTAGGAGACCTTTTGCACAAACGTTTAAAAAGAGAAAGTGGAATACGGCGTTCATTTTTTATAACATTTTCTATGAAAGGAATGGAACAGTTTTGCAACCACTTGTAAGCACTGTTCGTTTCCTTAAGGTATTCATAAAAAGCTTCGACTCGACTTTCGTCTTTCAGATTGAGTCTAATGTGAAGCATGAGTTTGTTAAATGTTTTGGTGTTCATGCTAGGTAATAGTTGTGTGTGTAGGTACTCTGGGTTAATGATGTTTGCGTACTGCTGCTCGGTGATTAGCCACGTGGACTTTTTAATAGCTGTCGCCGCATACAGCATGTCGTTAGATTTCATTACTTCGATGATATAGTCTACATTTCTGTTTTTGCTGGCGATGTCTATTTTCAGAAGGTTGTCTATGTCGCTGTCATCGCCACTAATGTTACATAATTCATAATGTTTATTAGCAATCGCATCTTCGACAAGCTTGTTGTAGTGTTGGCGCTTTTTGCCGAGCGTGTCTCCCTCTAGCGTCACCGGCGGCATTGTGATGAGCTGGAAGTTAAATATGTATATTATTACCTGCACTCGATAAAGGTATCTCGCACAATGCGTGATTAGTGGAGAAGATAAGTTATTCTGAATGTTTTGAATAGATTCATGTTTATCGCTGTTTATGGTTACTCATTGGTTGGGTACTTAAGGGGATTGAAGATTTTCATAATTATGGAGCCTGACATATCTACCCGTTTGCCTCTATTTACTACTCTACTTGCTTACATCTTCATACATCATTTATTTGCCTGAAATATTGTGGGTACACAAGATGTTAAATTAAATTATAGCACAGGACATATTTCACCCTCATTACGAGCATACAATATTATAGTTAATTTACAACAATCTTGTTGCATAAATGTTTGAAATAATCACTGAATGTTTAAAATGATCAAACATCTATGCAACAAGATGTACGCAAGTTCAAAAAAATATGGGGTAATATTTACGGGGTTTGGCCTTATTATGTTTTCTGTTTGCATTGGTGTCAGCTATCAAATTATAATAGGATTCAAACGCAGGCGCTATTTTGAAAAAAGAAAATGGCGTATAGGTAGGTATGCCACGGACCTTCAAAGCCCTATCTTAATTGCTTGGCTAGTTTATAGACTGATCGACTCAGGGCAGCTTACCACGAGCAAAAACAAATGAATGCATAAGAATGTTAAGGAAATGTAAAATTTTTCCTATAAGGATTAAAAATTAAATTGAAAATTTAAAAAACCCCAGACAAAAAATAATAATAAAAAATGTATGAACGTAAAAAGACAAACAAGTTAAAAACACTATGATAAATAGCCACAAATAGAACAAAAAAGATAAAAATTAAAAATTTTGAAAAACCCACGACTGTTAAATGTAATTGGAAAAAGATGAAATAATTTAAGACTTTAAAGAATTCATGTTACGAGACTAAAACAGATAAACTCATATGGCAGTCGGGGGACCTCTTAGAATTGAAGGTGTTCCACAGAACGGTCCCCCGACTTCCATATGAATTTATCTGTTTTAGTCTGAAGTTTGAGTAGTAGAAAGGTCATACATACCAAAAATGCAAAAACAAAATCCCATACAATTCTAAACGTTCTAATAGTAGATTTACTAAGAGGATAAAGCAGTGTCTTAAAATGTTGCGGGCGCAGGGCGCTATTTTGAATCCTGAACGCAACGAATGCAACAAAGCTCTGAGTGATGCTACGGGGTTGGTCGCGTCTTTACTAAATGTACCTTGTGGAAACTGGGTTTTGATCAGGTATAGTTAGCATGAGCAGTGACGGATTAACCCTTAATCAAATTAAGCAATTGCCTAGGGCATCACGTCTGAGGGGGCACCAGAAGAAAAGCTACCAGCCCGCGCAAAAGAAAAGCTACCAGATGTGGAGTATAAAGACACTCGTCAAAGACGAAGAAAGAAAATGTCCAATGATGGTTCAGCTCCTGAAGTAAGTTTCAGCCCAAGAGAACAATTCAAAATAAAGTGTTATTATACCATCATTGATAAATTAAATGCAGATATGCGAAAAAGAGGAAAGATATACAAAGAAACAGCAGACAAATTTTCATTCTTGAATAAAATACCCGATGCCGATAAAATTATGTGTCCCGATCAAATTGCAGAATACAGTCAGCACAGTACAAATTTAGTAAACACATATCCAGAAGACACCGAATTAATAACAGAAATTCAACAGTTTCATTCATATGTCATAAGTAAAATAAGTTCAAGACCCAGTGATTCGGCTCGCACAAGTTTACATCAAACTCACGCACAATTGTATAAAAGAATACATGATGATAAAATTTAATCAGCTTTCCCTAATGTGGAAACAGCCCTGCGTATATTTTTATCGCTTATGATTACAAATTGCTCAGCGGAACGTTCTTTTTCAAAATTAAAAATATAAAAAAATGAAAAAAGGACAAAGATGATACAAGAAAGGCTCGATAATTTATCGATATTGTACATAGAGTCCGATATGTTAAAAACGTTAGACGTTAATATTATCTTGTGTGAATTCAATGCTCAGAAAAGCCGTAAGGCGCATTTCAATAAATAAATAAATTATGCTTTGGTTTTTATTATTGTCGCACCTACTCCACTTCTAAAGTACGTTACATCTCATCATCTTATTTTACAAAAAACTAATGTTTTTAGGCGGTAAAGGTTTAAAGACCGATTCTAGTTGACATACAGATAGGGGGGCCCACAGGCATGGATTGCTTAGGGCATCAAGTAGTCTTAATCCGTCACTGAGCATGAGGCGTTCGAAATTTCTAACTACTAAATATACCCGAGTTGGAGTATCTTAATCGGGTATATTTAGAACCCAGCATTGCGTGATTAACTGATTATGTACTACTAAAATATACCCAGCCGCGTAATGCCAGACTGTATATTACCGCAGACATCCATAGTCTGTGTTGGACCGCTGTGTGTTCGTTACACTAAAGAGCAAAATGTATTTCAACACAGGCATTCTCTGTATTAATATACATATATTATGCTCGTCATTTCCAAAGCAAACTACGCACGAGTGCAGAGCAAAGGATTCGGCAGGGTTATGAAGCGTCGGGCATTACGCGTTCCGGTGCTGCCGGTCGATTCTGTAAAAGTCTCACCGTGAAAACTTAGGTGAAGTAAGTTTGTTTTTGCTAGGAATTGACACTATTGACAGCAGTGGCGGATTTACCAGCAGGCTGAGTAGGCTGGAGCCTAGAGCGGCAGATTTTATGGGCGGCAAATTTGGGGCCAATTTTTGAAGTGAAAACTTCTTTAGCGGCGTTGTACACTTTTTTTGTAATGGGTAAAAAATGTTAAGCTCGCGTCAGGACACGTGACCTGATCGAAAATTCGTAAGACGGATGACCGTAGCCGATACCGCGCGTTTTGTTTACAAGACGATTCACAAAATACACACGTTTTCAATACAGTGGCACTCCCGGAGTGCCACTGTATTTTTTTTAATGTCTTACAGTAATGAAAAAGATTAATTTTATATACCTAAATGCTATTAGATCCCCACAAACAATTTAACATGTAATTTGTTTCACCACTTATATACATTTTTCTTCAATTTGCGTAGTCGCGTTTGGTTCCGGCGCGGGAACGAGTGACACCATGAGACATACCTTTCCTTTACGTTTCCAGTTTTCCTAAATACATAAATACTTATGAATTTAGGAAAACTGGAAACGGCGGTAATGGTTGTTGTGTGAAGTGTTTTTCGGGAAGAATAAACAAAGTGAATGTTCAAATTGATGATCGATGATTGATGAAATTGATGATCACTGTTGCTGATCTTTACGAATATTTTAGCAAAATTTTAAGCGTGTCGAAGTAGTATACAAAAGACATGGGAAAAGGCGGTTGTCTTTTTCCCATGTCTTTTGTATACTGGAAAGAAAAATATGATGAAACAACCGATGAAAAAATGAGAATGACTGCAAGTGATACTTTCATGTTAACATATTTCTCGTCCTCATTAATAGAATCTGAATTAGAAAAACGGCAGGAGGACTATCATAATGTTCAATGAAAAGTTTTCATTTTTGACCAAACTGAGATTTTCACTGCCACCTTTCTTCTGAAAGAATTTTGGTAAAACCAGATCCTGGATCATTGCAAAGTCTATCTTCGTTCCTGCGAAAATAAAATTTGCAAAACGTTTATCCAAACTGCAGTTCGAATGGCTCTATGTTATGTATGAAATGAAATACTGTTAGGTATGATATACTGATACATAATATAATATCTTGAATAATAAATATTACCTATCAACTCCGTTTACATGCCTTTTTTCTTGGACAGCTTTCGATGGTCAGAGACTAGTATTAAGGCATACCTTACACGGACTTACACCGCCTTATCAAGTAGTAGTAATACATGATTGCGCGTTTGTTAACTTCAGAAATATACCGAAAAACTATTTCTTGTGCAATCTTCACTAAATATATTTCTATTTTTCTCTTCTGTTTTTTTTCTTGTCTGCTTATAAATGTGTGTACATAAATGGTAAAATAAATAAATCGTTGAATTATAAATATTATCTAGGAACTGACATATTGTAGAGGTCGGTAGGGGCGGCAAAATTTGAATAGCCTACTGGCGGCAAATGTGTAAATCCGCCACTGATTGACAGCTCACTCCACGCTCACTTCACCTAAGTTTTCACGGTGAGATTTTTAAAGAATAGCACCGCTGTACCTAATGTTACCATGCTTAATATATTTTAAATATTCTGTACATTCAGCACCCCGACTCGGACAGGTTAGGTTCGAAGAGGATAACAATGATGTCAGCTATTGCTGTCAGGCAGGACGACATATCAAAATTTTCCGTTTTTACAATTTTAATATATTTATATTGAAAAATTCATTGTCTCAAAAAATTGCAAAGAATGTGCTAATTTGGATGGAGTAATGAAACTGTGGAGTTGACGCTGTGTGAGCGTGCGCGTTCCATCGCCACCCGTTCGATGTCCACTGCACACAGGATGGATGGTAATTTTTTGCTCCATTGTTGGTGTAATTGCTGTATGGTGTACCAGTAGGACGATAAACAAAATAAATAAAAATTACGGGGGCTCATGTGAGCGCAAAGCGTGTGAACGAGCCCCCGTCATCTCCTTCGTGTTAGGTTCCTTTAAACCCTGTAGACAGAAATAGGGGCTCCGTCAACTACGTCTTATTATTATTGCTTGTAAACCAACTTAGACCACCCGCCACGTGATATTCCCCACCCTAAATACTCGCACTATGAGTACACCAATCTCGCCATTATTGAAATAGGGTATATTTAGTAATTCTGAAATCACGAAAAAAAAGTCGGCTGTTTCATGCATTCTGGTCAAGTAGTTATTGAACTTTAGTATGAAACAGCTGATTTTTTTTTCGTGATTTTAGAGTTGGTCCCATAGTGAAAGTTGTTCATATTCATAGGTAGAACAACCTGTAAAAATTTAGAACCGGCAAAGTATGATCATCCGAAGGCCAATTCCCGTAATTTAAATTGTTCAAAATCTAGTCGCAGTCTCATCTCTGCGATAAAAACATGTAGGGAAATCAAAGGTATTTTTGACAGATTGAGACTTCGATCGGACGGTGAACGCTCTTAAAATTACGTGAATTGGCCCTCTGATCTCTGTGCATCGGTCGCTTCTAATGTGGTTATCATACGCCAGAGCAGAGAGCAAAGGGCGATGGCCATTGGCCACCTTGTTTTCATTTCTTGACTCTCCCACTTCTCTTAGTTATCTAGCCCTATCTAGCTACTTCCAGTACATTTACAAAAAAAAATTCCGTTCATGAAATAATCGCCTTCTTCAAAAATAAATAAAAAATAATACAGAAATCAGGATTGCAAGCAACCAAAACCGATCATCCTTTAAACTAAAAGTTCACGATCACATTCGTAAGAAGCTGGCAGTATCATCACAATTTTAATGTTTTCCCATTGATTGGCTAATTTTTTGGGCAGGACCTCATGCTCAAAAAAGTGTGAAAACTTTTTAGTTGAAAACTCAGTTCAAAATTGATATTCGAACATGTGTGTTTTATATAATGACTTACTGTCACTCTTGTGAAAAACTTGATTAAAAATTTATCTCTGTGCAAACAACGTTTTTGCTTTTTGCTTCCATATCCTAGTCATCTAGTTTATTACATCAAAACTCAGCAGTAGCGCTTGCGATCACTAGAACAACGGAGCAGTAGGGGAAAATCTGAAATCTACGCGGAAAAAGTCGGCGGGAGAAGCGCTACCTAGTAAAAAAAAACTATAACGTTAGTTGAACATTGAGGGAGGGCCCCATCCTTTGAATTTGCCACGGGCCCCAAACTGTATAGTTACGCCACTGGTAGGTACAAACACAGGGTAGGTACCTAGGTATGAAGGCTAAGTAGATAGGTACCTCAAAGAGTAAAGGTAGTTACTGTTCACACGAAGTTGTGAAGAAAGTTGAAGAAAAGCTTATGCAGCGTTTTAATTTAGTTTCTCACAGTGCTTTAATGTGGTTATATTTTATAGTTAGTCATGTTTGAGTGACATCATCACACCACAGAAACCATAAAGAGTAACGTAACCACAGACTACAATAACGTAACTAGTTACTTATAAGTTATGACGCGTTATAAAAACAGTTGCTAAACAAATCTATACAAAAGTATCCTATTCTATCACACTCATATTATAAGGCGAAAGTTTGTGTGTGTTTCTTCTTCACGCTCAAACGGCTGGACCAATTTTGATAACATTTTGTATGGAGGTAGCTGACACCCTGGATTAACATATAGGTTTCTTTTCATCCCGATATTCCTACGGGATCGACATTTACGTGGGTGACACCGCGGGGCACAGCTAGTAATCCATTCTAATATTACAAATTCGAAAGTAACTCAGTCTGTCTGATGTTACCTTTTCACGCCTAAACCACTGAACGGATTTCGATAAAATTTGGCAGAGAGATAGATTGCATCCCGGGGAAGGACATAAGATAGTTTTTATCTACATACCTCGCGGGCGAAGCCGCGGGCGGAAGCTAGTAATATAATATAATAGGAAAGTAAGTTTGTTTGTTACCTTTTCACGCCTAAACCACTGAACCGACCATCCTGAAATTTTGCATTTACGTTGTCAGGTGTACAGAAACGGACATAGGGTACGTTTCATCCCGAAAAAAAGTGCTGTTCCCGAGGAAAACAACAATAACGTTATTATGATAATAGATGGCGCCACGTGTCTTTCGAATCAAAACATGACGTCTGTCGGGTCAGCTAGTATATAATAAAATCCTACGTAGGTAGATATATTTTGAAACAATAATAGTTAGGTACCAAATTATTATTATTACTCTCGCTCTCGTATGGCTGATTATTCAATCGTTGGATAACTATCTGTTTGGCTCAGGCGGCGTCCTAATTGGGAGCGATCGTACGATGGCGCGATGCGTTTTTCATCTCACGATCAAAGTGGTCGTGCGATGACCTAACAGGTGTCCTAATAGATCGCGCGATGTCCATCGTGTGATGCCGTCGCTCGATGGCTGGCGTCACCCTCACGCCACTTTAACTATGGCTCTTTATAGGCGGGGAGCCACCAATCCTGAAAGCTCCGTGATCACGGATTCTAATATTTTTAATAAAAAATAAAAGTTAACGTTTAGACGAACAAGATTTGCTTGGTCGGCGTGGATTTGATTGGCCGGAAATATTTTAATTAAATTATTTATTATTAAATTTCCATAATTTATTTTCCGTCATCACGGATTTTGATCAATCTTATATAGAATTTTGTGTGAAATTATGTTCAACAAGAAAAAATCCGGCCGACCAATGATTTTTAGCCGGAAAGGTCACGCATACCTATTTGAATGGTGTGATAAGGGGTAAAATTTATCCATTATCACGGAAACCTTTTTTATTTTTTTTAATTCATGCGTTTTAATGTCACCTTTATGATTATCTTGGTATGCGTGCTTACAAACTGCCGAAAGTATCGCGCATACCAAATTTTATTGTGTGAGTGAGGATTATACTGTTATAGATTTCACTTACTTGATGACATTTCTTTTAGAGTCTTTCTTCTACCTCTGGTCTCTTCCTTAAGTTTTTAACTATTTATTATACTAATTAATATGGAAAAGAGGAAATACAGGAAAAATTTTATTTGGGTTGATTATAATAAATGAAGGTTGATATAAAAAATATGTTCTGAAATTCAAGTTTATTAATCAATAATCATCTACATCATTATCATCAAAATTATCATTTCTCTCTTCTTCTGATTCTTCGATTTCTTCCTCATTCTGTTGGCAACTTAATATTTCCTCAACCTTTAACGGTGGCGATGGGCCAATGTACCACAATGGTTCGAGTACCATTGTGGTACCATCACCATTTTTTAAAAGCGTCTTCCCTTCCAGAAAACGGATTAATTTTCTCTTTAGTTGATGTATTAGAAATAAAACACTTCATATTGAAATTGTTATGATGAAACGCTGAGATTGGATCTAGTCCTTTAAATTATTAACCCAAAATTTTTTAGCGTTGAGCGTTAGGGCGACAGCCTCACTGTCTTGTACACTTTAAACGAGTTTTTATCTGTAAAACTTTTCGAGCTTCATGAGTGTGCCACTAGATGACACTATATTAAATAACGGGTCTAAGCGTCGACAAAACAGAAAGTCCGGTCACAGCAAGATTTTTTTTTCTTTTTTTTCAGGATGGGAAATCATCAAATGAGAAATCGCTTTGGGTGGAGCGGAAGGGAGTGTCAGACTCTTACTGACTAAAACCCACCCGTGTTCCTTCCTTAGCCCTTTATGTTCCGGGCCAGCGGTAACCCTTTCGGACAATCCCGCTGACCCGGCAGGCTTCGGCCCTGACAGGCCCCTTCCCTTGATGCTGACATCTCTTTGAAGCGCGCGTGGAACACATACGCGCCGTCCGGCACGGGCCTGGTCCTGATCGGACGGTGAGTTACCCATTAAGGCTCATACACACAGGCGCGACGCGACACGCGACACAAAGGCACCGCAAGTCGCGCAACGAGCGGTGCCTTTGTGTCGCGTGCGATTCGCGTCGCACGTCGCGCCTGTTTACAGGAGCCTTTACCCTCCGCCCGCAGGCCCCGTAAGTCCGCGCGCGCGCGGACTTATTAAGCGGTGGCAGCTGCCAGACTCGGACGTTTGAGTGGATAACGTATCTTTGAGGCAGGTAAATGTTAAATTCGTAAGGAATAGAAAGAGACGAACGAGAGGTTTCAAATTGAACCAAAAATCTGCCTCACTCACTCTTTACAGAAATATAGAAATCGTTAAAAAGCGAAGGGTTAAAATTTGGTATGCGCGATACTTTCGGCAGTTTGTAAGCACGCATACCAAGATAATCATAAATGTGACATTAAAACGCATGAATTAAAAAAAATAAAAAAGGTTTCCGTGATAATGGATAAATTTTACCCCTTATCACACCATTCAAATAGGTATGCGTGACCTTTCCGGCTAAAAATCATTGGTCGGCCGGATTTTTTCTTGTTGAACATAATTTCACACAAAATTCTATATAAGATTGATCAAAATCCGTGATGACGGAAAAATAATTATGGAAATTTAATAATAAATAATTTAATTAAAATATTTCCGGCCAATCAAATCCACGCCGACCAATCAAATCTTGTTCGTCTAAATGTTAACTTTAATTTTTTATTAAAAATATTAGAATCCGTGATCACGGAGCTTTCAGGATTGGTGGCTCCCGGACCATTACAGAGATGCGCAGTTTTTGCTGTCGGGAAATATTGCTTTAAAAATTGCAAATGACATTGAAAAAAGGAAACGTAGACAACAAAAATACTTTATAGATCCCTGTTGCTTTGATTACATGATCGCACGATCAAAAGCATCATACGATCGTTATTAAGCATTTCATGTGCTCGCACGATTACTTGCGAGGTTCAAATAGGACACTCTAATGAAATCTGTATCTCATCGCACGACGAGAACGCATCGAGTCATCGTGCGATCTTCGCCAAATAGGACAACGCCTAAGGCTTCGCTTTGAAATAATATCGAAAATAAAAATTATGAACAGATATTTACTCACGTTTCATGACTGATTAAAATAATTACTGACTAAGCTATGTAGCTAAGGGTAGGGTACTTACATTATTACTACTTACATATTTACCAAATAGGAATGAAAATGGCCTACCCATTTCATAGTAATCATTTTAGTAGAATATTAGAAATAATATTCGTTATAATGGTCAATTAATTTTTTTTTAAATTTTATTCTTTCTAAAAAGAACCAGGTTCTTAATACTTAATTAATTACAAATCTAGGCTACAAATAAGACTAATAAGCAATTTAAATACAATTTAATTTTTTACGTGATAACTAGTGTTAATTGTAAGTACTTTACACAAATCCGTTCCACTTTCTTTCTTAGGCTGGGTTGCACCATCTAACTTTAACAATAACAGAGATCGCAACTTCTGTCAAAGTACCGGTTAAGCAAAAAATGAGTTGCACCACTTGACAATAGTTAAAATGACGTCATAATTTTACGTTAACTGTAACCGCCCGATGTTGGCCGGTTAGTGTTATTGTTAAGTCAATTCTATTGTTAATACGCATCGAATATAACCTCCGAACATGTCGCTGCTTCGAGAAATACTCGCAGAAACTAGTTCTTCTGAAGACGAAGGTGATTTAGACCATATAAATGTAAGGCCTAGGAAAAGAAAAGTGTATTTCTCCAGAACTGATCGATTTTCAAAATGGGACAACGAATCATTCTTGGCTAGATTTCGAGTCTCCAAAAATGTAGCGCGGTGGCTGGCTCAACGGTTGAAACACGATTTGCAGCCCCCAACGATGAGGTAAGTTATATAATATAAGTTAAATTATCTACTTACATATCTCAACTAGGTGCCGAATTTTATTTGCTAGATCCCTACCTAGCTTAGTTACCTGTACCTAATTCTTATCTAGGTACATGGAAAGAAAACTAATTACCCAG
The DNA here is from genome assembly GCA_963855955.1 of Luperina nickerlii. Classification (NCBI taxonomy): domain Eukaryota; kingdom Metazoa; phylum Arthropoda; class Insecta; order Lepidoptera; family Noctuidae; genus Luperina; species Luperina nickerlii. The sequence goes on from OY979682.1 coordinate 12,110,829, forward strand.
TCACCTAGTTGTTTCTCTTTTTTTATTTATAATATGAATTTAATAATAACACCGGATCTTAGATGCTTTATTTCCTTTTGCAATGTAATAAATATGAATTTAATCCATTTATTTTTACAGAAATAAAGCAGTAACTCCATTGCAGCAAGTGCTAATCGCATTAGAGTACTATGCATGTGGGTCTTTTCAAAGATGTATTGGCGATACAGCTGGTGTACACAAGTCAAGTGTATCACGCATAATAAACAAAGTGAGCCGAGCCATTGCAAACATGCGAGCAGAATGGATATCTATGCCCAGGAACATTGAAGATATGGAGAGAACGGCAACAGAATTTTATGCCTTAAGTGCCTTCCCAAAGGTAATTGGGGCAATTGATTGTACTCACATACCAATTAAGTCTCCAGGTGTGTATAGAATTAATTAAAAACCATTTAAGCATTTTGATATAGGACAAAAAATTGCCATCCTAATTTAATTAAGTAGGTACATGTACTACATCATGAAGTTCATGTGTGAGTGTATGTATATTCATAATATTTTTATTTTATTTCCAGGTGGACCAGATGCAGAAAATTATAGAAATAGAAAATTGTATTTTTCAATGAATGTACAAGCTATCTGTGATGCCAATATGTATATAACAAATATTGTAGCACGTTGGCCAGGCAGTAGCCATGATAGCCACATTTTTAACAGCAGTGTCATTAAGGTACATACTTACCTACTTAAAAATATTAGTTCAGTACATTCGGATTTTGTCTTATCTTTAAGCAATTCAAATATCCCTTTATGTTTAAATATTTTATTTTTGTTATTTTACAGGGCAGACTAGAAGATGGTGATTTTGACGGATACTGGTTGGTTGGTGACAAAGGTTATGGTGTAAAACCCTATTTGATGACACCTTTGCGTGATCCTATTAGTGATGCAGAGAGACTTTATAATGAAAGTCAAATCCGTACAAGGAATGTCATCGAAAGGATGTTTGGGTGCTGGAAAAGAAGATTTCCTGCCCTTTCAATGAAAATAAGAAATAAAATAGATAGAGTACAACCTATTATAGTGGCTACTGCCGTACTGCACAATATATGCAAAAAGACGCGGGATCCAATGCCTCCACCAGATTCAAGCTTAGTGAATGAGGATAGCGACTCTCCTGACGAGGAAGATGTGGTGTATAGAGTGACCGGGAGTGATAATTATAATAGAATGTCATTAATAAACAATTATTTTAGTAGACTACGATAGGTAAATAAAAATATTTTAATTTTATATGATTGGTTTTATTATAAAAAATGAAAACAATTAATCCTAGCTTATTCTAAGGATTTTTTCAGTGTCATTATTTCTAATTTAAGTTTTTCTTTTTCTAAAGCTTGGCGTTCTTCCTTATGCCGCAGCTCTTGCTCATGAAGCTCCTGGGCGTGCCTGATGGAGTCTCTAATTTTTTGGAGCTCCAGGTCCTGCAGACTATCTAATAGAGCAATTTTTTTCTGCCGTAATGTCTGTCGGACTATGTTGCAGTTTTCTGCAGCTTTCAGTTTTTTTATCCGACCTGCAACACACAGTGAAATGAGAAATGAAATCACTATAGATCCATTTGCAAATATAGACAAGTTACAGTTTGTATCATTACATATAAATATACATTATGTTTTAGTGGTGATGACACGGGTCTCTTGAGGGATGTGTAAGGTGTGCTGGCGTCAAAGTGCCACTTCTCCTTGGTTTCAGAGGCCTTGTTATCCCCACTTGGAGTTAGTTCATTTGCAGGAGTCTGTAAAAAAAACAAAGAACATCAAATCATTATGTTACATTATATATACAATAGGTATGTTTTGAAAATTACAACAAACAGCCAACACATGATATATTGCCCTTTTAGCCACTGTGACAGCTATATGGATGATTAGTTAATTACATTCAGCAATAAAATGGGATCCCCTGTTTGTGATTTACTTTTAATGCATAAGGATATTAGTACGATACCTTGTTTCCAAGATGAGACTCCACAGTGTCATCATGATCAATAATTTGTATAGTAATTTCTTGATGGTTCGCAGGCTGTCAACAAAATATTTAAAAACATAATAATATAATTTTTATCTAAATATATGACTGACTGATCTGATCAATCAATGCACAGGCTAACCCATCTGGTCTAGATATCTGATGTTGTGCAGGGTTTTTTAAGAAAGGGATTTTGAAAATTTAACTTTAAAGCGAGCATTTGTATAAAAGTTCCATCATAAATACAAAATTTGAAAAGTAACATTAGATACTCACAAAGTCTGTCTTAGAAATGTTGCTTATGACATCATCATCAAATGTTGCCTCGTGTCCATGAATAGCTGTGGACATTACAGAATTTAGCCAATCTGTTGTCTCAGCATCACTTGGTCCAGGGGGGGTTTGTGTTTGCAAATTTATGTTTTGGTTTCAGCAACACGCTTCGCTGCTTACTTGCTTGCTTGGCTTGGTTTTGTAGACGCAAACCTACCTTGCCCCCTCCATCAGAGGTGGCAGGGTGGCGTGGTCTTGAGGGAGAGCGCAGCGGTCGTGTAGATCCTCAAGGCAAGTCTGGTGATGTTCCTTCCCGAGGTTGCTCCCCGTTATTGGTCTAATTCCATATGAATTAGACGTAACAGAAATCACCGGGCGACTTACCTCAGGGGTGGCGAGGTCATGCCCCTGGGTGTCCACCATCAAACAAGAACAGATGATGGACAGCAATGACCTCCCGCGTGTTTGTGCCGTGCGCGGGGACCCGTACGGAGGGATGAAGGAATCCTGGTGGTTGAGTGGAGCAGGTTGCACACAACACACCACTTTGGCCCGGATTTTCTCTTACACGGGAGGTAGTGGGGTAGCTACCCACTATCAACCGGCTGAGGCATCCCGTAAGAGGGTTGTCAAGCGAGGATCGGCCTAGTGGGGGAGGGCAGCCAGCGTGGCGTGGGGTCTCGGGATGAGTTGCGGCATAGTCTCGTGTCGTATACAGTCTCGTGATCTTCCGTCGCGTGCGGGCTCGTCAATTTCTTACTAGGCTGGTCCTATACCGAAGGAGTAGCTCTGGCGATCGCTCGTTGAACGGGCGACGTCCCCGACTGAGGGCTCCGTGGCGGGTGGAGAGCTCCAACGGTGAATCAAAATCGTCCAAACCCATGGATAAAGAGACGAAACAGACAACAACAAAACCACAAGCTGCGTCCCGCTCGACGGATGCGCTTACAATAACCACTGTACCTAGGGCTGCGTCTTCAGATGCGCCATCCACATCCAACACAGGGGTTGCGTCTCAAGATGCACCTAAGCGGCAACTGCCTAAGGTTGCACCTAAAAAACTCAAACGCTCGGCTGCGTCCAAGGATGCGATGAGGAAGGCAACCGCAAAGGATGCGCCGCAACTGGCTGCGTCCCGAGCGATCCCAACCTCATCTGCGTCCACGGATGCGCCCCTTAGCACAACCCTGACACAGAGGCCAAGGACAGTACTCGTTCATGGTAACTCGAGGAGTACTGCAGAAGTGGATGCGCCCAAAACACGGGCTGCGTCAGCGACTGCGGACCCTGTGAGAGACCTGACGAGTCTGGCCAAAGCCCCACGTGCAGGAGCAGGGCAAACAGTCACTAATAAGAAAACGCCCCTCAAGGCGGTATCGGCCACGGCTGAGATGCCAAAAGGCGAGGCTGCCACCGGCGCTAAGCGCAAGCGTAGCGAGAGGCCAAGAGGGCGGAAAAACAGTAGCAAAACCAATATTATATCACCGACCAGGGCGCAGAAGCGTTCGCGTCCCGAAGATTCCGTCACACCAACCGGGGTTAGCAAGAAGAGCAAGCCTGCTCGCTCCCGTATGGTTGACGGAACTTTGGTGAGCTACGCCGAAGCGGCTGCGTCGTACAGGAGCAACGAGCTATGCGTTGCCGTCATGACCGAGCCCTTTTCGGAAATGACGCAGGAGCAAGCGGAGGGGATCCGCCTGGTCATAGAAAACCAGCTCCGGGCTCTGCTTAAGGCTCCTGAACTAACAGAACAAACTGGCACAGACCAAAGCACCGCGATCCATTTTAGAGGCCGGGCCCACTTCGCTGAAGGCGTCCTCAAGACATGGTGTGAGGACGACTTCACAATGGCCTGGCTCAAAGGGGTCATAGATAACATACCGTCCCCATTACCGGGGACCAAGCTCACCGTTCGGCCTCAAGCTGACATACCTAAGAAGGTAATGTGCATGCTGTTTGTCCCTGAGAACAGCGAGGACACAGCGGAACTTCTCAGGATGCTGGCGAGGCAGAACCCGAACCTCAAAATGAACACATGGACCCTGACACACGAAAGGGCCAGGCAGGAGCCCCCGGGCACCTGTCTCTTCTTTCGCGTGCCGGAGTCCATGGTCAAAACAATAAAAGATCAGCAACGGCGAGTATACTACCTCATGGGTTGTATTTACATCCGCTTCCTGGAGGAGGGTGGTACCAGGGAGGATGCCGCCGCAACAACATCAGGAACAGCCTCGGGTGCGCCTGAGAGGGAGCCTGGTTCACCGCCTCCTGAACGTTCGCCGTCGCCTCCCGCGATGGAGACTGTTGGGGGGGCGGTGGAGTTGGCGACTTCCATGGCCGCGCTGGAGGTTCTCTCAGCAGCGGGTTCAACGAGGGATCCACCCTCGTCCGGTCTGATTTCGGACGAGGATTGCTTTCCGCCAGGGGAGAGTAGTGAGGGCGAGGACAGCAGCCTCTGCTCCTCTCCTATGCGGGACTAGGATCCTGCAGACCAACCTCCAGCACAGTCAATCTGCGTCGGCCACCTTGCGCAGAGTGCTGGAAACACAACAAGGAAAGACCATCGCCCTCATCCAAGAGCCGTGGATCAGGGGTGGCAGAATATGTGGTCTTGGTAACATCGGGGGTAAGTTGCTGCTAGACACCTCCGTTTGTAACCCGCGTACCTGCATTTTTATTCCAAAACATGTACCTAACCTCTTAATTAACGAATTCTGTTCAAGGGACCTGACAGCAGTCAGGCTTTTCAGAACCGAACAGGAACTCCCGGACATTGTACTGGCCTCGGCATACCTGCCAGGCGATGAGGACGTGCCTCTGCCAGAGCTCGCCTCACTGGTTGAGTACTGTGAAAAGGAGAAACTGGAACTAATCATCGCGACAGACTCCAACGCGCATCACACGCTCTGGGGTAATGTTAAAACCAACAATCGAGGTGAGGAAATGCTAGATTTTATTCTTAGTAATAACCTTGTTTTACTTAACAAGGGTTCCGAACCTACCTTCATAAATGCGAGATCACAAACAATAATAGACTTAACGGTAGCAACCATAGACATATCAAACTCCATACAGGACTGGCATGTGTCCACCGAGATATCATGCTCAGACCACAGATGGATCCGCTATACCATTAACTTCAACCTAACCAAGCCACAGCCAAGAAGGGTTCCTCGTAATACGGACCAAGTCAGGTTCATTAAACTCGTCGAGGCTGAACTAGGTAGACTTCCCGCCCTCCCGGCTGAAATACCAGTAACCAACTTAGACGAACATGTAAACAACATCACACACATACTTCTATCTAGCTATGAACAGTCTTGTCCCCTCACGGTACCTAGGCAGGGAGCTCGCCATTCCTGGTGGAGTCCTGAACTGGAGAGACACCGACACAAGCTGAGAAGACTGTTCAACAGAGCTAGGAACACACGGTCGCCAGTAGATTGGGACCGATATACAACAGCTCGTAAAATATATAAAAAACTAATACGCCTCAGAGGGAGAAATAGTTGGAGGCGTTTCTGTACTAACATTGAAAGTAACAACCAGGCAATGAGGGTCAAAACCTGTCTTGCCCAAGAGACAAACCACTCAATAGGATGCCTAAAAAAACCAGATAACACATACACAACAAACGACGCTGAGACAAGTGAACTACTCCTAACCACCCACTTCCCAGGATGCCAGATTGCTGCCCAGCAAAGCTGGGAACTGCATAGGGATAGGGCCACGTGCAGCCTAGACTGGGAAGTGGCGTTGGAAGTAATCGACAAAGACAAAATAACATGGGCAATCAACACCTTCCTACCTTTCAAAGCAGCAGGACTGGACGGTATTTTCCCGGCTCTGCTCAGGTGGAGTCAGGACTTACTGGCCGATCACCTCGTTAAGGTGTTCCGAGCCTGCCTGGCCCACCGCTACATTCCCTTGAAATGGCGGGAAGTAAAAATAATCTTCATACCGAAACCTGGCAGGGGCGACTACACCCAGCCCAAATCTTTTAGACCTATAAGCCTCTCCTCGTTCTTCTTGAAGACACTGGAGAGGCTGGGGGATAGGAAGATTAGATCCCAGGTTTCGGTACAAAGACCTCTACATCCTAATCAACACGCCTACTGTGCAGGCAAATCAACTGAATCAGCACTGCATAGCGTGGTCTCACGCATAGGTAATGCTCTTAAAGCCAAAAACTCAACCCTAGGCGCCTTCATTGATATAGAAGGTGCTTTCGACAAAACTAACTTCGTCAGCATCGAACAGGCACTTGCCACGCACGGTGTTGCACGAACACTCATAGAATGGATTAATAACATGTTAAAATACCGAGCTATTCAATTTACCGTGAACACCACCACACGAGGTATCGTGAGTAGAGGCTGCCCACAGGGTGGGGTGCTGTCACCACTACTGTGGAATTTAGTCGTAAATGAGCTCATCCTAGAGCTCAACGCCAGCAGTCTTTACTCAGTGGGATACGCGGATGACATAGCAATTCTGATTTCGGGGAAATTTGAGGGCATCTTATGCGATCTCATGAGAAAGGCCTTCAAAATAGTCGAGAGTTGGTGCACGAAGCACGAACTATCGGTTAACCCCTCGAAGTCAGAACTAATAATGTTCACCAACAAGAGAACTCTTGGACCTCATAGGCTCCCAAAACTATTCAACACGGAACTAACATTGAAAGACGAAGTCAAGTACTTGGGGGTGATTCTAGATAGCAAACTGCTCTGGAACAAGCATCTTGACTACAAACTTAATAAAAGCACAATTGCACTCTACCAATGTAAAAAAATGTTAGGAAAATCATGGGGGCTCTCTCCGAAGATTACTCTGTGGATATACAAAGCGCTGATCAGGCCAATGTTGGCTTATGGAGCTCTGGTTTGGTGGACGAGGACAGAACTCTCGACCACCATTACCAGACTACAGCGCTTTCAGCGCCTGGCCTGCTCAGCTACCACTGGCTGCATGAGAACCACCCCAACAGCAGCCATGGAGATAGCCCTTCAATTAACTCCCCTTGACCTGTACATACAGCAGGAAGCGGCGCTGGCTTCCATCAGGCTAATGCACCTGGGCATATGGGGCAAAAACATTACCAGTCCACACGCTAAAATCCTGGACCGGGCGATTGAGTATCAGCCTCTCATCGCTGCCCCGTGTGATAGAACACCAAACCAACCGATTATCAACAAGAACTACATTATACAAACAGTTCAAGAGGAAAGGGATCAGTCAGGAGTCAATGAAGTGCGCATTTATACAGATGGCTCTAAAACACAAAACGGTTCAGGTGCTGGCGTACACTCCCTTGACCTCAATATTAACTTTCACATACCACTAGGCACACATAGTTCGATCTTTCAATGCGAATGTGTTGCCTTAACACAAGCCGCAACAGCAGTAAAGCGCTTAGGCATTCGGAACTACGGAATTAAATTCCTATCCGACAGCCTATCTGTGCTTAAAGCTTTAGGAAGCAAACAAACTAACAACAAGCTAATTTTTGAGTGCCATCTAGCTCTGGAGAGTTTATCGACGGCTAATCGTGTTACTCTCCAGTGGATCAAAGGGCACAGTCAATCTCTGGGCAATGATGCTGCAGATGAACTTGCGAAGAGAGGCTCTGATATGAGGGTGCTAGGCCCGTACCCACTTCTCCCTTTGCCTTTCTCACAATTTCGTGCGTGGATTCGCCAGAGATCGACCGAACTCCACAACAATAGATGGTCACGGGCAACAGACTGTAGACAGTCAAAATTGGCTTTACCAATGATACACCCGCAATTAACCAAAAAACTTCTCAGCCTGAGTAGAAATAACCTAAGAATAATAATAGGCATAATTACGGGCCACAACCTCCTTAACAAACATCTTTTCAACATAGGCGCCACGGACAGCCCCCTTTGCAGGGGCTGCCTTGATGCCGAGGAATCAGCCGCCCACATCATCCTGGATTGCGAGGCCGTGGCTTCTCAACGTGCAGAAATCCTCGGAACAATGAGGTCGCTCCGCGAAGCCTGTGAAGCTCCCAGGAAGCTTCTGTGCTTTTGGGCGGAGCTAGGCTGGCTCTGTTAGCCAGAATCCCCACGCACAACGGACCGAATGGGAGTCTAAGTGCGGAAAAGGGAGTCCCCTAATCATCATCATCATCATCACTTGGTCCAGGGGGCGTCGGTGGTGGACCTCCTCCAGTGCGGCGCATTTCTTGGCGCTCTGTGCTAGCTACCTGAAATTTTAGAAGGTAGAAACAGTTGAAAAGATTTTGTGGTTAATAAGTATGAAATTTTGAGCACCAGGCCCTTCAATCTATTTATCATTATATCCATTTAAGTACCTTTTTTGCCACTCTCTTCATATTCTCAAATTTATATTTAAGCTGCTTCACAGTGCGCGGGGTCTCTCCAAGGGCATTAAATTCGCTTTCTATTAATGTCCACGCGCTATCCTTTTGCTTGCTACTTATAGCATCGGTTTTCTTACAAAATAATACATTTTAATGTTTCGTTATTAACGATTGAAGTCTATCGACTTCAGCTCTGGTAAAGTTTACACTTCTTTCCCTGAAATATACAGAATTTAACATAAAGATAGGCATATTTTTGTGGGCTGTAAAAAATAACACGCAAGTGTTATGGGCAACGGAATAAATTGTGCTTACTTACTTTGTTTGGCTGTCTACGAACAAGCTTTTCGTCTTTGATGCCATTATTATCTTTTACACTTCGTAAAACTTTAAATCTAAATAGGTTTATTAAAAACAAGAAAGATAAAGTCTCAAACAAATGCGCGTTCGATTCGTTTGACGTTTGTTTGGAGCGTTTGACATTAGCAATGATAGCGAAACTCTAGTATTGCCGGACTTAAAAATAGTTCCCACAGCGAATCGGGGTAAATTACGCCTCATTTGTCTAGCAACCCTGTTAACTTTAACATTAGCAATGAAAACGTTGGTGCAACACATTTTGCAGCAGCCGTTAAGTTTACTGTTAAAGTTATTGTCAAATTTGACTTTAGCTTTTACTTTAACCGGTGATGTGGTGCAACCTACTCTTAGAGTCTGTTATGATGATCTATACATTCTGTTCATATGTTGTAATTATGTGTGTGATTGTACATACTAGGAGAAGAGGTAATATAATATCACCATGTACCAGGCATCAATTGTGGCGCGCAACAGTATCTTACTAGTTAATACCTAATAGTTTTCAAACAAAGCAAAATCTATCATCTTATGATTCATTTGTTTTAATGAGTAGTACCTACCTATTATCACATCCATCTACTATAACTATATTTGAATTGAGAATCTGAGATAATCTCACATTAAACATACACTTTGTAAACAAGCATAGGTACTATAAATTAATCAGAAAGATTATATCCAAGATAAGAACGCTTGGAAACATGCTGGTCCTGCTCCATAGGACAATCTAGAGTCTAGTCTCCATACGAAAACTACCTTTTGGAATGGGCGACTAGGATCAATTCTATCTTGTTGTAATTTTTGATGTTCAAAAGTGCCTGCCTGACAAAACTGCTTTGACTTTGAATCATCAAGTTTTGGAATAATAAACTCTATAATGCATGACAAAGCTCAAATTCCATTATTCCATTGCAACCAAGATTTTTAAAGACCTTTTTGTTATAATAAATGGTCAATCAAATTAGACAACATAACACTAGGGTATATAGTTGAGTAAGCACCAATGAAATGTAAATAATCTGAAATAATGAATTCAAGTATATAAGAAATTCATGCCCACAGACGATGCACAGTGATCAATTATTAAAAGTTAGCATCCCATAATTATTTTTGGTCAATATGTTGATAGTTCGAAAATTTTATTAAGACTTGAAGTAAAATATCAACATTATACAGTCAGTAGTTTAATGGACATGCCATTTCATAGTTATCTCGAAAGCAAAACTATTGTAACAAGACCAATAATTTATTGTTTGTTTTGCGCTCCTATTCAAGTTAAGTTGGTTATGTTATCACTTATCAGTGTAAAATGTAAATCGAAAAAAATGGTGCACATTAAGGAAGGCTTGTACTTTTTATTGGTATATAAAAAAATATATAAATATTAACATACTGATATTTACTAACTTTTCTAAGTTTGAACTGTGTTGCATTTAAAAGTACAAATTAGTACACTATCATTTTGATTAGCTAATAATCCCTGCTATATAATGATATATAATAAAAATATTGATTTATTCAATATTTTGTCATTACATCGACCAGTGAAGCCGCTATCAAAGGACAATAAAGACAAACTACTTACTTAATTATATTTTAGAGACAAAAACAAAAACATATAATGCCAATTGAGGTACTTAATCTTTTACAAAAACCAGAAGCTGTGTTTCATGAGGAGTGATGTAACAAAGTACATAAAATATGAATTACCAAGTCTTAGTATATTTCTGTAAATTAAAATAATAAGTTAGGAAATAACAAGTAGGTAATACATGATTAATTAATAAAAATACCAAAATTAAATCTTAACTAAAACTATACCTACACAAACTGAAATAAATCGAAAAATTCATCTGCATCACTGTCGACTGTTAATGTACCCAAGAGAGTGGCGGCATTATCACGTTGTATGGCAATGCCTAGCCTCTGGCCAAGCTCAAAGCCAGCCCTTGGGTCACGGGAAGTGTCAACAAGTTATATTTTATGAAATTATTTTATTATTTTGTTTATTTATCTTATTACATTTTTAGATATTTACTATTTACGATTTTTCTATACTATTAATGAATGTTATACCTTTAAGTCATTAGTTGGGTATTTCATCATTTCGTCCCCCTAACTTTTGTAAATTGATCACTGTGCGACGTAGACGTACAGGTACATTTAAAAGTAATAATAAAAATAATACTCACGGTTTGATGTGCTCCAGAAAAAACACAATCCGCCGCACTGAGCAAGTACCTACTTCTAAAAAGTGGATAGTGGTTCCAACGCACTACGGCACTACCAAAGTTTACATGAAGTTCATGTCATGTCACGAACTGATGAAAATCAATTGATTTGAATGCAATAATAATAATATGACTCAGAGACAGTGTTGCCAACTGCTATTGTAAGAAATGCGCTAAACAAACCCTAAAATGCACTAGGGTCGTGCTAATGTTGATAAAAGAGCACCAAATAAATAAAATCAATCACAATATTAAAAAAAGATGTTTTCAATTGAGAATATTAAGTTGTTATTACAAAATTAAATCGTCGTCCGAATCATCTCCCATTCCATGTTGTAAATAAAAAGTTATTGTTTATTTTACACAACACACACAATGTATGGACACTATTATTACTCAAAGACGAGTGTTTGTTAGTGAATAAGAGAAATATTGAATAAAAGATTAGCTAAAGAAATAATATACAATCGCAAAAGAGATTAGAGATGTCATGATCGCCGGTCGTCAGCGGATGATCAATCAATCAAACGGAACTCACCCCGGGCCCGGGGGAAACTACTACTGCTAAAATGTAGCTGCGTGAGAAAGTATGACACATACATACCACATACATGTTTTTGCAGTCTCGTTTTATCTCAACAGTTCATGTTTGAGATAAAACGAGACGGAAAATACAAAGACAATGAAAGACTGCCCGCCCGATATAGTACGGTACTCCGTAGTATACGTACGTACGACCGACTCCTTGTCACAGACTTTCGGTACCTAATAATAAATATTGTTGAATTTTTGTAAAGAAATATTTTGTAAATTTTGTGGAGAATCAGGATTTTGCTATCCCCAAATTCGGGGATTTTGACCAATGATTTTGGGGAATCTGGATAATAGGCATTGGCAACGCTGGTGACGGTGAACGTGAAGTAAAATAATACCGGCTTCTAACCAGTGTTTCCATAATGATGGGAAGTTCCCCTTTTGAGGGTAAATTAGACTCTTGAGGAGAAGAAAAAGGGGTAAAACCTAGAAAGGGGGAATCATGGGTAGGCATGGACCTATAAAAAACCCTTTTTTTATAGGTCCATGTGGGTAGGTAAATCATATTGTGTCATTATTCTTTATTATTCCTCACTTTTTTTATTCATCTCTCATCTAATTTTTTTGTCTCACTTGATGTGGCGTTTGCTCGTACACATTTTAAATGGGGAATCTGAAATTGATTTTTGATCAATTGAACAAAAATCAATTGATCAAAAAATTACCTTTTCTTTGCAATCCTTATTTTACGCCAAGAATCGATCTAATGGTTTTATTATCAAGTCTGTTTTTTTTATTTGTTTTAATATGATTAACAGTGCTAAACAGTTGCTCTACCGCTGCATTCGAAAAGGGTGAAATTAAATTAAATTACGTGAAATAATTCACCAATATTTGCAGTTGTAGGAATTCGGGTCCACAATCAATATTTTTTTTTAAAAGTCCTTTTTCCAAAAGTCTACAGTATCCATACTACCCATACCCATAATTAACTGAAACAAGACTTTGATTTCTCCATTCATTGTCTAGTTCAGTATAATCTACAGCAATGTGGGAAGGTAAATAATATTTTTGGGCAATTGTGTACAATGATATAGGCGTCAAATCGTTGGCATTTTTAGAATTAAAAACGGATGAATCTCCAGATTCTCCAGTGACCAGTTTATTATATATTAAGGCGAAAGCGCCAGGGTAGACCGCGAAATTCAATTTTTTTTAGGTTTTTTGGAATTTGCTGGTCAGTATTAAGTTGTACGTTGATTAATATATGAATCGCGGCCGTAAGAAATATGTGTTTACAGAATTATAATCACTAAAGTCATCAACACAACTCTCTAAGACCACGTAAGTCCCAAGAATAACTGTTTCATGAAATCATCATTCTTTGGACTTACGTGGTCTTAGAGAGTTGTGTTGATGACTTTAATGATTATAATTCTATAAACACATATTTCTTACGGCCGCGATTCATATATTAATCAACGTACAACTTAATACTGACCAGCAAATTGCAAAAAACGTAAGAAAATTTGAATTTCGCGGGCTACCTGTCTAAAATGGGGGAAATCAAGGGAGGCGTGGGGAAATGAAACCATGAAAGTGGAAACACTGCTTCTGACTGACTGAGTCAGGTCTGACTCATGTTGTATTGATTTAGCAAATTTGTGCAATAATTAATATTGTATGGATTGTTTCACGAGGAAGTTCGGTCAGTTCGGGAACTCCTCATAGTTCGAAACAGAGGTAAGTGACACAACACAATATTATTATAGAATTACAAAGTTATGTAGTGATTAGTGACTGTTTAAACATATATTTTTGACGTTTCAACGTCACTTAACTTTAATAGTCGTTTATAAGTAAATTATTAAACCTCATAGTACCTACGCAAATAAATTACTTAAGTACTTAAAACCTCAAAGTCACTGCACACGAGCTAATAATATAAAGCACCTAATACAATGATGCATCTTTACTAGTTTTTTTTTTTAATCTTTATTTATTAACGAGGGTTTGATCACATAGTGAACATGCCACCCTCATAGGAACTTTTGTTACATGCAAAACTTAACATCTACGCTTAATTCCTAAATTAACTAATTTATATAATATTTTAGCGGCTTTGGATGCTGGAAAAGCTAAAATAATATTACAATCTCCTAATTGACACAAATTCAAATTAAATTGGTCTCTAATCAAATACCTTTCCGCTCCGTTCCGGACACACTCCACCATAATATGAAAAGCGTCTTCAACCACGTTGCATTCCGTGCAGTTTGGAGATGAAACTTTGCCCATCAATGCAGCAAAACTATTCAATGGGATGTGTCCGGAACGAAGTCTCAAACTTGTCACGACTTCTTGTCTACTCATATCGGCATTATCAAACCAAGGATAGTTCTGAATGGTTGGCTGCATCGTCCGATACCAAATACCTTTTGTCAATGATTTCTCGTCGAAGTATTCTTTCCACATTTCGTAAAATTTTAATCTAACTAGATATAATATATCTGCCCAGAAAGGTTTATACATCACAGGAATACCCTCCAAACACGCTTTTTTAGCTGAATGATCGACTTCTTCGTTTTCCTCAATGCCGATATGGGAAGGCACCCATTGTAAAACAATATTTTTATTTTTATCTTTTATTTTATTAATAGAATCTATTATTTTGTATGCTACAGGATAACCACGAAAATTTCCAATACACTTCGTCAAATTTTGGAGTGCGCTTTTACAATCCGAATAGATTACGGAATCTTGAAAATCACCGATTCAAGGTATGAAATTGCTTCGAAGATCGCGATTAACTCGGAATACATGACAGAAATGTTTGAATTTAACTTGAACTTATAGGTGGTATTAGTTTGAGGGTCAAAGAACGCAGCTCCAACATTATCTCCAACTTTAGATCCATCCGTATAAATCCTGTAATATCCAGAATAGCTCCTGCTAAAATTACTACTACATATAGTTCGAAGTTGATAGTGATCGTACGATTTCTTAGCTTCGGTAACCTCTTTAATTTGTGGTTTAATCGTACAAGACAAATTCACACGGCTTATCCACGTATTAAGCGAAAACAATCCTAATACATCGCTGGAATATACACATATGTTATTTAATGTTTCAGAAATATAAGCTAGAAGTGGTTTTTTTTTACGTCTCCAATAATTACCTTGGCAACAAATATTAAGTTTGTTAACAATTTCGCACGTGTCCCCATTTACAAAAGACTTAAGTTTCAAAAAGAATTTACCAGCTAAGTAATATCTGCGAATATGTAACGGCTGTAGATGTAGTTCGCATTCCATCACATGAATGGCTGTACTTTTAATAAAACCACCAATGACCCTCAAACATTGGTTTTGAATTTTAGTTAATTTATTTAAATGGGTTTGACAGCTATTATCTAATAGAAAGCTAGCATAATCAATTCTGCTGCGTATGATAGCAATGTATAAACGACGTAAATGAGTGGGGTGTATGCCCCAGCCTGGACCAGTTAGTATTTTAAACACATTCAGAAATTTGGACGATTTGTCTTTTAACTCATTAATATGTTTAGACCATCTTAGAGATTGATCTAACCATAGTCCTAAATATTTATAGTTGTCAATTACTTGGAGGGATCTTTTATTTATTTTAATATCAATAATATCTTTTCTAAACCCATTTTTGAATATACAAATTTTACTTTTACTAGTTGAAACATTTAACCAATATCTTGAACTAACTTATTAAATAAATCTAAAGCCGTTTGCAATTTCTGTGTCGCCTCCAAAATCTTGTTGGTAATAAAATATAATACAAAGTCATCTGCAAACTGTGAAATGTATATATTATTTATCTTCCTACAGATATTGATAGTAGCTATATTGAACAACAATGGTGATAATGGATCACCTTGTGCCAAGCCACGAGAAGTAGTTCTACATAGTGAATCATTATCAAGTTGAATTTTTAAATTTCTTGCTTGTAAAAAGTTCCACAGATAGGTACAAAGTTTTTGTCCCACACCTAACTCATCCATTATACGTAATAAACTATGTACATCCACATTGTTATAAGCATTATCCAGATCAATAAAACAGCATATAGTCATTTTTTTTCAAAAAATCCTGTTTGAATTCTAGAAACTAAACTAGTAAGATTATTTAATGTTGAACGACATTTTCTAAATCCTGTGGTATCCTGGTCTAACATACAGTTCTTTTCTATAAACCACTCTAGTCTATTGAGTAGAATGTTAAGGAAAGTTTTGCATATACATGAGATCATAGATATGGGGCGAAGGGAAGAGGCTAAACAAGGATCACGTCCTGGTTTGGGAATTCGCACCACCACTATATCTCGCCATTGTTTAGGTACAAACGAATAACTGAAAAATGTATTAAATAACTTGAGTAGGACTTGCTTCCCGTTCTCAGGTAAGTATCTTATCATAGAATATGTAATCTTGTCACTACCAGGGGCTGTATCTTTATTTTTTAAGCATTTAGTTAGCTCTTGCATTGTGATAGGTACTTCAAGTTTTGGGTTATTCGATGTAAGTATAGGGTAGTCGCATGATACGAAATCGGGGGCTAAACTACAAAGTAATTTGCTTGCTATAGTGCTGTCAATATGGGATTTTGCTGCGTTATATCCCTTAATCCATCTCATCTTTCGCCACAATTCACTATGGGTCGTAGTTTGGTCAAGAGTAGAACATAAGTGCTGCCATGACTTGCTTCTAGAGCGCCGTATATATCTTTGAGCATCTCTGATTTTACTTTGAAGGATTGTGAGGTTATGTGGTGATGGATTACGTCGAAATTGAGAAAGTGCTAAACGACGCTCTGCTACAGCTTTAGAGAGATTGGGACCCCAATAAGGTTTTGGTGTGAAATTTTGTGCTGGGTTAGTATTAATTTTGATATATGGTATAAAAAAATCTGCCGCCATGTCTAAATAGCCTATAAATGTGTCGTATCCTTTTTGTAAATCATTTGGAAACACGAATTCATTGAAAAGATCGTTTAAAAGTTTTTGGTAACCTACCCAGTCAGCCTTTTTATAGTTTCGGCGAGACCTGTAGACGTTACTAGCTGTAAGGTACGTTGAAATTTTAATAACACAATGATCACTTCCCAATGTCTCATTTAACACTCGCCAGTTTAAACTTAAGCTTATATCGGATGACGCTAACGAAACATCGGGGGACGACTGTTGCAGTACATTATTGACTAACTTAATACGCGTGTGATCGCCATTGTTTAATGAAATAAGGCTACTACCAATAAGTGCGTCAAAGATTTGATTACCTCTCCTGTCTACTTTATTGGACCAATTGGGATGGTGTCCATTGAAGTCACCTAAAAGTAACGTTTTATTATTAACCTGTGAAAATAATTGATCCCAGTCTGACTGGCTAGTATTTACAGAAGGTGGACAGTAAATCGATATAATATTTTCAATTTGATTACAATTATACACTTTGTCGTGTATACTTTCTATACCCGAGTTAATATTATGTAAATCATGACAAATCTGAGATTGAATTGACTTATGAGTGAGTATTGCTACACCTCCGTATGAATCGTCCCTGTATTTGCGAAATACGTTGTAATCTTTAACTTTAAAACAAATTTCTGGTTGTAGCCAGGTTTCGCTTAATACGGCAATGTGAATCTTGTCTTGTATTAACAAATTCTCAAACTCATTAACTTTTGATCTAATGCTTTGTGCGTTCCATTGGATCATATTTAATTTAACAATAGTTTCATAGTTATTCGCCATTTGAGAAATAAATAGAATTAATTTAAGGATAGGCCAATCCGCTACATTGTCAATTACTACTAAAATTACCCACTCAATGCAAGTTTTAAGTACTCCTTTGAAAATCATTTGTATTGTGCTTCCTTTCATAAATATTATCTCTTGTAATCATTCTTTTTTTGTTTTTGTTTGAAAAAAGATACGTTCAGGATAATAAAATATGTAAACGAACTTAAAAAAATGCTTGCATATACGATTATACTACAAACTTAGTCCAGAAATTATTTTGTACAACTTTTTGTCTTTTTTGTACAAAAACTGTTGTTTCCATCAAGTTCAAAATAATTTTCTTAGAAAGTCCTTATAAAGTTCTACTTTTCAGATTTTTTTCATATTTCCTACACTTATGGTTCAAAAGTTAGAGGGGGGGGCACATTGTTTTTTACTTTTGGAGCGATTATTTCCGAAATTATTGACATTATCAAGAAATGATTGTAGTAAACCCCTTCATTTTTAAATACCTTTCCAACAATATATCACACGTTAGGGTTGAAATTAAAAAAAAATCACTTCCCACTTTACATATAGGGGGGCTACACTAATAAAACATTTTTTTCCAATTTTTATTTTACCACTTTGTCGGCGTGATTGATATACATATTGGTACCAAATTTCAGCTTTCTAGTGCTAACGGTCACAGAGATTAAGCGAGGACGGACAGACATGGCGAAACTATAAGGGTTCCTAGTTGACTACGGAACCCTAAAAAGTGAGCCAGTATTGAGTAACTTAATCGAAAAAATATCAGATTTTAATCGGCTTCAGCGAATTGTTGCCTATATATTGCGATTTAGTAAAAATTGTTCCAAGTACATTAATAAAATGAATGGTTCTTTGACACCACAGGAGATTTGTGATGCTTTATTGGTGATTATTCGCAGTGTTCAAAGAAAACACTTTCCCAAAGAAATAGTGTCTTAAAAATAAATTACCCATCAAATCAGGATATCAGGTTTACATCATTTTCTGGATCAGGCTGGTGTGCTTAGAGTTCGTGGACGTCTTCAATGTGCCATGGACATGCCATTTGATAAAAAGCAATGCAATGCAAAATGCAAATGCCTGCAATGCCTAATTCGTTAATCTTGTAACTTCACAGATATCTGAGTTCGTAATGAATATCTGCGTTTGTTGCATGCAGGAGCTAAATTAGTGTTGAGTTCACTTTCACAACAATTTTGGCTTATCAGTGGCATACGTGAAGTTAAGAAGGTGGTAAACAGGTGTGTCAACTGTTTCCGTTTAAAGGCTGCTGCTGCAAAGCAGCTTATGGGATTTCTCCCTCAAGAACGCATTAAGGCCGCTAGGTCATTCACTGTGACTGGAGTAGATTTCTGTGGACCATTTAATGTTAAACCCTCGAGGATCAGGAAACCATTAATCACAAAAGGTTATACGGCACTTTTTGTGTGTTTTGCCACCAAGGCAATTCACATGGAGCTGGTCAGTGACCTCACAACTAAAGCCTTTTTAGCATGCTTCAAACGCTTTATTGCTCGTAGAGGAATGCCACAGAAAATTTTCTGTGACAATGCAAAGACATTTAAGGGTGTTGCAAATGAGTTAAATAAACTATATGAATTGTTCAAATCAAAACTACATGTAGATTCTGTAAGCAGTTATTGTACATATTCCTAATTTAATTAAGTTTAAATTCATTCCTAGTTACTCTCCGGAGTTTGGAGGCTTATGGGAGGCAGGGGTTAAAAGTTTTAAATACCATTTAAAGAGAATTGTTGGAACGTTGTCTTAACTTTTGAAAGTTTGTATACTGCTATCACAGAAATTGAAGCCGTGCTAAATTCAAGACCTCTCATTCCCATGAGCTCGGATATTTCCAACTTTGGTTATTTAACGCCTGGCCATTTCCTCATAGGAACCTCTATGATGAGTTATCCTGAAAGCGATTAGTCTAATCATTATATTAATAATTTAAAATTTTGGAATGTTTTATGTAAAATTAAACAAGATTTTTGGAATGTGTGGTCCAGGGATTATAATTATCTTACACAGCTTCAAAACAGGCCAAAATGGCATCATATGAATCCTAATTTAGAAGAAAGAGACTTAGTTATTCTTCGCAGTGATAATACTGCTCCACTGACATGGCCCATGGCAAGAATTGTGAAGACAATATCTGGACCAGATAGTATTGTCAGAGTGGCAGAAATTGAACTGCCAAATAATAAAACATTATTAGATCTTTATGAAAACTATGTCCGTTGCCAATAAATTAAATATTCAATCACAATTTTATTCAAATTTAACTTTTCTTGATTATCTACGTATATGTAGTACAGCCTTTGGCATGACATGGCTCCGGCCCAACTATGTTTGAGAATAATCCAAACACACAAGTTTTATTGCATTAGCAACATTTTTATTAATTACTAGTTTTTATATACTGGCAACATGTGACAAAAGAAACTCTGTGCGCCATGAATGTTTACAGTGCTCTTGTACTAATACTATTTAAACCTATTCTGGAAACACAGTTCTATTGCTAAAAATCAACCAGCATTTTATTGTACATACACAGGGAAATACAAGCGATATGGTTGATCCGCTGTCCTAGACCGCGAAATTAAAATTTTCTTGTGTTTTTTCAGGAAGGACATTTTTTGTCATGTCATGTCATGACATGTATAGCTTAACAAAATTAAAAAAAACACCATTGCAAAACATTCCATACCAATCGATCCATTCATTCTTTGTCCTAGCGGCGAGTCTCGGTCGTAAAATTCATTGTTCTTTTTTGGCATATTATAATTCTGACTTTACAACGTTTTACGTCAGGTTGAATTTGTTTTGATGTATGTCGACCAGCGAGCACCGGTCGTAATAGTTTTGTGAATACAACTTTAAGCATTGCATTTAAAGTTGAATTTACATTAACGTATATTTCTTTCAACTAGAATTAGGTAAATACAATTGGCGACCGTTTTATGAGAACTTTTGCATGACATTGGGCATTGGGTATTTAGGTTTATTAGTGATTGATGGATAAAATGTTTTGTTACAGTAATTGCCGGTTATAAGCAATAAGTTGACATGCATTAGAACTCTATTTGTCATCAGGCCAGGCTCCATAGAAAATTGCCCATCATTCTACGGTTTTCGGATGTTTTCCTTTACTTCTGCTACATGACATTGCTTCTTGCCAAACTTCATGATTCTAGGTTAGCGGGAAGTAATTACCCTGTCGGTTTTGATTCCGGAACATAAACGCCCGTATCTTTTGATTGCGTTGACTTAAAAGTTTGATTTTTTCACCGCTTCAAGGGATTGCAGCCTGAGAATTTGATATTAATTTCAACTTGATAACTCAACGCGTTCCGACCGACGCGTCGGTCAAGATCTTTTTTCTCAGGACAGACAGACGGACAACGAAGTGATCTTATAAGGGTTCCGTTTTTCCTTTTGTACGGAACCTTAAAAAAACGTGAAAAGCACGTTGTTTTTTTTTTGTTTCAGTTTTTATTACTTTTTACTATTTCGTTGTGGTATCTACCCTACACCAATTCGGCCAACTAGAAGGACCGATGACCTTAAAAAACTGGCTGGGACAGACTGGATGCGAAAGACGGAGGCAGGGTGTTGTGGCGCCAAGCTGCGCCACAACTAGTCCTCCGCCTCCAAGAGGCCTATGTCCAGCAGGGGATTGCGATAGGCTGAGTTGATTGATTGAATGTGGTGGCCTATTATAGTATTTTTATCTCACCAAGCGACACGCGCTTATGTTGTGGTTACCAAGTGTCAAACACGCCGAATGTGTGTGTAAGCGCAGGAGCTCTCGATACCGTCTGAGTCAATGGCGAAGTTGGAAGTGTGTCTGTGCTATTTCTACTCGTCTTCACGCCCATTCACAGTGTGTTTGTAGACTTGGGTAACCAAGTAATGCTCGCGTCGCTTCGTGTGATAAAAATACTGTAGTAATAAAGTTGCATAAGAATAAGCGAAATAAGATGACACAAAATAAAATACTTGTGGGTACATATTTAACAACATAAATATTTAATTTCCAGCTCATCACAATGCCGCCGGTGACGCTAGAGGGAGACACGCTCGGCAAAAAGCGCCAACACTACAACAAGCTTGTCAAAGATGCGATTGCTAATAAACATTATAAATTATGTAACATTAGTGGCGATGACAGCGATATAGACAACCTTCTGAAAATAGACATCGCCAGCAAAAACAGAAATGTAGACTATATCATCAAAGTAATGAAATCTAACGACATGCTGTATACGGCGACAGCTATTAAAAAATCCACGTGGCTAATCACCGAGCAGCAGTACGCAAACATCATCAACCCAGAGTACCTACACACACAACTATTACCTAGCATGAACACCAAAACATTTAACAAACTCATGCTTCACATTAGACTCAATCTGAAAGACGAAAGTCGAGTCGAAGCCTTTTATGAATACCTTAAAGAAACGGACAGTGCTTACAAATGGTTGCAAAACTGCTCCATTCCTTTCATAGAAAATGTTATAAAAAACGAACGTGTCATACCACTATCTCTTTTTAAACGTTTGTGCACAAGATCTGCTCATTTTCTTACATACTTTACAAGCGTTGATGAAAACGAGAGAAACTTCTGCGATATGGAAAGGCAAATTTTATTTTTGCTGAAGTCCCACACTGCAGACGTATTAACCGTACTGGAAGCCAATGAATACGATTACTTACCTGAATTAAGAACAAAGAAAACAGAGAAAATTATGAAAACGTGCCCGCAAAGAATATTAGACAATTTTAAAAAGTACGCTGACATAATTGACCTGTCCGTAGTAGCAAAATATTTGGAAAAGAAAGAAATAAAACCTTTTCTATTTCAGCAAATGAAAAATCACGGCCAAGATTTTTGCAAATTTAATAAATTGAGACATTTCGTTAAAAACATGCCGAAAGAAGAAAAGCTGGATTTCATACAACAAACTTTTATCGACAGAACTGATCTAACTTTTCTTCGTTCAGAAGACCAAAAAGATACCTACACTATGGACTTAGAGTTCTACGTTTGGTATGAGTACTTTCCATTCAATATTGCTTTGCCAAAATTAAAAAAGCTTATACTTGCAGAGAACTCACCCCGTTCACGATTTAAAATGCTCTCAGTTTTGATCACATGTGCAAAAAGAAACCCGCAGCATATTACAACGTTGCTCCAGTTTTTCTATGAACGACACGTTAATGAACCGTTTATATTTAAGATTCAGTTCGTTAATCATCTGCTTTCACAAATATCTACTCACGAGTTCGACGTTGAAACCTGGTACATTTTGGATCAGCTGTTCCACAGCATGGAAGTGTACACCGAATCAAAAAACGACGTACAACTGTGTTTTGAATCTATAGTCCTATATAAGGTTTTGCACGATGAACCTGTGCCGAAAATCGTAGAAGAAAAGATGACATTTAATACTTTTGAAAAAGTCAAAAGAAAACTAAATCAAGAACAAAGAAGCAAAATGTTTACATATTTATTTAATTTCTTGTTGACAAAGGTTCAAATTGAAAACATAGCAAATGAATCCGATTTTGATGATACTTTACTCCTCTTACAGAATGCCCTTATTTTGTTGAGAGATTGGAAAAAAGATATTAGTCAGTTCCCATTTGTACTCGAGAAAATCCAGGCACTAATAAAGATAAAACAAGAAAACATGTGGAAAACTGACATTTCCCGTCTATACTTCATCAAGAAATCGTGGCGGAAGCATATGTTTGATGAATCGTTGTCACTGTGCCTGAACGAGGAAGTGTGCCTGAACGCGCTGAAGCACAAGCCGCAGCTGCTGACGCGACACGACAAAGAAATAGACATGTTGCGAACTAACGACGCTGTCTCACTGCGACGTCTGCTCCCCAAACTGCGCGTTTATTGGCCGCTCTCACTCGCCCAGAATTGGACCGAAGCATACCTATTACATCTGAACAAACCTACTGGCCAAAAAGCCGTTGTTAAAGGACTTTTCATGCTTCTAACCCAAAGCCAAATAGTAAATTTGGCGAAAACACATGCTCCCGACAATTTTAAGATAACGTGGGGGGAAACTGACCAGACAGAAATAAGCATACGGAAAAATATTGCTAAACATTTGCACGTAGCCAGGCCGCTGATTCCATTAGAAGCGGTTTTATTGTATTCTAATGGAGATTACTTGCAATATGCGATACCATCACTTAACTCCATTATGTCCAAAATGAATCAAATTGAAAGCCATAAACATGTGTTGAAATTATTAGAAGCACCTTTCTCTTTACGGAAGTTAGGAATTCATGTAGCGTTTGCAAAGCTTAAACCTTGTGAACTAAAAACATTTATTACCAATATTTGGAACACTACAACGAATTCTACAATCAGGACCGCTATTTTTAGGAACACTTTCGGTTATATATGTAAGGTTAAAAATACAACCGCTGAAAAGGAACTATGGACATCACTAAGTATGTTTATTGATAAATTACCTCCAGGGGCAAATAAAGTAATACTTAGATGTTTAGGTAATGTTGAAAAAGTTCCCCTAAGCGTGCAAGCAGAATTTTACATGAAGAGTTACGCGTATTTAACTTCAATGCCCGACAGCACCTTGTGCAATAGTATTGCGAGTGCATTAGTGTCTTATGCAAATTCTACTCCAAACATAGTAGATTCATTCGATGACGATTTTGTTACTGATAAATTGTTGTCACCAGCAGGAACAAAATTTTGTATGTGGAACAGCGAAGTCATAGATATATTTGGGCGTTATGTATTGTGGGGTAAATCTGAAGAAGATCAGCTTCAGCGATTTAGGAGGGTAATAGATCCAGCAATGGAAGAAGCTTTTCTTTCGTGGCGTAAATCAAAACACTACGTTTATTACGTTCAAAACAACTTTAATGATTTTATTCAATATTTGCTTAGGAACTACAAAGACTTTACTTTGAGTAGAAGAACTATTCCCGCTAAATTATTTACAGAGATTAATATTAAAATGAAAAAGAATATGCAATGGCTAGAAAACTATATTGTGTACACTACTTGGAAACTCGTAACAGAACACGCTAAATTAATGGAACAACATGTTTCTGAAATGGGAAACGCGTGGTTGACAGGTGAAAAAGAAAAGATGTGGAATGAAATTAATTTTGCAATATCTTCTGCTTTTGGTACACGAATTGTTGAGTGTTTGAAAGAAGACACGGAGCAATATTTTCCATCAATGTGTTTGCTGTTTGCGGACGCTTTACTAGAAATGACCAAAGGCTTATTTTCCTACGATTCCGAGTTTGAACTAGAAATACTAAAACACATGCTGAACGATCCTGATTTCACACCTAGTTATGTAGTCGTTTCTCGTGCAACCAACAAACATCTTGATCTTTCAGATTCGTTGAACAGGATACGAACAGAAATAATTAATAAATTAAAATCACATCCATCTCAAGAGGTGAAAATGCATTATTACAATGATTTTAATTTTCCCTTTGACGCAATAGAGTCATAAAATAATGTAGGAGCAATACATTTTGAAACATTCGCTCATACATAAATTATTATGTCCTTCAGTATGTCATGTTCATCGTTCAAGCAGTTTTGTTGTATATTTTCAAGAGTTTTATACAGGGTGTGGCATAAGTAGTGGTCCACCGTTAGGAATTCGATATACTAGATAATTTACTATAACATACTACAATTTTAGCCATTTTAGTAGTAATTTTTTTATACAAAAATCCCTTTTGAATTTGCATGATTATGTGAAAAATTATGGTTAAAACAGAGAAGAACTAACTTTTTCTTCAAAAGCTCTAAATTTACATAAAAACCATAACTTTACTCGACAGCTCTAGTATTTCAGCAGTAAATAGCAGAAATCAAAATGAAAATATAATGGTTTTTGTTGAAACTACAACCAAATTTGTAACAAAAGGTAGAAATTTCATAAATAAAAAACAAAAAAAATATATTTTTGGAACCATTGGATAAAAATGGTTAAAATTGTAATGTTATAGTAAATTGTCTGGTATATCAAATCCTTAACGGTGGACCACTACTTACGCCACATCCTGTATATTTACCTATTGATTTATTTATCAAAATTTTAATGAATGTATCTGTACCTACTTTTAGTTGTTTTATTTAAAATAACCTTTTACTGAGTACCCGACGTCAGATCGTCCATAATCAACAGAGAGAGGTAAAGACTTAAAGCAGACCCTTGGTGCAAGCCTAGAGCCACACTGAACTCGTCGGTATTGCCAGCAGCTGACCAGACGTAGGCACTAGATTAACTGTACATAGAATGAATTAACTCTTCATACCGGGCAAACCTTTCTTTCAAGGCCCACCACAACACATCACTAGAGGTACCCTGCCATACGCTTTCTCTAGATCAATAAAAATCATGTGCAAGTTCTTGTCTGTACAGACGCCAGTACATCAAGCTACTACAATCATTCAATAGATTTTCAACTTTATCGCTACAGGGTAAGTTTCAAGGTTGATTGGGAAAATTTGACAGTTTTGGGTAGCTTAGGGTGCGTTCCGAGTTGGGAATGTAATCGATTTGAGCGTGCGAAGTAGCGTGAGCGCGATAACGATGTCCCATGAATCGTCATAGATGACGACATGACATGCGCCATCTTGCGATAACGCCGACCATGCCGTGTACGTTACCCCAGCAAGAAAGTGTCTCCTAGAGTTATAGGAGTAGAACGTATAATATGTGCCCTATCTGCTGTATATGTGCCCCCAAATAAAAAATGTGTGCCCCCTGTCGTTTTGGAAAAAAACGGAAAAAACGATTCCTGCTGGGGTAACGTTTTTCTAGCAGGAAAATTCTAAACGAATGATCGGAGAGAGAAAAATTGTGCATGGCCAGAGAGCTGAAAAAATCTGTGCCCCTTCGGGTTTTCGAGATATTGCATTTCCTGCTGGAGTAACGTTTTGATGAATCGTATATCTCTACAACCATTGCATGTGCCCCTGTAGAGTAAACATACACGAGTAGCTCTTAATGTGTGCCCCTTAGTGCCCCAATTAGTTTTCAGAAAATATTTATAGTTTTCAAGTTATAGCGGTTTTATGAAAACCCGAAAAAACATCGCAGCGCCTAAATTAGACAAGAAACAAGTTCGCTGAAAACTGTATTCGGTCCTTCTTGACGCTAATAATAACCATACAAAGTTTCAAAACTATTCATGCATGCGTTTTTGCTAAAAGTCAAAACGATGGTGTCCTAACTTTGACGGCAAAATACAAGGAACCGGCTCAATCCGAGATGTGTAGGTGTAAACCAAAATCATGTGCCTTTAGTCAAAAATATATGGTGAAAATATTCAGCTTGGAATGTTTCGCATTAAGTAAATATTAACAAAAAACCAAAATATGTAAGCAACGGCTGGTTATCCGACCAAATTTGAATGACTACTAAAAAGCGACGGATTCATACATATCGATGACCTTCTTTACTTTACTCACTAACCGGTTCACACGTGTTGTGCCTGAGTACACTGACTTACAAAAGTAATAAGTAATTAAATAAAATTGTTATTGGATTATATTCTACTAGCTGTTTCTATGACGTTACACATGATTAAGTACATTATAAATAGTAGCCTAAGTGCTATTCCAAGGTAAGCTATCTTCTCGATTCTAAATTTCATTAAAATACATCCAGTAATTTATGTGTGAACGAAAGAAATACATCGAGATATTTGCCAGGTCTTTGACTTGGTCCCGATGTTTAAAAAAAAATATAGTTCATGAAATGTGTGATGAATACCTACTACTAAAAAGAGGTAGCTCTTTTTTGTATATAAATAAAAAGCCCGTATTTGTCTTTTTATATTAGGTACATATATATTTATTGATAAGCCGTAGGTTAGATAAATTAACAGTACAATGCGTGCCACGAAAGATGAGACTTGACCCGCCTCCCCCGCTCTTTCCGCCGCCCCTATGACGTCCAGTCCCGTCCCGCACTCAGACCTCATACCGCTAAAGATACCTAAAATCGTGTACTGCGCATGTCAAACCACGTGGTGTGTCAAGTCTCATCTTTCGTGGCACGCATTGTAAGTTTTTCATCATTAAGGGGAATGCTCCAACTAGCCCGCGAAATTCAAAATTTCTTGCGTTTTTTGCAATTTGCAGGCCAGTGCTAGGTTGTATGTTGATTAAAATATTATTCGCGGTTGTAAGACGTATATAGTTACAGAATTATAATCATCAAAATCACCAATACAACCCTCCAAGTTCATAAAGGCGTAGGAACAAAAAAAAAACAGAAAAAATTTGAATTTTGCGGGCTGGTTGGAGCATTCACCTTACTTAATAGAAGATTCCCTTTTTTCGCCTCCCCACACCGCTGCATATATCTCTGGCCCCGCGGCATCCGCTGACGTCGTGTCGCAAGGAGTCGCTTTGTCTAGCTTGGAGAAAGTGAGACAGCTAGTACGCGTACGGTGTTAGTGTGACAGAGACAGGTTACGTGTAACGTCGCTCTATTATGAATAATAGGTACGAAGTGTTTATTGAGGAAGTGCGTTTGGATTATTACTTGGTATTGGTAAACAGTTGCGGTTATGTTATGACGCCAAGGACACTGTTACGTTGAGTCACGCAGTTGCACTGATACTGTTTGTTTACTTTTTTTTGAGTTGGTTGAAAGTGGCGTATTAAGCATTTTATAACAATTATGTGGTTGTAGGGGTGTTGAATTTTATGGCACGATCTGCGGTGGTAAGTATTTAATGGCATTGTTTTGACTTACCTATTTAAAAATACTTGTCTTATCAAGTACTTGGATTTTTGACGTGACAACGTCTAATAAATCGATGAAGCTGGCTGCACTCACGAAAAAACATGACTCATGTAGCGTTACCTCGCGGCCTCGCTCTGTAGCGTTCCATGGCGGCTTGAAGTGCAAGCGAATATTAACAAATGCAATGCAACTATTCCATCAGTATTTTCTTATGATGTTACGAAACCGACTTTACAGACAACCGATTTTTTTCATTACTTTATATACTAATTTCTAATATTTATAGGTAGGAACTTTGATCTGTGATTTGATGCAATAATTACTTTAAGAATTAAAATTAAGGGAATAAAAATAATAATTTCCACATCAACAAGCTGTTTCATTTATTATAGTCACAAGGTGCATTTAATATATTTTTTAATTAGCCCCCAAAACTTTTGAACGCGACTGTACGGACAACAGCTTAGGTATAATACGTTCAATAAAGAAGGTCATCGATATGTATGAATCCGTCGCTTTTTAGTAGTCATTCAAATTTGGTCGGATAACCAGCCGTTGCTTACATATTTTGGTTTTTTGTTAATATTTACTTGATGCGAAACATTCCAAGCTGAATATTTTCACCATATATTTTTGACTAAAGGCACATGATTTTGGTTTACACCTACACATCTCGGATTGAGCCGGTTCCTTGTATTTTGCCGTCAAAGTTAGGACACCATCGTTTTGACTTTTAGCAAAAACGCATGCATGAATAGTTTTGAAACTTTGTATGGTTATTATTAGCGTCAAGAAGGACCGAATACAGTTTTCAGCGAACTTGTTTCTTGTCTAATTTAGGCGCTGCGATGTTTTTTCGGGTTTTCATAAAACCGCTATAACTTGAAAACTATAAATATTTTCTTAAAACTAATTGGGGCACTAAGGGGCACACATTAAGAGCTACTCGTGTATGTTTACTCTACAGGGGCACATGCAATGGTTGTAGAGATATACGATTCATCAAAACGTTACTCCAGCAGGAAATGCAATATCTCGAAAACCTGAAGGGGCACAGATTTTTTTTTTGGGGGCACATTATGGCACACATATAAGCTCTCTGGCCATGCACAATTTTTCTCTCTCCGATCATTCGTTTAGAATTTTCCTGCTAGAAAAACGTTACCCCAGCAGGAATCGTTTTTTCCGTTTTTTTCCAAAACGACAGGGGGCACACATTTTTTATTTGGGGGCACATTTACAGCAGATAGGGCACATATTATACGTCCTACTCCTATAACTCTAGGAGACACTTTCTTGCTGGGGTAACGTACACGACCATGCCTTATAATAATATCACCGTGAGCGTTGACAAAAATGACTGCGTATGTCAGTGTGTGTTTTGTTTTAAGTTGCATCATATCTTTAAATTAAACTAACGTGGCAGTTCGAAATTGTGCTTCTGGCTGACAGTCGCCACTTAACCAAAGAAGAAAAAATTTGGTGTTTATTAAATACAAAGAAATAGGTACTGTAATAATATCGATTTTACATTGAGTAAGCACTGTGAACCCGTTCACGAGCGTTCCGAATTGTTGACAGCCCTCAGCTGTCATAATCGTAATATCTAAATCGGAACGTATTCGAGA
Source organism: Luperina nickerlii (assembly GCA_963855955.1). NCBI lineage: Eukaryota > Metazoa > Arthropoda > Insecta > Lepidoptera > Noctuidae > Luperina > Luperina nickerlii. The sequence goes on from OY979682.1 coordinate 12,140,800, forward strand.
TGATGTTTGCTGTGAGCGATTACAGCTAATTCGGAATGCAGCCTTGATGTGCTGACGTCTGTACAGTCGCCGTCAGATATATTGTAGCAGACAAGGTGACCAAATACTTCTGAACAATTTAAAATGTCAATAAGTTCCATACACTACAAGTTACCATTAATATCTGAACATTCATTACTTCATTAATATCTGAGCAGATGCTTGTCAATAATTTCTATACACACAACTAACCAAAAATATCTGAACACTTACAACGTCAAGTGTATCTACGCAGACAAACATTGAGCTTACCTAATTCATTACTGCATGATATAAAGGACGAACCAAAAACGACTATCCACTTGACTATCTGTGGTTAGTCCAGTCATTTGGTAGTTTTACCTGGAAAGTTTTTAAACTGGTGATTTTATTGAGTTCGACGTGCTCTCTTCGAATTTTCACATCGTCGCTCATTGTTTTATCTTTGCCGCTCGCACTGCCATATTTGAACAATGTCGCCTAATAACAAGTTTTAGACAATATCTCCTTTCTGACTCATTCTACGATAAAACATTAATGTAAAAAATTAAACTAGAGAAAATTTCCTTCAATTTATGTGTTTACAATTTTTTGTAATATCAATAGTTTTGGCGTACGAGCGCCGCAAACTATTATTCATCTTATATACCAACAGGTGTTTTTAACTGTTATTAGGCGCCATTTTTCCAATATGGTGGTGCGAGCGGCAAAGATAAAACAATGAGCGAACACGTCGAACTCAATAAAATAACCAACCTTCAAAACTCCCGGATAAAATTCCAGGTTCCACACCCTTTTTGAACACCAAATAACTGTTCTAGGTATAAATACGATGAAAAGGGAATACAAATTGTATAGAAAATCATTTGATTAGGATACAACTGATATTTTATGTTAATGTCAAACTATTGATAGAAAATAGATCTTGGTTTTGTAATGAAATTATAAATTATTGTAAATATTATTTATTTGTGACAACATACGTACCTATATAAAATATTAGTATTTTGTGTAATGTTGTAAGTGTTCAGATATTTTTGGTTAGTTGTGTGTAGGTATAGAAATTATTGACAAGCATCTGCTCAGATATTAATGAAGTAATGAATGTTCAGATATTAATGGTAACGTGTAGTGTGTGGAACTTATTGACATTTTGAATTGTTCAGAAGTATTTGGTCACCTTATCTGCTACAATATATCTGACGGCGACTGTACATACATAGCATACTTGTCTGTAATTACTTCTCCCACAATTGGCGGAGTGCAAAAGGGGCGTCCTTGTTCCTCGACCTGGCACAAACCCAAACTGGTTCGGGGTATTCTCACTCTCCTCTCGCAATCTTTTCTCTATTACTTTCTCCCATACCATGTGACATGAGCTTTATTATCCCTTGATAATTGTTGAAGTACAGACGCCAGCACATCAAGCTACTACAATCTGTCAAATTTCTTTAATAGATTTTTAACTTTATCGCTAAAGCTTAAGGTTCAAAGTTGATTGGGAAAATTTGACAGTTTCGGGTAGCTTGATGTGCTGGCGTCTGTACCTATAAATAAAGGTGAAGTAGGTACAGGACATCACCTTTATTCTTGAAGATGGCACTAGCAAACTATTGTACCATTCTTATGAACTATCATACCCATTTTCTACACTCTGCCATTCTTTAAACGCAACATTTAATAGATAATACGGCCTGGTGTCCTCGCGATCCACCCCAGCTCCTCAAGGAAGGCCAGCAAAGCCTTGATGTTACTGACCGTCTCATGTAGGGCACCTGGGTTACCGAAGTACTTTGCCATGTACGTGGCGACCACCGGGCAGTTTAGAAGCACATGTGCCGCTGTCTCGTCGTCCTCCATACAGGCCCTGCACAGCGGACTGTCTGAGAGTAGAGAGAGAGTCTGGTTGAGTGTTCCTTTACTTCCCTGGCCATAATGGCTGAAGCGGCTAGAGAGATGCCCGAGCATTTGGCCTGGAACACTGTGTTGTGGACCCCCAACGGTGTGGCTATACCCAACTAGCATTTTGGTAATAAGAATTGGTGATAAAAGATTTATTTAAAAGTGAATTTGGCAAGCAAGAGTTATACAATGGTTTTAGCAATTGGTGTTCTAACACCAATTGCTAAAACCATTGTATAACTCTTGTAACTCTCATTGTATTGGGTTAGAGCGTGCTCTAGCACGCTCTATCCCCTTACAAACTCTCGATTGGGCCCACGTCTTATAGCGCTATAAGTAATATAATAATTTTAATGCTCACTCTTTTAACACTGAGAGTTACATAATAGTTATAGGGTGGCGTTAGTGGCAAACAATTTCTTGTATCTATAATGGTATGCAAAGAGCAGTTAATTATTGACTCTACTATCCATAAACATGCCACTACAAAGAATAGAAATCTTCATTGTACCTATATCGATTATAAAAAAGCTTTCGACAGCGTTCCACATTCCTGGTTAATAAAAATACTAGAAATTTATAGGATAAACTCAAAAATAATAGATTTCCTACGAAATATAATGCCACTGTGGAAAACCACACTTCAAATAAATGCCAATCAGAATAATGTTACAACGCGACAAATATCTATCAAAAAGGGTATCTATCAAGGTGATTCACTAAGTCCCCTGTGGTTCTGTCTCGCACTAAATCCTCTGTCTCATCTGCTGCAGCGCTGTCAGGCCGGATATTGTCTCAAACACACTGCAGAACAAACAACAGTTTCACATCTCATTTACATGGATGATATTAAACTATATACACAAACCGAAAAAGATATGAAGAAACTAGTAGAAGCTACAGCAGAGTTTAGCCTAGATATAAACATGCAATTTGGTCTGGAGAAATGTAAGACACTTCATATCATACGTGGTAAGATACGACCCGGTGACTATGTTGTAAATAACACAGACACCATAACAGCAATGGAACCGACCGATATGTATAAATATTTAGGGTACACGCAACTAAAGGGACTAGATCATGTTAGGATTAAAGAAACACTTACTGCAGAGTACAAAAGGAGACTTAACACCATATGCAAAACACAACTTTCTAGTAAAAATCTCTTCAAGGCCTTAAATACATTTGCCATCCCCATATTAACATACTCATTCGGAGTTATTAAATGGACAAAAACAGACACAGAACAGTTAGAACGAACCACACGCACCACTCTTACAAAACATAACAACTTACACCCTAAATCTGCAACAGAAAGACTTACTATCAAAAGACAACACGGAGGGAGAGGCCTAATAGACATCCAGCACCTTTGGCGGAAACAAGTCTGTCGACTTAAAACATTCTTTCACTCAAAATCTCGCACTAGTAACATTCATAAAGCCATAGTCCAAAATGATTTCAACTACACCCCACTTAACTTAAAAGAACAGCTAGATACTCCACAAATTACTAGCGATGACCCGCAAATACAAAAAATTGAGGACTGGAAGAACAATCCCATGTGAACAAAGTAGCCTCAAATAAGTTTCTTAAAATAGGTAATTTATTCCCAGAAACTGAAGGATTTATAATTGCTATACAGGACCAGATTATTAATACTAAAAACTATAGAAAATTTATTATCAAAGATCCCTCAGTAACAAATGATAAATGTCGCAAGTGTCACAACCAATCAGAAACAATTCAGCACATAACAGGAGCATGCACAACTCTCACGCAGACAGACTGTAGTCTGTCTGTGTACACACAGGCACAATCAGGTGGCGAGTGTAATTCACCAAAAATTAGCTCTCAAATACACACTCATACAAAACACAAACACTCCTTACTATAATTACACACCACAAACAATATTAGAAAACGACACACACAAACTTTACTACGACCGCGCCATTCTTACCGACAGGACAATTCACTACAATAGACCGGATATAACCCTACAGGATAAAATAAATAAAGTAACTTACCTAATAGATATTGCCGTTCCCAACACACACAACATTCAGAAGACAATATCTGAAAAAATAAGTAAATACGCAGAACTCAAAGATGAAATAACTAGAATATGGCGCCAACAAAAAGTTTATGTAGTCCCTATAGTCCTCTCCACAACAGGCGTCATCCCAAATTACCTTCTCCATAGCCTTAAATTACTAAACCTAAAAGAAACCCTGTATATCACCCTACAAAAAGCTGCAATTTTAAATACATGTCGCATTGTCAGAAAGTTCATGCAAATAGATGAAAACGAAATAGGTCCCCATCACAACACATCTTTAACTTAACACACCACAAGCTGCATTTACTTGACTTCGGTCCGTAAATGTTGCAAAAACCAGCCAAAGAGCTGAGAAGAGAAAACACTCTAAAAAAATAATAATAATAAGTTTATTGATCCAAAAATATACATAAACACAGGTTGTAAAGGAGTTACATTGTAAATCTTAATCAACTAACAATGGACACAAGGGGAGAAAAATAGTTGTCTAAATGTCTATATAATCATAAAAGAAACTAACCCACTACCTACTAACTAACTATAATATAAATCTAGCTACCTCAAGCACTTTAAAGTCTGTATTATGGTTATAATAAAAACTATAGGTGGTACACAAGTTCTGAAGTCTACTGGTATAAATTGTATAGTAACATATTAGTTCTTTTTTAGGTCCATTTTTTTCTTGGATTTGCTTTATGTATCTTGATCAGTGTTGATTAGCAACTCAGGGCTGTAGCGTGTTTTCTTTTTCTATTGTTTTGCATATACATTAGTTCCAAAAGTGTTACTTTATTTCTCAAAAATGATGGCAAACTAAGGAGTTGAAATTAAGTGAATTTCAAGTTACGGATTGTCAATAACTCGATGAGTCAAGTTTGATTTCTTTATCACATGGCTAAAATTTATTGCGAGGGTTACTTTATTGAGAAAATAATATATTTTTTGCGTCTCAATTTTGCAGGGCCTTAAAAATAAGTGATAGGTATTTAAAGTAAAAATAAATTGCATTTTATCATGCGGGGCATACACTCAATATAAAAGATAAAAACAGGATATTGGCTCTGTCTTTTACATTCATTGTGTATTGTAGTAAATATTTTGCGTGTTAAAATGAGAAAATTAAACAAAATATGAGTTTTAAACTAGTTTTTTCTGATTTATTTTTAGGTTATGTTTGATTTAAAATGGTGTCTACTTCTTATTATCCTAGGTTCCGATTATTACTATTAATGAACAAGAAGTACTGGATGGGCTGTAGTTAGAACTATTGTAGCACTTGTTATACCAGAATAGGGTTTTAAAGGTAATAAGAGTACAAGTTTAAGAGGTTTGATTCTATAATGGTTCGACTTAGATGCAAAAGTAGTGGTATTTTAGGGTTACGTTTTTCAATCGATAAAACCCTTCCATCAAAAAAGGGAATAATTATGTAAAATTGAGATTAAATAGTAGATAGTTTTTAATTTAAAAAAATCCAATAATGTTGGGGAGGTTTGCAGAGCGAAATGCACATGAAAAACTATAAAGCTTTTGTTGGAAAGGTGTATATGTTTATAAAGGAACAATCATGGAACAATGTAGAAAATGGAGTCTGGTGAAAAACTTATGTCAATCAAAACAAACAGCTTTTCACCTAGCCAGTGTTACCAAAGGTACATGGAGGTGATATACCTTCAACAAATAATCAATATTTATGTCATTTTCTGTTTTAATAATTTAAATGCTTTTTTTGATTAATTGATGTATTTTCATAATTATTAATAATGTGATACATTGCAAATCAAATTGCTGAAATAAAATTATTCAGCTTTAAAATAACATGGTACAATATGAATGTTTTTAATTGTTATAGATTTCAAGAAGAGAATTATAATGAAAAGATAAATTTTCCAAATTCAACTATGAAAGAAAATTATTTTTTAAGATTTCGAGTGAAAATAAAGAGTTACAATGTTTAAATTCCGTGTTATTATGGCTTAGAATAACATAAAAGTAAATTTGAACCCCACTGTAACGATTAGGGCTCTAAAAATAACTCCATAATACCAATTGCTATCATAAATAGGGGTTTCTGATTACTGATTTAAGTAGCTGTAAATAAGTTGCAATTAATACTCTTATAGCAACGTAGGTGGTAAAAATATTTTGCTAACTATTTTCAAGAGCTCTTGTCGGTAGAAAGAGTTATAACAAACTATAATATTACTTTTAGTCATTTCTGTTACCTACTTGAATTTATAAAAGCAGGTGCTATGATGGTTGAGATTGTACCGTTTATACCTCCTTAAGTAATAATACGTTTCCTAGGCAAGATAGGTGGTATAAAACATTTACTTAGCACTCTTTAAGTACACTTGAAAATAGTGAGACTTATTAGAAATCCAACTATTACCTTAGGTAGTTATTGTTACTTGAAGTTACTATACGTAGTGTTACTGTGGTTCAGCTTTTATCTTTTATACATACCTTAGTCATATTATGTCTTCTTGTTACTGTTACTCATCTTGATGAGTTATTTAGTTATAGTCATGACCATTGAATAAACAAAAGTTTTTCTGGGCACTTTTATACACCCGTTAAACCAATACAAACGATAACAGAGGTGGAAATTAGCGTCAAAATGTTGGTTGGGTATGTATGTTAAGATTAAGATTCCAGCACCTGTGCCACTTCCTGTTTTGGATCCATCCGTGAAGATACGCAGCTCTGCAGGGCGCAGCCCTTCGCATCGGCGATCCTCGTTAAACTGGATCTTGTATTTTTATCAAAGATAAATTGTTTAGGAACCCGGTCGTTTATGGCTTTTGTGATGGGGAACTCCTAATCGAGTCCGTCAAACAGCATGGTGTGTGGTGTACTACTCTTGCCCCAGAGCTTTAGTGTGTTAAGACGTACTGCCGCCATCGTCGCTTCCTGTTGTATGAACAGGTGGAGCGGTGGGATTCCTAGGATGGCTTCAACTGCTGCAGTCGGAGCAGTCCTCATGCAGCCCGTAGTCGCCATGCAGGCTAGTCTTTGCATGCGTTGTAGTTTGTTGAAGGCTGTAATTAGCTTGGTGCGGGGCCACCAAACCACAGCTCCGTGGCTGATCATGGGGCGAATCACTGCAGTGTACAGCCAAAGTATAATTTTAGGGGATAGGCCCCACCTCTTACCTATATTCTCCTGCACTGCCAAAAGGTTATGCAAGCCCTGTTCAGTTTGTTGTCCAGATGGCTGCTCCAGTTTAACTTACTGTCTAGTATTACTCCGAGGTACAAGACTTCGTAGGCCAACTGGAGTTCAGTATCGAACAGTTTAGGTAGGCGAAAAGGGCCTAAAGCTCGTTTATGGGTAGGTAAACATGACTAGTTCAGTTTTAGTGGGGTTCACTGAGAGGTCAAAATCCCTGCACCATCTCTCTACGATACGTAGCGCTTGCTGAGTGAGGTCACATATCGTGCCCGTTACCTTCCCCGAAGCCAGGATTGCAAGGTCGTCGGCACAACCTACTGTATAATAGCGGTTGGCGTTGAGTTTGGTGATGAGGTCATTAATCACCAGATTCCATAGAAGGGGGGACAGGACCCCGCCCTGGGGGCAGCCTCTGGCTATCATGGCCAGCTGCTGCTCGCCTTCAAGACGAACCACTCGTTTACTTAGCGTGTTTGTGATCCAGTCCGTTAGTACCTGTTCTACTCCATGTCTGGAGAGGGCTCTGTTGATACTGGAGAAGTTGGTTTTGTCGAAGGCTCCTTCGATGTCTATAAAAAATGCCCAGACAGGTGTATTTCTGGCCTATTTTTTGAACCCTTGCGTAACGAAATAAGACTTATAGCAAAATTAGTTAAAAATAGTAAAAACTTAAAGCAAGAGGTCATGAATTTCTTAAATGTGAATTAAAACTGTTATGATTAAATAACTTGGGTCCTCAATCCAGCCGCGTGTGATAGAGAATAAAGTATAATCTATCTTTAAGTCCCTATATATATTATATACTGTTGTGCGCCACAATTAATGCCTGGTACATGGTGACATTAGTTACCACTAGCGCCATCTAGTATCGGGTAGCAGAACTAGTATCAGACATCAGCTGATAGCCTTCGCTGCTAAGCAGCGACCGGGCGCTCAAATACGTAGCGGAGGACCGGGCGGAGGTCTTCGCCGAACACCTGGAGCGTCAGTTCCGCCCCAACGAACATGTCGCAGCAGTCGAGAAACACCTGGGAGACTACTTCGCCACGCCTCCGGTGCTGACGATATCCCCAACACAGCGCTGCGCCACTTGCCTTACCGTATGGTAGCGGCACTGGCGCGCCTGTTTACGGCGATACTGCGCACGGGGGCCTTTCCCGCCTAATGGAAGGAGGGGTGCGTCATGATGCTGCCCAAGGCGGGAAAAAATATATTGAAGCCGGAGAGCTATCGGCCGATCACGTTGCTGTCGACCGTCTCCAAAGGTTCGAAGCACTCCTGCTGCGACACCTCCAGCCCCACATTGCGCCGCGTCCAGAGCAGTTCGGGTTTCGGGCGGAACATAGCACGACCCTCCAGCTGTCGAGGGTACTGCACCACCTCGCAGCCGCGCTAAACAAGAAGGAATACTCGGTGGCAGTATTCCTCGACATGGAGAAGGCCTTTGACCGCGTGTGGCACGACGGCCTCATACATGTATGCGGACGACGCCGCTTATATTACTACATCGCTTAATGCGAAGTACGCGGCCGTCAAAATTCAGCGCGTGCTCGACAAGCTTCCCGAGTGGCTGTCCAAGTGGCGGCTGTCGGTGAACGTGGGTAAGACGCAGGCGATGATCACCGGGTCCGCGCCTCTCCCACCACCCTTGAAGCTACAAGGAGCCGACATCGAGTGGTCGCCCCGGGTCATGTACCTGGGGGTAACTATCGATCGTCGGCTCACGATGGGGCCACACGTCCGCTCGGTCGCCGGCTCGCCGCACGGGGTAAGGTCGCCCGCACCCTGCTTAAACCAGTGCTCTCGTCCCGCATCCCGGCGCGCGTCAAGTTGGGTGTGTACAAGTTGTACGTACGCCCAATCTTGACGTACGCCGCTCCGGCATGGTTCGCCCTCACGACCGAGCCGAGCCGAAAGCTACTCCGCGCGCAGCAAAGTCTCGCGCTGCGGACCATAGTAGGCGCGCCTCGTTTCGATATCGAGGAACGATATCATCCGGAGGGATCTCGGGATTGAGAGCCTGGATGAGTTTATGCGGCGCCTCGCAACGGGAATGTTCGCGCGTGCCGACGCATCTGCTTGGCCCCATGTCCAGGATATTGCGCCCTGCCACGCGCGCCCCCCCGACGCGAGACCCGTGCCTCGTGATCTGGTAGCGGACGACGACCCCATCACACCGAATTGACGCCTCGAGTGAGCCGCACCTAGGATACACGCGGCTCACTCGAAACAATTATACTCCACCACTTATGCTCGTGGCGTAGCGCGTGCTATGTTAATATAAGCGCGTTGCGCGGCGAACATAGACACCCACCACTACAGACGCCTAAACTCACACGTGTACGCGAAACGTGGGCCGCGATACACGTAGACACTGAGGGGTGTTACACATCACAATAACGCTCACACACACACACGACTGCTCCTTAGCCCGGACCGTGACCGGCTAGCTCTGGAAGAGGGGGGGGCGGGAGCAACTCACTTGTACTCTGTAGGAGCATCCAGTCGGCACCTCCGTCGCTGGTCGTCTACCGCCGGGCCTCCCCCAGGCAACGGGGGGTCTCCCTGGCGGGGACAGACCGCCGAGGTGTCGTGAAAAAAGCGGTGCTGTGGGACAGCGTCGCGGCGCGCCTACAGAGACACAACATGCAATCACTCACAGGGGTGCACGTCATTCACGCGCTCCCATGATTTTGTCAGGCCACTGTCGCTAACAAGATGAGGGGCCTGTATTTAAGGGGCTCCACCCACTGCACCGCACTCCGTCGCGTAGCGCGGGATGGCAGATTTTACCATGTATGCAAGTATCTCAATTTATATAGAAATCACGCCCAGCACAACACACTGCCGACGCGGAAATGCGCGGGAAGGCGCACGGTGGATCGAAAATCGGCTGTAGAAGACATAGGATCTCGATGTCTTAAATGTTATTTTTTTGCTGGAAATGACTTCTGCCGATCATTACTGTTGTATAAAATGTCATATGAAGTAATTGTGTGCACAAATGGAAGAGTTATAATTTTTATAAGAAAAAAATGTATGGAGCTGACATGAAAAATGAGGATATCTCTGGAATCGCAAGGTTGGCCGTTATATCCTTGCACACTGTTATAGTACTATTTTATTTGTGAATTTTTCGCGGCATCACTTGCGATTTTTTTTTAATCTTCAAAATTAAAAAAAAAAGAAAGGTATATGATACATTTTAATGCTTAAATATGGCTATACCAAGTGTAATTTACAATATTTTTTATGCTTAGACCAAAACATTCTAAGAAATCACAAAGTCGTATTACCTACTTTGTGATTTTCATTTGAAATGACATGGTAATTATGAATTACGTAATACGTAATATTGTCTAATGCCTCAAGTCCACATTAGCTAATGATTAATAAAACTTAATACCTATATAGGTACCTAGTTAAAAGGATACGTACCAAAATAATTTGGGGTACTCGCTAATTTAGCAATTAGTGCAGGATTATCTTAATGAAAGTAATTAGATAAATGTGATACTTACCATCATTAGTCAATAACAATAAATACCTAGTCAAACATTGGATTCACAACTTCAGTTCATTTAGAGCATTTCTAATACTAACATCTATCCTACCGTGTCTTTTTACTCAGTGATCGTGAATAATGGAAAGCATTATTACAAATTTGGATTTGTTTGTTATTCTGAGCAATCAGGATGCTTCGTCTTTCGATCACGAAATATTGTTCAACACACTTGTTATTCGACTGGGCTCTAGCCTTTCAGATGAAGACAGTGTTACCGTGAAAGAATTTTGTCGAAGATTTACACGGGCATTTCAAAAGAGATGGTTACGATCCCACAGGAAAAGTAAAGTTTTTAGACGTGATTACAGTAATTGGCTTGGGGCAAATATTGACTGGCCAAACTGCGTGCAAACCAATTTGCTCATTCAAGAATCAACAAGTGAAAATATTTCTACTGAACCTGTACCATCAACTTCAACAATGAAATCAACTTCAACGATGACAAAAAGATCTCGAAAGCCGTTTGAAGATCTAAGTAACAAGCAGAAGAAGAGACGATCTGATGAATATATAGGCGATGACCCTAATGAAGTAGCTTATTCAGCTGCAGCACTTTTGAAAGGAGATGGTCGTGAGGATATTGCATCTGTTATTGAACATATGCTCCAAAATCCAGAAGCTGCAGCAAAAATCAAGGAAATGTTGAACAAACCAGCTCCTTCAACAATATTTTCACCAGAAAAAGCACTGGGTTTGCTACTTTCATTAAAACTATCGAAATGGCAATATATCACATTAAGGGAAACGACTATTCGAGAAGGTTCAAAGGAGATATATCCGTCTTACTATAAAGTGCAAAAAGCTAAGCTACAGTGCTACCCTCCGAAGACATTTGTGACTGTAACGGATTCATCTGCTAAGATTGCACTACAAGCGTTACTAGATTTACCAGTGAACATAATTTTTGAAACTATTCGTAGTCCTGATGCGATACAAGATAAACAATTGATATTAATATCAAAGTGGGGATTTGACGGTGCATCTAACCAAAGTAGATATAAGCAAAACATAGAGAGTGGTCAAGATGATTCCAGCATATTTATGACCTCTTTGGTTCCATTAAAGTTGACAGCTGACGGTGATACCGTATGGGTGAATCCAAAACCCTGCTCACCTATGTATTGCCGTCCAGTCCAGTTTAGTTTTGTGAAAGAAACCAAAGACGTTGTCATAAATGAAAAAACTGCAATGGATAACGAAATTGAAGCTCTCGTTCCCTCAAAATGTCAAGGACATGAAATTAGTCACAAATTAATGATGACGATGATTGACGGCAAAATTTGTACCTACATATCTGTCTGAAGCTAAGTCAAATGCGGCCTGCTACCTGTGTTTGGCTAAGCCTACAGAAATGAATAAGTTAGATGTCATTGCGTCAAAAACCATTTCTTCTGGTGTGTATGAGTTCGGATTATCATCACTTCATGCCCGCATTAATGTGATGGAATGTCTTCTACTCATAGCGTATCGTCTCGACTTCAAAAAGTGGTCTGTAAGAGGAGAAGGTCATCAAGAGTTATTGCATTCACGAAAAAAACTCATTCAAGATCGATTCAAAGATGATCTCAACCTTTTGATTGACATCGTTAAGCAAGGATCAGGCACAACTAACGACGGGAACACAGCAAGGCGGTTTTTTGAATTTCCTGATAAAACTGCAGCGATCACTGGATTAGATGAAGACCTAATACGCAGATTTGCTGTGATTCTGCAAGCTATCACATCTGGAGAGATTGTAGACGTGCCAAAATTTAAAGAATACGCTAGAACAACCGCTGAAAAATACGTGGAACTGTATGATTGGTACTACATGTCATCAACCGTCCACAAATTGTTGATTCACGGAGGGGACATAATTGCAGAAAATGCTATTGTACCAATTGGAAGTCTTTCGGAAGAAGCTTCAGAGGCCCGAAACAAAGACTTTAGGAGGTTCAGAGAACACCATTCGAGGAAAAAGAGTAGACAAGCATCAAATTTTTCGAAAAGTTCAACACATCTACATGTAGTAAATACAATCATCTTTTTAAAAATACAGTTAATAAAAAAACGATTTTTTTGAAGTATTTTAAGGTGCATTCGGGTAATGTCGAAAATCGGCATATTCCGAAAATTTCAATTTCCTACCAAACGCGACGATATCTTATAATGTGGCAACATTTACCTAGACGCCAGTTTAATACTCCCCCCGCTTCTGTTGACTCAAGTCGCTACTTGTAAATGTACGAGTCACAACGCCGCATTTCTCGCAGTGTGTCATTTTTCGCGCGTTTTTTAGTTATCGGAAATTACACGAACATTGTTATCTCAGAAATTTGGTAAGTTATTTAACTGATTGTTTTTTTGTTTAATAGATTTTCCTTTTTAATATAGTTTTTAATGGGTTCGCGCATCCTAGGTATCTTTTTCTGTTTTTATTGAAATTACCCGAAGATGGGTAAATCCGAATCAAAAATGATTCGGATTTAGCCGATGTTGCTTTTCTATGGAGATTGTCAGTGGTTCTCAATATTCTCAATCTATAATTTATTTGGGTAATTTCGATGGTAGTAGGTTAGTTCTGTCTAAACGTGATATACCTAAGCAGGGGGGTGTCATTTCACAGTTTAGGTCTGATTGGCCGGCCCGCCTATTGGTAAGCAAATGGCAGTCGGTTGCCACTCGGCTAGCATGCTCGACATGTCTCGCGCGTATTTGAATATCGTATCGACAGTGATTTGTTATACCTAAACTTGTATTTTGTTCAGGAGTGATCCTTTTGTACGCTAGTTCTATTACTAATACTGCGATATAAGCACTAATCTACATGAGTTTTTTAATACAATCGCTATACAGACGGAGTTATTTTTGTTCTTTTGACAATCAAGACACGGAGTTCTTGTTGTGCTACTCAAACTTGACAGTAAAATATAGGTACGTCATTGCAAATTATTATTGATAGTTTTCGTAATTTATTTATTTAAGGACAACCAACAAAGCATAGGTACACAAAAATAATTATAAACACTGATTGTTATAACTTGTCAAAATTTATTTTATAAGTTTTGAGAACTTCTTTGTTTAGTTTTTTTTTAATCTAAAACCTCGAATAAAGCTTTATAATTTGTTTATGTTATTCAGGTGTCAGAGAGAGGCTCAACTATTTTAGTGTGCATAACTGAGTTATCAAGTTAACATTTTTGTTTAATTTATATGTCAAATTTATATGTCAAAAAATTGAATTATAAAATTAACCCACTTACAAGTAGAAGTGGGTTAATTTTATAATTCAATTTGACTATTTATTTGTGATTTTGCTACATAAGTAGTAGTTTAATTACTTTTTCAAATAAATCTTTATTTTTTATTATATTAAGTCTTATTTTCAAACCCAAGACCCATGATTATTTCCATTCTTATTACAGAAAATCTTAAACATTTTGATCGGATCTCAGCAGTCGCGACCCGGCAGCGCTGCCGAGTCGCAACTGCCGAAACTGCCCACCTTTTTGTATGGATTTTTATGCAAAGCTCTTCGATGCAAGCTGCCCGTCCCCGCGCTGCCGGGTCGGGCTACACGACTGCGTACCTACATCGGAAGGGGTAGCATACAAATCCATACAAAGATCTGAATGTTACTTTTAGTAGGATATGCGATCATTTTGATTACGATATAATAATATCTTTTAAACTATGAGAATAATCGCGTGAGTAAAAGAATCATATCCGCTCTGTACCTGCTAAAAGATTGAGAACCATTTACCCATGCGACGGGTAATTCCGAAATACAAGTGTCACACAAACGTGTTTAGGTTATTCTATAACAAATATCGTGAATATTATTTTTGGAGGATAATAACGATATAAAAAGAAATATGTACGTTTTGTCAAAAGTGAATAAAGTCCACTTTTAACCGTCATTCGGAATTGCCCGTACATAATTCGAAATTACACTAGTACAAAGAAAAAGAAAAGTAAGTTTTTAAACACTTTTTTTTTTAAACTACTACGATATTTATGAAGGATCTCTGAATAGAGCTCTAGGCTATACATTCAAGAAGACGAAATGACTTCATTAGAAGACATATAATCCACTGCTTCTGCCTGGTTCATCAAAATACACACATTCCATCAATTTGTCTGAAAACCATTCGATATTACCCGAATGCACCTTACAAAAGTATTAATATCTCGGAAACTAGTTACCGCCATAAGGTCCCTTTTGATTTGGACGACCACAATTATTCAATCAGTGATCTTTTATTAATTAACAACTCGCAACTTAGAGAGTTTATGTCGCTGATTTGTTGGTCTCCGACTAAAGTAAAGTACTTACGCCCAGCACCGCCGCAGCGCCGCCCGCTGCACCCCGCACCACGCCGCGCAATAGGTCAGTGACTTTTCGTAAAGTGTGTTTACTTTTTATGCAGAGGTGTGTGTTTATTTTTTATGCAACGGGTCGACTACGTGATGGCTGATGTGAAGCTAACCGCGACGGCTGACGTGAAGAAAACGCAGGATTACCTAGGTCAGCTTACACGGCGTTCGAACCCCCTCGAACTGACGACCATACGAGAAGCTCCAGTATATAGATACTGGAGTAAGCTGACCCTATGGTCAGCTTACACGGCGTTCGAACCCCCGAATTTGTTTCGTAAAAAAAACAGAACTGTAACATTTGTATTTACCGAGAAATCAACGATGATAACTTTTTCGCAATTGTTCAGCAGGACGACTTTGAGTGTCGATTCCAAGTTAGAGAAACTTGTCGCTTTCCTCAAAGTCGTTCCGTCGAAGTCGATTTTCTTGCTCGAGTACTAATTAGTACCAATTGAGTACTAATTATTTACCAAATATGGAAACTATTGCCGTTGGTGGTCCGGCGGTAGTCACGGACATTATATTTCTACTCTCTGATCTGGCTTACCCATGATAGGTGAGATCACACTTATAAGAATGAATTAGCATTTTCCTAAAAGCTGGACCGTTAGTTTTCTAGCAAATTGGTTCAGTCATATTACAGCGGCCGTCAGAAAAATCTATAACTTACCAGTATATGATGTTAAGGTGTCAAAAATGCTCTGTATTTGGACAACCGTTGTATGAACGTTCACCACTTTCTTAGAAAACCAAAGCTTTAGTGTTGTCATTTCACCCATACCTATTCTTCATCCGATAATCTGGGAAAGGCACTTGCAGGTAAGATTTTCACACTATTCTTTTTTCGTATTAATTAGGGCTGATTGTTCGTTGAGTCAGATAAATTTAATCGGAGGAATAAATATTGTGGATTGACAGCTTTTGTATAGAAAATATGCCGTACTGTTTGATTTATTCTTAAGATAAAAGTTTTCTGACTATTGAAAAATCAGCCCATAAAATAACAGAAACAAAACAATTTGGATTTTTATATAATCAAAGACTTAAGCATGATAGGTACCCGAAAAGTGCTTGAATCGTAAGGAGGTTAATTTTTGGTACTTAACTTATTTATTTATTACTTAACAGAAGAAGCTATCGGGTTAAAATAAATAAAATTCAATGTGAAACATACAAGTGTAGATTATCTTTAATAGTTAAAAATTACATGAAAAACATTTTAACAAAACAAAGTACTACCTAATTTATTTGTTAAACAGGTGTCAAAATAGAATAGAATACTCTTTAATATTATGTACATACACCATATAAATTACAGACATAAATATAGAAACTGTGCAAAGGGTGACACAATGGGCGGTCTTATCGCTAAGAGCGATCTTTTAAAATTCTGTCACCCAGTCGCGACCGTGGCGTGCTGGGCACATTTTGGTTTGTCGTCTATACACGACTGTGGCGGTCAAAAGGTTAACGGCAACAATTTTGAGAACAGTTTTATTTTTGAGCATTTAATTAAATTACCTATTATAAAATAAAACTGGCCAAGTGCGAGTCAGACTCGTACACGAAAGGTTCCGTACCACAAGGGAAAACGCCGAAAAAAACACGTTTGTTTTATGAGAACCCCCCTTAAATATTTATTTTATTCTGTTTTTGTATGTGTTGTTATGTTATAGCGGCAACAGAAATACATCATCTGTGAAAATTTCAACTGTCTAGCTAACACGGTTCATAAGATACAGCCTGGTGACAGACAGACAGACGAACAGTGGAGTCTTAGTAATAGGGTCCCGTTTCTAACCTTTGGGTACGGAACCCTAAAAACGAAACAGAAGTTATACCTACGTTATAATATCTATGTATATCTATTAGGTAGGTACCTAAGTATAGGTATACAATTTAAAACATATTTAGAAATTTAAAACACAATCACAAATTCACTGCATTCAAGTAACTAGCTAACATAGATATCTGTTTTTAAACGGTTTTATTTAGCTCACCCCGTTTGTTTTATTTATTATTTATTCTTGTGTCATATTTAGTAATTCAAATTTCACCCTCTTCCTGTCAACCGATTAATCTGAAATTTTGTATACACTTTGGATTTTGGTGACAATACAATTATGTTTATTCATTATCATTATTATTTATCCACATCACTTGCATTATCGTCTAAGGTTCGTAAATGCCTATTCATTAATAGAGTTTTTTGCCTTTTGAGAAGTTGTTTCGATTTTTAGTGCCCTATGATTCCTTCCCCTTTCTTATATATTACGTTGGAAAAACGTTAGTCAATCGTTGACTATTTGGGACGCCAGCGCCACCAAGCGGCGCCCGACAGTCTAACCTGACGGTGTGGCGCAGCGCAGCTCTTGACCATCGGATATCGTACCAACAAGTGCTCAGAAACTGTCGCGCGTTCCGTATCGTTGTGTCGTGTACCTAGTGTGTGATTAATTTGTTCGTAAAATTATAATTTGATTTGAACTGCAAACGGTTTTTCTATTGCGGAATAACCAACACTGATGATAACGAAACCACACATACCTTCTCCATCATATACATGTATGCGGGAAATTTAATAAAGTACATAGCATGTTGTCTAAATGTCTGTCCGTTATTAACTGTATCTTAGAAATCATAAACAGGAGTGAGCTGAAAATTTTGAATGACAGAATAAGTCCAGCAAGAAGAAGTAACGAGCTAAGAAGTTTATTTTTTATTTATATTTTAATTAAAAGAAGTTGAACGTAATACTTACTTTCAAGTTTCATTTCGGTCTGTGCCCCTGGTACATAATTAATATTATTATTATTTTAAGACTGTAAGCTTATACATTACGTAAATATTAATCATTGATTTTAACAAGATCATGTTTAAGATCTTGTCTATATTTAAATAAATTATGGGCGCCAAATCTAAAAAACCTTTTGTATAAAATGCTGTGTTGGGTGATTGTGCGTATCGGTCTAAATCTCACTATTGTGACGTATCGACTTCAGTGTTTCAAATAATTGTAAGTTTGATTTCACGAAACCCGCATATATCAATGAATTAGTTAGAAACTTAAATTTCCTGGGACATGGCAAGCAAGTCATTTAAGTAATTTTAAAACTACTTACAAAAAGTTACGAAAAAAAAAACGAACACCTTGGAGGGAAAGCATTTTATACTATCAAGATACGTGTGACTTAAGTAGTCTATTATTCCACGGCACAGAAAAGCATGACTTAAGTAAGGGTTTAGGACACAGTGCTATAAAATAAATCTAGGATGTATGTTTATATGGAATCTAGGATTAGTAATGGACCCCTTGAAAAAAGGAACCACGTTCCAGCGCCTTAAAAAAACCCCGTATTTGTGTTTTTCTAACTTAGGTTTTCAAAAACTACCTTTATAAGGAACGCTTCCTACAAATGATGTGTTTGCTATTTCAACTCTCTAGATTTACATGTGCTCTTTAATAACCACTTTGTTGATACATCGTGTGTACTTACACAGCATTCTACAGACTGAATGTGTGCTAAAATACGGTAAGAATATTCTTTTGATTAAAAAATTGTGCAAAATTAGTCTTCCTGTATATCGCGAAAATCATTATAATAATTTACCCGCACTATCTTAGATGGATTTGATACAAATTTCTTACGTATGTCTGATAGTACACATTTTAACTCGTCAGTATATAGGAATCGATGTTGATATTTACGGATCGAGTTGGAAACGACTACATAACTAGGAGTAAAATCATTTTCATTCAACATGTTTTTTAGGATTTCTAATAGAAACCGACCATCTTGATAATATAATTTATTGAACATTCCATCGACAGCGTCGGCAAAAAGACGAAGTATGGCTAAACTGTATTCCTCGGTGTCTTCTTTTAAACGCTGAACTATTTTTGAACCCAATGAAGAAGCTATTTTGAAATGAATATCTTTCCAGGAGTTTTCTGTCACACTCATAGATGTTGCGGTTTCATGGATTAATGTAACGTAATATGCTATAAGCTTCCATCTGGTATACAGCACATAGTTTTCTAGCACCGGCAAATACTGTTCAATTTTAGTTTCTATTTCTACAAACAGTTTAGCAGGTATAGGTGTTTTATTCAAAGTAACATATATTGGGAATGAACTAACCAAACGATTTAAAAAATGAACAAAATTGTTCTTAACATAATTAATGCCCGACTGCCTAGTACCCCAACACCGGAAGGCTTCTTCCATAGCTGGACCTACTACCCTTCTGAATCTCTGAAGTTGATCTTCCTCACTTTTACCGAACAACACGTAACATGCAAGTACCTCAATAAATTCACTTTTATTCAAACATAGTTTGGATCCTGCTTGCGACAGTAACTTAAGAGCAACAAATTCTTCATCGAGTGATTCGATTATTTTTGGTGCAAATTGAATTAAACCCTTCACATAGTTTTCGCAATGGGCGCTATCAGGTAATGAGGTAAAAAACTCGTAACTCTTCATATAATATTCTGCTCGAATACTAATGGGAACTTTTTCAATGTTACCTAATTTCTTGTATATTTCAGCACTTTCATGTGAAGTCAACTCATTAATAAATATACGTATTAATTCCCATAGTTCCTTTTCAACGGTTGGATTTTTCACGTTGCAAATTCGATTATATGTGTGCTTGAAAAGAACGGACCGTATTGTAAGATTCGTAGTAGTCTGCCAAATTTTCAAAAATATTGATTTTAGCACATCAGATTTAAGTTTCAATGATGCAAAATAAAGTCCAAACTTTTGTAGAGAGACTGATGCATCCAATAATTTCGCCAACGGCTCATGACTGTCGACTTCGCTCATATTGTTCAAAATTGCGTTTAGTGAAGGCGCTGCATATTGTAAATAATCTCCTTTAGCGTACCACAAAACCGCATCTAAGGGAATCAATGGCCTGGCTACGTGCAAATGTTTTGCAATATTTTTTCGTATGCTTATTTCTGTCTGGTCAGTTACCCCCCACGTTATCTTAAAATTGTCGGGAGCATGTGTTTTTGCCAAATTTACTATTTGATTTTGGGATAGAAGCATGAAAAGACCTTTAACAACGGCTTTTTGTCCAGTAGGTTTGTTCAGATTTAGTAAGTAGGCGTTGGTCCAGTGCTGGGCCAGTGAGTGCGGCCAGTAGACGCGCAACTTGGCGAGCAGACGTCGCAGCGAGACAGCGTCGTTAGTTCGCAACGTGTCTATTTCTTTGTCGTGTCGCGTCAGCAGCTGCGGCTTGTGCTTCAACGCGTTCAGGCACGCTTCCTCGCTCAGGCACAGTGACAACGACTCCTCAAACATATGCTTCCGCCACGATTTCTTGATGAAGTATAGACGGGAAATATCAGTTTTCCACATGTTTTCTTGTTTTATCTTTATTAGTGCCTGGATTTTCTCGAGTACAAATGGGAACCGACTAATATCTTTTTTCCAATCTCTCAACAAAATAAGGGCATTCTGTAAGAGGAGTAAAGTATCATAAAAATCGGATTCATTTGCTATGTTTTTACTTTGAATTTTTGTCAATGCGGGATTGATAAGAAAAGTAAACATTTTATCGTTTTGTTCTTGACTTAGTTTAAACTGAATCTCTTTGAAAGAATTAAACGACATCTTTTCTTTAACGATTTCTGGTACCGATTCATCCTGCAGAACTTTATATAGAACTATAGATTGGAGACACAGTTGTACGTTATTTTTTGATTCGGTGTACACTTCCATACTGTGGTACAACTGATTCAAAATGTTCCAAGTTTCAACGTCGATCTCGTGAGTAGATATTTGTGAAAGTAGACTATTGATGAACTGAATCTTGAAATTGAACATTTCATTTCTATGCTTTTCATTGAAATAATTAAGCAAACATTTAATATGCTGTGGTTCGTTTCGTGTGCAAGTTACCAAAACTAAGAGCATAGCACATCGTTCATAGGGTGAGCGCTCCTTACGTATAAGCTTCTTTATTTCGGGCAATGCAACATCAAATGGGGCGAACTCATACCACTCGTAAGTTTTTCTACTGTATTCGATAATCTGTCTTGCATCTTCTGAAAATAGTAACGCCATCTCAGTTTTTTCTATAAATGTTTTCTTTACGAATTCAAATCTCTCTTTTTTTGGCATGTTATTAATAAAATGTCTTAATATATTAAAATCATATAAACGGTGTTCCAATATGCTTATTTGTTTATAAAGAAAAGCTTTTATTTCTTTCTTGTTTAAATATTTTGCTACTACGGACAAGTCGATTGTGTCAGCGTACTTATCAAAATTGTCTAAAACTCTCTGTTTGCAATTTTTCATAAGGAACTCGGTTTTCCTTTTTCCCATTTTAGGGATATATAAATATACTGTTTTATCTTCCACTACGTTTAATACCTCAGTCGTATGAGTTTTTAACAACAAAGATAGAACTTGCCCTACCTGGTACATGCTGCCTTTTACCAATGAATAATAAGCAAGAAAACGAGCAGATCTTTTGCACAAACGTGTAAAAAAAAATGGTGGTATGACGCGTTCGTTCTTTATAACATTTTCTATGAAAGGAATGGAACAGTTTTGCAACCACTTGTAAGCACAGTCCGTTTCTTTAAGGTATTCATAAAAGGCTTCGACTCGACTTTCGTCTTTCAGATTGAGTCTAATGTGAAGCATGAGTTTGTTAAATGTTTTGGTGTTCATGCTAGGTAATAGTTGTGTGTGTAGGTACTCTGGGTTGATGATGTTTGCGTACTGCTGCTCGGTGATTAGCCACGTGGATTTTTTAATAGCTGTCGCCGCATACAGCATGTCGTTATATTTCATTACTTCGATGATATAGTCTACATTTCTGTTTTTACTGGCGATGTCTATTTCCAGAAGGTTGTCTATGTCGCTGGCATCGCCACTAATGTTACATAATTCATAATGTTTATTAATAATCGCATCTTCGACAAGCTTGTTGTAGTGTTGGCGCTTTTTGCCGAGCGTGTCTCCTTCTAGCATCACCGGCGGCATTGTGATGAGCTGAAAATGGAATTTCAAATATTATTATTTTTCATAATACAGTGTGGAAAAACGCGCGTGCCTCTGAAAGTACGTTAAGCTGTTGGTCCCGGCCACACCGGCTGTACTTCGTAGAGTTGTTTAGGGTGCTTAGGGAGTATACATACTAAAAGTCCCCGTGTCTAGGTGAGCTGAAGTGGGGGGGGGACAAAAGTTCCCACTTTTGAGTTTTTCGCTAATATCTTTAAGGTGCGTCGCACAGTGATCAATTATTAAAATTATTTTTGGTCAATATGCCCATAGTTCGAAAAATCATTATATTAAAACGACCGATTTATCGTTGTTTTGCGCTCCTATTCAAGTTAAGTTGGTTAGTTAGTGTAAACTGTGAATTGAAAAAAAATGGTGCTCATTAAGGTTTGTACTTTAATGGTATATAAACAAAAATAAAATAGATTCTGCAATTCGCGCAATTCTGCGCGCCTAGTACTGTAGTAGCCTACCGAAAGCGGTGTTCTTTGTCGGCGCGAACTCAAGCAGTACCGACAGACCGTGAACTTCCGACTTTCGGTTAGTCCTACAGACAAAAATTATGTGATAGAATTAAGCATACGGTAATCGATACACATTCGAAACGATCCATCCTTTTTGCGTACAAGTAGAATTGGACTAGCGTATGAGATGCCCTGAGATCGACTCTTAACTCTTACTATTCCTGCTTCCAGCATCTCCTTCACCATTGCCCGTACCTTCTCACGTTCATGATGCGACAACCTATATGGGCGATAGATGACAGGGCGTTCACTATTTAACTCTATATTTATTTCGGTCGCGTTGGTACAACCTAGGTCGCTAAGAGAAGATGCGAAGCAACGATGATATTTTCTGAGCAACTCGAATAACCTCTGTTTCACGTCTTCTGGCACCTTATCACCGACACGAATAAGATTCTCATCGAAGTCGCCCTCAATCGCCACAGGGATTTCTGGTGGTTCGACAACTGCAATGCTTATGTCGTGCAAGGCGGGTAGACCTTGTAAGTAGGATTACTTACAAGGTCTACCCGCCTTGCACGACATAAAACTAAATTATTTGTGATACAGCAGGAACTCGAACATGGGAACACGGTTATATAGACACG
The DNA here is from genome assembly GCA_963855955.1 of Luperina nickerlii. Lineage (NCBI taxonomy): Eukaryota > Metazoa > Arthropoda > Insecta > Lepidoptera > Noctuidae > Luperina > Luperina nickerlii. The sequence continues at coordinate 12,164,022 of OY979682.1, forward strand.
ACTATTTTCAGAGCGATACAGACCTCCACAAACAAAGTACTGTTTATTCGGTTTCCCAGCGACAACATATTTCAAAAGGATGTTACCACATGTGGAGGGTTCAATCCATGCCTTCACTGATGCTGCACCGTAGAGCTCTACCAATCCTGTTGCCTTAATTTTAAGAGGGGACTCCGTTAGGTCCGGATCTGGATATGGCATTTCATTGCCAATATCTATAAATTGTAGCCTAGTTACGTCCTTATAAACTACTAGCTGACCCAGCCACGCATTGCTGTGGCTAACGTGAGCTATCCTATCTTTCAAGTTGGATCAAACTGCACACGGTGTACAAATTTGATTGGTTAAGTAGTTTAGGAGTCCATCGCGGACAAACATCGTGAAACGTAATTTATATATATTAAGATGATGTGAGGTTGTTCGGTGAAGGACTGCCCTATGAGCGCGGTTTTTTCTAACAAATTATCACATACAACCTTGCATAGAACCTGAGCATTGACACCATCCACCCCAAAACTAAGTAACAACCCTCCTAGTGACTCTACTATACCGTTTCCAAACCCTTTCAATAACGATGGTATGTGATCGTGGGTCAGGCCTAACCCATTAACTACGGACTCTTTTATAAGCGTGACTTCGCTCCCAAAATCTACAAAGGCTTTCTGTAACGTACCGTTAATTTTTACATCCTTCATAAATTTCGAGTTCAGGTGTGAGTTACGTTCTTGACTGGCCACATCAATACGCATGGCCTTTGGAATATTACCACTGGGTTTTACGACGTTATTTTGTATTTGCGTGTTACAGTTATCAACTGTATGCCCCTATTTTGTTGCATTTTGTGCATTTTATAAGCGGATTAGGACAATGCAAGAAGCTGTGATCCCTTTCTTTACAATAGGCTATTTGACAGTATGGATAATAAAGTGCTAAATGCTGTTATCCACATTTATTATAAATTTATAAAGGGATTTGCAATTATCCGACTTAAATATAATGGCTATTTTATTTCAAAATTCCTGTTAAAAAGTTATTAATTTCTAAATTATGTCACGTGATACAAAACAGTCGGGATTGGCTGAATCTAAGATGACGTCACAACACAGTAGTCAGATCTGTCATTGTTGCAGTCTTACGATTTTTGATCTGTTTATATAAGATTTTAAAATATTATCGTGAAAATTTGTGGTATTTTACAATCTTCATCGTATATTTTGGTATTCCACTCCATCATGGATGTCAATTTTGTGAAAGCAGATAGCAGAAACTTGCCAAAAGTGGACGCAATCATGGTTGGAATGTTCTTCAAAAATAACCCCGATTTTTATTCTGCAGAGCTGAGAAATGTAAAAACAGCAATGTATTGTACCACAAATATAACACTACGTAAGTAACCTTAATCCTGCGAGGGTGAAATAATAGTATTTCTTTCAGTAATAGTTTTTAGGTTATAAAGAATACATTTTGTTTACAGTAGGTACGTAAGTAATTAGTTTCCATTCTCAGGGCTGCACGAGAATCTTATGGTGACGATGCTATTGGATACGTACAACTACGTCGTGGATCAGGACTTTGCTCCTGCGAGCAAGTTGTAACCAATTTCTAAGCATTTTGGCATTCTTCGGCACATGAATTAAACAATTTTTCCGGAGTTTTTTTTTTGACGTATTGGTGCAGTTTGGCGCTGCACACCTTTATAACTCATTTTCTTATTAAACGGTAGAAAAAAAGCAGTACCAAAGCACTTGGGAAAGATTTGACTTATTGAAGTGTGTTTTGTTTACTGTGTTGTGACGTCACAGGGGCTAATGCCGCCATATTGCTCGAACTAACGTTTTGGCGGGATAATTAAACCATTCATTTTTAAGTTTGATTTTTTAACGAATAACATCACTGAATTAAAAATAACTACTTTTTGTGGGTTCCTTAGACACCACTAAATAATCTGAGATGGATTGCAAAACCTTATCAAATACCCTATTGTAACATCCAGGGAATGAACCCGATTTAGCACCCGACCTTTGACTGGGCTGACCATTAGGAGTATTGGAGCGATCGGTTTTGTTCTTGTTATGGTTTCGATCGAAATGCTGATAGGAATCTCTGCTGCTCATCAAAAATTGCAGGAGTTGATCGGGGTGAGAGGACCGTAAAGCTAGAGCACCTGATTTGAGGGTCCTATCACTGATCCCATGAATGATGCAATCTACCGCACGCTTCTCAATTATGTCACATAGGTTAAGTAAAGCTAGTTTTTCATAAAAATAAACCTCTATAGGTTCATTATACCTACTCCTTCTTTTAAGCATTTCCTCCAAGGCCTGACCGTAATTTTGTTCGTAAGGGAAAGCGTTTATTAGTTTCTCTTGCCATTCTTTCCAGTTAAATAGAACAGAGTTTAAACCTTCATACCACGTTTTGGCGAGGCCTTGAAGTTTCTGCATAGCAAAGTGAACGATAGTTTTGTCATCCCAACCGTACACACTAGCACACTCATTGACTTTCTTGAGCCATTCGTTGGTTTTTTGTAGATGGATCAAAGTTAGGTAGTATGTTCATGTGATCAATCTTTTGGAAAACTCGTGTGTCTCGGACATGTTGAGACGCCAAACTATCTTTCAAATACTTGAAAACATCAACAATATATTTTTTTGATACAGATGGGCTACGTGACCTTTTAAAGTGTCCCGCGACGTTACGATGCTCAGCATGTGGACCGTCACCGCAGTGCCGAACTGCTTCCGCTCGTCGCCGTTGATAGTCGAGTGTCCCACTGCGCTGCGTCGACTGCGACTCCGGTTGCTTCGCTGGGTGGTTGCCGCGACGATGTGCGCCGCGCGCTGGGTCTGCTGCGACTCCGGTTGCGGATTTTGGCATGTAGAAGACGCTCCCGTTCTTGTAGCAGCTGCCTTTCTAGGAGCTTGACTCGTTCATGGCTCAAACCCAGTTCTTGATCCCGGTTGCGACATGAGCTGCGGGCTCGCAACCGACTACGACTGTGGTCTCTCACCCGGCTCCTACTTCGGTGCTCCATCGCATAGGGCGTCTGAAGTTGTCGATGACTGGATTCCATGCTTGGGCGTCTGGGTGTCCCATCCATGATGCAAGGGGGTTGCTATCCCACTTCTGAAATGTGGGAAATACCAACAGGAACGGGACGTAGTTAAATAAATACGATGATTATGCGTAACCGACTTATATTTCACAACTGCACATACAAAACTCAATGCTTAGCACTAGGTACTTATCAACCCCCCAAACTATCGCGTCGAGCCCAAAAAGAATCCCAAAAAACCCACGCAATCGGCGAAGCGTTCCGATCACCCAAGTTATTCCCTCCAACTTTTAGCGGGAGGCAGCGAGTTCTCTCATTGGTTCCGCCATTTTTTTTTTGTCAGCCCATCACAGAACGAACATGAATATATTAAAAGGGGAAAGTTGCTAGTGTAAAATATTAAAATGGAAGCTCTATTAATACGAATATTGATTAAAATGATCGATTAGCAAAATCCAAATTCACGAACCCTAACATTATTATTATTTGTTGGTATCTCAGCATTGATGTGCCGGTTTTATAGGATAACACGGGCCGAAGCCAAGTGCTAACCTAAGCGATAGATGATAACATATTGTTACGAGCTTGGGGTTCGTGACAATAAAAACTGCCGATTTAATAACCAAAAAAATGACACTTTACTCACCAACACTAATTACAAGTCAAACACACTAATTAAGAAATACAATTGCACTTACTGATCACTCTTAAGTCGCTCTTAAATCGCACTCGAATATCGCCTTCGATGTTATCGCTCGTATCGCTTAATCGAAACTATATGTCTCGCGGCTCGCGCCCGCCTTATATAGTGCCGCAGAGCTAGTACATAAACATCTAGAACGTTCGAGTACATACCGGTCCCGACTGACTCGACGTCGATAGTTCTCGGAACTACTAGTACCTACAGGAAGGGTCAATGTCCTAGTACCAAGGCCAAGGTACTAGTTCTGCTACCCGATACAAGATGGCGCTAGTGGTAACTAATGGCGATACATGGCGATGTATCAAGCATTATTTTTGGCGCGCAACACTGCCCCCTCCTAAGACATGCTTGTCCCGAGCATTATTGGCTCCATAATAACGCGCCAGTCGATCCACATGGACGATCTTAGGAGTACCTCTTGCACCTTTCTGTATCCGGTAGGTTACATCATTGATCTTTGTCACAATCCGGTACGGTCCGTCCCATTTAGCTTGAAGCTTAGGAGATTTCCCTTTGCTGCGGACTGGATTGTGCAACCACACTAGTGAACCTTCGTCGAACCCTTTATTATTCATTTTGCGGTCATAACGGGTTTTCATCCTTTCAGACATTTGCTGGCCCGATTGTCGGACGTGCTCATAAATGTCATTCATCTTGTTCCGCAAATCATTTGCATAATCAGTTACACTGCGTGGGGCATCAGGTGGTATTCCGGTGATCAGGTCTGCAGGCAGCCGTAGTTCTCTTCCGAAGTTTGCGAAAGCTGGCGTCACCGATGTACTTTCGTGGACAGCGCTTCGATATGACAACAAAAACGGTTGTATGTGCTTGTCCCAATCTCGTTGCCGATTTTCCACAACTTTTGCTAGATACCTCTCCAGTGTCTGGTTAAATCGTTCCACCATTCCATCCGATTGTGGGTGGTAAGAAGTCGTTCTTGTTTTATGAGTACCCATAACTCGACAAGTTTCCTGGAATATTTGTGACTCAAAATTCCTTCCTTGATCACTGTGAATCTCCAAAGGTACTCCAAAACGACAGAAGACTTCATGAACCAATTTATCCGCAACTGTCGAAGCTTCTTGATTTGGAATGGCGAAGACTTCCGGCCACTTCGTGAAGTAATCCATCACAACCATGAAATACTTGTTACCACTTTCACTCTCCGGAAACGGCCCCGCAACGTCAAGGGCTATCCTCTCCCATGGTGCACCAACATTGTACAATTTCAATGCACCCCTACTACGAGTCTGAGGTCCCTTTACAGCTGCACAACTTGTACATTTGCGACACCAATCCTCGACATCGTCCCGACAGTGGATCCAGTAAAACCGTTCTCGTATCTTCAGTAGAGTCCGTTTTACACCCAGGTGACCTCCTGAACAACCATTATGGTACAGCTGTAGAACATCCGGTACTTGAGCTTTAGGGACAACCATTTGCAAATGACAGCTGTCTCCCCGAGCATTTTCCCATTTACGGCACAGGACTCCATCCTGAACCACCAAGCTGTCCCATTGGGCCCAATAGCTTTTTGTGACCGAACTCATCGCTGAGACGTCACTCCACCTGGGCTTAGGAGCTCTGGCCTTCATCCACTCCAGAATTGGCTTGATGTCCGAATCTTCCTGCTGTGCACGTTGTAGGCTTTCCTTCCACTCGTTGTTGAGGTCTGTCTTAAGCATCCTCACAGGTACCACTTCCTTACTCTCCTGCCTAGTACAATGCTTGCAGTCTTCAGGACAAGGTCTTCTTGACAATGCATCTGCGTTGCCATGAGATTTTCCGCTGCGATGTTCGACCACGAAGTCGTATTCCTGCAGTAGTTCAATCCATCTCGCAACTTGTCCTTCTGGGTTTTTGAACTGCAATAGCCATTTCAGTGCAGCATGGTCAGTACGTAAGTGGAATTTCCGACCCAGAAGATATTTGCTAAAATACTGCAATGACTTTACCACCGCAAGCAGTTCCCGTCTCGTAACACAATAGTTCCTTTCCGGTTTTGACAACGACTTGCTGAAGTACGCTATCACAACCTCTTGATCACTATTCCGTTGGGACAACACACCGCCAAGTCCTATGTCACTTGCGTCTGTGTCAACTATAAATTCCTTGCCCGCATCAGGGTAACCCAAAATAGGTGTTTTGCACAGACGGTCCTTTAGCTCCTGGAATGCGATGTCGCAACTATTATCCCAGCAGAAATGTCGCTTCTCCTCGGTGAGCTTATGCAGGGGTTTGGCTATCTCTGCAAAGTTCTTGACAAATCGGCGATAATAGGAGCACAAACCCAAAAATGCTCTGACCTGCGTCTTGTCTTTTGGAACTGGCCAATCCTTGACAGCTGCAATTTTCTCTGGATCCGTGCGGATACCTTCTTCAGACACGACATATCCCAAAAAGCTAACTTGTCGTTTGAATAGTGAACACTTCTTCGGGCTTAACTTGAGGTTAGCACTCTGGATCTTCATGAGCACGCGTTCCAGGTTTTGAAGATGTTCTTCAAACGTACGGCCTACGATGATGATGTCATCCAAGTAGACCAGGCATGCATCGCCAATTAGCCCGGTAAGTACCAGTTCCATCAACCTTTCAAACGTTGCCGGAGCATTGCACAATCCAAACGGCATAACTTTAAATTGCCACAGACCCTTTCCTGTCGAGAATGCAGTTTTCTCCTTGTCCTTAGGATCAATTTCGACTTGCCAGTAGCCACTTTTCAGGTCCAGCGTGCTAAACCACTTTACGCCAGTTAGCATGTCCAGCGTGTCATCGATTCTCGGCAAAGGATAGCTGTCCTTCTTCGTAACGTCGTTCAGACGACGATAGTCAACACAAAACCGCATGCTGCCGTCCTTCTTTCTTACCAGCACTACAGGTGAACACCATGGACTAGATGAAGGTTCAATAACACCATCCTTCACCATTCCCTCAATCATGGTTTCCACTTCCTTTTCACGTGCTACCGGCATTCTCCTTGGCCGCTGACGGATAGGCAATTCTTCTCCTGTGTTTATTTTGTGTTGAACTATGCCAGTCTTTCCGATGTCAGCATCGTTTGACGAGAAAACATTGGCGTACCTGAGTAACATCTTCTTCGCTTTGACCATTTCATTTTGGGACAGAGCGCTGCGGCAGTCTTCTAAAAGGGTGGTCACTCTCGTTTGTGCATCCTTGCTGAGGGTCCCAGTCGATAGATATTGGCATCGACGCAACCAATCCACTTCCTCGCAAGTACCGAGTAGTGTGCCTTTTTCTATAATCTGGTCCTGATCACAAAGGTTCAGCACTCGTACCCCTGAAATGTCGGTGGTTCTGACCAAAGTTCGTGCCACTTTCCATGGAAGGTCATTGTCTACCCTTTCCACGAGTACACAACGAGGAGTTCGCCCAGGATTCCGAGGAAGACTAACCGGCACAATCGTTTCCGATCTCGGCGGAAGAACAATCTTCTTAAGGCTGTACACATTTCCTGGTAACGCCCCTTCCACGAAAAGTTCCTCTTGTGCACATTTCAAAACTCCTTGCTTGACGTCAATCTCGCAACAATTCTTCCTCATAAAGTCAAGGCCCAGGATGCAATCGTCCATTATATCAGCCACGATGACATTATGCAGGTAGATTCTGTTGCCTAGCTTCAACTCTATCTTCTTCTCTCCATGGACGGGTATGCGCTGACCGGTGGCTGTAACCAAATTAATGTGTTCTCGGTTGTGTGCGGAGTCCCCAAGGAACCGACTTATAAGTTGGGAACTGACGACCGTACGAGAGGCTCCTGTATCTATGGTCAGCTTACAAGGTATTCCGTTGACCTCGCCCTTGATGATTAGGCTGTTCCCGTCATGGGTTTGTGTGATCGAAATCCTTGGGGCTCCTTGAACATCAGCCAGCACCCGCCCCGCAGTCCTGGCTGTTACTCGTTTCCCTGCTGCTGGTGTTGGGCGGTGCTGTTAGCCGCACTGCCCTCTGGAGATCGACCGTCGTCTCTTTCTGCAGTTTGCTTAGGGCAACTGGATCGAAGGTGGCCCCTTTCACCACAGCCGTAGCACCTAGGGCTGTATCCTTTGTTGCGGTCGCGAACTGTAGCTGCTGCAACTTCCCTGACGCGATGGGAACGATGATCCTGCCGCACCGCTTCCACCTCCAGTGCATGGGCCAAGGCGTCCTTCAGCGTCCCGTGGTGACCAAGCCTCACAGCAGCTCTAACTTCAAGGTCGCGGATGCCGTCGATGAATGCCTGCACCAGGTTCCCATCAATAAGCGCAGGTACGGACTGCCCAGGTAGGAATTTTCCGTCATTATGACGTTACATCAAGGTCGGCCACAAACGTAACAGACGTCCTGGGATGACGTCCGAGTGCCTCCGTAGTGACGTTAAAATGTCACGGGCACAGGACGTCATAGTTGACGTCGTGTGGTCGTCTCCTGCTTACGTCAGTGGGTCTCACGACAGGACGTATGGAAGACCAAGGAGGGACTAAACCAGTCAGGGGAGGGGGGGGGGGGTCAGGGTAGCCCGCGAAATTCAATGTTCTTACGTTCTTTGAATTTCACAAATCAGTATCAGGTTATATGTTGATTAAAGTATGAAGCGGCCGTAAGAAGAATGTATTTTCAGAATTATAACCATTAAAATCAGTAAAATAACTCCATAAGTCGGTATAATGCTAAATATCAAGATTTCATGTCATTCATTCGAGTTACCTGGCCCTATGGAGTTGCTACGATCGCGAATCATATTTTAATCAACATACAACTTAATACTGACCTACAAATTGCAAAAAACGTAAGAAACTTTTAATTTCGGGGGCTACCCTGGCGCTTTCGCCTGAAATAGGTAGTAAATGATACTATTTATTTTGACAGTCGTCATTCAAAAAGAATTTATTAGAATTTTATCAAACAAAATATTATATCGACGGCGAAGTGCCAATAACTCCTAACTGACAAAGTCAAAAATTTACACATACCGGAAAAAACGTTCAAAAATAGACACGTTGTTTTAGTTGGGAGGTTTATATTTCCACATTTTAATTTAATGCTGTTGCATCTAAAAATACACTAAGGCGATTTCACTAAAACATGCGAATAACGCCTTTAAATTCAAAACGAAAAAAAAAGAAAATTTCTCAAAAAAAATCAGTTAGGAGGTATTGGCACTTCGCCGTCGATATATATATGTATTTCTAACACAATTATTCTATTTCGCTTTTGAATGGACCAACGGAAAACATATACTTTTATTATTTGAGTCTTGAATTTAAAACACATTTGGATATTAAATTACTTACAGCAATAATTTTGTAGTCTTCAGAAATGTTATTTACCTCAAAAACATTTAGTGTTGAAGAATCAAAATAACTCAAGGCCCTTGTCCGTCTTTGCATCTGCCGGTGACCTACATCTACCTTATGTTTGTAAGGAATTTTTGTATTTTTTTCACTCATTGCCTCTTAGCCTTCGTGCATGCAGTCTTCAATATCTTTATTATTCAATCCTAGTCTTGGTGGAAAATTTATTTATTTCTGAAATTAAAATTATTTTGATATTAATATAAACACTAATTTTACTGTCTAATTAATGTAATTAATGAAAGTGGCTACTTAGCATCTGAGCTTGCTTTTTTGCAACAAACTTAAACACATTATAATATTCTTCTATTATTGTACAAGGTCAATATTACCATAAAGAAAACAATATATACCTTATTTTTCACTTATTGCTGTGCCGCTTCAGCCGTTCCGGTGCATGTTTTAGCCAAACTTTTATGCAGTCTTCTATATCTTTATCATTTGATCCTGGTGATGACCATTTGATGCTGTCTGAAAATAAAGTTATTTTTGTATCAATTCTTAAATGTGCACTTGGATTAAAGTTATACCAGGTATAACAATGGAATGGAATAACCATACATTTTCATAGGTTTATACTTGGAATAACTTTATTCCATGTTTATTTGTAAGAGGGCAGAGATTTAACTACCTAATTAATGCAGATTACACACAGACAGTAAAAACAGTCACAGTATTTTGTAATCAAATAAACATATGCACATCCCTAAATAATATTATTGTATGAACTTACAATTATCACAGACAACAATATAATGATATTATGGAGCATACATATCATACCTATTATCACAGATTTGAGCTTCAAATCGCAAAACGGTTTTTTGTTGATTGCTTGACGTAGAAGTTAAATTGTGAAGCAAGCCAGTCGATAATTATATGCTTCAACACTCTATACACTTGTTGCAACATCTCGTCCTCCTAGGGAGCTTAAGTATTGAATCTGAAAAATTAATTTAAATTTTCTTATGAATTTATTCATCTCATCTCATTATCATCATCAGTAACCTATTGTATTGAATCGAGTCACTTAGATATACATTGCTATCATTTCTTGTTTCATCAACTCTTTGGTGTAATATAGATAGTGAAACAGTAACTGTTTGTTCAATCTCAATATCTGTAATATAACAAAAATTAAATACTGCCAGCAGATATTGTGTGAGTAAGGTCATAAGCAGACAGACAGAGATAGATTCAAATGAGCATTACACTTACGTTTTGCAAAATGCTTTTTCAAGCATGGTGGGTCATCATCACCATCGTCATCACTGGAAATATAACGTTTTGTCCTTACTGCTCTGTTTTGGCCTTTCTGCTTCGGTCTCTGTGTCAGTTTGTACATCTGATGTTACCTGTGATAATTTTAACTTTTTCTTTGCCTTTTCTATATCATCTGAAAAACCAAAACACATTGGTCAGCACTAAGCCATTGTCATGCAGTTAATAAGCACAAATTGAAAGTAAAGTTTTCGTAACTATGAGAACTTGATATTGACACATAGATGCTGATAAACTAGGTACTTTAATAAACTGCAAACAAAGATTTGAAACAAAAGCCCCACCATGCCACATACAGGACAGACCAGCCGCGGATTGCATTGCAATTGAATTAGGTAATAAAAAAACAGAAGATGCAGATCATAACCAACACAAAGATACTGTAGAAACCAAAGATTTTAAAACAAAAGCCCCACCACACACAGAACAAACTAACCACATACCTATTGCATTGTAGGTAATGTAAGTAGGAGTACTAAACATGTAGCAGATGCAGACCAAACTGAACATACCGTGAGGTGTAGAAATAATCAATATCTCTCAGGCCCAAGTCAACTACAAGTTACCTGCAAGCGGTACTTAATTACAACCTGCAGATCAGCGAACGAGCTCTGGTGAACCATATATCTTATTCAGCAATGGACTTCCGTGGGTTTTTGATCATGATGAGATTTCAGAATTCAGAACTCCGCCCCAAAGACGACCCACTGACCCATATTTATGTTAATTTTTAGCACTTACCAGTTTCCACAAAGATACGCTTTACACCATATAATTTCCACTTATCATCAGGGGAATTGTCGATATTTTGAGTAAGCAGCCCACAGAACACTATATACTGAAGCAGCCGATTATATGTTTTTCCATCTTTGATCATGGCGGCCAATGCACTTCGCGGCGTCGTGGAGTAAGCCATTTGTTAACTACAATGGATAAACTGCGACCGTCAGATTCATCGAATTGAATAACCGAAAACAGTGCGTAATAATTCACCAATATTATAGGATGTATTGTAACCACAGAGTACACTATAATAATTGTAACTAAATGAATAAAAAGCGCGCGCGGCAGAAGCAACTTGGCGGCCCGCGGCACCTAAACAGTGTTACCCGCCGTTGGTTTTCAGTTGCCCTGGTTTTTGGTACCTATATATGAAAAATTACAATAAAGTATTTTTCTGCATAGGAATTAGATCCGTGCAAACATAAATAAGGATCAAAATCGCGTTTGCAAACAAAAATACTTGGAAGTGGAAAAATACTTGCATAAGAAATTGGTTTATAAATAAAGAGCATAATTTCATTTGCGAAAAGTACTTCGAAACCTTGCATTGCTAGTAATTCGATTGCTAAGGTCATATGTTTCATATTCATAAGTATGTATCGCAAAGTAATTATGTAGGTCAATTATTTTTTTTAGCGCCGTGTGAATATTTAAGAAATGGGTCGTCCATGCATGCGGAACGAGCGACTTTACTTCCAAGTTGCACTTGCAAGAATTTTTTTTTACACAACTTCTTCCCGGAAGTATGATGGGCGTTCTTATCGCTATAAGCGATCTCTGCCAGACAACCTTAGATTAAACTATGGATGATTTTGCACGACGATTACGGTGAACGGAGCCACCGTTCACCGTACAATCTGATTAAAAATCTAATTTTAAATAAATATAACAAATTATTACTTCAGAAATTGTAACTAATGATACACTTATTGTTAATGTTATACCAAATTATAAATTATTCAAACAAAGCTGTTTTTTTATTTGTTTAAGGGTCCTCTATCCATATATAATAAAAGATGCGTACGACGCAATTTGAAAAAAAAAATGGCACTTTATGCGATGAAACTAAAGTTCTAACCCCGTTTAACATATCGCCTTAATAGGGATATTTTAATAAATTTATTTCAATATTCATATCATTATCGTCTGATAGTCGGCGGAGTCTTCCTTGCATGGGGTCGACCCACTGCTCCACTCTTCTCGTTGCTAATTGCCAATTTTTTCTGCTCTATAGCAACTACAGTTCAGCCATTTTCAGATGAACGTTAGCAGTTTGTCAGCGCGGTAGACAATTAACAACTTTTTGCCGTGTCAGAAAGTTAGATTTGCCAAATGCCAGGCAAACTTTAGTGTACACCAGAAAACAAATTAAATGGAAAATACCGAAAATATTGGGGGACTCGCCTTTTCTTGGCAACATTTACTACCAAGCCTGATATGCGTTTCAATAAATACTTCCATTGGCGTTATGTTGGCAGCAATGTATACCACTTCTTATTTTTCACCACTCTTTAATGTTTTGGGCATGATTCTAACACGGAAAACTAATATATATCTTAAAAAAATCCGCAGAATCGAATCGTCTTCCCGTATCTACTATCTTGACAGACACGGGCACAAAACTTATATATTCCTAGCGGATGAGCGGAGGACGTTACAGGGGAGCCAACATAGGGATGGCGATTCTTTCCGAAAAAGATCGATTTTTAAATCGATCCGAATCGTAAGCGGATGTATCGATTCACAAAAAAATCGAGGTCTAAAAGATCGATTTCTAAAAAATCGATTTTTATTAAAGTTTGCATTTATAATGTAAATATAAATCCATTTTATGAAAAACAAGAAACATAACATAATAAATGATCTCTTATCAAGTTATCAGTAGTCAGTCAATTTTTTTAGTTCAGGGAATTCGATAATAACAATCGTTTTTATTACCATATCAAGTCAGACAGGTATGAAAAAAGACATTTATTTTCAAAATGTATTTATTACATGAAAAAGTTAAAGCTCCCCAATGCTTCATATCTAAAGTTTTTAAAAACAATAGTCTGTCAAGTCTACTGGGATCCAAGCGGTTCCGCTCATCACTTGCGATGTTGCTGGCAATTGAAAAAAGGCGCTCCAAAACAAAAAAAAAAATCGAATGGCGATTTTCAAGGTGAAACATCGATTCACTGGATCGATTCAGTACAGCATATCGATTTAAAATATCGATCTTTTGGGCCTGAAAAATCGATTCTTCGATTAATCGATCTCAGATCGCCATCCCTCCAACATTATAACATAGGAACAATTTGTTGAAATTGAAATGAAATGCGGATCGATCAAAGATTGATCGGATGGATTCTAGAATACAACCGGGAGAACAGATCGAAACACAATTATTATTTTTTAGTAGGTATTACTTACAATATGTGTCCATTTATTATTGTTTAATATAATAATAAATATTAATCTTGCCCTTTCCTGTCAAATTTCTCCAAATGATTTTAAACCTTAAGATATAGATTAATAAGTTCAAAATCGAATGAGAAAATTTGACAGTTTTGTGGTAACCGGTTGAGTGTAGCCTTAGGGGCGCTATGGAGCGAGGACTTAGAAAATTTTTGCTTTTTTTTTTCGAAAAGGTTTTTTCGAAAATGAACCAATTTTTTTGCAGTATCTGGTTGACCTTGAGCATAGAAGTCATTTAGGTTCTGAGAAGCATGGCCCTACAACGCACCGTTTCCGAGTTATGGCCTATTATTATTATTTTTTTTTTATAAAATAGTCTATATTTCCAAAATGGTAGCTCGGATGAAAATCTTTTCTGAAAAGAAATTGTTGCTCTAGTCAAGAACTATTAGAAGGTGTAAAGAAACCCGCAAAACAAAGTAAAAAAAAAAAATGTAAAATTTTTCTAAGTGTCGGCTCTAATCTTCAGCTTGCGTATCTTTAAAAATAAAAAAAATTAAAAGCCCATAACTCGGAAACGGTGCGTTGTAGGTCCATGCTTCTCAGAACCTAAATGATTTCTATGGTCAATGTCAACCAGATACTGCAATAAAATTGGTACATTTTCGAAAAAACTTTTCGAAAAAAAAACAAAAATTTTCTAAGTCCCAAATTTTTTTTTAACCAAAAAAATTTTTTTTTTGCTTTTCTTTGCTTCTCATAGTGCCCCTAATTCCAACTCCAACACTCCGCCCCTAAGACGACCCACTGACTCGTTTTTTATTGGACCGCTACATCTGTGACTTAAAAGTGACGTCTATTTAGGGGGCTTTCTATGACGTATCTATTACGTCGTAAAACTAACGTCTATATCACGTTTTTTATGGGTCCGCTAAGTCTGTGACGTACAATTGACGTAAATATGAATGTTCGCATTAAGGTCACTGACGTCTCCTTCCTACCTGGGTGGTAAGCTTTGCGAACCAGCTTCTCCACTTCAAGGGCCCACTGCTGCAGGCTTTCGTTGCTGCGTTGCACGCGATCCTTGAGCTGCGCACGAAACACGTGTTCCAGGTGAGTGTCGCCATACCGAGCCTCCAATGCCTCAAGGAGCTGCTCGTAAGTCACTTCCTTTCCGAGAGCTTCCAGAACAGTTAAGGCCTGGTCGCGCAAGCCCAGGGTGAGGGCAGTCATGGCCTGACTTTTATTCCACCCGTTCGCCTTCATGACAGCCTCGAACTGGATTTTGTAAGCCGACCAGGAAGAAGTTCCGTCGAACGGTGGCACTTTGAATCCACGTAGCGAAGGTGTTGTAGCTACGGGAGCTGCGATTCCATCCCCCAGTTTAAGGTTATCCAGCGTTTTCTTTACGTCAGCCATCACGGTTTGCTTCACGTCAGCCATCACGTTGTCAACCCTGTTATTCACTTGCTCGATTCGGATTTCAGCTTCCGACAGGCGGTTGTCATACTGAGCAACCTTATCCTTCATCTCCTTCATGTCTTTCCCTAAGGTAGCGTGAAGGTCCTTCATAAGGAGCATCTGCTCCTCCTGGCGGCGGGCCTGCTCCTCCTTATCACGTTGGAGCTGTTCTTCCAACCGGCGAGCCTGTTCTTCCTGTCGACGAGCCTGTTCCTCCCTGTCACGCAGTAGCTGTTCTTCCAACCGGCGGGCCTGTTCCTCCTTGTCCCGCTGGAGCTGTTCCTCCAACCGACGAGCCTGCTCCTCCTGTCGGCAGGCCTGTTCCTCCTGTCGGCGGGCCTGTTCCTCCTTGTCCCGCTGGAGCTGTTCTTCCAGTCGACGGGCCTGTTCCTCCTGTCGGCGGGCCTGTTCCTCCTGTCGGCGGGCCTGTTCCTCCTGTCGGCGAGCCTGCTCCTCCTGTCGGCGAGCTTGCTCCTGCAGCATCATCATCAGAGCAGCAAAATCTGGTGCTGATAATGCTGGAGCAGCTGTGGACGGGCCGGCCTCCGTGGTCGGTAGCTGGCCTTCCGACCTCTGTGGCGTTGCTCCACCGAATCGCCTCTGGTCCGTCTCTTGCTGGCGTTGACTCCGGGTACGAATACCCTCCATGTCGTCTTTGGGTAAAATCGGCATGGTTTTTAAACCTCGCTTCTGACACCAATTGTTACGAGCTTGGGGTTCGTGACAATAAAAACTGCCGATTTAATAACCAAAAAAAGTGTACGTTACCCCAGCAAGAAAGTGTCTCCTAGAGTTATAGGAGTAGAACGTATAATATGTGCCCTATCTGCTGTATATGTGCCCCCAAATAAAAAATGTGTGCCCCCTGTCGTTTTGGAAAAAAACGGAAAAAACGATTCCTGCTGGGGTAACGTTTTTCTAGCAGGAAAATTCTAAACGAATGATCGGAGAGAGAAAAATTGTGCATGGCCAGAGAGCTTATATGTGTGCCAAAATGTGCCCCCAAAAAAAAAATCTGTGCCCCTTCGGGTTTTCGAGATATTGCATTTCCTGCTGGAGTAACGTTTTGATGAATCGTATATCTCTACAACCATTGCATGTGCCCCTGTAGAGTAAACATACACGAGTAGCTCTTAATGTGTGCCCCTTAGTGCCCCAATTAGTTTTCAGAAAATATTTATAGTTTTCAAGTTATAGCGGTTTTATGAAAACCCGAAAAAACATCGCAGCGCCTAAATTAGACAAGAAACAAGTTCGCTGAAAACTGTATTCGGTCCTTCTTGACGCTAATAATAACCATACAAAGTTTCAAAACTATTCATGCATGCGTTTTTGCTAAAAGTCAAAACGATGGTGTCCTAACTTTGACGGCAAAATACAAGGAACCGGCTCAATCCGAGATGTGTAGGTGTAAACCAAAATCATGTGCCTTTAGTCAAAAATATATGGTGAAAATATTCAGCTTGGAATGTTTCGCATTAAGTAAATATTAACAAAAAACCAAAATATGTAAGCAACGGCTGGTTATCCGACCAAATTTGAATGACTACTAAAAAGCGACGGATTCATACATATCGATGACCTTCTTTACTTTACTCACTAACCGGTTCACACGTGTTGTGCCTGAGTACACTGACTTACAAAAGTAATAAGTAATTAAATAAAATTGTTATTGGATTATATTCTACTAGCTGTTTCTATGACGTTACACATGATTAAGTACATTATAAATAGTAGCCTAAGTGCTATTCCAAGGTAAGCTATCTTCTCGATTCTAAATTTCATTAAAATACATCCAGTAATTTATGTGTGAACGAAAGAAATACATCGAGATATTTGCCAGGTCTTTGACTTGGTCCCGATGTTTAAAAAAAAATATAGTTCATGAAATGTGTGATGAATACCTACTACTAAAAAGAGGTAGCTCTTTTTTGTATATAAATAAAAAGCCCGTATTTGTCTTTTTATATTAGGTACATATATATTTATTGATAAGCCGTAGGTTAGATAAATTAACAGTACAATGCGTGCCACGAAAGATGAGACTTGACCCGCCTCCCCCGCTCTTTCCGCCGCCCCTATGACGTCCAGTCCCGTCCCGCACTCAGACCTCATACCGCTAAAGATACCTAAAATCGTGTACTGCGCATGTCAAACCACGTGGTGTGTCAAGTCTCATCTTTCGTGGCACGCATTGTAAGTTTTTCATCATTAAGGGGAATGCTCCAACTAGCCCGCGAAATTCAAAATTTCTTGCGTTTTTTGCAATTTGCAGGCCAGTGCTAGGTTGTATGTTGATTAAAATATTATTCGCGGTTGTAAGACGTATATAGTTACAGAATTATAATCATCAAAATCACCAATACAACCCTCCAAGTTCATAAAGGCGTAGGAACAAAAAAAAAACAGAAAAAATTTGAATTTTGCGGGCTGGTTGGAGCATTCACCTTACTTAATAGAAGATTCCCTTTTTTCGCCTCCCCACACCGCTGCATATATCTCTGGCCCCGCGGCATCCGCTGACGTCGTGTCGCAAGGAGTCGCTTTGTCTAGCTTGGAGAAAGTGAGACAGCTAGTACGCGTACGGTGTTAGTGTGACAGAGACAGGTTACGTGTAACGTCGCTCTATTATGAATAATAGGTACGAAGTGTTTATTGAGGAAGTGCGTTTGGATTATTACTTGGTATTGGTAAACAGTTGCGGTTATGTTATGACGCCAAGGACACTGTTACGTTGAGTCACGCAGTTGCACTGATACTGTTTGTTTACTTTTTTTTGAGTTGGTTGAAAGTGGCGTATTAAGCATTTTATAACAATTATGTGGTTGTAGGGGTGTTGAATTTTATGGCACGATCTGCGGTGGTAAGTATTTAATGGCATTGTTTTGACTTACCTATTTAAAAATACTTGTCTTATCAAGTACTTGGATTTTTGACGTGACAACGTCTAATAAATCGATGAAGCTGGCTGCACTCACGAAAAAACATGACTCATGTAGCGTTACCTCGCGGCCTCGCTCTGTAGCGTTCCATGGCGGCTTGAAGTGCAAGCGAATATTAACAAATGCAATGCAACTATTCCATCAGTATTTTCTTATGATGTTACGAAACCGACTTTACAGACAACCGATTTTTTTCATTACTTTATATACTAATTTCTAATATTTATAGGTAGGAACTTTGATCTGTGATTTGATGCAATAATTACTTTAAGAATTAAAATTAAGGGAATAAAAATAATAATTTCCACATCAACAAGCTGTTTCATTTATTATAGTCACAAGGTGCATTTAATATATTTTTTAATTAGCCCCCAAAACTTTTGAACGCGACTGTACGGACAACAGCTTAGGTATAATACGTTCAATAAAGAAGGTCATCGATATGTATGAATCCGTCGCTTTTTAGTAGTCATTCAAATTTGGTCGGATAACCAGCCGTTGCTTACATATTTTGGTTTTTTGTTAATATTTACTTGATGCGAAACATTCCAAGCTGAATATTTTCACCATATATTTTTGACTAAAGGCACATGATTTTGGTTTACACCTACACATCTCGGATTGAGCCGGTTCCTTGTATTTTGCCGTCAAAGTTAGGACACCATCGTTTTGACTTTTAGCAAAAACGCATGCATGAATAGTTTTGAAACTTTGTATGGTTATTATTAGCGTCAAGAAGGACCGAATACAGTTTTCAGCGAACTTGTTTCTTGTCTAATTTAGGCGCTGCGATGTTTTTTCGGGTTTTCATAAAACCGCTATAACTTGAAAACTATAAATATTTTCTTAAAACTAATTGGGGCACTAAGGGGCACACATTAAGAGCTACTCGTGTATGTTTACTCTACAGGGGCACATGCAATGGTTGTAGAGATATACGATTCATCAAAACGTTACTCCAGCAGGAAATGCAATATCTCGAAAACCTGAAGGGGCACAGATTTTTTTTTTGGGGGCACATTATGGCACACATATAAGCTCTCTGGCCATGCACAATTTTTCTCTCTCCGATCATTCGTTTAGAATTTTCCTGCTAGAAAAACGTTACCCCAGCAGGAATCGTTTTTTCCGTTTTTTTCCAAAACGACAGGGGGCACACATTTTTTATTTGGGGGCACATTTACAGCAGATAGGGCACATATTATACGTCCTACTCCTATAACTCTAGGAGACACTTTCTTGCTGGGGTAACGTACACCCAAAAAAATGACACTTTACTCACCAACACTAATTACAAGTCAAACACACTAATTAAGAAATACAATTGCACTTACTGATCACTCTTAAGTCGCTCTTAAATCGCACTCGAATATCGCCTTCGATGTTATCGCTCGTATCGCTTAATCGAAACTATATGTCTCGCGGCTCGCGCCCGCCTTATATAGTGCCGCAGAGCTAGTACATAAACATCTAGAACGTTCGAGTACATACCGGTCCCGACTGACTCGACGTCGATAGTTCTCGGAACTACTAGTACCTACAGGAAGGGTCAATGTCCTAGTACCAAGGCCAAGGTACTAGTTCTGCTACCCGATACAAGATGGCGCTAGTGGTAACTAATGGCGATACATGGCGATGTATCAAGCATTATTTTTGGCGCGCAACAATATTATCATGTGATGATATGTTTAGACTATGTGTTGTTGGTGATGTTTGTGAGATATTTGGGCATCATTGTCATTCTGAAGGAATTTTCGGACAATTCTGCAAGTGTTCAGAATAGCAG
Organism: Luperina nickerlii; assembly: GCA_963855955.1. Classification (NCBI taxonomy): domain Eukaryota; kingdom Metazoa; phylum Arthropoda; class Insecta; order Lepidoptera; family Noctuidae; genus Luperina; species Luperina nickerlii. The sequence continues at coordinate 12,183,781 of OY979682.1, forward strand.
CTTTCTGTAGAGTTTGGTAGGTGGAAGGAGATAAGTCTAACGTTTTTAAAGATTGGTGCAGTTGTTTGGAAATGACACCCGTGGTTGAGACTACCAATAGGATTATGGCAACGCTGCCTAATCGCCACATTCGGCTTATTTCTATTTTTAAGTCTGTATATTTTGACAGCTGTAAGCTTATACATTACGTAAATATTAATCATTGATTTTAACAAAATCTTAAACATAAAAATGTTGTCTATATTTAAACAAATTATGGGTGCCAAACCTGGAAAACCTTTTGTATAAAATGCTGTGTTGGGTGATTGTGCGTATCGGTCTAAATCTCACTATTGTGTGACCTATCGACTGTTTCAAATAATTGTAAGTTTGATTTCACGAAACCCGCATATATCAATGAATTGGTTAGTTAGAAACTTAAATTTTCTGGGACATGGCAAGCAAGTCATTTAAGTAATTTTTAGGTGCAGCGCAGACGACAGACTATCCGCGACGCACTTTTTAGTCTGTGAAAACAGAACCTATGCAATTATATGCAGTAACGCACACGACGCGCAATAAGTCCGGCGCACAAAAAATCCGTGTAATTCGGGCAGACCGCACCGCGCCGCGCCGCGCCGCTCCGCACAAAAAGTGTGTGACAAAGCTTGAACGTTTGCTTCAACGCGCGCTAACGCAGACGGCGCACACTTTAGTCGGCAATCTGCATTTGTTAGGGGTGGACGTAACGCACGCGATCTATTATCATGGCGCCAGACCTCGATGTAACGATGAAAATTCAAGAAATACAAAACAGACCAGCACTTTATGATACTTCTAAGGCAGAATATCATGATAGACATTTAAAAAGAAAATGTGGGATGAAGAAAGATGTGCGTCGTGTGCGTTGAGTCTGTGAAAAATCCGCGACCGACTTTTTGCGCGCGCCATGCAGACTTTTCGTGCGCCGCAGACTCGATCGCACAAAAAGTGTGCCGTCTGCGCTGCACCTAAAATTACTTATAAAAGGTAACGAAAAAAAACGAACACCTTGGAGGGAAAGCATTTTATACTATCAAGATACGTGTGACTTAAGTAGTCCATTATTGCACGGCACAGAAAAGCATGACTTAAGTAAGGGTTTAGGACACAGTGTTATAAAATAAATCTAGGATGTACGAGTATTTTTATATGGAATCTAGGATTAGTAATGGACCCCTTGAAAAAAGGAACTTCGTTCCAACGCCTTAAAAAAAAACCCCGTATTTGTGTTTTTCTAACTTAGGTTTTCAAAAACTACCTTTACAAGGAACGCTTCCTACAAATGATGTGTTTGTGCTATTTCAACTCTCTAGATTTACATGTGCTCTTTAATAACCACTTTGTTGATACATCGTGTGTACCTGCATGAATACTTACACAGCATTCTACAGACTAAATGCGTGCTAAAATACGGTAAGAATATTCAAATGTTTTTAATTAAAAAATTGTGCAAAATTAGTCTTCCGTTATATCGCGTTCCGTTAAATCATTATAATAATTTACCCGCACTATCTTAGATGGATTTGATACAAATTTCTTACGTATGTCTGATAGTACACATTTTAACTCGTCACTATATATGAATTGATGTTGATATTTACGGATCGAGTTGGAAACGACTACATAACTAGGAGTAAAATCATTTTCATTCAACATGTTTTTTAGGGTTTCTAATAGAAACAGACCATCTTCAAAAAAAAACTTGTTAAACATTCCAACGATAGCGTCGGCAAAAAGACAAAGTATGGCTAAACTGTATTCCTCGGTGTCTTCTTTTAAACACTGAACTATTTTTGAACCCAATGAAGAAGCTATTTTCAAATGAATATACTTCCAGGAGTTTTCTGTCACACTCATAGATGTTGCGGTTTCATGGATTAATGTAACGTAATATGCTATAAACTTCCAACTGGTATACAGCACATAGTTTTCTAGCACCGGCAAATACTGTTCAATTTTAGTTTCTATTTCTACAAACAGTTTAGCAGGTATAGGTGTTTTATTCAAAGTAACATATACTGAGAATGAACCAACCAAACGTTTTAAAAATTTATCAAAATTGTTCTTAACATAATAAATGCCCGACTGCATATTACCCCAACACTGGAAGGCTTCTTCCATAGCTGGACCTACTACCCTTCTGAATCTCTGAAGCTGATCTTCCTCACTTTTACCGAACAACACGTAACATGTAAGAACCTCAATAAATTCACTTTTATACAAACATAGTTTGGATCCTGCTTGCGACAATAACTTAAGAGCAACAAATTCTTCATCGAGTGATTCGATTATTCTTGGTGCAAATTGAACTAAATCCTTCACATAGTTTTCGCAATGGGCGCTATCAGGTAATGAGGTAAAAAACTCGTAACTCTTCATATAATATTCTGCTCGAATACTAATGGGAACTTTTTCAACGTCAACTAATGTCTTGTATATTTCAGCACTTTCATCTGAAGTCAACTCATTAATAAATATACGTATTAATTCCCATAGTTCCTTTTCAACGGTTGGATTTTTCACGTTGCAAATTCGATTATATGTGTGCTTGAAAAGAACGGACCGTATTATAAGATTCGTAGTAGTCTGCCAAGTTTTCAAAAATATTGATTTTAGCACATCAGGTTTAAGTTTCAATAATGCAAGATAAAGTCCAAACTTTTGTAGAGAGACTGATGCATCCAATAATTTCGCCAACAGCTCATGACTGTCGACTTCGCTCATATTGTTCAAAATTGCGTTTAGTGAAGGCGCTGCATGTTGTAAATAATCTCCTTTAGCGTACCACAAAACCGCATCTAAGGGAATCAATGGCCTGGCTACGTGCAAATGTTTTGCAATATTTTTTCGTATGCTTATTTCTGTCTGGTCAGTTACCCCCCACGTTATCTTAAAATTGTCGGGAGCATGTGTTTTTGCCAAATTTACTATTTGATTTTGGGATAGAAGCATGAAAAGACCTTTAACAACGGCTTTTTGTCCAGTAGGTTTGTTCAGATTTAGTAAGTAGGCGTTGGTCCAGTGCTGGGCCAGTGAGTGCGGCCAGTAGACGCGCAACTTGGCGAGCAGACGTCGCAGCGAGACAGCGTCGTTAGTTCGCAACGTGTCTATTTCTTTGTCGTGTCGCGTCAGCAGCTGCGGCTTGTGCTTCAACGCGTTCAGGCACGCTTCCTCGCTCAGGCACAGTGACAACGACTCCTCAAACATATGCTTCCGCCACGATTTCTTGATGAAGTATAGACGGGAAATATCAGTTTTCCACATGTTTTCTTGTTTTATCTTTATTAGTGCCTGGATTTTCTCGAGTACAAATGGGAACCGACTAATATCTTTTTTCCAATCTCTCAACAAAATAAGGGCATTCTGTAAGAGGAGTAAAGTATCATAAAAATCGGATTCATTTGCTATGTTTTTACTTTGAATTTTTGTCAATGCGGGATTGATAAGAAAAGTAAACATTTTATCGTTTTGTTCTTGACTTAGTATAATCTGAATCTCTTTGAAAGAATTAAACCACATCTTTTCTTTAACGATTTCTGGTACCGATTCATCCTGCAGAACTTTATATAGAACTATAGATTGGAGACACAGTTGTACGTTATTTTTTGATTCGGTGTACACTTCCATACTGTGGTACAACTGATTCAAAATGTTCCAAGTTTCAACGTCGATCTTGTGAGTAGATATTTGTGAAAGTAGACTATTGATGAACTGAATCTTGAAATTGAACATTTCATTTCTATGCTTTTCATTGAAATAATTAAGCAAACATTTAATATGCTGTGGTTCGTTTCGTGTGCAAGTTACCAAAACTAAGAGCATAGCACATCGTTCATAGGGTGAGCGCTCCTTACGTATAAGCTTCTTTATTTCGGGCAATGCAACATCAAATGGGGCGAACTCATACCACTCGTAAGTTTTTCTACTGTATTCGATAATCTGTCTTGCATCTTCTGAAAATAGTAACGCCATCTCAGTTTTTTCTATAAATGTTTTCTTTACGAATTCAAATCTCTCTTCTTTTGGCATGTTATTAATAAAATGTCTTAATATATTAAAATCATATAAACGGTGTCCCAATATGCTTACTTGTTTATAAAGAAAAGCTTTTATTTCTTTCTTGTTTAAATATTTTGCTACTACGGACAAGTCGATTGTGTTAGCGTACTTATCAAAATTGTCTAAAACTCTCTGTTTGCAATTTTTCATAAGGAACTCGGTTTTCCTTTTTCCTATGTCAGGGACATAATCAAATACTGTTTTATCTTCCACTACGTTTAATACCTCAGTCGTATGAGTTTTTAACAACAAAGATAAAATTTTGTCTTTTACCTGGTACATGCTGCCTTTTACCAATGAATAATAAGCAAGAAAACGAGCAGATCTTTTGCACAAACGTGTAAAAAAAAATGGTGGTATGACGCGTTCGTTCTTTATAACATTTTCTATGAAAGGAATGGAACAGTTTTGCAACCACTTGTAAGCACAGTCCGTTTCTTTGAGGTATTCATAAAAGGCTTCGACTCGACTTTCGTCTTTCAGATTGAGTCTAATGTGAAGCATGAGTTTGTTAAATGTTTTGGTGTTCATGCTAGGTAATAGTTGTGTGTGTAGGTACTCTGGGTTGATGATGTTTGCGTACTGCTGCTCGGTGATTAGCCACGTGGATTTTTTAATAGCTGTCGCCGCATACAGCATGTCGTTAGATTTCATTACTTCGATGATATAGTCTACATTTCTGTTTTTACTGGCGATGTCTATTTTCAGAAGGTTGTCTATGTCGCTGTCATCGCCACTAATGTTACATAATTCATAATGTTTATTAGCAATCGCATCTTCTACAAGCTTGTTGTAGTGTTGGCGCTTTTTGCCGAGCGTGTCTCCTTCTAGCATCACCGGCGGCATTGTGATGAGCTGGAAATGGAATTTCAAATATTATTTTTTTCATTATTAATACAACGTGTAACAGAAACCCTATAGCTATCCTTAAGCACTAAAGATAACAGCTGGTATAGAGTCACTATACTTAGTTTCAACTCAAAATAAAATACTCTAAGAATTGATACAAATTTTCGGTATCTTAGGTTTCTTAAATTCAAATCATAACAAACATGTCACCGCACTACGTAGGTCAATCACTTTACTTGCCAATATCACGATAAATCTCTTCCGTAATTCTGCGCGCCTAGTACTGTACTAGCCTAACCAAACGCGGCGTCTTTGTCGGCGCGAACTGACGAGATAAAACATGCCGCGCCGCACCGCCAAAGCACGAAAGCGTTTGTGCGCGCGCGCAATATATCATACCTACTTTACCTTGATGTAAAAATTAATGTGTAATTATCGATTTTCAGTTTACACGTTAATTTCAAGCCAGAAATTGCACGTAAACATCGAGATAACAAAACTTACGTAAAAAATCGAAACAAAGTTTAGGTATGTTAACTAGTTTCATCCCTTATTAATTTATTATTACTTATTACCGAGTAAACAATAAAATCTTAAGGGGCCTGGCACAAAATCGACTAATTTTGATCAATTTTGTTCATTCGTTGCGAGAAAGGGCAATAGAATTTAAACAAAATTATTTGTGCTTTGACAAGTCGAGTTCTTTGTCTTGCATGTGGCGGAAAGGGATTTTTCAAATAAACTAAGTATTCGTGGAAAATCACTAATCTTCGCAACAAGTTTTCCGAAAAATGACGCGAGACTGACGTTTGATCGTTTGGTTATAAGAAACTACTTATGATTTTGATAATTAAAAATTATCTTTAACATCATTATATGGTGTACTTGCATGTGGTGGAAGTACTTTTCTCAATTTTCATACAAAATATAGCAGAAAAAAAATGTTGAAATAACGTAATATTCTAAAAACTTCCTGACAAATAAGTATTTTTTTCTAATACTTTGAAACACTTTTCAGAAAATTTAAAAATTACATATTAAAGTTAAGATAACCATTTAATAGAATCAAAATTTTATTTTATAAATAAACAATAACTTAACTTCGTAAATAAATGGCAAAATGAACTATATTATCGACCGCGCAAAATCGATCCCGTCAGTAGCAACCGGGCCTTCCCAGCGTGAGGACGTATCACTTTGTATCGCAGGCGCGCACGTGTTCTCCGTAAACATATTCCAGAAATGGTACACCGACTACCACTTTTTGATCCGTTTAGTATTTATTTTATTTTCAGTACTTTGCTTGTTTTTGAACAACATTAAAATTGTGCATGCCTGATTTTTATATTATATAAAATAGCGGTGTGCTTGTGTTCGTAATTCTTCTCATCCTAAATGGCTTGACTGATTTAGATGTATTTTTTTTTAATTCTTATTGTGTCACTTGGATGGTTGGTCAGTGGGTTGTCTTAGGAGCAGATGTTCTTAGCTATTGTCGCGGGCCAACGTCTGCCTACAGCGTCCGCTAGTTATATATAGACTGTATCAGTGGCATGCCTAGGGGTCAAAATTAGGGAAAGCCCACAGATTTTCAACGTATAAAAAAACGGCCAACTGAGGGATTGGCTGATTTTCTTATTGTGTACGTGTGTATTGCGAATGTTTGACTGGTATTTTTAAAAATATTTTTTTTTATTGATGGGTTTAAGTACGTTTGTTGTTGTGAATTATGATTTTATTAGGGCAAGCCGGGCTTTTTGGCTTCTATGAAGGTACCGCCACTGGACTGTATATTTCATCGATTTTTTTTAAGTGAAAACTTCTTTATGCGCGTTAAGGGTAAAAACTTATGAGTTCATGTCACTGACATGCCCGCACAGACATGCTGTTGTAGCAGTACGAGAAGTATTTTTTTGGAACAAAGTTCTTTAAAGTTACTGAAGTCAAAATGTAAATCCAAGATGGCGACTGCGAAAATGTTCAAGTTTTCGTCATGGGTATCGTTTGCATGGTTTTCGATGGTGTTAAAGCCGATAGTGGGGTCAAAATGAAAATCCAAGATGGCGGCTGCGAACATTTTCAAATTTTTGATCATGGGTGTTATTTTCATAGATGCTAACGCCGATAGTAGAGCCAAAATGAAAATCCAAGATGGCAGCCGCAAAAAATTTCAAATGTTTTGGTAGAGGGAAATCTTATTCGTTCGTGTCACCGACATGCTTATGTTATCAGTATCCATAATGTGGCTATAAGTATGACGTGTTGAGCTTGTCGTTGCTCGGAGTTCCGATAGATGCCATGGCTGCATATTATTTTTAATGGTTTACAGAAAAAAAAATTTAGTCGTCGTCGTCGTTTTTTTCATGGTTTTTGAGGGTTTTAAAACCGATAGTGACGTTAAAACGTAAATCCAAGATGGCGGCTGTGAAAATTTTGTTTTATTTAAATCATACGTGAAAAGGAACCGCGTTCCTGACGGAGGCCCTCCGACCACACACGTATTTTTTTAATGGTTCAAAACCTTTAGTTTGACTAATCAATCGATGGAGAATTTTAGTGATTAAGCCCTACACTGCCCATAAGTTACTGGTATTATCCCATGATCTACAACAAATTTGTATACTAATATATACAAATTTGTTGTAGATCATGGGTCGATAGAAAGAATCGCATTACCAGTGCACCGCAAAAAAAAAACGACAAAACGTGGGACTGGCACGTATCAGACAAATTCTAACAGAACGTAATTCGAATCAAATCGCTACGACTTCGTCTCAAGAATATGTAAGCTTTTACTTTCGATCAACGCTAGAATTGCATAAAGAAGTATTTACGAGTACCTACATTCTTATTTTTAAATGCTGGTAATTTTAGGAAATCGATGACAATGGAAGTTCTGAAAATACATTAATTACTAGTGTTATGTTCTATGGTAAAGTTGACATGAGTTGTTAAAACTCATATCAGCTTGATCTAGGCATGGCATCACCTTTGTCTTATATTTATGTTCGTATAACTCGTCAAAATGTAGGGAACAGCTGATTTTTGTTTTTGCGATTTTAGGTGTGGTCTCATAGTAAAAGTTGTTCATAATGATAAGTACAATAATAACCTCCATTGTAATATATTATAAAAACACCACGAATACTCGATACCTATGAAATTGTCGTTTTATTAAACTGCCACTTCGAACTGTAAATGTTAGTAGTTACAGTTTGACTTGGACTTCCCAATTCCTTGGTTCGCGGCCAGTAAAATAAAACAGCAATTTCACAGGTATAGACTTAATATTCAAATTTAGTTGTTTTGCATTTTCCAAAACTATATTTTTTATCCCAATCCAATTCCAATCTTCCTATTTTATTTTTTTCAAATAGGTACGGGCCCAGTCCCAAGAAGACTTTTTCAATTTGTTTGAAATAAGTTTATCTTAGTCATCATTGACATCGATGAAGGAAAACATTGAATTACCTAAATATGCATACTACTCGTAGATATTTATGTAAAACGCCTACCTCAATGTTATTGAATGTCTTAATGTACTTAAATGGATCTAACACCAAATTGTACCATTTTTATGTTGATTTTGGTAATTATACTAAACGAATACTATGTTAGACAAATATTCCAGACTTATATTTCTTAACCGTACCTCTATGAATAAAAAAATATATAGGATCAAAACTGTTTAAACGATCGCTACGCTCGATTTTTAGGCGTGTGTGCGTGAACGTTGCACACAAACATAGTATTGCAATGAATTTACCTAAACTCTAGCGAGGGAATTTTATGCACGGATTCTTAAAGCTTTGCTTAATTTAATAACTTGACTTACATTTTTTAAAGACGGGGTTCGATGTGGTGGGCTTGGTATTGTATGCACAAGGGCGCTCGCTTGTTCATAGACACCTGAACATTGCGTAGCATATCTGGTGTTAGTGTCCTGAAAGTGGCCTCAATCTGCACTTTCATTTGGTCCACTGTATCCACTGCACTGCGTACACTACATTTTGAATGTACCCCCACAAAAAAGTCTAATGGGGTTAGGTCTGGGGATAGCGGAGGTCAAGCTATGCTTCTACTACCACGCCCAACCCACCGAGTAAAGCGCATATCTCGAGTAAAGCGCATATCTCGAGCAAAGCGTCGTCGTGTTGAAAAATGAAATTATTCCCCATCACAAGATTAACATAACTTAACATTTGGGTCAATAATACGGCGACGCACAGTGTTATTATTGCCCCGAAAAACGGACATCCCCTTTTTATTAACTAATCCGATAGAACAGATTATTTAGAAAGTAAGAGTAAAATACCCGTGTGCCAATTTTACACCAAACACGAGTAAAAAAATTTTGTTTTTTTTTTTACTTTTTCTAAATTAATTAATTACAAAAAAAATACGCATTATTTTACCCCTTTCTTTATTATGTGTAATAATACTATATTAAAGATATTTGAAAAAAAATACAAAAGGGTACTAACTAGTATAGATGTAAAGGAATATGGTTTTTTTGTTTTTAGATTTTGATTTATCATGGTTGTACAGTAGCCGGCACGTAACTTGGCAAGGATTTGGCATGGTGGGGGTAAGTTTGCGCATCGTACACTTAGTGGCACAAAAAAGTGGTCCCTTTTAGTGCTTGTCATTATTCTATGGTTATTGCCATCATTTATTTTTAATCATGTCTGTTTATAAGGAAGAAACAGAATTCGTGATGTTTATTAGGTGTTAGAAATAAAATACAATTTAAAAGTATTTTTTTAATTTAAAAATAAAGTCAAGTGTTCTCGTCACTATCACTTAAATATCCTATCCCTGGCATCAAATTGAAAGTACTTCTTTTAGTTTTTTTCTTAGTTTTTCAACTGTAGGCAACTCTTTATTTGTTATATGAAAATTGTGAACACAGGTCCTAACAACTGACAGGTCGAAAGGTAAAGTGTGTAACGATAGACATCATAGACTATTTTTCTGGCCTGTCTGCGTAAAATAACGTTTGGTCTCGGCATTGTAATAACCCTAACAAAATCTAAATTAAAAACAATAACAACGATTCGTAACAAAGATAAATATATAACAATAACAACAACTTATAACAAAAACGAAATTTAAAACAATAACTCGTAACCGAAACTTAACAAAAACAAAGGGTTCAACTTTTGTGCACGCAAGTGTATTCGGGAGCGAACGGGACGTAGACACAATGCGAGGGGCAAGGGTCTACTGACGCACCAATCGCGCGCTCGGCTCGACGCTGTATCACACCCCGCGTCCCGCTTGCGTACCAAAGGGACCTAAAATATGACTTCTGCGCATCTAACGACTCTTGCCAAGTTACGTGCCGGGTACTGTATCTTTGCTTAGTTGGATTCAATATTTATTGTAAATCATGTTTAGACCCCAACCAATCACTTAAAAAAAAACCGCATCCAAATCTCGCGGTGTTTAAGAGTTATTCACTTCTAAATTTTATTCTGATAATTTTTATTTTAGGGTCATCACTTCACAAAAAACATTATTTTTGTTTATAGATTTTAATTTTATGTTGAATTTTATTTATATCATAGAATAATACACATATACATATTTACGCCCACTCCCACAAAATTTTACAAATAATATTCTTAAATCTTTTTTTATTTTTACATCGGACAAAAATACAAATAATAGTACATTTTGATACAAGTGGAGAAAGTTTGTTATTGTATTCGAGGCGGAATTATAATGAATGTTTTTGAGCCGAGAACTGCAATAACAAATGTCCACGTGTATCAAACGACGTTTTTCAATACACTTTTGAAGAAATAAAATAAAATAACGAAAAATATTTTTGTCATGAATTAAAAAACTATGATTTTAATTTTCTTTTTTTTTTCGAGCTTTGCATTCGCCAGGTTGAAGGAGAGGCAAAGGTATGAAGCCGTTAAACAGCCTAATATAAAAAATAGATTAATTTTATGTTTTTGAATTCAGTACACAAATAAATATTAATTTGTTAAACACAACTAAAGTAACTAATAGTTTCTAATAATCATGTTTATCTATGATATTCTATTTATAAACACAATTTGAATTTGCACAAAATATTTATGCCGGAAAGACGCGTAGCGCTTTGCCGAAATTAGAAAAAAAAAAAACAATCACCTGAGATTAAGCATTGAACCAATTTGAACTAAGTATAGGTATAGTTATCTGTGGCAATTTTCATTCCCAAACACGTGCGGGAAAATGGAAAAAAACGCACACGTGTGAAATACATTGCATGTTATACCTAATCGTAGTGCGTTATGGACCAGTTTTCGAGGAAGTGTATTGAAAAGTTAATTACTTATACTATTATTTGTTCATGCTTTATTGCATGTCAAGCCAAGTTCAGAGATAAACAGGGTGAAGTATCTAAAACTATTAAACCTACCTTCGTTAAAGCAAAACTCTCAACAAACAAATACTTTGAATACTTTCCAAATTGCATAATCAGTAGCAAGGAACTTAATAAACTCACTTTTACCTCCTTAGAACTTGGTACTCATTTAGGTTTCTATTTTATTATCTTGTAGGTACTTTGTACCGAACTCGGCCCTTATTTTATATATATGTTTTTGGTGGGGCATAATAATTTTTTACTTATTATCTCACAGCCTGAAACACTTGGTCGAAAAACTTGAAATTTTTAAAGTAAAATACTAAATATTTACAGAGTTCAGTTGCTTAAGTACCTTCTTTAATTATCATTTTCTGTAGGTAAAACTTCAGTGCTATCGTCATTCGACCCTTCTATAAGATTTTGCATAACGTCTTCTTCGTCACTTAAGCTGTCGCTATCTTGGGCCGAAACATCTTCCTTTGGTATTTCGTACGGTTTTAATAACTGGAGAACGGCAGGTGGTAATGGCATCTTTCACATTTTTTTTTTTTTTCAATGATAATGTAACTTCTTTCAGATAACCGTGGCCACGTTATTATGTCCTTTGTTTATTTTAAACACATTTTACGTTTTTAAATACATATTACTAAACATAAAAATTCAATAAAAAAAAACATCTTAAAAAATACGACTTCTGCCAACCCTAGCGCCTAAATTTCAAAATCCTGTAAGTTCTAAACACCATAAGATTTGGATATGATATTTTGAATCGGTGCTTCTTAGTGCCAAAGCAACATCTTGTCTCGATGTTGAATCCAAATAACATGAAATAAGCCCATAAAAAAATAAAATCGAAAATATATAAAATTCAATGTTACTCACAACATGTTAACGATAAAATTTGAGCGTTTGCTTAGTAATTTACTTAATATAAAGCATCAATTAATTGCGATCAAAGACATAACAAAAACGCATTGGATCTAAAGTAATTGCGATTTCTATGGTTTTTATGGAAACCATAGAAAAAAGAAAAAAAAATTATATCTCCATATTGGGACAAAATTGCCACACGGGTATTTTACTCTTACTTTAAAAATAACCTGTTCTATCGAATAAGTTAATAAAAAGGGGATGTCCGTTTTTCGGGGGAATAATAACACTGTGCGACGGTACAGTTCTCGGGCAGCTCGTTTCCATTTTACTCCGACACACATCATCATTTCGTAATATTCGCTATTACTTATCGATATTTTGCAAACACAACAAAAAAAAGTCAATTAGGTGTAGCCGTACCGTACCTACTGAACTGATGCGCGTATTATCACAGGGATAGAAACGAGTGCACTAGACACGGAACAGACGTCGACTGACGAGCAAAACAATAATGCAAAATAAATCTCCTATTCCCTGCCATCCTGGTACAGTGCGTGCCACGTAAGAAGAGACTTGACCCCGCCTCCCCCGCCTCTTTCCGCCGCCCCTATGACGTCCGGTCCCGTCGCGCACTCAGACCTCATACCGCTAAAGATACCTAAAATCGTGTTCTGCGCATGTCAGACCACGTGGTGTGTCAAGTCTCTTCTTACGTGGCACGCACTGTACCTAAATATTGTTTCGTTAAATTTAGATACCTACGAGTATAGGGTGGCTGTCCTATTAGTTGTCCACTACTATTAAAAATTTTGTTCAAGAATTCAAGATTAGTTTACATCCTTTTATTAAACTAAACTCCGTTAAACTTTCAAGTAAATCTGACACACCAGAGTAACGTACCTAATTCAAAATCAAAATTGAAAAACCATTCTTTTTTTTTTGGGTGGGATAATAATCAATGACTCAGCTCCCGCCTTCGCTTCGCACACTGCAACCGCATCACGCAGCGGGACGCAGATAACGTGCCACCGCGCGTGATTTATTTACCAAATTCAGTAAAAACGCGCTTCCGCGCGTGGAATTTGGCTCCGTTCCACGCACCCCGCTGCGTGACACGGTGCAGTGTGGGCCTTCCCTTAAACAATTTGACGTAACTCTGCTCTACGGATACTTAAAGTTGTCATTAACTAATGAACCCTTAAATATTGTCTCTGGGATGTATCGTTCATTAACAGATTTAATGATAATTAGTTAAGTACTCATTAAATTAGTACATTTCTGAGTGTGGCAGTAAAGTGACTAAAAACAACATTCCCGCAACCTCGGAAATTCTCGCAACTCGGAAAATTATTAATTTCAATCCATTCAAGATCATAATTTATGAGGCCGCGTTATCTCTTTAGAAGTTGTATTTACCAGGAGTAATTGAAACTACACGGACTGCAATTGGTTCACTTACCCTAGACCCTAACCCATTAGGTTTACACACACTAAGATGCTTACATTGTGTGTGTAACGACGTAATCAGGGTACTGAGAGCAAACGATTTTCAATTCGGCAATAACAATTCCTTACTCATGCGGTCCTAGTACTTTTATTAATTTCTTTCCACAGTTAGATGCAGTTTTGCGACATTTTTTATTGACTTCATTTGAATTATACTAAAGACTAAACGTGCTCAAACCAATAAAACCCATGTACCACTCAAAAAGCACCGACAGACCGTGAACTTCCGATAATTCTTTCGGTTAGTCCTACAGACTAAAATTATGCGGGCGTGCTATTATTTTGTAATTAAAAATATACTATTAACTTTTTGTTAATAGTTTTCGACATAATTATTAAAAAAAATAACCTTATTTTCAAAATTATGAACGGAACCGTGGAACCGAACTGTGGTTTTATTTGTACAGAGAGCTTCATTAAGTGCTTACCCCTCCAAAAGACATGTGCGTTCAAATCCGTGATAGGCCCAAGTTGGTTTTTGTATTTTGCAAAAACATTTTATTTTAATTAATTTATTGTTTTAGTGAATAAATAAGTTTAAGATAGTATTTATTTTTTAAAATTCTGTGTTTATTATTGTTTTTTTCAATAAAACGTTAATACTTTTATTATTGCGAAAACGACAAGCAATAATAGGGTTAACATTTACGAACGTTTTATTCATCGTCTAAATAGACTAGAGGTTTCAAGACCGCTTGCCGTGCCTATGAGTGGAAGTTCAAATCATAGCCACGAAATGTGCTTTTTGTTCATTATAATTATTATTTTAATATATTTTTCTATTTTGTTTTAATAATTATTTATAAAGAATTAAAAAATAAAGAAAAATAAAATACCTTAATAATCATAATAATATTTATTATTGCTATTATTTAACAAAACTATGATCTTATTTTACAACAAAGATTTATTTTGATTTGATAATTTTATTTACAGTTATCATAATATACTATTTTGCCAACTGACACAATTGGGTTCCTAGACAAGTGGCATCCTATTAAGGTAAACGATAAAATAGTAAGCGGTAGAAATATTTTAGATTGACATAACCTAACGAAATGTCACGTGACCTGTCATGTCGTCTCAGCATACAAATTTGACATTTGACAGTCTGACAAGTGACATCGAAAGAGACAAGTTTTGAAGCGTTTGCAACTTGATAGGAACTAGAAGTTAGTTTGGCAGGATTACAATCATGAGCATAATAAGTGAATAAACATGTTATCAATAGATAATCAATTAACATCTCTTATTAGCTCATGATATCTACTTAGAATATTTTGCTATACAAAGTAAAATAGTGGAATCAAATGAGTTAAATGTCTTCGTTGTTTATTTTGTTGTCATACTTAATTAATATAACTGCTATTTCTGGGCAAATCGCAATCGTTCTCTTCGATGTTCTTCTGTTAGACATATTTTGCAGGTCGATAACTGTGAATGTTCGCTGCGTGTAGGTAAATGTCTTCGAACCGTGGACAGAGAGATATTCCATGCCGTTGCGAACTGTAACGAGTGGATGTAAACGGCGGTGTAGTGTGAACCTTAACAATATCCGGATGATGTTCAGATTGGTCCGTATAGATCCCAGTAGTTCTCCGACCCATGGTCATTGTCTTAGCATCGCCGGTTTCTTGAAATCTGCGCACCCATAAGCGTCTCTGTATAGAAAAAAATGGTTTTAAATAAGTTATTAAATACCACACACAAGATACCGCAAATAGCTCAACAAGAAAAAAATCGGAGAACACAATTAATATTATAATGAACTTACTGCTATGCCAAGCTGTCTCGCAATTCCTTTTATGCTCACATTTTGTTCACACAGAACAACTATTTTAGTTCTCATAAAATCATAAATCATTTTAAAAATTAATGAATAAATCGTAGTCGTTTACTCTTCGCCGTTTTAAGTGAACGTATACATCAAACGTTATAGTTATAACTTGAGGGTATGGATAAATTTTATAAAGACAACGTATGTAAGTAAAATTAATGGATACCCTCAAATTATAACATCTATCGATTAGACATCCCACCTAAAGATAAAATGACTCAGACCATAGTAGATAACAATTTCAACGCAATTCGTATGGGCTCGCTGGCTAGTTCGTCAAACTGCCGGTATGAGTATGACGACGTTCGGTGATGCGATGGTTCGAATCTGAGTCGAAACAATGGGTTCTTTTTGCAGTTTTCTTTAGATTATTTGTTAGGAATTTAATGTGTAACATTTTAAAACTTGAGGGGTTAGCACATACTGACGCTGTCTGTACTAGGAGAAGCATAAGTACCGAAGAGGTGAATTGAAATGATGTTTTGGGTTCATTGGGACAAAAATTCTTGTTCTAAATCCCTTTTCTATTCTAAGTTCTAATGGCAAATAATAATGTTTATTTAAGCAATTAATTCCTGGTAGGATGCATGTAAGGATTCGATTTTTTATGATCAATTAATGGTACGAGATGACGATTTTACGAAACAATTCGTTTTAATGCGATCTTCAAGCAAATCGATTCAATAGTAAGGTGAATCGAACCTCCTGGATCGTATGTGTAAAAATTATTATGATAAGGGCTCATAATAGTTCAAGTTCATGTTTGCCCAAAGTATTAATATTATGCTGACAATCATAAACAGCGAATAGGTAGGTTTATTTATTTCAAACAAGATCAATTACATATTACACACATATGCCGACACTTTTTAGCTTGTCCGCATTGTTTATGTTAGCACTAAGCGAAGATTGAAACATTTGATTTTAACCGACTACATCCTGTACCATCTGAATGAAAGTCATTTAATTACGCTGGAAAGGTTATCAATTATTATAATATTAAAAGTTTAGACGTACCTACCTGAATGGCAACTGTAAATTATATGTCACAAAATAAAGGTGTGTTAAATGTTGTTTAAATTTTTTTGATTACGATTTTTGAATGAACTTTTAGTAGATCGATTCAAGAGCACGGGATTCGATCTGTGAATCGATTAAAAAATCGATTTAAAGCAAAACATCGTTTATCCTTATGGCCACCAAAATAAAAGGTTAGGAATAACGTTGGGAAATTCAATACAGGAATATTGTTTTTGAATTAGGTATTTATTGTGTTGTAGGTACGATAGTAAGGCGGGGTGGGTGCAAGATTACTATGTAGATGGGTCGTTCTTCTTTTTTACCGACAATGAAACGATGTTTTTCTGTTTTTTTGGTTTTTGAACTATCTATAATTTTGTTTTCTGTGTGGGATTTAAAAAAAACTGCATCTGTATTTCATTAGGACCAATTAAAGTTTCCTTTCTGGCTAATATTGATTTTTTTTAATGTTAGTTTTTAAAGAAATAATGTGACAAAGTGGCCTTTTTCTGTAGAGACTACATTTCAGTTTACCACTCTGTCACGCCATTTTACGGAAAACAACGTATAAAATATGTTGGTTAGAGAACATGAAAAATGGCATAATATTAATAGATAAGAAAAATATGGACGTTTATTCGAACCGAATTAAAAAACCGTTTATATTAATACTCCAACGAGATGCCATAATAAGACCAAGGACAGACTATTGTCGGTAAAAAAGTAGAACGACCCAGATACTTAATAATTATCTACAAAGTAATCTTCTACAAAAGGACAACTGCATAAAAAACCACCAAGTGTGTAAATAATACGTGACAGTGCAAACAGGTACCTAAATATTATTTCGTAAAATTTTAATACCTAGACCAAAATCAAAGTTTAGGAAAAGTCAGTATGTAATCATATTTTGCAAACAAAAAATTAACATGCAGAACCTTTTATTCATTTTATTCAGAAATACCAGGAGTAAGAGGTTTATTTTTACTCACAAATAGTTCACTGACACCGATCAGCTGATTTAGTGCTAGTGATGTGTTTATTTCAATTTGAAAAGTTCGGTTTCTGGTATCAATGTATTAAAAATTCTCATAACTTCCGAACATGTAGATATAGGATTAAAAAACTCTTCCAATATTGTTTGATACCATCCAAAGAAGCCGTACCCTTGGTATGTAATTATGTATAGGTATACCCTTTCCGTTACACATTGTATAATTAATGTATCCAAAATATTATAGGTAATACATTTTAAAAGAGCAACGGTGGAGTTTCGTGCCCATTCCTCTCCATACAAAAACTACCTTTTGGAATAGGTGACTAGAATCAATTCTGTGTTGTTGTAATTTTTGATGTTCAAAAGTGCGTGCCTGACAAAACTGCTTTGACTGTGAATCATCAAGTTTTGGAACAATAAACTCTATAACGCGTGACAAAGTTCAAATTCCATTATTCCATTGCAACCAAGATTTTTAAGGACCTTTTTGTTATAAGAAATGGTCAAAATTAGACAACATAACGCTAGGGTAGATAGTTGAGTAAGCGTCAATGTAATGTAAAATATCTGAAATAATGAATTCAAGTACTTATATAAGAAATTCATGCCCACAGGCTACAGACGAAGCACAGTGATCAATTATTAAAAGTTAATGTCCCATAATTATTTTTGGTCAATATGTTGATAGTTCGAAAAATCATTTTATTAAGACTTGAAGTAAAATATCAATATTATACAGTCAGTAGTTTAATAGACATGCCATTTCATAGTTATCTCAAAAGCAAAAATATTGTAACAAGACCAATTTATCATTATTTTGTGCTCCTATTCAAGTTAAGTTGGTTATGTTATCCAGTGTAAACTGTAAATTGAAAAAAATGGTGCACATTAAAGAAGGCCTGTACTTTTTATTGGTATATAAAAAAAATATAAATATAAACATACTTACTGATATTTACGAACTTTTCTAAGTTTGAACTGTGTTGCATTTAAAAGTACAAATTAGTCCACTATCATTTTGATTAGCTAATAGTCCCTGCTATACAATGATATAGCAGGGACTATTAGCTAATATAACAATATGCATTTTTTTACTGGTGATTGCCAGTTTCTATAGAAAAAGTGTTTTTTTAAGTAACGGTGCCTCAATAAAAATATTGATTTATTCAATATTTTGTCATTACATCGACCAGTGAAGCCGATATCAAAGGACAATAAGATAAATTACTTAATTATATTTTGGAGATAAAAACATATAATGACCAATTGAGGTACTTAATCTTTTACAAAACCAGACGCTGTGTTTTATGAGGAGTGATGTAACAAAGTACCTACATAAAATATGAATTACCAAGTCTTAGTATATTTCTGTAAATTAAAATAATAAGTTAGAAAATAACAACTAATACCTGATTAATTAATAAAAATACTAAAATTAAATCCTAACTTAACTAAAACTATACACAAACTAAAACACACAAACCCGCGATGGTTTGGGTGGTATGTTTAATTTGTTCAACATTATTATGTTTTGTTTTTTGATTAATAAATAAAAAAATCGAAAAATTCATATGCATCGCTGTCAACTGGTAATGTACCCAAGAGAGTGGCGGCATTATCACGTTGTATGGCAATGCTTAGCCTCTGGCCAAGGTCAGCCAGCACTTGGGTCACGGGAAGTGTCAACTGTGTCAACAAGTTATATTTTATGAAATTATTATATTATTTTGTTTATTTATCTAATAACATTTTTAGGTATTTACTATTTACGATTTTTCTATACTATTAATTAATGTTAGGTAGGTATATCTCATGATTTCGGTATTTCATAATTTCGTCCCCCTAACTTTTGGAAATTGATCACAGTGCGACTGTGCGACGTAGACGTCCCTTAGCCACTTTACGCAGCAGTCTTAAGATTAAGTACATTTAAAAGTAATAATCGTGTTACTCACCTCCGGTTTGATGTGCTCCAGAAAAAACCTGAGCAAGTACCTACTTCTAAGAAGTGGATAGTTCCAAGGTTGAAGGTTCCAACGCACTACCAAAGTTTACATGAAGTTCACGTCATGCATGCATAAACTGATGAAAAATTGAAAATCAATTGATGAATTGAATCAAATGCAATACCTAATAATGATAATAATTATGACTCAAAGACAGTGTTGCCAACTGCCATTGTAAGAAATGCGCTAAACAAACCCTGAAATGCATTAGAGTCGTGTTAATTTTGATAAAACAGCACCAAATAAATAAAATCGATCAAAATATTAAAAAAAGATGTTTTCAATTGAGAATATTAGTAGTTATTACAAAATTAGATTGTCGTCCGAATCAATTCCATGTTGTATAAAAAAAGGTAATTGTTTATTTTACACAATGAATGAACACTATTATTACTCAAAGACGGGTGCTTGTTAGTGAATAAGAGAATAATTATTGAATAAAAGATCAGCTAAAGAAATAATATACAATCACAAAAGAGATTAGAGATGCCATGATCACAGATTAGATATTGGCCATGATCGCCGGTCGTCAGCGGATGATCAATCAATCAAACGGAACTCACCCCGGGCCCGGGGGAAAATAGCCCCGGATCTACGATTTTTTCGAACCGGGACAAAACCTTGATAGTGGCGCCCCCTCCCTTCAGTGTTTGAGAAAAACTTGCAAATTGTTGATTTTCACTACGATAATATATGATTTCACTAATAAATTACTTATTTTATTAACGCTGATTACTCGCAAACGCAATCAACCACATAAACAAACAGTGTAGTCACTTGACTTGACGTTCAACTGTTTGAATTTGTTCGGCTCGGCTCGTATAGATATGTGACGGGGAGTCGGGGATTGCCCTTGGCAGAAAGATCACGGACACTACGCACGCGTTCAAAAATTTACTTGATCTGTTAAGATGCGTTCATAAATCACTTAGTATGTGTTCAAAAACTAACTGGGCGTATGGAAATAGAAAAGTTTGTTTTTCAAACATATTATATTAAGACTCGATTACTCGTTAAAATCCTATGAGATTGTAGGAAAAGAGGCTTCATTTGTTCGATATTTCGAATTCTTGTCTCAAGGATTTGGCGCCCCCTTGAAACTGCCGCCCGGGGCAAGTGCCCCGGTTTGCCCCCCCTTAGATCCGGGGCTGGGGAAACTACTGCTAAAGTATAGCTGCGTGAGAAAGAAAGTATGACACATACATACCACATACATGTTGGTCCGTCTTGTTTTATCTCAACAGTTTATGTCTGAGATAAAACGAGACGGAAAATACAAAGACAATGAAAGACTGCCCGCCCGATAATAGTACGGTACTATACGTACCTACGACCGACTCCTTGTCACAGACTTTCGGTTTCGGTAATATAATAATAAATATTATTGAATTTTTGTAAAGATTTGTAAATTTTGTGGAGGATCAGGATTTTGCTCTCCCGAAATTCGGGGATTTTGACCAATGATTTTGGGGAATCTGGAAAATAGGCATTGGCAACGCTGGTCACGGTGAACGTGAAGTAGGTATCGTAAAACCGGCTTCTAACCAGTGTTTCTATAATGATGGGAAGTTCCCCTTTTGAGGGGAAATTATACTCTTGAGGGGAAGAAAAAGGGGTAAAAGCTAGAAAGCGGGAATCGAGGGGAAATCATGGGTAGATAAATCATATTGTGTGTGTCATTTATTATTCCTCACTTTTTTTATTCATCTCTCATCTAATTTTTTTTTTGACTCACTTGATGTGGCCTTTGCTCGTACCTACACATTTTAAATGGGGAATCTGAAATTGATTTTTGATCAATTGAACAAAAATTACCTGTTCTTTGCAATCCTTATTTTACGCAAAGAATCGATCCCATAGTTTTATTATCAAGCCTGTTTCTTTTATCTGTTTTAATATGATTAACAGCACTAAACAGCCGCTCTACTGCTGCATTCGAAAAGGGTGAAAATAAATTAAATTACATGAAATAATTCACCAATATTTGCAGTTGTGGGAATTTGGGTCCATCATCAATATTCTTTTTTTTTCAAAGATCTTTTTCCAAAAGTCTACAGTATCCATACTACCCATACCCATAATTAACTGAAACAAGACTGGTTTCTCCATTCATTGTCTAGTTCAGTATAATCTACACTTCTACAGCAATGTGGGAAGGTAAATAATATTTTTGGGCAATTGTGTACAAGGATATAGGCGTCAAATCGTTGGCATTTTTAGGATTAAAACAGATGAATCTCCAGTGACCAGTTTATTATATTATATTACCATAATATGTATTTTTGAGGGGAAAACAGGCCTAAAATGGGGGAAATCAAGGGAGGCGTGGGGAAATGAAACCATGAAAGTGGAAACACTGCTTCTGAGTCAGAAGTTCTGACTTTCATGTATTGATTTCACAAGTTGTGCAATAATTATTAATATTGTATGGATTGTTTCACGAGGAAGTTCAGTCAGTTCGGGGACTCCTCATAGTTCGAAACGGAGGTAAGTGACACAATATTATTATAGAATTACAAAGTTATGTAGTGATCAGCGACTGTTTAACCATATGTTTTTGACGTTTCAACGTCACTTAACTTTAATAACTACGTTATGTACTTAATTTTAAGTAAACCCCATAGTAGGTACGCAAATAATTTTACTTACTTAAAACCTCAAGGTCACTGCACACGAGCTAATAATAAGCACCTAAGTAGTACAATGATGCATCTTTACTAGTTGTGAAGCGGAAAACGGCAAACAATATCTATCCGGCTACAAAAACAAAATACAGTGTAAACTCTTTATAAAGGCTCTTGCAAACAAGCGCGACGCGCGACGCGAATCGCGCGCGACACAAAGGCACCGCTCGTTGCGCGACTTGCGGTGCCTTTGTGTCGCGTGTCGCGTCGCGCCTGTGTGTACGAGCCTTAACGAAACTCAAGGGACTGAGCATTTTTTGTCGTTATAGCAATGATGTATAAAACTATAGATACGTTGTCCACCAATGACGTATTATATAATTATAGACACGTTATCAACCAACATCGCAAAATACTTGATAACTACTTATACGCGTAAAGAAAGGGAAAGAAAATATGACACTGCCGCGCGCCGTACGGCGGGATGTCTGTTGCTAGAGGGAGATAAATAAACATCTTCAGTTACGTCACAGGATAAGTAATAGTCAAATTACATGCTCATTGGTCGAGCGCATGAGTGACGTAGCTATCAGAGGCATATGGGGAAAAAAGGACACTCGATTTTCTAGAGTTAATAAAATAATTGATACCTAATTGTACCGTGTTACCTACTTTACGAATAAAGTAATACCAATATTATATCTTTTAAATGTTAATGGTGTATTCCGCAACAGTAATTATTGTTACATATTAAATTTAAAAATAAAACAAAATATCTTTATAAACATAAAAAATATAATGTAAAAAATATTAACATATTGATAGGCAATCAAACATTATGGTAATCGAAGTCATATCGACGTAGATACATATTTTTAAATTCCTTCAAACAAACTTAATTTATTTCTTTTTTGCCTCTTTAGTATAGGGAGTTGGTAGCCAATCGTTTTCACGTCTCTGAACCCTTATCTTTTATCAGCCCATCTGTAGGCAATCTAAAATGAAACGGAAAACAATAATGTATATTCATAACAACAAGTGCATAATATTATATTCAAACAATATTATAAATTCTAACAACCAAAAAAACTTGTGTATTAGTGTCCCAACCTCCCCTAACGTCACGTAATTACTAACTTCATGCGTCGGCCGCCATTAGACGCAGCGTCGTACAAAATAAAATAAAATAATCTAGTTTTGTAAACTTACGCGTGAAATGACACATTTTTGTCTTTAACTTTTGGGGTATAATTTTTACATCCTCTGAAAACACACGACGGCATATTTTCTTTATGTTTTGCACAGGTTTTCACATACGATATAAATTAAAAACAAACATAGCGTCGCGCGACAGGTTGGTGCGTGACTGAGCGCAATGTGGCCTCATTTCATGTTGCCATTTTAGAGTGCGGACAACGTATCTATAGTTTTATACATCATTGTATAACATTGGATAACAAAAGCTAGACCGACCTCGGATGTTTCGGAGCTTTCAAAGTCTTTTGTTACCTGATAACATAACATAAACAATAATACCGATAATAAATATTTACTGTCTAAAAATATGAACACATTTCTTCGTAATAGAGAATGGCGTATCGCTATAGTGTTTCAATATGTGGGTTTTAACGCAAACCAACCAAGTTGGGCTCACTTCAATGTTACAGGGAGTTTATTGTTATAAAGGATAACGTTATAAAGAGTTTACACTGTATTCGCAGAAAACAATTTTACATAAAAAAACTGCTCAAGTGCGTGTCGAACACATGCTTGAGGATTCCTTACTTTGTAGGTTAGTAAGTACCTATGTAAATAGATTATCACGGTAAAAAAATAAAAATTGTGTAATGTTTTTTATTTTAATTGGCCGGTACCTATGTGTAATAAAAACCACATACCCATTAAAAAGTTATCATAAGCATCAATTTTCATTATCAGCAGAAGGCTGTGAAATACCGGGAGATATCAGACCTGCAAGTACTATGTAAACGTATTAGTTTATGACGCTAATGTTCACTGCAGTTCTCTATAATATTAGTTATTGAAATAACATTGAGGGGGCTTATGGCTAAGTAATAAAAGCCGCAGGGGTCGATCGATGTGATTAAGCTGTGCTTGCCGTGGTTGGTCCCTGGATGGGTGACCATTTTTACATACCAAGGCCTCCATACCTTGGAAAGCCATTGGTCCCGGCTGTTATTCGTGGATCTTTGCAGTCGTTACGGGTAGTCAGAAGCCCGAAAGTCTGACAATCAGTCTTGACAAGGGGTATCGTATTACCCAGTAATTGGATTGTGGAGGTCTGATAGGAATTCGCTCCATGTAAAATACTAGTATTCAGCTGCAACCGGTTAGACTGGAAGCCGACCCCAACATGGTTGGGCAAAGGCTAGGCAGATGATGGTTTTGTAGTGTATTAGGACACCAGCCCGTATTATCTATTTCCTATTACTTAGAGTAGGTTTAGGTTTAATAACAATAATAAATTCCCTGACCGATTTTGGTCACGGTGGCCAATTTCAACGAAGATTAGCCAGATTCGCAGGAGATATTAGGGATAGAGCAAAAGTGTGTGAGCCAAAAAAAAATTTAAAAAAAAGGGGCCCTCTCTGTTTCTTTACTCTCATAGTCCGATGGGACGGCAATCCAACACGACCGAGGAGGGATCGGGTGCAGGACCAACGGCTTGACGTGCTTTCCGAGGCACGGGGGTATCACACCACCAAAATCCAAACTCCGGGCTGCTACCGAGAAATTCCTAATGGAAAAACCCAATACCTAACACTTTGCCCGACCTGGGAATCGAACCCAGGACACCCCTTTTTTTGCGGATGGGAAATCATCAAATGACTTCTCCTGCTCTGGGTGGAGCGGAAGGGACTGTCAGATTCTTACCGACTAATACCCACCCGTGTTCCTTCCTTGACTTGACCCATTACGTTCCGGGGCAGCGGTACCTAACCATTTCGGACAATCCCGCTAACCCGGCAGGTTCGGTCCTAACGGGCCTCTTCATTTGATAGTGACATCTCATTGAGGCGCGCGTGGAACACGTACGGCGCGTCCGGCACGGGCCCGGTTCGGCTGCACCGCAGGCTCCGACTGCGATGTGATCTTCGACCACGAAAATTCTGGTACTGATGCGCCGTCGACTACGTCTGCGACAGCATCCAGAAGCTTCGTCAAGACGTAGTGATCTTCCATGTGAAGGAGTCCTTAAACGCCTTCGCCCTTGACCCTCATGGTCGTGCTCCATAACTGGAACTCGAAATTAAAACAACTATGTGTTTGCAGTTTTTTTTTTAATCGATGATTATAATCATAAATATCTCGAAAACGGTTAGTCCAATCGCAAAAACAACAAAAATTTGCGCGCCCCTTGCACGCAACAATTACCTCGTATATTAATAATAATTATGAATTTTAAACCCGTCGTATTTAAATGATGTCACGTATACCTTTAATTTATAATATCACAATATTGCCTAGATTTACTTACAGAAATATTAACAACAATAATATGCAGGCAATAAGAACAGTTATTTTAAAATTAGAAAAATAACCGCCAGATTCAAATTTTCTGTTCATGTAAAACCAAGAATAAAAAACGTGTCGGTATCTAATGGAATATCAAGGCTATAATTAGGATTCATTGTAATAGTCATCAGCCTTAAATATTATATTGTACCGTTATAATTTAAACCAACTTAAATAAATACCGACCAACTAAAAATATAAACCGTTAGGTACCCATTAAAATTTTAAACGTACAATGCGTGCCACGAAAGATGAGACTTGACACACCACGTGGTTTGACTTGCGCAGTAAGTACACGTTTTTAGGTATCTTTAGCGGTATGAGGTGGGAGCGCGGGACGGGACCGGATGTCATAGGGGCGACGGAAAGTGCGGGGGAGGCGGGGTCAAGTCTCATCTTTCGTGGCGCGCATTGTAAGCTTATGTAATGTGAGCACTACCACGGTAATAATATCCATACAGTATGTCGTCTTCATACAAACGGACGAAACGCGAGCTATACCTACGCGCTTCGATCTCCGAGTGCGCTCCGGCGCGCGGCGGCTCGGAGTCGCGAGTTCGCGACTGTGCCGCAGTGACGAACGGACGGTGTGTTGTTTTTTTAACAATAACCGCGCGATTTTTTCACTAAAAATAAGTTCAAGTACATATTTAATATGACGAGTAGGCGATATTGTGCTGTTTTTGGTTGCATGAATTCGTCAATAACGCATCCAGAGATAACTTTTTTTACATTACCTGGAAACTTTGAAAGGTAAGACTATTTTACTTACTAGTAGGTAGGTACATAATGTGTGTCTTTTTAATGGATAAGTATTTACTTTTATCTCCCGAAAAAAAGATGTCTGGATTAATAAATAAGTGATAGACACGAGTGAAATAGGTAGTTATAGGCTAGGCGGTTCTTGAATCATTATACGGTAGGTACGCTTGTGTTAAAACCTCGGGGCATGTGTGTTTTGTTAGTTTGTATAATTCAAAGTAAAGACGTGGTTTTTATTATTAATAATAGTTGTTTATTGTACTGTGTGTATGAATAATACTAGAAAAAAATTGGTTGTCTGTAAAGTCGATTTACGGACGATAGTTTAACGTGACAACATCATAACAAAACATTAATGAAATGATTGCATACTTTTATGAATAAAATTTAATTATTTTTATTGAATTATTAATATTTTGTATGAATACAAAGAAGGAGTGAAATGAAATCTACAATGTAATTGATAAATTTGCTTTTATTTGCACTCATTAATTTAAATATGTTTATTACTCCAATGAACAGATTATTTTAATTATAATTTTTATATTATACATGTTTGCTATTTAACTTCTTCCAATCTGTGTTATTCTGTTAAGGATAGGACGATGATAGGAAAGATTAAAAAAACATTAATATACAAATTTTGAATTTTATTTGTGGTTCTTGAACGTTTGATTAATAATAATAATTTAATAATCATAATAATAATAATTTAACAATAAAATACAATAACAAAACTAAATGGAAACACAAAGTAGGCAAATGTAATTAAAATGCTGGAGGCGGGCAGCCCTATCGCATGTTTACCGTACCGCGCGGCTGTAGGCATTTATTTCAAGGTTACGGCCGAGATACAATACTGTATGTCTTTATACTGTGGCACTACCTACCATTTCTTTTTTTGAATAATCTGTTTTATTTAAGGGATTTTTGTACTCTTATGCGACGATGTCAATCCCATCGTGCTTTTACAAATAACAACTTACTAACTAAACAAACTAACCTTAGTCATACAAAACTTAATCTAATTTATTACCTAATAAAAAAGTATACAATATTTTTGCTGCTTTAGAAGTAGGCTTGGCTAAAATACCATGAAACATTCCAACATCCTTTTTCAACAATTTCAAAGAGTTGATAAGTGTGTTTCTTTTGTTAGTATATCGGACACATTCCACCAACACAGGCTGTGCATACTCTACTGTACCACACACCTCACAATACCTCACACCTCACATCACAGAAATCTGACTCTCCTAACAGAGTCAGATTTCCGCATGAGAAAAGCAAAGGAGTTTAGTGGAATATGTCCTGACCACTTCAATCCAACAATATACCTCAATAACTATTCGCTAGAATTCACCGGTCACAATAATTACTTTTTCAATCTTGACACCGTTACTTTAGTTCGTTCGACCCAAAACCAAGTGACCGAATCGATTTCCCGATAGCGCTTGGTGTTGCCACCTAAATAATTGTTCTGAATAATTGTAAAAGTAGTGCTAGACGCTATGGTGACCTAACACTTCTTTCTTGGATATGGTTTATATGGTAGAAGTTAAAGTCTCGAATCGTAAAGGAAATAGCTGTATATTTAATCACTACAACACTTAGTTACAAGACAATGGTAATGGTAAATAGCTATAAAATACATATAAATCACTATAACACTTAATTACAAGACGATTGGTAATGGTTTTGAGCTCGTGGTGTCTCTAGTGAGATCTGAACGCGAATTGGCCCACATTTTGGCGGACGAGCGAATGTGCATACTTGCGTTCGATGCAATTATGCATTTTCGCTTAGTGTTCGATTAAAACTCGAACATATTCCCGAGAGCGAGAAGAAATGCGGGATGATAGCTAAAAACTACACTATGATACTTAGGTGTGTACAAATTATGAAACTACGTAAACGCATTCGTTTCTGGTAATCTTTTTGGTAAGTATAAAAATAATGAGCAACCAAGGTAAAAGCAAAAAATAAAAGCTTATCTACTTAAATACATTAACACCGACTTTAGGTTACACTATTGAGTCTTCCATAGTAAAAGCAATACATATTTTGATTGCCTATGTTCGTATTTTTGTCCCGTTTGTTGGCACCATAGCTCGCGCTAGGCCAGCGTTTGGCACAGTTGTGTAAACGAAAAACGACTTCACTTTGATCCTTTAGATCTCTGGCACTGAGCACTTCACTACGTGATTCGTGTCTTCTGGTTAGTTTCGGTGCCAGCGGAGCCGCTGCTAACTCCTGTCGACAGCAGCTCTCGCTGTGGCGTCGTTGTCTCGGAGACGGTGGGGTTGCCGTGGCCTGCTGCCGGTTGGATCCTTCGCCACGTCGTCCAGCTGCGGCCTTTCGGCACAGGCGACATCGTCCGGTTTGCCACAACCAGACGGCTGCTACGCATAGGACGATTGACAACAACCCGTAGCAAATTACGTATTGGTGGATATCATGCGGCGATATGTCTTCTATGTCGGAATCGTTTTTCTTCAGTTTTTCTATCGCCTCCCCCAGACTGGTCATGGATATGGTTAGGTTTCCGTCATCAGTTGGTCTTTCGTCTGGAATTTTGATGTTTATCAAATGATTAATTTGGTCGAATTCAGGCGTATAAATGGTCGGTGAAATGTTAATTTGGTTGGACTGTTGACGTATTGAATATAATGAGAAGTCCCTTCCTTTGATGACGCACTCTTGACCTATGCTAATGATCCCGGCTTTGTTCAGCTGAAGAACGGTTACATGGTCGCCGCATATTATTTTTATTGTGTAGGTGTCACAACAAAAATAAAAGTGCTGAGAAGTCAAATGTAATTCAAGCCATACGTTGGTGCAGTTGGTTTTTTCTACTTTACATTTGTTGGTTGCCGAATTCTTGTCACAAAAACTTTCGTCATTTTGCAGGTCTGTTATTGGTTTTAGCAGCTGACACATGATAGTAGTTCCATGGTGTAAACATGCTGTTAGTTCCTGTGTGGACATGCTAAAGAAGGAATCCTTCTTTAGGTTGACGGCTACGTATTCGGAGACTGGTTTGATTGTGGTCTTAATGGTGTTTGTTTGGTGCGGTAGAGGTATTATCTTGTACAGTTTGAATTTTTCTCTGGATACTAGTGGAAAAGTAACTTCAATTATAACAAATTTTTTAGTCGCTCTGGCTTTGACTTTCAGTAGTTTGTACAGGTACTGAAGGTCTGTGTCTAAATTGGTAATTGGTAGTGTGAGTTAGCTTGGCATCTGGCCATATATTGTTTGGAGCTCACGTTTAAGTTGCGTTGGTGGCAGTAAATGTATGTTAATTTGACCGTGGTAGATGTCTGTTAATGCATCGAGCAACGTGTCTTGAAGTCGTCTTAATCCTTGCAGCAAGCTGTTTGCAGACATAGCTGACAATGTGAAGTCATTGATATATGAAATATTTTGTATTTCGCGTTGAAGGGTGCTCGCGTTTTCTTGCAAAGTCATAAGTTTCTTATTTATTAATTTGTGCTGTTTATTTACAGTGATCTCCATCCTCTTCATGATATTGAACTCTGCTTCGATTATGGATGTTTGGTTTTTCCATAGATTAGAAAGGTGTTTCTCATTGCGATGTATGGTTTCAATGTCCTTTTCATACTGGTCAGCGAAACGTGAGTCCAACACATCGAATAAGTCATTCGCTAGATACCCGATACCATTGATTAGGCCTCGTCGGCGCCGACCTGTCTTCCCTGCGGCGGCGGCGTCGCTGTCTGGTGTGGACATCAAAATGTGGACAAAAAAAAGTTCATTGTAGTATTCGAGTTCCTCATAATTGTGTCGGGCTTGTTGCACGATCGTATTACAATGGCTTTGTGTTTCAATGGTTGCGCACAATTGTTCTTGATAATTTGCTATTTTATTGTAAGTGGCTATGCCTGTCCAATAGGGTCCCATGTCGTAGTACATGATTAATGTCCATTTATCCCTGATTAATTGTACCTTTGAAATAGGGTCAAAATAAAGCGTTTGGTTGTTTGGAAATGGTCTGACATGGTGTAAACCGTAAGACGGGAAAATCAGCATGAAAAAGCTCAGTAAAACAGTTGCTACAGTTGTGATTTTTGATCTCGGTTTTCTTTTCCTTTCTGTCAAGTTGGTTGTTGGCTTTGTATCTGGTTTTGGTGTCGTTACGTTATTTTGATTAACGGGCAAAACGGAGAGTTTCACAATAGGCCGTTTCATGACACCGTTTTTGGTTTTTAATGAAACCGCTCTGGTTAGGCCATCATTTCCTGGGTGCGTGACAAAATATTGCCCCAAGAGCATTTTTTTATAAATTTATCCCAAACTTTGAGTATATAAAAAACTTAGCTTTAATGAATACAATTACTGTGCCAAGATGTGTAAGTTCATGTCATGCGGATATCATAGAGTTGATAGGATATGCTGATGCATCTATGAAAGCGTTTGGAAGCTGTCTTTACCTAAGAAATGTTAAAACGAATGGTTCAGTCTTTGTTAATTTATTGCTGTAATTAGTGTTGTGATTAAAGTGTCAATTTTTGGTGATTAAATCGGCAGTTTTTACTGTCACGAACCCCAAACTCGTAACAATTGGTGTCAGAAGCGAGGGATAAAAACCATGCCGATTTTACCCAAAGACGACATTGAGGGTATCCGTACCCGGAGTCAACGTCAGCAAGAGACGGACCAGTGGCGATTCGGTGGAGCGACGCTACAGAGGTCGGAAGGCCAGATACCGACCACGGAGGCCGGCCCGCCCACAGCTGCTCCAGCATCATCAGCACCAGATTTTGCTGCTCTGATGATGATGCTGCAGGAGCAAGCTCGCCGACAGGAGGAACAGGCCCGCCGACAGGAGGAACAGGCTCGTCGACTGGAAGAACAGCTCCAGCGGGACAAGGAGGACCAGGCCCGCCGACAGGAGGAACAGGCTCGTCGGTTGGAGGAACAGCTCCAACGGGACAAGGAGGAACAGGCCCGTCGGTTGGAAGAACAGCTGCTGCGTGACAGGGAGGAACAGGCTCGCCGACAGGAGGAACAGACTCGTCGGTTGGAGGAACAGCTCCAGCGGGATAAGGAGGAGCAAGCGCGCCGCCAGGAAGAGCAGATGTTCCTTATAAAGGACCTTCACGCTACCTTCGGGAAAGACATGAAGGAGGTGAAGGTTGCTCAACATGACAACCGTCTGTCGGAAGCTGAAACCCAAATCGACCATGTGAATAATCGGGTTGACAACGTGATGGCTGACGTGAAGAAAACGCTGGATAACCTTAAACTTGGTGATGGAATCGCAGCTCCCGTTGCTACAACACCTTCGCTACGTGGATTCAAAGTGCCACCGTTCGACGGAACTTCTTCCTGGTCGGCCTACAAAATCCAGTTCGAGGCTGTCATGAAGGCGAACGGGTGGAATAAAAGTCAGGCCATGACTGCCCTGCCCTGGGCTTGCGCGACCAGGCCTTAACTGTTCTGGAAGCTCTCGGAAAGGAAGTGACTTACGAGCAGCTCCTTGAGGCATTGGAGGCTCGGTATGGCGACGCTCACCTGGAACACGTGTTTCGTGCGCAGATCAAGGATCGCGTGCAACGCAGCAACGAAAGCCTGCAGCAGTGGGCCCTTGAAGTGGAGAAGCTGGTTCGCAAAGCTTACCAGTCCGTACCTGCGCTTATTGATGGGAACCTGGTGCAGGCGAATGCCTGGGACTTCAAGGTCGCGGATGCCGTCGATGAATATCGACGGCATCCGCGACCTTGAAGTTAGAGCTGCTGTGAGGCTTTGTCACCACGGGACGCTGAAGGACGCCTTGGGCCATGCACTGGAGGTGCAAGCGGTGCGGCAGGATCATCGTTCCCATCGCGTCAGGGAGGTTGCAGCGGCTACAGTTCGCGACCGCAACAAATGATACAAGCCCTAGGTGCTACGGCTGTGGTGAAAGAGGCCACCTTCAATCTAGTTGCCCAAAGCGAACTGCAGAAAGAGACGACGGTCGATCTCCAGAGGGCAGTGCGGCTAGCAGCACCGCCCAACAACACCAGCAGCAGGGAAACGAGTAACAGCCAGGACTGCGGGGCGGGTGCTGGCTGATGTTCAAGGAGCCCCAAGGATTTCGATCACACAAACCCATGACGGGAACAGCCTAATCATCAAAGGCGAGGTCAACGGAACACCTTGTAAGCTGACCATAGATACAGGAGCCTCTCGTACGGTCGTCAGTTCCCAACTTACAAGTCGGTTCCTTGGGGACTCCGCATACAACCGAGAACGCATTAATTTGGTAACAGCCACCGGTCAGCGCATACCCGTCCATGGAGAGAAGAAGATGGAGCTGAAGCTAGGCAACAGAATCTACCTGCATAATGTCATTGTGGCTGATATAATGGACGATTGCATCCTGGGCCTTGACTTTATGAGGAAGAATTGTTGCGAGATTGACGTCAAGCAAGGTGTTTTGAAATGTGGACAAGAGGAAGTTTTCGTGGAAGGGGCGTTACTAGGAAATGTGTACAGCCTTAAGAAGATTGTTCTTCCGCCGCGATCGGAAACTATTGTTCCGGTTAGTCTACCTCGGAATCCTGGGCAAACTCATCGTTGTGTACTCGTGGAAAGGGTAGACAATGACCTTCCATGGAACGTGGCACGAACTTTGGTCAGAGCCACCGACATCTCAGGGGTACGTGTGCTGAACCTTTGTGATCAGGAACACATTATAGAAAAAGGCACACTAGTTGGTACTTGCGAGGAAGTGGATTGGTTGCGTCGATGCCAATATCTATCGACTGGGACCCTCAGCAAGGATGCACCAACGGTGACCACCCTTTTAGAAGACTGCCGCAGCGCTCTGTCCCAAAGTGAAGTGGTCAAAACAAAGAAGATGTTACTCAAGTACGCCGATGTTTTCTCGAATGATGCTGATATCGGGAGGACTAGTTCAACACAAAATCAACACAGGAGAAGAGTTGCCTATCCGCCAGCGGCCAAGGAGATTGCCGGTAGCACGTGAAAAGGAAGTGGAAACCATGATTGAGGGAATGGTGAAGGATGGTGTGATTGAACCTTCATCTAGTCCATGGTGTTCACCTGCAGTGCTGGTAAGAAAGAAGGACGGCAGCATGCAGTTTTGTGTTGACTATCGTCGTCTGAATGACATTACGAAGAAGGACAGCTATCCTTTGCCAAGAATTGATGACACGCTGGACATGCTGACTGGCGTAAAGTGGTTTAGCACGCTGGACCTGAAAAGTGGCTACTGGCAAGTGGAAATTGATCCCAAGGACAAGGAGAAAACTGCATTCTCGACAGGAAAGGGTCTGTGCCAATTTAAAGTGATGCCGTTTGGATTGTGCAATGCTCCGGCAACATTTGAAAGGTTGATGGAACTTGTACTTACCGGGCTAATTGGCGATGCCTGCCTGGTCTACTTGGATGACATCATCATCGTAGGCCGTACGTTTGAAGAACATCTTCAAAACCTGGAACGCGTGCTCATGAAGATCCAGAGTGCCAACCTCAAGTTAAGTCCAATGAAGTGTTCGCTATTCAAACGACAAGTTAGTTTTTTGGGATATGTAGTGTCTGAAGAAGGTATCCGCACAGATCCAGAGAAAATTGCTTTAAAAGGAATTTATAGTTGACACAGACGCAAGTGACATAGGACTTGGCGGTGTGTTGTCTCAACAGTAGCGTACTTCAGCAAGTCATTGTCAAAGCCGGAAAGGAACTATTGTGTTACGAGACGGGAACTGCTTGCTGTGGTAAAGTCATTGCAGTATTTTAGCAAATATCTTCTGGGGCGGAAATTCCACTTACGAACTGACCATGCTGCACTGAAATGGCTATTGCAATTCAAAAACCCAGAAGGACAAGTTGCGAGATGGATTGAACTACTGCAGGAATACGACTTCGTGGTCGAACATCGCAGCGGAAAATCTCATGGCAACGCAGATGCATTGTCAAGAAGACCTTGTCCTGAAGACTGCAAGCATTGTACTAGGCAGGAGAGTAAGGAAGTGGTACCTGTGAGGATGCTTAAGACAGACCTCAATAACGAGTGGAAGGAAAGCCTATAACGTGCACAGCAAGAAGATTCGGACATCAAGCCAATTCTGGAGTGGATGAAGGCCATAGCTCCTAAGCCCAGGTGGAGTGACGTCTCAGCGATGAGTCCGGTCACAAAAAGCTATTGGGTCCAATGGGACAGCTTGGTGGTTCGGGATGGAGTCCTGTGCCGTAAATGGGAAAATGGTCGGGGAGACAGCTGTCATTTGCAAATGGTTGTCCCTAAAGCTCAAGTACCGGATGTTCTACAGCTGTACCATAATGGTTGTTCAGGAGGTCATCTGGGTGTAAAACGGACTCTACTGAAGATACGAGAACGGTTTTACTGGGTCCACTGTCGGGACGATGTCGAGGATTGGTGTCGCAAATGTACAAGTTGTGCAGCTGTAAAGGGACCTCAGACTCCGTAGTAGAGGTGCATTAAAATTTACAATGTTGGTGCACCATGGGAGAGATAGCCCTTGACGTTGCGGGGCCGTTTCCGGAAAGTGAAAGTGGTAACAAGTATTTCATGGTTGTGATGGATTACTTCACGAAGTGGCCGGAAGTCTTCGCCATTCCAAATCAAGAAGCTTCGACAGTTGCAGATAAATTAGTTCATGAAGTCTTCTGTCGTTTTGGAGTACCTTTGGAGATTCCCAGTGATCAAGGAAGGAATTTTGAGTCCCAAATATTCCAGGAAACTTGTCGAGTTATGGGTACTCATAAAACAAGAACGACTTCTTACCACCCAAAATCGGATGGAATGGTGGAACGATTTAATCAGACACTGGAGAGGTACCTAGCGAAAGTTGTGGAAAATCGGCAACGAGATTGGGACAAGCACAACATACAACCGTTTTTGTTGTCATATCGAAGTGCTGTTCACGAAAGTACAGCGCTGACACCAGCTTTCGCAAACTTTGGAAGAGAACTACGGGTGCCTGCAGACCTGATCACCGGAATACCACCTGATGCCCCACGCAGTGTAACTGATTATGCGAATGATTTGCGGAACATAATGAACGACATTTATGAGCACGTCAGACAATCGGGCGAGCAAGCGTCAGAAATAAAACAAACTATTTAATAAAAAAAAAAAAAAAAACTATTTAGCGTCTGTAAAGATGAAAACCCGTTATGACCGCAAAATGAATAATAAAGGGTTCGACGAAGGTGCACTCGTGTGGTTGCACAATCCAGTCCGCAGCAAAGGGAAATCTCCTAAGCTTCAAGCTAAATGGGACGGACCGTACCGGATTGTGACGAAGATCAATGACGTAACCTATCGGATACAGAAAGGTCCAAGAGGTACTCCTAAGATCGTCCATGTGGATCGACTGGCGCGTTATTATGGGGCCGATAATGCTCGGGACGAGCATGTCTTAGGAGGGGGCAGTGTTGCGCGCCACAAATAATGCTTGATACATGGCGACATTAGTTACCACTAGCGCCATCTAGTATCGGGTAGCGGAACTAGTACCTTGGTATTAGGACTTGACCTTTTTCTAAGTACTAGTAATTCCGAGAACTATCGACGTCGAGTCAGTCGGGACCGCTATGTACTCGAACATGCTAGATGTTTATAGAGTAGCTCGGTGTCAATATATAAGGCCGGCGTGAGCCGCGAGACACATAGTTTTGAATAAGCTATACGAGCGAGTACATCAAAGCGATATTCGAGTGCGACTTAAGAGTGATCAGTAAGTGCAATTGTGTTTCTTAATTAGTGTGTTTGAGCTGTAATTAGTGTTGTGATTAAAGTGTCAATTTTTGGTGATTAAATCGGCAGTTTTTATTGTCACGAACCCCAAGCTCGTAACACTAACAACAGTTAGAATTCTTAAACACAACAGATCTCATTAGCACGTAACGTTAAAAAAAATGTTGCCAAAATACGCATTACAACGGCCACTAATTGCACCTCCATACAAGGGAATGAAACTGACGACCCGAGTTAAATGTGGGTCATTCGCTATCCAACCTTTGAAGTGAACACACGTGAACAGCTCCAACAAGAAAAATACCTCAGAAGATGGATACCACTGTAGATGAAGCCGCTCAAGTCATTGCACTACTGCAATCAGGGATGCGGCAATGTGATGTTGCTCGGCAACTGAACTTAAAGTCGTTTTTCCGTTCGACGAGTGTTTCAACGCTTCCAAGAGACTAGTGGCTATATCCGAAGACGTGGATCTCGAAGACAACGGTGCACATCCGAAAGAGACGATCGCTTCATTGTTTCGACGTCTTTACGTAATCGGATCTTCAATGCTGTTGAGCTGCAACAACAGCTGCGATCAGCTCGCAGAACTTCTGTAAGCGTCTCCACGGTTAGAAGAAGAATGCGAGAGAAGAAAATTGCAGCTCACAGGGCTGCTACAGGGCCAAAATTGACTGCACAGCATAGGAGAGACCGGTTGCAATTTGCCCGTGACCATGTGGATTGGACAATAGAGCAATGGAGAGCTGTGCTCTTCTCGGGTGAGACGAGGGTGTGTTTCTGCAACAACAGGCGTAGAAGAGTGTACAAGACTAGGAGGCAAGGGGAACGATTCGCAAAAGCCTGTATTCAAGAGACAGTGGAATACGGGGGTGGCTCGTGCATGTTCTGGGGCGGCATGTCAATCGACAGCAAAACGAACCTTGTGTGTATTTCTCGGACTGGAAGTGCTCGCGGGCAAGGTTCGCTGACTGCTCCTTGGTACATAACAGAGATCTTAGCGGAGCAGGTTGTCCCTTATGCGGATTTTGTTGGCAGTGGGTTCACGTTAATGCACGATAACGCCCGCTGTCACACCGCATTAATTGTGAGAGACTACCTGCAAGAAGTTGGGATCCCTGTTATGCGCTGGCCGGCGCGAAGTCCAGACCTGAACTCTAATGACCACCTTTGGGATGAACTGAAACGGCGAGTACGGGTACGTGATCCTGGCCCTACCACTCTCCAAGACCTCCAAGGTGCCATCGTTGCAGAATGGGACAACATTCCTCAAGAGACATTAACATTAGTTGTAACATTAATTAGGTCCTTGAGAGAACGCATGGAAGCGGTTACCAGGGGTAACACTAGGTTTTAAGTTGTTTTTAAGGACTTTATTGTATCTTTT
Source organism: Luperina nickerlii (assembly GCA_963855955.1). Lineage (NCBI taxonomy): Eukaryota > Metazoa > Arthropoda > Insecta > Lepidoptera > Noctuidae > Luperina > Luperina nickerlii. The sequence goes on from OY979682.1 coordinate 12,221,377, forward strand.
GCTGATAAAGTTTAACTTTTTAATAATTTTCATTAGCTTGCTTTTTTTATTCCCTGGTAAACAAAAAATCAAATCTGTTGATTTATTCTGAAATTTAAATAAATTGCCATTCCAATGATACCTTATAGTCATGTCTACCATTGATTAATAGCGTTAAAATAATTTGAAGAGAATTCTGAAATAGGTGCGATTTTTGTGACGCCGAGTGTAGAAGGACCGATGACCTAAAAGAACTGGCTGGGACAGACTGGATGCGAAAAGCGGTAGTCCTCCGCCTCCAAGAGGCCTATGTCGAGCAGGGGATTGCGATAGGCTGAGTTGATTGATTAAATGTGGTGGCCTGTTATAGTACTTTTATCTCACCAAGCGGCACGCGCTTATGTTGTGGTTACCAAGTGTCAAACACGCCAAATGTGTGTGTAAGCGCAGGAGCTCTCGATACCGTCTGAGTCAATAGCGAAGTTGGAAGTGTGTCTGTGCTATTGCTACTCGTCTTCACGCCTATTCACAGTGTGTTTGTAGACTTGGGTAACCAAGTAACGCGCGCTTCGCTTCGTAAGATAAAAATACTGTAGTAATAAAGTTGTATAAAAATAAGTGAAATAAGATGACATAAAATAAAATACTTGTGGGTACATATTTAACAACATAAATATTTAACTTCCAGCTCATCACAATGCCGCCGGTGACGCTAGAGGGAGACACGCTCGGCAAAAAGCGCCAACACTACAACAAGCTTGTCGAAGATGCGATTGCTAATAAACATTATGAATTATGTAAAATTAGTGGCGATGAAAGCGACATAGACAACCTTCTGAAAATAGACATCGCCAGTAAAAACAGAAATGTAGACTATATCATCGAAGTAATGAAATCTAACGACATGCTGTATGCGGCGACAGCTATTAAAAAATCCACGTGGCTAATCACCGAGCAGCAGTACGCAAACATCATCAACCCAGTGTACCTACACACACAACTATTACCTAGCATGAACACCAAAACATTTAACAAACTCATGCTTCACATTAGACTCAATCTGAAAGACGAAAGTCGAGTCGAAGTCTTTTATGAATACCTTAAAGAAACGGACTGTGCTTACAAATGGTTGCAAAACTGCTCCATTCCTTTCATAGAAAATGTTATAAAAAACGAACGTCTCATACCACTATCTCTTTTTAAACGTTTGTGCACAAGATCTGCTCATTTTCTTACATACTTTCCAAGGGTTGAAAACGAGAGAAACTTCTGCGATGTGGTAAAGGAAATTTTATTTTTGCTAAAGTCACACACTGCAGACGTATTAACCGTACTGGAAGCCAATGAATGCAATAACTTACCTGAATTAGGAACAAAGAAAACAGAGAAAATTATGAAAACGTGCCCGCAAAGAATATTAGACAATTTTAAGAAGTACGCTGACATAATTGACCTGTCCGTAGTAGCAAAATATTTGGAAAAGAAAGAAATAAAACCTTTTCTATTTCAACAAATGAATAATCACGGCCAGGATTTTTGCAAATTTAATAAATTGAGACATTTCGTTAAAAACATGCCGAAAGAAGAAAAGCTAGAATTCATACAGCAAACTTTTATCGACAGAACTGATCTAACTTTTCTTCGTTCAGAAGACCAAAAAGATACCTACACTATGGACTTAAAGTTCTACGTTTGGTATGAGTACTTTCCATTCAATATTGCTTTGCCAAAATTAAAAAAGCTTATACTTGCAGAGAACTCACCCCGTTCACGATTTAAAGTGCTCTCAGTTTTGATCACATGTGCAAAAAGAAACCCGCAGCATATTACAACGTTGCTCCATTTTTTCTATGAACGACACGTTAATGAACCGTTTAAATTTAAGATTCAGTTCGTTAATCATTTGCTTTCACAAATATCTACTCACGAGTTCGACGTTGAAACCTGGTACATTTTGGATCAGCTGTTCCACAGCATGGAAGTGTACACCGAATCAAAAAACGACGTACAACTGTGTTTTGAATCTATAGTCCTATATAAGGTTTTGCACGATGAACCTGTGCCGAAAATCGTAGAAGAAAAGATGACATTTAATACTTTTGAAAAAGTCAAAAGAAAACTAAATCAAGAACAAAGAAGCAAAATGTTTACTTATTTATTTAATTTCTTGTTGACAAAGGTTCAAATTGAAAACATAGCAAATGAATCCGATTTTGATGATACTTTACTCCTCTTACAGAATGTCCTTATTTTGTTGAGAGATTGGAAAAAAGATATTAGTCAGTTCCCATTTGTACTCGAGAAAATCCAGGCACTAATAATGATAAAACAAGAAAACATGTGGAAAACTGACGTTTCCCGTCTATACTTCATCAAGAAATCGTGGCGGAAGCATATGTTTGAGGAGTCGTTGTCACTGTGCCTGAACGAGGAAGCGTGCCTGAACGCGCTGAAGCACAAGCCGCAGCTGCTGACGCGACACGACAAAGAAATAGACACGTTGCGAACTAACGACGCTGTCTCGCTGCGACGTCTGCTCCCCAAACTGCGCGTTTATTGGCCGCTCTCACTCGCCCAGAATTGGACCGACGCATACTTATTACATCTGAACAAACCTACTGGCCAAAAAGCTGTTGTTAAAGGTCTTTTCATGCTTCTATCCCAAAGTCAAATAGTAAATTTGGCAAAAACACATGCTCCCGACAATTTTAAGATTACGTGGGGTGAAACTGACCAGGCAGAAATAAGCATACGGAAAAATATTGCTAAACATTTACACGTAGCCAGGCCACTGATTCCTTTAGAAGCGGTTTTACTGTATTCTAATGGAGATTACTTGCAATATGCGATACCATCACTTAACTCCATTATGTCTAAAATGAATCAAGTTGAATGCCGTAAATATGTGTTAAAATTATTAGAAGCACCTTTCTCTTTACTGAAGTTAGGAATTCATGTAGCGTTTGCAAAGCTTAAACCTTGTGAACTAAAAACATTTATCACCAATATTTGGAACACCACAACGAATTCTATAATCAGGACTGCTATTTTTAGGAACACTTTCGGTTATATATGTAAGGTTAAAAATACAACGGCTGAAAAAGAACTATGGACATCACTAAGTATGTTTATTGATAAATTACCTCCAAGGCCAAGTAAAGTAATACTTAAATGTTTAGGTAAAGTTGAAAAAGTTCCCTTAAGCGTGCAAGCAGAATTTTACATGAAGAGTTACGCGTATTTAACTTCAGTGCCCGACAGCACCTTGTGCAATAGTTTTGCGGGTGCATTAGTGTCATATGCATATTCTACTCTAAATATAGTAGATTCATTCGATGACGATTTTGTTACTGATAAATTGTTGTCACCAGCAGGAACAAAATTTTGTATGTGGAACAGCGATTTCATTGATATATTTGGGCGTTATGTATTGTGGGGTAAATCTGAAGAAGATCAGCTTCAGCGATTTAGGAGGGTAATAGATCCAGCAATGGAAGAAGCTTTTCTTTCGTGGCGTAAAAACAAACACTACACTTATTACGTTCAAAACAACTTTAATGATTTTATTCGATATCTGCTTATGAACTACAAAGACTTTACTTTGAGTAGAAGAATTACTCCCGCTAAATTGTTTACAGAGATTAAAATTAAAATGGAAAAGAATATGCAATTGCTTGAAAACTATATTCTGTACACTACTTGGAAACTCGCAACAGAATACGCTAAATTAATGGAACAACATGTTTCTGAAATAGGAAACGCGTGGTTGACAGGTGAAAAAGAAAAGATGTGGAATGAAATTAATTTTGCAATATTTCCTGCCTTTAGTACACGAATTGTTGAGTGTTTGAAAGAAGACACGAAGCAATATTTTCCTTCAATGTATTTTCTGTTTGCGGACGCTTTACTAGATGTGGTCTACGACTTATTTAACTTCGATGACGAGTTTGAACTAGAAATACTAAAACACATGCTGAACGATCCTGATTTCACACCTAGTTATGTAGTCGTTTCTCGTGCAACCAGCAAATATATTGAACTTTCAGATTCGTTGAACAGGATACGAACAGAAATACGTAATAAATTAAAATCACATCCATCTCAAGAAATGAAAATGTATTATTACAATGATTTTAATTTTTCCTGTGACGAAATAGAGTCATAAAATAATGTAGGAGCAATACATTTTGAAACATTCGCTCATACATAAATTATTATGTTCTTCAGTATGTCATGTTCATCGTTCAAGCAGTTTTGTTGTATATTTTCAATCAATAGGTAAATACCTATTGATTTGTTTTATCAAAATTATAATGAATGTATCTGTACCTACTTTTAGTTGTTTTATTTAAAACTACCTTCTGCCTGCGACTTCGTCCGCGTGAAATTTCTTGTTACTCCGACCGCCACCCCGTCGCATCACATCGCCTGCCCGCGCTATTACTTCGTTTTTGCTTAGCGTTCTTTCTGACTTTTTTCTTTTTGCTCGGCTCCTTAAGGTCATCGCGTGATGTTAAATAGCCTATAGCGTTCCTCAAGAATTGGGCTATCAAATGCAAAAATAATTTTTCAAATCCGACTGGTAGTTCCAGAGATTAGCGCGTTCAAGCAAACAAACAAACAAACTCTTCAACTTTATAATATTAGTATAGATAACCTTGTACTGAGTCCCTCTTCCTGTGTGTCCGACGTCAGATCGTCCATAATCAACAGAGAGAGGTAAGGACTTAAAGCAGACCCTTGGTGCAAGCCTACAGCCACACTGAACTCGCCGGAATTGCCACCAGCTGGTCAGCTGGTGGCAATACCGAAAAAGAATAAAAGAAAAGCGTTACCCCACACTAGGAATTACTCCTGTATCATGGGTGCGTTTACAAACATTTAAAATTCACATACACAAACTGCTAGACCCGGAACAACTACCTGTAGGCAATACAATTATTTGTTCCGTGCGGGAATCGAACCCGCGACACGCAGCGCAACAGTCGATCGCTCAGCCACTGCGCCAACCGTGCAACGGCGGATCCAGGGGGGGGTCATGGGGGTCATGACCCCCCCCCCTGAGCTGGTTCCTGACTTAGGTTTGCGGAGTTTTGCGTCATACCAATCGACATACCTCTAGCTGTTATGACAAATCATTCACCACGGTTATGGAATATAAATAGGCTGCCTCATTCCGTGCGTAATAGTGCTTCTCTGGATGTCTTCAAGAGAAGATGGCAATACGTACGTGTAAATTATTATGTGTTAAGTTTTTCAAGTGTAGGGTAGACCGGGGACAATAGAACCATTTTCGAAACATCGGTTGACTACACGAATTTAACTGTCGCTTTTTGTTTTCAATATTATTATTTTACAGCCTTGGTTTATTATTTACCGAAGAAAATATCTAAAGTTGGCCTAGATTCAACAAAAGTTGGTCAAAATTGACTTTGAATGAAATGATGGCTAGTGCTACAAATGACCCACTTTAAGGGTTAATTGTACCAAAACTGCATAGGGTAATTAAACGTAAATAAAGGTATTAATCACATTTTCTCAGTCATTTGTTTGAAGTCTTATGGGTTTATAATCATTCTTAAAAATTAGGAACAAAAAATTCGTGATATCGGTGTTTTAATCAACACAAATGTAATGTAATAACATTAACATAACAATTCTTGACTTAGAACAAAAATAAAATAAGTTTTTATACTTAACATACAATCAACTTTGGTTCACACGTTGCATATTTGCTATTATCTAGCTTTATAACAATTATAAAATAGAAATAATCAACAACAATAGATGGTATGGAGGTACAATTGACCCCTGGTACAATTTCACCAAAGTAACTAATTTAGAAAAACCATCTAATAGTCACATAATTCTAAACTCATAGTTTCCATATTTATCATAAATCAAAAGTTTAATATCCGTTTAAACTGGCAACAACAATTACTTGTCGAAAAGGCTCTGGTAGTACGAGTTACAGTCAATAATATTTTACCAAAAAATTTACCGCGGCTTGCCGGAAATCAAAAATTCTCCATTAACACGTTCGTTTCACAGCAAGCGCGCCAGCGCCTGAGGGGCGCCTCGGGACTCAAGTAGCGCGTGTGCTGGCGCACTCACACATGCAAAATTTTGCTCGGTAGTAGAAATATCGATGATGGTACTATTGACCCGTGTTACTATTGTACCCGGTCTCCCCTACAATAAAGAATAAATATTTTTAAGTACAGTACTTACGTACATTAATAAAATACCTACTTTTTACTTGTATCTAATGTTATCAAAATTATAAGTTCTTGACTTGACCACGACTATGTGACCCCCTCCTGGCGCCAAAGCTGGATCCGCCCTTGCAACCGTGTCGCACTAGATTAACTGTGCATAGAATTAATTAACTCTTCATACCGGGCAAACCTTTCTCTCAAGGCCCACCACAGAGAGGTACCCTACCCATACCATACGCTTTCTCCAGATCAATGAAAACCATATCGAGGGGTGAAAGGCTATTTGTTTGAAGCGACATTTTGGACGATATTACGATATACATATTCGGATTCAGCGAATTTTTCTTCATACAATTCTGAGCACTTTTATGGCGCTTAAAACAATGCAATTTTAGTGCATAATTCTCAAACATGATGTATGATCCGATATCAAATTTGCCATATTTTTTTAGTATTTCATTTAAGCTACACACAAAAACAGAGCATCGGAGCATTAGCCGTTATTCTCGTCCTAAAATTTCAGTTCGATGGCAGACAAATCGTTTTTCGATATAGCTAACTTTAGATGAAAAGTCCCTTCATACATTTTGCTTACGACTACTTACACTATGCAATGTCGCATGAACCGATTTGCCGTCTTCTTAAATTGGATTCCTTAGTCGCTTGAACAGTTTGTTAGTATCCACATTTTTTAAAAACGTCTCTCTTAAGATAAATCTAATTCCAAGTGGTTAGATTAAAATCATTTTTTCCTGTATCATAATATAAATACCTAGTTTGTCTTTTAAACCATCCAATTTTAATACGACAATAACAATCTATGTATCTGTGTATTTATGCATGTTAGTTTCTTTTACGATTTTTATTGTTTGTTGTGTGCACTTGTGGCTTTAATGCCTTGACCTTTTCTGGACTCGTCATTAGTCCCGTTTTACTAATCACGTAACCTAAGTCACGTAATCACGTAAAGTAGGTACGCTTTGTTTGAAAAACTGGCACTTGTCTTTTTGAAGACGTAGACCGGCATCGCTTAATCTTCCTAAAACTTCCGTTCCCGTAATACAATGTCATCGAGCCAAACACAGACTCCGTCTATACTCCCGCTAATAGTGTCTCCATGGACTTTTGAAAAATAGCGGGTGCGTTAGCTAGGCCGTAAACTAAACGTGTAAAGTATAGACCTTTATGAGTATTAAGTAATTGCCGTTAGTTCCTGTGATGACTCTTCGAATATAAATTGATTATATGCATTTTTAGATCTATTTTACGGTACAGCTCGATCCCTCCAATCTTAGCAAAAACCTCTTTAATCCTGGGTAATGGCTATTTATCAAATACAAGGTATTTATCAAGTGTTACCCAAAAAGTCCCCCGCGATTCTGACCTGCCCGTTTTCCTTTAAGGCGAAAGCGCCAGGGTAGCCCGCGAAATTCAATTTTTTTTAGGTTTTTTGCAATTTGCTGGTCAGTATTAAGTTGTACGTTGATTAATATATGATTCGCGGCCGTAACAAATATGTATTTACAGAATTATAATCATTAAAGTCATCAACACAACTCTCTAAGACCACGTAAGTCCAAAGAATAACTGTTTCATGAAATCATCATTCTTTGGAGTTACGTGGCCTTAGAGAGTTGTGTTGATAACTTTAATGATTATAATTCTGTAAATACATATTTGTTACGGCCGCGAATCATATTTTGATCGACGTACAACTTAATACTGACCAACAAATTGCAAAAAACGTAAGAAAATTTGAATTTCGCGGGATACCTTAGCGCTTCCCCCTTAACACCGGCACTATCGGAGTGGCGTATTGCGCCGTCAGTGCGTGTTACCCTACGAAAAATTAGCAAATAGCTCCCGTGCTGACAACCCTTGATAGGTTGCTATCAAGGCTATATTATAATTATGTAAGTTTAATTATGTAAGTTTGTACCTTTTGGAATAAATTCTCTAAATGATGGTGACCACCGCATATAAATCCGTTGCGCAGTTTAAAAGAACAACGTGGTCATACAGACACGAAAAGCGACTTTAATCCTACTTATATATCCTACTAATCACACTAATATTTATTATAAAGGCGAAAGTTTGTGAGTGTGTGTGTGAGTTTATATGTTTGTTACTTCTTCACGCTCAAACGGCTGGACCAATTTTGATAAAATTCTGTATGGAGGTAGCTGACACCCTGGATTAACACATAGGACATACCTATTTTTATCCCGATATTCCCACGGGATCGAAACCTACGCGGGTGAAACCGCGCGGCGCTGCTAGTTTATAATATGTGTTCCATGTCCTACGAATCTTTGTCTTTGAACATTTTTAATTAATCATCTTATTTATGTTCACACATTTAAACAGACAAACAGAAAGGAACAGAAAAATACGCACGAAGGTGATACTTACGAGTATTTCTAAAGAGATATCTTCCAGCATGCGTATAATTTTCAGCATCACCAACCTTTTCCGTTTCTACGAATGTTCAAGCAGCAATGTACGTCAACGCTGTTATTAACTCCCATAATCTCTCCGTTGATAGTTAAATGTTGAAGCAATTGGTCCCAATATATTATTACCCGTAGCAGCTGTAAGAGCCTCCTCTCATAATAGTACAGACCTCTATGGCTTTTTAGCTCATTTCTGTGACGGATTACAGCATGTTTATTCTGTAAAAATCTCACCGTGTTAACTTAGTTGAAGTCAGCTGTTATTCCACTGCTAGGGATTTACACTATAGACTCAAGCTCACTTCATCTAAGCTTTCATGGTAACATTTTTACAGAATAGGTCGGCTGGTAAGGTATGGAGTAACTGAAGTAATGGGTGAGGATGTTGACTGCCTCGCAAGAACGATAAGGACTACGGGAGACTGGGCTCGGAACAAAACCGTTTGCAGGGCAGTATAAACGCAGGAGAGGTCAATTTGTCAGTATTATCCCATGTTCGTACGGACAATTTTCAATTCTCGATGTTGCCGAGTCTTGGGAATTCAACAGAGCGCATACCAGCGCTTCAAAAAAACACTGTTGGATTTTCACCGCTCGAGTAGGTAAGTACACTAAGATAAGCCCGTGAAGCGCGATGTGCGTCAAAAATCAACTACGCGAAAAAAAAAAAAATATTTTTTTTTATATAAGTAAAGATCTTAATCACTTCATGGCGATCTCGAGTATATGGGCAATCTTGACACAGGTCAGAAATTAGCTGTAAGTATTGCGTTGTCAGCAGGGTCCAGCGTCTATAAGGTCTTACAACTTGCAATTAATAGGGCACGTAAGTTTACAGTGGTAGATTTGCCGCAGCTCTTTGAGAAGGAGGTCATCTGGGGAGGTACATACCACCATGCCTGTATCTGCCACCAAGTGCGTTACTTCCTTCTGAGTTAAAGCTTAGGTATGGGTGCCGACAACTTTAAAAAGGTGGCTGCGACAGACTGGATGCGGAAGACGGGGGGGTGTTGTTGTGGCACAGCCTGGGAGAGGCCCAGGCCTAAATCCAACAGTGGACTGCGACAGGCTGATTTTCAGCTTTGTACCAGTTGGAATCAGGATGAAAAACCTGAACAGGTTTTCTTTATGGCTAAGTAAGCTCCGGTCTGTTCAAAGACCACTCAAAATGAGACTTTCAATCATATGTTGTTGAAATCTTTAATACATGATAGGTACACATTTTATTGCAAATATTCAAATTAATTTATATCCTGATTACTAATTTATATAATTCCTTATTGAATAGTTATTAGTTACATGATAGCTTTATTAAACACCGGAATTGAGTTATTGTCGTTTAATACATAGATATTTTATACTTAGCGAGATACTTAGTACTGACCGAATTCGAGCTATTGTTTAAAACATATAATATGTAACATAAACGGTCCAAATATGAATAATCTATAAGAAAAGAACTACTGTCGGTAGTTTAAAAAAAATATGCTTATTACTTTCGGAGATAAGGGAGGGGAGGGAGGAATTTTCATCTATTTTCTTTAATAATTTTAAAATTATTTAAAATAATATTTCAGACACACACACCCCTGAGGTTATTTCATTTGTTAAGTCACTCGGCATTGTTTGCAAAACTTTTTTATTGTTTTTACATTTGCCGTCCAAAAGTAAACCCTATATATTAAAAATTCATTTATTTACGTTCCACGTCTGTATTTGGGTAACAGAAATTTATATTAGGTTCGGAGCAAATTGGCTGTGACAGACATACCTACGAGAGATCCTATAACGGTTCCGTATTTTCATTCGGACATGGACGTATGGAATCCAAAAAAACGGTCGAAAAATAGATGGTACGTATGTCTAGGCTTAGTACCTAATGGGTTCTCGTTTGCACCTTTGGGTGCGAATGCCTTTAAATAATGAAACCATGGATTATTTTTTCAAAATGAAAGGCGTTATTATTTTTAAGATTCCGTACCTCAAAATCAAAAGCAATAGCTTTCAATTTGACAGCTCAACAACATTAATTGCGTTATTTAAGTTGTTGAGCTGACAAGTTTTTCGAACATTACCTATGAATCAATTGATATCAATATCCTCCACGAAATCATTCAGATTGTGCAATCACAATAATAATAGCATAGATAGTGTATTACGCAATTAGGTTGCTGCTTCGTACGGTTTATACGACTATACAAAACATCCAGATTTCTTGCAGTCAACAAAAGAAATAAGTACGCAGGATCGTCGGTATAGTTGAAGTTTACTAAGTGTTGTGTTCGTGGTTCGGCCAGGAATCTTAATATATGATGCTCCAGGATTTATTGGATTCAATCCGACTCATTAAAACAACTTATTGTCGTCGCCATGTTCTTTATTCAATTACTGACCATAAACAAACTCTACATTAAAGGGGTGTACCAATAAACAATCATAGTGCTTGACTAAATGTTATCTATGGACACTACACTAAGGAACCGATAGATGTTCTCGAATAAAATTTAATGTAATTAATAGAAATCAAACAATGCATTTATCAAATTTTTAACTTTTTTCTTGATTATGTGTAGTACAGCCTTTGTCATGACATGGCCCTGGCCCAACTATGAGAATAATCCAAACATACAGGTTTTATTGCATTAGCAACATTTTTATTTTTATTAATTACTAGTTTTTATATACTGGCAACATGTAACAAAAGAAACTGTGCGCCATGGATCTTGTACTAATATTTAAACCTATTCTGGAAACAGTTCTATTGCTAAAAATCAACCAGGCGTTTTATTGTACAGAGGGAAATATAGGTAAGCGATAAGGTTGATCCGCTGTCTTAGCCCGCGAAATTAAAATATTCTTGTGTTTTTTCAGTAAGGACATTTTTTGTCATGTCATGTCATGACATGTATAACTTAACAAAATTAAAAAAAAACACCATTGCAAAACATTCCATACCAATCGATCCACTCATTCTTTGTCCTAGCGGCGAGTCTCGGTCGTAAAATTCAATGTTCTTTTTTGGCATATTATAATTCTGACTTTACAACGTTTTAAGTAAGGTTGAATTTGTTTTGATGTATGTCGACCAGCGAGCACCGGGCATTGCATTTAAAGTTAAATTTACATTAACGTATATTTCTTTCAACTAGAATTAGGTAAATACAATTGGCGACCGTTTTATGAGAACTTTTGCATGGTAGTGGGTATTCTAGGTTTATTAGTGATTGATGGATAAAATGTTTTGTTACAGTAATTGCCGTTTATAAGCAATAAGTTGACATGCATTAGAACTCTATTTGTCATCAGGCCAGGCTTCATACAAAAATGCCCATCATTCTACGGTTTTCGGATGTTTTCCTTTACTTCTGCTACATGACATTGCTTCTTGCAAAACTACATGATTCTAGGTTAACGGGAAGTAATTACCCTGTAGGTTTTGATTCCGGGACATAAACGCCCGTATCTTTTGATTGCGTTGACTTAAAAGTTTGATTTTTTCACTGCTTCAAGGGATTGCAGCCTTGAGTATTTGATATTAATTTCAACTTGATAACTCAACGCGTTCCGACCGACGCGTCGGACAAGACCCTTTTTCTCAGGACAGACAGACTGACAACGAAGTGATCTTATAAGGGTTCCGTTTTTCCTTTTGTGCGGAACCTTAAAAAACATATGAAAAACGTGAAAAGCACGTTGTTTTTTTTTTGGTTTCAGTTTTTATTACTTTTTACTATTTCGTTGTGGTATCTACCCTACACCAATTCGGCCAACTAGAAGGACCGATGACCTTAAAAAACTGGCTGAGACAGACTGGATGTGAAAGGCGGAGGCAGGGTGTTGTGGGCGTTGTGGCCCCAAGCTGCGCCACAACTAGTCCTCCGCCTCCAAGAGGCCTATGTCCAGCAGGGGATTGCGATAGGCTGAGTTGATTGATTGAATGTGGTGGCCTGTTATAGTATTTTTATCTCACCAAGCGACACGCGCTTATGTTGTGGTTACCAAGTGTCAAACACGCCGAATGTGTGTGTAAGCGCAGGAACTCTCGATACCGTCTGAGTCAATGGCGAAGTTGGAAGTGTGTCTGTGCTATTGCTACTCGTCTTCACGCCCATTCACAGTATGTTTGTAGACTTGGGTAACCAAGTAAAAAGCTCGCGTCGCTTCGTATGATAAAAATACTGTAGTAATAAAGTTGCATAAGAATAAGCGAAATAAGATGACATGAAATAAAATATTTGTAGGTACATATTTAACAACATAAATATTTAACTTCCAGCTCATCACAATGCCGCCGGTGACGCTAGAGGGAGACACGCTCGGCAAAAAGCGCCAACACTACAACAAGCTTGTCGAAGATGCGATTGCTAATAAACATTATGAATTATGTAACATTAGTGGCGATGACAGCGACATAGACAACCTTCTGAAAATAGACATCGCCAGCAAAAACAGAAATGTAGACTATATCATCGAAGTAATGAAATCTAACGACATGCTGTATGCGGCGACAGCTATTAAAAAGTCCACGTGGCTAATCACCGAGCAGCAGTACGCAAACATCATTAACCCAGAGTACCTACACACACAACTATTACCTAGCATGAACACCAAAACATTTAACAAACTCATGCTTCACATTAGACTCAATCTGAAAGACGAAAGTCGAGTCGAAGCTTTTTATGAATACCTTAAGGAAACGAACAGTGCTTACAAGTGGTTGCAAAACTGTTCCATTCCTTTCATAGAAAATGTTATAAAAAATGAACGTCTCATACCACTATCTCTTTTTAAACGTTTGTGCACAAGATCTGCTCATTTTCTTACATACTTTCCAAGGGTTGAAAACGAGAGAAACTTCTGCGATGTGGTAAAGGAAATTTTATTTTTGCTAAAGTCCCACACTGCAGACGTATTAACCATACTGGAAGCCAATGAATGCAATAACTTACCTGAATTAGGAACAAAGAAAACAGAGAAAATTATGAAAACGTGCCCGCAAAGAATATTAGACAATTTTAAGAAGTACGCTGACATAATTGACCTGTCCGTAGTAGCAAAATATTTGGAAAAGAAAGAAATAAAACCTTTTCTATTTCAACAAATGAAAAATCACGGCCAGGATTTTTGCAAATTTAATAAATTGAGACATTTCGTTAAAAACATGCCGAAAGAAGAAAAGCTAGAATTCATACAACAAACTTTTATCGACAGAACTGATCTAACTTTTCTTCGTTCAGAAAACCAAAAAGATACCTACACTATGGACTTAGAGTTCTACGTTTGGTATGAGTACTTTCCATTCAATATTGCTTTGCCAAAATTAAAAAAGCTTATACTTGCAGAGAACTCACCCCGTTCACGATTTAAAATGCTCTCAGTTTTGATCACATGTGCAAAAAGAAACCCGCAGCATATTACAACGTTGCTCCATTTTTTCTATGAACGACACGTTAATGAACCGTTTAAATTTAAGATTCAGTTCGTTAATCATCTGCTTTCACAAATATCTACTCACGAGTTCGACGTTGAAACCTGGTACATTTTGGATCAGCTGTTCCACAGCATGGAAGTGTACACCGAATCAAAAAACGACGTACAACTGTGTTTTGAATCTATAGTCCTATATAAGGTTTTGCACGATGAACCTGTGCCGAAAATCGTAGAAGAAAAGATGACATTTAATACTTTTGAAAAAGTCAAAAGAAAACTAAATCAAGAACAAAGAAGCAAAATGTTTACTTATTTATTTAATTTCTTGTTGACAAAGGTTCAAATTGAAAACATAGCAAATGAATCCGATTTTGATGATACTTTACTCCTCTTACAGAATGCCCTTATTTTGTTGAGAGATTGGAAAAAAGATATTAGTCAGTTCCCATTTGTACTCGAGAAAATCCAAGCACTAATAAAGATAAAACAAGAAAACATATGGAAAACTGACGTTTCCCGTCTATACTTCATCAAGAAATCGTGGCGGAAGCATATGTTTGAGGAGTCGTTGTCACTGTGCCTGAACGAGGAAGCGTGCCTAAACGCGCTGAAGCACAAGCCGCAGCTGCTGACGCGACACGACAAAGAAATAGACACGTTGCGAACTAACGACGCTGTCTCGCTGCGACGTCTGCTCCCCAAACTGCGCGTTTATTGGCCGCTCTCACTCGCCCAGAATTGGACCGACGCATACTTATTACATCTGAACAAACCTACTGGCCAAAAAGCTGTTGTTAAAGGTCTTTTCATGCTTCTATCCCAAAGTCAAATAGTAAATTTGGCAAAAACACATGCTCCCGACAATTTTAAGATTACGTGGGGTGAAACTGACCAGGCAGAAATAAGCATACGGAAAAATATTGCTAAACATTTGCACGAAGCCAGGCCACTGATTCCCTTAGAAGCGGTTTTATTGTATTCTAATGGAGATTACTTGCAATATGCGATACCATCACTTAACTCCATTATGTCCAAAATGAATCAAGTTGAATGCCGTAAACATGTATTGAAATTATTAGAAGCACCTTTCTCTTTACGGAAGTTAGGAATTCATGTAGCGTTTGCAAAGCTTAAACCTTGTGAACTAAAAACATTTATCACCAATATTTGGAACACTACAACGAATTCTACAATCAGGACTGCTATTTTTAGGAACACTTTCGGTTATATATGTAAGGTTAAAAATACAACCGCTGAAAAAGAACTATGGACATCACTAAGTATGTTTATTGATAAATTACCTCCAAGGCCAAATAAAGTAATACTTAGATGTTTAGGTAAAGTTGAAAAAGTTCCCCTAAGCGTGCAAGCAGAATTTTACATGAAGAGTTACGCGTATTTAACTTCAGTGCCCGACAGCACCTTGTGCAATAGTCTTGCGAGTGCATTAGTGTCTTATGCAAATTCTACTCCAAACATAGTAGATTCATTCGATGACGATTTTGTTACTAATAAATTGTTGTCACCAGCAGGAACAAAATTTTGTATGTGGAACAGCGAAGTCATAGATATATTTGGGCGTTATGTATTGTGGGGTAAATCTGAAGAAGATCAGCTTCAGCGATTTAGGAGGGTAATAGATCCAGCAATGGAAGAAGCTTTTCTTTCGTGGCGTAAATCAAAACACTACATTTATTACGTTCAAGACAACTTTAATGAATTTATTCAATATTTGCTTAAGAACTACAAAGACTTTACTTTGAGTAGAAGAACTACTCCCGCTAAATTGTTTACAGAGATTAATATTAAAATGGAAAAGAATATGCAATTGCTTGAAAACTATATTCTGCGCACTACTTGGAAACTCGTAACAGAATACGCTAAATTAATGGAACAACATATTTCTGAAATGGGAAACGCGTGGTTGACAGGTGAAAAAGAAAAGATGTGGAATGAAATTAATTTTGCAATATCTCCTGCTTTTGGTACACGAATTTTTGAGTGTTTGAAAGAAGACACGAAGCAATATTTACCTTCATTAAGTTGGCTGTTTTCATGCGCTTTACTAGATATGATCTACGGCTTATTTTCCTACAATTCCGAGTTTGAACTAGAAATACTAAAACACATGCTGAACGATCCTGATTTTACACCTAGTTATGTAGTCGTTTCTCATGCAACCAACAAAGATCGTAATCTTTCAGATTCGTTGAAAAGGATACGAATAGAAATACGTAATAAATTAAAATCACATCCATCTCAAGAGGTGAAAATGCATTATTACAATGATTTTAATTTTCCCTTTGACGAAATAGAGTCATAAAATAATGTAGGAGCAATACATTTTGAAACATTCGCTCATACATAAATTATTATGTTCTTCAGTATGTCATGTTCATCGTTCAAGCAGTTTTGTTGGTATATTTTCAAGAGTTTTATATATTTACCTATTGATTTGTTTTATCAAAATTATAATGAATGTATCTGTAGCTACTTTTAGTTGTTTTATTTAAAATAACCTTCTACTGAGTGCCTCTTCCTGTGTACCCGACGTCAGATCGTCCATAATCAATAGAGAGAGGTAAGGACTTAAAGCAGACCCTTGGTGCAAGCCTACAGCCACACTGAACTCGTCGGTATTGCCAGCAGCTGACCAGCCGTAGGCCCTAGATTAACTGTACATATAATGAATTAACTCTTCATACCGGGCAAACCTTTCTTTCAAGGCCCACCACAACACATCACTAGAGGTACTCTGCCATACGCTTTCTCCAGATCAATGAAAATCATGTGCAAGTTCTTGTCTGTACAGACGCCAGTACATCAAGCTACTACAATCATTCAATAGATTTTCAACAATCGCTACAGGGTAAGTTTCAAGGTTGATTGGGAAAATTTGACAGTTTTGGGAAGCTTAGGGTGCGTTCCGAGTTGGGAATGTAATCGATTTGAGCGTGCGAATTAGCGTGAGCGCGATAACGATGTCCCATGAATCGTCATAGATGACGACATGACATGCGCCATCTTGCGATAACGCCGACCATGCCTTATAATAATATCACCGTGAGCGTTGACAAAAATGACTGCGTATGTCAGTGTGTGTTTTGTTTTAAGTTGCATCATATCTTTAAATTAAACTAACGTGGCAGTTCGAAATTGTGCTTTTGGCTGACAGTCGCCACTTAACCAAAGAAGAAGAAATGTGGTGTTTACACAAAGAAATACTGTAATAATATCGATTTTACATTGAGTAAGCACTGTGAGCCCGTTCACGAGCGTTCCGAATTGTTGACAGCCCTCAGCTGTCATAATCGTAATATCTAAATCGGAACGTATGCGAGATGATGTGAGTGCTGTAAGCGATTACAGCTAATTCGGAATGCGGCCTTGATGTGCTGACGTCTGTACAATGCCTGTCACGAAAGATGAGACTTGACCCCGCCTCCCCCGCTCTTTCCGCTGCCCCTATGACGTCCGGTCCCGTCCCGCACTCAGATCTCATACCGCTAAAGATACCTAAAATCGTGTTCTGCGCAAGTCAAACCACGTGGTGTGTCAAGTCTCAAAAGGGGCGTCCTTGTTCCTCGACCTGGCACAAACCCAAACTGGTTCGGGGTATTCTCACTCTCCTCTCGCAATCTTTTCTCTATTACTTCCTCCCATACCATGTGACATGAGCTTTGCTTTATTACCCCTTGATAATTGTTGAAGTACCTATAAATAAAGGTGAAGTAGGTACAGGACATCACCTTTAAGGTGCGTGCAAACAGGCGCGACGCGCGACGCGAATCGCGCGCGACACAAAGGCACCGCTCGTTGCGCGACTTGCGGTGCCTTTATGTCGCGTGTCGCGTCACGCCTGTGTGAACAAGCCTTTATCACAGTATAAATAAAGACATACAGTACGTCGTCTTCATACAAACGGACGAAACGCGAGCTATACCCAACTAGCATTTTGGTAATAAGAATTGGTGATAAAAGAGTTATTTAAAAGTGAATTTGGCAAGCAAGAGTGATACAATGGTTTTAGCAATTGGTGTTAGAGCACGCTCTAACCCCTTACAAACTCTCGATTGGGCCCACGTCTTATAGCGCTATAAGTAATATAATAATTTTAATACTCACTCTTTTAACACTGAGAGTTACATAATAGTTATAGGGTGGCGTTAGTGGCAAACAATTTCTTGTATCTATAATGGTGGTATAATATAAATCTAGCTACCTCAAGCACTTTAAAGTCTGTATTATGGTTATAATAAAAACTATAGGTGGTACACAAGTTCTGAAGTCTACTGGTATAAATTTTATAGTAACATATTAGTTATTTTTAGGTCCATTTTTTTCTTGGATTTGCTTTATGTATCTTGATCAGTGTTGATTAGCAACTCAGGGCTGTAGCGTGTTTTCTTTTTCTATTGTTTTGCATATACATTAGTTCCAAAAGTGTTACTTTATTTCTCAAAAATGATGGCAAACTAAGGAGTTGAAATTAAGTGAATTTCAAGTTACGGATTGTCAATATCTCGATGAGTGAAGTTTGATTTCTTTATCACATGGCTAAAATTTATTGCGAGGGTTACTTTATTGAGAAAATAATATATGTTTTGCGTCTCAATTTTGCAGGGCCTTAAAAATAAGTGATATTTAAAGTAAAAATAAATTGCATTTTATCATGCGGGGCATACACTCAATCTAAATTTAGATAAAAACAGGATATTGGCTCTGTCTTTTACATTCATTGTGTATTGTAGTAAATATTTTGCGTTTTAAAATGAGAAAATTAAACAAAATATTGTTGGGGAGGTTTGCAGAGCGAAATTCACATGAAAAACTATAAAGCTTTGTTGGAAAGGTGTATAGGTTTATCAAGGAACAATCATGGAACAACGTAGAAAATGGAGTCTGGTGAAAAACTTATGTCAATCCAAACAAACAGTTTTTCACCTAGCCAGTGTTACCAAAGTACATGGAGGTGATATATACCTTCAACACACCCCCTCAACTCATGTACGATACGATTCACAAAGAAAACTTATCTTTACTTTCGCACACACAACCCTAACGCACTTGTTAGTAATTCGTGTCTTACGCGAGGCAAAGGTTTGGTGAGGACATCTGCCATCATTTTAGCAGTTGACAAATGTTCCAACGTTATATCTTTATTGTAACGTAGCACATCCCTTATAAAGAAATGTCTAATGTCAATGTGCTTACTTTTCGCATGATGTATACCGTGATCCTCAGCAAGGCAAATAGCACTTATATTATCAGCATGCATTCTTACCTTACAGAGTTGATGTAAACCTAGTTCTTTCAACAGACTGTTCAAATATACAGCTTCTTTCATAGCCTCTGCCAAACTCACAAACTCGGCCTCACAAGTTGAAGTCGCAACGATGCGTTGCTTTTGTGAAGTCCATGATATGCTTGCGCCTCCTAGAACGAATAAATAACCCGTAAAGGATCGTCTATCAATGACGCAGCTACCCCAATCTGCATCTGCATACCCTTGTATGCATAACCCTGTCGGCTTAAAAGATAAGCCGTGAGTTATCGTACCTTTTAAGTATTGAAGAACTCGCTTCGCAGCCCTCCAATGAGTTTCCTGCGGGTTTTCTGCAAACTGTGCAAGTTTTGCCGTAGCGTTGGCGATATCAGGTCTAGTCGCTACACTTAAATACATGAGCGCTCCAATCAGTTCTCTATACGGAAATTGTTTCGCTTTTATTACTCCTTTTTCACTAATAACAGGATTTCCAATTTCCATTGGAGTCTGGACAGGATTGCAACTATCCATATCAAATTTCTTCAAAATATGTTTTATATATTTCTCTTGTGACAAGAAATACTCATTGCCACTTTTCTTTATATTTATCCCGAGACAGAAGGTTGCTTGACCAAAGTCTTTAAGCTCAAACGACCTCGCCAATTCCTGCTTGAATTTATTTATATACAATCTTTTTGTCGATGCGATTAATATGTCATCCACGTAAACAACAACAAAAAGATCTGATCCACCTTTATTGCGCTTGTGATACAAACAAGGTTCATTTATCGTAGGTCTCAATCCCATTTGTCTCAGCTTCTCGTCCAGTTTAATATTCCACTGTCGTCCAGCTTGTTTGAGACCATAAAGAGATTTCTTTAAACGACAGGTGTCACCACCTGCTTTCATATCTTCAAGCATTTTAGCTGTTTTTTTACCTACTGCAGAATTAACGCCATCTGCATTTTTTAGTTTCTCTAGGCCTTCTTTCAGCAGCTCTGGGATCTTCATATAAATTTCTTCGGTCAGATCACCGTTTAAATAAGCGGTATTTATATCTATCTGGTCAATGTCCATGCCCATTTCGACAGCTAAGGCGACCAACAAACGTACAGTTGCAATTCTCGCAACTGGAGCGAATGTCTTATTATAATCTAGGCCATGTTGCTGACTGTATCCTTTTGCTACAAGTCTGGCCTTCTTTTTCTCAGTATTGTCAACATTTAGCTTTGTATTCAGCACGTATCGACATCCTACGATATTACGATCTGAAGGTTTCTTCACAATTTCCCACGTGTCGTTATTTATTAGACTTCTTATTTCTGAAAGAATCGCTTCATCCCATTGGACCTTTTCGTCAGATGCTAAAGCTTCTTTCAACGTGATTTCAATAGCTCCAGCAAAATCATCAGTATCAACGTATTCTTCCGTCGATGACTCATTGTCGCTACTCTCTCTTACCTCAACCATGTTGTAGATTTTACGAGGGCGGCCAACTTGTCCTTGTTGAATCCTTGGCCTTCCAGGACCTCTTTTTAAAGTAACATTTCCAGTAGGTTCTGTATTCTCTGCACCTCCATCATCAATCACTGGTACATTCGGTTGAATATCAAATGGGATTTCTTCTCTTGAAGGTTCATCACTAAATGGTATATCCGACTGTTCTTTAGTTTGGATTTCTATATCAACAGTCTTTCTCACAATACTCTTTTCAGGTTTTTGTTCAACTAGTGATTCATTTGAGACCTTACACTCAATTTCAGTTAGTTTACCTTCCTGAAATTTTACATCTCTCGACACTACGATTCTTCTACTCTCAGGTATCCATATTTTATAGCCTTTAGCATCACCTGGATAACCCACAAAAACACCGAGTGAACTTCGTGCTGCAAACTTATCTTTACCTGGTTCCTTTTCCAAGACGTGTACTTTCGTGCCAAACGTTTTTAAATATTTGACATTCACAGGTCTCTCAAACCATTTTTCGTATGGAATTTCACCATTCAGACTGCTAGTTGGACACCTATTACGCAAATAGCATGCAGTAGCTACAGCTTCTGCCCAAAAACTTGGTGAAATACCTGACGATAAGATCATGCACCTTGCCATCTCAATCAACGTACGGTTCATCCGTTCAGCGATTCCGTTACTTTGAGGTGAGTATGGCGTCGTAAAACGTCTCTTAATACCTTCACTTTCTAAAAATTCATCGAAAAATTTATTTTTGTATTCAGTCCCGTTATCCGTATGTAAATATTTAATTTTTCTTCCTGTCAAATTTTCAACATGACATTTAAAAATTTTAAACTTTGACAAAACGTCATTTTTATTTTTCAGCATAAATACGTCACACCAACGAGTACAATCGTCAATAAAAGTGACAAAGTATTTATTTCCGCCATTAGATTGAACTCTCATTGGACCTACCACATCAGAGTATATTATTCCCAACTTCTCGTTGCAGCGTAAACTGGACTTCACATGAGGCAACGATACCATTTTACCCTTAGCGCACACATCACAATCATGCAAGTTATTATCGATATTTATCGGATCAATACCTGATTTCTTTAGTACTTTCATAAGATCCCTAGCATTCAGATGTCCCATACGCTCGTGCCATCGATACAGATCAACACTTTCACTACTTAACACTGACGCTGAAGCGTCCAGTTCCCTCAAGTAATATAAGTCACCTCGCCGATCAGCGGTCAGTTTCACCTCACCGTTTTTAACTGCATAGGCTACGTCGTGCTTGAACGTGACTTCACAACCTCGTTCGGTAAGCTAGGCGATGGAAATTAAATTACTACGTAAATCGGGAACCAATAGGGTATTTTCAAATTCAATATTTCGCGTTCGATCATCATTACATGCTAATAACTTAACAGTACCTTTACCTTGCACGGTTGTCAAAGAATCTGTGGCTAATTTTAATTTTAGACTCGCAGGGAGTATCTCAGCAAACCTTTGCGGGTCATTGCACATATGAGAAGTGCAACCACTATCAAAAATCCATTCCTGACGGCGCTTCGCATCAATAGCGATGCGGCAGTCATCTGAAACATGATACATAGTTAAAGCTTCACAACTTTTATGACTAGTGCATGACTCCACACATCGAGTTTCTTGAGCCTTCTCCCTTTTTTTGTGCAGTCCGACGCCTTATGGCCAAAATTGTGGCACTTAAAACATTTAAACTTAAATGTTTTTCCAGTAATTTTCTTCTGATGTTTGTCCAAATACATGGCGCCTTCTATTTTGTCAACATGAGCGTTTCCTCTTGAATTGTCCTCTTCGATGATTTTAACTCTTAGTTGCTCTGGCTTTGGAAGCTCATCTCTAGACTCTATGGCACATCTAAAGTTTTCGTAACTTCCCGGAAGACTGTACAGCAGCATGATCGTTAACAAATCATCATGGATTTTTATATCCATTCCTTCCAATTTATCTACAGCTTCAAAAAAGGAATCAAGGTGCTCATGTACCTTTTGGTTTTCACTCATCCTTTGTAACATGAGCCTTTTCATTAAATTCGCTTTCTTTGCAGGTCCTCTTGATGCAAACAAGCTCTCTAATTTTAACCATACCTTTCGTGCAGTCTCCACCTTTTTTACATGACGAACTACACTCGGATCTAATGCCAATATCAATTCAGACTTTGCTTTTCTGTCAGCCGTCTTCCATGTTGATATAGCAGCATCGGTAGTAGGTTTTGGCTTTTCTCCACTTACATACTCCCAGAAGTCATTCTTTATTAACAATGCTTCCACCTGTACCTTCCAACTGTCGTAGTTGTCCTTCGTCAATAATTCTATACGTACATTCGAAGTCATTTTTCTTTCTACATGTACTTTACATATCTTTAGGATTTCGAATTATTTTCACAACTTACAATACAACACACTTTACTGCTCTGGGCCCATAACCTTTGTTGGGGAGGTTTGCAGAGCGAAATGCACATGAAAAACTATAAAGCTTTGTTGGAAAGGTGTATAGGTTTATCAAGGAACAATCATGGAACAACGTAGAAAATGGAGTCTGGTGAAAAACTTATGTCAATCCAAACAAACAGTTTTTCACCTAGCCAGTGTTACCAAAGTACATGGAGGTGATATATACCTTCAACAAATATGAGTTTTAAACTAGTTTTTTTCTGATTTATTTTTAGGTTATGTTTGATTTAAAATGGTGTCTACTCCTTATTATCCTAGGTTCCTATTATTACTATTAATGAACAAGAAGTACTGGATGGGCTGTAGTTAGAACTATTGTAGCACTTGTTATACCAGAATAGGGTTTTAAATGTTTAAATTCCGTGTTATTATGGCTTAGAATAACATAAAAGTAAATTTGAACCCCACTGTAACGATTAGGGCTCTAAAAATAACTCCATAATACCAATTGCTATCATAAATAGGGGTTTTTGATTACTGAATTAAGTAGCTGTAAATAAGTTGCAATTAATACTTTTATAGCAACGTAGGTGGTAAAAATATTTTGCTAACTATTTTCAAGAGCTCTTGTCGGTAGAAAGAGTTATAAGAAACTATAATATTACTTTTAGTAATTTCTGTTACTTGAATTTATAAAAGCAGGTGCTATGATGGTTGCGACTGTACCGTTTATACCCATGGACTTATTATACAAACAGGACTGAGCACTAGAAAAATTGCGTCATTGAAAAATGAACCATAAAGAGTTAAGCTTTGGGTTTATTTTATATACATTGTCGTAGCCGAGGCAAAACGTGCCGAGAGAGATAGCCGGTACCGAGGCCGTTTGTCCCTTTTTCTCAATTGCCAGGAGATAAAAATGTTAAGATTGGTAAAAAAAGAAAAAATAAATAAGTGAGTTTCCTAGCCTTGTAACCAAGAATGAATATTAATAAAGTAATTATTTTCTTGATTGCTACCTTCGCGACTTAGATGTAAACTATTTGATCGGTCGGTCAATAAAACCCTTCTTTATAACGACGGCTTTAGAAGTTTCGTAAAAACTACTATGGTAACCCTGTTGTGTCATGGCGACTTGTTGACGTTGAATATTGTTTTGTGAAAGCGAGCAGTACCTATATTATACTACGTTATTTTAGCATTTTTTTGCCAAAATGGTCAAAAAGTGTTGCGTAAAATCGTGCAAAGGTGAATCCTATGGTGGATGTGGCATATCGTTTCACAGGTAAGCAATAATAAAAGATTTTGTTTACTGACATGACTAGAGTGACCATGCTAGAGTGACCATGCAATTACTCCGTTACCGGGAAGTGTAAGTACCTACTCGTACTTTTGTAAATAAACATGTAAAAGTAGTTTAGCTGATCAAAATTATTGTAAATAAGTTGATTCAAATTTTTTAAATACGCCTCAAATACTTTTTTAGGTACATAACTAATTCTGAAAAATTATCTAAATTTAATTTCGTGTTCAGTAAATTGCAGTTAAAAAAGTATTTGTGACGGTCCTAAGCCCGTAAAAGTATGAAGGGAAAATTTGAATAACTTGTTGGATAGCAAACAGCTGATTGAAACGCACGCGGGTCAATGGCCGTGCGGCTCTTCAGCCGTAGATATCGGGCGGTGTTACTATTAGTTCGTGATCACTTTCGAGTTTTGTGTTTCACAATGCTAAATCTGTCATTTCCTGTTTCTAATATTTTATTTATTTATGAAACGATTATATTACTAAGACAAAACTGTTTCGCTGCGGGAAAACAACCATTAAAATTTCACGGTGTATGTATACATATATGGCTTGGTTTTATTTCCATTTTTCCTCTAATTAAATGCCCTAAAACCTGCTCTCAAGGGTGAACGCTGGAAGGAAAGAACCTTGTCTCACCTGCACACACCATAATTGCGCTACCTACCGATCCCACCAATCTCAGACAATCTAATCGATCATAGGTAGGTACTCATTGTTAAGACATTTTTCTGAAATAGTTTTATGGCCTGGTTGCTAAGACCTTATATAACTCCATCCGAGTAGGTAGTTAACTAAAGGTAAACAATCTTGACAAGTCTTTTTACATTTAATAAACGCTTATTAATTAAATACAACTACTGTTTAAACAAATTGTTTAATTGATCATGTAATCGTTTTTGTTGTATTTAAATTTGTTTTCAGCTGCATTTTAATTTTAAACTGTGTTATTAACTAAAAATACATGTCAAAATTGTTTAACTTTTGTTAACTACCTAATCGGATGGAGGATAGAGTCAATACGACATTTTTTTTACGAAGCACCACAGATAGGTATATGTATAATTGCCAAAGTGAAAGAGATTCTCATTCAGAGGTTGTAACGCAATAAGGTTGCTTGTGCTACTCTTATGATTATGACCTAGGTATACATATGACGCGTTTTGATACCATGTCGCTGGCTAGAGCACTTATCTAGCGATATGGTATCAAAAAAGCGAATTTTATCCTACACCATTAGCCCTAGCACTGATTAAGGCGGTAGGGATGGCATGGTAAATAAGTATCGTTCACGTAACTGAAATATGAATCGATAATATTAGCTGGGCCGGCAGTCTCGACAGAGATAACGACAAAATCGCTAACTTTCTATTGCTAGTTACTAACGAATAAATTCGTTTGCAATAATGATGCTTGTGATAATCGCATCTTTGATGTATAGACTTGCATTTTCCGCAAGCATCGTTATTGCAACCGAATTCTTTCGTGAGTAATCAGCGATTGAAAGTTAGCGAATTTGTCGCTATCTCTGTCGAGACTTCCAGCCCTGGAAATATTGTACTTAAACTGAAAACTATTAACATGTCTGTGTGATACAAAGCACGCATATTGCATTAAAATTCAAATGTATTGAATGTCAGTCCTTGAAGTCTCCTGTGTGTAAAAATTGTTTGGTCACCCTGTTAGAAAGAGACAAACAGCCTCGGTATTTGCCATCTCTGTCGGCACGTTTTTTTGGGACGAGTGCTCAGTCCTGTTTGTATAATAAGTCCATGTTTATACCTCCTTAAGTAATAATACGTTTCCTAGGCAAGATAGGTGGTATAAAACATTTACTTAGCACTCTTTAAGAACACTTGAAAATAGTAAGACTTATTAGAAATCCAACTATTACCTTAGGTACTTATTGTTACTTGAAGTTACTACACCTAGTGTTACTGTGGTTCAGCTTTTATCTTTTATACCTACCTTAGTCATATTATGTCTTCTTGTTACCGTTACTCATCTTGATGAGTTATTTAGTTATAGTCATGACCATTGAATAAACAAAAGTTTTACTGGGCGCTTTTATACACCCGTTAAACCAATACAAACGATAACAGAGGTGGAAATTAGCGTCAAAATGTTGGTTGGGTACCTACGCGCCTCGACCACGGCATCCGCTCAGCATGCAGACAGTCGCGACTGTGCTGCAATGACGAACGGACGGTGTGTTGTTTTTTTTAACAATAACCGCGCGATTATTTCACTAAAAATAAGTTCAAGTACATATTTAATATGACGAGTAGGCTATATTGTACTGTTTTTGGTTGCATGAATTCGTCAATAACGCATCCAGAGATAACTTTTTTTAGATTACCTGGAAACTCTGAAAGGTAAGACTATAAAATAATTTTTCACTTCAGTAGCTCAAACAAGTAGGTTTTGCTGCGTGAAATCAGTGAGCAAAATGCGATTTTGCTCACTGAGTGAGACAAAGTAACTTTTTAATTTTTTTTTTATTCTACTTTGGGTTAATCATACAATTCGAAACATTCACACTCTATCTCTTTCCCGCCATTAGAAAGAGAGAGAGACAAAGACCAGCCCTTTCGAAGTTCGGGTTTTGAATTCGACCTCAAAGACAAACACGTTCGGAATTTCGTACTAACTAAAGAAATTTTGCAAAAAGAAAATTATGTCTTTTAATGTAATTTATTGAATTTTTAACTTATTGTTTTATTTAAAAGAAAATAAGTATTTACTGCAAATAAAACTGATATTTAAATTGTAAATATTTACTGCTAGTTTCAATAAATGTTAGGTACTTACGTAATATATTTTGAATAATAAAATATCATTGGTGCTATTTCCGAACACGCCTTAATTTAAATAAAAGAGCGGGAATAAAATTTCGTGACTGGCGTACAGAGTTGAATAAGTTAATAGTAGATTATTAAACAAGGGCTGTATGACATCAATTGCATACGAGGTTTTTGGCGCCTGAGCGAAGCGAAGGCGCTAATTAACCCGAGTATGCAATTGATGCTTACGCCCGAGATAAATACTCTGCTTTACATTATCGATTGTGAGGTAAGTAAACAACAAGACAGTAGGTTTCAATGAACATTTATTAAGAAGAAAAAAATGTGTATTTAATTAAAATAAATTGTCTAGATTCCGATTCGAGTAATTAATCGATACCGAGAAAAAAAAAATTAACTTTTTAAAAATATTCTTCGTGCAGTATGAGTATGACAGTTCTTTTTTCAAATTCCAAAACCTATGCTGTAATGATAGTCATACACCCCGGCATTCAGGGGTGTAAGGGTGTACTTACAGAGCAAGAGATATGTAAAAAATATTAAGGGCCTTACTCTCGTTTAGTACCGTAACACGGTCACTTTATGAAGCTTATAACTTATTAACGGTTTGGTTAGAAGGTCTGTAAAAAATATATGTTTGCTATAGATTCATGTACAGCATTTTTGAAACAGGGTTTTTTCATAAAGCTAATACTTTTGCCTTAAAAAAATATTTACCAAAACGCTATTTTGGCTAATATTTCCTTATAACTTCTAAACGGCTTTGATGTTTGGAAATATTTTTACACTGAAAAATTGATGGTTAGAAGTACTACATATTTGAAATAGCGTTTTTAAATCAATCAACAGTTGCAAAGACAATGCCCCATTTTGAGATAGAGCTTCAGAGGTGCTCTGCGCGGGCGCGGGCGGCAGTCGTGCGTTAGCACTGAGACGGGGTGGCTGTGTCGCTCGCTGCTCCGCCCGGCTATCGATCGACTACGCGCGTTTGGCTGTGTTAGTGCAAATATTTATGAACGAATTGTATCAGTATGCGTTTATAGACTAGCTCGCTGCAGAGGGCCCATTTCTATTGTCCGCGTGGACACTTTATTAGTGGTGCCATTTCTAAATACTGTTTTTGTTTATATTGTTTATTTTGTAAATATAAGATAATTTGTAAATAAATAAAAATGCCAAAGCAAAGCAAGTCAAGAAAAATACTTTTTCTCTACGACGACGCACCGTTTTATAGATATTAGCGAAAAACTCAAATGTGGGAATTTTTATACCCCCCACTCCGGCTCACCTCCTAGACGCGGGGACTTTTAGTACCTATGTTCACTCCCTAAGCACTCTGAACAACTTTGTGAAGAAATCGCTCAGGGCCCAGCTCACGCACTCTACACCTCTTATCTCTATCTCTTAATAGTTATTCGTTGAGTGGACTAATAAGTATCTATCTATCTATACGAATAAATAAAATTGGAGTTTGTAATATTAAAACAACCGCTTCTTACTAAATGCATATGAATGTATACACGGTACAGTCAACCTCTAGACGTCCACTTACACCGCAATGACCATTATCGCCTGCGCTATACGGGCTGCGGCGTCTATACACACATGCGCATATTTATCCGTGTGAGTGATGCTCCAACGCTTACAAATTAACATGCCGTGTATCATCGCTACGAGTAGTTAAAGATGTGGTCAATGCTAGACAAGGATGACAATATCAGTAACTTGTTTTTTTTATCGCCGTCTGATTATTTTTTTCATAGTAATGCAAAATTTCGATAACATAATATAAGTAAACATTAGCTAGATCGGTAACGAGGCTGCACTCGCTAATGTGATCGGGATAGATGTGAGTTCAAATCAGAGTTGGGCCAGTTTTTTTTGATGTTTTATATAATTATTATTATGTGTTAGTAATTTATTTTTGTAAATTACTTTGAATAAATAGATATTACAATAAAGGTAATTTATTATTATAATATGATAACAAATGAAATAAATTTTGATATGGTAACATTGTAATATTTTTTATACATAAGAAATCCTTTACACTTACTTATGTTATTATTATAGTATTGAATGTTAAAAAACACACCTTAATTACTAAATAACGGAAACAAATAAAAGTAAACAACATAAACATAAAGCAAAGTATATAAAAAAAACAATTAAAAATAGAACAAAGTATACCAAAAAAACGAAATAAAAATAAAACAAAATGTCTTGATTGACACAAAGAAGATCCTCCGATTGGGATCGAACCCACGGCGAGAAATCTTAACCAGGCACTATGCCCCGAGACCAACTGGTTACTTGTATCCCGTGGCGAATATGTTGATCACTATTTCACGACGAATCGAAATAAGGCAGCTTTATCAATTGAGGCCGGAATACTTATGCCTAAACTATAAGGTTTTAGGTTATATATTATGGATATTATGAAAATTCTGATATCATTTAAGAGGTTACAGCTTAATTATTCATTTTCTCAATGAAAAGAGGATTGAAACTTAACCTCAATATTACAATAATATAAATACTAATTTGGTAAGTTACGACCACTATGTCCCCTGACACAAAATTACCCTACCTGTTTAGGATTTTTAATATTTCGTGTGACCTCCGTTAGCCTCGATACAGCTAATGAGACGTCGACGCATAGACGCTACAATATTTGCACAGATATTTTTGCCGCGAATAGTGGAATAATTTATGTGAACTAGTAAAGTAGTTAAAAAATTAGGATAGATTTGAAACAGAGTGAACTTAACACTTTGTTTGAAATCTACCCTCATGTTTTAAAAACGACGCTAAGATTGAAAATAATTGTTAAACAAAAGAATCTTCGTTTAGTTGTGGAATATTTAATTTAACATACTTACCTATTGGTTAGCAACTCGGCATTCTAATTTCACATGTAATACTTAAAAAATATTTTTCATGTTCGATGTGAGACTCGAACCCGAACGTTCGCCATGCGAGGCACAGTGCTAGCCACTTTGGCCACCGTAACGCTTACGAAACTTTTTGATTGTCAAACGTTCTTATAGAAGAAGGTCATAAGTACTAATATTGCTATGCCATAGTTTTGTGAGATTGCTAGTAGACTTCTGACTGTTAAATTGCACATATACCAAAATATTTTTTTTTACAATTTTTGTCTGTCTGTCCGTCTGTCGTCTGTTTGTTCCCGCTAATCTCTGAAACGGCTAGACCGATTAAGACGGGACTTTCACTAGCAGATAGGTGAATAAGGAGTTACTTAGACTAGGTTCATTTATTTTAGAAAAAAAAAAACAAAATAGGTTCCTACGAAAAAAAATTAAAATCAATGAAATGAAATATTGAATAACATCCGATTCAAATAGGGAGGTTATATTATACTCCGTTTAATTAGGTACTTCCAAATGTAATCAAATCATAATAAAGAAACGGAGTATAGTTATGTTTATAAGTGGATCCTATACGTGAAGATTCCTTAATCTCCATAGAAATTGATTGAATAAATAATATAATAATATACTTAGTGTTTTTGTGTAAGAAAATCGTACACCAAATATTGTATATAAAAAGGCTAATACGAAAAACTAAAAATAAATAATAATTAAACTAAAAATGCAAAAACGATCAAAAAGAACTAAATGGAGAAATATTAGAAGAATTTCATTAAAATTAGCATAGGTATTTCTTTACGCGGAATACAGAATTAATAAGTTATCGTAAACTCTGCGAACTCAACAATAACTTTTTTCTTAAATTCCACGCGGACGAAGTCGCGGGTAACAGCTAGTACAAAATATATCAGTCTTGCATTCGCCATTCCCTTCTGGAATCGTAGGCAAAAATGGCGACCTACTTGCGGCATGTCTGCGCCTCTGCATATTCTTTGATCATCGTTTTAGTGTAGCGCGCCACCGCAAGCATCGGGAGTAGGACGCTTAGCTCCGCCCACATGCACAAGGTCAGTGAGCCATCTTTACACCTTAAAATAATCGTAAAATATGAGTGAAACTAGCGACGAGAACAGTATTTTAACACCGGAAGAGTTAAAACAACAAGTTATTAATGCAGAATTAAGTTTCCTACCTGAGAAGTCTCGCGAGAAATATCTGAAAGCATACCATGTCTTCAATGAATGGAGACTTACAAAAGGCGCAAGCAGTTTTTCGGAGACGGTGTTGCTATCTTATTTTTTAGATTTTATAGAATTGGTATCTACCTACAATGTTAATTATTTTGATTCACAATAAATAGTTATTTCAATCTATTCCTGTTTATTATTTTATCTCCTAAAGTGTTCTCGCTGCTGAAGTGAAAAGTTATGTGTGTTACACGAGAGCAAAGTTTTTTTGCATCTCGTGCCTTTGAATCCCTCGCCACACTCAGGATTCAACTTTAGAATCACTCGCTACGCTCGTGATTCAATCGTTGAATCCTTCGCTTGCTCGGGATTCAAAATCAGCACTCGCAGCAAAAAACTACTTTGCTCTCTTGTTGCACAAATAACTATTACTTACTTGTAGGTAGGTACATAATGTGTGTATTTTTAATGGATAAGTATTTCATTTTATCTCCCG
The DNA here is from genome assembly GCA_963855955.1 of Luperina nickerlii. Lineage (NCBI taxonomy): Eukaryota > Metazoa > Arthropoda > Insecta > Lepidoptera > Noctuidae > Luperina > Luperina nickerlii. The sequence continues at coordinate 12,253,305 of OY979682.1, forward strand.
AAAAAAAGATGTCTGGATTAATAAATGAAGTGAATAAAGGAAAGTGATAAACACGAGTGAGGTAGGCGGTTCATGAATCATTAAACGGTAGGTACGCTTGTCTTAAAACCTCGGGGCATGTGTTTTGTTAGTTTGTATAATTCCAAGTAAAGACGTGGTTTTTATTATTAATAATAGTTGTTTATTGTACTGTGTGTATGAATAATACTAGAAAAAAATTGGTTGTATGTAAAGTCGATTTACGGACGATAGTTTAACGTGACAACATCATAAACATTAATGCAATGATTGCATACTTTTATGAAAAAAATTTAATTATTTTTATTGAATTATTAATATTTTGTATGAATGAAGGAGAAGGAGGAAAGAAGGAGGAACGAAGGGAGGAAGGAGTGAAATGAAATCTACAATTTAATTGATAAATTTGCTTTTGTTTGCACTCATTAATTTAAATATGTTTATTATTTCAATGAACAGATTATTTTAATTATAATTTTTATATTATACATGTTTGCTATTTAACTTCTTCCAATCTGTGTTATTCTGTTAAGGATAGGACGATGATAGGAAAGATTAAAAAAACATTAATATACAAATTTTGAATTTTATTTGTAGTTCTTGAACGTTTGATTTAACTATAATAATAATTTAACATAATTTGTTTAAAAATACACATGAACAAGTTTTCATAGAAATAAACTGTAATCAGATTAATGTTAAATAAATGGTTAATTCGAAATGACGAATTATTTTATTATTTATGTACACACAGTAAAATACAATAACAAAACTAAATGGAAACACAAAGTAGGCAAATGTAATTAAAATGCTGGAGGCGGGCAGCCCTATCGCATGTTTACGTACCGCGCGGCTGTAGGCATTTAATTCAAGGTTACGGCCCAGATACAATACTGTATGTCTTTATACTGTGCCTTTATTCTTGAAGATGGCACTAGCAAACTATTGTACCATTCTTATGAACTATCATACCCATTTTCTACACTGCCATTAAACGCAATATTTAATAGGTAATACGGCCTGCTGTTCTTCTAATTTCTGAGAGCCCGATTATGTCGTATTTTATTTCTGATATTGCTTGTTTGAAGTCTATAAGTCTTTCATGTGATAATAAGGATCTTGCATTGTAAGTGCAGATATGAAGTGATTGAAATGGAGGGTTGTGGTCATTTACCCCCGCGGTGACCAGCCGTACTGGGGGTATACACGGAGAGTTCGCTTCTCGCTTTATATTTTTTATAACATATTTGCTCGTAAAGGGTCTCTTATTTCACCAATTTCAATATCGTAATGTATCTCATTACGCACTTGTGCGGTAATGTAAAGTAAATCGCACGGTTTATCAAGATGCTCCGTCAAAACGAACGGTACTTTTTTAAATCTTAGCAAAGTTTTTATTTCAGAAAAGATGTCAACATTTTATGAATAAAATTAACTTTGGGAGATAAAATATAATAAATAAACATTTAATTCTTTAATTTAATTAATTTTGACAATAAATTACAACCATTAATATCTGTAACAAAAACAAAAATATTAATTTACTTTATTAATAATACTGGCTGTTTTGTGCCTATGCCTGAAAAAAAAAAGCGCGAACGCGCGCGCATCGCTTATCTGTTAAAAAGTAAAAATTATTCCGCGCGCTTTTTCTTTTCGCTGTAGGTACTTACTGTTTTTTATTTGAAAATGTCGTCAAGTAATGATGAATTTATTAATTCCACACCGCCAGAAGTCTCAGAGGCAGCGAAAAAGGCAACTCTAAGCCTCGCCCGAAAAATCGACCGATAGATACAAGCGTATCAAAATTTCATCATCAAATATGCAAGTTCAGTCCGAGTTTTATTTATTTCCTCGCAAATATGTTATAAACGTCGTATGACATACGTGCGCTTTGAAAATTACAGCCTCTGCTTTCTTTTAGCCCTCGCCTACGGCTCGGGCAAGCAATATCGCCTCGGCTGTAATTTTCAACTTACCGCACTTATATCATAATGTACTATTATTATGTTGGGTTGAGGTTCTGTGGAGTCACTGACTGTAGGTGAGGCTATAACACTATTTTTTCGAAAATATTCTTACCTAACTTTTTAGATCTTTGTATCCTGCTATGCGTCATGACGTTTAATTAAAATCGGTTTATTCATTTCGATAAACAAGCGCTTGAAAGTTTGTATGAAATGCCGTACGTCGTAAACGCTCTTAACAAAAGTAAAAGCCAATTATTATTAAAAAGAGTAACCGTGGAGTTTCTTGCAAGTTCTTCCCCATAGGAAACGACTAATTGGAACCGTGCACCTAGCTTCTGACGTTTCATAAGTGCCCATGTAGGTTTATGTGAAATAAAATATTTTGATTTTGAACAGCTGTCACTCTCTTCTAACATCCACCACACATTTTTTCAATTCACTATCCAAAAGTCCAAAACTTTACTCACACTATTTCGATTGCCATCGCTTCCACGGTAATAGAACGTATATCCTTCTCCTATCTCTCTAACTTTCGCACCCTTCCACTTCGTCTCTTGATGACACGCTATGTTCAGTCGTCACCTTTTTAAAATCGTACCCATAATCCTGCTCGCACACCTTAATCTAAGTTCTCTCACACTACGAGTTTGTGTCTTACGTCGCCGCGCGCCGCCAGTTTTGGTGCGACAACCCTTGTCCATTTCCCACAGAAACCAGGTGCTGCCCCTGCGCGTTGCCTGTGGGGTACGCCATAGCTCTATCGCGCATCATACCTTTTCTATTCATGTTGCTTTAGGTTTTCGCAAAGTTTAACAGTCAGCCGCCAGCCTGACACCAACCCTCTTTGGGAATGCTTTTGTTGGTTCAATGGCTCAACTATGAGTGGGATCTTTCACAAATCCGGTAAGCTGATGATCTTCAAACTGAAACTGCCTGAACAAACTTACTTACATACAACATAGTTGAGAAGAAGAACCCTCGCGAATAAACCTGCCTTCCAGCTGACTGACACAAGCCCGCAAAATTCAATTTTTTTTAGGTTTTTGCAATTTGCTTGTCAGTATTAAGTTGTACATACGTTGATTAAAATATGATTCGCGACTGTAGCAAATATATATTTACTTACAGAATTATAATCATTAAAGTCATCAACACAACTCTCTAAGACCAAGTAATCCTACTGAATGATTATTTCATGAAATCTTGACATTTTAGGATTATACTAACTTAATAAGTTTTATTACTGATTCTAATGATTATAATTCTGTAAATACATATTTGGTACGGTCGCGAATCATATTTTAATCAACGTGCCCAGCAAATTGCAAAAAACGTAAGAAAATTTGAATTTCGCGGGCTACCTTAGCGCTTCCCCTTCACACCCATCGTTTTGCGTGGGGGGTTAAAAATACATAGTTGGTAATTTTTTACTCGGTCAGAGGGGCAATTCTCGTAATTTTAAGAACGTTCACAGTCTGATCTCAGTCTCAATCTGTCAAAAAATACTTCTAATTTCCCTACTTTTTGAAAAGTTTTTGACATTTGTTTGTCGCTGAGATGAGACTGCGACTAGATTTTGAATGTTTTTAATTACGAGAATTGGCCTTCAGTTATTCAATATAATGTTTTGAAATACTATGAACATGAAAATAACTTTTAAAACGCAAAAAACGACTCAATATCCGTTGAACAAATATTGTTATTTTTCATCTGTAGACGCCTCTTGTCTTGTCAAGTTGTCAAAGTCAAAAGTCAAACAGTTCCAGTAGGTTACAGTGTGACCAGATTCAGTATTTTAATACTTTTTCGGTATATTTTATCGACTTTTCCGAGCCTCAGTATATTTGTAGGTATATTGGCGGAAGTAAGTATTTTTGTGTATATTTTGGATATAAAGCTATGACAACACCGTAGCGATCGTTCTCGCAAACATTATGTTCAGGGAATTACCCTTATTTAGTCTTTATTTAATTCGTAAGCAAAGATCAGTAAGTTACAGATATTGTAGGACATGATCGGCAGCTGCCGTAGTAGAATAACACATAGTATCGAATCATCTAATACGGTTTAAGTAAAATGATTTTCTGTTCTGCACTTGACTTAGTCTTTGAGGGTTTTCTTTCGATATTTCGGGAATTACGTTTTTTTCGTCAGCGCGTTTATTGTTTGTTTTTATTTTACTTGACGCATCCATCCGGAAAGTATGTCTAGTTTTCAGCAAAATTATTTGGCTAAGTGGGAACAAATTCCGGAGCTTTCTTCGTGGCTTTCACGTTATAAAGATGACGAGTACGCCGCCTTGCAAAGTATGCAGTGCGAAACTCCAAAGAAGATTAGCATCTATAAAACAACATGCAAATACTGAAAAGCATAAATCGAACTTGAAAAAATATAAAGTTAAGAAGTCCGGAGATATTTTAATTAGTAGATGTTCAAAATTGTCTAACTAAATTTTTATTTGATTCCAGAGTCATACATTTTTCAAAAAGGTACCACTGAAAGACTAAATCAAGAAAGCTGAGCTGCGTTTATGCAGTTTTCTTTCAGAACACAACATCCCTTTTATCATTTACTGTGATGATGAATGAATAAAACCTTTTTGAAAATCAGTATTTTTATTGGTATATTTTCCCTGTGCAATTTGGTATATTTCAGTATTTTTTTGAGGTGCCTCGGTATTTTCGTAAAATTTAATCTGGTCACACTGGTAGGTTATACCGTATACGCGAGACCTAGACAGTAAATAGAAATGATAATGGAACTTTAAGATAGGATACCTAAATATTAAAATTGCTCAACAGTGAAATATTTTTGTCGTCTACTTATGTATCTTTCGTAATTATGGAGAGAGACAGATAATTTGTTTTTTTTTTTCAGTAAAGTTTTGTGTATTCGCCTATTCGGCCGTCGTAGGTAGACCTCCGCTAGGAGTAGTATTCTGTGAGGTAGACCGGCCGGCCCGGCCTCCTTCATCCGTGTTATTCTCATTGCTTTAGCTACATATTACGTACATCTCTTCGATAATACGCAGTGAAAATTCTTAAGGACTACATACAGACTACAGTGCAGTGTTTCATTTGTTCGAGCTAACATTATAAAAGTGAAGTAAGTAATATTTCCTTAAATATTTTCTTGTTTCTGTGACGTCATGGCACTGCGCAAAGCGCCTACTAGGATGCGATGAGGTCATCTCTGATTCTCTATTCAAAATTCAAAGGCCAGTGGGTATGTTCTATTTTTGAGATTCACATTAGGATGCCTAAAAATAATATAAATTCTGCTCTGCCGGGGCAGGTAGTGGGTACTTAATAATCACGGTAATAGGTTTAAAATGTAATTAGGTAAATTGTAGGTATATTCTTTGAAATTGGATCATAAATACCTATCTACTTCATAGTAGTTACAGACCAATTCGGACCATCGTAATTATATAAAAAAAACCCGTCTACGCCATGTAATGATCTTCATAAAGTATATCGAGGTACCGCAGAATGAACATAAGTATATAGGTAGTAGGGTAGAGTCAACTTTGAATACGACATTTGCACCATACAATACCATCTTATGGCCATAAAATTAGGAACTGGTTTTTCGGTCGCATGAAATGCTTGGCATGGCAGCTACCTACGTGACACTAAGCAATGGTTAGGTTCCACTTCCACCACAAGGTGTATCAGCCAACGACTGCGAAGGTCGAGGGAATTCGCTAGATGCGGTCAGTGCAGTAGAGATGTGTAACTCAGGAGTGATTCGTAAAAAAGATTTAAATCCGTCACAAAAGATGTATAAATCAGTAACTCCCTCGTTTTCTCAATACATCTTTAAATCTTTAATTCTAAGGTTCATTTCAGATTGATTGAACATGAAAAGATGTAGAGTGAAATGTCTATTGCAGGATTAGGCAACACAAAACGAGACTGAGAATGATTTGTAAGTTCAAAGTCTACGTATGCATACTGCAATGATCCCTGGAATTTGGAACGAAACTATTTAAACATACTAACAGTCGTAAGCCATGTACATTGTGTACAAATTACTGTACAGCTGTACTAAAATTATTGCATTGTTTTTGGCTCTGATTTGAACTTTTAAAAATAAAATATTGATTGACTAGCCCATCAAAATGCAAGCGAATGATTATTCAATTCACCCGCTGAAACATTGCTTTTGGTTAAAAGAAAAAAGATGCAGTGAGTGAGTGAGCTATTTAGAAGATGGGAGTTATTTGGGATTTAAAATTTAAAAGAGTGATTTAAATCTTCTCATCAAAAAGATTTATAAAACCCTGTTCCTTTAAAAGATTTATTTTGCGCATGTCTACAGCGCAGGTTACCGGAGTAACTGCGTAGCAAATGTAGTTTTCATTTTGACAGTTCTACAACATTCATTGCGTTATTTACGTTGTTGAATATTGAGCAGACTAATTTTTCGAACATTTTTTTTTTTGATGCAATTAGCAATAGCCTTCCAAATTATTCAGATTGTGATTGAAACTGAGTTACGCAATTCGGCAATTAGGGTGCCGGTCGCGGTGTAGTGACGATTGTGGGAGGCGTATGTCTAGCAGTAGACGTATTTTGACCGAGATGACACTAAACAATTTTTAGGAACATTGGTACCTACAGTAACAGTGTAGCGGACAAAAGTTCTATAGCTAGGTACTTAACTACATACATTTTTACTTTCGTTGCTACGGCTACATTGTCGCGATAAAGCCAACTACATTTCGCGTTCTCACTTCTCTGTTTACAGCGAGATGTCGAGCGGTGTGCGAAAGAGAGCGCGCGAATAGTAGATCACTTTATCGCGACAATGTAGCCGTCCGTAGCATAACTGATCTCTAAAGCCGTGGTCTCACGGCCCGTTACTTGACAGGCCGCGCCATGCGTTGCAACGCCCGGCCCGTGCCGAGCATTCCCTCGCGGAGTGTGTCGGCCTGGTAAGGCCTGTTGGCCGCTATTCCAACATGTCAAGTGATACAGAGTGCATGGCTGCGGTAATTTTATTCAGTGATCAACATTTCATAAACAAAGCAAAAAGAAAGGCACCCGTGCGCGCCCGACGCGACACTCCGCGCCTTTAAACTTCCCGACTCGATTGGATGCGACGGTTCCCAGGGCCTATCTTCCCAGCCTGGCATGATCTAGCCTATGAGAAACCGGGCCCTGTGACCACAGCATTAGTCAGTTACCTCTATCATAAGTTTCATATTAAGTATAGGTAGATTAGGTAGTGTGCTTTGATTGCGATGATACAGATGCACATTGGTCATCAAACTTTCAAAGATTTGTTAGCATGAATGAATAAAACTACATACCTACCTGCAGTTTCTTAACACCTAAGTACCAGTGAGATAATCATAAAATCCTGTCACATTAATAGTATTTTTTCATGACTTAAAGTTCCTTGTAGTGCACCAACGCCTTTAGCCTAACTAATAACTCCATACTTGCTCATACATTAGAATTGACAAGTTAATTAAGGCAACTACATGACCTAAAGCACGGTCTTTGTCGGACTGCATAGAAAAGAAAGAGAAGCGCGATGACACAACGCTGGTAATTCATTACAAAATATGAAGCAATTATCTATTTACAAAAATCTATTGATTGGACTAAAAAACTAAAACACTTAGTTTTTTAGTATGTAGCTTGTAGAATAATCTGACAAAAATCATAATGATTGTATGTAAATTAGTATGGTTTTTATTAGGGATGCCTCGATACGCCTTTTTGCCGATACGATACCGATACTCGTATAAAAATATCGGCGATACCGATACCGATACGCTTACTGAATTCAAAAAGGAATGTAGATTAAATAAAACACAATTAATTAATAGTTTTAGTAATTAAAATTAACATTTATAACATTTTATGGAATTATCAATTGTCGAAATTTCAAAGTGATTCCATATAGCACTTTTGTGTTTTGAAGTTGACATGACCACTATTTATTTTATTTGATTCAAACGGCTAGTTATAAATGATATACAATACACAAACAATTACGATATGTAATTCGTAATCTTATTTGCATGGAAAAATACTACGCGCAACAACATTCAACCTAACGAAATGGGATAGATGTGAGAGTGTGAGGCCAAAGCGGGCGCCCGCGCCGGCGGGCGAAACAAAACACTGAATAAAGCGCGGGGTTTCCCCGAGCATAGTTAGTTCGTGCCTCGTTTGCAACGAAATAGACGGGAAAACACGCGCGTTTACATTACATTTTTAAACCGCGAAATTTGAAAAGTATCGTTGAATCTGCCATAAAAATATCGCCGATACCGATATATCGGCAAACCTGAAGTATCACCGATATATCGGTATCGGATGCATCCCTAGTTTTTATTGTAAAAAGAAAGTTTTAGAGGTGTTTTCATGATATTTTTCTATCGTATCAAATTAGTTGTATTATGTTTTCAACTATCTACCTAGCATATATCCTGAAGAATATCATATATTTTTCTGATTTTATTTACTGGAGTCGATCATATACTTTTTTTGTTTCTAAAACTTGCATTTTTTGCGTTTAGGTCCTGTAAGCCCCTTAAGGTAGAAGTCTCCAAACCATTGGTAGGTACGCGCTCATTGTTAGATGATGCTACGGATACATTGTCGCTATAACGCGAATTACATTTCGCGCGCTCTCTGTTGTACAGCGAGACGTCGAGCGGTGTGCGAGAGAGAGCGCGCGAAGTGTATAGACAATGTATGTAGCATAAGTGATGAGCCAGAGATCAGTCCCCTAGCTAACGACTTCTAATCTATCTCTGGTAAGAATAGATAGAATTAAAAAACGGCCGATGAATTATAACTTTTGCGCATGTATAGGTACTCACTCGCCTCATGTCCCACTTTATTCCTTAAAAAGGTTATTTAGCACCCTTTTGCGCAAAGTAGGTACGGACCGGCCATGATTCATCGGCCGTATTGAACCTGTCCCTATCTAGTATTGTTAATTGACTTTGCGCCGTAGAAACTTTCATTTCTACGGTGGTCATGCATGCATGACGTGTTGGTATGGTAGAGTAACAAAGTGTAGCTATCGTAACGTTTATAATTGAATTGAGATCAATCTCAAGAAGTACAAATTCATGATCATTGATAATTAACAACGAATTTTTAAATATTCTGGAAGATGGAAATTAATGTTTAGCTTTGAAAACCCCTGCCCTTGCCCTTATTTGGCAAGGTTCAGTTTAAATATCCTATAGAAAACTAACCACTATTCACTCTATATACATATATACCACTCGTTCTGACTCATCGTCATTTAACACTTTCACTGTCCACAAAGTAGACACAATAATTAAACAATCAACCTGAACCATATGTGGTTCATGGGACAGAGAATGGGTTAAGCCTAAAGACGTCCTGCCTTCCAGATCAAGAATGGACAAAATGACCAATCTAATCAGCCATCTACACTGTGTTACGTACCAATGTAGTAGCTATTTGAGAGCCCCTTAGCCATCCATAACGGCGATCCAGCGGGGTAATTGCGTAACAGTTGGAATGGCTTTCATTTTGACAGTTTAACAACATTCATTGCGTTATTTAAGGCGGATACAGATATTGCATACTTACATACACACATATTCGTGGTGAGGCATGTGCTTCAACATGACTCATCACGAATATGAACGTCCACACAATGCCAATCATGTAATGAGCGCCGTACGCTGCGCATGTCTCGTAATGTCTGTATCCGCCTTTACGTTGTTGAACAGACATTGTAACGATCTGTACCTTATTAAAATAGAGGGTAAGCAGACCGTCCAATAATTTTTATTAGGGAAGATAAAATACAGAAAGTTATAAAAACAGCTAGTTATAAAAATACTAAATAGCACGCACTCTCGGAAGTTTATAGTTCACACACGCGCGCACTCACTGGAGTTTTATAGTTCACGTTATGGAATCAGCTCAGCACTGTAGGAACGGGTATCAGGCGTCAGGGTAGCAAGTTATACGAGGTTAGCTCGCGAAGATTAGAAGTAGAAGGTCCCAGGTGGAATCTTTAGCTGGATCCCCTGGGTTAGTCAAAGATGTCGCAGCAGAACCAAGCAGTTCAAGTTGACACAGCAAAACCAAGCAGTTTTCTGATGCTTAATGTCTCAGTCCCAAGACTCGAATGCCAGCAGCCTCCAGCTGTTCATGAGCTCGTTTCTAAGTAGTCTTCCTTTTTCAAATATCAGTTTTCTTCTATGTGGCCATCATCTAATCTGACAAGTGTATCCGGCCAAGACATATCCACGAGTGCGTAAAGAATATTATAAATCTAATTTAAAATTAAGTTATTTAGACTAAACAATCGTAATAATCTTAATATTACAATAGTTAAACATATTGATAAAAATAATTTAAGTTATTTAGACCAAAGAATAATTACCATAGACTAAGCCAGAAAGACATTTAAAAAGTAACTGACAGATTGACAATTGACGTGTCACAACATGAAAATTGAGTAAAAGTATAATGTAAACATATAAACAAATAAAAAGGATGATAAATAGTATTAAAGTGTAAGTAATGATAAATAGTATTATGCGTGATGAAAGTAAAGTGTAAGTAAGCATAAATACTATATTTCCCCAACGACCCCGAGAAAATTTTTGGCCTAGAACAAAAATTTTGCTAAGGTTAAAATATTACAGCATTCACAAAACTTACATAACTCATTCAAACACACCGACATCTTACGAAGTTAGGTCAGGTAGGATTCACATTCAATGATCACTACTCAACCTGATAAGTCATAACTTTAAGGCTTATTTAAGGAGTTGTAATCCGCTCGCGTCTAAAACCACTAATGAGATGAAAATATAAAGATTTAACAAAGGCTTATTTTTAAAGGAGTTGTCATCCGCTCCTAATCAACTTTTAGAGTCGATAGACAGAAAATCAACTTTTAGAGTCGATAGTCAGAAAATCAACTTTTAGAGTCGATAGTCAACAAGGGCTTATTTTTATGGAGTTGTCAACCGCTCCAATCAACTTTTAGAGTTGATAGAAATAGACAAGTTATCATATTAACTTGTAGAAAAGAATAGATAATTATATAGGAAAGATTAAAATTAATCTTTTATTGGTTTAAGAACCGATGAATGAATTAAAAAACAAATAGAGTTTTAATAAATCAAAAGGAACTCTATTATAGAGGAAGGAAAGAAGAAAGGGATGAGTTATGAATATAGTATAATACGAAAAAAAAAGTACAAATATAGGGATAGCAAACGAGTGTAAAAGAATAAAAATATGCGAGTCTATATAGGATCTGAGTTAAAGAAAACTCGAATGTTAGAAAGGTCTCAAGAGTGTTACGAGTTAAGAGGGAAGGAGGGATAGAGGGATCTGAGTCAAAGAAAACTCGAGGACTCAAGTGTCATCTCAAGAGTGTCATGAGTTAAGAGAGGGGTCAGAGTTAGAGAAAACTCGAATGTTAGAAAGGACTCAAGTGTCGTCTCAAGAGTGTTAAGTTAAGAGGCAAGGAAGGATAAAGGGGTTAGGTCTGAACCGCAACACCGCAGTTAGAAAAAACGCTAGGGCAGCTCCCGTAATACAGAAGACGGAAAGCTCCGAGTAAAACGTCAAGGGCAGCAGTAAGTTAGCTCCGAGTAAACGTCAGGGCAGCTCCCGCAATACAGTAGTCGGTAAGCTCCGAGTAATACGTCAAGAGAGTAGTGTTGGACACGGTCCAAAAGTGTATATAAATTTAAGAGTAAGACAGTCTACAGAAAATAAAAATCGAAAACCAATGAAAACTTATTTGTATTAGTGGTGAAATTCGGAACTAATGCATAAAGTTTAGTACCTACTTTTCCCACCGCGCAAAAAGACTAATACTCAATGCAAATGCTCTATGGCTAGTTACCTAGCAACCCATGTCAAACAATAACAATTAGAAAAATATTTTGAGAGCCCACGATATACTTATTTCGGTATGATTCCCAGATATAAGTATAAATATATTATATAATAAGTGTTTAAGAGGATAGTGGAGTATTTGTTATAGGAGTTGTGTAGATGTATAGATTTGAATAAACATCCACAGGATATTCTCCTGTTTCAGTCGTGAAGTGTCTCAATCCCCTAACTTGGTAGTGACCACGAGGTGGTTTTAAAAACACGCCAAGCGAAGAATGAGTACGATTACCAATGGGTAAACGCTGTAGTGTGCAAGTATGTGGGGTGCAGTGTAGTGATGTATTGGTAAAGAGTTAAGTGTAGGAGGAAACGACTACGGGATATTGTCCAATAGTACGTCGTAGAGTAAGCCAAACCCCAACTTGTAAGTGACCACGAATGGTTTTAAAAACACTGACAAGCGAAGAATGGATGCCAACTACCTTTCGGTAGTGGGATGTATGAGAATGAAGTATAAGATGATGTTCAGTATGAAGAAGTGTTGAATCGAATATAGGAGTCTTCAAGAAGAGAGCTGAAGAAGAAAAATAAGTTAGTTAGTATTCAAAAGACTAAGCCAAATAAGGAGTTCAAAAATAGATACCTAGTGCTAGTTTTTTTTTAGAATTTAGAAAAAGGGGGTGAGTTCGAGTTATTTTAACGTTGTGGCGCCAAACTGTAACGATCTGTACCTTATTAAAATAGAGGGTAAGCAGACCGTCCAATAATTTTTATTAGGGAAGATAAAATACAGAAAGTTATAAAAACAGCTAGTTATAAAAATACTAAATAGCACGCACTCTCGGAAGTTTATAGTTCACACACGCGCGCACTCACTGGAGTTTTATAGTTCACGTTATGGAATCAGCTCAGCACTGTAGGAACGGGTATCAGGCGTCAGGGTAGCAAGTTATACGAGGTTAGCTCGCGAAGATTAGAAGTAGAAGGTCCCAGGTGGAATCTTTAGCTGGATCCCCTGGGTTAGTCAAAGATGTCGCAGCAGAACCAAGCAGTTCAAGTTGACACAGCAAAACCAAGCAGTTTTCTGATGCTTAATGTCTCAGTCCCAAGACTCGAATGCCAGCAGCCTCCAGCTGTTCATGAGCTCGTTTCTAAGTAGTCTTCCTTTTTCAAATATCAGTTTTCTTCTATGTGGCCATCATCTAATCTGACAAGTGTATCCGGCCAAGACATATCCACGAGTGCGTAAAGAATATTATAAATCTAATTTAAAATTAAGTTATTTAGACTAAACAATCGTAATAATCTTAATATTACAATAGTTAAACATATTGATAAAAATAATTTAAGTTATTTAGACCAAAGAATAATTACCATAGACTAAGCCAGAAAGACATTTAAAAAGTAACTGACAGATTGACAATTGACGTGTCACAACATGAAAATTGAGTAAAAGTATAATGTAAACATATAAACAAATAAAAAGGATGATAAATAGTATTAAAGTGTAAGTAATGATAAATAGTATTATGCGTGATGAAAGTAAAGTGTAAGTAAGCATAAATACTATAACATTCCAACATAATGAAGCAATGGATTAGCAATATCCTTCAAAATTATTCAGATTGTGATTGATAGTGTGTCACGCAATTGGGTGCTGATCAGTTTTTCTAGTCGATTAAGTTCTATATATATTCTATATCTCACTATATAAACTTTTTCGTATTTATGCAAGCATCTATTTCTGGCAGACAACCTTGGATTGGACTCTGATGCATGCAGCAATTATACCTAGCGTAGCGTTAACCTATTTTTAAATACTCCGTTCTTATTTAGAAAACATCTGTAAACCTAAATTTATGATATTGGTCTTAAGATTCAATTGTTATGAATATAACTAAGTATTGAAAAAGTGTTTATAAACTACAAAATACTACTAGCTCCCTTTTTTTTACCGATGAAAAAAAATGAGGAGGTTCTCAAGTCAACGCGTATATACAGGTGAATTTTCCAAGTGGGCGTGGATGGCCAAATCCGAAATTATGAGGAAGAGCGAAAAGTACTCAAAGGAGGCGCGGGTTTGATTTTGATGAAAACAAAAACTGCATCATTGGATTTTGAAAAATCCATATTTCTAGACCCGAACTCGTTGATTTTGAAAAAAAAACACACTGTATATACCACCACACACGGGGTGGTGTACGGTATACATACACCAGTAGATAGTGTCGCTGATAAGGATTGAATTCTGGGAAGTTATGACATACGGGAAACTAAAGAAAAGAGCTTATTTTTAACAAAGTACTTTTTTTTTCTTATGTTACCTACCTATTAACACAGATTAATCCTTAACTGATTAATTGTTCAAAATGATGACCATTTTTTTCAATACATAGCTAGATTCGACGTCTCAAGTATTGTACTGCATTTAAAATTTGAATTTAGAACATAATGTTGTGAAGGTGACTGTGCTGCGGGTGTATTGAGCATCATTTCGAACAAGGTACAGTTAATGTCGGTATGAATACCTACTTTAAAATAAGAAGCAGTTTATTAAAATCCAACATTTTTCTTAAGTTTGCCGTACGTGATTACTTCCCAGAATTTGATCCTTATTAGGGACACTATCGAGTGGTGTAATAATAGTATTTTTTTTTTTTTAATTAAAGTCAACGGGTTCGATTCCTGGCTAGAAATACTGATTTTTTAAAAATCCAGTGATGCAGTTTTAGTTTTCATCAAAATAACTATTTAGTAATCTGTGCCCGCGACTCCTTTGAGTACTTTTCGCTATTGCTCATAGTTTCGGATTTGGCCATCCACGCCCACTTGGAAAATTCACCCTGTATGCATATTTTATGTACGTATGAGCATGCGTATCTTTTTAAAGAGTAGGCCGATTTTCTTTTTTTTTATTATTAATGAGCTTCGGTCATACGCAAACCCTATTATCGTTACACTACACTTGTGCAATAACCATTATACTTACTATAATATAATCCAAATAAATTAATTTTATTCTTAGGAACCTACACTACTCATTTTCGAAACTTGTTAGTAGGTATTCATTCCGAATTCTGAAATATTTAATTGTTCACGAATGACTTTCTCCTATCTACATGGTGAGTTCTACCTTCAGATCCGTCAGATCTCGTCAGCATCTAACCATGCATGCCTTTACAGTCGATCATTCGAATAATCGGATATTTAGTTACTGTGGGTAAAAACTGATGCAAAAACATAGGTTGGATTTTCTCTTCTATCCCAAAGTGCCTGCAAGGGCAATACATAACCAAATTTTTTTTTGATTGAGGCCTAAGTTCCTATATTTTTTCTTTTACAGATACACGCCATGGCACCTCTAGACTTAGACGGCGGAACCCTCGGGGAGAGACATCAACATTACAACAACTTACTTAAAACAGCTATTGCCAATCGGCAACCAGTTTCAAACTTCACATTGGACGACACTGACGTCGAAAACTTATTGAACATAGATCTGGCGTGTCACAACAGGGATATTGATTATATCATCAACGTGTTCAAACATGGTGATATGCTGTGTTTGTCTCGTGCGCTCGCGCAGAGCACTTGGCTGGTCACCGAGCCGAAGTACGCACACGTCATCAACCCTGACTATCTACACACACAATTGCTCCCACAGATGAGCACAAAGGCCTTCATCAAGCTTAACAAAAACATAAGGCACAACATACAAGATGAAGCACGGGCTGAACAATTCTACCTGCACGAAAAGAAATTAACCGACGCCATAAAATGGTTACCACGCTGTTCAGTTACTTTTATTGAGTCAAAGATCGAAAAACATGTTGATCATTGTAAACTAAGAACATTTAAGCGGCTTTGTGAGAAATCTAACAGCATCTTCGAGATTGTTCTAAAACAAATACATTATTATGAAAAAACGAGGTACGCTCAAGCTGTAATGTTCCTTTTAAAAGCTGATGTCGATAAATTTCTAGATATTCTAGAAAAAGAGGATAATTACCATAACCTCCCCAAATTTAACGACAAAGCGACAGATATCATTATGAAGAAATCTTCGAAGAGAATTATGGATAATTTTGATCGGTATGTAAGCTTTATTGATATACAGACATTTTCAAGATACGTCAAATCAGATGAAATTAAAACATTTTTATATACGCAAGCTAAAAAAGAGAGTGAAAGTGGGTATAATTATAATTTGAGAAGATTGTTTAACTTCGACACTATGAAATACTTTATAAAAAGATTACCAAAAACTGAGCAATTTGATTTCGTAAAAAAAATATTCATTGATAAAGAAAATGTGGAAGCTGTTGAAGAAAATTTGAAGGTTGGTACGGAACCATACGATATGAAGAAGTTATATAACGTAATGAGAACACCTGGTTACATCTGGTATCGTTTTGCTACTTTTGAACGAGCTTTTGAGGACATCACCAGATTAATATCTAAGGATTTGGATAACAGTAACAAAGCTCCCATGCTGAAGGTACTGATGTCATGTGCTGAACGTAACTTACAGCACATCCAAACTTTACTGGAGTATTACCTTGACAAACATAAGAATGAGGAATACCGTTTTACTTTGAATTTTACCACAGAACTATTACAGCACACGAACATTCACCAATATGATGAGAAAACTTGGACTTTGTTAAGCGAGCTATTCAAAGTTTTGAAAATTTATGACGAATCGAACTCTTCTAATTGTGGCAAAAACAACGTAATCGTTGAATCCATTATTATATACAATCTTCTACGAGATCAAAGTGTACCTGCCGTCATACAGCAGCAGTTCTCGTGTCGTTCTGGAACTTTAATATCATATGGAAGTAAACTAGATGAGGAACAAAAAGAAAAGATATTTCGTTACTTATACGAAATTCAGATAGGCAAATTTAAACCTATTACAAAAGAAGAGGACTTCTCTAATTCAATTAAAATTATAAAGAGTATTTTAGGATTACTGCGTGATTGGAAAAAGCAACTGACAGATTACCCGTTTGTAACCGACAAAATTAAGGAATGCGTCAAAATCAAAAGGGAAAATGCGTGGAAGGAGACTTTGTTACCTATATACAACTTTAATAAGTCTTGGCGAAAACACATGTTTGAAGAGTCTGTTGTGATGAATCCCTGTGAGGAGGTGTGCTTGAACGCGCTAAAGCATGAGCCGGAGCTGCTACAGCGGTACAAACAAGACGTAGACACGTTACGAACTAACGACGCTGTCTCGCTGCGACGTCTGCTCTCCAAGCTGCGCATCTATTGGCCGCACTCACTCGCTCAGCACTGGATCGATGCCTACCTTTTAAATCTGAACAGACCAGATGGCCACAAATCCACTGTTAAAGGTATTTGTACATCACTAGCACAAAAACAGTTACTCGAATTTATAGAAAAGTACAAGCCAGCACAAGCCAAAATTGATTGGAATGGAATTGACGACCGTATTCTCGGTATTCAACGGTTTATTGCTAAAAACATGCACATCGCGCGTCCGCAACCTTCCCCCGACACTATCTTGTTGTACGCTAAAGGTGACTACTTGCAATTCGCTCTTCCGTCGCTACTGGCCATATTTTATAATTTGAATGTAACCCAAAGTCAGGAACATATTCCGAAACTTTTAGACGCTCCAGTGTCTGTACAAAAACATGGCATCAGACTTGCGTATCAAAAGCTGGATCATGAATCCGTCAAAAAAATATTTTTTGATTGCTGGAAAGCATCTAAAAACACTAGCATACGAGCTATAATATTTAAATTTACTTTCGAACTCTTGTGCCGTGAAAAAGTCCCTGTAAATGCTGTAGGTCTGTGGGAACTGATAGAACTGTTTATTGATAACTTAACATTTGAAGAAGATAAGAAGATTTACGATTTAATGTCCAATGTGGAAAAAGTTCCACTAAATGTCAGAGCAAAATATTTAATGAAAAGTTACAAGTTCCTCAAAAGTCTGGCTCTAAAAGTAAAAGAAGAAGATCGCGCGCATTATGAAGTCCTAAGTGGACAGCTGGCACAACATTCACGAGAGATAATGGAAGACTTGTGTCCAGACTTTGTAACCGATATAATTAAAGAGTTTATCGACAAACATTTCTTCGGCTCTGGAGATGATTTCGGATCCGTTTACGCATCTGGTGGAATTTTATCCGTACTCTCTGCATACTTAATGTGCGCTAAGAATGAAAATATTCAAACGGAAAAATATGAAAAAGTTTTAGTACCCATTATGCAACACGCCTTCACCAAGTGGGGAGAAAAACGCAATGGAAAATATGTTACCCGAGTGCACTTTCAGGATTTACTAACACGCCTCTCTGACGACTTAAAAGAATATGTCACAGAAAAAAATATGATTATACCGGTAAAAATGTTTTTAAATATTCAAGATGAAATAGATAAAAACTTGTCTGTCTCAGAAAACTATATGTTGTTAACAAACTGGAAGTTAACAGTGGCTGTAGCAAAACTGGCTGACAAATCAAATTCCGACAGGAAAGACTGGGAAAATATTACAACTGAAATAGCTTCTGAATTCGGAAAAATTTGCTTGGAGTATTTGAAAAAAGACGTTAAATTGCATTTCTCTTGTATTTACAAACTTTTCTCTAAGGCTTTAAATAACATGTTTTTAACCTTAATTACTGAAGAAAAGAATAGGGTAAAAATTTACGAATGCATGCTGGCTGATACGGATTTTATTCAAGGTTACCTGAGCACAATAGAGAACAGCAGCGATAAGTACAGTTATGATAAGGAAAACTATGGAGATCTATGGAAGAAAATATTTGAACACCCTTCTGTGGAAGTAAAAATGCATTATTATTATAGAAACCGCGACGAGAGACGCTACTAAAATACAAAAGCATTTGGTGGTTTTACAATAGGTAAAGTTTTAATTATTGTTTCTGCGTGTTGTAATAACATAGCTTTTAGGTAATTTTCTCATGTTTTACTTTATGTTGTAATAATTAACCGTTTCAAATCGTGAGATTTATTATTTAAGCACAAGTTATACTTTCTTTTATATTAACCCTTTGTAGCTTTTTCAATGTATGAATAAATATTGAATTTAAAAAATATCCATTTGTTTGATATTCTATTTAAAAACTTGTACATGTAGGCATGTCTTCTCAATCTAAATTGAGTAAGGAGGTAATTTAACACAATTGTTCTTTACTTAGGCACAACTTACCTCTAGCGCTAAAACTCCTATTAAGACGCAAAGGTTTTCTTGTCTGTGAAACTGTCAAGTTTCGAACAGCTATCGCTAGTGCCCAGTTCTTCGCTTCAAGCTCTCGACTACAATAAAGTCAATAAGGCTTTATCCATTTATAAATGTCCAAACCATGAAGTCGAAAGTATACTTACTAAGTGGTCGCAGAAGTTGACATGTGACGAAACTGAAAATTGGATTAGAATAAGTTCTTAATATTAGAAAATATTTCAGAAATGGTCACCAAAATATTCAGTTACCCATTTGTACAAATAAAATTAAAAGTACAATTGCACGATGTCCTTGTATGTATACCTAGATTAATATCACCGCACTAAGTGTTACATGCTCTGTGCATCGCAATCGGGGAACAAATGGCTTCTAAGACACAGGCTTCTTGCCTAGTTTAGAAGTCAAACGTTCATCCATAAATTGTCTCTGCTGTACAACTAAATCCTGTCACTAAATTGTATTGTTTGGTTTTTGTGTACAAATAAACATTTTATTATTATTATTACCTAAATCCAATCAAAGTAAGCAGCAAGGTTAATTAACTCATCTGGTTTCAGGATCGAAAGTCAACGGCGTGTAAAAAATGAACTCGTGTGAAGCGTGCGTTACAATTTATTAGCTTATTTTTTTGTTGATTTTCGTTCCAGAAACCCGGTCTGCTGAGTACGATCATATGCATGTATGTAATACCTATTAATTAGGTACTTATGAAACTTTGTAAATCGGTGGTCAACTTCACTTCGGTTAGGATTCAGCCGTCGGTGACAGCAGCCCCGGATCTAAGGGGGGCAAACCGGGCACTTGCCCCGGGCGGCAGTTTCAAGGGGGCGCCAAATCCTTGAGACAAGAATTCGAAATATCGAACAAATGAAGCCTCTTTTCCTACAATCTCATAGGTTTTTAACGAGTAATCGAATCTTAATATAATATGTTTGAAAAACAAACTTTTCTATTTCCATACGCCCAGTTAGTTTTTGAACACATACTAAGTGATTTATGAACGCATCTTAACAGATCAAGTAAATTTTTGAACGCGTGCGTAGTGTCCGTGATCTTTCTGCCAAGGGCAATCCCCGACTCCCCGTCACATATCTATACGAGCCGAGCCGAACAAATTCAAACAGTTGAACGTCAAGTGACTACACTGTTTGTTTATGTGGTTGATTGCGTTTGCGAGTAATCAGCGTTAATAAAATAAGTAATTTATTAGTGAAATCATATATTATCGTAGTGGAAATCAACAATTTGCAAGTTTTTCTCAAACACTGAAGGGAGGGGGCGCCACTATCAAGGTTTTGCCCCGGTTCGAAAAAATCGTAGATCCGGGGCTGGGTGACAGTGACAGTCCGAGTTCAAGGAGTATGAACTCAGACTGCTGAATAAATCGTTAGCTTTCACTGCCACACGGTCCAGCTCAGCTACTACTACAGCTAAATACATATTTTTTACGGCCGCGAATCATATACTGACCAGCAAATTCCAAAAAACGTAAAAAAAATTAATTTCGCGGGCTACCTTAGCGCTTCCCCCTTAAACAAACTAAGTTCTACCATAAGGGACTGCTAAGTAAAATTTGCTACAGGACCCGCGCTGGCTTAATCCGTCACTGATCGCCACAACATAACTTGTCTTCATGCCTGAAGGCCAATTCCTGTAATTAAAAAATAAGTTTAAAAACTAAAACCAGACTACTGAAAAGGATAAAACAAGAAAGTACCTTCCCGTGGTCCCATGCCGCTGTACTAACAGACTAAAACACAAAGGTCTTATTATAGGTATTAAGCTTATGTCGACAAGTCACTACAAAGTAGGGGGCGTAGTGATTTCAAAAGAAAGTTAGGGGTGGATTAGTGGATATACTTCTTCGTCGTATCGATGATTCCATTTAATATACCTAATATTCAAAATAAGTTCGACTAGAATTCGGCCACTTAGACAGCGGGTGTTGTTGTACAGCGAGCAAGACAAGATTTGGGGCATCGTTTGTAATGTGGCTGCACAAGTACCCTGTGCCTGTGGCTTATCAGAGTAAGTTGAACCCGCAGCGACCACCTGGCTTCATAGTCGGTTATGAGATTTACACATGGGCCACCGGCCATGGCAGTTGGTGGCCGGATGGGAGCATTTGTGCAGGCCCCACTAAATAAAGGTAGCTGTAGTGCGGCACGACGACGAAAAGTTTAGGAACCCCTGCTATAGACTATAGTGCATCCACATCTCGGCAGCTTTGTTTATCTACAATGTAACAGGGAGCGAGCCTATTGCCATCAATCTAGCACCACAAATCCTGCGGGCTGCTACTGCTAACACTTTGCCCGACCACTATTATCAACATAGCAGCCTGGAGTCAGTAAGGTGGCGATTTTGTGTACAAGCCGCACAGCGATACTTTGTCGAGAACGAAGGGCCCGCAATCATGACTCGTTCTAATACCTACTGTTTTATTGTGGCGACAGTGTCAGGCAGAATTTTCTTTTCACGCTTGATTTAATAATCTGTCAGATTCTTCCTCTTCGAAAATCAAATGTGAAACTTATGTACCTATGTGTAATTTTTCTATTGCCCTGTTGCCAAGATTAATGCCAGTACTAGTGATCTTGATAGTTTAGTGTGGATTCCATGGAAATGTGTAAGAGAATAGGAAAATAATAGTCATCAAGTTGTCCTAACATCATTATAATGTAGGCTTACATAACCCATATCGCACTTAAAATATTGCCAATCTTAGATTACCTAAACTAAGCAAAATAATGTTGGCAGAAGACTTGGCCAATCGTAAAATTAACTAACTTTCGCTAAAACCTTATTATTATATATTTCCATTGTGAAAATATCAATTTGAACATGAAATATATAACAATAATATTTTGGTGAATACATAAATTTTTCCGTCATTTATGTTTTTATTATAATACGAATGACGAAAATCACAGAGCGGGCAGTTACAGCTATTAAGTTTTGTAATCATATTCATTATAATCACGCGTTAGGCTGGATCACATTCGTCTTAATAAGATCAAGCTAGCGGAAGTTTAAAATTAGTTTTTATTTATAAAGATTTCGAGACAACATCCTTCTACATTAAAATTAACTATACAGTTATAGAATAAGAATTTAAAGAAGCGAAACTCCCATAAAGTACATCTACCACAATCAGGATTGTATCGACTCACGTGCGATCGAGTTATTTCTACAGATTAAACAATTTTTTTTTCTTTCCCCGCGCTCGATCATCGACGAGGTTGATGCCTGGACCAGGAGAATACGGCGTACACGCTTAGGGTGATTTTTTAGCTTCAAGCACAGAACACAGTTATTGCCACTTAAAAATAAACTACACTAAAGCCCCGTATTCATGGAAAACATTTATTAATATACAAAAATTTAATTAACAATTTGCAGAGTTGCTATAAACATATTGCTGGCAATACTGCGTGTTGCAGAGTTGATCATGGTATATTGACATGTTATCAACAATTATTGTTGACGTGTGTGGACGTGTTTGCAACCAGTTTATAAACATGGCAGTAGTGTGCCATACATTAAATACAGAGAACAAAACAATACTACTTCCACGAGGAACATTTTGACGCAAACTGGCGTGTGGACAAGACACATTGATATAAACTTTGTTTCCAGCAACTTTGTGGTTGCTCATCAACAATGTTGATCAACTGTTGCTCAACAAAAGTTTACCATGAATATGGGGCTTTAAATTTCAACAATAACGCAGTGAGCATTTTTTCCCTGGACCTTGAGTAACAGCCCTGGTTTGTGTGGAGCGCGGTTTGCAGGCGTTCGCGCAATGGTAAGTATTCGTGTTGTTGCTTCTATATGAATTTCTTAATCTATGATTGTCATTTATACACGTAAAAACCTGTGTTATGTACGTTGTGCATTAATTGAATGTATTCCTGCCAGTATCTTATCCTACTAACTAGGTATGTTGATAAATCATTATCTTAACAGTAACAATTCTCTCTATTACAACACAGGAGGTCAATTATATCTAATTAATCTTTATGTCAAGTGTTAGTTCCTTCAGTTATTTTATTTTTAGACAAATCATAAAAGTGGAATCAAACTTAAAACATTAAATTAAATCATAATTCAATGACGATCTTACGATTGAATAATGTTATGTAACCGTACATATCATTGTTTATACTCCAAAAGTAAAAAAATAATTAAGACTCAAAATGATTTATCAATTTTTAGAGAGTCACTTATGTATCTAAAATGTTAATTAATCCTATGTCACTTAAGTATAAGACAAATGAAGTTTACTTTAATGAACAGAAGCTGTATGGGATTTTAAAAATTATTCTGAAAAAGAAAGATTCTCAATTCTAATCATTTCAAAGTTTTTAACTTCGTGTGAAGTGAGAAAAAATTATCGCATGGGAGTGGAATATCTGAAAAGAAAATCCCTTATTGAGTTTAAGGCGAGAGCACCCCGCGAAATGCATTTTTTTTTACGTTTTTTTCAATTTGCTGGTCAGTATTAAGTTGTACATTGATTAATATAATTAAGATTCGCGGCCGTAACAAATATGTATTTACAGAATTATAATCATTAAAGTCATCAACACAACTCTCTAAGACCACGTAACCCCAAAGAATGACGATTTCATGAAACAGTTATTCTTTGGGGATACATGGTCTTTCTTAGAGAGTTGTGTTGATGACTTTACTGATTATAATTCTGTAAATACAATTATTTGTTACGGCCGCGAATCATATATTAATCAACGTACAACTTAATACTGACCAGCAAATTGCAAAAAACCTAAAAAAAATTAACTTCGCGGGCTACCCTGGCGCTTTCGTCTTAAGTATACTGATGTCGTGATTTTATGGTTGGATAGAGTAGGAGTAGAGTATCAACAAAGAATAATAACAGAATAAGTCTGCAAAATTAAAAAAAAGAGTATCAATAAACGTATATAAAGTGTACAAGGATCTTTTGGCGCGCGGCCAAAATCGGAACTAACGCCGCCATCTTGTTTTTTCTATACATTATACAAAACGATTACCAGTAGCGCCCCCCTGTCAATGTCATTCCAGCGCCAAAAGGTCCATGTAGCAGTGTAAAAACGTCGCCTACAGTAGTCCCTAGTCTTCCGTGCCTGCCTCATCGGGCGCCGGCGTGTGCCACGTGAGCCTCTCCTCATAGAACTGTATGACGACCTGCGGGCACCGCAGGTTCGCCTGCTTCGCAGGCACCAAGTCCGCCTCGTCGGTCCCCTGCCACTTCATGAGGAACATCAGCTCACCACTACTGTCCGTTGCACCTGTAACATTTCAAATTTGATATTAGTTATAATGGCGTGTGCTTATGGATGTGGCTTGTAAATTGTGAGTTCTAATATTATTGGTAATGTATGAGAAACATAAAGATACATGTCTCTTTAGTTTGAAGATCTTGACAAACTTGTTTTTTTTTTCCTTGTAAAGGAGATCAAAGTCTTTATGTGCAATAACTGAGATGAGATTAGAAACAGCAGTGATTGCAGCAGTGGTTGATATCTAATAAATCGAAAAACATTGCAAGGAAAAACATATTTATAGGTATTCATCTAGTAGTCACTAGCCAAGGTGTAGAAAATGATTGTACAGGGAAAGTATTTTAAGCAGTACACGTGCTTGGCAAAGATAAATCCTAGCAGTTAGGCTGGTCACACACGAACCACATGCGACAGTCACACCGCCACATTAAGCCAGAAGCGGCTACTAAGGTAGCTGAAGCGCGCGGCAGCCACTTGTAGTCGGCAGCCGCTAACTTTTTTTAACCCATTGCTTGCAGTATCAACTTTATCTTCAAAAATCGTAACTACTAAAGTAATTTATTCAGAAGGGAGTGCAGTCACAAAGCTATGCAGTGAAACGGCTGGTACGTTTCTTCTGAAGCAGTACCTATTTGCCAAATATACATAACCAGCTGTGCCCCATGGTTTCATCCGCATTAATTTAAGGTAAAACCTAGTAAAATCTATTCCATTATTTTAAAACTAGGATATCTCCCTCATATAAGATATTATTGAAATCAAATGTTGTCAAGGGCAATTTTGTTCAAAATTAAATACTTGTGATGAATAATGTATTTATTTAGATAAAGATTAATATCATGTTTATAAAAACACCTTCACAAATAATGCATTATTTTAGAACAAATTTGATTACCATAAAAAGGTTATAATGATTGAACCTTAGGCGAAAGCGCCAGGGTAGCCCGCGAAATTCAATTTTTTTTAGGTTTTTGCAATTTGCCGGCCAGTATTAAGTTGTACGTTGATTAATATAGATTTGCGGCCGTAACAAATATGTATTTACAAAATTGTAATCATTAATTTCTGATTCATAGGTTATATAGCCTTCCTCGATAAATGGACTATCCAACACAAATAGAATTTATCAATTCAAACCAGTAGTTCCTGAGATTAGTGTGTTCAACCAAACTAACAAACTCTTCTGCTTTATAATATTAATATGTATAGATCTACTGCAAGCATTTAATAAAATAACACTTTAAAAATACTGACCAATAATCTTTTCAGGATCCAGACCGCGATCAAAACCTGATGCTTTTTTGTCATCAGTCTTTGCCTTTTTGGCACCTTTCAAGTCTGGAGTGGGCACAGCAGATTTGCGCTTTTTTGCATCTTTGTCGATTTTCACAGTTTTACCCTCTGGAATTAGATAAACAAACTTATATTATTTTTGTAATTTTAGTTAATAACTTGCACAGCATCATCACGCTAATATTCTGCAGTTCAAATGGCGATGTTAAATGATAGCTTGGTTTGGAAACTTGTCTACATAATTATCTCTCTCTCTCTCTCTTTATGCAATTTGTGTGTTTTTGAGGTTAAATTATTCATTTGACTAGCCACAATTATTGGACCCACCAGCTTCCTTCTTTTTTCTAGCCTCTTCAAAGGCTGATATAAGATCTGGACAGTCGAGATTCTCTTCTGGCTCCCAAGTATTGTCCTCATCACTGTACCCTTTCCATTTGAGGTAATACTCAACCTGGAACATAATTATTTATTTATTTTTAACTGCTTGTTGTATATTAACAATAATATTTGTATGAGGATAACCCATCAGATTTTATATTTTTACTTCAAAACTTCTTGAATGCTTTTCATGGTTCAATTTAATTTATATTCGTTCTATATTTAGGGCCCAATAATTAGGTGGGTGTTTTTTTAATAGGAACCAATCACACAAATCGGAATGGCATAATAAGAGAAATGGAGGAACCATTTATCTTATTATGCCATTCCGATTTAGGGATAGGGTCCCTGATAGAATACATGTTGTATTCTAAGGCTTGTAAATAAGGATGAAAGAAGATAATCGCTACCTTTCCATTTCGCACACGACGATCCAGCACTTTCTCGACTGAGAATTCTTCTTCACCCTCAGGCTCGCCTTCCTTCTTCCTTTCAGCCATACTTAGTTCTAATAAACAAACATTCAACAATTTCATTTATTGATATTTTTTATAGGTTCTGCCAAGTCGGTGGAGCGGCAGTTCTAAACAATTGCGGGTGAACAAAACAAACATAATTATGTCCAACTTGATATTAAATTTTCAGAAATAGCATTTACTCTCACACTTTTATGGTGATCGTGTGTGGAATGTTGATCTTGTCTGAAATAACATTTTAGAGAGGAAAAGGTCTAAACCAGACACGGATCTATCACAGGACAAAATAACCTAAGCACTCAAAGTTCCTTCAGTAGAACATGTCATTGGTTGTTCCCTGAAAATAAACAATATTTAGAGCTATTACTAGATAAGATATATTTTTATGGTTTTCTAGAACTATAGAAAATGTACACAAATCAATTTCAGCATCGTGTCCCGCCATTTTGACTCATGATAAACCAAATTGTTGAGTCGTCGAATTCAATTTGTAATGAACTATATTTCAATCTCAAATTAAATTATATTTGGTGCATTTTAACACAACACTCGAAAGTAAAAACTTGTTGTTTCCTAAAAATACACACCTTAGTTACAATCGAAAGAATCACGAATTTAATAAAAAATAAAAACCGGCGTCGGTCAATCGGCGTACCACCAAGGTTACATGCTCTATGGGCGTACCATACCACGACAGAATCACACAGATAACCACAGATTGATCACAGACATATTCCTGAACTGTATGACTGTTTCTGGCATAGTGGAATTTTATTATATCAGGGTTTCTGGTTTCTTGATTTGTGATTTTGAATGAACTGACGGGCAACTCTACTAATTTTAACAACGTTCACAGTCTGATCTCAGTCTCAATCTGTCAAAAAATACTTCAAATTTCCCTACATTTTGACAAGTTTTTGACATTTCTTTGTCGCCGAGATGAGACTGCGACTAGACTAGATTTTGAACGTTTTAAATTACGAGAATTGGCCTTTCTGATGTCTGATCAACCGAAGTTCTTTTTGGAGGGATAGGTGACATTGCATTCTCTCTCTCTCTCTCTTTAGTCTACGGTCAACTCTCTACGAGTCGATCTCATGATCATGGAGAATAGAAGGAGTAGTACTACTAGGGCGAAAGTTGAAAGTGTCCAGCTCACTGACCTCTATCATACAAGTGTTTAATACAGTTCAGTGGTATGGCATGTAGCAGTTGTTGACGGATTGGAGTATGCCGAGTTAAAAAAAATAATATTTTTTGTGACTAGACTAGAGTAGCTATTAGTGACAGCCCAGTATACCAAACCTCAACTATTTACGTTGTAACCTAAAATTACTGCTGTGAACCCTGTTGTTACTGTGGCGCCATCCTAATTGAACGTAGTTTGACCCTCTAAGGTCAAACATTTAACGTTTGACGGACACTTTTTCACAACAGAGTCAGTTCTCCTTACTTCTAATCCCCATGCTCATTATGGCCCCATTATGTTATATCTGTATTAGTCTTTGCATCACTGTCTATCAAAAAGTACTCTGTGCCTGTCTTACATGATCGTAGACAGATAGTACTTTTTGATAGACTGTAAGTGCTTTGATAGACTGTAAGTGCTTTGCCACTTTTTGATAGACTGTAAGTGCTTTGCCACAGAGTACTTTTTGATAGACTGTAAGTGCTTTGCATGGACTCAGGAGGACGAACAATTGTGGTTGGGTTTGGCAAGCCCCAGACACTCAGAAAACGCCTACCCTGAAGGTGCTTGCTGAGTGTCCCTTATGCTACTACAGCGACTCTGTAGCAATTTCAAAATCACACAGTTAAACATTTTATACTGTAGTCCGTCCACCTTACAGTGGCGTAACTATATCGTTTGAGACCCGTGGCAAATTCATAGGATAGGGCCCTCCCTCAATGTAAAGAAGCTCAACCAACGTTATCGGTTTTTTTTTTACTGATACTTCGCCCGCGACTTCTTCCGCGTAGGTTTCGTAATTTCCCCTACAAAATTTAATAGTATGTACCTGACTGCTTCGTTGGTCTAGTGGTCGAGAAAAGTTTGCATTTTTATGAGTACTTATGTTAGCATCCTCCTGTGACTTCAGATAACCCCACTATACTCCATCGTAACCTGCTCAATTCTTCCTCGAGTTCGGTGATCTTCTCGTGGGTCCGGAGTGTACGCGTGTTGTATGTTGCCAGGTCCAGCTTTCGGTGATTGTGGTAGCCGGATCTCTTCCGGGGATTCTTAACACCCCTTGCCTCACCGTGGCCTTGGCCGCTACTGTAGCCAAGGGTAGCGGGCCGCCGGGTACTAGGTATACGCTGAAGGTCGTACAGGTTTACGCCCCAAACTCGTCACGCCCCGACGATGAGGTAGAGACCATGTATGAGGATATTTCCAGAGCCATGCATGGCTCCAAAACTGACTGTACCGATGTCATGGGGGACTTTAACGCAAAACTCGGTAAACGAAACGATGATGAGCAAGAAGTGGGGCAATTTGGAGTTGGACGCTGGAACCACCGGGGCCACATGGCCAGTTTTATGGAGAAGGAAAGCCTCTTTATGATGAATTCCTTCTTAAGAAAACATGAGCACAGAAAATGTACTTGGCAGAGCCCGGATGGTGCAACTAAAAATGAGGTTGACTTCATTACTTCGACGTAGAAGCAAGTATTCAATGGACCCTGTTGTTTATTAGCCAACGACTGGGTCCCAACAAAAAACGGTTGTCACCAGTGTGTCGTGATACAATTTTTTTTTGTATTACAGTGTTTGTGTTGGCGCGTACTCGCGTAGTCTGTGAATTTGTAAGTAAACAAGATAATACATAC
The DNA here is from genome assembly GCA_963855955.1 of Luperina nickerlii. NCBI lineage: Eukaryota > Metazoa > Arthropoda > Insecta > Lepidoptera > Noctuidae > Luperina > Luperina nickerlii. The sequence continues at coordinate 12,282,677 of OY979682.1, forward strand.
AAATAATTTTAGGGGACGTTATTGTCTATAGGTTGCATGAATCGACCTGAGGACGTACTATCAAAATTTCATCACCATTGCTCTCAAAAATCGGTGAAGAAAAACATCGTGAGGACACTGGCATGTCCTAAGACCAAAAATTCGAAGACATCTAGCAACCCGCACTGCCTCTCACAGAGAGGAGGTCTGTGTCCCCGCAATCGAAACGTTTCAGGCTCATTATGCGTAATATCAAAGACTATTGCTGTAACTTATAGGCGCGTCCTCACTAGGCCCGCGCGCCCCGTGGCGTGAGGCCGAGCCTAGTGAGTTTTTTTTTATCGGGGACACGTTGCAAACTAGTGGTGGTTAATAAAACGTATAGCGCCAAAATATAACAGACTAGTTGTACATAGCGTATAGCGTGTGCTATAGCGGCTCTGACTTCGCGCTATATTATAGCGCCTCAGCCTACTCAATGAATAAAAGTTTAAACGCGCACAGCGGGGCCAGAACGAGATAGCAAGATAGCGTTCGCACAGCGGGGCCAGAACGAGATAGCAAGATAGCGTTAGCGACTATAATGTATAGCGCGTTGCGAAATAATATCTACCGCGCATCATCAATTCATCAAGTCCGTTTAGCGTGATAGCGTGTTGCTAAATTATAGCGCCTCCGCGTTCAGACTGCGCCCGAGTTTTGAAATAGCGCGCTATAATTATAGCGTATAAAATAACAGACTATATGAATATATTTTATAGTTTATAACACGTTTACAGTTTATAGCGGATTTGAACATCGCTATTGCAAACAACAGCAAGCGCCTTGTGAGGCCGGGCCACGCGAGTCTTTATGGCCGCACGGCCCTAGTGGGGACGCGCCTTTGGGCATACGCTGACAGTTAAACAAGGTGTAAAGTACAGGCACTGACCTCTATTGTATTATACAGGTCAGTGATCACTTAAAGCGCTTATTAGACTATCCAATGTTTAGGAAATCTAGTTAGGAATACTCTAACTAGGAAATCGGAAGCTAGTGATCACACTACACCACTACACTAAATTGAAATCGGACAGCCCAAGTAGCACAAAAGTGCTTTATAACAGCATTTTCACAGTGCACCGTGAAAGCATTGGCTGCATAAACTTGCTGCATAACAGCGTAGACAGCGCATCCTCAGCTGATATAATTCTAATTTGGGCACAAATAATTCAGCACATAGCTGTATAAGAATTCCCATTATAAAATAATTGAATTATATCAACATCATATTAGCATTTATGTGTGTAACAATCATTCCAAGAGCTGAAAATTGCCTGATTAACAAGCCACGTGTTACCTATAATACAGCAACAAAGACGAATGTGTACATTTTATATGCTTTTACACAGTTGAAAGTACACTCTGAGCGAAATTATGGAATGCAATAACTTTATTATTTATTTTTCTTTAATAATATGAACTGTCAATTTGTTAAACATGAAGTGTTGTGTGCAAGATCTCAAGTGTCATTTGTGAATACAATAAAATTTAAGGTAAGTAAAACTTCGATTTCTTCCTATTATGTTTGAAATCTTATTGGGGAGGTAACTTTACTGTGAAATATCATACATGTTTAGTTCAAAATTTTCACGCGCCCTCATAATACCACTAAATACTAAAAAAAAGTTAACTTAAATGGACAGTAAACAAAATAAATGTTATGGTTTCTTACAAAGAAATTGATAAAAAGCTGGTTACTTGTAAATAATTTGTAAACCAAATCAATTCTAATCGATATCTTCTAAAATAAACCAAAATAAAAAGATAAAATTTTACAATAATTCACAGTCACGTAGTGAAAATGGCGGATGGCAAGTGAACAGTTTTAATCTTAATTTAATGCTGAGGTCTGTACGGGTGTTCTCATGTGGCCTATCATTCAGCAAATAGTAAAATAGTTAAGCACCTGTGAGAAACAAATCAGTCATGGATCGATGTGAATAGTAGTAGTGGTTCACATAATCAGATAACCACCTTTATGGATCCAAGCTTTTAGGGTCCCGCTGTGGTTCTGCTAAAACCATTTTTATTCCCTTTTTAGTAATTAGTAATTACTCGAGGTCAAGTACTTATCTAAAATTGTAATTTAAATAGCTATTAATATAATTTAATTAAATAGATAGGTAATATAATAAGTACATAAACTATTTGTAAATAAATAGTTTTCTCTGTCTATTCAATACGCAACCAAATCTGTTTTTTATATTTCTATGGACCAAAATAGATACATACTTACCTCTGGCCTAATAAAAATTATGTTCACATGACGTTTTTATTTGGTGATAATAATAATAACATGCGACACACACAGAATTACCGTGTTTTGAACCGTATTTTACTTTTATTCGATACAAGTCAAGGCGCTTTGGCATTCTATGGTAGATTAATTTTATTTTAGAGTCGCGAAAAGTGTTAAAAGTGAATGCTATTTTGGTAGGTAGTACCTCTGTGTGTGTACCTAAACTTAACGTAACATAAATATTTAAACACAAAAACCTATAGACATAGGTTTTTGTGTTTAAATAATTATGTTACGTTAAGTTTAGGTATTAATATGTTATAGATTTTTGTGGCATTATTTTCCACAAGAACTGAATAGGTAGTTTGAACAAGTGTTTTTAAGATCCTGCTACTTTTAAGGCTCCTACAAATAGGCGCGACACGCAATATAATCGCGCGCGACACAAAGGCACTGCTCGTTGCGCGACTTGCGGTGCCTTTGTGTCGCACGCGATTTTATCGCGTGTCGCGATTGTTTGAAGGAGCCCATACCTTTCGTTTCTTGAATAATACTTAAGTACATATGATTTTGTTGTTTTTTTACAGAACATGCCTTACAAAATTGTTCAGACTATAGAGGGAGGTGTTGCCACTCTGTCAGTCGTTCCTGCACTGTGGGAAACTAAGGGACTTCTACGGTGGCCTGTACTGGTAATACGGAGAAGACTAAAACTGATGATGGTAAAGCCGAAAAGCCTAGAGATGTAGATAATACTGACGCAGATCTAAGAGCTGGGGATGATAACGACGGAGAGTCTAGAGTTTAAGACTATTAATCGACTTCTTAGTTCTTTCCTAATATTTTTGTGTTGACTTGATTTTGTTAAACTGCGTATTTACGTTTTTATTATGTATTTTTGATTGGAGCTTCTCTGCTAAATTATTTTATAGAAGAACGTGTTATGTTTATAACTATGTATGTACAACTGTACTGAAAAGATGTGGTATTTTTTTTCAATTAATGTGATGTAGGAAATTCGTGTACCTAATAATAATTATAAAAGCTTGTTTGTGTTAAATTATTTATTAGCCCGTACTATTTTGCAAGCTCTATTGAGGCGTTACTTACACGAATTTATCTATGTCAGATATTTTCAGTATTTGCGGAAGATTAAAAAAAAATAAGTTTATGTGTCAGGAATGATTATGATAAAACTGCTATGTGCAAGATAATTTTTAAATGACGAAAGAAAATAAAAATTAAAACAATCAGTATGCAATTTTGTGTATTATTTTCAAACAGTATGTTCTAGTGGTATAAAGTAGTGGTATTCTTTATGAGGAATACATATAAATTTACATTTTATATCTTTAGGATTTAACACAACCACACTAGTATCGCAATGTTTTAGGCTATTAGATTTATATATTCCAAATCGGGATGATTTTATTGGATAGGCAAACACTTCTTCTTTGTTGTTCAACTGGAAACTTTTTAGGGACAAAATGATTTATTATTTTTGCTAAGTCGTTCAAGGCTGTTTGTGCAATATTTTTTGATATGGCCCATTTTTTTATTTTTGATTGATATTCCTGTCTTTTATCATAACTTATCAGAAGTACTCGTGTCTGAACTGTCTGAATCGTTTGGACAATCTCGTTCGTCATCATAAATATTACATACGGAACCCGTCTCGTCCAATATTCGTTGCGCGCTTGCTGACTCTTGGCCATAACTAATATTACATTCGGATGAATAACACGTTGTTTTTGGCTTTCCACATTTTGTAATATAACTAAAGACGTCAAGAAACTGACAAAATGACCTGGTATAGAAATATTAATTTCATGGTTAGATACATAATAATTCAATCAGCAGAATAAATGCCTACACAAGTCAAATTATTCAGCCCAAGACAGAATGGCTGACAGGTTTGCTGCTATGTAACTGCATAAAAGTTCACTTTAAGTTCTGTCTTGGCCTAAATAAATGCCGTTATTCGACTGTATAGTAACACCTGACTAATAGGGTAAAAGTTTATCTGTGTGCGGCATAAAGCATTAAATCTTTGTTAAATTACTTCACAAAGTAATTGCTTACTATATAGTAGTTCATATGTTCTCTCTTAAAATGCAACGGTTTTATTGTACACACTTGGGTTTTTATTCAGTGAATTGCATTATTTGTGTTCACAAACATGCGCTCTTGCAGCTGATAGGGTACTGCACTACTAAACGCTGAATAACAGTGACATCTGTGGCGTGTTTGTGGTGTTTAATAGATTTACAGTACAGAAGAAAGCGTTATATTATGCCTCTTTTTTTTCTAAACAGCTATTGCTGCTTGGGTGAACTCTAATAAGTCGGTATAAATGCTTAGATTTACGCTGTGGGCCTTATGTGAAAATTTATAATGCAGTTCTGTGCTACTTGGGAGACGACGCATTCGTGAAGAAGGATCGTACTGGGTTGAACGTTTCAAATTTTCTTTCGATGGCGCCGTATTTATCAAAACAACAGAAGCAAATAATAATTAATGTCGTTTAAAAATATTAAAAAATAAAAAGAAATAATTTTTGTCATTTTTATTATAAAGATAGGGCATTTCCCCATACATTTATATTAATTTAGTTAAGACTAACAGTGCCCCGCGGTTTCGATCCCGTGGGAATATCGGGATTAAAAACTATCCTATGTCCTTCCCCGGGATGCAATCTATTTCTCTGCAAAATTTTATCGAAATGTAGCAGAGTACTGTCTTTGCGGTGAAGCGTTTGCAGAAACGATGCGAGGTTTTTAATAGGAATAAAAGTAAATATAATGTCTGAAGAAAATGTATTTAGATGACAAGTTGAACAGTGACAGACAAGAATAAAAACAAACGAAACATTGACAAGTTATGTCTCTTCAGCTGTAGCAGATTATCATATTAAGAGGTTTTAATACTTTCCCTCAGCTGATAGTAGACCATTTGGTTTATCCGTCAAACCCAATTTCTGAACTAGGTCCTCTAGTCTGGGTCTGGGTAGGGCCTTAGTAAGGAAGTCTGCTAGCTGGGTAGCAGAGCTCGTCCTCTCGACTACGATGTCGTTTTGAAGCACAAGTTCCCTTACGAAGAAGTGCCTCACACGAATGTGTTTGGTCCTACGGTGAAATTCTGGATTATGTGCCAATTTCACCGCGGCTTCGTTGTCCACGAACAAAACTGGTATTTGTTGTTGGCCATTCAAGTCTTTGAACAGTCTCTTTAGCCAAATTAGCTCTCTTGCCGCTTCGCTTGCTGCCACAAGCTCAGCTTCTGTAGTGCTAATGGCAACTGAAGCTTGTCGCTGGCTCATCCAGGAGATTGCTCCTCTTGAAAATAAACACAATACTCCAGTGGTAGAGCGACCTGTTTTCAAGCATCCAGCATGATCAGCATCACTGTAGGCTTTTATTTGGTTAGGAGAATTTGCATCATGAACATACATTATTCCTCTTGATAATGTGCCTTTCAAATATCTCATTATGTGCTTAACCATACGCCAGTCACTAGAAGTTGGCTTTTCTAAGCTCCTCGAAGCCAATCCTACAGCATAAGCCAGATCAGGGCGAGTGCCCACCATCAAGTAAGCGAGCGAGCCTACTGCTTCTCTATAGGGGAATGATTGTGAATCCTTGTCAGCTTTCCCTTTTTCAATAGTTCCTTCTTTCTGTAAAGGAGTTGATACTGGGTTACAGTCTTTCATATTGAATCTCTCCAAGACCTTATTTGCATAAGCTTCTTGCTTAATGAAAATCGAGCCGTCCTTCATTTGTTCTATCTCTAACCCCAGATAGTATGAAACTGGTTTGCTAGTAATCGTCAAAATCTTTTCTAGGTCATTGATGAAACTCTTTGCAAGGTTCTCATCACTCGCTGCAACTAAGCCATCGTCCACGTAGAGTGCTATTAAGATTTTCTTATCTCCTAAGATTTTGGTATATAGGCATGGATCAGCGTCGCTTGTCTTGAAGCCTAAAGATTCGAGTATTTCTGTAAAACCATAGAGGCTTTTCTTTAGACGACATACTCTGGATGTTCCATCTTCAAAGCCTTCTGGCTGTTTCATATAAATCTCTTCCGTTAAATTTCCATTGAGGAAAGCTGTTACAACATCGAACTGAATAAGATGAAGTCTCTCTCTTGCTGCAATGCTGAGCAAAGATCTTATAGTTGCTAACCTCGCTACTGGGCTGAACGTTTCGTTATCTTCAAAACCTTTCTTCTGCTTAAACCCTTTTACGACTAGACGGGCTTTATACTTTTCTATTGTGCCGTCAGGGTTGGTTTTTACTCTATAAATCCATTTACATGGCAGAGCTTTTCGATTGCTCGGTAGATTCTGCAAGTCCCAAACTTGTAATCTTTTCAAAGAATCGATTTCACTGCTCATCGCTTCTAACCATCTATCTCTACTTGTTCCACTCGATATTGCTTCCTTATACGTCGAAGGTTCTTTTTCAGTATCGACTAGGAATAAACTATAGTCATCCAATTTACGTGGACGTTGAAGACTACTTCTATCCCGGAGATTATATCTTGGAACGTCTGATAGCGAAACGTCTTCCTCTAAATTCTCTTCTATCTCAACATAGGCAGGAACGGCATCTTCAAATTGTTCTTCATTTTCACTATCTGAAAATCCGGTTTCGTCTTCTATAAACTCTATTTCTCTTTCTCCCTCTAATTGGACTGACTTTCTTTGATGTCCTGATTTATTTGCCTCTATTGATGTCTCAATAGGCGTCCTTATATGTCTATCTTCTTCTAATTCTCCCTCTAATAGAATAGATCTCTGTTCAGATTGGGCTTCCTGATTCAAGGGATTGTCGATTTGCGAATGCTGTTGAATTGTATTTTCAGGAACTGTATCGTATGACACGGTCCACTCTTTCTCAATTGTTTTTGAATCAGATTTAGCAACAATTCCTGAAACTTTAGCTTCAATCCCTGGAATAGGTGTCTCTTCGAAGATAACATCTCTGGATCGGATCAGATTGTCAACTTTATACTGCGTTTCATACCAGATACGATAACCGTCATCATTGTCGTATCCTATGAGGATGCCTTTAGTTGCTTTCTTATCCAATTTTTTTCTTTTATTTTTCGGAATATGGGCATAACACGTACTTCCAATTATTCTAAGATGCTTTATATTAGGCTTCTTCCCAAACCATAACTCATGAGGTGACTTGTCTTTCTCTCTAGTAGCACCTGTTCGGTTTAAAATATAAGCAGCTGTCATAATAAGTTCCGCCCACAATGCTTTTGGCAGTTCTCTCTGAGCATTCATCAATGTTCTTACGGTTTCTACTAATGTCCTGTTTTGGCGCTCGCTACAGCCATTCTGCTCTGGCGTGTACGGCATAACAAGACGTTGCTTAATTCCTTTTTTGTTCAAAATATCTCTGACTTCCTTGTTGTCAAACTCAGTTCCGTTATCACTCAGCAGTGTTTTGATTACATGTCCTGTGACCGTCGCTTCTTGTAGCATTATGGTCAATTTGTCTTTAACTTCGCTTTTGTTTCTCATGCAATAAACCATGCAGTATCCGGAAAAATCGTCTTTAAACAGTACATAATAACGGTATTTTGAAAAACTCATTGGGAAAGGACCGCAAACATCTGAATGAATAATTTCTCCTGGCTGTGTAGATCTTTCTCGTATGCCAAATTTCAGTCTATGCACAGTAACTTCTGCGTCTCCTCCACCTGCTGGCAACACGGGTCTCGTACATCTTCCTTCTACTATATCCAATGCATCTGGTATGCTCCTAAGTAGGATGGATATTTTATATTTCCAAGTATCCCAGTTATTCTTACCTTGAAGTGGTACAATTTGTACCTTTGTACTTAAATTTTCCACTTTTTCGCACATTTCCACTTTTCCGCTAGCACATAACCTGTAGCAGAGTACTGTCACAGTATAAAGACATACAGTACGAGGTCTTCATACAAACGGACGAAACGCGAGCTATACCTACGCGCCTCGACCACGGCACGAGCTCAGCATGCAGACAGTCGCGACTGTGCTGCAGTGACGAACGGACGGTGTGTTGTTTTTTTTAACAATAACCGCGCGATTTTTGCACTAAAAATAAGTTCAAGTACATATTTAATATGACGAGTAGGCTATATTGTGCTGTTTTTGGTTGCATGAATTCGTCAATAACGCATCCAGAGATAACTTTTTTTAGATTACCTGGAAACTCTGAAAGGTAAGACTATAAAATAATTTTACTTACTTGTAGGTAGGTACATAATGTGTGTATTTTTAATGGATAAGTATTTCATTTTATCTCCCGAAAAAAAGATGTCTGGATTAATAAATGAAGTGAATAGAGTAAAGGAAAGTGATAAACACGAGTGAGGTAGGTAGTTATAGGCGGTTCATGAATCATTAAACGGTAGGTACGCTTGTGTTAAAACCTCGGCGCATGTGTGTTTTGTTAGTTTGTATAATTCAAAGTAAAGACGTGGTTTTTATTATTAATAATAGTTGTTTATTGTACTGTGTGTATGAATAATACTACAAAAAAATTGGTTGTCTGTAAAGTCGATTTACGGACGATAGTTTAACGTGACAACATCATAACAAAACATTAATGAAATGATTGCATACTTTTATGAATAAAATTAATTATTTTTATTGAATAACTGTTACTGTAATAAGAATAACTGTTTCATGAAATCATCATTCTTTGGACTTACATGGTCTTATGTTACGGCTACACTACCTTACCGTCTACCGGGTTGTTACCGCAATAATTATGGCATTAAATTACCGTTTAAATTACTGCGTGAAGTGGTATGGTTACACTAGAGTTTACCTAGATATGTCTACCGAGCTATTGTCTACCGTCATTTGCCATATTGATTGGCATTGTAAAATTATGACCATAAATCGTGGTTACACCTAGGCGTTATTGAAGTTATGGCAATAATGATTGGCATATCACAGTAGTGTGGCCCGGCCATTAGAGAGTTGTGTTGATGACTTTAATGATTATAATTCTGTAATAGTACATTACGATATTAGTGCGTTAAGATGTTATAACCAATACGCACGTATATCGTACGACGTTTTTTAACACATTTGCGAGGAAACAGAAAAAAAAAACATTTCACAATACAAGTACAAAGAAAAGAAAATTTGAGAAAAATGGCGCGAGGATTATTTTCTGCCGTGGCTGCGTGAAAATGTTGGCAAAGACACTAGAGCATGCAGCCAAGTTTTTAAATTACCGAATAAACTGTTTTTTTAATTTTAAATAAAATCAATCTGTGAATGCACACTTGCTTTCCCGCCATTTTAACAGCGCGCTAGCGCTGCGGCCAGTGTTACCAACTCTCAAAAATATTTATCCCTAAAGTTTGTGTCAAAAACCCCTAAAAACGCCTAAATTATTTAGTCGTCCCCCTAAAAAAAAATACAAATATAAATTCATAATGATTTAGAAATAATATGCTGTAATATGTTTCAAAAGTCTTTTTATTACAAGTCATTTAATACATAAAATATTTCGTCTTCATCTGAAGATTCAGCGTTTTTGAAATCATACATGTTGACATTGTTTGTCGTTGTTTTATTGTTGTTATATTAATATTGTATTGTATGTGTTTTATATGGGCCTTGACGCCTGAAATAAATAAATTGAATAAATTTAACATTTTATTGGAGCAGTGCAGCAATCTAATTATCAATTTAAAAATATTAAAGAGTCAAAAAAATCCCTAAAAATACCCCTAAAAATTTCAGACCCCTAAAAAAATCCTATCTCACTTATTTACCCCCTAAATCTGGGGGGAAAACCCCTAAGTTGGGAACCGTGGCGCTGCCTACTGACTGGCGCCGCGCGGCGATTAGTTCGAAATTTGAATAGCAACAGCGCGCTGCTGCTCACTAGCTGGAGTCGTGCGGCGGCGATCAAAACAACACGCATTTTTATTAAACACTTCCTATTCAATTCACAAAGTATTTTATTTGTTTATATAAAATTATTTATGTACACACAGTAAAATACAATAACAAAACTAAATGGAAACACAAAGTAGGCAAATGTAATTAAAATACTGGAGGCGGGCAGCCCTATCGCATGTTTACGTACCGCGCGGCTGTAGGCATTTACATCAAGGTTACGGCCGAGTAACAATACTGTATTTCTTTATTCTGTGGTACTGTCTTTGCGGTGAAGCGTTTGCAGAAACGATGCGAGGTTTTTAATAGGAATAAAAGTAAATATAATGTCTGAAGAAAATGTATTTAGATGACAAGTTGAACAGTGACAGACAAGAATAAAAACAAACGAAACATTGACAAGTTATGTCTCTTCAGCTGTAGCAGATTATCATATTAAGAGGTTTTAATACGAAATCCGTTCATTGGTTTAGGCGTGAAAAGGTAACATACAGACAGACAGACAGTTACTTTCGAATTTATAATATTACTAGCAGCGCCCTGTGGTTTCACCCGCACAAGTGTCGATGCCGTGGGAATATCAGGATAAAAACTATCCTATGTCCTTCCCCGGGATGCAATCTATCTCTCTGCCATTTTATCGAAGTCCGTTCAGTGGTTTAGGCGTGAAAAGGTAACATATAGACAGACAGACAGAGTTACTTTTGAATTTATAATACATATTGTGGGCAATGCTGTCGTTTCCGATGCAGTCGCCATGTTGTATGTAGCATTTATATAAAAAATACTCTTTGATAGCATTCGTGCGCGCGGTCTACTCGTTCACTTTGCTCAAAGCGCGGATAAAAGGTTACATGCTCTGTGAGCGCGGACGCCGACTAGACTAGTCGTTCTAAATCGTAGCGCCGTGATTACACTATCCTAGATCGTAGACAATTTCGGAAGTAGAGCGGTTGGACCTCCAATTTACACTAAATCGGTTCCAATCTGTTCTAACTACGATTACACCTGCCGATTTCCTTAGATTTCCTAAAAATAGGGATAGTGTAATATGGGTTTAATATTGTATGTTGCCAGAACATAAAATGTGGTTTTGTTTTTGATTATTAATTAAAAATTAACTATTTTAATTTTATCCAAAAAAATATTTAATACCAGACCTAGCAAGTAATTGTTTAGGTTACTCAGTTATTATTTAAAAAGTATCGACTATGCTAAAGTAAATCGATTTTTTGAGATACATAACTCGATTCAGAATTCGCTAATATATGTAATATATTTATCTGTATGTGTCTTGTCTATGTATGTATATTGTATGTCTCAATACGGGAAAGTTGTAAATAATTTTCATTAAAATTTTGACGAAGCTCCTTCAATAGAAGCCTAAGATAAATAAAAAGTGACCTCATGATTACAAAGTGAGTTTTGAAAGTGATGGGAAACCGTAAATGGTGTGCCCTATGAAACAAAAAACTATCATTGCGCACGATACCCCAACGCCATTTTGAAGCGAAATTTTGTATGTAAGTGCCAAGTATTTCGCAATATTTTCAATTCTCACCCTTGTAAAGGGGGTGCGTTTGATAATTATCGATAACAGTGAATGTGAAACACGCTTGAAGAGGTGCCAGTATGTGATCAAGTGCATTGACGGATGCCCAGAGTCGGTGGTTGCATCGAGGTGGGTTGCGGCGCCGTTTATCTGGAGCTCGCATTAATTAAATTAATAGTGGTATATTGAACTGACAAATTGTTAGCAGACGAAGTGTACAGTAGGCAGCAAAGTATGCATTATTTCTGTGGGTTTTGAACACAGTGGTGAGTGCGGAGTGGTGTATTTCGGCGTGGCGAGCGTTATCGGTGGCGTTTCCGACTGTTGCAGATAGCGGGTGGCGCGGAGGATGGCCCGGCCCGACGGGAGTGCTCTCAATAACTGACGGACGCTGCCGGCTTCCAGCTGGCGCAAGCAGTAGGTTCAATGCCTTGAGTTTTCATCAAATACACTAACTAGACAATACATTACTTTGACATTGATATTTTCCATGTCATATGAGCACTAAATGCAACGATTAGGTACTCACTGGATGGGCCACTAGTGCATGGTTAATGTGAAGAAATTCCTGTACTCTTCCAGAGATATCATCTGTTTAAAGTTTTCCAAGAGATACTTCAGTTCTTAAAAATGTGATCCCTGACATCTACACTATGATATAAGTTTTCACCACTCTATTTCTACTTTCCCATTAATGTCTTGTTTGTTGTTGAGTAACACTATAGAAGAATAATGTTGACACAATAAGTTTTGCTGTGGGGTCACTTGAACCTAAATATTTACATTACAAATCACACCCTTGAATGATAGCATGAACAAAGTCATTTAAGCACAGTTGTCCTGTTATAACCAGGGCTAGAGTTATAAAACTAATGATTTGATCAGATGTAAATGTTGTTCTTGTATTGATTAAATTATGTATGTAATTGTAATACTACTAATATAAATAATTATAAAGAAGACTTGCAGTTATGGAAAACAACTTGGGGTCAATAGACTTATAGGTTATGTCACTTGTAAGAATCCTATAATGCAAACACAATTTCCTTAACACAGGTTATTCTATAACCTAGCTAGGAAAGCAGAACTTCACCCACCAGATTGTGTTGACACGGTACAAACTTATATGTATAACTTTATTTATGCCTCATGTACTACAGTCTCCCTTTTTATGAAATGAATATTATTATTATTAAAACACAATTTGATTAACCGGTTGTATGCCGTAATTACAGGAAACAATTAAAAACTATTGTGTCTCGCGTAGATCTACGCTCCCGGCATACAAGGGGTTAATGTTAAGCCTTTTTTGTGTCTCAAAGCATTCCTTCATAGATTATTTGAGTAGATGCAATGGACCTTCCTTCTTGTTCTTAACAATAACATCTATTCAAATGTATAGAAAGATATACTTAACTTTCAGTCACAATGAAATATTTAAAATTAGATAAGATCTTAAACAGCAAAGTAATCTTAGCCAAACTACTAAAGCTGTTGTTTGGCTTTGGAATTGTGTTGTGGTTCATGATGTATCTAAACATAGTAGTCTATCAAATAAATAGACTGAAATAGATTGTATATTTATCTCCTCATTAAATCTACCTTCTATGCTACTGTTGCTAATAAGAGTAGGAGTTTTTTTTTAATGACTATTTCTCTACATCATTATCTAATGATACAAATATGTTCTAGATAAAAATGCCACGACCTGGCAGTCTGAAAGACCCAGACATTGCTGAGTTGTTCAGCAGACATGATCCGGAGAAGATCTTTGAGGACCTTCGTGAGATCGGTCATGGGTCCTTCGGAGCGGTCTACTATGCTCGCTGCAATCTCACTAAAGAGATTGTGGCGATTAAGAAAATGTCATATGTTGGGAAACAAAGTGAGGAGAAATGGCAGGATATCTTGAAAGAAATTAAGTAAGTTATAATTTATTTTGGAGTTTTCGTTAATCCTAAATGTTTCTTGAACCTGCTTCTCAGAGGCCTTAGTTCACCCAGTCTTTGTGTTATTAATAAAATGGATTAATTAATATGTTATCATCAGACCCTTGGTAACAAATTGGTCATAGGAACTGACCTATCTTCTTTCTGTCTTTCAAAATAATGGAAATGGATATGAATTTATCTTGTTCATAATGACATCTTTTGGGCTTGTAACAGTAAGCCATTTCATCTTTTTACAATCTGCAAAAAATATGATAAGAGTTAAATCACAGAAGTCAAGGAAACTAGGTAACATTGTTGATTTGTGTTACCAATGTTCAATATCAATTCATTCATTTCAATCATATAAAATACAGTCTTATACGGCTACTGGTAAAAATGAGGACAATTATTAATAAGGAACATTACATGTTGTACTGTATTCTATTCTAATTATAGGTTTTTATATATTTTATTATACCTACCAAACTATTATAGGTTGTAAAAATTTTCACACTACTATGTTCCTTGAATTCATAGATAGGGATACTATTGTGATTTTGTTTGTATAAGTACATACCAAGTCATTATAGAAGCATTTTTTTCTTAATCATAAATGCTACCACTTGCCTACCCATTGATATTTCTACTAGAAAAACTTAATAAGTAATGCAGAACCTAGTTGTAGCTAGCAGTACTCAAAGCAATGCCTCTCCCAAAGAGGTAGGCAACCCACAATCCACCAGTGATATTTAAATCCCTTGTTATAGGCAAACTTATTGCCAAATTACCATCAAGGCACAAACCCTGAGGACTGCCAATTGAATGCCCCACAATGTTTTGCCTGACCAGAGAATCCCAGACTCATGACCATGCCCAGAAGAACAGTTGCGCAACCACCTGCACCAATAAAGCAGTACTAACAAATAATTTTATGTTTTTAGATTCCTGAAACAACTGGAACATCCGAACACCATAGAGTATAAGGGATGCTACAAAAGAGAGCACACAGCATGGCTGGTCATGGAGTATTGTGTTGGTTCCGCATCAGACATCATAGAGGTAGTGTGTATTTTTATGAATGCAAATGTTGTTTGTTATTTATAAAATAGTCTAAAGAATTTACTTGTCATTTTGAATTCGAAACTTTCGTTGGTATACATACTTCTAAAGCTTAGAGTATAAAGTCAAACGTCATTCATTCAAATTAGGCTGAGAATCTGGACTTTTTAAACTGCAACATTACATAAGACTGTCCCCCAAAACGCCCCACCCTTCATCGCTTCCTAGTGCTTTAGCTATATAATATAAGTCCGTGCCACACGCACACAAGCCATTGGCGACAGGGTTGTGGTATTTGTACTACCAATATAAGTATTGAAGGCGCTAAAATATATATTTATCCTGCACCCCTTTCTAGTTCTGTGTTAGATAGATGGTAGATAGAATACTCTTTATTATGTACACTCTATAATACGTAATTTTACATAAGGTGACACAATGGACGCTTACGCCTTCTGCTATTTGGACAGAAGCCTCTTCCAATGTGTTTATATGCAGGCAATTTGTACTCCTAAGGACTTGGAAGAAGTATTTACACTAATGATCTTAGTCATTCATCACAATCATCATTCCAATAAAATTGTACCAGGAAAATGATGGTTACATAATCAAATTGTGTACCCATTACATACCATGTGACTTCAGAATCAAAGGTATTGTACATAATGCTATGTTATGGACACAGTGCTTCCACACTGTCTCCATAACATAGCTTTTATTAGCTTAGCTTTTATTCATTATATCAGTTTAAGATTGATTAACACCTAGTTACTATTACAAATCTTGTAAATTGGAAAATACAAAAATACCACTAATACATTGATTATAATTATCTTACTTTCTATTATAAGTAATTTAGTATAATCGCCGCATGTGTAAAATATATTAATAATGTTTCTGTTACATTCATTAATACAGCAATCATTTCATGTAAAAATATAATACGGCGTATTATAAACCCAGTAGAGTAATTCTGTCATACAATAAAAAAATAGATAAAAATTTAAGATAATCTGTGTGGCATAATCTGTATGTTCCGATACTAGATTGATTAAATAAAATATTATGAGAATCACGCTAGGATTAGACTACACGTTTGGATTCACGGCTTGCTGTGCAGCACGTCATGATAAGGCATATGTATAGTATATACGTTATAATGTCGGATATTACAAAAAATCTTTACGTTATAATGAAAATTCCACCAGAATATCCCTGAATATTAATAAAAGTTGGTACGATAAAAATATAAAAAATACGTAAATAACATTTTTAAAGTCGTCTAAGTATTTGTCGACACATCCGCCGCCAATCTAAAATCCAGGAACTGTATTGTGTCGTAGAATTACTAGGAATAATAATTACACGTGGTGGAATTCCATTTCCAATATTTCACTTACCAATTACCATGTCAATAAGGACAATATTGCATTATCGTGACAAGAGTACATACTTGTATTTCTTTGTTTGTCCTTGACCTAGCACGGTTTAAAAATGTATTGTGCATTATATACATTCATTACATAAAATACTAGCTTCTGTTTCGTCCGAGTGAAGTTTCTTGTTGTAACATAAAATATATCCTGGCTATAACGCAATATTTTTGCTTCCCATTAGTGAAAGAATTTTCGGAATCGGTTCACTAGTGCCGAAGATTACCCCTTAAATACAAACTCACAAATGTTACCTCTTTATAATATTAGTACTTGGTAAAGATAAGCCTCGAGAACCCAAAACTCATACTAAATACCACTTCTTATACAAATCAGTTTGAATTTAGATGAGTTAGTCAGGCGGGACACTTGTCTTTATAATATTTCATTGATGAAATGTTTACATGCGAATTAATGATGCGAGATTAAGTTGTGCTCTATCTGTTTCGTCACTGTGACCTCATGAAGCGTTACACACAATGCACAACTTATACAGCATACGATACAACCTACTTTTTGTAGGTCGCCGACTAATTTTCGAGAATCTTGAACCGATTTCGTCGACCTATAAAAAGTGTGTGGTCTCCCTGTTTGTTGCAAAAAAAAATTCTGACGTTGCACACTCAAATGTTCTTGGAATCCCGATGACTAACTTAATAAATGTTGAACAAGTTACATCCGAAAAATTATATTCTAATGCTCTTGTTGTATGTGCTGTTTGTTAGTTATCTTTGATTTCCCAGAAGGAATTCAAATCAACTTAGGTAAATACGCTCTGACAATCCGCATTTTGACTCACCTATATTTATCTATACTTACGACGAGTATCATTTAAAGTACATAATTAGCATTGGTTGATTTTTTATAATTCTTTTATATGACGTGCATGGGAATCATTTTAAGAAAGTTATGATATTCTTTTCATTTAAACATGATCAGCCTATAATGTTCCCACTACTTGGACAGGCCTCATCTCTGTGAGAGGGAGTGGGCCGTAATCCACCACGCGGGCCCAGTGCGGGTTGGTAGATGTCACATGTCTTCGAATTTTTGGTTCTAGGCTAGGACATGCCGTTTCCTTACGATGTTTTCTTTCACCGTTCTTTTCCTTTAAAAAATGTTATCTAATCGTTATTTTTGTGCTACATTATCCCGAACACAGCCTTTCTTTTCTCTACTTTGGTTTTTTTACGGTTTCCCCGTATAATACGTAATTATTAACCGTTAAGTATCGAGATTGAAAAAAACTACGCAAAATACGCGCTTTGACACCAGCCCTTATTATCGAGATTGAATAAATAATCGAATTAAAATTAAGTCATCACGTTCCGATGTTTAGCATGATGTACTTAATTGTCCTTAGGTCTTTCTTCGTTGTTTTCCTCGAGAAATCTACCGCTTTCTTCAGATTGCCCTATTATTTTCATCATCGTAGACATAGCCGGTACGACACTATAATAAATAAACAAAAATACTAGGCCACAACGAAGGTACAAGGTAGCTGCTTATTATGTATCATAGGATTCCATAAAATGTCAAGTGCTGTCGGGTCCCGTCACTAGTCGTTTAACGAATGCACGCCACACGCCGACGCGTTCTACATGCTAATTAAATAAAATATCATTTAATGTCATATTGTTTCCTGTTTTTGTGTTACATAATACAATCTGAGTTCCGACATCGTGGGTCGTGCATTACCTACTCGACTCTCATTACTTTCGTTTTGCTGGTCTATGTTTGTAACATACGCATCACGCCTTGTTACCCCGAAGGGTTGGGCAGACGTGACTATATTACACCCACATTCCCATATAGTAAGGGGCGTCCCTATTGCAATGAACCGGTCACAAATCCAGACTCTGGGCTGCTGCTGAGAAATTTCAGATAGAAAAACCCAATAAAACCTTACCCGACCTGGGAATCGACCCAGGACCCCATGTTCAGCAGCAGTAGCGTTTGCGACCACTAAACTAACTAGGCAGTCGGCCTCGGCTATTTTTGTAGTTGATAGGAATTGTCGTTGGTAGTAATTATCCCTGAGAATATAACGAACATCTTATGTAAAAACAAGTCATTGCAATCAATCTCAATTCACTGATACATAATTATTAATGCAATCTGAACAACTTCTGAAAAGAATTGAATGTCACCGCCTTAGGTTGAATATATGTATGTAGTTCCTGAGATAGGCACATAATATGGTGCATTTAACTCCGAAAACAATGACGCGTAAACGGACTCGTGATAAGTCCCAGGAATGAGGTTTTTTAAACTTTTAGGTCCAAGATACGTCACGAATTTCAGACGTTGAGACACCTAAACCTGGAACTATCTTTAGGCCTTGCAAATATTTGTTCTAGGTCACCGATATACCGTAAAAGTATTGGTATCCCTTTACACTACAACTTGACTATCTCCATTGTGAAGTCTGTACAATGATTCTCAACTTTTAATTTCCACACTCAGGTACACAAACGGCCTCTACGCGAGGAAGAGATCGCCGCGATCTGCGAAGGCGTGGTATGCGGTCTCTCATACCTGCACAGTCTTGGTCGCATCCACCGCGACATCAAGGCCGGGAACATACTGCTGACGGAGAATGGTACTGTCAAACTTGCGGATTTCGGCAGTGCTAGCATCAAGTGCCCCGCCAACAGCTTTGTGGGGACGCCGTACTGGATGGCACCCGAGGTCATACTCGCTATGGATGAAGGACAGTACGATGGGAAGGTTAGTCTGAAGTTTTTACACACATAAAATTTACGCCTGTTTACCCCAAAGGGTTAGGTGGAGGTGTTACATCCTACAACCACATTTCAGTAGTCATGTTAAAGTCTCATGTAATATGGGACGAGCCTATTGGGCCCACACCCAAACTTCGCTCTAAATCCAATAACAATTTGCCTGACCTCCATAGCTATTCACAACCACCCGATACGTATCAAATTCCGTACCGTATCAAACATCAATCAATGTTATCGTAGGAGTCCTCTAAACACTGTTCACAAGTCAAAAACCCGAAAATTTTGTCAGTTTAAATCAATTAGACGACAGCTGTTTGCTGTCGAGGACAAGACAAATCAGGTTATCGAAATGTGTCATTTTAGATATGATAGCCTGTCGGATTGTTGTGAAAAGCTCTGCTGGGCATTGAGGTTTTTTACATAATTTAATCACCTGGTATTCCATGGAGCCTGGAGGAGTAGTATAACCCACGTTTTGCCAGTTATGTTTAAAAGCGAGCCTTTATTGCCACTGACCAAGCACAAGATCAGTCTTTCGGTTCCCATCGAGAATTTCAACACTGAACCAACATTTGTTTAGGCAAGCCCAATTGCCAGTACAACATAGCGCATAAAACTGAGGAGACCCAACTCCAAATAGTGGAACCAGGGAAAGAAGAAGAGATGTACCATCTTCCAGAGTATGCTTGTGATGCTAATTGCAGGCAATTGCTGTAATGATTGCCAATTAATTTATAGCTGTTGTTATATTACTCATAATGTAGTGACTATGCAAATTATTTCTGATTCTTCTCCATATAAATTAAGAGCACATTTTTGAGAGGTTACTATTTATAGTATCTCTAACTTAGGGTCACTTGCAACACAAATCATTTATTACTTTTAGAGCTAAACGAAAAATTTAAACTTTGTTCTATTTTTGTCAATTATTTTAAGATAAGAGAGAGAGAATGATGGTTTAAATACATTTAGCGTTAAATGCATCCAGTGATTTGTGGTTCAAGTGCGGTTTAGTGATCATCAGACAGAAACACAGGTATTTATCTGCTATTCTATAGCAGCCAAGCAAGCTAACTTTCTTGCAGCTAGCTAACTTGTTGGTTCAATGCTTGTGTCATATTTCCAGGTGGATGTGTGGTCGCTTGGTATAACGTGTATCGAGCTTGCTGAGCGCAAGCCGCCGTACTTCAACATGAATGCCATGTCTGCACTCTACCACATCGCGCAAAACGACTCCCCCACCTTACAGGTAACTATCATCTATGTGTCACTTAGCCTCCGTATTCTCAAATGATACTCAACTTTAGGACATTCTACATAGACAGCATGATACTTAACGGCGACTTAAAGTTGAGTTGATTTTGAGTATTCGGTAGTAAGAAAGCCCAGCCCAGTTTGCTCATTCATTTCTATGTGTTTTCATGCTTATCAGTTGTTTTTTTTTTTTAATAATTATATTCATGTCATTTGTGTTGTTATTCTATGATTTCTAATCAAAATATTTATATACAAAAAAGTACGTATTACAGGCGCCAGAATGGACGGACACATTCCGCTACTTCGTGGAAGCTTGCCTACAGAAGAACCCTCAGGATCGGCCGTCGTCGACCAAGCTGCTGTCACACCCGTTCATCACGCGGCCGAGGTCGCCCAACGTGCTCGTGGACCTCATACAAAGAACCAAGGCCGCCGTTCGAGACCTCGACAACCTCAACTACAGGAAGATGAAGAAGATACTAATGGTCGACGCTGATAACGAAAGCGCTATAGGTATGCACTGATATGTTATCTCTTATATTTAGAAACACTTGACCCACTTTTGTTCTTTGACCTTTTTATCGTTCACAAAAGATTGATACTTGTCACTGATGTTTGCGTATTATTTCAAATGCGCAGTAATGCTTTTTAATAACATGTTATTGAGTATTATTTCTGAAGGCCTGCGACGTTGGAGATATTACTTAAAATAATAACAACAATAAATTTATAATTGTGAAAGTATGCCTATATTCGCAAGAAAAAGATTACCAATTATTCTTTGCTAAGATTACTAGACTTGTCTAAAACTAAACGTAGCCAAGGATAAGGGACGTATCACCACCATCCTAAAAGATGGGAAATGTTGACTCTAAATTAGGTTTACCGTAATTTTGGATTCATACGTAAATACTTACTAATTCGCGACGTGTGACACGGGTTTTTGAGCATATCGCCATCCTGGCTTTTATACTATAGTCTTTAAATGCTTAAAGCTTGCCTGGTATAACATAAAAATACTTTTATACTTGTAGGCGACAGCGAAGAGACAGCAGAGGAACGTTCAGGCGGCGACAGTTCCAAATCGAACTCTGCGACGTCGGAGCACAGCGCGGCCGGCGCGTCCAGCCAGAGCTCGTCGTCCGGCAGTCTGCGCCGCAGGCCGCACCCGGTCAGTGGGCTCATCAGATTTTGCGAACTTGCTAAATTATGCAAATACAAATTATAATAAACATTATAAGATATCCACCTCCTCAAGACTTCACTAAAAGAACACTTGCCTCCCGGTCGTGAACTGCAATGGCCTATTTGGAAAGCATTGAATCGTTTGTGAACCCAAGTAGGGTGCATACATAATCTGGCGAAATTGGGTATTAAGTATGTGGTGATCCTGAACAGACTGTCCTGTTTGCTGGATTGCCTGAAATGTCCGTTCATCTGCACCGTTGAACATCTCGACAACGCCTTTGACATAGCAATAAACGGGGCCACTTACTGGACCAAAAAAGTAACATAATATATGTACCGCCGAAACTAAAAGAAGAAGACTACCGACCACTAAGCCGGCGAGGCAGTCTGAAGATGTCCACTCCAAGTATAGACAAGTATATTGACGTTACGTGGTGTTCTGCAGCAGGTGAACGCGAACCACCACCAGCATCAACAACAGCCGCAGTACACGCACCTCAACCATCAGCACTCCGCACACTCCACAAGGTATGTACCTACTCATGATGGCTGTATAATATGGCAGACAAACATTACATACCAGGCCATAAGTGCACATTTACGGCCTGGTACTTAATGTAGTTAGGCACCGCCGACGAGGAAGCGACTAGCTATCGACTATTTTCTCGCTCAAGAAACGTACAGACGCCAGCACATCAAGCTACTACAATCTGTCAAATTTATTTGATAGATTTTCAACTTTATCGCTAAAGCATGGTTCAGTGCTGGCTGCTGGCGTCTGTACAACAGATGTTAGTCCCTTGACAGTAAAAGAGATAGGTACATTATATTAATAGTGTATTGCTGACTGTTCACACTGCCGGCGAGAACTCTATTTCCACTAGTTTGTCGCAGCGACAAGGGCTCTCAAATAAAGAAAGACGATAAGTTTATTTGATCAAAGAATAAAATCGCTCTGCGATGCTCGCTTGGCGTGCAGATCACTACCAGTAAGTGACTGGGCACTCATTCTACTCGTCGCACTCGCTCATAGCCCAGCGACAAAACTAAAACTACAAACTACACACTCGCTGCTCTTTGCTCGCCAACACGTTTCTAGTTACTAGCTCTATTCGCTTTCCGCTAATCGCCGGCGGGACAGGCGCCGAATAAACAAACTTCGAATAGGCTAGCCTTGTCTCTGTCACTCATTCCTGTGTGACAGTCTTCTTCGAAAACTATGTGCTATATTAATGACCGCGTACTGTTCATCATTACGTACTACGCAGGTACTGTACTTCATAAGTTTATACCGAGTAGGAATATCAGTGCTAATAAAAAATCATGAAAGTACTTTTACTCTGATCAGTAACAAGCGCTTATTTTAACTTAGCATTTATCTAAGCCCCTTTTTTAAATGCTTCCTAATTGGTTCAAAAATAAAGACGTAATAAGTCATTAGCGTTGAGATTACTTATTTTATTTTGGACGAACGCTAATTTTGAAACATGTATTCAGTATGTGTGCCTGTGTCTGTTGACGATTTCAAGAAACTGCGTCAATTTATGGGTTAGAAGTAGAATGCACGCCTAGAATTCAGTTGCTTATATTTATGTTGCGTTGATTAAAGTTAAGTGACGTTTTAACATTGAAAAAGGTATAGTTTAGCAGACGTTAATCGTCACTTAACTTTAAGCAACGCTTGTAAATAAAGAGGAAAGTTGTTGTAAAGTTTAAATGTTCTGTATTTAGTAGTAAGCTTCTAGTTGTAAATACGCATGGCAGAGTTTTCACAGTAATTTAGTACCTATCCATTGTGAAATGGATATTGTGAAAAAATGCATGGTTATTATGTCCTCATGTAAACATGTAGTTATAAGCACGCACCCGTAGCGCTTACAGTATGCACGTCCTGCACTAGATAGAGCTGCACTTGCCTTTCAGAGTTCGCAAGAGCTGGCTTTTCTCATGTTGCTGTTTCGTACGCAGAGAGAGCGAGAGCCCTCTGCCGGGCGCGCACGACGACTACGTCAACAGAGATGCGCTGCGAGACTACGCGAATCGAGACTCTCTGTGTGACGACTATGGGGACGACTACGCGAACAGAGAGGCAATACGTGAGGCTCGTGAGAGGGAGCGAGACCGCGAGCGGGAACGGCAGGCGAGTGACTACCGCGAGTACGTGAACGCGCCCGCAGCGTGGCAGGACGGCGACGACAACCGCAACACGCAGCGCCGACAGACCAACCGCAGTGAGTACTACACAGTATACAGTCATGTCAACCATTTAATTATGCTCTAAATAAACTTAAGCCTCGTTTACACAAGTGAGTTTCTCGACCGTCGAGGAGCGAGTATCTTCACATGATGTATCGCACTCATGTGTCGCAATCTCGAATTCAATGTCTTACGTGATTTGCTAGGCGGTATTCTCGAACTGTGATTTGACAACTCGGAAATGATTTTTGTTTTTCGATCGCTGTCAATTTTTATTCTCGCCTTTTGAGAGGCGAGTATCGTAAGAGAATTTCGGCAATTGCCGATAAACTCTCTTGTAAACGATGTATTACAGGCGAAAAAGCGAAAAAGCTAGGTCAATGCTATTTTCGAACGCGGGCAGTTGGCACTTGATATCACTACAAAACTTTCGAAACTAATCTGTTTTTGCAAGACTCGATTGCAGCAACGTTGCTCACTCTTAATATTAATCGAGCCGCGTTGAAGTAGTCTAAACTCTCTACAAGTGATATATACTATTAAAAATGGCCTATTTTGTAGAGTTCGACCGAAAATGAATTTTGTTTTCAGTCGAATGCGAAAATTGCCGGAAATGGATATTTATGTGGAAATTACCCAAAAACGAAATTCGTTCGGACTCTACTATTTTGTCAGTTAATTCTGTTCACCTTCTAAATGCGCAATTATATATATATTTTTTTTTTCAAAATTTATGAATATTTTAAAGATAGAGTAAACGTAAATATGTGTGCGTCGCAGGTATAAGCAACAACGTGTCGGCAGCGATGTCGCTAGTGTCAGAGCACGGCGCCAACAACTTCGCCACGATACGAACCACCAGCATCGTCACCAAGCAGCAGAAGGAACACAACCAGGTAGTTAACTACTCTTATGATATTGGAAAAATAATACCAGCCTATTATTGTCCCACAGCGTGGCAAAAAGCCTCTTCTTATATACAGTGAGATTAGGTTATTACATTAATTGAAACCACGTACTACATTATGTGTTTTAAACATACGCAATAAAAATCATTCTAGCCGTGGGCCCCTTTTTTATTTGAGTATTTAACAACATTAAACCTAATTTGTGACTATTTGGTAACAATACCATAAAGTTTGTATTGAATTGTTGATACCATCGACCCTCGCATGTCTAGTGCCTTATTACCAACGGTGATTTATTTCTTGCCAATTTTTAAGCTATTAACTTCGAAAAATTTTGTTTTCTATTTTTAGTCAAATTCATTATTTTAATATTTTATTAACAGACTGATAACAACTTGTTATAACCGCCGTACTGTTTAATGTGATAACCTAATCGCTACTCTGTTTAGGGAAGGCACAAGCATTGATCACCACGCTTGCTCATGTCGGGTTGGCGATTTCAGATTCATATTTACTGTAAGTCCTGAAGACCAATTCCCGTAATTAAAAACGTTCAAAATATAGTCGTAATCTCATGTCACCGACAATCAATGTCAGAAACTTGTCAAAAATGTAGGGAAATTAGAGGTACTTTTGACAGATTGAAACTGGTGAATGTTCTTAAAAATTACGAGAATTGCCCCTCAGGTTTCCTATTTCCTAATTACAGTATTTGTTGTTGTTGTGACCTCAGTACCTGTTGAAAATAAGCGAGATAATAGTCCCATAATGAAATAGCTATTGATATGCTTCAGTAATAATTGAGTCGGCAATGTGATAAAACATGCGTACAGTTCTGGTGATTCAATCGCTATTTCGTTGTTTCCCCATAAAATGGGTATTCTCATTTTATGTTTGTGTATTATTTCACCCTAAATCACAATACAGCTTTGCCGCTTTCCAGTAAAACTTGGCAGAACTATGGTATGAATATCATAGTTCCGTCAATGCCGGCTGTCGCTGATAGCCAGCGCTGTGGCTCTGTCTCGCATAGTGTCTCAGCATTATGCTGAGTGATGGTCGTTTTGCGTGGATGTGACGCATGTTTTCCCCCAACTTTTATTTTTTTGTGTTTTTCTTGGCGTCATGTTTACCCCAAATAAATGTATTTTCTTTCTTTCTAAAAAAGAGCAGATAAGCAGGTGTTGATTGGTTTCAGGAGATGCACGAGCAGATGTCAGGGTACAAGCGCATGAGACGCGAGCACCAAGCGGCGCTGCTGAAGCTAGAGGAGCGCTGCAAGGCCGACGTGGACGCGCACAAGGCGCAGCTCGACCGCGAGTACGAGGCGCTGCTGCAGCAGCTGTCCCGGGAGCTGGAGCGACTGCAGGTACTGTCACTTGTCAGCTCACAGGCTACAGGAACTAGCAGATTGACATCTGCTAGGGTGCAGGCATCATCAGATGCCAGGTTACAGTATCTTCGTCATTAATGTCATTATATAAAAAATTTCAAAATCTTTATGCAACCATTTGCAAGGTTGCAAGACAGTTTCAGCGCAGGGCAGGTCAGGGTAGTAGTAATAGTTGGACTGCACATGGTTCAAAATCGCTAGACATTTCATATATATGACACCTGAAGGTCAATTCTCGTAATTCAAAACGTTCAAAATCTAGTCGCAGTCTCATCTCATCTCGGCGGTAAACAAATTTCAAAAACTTATGCAGGGAAATTAGAGGTATTTTTGACAAATTGAGACAGATCAGTCTGTGAACATTCTTAAAATTACGAGAATTGCCCTCTGACGTTTTGTAATTTTTGTCAAGTATTGGCCTGCTATCCTTTTGTGATTATTCCAGACGTCAATTTTAATCCAGGGATATGATATCGGATAATATATCTGAATTAGTTACAGCCTTTTTCGATAGTCGAAAGCTCTAATGTGTAATGTGTTCTCTTCAGAAGTTGATTACAAACCACCTACAAAACTTAAAAAGAAGCCTATTCAGCGATTTTGTTGAGTTGCCATCCATGCATATCCATAAATCACGTTTCTTGTCATTCCAGACAAAACACGCACAAGAATTGGAACGCAAGCAGAAACAAAACGCGGCAGCAGAGAAAAAGTTGATCAAAGACATCACTGCGAGACAGGAGCAGGACCGCAAGGCGTTCGAGACGCAGCGCAAACGCGAGTACAAGGCCAACAAGGAGCGGTGGAAAAAGGAGCTCAGTATGGACGACGCCACGCCCAAGAGACAGCGGGATGCTACGCTGCAGTACGTATTTATTGGATCACAAGTCGTGTGCCCGACGGGATTTCCCTTCGGCAAGGATGAGGGAGCAGTGGTGGCCCAGTGGTAACAGCCACGACTTACGTGTTGTAGGTCGTGCGTTCAAACCCAGACAGGCGCTTAACTTTGTGTAAATTATTTCACCACCACTGCTCTCAAAACAATGAAAGAAAACATTGTGAGGAAACCGGCATGTCCTAGAACCAAAAGTTCGAAGACATGTGACATCCACCAATCCGCACTGGGCCTGCGTGGTGAATTACGGCCCACTCCCTCACACTAAGAGGAGGCCTGTGTCCCAGCAGTGGGAACATTATAGGCTAATTATGCAAGAATACGAACGAACTTCCATACAAACTTTTATCCCTTATTTAACTTCTTTATAGGACGAATGTTCAAACATCCCTCCTTACAATTAATTATAAAACTTTTACAATTAATCTACCTATGATTGATTGGCTCAACTTATTGCTATTTAATGGGAGACCTAACTCCTCTTAGCTAGAGATTTACGCGTCTACAATGAAAACACTTCCATACAAACAATAAAATTTTATATTGAAATAAACCATGGGTTTTAGGGTTTCGTAAATTAAAAAGAAAAACCCTTGTAAAATCACTCGTGAAAAGATGTATGCAGACACTAGTTTTAATTAGCTTTTAGTGATACAGATATTGTGCTAGCTGCAATCTGTCCGCCGCCGCGGCTATTCCCTTCTCCGAAATAGTCGCCGATGTCAAACCTTCACTGCACATTATGATCTGACGTCACACGTATATTACAGATCTCAGAAGGACAACCTAAAACAAGCGGAAGCCGCGGAAGAGATGCGGTTGGTGCGGTCGCAGCGCGAGTACCTCGAGCTGGAGCTGCGGCGCTTCCGTCGTCGCCGCATGCTGGCGCTGCATCACAAGGAGCAGGAGCTACTGCGAGAGGTACATAGCTAACATAACATCACGTCTGTAGTCTCGAGAATGTTTGTAAACGATTAGAAAATACGTGTCTACTCAAGCTTTCGTGTGATCATGTACACACTGCGCTGGCGCTGGACAAGAATAGAATAAATTTGATTTCCGTGCTGCTGTTTGACAACATCCTTTTCGAGAACATGCTTATAAAATAGTCCATGAAATAGAGGCAAGGCCAGTGTTATTATCAACCGGGCAGACTCCGGGCTATTAAGTAGGCAGTCGATATCGGTATGGATAATGGTCAATGGCAAAGCTATTCGGAAGGATCCACCAAACTGGCACAAAGTTCCCAACTAGATAGTACTAAACTCGTGGCCATATGGTTTGCAGGAGCTGAACAAGCGACAGAACCAACTGGAACAAGCGCACGCCATGTTGTTACGCCACCACGAGAAGACGCAGGAGCTCGAGTACAGGCAACAGAAGGGCGTGCATGCGCTTAGGTACGTACACACGATGCTACAAGTTTATATAGGATGTTTCTTAATTAATTGGTGAAACCTAACAGACGCCATGGATATCGGTATCTAAAAGCAACAAAAAAGTACATTGAATTACAGAATGTAATCCCCTTTACTGTCATGATAGTGGCCGATTTGGAAAGCTCTGACGTTGCTCCAAGTCATAGACTGGGATAGTCAGAAAATTTAATTTATTATGTCGTCTATCTGGGGCTTGTAAGTTGGTGGTATCTCCACTTCGGGCAGAATGTAGTTAAGCTACATATTGATATGAGGTACAACTTGCGTCTCTAACGAGTTTTGTTTCATGGCAGAGATTTATTAGCTGACAATTTATGTAGTTATCTTATCTCTTGTGATTGTGGAGTGGGGAGTGACAGTGTGTTGTTGTGTCGCAGGGAGGAACAGCTGTCGAACCAGCACGGCACGGAGCTGGCCAACCAGCGCGAGTACATGCAGCGTGCTGAACACGAACTGCGCAAGAAACATGCGCTGCAGCTCAAGCAGCAGCCCAAGAGTCTCAAAGTAAATAATAATATACCGCCCCTCGATACATCACACCCTTACAGATTAAGGATGCACGAAACTTGCATTTGTCATCGATACTTTAAATCGATTGCAACTAAGCGATACGATTTTAGGATTGTATCAAAGATTTCGATCCGATCTTACAAATGTCGATTCGCACCGTATCGTACTTAGTAGGTTAATTGTCTCCTGGACACGAACTGCACTGACCAACATGGAAACTGAATCGATAGCACGCTCAGGTGTTGAAAGATTGTTGAGTGTGATGCTCCTTCACAGTATATGTCGCATTTCGTTCCTTTACGTCATCCACAACTACCTGCATTCCCTCATAATGTCTTTCTGCGTGCAATTTTTGTGCTACGATAGGCCTGACGCTGACATACGAACGGATGTACCAATAAATAAAATAAGTAGTAAGATCCATTCAAGTCACGCAATACGTTAATCATGTGATTCCTTAGTATGTGACCTTGAAATACGACTAGCTATTGTTAACTTCTTTTTTTATATAAAATATTAATGAGAAAACTTAAATGTTTACAGCAAAAAGAGATGCAGATACGCAAGCAATTCCGCGAGACGTGCAAGATACAGACACGTCAGTACAAGGCGCTCAAAGCGCAGATACTGCAGATGACCGCTAAGGTAGGCCTTTATTCTTCACTATTCTCTGTAATTCACCAGTTATAGCCAATAGGGAGCTCTACGAATTATAAAGCCGGATTCATATTACTTTGTTACGTCGGGTCGTGAAGTCTTCTGATGCAGTGTTAGCCAATCAAAATTCGTTGTGATTTGACTTAGTCCTGAACAGATTCGTTTCATTGGTGTAACCCAAGATACGACACAGTATTATGTCTGTAGCTATATTATTTTGATTAATGTGTATACAAATAGTACCACCATACTCAGTAAAATGGTTAATGATGATCAAGGATTCTATGCTTTTGGCTTGGAAACCTTTCTTACCATTTATATGTCAACTGTTGGGATGTCGATCAGCAGTGTAGTGGCTTTCAGATTTGCTTATGTAGAAGAATAGTCTTGTGTGTTCGTCCTTTAACAAATGCAGGAGTCCACCTTCCTGTAATAAAGCCCTAGTATGCAAGTATTTACTTGGAACACCAAGGATTTGTTCCATACATTTTTCTTTTCTATACCACTATTATTTTATGTAAAATTTTGAAATGATATTTGTCTGTTACAGGAGCATCAGAAGGAAGTGATAAAGACGCTGAAGGACGAGAAGCGCCGCAAGTTGGTGCTGCTGGGCGAGCAGTACGATCAGAGCATCACCGAGATGTTACAGAAGCAAACCGTCAGGCTAGACGAGAGTCAAATGGTGAGTACTACTATTCAAATTAAATATAGGATGTAAAAAGATCCATCACATAACCGTGAAGTGTATTCTGTACATCAAACTAAGTATCATGAGTCAAAATGATTGCTAGGAAAATTTTATTTTTGTTGTTAAAAATCCGCTGTTTACGGTAGGTAGCGTTCAATGTAACGTATGCAAAACATTGTGCTTACGTGTGCATGCAACGGTACAGGGGCCGTGGCAGTATGTCAAGTTGTAAAATGTAACTTTAGTTGGTAAAAAATCGGAAAAAAAAAATTGCAACTTTGAGCTTTAGTTAGTATCGCAATAATCTTTAAAAAAATATTTTGAATGACGAGAAGAACAAGTGACTGTCGCCTTTGTTAAGCGTCTGTACACCCATTATTATTTCGGATGTGTTGATGTGACCACTCTGCGCAGCTTAGCACTATGCAACGCACTTCAATCGCTAAATTATTCTTCTACAGATGGAGTGCCAGCAACTGAAGATGCAGTTGGAGCATGAATTGGACATGCTGACGGCTTACCAGAGCAAGAGCAAGATGCAGGCCGAGGCGCAGCGCAACCGCGAGAGACGCGAGCTCGAGGAGCGCGTCGCCGTCAGGAGGGCACTGCTCGAGCAGAAGGTACGCTTTATATATAAAGCACGACACTCCTAATGCAACTTTGTGTCAAACGCATTTTACGTGGCATGGTTGGTCTCCTACACATTCACTGCCTACATAAGCTGGAAGTGTGTTGGAGGGCAAATGTGCAGACCTTGTAACTGTAATTTTGCGAAGTAAACTTTTTACCGTAGTTATCATCATTATTATCGTTGTTGCTTGCCATTTTGTGCGATTACGCTTTGGTTCATAATCAGAGGTAAAATTCTCGTAATTTCTTAAAATTACGAGAATTCAGTCAGACCTCAGTCTCAATGTGATTATAAAGCGAGTTGACAGTCATGATGATGGCAAAAGGTTTGTCCATTACATGGTATTTTAACATAACTGACGTAATGTGGGTGAACTAATGGTAAATCTCTGCTTACACATTGGGGAATCAAGGCGTTTTATTGTTTATGTAATGGTATGCTTATGGTATCAGATGGAGTCAGAGTGTGCGCAATTCGTAGCAGAGCGTGCGGAGCGCACGCGGCTGCTGCACGAGAGACATGAGCGCGAGCTCGAACACTTCGACAACGAGAGCGCACGTCTCGGCTTCAGGTCAGTCATGATACTTATACGATTCGATGGCGTAGCAACACTGCTACAAGGATCTTTTGGTGCCTGGATAGAATTTGCAGCAGTGGCGTGCATTGGTTTACAGAATAGGTAGGCAGGCACTAGGCCGGGTCTAGTCTAGGCAGACCCGGTCACTAGTCAGGAACAAAAAACAAACGTATCTAATAACAAAAAAAAAGTTTTACAGTCGCCATCTTGGATTTTCTTTTTGACTTTATTTTCGGCTTCAGCAATCTCGAAAACCAAGAAAACGACACCATAAGAATTAATTTGAAAATGTTCGGGGTGGCGTTGTTAGTAAATATTTGTAAAATTGTGTCACACAGAACTTGTATTGCCAAAATGGCGGCGTTAGTTCCCAGTTTGGCCGCGCGCCAAAATAACCTTGTAGCGTTGTAAGTGTGCCGACTTCACCGTGCTTCTGGGGGCGTCAAACACCTAGCTTAGAATATAGGTACTATGCAAAAAAAAAAAACAGTGGGTCTCCGGGAGTGCCGACAGAAGTGAAAACAAAACACAAATAGAATTCTTTGCCATCACTCACTGACATATCGGATTTAAAACCGATCCCAAGGACAGCCGAACACAACCGAATGTAGCGCGGTGTTTGTAACAGTGTCGAGAGTTCAATAGTTCATTCCCATCTCAAAAAATGCCCAACGCGCCTAAAGAAGTTATACCACTTCAAAAAATTGGTGGGACTTCACAGACTTAGTAGTGGGTATTGGGTTATAGCTATCTAATAGCGAATACTGCTTTTCTAGAGTCCTCGCGTCAGACGTAGTTACTAGAAATAGTTTATAAATTACCTTTTCTTTAGCCGCGTTGGACATTTTTTTAGATGGGAAAAAACTATTGAACTCGCGACACTGTTACCGTAACCGACACCGCACTACATTCGGATGTATTCGGCTGTCCTCGGGATGTACTCGGTTTTAATGTATATCCGATATGTCAGTGAGTGATGGAAAATTATTCTGTTTGTGTTTTGTTTTTCACTTCTGTCGGCACTCCCGGAGTGCCAATGTTTTTTTTGTTGATTTTACATATCGATATACATGATGTCTGCGAAGTTTCTCCAATTAATTTTAAAAAGCCCTGTAGGCGATAATGATTTTCAAGTTTTTTTTTTTTTGTTATCTTCAGCGCGATGGCGATCGCTGAGGGCAGTCGGGAGGGCTACGGCGAGGAGGAGCAGTCGCTGTCGGGCTCCATGCTGTCGCTAGCTCACAGCAACTCGTCTGCCAGCTTCGCGGCCGGCTCGCTGTAACACGCGCGCACAGCAAATCGTCCGCCAGCTTCGCGGCCGGCTCGCTGTAACACGCGCGCACAGCAACTCGTCCGCCAGCTTCGCGGCCGGCTCGCTGTAACACGCGCGCACAGCAACTCGTCCGCCAGCTTCGCGGCCGGCTCGCTGTAACACGCGCGCACAGCAACTCGTCCGCCAGCTTCGCGGCCGGCTCGCTGTAACACGCGCGCACAGCAACTCGTCCGCCAGCTTCGCGGCCGGCTCGCTGTAACACGCGCGCACAGCAACTCGCCCGCCAGCTTCGCGGCCGGCTCGCTGTAACACGTGCGTGCGCCGCCTAATGCTGATGCCAAACAGAACCCTACGCGCTTGTACACCCCGAGTGTACGCTTCAGTAGATCATTGCTGGCTCGTATTCGTGATGGAAACTCTGTGTCGGGCGCGCGGTTCCCTCACCGTTCATATTCATGCCTCGAACGCCACTGTGATAAGGCGGAAGAACGAATATTGACGGTGCAGCAATCGACGATGCAAACTATAGAGCGTTATGACGCTCACAAATTTTTGTGGACCCCGGGTGTAAGTAATGTAAAATGTATCATCGCGAATTTTTTTTGAAGTGTCATACACTCAATGCGCTCTCTAGTATTCGGAGCGGTTACATACGATCGATTGTTGTTATTATCGTTAGCAATGTTCACGGGCTACCTCATTAGACTTGTTACGAAAATTATATGTGTTGATTGATTGAATCGTGTGAGTATATTGTGGTCCGCAGAAGTATTATTTCGAGTATTGGGCACGGTACAATGTTTTGGCACCAGCATTAGAACTCCATGTCCCATTCTTATTACTGAGACTGTCTGCCCTCCCGCGGTATGGAAATTCATGTTAATTGGCAACATGAGATTATTTAATATACTGTTGGACATTGATAATATTAGCCTAATTTTTTTAATATTTTTTTTTGTTACGTCTTCCAAAGTGAAAAGTACGGCCGTTTGTCAAATGGTTCGGGAGGGCATTTCCTATTTTATTACACTATTAAGTTTATTGCACTCCATAATTAAATAATTATCTCTTAACTACAGTCGAGTCGAGGAATAAACTGGAAAGTTGCAGCACGCAATAATAGCCATTATTTGTATTGGAATAAGGTTACTATTATCTGTTGTAATGAGACACAAACATTATTCCTGACCCAGTTGTTAATGCATCACCATGTTTCTGGTGTTTTGACAAATAATCGCAACTGAATACATCTACATTTGTACATACATAATATTATGTAGCATTCAGTTATATATTTTAGTTACACGGATCACTGATTTAAAGTGAATGATTATTTATTGTATTTTATAATGCATGTTTACTTTTAAAAATTAAAATTATTTTATGAATCAGATGTTTCAGCCATCAATCGAATAATGTGCCTAACTCTGCCTAAATGTTTACTCAAAATATCGGAAACATGTTGTTACATAATAAGAGTGAAGATATAACGGTAACAAAGAGGTTATACGCAAGTCTGTCTGCATATGTCTGAGGTTATTTAAATGATGCATCGATGTGAGAATGAGACGCTTCTTTTCTATTAGAGATTTACTCACGGTACGACACTGTTCCGTTGGCTTGCCAGCCGTCACGGCGCTAGATAACTTTAACGAAACATTAGTTGTAAACTGGGAATACTATAAAATATGGACTCGAAGTATCCGCACTACACCTAACATTGCTGTCACACGAGAATATTGTAAAACTTAATTTATTCGCGTCTGAATATTCGATCTCTTAGACATAAGAAATTTTATCATCGTCTCTAGAATATTATTAGACCGTCCATCGTTAAACCGCAGCACACGTACTACAACGGAACAGTGTCCAGTAGAGGGCATAATTAAATTTTAAAATCTAGTATTCCTGATCCAATCTTGTATAAATATGTAGTTTATGGTAAGTTTCCACAGTGGTTCTTGCTTATTTTTCATCTTGATGCTCTAATGAAACAAGATGTGAAAAATGTCAATACGGATTACCGCGACCACGTCAAATGTAAGGTAAACTTTGCAGAGAAACCAAGGCATGTTGATCCTCAAAGTGTTACGCTTAGCAAGTTTGACAAAAGGCATTAATTAGATGAAGTAGTCAGAGACGTCAGGCGACGCACCGAGCCGCGCGCATCCCGCCCACCTCACTGTTCACAGAGGATGTTATTATTTACAACATTAGATAGACAAAATTCTAATATTCATATCATTAGTTTTTACTTTAGGAACCATTTTTGCATATAATTAATGTAAGTTGAATTCTTTGAATAGCGGACTGATGGTATTTGTTTATTGGCCTAGTATTGAGTTTATTAAATGTTTAAAAGGGTTTTTTAACGAAAACGTTTATTATTATGCTTACTTTAGATGATTTTTAGATTTTATTAAAAGGATTGTAACACGCTTTACTAAATCATAATAACAATGTGCGGGTGGTGCGTATCGCGCTGTGCCACTGCCGGCTGCGTTGTGTAAATATATAAAGTATATGTATTATTGTGAATATGTATTAGACAGCACACGATTTGCCTTACGGGCGAGGGCGCGCGCCGGCTCGGCGTTATGTATATAAAGAACAATAATTTAAATATTATAAATAATTTGTTACTTTTGTAAGGTGCGAGTGCGGTTTGTGTACATTGGAAGTGCGACGCGGCGGAGCCCGTGCGGGGCCCGACTATGTGCTATTTTCTTTATTTAGTGTCCTAATACCCTATCGTATTGTGTACTAAGCTTACCAGTCAAATATGTATAGCAAATGTATTATTTAATTTAAAATGGATTATAGTCATAAATACCCAAATTTAGTTAATACTATTTTTAAAGTATTTTTTATTATTTTTATTAATATTCTTTTCCTAAAGCATCACATGATGTGATCGTATTATTTGAGTTTGTTGGAAGTTTCTCGACGGATTTAAAGTATCGAAGCCTAAGTGATTTAGGTATTAAATTATATACAAAGCGTTTGACAAAAGCTAGCTGTTTTACGTGAATACCTTTACACAACGCTATTTACCCGAATCATATAATTATAAAATTTGCTTCGATTTCCTAGATAATGCAAGATAATGGTAAATGGCATTGTGAATAGGTATCACTATTCGTAGACTCCACATTACCCCCTCTTGAACTGACCAAATATATGACAATAATCTCTAGACACAGCCTAACTTGAGTTGTCACCCTGTCTGTACATAATAGTAGAATGCGAGCGCGCGGAGTGGACCTAACCGTTGGAAGTACTCAGCTGTACATAACTCACTTGATAAACAATGGTGTGTTAAACCCACATTTTGCGCAAAATCTCCCAAAATACTCAATATAGGTAATTATAATATAATAGATAATATTGTTTGGTAAAATGTAAGTTATCTTGATCTTGATACTAAAACACAGTAGTAAAACACCGGACACGAGCTTATCCTAGCATGCGTTATCAATCGGCTATCTGAGTGACACTTTTATTTGTGACAAATAATGCCGGTACTATTCCGCCACGTTTCGTCCACTGTCGATCCCCACCGAAGTCGTAGCCATTCTGGAACCGAAGCACTATGGAATTGAACATTAAGCTGTAACGTCGCTTGGGTGCAATAGATGTTCGGTACTTAAAGTTAGGCGCGTAGTGTTTTGCTCGCTGTCATAGTCCTCTGCCTGAACGCTGGCGAAGAGATCGTGCCGGTTTCGTGCGACGCGAGACTGTCACATACTCTGCAGCAGGCCGGAAGGCTCGGGGTATAGTGCGTAGGCGCGTCTTTTTCCTATTCCAACCTCCCACCACTTAGCTGTTCTAGAGTTAGCTGTTATCAGTTATCTGTCACCTTTCAACGGTCACGATCTACAGAATAATTATTATGAGATAGAAGTACCAAACTCGTAGTTAGCGGTCACGTATTTTGTAAATTGTAACTATACAATTTTTATATTTTACCATTGTATAGTCTTTTATCACAGATAGGTAGTTAGCAATATTGTGACCGACCGATGTGACAAGGTGCGCGCGCGCGGCCGCCGGTTATTGATTATGGTTTGCGATTGTTTGCGGCTCGCTCGGTGCACCGTTGTTTTCTTTTTATTTTTTGTTACATAATATTTAACAATGAATTTCTAGATTCTAACTATTATCACTAATAATACTGTAATATAATCTGGTTCATGAAAAATCAAACCGAAATAAATTAAATGGAAAGAAAATCACTCCCTTGTATTATTTACTACAATGCCTTTCTCATCTTGTCATGGTCTCGGAGCACGAATGAAAGTTAAGTCAAACTGTTTAAAAAATCTATTTCTGAATTAACATAAAATGTGAAACAAAAAACAAGGATATACAACAACGATACCAAAGTACATTATTATCTTGAATTAAGCCTAAGATTGATCTTACATTAATATTACGGTTTCGTTTTTCATAAATGCTATCAAAAATAAGAAAAAAAAATATTAAAACTAATTTCTATACTACAAAACTAAAGCCGTGTCTTCACATTGCGCTGTACATTACTGTAAAATAGAATAATCACACGCCCTACATAATAATGCTGTGAAGACAACGGGAAATATTGTGCTTATCATAGTAAACTGGTGCATAGTTTTAATTTAATTAACACGATTATGACGGCTGGTTAGTAATTAATTAGAGCAAAATAATACGAGTTGCCGAATACATAAAACATTGTAGAATTGCTCATCTGATTGCCAATCTATAAAATCTTTTTGCCTTTTGAAACCAAAAAATATCGAACTTATATATTTTTTTGCTAAAATATTTTCTACATAGCTTTTAGTACTTATTACGTACGTACTTATTTACGTTCCTAGTAGGAAACTTAAAAGGCATACTGGATATTGAATCACAATGCCGCAATACATTTAATGCCTAGTCCATTTAAAGTCAACAAATATTTGAAACAACATTACATTAAATTAGATTTTAGGAAAATCTAGCGATAAAAACTGGGGCGTAGTTACGATTGGATAGGTACCCCATTGATTCCCATATAAAAATAAATGTTCGATAATCGATAAAGGCAGTTCCTAGATAGAGGATGTAAATGCGGTCGTCGGAAGCAGTTCATTGGTCTGGTCTACTGCGTGGGAGAGAACGCGGTGGGCTCCAGGATGCGGCAATGCATCTCGCGGATGAGAGGAACGGTGTAAGCCACGCACTCGTCCCAGCCAGGGTTTCGCCACGTGCTTTCACGCGTCTCACGACGAGCTTGCAGATCTTTATAGCCTGAGGAGAGCAGAATTAGAAAATTAGGTTTATAGCAAACTTTTGCAACATGGTTGCAGCAACAGGATTTTGATTTTCTGGAAACATTTAATGCACATCTGTATCCAGTGTTGCCAGCAGCACAAAATCGCGTTGCCCAACGTTTGTTTACCACAATTTGAGGCTTTAGTAATTTGGTTATAGCTTTTAAATGCTGAAATACTTACACCAAATGTGATGTACGTTGTAGAGTCGTCCGATCTGCGAGAAGTACCCAGCGAAGGCTTCGTTTTGAGCGCGGCGGTATGTGAGACCGCGAGCCCAGTTGTTGCCCCACTCGATCATCGTGCCAGGCTTCAGACTAGATACAATGGAAACATTAGTACTTGTAATAGGCTATAATAGCCACTTCATTAGTAAGTGTTCGCAAGGTTGCCGAGCGTAAGTTAACCTTTTCACCGCCACGGACATCAATAGAAGTTCCAGATTTTCGTGCCACCAGCGCCACGACTTCATTAGAAGCTCTTCATTTTAACTATCTTACAAAAATAAATTTACTGTATTTAAAAGCTTTGTTTCGTTGTATTATTTAATATAGTACTAATACCCTGTTTTATATTTTTCCACACATAAGAAGCCATTATTTGTCTTAAAATCGGCAAACTTCAAATATTTTTAATGTCCCCAGAACGCCAAGGACTTTATATAGTCGGCCAGTGATGTGACGCGAAAGTTAGAACTGTTTGATTTCGCCCATTGTAATATGTATTCGTAAAATTATAAATAAAACTTAACGCGTATAAATTTCATTCGTCGATATGACAATACCCTCATCACTGCTATTTTCTGTATATTTCGTTATACATTTATAGCTTGGCGCCTGGCGAGGCATCGCGTTCTGTGTGCGTTGGCGGTGAAAAGGTTAATGTTGCGACGATAAAGATCACTGTGATTTTGACAGTGACCCAAATTTGATGTAAAATAATAATTGTGAAAGGACTGTAAAATTTCTAAAGGGAGTATAAATTCTATTACCTAACACGTCGGAGATTAATTAATGGAGTTAAGGTCCTATTACATAAATACATATTAGACAAACCTGTAAGATCGAATTTCATAAATGTTGCTGGATGTACGGGGTTCTCCGTTGGGCCAGAAGCTGAATGCCAGCAAGTACTGTAAGTGTCGCGACCTCACGAAGTTACCGCGCTCCACCTCGAGCGCCCGATAATCCTGCACGAGAAAAACGCAACATGCTTTAAAAAGGGACCAATCTGTATTATACCATTTATACTTCTTCTTAGCGTGTCGATAGCAATCTAAATGGACTCGCCCGGAATTCGGCTACTTGTTTATGTTTGGCGCCATCACCAGCGTCCATCAGTACCATTCATACTAATATTATAATGTGAAAGTAACTAAATGGCTGAGTGGATTTGGATGGGTATACGGATAGACCTTGAGCTAGGTTAGGTCAAAGGATATCCTGGTAATACGTGCCCGTGGAATAATTTGCGACCTCCACGTGGGCGAAGCCGCGGGCAAAAGCTAGCGTAGACTATAATTAAGAAAATTACAAAAAGATATATAATCTGATAATTCAATTCTTTCTCATTTTATATGGAAGGAAAAATGCCTCTGTTAGTCAAGTTAGTACTGGTGGGACCTACAATGGTTTCTTTTATTTTTTCTGGGTTATACTCCCATTCTGTGGTTCTCGATTGGAAGTATCAGAACCCAGTTAATAAAGAACCTTTCTGTCTTTTAATAATTTTGGTAGGTACTGCCTGGTCAAGATTTACCAATCAATTGACTGTACTTTGAATTATAAAATCATGCAATCAGCTAGATAATGGCCTGACCTAACAATTATGTATCCTTTTGTAAAAAGGCTGATAACAACTTATCAACAAATTGTAGACAATAAGCAATCATAACAATATCTTACAGCATTTTCTTTAAACATGATCTTTGCTTTGTCAATCTTCTCAAAGCCTCCAACATATCTCCACAGATGGAGGGCCTGGTCCATATCACCCACAGACACAGTCCATGATCCCACCAGCTCACAGCCGAGCTCCGCTTTTTGAGAGTGCACAAACTCCACTGATGTTTTGCTAAAATTTAATTAAATGTAATTTTTGTGTCATACAAGTTATCTAATTTTAATAATGTTATGAGATGAAATATTGATTGAATGCAATGTTTGTTTATGATAATAACGTGTTGATCATTCAAGTCTAACAAACTTCTAGTAAATTTTTTTTGTAAAAGCTTGTTTTCTAACAGCTACGTAATCTTTCCACAGCTGCCACATAATAAAGTTACATAGCTAAAAGATTTGAAATAAGGTGTTATTTAGCCAAACCAGAGAAGTATGTTAGAAAAAACACTTGTCTCAGTTTAATGGCTGATGTAAAGGGTCAAGGTTTAATGCTGATAACATTAACTATGTTGGAATTCTAATGATTTGTTACTATATATGTAATACTTATGCAGTATTCTATTTACAGAATGTTGCATAATAGCCAATCTGCTCACTGCTAGGTCATACGCTAGTGTGTAAGCATTCAGAATAAGTACTTATGTAAGAATATTTTATGCAAGCACATACTAATTTTGCAAGTATTTTTCCGTGGAGTCCGGCCTTATGTTATGTGTATGGAGTGCATATATTATCTCCTTGTCGCTAAGCATCCGACTGTGGGACTCCTTCGTTGGCTCTATCCTCCGCACCAGCAACTTCGAAAGCCATCCATCGTCGGCGATCAATAATCGTGCACTTGTTGAAATCAACCTACAAAAATAACTTGCATTTACGCGAAAGTTCCAAATTTAAACCGGACACTGAACAAAACAACAATACGAAAAGTACCTCGCATTCTTCGGTATAGCTGAACTTAAACTTAACACTCTATTTAAAGAATTCATTTTGAGAACAAAACACGCTTAAATACGATTCTAAACTACTAAAAAGGTTGTTAAAAAGTAATTCTTGTTATCAATAATTGACAAAATCACTTGAAGGTTAACTTGAAAATAGATTTTGCATACGTAGTGACACCTATTATGAGTGACCGAAACTACTATAATATATAATACTTCAAATGAGCCAACCCGTTAGCCACTTTCTTTGTAAATATTATGAACTCATTGATAACTTTGAACTTCTGTCCCTGTCTGTCCAGAATAGTTTGTATTGTGCTATTTCATTTGCATGCTTTCATGCTTTGCAGAAATTTGTGCGTACTGGACCAGTTCAGAATCTGTCAAAATGTCATGAGTATTTCTTTATACGCAAATGCAATTGTTTGTCATAGTCCTTTAGTAATTTTTTAAACATTATTTTATCCTTGCGAAAATCCTACAATAAATAATTGTTAAAATGCATAAAAATATTATGTTATTTAGGTAGGAGATTTAAAATCAAATGCGAATGCTCCCTACGTAATTTTGCGTTGCGGAAAAAAGTAAAATGCGATTATGTGAAAAGAAACGTTATGTTTATTGACTGATGGCCGACAATTTGCTGACAATAGATAAATTGTCATTTCTTAATTTACGAATAAATATTTTTTTACTCAAACAAGTGAATTCAAGGCTTTTTTTTTAGATCCTGCATACACGTAAAAAACCTCGTCATGGGTGAGTAGTCGCTGAAAATTGTATGTTTTTTGCGTGCAAAACTTGTTTGTAATAGTGGGCGGTGTTGTCGGTGGCAGTCTTGTGACTATGTCGGTTTGTACAGCTTCCAGCGAGGTGACGAAGCTTCAGCAGCACCTGTCGCTGCTGAAGGAGGAGTATGGGAAGCTGCAGAGCCACTGCGCGGAGGTGGAGCGCAAGTACACGCTGGCGGCGGCATCGGCCGGCGACCTTAGCGAGACGAGCTTTGTGGCGCGCCTGCTCATAACGGTGGCCACTCTGTACGGCAGGGAGACATACTCCGACATCACCATCAAGCTGCAGAGCAAGTCCATGCCCGGTCACAAGTTTGTGCTGAATGCACGTTCCGATGACTGGAACGAGGAAGCTCTCAAGAATCTGGAGGAGTTAGGTGAGATTCAGTTTATTTATAAAGATGATTGGGTGTGTTGTGTAGTAATCTCATGCCCTTATCTATAATATATGATATGTCTATTTTATGTTGTTGCCATTACTCATGAATGCCAATATGTAATTATATTTCAGACTGGTCTACCTTACCAGATGATATTGGGGCCGCCCTCCTTAAATGGTTGTACACAGATGTGGTGGACTTGTCCCGCGGAGACTCCTTTGCTCTGCAACTGATGAAATCTGCCGCCAGCTTCAAACTGTATGGATTAGTTGGAAAGTGTGAGCAGGCTCTCATAGCATCAGTTGGAGTAAGGTATGAAATAACTTACAATAAATATTACAGATTTAGAAAATGAATGCAAGAATTCAGATAAGGCCGCTGCCTTATCTGGTTATAACATATTTTATTAAAAATCCTTTATTCACAATCTAAATTCAGAGGAACTCAGTACTCACTATCTTAGATTTATCCAAAACAATTTGCTCCATGATAATGTTATACTTCATTATGTACTATTTATATACTTTCACATGTTTTGTAACCAGATATTTACATGTAATCTTATATTCCATGCAAATGTAATCAAAGTACATATACCCATATTTTTCAGCTGCTAGTTTTTAGTCCCATGCAAAAGGGGTCTGTTCAACTGTTTGTTGTTTGTAGAGTTCAGCTCTAAAATCCAGGCTGCTGTAGGTGATTTCCTAACAAAAGAAACCTTAAAAGATTTGTCAATCTGCAGCTGCTCCTACATCTAATCAGAGATGGCTAATGAGACATTTGATTTCAAATATGTTTCTGTCTCATTTTCAGATCTTGTGTAAAGTTCTACTCTGCAGCTGATGAGATTGGTGCGTCAGCTCTCAAGGAACACTGCTCAGGACTTATATCTGCACACTGGGATGATCTGACTGGTATGCCATTTTATTACTATAGTCTGTTTCAAAAGTATCCAATGAAAACATAAACAAATGGATCAGGAAACACCTCAATTTTCATGGATGATTTTTTAATTCATCATCTGCCTATCCTTTTCCCAACTATGTTGGGGTCGGCTTCCAGTCTAACCAGATGCAGCTGAATACCAGTATTTTACATGGAGCGACTGCCTATCTGACCTCCACAACCCAGTTACTGGGTAATACAATACCCCATGCTAAGACTGGTATTCAGACTTTCATCAGATACAAATTTTTAGGACTAGAAAATACTGATGTGGTGAAATAACTTTACACTGTTGTGTTAAATACTAGTCGGTTAATTAGCAGTGTAATGCAACATTTTGTGTGGATATGCTATAGTATGATAAGTATACCTACATTAGGCAAAAGGTATTTAGTTAAATAAGTTTAGCCATACAAATATGTTATTTTATAGTTAGTATAGCTGAGGTTTCCATAATTTACCACATTTTTTTTTTTGCTCAAAAACTTCGTAAAGGGGGAAAGTACTTATAACAATTCACAGAAAGTGACAAGCAATTTACTTCTTACTTAATTTCCTCACCTCTCTAAAGTTGCATGACATGTCGTAAACAAAAATGCCTATTTGTCTATGTGACGATTAGATTGTTTCTACCTTAGTAAAGTTTCAATTTACTGGGAATAGTTATCAAAATCATATTGAACCCCTCTGTGCCTTGGAATGCATGTTAAGCCATTGGTCCCGGCTATCATTTCTAGATCTTTTGTACAGTTGTTATAGGTAGTTAGAAGCCCAAAAGTCTGACAAGCCTTAACAAGGTGTATCATTTTGTCCGGTGACTGGATTGTCAAGGTCAGAT
Organism: Luperina nickerlii; assembly: GCA_963855955.1. Lineage (NCBI taxonomy): Eukaryota > Metazoa > Arthropoda > Insecta > Lepidoptera > Noctuidae > Luperina > Luperina nickerlii. The sequence goes on from OY979682.1 coordinate 12,326,285, forward strand.
AGACAGTCACTACTAAAATACTGATTATTACTGATATTTAGCTGCATCACGTTAGACTGGAAGCCGACCGTAGCATCGTTGGCTAACTAATAACAGCTAGGTAGAATGAGTTATCAAAAGTGGTAAAGGAATTACCAGGTTTACTACACTACAGTTTAAACACATCATAAGTCTTTTGAAAGGCTGAGGATATAAGAAATATCCTTCACCTTATTTGCGTTAAACAACAGTTGATTCTATAACACATAAAAGCTTATTTATTGTTCTTTGAAGTTGAACTAGAACTGATTAATATTATATGTACAGCCTTTGCTATTTCTATAGTTTAGTACTAAGTACTTAAATGACTCATAAATGACATGCATTGTGAAGTAAATAAATAGCAGTTGTAGGGATGGGTGCAAATTTTTTCTTACATGAAATGGCACCCTGAAATCCTTCTAGCATATCATATTTTTGTTATTATAAGAACCAGTTCTATAGAAAAAAAAAACAACAACAGAACGCAAGTTATGAGACTTCACTTCTATGGTTATTGAAATAAGGTTTAAATTGTAATAATACACACATAATCAGACTGTAATGTTTTCACTGCTGAAACACAGGCCTCCTTTCTGTTAGAGGCTGTAATCCACCACGCAGGCACAGCGCGGTTTGGTAAATGTGACATGTCTTCGAATTTTTGGTTCTAGGACATGACATCCTCACGATGATTTCCTTCACCGTTTTGAGAGCAGTGGTGATGAAATAAACTACATAAAATCAAGTGCTTCGTAAGTCGGGGCCGTGACCACTGGACCATCACTGCCTTAAATTATTCACACACGCTCCTGAAATCCCATAACTTATATAAAATTCATAATCTTAGGTGAGGACTTCGCGCACATGTCATCAGCCCTTCTGTACCGGATGTTGAAGAGCAAGACTTCACAGCCGCTGCACGGCGCCGTGCGTCTGCTGCGAGAGGATGTGGTGTTCCTGTGCCTGGTGGAGAACCACGCCAACGTGAGTACGCGCATGCTTTTACACAGTGGACGATTGTACGGCCAACACGAACTACGAAACCCGCCCAATTTTTACCATAGACGACGCTCTACTAAGACGACCGTTTTGTACGTTAAACTTATCAGATTTTCGTTCTAGCCGATAATCGGTGATTTAGGTCGTCGATCATGGTAACTTTAGTATTAGTATAAAACATAAATAAATAGTCAACTAAGGACTGATTTTTCCATCGCCAGGTAACTTCTATTCGAAGAATAAAATTGACGTTTGACAATTTTTCTGTCTAAATTATTCTGCGAGTAAAGTTATCAGAGGATTGATATCAGTCTCTTCCAAAAGCCCAAGTGTCATATAATATCTACGCTGGTGCACTGTTATAAAATTAAACTGAACTTAATATACAAGACATTTTTATGAACGATTCATCATCGCCTTCAGTTTCACAACACATGTACTTAAATACAAACTCGACCTCTTTGGAATCCGAGGCATATACTGCCTCATTTACATATAGCGTGTGCATTCCTAAACATGCAATCAATACTCCTTTGAGTCGAGAAGTATCGAGTTATCCTTTGTTTGGCTTCATTTATTTAGTGTCGCCGATAATCGTGATGTTTTTGTGACTTTAAAACTTTTCGGTCCTCCATCTATACTTCTTAATATTATAAAGCTGAAGAGTTTATTTGTTTGTTTGGTTGAACGCGCTAATCTCTGGAACTACCAGTCGGATTTGAAAAATTCTTGTTGCATTTGATAGCCCAATTCTTGAGGAAGGCTATTAAACATCACGCTATGACCTTTAGGAGCCGAGCAAAAAGAAAAAAAAAGTCAAAAAGAACGCTAAGCAAAAACTAAGTAATAGCGCGGGCAGGCGATGCGATGCGACGGGGTGGGTCGGAGTAACAAGAAATTTCACGCGGACGAAGTCGCGGGCAGAAGCTAGTTTTTTATAATGATTAGCTACAGTAAAACAATATCTAATAATATAAATATAAAGCTAATGCCGACCCTAACAAAGTTGGGAAAAGGCTAGGCAGATGATGAAGAAATAAAAAACTGTTGGACTTAATATGCTAATTCTAAAACAACTACTATCGAAGCAAAGTTCAAATGAGGTGCTATCGCGCTCGAATTCGCCGCTTGAGGCGCCAGTGTAGGGGAAGGTCTCTAGAAATGTCAAATGAACGTTCACTGTTTGCGGGTTTTTTTTTTTATGGGGGATTCATTAATTTTTTTTATTTTGTAAAGATTTTCACATTTCTGATTAACTATGGTTTAAGATTTTAAGTAAGTAACAACTTACGGTCTAATTTAGTAGCACTTGGAGGAAGAAAATATTTGTCTGCTACATTCTGCTTCATGCTTGCAATTTTAGGAACATTATAAATTACTTATAATGTAAATATTCATTTGAAGTTTTAAAATGTAATAAAATAAACATCATTTGACTCGCCACTGGCTTCTGGTGAGCACAAAAATTATAGACAAAACATTATAGAGAGAGTAAATGTAAAGCCCTAATAACCATACTCGCACGAGACAGGTATACAGCGACGGTACTTATTAGTTTAACCGGTAGCTGAACTACTTTCAACAGTCAACAACAATTATACGTCATTATTATTAGATTACCGGAATCCAAGCTCTAAAGCAGCCGGAGACAAGATAATGTCAGAACTTTAAAAGCTATTTGCAGATTAGGGTGAATTAAAATATTCAAACCTTATTCCGGCCTGGTCAAACAGGCTCTAATGGAATATACTTACGAAATACGGTTACTTACGGTAAAACAGAAATAGTATAGGAATGATTTTATTTGATCAAATTTTAAATTACATATAAGAATGAGTATCACGTAGAAAAAATACAAAACAAGATCTAAATGATAATATAAAATACAAATTAAACTTATCAACTTCCTGCCTTAATTAGTTATAATCAGGCGAACACTAAGTACGTACGAGAGTAATATTAAAAAAAATAATGACTACCTACCTAACGTTTGTGAAGGAGATCACAGATTTGCAATCTTTACAGTGTATTTTTTCATACTTGTCATATTTAGTAAACAAACAAAGAATGAAAATCTCGAAGTTTCGCATAAATTACTTACTTTATGTTAGTTATGAACAACCTTGTGCGAAACATATACGGCATGTTCAAATAAAAACGGCTTCCAAATAATCATATTTAAACACGTTCGTTTTCTCTGAGACTACTAAACTGCCTCGTTGGTCAAGTGTTGCGAACACTTGACCAACGAGGCAGTCTAGTATTCCCGCTAATGCTGAGCATGAGGAGGAGTCGGGCAAAGTGTTATTGGGTTTTTCCATCAGGAATTTCCCAGCACCTGCCGGGTGTTGGTAATAGGCTCGCCTCCTATTACATGTGACTTAAACATAACTGGCGAAATGTGGGTATATTATAGGTACACCTCTGCCTAACGCTTTGGGGAATTACATGTTATTATTAGTTTCTTTTTTTTTTATCGGAATCCCTATACGATATATTTGTTTACAAATAATACAAGAAAAATTAAATACACTTTACATAACATTGACTAGCAATAATGCGTAATAAAAATAACCCTCCTTCTGGCGCAGTCGGGTAATAAAGCACCACTGTTGAAGCTCTTTGGGACTGTTCATAACTTTGTTCAAATATTTAACTATTAGTAACTTAACATTATTGGCAGTATATTAAGACCCGTATGGAGGTATTAGGGATCTTACAAATAGCCTTAATTAAATATTGACAAAAATACACCGTTATTTTATAGCGGTGAACAAGGAATTTTAAATACACCTTACCTATACACTAGACTTCTAAATTAACGTTTAAATGTATTTATGTATGTGAACGCATCTTCTTACCAACTAGTCTTTTCTCAAAAATGGGTTTTCTGGTCTCACCAGCAACAACAACAAAGTTCCATTATCACACAAACCGTTTAATAAATCGGTTAATTTAATTTAAACACTCCATTTGTAACATACTCCGTTTCGCGATAGTTGAATTTGCCTTCACTCGACCTTTTTATCAAGGTTCAGTTGCATTTAAAATAACATTAAATAAAATAAAATCTACGCAAAATACTAAAGGTATAACCGCATCGCTCCAGTGCAGGAACCACCCGTCACCGACTCGAAAATATAAGACGATCGCTCGCTGCTGGAACGCCACCAATGAGATGACAGGTTGTTGTTCACGCGCCGCTTACCAGTTCGCACCGTTCACGCGCCAACAATGGCTAGTTTTCAGTTTACAGACCGGTTTTGCGAATATTAGTGAGCGTGATAATTTGCGGGAGACAGCCGTGCGAGCGGCGTGAGGACCGAGCACGGTCGGCGAGGCGCTGGCATGCATACCGCTTGCAGGGGTTTCTTCGCCGGGGAGCGGGCTGTGTGTCTGTCCACTATTCTGTATTATCATCTTAAAATTTACTCTGATGTAGTTGATTTAAAATCCTAACCTGCATGACAAGTTATCTCCTGTGTCGGAGCGGTGCTGTTATAATGAATCATGACCTTAAGGCAGTATGTATAGCAGCCTATGAGCAGACTGTTAAGCAACTCGTTCAGGACAGATCTGATATGAAATTCTACGTGGAAAATGCCAGAATGATCAAGAAGCTATACAAGGAGCAGACCACTCTAGGTGAGCTACGTAAGGGACTTCTCAAAAAAAAAAAAGCCCTTCGAGGAAGTGAACGAGGCTCTTCATGACTAGCCAGTCAGTGCCATTTAGCTGGTATCTTCTTCCTCTAACTTAAGACGCACAGAATGATTGCCATAGCGGCCACTGCTAAACCATTTCTGAATATTTTTTGGGCGTTATTGCACCGATCCCCTCTGCAGTAGCAATGCGTCGTCTTCGTGGCCCGCGCGTCGTTGTCCGGGTCCTCCGAACACGACTCGTCGTACACCTCGTGTATGTCAGTGACCAGTGTCCATTTGCCGTTGATCTTCCTTTGTTCTCCAGTTGTTGTTTGCGGCGCGCAACCCCGTGCTATGCTTAGCGATGTTACTGTAACAAAATATTTTAAAATAAGGTAGGTATAGGTAATCCAGCATAAGAAGAATATTTTTTGAAGTGAAAACTTCTTTATGCGCGTTGGGCATTTTTTGAGATGGGGAAAAAACCAATGAACTTGCAACACTGTTACCGTAACCGACACCTTTGTTTTAAGGTTTGGCCATTATAAAGACATCAACGCGCGGCACATTTTCTTTGGGAAGAATGACCTTCAAACATATCTATAAAATTACTATACTTCTTCAAGTTTTATTTCTGTCGGCACTCCTGGAGTGCCACTGTTTTTTTTATTAATCAAAGAGCCTTATTACCTAATGAGGTTTTAATTAAATTAAAGAGACATTTGGACATCAGGAATAATTCTATACAAAAATGTTATTAATACTAAGTAACTATATTTTTATTAATGTCGTACTTTTTTACCTAAATACCCAGAAATATCCTTGAACAGAATTATAATTAAAAAAAAATATTTATCATTAATTAATTATTTTCATGAATCATGATTGATTGGTTACGTGTGGTTCATCACGCTCTTTCCGTTTAAACACAGCAACCACAAATTAAAAGCTCCTGCAAACAAGCGCGACGCGCGACGCGAATCGCGCGCGACACAAAGGCACCGCTCGTTGCGCGACTTGCGGTGCCTTTGTGTCGCGCGCGATTTTATCGCGTGTCGCGCCTGTTTGAAGGAGTCTTAAAACGGAAACAACATATTATTCTATTTATTTTACAAAATTCCAAATATAAATTAACACATAACATCACACAGGTGTACAAATAGTTCACTCACATTTCGCCAGTAAGATCAAGTCCCATGTACCACGGGGCAAGCCTATTTACCATCAACCGCGCCCGAATTCAGACTCCAGGCTACTACTGAGAAATTACACACACACATTATAGTAAATAGTATGTATGTGTATATAACCTATTTTTGTATTTGTGTACCTAGTTTTAATAGTTTTTTTTTATCATTGTTCCTCTCAACCAAAGCACCTGCCATCCAATCTCTTCACCTCCCTTGGTTCACTGGTAGAGAATGCCTAAGGCATTAAGTCCGCCTTTGTACCTTTTTGTGCGAAAAGCTTAAATAAATAAATTCCAGATGGAAAATCCAAATAACACTGTCCGACCTGCCCCATAAATTATGTCCCTAAGTATTACCTAACTGTACTAATTATTAACTTGAAACATATTATGTACCTAAGTATTGTATTTACATTGTGATTTGCAACCTTCGATCAATAATAGTACTAGATGAATGATCAGGAACAAAAGTAAGTCGCTAAAGTGGCCACGTTTGCACACACATAAACATTTATATTTCTTACTACGAACTGTAGAAAAACGTTTAATAATATTAACAACTTCAAATTATTATAAACCTTAACACTCTAACATAAAGTTGTATTACGAATGCAAATGATAAATATTTAAGTCCTTCTGTCATCGGAGATAGGTTAAAAGCAATAAATTTAAAATGTCACTTGAAAATAAAAAGTCATTTTTATAATAACTACAAAAATATTTATTCTAAAATGAAACTTAATTTCTAAGCAATAAGGTTAAAAACATTTTGTTGACAATTTCGTGCTTACTGTATTTTGGAACTAGACGTAGTTCTTGGTATTGCATTTCAATGCTTAGAACACAGTAAGTATTGGAGTTGCAGAATATAATATTTTTAGGCGAAGGTTCGTTTTGTATGGTGGCAAATATTTTTAACCGATTTAAAAAAGTAGGAGGACTAAAATAGTATCATTATGTTAATCGGTGTATTTAAACCTAATGTATGTTTAATTTCCTTTAAACAGATTCAGCTTACTATAAAGTTGTTTTTTGGAATCAATTTTTATTTGAGCGGTTTCGTTTTTACAAATATAATGTAATCTACGCCTTTGCGTGTTTCCTGTTATGTCCAATCTATTAAAAATAATTAAAATGAATCGAACATGTTGTCGAATTTTTAAAAGGTTTGTATATTTCTTCTCCTCTTTCTTTCGCGACAATAGATACCCATTCTGCACATCAAAATGGGTCGCTAGGAAATCTACAAACAAAAATAACATTTAAAATAACAATACCACTCCATGCCCCTGTTCCACAATAGTCGATGTTTGCTAAAATAGTTGGCGCGTTGTCGCAAACATTGGCCAAAAATCATAATATTTGCTAATTTATTTATATTTACTATTTAATTGTGTTATTATTTTATGAAAAACATTAAATGATAGAAACTTACCGAAAAAAAGATATTCCTTCTAAAATCTTGGTGTTACGGTGGTTATTTACACAATTTTTGAACGCGCACTGAGGCATTTTGACGTCTTAACGTTGGCTATGATTGGACCATACTAATTTGAAATAAGAGCACAAAAGTATTTGTGCTCTTATTTTTCGGGCCGTTTTTGAAGCGCTTATCGGGCATCTAGTACATTATTGATCGAAGTTTGCAACGTTATATAAATTACATAGGAGGTGACAGACTGACAATGCTTCTTACATAAAATACTTAAACAAATGATGTAATTACACGCAACTAACTATTCCTGACACGATTGTGAAAGCGCTGAATGATACACCCATCATTACATTGTCCCGTAACACATCTACCCAGAGTTTTCACAGTATTTTTGACAAGGACAGTATTTTGGTACCAATTAATTTGAGATTTTTAAGTCAAGCGCAGAATACTGCTCCAACGGTCCGCAGCGCAACGCATTTTTAACCGACTTCAATAAAGGAGGTTCTGTATTCGACCCGTATGTATGTATGTTTGTATGTCCGCGATTTTCCCAAAAACTAATGAACCAATTTTGATAATTCTTTCATGAATGTGATCCACATACTTTCAGGAAGGTTTAAGTATATAATACATTAGGTAATTATTCTTATGTACGAAGTTATATGCATAAATGTACTGCATCTCCGGCATTTCTATGCGAATTTTGATGATTCTTCTAGTCGGGGTCTTCAATTCTTCAATGCACTAGTGTTAATTGAATTTGTGTGGGGTAGGTACAGACGCCAGGCTTTGGCCAGGCCATGCTCAAGGCGGATGCGATTATTGGAGCAATAATTGAAGTCTTAGGTCAATAATAATACATTTTTATCCATACTTATAAACCTGAAATTATATATCATATATGTTACATGATATGCAATCATCAAAATATACCAATACTTTATATACAGGAATAACGCTTTACCAAATAGTAATACTAACAAAATTATGGGTAATGTGCCTGAATTAATTTACCTCGTGACGACATTTTAATGTACAGACGCCAGCACATCAAGCTACTACAATCTGTCAAATTTCTTTAATAGATTTTCAACTTTATCGCGTTTGTACCTATCCATATTCAAGCAAATAAATGATTTGATTTGAAATGCTGGGCACTAGTTCATACAGCAATTTCCATCCAACTACTAATCAATGCTAAATTCTTTTAGCTCCTCTATGTTTGCTTCGTCCTTACGTCGTCGCCCCTTCGTTCGCTCGCTCATACATAGTGATAATTGATTTTCACATAAAATATTTACACTGCAAATTATAGTGTTCTCCTTAATTTTTTTCTCAGTCCACGTCTGGATATGCTCTGTCAATAAACGACGACTTTAATGTCTTCAATTTTAGGGTTCCGTACCCAAAGGGTAAAAACGTGACCCTGTTACTAAGACTCCACTGTCCGTCTGTCACCAGGCTGTATCTCATGAACCGTGATAGCTAGACAGTTGAAATTTTCACAGATGATGTATTTCTGTTGCCGCTATAACAACAAATACCAAAAACAGAATAAAATAAATATTTAAGGGGCTCCCATACAACAAACGTGTTTTTTTCGGCGTTTTTGCCTTGTGGCACGGAACCCTTCGTGTGCGAGTCCGACTCGCACTTGGCCAGTTTTTTACTTTACTTTGTATCTCCTTCTTAGCGTTTCGACGACAAATAAGTAGAAAAAGACTCCAACAGTCCCTTTAATATAGTAACATTACAATGTGCACTATACGCTTATGGTGCAATCCGCACATTTAACCCTGCCGGTGCGCGTGCGCCTGTCATCCGTGCAGTCCTCATTAGCATCGCCGGGTTACGAGAGGAACTGATAATTCGTGACTCACATACCGATTCACAATTTTGTTTGCGATTCGCACAATTGATCACAAAATGATACAGGGGAATTCCGATGACAATTAGTTATAATCTTTGTTACCATTCAGAATTCCTGGTATTTGCGGGTTTCTCTTTATTACAGTTAATAGCTTTCCTTATGTTCTTGTTGTCCTTATTATTGTCGTTCAAAACGGGATCAAATTTTACATAATCGTTATGATAGTTTCAAGAGCAAAATGCGGATTTACGAATATTTTGTTATTTGTTTGGAACTATATATTTTCTTTTAAAGGAAATTCTAGATATAATTATGATTTTTTTCCCTTTCAAAATTAGGCAATTAATAATAACCATATTATATTATCAGTAGACACTTAAGAGTTGAGGAATTTTGCTTTGCACTGCATTGGTTGAACATAATCACATTTGTCTCTAAAATTACTTAACTTCGCATAAGATAACGTTACGCCTGCATCCCTCAAAGGGTTAGGGGTTATAACTTCATCCTAGCTAATATTATAAATTCGAAAGTGAATTAGTTTCGCTTTCCCGCTAGGATGAAAGTAGGTCAGTCATTATGTATTGGGCCCAAAATCCAAAATGTGTTTGTAACTCAGCCACCGAAAAAAAATGGCTCTGGCCTACCGTGGTTTCTTTTCATCCTGGATTGCAGACGATGTCGCGGGAAGAGGCAGTAAAACATAATTCAAAGAGCACTTTCTTCAAGCATTTTATGGTTAAGCAACAATTCTTGATATGTTCGTTTTGATGTTAAGTGACATTTAACTGTGCCACATAAAGTTGCGCCATCAACGGGCCACATGGCACATATTCCTTTAAAGGAGCATTTCGTAAGGAAGCCGATTTAACGGTACCATATCGACACATATTCTTTTTATTGTCAACGACTTCCTTTATGCACATGTTTATCGTTTCCTATAAACAGTGTATTGTTGCTGTTTGAGTGATGACTCTTAAGTTACTGCTTTTTTTATTAGTTCGTGGTGAAGTATTACGAATTGGTGCCTTTCTCCTGTTAACACTGCCCATAAATCCTCCTCTTAAATCAACATCTGCCTAGTAGTTTCTCAACAATGTTGTTGTCTCAACAATTTAGCGGCGAGTCCCCTCGAGAGACCAAGAGGGAGAGAAGATACCAAGTTCTCCTTTTGAATATAAAAGTTAAACAAATAAATAAATAACAAATTCAATTATTGCTAGAGCTTGTATTAAAAACAATGCCGAACTAATACCTACTAGGCAATAAATCTTTGGTAAATGATAAATTAGTTTTTTGTTTAGGCGCGTAACGACTAACGGAGGTGTCGGTCACGGGTCATTGCCACTTAGCCTCACGGGCAGCTGGTGTCTAGCTCTATTAATAACCTTACCTTAGCGAATTAACATTTTGCGGGCATTACCATATGGCGTATCATTTTATCTTAATAACATAAATGCTTAACAAGTCGTGAGCTTTCATATGCAAAGCTCACGATTTATACTGAAGTCATTGATTAAATGTATGGTGCATGTAAATCTAGTGTTAATCTACATATACTCGTACTAATATTATAAAGAAGCAAAATTTTTGAGTTTGTATGTACGCGTCCTAATCTTCGGAACTACTGACCCGACTCTGAAAATCCATTCACTAATGGGAAGCTATGGTATTGCGTAGTGTCATCTAAACGAATATAATAAAGAGAAAAGATTTGATATTTTGTATGTTACCTTTCACGCTAAAACGTCTGAATGGATTTGGATGAACCTTTTACGCTAAAACGTCCGAATGGACTTGGATGAAATTTGCCACATCGGAAGACCATGACCTGGGTCATACTAGGACATAGGATACTTTTGATCCCGATATTCTCACGGGATCCAGACTTATGCGGAAGAAACCGCGAGTCTCACCACTCGCAGCTAGTAGTAGTATATTCTGTGTTATAAAAAAAAAAGAAAAACACGCGGACAAAGTCGCGGGCAGAAGCTAGTAAAATATATATTTGGTATAAATTTGTGTTTGACTCGGTCATATCGTATTCCAAGCTTTCAGCAGGATAACTGGTATTTGATTAAGGCATTCTGTCTTTGAAGTGTTAAGTGTGGTCAATTTACAAATGTCGATATATGATTCAGAACTTAAAATAGTAGCAGTGTTATAAAACAAACTCCTAGTAGTCTAACGGCTGGTGTAGGTACTTGTCTTGTATGTAATATTTATTGTTTCGACGGGCTTGGGTGTGTGGGTAACGATTTATAATGAAATATTAGTTTAAACTCGTAGCGGGACTTGAAAATATTTGTACCTAAATCTAAATCAGGCGCGCATTTATCATCATTCATAAATTCTTGTGAAGTTTTTTGAACCTTTTTAGACTACATTTCATAATTTTCTTCATAAGTTATCTAATAATTCGCAGAGTTTACACTGCTGTCCCAAGACACCACAAAGGCCAGCTTTTAACCTTTTTGGTGAAGTATTGACTAATGCGATTGCTTTCCAAAGGTCTTTACTCAAATTTAAAATACGTACTTACTTTATTTAACATAAACCTACGTGGGCACTTATGGAACCTCAGAAGCTAGGTTCCAAGTGTTCGTTTCCTATGGAGAAGAACTGGCAAGAAACTCCACGGTTACTCTTTTAACAACAATTTGATTTTACAAAACATTACAGCCGTTATGCACGTTGCTTTATCTTCAGATAGCAAACTTACATCCGTCACCGAAGTCAAGGGTAGTTATTCTCTTGAAGCACATGGTGGACTTCTCGCACTGCACCAGATACTTGCTGCTGTAGTCAAAATGCTTGCACGGGCATGCTTTCGTGCTTTCTTGTATGTCCTGTTCCGGACAGCACGAGTAGCACTGTAAGCTCCATGATACTGCAAATAAAAGTATTTTGTTTAATTAAAAGGCCGTTTTTCTCCAGGGTTCTGATAGGCTGATCAAGTTTCTGAACGGTAAATCAGCTTTCAAATTGATAGAAATAAACTCTGACAAAAACCACCATGTTAAAGGGTTGACAACAGCTGATGAAACGGAATTGCTTTTCAGAAATTGGGGTTACTGTGTAACCTTTTGATCTTCCTAATAATAGCCAATATTGGTACTTTCTAAACTACTTTATGTAGCCCTTTGTTCCTTTCGGTGTTTTCCTCGAGGACCTAATGGTACAGAATCTAACAGAGCTGGCTTGAAAAATGAAATCATTTTGTAGCCTATACTGCTAACATTTTTCAAGAAAACTGTATCACATTTTTAGATCAGCGGGCTTATTATTACTACCATATTGATCTGTTATATATAAATTTGTATGTCATTAGATTCAGTGAGACTGAACCCCACCCAGTCGATATCTCTTCAGGCATTGACAAACCGTGTACCTACGTCCTTTCTTCTGAGGATTTTCAAATAAATCCCCTGACAGATCATTGTTTTATTACTGTGTACAACTTCTTCAACTAAACTTCACAGTACACTACAAAGTGTATGATTTGCATTACCAACTGCACCAATGCTCCGTTAGAAATTAACAACTAGCTGCGCTAAATCGAACCACAAAATTACTCGTTTCCATAAATTTCCATGGAACCATAAACTGCTGCGCTTTTCTGAGAAATTAATATTAGTAGACTCTTAAGACTATACGTCTGATTCTGTCTTTGACGTAATTAAACCATGTTTCAAGCTTTAAAATGACAGGATATACCAAATATGTAGTCCATTGTACCAAAAAGTCTTTGTGGTTTACTTTAATTAATCGCAAACAATGTTTTAGGTATGCGAATGTTTCGATGTTGGCTTCACAGTATATTTTTTAAATACAATGGAAATTCCACAAGTTAATTGTCGTTCTTCCTTGCTTTGATAAATGATAATTTCATATATAGATTAGTCAAGTAGTCACTCGCTATCAATGCTTGTTCGTTATTTTTCATTGTATCTAGTCGTTATGGTTGAGGTGGCTTTTCGCTGACCTTTATAGATTTACCGGTTTTGTCCAACTTTTTTCTAATCTTATGTATTTTGTCTCCGACGATCTTAGTGATATCATCTGGCCTGTGTCGTGAGAAGAGCTTAAAATCTTATTTCTGTCACATTTCAAAGACCACATACAATCACCGCTTCACCCGAGTAAAGTGTTCTATATTAAATGTAACGTCTACGGATACTAGGAAGTGGTGACACAAATATCTAGACTATTATATGTAACATACAAAGTTTTAGTACAACGCTGGAATACTTGCAAATCTTTGAGAGACCCCCGCGTTTGATTAACGAACATCGTTTTAAACAATTAAAGAACAATTTAAAGAAATATTTTTATTAGTCTGTCTGTATTGTGTTATCAGTAATTGAAGTTAAGCTATCTTGTTGATTCAGCTTGTTAAGAAACAACGGGATTGGCAAATGTCGTATTAATTTCACAGTCGTAACTGCGATAATATAATTTGCATTAAAGGATGGTCGTGATCTCGTGATAAAGAATGACATCTAACAAGCTGTCGAATATGTTCACAGTGAATGTGGTTTGCACTTGACCTACTATTTCTATTAACTATGTACCTTCACTTAATTTATATATGACCTTTTATGTTCTCGTCTCGTATGTTAAACTTTGTGAATAAAATGACATGCAGATTTAGTTGCAGTCGAGCCTCGCAACTGTCGATTGTCTTATTTTCCTTGTTTGCTGCATTATTTGGGATGGCATCAACATCTGCGTTTTGTTCTCGATATTGTGGTTCTTATTTTTAGTCTCCCTCATCCAATTTACTGCTATATTATTATCTAAGCTAATGCCTCTGCAGGGCGTTGCTCTAATTCTGAATCCATCCATCCAATGTGAGAACACACCCAGCCGTTCTCGCCATTAACGGTCAAGTTGAATGACAATTTTATCGCACCATCTTTCGTGCGTCAGAACCTTGTTGTTCTGCAGCTGGATGTAATTCGTTTTCACACCCCTTTAGGGCACCATAAGACGTTACGTCAAAAATCGCAATGCTTTAAAATTAGCAACTTTTTTTGCCAGTGAGAAGCTTAAGGAGTCTTCTTTCTAAAGAGCAACTTGAACAAATGCGTAATCAGAGGGGCAATTCTCGTAATTTTTAGAACGTTCACTTTCTGATGTCAGTCTCAATCTGTCAAAAATACCTCTAATTTCCCTACATTTTGACAAGTGTTTGACGTTTCTTTGTCGCCGAGTTGAGACTGCGACTAGATTTTGAACGTTTTAAATTACGAGAATTGGCTTTCAGTTTCTTCGTAGCTAACTCGCCGCTTTAAACTGCATCACAAATAACAATTGATATCCTAGACTTACATTTCCTATTCTTAGCTCGACAGACCGGTGAGTCTGCATACATATACAACTTTTTATATTCCAATACTTACAACCTCTGAATAGTTAAATTTTAAAGAGCCTTCATTACACCTACCAAGAGGTGACAGACAGAACCATATGGGAATCAATAATGAGGTTCGATGCCCACATGATATTAATTTACTGATAAATATGTGCATACATGGCTACCGCGCATTTTGTTACCTATTGTTTTTACTTTATATATCGCGAATACAATTAAAATGTTTTTTTTAATCAGTGTACGTACTACTACAACGATTTGTTTATTTTTCAAGGATTTTTCCATGTTGATGTACGTTGTAAGTAGCGCAAGTCAGTCAAGTATTTAATGCTCAAATATTTGTTTTATTGATTATTGAAGAAGATACCCAAGGCACCTTCGTAGACTTTAACATTTTCCTAAGGACAGCTTCACATTGTTATTTATAAATTGTATGTTAGGAATTCATATTATTTCATACCCTCATTATTGACACAGATAAGGAAGGAACGAGGAAGAATGCGAGTAATCAATAGTACATATTGCTTTAATTTAAATTTAGGTAAAGCACAAATAATACAATTACAAATACCAGTGTCTGGTATTGCTCTACAATCGTTATAATTCGCAATAGAATAAAAATTGAACAAAATATTATCAAAATACTTTCACTTACATTTCCAAAACATTGTAAAAGTCAATAAAGAAGCAGCTAAATCCATGTTTATTAATAAAACACCACTTAATTTACTATATTACTACACTAAAACTACGAACTGTTATTATTTTTTAAATTACATTGACGTGTTATGTATTTACAATGTTGCGATTGCAGCGCATGTGGCCGGTAGGGCTTTACACTGAACTGAAATTGGCACCTCCGTACTCAACTCCATGATTCACAGGAAGGAAGCCCAGTGGCAAAACGGGACATATCCAAAAACTAAGAAATATCACTCTTATGTTCGCGGTAATAACGCTGATTCATGCGATCGATTCTGGCGCCGGCGCGACACTGACCAACAAACCAACATTTGGCGGTCCCGCTCTGTGTTCGTTTTGTTTGTCGCTTTGTCCCCGGATTCCGGTGTTTAATTTTTATTTTAGAACTCCAGTAATATTATTTGCAAAATTTTATTTAGTTCACGATCGTCTCCTATTATGGGATGGGTCTAAACATTTGTAGAATTGGTGAAATGCCGTTATTTTGTAAATATGTGGCCAATTTGATAACAATTATTACGGTCTTCTAACAACAGACGTTAATTAATTAAAACAGTATGCAAATTCAATAATAGTGGGTGTAGACTTTAATTAAATTACTAGGATAGTCAAATAGGCAGGTACCCACTGAACAAACAACAATAATAAAATCAAACAATGAGTTTTAGTTTTCAGTATGTATTTTTCTGTCAACATTGCTTTTGCTAATTGTGATATTGTCGTCAGTATAATTATCTCGATGAGAGATTTATCTCCAACTTGACCTGTTTTAACAGTTACACTATCTATGAAATGGTATTGTGTTTTGTGGTCTTTACTTTGTTTTAACATTTTATAGTCTAGTAAAATCAAGTTTTCTTTTAGGTACTCTTTTCGCAAAGAATTTAGTTACATTGGCGAAAACAAAAATGTGTTCTAAGAACACTACTCACCTTGTTTATTATTCTTTACTAAACGGATGCTGAACCTGCTTTCTGTATAGTTTAAAGAATCAATTGGTTTGTTTATACTTGCTGACTGGTTAATCTCTTTTCTGGACATATGTAAGTATCTTTCTTTGCACATCGGCTTTGATAAGAAGTTTAATCTCTATATCTCCTGTATCAGTTATTTTGTTTTGACATTGACTTTCATATCAGCTGCGTAAACTACGTATCTGAAATTACGAAGTTTGTGACTTACTCCATTCGCTTTAGGTCCTGTTGCGAAACATTTTACTATTGATATGGTCGCCTCGCAACATCCTCTGTTATTATCGATAAAAATAACATGTGTTAGCCATTTTTAAAGAACTAATGTCAATGTATCACTTACGCTTTTATATGAGGTCAGCACTTGGCAACTGTTGGCTACTGGCTTCTTTAATTAATTAATCCTTTTGGAGAAAAATGTGTTCAAAAGTTAGGGGACCATCATTTGTATCTCTTTCCACCATTGTTGGGGGTATCTTATGGTTATCCTGTAAGTAATCTATCTCGATATGATTAAAAATGAAATGCAGCTCGTTGGACCGTTTTGGCTCTTTTCTTTTAAAATATTCGTAATAGTCCGAATTAGAACTTGTAAAAAAAATTGATAAAGTTTCCCAGAAAAAAATCAAAATCTTAATTTTTATGGTATATTTGTATTGGACAGAGCAACGTCTTTCGGGTCAACTAGTTCAAAATAAAACAACGTTTTCGGTATCAACATAATTTGATAACACTATAAACATTGCCATAGAGCTATGAAATTATCATATGTCAGTACTAGACTAGTTTTCGAGGTTATCACGAATAATTTTCACATTTAGGGCGATGATAGCACAACAGGCGACATTTGTTCTATTGATTGTATGATCGAGACGTGGTGGGTGTGTCTCGTGCCGTGCTCCGTCACCATTTTTCTCGCCTGTCTAGTCTAGAAATAATTGTTAGGTCGTGGGAAATGTCGAGCATCCACCAAAATTTTTCTAATAGAGTTTCAATCATAATTAATAGAGTATCAGTATTGATATTAACTATATCAATGAGTATCATTTCAAATGAAAATCAGCACTATTTGAATGTTTATGAAGTTACAAAATGTTTTGTTGTCGTTTTTGTTTTATGTGATGTACAATATCTTAATAATAAATAAATAAATAAAACTAAGTTAGAAAAGATAGGCCGAAAACGCAAACCCACTAGATAAGCACTAGAAGAAATGGTGGACATTTCTTCTAGCTATAAAAAACCTAACCTTTGAAACGGTGCCGTGCAACTTGTTGACATTCCATTCCATGACAGCAGTATGGACTAAAAATCCTGCTTCTAACACTTTAAACGCTGCTAATCATACCCCTGACAATCGTCATAATATTATGATTGAAATCTCTGCTTTGCTATTTCTGATGAGATTCTATAGACACTGACGTAGTTGACAGAACTTTTCTATTTATGGACAAAAGTATCCATGATCTGGAAAATCTCATAATGGCGCGGTACTTTCCAAATATATGACTGTACTTTCTTGATCCATGCTAGCCATCTATGGGTGAAGGCCAGCATAGAATGTTTAGTGTCCCGAGAAAGATATGACGCCGTTGCATTCCATTTTAGACGTCATTGTGCAGTTTTTCACTGTTATCACACGCTATTTTGGTCCACCATACTGATGCCATTATGATTCATACATCATATTTTACCTATAGGTATTACATTATAGGCACTTGTGACTTGTCTCGTTTTTTTAGTGATTCACTACATTGCATCCGAAGTTCATTAAATCATCACTGGTAGTGGGGTTATTGCAGTATCATTCAAATTATGCAGAAAATTTAAATTGATGAGTAGTCAAGTAATCGTCATCATTCCAATATATTTGGGAATCAGCGCAACACGTCTTCTTTAGTGAGCAAGTCATAATATACATATAAATAAATATTTTGTATATTATATTAAGAGAAAACACATAAGCCATTAGCATTATTTTCTGTATTTCATACATGAAAATTCGCAAGCCGTACATAAATTATAAAACTTTAATACGACAGGCGCAAGTAACCCGTTTTCAATATATTCATTCATATGAAGTACCTAGTAACTAATCGAAGAATGAAGTTTTAAATAATCACAGCATTCGCTTCTAAGTCTATCAAAAACCACCGAAGGCTCGGATAGAGAAATTGTTGCTATTAGGACATGAATTTTATTATATGCTTATAACGTAATAACTTGATTGATGATTAGTCGTTCAACAGGTTTACGACCTGAATAATTAGTTAGCCTAAAACTTATTTAAAAGTATTATAGGTCCTTTCCTATGAAATTACCGATTTTTGATACTGGCTATTGTGAAGATCGATGTTTTTCATTCTATTTAGAATTCCAAATTAAAATTAATTTTATAACTTATCATGACATTTTGTTTTTCAAAATCAGTTGTTCATTTGTTTTCCCGACGTTCGATTTTTTTTTAAATATTGCGCGCTATTTTCCAATACTAGTCCCGTCGCGCGTCGGGGCACCAACGCAGCACAGACAGCCAGACAGCACGCAATATTAACGACGTGTATGGACATAGTACCGCATGTGAACGCACTATCCGTGTTTAGTTTGATCGCTTCCGTTCTGGAAATTTTGATCTCAACAATGAGCCCCGTGACCGACCGGAACAACGATGAATTGAAAGCAGATCCTTCTCAAACCATGTTGGAACTTGCAGCAGCCGTCAACGTAAGTGATAAATTGATACTGATTAATTTCTTTCAAAATGGAAAGATAAAAAAGCTCGGTAACTGGGTACCGTATGAACTCGCTCAACAACAACAACAAAATCGCGTCGAAGCATCGCACAACCGGCCGTCTCAACATTACAGGAGTTACGACTGGAAACTCTCCGTCACCGACCATACTCACCAGATCTTGCACCAACAAATTTCCATTTTTATTCGGAATTTGGATAACTTACAGAGGAAAAATTTCAAATCCAACAAAGCGGTGAGATATGCCTCTAAAGAGTTCATCGATTCCCGTAGCCAGGACTCTTATGGCAGAGCCATCAACGAACTTCCATTAAAATGGCAAAAGTACCTACATCTTTATCGTCGCCAGGATTATTATAGCAGAGCCATCAACGAACTTCCACTAAAATGGCAAAGTACATCTTCACTAATGACCAATTAAACTCCGAGGAAATAAAAAAAATGTATATTTTTTCAATGTAAATCAGCAATTTCATAGGTAAGGACTTAATAGTTGGAACATGTACAAAAAGCTGATGAAATTCACCCATTTTCTCCTGAAGTTATGTTTGAAATAGTGAGGTGTGGTACGCACCATATAGCATTTTCAACCGGTTTCTACTAGGTACAGACGCCAGCACATCAAGCTACTACAATCTGTCAAATTTCTTTAATAGATTTTCAACTTTATCGCTAGAGCATAAGGTTCAAAGTTGACTGGGAAAATTTGACAGTTTAAAGAAATTTGACAGATTGTAGTAGCTTGATGTGCTGGCGTCTGTACATACTATCATTCGGAATTCTGTCTTAATTTGAATCGATACTCTCTATAGGAACGTGAAAATCGTATATTTTTGCACGTTACTACAATTTGTGGGTACAAAGCGATTAACCTACATAATTCAATTATTTACAACTAAAAATGAACTGCCATGTCTGGAACTGTGCCCTTACGAACTTTACTTGTTTTTAATATCTATATTTCCTGTAGGATATAGTGCCTACAATGTATATTGAACAGCTCGAAGGTTCGGTTAGTGGACGAAAACATGATCAATTCTTGCAATTAAACATTTAATATTAAGTACCCTTAAAATGAGCAAAACCTGGAAATGTTGGTGACAAATTGAAATGAATTGCATTAATTTAGTATCATACATAACAATGCAAAAAAGGTTTGTTTTGCGCTTAATACGAGTATGTCTTTTGTAGATCATACTAATACCATTTACTTAAATATTTTATTTCATTTTGTCAATTATAATGATGACGTGATTAACATTTACATCGAATTAATAAACGAAAAGGTCAAACAAATTAATAAACATAATTTTATATTCTCAATTACCATATTTATTACATATGTTGAAAATTGCATCGTACTTCTGCTGCAATTTTGAATAAATATTTTGCTCAATAAATGATATTAAAAAAAAAACACTGGCACTCCGGTAGTGCCGACAGAAGTGAAAACTTGAACAATTACGAGTGTATTTTGTGAATCGTCTTATAAACAAAATGTTATATATCCGTGGTTCAGCGCCATCTCGTCGTTGTTGGATGAACTACGTAGTTAGTACGCGAGGCCCTCGTAGTTCTTCCCGATGTGCATAGATGGCGCTGTCTTACGTTTTACGTCTTACGAATTTTCGATCAGGGTCACGTGACCTGACGCCAGTTTAGAAGTTTTTACCCATTCCAAAAAAAGTACACAGCGCCGCTAAAGAAGTTTTCACTTCAAAAACTGAAGTGTTACTCGACTTTTGATGCTGACCGTACCTACCTGTACTCTGATGCCTGAGTAGGTCAAAAGATGTCGTCAATATTTCTATGACTTTTTGAATATCAAATATCCAATTATCATGAACACAACCTAAGTAGTGATTTCATAAATGTGTTAATGGTCTACTCATAATATAATTAAGTATATACAGAGTTGATATGACAGAGGGGCATTAAATTACACTACGTATACTATACGTGTATAGTATTAATTCGATACAGTACAAAAATAGAAAGCGCCAAAAATGAGATTTTTTTTTTTTCAAACAAACTAAATAGCTTAAAGTCAGAGTGAAACGCAACCACCCTTTATAAATAAATTTGACTGACCTTAGTTAGATGCCTAGGTAACAAAGTCGCGCAGGAGCGCGTGTGCGTGTGTGTTATCTCTCTTGGCGGGGGCGCGGGGGGCGGGCGGTTTAGACCGCTCGCGCCGTCCGCGCCCGGCTGGTTGTTAAGTACGCGCACACACAAAAACACAAAATTTTTAAATTCTCGATGTGTCCTCGATTCATATTAATGCACAAATTATACCGACGGAGAATATTGTTATTTATTAAATCACTGTCCGTCGCTAAGCACTTTAATTCCCGTAATCTTTGTACTGCCAATTGTATGGTGCCGGCGCGCGGCGTTCCTAGGGCTATTGCGCCGGTCACCATACCTTTCTCGGTATGTTCGCAGAGCTAAATCTGCGTTTCCACGGCATTCACCGTAAATTAAAATCATGTAAGTGTATTCTGACGCCGTGTAAGTTACACGAGGCATTGCTGAACACTTTAATGATTACACACACACACAACCAACGTTTAATTACGTATCCTATCACAATAAAAACAGTCAAACACAAAAAAACACTAACACTAAATAATAATATTCCCAAGTTAAACTTATTTAGTGTCTATCACAATAACAAAACAAAATCACAATTATTGTCAGCGAGTTCGACAAAACATAAAGGCGCGGCGGCGGGGGGCTCCCGTATTACGTAACGTACGTCCCGAGTGGATGACGCTTGCGCACTGTCCACTGAAAGAAAGTTTTTTAGCAAATTCCCAAGGATCTAGAATGCAATAGCAACATACTGACCTATTTCTATTCCTTTTACGCGCGGGAAAAAGGCGCGGGGGTTTTGCTATGATTGTCACTCTCATAGTGAAAGTGCAAGTGTGTGTGTATTTATTGCTTCGTGAAATATTTGGTTGTACTTGTGCGGCAACAATGTATCTTATACTCAGATTATCGTTTTAAGGTGCATGACCTATGCGTATGAGATAATCAGCTGTTAGGAAATATACATCGTGTTCAAACGTAGCAAAAACTTCAAAAATCATTTGTGACTAAACTACTGCTCCTATTTAATTGATTTTTGGTACAGAGCTTGAAAATGGTATCTAGTATAGGCAGTTTAAAGAAAAGCCCCTCTGTCGTATCAACTTTGTATATCTTACAATTCCCCAAATACATATTTGATCGATAAATAACTTCTGTGCAGTAACAAAATTCATTTATTAATTAAATATATAATACAGATAAATAAAGATAATTTAAATGTCTTAAATTAAAAAGTCACTATACCCTTTTATTTATATCACAAAACATTACGAGCAGTTGCACTGTTGCATTGCACGGAGTAGCAAGTTTGAGGAATGTTCACACGAATATTATTTTTAATCAGGCCTACCGTCGAATCAGTGAAGAAGCACATTACATGTTCAGTTCTATCTTCGAAACCGTCGGACAGTCGGTTACAGCCCCAAGATTTGAGTAGATCCGATCGAGTAGTAACTGCTTGTCTCATCACTTCATGTTTCTGCACTCATCCGGTTAGATCGAAGTAGCATAGTTTCAGCCATTCAGATTTATCTCTCCATGTATGGTGGTAGCCTTTATGATTGTCATATTTCGGGTTAACGATTCTCTCACTTGAAATGTCCTCCGCTCTACGGGTTTCGCTCACTCATATCACACCATCGCTCACAACTCTGTGTTGCGAGGCAACTTTACGTAACATAAATTAATTCCTACGCGTTCCTCCGATTACTACCTAAGGCTGTTAATGTATTTCATGAGGTTGAAAACTACTATGACCCCCATGATGTCCGTGTAGCCTTCGTGGCTTGTGCTCGGTGAGGCGTTGCAGAGGCTGTTGCGGCAGTAGCAGTATCTGAAGTTGAATAAATACATTGTAAAGTAAATGGTTATTCAAATTAGTTTGAGAGGAAGTGTGAACGATGACCGTTTCCCGGGTACGCCACTATTGTAACGTTAAAATCACTTCCACCCCCACTCATTCACCCTAGTCTCTTTACCTACACACCACAAAACTAGACTCTCACTCAGCCGCGTTTGAACAAGAGAAGTTTTGAATTTAGCCAAGTACAGATACGTAAATGCGTAGAAAGAACTGCAATTCTGTCGTATATCGGAAAAATAAATAAACCAACCCTAATATATATACTTGCGAAACATTTAATAGCTTAATAATAATAGGTAATAGGTAAAATAGGCTGGTGTCCGCAACTCCACGTCAATGCGCGTATTTTGCGTACGGGTGGGAAAATCGATTATTCGATCCACCCCAGCTCCTCAAGGAAGGCCAGCAACGACTTGATGTTACTGACCGTCTCATGTAGGGTACCTGGGTTACCGAAGTACTTTTCCCTGTACGTGGCGACCACGAGGCAGTTTAGAATTTATTAATAGCGTTAGACGCTTATAATTACGACGCTTAAGGAAAACGTTAAATCCGAATATCAAGCTCATGGTCCAATACAAAAACATAACAACCTATTTGTTTATCTGCCGGGTGTTAAATACTAAGGCAATTTAATGAAATAATGTTAGGAATATAAAGTTAAAGAGTAAATTGCGGAAAGCGGACCGTAATATCGATGGCGTGTCATTATTACACTGCGTAGTAAATCGAACAAGTTATTTTTGCTGGTTTAGTACACGTTTAAGTACTTCATGTATTTGACGCCTGTAAATAATCTTCTCATTGTTGCTCTCTGTATTTTCCTTTGTGTTCCGACAAGTTTTTTCGTCACCGTCACAATTTTTGTTCTTGTCAATAGTATTAGCCCCTGTTAGTAAGGCTCCATAATCTACCGTTTAGTTTTTTTGCATATTGTCAAATCTCATATTTTTATTTGCTTTTGTTATTTTGGTCAACCAATCACAACATGAGATTTGCCAGCAAATTTACATATCAAAGATCATCAGGCTTTCAGAAACTAGGGGTAGGAGTAGAACTCCGTGAGCAAATGATGAATTGATGACCTTTTAAATCGTCGGTTTAATTACCTAGTAGGTGTACTCCTCTCTCCCTTGTCGTCGACGTTGATGCAGCCCTCTGTGTAAGGTTCCAATATTTCCATCTTCGGCGACCACCTCCCGTTTTTGTAGTCCTGGTACTCGTGCTTCTGCGGCGCACAGTCTCGGAGTACGCCATTTATTCTTACTGAAAATGTGAACAAAATCGTTAATACATTTTATTATAACGATAGTTTGTAACTTAGCTTTACCATGGCAACTGATGATTATGTTGCAGAATGCAGATGTTCAATATTGCATTCGATTGCAGGTGACTGCAATGGGCACAGGCTGTTCAAGTGTTCATGTAATGATGTGCCCATTGTGTAGCCGTAATTACTTATTACACAGGTTAATATAGTATTGCTGCATTATACAATATTGCGATTTATAAACATTCGCAGTTTTTTGTGCATTAAAATGTACACTAATTGCATGTCAAATGCTTAAAGAAGTCATTAAAACACGTGACACGTTTGGTGTTATGGTCTATGGCGTTTTAATGGTTTTACGCCGTCATGTTATGATTTGCACTAATTACTTCATATCCAAAAACCTTGAAAGAGAAACTCTTAAGTGAAACATTCCATATATTGCATCACCAGACCTGCCTTTAAACGTAATGCAAATATTATTTTGGAAATTCATATCTTTACAGATAACATCTAATTACACGTTTTAATCTAAAATCAAGGGCTCATTATACATTTATTATTTTAAGTATGTGTATCATTAAGATGTTATGCAGCTTCAAGTAAGGTTGAGTTTCTCGTGAGAGTATTCCTTGACACCTCTTTTGTGGCTTGGCATAGTGACGGTGCTGTTTTTGTTAAATAAATTATTGTCTTCTGCCCAACACACCTTCACCTTGAACTGTCTATCACAGCTCAGTCATAGTTCGCCTTGACCGCATATCATATCGTTATCGTCAATACTTAGCCCTTCTCTATGTGTTAGCATTCGATCGCTAATGATCTCCGTCAACCGCTCGCATACTAATGAATCTTCGATATTTTTAGCTGAAGCTTCAATATTTTCAGACTTAGTACCCACAAATATCGCAAGACAATGCTCAATGTCATGCTCGCTTTAAAAAGATATTAATAAAGTAAATATGTTACTATTTCTCACATTATCCTAAAAACCCTGAATACTTCAGATCCCTAAGATAGCAGATCAGTAACCAATTATCTCCTTTTAACACATACCTCCATTCTGTATATCAAGATGGAACTCCTGTTTCATACACATGGTGGAATAAGGGCACTCCTTTTTGAACGTGTCAGAGTGGTCGAAGTGCACGCAGAGCCGCTTGGTGGTGTTGTAGTACTGACCTGGCGGCGGGTTGATGAGGCAGTGGTAGCACTGTAGCGATGATACCCCTGGAAACAATGCGAGGAACAAGGTTAATATTCACTCTAGTATTTCAAGATTATACAAAAAAGTATTTACTAGTACTAATATTTAGCTGCATCCGGTTTGACTGGAAGCCGATCCCAACATAGTTGGGTAAAGGCTAGGCATCTGCCTAGCCTCAAACACTTAAAAAAAAAACACTCGTCAAATAAACACTTTTTTGTCATCATCATCATCTGATGATGATGACAAAAAAGTGTTTATTTCATCTCAAACATTGTACAATATACAGAGTTGATATGACAGAGGGGCATTAAATTACACTACGTATACTATACGTGTATAGTATTAATTCGATACAGTACAAAAATAGAAAGCGCCAAAAATGAGATTTTTTTTTTTTCAAACAAACTAAATAGCTTAAAGTCAGAGTGAAACGCAACCACCCTTTATAAATAAATTTGACTGACCTTAGTTAGATGCCTAGGTAACAAAGTCGCGCAGGAGCGCGTGTGCGTGTGTGTTATCTCTCTTGGCGGGGGCGCGGGGGGCGGGCGGTTTAGACCGCTCGCGCCGTCCGCGCCCGGCTGGTTGTTAAGTACGCGCACACACAAAAACACAAAATTTTTAAATTCTCGATGTGTCCTCGATTCATATTAATGCACAAATTATACCGACGGAGAATATTGTTATTTATTAAATCACTGTCCGTCGCTAAGCACTTTAATTCCCGTAATCTTTGTACTGCCAATTGTATGGTGCCGGCGCGCGGCGTTCCTAGGGCTATTGCGCCGGTCACCATACCTTTCTCGGTATGTTCGCAGAGCTAAATCTGCGTTTCCACGGCATTCACCGTAAATTAAAATCATGTAAGTGTATTCTGACGCCGTGTAAGTTACACGAGGCATTGCTGAACACTTTAATGATTACACACACACACAACCAACGTTTAATTACGTATCCTATCACAATAAAAACAGTCAAACACAAAAAAACACTAACACTAAATAATAATATTCCCAAGTTAAACTTATTTAGTGTCTATCACAATAACAAAACAAAATCACAATTATTGTCAGCGAGTTCGACAAAACATAAAGGCGCGGCGGCGGGGGGCTCCCGTATTACGTAACGTACGTCCCGAGTGGATGACGCTTGCGCACTGTCCACTGAAAGAAAGTTTTTTAGCAAATTCCCAAGGATCTAGAATGCAATAGCAACATACTGACCTATTTCTATTCCTTTTACGCGCGGGAAAAAGGCGCGGGGGTTTTGCTATGATTGTCACTCTCATAGTGAAAGTGCAAGTGTGTGTGTATTTATTGCTTCGTGAAATATTTGGTTGTACTTGTGCGGCAACAATGTATCTTATACTCAGATTATCGTTTTAAGGTGCATGACCTATGCGTATGAGATAATCAGCTGTTAGGAAATATACATCGTGTTCAAACGTAGCAAAAACTTCAAAAATCATTTGTGACTAAACTACTGCTCCTATTTAATTGATTTTTGGTACAGAGCTTGAAAATGGTATCTAGTATAGGCAGTTTAAAGAAAAGCCCCTCTGTCGTATCAACTTTGTATAAATTGAAGTCCCAGTTAGTTGCAATAGTACCATCATCATCATCGTCCACAGCCCGACTTAGATGTACTGCCGGGCATAGACCGCCTCTCTTTGCATAGGATAACAGTGATATTAGGAATTTAGAACAGTTTTATAAGTGGCTTAAGCCAAGTGCCATCCTGCTATATTATGTTATGTCCATTGTAGATGAGAGCAGTTGCAATTGATGTTAATGGGTTTATGATGAGCTATAAATATACTGATTTTAATTTATATTTGGCTTTCGGGATATGATTGATGCATTGTTATTCTCCTTTACTATTCACGATCGACCTTCGGTAGGGATAATGGACACTTTTGATCAGGGTGTCTTAAAACGATTGTTATCCTTCACATCCTAGCAATTTTCTAACTTCTGCCATTGCATTGCAGAAATCCCCTTCCTACATTGTCTCTATTAACTTGCACTGTGACTGACCTTTAATAGACATCGCGTGTTTAACATCAAGTATTTCCTGTCCTGTCAAGAGCTACACCCAGACATGTAGGTACACCCAGGAGGGCTTACACGCAAACTTATGCTAATCCTAGTATTTACATGGAAAATTACTTTTTAAGGTAATTCTTTAACATGTTTTCGTAGTGGATTTCCTTTACAGTTAAGCCCGTACTTCTTAAAGATCCGATTCCGCTGTAAATTGTAATGACTGTTCTCATAGTGACGCTGCATTGTAATATTTGTAATCTATAGTTTAGCAGTTTGCACATGAGCATCCTTTTTTTCTTTTCTTCAAGGTCCTACACGCCTACTGCAGTTTATATTGATTTGTCACCTGGCCGACATTAAGAAGTATTGATACTCATAATACGTGGGATGGGAATCGTTGTGATGTTATCGTACAATTGGCCTTGATGTTTTATTCTGGATAGATTAATATAACTTGCATTGTCTCTGATTCAGTAAGCTGTTTTATGTTGTTCGTGGTGGTCTGCAGTGTTCAGTATGTATGGTGGCTTTGAACCCTAATTGAAAAGCGATTAATAGCCAATATGATGAGCAAATTGGTTGGCACATATTCGACTGAGTCATTTCATAAAGCTAATTAATTAATTTTTGATGCAGTAAATTCATAATTAATGTCACTGGGAACGCGCAAAATGTTAAGGTTTTCTTTATAATGCGTTGTTAATTGTAGCATCTTTCGATCAAAACTCACGTGCCCATAATAATTATGTGTAACTAACTTGTTTACCTATATCCTTCCAAGCCTTTGTGTTATCTGGTCATTACACGTATCTACACATTGCAAGTACTCGCTAATTTGAACCGATACCCAAGCAAATGTTTTCAAAACATTGATTGGTATTGTAGGGATTTGCTAAATAGGCACAAGACTGTTGGAAATGTCTGCTTAGGAATGCACTTAATGCAGTGCATTCGGTAAATATGTGTCTCCTGCGCGGGTGGTTCGTAGAGGTGGTGACTCATCTTCATGTGTTTCTCGCGCCACTGCAACTTAGCTGCTATGCAGTTTATAATCATGAGTCTATAGGCATTTAATCTTAATTTAACCACTACTCAACCACTACATTTTCCTTCCTGTTGTTATTTTTTTTCATAGTTTCTTTTTATAACATAAAATATGGAGAACACAAAATGGAATTCCCTTTACTTTTGTAGGTAGGTACCTAATTAATTATGGGAAAAAATAAATAATTTGAGTCATAGGTTCTAGAAACTTGCATTAAGTTATAATATTTAAAATAGCTACATGTAGGTAAAAATAATGGTAGCACATATATTTATTAGACTAAACATGCTAGTCACGATCTCAATACTGACTGATCCGTTCGGGTCGTTGACTTCAACACATGCCTCGATTCGGAAACTACGCCTGAAATCATAGCTAGTCTAAATTCGCCAAAGTTGAGAACGTCGTTATTAAAATTATTATAATGTTTTGTATGCGTCATCATTCTATTTTAATAAGATTAAATAAGTTATACGAATGTAGTTTTCGATTTGAACAGCGTAGGGTACATTTTGTCATTTTATTTGTAGTGAGTCACAGAGTTTTGTTATGTCAACTCCCACGCAGGTTCACATTACGCATGCGCCGCCGCCGCCGCCG
This sequence comes from Luperina nickerlii, assembly GCA_963855955.1. NCBI lineage: Eukaryota > Metazoa > Arthropoda > Insecta > Lepidoptera > Noctuidae > Luperina > Luperina nickerlii. The sequence goes on from OY979682.1 coordinate 12,355,377, forward strand.
CCGGTGAATGCTCGTCCTAAGAATCGAACCTTGCCTGGTTTGGCCGTAATATAAGTGTCTAATGATTGCTTTTCAAAGCCTGAATACTAACCTACGGCTTATTAAGAATGAAATATTCTAATCTGTAATAGTTGTGAACTTGAGTGTTTGTATAACTGAGGAATAAATCATTTCATAATTAAATGGACTACCTAACTGTTAATACTTTAATATTCACTAGTCAGTCTTAGGATAACGAACTCGCGATTTACGAGTATATAATACCTATTACTAGATACACTTTATGACGGCGCTTACTTTTTATCAAGTACCTCGCTATTTATTTAAGACAAAACATGCTGTAGCTGCTGAAACATTAACAGTTAGGCACATGAAAATATGATACAATTATTATATCGTGGGTATTTCTGATATTTTTAGCAGTGGTGGTCATGTGGTAACGGCCGCAGCTTACGAGTTGCAGGTCGTAGGTTCGAACCCTGACAGGCGCTTTACTTTGTGTTCATTATTTATCACCACTGCTCTGAAAACGGTGAAGGAAAACTTTGTGAGGAAACCGGCATGTCCTAAAACCAAAAAAATTTAAGACATGTGACATCTACCAACCCGCACTGGGTTCCGCGTGGTGAATTGCAGCCCACTCTCTCTCTCATCGAGAGGAAACTTGCGTCCCAGCAGTGGAGATATTCTAGGCTGATTATGCTGGGTATTTCTATTTAATAATGTCTCCCTAGACGTTAATTCAAAAGAAAATAGTTTATTTGGCTTCTACTACTTTTATACATATTTATACTAAATAGTGATTAATGAGACATTAAAAGAGATTTATAACAATATGTGATCTGATGCTTTTGAGTCCACGTTTTAAAGTTCACACAGTATAACAGTTTCTAAAATCTAGTAGGTTTAATTTTTAATGTGACACGATTTCGTAAAGGTAACGAACGATTGACGGAATGAGATTAACCTGGCTCTTATTTATTTGGATGATTGTGGATTGTTCTAGTGTTAGCGTGGACTACTACTTCGGCAAACAGGAATCCGAACTTGCAAATAAAAAATATAATACGAAAAAACCAAAGTTACCTAAAAATGTACCTACTGCAAACAGCTAGACGAACAAATGCGAACAATTTATCAGAAAGCACCACTGAGAAAAATGACGAATTAAATTATGAAAGCTATAATGAATTTTCCGAAATTGAAGACCAGGTGATGAAAAGAACTTCTAAAATTAAGGCAAAACGAAAAACGACGAAAACGAAAACGACAAAACGAGTCAAAACGATGTTCACACTGATTCTAGGCAAGCAGAAATCGGTTACTAAAGATTATGCATACCACGATGATGCCGTAGGGACAGCATACCCAATGCTACTTGATCATACTAAAACAACTGCAACACAAACAGAATTCGATTTTAACAAAATTGTGATCCTTAAAAATGCAACCACAGAGGAAAATGATTGAACCTTTAATTTTTCAGCATACCACAATATGAATGCGATATAGATCCTATTATAGGCTGTATTCACGTGTGGTTTTGGAAAGCTAGAATAGCACTTACTACGACAGATGTCGAGTGTGATCATATAACGCCAACCACGTTTTACGTCGCCCAGTTAATATGGACGGAAATCACTAAAATAGGTTGTGTATATGGGAAAAAGTCAAACGGAGATGTATACGGTACGAGTTATGTAACTTTGCACCTGGTGTGCCATTCTACATTGACACCAAATTCTACTGTGGTTTTATTGCTCATGCTCATACGGGAGTTCTGGGTAGCTTCAGGGAGAACATTACTTCTGTAATATTCTTGAAAAGCTTGGTATTTTTTTAACTCCAATGAATAAGTTTAACACTACTGAAACTGAATCTACAAATAACCGCGTTAATTTATCCTTAAGATTTTCGGATATAGACATTCTTGGTAAGATTTTTAAGAGAAAATGGATTCGAGAGAATTTGAAAGGAAGCATTAACGGGACGGTAGCTTTCGTTGTTCGTTTGGTGACTAAATACACGTTTGGTGAAGACAGTGGCTCTTAATGTGATATGAATGAAGCTATTTACGAGAGCGGTGAACCTGGCTCGAAGTGTGCGTGGAGCGAGAGCGGCGCTTCCATGCTCTGTGCTATGACTTCCGCGACCCCACGCCGGGGTACAGGCTGGTGGCTGTGGTAGCAACGGTCACCTTGTTTTCCCTTATACTGTAAGATTTGTTAAGTGGTGTAGTGCGACAAACGAATTAGTAATAAAGCGTATCAAATTCTGGTTGAAAATAAATATTTACGTGAGCCTGTGGAGCATGTCAGAATAAATTCTAGAAAATTAACATCAAGTATACTTGAAGAACAAATGAGTATACCTACTAAAGAAGAAGTCAGGATCAGGGTTGTTGCGAACATCAGCATCAGCGGAACTTCAGCATCAAATTCAACATCAGCATCAGCATCCGCATTGATCGATGCTAATTATTAGCGCTGAAGTTTGAGTTGTGACACGACCGCAGAGGGAGCGGGGCTTATAGCACGTGTTGTTTTGGTTGCGAGATTTGACCAATCCAGAGGTCGACCACGGTTATTGCGAATATTGCGATTGGAAAAAAAACGCTTATTATTACTGAACTAGGTACTTAATTTGATTCTATTTTTTATTACAAGTCAAAATTTTTGAACCAGCAGGAAAACTGTGCAACTTTTAGGTATAAATTCATAATGGAGTGACCATTAAGCTTTTTTAAGATAATAATTAAAATCAGCATCAGCGTCCGCTGATGTGAAAAAAATATGCATCAGCAACAACCCTGGTCAGAATCATAATCACATTGCATAAAGAGTTACAAATGTATCGACCGTTTCTTTTAATTGTATGTTCAAATCATTGCTTTGGTTAATAAAATTCATCTTGATCACTATCAATGGATTTTGACTTTCTGAATCATCGCATTTATACATTGTAGTATTATAACTTGTAATAAATTCATGTCTCGCAGTAAATACTGCGGTTACATGTAAATTGAACTAGTTCTGTCACTATGAGTCATTGGAGTGGCGAATAAATAGATAAATATAGGTTGTCCTTTGCGAAAGGTGAACTTTTTTTAGTACGCAGAATCAATGTGCAGAATATACCGAACTACATACATTGTAAAATTGTAGTTCTGGCGTGTAGGTATTGTTTTAACGTTATCAATTATCATAAATATGTTCTTTATCTAAGTTCTAACTTAGTTCTTTGTGCATTGTAATTTATTATAATAATTGAAATACAGAAAATCCAAGTCTGTTTGTACCAACTTATTGTTTCCGAGTTCAATTGAACAATGGCCCCATACATCTACACTTTCGCTGGGTTAGGTTCATCAATGTGCAGTCTTTTGCATTTATCTCAACGTATCAGTTAAAATTAAAGTGCAGTTCAGTACATTTGCATTTGCCAATAAACAGTCCTTTTTAAATATTGATTTATCATCTAATCAGAACCTGTTGAGGATGTTCTCCAACAGTTGCAACACAAAAGCAATGCACGCAGACTAGAATAGGTCTTGTGTTTAAGAACTCTCTCATACTGCAAGACTAAAAAACTGTTCGGTCATTCAAGGATAGCGAATGTTTCGATGACCTCAGCATTCAGCATCGTTGCCTACATGGTTATTTTATACACAATCATTTTAGCGTACAATGCAACTTGTTGAAATTATAAACTATAATAAAAATCGAAACGTTAATTTGGGGCTCAACATCGATTCATCGCAAATGAAATAACACAAGAGAATGTCTTAATAATTTAAAAAATATAAGTTGTTTAATAATCTAAAATATGTACCTAAGTTGTTTAATTTAATCTAAAAAATACAAGTTGTAGTCTTGAATTCGTAAACGTCCATTTAATAAGATTCACTCGAGCGTACAAATGAAATTGATTACTTCCATAATAGCACAGTACATAATCACTGACGTGCTAATTATAACACTCATATGCGCACGAAATTCCTTTTACTCGTAAATTTCCGAATATTCCGAACTCCGTAACACTTTTTGCCTGCACTTTGAGGATATCCAACAGGCAGCTATATATATATATGTATGCAGGTCAGATACCAAACAATCATGTATTTGAATTACTTCTATACAGTATGTTAACTAACAGAGGGCGTTCCCGTTAACCCGCTATAGTATAGCATCCATACATGCTAAAAAAAATATTACCATTCGAAAATAAAATGTTTTTATTTTTTTTATATTAAAATATTCACTAAAAATCGTAAATTGATACTCTATTTATTTAATTAATTCTAATTTATTTAATTAAATAAATTCCGACATTGCTGTCCTTCAAGTACGCGTGTACAGAGTGTTTCTTTAACGTATCAATTTACGATTTTTAGTGAATATTTTAATATAAAAAAAATAAAAACATTTTATTTTCGAATGGTAATATTTTTTTTAACATGTATGGATGCTATACTATTGCGGGTTAACGGGAACGCCCTCTGTTAGTTAACATACTGTATATATAATTTCCGAAATATATATTCATATCATCATTATCCTCCTGCCCCTATTCCAATTTATTTGGTGTCTGCGCAGTCTTTTCCTTCCATTTCAGCTGCATCCGGTTAGACTGGAAGCCGACCCTAACATATTTGGGGAAAGGCTAGGCAGATGATGACATCACCCAACCGTAAAACCAGTTTTTCATAAAACTAATCTGACAAATGGAAAATCGGTCCTGATACCGATAGCACGGTTAGATGTCAGTCAGAACCTTCTGTGTCAGAAACTTTGTACTATTGCTGGATTGACTTAGTCAGCTGACCATGGCCAAACAGTGCGTCAGTAAATTTGTTTCTCGTAAATAATAAATCATTGCTTAAAAGACAGGACAAAAATTGAACATGTTTTTAGGAGTAGATTGTATTAGGTTCTGATAAAGTGCTGGTTACAGTTGATTTATTGATTCAATAGAGACCCAAATACGCAATCGTGTATCGTGTCTACGTGAGCCTTTATTTGAGGTTAATAAAATATCAGTGCATTAATTATATGCTGTCTGTAGATTTTGCTTGCGTAATATTTTATAGCGAACTCTGAAGCATCTTGTATAAATAAAAATCGATGCTACGAACCTGATGTTATCAAGGACAGGATAGTGTACACCACGGCTAGCATACAATACTCCATACTCGTTCCTTTTGTAGAGAAGATACTCTTTCGCGATTTTTATACGAATCGCTCTGTCATAAGTAGCTGTTGTCTGTGCTTCTTCTCGACGTTATCGGTGCTGCCATTCAAAAATCTGAAAATAATGAATTGATTGAATTAGAATTCGATTATATCATCATCATCATTTCAGCCGAAAGACGTCCACTGCTGGACATAGATCTCTCCCAAGCACCGCCACTTCGACCGGTTCTGTGCTTCCCGCATCCAGCGGATTCCTGCGGCATTCACAAGGTCACCGGTCCACCTTGCAGGAGACCATGCAACGCTACGTCTCATACTCTCAATAAATTAGTATTTTATTAGATACAGTTTATCATGAATTTGTACGTTCTAAAGCCAAATTAGAATATGTGTCGACAACTCGTCACGTTTTCTCCGTATCAATCTAGATCTCCAACAAGATTTAAAAAACTCGAGCAGATTTCTTACAGTTACGGAGACTGAACTGTTAACATTAGGTTCAATATCGTTTGATACGTAATAGCTACTCCCGGCAACACGTTCGTTAGGTAGGTACTGTAGCGGTGAATTGGCGCACTTGAGCACTATTGTCAAGGTCCTGACACGCTTGTTTAAGGCCTTTCCCCCCGTCTGGGGTTGGCTTTCAAACAATGAATGATATAATTTTTTTGTAAAATTGTAAAGTGACTGTACATAGTTATTTTTACCGCCGATGATCAATGCTTGCCTACATCCTTGCCTACATAGCTAATCACAACCATTCGAGAGACTATCGTATCGAAAATGACATATTTCGATAACCTGATTTGCGTTGCCCCCGACAGCAGACAGCTGTCGGAAGAATAGTGGTCATTTATTTGATTTTAACTGACAATATTTTCGGGTTTCGAATTTTTGAACAGCGTACATAGGACTCCTTCGATAACATTGATTAATATTCGATGCGGAACAGAAGAGTATCGAATGGTTGTGTGGATAGCTATACTGTCCTGGTCTCTTCACATACTATTTAATAGGCTGGTGTAATTTTTTACGGCCTTAATGTTATCCTCACGAGTGACGAAAACTGTTCTAAGTGAGAGAGAAGAGTGTCCGTGGAGTTTCTTGCCCGTTCTTCTCCATAGGTACCTACTACGCTTTGGAATGGGCAACCAGCTTCATCTGTCTGACTGACTGACCCCTTGACAATTCAAAAGTGGCTGTAATTGGTTTATTTGAAATAAATGCTTTGAGTTTGAGTGAATAGTTTAATTAGTTTCCTGTTTATAGGGAATATTATTTTACCTGCTTTTAATATTCTTATGGCACCGTTACTCAGAGTTTGTTACGCAAATACATAATTTGAAAAGACGTATTAATACGCTATGGACATTATTAAGATAATTTTATGTATATCAACTGGTAGAGCATGGTATATTTACGTAATTAACGTTGTATAATCTAAAATTCCAATATTTAATTAAATATGTTGTGCTCAGAGTAGAGCACACCATAATAATACTTGAACTTACATAACTAGTACCTACCCAATTGGTTCATTTAAACGAGTTCGGCCATAGAAAAGAAAAGCGGTACAAAAGCCAAAAGAGTTTCAACATTCGGCGGACTGTTGCGTATGGGCACCGCTCCAGTGTTCAACCATGAAATAGAATTATCTGAACATTTTGTCTCACCGTTGCAGGATTTCACAATTGTTGAACTGCTGTTCTGTTACAATTTGATTCTACCTGCAATAGTTACGTATATTTGCAGACAAGTATTCTGCACGGCGATATATATACAGTGTGTATTAGAAATGTGTGGTCATATTTAACCACACCCTTGTCTGTATTTGCAGAAAAGTATTCTGCACGGCGGTATATAAGTACAGCGTGTATCAGAAATGTGTGGTCAAATTTTACCACACCCTTGTCTGTATTTGCAGACAAGTATTCTGCACGGGCGGCGGTATATACAGAGTGTATCAAAAATGTGTGCTCATATTTAATGGTGTGGTTAAATATGACCACGCATTTCTGATACACACTGTATAAAGAGATGTATTAAATATTAATATAGATATATAAACGACTGAACTTCAATCAACTATGAATTGAAATAAAATTCAAAAGTCTACTCGAAGTTATTTTAATATTTCAAGTTCCTGTAGCCTTAAAAGTGTTTAGGCACGCCAGCGGCAGCGGTATATAGAATTACTGGCTTACATACATATTCTAATTTGTGTGTTTAGTGCTAGGATCTTAATTGATTGATTAACACATAACCTATAATAACAAGTGCGTAAGTAATATTTTAATTAAGTAGTCTTACGCTTGCATTGTTATCCAAATTTAAATTATAAAACTATTATTAGTATTTTTATGTTATTGCTAATTACTAAATGTACTGTGTACTGCATGCTATAAGTATAACCAAGATGTAAAATCTAAATATTTGCACGACTGAAATGCCGAATATACCTAGTGAAACCCATAGAGATCTTAAGAACTTATGTTAGCTACCAATATTCTTGCAAATAAATATATTTTTCATTCAAGAATACGAGTATACTCCTAATAGAGGCCTGCCTCTGCTTCGCACGATATTTTCGACTTGAGAAAACATCCAAATTAATTTTTTTATGTAAGTTTTCATTAATGTCTAATATATAAAATTCAACGTTTGTTTGTTCGTATTTTATGTGCTGCCATACCGTTAATCCGATTGCGATAAATCTTTGTCAATTTATTGCTTGCACTTGCATGAAGGTACTATCAATTTATTTCTTTTGCGGCAGTAACGTTAGTTATAAATAAAAATCTTCCGGAATGAATTGCGTTTAGTTTAGAAGAACAACGCGGTCACACAGACAGACACGAAAAGCAACTTTTATCCTACTATAATATTATAAACGCGAAAGTTTGTGAGAATGGATGGATGGATAGGTATTTGTTACTCTTTCACGCAAAAACTACTGCACGGATTTGGATGAAATTTGGCACACATAGTTTATAACCAGGATTAACATAGTATACTCGATAGATATTTTTTTATCCGCGGGATCAAAACTTATGCACTGGGTGTAACCGCAGGGTGCTGCTAGTTTATAATACTTATGTAGAGATTGGTCCTATTTTCAGTTATGTCTTTACCTCAACATTTTCTCACTCACTTCTACTCTCTACTCTTTACTGTTACACTCAATACATGTTTAAAGACGATCTAATAAACCAAATGTTATCATATTTTTATTAGGTACTTATGAGGAGTGAAGAGGTATTCCACGGCTATTAGGACAATCCCGGAAGTACGGTCAAGATTCCTACAAGCATCTTACTGGAATACTTCCTCCCTCCGAGCACGTTTGCTCTTGCGAATCTCCACTCAAGCCGGCCAATAAAGGCAAGAATGAGGTGGGAGCTCTGTTCTCCGTCATTGTTCACTTTAGCCGGCCAATAAAGACAAGCCAGAGGTGAGGAACAATACTTTTCCCGGGAGATAGGGTTCGTGGGGTCGCTACTGCCCAACAGCTAGCCATATGCTGCCCTGCGGGTTTCTGTATCTCTCTTGGTCTGACTCTCCACCTTAGACCTGTTCCGGCAAATTAAACTCTTGCGGCATAGGCCTAGAGTTCAGAGCGCGCAAGCCCCCCACGACGTCAACGTAGAGATACGGCGATGGGGTTATTATTATTATTATTTTCGATTTCATTAAAATGTTGGCGAGCACTTTTCGTTTTACAAGGTGAACAACACTGTCAGGCTGTTGAGTCGTGCGTGTGTGCCCTACCACTCACCGGAGTATAAACCTCAAAGTGACACTTTGTTATTTCAGACCCGTTCTCTTTACATTTTGGTCGTATACCTGTAATGCACAGAACCATAAGTAAGTGATAAACAAAAGAACTTCGAGATCACGATGCTAAACAGAAACAAAAGAAATCATTATATCATTGAAGTAGAGCAAGGCCGTTTAAAATTCCTAAATAAAGGTTTTATCATCAAAGAATTGTACGAAGTAGGTAATTAATTTTTTTTAAACCTTACTTCATTTAATTAGTTGGTAAAGGCTTCTTTACGATTTTTTTATTGTAACCAAAAGTGAAATATGTAATTAAGGTTGGTTTAGCAACGAATTATTTTGCAAAAATTTTATTGGTTTTTTACAAGCATACCTCTTATGATACCAGTTTTGGATCGCGTATATTTCGAGTTTCGACATTGAACCGCGGCACCGCTGCACCGCACCGGTGTGACCGTTAGCGTTACATCTCTTTTTTCATTTTGTCTGCAGAAGGTTAAGGACATTCAAAATATTGGTGCATTTACATTGAACTGTAAATATTATTAACTTGAAATAAATAAATAATTTAACGCTTATTTAATACAGTTAACTACACGTCACATTATATCTATCTAACTAGCCTGTATTATCTCACTGCAGGTCAAAGGCCTCCGACTCCCTTTTCCACACAATTTTATTCTGTCTTTTGCGAGTGCCGGGCCAGTCCCTACGGTAGGATTCAAGCTCTTCCCGCCATCTTCGTCTTGGCCTGACACGTCACATTGCTTTGTATTAAAATAGCAAGTCGAAATGTGAACAAAAACAATTTAAACAAGTTAACTGGTTTCAAAAACATGTATACTGTCACTATACATAATTTGTGTAAATTATTGCGTAGCGTAAGTAATTCCTTGAATATTGATTTATTATTGTAAAAATATTTGCACAGCGCTTCCTACGTAGTTTGCTGAAAATTTATCACGCATACAGGTGTGGTTACTCAATACTTATTTATTTATTGCATTCAATGTGTACTATGTGGTCATCATCATGTGCCTTTTCCCAACTATGTTGGGGTCGGCTTCCAGTCTAACCGGATGCAGCTGAATACCAGTATCTGAATAACTAGTAACTTAAGATTTTATGATCATTGTGGAACCTGCCGGGCACAGCAAAATAATAGCAGAGAGGAAGCTTTGAAAACTTAACTTTGGTATCAGTCTTCTGAACAAAATTTTATGTATATTATTAGATTTTTTTTTTAATATTTATACAACTGCGTGCAAAAAAATGGCCCACCCCATGCTCTCCATTTAAGAGACGATATCTCAAAAATCTTAATGAATATAATTTATTATTTTACTAGCTGCCCGGCGCGACTTCGTTCGCGTGGTCTCCTACCCCTTACCCTACCCCTTTCTTACTCCTACCCTACCCCTACCCTACACGAAAAGAAAAAAAAATATCATGAAAAGATGTATCAAACTACTGTCTGTCTTGTTATTAAACTAAAATACTCGTAGAAATAAAATAAAAGAGTAAAGGAAAGACCAAACAATTGAATGCTAGACTGATATTTTGACTGAGTTGTGTTTTGTTATTCTATGTCAGTTGCGTTTTGTTATACCACGTTTTATGTGCCGTCCCACAGGAACGGCATAAAAAGTATCCTATGTCCTTCTCCTGGTTCTTAGCTACCTCTCTACCAATTTTCAGCCAAATCGGTTCAGCCGTTCTTGAGTTATAAATAGTGTAACTAACACGACTTTCTTTTATAATTTATATATATAGATATTGTGTGAAGGTAGGTAAAGGTATAGTTTATTTAGACATAGGTACATGTATTTTGATAAAAGCAATATTCTTGACAAGATCGTCTCGATTCTTCAGATGTCCTCATCACTCACTTTTGCTCGGTAAAAGCAGAACATTTTTTGTCAACAACATTGACAAAAGTTGAATTTTGTTTATTTCTGTTCGTTTAATGAAAATTGAACTTGATTTTTTAACGGACTTCAAAAAAAAGGAGGTTAATTTGCATAGGCCAATAATTTCAACATTAGATCTCAGTGTTGAAATTATCGGCCTATGCAAAATTTTGCACTAACTTACGGCTTAAGTCAACCGTTTGATGGAAAAATATTTCAACATAAGGTCACATTTAGCAACGAATTCTAACTATACCGTGACAATATCATTGTGAATCGGTCATCATTTCATTGCCATGAAGCGGAGCAACGCAGTTTTTTTGCAAATTATGTCTTTTTTAAAATAATCAATAATATATGCGGATCTAATGTCACACGGCATTCCAGTTCACAGTTTTTTTGTCAATTAAAGCTGGTGTGTTATTTTTTACTAAAAGTTTGCAGTAAAAAAAAAGATACTTCATCTAAAACATGTAAGGCTCAAAATGATGTAACTGGTGTAGACTATCACTCCCTTAAAGCTTTGCACTCAGCTTCCAAACACCCAGTATAAAAGCTTGTAAAATCGCGGTTACGTCTTAAAAGAAGCTAATACATATTGTATTACCAACGTACTCTACTTCCCGACAATTATCTTCAAGTTCAGGGAATTTGATTGAATAATAGCTAAACATTTCATTTCCAACGCTGAGTGGCTGACCTTACAGTAACACTTGGTAACGCACAATTAGGGTTAAAGTTTACTCCGGACTGTCCAGAATTTATAAATCGATTCCGTTCTCGGTATTTTTTTATATGGATACGGCAATGTGCTTCTCAAGTTCAATTGCATGTATCTCGCACATTCGAGATGTTATCGATTCTACCAATTAGCACGTCGTCGGGTTTTGTGACGTTTGACGCTGTTTTACCTATTTAAGACCTATCTCTAGTTTGAAAGATCTGGGTGATTTCGAAATGTACTCAATTATTTCATTGAATAGAAACTCCTGGTCTAAATTCCGTCAGTCTATTTCCCCAGGAAACGATCCAGACCGATTGGAACACATCCGTAACAGAACGCATTGTCATTGAGATACCAATCGAAAACTGAACTACTTACAACGTACTTTAGCTTTGATTGGAAGATGACCTTCATTAATATGAAGGCTAAGAAATATTTCACAGAGCCATGCTAATAGAACCATAATATTTGATAACGCTATAACAATCATAGCTATCGATACGGTCGTTAAAATCAAAGAGTGAATACAAAACTGGAAATCAACATTTGCATAACACTAACCAAGAAATTTCATTCACAGACGATATTTATTTTTATTAGGCATTCCGACTACTATCCAACGACTGTCAAGGACTTGAACAGCATCGATTACTCTATTACGGACAAAATATTTAGCAAATGTTACATCAGCGTTTATTCTAATTAGCCGTTCTAAACGACGAAAACACACCCAGACGAATTCGTGTTAATGGCAACGACGTGAGAGCTTTATATTAAATAAATAAACATAATAGGCAAGATTCTTCAAGGTTAAGATGAAGCAATGTTTGGACTGGCACTGAATTCAAAAAGTTACACAATAAGGAATCATTACGTTCTTTATATGAGCAAGACCGGACTGATAGTCGTTGTTTGTAACATAAAGTTGTCCTTACTTAAGTTGATTTAATACTCCAACCAGATTCAGACTTGAATAGATGTTGAATCACAAAGAAACTTGTTCGTTAAGTAATTACTTTGGCAAAGAGAACATGATTTTATTTTTTTATTTTATCGGGAAAACAAATAATTGTACATTTTGTCTTACATCAAAGTATACAATAAAGTGGCTTAACGCACAATCAACGTTTCCATGTATTAATATGAGTATTAATGATAATAAGCGAAAAGAAGCGGAAAAAATTTACCACATTTGATTTTAGTTGCCTATCACCAATAAAATTAAAAATATATAGTGTGTATGTAAATTGCTGTGGAATTACTGCGTTTCATGTTATCGAACAAAACAATACAAACTGTAATGTCAGGGAAAGTCAACATTAATTAATCACCTTACGACGTCTGTCCATAATACGTAGATATACACAAACAATTTACCAAGTGATGATTATTCATAATGTAATGGCCCTTAGAGCTTAGTATACTTAAATAGTTGTAATCTTTGGTATGATTGCATCTCCATGGCTCTGCTTGATGAATGAGCTATCGTCTTCTGCATAACACTCTGTAACTGCTGGTCTCGTAAGATTTATGTAAGCCAATCTTGACCTTCCCTGCATAATCTATCTATGCATGACCATTAGTTACGTTGTCAATTGCTAAGTTTTGCAATACTTGGCATTGACTTTAATTCATGAATGAAATCCTTGGCTGTCTAAATGCCGAAGTGACGTAGTGCTTTATTTCTCTCAGGTTTGATTCTGGAATTCGCGGGGCCATAGATATTTTTTGGATTCTGGATACTAAAGAACGTGAGAGTCTATATGGCAATCCAGTTTCAATCAATCTGTTTCATAACAAACCTTCGAAATTGTAACATATTGCTGGGGCTCTATTTGTAAATAGACTAATGTTTACGGACTAACAAACCACTTTATATTACGTCGAACTAATGAGCACCGTAGCTATAAATACCTAAAATTAGATTTTATTTACGAATTTTCAACTTGACGGACCGGCTTGGTAGACCTTGGAGGCAGTGCAAAATTCGAAAAATATTTTAATTTGCATACATATACTTACTGTTCAATAAGTACACATTTACATAAATTCAACACTTAGGACAAAGCCTTGCAAAAAATATATATATATATCACACTAGTTTTCACAGCTTCGACTTCGTAATTAAACACGTGTCTTCGTTTATGTTGCGAAGTTAATTAAATATCTACACGTGTGCCTCCGTGCGGAGTCGGCGGCTGACTGGCCAGTCAATGCCAAGACAATAGTGCAGACATTTCTCGTGCAAGGACTTGTGACATAGAACGTAACCGTAGGGCGCTGACTGCGCAGACACACACCTAATCAGATCTGCTACAGTCGCGCGGTCGCGCCTGCGCCGGCGCTTGCTTGTGCAAGAGCAACGGAAAGTATCTCGAAACGTGGTATTGTTATAAAACAGCCATTGCATACTGAATGACCCTATGATAACAAGTTTCTTTTTTTTATTAAAACACTTGGAATGAATTGTATTGATTATAATAAGTTATGCAGTTTATTGTTTAAATGGAATAATCAACAAATATTAATATTATGTAGCGTATACTAAACGTTACTACCAAAAATGTTCATCTTAAATAATTTTAGATTTGGTATTCTCATTTATACATACAGTCATAAAAAGGAATACCTACGAGTCTGCCAATCAACTGCTTGTTAAAGTCGTTCCGTACAGTATGAAATTTTAATAAATGTGTTTGCAAGTATGTATCACGAATAAAAATGTAATTTTTGCCCAATTCATATAACTAACACCAACTAACAACTAATAACAATAACACAATAACAATTAATAACTTGTTAAAGACATTTAATCCAGCAACGTGACAAAAGAATTAAAGACCCAACGACGCTAAGCATTCCGAAATCCGAACACAAAAATAAAGTCAGATAAATCTAAACGAATCAAACGCAGTTACGCTAACGGAGCAACGTGCGCGCTGACACGACACGTTATTAGATCATTATTCCAAGCGCTGTCATCCGGCCGACATCGACAATCGACCAATTGAGTCGTCCCTGACACAGCTCTACGTCACTATATCATTATCATCCACAGCCCGACTTCACCCTCTGTTGGGCATCATAGGCGTCTTGTGCCAATCCAATCCCCGCGCTCCTGTGCCAGCCTCATCCAAGTCCTACCAGCGATGGCAACAATGTCGTCCGCCCATCTCGCCGCCGGACTACCGACACCTCGTCTTCCAGTCCTTCGATCACAGCCTTATTCCACTTGTCATCACTGCGCCTTGTAAAGTGGCAATACCCCAAAAGAGAGGCATAGGAGAAGCCGCAGGACAACACATTCGGCGGCCCTAACATTTGGCTTTCGGTCTTTCTTCGTCATCATTGGAAAGCGAACTTAAAGAACTTAGTAAGCGATACGCGTAATCCAATTTTATCTCTCAATCGATTATAGAGACGATGGGTTTTTAATTAAAGAGCCTTTGATTGCTACAAATTCCGCACACGATCCAAAGACATCTGCTTGCTCTACATTATACGTAATTCTACTTATCTAAGATACAGTGAATTCATAGAATTACTATTATTGGAAATTCTGCATACAGTTGGGTCCCTATTTCACTGCATTCCGTGTTACGTCATACTGATAACATTCCAGATAATTTCATTCACGTCCCTATACTTAATTGTGAATTATTACTACCTCACACTTTCTTGTTATCATTTCATTCGAACTGTCTAGCGATGATTTTTTTTTGCCAAAAGGCTTTTTTTGATGTTATTTAAGAGGGTTGATCCGTTAGAGCCACGCTGGAGTCAAAATTGATGATTTCCGACGGACAATAAAACCATAATCTGTTTAATTTATAGATAAGATATTGACGTCATATTAATGGGAATTTCATAATCTAGTGCATGGCTGAAAAACATTTTCATTTATTCGTACAGTTTTCTCATTAGAACAGTTTTTATGAAAGCCTTTTTTTAAACTAGCGATCGACGGTCTACGCAAATGCAAGGTATTAGTAAAACCATATACGACAAACTTATAACAACGTTGCTTTATAAATAATAATAGCATTTATTAGTGCATGGCTGAAAAAAAAAAACGATTACTGTAAGTTTTCATTCAAGAAAAGTATATTCAAAAGTGTCAATTTTAGCCACTTTTCGATATATTAAACGCGTTAGTTTAGGATGAAATCTGGAATATTTATATGTTATTTTAGGCCTAGTAAACGAAGACATTTACGTTCTAAAACATGGTACAAATATTTTTTTAATAACTTATTTTTTTATTTTACTATGAATTATTTAGTGCTGCTATATAATCGGCGCGGAATCACGCCAGCGCTCAGTGCCGGCTGAGGCCTTTCAGAGGTAGGACGTGTGTCGCTCCCGTAGCCGCGAGTCGCGTAAAATATTATCGTACTTTCGCGAGTTTTTAGCGCGAGTAGGACATGTTGATACTTTTTATTATAATATATTTTTATTATATTACAAAACTTTGGTGAGTACATATTTTAATGTAATGGTGTTCTATTAACTTAAGAAAGATTAAATTAGACTTCTTTATGTATGTTTTCATTTTACTTTTTTTTCAGATATGGCTAACAAAAGGCGCTATATGGGAACAAAAAAAAACGAAAATTTGGCCAAGGCTAATGAAGCTAAAAGGTATGTTACCGAGGTTCTCTACTTATAAAAAATATATTTTTATTAGGTGTAATAAGAAACAATATACTTACTACTTTTTGAAGTAATTTTTTTTTAATTACTTTTTGTTTGGATATTTTTATGAAACACAGTAGTAATAAGATAAAGTTAATATCCAATTCGTTGTTATAGGCAGAAAAGAGAAGTTCAAATACTTCAAAACCAGGACTTAAATAAAAATGCTGTTGTAAGTTTTATTTTTTTACTTTATATTTTACTAGCTGCGGCAGACACGTGTTTCCTTGGTTTTGATTGAGCAGTTGTTAAACCAAAACTAAATAAGACCTTTCTTCATTATTTATTTATCTCAAGCCGACAATCGATCGCCTGTCATGGTGCTTACTTTTTGTGTCACTATATTATACCCTACATATTATTTTCAGAATCAAGAAAATGAAAAAGACAGTGAAAAAACACTGGAAATTCTGGAAAACTTGCAGGCATTAGAAACGGCTCCAATTCAAGATCCTGACGCAGGGAATCTTGTAAGAATTACTTGGTCATTTGTATACATATTTTAGCACAAAAAAAACATTGTTAGTTATGTGCTATCTTAAGCCGACAATCGATCGCCTGTCATGGTGCATACGGTTTGTGTCACTATATTATACTCTACATATTATTTTCAGACTCAAGAAAATGAAAAAGACAGTGATAAAACACTGGAAATTCAGGAAAACTTGCAGGCATTAGAAACGGCTTCAATTCAAGATCCTGACGCAGGGAATTTTGTAAGAATGACTTGGTCTTTATAAACATATTTTAGGACAAATAAAACAAGAACCTTCAAGAACAAGTGCGTATTTACAGTATACTTTCATAAGTTCAGATACATGTTGTACATTGTTTCTGATAATATTAGACTTAAAAATATATTTCCAAATTTTATGTTATAGGTAAATAATAGACAAGAAGTTGAAAGGGATACTGTACTTCAGGCAGAGACTGCACTTTGGCTAGAGCTACGACGTTGTTTATTGACAGCCTCTTCATTCTGTAAAGTGTGCAAACGGCGATCGACTATTAGCCCAGCCCCTTTGGTTAAACAATTTCTTTACTCATATTCCTTGGACCATATCCCTAGTATTCAACATGGGAAAGTAAACGAAAAAGTGGCCATAGAACAGTTGCAGGTACAAGTTTAGATTTTTCTAACAAACAATTTATTTTTGTATTCTTAAATTCTATTAAAAAGAAGTAATTAGAGTATTGAGTTTCAAATTATTATGATTACAGGTGCTTCGCCGGATGGACTAATCGACGATGATGGCATCACCGAAATTAAATGTCCTAGTTCGGCATTTGGATTAGAGGCAGATTTTGCTATTAGCCAAAAAAAAAATTAAATTCTGGAAAATAGATGGATCTGTGAATCGACGCCATGACTGGTTTTATCAGATACAGGGGCAGCTGCATATAACTAACAGAAATTACTGTCTGTTTGCTGTGTGGACAGGCAAAGATTTTAAATTGAAGACTGAAAACAATCAGGGACGATAATTTTGGAGCGAAAATATGGAACATCGGCTAGTCAGCTTTTACAATAAATGCCTGTTACCCGAAATTGTTGATCCCCGAAAAGCTAGGTCCATGAAACTTAGAGACAACAAATATTAAGATTTTATTTTACACGAAATTGTTTTTATTTACTTTAACCTAACTAATAATAATTTAATTGCTCATTTATTACAATAAACAAAAAACTGAATCCCCGCTTACGGAAAACGAAAACATTCCCTACTAACTAAAAACTGGCTAAGTATCAAAATGATTCTAAGCGGTGTATGATACGCGCTCCAACACAGACGGCTGTGTGTGCGTTTAACTGTATAGCTGTGTGAGTAAATTTACCTAAACGCGAGGCGCGCCGCTCTGGAGTAACGCTCTTAAGGTAAAGGTAGGCTCCTGAAAACCGTAAGTTTATCTCAGACAGGCAGAAACTCTCGCAGCGTTTTATAGACAAGAAGTAGTAAAAACGTATTATCATGGGTAATGGATTGCCATTTCACTTTTCATAAACAGTACTTATCCTAAAAGGTAGGCCAGTCTATATTATGTATATCTCGTAATACTTTCTGAGTTGTACATGAGTATGAATAATTAATTGTTTTATAGGTAACGTGTACTGCAAAGGTATTTCCGATGACGTCGTCGATCGTAAAGATATAATCCCACGTTCACTGCCTGATGCAGACGTGTCTTGAATATTATTACACTTTTTGGCGATCCGTTTCTTCCATAAACATATAACGTCAACTAAAATTGTAGTAATTAACTTGGTAGCAAGCCTTTAAACTATAATTAATCCTTAATTTAAATAACTATTTCTGAAATAATAAATTGATATGTTCAATCTAGATGTGGAAGGCGGACCTAGGTCTCGTGTGATGCAATTTAGGACAGTAGACAGACAGACAAAGGTAGACACCTTTGTCTTGCATTTGACCGCAATAGGCGCCGTAGATCCGATTCATTTTATTTTTAAACATAAGAAAAACAATGGCCCTAAAGTAAAGCCTTGCGGCAATCCAAATATAAAATTTATGACATAACAGTTATAATCCATTTAAAATATGAATTTAGCTAGATTTCAGCACAACAGAAAGTAAACAAGCATAAGTAAAAACTAAATGTTCGAGGGTTCGAACGTCAAAGGCTTGAACTAAGTTTGTGTTGGTAATAAGGTAAAAGTTTGTCATATTTTACTAACTTAAGTGGATGTCTGTTACATATACGGAATTTAAGCTTCAATTGAATATCTTCGAGCTTGTTAATCCCCATTATTTTCAAATTCTAGGTAGGTACAGGTAGGCAGTTTCACATTAACATAATAGCCACTTTACTAGCGTGAGAAAATCAGCAACTAATACGTTTTTTTATTCATTCCTAAAACATAATGGAGCTATTTTCGTGTGTGTTATTTCATCGCGACATCAACTATTTGTCATTGTGGATGTAGCACCGAATTTGTTTACAATTCGGTGCTACATCCACAATGACAAATAGTTGCGTAATTATTACTTATAACCCATCCTACGCTAACAAAGTTTCTTGTACTAATAGAATGGAAGACTAGTCGCCATAAATGAAGAGCACATGAACCGCAAAAAGTAAAAAATACATAAGCTGTATCTGTATATAACTTTTTTTTTTGCTAGCATATGCTGTCCCATTGCTGAGCAAAGGCCTATAACTAAATAGGTAACATATTTTCTATTATATTTTTTTCAATATGATAGCTGTGATAAAACTTCTGTATTAAAGGCTACCTATTTACTTTTAATATTGTTACGAATTCTAGTATTTACTGCACGGGATTTGAATGATAGTTATCGTTTGCCTTCAGTTTGCAAGTTGTAAGCTGTGGAAAATTTAGTGTATGTAATACTTGTTAAGTTATTTTTTTATATGTACTACTGTTTGTTTTCCCTTATAAAATAAAATAAACTAAAACAATCCCAAAGAAACGCGCCAGCCAAGAGGACTCCAAGTCCTTTTGAAGGCATGCATAGATTTACCAAATCTCTTCTGGGGACACTGCAGCGTCTACAGCCCATAATAAATTTTGCTTATATTTACAATCATTTCAGTACACCACAGTCATTAGCATTACAGAATCGTATGTTCTGCTATGTTACAAATTGGCGTAGCATTATGTAACCGTGAAAGTGTATTGTAATTCATCAAGTAATATTAACGCGTGGATATGTGCCACGCATCACTAGCAAGGCACACTCACTGTATTTTAATTCAGTTCCTCGGCACGTGAAGGTTGGTTCAGATTCTTATTTGTGGGAAGGTGAAGGCCATGCAGTGAGCGGACGAAGGATTTAGTACGCAGGTGTTCAGCTGTATCGGTCGATTACTTTGCTGATTTGCATGTGATATTATAGTCATTATGGTGGCTACACTGGCTAGCTGGCTAGCTAGGCCCGCTACTAAAATGTCAAACGAATCCAAACAACTTTTTTTGGTTAAGATATTAAAACCTTGACCTGCAAGAGTAGATAAATAAATAAAAATATGCTAATGAGAGTAAAATAACATTAATGACTCGTTTCTCGGAATTAGTGTTACGTACTGTAATAGGAAGATACTTTAATAAACCAATGTTTTCGTTTATTAGTATTACAGATGACAGATTAAAGTGAATTGTGATTCACTTTAATCTGTCATGTCATGTGTGTGTGACTAGAGTTTGTAAACCAACTGTGATTGGTATAAAAACTCTTAGTCATGATCGGTTACAATCACATAACATTATTAATTATTTCTCATCGAAAATAATACCTATCAATGTTATTTCTGTGGTTTTAGTCCCAGAGTAATAGAAAGGATGAACAAACAGTAGGTACAATACCCGACCGTAAATAGGTTACATGTAATAAATAGCACATCGAGTTTAAAAAAAAAACCTTTACGCGTTTTTAATGCAGAGCCATCTAATATAAGTTTTCAGAAGTTCTCATATAGTTGTCTCCATCTTGGATCACTCACGACCGGCTTCACCATCCTCGAAAACCATGAAAAAGACACCTATGACGAAACATTAGAAAAATTTTGCAGCCGCCATTTTGGATTTTTATTTTGGTCTCACTATCGTTTCAGCACCTTTGAAAACCATGGAAACCATCTTTCTGACTCTTTCTATTATAGAGAGAAAGTCGCATTTTCGTCACGTATCGAAAGACCCTTTTTGATACGTGACGATTTCTACCAGTTTACTCTACCGCAAGCCACGTTAAAGAACTTCGTTCCTAAAAATCGACTTTGTAGAGGGAGCTCATACCTGGGTGACAGTGTCCTTCTAAATTTCGAATACATAATTACGCCCGGGTACTGTAGGTGCTAGTCTTAGTGTCATGATGTTCCAGTGATTGGGGCTTGCCACGAGGTTTAATCTGGGCAAGTCATGTACCAATGTGACTTTTTCAATTCGAATGTACTTTCAAGTTTATCTTGGACATGACTGACATCGAGAAAACATCGTGAGGAAATCTGGACTTATATTTAATATGAGTCTAAAATCGCCAATCTTTCTTGAGCAAGCGTAGTGATCAATGCTCGTGCCGTGTCTGTATGAGAAGAGGCCTTTGCCCTGCAGTGGTAAAATAATAGGCTGGTATTATTATTTATTACTAGTTTCTGCCGTGACTTCGTTCGCTTGGAATTTGTAAGACATTATACTAATTAACAGCCACATTTCCCGCCCGCGCTATTACTTCGTTTTCGCTTAGCGTTCTTCCGGACTTTTTTCCTTTATACTCGACTGCTAAGGGTCGTAGCGTGATGAATTGATGATAAATGAACTTTCAAAAGCAAAAAGAATGTGTCATATCCGACTGGTAGTTCCAGAGATTAACGCGTTCAAACAAACAAACTCTTCAGCTTTATTATTATTATTATAGATTACTGTAGTGTGAATCACTACGCGTTTTTACTTATCCTCTACCGCTGTCTTAATAGCCCGACCGCAGCTTACAAATCAGTAATGAATGATGACAATTTGTTTAGATGCTTCCGCTACGTGATTGTTTTCCTTACATTGTTACTTAACAACCGCTTAACGATTCTTGTATATAGATCGATATTGTGTTGCGATCGATGTTTGAGAATTTAACAAGTTAGGAAGGGGGAAATGTATTCAGTTTTGTTTTGGTAAAGGTCTATTAGCCAATTAAACTTATTGGTAAGACAGACAATCCAATTGCTAAATAGCCCTGGTCAATTTCGGGATAAGTCTTTTCAGACCAGAAGTTCCCTCATTGCACCACCTGCAAAAATATTGTCATAGTTTTAAAAATATGGTCACTGTTTCTTTAAAATTTTCTACATTACGTTAGCTAGCCTCGTGCCAGGATAATATGGCAACTGTTGTATTTACTCGATTGTTGGCAAATGTTTTATTGGTTTTCACAATATCACGCCAGCACTTGGGTGAGGTTTAGGTAAATACCAGCAATTGTTTGTCATAGGTGAATAATGTATGTTTAATCTCATCACTTTTATAAATGGGAATGACTAACGTAGTCAATAATTAATGTAACTTTAATAATAGAATTAAAACTCACCATGTTTAAAAACTTCTAAAGCATATTAATTTGATAGTAAGATAATTATGCTGAATATTTCATATTCTATAAGAAGTTCCGTAGTTACAACTTTAGTCCTGGGGAGTTTTTGAAGGCCTATCTGATGTAATTTGACTTTCAAAAAGTGCTAATTCTCCGCCTATTTTGAATAAATGACTTTTGATTTTGGTTCAGCAAAATAACTAACTCCATTTAATTTCTTTGTTACAGTTAACAGACATAGTAAACGCGATGTCGACGCGCGGCGAGCTGCCCTTAGAGCTGGCGCTCCGGGGGCGAAGCTCCTCGATAGCCACGACGTTGCTGCAGCACTGCGCAGACGCAGACGCGAGAGGACCGCGTGGCAGGACCCTGCTGCATCGCGCCGTTGATTCCAGGGACGCCTTCTCTGCCAAGTTTCTCGTCGATAATGGCGCTGATCCCAATTTAACCACGAAGTAAGTCATTGCTTTGTGAAGGCCCTGCGGCCTTATGCGCTGGGTGCGAGAAGCACAGAACCGGTCGAAGTGGCGGTGCTTGGGGGAGGTACGAGGGGCGTTCAATGTATTCTTGGTATCGGCATGAAAAAAAGACGTAAATTCAAATAAAATCATTTTTATTTTTCAATGGAATCCCCAATTACCCTAATGCATTTATTACATCACGAAATTAACTTTTGAATACTCTGTAAAAAATAACTTTCCTCTTTCTCTGAAAAATGCGCATTTATTGCCGCCTTGAGCTCTTCATCGTTGGAAAATAGTTTCCCAAAAAAGTCTTTTTCAAATTATAGAACAAATAATAATCACTCGGGGCTAGGTCCGGGTTATAAGGTGGGTGGTTAATTTCTTCGAAACCAAAATCTCGCACCAGCAGCCTTGGAAACACGCGCCGTGTGGACCGGAGCTTTGTCGCGAAGAAGCAGTACACCGGTGGTCAGTTTACCCCGTCTTTTTTCTTTAATTGCTTCCCATAAATTTCGTAAAGATGATTCGCAGGATGCTGCGTTTATGGTTTCACCTTTTTTTGAGTACTCGGTCAGCAAAATTCCTTTTAAGTCCCAAAACACTGGTCATGATTTTTCCGGCAAACGGAACGACTTTGAATTCCTTAGGGGGCGCAGTACCTACCCTTCTTGTGCCACTGCATGGACTCTGGCTTACTTTCTAGGTCATAATGATGAACCCACGTTTCATGTCCAGTAACAATTCGATCGAAAATACTTGAGGGAATTTCACCACAGAGCTCTAAGAAGTCTCTACAGTATTCGACTTGCACTTGTTTTTGAGGCGCCGCCGCCGCGAGCATTTGCGGCACCCATCTTGCACTGACTTTTGAAAGGTAAAGAAGGTCATAAAGAATAGTGTGCACGGAACTAACAGAGAGGTGGGTCATCTCAGCTATCATTTTGATCTTCATTCGTACATCCTCCAGTATAAGCTTCTAAACTTTTTACACGGTTTCTTCCGTAGAGGCAGTAACTGAGCCCGCCCGAGCGAGTGTCGTCTTCAATACTTTCTCTGCCCCTTTTAAATTCACTTGACACTTTTGAACCGTAGATAACGAAAGTGCAGAATCTTGGTAAATAGCCACTTCGTGAATAGTTTTTGGACTTTTTCCTTGTTTGGTAAGGAATTTAATAACAGCGCGGTGCTCGATTTTCTTCAACATTGTTACGTTTTACGTTAGCCATTCCTGTTGTCGTTGACTTAAAGACAACTAGCAAATTAATAATCACAACTATATAGAATTTTACCGTTATATCCTTAGATAATGTCATTAATTAATTAATTTGTCAAATTACCTACATCATTAGTAAATCACCCTGATACCGAGGATACATTGAACGACCCTCGTATAATATGTCCAGCAGTGGACGTTTTTGAAGTCATTGCTTGATAGAAAATAGTTAACACTGTCTACAGTAGGTACTTAGCCGGACGTTAATAAGGCACAAAGAGTTTTACAAAAGTTCAGGTACCTACGTAGACCCTACTCTCCCACTCATATCTGTAGACTTTTCCAACACTATTGGTTTCATTATAAGGAAGTACCCCAATTCTCGTAATTTTAAGAACATTCACAGTCTGATCTCAGTCTCAATCTGTCAAAAATACCTCTAATTTCCCCACATTTTTGACAAGTTTTTGACATTGACTGTCTCTAAGATGAGATTGCGACTAGATTTTGAACGTTTTTAATTACGGGAATTGGCCTTCAGATGTGGGCACATTTAAGTGTTTAAAATGGTATATTTTTTACATTAGCAGGCTACTTGACAGCCTACTGGTCAATCGCCCCAAAGAAGTTGGCATGATCTTACATTAAAAGTTTTCTAGCTTGCCGATCAACTAAAATTGACATACCGCATAAAGAGATAACTAAAAGAAACCTATTTCTAGCTATGTTTATTTATATGTTTTTCTGATCTGAAATGCATTCAAGTTTATGACAGCTACAATACACTCACTGTATTTAAACTACCCGATTGTTGATCAATAACACGATATTATTAAATATGACTTCATACTACATACTGTTTAGAGAGGAGGGTGACACAGCGCTGCATCTGATAGCGTCGCTCACGCCAAGCTCCTGTGACGAAGAGACCATGGAACAGATGGCAGAGATCGCAGATGTCATGGTCCAAAAGAGTGCCGATATTAACCGACAGAATAGAAAGGGATTGTAAGTATTCTAATGCTTTCCAGATTTTATTTTTTTTCGTATCCTTCCAGCAATTCAGCTAAGTCAATGACTTGAATTTTGAAGTGTAATAGTGTCTTTTAATGAAAAGGCACTGTTAAACGTCAAAATTTATAAGAAAATAGAATTGATTCTAGTTGCCCCTTCCAAAAGGTAGTTTGCATTTTTCGCATGGAGAAGAATGGGCAAGAAACACCATGGTTACCTACTTTTTTTAAATGTCTTACAATATTTTGCGTCTATTCAAAAGTGTTGGGTACGTTCGTTTGTTTTTATAATAGAACCCAATGAAGCTCTTCCGCATGCAACATACGTAGGTATACCGATTACGCGCTTATTTAGCGAACGTGTCGCGGACCTTAAGTAACGGTCGTCCGTATTTAACTTTATTTTATAGCCCTTCAATCCGAATCAGTCAAATTAAACACAGCAAGCATATTTTCCATTACATATTTACGTTACTTATATTATAAAGCCTAAAACTTCTCTTGTAGCACACCTCTCCACCAAGCAGTAATAGCGCGAAACCAAAGGATATTCGACTTACTCCTCAAACAGTCAACATTAGACACGAACTTACGGACCCTAACAGACGAACACCCACCCTTGTATTACGCGTTAGTCGACGACAGACGAGCGTCGATATCATCCAGCGAGACTCTTGTCATGAACGGATCCAACCCCTTCGATACACCAGTGACGAATAAAAACGCCTTTACGGAAGACCCAGTGGAAGGCAAAATTGAGAATGTTGTCGAAAGGGGTTTCGCTGCTAAGCTGTTAGAAAAGGGATGTCAAGCGAATCCGTTGTATTCCGGAGCGGGAGACAGTTTGCTGCATATTTTGGCGCAAGGTTGGTTTGAGGTAAGACGGAATTTGTTTGTAATTAAACGTGCCCGTTCTTTTATCTCGTTCTCTAGTCTTATCATCCTTTTACAATTATTCCAACATATTTCGAGTCATCGTAGTATGTCTTTTTCTTTCAAATCTCTATCACCCGTCAACTCAGTTTTCACTTCCTTCTATAGTCATATCATCTTTCACAGAATCCATCCATCCTTTCTTTTGCTTGCCTCTTTTTCATATCCACATTCTTCTTCTCTGTCGTATCTTGGCATTGTGTTCTATCACATTATGCTTAATCTTGGCTATATTTGCAAGGAATCAGCGGTGTTCCTGGTCTCTCACCTGAACGGCGAGCTGAACCACACCAACGAAGCCGGCATGAGTGCCTTACACGCGGCTTGCGCTAATGGACTCGCGCGGCTGACTGCGGCCTTGCTAGAACATGGCGCCAGGCCTAACTTGCAGACTGCTTATGGAGAACAAGAGGATACTGTTTATAGGTGAGAAAAATATTCTAATGTACCAATTTCACATGAAATTAACTTTATTAGAGCAGTTTAGATGTTTGAAACAACAAAATCAATCTAGCCAGAACACCACTACAGTCTTTTGGAGTCCATACTACTTTATACTGCCGAGTTTCTAGCTCTGTTGATCTATCAAATGCACTATTTACGGTGTACCAACGCAATAGTGCAAGTTCATCCTGCGCCGCTCGATATCCCAGATGTCAGTTACTACAGCAGACTTTTTTTTTTTTTGAGGATGGGACATCATCAAATGACTCCTCCCGCTCGGGAGTGTCAGACTCTTACTGACTAAAACCCACCCGTGTTCCTTCCTTAGCCCTTTATGTTCCGGGCCAGCGGTAACCCTTTCGGACAATCCCGCTGACCCGGCAGACTACAGCAGCCATTGCATAGTTATTTCACACTCAGTCACCAGGTTTTCTAAAACCAAATATGTAAACAGGCGAATAATATTTTTGAAGAAAATTATTTATTTGCCATAAAAATACAAATGAGAACCTAGTTGATTAATTATAAAATACACGAAAAAAGCGTCCACTAATGCTATTATTGCATTATGTATACAGACAAACGCCCCTGCACTTGGCAGTACTCAACAACCACGAAAGCGCAGTGCTGGCTATCATAGAACACAAGAAGCTCATAGACAAAGGCGACATGGCCGCGTCAGACCGCAGCAACACCAGTCTCACACCCAACCTTAACTTGAAGAACTCGGAAGGAGATACGCCCGTCAGTCTAGCGCTCACTGAAGGTAAGAGTCAAAGACTAAGCTAGGTACCATAGACACAAAAAGCTCTTAGACAAAGGCGAATGTCATTCTAAGATTAAAGTATGATAATCATTAGCTAAATTGCTTAAAGCGGTTATAAGTTTTGATGCATGTGGTATACGTATTTTACCAATATTTTGTTTGGTTTTTGCTTATAAAATGACAAAAACAAGAAAAAAAAACAAATGTAAATAAATCAAAAGGCTTTCCATTCGGTCTACAATGTCAGTAAAAAAATATTTTTAGATATTTCTTGTGCAAGTATTGTGTGAAGGTCATTTATCATAGTTTTGCACATTCTAATCGGTCATCAACACATTTGAAAATATCTCATTTACCTCGGTTAAGCTATTATGAAAAATTCACAAAATATCGGAGTAACTTTCACCAACACTTTCAAAAACATAATCTTATTGCCCGATTGCGCTACAGTAAAGACAAAGTTATGTTTTTAGGTGAACTTTCGCCTGTAACACATCATTGTCATAGATTTATTTCTACAGGTCACAAGAACCTAGTGGCACCGTTGATCGAAGGTGGTGCGGACCCTAACATACGTAATGGCAAGGGCTTCACGCTGTTACATCAGGCTATAGTGGAAGAAGACTCGAGGACAGCCATCTACCTGCTCGACCACGGAGCTGACATGAACGCACTGTGAGTAAATGCATCATTCTTAATAATTATTTTCTTTATAATATACTGGAGTGTATTTAATTTCATCATCACATCACAAAACGGTGAAGGAAAACATCGTGAGGAAACTGGCATTTCATAGAACTAAAAATTCGAAGACATGTGACATCCACCAACCCGCACTGGGCCCGCTTGGTGGATTATGGCCCACTACCTTTCATAGAGAGGATGCCTGTGTCCCAGCAGTGGGAACATTATAGGCTGATTATATGTAACCCCTTTAGGGGACTAATTTTCAAAAATCCATACTTAGTGCTCACTTTTGATAAACAAGGTGGATTTCTGTAGGTAATTTAACCATTGCAGCTACAGGAAAACGTGATAAGAAAACTGTGCTTACAGATTTTGTAAAAATGGTATAGTCGGCCCAAAAAAGATTTGTTTACCTCATTATTGAGTTATTACTGTAATACATATTTGTGAGATTTATGTATTATCTTGTTTTGGTCGTAGTGTGTATGATGTAGTGTGTAGATGTTTTGGGACAAAATCTTTATTTTGTTTTGGTAAAATAAATTGTATACTATGTTTTGTATCTATACGGTGGATACAGTATTACGGAACAAACGTTGTTGACAAAATGGTTCCTGGTTCGTGTATGCATTTTGGGGTTGACTATACAGTCAGCTAAAAAAACGCTATATCTCACGTTTTATCGGTTAATCGAACATATTACATCCACAGTGTAAGTATAGACGCCAGCATATCAAGTTACTACAATCTGTCAAATTTCTTAAATGGGGTTTCAACTTTATCGCTAAAACATAAGGTTCAAAGTTGATTGGGAAAATTTGACAGTTTCAGGTAGCTTGATGTGCTGGCGTCTACTTACTAGTTCCATTGGTTCAATGGGGGCGTTTTAGCCGTGTAAACGTGCGGAGGGTTGAGGGGGCAAGAGGGTGGAGGTATAATGTACAGTTAGAAGTGAAAAAAATACATTTAACGGGTTTCTGTCAAATGTATTAGCGATGAACCACAGACATTAGTTACACTGTCGTATCACCGTCCATTGTCTCAAACAGGACGGAAGCAGGCGAGACTCCGCTACAGCTAGCCATCCACTGCCGGCTAGGCCTGGTGGTGGAGGCGCTGTGCGTGCGCGGCGTGGACATGAGCCGCCTGGACGCCAACGGCGTGCCGCCGCTGTGGGCCGCGCTCGACTCTGCGCAGGAGGAAGTTGCTAGCGTATGTACAGATATACTTCATATGGATTTGGATGGCCGCAAATAATGAAAACTGAACTCCATTAATAAATACAGATTTTAATTTACATAAAAATTGAGAGAGTTAGTAAGATAACGGAGGCTAATTAAAAGAATAAATAACAATCACTTTTGAAATATTTCTGGCATAATTTAAATCGAATACATCACCATTCTGAGCCACTGCTGAGATGGCACTCTATACCCATAGGTTCATGTTGCGAAAAGTGCAGTTGTATTCTTGTCGTTTGCGACACACCGATTTGGTCTACCATCAATCATGATTATCCTGTCGCAGTAATGTCAGTCCAGCCAGCGGCTATGCTTAAAGTTAATGATATCTGCTCTATCATGCAGTCTTCTTTTACATATCCTTTTCTGTGACATATAACTCTGTTTTTTATTTATTTACGTGTATTGACAGGTATTTTGATATATTTTAGATTTTAGTCAGAAACGGCGCAGACGCAGACTGTTGGGGCATAGGACCTGATGGATGTTTACAAACGTTACTGCACAAGTAAGATTTTTTACTGCAATTTTTATAATCTCGTTTATTCATTCATCGTGGATAAATAAATGACCATCCAATGACATCCACAAAAAAGACATAAATTATTAATAGATGTGCGTTGCCCTTTTGCTCTTTCTACCGTTGCCCATTTCACACTCGCAGTTTCTCGGTGGCAAAATATCCCGAGAAATCATTAATACTTAGGCTATAAGTTTTAATATGACCATGATCATAATATTTTTATCTGGCTAGTAAAACGTGTGACTTATAAACGTAACGCAATCCAACTATTTGTCACACCAGAGCAATAGACGAGAACAAGGAATCCCTAGCAATGTTCCTGATCCGCTCGGGCTGCGACGTGGAGTCTCCGCGGCGCCTGGGCGCGGGCGGCGAGGGCGCCGACGTGGCCAACGAGAAGCACTCGCCGCTGCATCTGTGCTGCACCTGGGGGCTCACTGACGTCATACAGGTACTGTAGTGTCACATAAGTGAGGGCTGCGACGTGGTCTCCGCGTTGGAAACGTCTCATTTTCGACACGACAAGCTATTCACAACCATTCGATAGTAGTGTTGCCCAAATGCAAGACCAAGACAAGACCTTAGCCAGTCTTGGTCTTGCGTCAATACACCTGGTCTTGGTCTTGGTATTGCGCTCTCAGTCTTGGTCTTGGTCTTGGTCTTGCAGCAAGAGTCTCGCAAGTCTTGCGAGACTCTACTACTTAGACTAGACTACATTCAAATACCTATTAGCCTATTGCTCAGGGTGGCAGGGACATCGACGCGCAACCGCTTACCATGGATTCAGTAGGTACAGACGCCAGCACATCAGCCTACTACAATCTGTCAAATTTCTTTAATAGATTTTCAACTTTATCGCTAAAGCATAAGGTTCAAAATTGATTGGGGAAAATTTGACAGTTTCGGGTAGCTTGATGTGCTGGCGGTCTGTACATGATTCTGGACCCCCTGCGTTGAAATTTTTCGTCGGCTTTTTCTTAATTTTTACGTTTTTTTCTGCAATTTTTTTACTGTAAACTGTATAATACAATCATTATTTCTATCTGCAGGAGCAGTGGTGGCCAAGTGGTAACGGCCGCGACTTACGAGTTGTAGGTCGTAGGTTCGAACCCAGACAGCCGCTTTACTTTGTGTAAATTATTTCATCACCACTGCTCACAAAACGGTGAAGGAAAACATCGTGAGGAAACCGGCATGTCCTAGAACCAAAAATTCGAAGACATGTGACATCTACCAACCCGCACTGGGCCCGCGTGGTGGATTACGGCCCACTCCCTCTCACTGAGAGGAGGCCTGTGTCCCAGCAGTGGGAACATTATAGGCTGATGATGATTTCTATCTGACCCAATGAGATTTTTAATTAAAAATAGTAAATTCACTTGTTTCACTTAAAACAGCAATGTAAATAAAACTCGAAAGGGCTACCTGATCAGCTGTATCGCTAAAGTTCATTTGCGAGGTCAACACTGTCTTCGTACCTACGCTATTCGCTTTCAAATGCCGCCACAAAGGGACCGCAGCGCCAAGCGGTCTCCTCGTATTATTAACGCACTTGAAAATAAACTTTAAAATGATTACAATAAAGTGCATAAATGCTTGAACCTGACAAAAAATGCGGAAGATTGCGGGAATCCCCGCGCGGCGTCGAGTCGGCCATGAATCCCAATGAATCTAACAGACGCGTCACATGAGGCATTTTAATCATCTACATCATTGAATGACCCATTTACTACTTTTATTTTAGATTCGTTATGAGGGGATAATTATTTTTCTAAAGCTTCATCGATTTAAGGGGGAAGCGCTAAGGGAGCCCGCGAAATTAAAATTTTCTTACCTTTTTTGCAATTTCCTGGTCAGTGAATTTCGCGGGCTACCTAATACCGCTTTCGCCTTAAGTAAAGAAGATTAAAAAAAACGTGCAGAAGTGTATTGATAGTCACGTAATTTTTCGATATTTTTTTATTATCAACAATAATTTTAGTTTTCAATGCAATTCAACAATGTAATTTACTGTTTCATAAAAAAAAAACATCCATTTTCGCATAATCGGGATTGAAACCAAATACCTACTATAACGCCCAAATCTCAGTTTGACTTAACTGCGAGACGCAAGAGTCTTGCAGGCTTAGTCTTGTTCTTGCTCAAGTCTTGCAGGGGTCAGTCTTGGTCTTGGTCTTGCTAAAATAAGTCGGTCTTGGTCTTGGTCTTGCAAAAATGCAAGAACAAGACCAAGACTGCAAGACCAAGACCGATTTTGGGCAACACTATTCGATAGAATGGTTGTGAATAGTTATGCAGGTCGGGCAATCCGCCATCTTAAATTTGACAACCCCTTGTGGACCCCTGAAAATCGTGTTCAAAACGCATTTTTATTTGACCGCGATTTTGTATTTTTTTTATCCTCTTTTTTAGGGTTCCGTACCCAAAAACGGGACCCTATTACTAAGACTCCACTGTCCGTCTGTCACCAGGCTGTATCTTATAAACCGTGACAGCTAGACAGTCGAAATTTTCACATGATGTATTTCTGTTGCCGCTATAACAACAAATACTAAAAACAGAATAAAATTAATATTTAAGGGGGCTCCCATACAATAAACGTGTTTTTTCGGCGTTTTTGCCTTACGGTACGGAACCCTTCGTGTGCAAGTCCGACTCGCACTTGGCCAGTTTTTTCCATCAGCACCCCTGCAAAGTAGGATTAGGATCGTGTCGGTGCCGATTTTAAACTGGCTTGGGTTTAGCAACACGCGTAAAGAAATATAAATAGAACTTATATCAGACAAAGTCTGATTGACAATTCCTAAATCATACATTAAATAAAACATGAAATAAGCTAGACATGGACATGAAAATCAATTAAAGTGAACGCTGACTCTTTTTCTACAGACACTCCTAGAACACGGCGCCAACATAAACTCGAAAGACGCAGAAGGCAAGACTCCTCTGCACATAGCGATAGAGAACCAACACGCAGGCATTATCTCGCTGCTCTTGTCACAACCGGGCATCGAACTGTCGGCCAGAGACAATAGAGGAGTGTCGCCCTTCGCGGCTGCACTTACTGCGAGGAATAATAAGGCAGCGCAGGCTATATTGGAGAAGAATCCCTCGGCTGCTGAACAGGTTGGTGTTTTTGGCAGCTGTTATTAAAGTTCTTTTGTACCATTTATAAGACTACAAAGAAATTCAGTAAATAAGGCTGAAAATACAGGAAAAATTGTACTAGAAGGTGGAATTAGTTTTCGTATTCACGGTCAGTTTTTGGGCAGAGATATCAAATCTAGGGAAAAATGGAACTGTGATTCTTTTTTTTTACAAGGGCATTAATAGTAAACTTTTCCAAGTTCATTTTCCCACAAGGTGAGTTTGAAAAAGTTAATCTAAGAAAGATACGTTTTTCAAACTCATAAGTTCCTTAGAACATTTCATCTAAATACTTTTTATTCACAAGATTCATTTATCACTCACAGGTCGACAAAAAAGGCCGCAACTTCCTCCACGTGGCTATTCAAACATGTGACGTTGAAAGCGTGATGTTCTTACTATCAGTAGAAGTGGACGTCAACTCACGCGTACAAGACGCCTCACTAGCGCCACCTTTACACTTGGCGGCCGCAGCGGGACATGAAGTGTTGCTGAGGAGTTTACTGCTGGCTGGAGCAAGGCCTAACGACCGGGATGCACACAAGTATACCTTATTTACTATAAAATAGGTTCGCAACTTCGCAAGCCAAAAGAACTGTCGCATTTTTCGCAAAGTTTGCATCTGGCGGCTGCGGCAGGACATGAAGTGTTGCTGAAGAGGTTGTTACTGGCCGGAGTCAGGCCCAACGACCAGGTGTCCTTATTTCATTAGGTATACAGGGTGGATTTTTGAGACGGCAATACTGGTCAGGTATCTTAATCGTAGTAGTTACAGGAAAACGTTCTGAGGAGGCTGTCTTTAACTTTTGGAGTAAATGCTAACTGCATTTAAAGATGTTGGAAAAATGGTACAGTTATGTAGAAAAATGTCAACAGTTAAATTTTATTTTTAGGATGCCAATCTGTGCTCCGAGGTTAGAGTGCTAGAAAAGCCACAAATCGCAAAAACTTATCCATACAGTTATTGAAAGACGATATTTTTGGATGTCAAATGTTTTTTCATTTTTCTGCTCAACGTGTAAATATTTTTTGTTATCCATAGACGCACAGCACTCCACGTGGCCGCGGGCGCAGGCCACGAGCCCATCGTGTCGGCGCTGGTGTCGGGCGGCGCGGAGTACGGCGCCGTGGACGCGGCCGGCGACAACGCGCTGCACGTGGCGGCGCGCGAGGGCCACGCCGCCGCCGCGCGCGCGCTGCTGGCCGACACCGACATAGACGCCGCCGCTACCAACCTCAAAGGTAACTACTGGGAGACTAACACATCCGTGCCTCGGAAAACACGTTAAGCCGTCGGTCTCGGCTGTCATTCGTGGATCTTTGATAGTCGTTACGGGTAGTCAGAAGCCCGAAAGTCTGACAACCAGTCTTACCAAGGGGTATCATATTACCCAGTAACTGGGTTGTGGAGGTCAAATAGGCAGTCGCTCTATGTTAAATACTGGTATTCATCTGCATCCGATATATGGAAGCCGATCCCAACATAGTTGGGAAAAGGCTAGATAGATGATAATGATAAACTAAAGACAACGCATAAAGCCAGGAACTTGCACAAAAGTACGGCAGTACGGAAATACAGAACTTAGAATCTATGCCTGTGTTAGGAGGGAGGTTATTCTGTGGCGCGACGTTGGTGCTAATTCGGAAACACGAATATTACCGCAGCGCATACCTTTTCTGGTTTAACTGTATACGTGGAATCCATTGTCGCTTGCATGCTTCGATCAATAATTGTACTAGATGCCCGATAAGCGCTTCAAAAACGGCCCGAAAAATAAGAGCACAAATACTTTTGTGCTCTTATTTCAAATTAGTATGGTCCAATCATAGCCAACGTTAAGACGTCAAAATGCCTCAGACTGATAAATGACATTTTAAATTTATTGCTTTTAACCTATCTCCGATGACAGAAGGACTTAAATATTTATCATTTGCATTCGTAATACAACTTTATGTTAGAGTTTAAGGTTTATAATAATTTGAAGTTGTTAATATTATTAAACGTTTTTCTACAGTTCGTAGTAAGAAATATAAATGTTTATGTGTGTGCAAACGTGGCCACTTTAGCAACTTACTTTTGTTCCTGATCATTCATCTAGTACTATTATTGATCGAAGCTTGCATGCCATTGTGTAATTGGTGATCCAACTTCAAAGGTAACCTACAGTACCTGGGCGCTAATAATATGACACATCAATTTTTGCAAAGATACCTGTCAGACAGGTATTTTTTTCTAAAATTCGATGTACCAAATTTACGACAGACTTACGTATTCATAGAATTTAAGTTGCAAAAAAGCAAATGAAAGTGCTTTCATGCATGAAGTATTTTCTGATAGGCTGATGATAATCCTTGCTTACGCCATTTCGTCACCTGTTTGGTTCCTCACATAGATACATGAAAGAAGGAGATATGCCCGTTTGTTGAAAATATATCAGAACCCGATGTCGCTAGTTTGGCCCTACCACCGCGCCACTACTACACATATAGTTCAGTAAAAGCAATAGATACAAAGTCACGCACACACTTGCAATTTATAAATCAGAACGTACTACACAATCAATTATAAACCTTAACTCATCAAACACAGCGTGCATTTACCATGCACCGTACAACTTACTCACACAATAATATCTGTCGCTATCGTTGTGCTGTGCAAAAGCTATTTATTTTACATATACGCTAGTGATTGACTAAATCCAAAAGTTATCGATTCTTCCATTTATTATTGTACGAAAAAAAATTTTGAGTCCTGAAAATAAAAAAAAAACGATATGCCCAGAAAATATTATACAATATCAATAAAATGTAGCTAAAAAACATTATTGAAGTAAATAAAAAAATAATTAACGTTATTTTACATCTTGTCAGGGGTCTTCCAACCGGATTTAAACATCATTTTTACGGTCTTCTAACCGGGTTAAAACGGTTGACGAATTGAAAAATCAACTATAATAGCAATATATTCGTTGGGCAATCGACATTGTTGTCGATAGCCTACGTTAGTGGATCTTCACAACTACATCACTATCTCGCCGCAAGACACAGCGGCCGTACCATGCGACGCTCCGCAAAAATAAAGTATCGTTTTTACATTGCTTGTCCAGCCCCTAAGCGACATACTTAGGTAGTGGTTAGGGAGCAATGTATTTACTACTAAAATAGTACAGCCACAGCGATATTTGAAAAAAAAAATAACGTAGTAACAGAAATATTTACGATTTGTTGTTTTTCATGAGTTCGCGGAAACGGCCATGACGCGTGGACACAAACACGCGCCCACTTCTCCTGTTTTTTTACATTTCTATAGTTCCTCACAACCAAATTTAATTAGACTTCTTGATACTCCTGGAATTGCTAGAGATTTGATGGTACAAAATTATTTTACTTCATCAGGAAGAAATCCACTCCACGAGCTATGCTGGTGCAAGAAGGACAACGCGGCGACCATTTGCGAAGTATTCCTAGAGTTTATGCCTGACTACCCCATCAACAGGACTGACTTACAGGTACGTTATTCTAAGCCTCGTATTCAAGGTAAACAAATCATTTGAGATAATTTTTTCCATTGGACTCATTTTACACACGCAATGTAGGCAGTGTTGCCAGCAACACAAAAACATTTTTTTAAAACCTTTATAAGAACCAGCAAAACTATTCACAACCATCGGACAGGCTATCGTATCGAAAATGACAGATTTCGATAACCTGATTTATCTTGCAGGGGATAGCGGTCGTCTATTTAATTTATACGGACAAAATTTTCGGGTTTTGGACTTGTGAACGGCGTTAAGAGGGCTCCTACGATAACATTGATTGATGGTCGATACGGTACGGAAGCGTATGTAGTGGTTGTAAATATGTAGTTATGCGAGTTCTCAAACAGTAAATTACAGTATAGCCTATAAGACTGATAAGCAATTTTAATATAACTAAAATGTTTACGTGATAAATATTTTATAACTTAAAATAGTGTCGATTTGTACTTTACACAAGTCCGTTTCACTTTCCTAGACTATGATATTATAATATAAACACTTTCTTCACACTACATATCTCAAAGGGTTTTTTTTTTCGTTTTAATTTTCGCATTTCAAGCACACAAAAACATGTTCTTATTTTTTATTAATACGCTTTTTGCTTCTTACTTGTTTATCAAGAGAACACTCGGCTTAAATGCTATCTCATCACAGATATAGATATACCTAGATAACGCAAATATCACGATCTGTATAAAAACCAAGCATGCCATTTTTTGACTACCTACTATGATATCACAAGCACTATTTAGTGATGGGAAAATGAAATTAATTCAAAGACGCCGCCGCGTGTGGGCCTAGCGCCAGCGCTCACGCTCACCCAGCCAGTAGTACACAGGACTGAGCGCGAAAATGACGACTTACGATTTTTGTTCGTAAGCTGGGCACGCGAAGTAGTTGCTCTTGCGTTATCTAGGTGTATCTGTGTATCTCATCAAGTTTTATTTGATTTTACCTTTTTTCTTTACTCTTTTCGTAGGGTAACACTCCGCTCCTACTAGCCTATATGAACGGTCAGGGAGCGATGTGCCGGGTACTAGTGAAGGCCGGCGCGTGTCTCGCTCAAGAGAACAAGGACGGAATATCTATATTTAATTATCAAGTAAGTAACATGCCTTTTCTGTATAAGAAGAGGCCTTTGCCCTGCAGTGGTACAGTAATGGGCTGGTATTACTGTTAAGATGTTATTTTTTAATCTTCCAGATTATTACACTAATTCTGTTTGTTTTCGAATTTAGTTATTCGATATTAGAATTTAGTATGAGGAACAGGGTGTAAAATTCACTCAACCTTCATAGTAAAGGAAAGATCCTCCGACCAGGCGGTTGTTGTCTGGTGGGCAACTGCCCGACGATTGATTTCGAGATGTTGTACATATAGGAACAGGCTGTAAAGTCCACTCAACCTCCATAGAAAAGGGAAGATCCTCCGACCAGGCGGTTGTTGTCTGGTGGGTAACTGCCCGACGATTGATTTCTAGATGTTGTACATATAGGAACAGGCTGTAAAGTCCACTCAACCTCCATAGTAAAGGGAAGATCCTCCGACCAGGCGGTTGTTGTCTGGTGGGTAACTGCCCGACGATTGATTTCGAGATGTTGTACATATAGGAACAGGCTGTAAAGTCCACTCAACCTCCATAGAAAAGGGAAGATCCTCCGACCAGGCGGTTGTTGTCTGGTGGGCAACTGCCCGACGATTGATTTCGAGATGTTGTACATATAGGAACAGGCTGTAAAGTCCACTCAACCTCCATAGTAAAGGGAAGATCCTCCGACCAGGCGGTTGTTGTCTGGTGGGCAACTGCCCGACGATTGATTTCGAGATGTACATATAGGAACAGGCTGTAAAGTCCACTCAACCTCCATAGTAAAGGGAAGATCCTCCGACCAGGCGGTTGTTGTCTGGTGGGCAACCGCCCGACGATAGATTTCGAGATGTTGTACATATAGGAACAGGCTGTAAAGTCCACTCAACCTCCATAGAAAAGGGAAGATCCTCCGACCAGGCGGTTGTTGTCTGGTGGGCAACTGCCCGACGATTGATTTCGAGATGTTGTACATATAGGAACAGGCTGTAAAGTCCACTCAACCTCCATAGTAAAGGGAAGATCCTCCGACCAGGCGGTTGTTGTCTGGTGGGCAACTGCCCGACGATTGATTTCGAGATGTTGTACATATAGGAACAGGCTGTAAAGTCCACTCCACCTCCATAGTAAAGGGAAGATCCTCCGACCAGGCGGTTGTTGTCTGGTGGGCAACTGCCCGACGATTGATTTCGAGATGTTGTACATATAGGAACAGGCTGTAAAGTCCACTCAACCTCCATAGTAAAGGGAAGATCCTCCGACCAGGCGGTTGTTGTCTGGTGGGCAACTGCCCGACGATTAATTTCGAGATGTTGTACATATATATGCTAGTTGCGCGATGAAGGATTTTCTGTAATGCGTAATTCGCATGTGGCGATGTAGATGCCGCCACAAAGCCATCCAACAAAAAAAGAGCAATAAATCGTTGTTATCAGTTCGTGAATTGTCATTCCGAAAATTAAATTATTGAGACTGAGATGTTCTTCTTCAGGTCGCAACGAAACAATTACTGCATCGTCTGCTAGACGTCCTGCCTGCGGAGGCGCCGTGGGCGGAGTCCGACCTGTGCCAGGAGTGCGGCACCAAGTTCACGCTCACCATGAGAAAACACCACTGGTACGGCTACACAAGTACACGTTTGTTTCAGCTAAATGACGTCATAATGGTGGGCGGATGATTATATATGTGACTTGATAAAGGGTCTTTTATACCTTTTTCTTTCCACTACGTAGTAATGTTATCATTAATCACTACAAAACCGATCACAAAGGACGTATTTTTTGCTTAGAACCAAAACAGTGCAGAAATGTTGTATGTTGTTGTTATGGTTGCACAGGTTTTCATTAATGCACTATTTTTTATGTTTTATTTCCCATTTCTGATTTTTCCATGGCCAGATAACTTTTATTCGAGGAATAAAATTGACGTTTGACAGTTTTTGTATGAAATAACTGTCAAAATTTAAAAATTATTTATTAAGGGCGCATTCGACCAAACTTTTATACCTAGAATAAGTCTTATCCTGATAATAAATTTTGAATTTTTGCCAGATTTTCCATAGTAGAACTGTCAGACGTCAATTTTATTCCACGTATAAAAGATATCTGACTTTTGTAAAATCAGCCCTAAGCTGAATAAAACCGATTCAGTGAGAAAAAAAAATGGCGCGCATTTTGTACCATTGTAAAACTTTGATACATACTTCATATTTAGCAAGAAAAGATTAAAAAATGGAAATAGCGACAGCTATAATATGAATGCAACTCCAGAAAGAATAAAAACAGCTGCAAGTGAAATTGTTAATAACCTTTTGCCGCAAAAGTCGCGGGATAAATATTTAAAAGCTTATGAAAAATATTGTTTTCATTAACTTGAGTTTTTATTTTGTGTAGGTATATTTTATCACGGTAGGTAGATTAGTAGTTGAAGGAAAAGTAGATCTTGCTAAAGTGAGTAAATGCACTCATGTTAATTTAGTGCGCTCGGGCACCAACATAACACTCGTTCATTAAGGGGATTACAGGACCTAAACGCAAAAAACGCAAGTTTTAGAAACAATAAAAGTATATGATCGACTACAGTGAACAAAATCAGAAAAATATATGATATTCTTCAGGATATATGCTAGGTAGATTGTGTGTTGAAAACATAATACAACTAATTTGATACGATAGAAAAAAATGATGAAGATACCTCTAAAAACTTTATTTTTACAATAAAAACCATACTAATATACATACAATCATTCTGATTTTTTGTCAGATTTTTCTACAAGCAATAAATACTAGTGTTTTTAATTTTTGTAGTCCGAACAATACATTTTTTGTAATTAAATAATTGCTCCATATTTTGCAATAATTTACCAGCGTTGTCATCGCACTTCTTTTTCTTTTCTATGCAGTCCGACAGTGACCGCGCTTTAGTCATGTAAGCCCCTTAATAACAGGGCACGCCACGATAGCGGCGGTAAGACCCCTCTTTGAGGAGTGGCTAGAGAGGCGTCATGGCGCCCTCACCTACCGCCTGACGCAGGTCCTCACCGGAAACGGAAGTTTCGGGAGGTTCCTGCACATAATCAGGCGGGAACGCCCGGGTGTCAACATTGCCAGGATCGCCCAGAGGACACGGTGGAGGTCTGCCCCGCTTGGGCGGAGCACCACCGTGTCCTCGTAGAGGCGATCGGCAGCGGCGGCGACCTCTCGCGTCCGGGCCTGGTTCAAGTCATGGTCCGGGGCGAGAGGGAGTGGGGGGCAGTCGCCTCCTTCTGCGAAGCAGTCATGCTAGCGAAGGAGGCGGCGGGACGGCTGAGGGAGAGAGCCTCCCGTCCCAGCCGCCGCGGGAGACGCTCCGGGCGTCGGGAGCCGCGCGACGACTCCCGGCCACCGTAGGCGCGGGCCTGCAGGCGGAGAGTAATGGGTAGCTCACCGTCCGATCAGGACCAGGCCCGTGCCGGACGGCGCGTACGTGTTCCACGCGCGCCTCAAAGAGATGTCAGCATTAAAAGAAGGGGCCCGTAAGGGCCGAAGCCTGCCGGGTCAGCGGGATTGTCCGAAAGGCTGTCCGCTGGCCCGGAACATAAAGGGCGAAGGAAGGAACACGGGTGGGTTTTAGTTAGTAAGAGTCTGACACTCCCTTCCGCTCCACTCAGAGCGGGAGGAGTCATTTGATGATTTCCCATCCTGAAAAAAAAAGCCCCTTAATAACTCACTTTGCGCTCGATACAACAATCTATTATCAAAACGAAGTAAACATTTTTTCCCATAACATCTATACCAGTGTGTATGAGTGATTATTTGATCATAAACAGTTAGGAAGCAGTTTTCTTATGTAATTTAAATGAATCATATTTTCCCCAGTCGCCACTGCGGCCGCATGCTGTGCAACAAATGCTCGAGTCAAGATGTGCCGATCCTCAAGTTCGGCATGAACAAGCCGCAGCGCGTGTGCGAGATTTGCTTCAACGTGCTGCAGGTCGGCGCGAGTTAGTGACACAGTGCGCACTGTGTCGAGCTCGGTACGGACGGAGTACGCCACTCGAACGAGGGACCGAAGAACTGGAAACGCGTTTGTGCACTGAACTGATTCGTATTCCTCCCCTACGGGCTCAGTGCACAAATACCTGACGCAAATTTAAACAACGCGTGGTCATTAGCCACGTTTCATCACGTAATCATATATAGCCAATGAAAATGCGTGCAGACGCGTCGTGTGTATTGTCACAAGCGTCAGGTTCTGAAAAGTGACACA
The DNA here is from genome assembly GCA_963855955.1 of Luperina nickerlii. Taxonomy (NCBI): domain Eukaryota; kingdom Metazoa; phylum Arthropoda; class Insecta; order Lepidoptera; family Noctuidae; genus Luperina; species Luperina nickerlii. Next base: position 12,397,042 of record OY979682.1, read on the forward strand.
CACAAGCAGTGGTTGTACGCGATTCACAAGCTCGGTTAGTCGTCAGACTACAAGAGATTTTATAGTTTTGTATTGCGTTAAAATACATCACATCCCAGTGACTAGAACTAGCAATAACTATTTTGCTAATGAGGCTAGATCATCCCTACTTGTTTCCTCTTAATTTCCCGTATTTGTAAATCTTAGTATGTATTCAAAATGCCTAGGCATTTCTCGGTAAATTACATTTTAACTTAAGACACAGACTTGAAGTGACTGTCTGTTAGCCCAGGTACGCACGGGCGATTTGTTTTATGGCGCACTGGATTTTCAACTCTCGGTGTTGAGTCGAGCATTGAAAATCCAACCGAGAGCATCCTAGCGCGGCAAAAAAACACAATGTTGGATTTTCAGCTCTCGGCGCTAAGCAGTGCGTTGAAAATTGAGTGCTCGATATAAAATAGCCAGTGGGTACGACGGCTTAAGGGTTAGATAGCAATATGTTATTCTACTAGGTACAATATTGTTATGAGATACAATGTGATTTAGTTGAGCTTCTAAAGTCACAGTTAACGATTTAATGCGAAGTATACTCAACTATTTAATGCCTAGAATGTAATCTATACAAGCCAAGAGCGCGTCCATTAGATATTAAATAAACACAAAAAAAAATGCTTCAAATAGTGCCTCCACTTTGATTACGACACATCTTGATATATTCAGTTTTACAAAATTATGCCAAAGTTTTCTGTGCTTTTGTTTCCGATAATTCTAGCTTTAATATATAAATTGATTATATTGTATTGTTAGATATTATTGTTAAAATTTAATAATGTTTATGATGTTCACACATTAAACATCTCTGATACTTTCTTATGTAAAAAGTGTTAGATTAGATTAGATTTAGAGCGGCTGGTCACGGCGCTGCTCTGTATTATTTTACTTGACGATAATTGGCAGTGGGATGGGATAATTATGATCCAAAAATTACATTGTGCAACTAGCCCCTTAACTTCGTTCGCGTGCATGTCTGAAAACAAATTGGATTTCATGGGTTTTAATTTTTTTACGCGGAACCCTAATTCTGTTTCTAAAATAATAGCAGCCTAAGTTACCCCTTATAGATGCCAGTGAAACTTCCGTCAAAATCGGTCCAGCCGGTCGGAGATAAGCCGGATCAGACCGACAATATTTTTTAAATTTTGTCTCAATGACTATAATTTTAATTTATTTGTGCAGATATCGTACTGTTCAACGCCGTGTGTAAGGAGCCTGCAAGTTTTACAAGGATCGCACCTCCATTTTAAGGGTATGTCCACAATGGTGAAACCTCGCCCGGTTTCGCCAATGTGCTCATTCAAGAATTTGTATTATTTTGCTACTTCTGTGTGACCATTATAAACATTTTTTTTTATCAAAACAACAATGCATTTCGTACTTTTAAAGTCAATTTTCATTACTTTAGCTGTAGGCATTTTATAGAAAGTGAAATGTATTCTTTTATTGCTTAGGATAAGACACGTATATTATTAATTAACAATGTTTACATTTTGTAAAGGTAACATTTATTTTGATGATATATTTGGCATTTGTTTTGACATTCCGATAAAACACCCTTATTTTTATTGAGTGCCATTTTACTTGTGATGTTCCAGAGCAAAATTGTTTTTGAGATTTATTTTTTTATTTCTACGAAATTATTATTTCTTTTCCAAATTTTATATTTGCTGTAATAAAAAATATTATATGCAAAATGTTTTTTATTGTTAACTAGATTTTTTAAGGTTTATATTGCAATTGCTAAATAAAAGACAAATATTAACGACGATTATTTATTTACAAATAAACAATAAACTTGCAACTCTTCGATCTTTACACATGGTACATAAATAATTTGCTAAAACTACATCTACCCTTTGTGCCAGCAAGTTCTATGAAAACAAGTGTTATGGAACATAAGATTGGGTATTTTGTATGGCAGTTGAGGGTAGGAAATTAAAATTAAGTTACTTTAGTCTTTTGAAAAGATCCTTGGTGACGCAATGGTCGAGGACATGCAGGTAGTCGACGAGTTCCTGCTCGCAGGTCTCAGCCGTTTGGGTGCGGGAGTTGACACGGTCATTGCACTCTTGGTACTTTGCCCAGTGGTTTTGGGCACTAGGCTGCTGGGCACATGACTCCTGAAAATACAATATGCCATATTACGTACTTATGTTTCAAATAGATCATTAGTTTATACAACTACACTCTACTAGTAGACATACTCTTAGGAGAAATAAAACTTGTTCACAATGGATAGTTAATTACATAGTGCTATGATTGCTATGATCAAAGCTAGAATAGATAGATAACTAAAATGAGATTGATAAACACCAACTTTAGTGAAATTAAGGTTACAAAAATAAATTAATTAAACCTTTAGATTTCTTATAAGCATGTTCTGAGCATTTAAACATTGTCTCTAGAAAAGAAAAAAAAATATTTTAAATTCTGCTTGTAAATATGTATAAATCAAATTGCGAATCCGACCAAGTGAGAACAAATGATTCTATGGCATCAGACACTTGTAAGGTAGGTAGGTTGTTGTAAGTAGTACAGGCTGGTGTCCGCAACTCTACTTACTGCTTACAGATGGGATAATTGATTATTCGATCTACTCAAGGAAAGTTAGGGTTACAGAAACAGTATAGGAAAAATAGATTATTGATAACAGAGTTATTTTTACACATTAATATGAGTTAGAGACTTCGTTTATTTCTTTCTTCCTTATTACCAAAGTAAATGTATCCAGACTCAGGTGCAGAATAACAGATGGACAGCTGGTATCCTGTGTTTTAGTATGGCTTTAATTTACCCACGTTGAAATAACAAGTCATGATAATTTATGTATCAAACTGTTGCGTTGGGTGGGTGGTATTTCTTATAATGCTTGAAGATGTGTAAACAGGAAGAATAATGTTAGTCTCATTTATAAATCAGGTTTACAATATATGGTAAAGCTCAACCTAAGCTCAATCTGAGACCTAAATAATTGGTATGGTAGTCCTCCCATGCAATTTATTTGATAATTCTCAGATTTATAAGAAATGTGGTTTATTCTGTAAATAGGACATTGGAATCACTTTTACGTGTCATATTGTTAAACAAATAAACTAGACGAGAATGGGGTTTCCTATTTGACTAAAGAGCTTCTATAAGCTCTCTTATGAGGATGAAATATCTTATGGAATAATGGAATATCTTATGTATTAGGAACTTAATTACTGATTTTAAGACCAATCTGTACCAATACCTATTACAAATAAATAATTATGATTAAATGCCAGTTGAGTGGTTGCTGAACTTATTAATGATGGTATTATGTAGAAAAGAGATGGTAAGCTGATATCCAAGTATTACTCTTGAGTCTTAAATAGGCGCTGCTGGATCAATTTCTAAACCAATAACAGCCAGGCCTGGTAATTCGATCCTGGTTCTCAGACAGCAGCCGCACTTGTGTCCACTCTATAGCGATTCTGTGGTTGTTTTCATACCATTGTAATTAACTGTTTTGGTTTTAAGTAGGTAACCAATATTTTTAAACTTTTTTTTACAAAATGATATGGCAGTAAAACGCCATCTGACTTGGCGACACTTGGAACAGAAAATTCTTCAAAGGTATGGAAGGGTTCTTCACAAAATGAGGTTATGTTGTTCATTCAAAATGTAGCAGTGTCAAGCATATCTTATATAATAACGTAAGTATTAACGAATGAGGATAAACGTACCCTCAGTTGGGTCTGAGGGTCAACCATTTCTTCCTCGGCCTCCTCCTCAGCCTTGACCACAGGAATAATATTTTTCTGAGACATTTTGCCTGAAAACGCAATTCACTGTAAATACACAAGTTTCAACAGATGTCGATATGAAAGATTTAATCGTAGATCACTTATTTTCAAGCGGGAAAATTATTTTTTGCGAAAATTCGAATAATTACCTAAATCGATGACGCAACGACCGATAGCAAGTAAAGCAATGTTCAGTGTTGCCAACAGCGCTGGCTCTAATGTCGCCGTTTCTCATGGATGAAGTAGCCTAATATCGCCGAATGTAGTAGCCTAAAGTAGCCCAAACACCAAAATATCAATATTAATAAAATAAAATGTATTTTTTATCAATTTATTTATAATATATTCATAACACACTGATAAATAGGCATAAGCCATCTTTTATAAACACGTTAATGAAATTAAAGTTAACATTTTAAAAACTACATAAACAATTAGACAAGAATTAGGATTATTCTGATTCGTCCTCTGCTAGCAATAGTAAGGCATCACCAAAACTTTCGCCGTCTTCAGTAGTAGATGATGTGCTAGTACTGGCGCAAGATCCACCGCAGACATACATTTTTCTGCCAGCGTGCAAACTGATCATGTGATTGCTTGGTTGAAAGTTGTTACAACACATACCTCTTACATTCATATGGGTAGGAATTCTAAGAATGGCGACCAGCATGGGTAGTTGCATGCGATTCCTTAATTTTGTTTTGATTGTCCCCATTACGCTGAAAATTCTTTCAACGACGATCGGGCTTCCACCAGCATTCTTCATTTTTAGCACTTCTTTTTCTGGTAACGTCGGTGGATTTATCCAGTATAATAGAGTAGATCTGGTTACCAACTTCTTCTAAAAGTTCCTTGAGCATGGCTGGTTCTAGAAAATTTTTTATAATGGCCGAACACTTTGATCTGTGTAATTGAATGTTTCCAAGAGGACTCCCTGTCCCACAGGTTTTTAACACATCTGTCAGATGATCAATGCTGCGTATGGAGCTGTGAGCAGCGACATAGGCTGATATTTCTATGTCTATTATTTTTTCTTTTGATGAAGTGTTACTAATTGAGGAGTAGCCAAATGACGCAAGCTTGGGTTGCTTTTTTGAAAACTTAATTTTTTGTCTTTATGTGTTTTAGTTTTCATGTGCTTTTCTAAATCGGTTTTGTGCGCACGGATTGGTACATAATTTGCAAAATGCCTCACCTTTACCACTATCCGTCAATTCAACAGGTGCTCGACTAAACCAATCTGTAAAAGAAATTGAACTCAATAATACGCTAGACAGTACGTATGTATATGTATATTGTATGTACCAGGTAGGTATGGTACTAGTGGTGGGTAACCAGATCGTAGTCTGACAGTCCCTCCTGCCCTGCCCTGGGTGGGAGGACTCATTTGTGAATTTACCACGTTTAAAAAAAACATCTTAACCAGACTGGGACAAATATTAAAAAAATGATTGTGAAACTAAAAACCGCGACTTCTGATTTAGTCTGGAAGTAGTAAGACTATGTAGCAGATAATATACCTACCTACATCACACACAACATTAATATAAAACAGTTCTTTAGTTTTTACTTACTTTTAAATGCTGGTAATTTTTTCCATTCATCATGATAATGTTTTATATATTTACGGTGACCCATTTTCACAGAAATTACACAACAATTGCACAGGAGAAGTTGTACAAAGCGAAAGTGACAAAGGAATAACCGGAATTTATCTGAACTATTTAGTCAGTACAACACAGTTAATTGCGGTAGTCATAATTATTCACAATAGAATACATGTAACTCATTCTAAATTTGGTTATATAATAGCTAAGACAAACTCAGGGTATTCCCCGAAAATAACCAATCACAAACAAATAAGGTGACCATCTCAATATCAAATTGTACCAACATTACACACACGCACGGCAGTATGCCTGTTTGCCTACTAGGAAGTATAACAAAAATTTGTCCCTAGAGTAGCCTAATTGGCGACCAGTCGCCTTTTAGATTTTTTGGTCACCGATTCTCGTTATGAGTAGCCTAAATGGCGAAAAATCGCCTACGTTGGCAACACTGGCAATGTTGCCACGCTTGCCGAGTTGCCAGTAACAAAATAATACAAATTACAAAGATTAATGATATCTGTTTTGTTACGTTTGCTTATAGGTATGATTACACAAATAGAAATGGCTCGCAGTTAATATTTTTTATATTGCGAACAAAACTCAATTTTAAAGTTTTGCTACCAAAACTATACTTTATTAGTAATAACGTATAGTTTTGGTAGTGAAAACTTTTTGTGAAGCTTTAGTGAAATCATTTTTAATAAAAAATGATTCTAAATATGTTTATGTCTAAAAATCAGATGTGTTTTACGTAATGGTAATAACGAACAGTAAAAAAAAAGTGACAATGACATTAAACAAGTTGGCAACGTAACGGTACCAATATCTGTCTATGAAGTATGAAGTTTTAGACGTAACAACGCGTAGAAATAGTAGCATTAAAAACGCATACTTTATGAATAAACATTGAGCCAGTAGTCAACTGAATATTTTATTTTAATGTTTATCGAAATATAAATAAAAATACAGTAAATAATCAATTCATTATACATCAAGTTATTAAATGTGTTATTTGTATCTCATGTAAAAGGATAGAATGTGAGTATGTTTTTATCCACTCGTCAGCTCCGAACTGGTCGTCACCATGGAGAGAGCTTGCTGTATAAAATTATTTTATAATTCGATATTGTGGTGTTAAACTAGTGAAATTCTTATTGCAGCTATGGTCATTGTAATATAGGAATTTGAGTTTATATAAGGTTTAAAATGATATTGCATCATACTGCCAGTATTCGGCAAAAAATTGGAAACTATACGATTTCCTAACATATTGTTTTATAAACATTTCAGGTTCGTTCTAATGGAAAAGAAATACTTTTACATATTTATCTAATTTCTTCCAGTCGCTGGTACCTTTGACTAGCATATATTGTTAGTCTTTGCGAAGAGTTTTATATTTATTGTAAAAGTAGAGGTTATGTTCTAATAAACATTTTTCTGTTTTGTCTTGCAGAATGAATGGAGGAATGGAGCATAAAACTCCAGCTCACAATGTGGTGCTTCACAAAGCGCCTAAAAACTATAAATTGCTCATGGATCCATTTCTGGTGAAGGGAGGAGCAAAAGTGTACAGATATGATGGCACTGTTCCTGGAGATGCAACTTATCCACCTGTACAGTGCAGAGACCCTCGGTCTCAGCTCTCAAGAATCTGGAATAGACTAGAACCAGCTGATCTGCCTGTCCCTAGGTACCAACAGATTTGTTGTATTTACAAGCATACATTTTGACATACCTAAAATGTCTTAAAAATCAACATTACATGCATGAAAAACTTTTGAAATCTCTATAAATCATTGTTTTGCAAGTCATTACTATGTAGGAATTGGTTTTTATATACTAAATTCACTATATTGTAATTTATAACCAGAAATCCTATTGGTATCCCGGTGGTTACCAAATGTTGTTTACCTACAATTTGGGCATGGGATACTTTCTTTATATAGAATTGAGTCTGTAGTATGATAAACACTTGGATTAATAAGAGGTGATTAGTAAAAATATGTAATTTTGGTTATATTGTTCTTTGTTTTTATTAAAGCTTTTGTTACAGTAGTGCCAACATTAAATTTGGTTTGACATGTAATGTGAAGCGGGAATTTCAAAATATGTGATCATTCAATGTTATTTTCAGGTTCAAAATAGATAAAAATTATGTAGGAATACCTCCACAGCTAGAAATTACTATAGGAAACTTAAATGACAACATTGATAAAGCATTTTTGGCAGACATGATGAATAAAGTTGGTCCGTCTGAGGAATTGAACATATTCTACCATCCAATCACAAACAGGCACTTGGGATTTGCAAGAGTAGTGTTTCAAGATGTAAAATATTCAAAACTATGTGTAGAAAAATATAATGGCAAATCAGTTATGGGCCAGGTATGTAATAAAAGTTTTTAATTTCACTTAAAACCTAAACACAAATAATTTTGAGAATGCAGTTCTTAAATCTTTGGTAACACAGTGTTGATCTTCCCTTATTATTTGCTTGCAGGTGCTTGAAGTCTTCCATGATGCTTTTGGCAAGAAATGCCAGGAAATGTTTGAAAATAAGACTGTTGAGAAGAAGTTCCAGCTAGCGGCTCCTCCAATCATCATTAAACCACCTCCGGTTATAGTTGAGGAAGTTAGGCCCCCGAAGATAGACCCTTCACTCAGCAAAAGATTAGAGGAAACTAAAATAACTGAAAAAGTTAGTAATTTATATTACATTGACACAGAAACAAAATGCGCCATAATGCCCATATCCTAAGTTTTCTTTTTGAAATCCTAATTCTTACCAGAATAAAATCTTTAAAATTTTTCAATTATTAACTAAAAATATTGGAGTTAGTGAAACCTTCTCGCTAGACAATCAAAAACCTAAGTCCTCTCTGTCTGGTGATGCTGACTTCTTTTGAATAGGTATTGTAAGCCAGTTGTTTAAAATTTTTTTTTTATCTGAAATAAATTAATTTAGTCACAGAGTTGCTTACAAGTTTGATAAACACAGTTTCTGCCATATAGTACCATAGCACAGTGCTCAATCCTCATTGTTGTTGACAGTAATTAAATTACATGTTTACCTTTGTCTGTGAAAACCAAGATGCAGCAGGCACTTTTACATCCCAGAAAAGTAAAGTGACTTATTCAATCCACCCTCCACTTTGCTATTCAGTTTAGACGAAAGTAATTCTTTCACCAAACCCATACATACATAATTAGCCTAGAACACCAGTACGGGTTGGTAGATGTCGCATGTCCTCGAATATTTGATTCTAGAACATGCCGGTTTCCTCACAATGTTTTCCTTCACTGTTTTGAAATCCAAACCAAACCCAAATCTCACAAATTAGGAGGTAGTCAGATGAGCTAAGGAAATGTGCTGTCCATTATGCCAAAACAATTACAAGAGGAAGAGATAAGTAGAAAGTGCTAGAGGAGGCTCATGTCTCACAGGCACACTACAATAAGAACAGCTGTACATTGATTAGTTTTTTTTTTATTTTACTGTTTTGTACTTTTATTAAATAAACTAATAAAGGCTAATTTGAATTCTTTCACCATCCAATATGTGACATTTCTATCTCGTAATATAATTTCTAGGAGCCGTACCCTCGCTTCAAGGAGCCAGTAGAACATGCAGTATCACAGCACAGTGACAGCAACACGCGGTGGTCAGACGAAGAGCGAGAGTACCGACACCGACACCGTAGCCGCAGCGAGAGAGACAGGGACAAAGATAGAGACCGTGAGAGAGGCGGAGAACGGTAATTACAGCTTTTATGTTTTTAGTTTATAGCTTAGGTACCGCCCTTCCCAGTTTAAATGCATACTTACCGTAACTAATTCTAGTACCTATTTGTATATAAAAAGTATTGATATGTGAGTAGGACTGATGCTTCTGTTATAATGCTTGGTATATCAATAATGAAATCAAATTCAATACTTTTCCAGGTTTATTTTTCATAGTATTAATGGCATGTACGCAAAATACGTGCTTGGATCTGGTGTTGCGGACACCAGCCCATTATACAATACTCATAATGTAAAGTCAGAGAAATAAATTGCTAAGCGATTTTACTACCAACTTAAATTGTCTGTGTAATCAAATCTTTGAGTTATGTATATGAAATGACTATAACACAGCAAATTGACGTAGGGAGACAATTTGTTTCCCTGACTATACATGTGACATCCGTGACTCCAATAAAGGTGTTCCTGTTATAACAATAGCTAATATTTGTGTTGTAATGTCCTATTATTAATGTTTCTTACTATTTCACAAGCAAACGATGCAAGCGGAAATGTCGGCGAAGGTATACTAACATATTTTTTGTTTTGAGTAAGAGTGTTCTATAGTATAGTTCTATTCTCTTTATATGGACTCCTTTGAATCGTTTTTATTTTTTATTCTATTTATAAAGGTTTGTTATATTATAGTTGCATTATTGATGTACTTAATTTGTATTTTTATGTATTTATTTTATTTCAGTCGGCTGTTAGAATTTACATTTCTATTGCATAAAATATAAACGAATGAGAAAACCTATGTTGTTAATTACCCTATGCAACTTTTTACGCGCTTCCGAGTTCATTTGCGTTAACCCATCGCGCGTCTAATTAGCAGACACAATAGAAATTTTATTGTTATCGGTACACTGGTGTACACTCGACGTGCGACGAGTTAATTGCATCTCTCTTGTTGGTTTTTTACCCAAGTCTTATGTTCACGGATGTCTTACAGAGAGAGGTACCGCGAGCGGTACGCGCGAGGCACAAACGAGGCTGGCGAGACACCGTACGTCGGCGCCAGCCACGCCAGCCACGCCACCGAGGTGACCTACACGCCGCACACGGCGCACCCGCCCCCTGCGGCTATACCCTACGATCCTTACTACCAACAGAGGTAAGACACTCAGACTGACACAGACATTACAACTGGGTTCCGAAAGGCTAATCAACGCGTCGAATTCAAACTAGTCAATAATTTAATTGGCTGTTGTTATCTCTGCCAATCATTTAATTACATAAATTATAACGGCTAAAAACCAATTACAATAATTTTTACGTACCTAATATAAAAGAGTAAATAGAAAACATAAAGTTAAAAACAAATAAGATATAAAAAGCAACACTTTCATAAATTGCAGCGCTCATAGCCACTGACATTGTTTAACTAATGGTATGTTGGCTAATTTTGTATTGATAAGCTAGGAAACTGTTAGCCTGGTTTTGTGCATCTTACTTAGCATTGAGTCAAAGGGTGGATATTTAAGAAGATTTGATGAGCATTAAAGTGCCAATATCTATGATGTGATGATATTTTCGTCGCTTCCTGGCCAGCCATTCCGACCGATCTTTTGCACTTGCTGGTACCGACACAAGAAAGAAATACTCTTAGGCCCGCTTTCACCACAATCACACACTTAAACAAATTTAACGCTAAACGAATTTAAAACATCATTCTGTCTCTCTCATCTTCAAACGATTGACAAAAATGAGCGATGTTTTAAATCCGTTTAGCGCTAAACGTGTTTAGTGATTTCTGGTGCAAGTGGGCCTTGTGAAAGTAGATAGTAACAGTATGATATGTTAACACAGCTATGGGTACAGCTACACAGCGGGTGCAGCACCTGGCGGCAGCAGTATGTGGTGGGGAGACTGGAGGCATCCACACCACAGCTCCCACCACCACTCCCACGTGAGTTTCAAACCACATAACGCGATACGTACAACTTAATAAGCTAATACTAAAATATGGATAAAAAAATAGAGCGACTTTCTTTTTCCGCACAAAGTCAAAATTAATTAGCTAGCGAAACTCCGCAGACGTTTGGATATCTATATCTAAACGCGATAAAACAAAAAAATTATGATAAATTTATTTGAAGTCACAACTAACCACAACTGTGTACTAATCACAACTGTGTACTAACCACAACTGTGTACTAATCACAACTGTGTAGTTTAGCTAGCTAATTTAATTTGACCCTGTATTTCTGAATAAACAAATATAGTTTAATTAACTATTCTATGAACATAAGTCTAATTTTGTTGATTACCTATTCAATAAAATTGTACACAAGAGTTTCATAAAGCATTGCGACTGCTTATAAATTGTACATAAAATGAATTGTTTGTCGTTTGATGTCCTCATAACCGTGTGTACATATGAATACTAACTAACAACAGCTCCAGGGCTTTGGACCCCGTTTTCATCGTCGCATCATAATCTCCCATTTGAACATACGTACATTCATAATCGCTTGTTCATCTCAAGTAGTGTTTTCATGATTCATTATAAAATATCATTATTACATTGTAAAACTTCAATATTTTCTGCCATCTTTGGGTATCAGAAATAGATTACAAAAGCGATGTTATCGACTGCATAATATTTTTCGAATAACATAATCAGACTATAATGCTCCCCACTGCTGGGACAGGCCTCTATGAGAGGGAGTGGGCCATAATTCACAACGCCAGCCCAGTGCGGTTTGGTTTTTTCGCATATAAATATGGAATCAGTGCAACATGAGTTCTCAGGCGTAGCGACGAAATTATATTACTCGACTGATGAGTACGCTCTGTGATGTATCGTCTCCTTATTTTGGAATAATCTATAAAGGCCAGCATACATTTGGGCGGACCGCAACGTAACGCACAGCATTGTCAAAATCCTCCTACATTACTTTCGTACCTGTTGTATTAACCATCGCAAACTACTGGCGGACTACACGGAGCTTTTTGTTTTGCAATGCTATGCGCTGCGGCCCGGTTAGTCTATGTTAGTGCGTCGTATACAAATAAAGTCGAACTTGACCGAATGTAAAGGAGCGTCGTTCGTCCGCGACACCGTCCTGGGCGACGCCCGCCACTCCCGCGCACAAGGACCAGCACTCGCCCGACCATCGGGACAAGGACCGCAGGGAGAAAGAGAAGGAAAAGGTCGGCTGCCTCACTTGCATACAACGCTACCAGGTTCTTTTGGCGCGCGGCCAGACTCGGAACTAACGCCGCACTCTTGTTTTGTCAATGCAGTTTCTGTGACAATATGTTTACCAACAACTCCCCGTGCCAATGTCATTCAGGCGCCAAAAGATCCGTGTAGCAGTTAACATGCTTAGACCACAGAGTGTGTAGTACACGGATGTCTGATTGTCTTCATTTGTCACGCGCACATAATGCAAATTCATCGCTGTCCAACACATGGTTCTCTATGGTCTGAAATAATAAAAAAAATTAAGGATTGACAGGCGCTCTATTTTACAGCCAGCTCTACTTAATGTACAATTGAGGAATTTAAAAATAGACAGTGACTTGTAACCATTATTATTTTTAACACATAGAGCCAGTAAATAATTTATTGGCTCTTTATGTTAAAAATTAACAAACAACTATTATTTACTCTAAGAAGTCTACAAAAAAAATGAAATTTATTAATGGAGTTTGATGGAGGTTCTGGCAAACTACAAGTTTTTTTTTCTCCCAATTTGTGTGCGTGCGATAGCATCAAATCGAGTATACGTGTACTATATAATCTGTGTTCACACTGTAGTGGGCGTAGGTGTCACTGTAGACATATTTAAGCTTGTTTTGATTGTAAAACTGTTACTTGAACCCACAGAGCACGAAGACGCCTCGGCGGACGCTTCTTAAGACGGCATTGTCAACACTTTTATACAAACCAAGTGACAGTGAACTGAGTGAACATCACCGTTTTGCCGACGTTTGCACGGACGTAAAAATATCGCGCACTGGATTTTCAACTCTCGGTGTTGAGAGATCGAGATCTCGGCATTGAGAGACCAACGAAGCGCATCCCAGCGAGTCAAAAAACCACACTGTTGGATTTTCACCCCTCAGCGCAAAGCAGTGCGTTGAAAAATCCGCCGCAATATTTTTGCGTCCGTGCGAACGTGGGCTTACTCATAGAAACTGACGGCCCGTGACTATTCTAACAATGCTCTGTGACAGCTAGATTGCGCTCAGTTGCGACGAATTAGTACACGAATATTATTCATAAGGTGTCTACTTCTCGAGTCGTTGAAGACGCGGGCGGCGATTTCGTGCTCTGTGCTTGAACCGCTAAAGCATTTGTGCTAAATTGATTATTTCTCTGATAGTATTAGATAGATAAAAATGTATGCAAAATTGGGTTTTGGTTAAAAATATGGAACAATTAAATACTAGATATTCTTAAATTCTTGTGGTCTTCAAAGGCTTGTTTATCTGTAGTTATGTCGATGCACTTGTGTTATATATATACACAAAACATAATACATAATAAGTAGTTGTAATTGCACCTAATACAAAAGCATTAAGTTTAGAGATAAGTTATGGTCTAAGTTATAACTTATGTGTAAACGCAACTTTCACTTTGCATGCTTGCATGATTACCACATTCAGCAAATTTATTTATTTATTTAACACAACACTTCTATCATTACAGGATATCCCAAAGCGATAGGGTGGTACTTTGCTTTAAATACTTATTTTACAAATTATATTGTAACACAAATGGTATACAGTTATTCTTGCGAATTCATTCAATGAGCAAGAAAAAATGTCAATCCTTTCAGCGAATTCATTGAGTGTACGTAATGCGCGACTAACTGGCGCTTTTAACAGCAAGTTAGTCCTGCCGCGCGGCACAGCCAGCAGCTGCGGCCGTCTCCTCCTCAGCACGTAGTTGTCGGGCACACACAGATTCACCTCCTTTAACACGCCCTGATTTTTTATTTTACCATTGATTAATTTTAAAATATAGCTCTAACTTGTTGTACCCAACCATGCCTAGAACAAACAAGGTTGGGTACATCAATGGATAATACGGATATACCCCATAAAGTCTCATGTACAGATACCTTATGAATTTATTTTGTATGCGTTCCAACATGAGACTATATTTAGTTTCATGTGGTGCCCAAATGATTGCATTACACTCCAACTGACTCCTTATCAGTGCATTGTACAAGGTTGTAATAGCCTTAATGTGTTTGAACTCTTGAGCACGACGAAGTACGAAACCTGGGCTTTTTTTTTCAGGATGGGAAATCTTTTTCATGGTTGGAAATCAACCCACCCGTGTTCCTTCCTTCGCCCTTTATGTTCCGGGCCAGCGGTAACCTAGGCTCAAACGCTCTTTTGCAAACTTTGACGATGTGATCGCGAAATAAAAAACTCCTTGTTGAGGTGTACTCCTAGATCACGTACCGTTTCAACCTCATTCATCGTCGCGTTGTCTAGCTCATAGTCGTGGTGGAGGGGAACTCTCATGCGACTGAACGTTATGATTGAGCACTTCGACATATTGAAATGTAGCTTATTTTTCCTTTTATCTTTTTATTAGCTTATTATTCCTAAATTCATCAGTTCACCTGCATGTTGCAATTTCATTTCTTTAAATTGCATGGTTATTTACGTATTTCTACGTAATTACTGCTACTACTACTTTATGCACATCATTAGCCTTAACTTTTGTTTTACCTCGTAATAAAATATTAAAAAAAAAACAATTCCTAAATAATGGTAATGGGCACGACACTTTATTTGCATCTTTTTTTTTAAGTAAATTAAATCCACCTTCCAAAAACAACCTACAACTTTTATGTACACAGTTATATGAATAGCATTGATATATACCTTAGGAAGTACCGGTGGAGCCTAAATCCGCAGAGGTGGTGGAACCTCGTCCTCCGGAAGACATCACCGAAAGTAAGGAACCCGAGCCCAAACCACCTCCACCCGCTGATGAACCCAAGAATGTCGATCTAGATACCAGGTACGCTCTAACAAAGGTATGTAGGTTTCTGGTTAGTGTAGGCAGAGAGGATCTAAGCCTTATAATTTGTCATTGATTGAATTATTGTTACATGGGGTCATTGAATATGTACAGTCATTCTAAGAAATTCTAAAACTCCGATTTTAGAAGTAAAAATGGTATTTAAGCCCTCGTACGCATGGGCAATTTTTTAACGCGACATTTTTTTATCGTGCACTAGATTTTTTTTTTAATCTTTATATATTATAGAGGGTTTAATCAAATGCGCAAGATTTCCAACGCACTGCTAAGCGCAGAGAGTTGAAAATCCAAAAGTGCTCAATTTGACTCGCTAGGATGCGCTCTGTGGGGGTTGCCGATGCTCGGTTCAATACTGTGAGTGGAAAATCCAGTGCGCGATTAAAAATCGTCGAGCTAAAACAACGCATCTGCGTACAAAAGCTTATAGTCTTAAATTGTGTTAGGATTGCGGTTGCCACGAACTTTGGCGTCTTCCCTGGCGGAACTATCTTATTTACCTGTTAAAAAATAAGTATGGAAACCGCTTTAAAATACGAAACAGTATTTATTAATTAATCTAGTACTCTTGTATAACAAAGAATGTATGTCGCACAGAATAGCGATGTTGCTGAAGGGCGCGACCACAGGCGGAGGAATGGCGCCGCCCTTCCTCGCGCTCGGCATCTCCTCAGAGGAAGAGGATGAAGACAGACTGCCGCCCATCATACCCGATATCGACACGCACAACCCGCCCTCCGATGATGATGGTAAAATTATCTATGTCTTATCACACTGAAGCAGAAGCTGCCGTAATACACATTGAAATCAGGGATATTTTTTATCTGCGGTGTGTAGCACTTATTGCGCAATGTTAAGCCGATATCAGACGCTTCACTTTTGACGATTTTTGCCTTCTATTTTCCTTCATCTTTCACTCGAACTGAAATGTCTGAACACAAAATGAATCAAAGAGAAAAATTTATTCATTAGTGACCGATCAATCGTTGTTGGATTTCGGCATCTTTCACTCGCCTACCCAATGTTCGAAAAATGTAATGAAAGGAGCAGATGAACGTCTATTCCTCTATTATTTAGTCGGTGATGTGTGAACGTAAAAGTGAAACGAACTTAAACATTCTGAAGCGTCTGATATTAGCTTTAGCGCAGGGTAAGCGCAATATTAACGCTGGTTATGCGCAATTTTAGCACTGGTTATGCGCAATTTTAGCGCAGTGGTCAACGCAATATGCATAGTGCAGTTCGGGTTCCATTATAAAGTTCAAGAAAGTGAAATCTACCCGCGTATCCCTCGTATTCTAATACTTTTTCTCAGTAGTTTAATACAAAAGCTTACAAATAATGTGAACTTATTTTTCCCCTGTAGGTTCCATCAGTGAAGACCGTGAGAGTATAATATCCATGTGTTCGAACAAGGACGTTGACCCCGAGGCCCTGTCCACCACGCCGTCGCCGTTCCTAGCGCGGGAGAACTACCTCGAATGCCTTCAGAATACTATAGAAAGGGTAAGATAATGATATAATATATATACATATTATAAAGTCGCTTTTCGTGTTTGTCTGTGTGACCACATTTTGACGTAAAGACGTCTTTAAAATTGCTTCCATAGTGGGAGGCAAGTAAAAAAAACCAATGATAAGAAAATCGGGGGATACAGTTTGGTGTTGCAGCTTCATACCTATCATCTCCATCCTAAATTCAATTACACCATTGGACAGCTAAAGGATCAAAGAATTCATTACGTCAAATGAGGACTATGACGCATCGCGTGTGGTGGAGTAATTTTGCTGCTTGTCGAGATTTCTACTTAGTATAACTCTTGACTCGGAAAAGCTGTTCGTTTAAGCTTCAATCGTCAGCTCTCGTCAAAATCTATCGATTGTGTACAAAACATTTATGTAAAATAGTGACAGTGAATATAATGTATTAAAATGAAAAGAAAAATAATATCAAAATTATATAATGTCGGCCTATACGCGTCTAAAGCTAAATCCAAATACAGAGATCGTATACGGTTGGAAAGGGCTTCTCGAGAGCAATCGAATGGTACTAATAAAACGTCACATGGCCGAGTCAAGCAGTGCCGGGAACGTAAAAGAATGAATGCGGCCGAGCGGATCAAACCCGTTACGTAAACGTATTCACCTAAAACACACGGCCTTGTCCATACACAGCCACACCCCATTTTTTCTTATAAACTTTCCGGTTGAATTTAGATGCGGTTTTCACCACCATTTAGAGACGCTGGACGCTGGACTAAAGTCAGATAAACTCTTTATCGCAGCTTATTTTAACCTCTTTTACATTGCCTTTAACGTATTTTCGGTTGATGTTCATTTTAAAAAAGATCTAAATTTAGTAGTAATTTTGGAAAAAAGATGCAACATAAACTATATTTTCGACTCCTAGGAATCGCAGTTGCTTCCGCCGGCGCCTCGCAAGAAGTTCCCTCCAATAGACAAGATCGGTTCGGACATATCATCGTCTGAGGATGAACTACTGACCGGCGAGGAACCAAGGCGGTCGCCCGAGGAACAGAATCGGGGACAGGACAACTTGGATGATGATCAGGTGAAAACATATTCATATTTTTATTTGCGTTCCATAATGTGAACAATATCATACAATGGGTTAAAGCTTAGGTACAATAATTACGGACCCAATAGGGCACAAGTAAAAAATAAATTCTTTTAAATGTTCTTTCTTTCTAACTAACACTTTTCCAACAGTTTTGCACGATATCCTTTTACATCTTTATTCAACACACGCAACTTTTATCATCAAAACTGTCCTAATTTCAACATGTTCAGTAAAAGAATCTATAGTTAGTACACGCCGACTTATGTGGTAGCAGCGGTCATAAATCCTGGAAGCCCGATGACAGGTGACGATCGATAGAACTTTTAGAAATTACTTGATATTCCCTGTACGACCACAACTGCCACGTGACTAGGCCCTATGCGTTTAGTATAGTCCCGTTGTGCAGTAAATAAAACCATCGAATCGTTTTATTCTTCGCCGTAATGATGAAATAATAAATTGTAGATGTCGTTGTCATCGCTGTCGTCAACGGAAGCCAAGATCGAGGAGCAAGTTCCAGCGGATGCGTACTACTACCCGCCGGCCACTGTCCCTCCGCCACATCCGCACTACTATCAACCTATGTGGCCCCACACAGGTAACTATACAGTCTATTAGGTTAAGATAGACGGCAAAGATGCTATCAGATAGTCAGCCAATATAATAGAAAACATTTCAACTCTGCACTTAATGTACTCTTTTCATGGAAGCTCTCGATGTTTCCACTTTATTGTCTCAAATTGCTTTTTATTCAAATCAAAATGAAAACCATATTATTATTTTAGCCTCAGAGCATGTTAATCTAGGGATAAGCACTTCGAAATTACCACCAGCGCCAACTAGCAGCGCTGTGGCATGTCTCGCATAGTGTCCCGGCATTATATTGAGCGAAGGCCGTTTTTCCTGTTTTTGTATGTTTTTTCTGTGAGTCATGTTTACAGCAAATAAATGCGTCCTTCATTATGAACAATATGGCTTTACAAAAGGCCGTTCGACTACAGAAGTGCGGGTGTAGCTCTACTGAAACATATCTAACGCATGGGAGGACAGTAATGAGGGTTTTCTGAAATGACGTTCGCCAGGTGGCAGCACTGACACGTCAGGTCCAGACATCTGTCAAAGAGCCTATATTTTCTTTAGTCATGACTGAATGATGAACGAATGAATGAATCGAATGATGAACGTCGTCATATATTTTATATTGGAAGACCTCTTGTCACAGTGGTGCCAACTGGTGTCGTAAATTTTCACGAAAACCCTCATTGGCAAGATTTTGACGACGTAAACAGTACACTCTCAATGGTTACGGATTGGTTTACGGCAAAAAACCTAGTTCTCGATGCCCAGAAAACAAAATATATAAAGTTCGCCATATCGAATGTTAGAAATCTAGTACCCAACATCATCTTAGATAAAAGGTGCTTGAAACTGTAGACTCGGCAGTTTTTCTGGACGTATATATACATATACTGCCGTGCTAAGCTCAAAAGCGGTATCTCAAAAAAATTTGTAAAGTTGATTTTTGTGGCATCGGATAGCTTAAAGAAATATGCATCCAATGAGCTCAGCCAAATAACGGTATCTTAATAAAAAAGTCCTTAGAAAAGTGTTCCCTATCTCAGCTTTACCTCAAATCACTGAGAGAATAAAAAACAAAACTTCAATTTTCTCGAAACTAGCTTTTCCTGAGATACCGCTTTTGCGTTTAGCACGGCAGTATATATTATATAAAGCCTAGCGGGGAGGCTTAGTTCGGCCGCCTACGTCGTTAGGAAAGTAAGACACTAGACTGACAGCTCGGTTAGTCTATTTAAGTTATTTTCATAGCGTTATGTACTATGGCATTCTGCTGTAGGGCAAAGCTGCTGATATTCAAAATATAGATTATATGGTTATAATTGTTTATTTTTTATTTTATGTCAATCTTTTAATTTATCATTGACATAATCTACTTATTACAATATTTTTTTATTGAATTGTATTGCAATTAGTTAGCTAGGGACCTCGACAAAATGATCATATTAGTTTTGTCTGAGCAACCGGCAGAAAGTTCGTCGTGCTCCCTTTAATGTCACTGCTTGCGGTAGGGTCTGCCTTCTTCCCATAAATATGGCGAGGTGGGTAATGGCTGATCTTTGCGCTATGCTCGTGAACGGGTGTTGCTTGTGATGACAGGTCTCCTTGCTGACCATGGTTTTGTTATTAGTAATTAATTGATTATTTATTTTACTTTAAAGGTCCTAGTTTATCATTTGTGTAAAATGGCATATAAGTCTCACAACGCACGCTCATGATTTCCATCGACTATAACGTGGGCTATCCGCAGCGTACCCGCCGCCCGGCTACGGCGGCGCGGAGCTGGCGAGCGTCCTGCCGTACGGCGGCACGTTCGCGGCGCCGCCCACGATGCTGCCGCACTACGCGCCCTACACCCCCGAGCCCGCGCAGCCTGCACAGGTACGACATACGCACTTTTCATTTAAATTTAATTTTCCATAGTAAGCAGGAAAAACAAGACAGGGTGGATCACACGTAGCTGGACCAGTTCCTAGCCCCACGAGTCTACTGCCAACCTAACACCAATGACTTTTTAATCACTCGTGTTGACCTAGTTATACAACCAAAGAAAATCAGCTTTGACGATTATATGAACACAATGTAGGTAAGTACTGAAAAGCAAATTCCTTTTTTCGCGATTTCATTGTTGGTCCCATAGTAAAAGTTGTTCATAAAGAGGAGTACAATAACCTCTTAACAGGTTTAGGATAAACCAAAGCTACGGTTGCATAATTTATTCAACAAAAACAAATAACAAAACAAATATGGTTTGAATAAGTGATTCTCAAGTCACAGCGCAGTAACAGACAGGTGAATGTTACGTTTTAAAACATGTATAAAGATATATTGATGAGTTGGGTCTACACCGGACTATCCAGTTGGCTCCAATCGGGCGCGGCAGGAACGCGAACCAAATGCGCGATCGGTTAGGACGTTCCGCGAGCGCGCGCATCCTTTGTAGACCCATCTAATGAGCATTAAGATAACAGATCGTGCTACACTCTCCCCTATTTGCTGCACAATACATGAATAGATTGACTAGATTAAATAGCTTTATAGTAAAACTCTTTTTTCATCCATCCATAGGAACTTGATAATCCCTACTACCCCACAATAAACAGCGTCATAGAACGGGTAACAGCAGAACTGAAGATGATTCTAAAGAAAGACTTCAACAAGAAGATGATAGAGAGTACTGCATTCAAGAGCTTCGAGGTATGGTGGGACGAGCAGAGTCGGAAGATCAGACAACCCAAGCCGAAAGAGGATCCTGGCCAACCGTTACAAGTACAGAATGCGCCTGTAAGTAACACATTTTTTTAGTGAAACCTGTCAATGCGCCATTTTAACTATCATAAAAATCAACCGTGCATTTGTAAAATTAGAGTCGAAAACAAATTAACTTAAAATATGTCCGCTTTGATGTTCTCGTGGAATAATCTTGTGCGCTATATAATCTGCCTCAAATATACACCTTATAATAGAGTTGACAATAAATCAAATTACGCGTGAGACTCGGTCCGCTTTAATGCTCTCGAGGACTCTAGTATATTTATTTGCGATTTTATTTCAACGCACGTATACGCACACGTATATATGTCCTTGGTAGTGAAAACCAAGAGTAAATCATCATAACATACTTTCAGGAAATTTCAGTCAAGAAGGAAGAGGCAGTGGACTCAATAAAGTGTATTATGGAGTCTCGCGAGATAGGCCTAGAGTTGGGCGGATATGGTTCCGGTATCGGACTGGGACTGAGGGCCACTATACCCAAGATGCCTAGCTTCCGGCGGAAACGGAAGATACCATCACCTGTGTTCATGGATGACGACTCCTGTAAGAGGCTTAGTGATCAGGTATGGTTTTTAATACTGATTATTGCCCTTTTACGCTAGAATCCATATTAACTTAGCTGAAAATGTTAAATAGAGATCATTCGTTATGGAAATATCGATAATCGATTGCCTTTGTTTTTTTATGGGTATTTAAGTCACAAACCTTCATAAAATTGACAGTGAGTAGCAATGTCGACCCATGTTTCTGAAAAGCAAATCAACATCGTGTCACAATCAAACTCATTGATTTGCTTGGCAGTAGTTAATTCAGGCAGCTAATCGGAGCAGTTAACATAAGTTTGACAATTCACTAACTAATGTGACTAAGGAACCGGCGCCCGAATTGCGTAGGTAACATTTTCAATCACAATCCGACGGATTTTGACGGATTGCTAATCCATTGCTACATCATCATCTGCCTAGCTTTTTTCCAACTATTTTGGGGTCGGCTTCCATTCTAACCGCATGCAGCTGAATACCAGTATTTTAACATGGAGCGACTGCCTATCTAACCTCCACAACCCAGTTACTGGGTAATACGATACCCCTCGGTAAGATGGTTGTGAGACTTTCGGGCTTCTGACGACCCGTAAGACAGCCGAGACCAACGGCTGAACACGCTTTTCGAGGCACGGAGGGGTCTTGGTATATGAAGATGGTCACCTTGAAAAATTCATTAGCTCGAAAACGTAAATCATGCAGCGAATGTTGTTGAATTGTCAAACTGAAAGGCATTTAAATTGTAAGCGTGTTACGCAATTACCCCGCGGGCGCTAGTGTTCAGAAAAACACTACCATTACGTTATGTTTGCAGGAGGAAATGGTGCAGAACTCGGATGAGGAGAAGGAGTTGCCGACGAGTCCGCGAAACAGGACGACCGGCTCGTACCTATCTCGCAGTCGCCGACGGCCGTCCAGCAGTTCCTCCAGGTCTGATTATACTGCAATACTATATACCGCTGGCACCACAAATTACTAAAAACGATTTAAACGTTAATCGACGATGAATGATTGATTTAAATATGTTTAGCGATAAACCGATTTTTATATCAGCCGGTTGTTTCAAACGGTTGGTTAACGTAACATACGTACGTCTAATAATAACGAATTCGCACTCGTTATTATTTGACGTACAGCAAGGCCATAATTTTGTAATTGTAATTTGAAACAACGCTATTTTATGTTAGACGATCGTTAGCGCCATTTTTGACGTATACGCGTGCGTCAAGTAGACGTGAAACAACCCGCCCTTAATCAATCATAAATATGATTAAGGCGTATCATATTCACAATCATATCATATTTATGTCTAGAAATTAGACATAAACATGCAATGCAGAGTAAATATAAGGAAAAATCAGATAGGTACATCTTGCTTTTTTCTGCACCCCGTAACAAGGTATTACAATGAAGTAGCAGGTTGATATCATTTCTGTTTCTCGTCTTCTTAACTGTCACTATTAATTATTTTCTATGTATTGGTCATCAGGCTTAAGCGAGACAAAGTATAATACGACATAAATGACTTAGTAAGAAATAACTACAGCGATCTTGTAGTAAAACAACGATGATGGCAACTTTCCCAAACATGAGTCTTAAAGATTATTTCGTGACTCCTTTGTAAATCATCACTGAAAGGACACACGTATCCGGCTCGATGGACCAAACAATAATGTAACTACCTACATACTTTTACCTACAACTATACCTTTCTTTGTCCAGATCTTCATCATCCTCATCAAGTCGGTCGTCATCTTCCACGGGCTCGGAGCGGAAGGGTCCGGCGCCGCGGATATACTCCGACACCGATGACGACTCAGATCTCGACGAGGCAGAGGTAATTACTTACTGCTTTTGTTTACGAGGCTGTGGTTTTATATGAGTCACTGACATCGAGAGAAAGTCGGGTTTGTTAAGACTACGGTTTGTTAAGAAAACAGTGCAATGTTTGGGGTCAAAAATTTTCTGCGATTAGGACTGGTCAAAATATTTTCAAGTGGGTACCCGGCACAATTTTAATTGGTTAAACTTTCTGAACGCGTTTAAAAACTAAAAAAGTGTAAGTAGGCGTATCATATGCCCGGAAGCTGTAGCTTCGGAAAATACGCGTCTATGCACACTGCCAACTGTTTAACGCAATCCGAAAAAAAAACTTCTTGGAACCGTTACAGCTTTCTTTGGAATCATGACCTTTAACCGCTAATGTAACTCGTATAGGGCCTCAGCCTCACATTAACTACAATAACCTTGAACATTTTAACAATTAACATTGCATTGCAGCCTAACGAAGTGGCTGAGAACGATAAGCCGCTTTGGAGAAAAATGGTAACAGACATACTAAATAGCCCTTATATGTGCAGTACTCGGGCGTTAACATGACACACCGGGTTTTAGAAAGAGACTGTCACACACGCATGAGTGACAGAGATGGCGCTCTACAAAGCCGAACTCCTCTAAACCCCGATGTGCCTTATTTATGACTGTGTACTGTATCTTAGATGATCGTAGACAGTTGTGTTGGAGTTGTAGAAAGTTGTTCAGTGACCTTTAGGTTTCTGGTGGAAATATCTGTGGACTTTGACTGCTAAATACCTGCTAGTAATAGCGATGTTGTGTGTTGTCCTAGAACTCCATAAGGCCTCGCATTGACAGAAAAGACAAGGCAACAATGAGTCGTAGTTGTAGAAATAACATGAGGTGCGAAGAAAACTTGTTCAAAACCATTATGTTATAATCAAGCGACTGAGTTTGTCTTCCGTCTCTCATTTTGGCAGACATTGTACTTGCAAGATGTGCCTCTATAAATTCCATTAAGAGACGCTACATTCTAAGTTGATGACGAGACTATCGCTGCGATTTTGTCACCCTTGGGCGCCAACTCCATGAGCGAGAGAATCGCAGCGATAATTTCGCCGTGCCATCAAATTCAATAGAAACTCTATGAATCAATCTCCACACGGCAATATCATCGCGACGATAATTTGATGGCACCGCACGATTATCGGCGCGATTTTCTCGCCGGTGGAGATTGCTCATTTGACGTCATTCTACTGTTTTTTTTCTATTCAGTGAACGCAGGGTCTTGCTTTAAACTTGTCACAGGTGAACTCGATTCTGCATGACGTTACACAAAAATAGTAAATTAAACTTTTATGGTGTTCGTAACTTTGGAAGTCAGTACCGAAATGTCAATAAAGACGAGAGATATTGGTGAGGAAAAGTGTTGCAAATAATTCAAGATAGATGTGATTCCCCTCGCCTCTCCTGCCCTGCTTTTCACTTCACCACCCGGTTTTGCGTATTTGCGTGCCGATTGGCTGACGCTGTCAAACAACAGCCGATGGATTCTGTAAAAATCTCTCTGTGAAAACTTAGGTGAAGTGAGCTGTCGTTCCACCTGATGCTAGAGATCGCTAGGGATTGACAATATTGATAGCTCACTTCAACTAAAGTCGAAACGACACACAACACAACATTACGAAAAGGATAATTATTTAAACGTGAAACTATCAATGAATAACTAAGTTTGCGCAACTAGTTTCGTTAAGTAGATCCGGCTTAAGTTTTTAGGGTGAAATTTTTACAGAATATTTTGGCAGTTCCACAGATATTTCCTTCAGTAAGTAGCCACTCGCTTCAGTAATGCATGCGGTAGTATTTCATGTGTGAGTGTACTTTGTTTGCAGCTCAAAGTGGTGTCCAACAAGGAACGGCTACGCAGGGTGTACTCGTCGTCCGATAGTGAAGAAGAACAGAGTAGAAGAGGTGAGATAACGATACTTTGTAGCAACGTAAAGTTATGGAACAAGATCCCAGGATTATGTCAAATCTCTCAATCAAAAATTATGGATTAGCTAGCGTCAGAGAGTCGCGGATTTTGTAGAATGTTTTGAGCTAAATTTTTCAACGTGAAAATATATTATAGGCTAATATAACATCGTGTTGTGAAAACACGTAACGTCAGCAGAAACAGTTGTTTCTTGACGAATTAATTACAATTGCATTCTGTAAACTTGGATTAAATTGTGCAAACCTTACTATCGTCCATTAATTTCGCATAGATGGCGTTTTTCAATTAGTTCATCACCAGAACTTTTTCGATTTTGATTGCACAGTGTGTTATTTTGTTTCCGTCCTTCGCATCTTTTATTAGTTTAACTACAATCAGAAGACAATTTCTCACACATTAATATCATCGCAGAAAAAACCCCAATACCTCAAATGGAACCTTGGGAGGGCGAAGGCTCGGGGGGCGAAGCTCCCGCGGCTGCCAGCCCGCCGCGCGACCTGCTACTCGACCGAGTATATTCCGACTCAGAAGAGGAAAGAGAATACCAGGTAAGAAATTTTGGACTTAACGTTACTTTACCATATTATAGTCCCTAAGTATTATAGTAGGTATTGATCTCTAATTCTCTACTATCTGAAATGTCTTCTGAGCTATTGTTTTGGTTGACCAGGAAAGTAACTGACTAACAGTTTTGTAGCAAATTAGAGTATCGCTACGGAATGCATGACGTCACTACAATAAATTATAAAGACAGAATTTGATTAATTTATTGGCAGATTATTTTTGCAATTATTAGATAGTATTTTTTAATAACGTGCAAGTGCAACCGATTTGCAACATTAAAGTGGTTGGTCTTTTTTTCCGACTGTACAAACAGGTATGTAGAACTTATCATATGCGTTTAGAAAATAACTAAATAAATTGTTTCACAGGAGAGAAGAAGACGCAATACAGAGTATATGGAGCAAATCGAGCGGGAGTTCCTCGAGGAACAGAGACAGAAGACGGAGACGGATACGCACCCGCTGCCTGAAAAACCACCCGATGTCAGGTAAAAAACAAAACTGTTCATATAAAATAGACTTTTCGAGAAAATAATTTCCCCACAAAAGCTTTGTAGCTTTTTGCTCATACATTTTCATTATATTCTGGACCACTTCGTCGTTTCGTTGATAAAGTGATCAACCCACGGTCTATGACAAAGCAGAACACGGGCTCGGTTTATATCATTATGACGAAATGTGGATGTACCTCTGCTTACTCTTTTCGGGGAACACAGGCGTGATTTTTAAAGTTACGTTATAATAATCTATTTTTCTTCTTTACTAGCAAACCCGAGCCCAAACCAGAAGAACCTCTATCACCGATCAAGAACCACACAAAGTCTCCAGACAGGGATAAGAGCAAGTGCGACACTACGCTCGAAGACGGAGAGATCAGCGACGACTCGCAGCCGCTACAGTCGCGACGCAAGCGAGAGCAAGCGGACGACAAGCGACAGCGAGTCGTGTCCTTCAGCGATCACAGCACTACCGAGACCGCGGTCAGTGTTAATGGGGTTAAAGATGTGAGTAAATTGCGTAATTGAGCGTCGTTTATTCAAAAAATAAGTTGATCGTTTTGCACCTTGTAATTTCTTTTAAGGTGGAAAGCGATCAGCCTTAATCAAAAATCTTTTTTAAATTATATCGGTTTCATTATCCTATGATAAAAACTATCCTATGTCCTTTCCCGGGACTCAAACTATCTCTATACCTAATTTCATCTAAATCGGTTCAGCGATTTAACCGTGAAGAGATAACAGACAGACAGACACACACACAGAAAATTGTGTATCAAAAAATTGTAATCATCTGTATGTGCAGACGCCAGCACATCAAGCTACCCGAAAATGTCAAATTTTCCCAATCAACTTTGAATCTTATGCTTTAGCGATAAAGTTGAAAATCTATTGAAGAAATTTGACAGGTGTTAGTAGCTTGATGTGCTGGCGTCTGTACATCAAATCAATGATTTCTTCGTTCGTTCGACACTGGATTTTTTTATATTTTTCTTAACCGAGTAACACCTAGTCTTTCTCATTCATTTGACGTCGTGATGTCGTGACCAATGATACTTTCGTCTTCCGTTTCAATTTTTTTGTGTAGTACTAGTATCTATTATGTTTTCTCTAACATTTTGTTATATCTCTTAACTCCATAGGCAAGCAGCGCGCTATCAGAAACGTCATCGCCTCAATCCCAGGCGTCGCAGGCGTCGCAAGCGTCGCAAGTGGCCCTCGACCACTCGTACTGCCGCCCGCCGCCCGACGATACGCCCGACAGGAGGCCGTCCAACCATCTGCAGCACGATCACGGTATTACTACGAACGTTTTATTATATTATACTGGATGTGAAAACAGAACTTTCGAGAAGTTCAAGGAGAGTTTTGAAGAAGTTGCTCCACTATCTACTCAATATATATCATGAGACTTTATCAGTTTACTAATGGGCTCGCTCGATCACTCTCGATTGACGTTCGAATCAGCTCGATCCTCGTCCTGCGTCAACCATTCAATACTAGCCACACCTAGTAGGTGTAGGGTTTGCTTTGTACAGGTAGCTTTACCTAGACAAAGGGCGTCTTAACACTGCGTTTACGCATTCACTTTTTCAATTTCATTCAATGTCCATCTTTTTGACTGATAATACCTATAACTGTGTCTAACCCTTATCTACGCATGTAGTCAGAAATCTAAGCGGCAGACCAGTTACGGCGCTCTACTTGGCGCTTCGACGTAGCTATTGCGTGGTCGCTACCCAATAACATATTTACATTTAAACGCTTCATGTTAACAGGTTACACTTGGATGGCTGAACCGGAGAGCGCTGTGTCGCCGCCATTGGAAGAGACAGGAAAAGATAGAGATGAGAAGGATAAAGAGGAGAGAGAAGTGCCGAGAGAGACCAGCAAGAAGGACGCCAAGCGACCCTACAAGAGGAAACACGAGCCTAAGAAACTGGCCGAGATACAGAACAAGTATGTACAATATCGGGCGTTAATAAGTATCATCGAGATTACTAGCTACCCTTTTTATCTAAAACTAAAGTTTTCTCGACCTAATACATCTATTGCTGTTATTTTTAATGTACCTAGTCTGAAAAAGAAGTCTGTGGCTCCTGAAATACAATTACTCTAACCTAGCTCTGGAGTCAGGATTCCACATTTTATCAGTTCATTCAAAAAATAATTGATTTATTTTAATGTACTAACCTTACTCAAATGACTACTTCTAGACACTCAATAAAAAAGGTCTTATTAAACCCA
Source organism: Luperina nickerlii (assembly GCA_963855955.1). Classification (NCBI taxonomy): domain Eukaryota; kingdom Metazoa; phylum Arthropoda; class Insecta; order Lepidoptera; family Noctuidae; genus Luperina; species Luperina nickerlii. The sequence continues at coordinate 12,425,818 of OY979682.1, forward strand.
TTTTAGACTTCATCAGAGGTAAAAACCTATTAGCACGGGACTAATGCCAGAGGCGATCTTCATACACAAGCATATAGACATTCAAATTCAATATTCAATCATTTTCTCCCTAGACTGTACGAGCCGCGCGAGCCAGACTACGACAAAGTTATGTATCCTAAAGTCACGTTCAAAGCGCGCGACCTTATGGCGGAGATGCAAGTTATGTACGAATTCCTTACTCGAGGCATCGATCGAGAAGACGTGGAGTATCTACGGAGAGCGTATGAAGCTCTGTTGGCTGAAGACGCTCATGGCTACTGGCTCAATGATACGCATTGGGTTGATCATCCTCCCACAGATGTTTGTTACTCGCCGCCGAAGAAGAAGTCTAAAAGACATAATAATATTTATGAGGATTTACAGGTGCGTTGGTTATTTTTAAAACTACAGATCGCCCGAGTCTAATATTTTTTAGAGTTCTGATGACCATTTCACTTGTCCAATAATTGTGCTCTCTTACTGTGACAGTCGGAAATGTTTATCGTTTGATTTTTAACTAATCGCGATGCCATCATATTGGTACGGTCCAATGCACGTCAATAGTAACACTTGAACTACGAAAACCGCCTTACTGATACGAATTAATGGCACTGTAGAACTCAAACTGTTGCTATGGACTGTAACAGAAATCAGTTACAGTCAGTTTGACTCTGCCAACTTTTTTGTAGCATACTTCATCGATTGATCCATGTAATTAGACACAGTTTTCTACCCGCACTTTTGATCTATCCTAACGTACCTTGCCCTCTTCCTACCAGGGTCACTCAAGCGGTTCAGCGCGAACAGAAGGCTACTACAAGATGGACGCGCGTCTGAAGGCGAAGTACAAGTACCACCACGGTCGTAGCTCGGCGACCGCGCTACACGATCATATCGACGATAAGAAGGCGTCCAAGATGCAGGGACTGTCCAGGGAAGCTAGGTCCAACCAGAGGAGACTGCTCACTGCCTTCGGTTAGTACCTCCACTAATTTATATCATTTATTTTATACCCGAGATGAGGTCGCGGCAGGCCGTGAAGAAGATTGTGAGACGAAATATTTGAATACCTAGAAACTAGAAAGTAATAGAGGGAGAAGTAAAGAAAATCTCTAGCCAGGCTAACATGGAGTATGTTACGCGTACAGTTCGGAGAGAATGCGTTCCTGACACCCTGTCAGTCCGACAATTCTAGTAGCTAATAAAGGTCAAATTCGCAAAACACGTATTCGTTTATATGAAACTGACAGGTGTCACAAACACATTCTCGCGTCGGCCGCACTGTAGTCGTGAATAGTTTCGGCACTAGAAAATTTGAGGACAAAATATTGTCGTGTGCGTATGAGTTGGGATACTTTGATAATACTACTACTTGCCCTAACCGAAGTACGAAGTAGAAGTGTTTTATGCGATCTCTGGCAGTATGCAACTGCCAGAGATCGCATAAAACACTTCTAATGATTATTCCCTTGCCCATCAACAGGTACAGATACGGACTCTGATTTGTTGAAATTCAACCAGCTCAAGTTCAGGAAAAAGCAGCTAAAGTTCGCCAAGTCTGGCATCCACGACTGGGGTCTGTTCGCACAAGTAAGTTACATTCAATTTTATCTTACTATTACAACAATTTTGTCCATGTTACCGGGAGCTGTTCTAAGGGCGGTTACAGAGATCTGTAACCTCCCTTATGTGAGTTTATGCAAAAACGAGCATAAAATGCATTTTACATAAGCGTCATCTAGCGACCTTTAAAATATCGTTTAATTTTTACGTACGCGTCTGTACGTGTTAGGACGAACCAATGGTTCTATCAGTAGCCATATGGTACGGATTCGGTATGAGCTTTTTAAGCGCATCTACGGGATGTCTGTGTGGCAAAAGCGCACGCGTATGCGAGCGTACTAAATTATACGCGGAAGAAACTTGTAACCGCCATCACATGGAAGAGCGTAAGATTGGGCTTCGGCGATTAGGTGTTGATTGTGGAGACATATCATGTACATCTCATTAGTTGGTCAAGCGGTAACGTAGATTCACTTAGCAGAGGGCTAAACAAAACGTTTTTCTTTCAGGAGCCGATAGCCGCGGACGAGATGGTGATAGAGTACGTGGGGCAGATGGTGCGGCCCATCGTGGCCGACGTGCGGGAGGCGCACTACGAGGCCACCGGCATCGGCAGCTCCTATCTGTTCCGGATAGACCTCGACACTATCATCGACGCTACCAAGTGCGGCAACCTGGCGAGGTTCATCAACCACAGTTGCAATGTAAGTTTTGTGTGTCCTTGAGCACTTTTTACGGCTTACCGCATTTGACTACGGGTCATGAAGGCACTTTCGCATCTAGAAATTTTATGAAAGTATATGCTGCACCTGTCTACGAGAAATCAACCAATTCCAGATGTGAAGATGCCCTTGAAAAGAAATAATGCCCAGTCTAACCCAAGTAAACGCCGGTTTTCGCTTTGGAGGGGTGTCCCAAACCGCGAAGTAGCACATTTCTCCTATTTCCTTCAACGCAATACTCACTAGCTGCTAACGATTCTCCTCTCCTCTTTAGTTGAAACTAAAGTTAGTTCTCTTTAGTTGAAACTACAATTTGAGTTTGACTAATCCTTAGTGAAGCGAAGCCAAATATCAATTTCTTGAACTTTTATTGCTTACTGATACAATCGTCGAGTCATTAAATTAGATGGTACTTTCAAGGTTAGACAGATTTTTAAAGTAATTCCATGAAAAGATCTAATACACTCATAACTAAATTATGCTTTCCAAAACTAACAAGATATACTTTCTCCCTTCTAGCCGAACTGCTACGCGAAGATAATAACGATAGAGTCTCAGAAGAAGATCGTGATATACTCAAAGCAGCCAATAGGCGTCGACGAGGAGATCACGTACGACTACAAGTTCCCGCTAGAGGACGAGAAGATCCCTTGTTTGTGCGGCGCGCCGCAATGTCGCGGCTTCCTCAACTGAACGCGAGAAGTCATCGCAACGTGCCTAATACTATGGGGAGATTACAGGCGAGCAAGGAGATCAGTATACAGGCAGCTAACTTGCCACTACTTGCGAGATTGCTGATTCTTTTACACGTAATGAAAATTAACACTGGCAATGTAATCGGAAAGAAGAGTTTATATATGTCTGTATGCCTATTTCCTTGGTCAAGTGTACACACCTCCGTTGGTCAGCTTACGACTTGCCGCATCGGACACGGGATCACGAGGATAAGTCTGATAGTCTGAAGCAAGCCTACATCCCTCAGTTTGTTCTCAAACGTAGAAGTCTAATGAATTTAGTTCCTTATAAACAAGCGATCTGAAATATCTATAACAATGCGTTCTAGTTCATTTATTAGAAGATAAATTGACCAGTGTACGGCAGGTTGGCAGGCTAGTTGAAACTGTTTTTGGAATCTTTTCGCAATGTCTGCAATAATAGAATATCGCAATAAAACATCAACAATGAACTGATAAATATATTATTAGGCTATACAATCAATTAACCCGTACTTTGTAAATGAAAAGCACGACGGTAACGATTGGAATTAACCTTTAGTGTTGTGATTTAGGCCAGGTAAGATAATAGAATATATTCGATTCTGTCCTTACCTACCTCTCGATGTAGATCTACAGGATAACGTTATGATGTGTGTTCAGGGTTCAGTTTCATATCTTCCTTAATATTTAAGTAAGGACTAATATAACACAACTGATTTCGACTCACTGGCGGAGCGAGGCTCAGTCGTTCCCGTATACTGTAACAACCGCTGCGCAAGTCTGTAGGACCTCTCGTGGTTTTGAAAACTGCCTCTACTTGTAACGATTTTTTGTCATTTTTATGTAATATACGAGTGACGGTGTGACTATGAAGTGTTTGTTTATTGTATTTAATGTTTTTGACCCAGTGAACATAAGATGTAATTATTAAATTAGCCGCAGCAACTGATTCTTGTATTATATTATGATATTTTGACTGAGTCTAACAATATGATTCACTAGGCATAGAATGTCTGATATAGCGGGGTGTATAATTATTTGTGTTGTACATTACGAGTATTTGTGTAAAGAGATCTCTGCTATTACGTCAGATTTGTGTAGTACACTTTTTAAGTACATCATCTTGTTAATAATTTCGAAGACAATTCGTAACCAAATAATATGGGGTTTAAACGACTATTGTTTACGATTAGATACCGTCTAGCAAGCGTTGTGCGAGTAGTGATTGTGACGAATATAAACTGAATAATAACGTATTGATGTGTGCTCGCATGAACTTTCCAAATTCCACTTCATATTATGTAAATGTAATAAGAATGTAAATAAAAAATTCCAACAATTGTAACCTTACTTTTATTGAGTAAATTCCACAGGCAGCGTTAAATATCTAGGAGTTAACACCAAAAAAATGAAGTAGGCGCAGTTAGTCCGCGCAATTTGTTTCGTGGAAACGTTTGGTCACAGTTGTAATCTAGCGAGACGAGTTTCCTACACAATCCTTAGTCAGTGCTAGCACATTTTTTCTTCGCTCGTGTAAAGGAAGAATATGAAACATCTAGTCATGAGTGTTTAATACCTAAACTCGGCGTAAACCCCATTGGGGTCCGAAGTTCCGGTTCAGGTATACCGGCTTGACATCTCCAAAGTTCCGGATTCGGGATTACCACGTTCAAGTTCCGGCCTATCATCACCGAACTCAATCCGGAATTATCGGAGGCATCCAAACTCCGAGGTCTGGGCTTACGCCTTCCGGCAAATCCGGGTGTCGTCGAACTCGGCGCTGGGTACCTACATAAACATATTTTACCCGAAATGCCGTGTCGAGCTCGCTACGGGTCTCTGGCGACACCATTGGCGTAACATCTAACGTTCGTCATAATATTTTTACTTGGTCGTCGCCCACGATTTAAGCACAGAGTTTCGTAGCTTGCTAGGAAATATATTTTTAACTAAAGCTTTCGTCAAAGTTTCCGCGCACGATAAATATAGGTATATACACATAAACATAAAAAAAATATAAGTATACACATCATTATCATCTGCCTAGCCTTTTCCCAACAATGTTGTGGTCGGCTTCCAGTATCACCGGATGCAGCTGAGTACCAGTATTTTCTATGGAGCGACTGCCTGCCGACCTCCACAACCTAGTTACTGGGTAATACGAAAAAATATATGTATACACATAAACAAATCAAAAATGTCAAGAAATAGGGTAGGTACCCTAAAGTGTCACGTTCTCGATCAGGTAAGGATCGCCATAATGAGAACTATGAAAATCATTAAAAAATGCAGTTATTACGAATGTATGCATTCACCCATTGTATTCAAATTATTAGTTCTGAGATTGATTTAATTATCGTTTTTTTGGCCTTTTTTGTACGCGCCTTTTGGTACGGAACCCTTCGTGTGCAAGTCCGACTCGCACTTGGCCGGTTTTTTTACCATATTGAAACGGAACCCTGAAAACTTGTTTAATAATCTCAAAATAAATATTTTAGCGATTGTAACTGTGAAAGTAATTTTCCACCTCTGAAATGCCTACGGGCCTAGAAAAACTTACATTTGGAATGAGAGAGATAAAATAGGGTTTTCTAGTTTGCCAGTTAGTGTAGTGTTAGGTAAAGTGTAATAAAAATCTTGATACTTTACAAAAATATATATTTAAACATGTCAAGTTACGTAAACAAAGTTCGCTTACATTTAAAACTAATCTAAACAGAAATCAAGTCAGTTATAAAATCACAGTAAAATAAGTAGACAATGCACTAGTAATTAGTTATTATATTAGGTTTTATTTTTATTACTTTCAATAAGTACACCAAAACATTGTAATTATCCAATTAATATTGACTTTAAAACCACATAATGTGTTCCTCACCATAGAAAATCAAGTTAAATTATGTAATAAATAAAATGTACAACTATTAGTACATAATTAATATGCTAATACGGTGATGGTTCAAAAGTAAAATTAAGCTGCTAAGGCATGGTATAAATAATTAAATATTACCTATCAAAGAGATTAACGCCTAAAATTAAAAATACTATTAAAATACTAACAATAGATCTACTTGGTTGACACACTCCTGCACTAGACATTCATCTTTCAGGTACATACAAAAGTTCTCCTGTATCATACAAGCTCTATACAGGGTGTAGAACAACACATCACCAAAACGAAATCTATGCATTCTGTATGCCTAACTAATATAAGCAAAATTAAGCAATAATTGAGCTGGGAAACGAATTTTTATTTTGATATGAATAATCGCTGTTGATTGTAGCGCAGAATGTAATGCGTCCAGACAGTGCATACGTTGCAAATGCTTTTTTAATATTTGTAAGATGCCCCAGCCTGAGGCATGCGCCACATGCCTGACTTGCCATTCGAAATCGAGATAATGTTTGAAAAGTACAAAAACAAAAAAAATGCCCCGATATCACTATTTATATATTATAAAAAGTCCCCCCCCTCCCGCCGCGTCTGCCCGTCTGAACGCGATAAACTCAAAAACTACGGATACGGTTCCTTCCAATGAATGGAGTGATTCATGAGATGTCGGAAAAAATCTTGCCGATTGCCACGCCACTGTGCCACGCGTAAACCAAATGAGTTATTTATGAAAACTCATTTGGTTTACGCGATGTATGACTGAATTAGTACATTGTTTACCTGGATTAACACATAGGGTGCTTTTATTCCCGGTAGTGAGTTCCCGTAGAATATTTGACGTGTAAAAGTGTTTGTGCGCAAACCTACTTACAAAAATAAAATCTTTTATCATTTAATATTTTCCGACATACAGACGGGCGAAGTCGCGGGCAAAAACTAGTTATTGGTCATTGTAAACTTTTTATTAAAAAAAAAGGTTAGTTAGTCCTGTCTTCATAAAAAGTCGATTCCCAGGCACAGATATGCACAAAAGAATAATGCAATGACAAGATTATGTGACTCGGCTTGGTGATGGGTCATGTAACACCCTTTATTCTTGATATACGAGTGTATAATCAGACTAACTACTCTCTGAAGTTTGACTGGCAATATAAATATCACTGGAAGCGTACTTGTCTCGTGAACATTTCCGCGCAGAGGTCCGCCGGGCCCTTTGGCGAGACCGGCTTGTCCTCGCTGTCGTCCGACTCCGAATCGGAATCAAACTCGGAAATAGTCGCAGGAGACTTCCTACCGTTCGTCATACACTTCATACCGACCTCCGTTGTCAATATTTCTTTGATAACGTCATCGGGTGTCTGTTCTTTGCGGTGTTTTTTACGTAGTTGACGTGCTCGCTTCCTGATGTCTGCTAGGAATCCTGTCGTGACTTCGACACTTTCTTGCGACACGTCTTGTGGTGTTAAATCTGTCATGGACTGCGCTAAGTCAGTGGAGGATCCCTTCGAGTCTGTTATCGTGGTTAAGGACTCGACAGACGCTCCCACACTTCGGAAGGCCGCCAGCCCCTCTATGATTGAGACGTTATATCCGCTGTCATGTTTGGAGCGTACGATTATCCCTTTGGGTGCCGTGCCCAGTAGCACGGGATCATTTATCTTCAATGTGAATATTTCGGGCAAGTAACAGTCTGAAGCAGTCGAGGCTAGTGACGTAGTGTCACACGTGCAGGGCGGCGTCCTGTACGCGTCGTCATTCAAATACACGATCGTTATTTTGTCGTCTCCGATCACATATAAGAAGGGGTTCACGAACTCCCAGCTGTACACGGCGGTGCTCCACTTGGGGTCTTCGTTACGCGTCCGCTTTCCGTTCTCATCTAAGAACACTCCGCACTCCGCGTAACAGAGGAGAATTTCTGTGGGTTTCTCCTTTACGAGTAGGAAAGCTTTGGGTGGGGAGTGATTCTTAGCAGCAGCGGCTACAGTGGGCTCGTCCATACCGAACGCTTCGAGGGTGCCGGAGGGTAGGTTCACTTTGAGGGGTTTTTCTCCGGCGATGAACAGGGTCTTGGTAGTGAGTAGGAGGGAGTTGGCTGGTCGGTCTACGGTCAGCGAGCGCGCGATCTTGAACTCAGACGAGGACGCATCGTATCGCAGCAGGAACACGCGCCTTCCGCATGCGACCACGGCGCAAGGACCCTCCACACTGTCACCCGCGATAGCCTGCAAGTTACAAAAAGTGTTGCATGTAATGAGAAAAATTCGATCTCTGAAAAAAAAATCAACAAGTCTACAAGGTTTTTGGCGCGTGGCTAAAATCGGAACTAACGCCGACATTTTGTTTAGTCAATGTAATTTGTGATAACAACACACAACGCGTCGCAATCAATGTCATTCAGGTGCCACGAGGTCCTTGGAAGCACTCTCTCGGTTAGAAAAATACAAACGAATGCTCACCTTCATGACATGCGGCGGCGTGCTATCCGGCAGCTGCACGCGCGACACGTCGAGCGCGGGCGTGAGCGCGGCGGCGCGGCGCAGCGCCGAGCCCAGCGCCAGCAGCCCCGCGTGCGCCAGCGCGCCGCCGCCCGCCAGCAGCGCGCGCCCGCCCGCCGCCGCGGCCAGCGCCACGCCCGGCCCGCCCGCGCCGCCCTCCCACTGCACGCGCACCGGCCCGCGCAGCGAGTGCAGCCCGTCCGCGCAACCTGAACATGATTTCATCAAATAATCATTCAATAGGATAATTTGAACTTTATTGATGATTCTATTTTTTATGTTTACTCTGGCGCCAGTAGCGTGGGCGAATAGCCGAACAAAGCCAACACCGACGAGTGAGTGTATGACATACCGATGGCGACCGCGTTGGGCGCCACGTAGAGCGCGGCGGCGGGCTCGTTGGGCGCGCGCGCCAGCAGCGCGGGCACGTAGCCGCGCGAGGCGGGCTCGGCCAGGCGCAGGCGCGACACCCACTGCGCTCGCTCCGATATGTTGCCGCATACTACTGCCACTGTCGAGCCGCGGTCACTGCTATCTAGCTTTACCTGTAAAAACAAACGCAGTTTTCAATCCGATGGAAAAAATAGACAATAATATTCTACAACAATTAACTTAATTAAGTGTCAATGCATCTTAAAACAAAATGTCATACTACATCACATCTCATTGTTATAGATTATGAAATACTTACAACAAAAGCTCTGTTGGCCTCGTTGTGCGGCAAGTTCCTGGCGTCTACAGATAAGAGTCGCCCGCGCAGCTCCCTGTTCCCGCTGGCTAGTACTAAACAGTCGTCCACACAGCGAGCGCGCATGCGTTCCCGACTGCCGTCAGACCTGTGTGACACATGCGTAAATTATAACGACTGCTTGAAAATTACTTTTGAATATTATAACTTATCATATGAGACCAACTCTGAAATAGATAAAAAGAATGTGTTTTGTTTTTTTTTTAAGTGAAAGCTTTCAGGCGGCGATTAGATAGTTGGACGGGAATTGAGAGTGAAAATTTTGAAGGACGCGTCACGTTTAAGCACATTTCGTTATACATTAAGGAGAAGAAAGATCTCGGAGCTCTCTCAGTCTCTCACGCTAAATCTCTTTTATTATTTGTTTTTAAAAAGGTTTACTTCTATCAAGCCGGTGCTGCATGTGCAAATTTTTTTCATGCGTCTCAAGTTGGTCAGTCAGCAGCGCGATTGATTGCGGCTAATCTACAGTTTCATACTAACACTTTCTTTTTCGCTATTTCAGAGATGATCCCATTCTTCCAATACCAGGACTTAACCATATTAATATTATAAATGAGAAAATATGTGTGTGTGTGTGTGTGTGCGTGTGTGCGCGTGTGTGTGTGTGTGTGTGTGTCTGTCTGTCTGTTACCTCTTCACGGTTAAACAGCTGAACCGATTTAGATGAAATTTGGTATAGAGATAGTTCGAGTTCCGGGAAAAGACATAGGATAGTTTTTATAACTATATTCCCTCGGGATCGACACTTATGCGGGGCGCTGCTAGTACTTAATATAAGTCTGAAATCGCCAACCCGTCTTAAGCAAGCATGGTGATCATTGCTCGTGCCTTCTCTGTATGAGGTGAGGCGTTTGCCTGAAGTGGGACAGTTATAGGCTGTTATTATTACTATAACACAAAACTTACCAAACAATCAGCAGTCCTTTGTCTTGAGACCCGTCTGGCGAGTCGATGCTTTTTTTCCTGAAACATTATGGAACCATGAGTTTTTGCCAATATTTATATACAACAAGTAATTTTTTAATACAGTTGCTCAAAAAGTGGCGTATTTCGGGGACGTATAGCGTTCGGGATGTGGGCTATTACATACTCGTGCTTTTTTTTTACCTTTCCCGAACTCGTGCGTTCTCTTTCCCAACTGTCAAAATAATGTCTATTAAAAAGAAAAACCAACCATGAAGTTTTTACTAAAAAAATTCATAGAAGTTTTTATGATTCATGCAAATACGTATATTCCTAAAAAGAAGCTACTAATTTGTTTCAATATCAGATTTAATGATTTGATTGAATGAGTTAGGTTAGGTTTCATTTCATTTCATCTCATTAAATTTCATTTACATTTCATATTAATAAAAAAATCTACTGAAGACTTGGCTGTATGGGCATAGTTCCCTTTGCCTACCAGAATGGGTGAAGAAAAAAAATCTCTGCTTATATTCTACGGTTGGCGCCATTGCTTAGTTGAGTTTATTGTGTTTTTATTATTTTATTAAATTGCTTCATTTTTTCGCAACTGTATTAAAAATAGTCGTTCAGTACACGTGCGAAACCGTCATTGCAACTTGTTCCGACTGTCAACCCTCGCCTTCGGCTGCGCCTCGGCTCGGGTAGACATTTGTCGGCACTCTTTGCAATGACAACCTTTCCGCACTTGTAATGAAATATACTATTATATGAATTGTACTTACCCGTTAACTACTGGCTTGGGTTTTTCACGCATTGGTGTAGAAGGATAGCTGGAAATTTAATTTCTATTTAGTGTTAAAAATATTCTGATGGTCTTTGAGGGCTTCAAAAGACACTTTACGGGCCATATTTTAGCTGCAATTTCTGGTCGCTCAATGGAGATACTTCATTTATTATTTATCATTAGACAAATAACGGTTATCGGGTTTTCGTTATTTCGATATAAACATTATAATAAGCTCCGTTATTTCACGATAAATAAAAAACAATGTTATCTATTTACCATTTAAATTAAAAAATAACTCTAAAATGTAATACTTTCAACATTATTACACAATAAAGTCGTTATTTTGCCGTCATTTGTTCAATGCTAGTAATATTTTCAGTATTTCGCGGAGTGTTGTTTGGTAATTTGACGCAGATTTGGGCGGGTCGCAACGAACTTTTTTGTATTAAAATACGATGCGCTGCGGCTGTAATGTGCGCTAGCCAACATCGACCATACATTCACTTATCCTCCCACTGGAACGCCATACAGCAATTACACCAATGGACCAAAAAATTACTCCATGTGTTCATCCATCTTGTATGCAGTGGACATCAAACGGGCGGTGATGGATTACGAACGCTAACGCAGCGTCAAAACAATCCATAGTTCCATAATTCCATCCATTTTGCGCACAATCTTTGCGATTTATTGAGACTCAATGAATTTTTAAAATATATACCATGAGTGGAATCATCAACACGAAAAAGAAATATAAGAATACATCAATCATCAATAGTGTTTCAGAAATACTTGCAATAATTGACCGGAGCGGCCGGGCTATACCGAAGACATTGCTGGCAACCACACATAAAATAAGCATATGGCCCGTTTAGAAGCGCAAGCAATATTACGTCATATATTTACCTCGCTTCACTCCCATTGCATGCTGCCAGTCTAGCGCGCAGTCTTTCTACTTCTTCGCGTAATTCTCTGATAAAAAGAAACAAAATTGATTTACTGTAGGCACTACTGCAGGCATTGAAAATGTGATCCTTTTATAAATAAACGATTATTATATTATATATTACTGAGTGCTTAACATTTTAAATCACCCTTCGCATCCAAGGCAAGCGAATACGTGGTAGGAACGTCCTCGTTATTTTTGAAAACTCGCGACGCTATGCAGCGTATCTTCAACCAACGCTATATGCAAATGCACCAATACTGGTAGGACTGTACAATGGCAAAGAAGCTAAATTAAAAAAAACACAATTTCATTTATATCACCCAGTATGTGTATAAAGATTTACCTGTTGGCTCTCCTGAGCGGCGGCGAGGCCGCGGGCCTGCGCCCCGACCGGCCGAATAACTTGTTACTTAGCGAGCATTTCTTCCGACCTGCCTCCTCCACTTTAGCCTACAACAAGAAAATTAAAAAATACAAGGGTGACAAACAACGACTATTAACATAACCTATAATAAATTAGGATTTTTATATCGGTATAGTCTCTCACCTAAATAATTATGTCTTGCCCGCGACCTTTACCGCGTGGAGGAAGGAAATTATCCCACGAAAACGTACTACTACGATAATTCGTATTATGCCGAATAATTCCGTAATACATTGATAAACTCTATTCGTTCATTCGGCGCACGTCATTAAAGCTCCCAGACGGCGTGATTTTTTCCGACATCTTCAACAATCATCGCCAATCGGAAATTAACCCACGGGAACATAATTATTACCGGAATAAAAAGTGTGTCCTAAACTATGTCCTAACCCAGGTCACGGCCCTTGTCCCAAATTTCATCTAAATCCCTTCAGCCGTTTTAGCGTGAAACCGTAACAAACAAACACACTTTCGCATCTTCTTAAATTAGATTTCTTTTATGTCCATACCTGCAGGAAGTCGATGAGCTTGGCCTGCTGCCTGAGCGTAGCGTCGGCCTTGGTCTCGCGCGTGCGCCACCACGCAGACGCCGCCTCCGCTGCCTCGCGAGCCGCTGCCAACTCCTCCTACAGATGTCACTTGTATTGTTAGAGGGAAGTAAATAAAGAAATACAACAATAACATGACTACTACATTATTTAGCGATACTGTAAATACCCTACACCTTGCACCTTGCTAGTGTACTTTTACTTATTTGTCAAATATGACACTGAAATCGTGATTTTTACCTTTTGGTAATCAAATAACTTCAAAATCACGACTTTTCGCATCAATCACACTTTCAGTATCGGTATGAATGTCTTGTAAAGTAGGAATTACATCAAAAATTGCTTCGAATTATCCATCCATATAGGTATGTACATGAAACGCCCATCTACTACTTGTTGGAATAAAAGTTGGAATGCAAACTTTTTAATGCTTTGTTAATATATAGTTTTTTTTTTTTCGTAGCTGACACTCCTATGAAATATGTCCTGTCATGGTGTGCTCCTCACGTTTAATATACCATGCTAAATAACTATTTAGTGTTGTTTCAATTCATTTCAACAGGTTATGGGCCCAGGCCGCCTGTGTAAGGTTATTCCGTAAACATAACCAGTGTTTAAAGTAATAAGTTGACCAAGAAGACATATCCTCAAAAAGTGACACGGTTTTAACTTTCAGCTTTTTTCAGCAATTGTTAAAAATGTCAGCGAATAGTTCGTTGCTATCTATTCAAAAACTTACAGGCCGTGATAACTGGTCGAGTTGGAGTTTTGCTGTAAAAGCATACTTAGAACATGAGGATTTATGGGAGTGTGTGGAAGAGGGACCCGTAGTTGATTCAAAGAAAGATTTGAAGGCTAAGTCCAAGTTAATATTATTGGTTGATCCAATAATATATGTTCATATACAAGATGCCAAATCGGCAAAAGAGGTATGGACTAATCTATCACGCGCATTCCAGGATTCAGGTCTTCTCCGAAAGGTTGGCTTATTAAAAGATTTGATCAATACAACACTAGAAACGTCCAGTACTGTTGAAGAATATGTCGACAAGATAATGTCATCAGCACATAAATTAAGAAATATATCATTTAATGTGGATGATGAGTGGCTCGGGACATTGATGTTGGCGGGCTTACCGGATGTTTATAAGCCCATGATTATGGCGATCGAGAGTTCGGGTGTAAAAATTAGTGCAGATTTGATCAAAACTAAACTCTTACAAGAAGTAAAAGTATCTGACACTACCGCATTTTACACAAACTCAAAAAATAATACCCCAAAAGCCAATCAGTCAAAGTCAAAAGGCCCCCGTTGTTTTTATTGTAATAAGTACGGACATTTGAGCAAAAATTGTTGGCACAAGAAAAATAAATCTGAAAATAAAAACAATAATAATAAAAATGGTTTTGTAGCTGCCTTTTCAGCCATACATTTGAATGATTCAGTGAATTGGTACATGGATTCTGGTGCATCTACTCACATGACCATGCAAAAGGAATGGTTGGAAGATGAGACTACTCCGCCTGTTCACAGCATCAGGATTGCTGATAACAAAGTGCTGCATGTTCAAGGTTGTGGTAACGTAACACTATGGGTACCAAATGAGAATGGCAGTAGCAGTGCAATACAGGTTAAAAATGTATTATTTGTACCGGAATTATCTACAAATTTATTGTCAGTTAGTAAAATAATAAAAGCTGGCTGTAAAGTGGACTTTGATAAGACGGGATGTTCAGTATATAATCAAAATGGGAAAAAAGTTGCTTGTGCAAGTCTTATTAATGATACTTATAGACTAAATGTCGACAATTGTAAACTCGGAGCAATGACAGCTACTACAGAGGCAGATACCTACTTGTGGCATCAACGTATGGGACATCTGAACTTCAATGATGTCAATAAAATACCAAACTGTGCTACCGGTGTGAAATTGTCCCCGAAGACAGAAAGTTGTGTATGTATTTCATGCTTGGAAGGTAAACAAACCAGGCAACCTTTTCCAAGTAGTGACTCCCGGGCAAAGGAATTGCTAGAGTTAATCCACACGGACGTATGTGGACCTATGCAAACTACATCAATTGGAGGTGCAAGGTATTTCACAACTTTTATTGATGATTATTCACATAAAGCATTTGTGTATTTTATCAAAAGTAAAGCCGAGGTATTTGATAAATTTCTTGAATTTAAAAGTCGCGTAGAAAATGAATTAAATAAAACAATAAAAGTCATAAGAAGAGACAATGGAAAGGAATACATTAATAAAAACTTTGAAATTTATTTAAACAAACATGGCATACTGCATCAAACATCTAATCCGTACACTCCGGAGCAAAACGGCTTAAGTGAAAGGATGAATCGTACACTTATAGAACGTGCCAAATGCATGATCTTAAATGCTGAGTTACAGAAAGATTTTTGGGCTGAAGCAGTGGCAACAGCTGCTTACATAGTCAACCGTTCACCCACACGTGCTCTCTCCAACAAAACACCTCAAGAAGCATGGACTGGCATCAAACCAGATTTAAGTCACATGAGAATATTTGGTTGTAGAGCTATGGTGTATATACCAAAGGAGAAACGAAAAAAACTTGATGCAAAATCAAGAGAATTAATTTTCGTTGGGTATTCTGACTGTACTAAAGGTTATAAGTTTATAGAAGCTAAAAGTAGAAAAGTAGTTTTGAGCAGAGATGTTACATTCCTTGAAGCAAGTATAAAAAGAAACATGATAAATACTGCACCTGAAACAAAAACAAATATAAGTAATGAAACAGAAACAAACATAAGTAATAAAAATGATAATCATGAAAAGTCACAGCAAACAATTACAAATAATGTGAATAAAAATGAAAATGATATTAACTTACCTTTGACAAGTCAACCTGAAGTGAGAACCGAAAGTGATAATGTTCATGAGGATATACTTCCTACACCGAGAACTCCGGTCACTAGTGTTTCAGACACCTCAAGTTCAAGTACGTATTATGATCCCACAGACGAGACACGTACCTACCAAACGAAAGCGATGACGACTCCACACCGATATTTCAGAGAAATACAAGATCGCGCCGAGACGACTTGATATTTAAAGGCTACCGTAGATTACAAGTTAATATTTAAAAGAAATGAAGGCAATGTTACTGGCTACTGCGATGCTGATTGGGCCAGTCATTCTGAAGATCGAAGATCTTGTACTGGATACGTATCAAGCACTGAGGCAGAATATATGTCTTTAGCCTCATCTGTTCAAGAAGGACTCTGGCTAAAACAATTGGAAGAAGATTTTTGGCCTGAGCTTGCAAATATTCCAATCATTATGTACTGCGATAACCAAAGTGCTATTAGTATTTCAGGTACTGAAAGTTATAACGCACGAAGCAAACATATCGATGTCCGGTATCATTTTGTGAGAGAAAAAGTATCAACCAATCAAGTATCTGTAATATACAAGAAGAGTCAAGATATGGTTGCTGATATACTAACGAAGCCATTGCATCGACCAAAGCATGAATTCTTCACCAAAGCCATGGGTTTGCATTCAGGAGAGGATGTTGGAATAAAAGTTGGAATGATATTAACTTACCTTTGACAAGTCAACCTGAAGTGAGAACCGAAAGTGAAACTCCTCCTACAGATGTCACTTGTATTGTTAGAGGGAAGTAAATAAAGAAATACAACAATAACATGACTACTACATTATTTAGCGATACTGTAAATACCCTACACCTTGCACCTTGCTAGTGTACTTTTACTTATTTGTCAAATATGACACTGAAATCGTGATTTTTACCTTTTGGTAATCAAATAACTTCAAAATCACGACTTTTCGCATCAATCACACTTTCAGTATCGGTATGAATGTCTTGTAAAGTAGGAATTACATCAAAAATTGCTTCGAATTATCCATCCATATAGGTATGTACATGAAACGCCCATCTACTACTAAACATACACTTTTGTTAAAGCATACAATCCTGAAGCTACATATTCTCAATCACAACACTGAAATCAATCTTATATCTATATTTACCTGCACATCAGCCAAGCTGGCCTGCAGCTGCAGCGCATGCGCGTGGTGTTGATGCGCCCGCGTGCGCAACGTTGCGCACTCCTCCTGCAGCTCGCGCACTCGCCGCGCCGCACTGGTGAGCGCCGCATCGCTGGACGCGCGCTCGCTCTCTAAGGAGGCGGTGCGAGCTTCGAGCTCGGCGACCCGGATCTCGCGAGCTTCGAGACGTTCCTGGAATTATACAAGGTGTTTTGCATTTTCATTCAACTGTCAAAGTATGTTATGGGTAGTTTTGCTGAACTAATTAATTTGCTGATTTAATTCCTTGAACTTACAAAAGTGAGATTGTATCGCTTCAAAAAGTCGAATCGTAAGAAAATTACGCCATGATCACTATTGTTTTAATATCTTTTTAGTAAATTCAAAACCACACGAACGGTGTTTCGTGTGTATTATAACAACTCCTGCGCCCTGGCGCAGGAGTTGTTATAATACAAAGTTTCTTTAAGAATAGCAGAAAAGAAAATATATTACATCCATGTTTACGCGAAAACGGCTTATTGTCGTCTGTTGATTACAACTCATTGTTTTCTTTGATGACGTAAGGATTATGACGTCATATTATCAACAAAAAGTGTTGCAATGTTTAACGCGAGTAGACACCAGTGACGCAGAGAACCGAAGGATCTAGTACATCTTTGTTAGCCATGATTGTAAGAGTGATAAACTTAAATGAAATAATGAATCAGTGTAGACACAAAGAGATGTTATTGTGACACACAGAGTATGTATAGTAAAAGTGCGCAGTGCTGCACACCCCTACCCTATTTCAAGTTAAACAAATATCAACTTTATTTCAATGATACTTAAGTTGATTTCAGAGTGACTAGCACTATTGAAAAAGTTATAAAAATGTTTGAAGTTGTAGCGTAAACTGAACTCTATTGTGTAGGAATTAAAGTTATTTTTCCATTAATTCATATTTGTTTACATTTTTGGCAAATAAATCGCGAACGCAGATTAGGTACAACGTGCCACCAGTAGTTACCCTGAGCAGCTGCAGCTCCTCGTGCGCAGTGCGCGCCTGGTCGCGCGCCTCGTCGTGCAGCTGCGCGGCTCGCGAGGCTGCCGCGCCGCGCTCGCTCGCCGCCGCGTCCGCCTCGCTCAGCCTCTCGCGGCACGCCTCCAGCTCGCAGCGCACGCTTTTTAGCTGCGTCTGTCATACGTCACAGAACATGGTTTAGTTATACTCTATGTACCGCTCCTTTTAATTTCTCCTTTTAAATCCACTCCTTTTAATTATTACTTACTTACTACTTAATACATGGTGTAAAAAGACCCATCATGTAGCTTAAGTATATCGAACTAAGCTTACTTTTGATAGGCTATAGCCTATCAAACTAAGTAACATTGAGCAAGAATTATTGCTAGAAAAAGACTTATTTTTTACCCCCTTAATTTCCCTCTTCTTCTTTCGAAAGTCAAATTACTGACGACTGAAAGAGAGAAATCGGTGTGTAACTATCCATTTGATATACTTAATATGTTTATTAGTAGGGGGTTAGTGTGAAAAATCACTGTTTGCGGCACCACGCAAGGAATTGTGCTTTTGGGGGCATGCAACGGTACATGAGGGTATATAAAGTTAAGCTAAACATTTAAACTAGGTTTCAAGAAATAATATGAAAAAGGTCGGCGCTTGACCTTCAATATCTCTGTAACCAGAAGGATCCCAGAAAAGTCCAGTACAAAAAGTTATCACAATGAGAGGTACTTCTACTCTCGGGGTCGTTATGCGTATCGAAAAAGTTAATCGACTTTCAAGCAGATTCATCTACAGACTAATTTTAACTTTGAATTTGGGCCTTAAGCACGGTGCAAAATAAATAGTGATGTAAAGGTGATTAACATTGCACTTAGAGACACATAGTTTTAAAAAGTTTAGCTTTGTAAAGAATATTTTTGGCCGCACATACCAATTCGAGTCTCTTTCTTAAACTCAATGAGCCATTATGAACTCCTGGATACTGAACGAAAACATTTGTAAACAAACCAATGCAATGCAAATGTCATCATTCATCATTTTACTATCAGATAAGGCTCAGTTTAACGGCTTGAGAATGGGACAAAACACACAATAATGTATAAATAGATTGAATGTTTACAATACAATACACAATTTAGACCTACCTCGAGATCTTTGTTCTTCAGTTCGTGAATGTCAGCCAAGTTCTCGAGATCAGTCAGTTGCTCCTCTAGCATACCGCACGCCTCCTGCAAGGCTTTGTTGTTCTGTAAAACAAATAACAAATGTTATTGTAATACCTAATACCGCATACTTTACATATAACATACTTTCTAGCACATTAAGAACAGTAATTCTAATAAATAAAACAAAGTCGTGTTAGTTATACACCAATTATAACTCAAGAACAGCTGAACCGATTTTTATGATCTTTGAGATTTGTTAGATTGTGTCCACCCCGAATAACAGAACTATTAACACATGGGAAAAATTCACGAAGCAAAATAAGAATGAAAATTCATTACAACATTTATTGATTCTGAGAAGGTAGGAGGAAGTTTGCTTGGTCAGCTAGTAGTAAGTAATGGACAATCAGTACGAGAACACAAACAATAAAGACATTTCAAAGCAAAGTCAAAGTCAAATCATTTATTTCAAATAGGCACATTAAAGGCACTTTTGAACGTCAAAAAAGCGTCTTGGAATAACACACAATACCCAGGAAACATAGTGCGGACACATTAAGCAGCCAGTCCTGTTACCATCCTTGCTTTTAGTGATCTCATATTACTAGACGAGCTAAACGAGAATTGCAAGTATCGAACATGAGGAAGATTTCAAAATTAAGCAAATTAGGATACCTAAAGGAACGCCCACCTGACCGTGGACGGTCAGCTATGCTACCAATTTTCTGACACGCACAGCATGAGCTAGCTAGTTCGTGTTCATACAATATAAGAAGCTCCTACTTAAGTTAGCAAGGCAATGGCACACTGTAGTACCGTAACAAAATGCTTGTTAATAGCCGTAATGGCGGTGTCGGCGGCGCGGCACCTGCCCTGCAGCAGGTCGGCGGCCAGCGCCAGGCGCACGCGCCGCGCCCAGCCGCCCTCGCGCCGCCGCGCGCCCGCGCCCGCGCCCCCCGCGCCGCCCCCGCCCGCGCCCGCGCAGTACAGCTGGCGCAGGTACGCCGGCTTGGGCCGCACCGGCGGCTTCTCGATGCTCTTGCGCTTGTACCGAAGCTGTACCTCCAGACCACCGGGTACTCTGGCTACGTACGGTGGAATCGATGGGATTTTGAACGACGCCATAGTTACGACTTGGGAAGAATTTAAATTGGATTTGATGAACGGTTTAAAAAGTTCTGTAGTATTGTTATCTTCTGTTTTTTTTTTATATTGCGCGGTATTAAGAAAGAAGATGATGTGGTTGTTACTCTACACCTCTGCTCGATCCTTCGGGGTATACAGGCGCACGCCTGTTACTTTATTACATACGAAAAAAGTTTATTACTTTAATTTAATAACGAATAAATAGAATACTCTTTATAAATGGTTCTAGAAACACTGTCTTCTTCATAGATTGATTTGTGATACACGGTACGGAACACACGACACTAAATCGCAACACCAAACAAAGTACTGTAATATGTAGCACACAAATTAGTAAGAAAAGGGCGCGCGTAGTCACCGCGGAATGGAAACTGGGGGGAATATGACTCGCTCACAGATCATCGGCCGCCTAAACAATGATGTTTACACAATGGGCTCAGCGTGCAGACAAACAACAACTACGTTCAGACAGACGATTGTGAATCTAAAACAAAACCTTCGAGACAAATGAATGCCCAAATATTGATTACATGACAAAGAGATCTAATTATGAATCCCATTGTTCGGGACTGCATGTTGATGACAATAACTGCAACTATTATTATTAACTAGCTTTTACCCGCGGCTCCGCTTGCATGTTGGACAATATAACGCGGGAACGTACTACCGGCATTAAAAGTAACATGTCTTCTTTTCGTGTCGATGGTACTCTTGCTCGTTATTTTTTTTTATATAGTTTAAGCCCTAAGTGGCTACGCTGATTGCGGTATCAGTGGCATTCTTTAGGCCATCCGAGTAATATGTGTTAATCCAGGTTATAAACTATGAGTGCCAAATTTCATCCAAATCTGTTCAGCCGTTTTTGCGCCAATCCGGAACATACATTCAGAAAAATGAACAAACATTTTTGTGAGTCCTGATTTAAAGTAGCTGAAATACATGAGGACGTCTTCACTACTTTGTGCAAAAGAATTTGAACTTTTTCTTTGTATTTGACATTGAGTTTGTGGTTCTGAGATTCTGAATACAAATATAGCGTACTTGTCACCCACCCCTGATTCGCGCCGTTTTTATGAATTGACATAACATCCCGATGTTTTCATTATAATTACGCAAGTTTAATGTAACCATAAACCTTCCGGAATAAATTCTCCGTGAAAACCGCATCAAAATCTGTTGTGGAGTTTAGAAGAACAAAGCAGTCACACAGACGCATACGAAAAGAGACTTTAATTTATAATATGTAAAGATTAGACTGATATACATATTCAAGTTTTAAATTAATGATAATATTCACCTGGATGAGCTCAGTGTTGTGCCTCCTGACCTCCTGCAGCTCGTCGCGCAGCTGCGCCCTCTCGCGGGAGGACAGCTCCTCCTGTTCCTCCGCGTGTAGTCTCCTCTTCTCACTGTACAGTAGCTCACTCTTTAGCTTACGGATGTCGTTGCGAGACCTGGAGGAAATAGTCGAGATTGTAGTCACGGTACTAGGTACAATCGACAGCACATCAAGCAAGCTACCCGAAACTGTCAAATTTTCCCATCAACCTTGAACCTTATACTTTAGCGATAAGGTTGAAAATCTATTAAAGAACTATATTTGACAGATTGAAGTAGCTCGATGTGCTGGCGTCTGTACATTAACCTGTCATTAACACAGATCAGAACCCAGAAAATCTAAATATTATATTTCACATAAACCTACATGGGCACTTTAAAGCTAGAAACTGGATGCATGGTTCCAATTGGTAACTACCTATGGAGAAGAGCCGGCAAGAAACTCCACGAATACTCTTTTATAAATAATTAGCTTTTACAATATACAGGCTGTCAGGGACATCGGCGCGCAAACTGTAGACATAAATTCAGCACATGAGTCTAGACACCCAAGCGTATTATAGATACAATAACGCATTCAGGGTGCTTTTGGGGTTGCCGTGGCGATGTAGCGCGTCTGGGATGTTCGCGGAAGCGTGCGTCGATGGGTTCGCCGCAATCATGCGGAAGCGATGCGCTTCCATGATGACGCGTTTGCGCTCCTCCTCCAATGGCATCCTGAATGTGTTTTCAGACCGGTGGGACTCTCCTCTCCTACGAAGGTGGGTAAGTGTTCAGACTGACTTATCCAAATAAACTGTAATTGTATACTAACATTAGGCTAAGTTATACTACTACTAACAAATTATGGATGTAAATCTGAAATAAAATATTTGAATTTGAATAGATATTTTATGTCGATTATAAAAAAAAATATGCTGTTTCATAGGGAAGTGCAATATCTACGCGGTCAAAATTGTTGGTAACAGCTAATTATTTATTTAATAACCGACGAAAAATTTCAACGCAGGTTGGGCTTCAGAATCGTGTACTGAAAATATGCTAACAGGGCCCCAAGTCTGCTATTTTTATAAATTCGTCATTCCAACACGATCCCATTGTCATTTTGCTAAAAGTTCGTATTCTGCTAAATTCATAATGGTCGATCATTGGTCGGTCAATGGTCTCGTATGACATTGTAGTATTGCCATTAATATAAAACCCGTTAGTAGAAATGATTTTCGAAAAACTACTACTAAATTTGAACATTTATTCATGCCAGATTTCATTCATATATTTTTTAAATATTATTTATTAGTGTTATAAGCAATCTGAAGTAATAAGAAGTTCGTAAATACCAAAAAACATTAAATGTGTAACGCGGATAAACGTGAGATTAAACAACTCAATAATATTTTATCTGTTTAGCTGTCAAAGTCAAATGTGACATTACTACTGACGTCTATTTGTTTTTATTTTTATTTCTGTTTTGTTATTATTTTGAGTGTATTTTATAGAATATTTACTGATTTAATACAAAATGGTGCTAATTGAGCAAATTTCGGCTCTTATTGACTATTCAAGTGCTATTAGAATCTGCAATAAAAAATATAAGTAACATTAATCAACCTATTTCGTGTCAAGTTGTAGATTATTAACTCAATGTCAATTCAGTTTTTCATCTTCATTTCTGCCGATACGCTATCGTGTCGACGTGATCTGGCCATAAGGGGAATGAGTTCTTCAACTAACCCCCTTACTGAGTCCTTTCAAAGGCGAAACGTTTTAACAAATTCCGCCTCGGGAATATCAGTAAAGGGGTTTGTATTCATTCTCGTCAAGCGACGGGCTCGACGACGTCTTCTGCATTCTGCCCGTCTTCTTTCTCTAGCGTCTACTGCGTTGGCTAGCTCGAGAATATGTGCTCGTAGTGAAAACATTCTCCAAATTCCACAAACACGACGATTCGTAACGAAGTAAAAGCAATGACTGCACAATGACGTTATAATGGCAGGTCACTGATCAAAGGAACTGTCAAAATTTTAGCAGATTACCGCATACGTCAGTCATTCATTTGTCATTGTGTACGAGATTACCATTAATGCAATGGAGTGTCAGTGGTTGACCATTGGATAGTCATAATGACGCCATTATAATAGTAGATTACCAAACTTGTCAAAATCAACAATTATGAAATCAATGATAGACCATTTTGACACTATTGTAATAGCAGACTTGGGGCCCAGGGTTGCGCGTCGATGTCCCTGTCACCCTGTATCTAAATTATAGTGTTAATAGGCATGGGAGATGGGAGGACAGTGTAGGCCTGCCAACAAGTACCACTATATGTCAAGTCCCCAAAAAATTTAGCGAGTATATACAACAGTTCACTAAATGTAGGTTCTATGAACGAAGTGCGCGCACATAAATCACGGTATCAATGCGTATTATAATACTTTTTAATACAGTTGCTCAAAAATTGGCGTATTGCAGGGACGTATAGCGTTCGGGA
The DNA here is from genome assembly GCA_963855955.1 of Luperina nickerlii. Classification (NCBI taxonomy): domain Eukaryota; kingdom Metazoa; phylum Arthropoda; class Insecta; order Lepidoptera; family Noctuidae; genus Luperina; species Luperina nickerlii. The sequence continues at coordinate 12,449,792 of OY979682.1, forward strand.
TGTGGGCTATTACATACTCGTGCTTTTTTTTTACCTTTCCCGAACTCGTGCGTTCTCTTTCCCAACTGTCAAAATAATGTCTATTAAAAAGAAAAACCAACCATGAAGTTTTTACTAAAAAAATTCATAGAAGTTTTTATGATTCATGCAAATACGTATATTTCTAAAAATAAGCTACTAATTTGTTTCAATATCAGATTTAATGATTGGATTGAATGAGTTACGTTTGGTTTCATTTCATTTCATCTCATTAAATTTCATTTTCATTTCATATTAATAAAAAAATTCTACTGAAGACTTGTCTGTATGGGCATAGTTCCCTTTGCCTACCAGAATGGGTGAAGAAAAAAATCTCTGCTTATATTCTACGGTTGGCGCCACTGCTTAGTTGAGTTTATTGCGTTTTTATTATTTTATTAAATTGCTTCATTTTTTCGCAACTGTATTAAAAATAGTCGTTCAGTACACGTGCGAAACCGTCATTGCAACTTGTTCCGACTGTCAACCCTCGCCTTCGGCTGCGCCTCGGCTCGGGTAGACATTTGTCGGAACTCTTTGCAATGACAACCTTTCCGCACTTGTAATGAAATATACTATTACAAGGCAGTTTTAGCGCCGAAAAGGCCAAGGTGATTAAAATACATGTACACACACTGTTATTACTCGTCAAGTACGTAAAGAAACGCTTTTCAACCGACGAACCAAAAGGAGGAGGTTCTCAAGTTGACGCAGACCTCGCATAATTTTATACAGAGTAGTCCGTTTATTTCACGAATTAATACGGTCTTTTCAAGATTAAGTGAATATTTAACTGCGTACTATGTTTATATCCCGACACGCACTGGTGCCCACATTCCCGGTAGAACATAGACACAACTTGGAACTGGACTAAACAATGACATACGTGACTATGTTAGGTATGCACATCTTTAACATAAAGTTACCTCCATATATTGTTTATTTATTTATATTAGAAATACATGTTTATGTTGCTTGTCACATAACTGTACTATAGAATTCTCTCAATCCTGTTAACGCAGACCACATTACACGGAATATTTTTTTTAAATTAGGCATGATTTTGATTCTCAGTTGAATGGTTGCGTCGAAGTCCAGTTTTCCCAGAAGCAACAAAGAATATAAAAAAATAGTAAGTCAAATCAATATAAATAAAACTTGTAAAATACACACGGCTTTAGTCGTAGCACAGGCGCCATCACTGCACCACTATACTTTCGTTCAATTTTTATAGAGAAAACACTTCAACTTTATCTTGATCAATTCATTCCAAACTTGACACATTTTTTTGTTAAAAATAACCACAGTTACACACATTCTACCGGCATTACTAACAAACTGGGTTAAAAAGATAAGTCATCTCAAATTCTCAATTCATTTATCGATGTGTCTTATCGCGCGGAGTGATGACGTGCGTTTTCAATCGAAATTTACAATTGTGACACAATAATTTTCACGAGTTCGCGTGAAGCGAGCTGAGTACACAACTATTGTGTTTAGAACAATTTATGAATCTAGAAATAATAATAAATATACATAGTTTAATGGGTATGCGCGGGATAGTGAGTTCGAATCGCGCTATTTGTAATTCGTGGTCAATCATACGTAGGTATATTGTTTAAATGTGCTGTGTTAAGTATTATGCTCTTTGTTTAATCAAAACTTCTCACCAAATCCTAGAACCGAAAATTCGAAGACATGTATGTAATGTCAGTGACGTCCTCAAATTCGCACGGGACCCGAGTGACGTATGAATTAGGTCCTTTAGATTTCCTTAGGTGATTTGTTGGTGCGTTAGCGGTGCGGGATCAGCATCAGCATGCTAGATATACCCAGTACCGAAAGATCACCCCGAGCACCTATATTTCAACGAGCGTTTCCTGATTTGCTTGGTATGTGCAGGAGCGGGGCGGGATCGTTTCGGTTTACCACGACTCGGTAGAAACATCCAGAGCCCGCTCGGTACTTACAGCGAAACGCCACTCGTATTAATAAAAAAAAAATGGATCAACAAAACTGCTTTGAGGATCCGTGGCAAAGTATGCCAGGCCGCCATCTTGATTTTATTTTTCAAAATTGAGGCCACGCGTGTAACCTATATGTATAAATCGGCTAGCAGCGCCCCGCGGTTTCACCCGCATAAGTTTCGACCTCGTGGGAATATCGGGATACCAGGGTGTCAGATTACCTCCATACCAAATTTTATCAAAATAGGTCCAGACGTTTGTGCATGAAGAAGTAACAAACATACAAACTTCCGCCTTTATAATATTACTGTGATAGCTGACACCAAGGCAAACAGAAAACATAACGAGACCATACCCCGTAGTGTCACGTTTCCGAGATATTAACGTTTTAACGTTCAAAGTTGATCACGAGACAACCACATTTCTTGAAAAAAAAAATATATATATTGCCGATAGGCAGGTATGCTAGCTACGCTGCCAGCAGTGCCTGCCTATGTGAAAGTTCTTTAACTGTAACACATAGTCGACAATGGGCATTGTTCATATTTTTTTAAATGTTGTAATTGAAAAACCATTTCGAGGAATAGCGTTACTGATCATTACGGACTAATTAATTATTAAAAATATTCATATTTTATTGATATTTTTGATAAAATACGATTGACCTTCTTTGCCCTTCAAATTACGTCGGCTTTGGCCGTACAGTTTTGTATCGTTGCCTCAGAAGAAAAAAGTAAGAGGCAAGTATAGTCTACACTCTGTCAACTGTCAAATTATTATAAATATAAATGCCAAAAATATAAAGATTCTTGTTTATATTTCATTACATTACATACGTTATTTCAACACTCGACAATATTTAATATATTGCAAGAGTTATGGAATACAGGAAGTGCTTTGTTTCAACTTGCAGCAATAATAGTAAAAATGACGCCGCGTCGATTGTTCTAGTGACGACAGAGGGTAGTATATTCCTTGGAGGACACTTACTCATAAAAAACCATTTGTATATAAATACGCTAAGATAGGATTCGATTATTTAAGATGTCTATTCCGCCTATTGACACTTTGACAGATGTCAGATTGATGACATTGTGTTGCCATTTTTTTATAAATGTACTAGTAAGGCAACGGCACTTAATCTTTTATGCCACTGATGACGTCACCTACCTTGAAAACTTAAAATAATTGAATATTTTTTAAAAAAATAACTATTGAGCCAATCATCAAAATATTCAAATTAGTTTCTCAATATGCTCTAAATTTTCAAAAAATAAAATAATATCTAAGGGTTAGAAATTTTGGACAATGCCCATTAGTATTTTATTCAATGTACGTTAATAGTGCTTTCGTTTTTTCGTAAACACAGATAGATATTACCACAACATCTTCATCACTCCCAAGACATTTTCTGGCGAGATTTAAGCGATACTGAACAAATTATGCCGAAAACATAACCTCAGGTCCGTAAATGAAAGCAGTGCAGTATCGTTTCGGTATACAGAGCATATCATACCGCACTGCAGCCTCGCTGAATAAACAGGAAAGGGGCTTAGGGTAACTAATCAACATCATGCTATACTATAATAATATTAGTGTCCGACAGCCGAAACCGAAACCGAACTTTCGGCCTTGCTCTTAGTTTCGGCCGAAACCGAAACTTACTTCAACATATTTAAAATTTCTATCGTATACAGAAATCTGGTGTGTTTTTTACACATTTATTTGAATATACAATGTATATGATACATACAGACAGTTGAATACTTACCTAATCATTTACGAGGTCGGTTCCATAATTAACTGGCCTGATATAGTTCTACGCGACATATCGCTACATGTTGTGTTGCATTAAACAGTACGTTTATCGTGCACTTAATATAAGAAACACGCATCGACATGAAACGCTTAGTCTTAGTTTAGCAGGCATTAGCATAACGAGAGTCGCGTATTTTTTCAAAATGTCGAAAACTGAGTATCGAAGTGTCATAAAGTTTTTGTTTAAAGAAGGTTTATACCCTGCCCAAATAAAACAACGATTGGATGACGTGTGTAAGGAGTCTGCCCTCTCCTATAGCACAGTGAAAAATTGGTTGAGAGTTTCGCCTCGGGAGACAAACCGTCGAAGACATTTGCCACGACGGTCGACCTGTGGAAGTGCTCACTCCCGAAACGATTGCTCTTATCGAAGAGGACGTTCTGAGTGACCGCCGTTTGAAGATTAGAAAAATTGCAGCTAGGCTTGGGCTCTCTAAAAGTACGTCATCATGCGATCCATGAACATCTTCACATGAAAAAAGTAAGTGCAAGATGGGTACCGAAACTTCTTTCAGCGGTACAGAGACCAGGAAAGAGTGCGCTGCGCTTCGGAGTTTTTGGATCTTTGTGGCGAAAATTCAAAGACTGTGATCGAGCGGCTAGTGACTGGTGATGAAACTATGATCTTGTATTATGACCCACAAAGCAAGCGCGAATCAATGGGATGGCGTTATAAGGGTGAAAAGCCCCCTAGGAAGGCAAAGGTGCAACAATCGGCTAAAAAACTGATGTGCGCAATCTTTTGGGATTTTCAAGGCATTTTGATGGTGGATTTTAAAGAACGTAATACAGTCGTGAACGGCTAATATTATGCTTCTTTAATATATAAATTACGAGACAAGATAAAGGAAAAACGAAGAGGCAAGCTGTCTAAAGGTGTCCTGTTGCTCCATGACAACGCCCCTGTTCATACCGCTGGTGTTTCGAAGGATGCGGTTCATCAATGCGGGTTCACAGAAGTTGAACATCCACCTCACAGTCCAGACATGGCCCTGTCCGACTATTATTTATTTCCAAATTTAAAGCGAGACTTAAGAGGAAGAAAATTTTCAAGCGATGAAGAGTTGCAGGCCGTCTTCGGTCATTTTGAGGCTAAAAATTGTGATTATTTTTATAAAGGTTTCGAGATGTTGATTCACAGATATCAGAAGTGTGTTAGTAGTATTCATAGTGATTATATTGAAAAATAAAATTGGTTTCGTTTCATTTCCTTCATTAGTTCATAGTTAGGCCAATTCATTATGGGACCGCCCTCGTATGTGCAAAACACAACATCAACTCCATGCGATTAACGATGGACGGCGGCGAACTGGGCCGGCGACGCGACGATCGAGCACGAGCTAGCCGCAAAGTTCGCCGAACGATGGACGATAATTCATGAACATTCGAGTTTCGGCGCGGCCGAAAGTTTTGGCCATTTCCTGGCCGAAACCGAAACTAAGGCCGAAACTAGATTATTTGGCCGAAACTGGCCGAAACCGAAACCGAACTTTCGGTCGGTCACTAAATAATATGCACATGCCTCTTTGTTTCAATAACGTAATAAGTCCGACAATTTTAATTTTTAAGATAACACATTATTGACGCAAAGAGGCGATATCGCGTCGTGGCAAGATATGACTTGAACTAGTGAGATGGAAGACCAAGCGGGTGGGCAGGTGGTGTGGAGAAAGATAGCACAGACCACATGATCCCTGTTGTATTTTAAACAAAACGTTGCCATGGTAACCAAAGATCAGCGTTGCAAGTGTGAATTGGATGTAGAACCTCACAAGTGTACAAAACAGCGCAGTATCTGTTGATTGATTACGGCCCGACCCCGCAGATTTTTCTTACAGAAAAAGGACTAAATCTCAGCAGTGGGAATAGGTATAGGCTGATTAAGTTTTCATTTGTTTCCAACATACCTGTCAACCTCAGCCTGCACAACTTCGTGCGTCTTCGTGAGCTTATCTAACTGCGTTCGTAGTCGCTCGGCCTCCTTCGTGGCCAGTTCGTGTTCCGGCCGAAGTTTGCCGATCTCAGTCGAGAGCTCGCCGGCCTTTTGTTCGGCCGTCTTGCGCGCTTCAATGGCGTGTGCTAGACGCTCTTCCGCGCGTTTTAGATCGCGAGCCGTCGATTTTGTTTCGACTGAGAGTTCGTTGTATTCGCGTTCCTGGTGGATAGGGTGTTACTTAGTTAAAAAGTAGTTTTCTTTATAAAGAAAGAAAGAAATAAAAATTGTTTATTCTGCACAAAGAAGACCCACATTACAAAAACAGACATAGAATACACACTAATACAAAGTAGCCAAAAGCAAAAGTAACTAACGAATAAAAGTTCAAAATTCAACAATGTTCTCCATTGCTTGCTTGGTTTGGCAAATAAAATTGCTACAACTATAGACCCAATAATCAGCAAGGATTGAAGGGAGACCCAGAAGGGCAGAACAACAATTGAAACAGGACGCAAAACAAACAAAATACAAAATTACCTTTCGCCATCTCGCTAGATTAGCAGCCCTAGCTTCTTGCCGTAGAGTTGCCATTTCTTCACCACGAGCCTAAGAAACAAAACAAAATTGTAAAAAGTCTTGCAAATAGAAATAAGCCTAATGAAGTTGAGAATAAAATCCAATATTTTATGTAATTATCACATACCTGTAGTTGAAGCTCAGCTCGTTCTAACTGCTCTTTTAGCAGGGATATCTGCGCTTGCGCTTGCATGTCTCCAACGCTCTCGGTATCGCTCTGCGCGTCTTTGCGCGCTTCGCTCCGAGCGCTCATTGGTTCCGGAGCGGAGCGGTCGCTCTCGGGCTGAGCGGACGTAGATGCGGCGGCAGTGCATGCGACGCATGAACGCTTCTCTAAAGCGCTTACTTCTCTTTCCAGTTGGCGTACTAGTTGTTCTAATGTGTTCACCTATGTTGTAACAATACAATGGATTGGTGAATTAAACCTGATTCAATTACAAATCCTCCCATAAGATAAACAAACTTAAACTGTGGAAATAAAAAGGTTGGTTATTTATTATGCTTAGCTAATGACTACAAACGAGACAGCTGTCCATAAAGCTTTACAGCTTAAAAATGTAATAATATTATGTATTCACCTTCTCCTGATGTCGTGCATCCTCGTGCAGCGCATTGGCCGCGCGTTGTTCAGCGTCGTGCAGTCGTTCGTTGAGCCGCGCCTCCGTACGGGAACATTGTTCCTCAAGCGCCGCCTCGCGACGTACCGACTCTTCCACACCACGCTCTAATTGCTGTAAAACAGATGCAAATTAATATTCAACGGTATTCTTTTTTGTCTGAATGTGAATGCCACAAAAAAACACTGCCCTTTCCTAGTCAATGTCATCAATAAAAAAAGAGCAACAAAGTATCCACCGGTTTTGAAAGGCCAAATGTCATGTCAGATAACACGATTGAATGATAATTACATCATTCAATCGTGTGATTAACAAAAAGCACTGCTCCAACGATGTCGTGACGATTTATTACTTTCGAAACTATAGTTTAGTAGCTGTTCACACCGGGCCTTGCCCGGTGGCAGAAAATAATAATTCAGTAATTTTAAAATTATACTTTTTTTTCCTTTGTTTGTTGTACAAGTATTAATTAATAGTGCCGTGCTTTCCTTTAATTTAGGTATATGCGAGACCTATAATCTCGACAAAAATATTCATGTAGTTGGTAATAAATATGTAAATGACAATGTTGTTGTATTTACTTGTACTTGTGCAAGTAACGTGGACGCTCGCACACGTTCCTGCGCCAGTTGTACTTGCAGCTCCTTCATTTGTTCTGATGACGTGCTCGCCATGCGCTGCTTCTCTCCCAGACGGTCCTGTGTGACGTCAACAGACATTGGAAGATAGATGTTTCAGATCACAGGATTATTAGTTAAAAAAAGGTCTAGACTTACTGTAAGAAGTCAAACATTGCTATCCTTATTTGTTTATGGACCAGTGACAAAATTGGGTAACAAATACGAATATTGCGCGCTTACAATGAACAAAGATATTTGAACATTTAAACAGCCACGTGAAAATTCCACGTTAAAAGAGTTCGGATGAGGCGTTTCTGCCCCAGCGCCATTCAAGTCGGCACTACGAGTACACAATTACCTATTATAAACGTACCTGTGTAGAGGCTAAGCTCCTGGTAGCCTCATCGACCTCATCCCTCAGTCTTCTATTCTCGTCCTCCAGCGTGGCCACTTTCTTCTCCAACGCTTGCCTGGTGCGGGTCTCTTTAGCCGCGTTGGCTTCGGCCGCGGCAATGCGTGTAGCCGCCTCTCGGCTTTCGGCGTCGCCACCGCTGAGGGTTTGGCGACGAATCGCACGCTCTTTGGCTATCGTATCCTGGAAATAGAACTCGTATGTTATAGATTTTAATGTTAATGATTTCAGGTGTAGGTGTCAGGTCTTTGAATTTAATCATGAATTTTACTTTATAACAAAATACTTTAAATGCACCCTAGGTATTTTGTATTTTTAAAAGTACACGTTTTAAATACACAGTAATAAAATAATACTAAAACTAGATTTACAAGGGTTAGTGCAGACCATCGAAGTTACTGCGAAGCAGAACAAATAATTTATTTCTCATACGCCTGTAAGCGAGTGTTACGGAATATAATCGCGATGCCTGACGAACCTCCTAGCGCGATGCGATATTGTTTCAAGCGATGGCTTGCGCTGACCCTGACTTAACTACAAAGTATCACCTCCATTCATCACATACAACATCCACAAACATAAGTACTACTTCTACTGGATAGTCCTCCACTACTACTACATAAGACGATACACAGTACACTACACTACATGAACAAAGACGACTCACTCACAATAGGGCGCACGTTGATCTCAGTGAGCCTTCTGTGTCGCAACTCGTACACGTGCTCTATTATATCCTGTCGTATAAGGGACACCTCAGAGTTTTGTACAAAATACTTTAGATTTTTTCACGAAAAATTTGTTTTAAAGTAGGTACATAACATCACATCTGCACTCCAAAACGGTAAACAGAGGTGTCTATTGCATCTAACGTATTTTACTAGTTATGCGCAAAACGAAATTCGGGCTTTTACTAAGTACCTATTTCGTTATGAGAAAACCCAATAAACTATACCGACCTAGTGATAGAACAAAGGACTCTACACTCAGCAGTCGCGCTTGCAGACACTGGACTATCGAGGCAGTAAATATTTGAAACTAATAACTAATATTTGAAACTAAGTTAAACAGCATACATTATGTATTACCATGATTACAAAAAATATAGATTAAAAACTATGTAATTCCAAAAAAACAGATGACCATCTGCGACCGGAGTAGATAACCCGACGGAGAGAAAACTTCATACAACCGCGCAATGATAGCTGCACTACTGCATTGCGCGGCTGTACAAAACATAGAAGCTTTGCCTCTGTGGGGGGTTACTCTGTGGCGCGACGTTCGTGCTAATTCGGAAACACGAAGATTATCGATGAGCTTACATTTTTTGGTTTACCTGTAGAAAATTCTTCAGCTAGGGGAACTAACCTTGTAATGCTGTTGCTGCGACCTCGCTGTCTCGGCATCAGCGAGGGCCCTCTTACAATCAGCCTGCAGATGTTCTATCTTGCTCTCCAGCCGCCTCATATCTTCTTTCAACGCATCCCTCTCGGCCTGCAGCGCTGCAGCGGATGCGCGCACACTGCGCACCTCGGCGTTGTTACGGTCTGCGATACCGGCGGATAGCTCTTGGTTGGTGCGCTGGAGAGCCATCCGCTCTTCGCGTTCTACTTCTACTTGGCGTTCGAGACGTCTGGCACGAAACATTTACATTAGTCTTTTTTAACATTGCCAAATACCCTAGTAGTGTTTTATGTTGTCGAGGTGACAAAACAAACCTCATATGCACAAACACCCAGATTAGAACTGAATAGCATATGAACATTGGCTTCTTACAGGGTTTGAACCCGGTAAATTTAGCGCGAAGAAGTTAACCATTCACCAAGATGCCAGTCCCGCTGACGGTGTATGTAGACAAGGGTATTTATATACACTTGTCTATAATTTTCATTGACATAAAATATTCAAACTTGTTGCGCCCCGCGGTTTCACCCGCATAAGTTTCGATACCATGGGAATATCGAGATAAAAAGTAGCCTATGTGTTAATCCAGGGTGTCAGCTACCTCCATACCAAATTTTATCACAATTGGTCCAGCCGTTTGTGCGTGAAGAAGTAACAAACATACTCACAAACTTTCGCCTTTATAATATTAGTGTCATTTCGAAATGTTAAATGTGAATTTAATAAATGTAATACACGAGACTGTGGCAGCGGCATAATTAGCAAAAGATGCAAACTTTAACACAGAGAATGACCAGGCTAGCTGGCTAAGTTTATACCAAATTTTCATTTTAAGAGATATTTTTGTTCAATAGTTCACACTTCAGAAATATGAATTTCGAAAGCTACGTTACGATGGGGTTCAATAACACCATTCAAAACACAAATGAAAATTATCCTTCTCACTTGTTCTGCAGACTGAGCGCTGTGATCTCGGCCTGCAGTCGCACGCGCTGCCGCTCGGCCTCGGCGTCGGCTTCGTGCCTCACACGCTCCACACTAACGCCGGCCAGTGCTTCGGCCTCCGCGAGTTTAGTCTGCAGTGACGTGATCTCACGGCTGCGCATCGCAGCTAGCTTCTCTGCTGACCTGGGTTACACAGTATAGGTATTTAGGGTGTGAAGATATTTGTCATTTTATATAAAAAGGATACAAATTGATGACACAGTTTTGATTAAGTATAACGTTAGATGTATCCATGGCTCGCTAGATCATGGCATGAAATTATATTGAAATTACGTATGATTTGAGTCAATGTTTCAACAAGTTTCTAGGTAGAAAAGGATGAACAAGAAATAAGGACATGAGTTTTTAATAAAATTAGACTCTTTTGACTTGGTTTGTAATGAATTCATGACTGATCTATTCAAGTTCAAAATTTTCTTCAAAAGACCCTTCCAGAGATGAAGAAATAAACAAATTTCATTTCATCAACTATTATTAAATAAAAAAATATTTATTTATTTTTATTCGCGCAAACGAAAGTAAAGCAGTAAAAACGTATTAAACTAAAATGCGTAAAAAAATAGAAACTCACTTAAAAGTAGCCAAATCAATGGCAGTGCAGTCATGTGACGCGTTGAACCCACCGCTGTGGTCCTCGTTCTCGTCGGGCGCCACGAACGAGTAACCTGCGGTCAACAACTGTTGTTAAACTAATACGAAGTAACTTCTGTTACACCTTGCGCCGGATGCGGCCAAAAACAATTTCGTTTATGTACGAATGTCACCAAAACAACTGGTAATTTGAGCGTATTTACAAATTGTGACAAATAAACAAGATTATTGGGGTTTTTAGGTGAAAGTGTGTGTTTCTATTTCGGCCTTTGAAGGAACGCATGATATTGGAATGGAGTTTAAGCTGTCGTAAACGCAAATGACGATCAACAACCGAACGTTACCGTCATGCCAATCGAGGATTATCTAAAATATTTTAAATAAATTATGTTCCACAAAAGGGCCTCTTTTTATCACTTCCGGATACATATCAGTTAAGATTTCTGGTAATTTCATGATATTTTTTTTCTATTTCTAATTTAGATAGCTCAGTTCCAATCTTGGCTTTTCCGGCGGATTTTGGATTTTCCGATACGAGATAATCAGTATAGAGAGTACTTACCGACAAAGGGCAGTTGTCCTGCGAAGGGCGGACGGGTCCGGAAGGGCGCGGCGCTGGGCGGCTGCGGGCCGCGCGCCGGCACGCTGAAGTACGACGCGTCCTCCGAGCCGCGCACGCACGGCACCCAGGGAGGAGCCTGCCAAGGAACCACACGCGTTAGTACTGAATACTGCTAGTATTTTTATCAAAACATTTTATAGCATGCGACTTGCATTCAAAATATACTCGTCGTGACACAACAAGTTTAAGAATTCCTTCACATCAAAGCACATTGTGTCATAAAAATAGCTTTATCATAGCAATTAAAATATTTAACATTATTCCAAAAAAATTAAGAGAACTCCCTTTTATACTTTAAATCCAAATTACATAAATGGCTTAATGTTTTTATAATGTGAAAGAATGTATTGATAAAAACGTAACAAACAAATATGGTTACTGAGTTATATAATAAAATAAGTACTTTAATACGAAACCACTCTGACAAATATATACTGATATCGCGACTAGAGAATTCGCAAACTTCAAATCCGCGATCTGTGTGTATCACCCTCTACAGTCAGTCATCGCGTTCGAAGTTGACAAAAAGGCCGTCGTCACGAGTTTGCATTTTAGTTTCCCGAAAATAATAGTTTTCGTTGGATATCTGTACCTGGTCTCGGATGTTGTGCGCGGGCACGTGCGCGAGCGCGGCGTGCTGCAGCGTGTCGAGGTAGGAGTAGCGCTTGCTGGGCAGCACGCGCAGCAGCCCCGCCACCAGCAGGCGCCACTCGCGGGACGGGCCTGCTCCGGGCTCCTCCCACGGGAGTTGTGGTGAGGACTCGCGTTCGTAACTAAACGAGACAAACAGAAGCCGACTCGAGCAATTACTACACAGATTCGATTTCTTTCAGCTAGTGCCGATCGGCGAATTCCTCGTTTAAACATGTTCGAGTCGGCTTGGCACAATTCGAGTTAAACCGAGCGACTTTTACCCATATTTTGTTTTTTTTTTTTACTGCTTTTTGTTACCATGCTGTGCCGAATCGTGCCGAACCGAAGATGTGAACTAAACGTAAGTAAAAATGTGACCTATGTATTTAAAGGATCCAACTACGACACAAGAAATAAATATGTAAAAATATAAAAGGATAACTCGAAAATAGGTCACCAAAGTATGATTCTGATTAATCCTTCGTGGATCCACGCGACAAAATTGATTTTTTAAATTGTTTCTTTTACTTCTTTATAATTACGGCATTCAACCGGTTAAACTAACATAACCGGTTAAATGTCACAATCATCACAATAAAACCTCCCCATGTGATCAGGGTATGTTTCTTTCGTACCTTTGTATATTACTAAGTATTTGAGCGATGGAGTCTTCCTCTCCCGAAGAGAACGGCCGGCGCAGCGTCACCAGTTCGAACGCGATCACACCGAGCGACCAGTAGTCACACGACGACTGGACACATGTAAACGAAATATTATATTAATATGACGTGCCTTATATTCAAGTAAATCTGTTGGAAAATGCAAACTACGCTACTTTATTAAAAAAAAAGAATCAACTGCCATTTAAAATGTATATATTCTCTAAATACTTGTGTTAGTGACTTATTCATTACAATTGTTTATTTAAAATCAACTTAAGTTAATAATTATTAAAATATAAACTGTTACAAAATAAAACAATTTTGGACCACACTCATCTATTTCTACCATGCTATCTTTTTTCATTGCTTACTAAACTTGTTGTTATTACTATTATTTACTATCCAACACTGTCATGCTAAGTTATAAACATTACAATCCTCGCTATCAGCCACTACCTTCTACAAAACTATTCTAAGTACATTCAAATACCAAGATTCTGCATGTTGTTTTGAAATCTTAATTTCATATCAGAAAAATCGAAAGTTTAGAAAGTTCTTAATTCCAAAACTATCCTGAAATCTAAGGCCAGTGAAGGCCATAATCATTAAATACAATTAGCGTTAAACATATTTATATCATTGTCTTTATCAATCATCTGACTATTGAGAGATATTGAATAATGTTTTAAATTCATGGTATTGGACACGGCATTATAGTCTAGTTATGCATCAGTCTATATAGCCACCTGCTGATACACAAACCTCCTCTTTGTGAGAGGTAGCGGGCCATTAACCACCACGTGGGTCCAACGGCGCTAAATGTGTTTAGTTATTAGTCGTGCAAACAGGCCTAGGTCGAGCTTTAACCTCTATAGCTCAACATGCAGAATCAATTCCGTAGTGTAAGTATAAGCACATGCATGTGAGCCGACGCACAATGGCAGTGGTAACGATTCTGCCGCAGTACTGTTGACACACAGTGTGTGCGGCGCAGTCGGCAGCCGCCAGCAGCTCGGGCGCCATATAGTCGGCCGTCGCCGCCGCCACGCCCGCGCACCCGCCCTCGGACAGCCGCGCCGAGGAGCCGAAGTCGCCGAGCTTCACGTGGCCGCATCTATACGCAAACGATGTTTTACCAACTTTACATAGGTTTACCAGACATTTCTAAAGATAGCCCAAAAGTTTGCTAAATCTATGTATTGCACATATAGTGCACTTCACATCGAAGACTTTGATTATTGTTTATCACATTGTTTGTTGATAATGAGATAAAAAAATCATAATAACAACGATTAGATTAAAAGAACATGGCTTTCTCTAAAAAAACTTCTCTTTCTGGTTTGAATGTCATGTAGGTATATCTATGTATAATGTCCATAAGTGCAAACATTAGAAGTTATACCTAAATACTTTTTTAAGCTGTTGATGTACTTATTAATAACTAAATAAACAAAGCTTTTTATTAATTTGTAATAAAAAGCTTGTGAAAATGAGTAAGAAGGCCAATGCCTCATCTTACCACATCCTACATCTCTCTTCACAAAAATTACGTAAACTGACCTATCCAGCAGTATATTGTGCGGCTTAACATCTCTATGCACGTATCCCATGCCGTGCAGGGACTTGAGAGCATGCGCCACCTCGGCAACATAGAAGGCGGCGTCTCTCTCGGGTAGTGGGTGCGCGCGCCGAGCGAGGAGACCCGACAGGTCGCCGCCGCAACACAGCTCCATTACTAGGTAGAGGTTGTTGCTATCCTAGTAAGTTAAAACAAACAATGGGTAAAATGTTAAATGATATTTATTTCTGTAAATTAGTTAAAAAAAACAATTACATATTAAAAATAAATTATGATATAAAACTAGACAGTAATGTATTTTGTAGCACCTTCATGACCTTTTATCTGTCTTTTTACAGCCAAATTAGTTTAATGTGCAAAGGAGTTTCTTTTAGTTACTGCTACTGCTGTCACTATATTTTTACTTTTTATGTATGATTTTCTGCTTATACAATAAGGACTCATTCCCATAACAATTATTGTTTTAAACTTGAGTAGCAACTTAATGTGAGTCTTACTTGGAAAGCATACTGCAGCTTAGGTAGCCATGGTCCAGTGGCTGTGGCGAGCACGTCGCGCTCGTCGTCGGCGCGCTTGCGTGCTTGCTCCTTGCGGAGAGTCTTCATTGCATATACATCGCTTGTTTGCTTCTCTCGCACCATCTAACATTATCAAAAATAATGTAAAAAAAAAACATTACTTTCAAAACTGTGACACATTCTACATAAAAGAACAGAATAAAATAATAAATGAACATACATGAACTTCACCAAAATGTCCCCTTCCAATTGTTTGCAACATCTCAAAGTCAGAGATGCATACTCTCGTCCGACGCAGCTCTGCCAGCGTGCTGCGATCTACAAGTAACAAAAAATTATACATTCATATTTCTGTATGTAGGTTTGTACAAACACCTTTACAAGCAAAAAATATTTTTTTGCAGTTTGTGTTTTCTATCTGGCTACTCTGAGAAGAAACACTGAATCAGAGGTCAGTCTCTTATAAGTTCAGATATTGTATTGGTCAGATCAGAAGGCCAATTCTCAGAAATTAAAAAGTTCAAAATCTAGTTGCAATCAGCGACAATCAATTTCAATAACTTGTCAATAAATGTAGGAAAATTAGACGTATTTTTGACAGATTGAGACTGAGATCAGACTGTGAACGTTCATAGAATTGCGAGAATTGGGTCAGGTGAGGACTATGCAGATAAGCATCTGAGCTGGTCTGTTGAGGAAAGAGCACATGAGGCATTAAGTCCACCTTTGTACCTGTTTGACCGAAAAGTTTAAATAAATAAAGAGCCACACAGATTTGAGTTAATTTATTTTTAGATGCTACTGTTACTTAAGGCAGCTGCCTTATGTCTTTGTTTTTTTGTATGCCTTGCATCTCAGAAACAGCTGTTTGCTAAAACCACATTTTTTACAAATCAGGCTTTGTATTACTAATCTCATAGGCCAGGGAAGCTGTCTACCTATAAGTTATAATGGTTTTCTTTCTTCCTTCGGAGCTTTCATTCAGTTTCTGGGGGTAAGTACGAATAAGACAAAGACAACTTACACTTATCCAAGAAAGCTTTGACCAAGTCATCGCTCTTCTTAACTGGGTCATCGTTACATTCATCGTAGAGAACTGTGAGAGCATCCAACAGGGCTTCGCGATCGACTGTCTTTCTGCTGAACCTTGCAGTCCCACCTGTCACTTTCCCCAATATCAGACGATTCAACCGCGTGATGCGAACAGCGATTGCCTCCTTCGATGGTTCCATTTTAGATTAAACTATCACATAAACTAAAGTTCACTTATGTACAAGCATATTTTGTTTATTTATTTAATTCCTCAAATGAATCAATATCAACAATGCATTGAGCCCAGTAATTAGTCGTTATTATTTGAAAATTGAATTTGCCGACCTTCGGTCTGTCAATGAAATGACATAACCTTTTGGTGTTACCATTAACTGGAGATGCTAAAATTTATAAAAGCGCCATCTATTGTCGAATTGACTTACTAGGAGACAATTTTATTTCCTGATATTCTACATAGCTTTACTGAAAACCGTTGAAGTTTTGCCTTTTTTGGTTTGTTCGTATTTCTGCTAGTCGTCACTAGATGGCGATAAAACAGCAATTGAAATCAGCATACTTTGACTTTACCGTAGTCGGGAAAAAATTGTTCAAAAATAAACAAAATGTATTTTGGTTGAACTAATAATAGATTAGTAATTAGCAGCATTAATAATTAGGCATTAGCAGCACAGTACGCGACCAATGGAGAATAACAGCCGCTTGCTGCGGTTGATCTGTAGATGGATGAGTGACCATCTTTACATACCGATACCTCTCCGAGCCTCAGAAACCACGTTAAGTCCAACGGCTGGTGGGTTCCTCTATAGTTACTTTACTCTTTGCTGCGGGCTCGCTACACACAAGCGAGCTACAGCTTCCTCGTCCAGTATAAGAACGCATTCAGGGCGGTGTTAGGGCTGCCCCGCTTCTGCAGCGCCTCGGGCATGTTTGCTGTTTCCACGCCACCATGCGCAAGCGGTGGGCGTCTTTAGTGCGCAGGGTGCGGGCCAGCTGCAATACTGTCCTAGTGATGATCGCTGAGCGAATAGTCAATTCGTTTCGCCCCTTCATTAGGAAATGCTGTAGCAGACATTTATACTTAGCCGTTTTAATTGACCTTGACATATATTTATAGTGACTTGTTTTGAATTGTTTTTATATTTTGAATTGATTTTTTTTAGTTACTTTTGATTTAATTTAAATTCTGTGACCCTTGACAATTTGTATTTATTTTTTTATATATAAAAGCCCGGAAGTCTGACAACCAGTCTTACCAAGAGCCAAGGGGTATTGTATTATCCAGTAACTGGGTTGTAGAGCGTGGAGGTCAGGTGGGCAATCGCTCCATGTGAAATACTAGTATTCAGCTGCATCCGGTTAGACCAGAAGCCAACCTCAACATAGTTGGGAAAAGGCTAGGCAGATGATGAGTTGAAAAATTTAGTCTGTATGTGTTGGCGCCTTGGCTATTGTTGCCTACGCTTCAATCTAAAATTTTACTTCTGCTCTCTCTATTTCCTATTGGAATATACCATTGTTACATACAATTTAAAAAAAACGGGCAAGAGCGAGTCGGACTCGCGCACCTAGGTAATATAAATTTTCATCGAGGAGGGTTACGTTTTACCATTTTGGTACGGAACCCTATTAATTGGGACTTGCACTCTCTTCACTACGTATAATTAAACTGACCATACGTCCCGTTTTGAACGGGACTGTCCCTTTCTTCAGTCATCTGTCCCTTTGTCCCCAAACAAAGCTTCGGGACGCAAAATAGTCCCGTTTTAAAAACATACGTCTGAGGAAATTTGATTTAATAAAATGGTGAACTGATGATTGATTTTTATTTTTCACAATTTTATTTTTCACAAATCTAAGGCCACGTAACCCCAAAGAATGACGATTTCGAAACAGTTAATCCTTTGGGGTTACGTGGTCTTAGAGAGTTGTGTTGACTACTTTAATGATTATAATTCTGTAAATACCTACATATTTCTTACGGCCGCGATTCATATATTAATTAACGTACAACTTAATACTGACCAGCAAATTTCGAAAAACATAAAAACAATTGAATTTCGCGGGCTATCCTGGTTACAATTTTCTAAATAAAGAAAATTAAAAAGTTGTGTTTATTTTCATTTAGCATGCTAACTATCGTTTTTAAACTGATGTCCCGTTTTGAGTTGAAAAATATATGGTCAGTTTACGTATACATATAACTATACTACTTAGAAGATTTTGATCTCTGCGAAATATGTCAAACTGACATTCCTAGGGTTGTCAAGATATAAAAAATTGTCGAGAGAAATTATCGACGTTTACACCCTAAATCCATATCTGAATCAGTTTCTGAATCGCTAGAACAATCTTGTAAAAAACTCTTGTTCGCAAATATTATCAAATTGGACGTCCCGCTCCCAATCTTCTTCCATTAGTTTTCTGCATTTGGTTACCACCTTCTTTCAGTCTTCTGCAGATACATTGTCGACCGCACTTTTTAATAACTGCAACATTTTATTTGCCGTGAAAGGCGGTGTTGTGACTTGTGTTGTGTCTGGTAGCGTATCCTTATGGTGCAGCGCAGACGGCAGACTTTTTGTGCGATCGAGTCTGCGGCACACAAAAAGTCTGCATGGCGCGCAAAAAGTCTGTCGCGGATTTTTCACAGACTCAACCAACGCACACGACGCACATCTTCGATCATTCTGTCGGCAGAGCTGTAGGGACGTAGACGCTATGGAAATCGTGCAGAGATCGAGAAGTATTATTTTGTACATGAAGTACAGAAAAAGAGGAAGAAATAGACAATTTTGGGTACATCCTATACTTTTGGAAAGATTACTGAAGGGACAGTTCCATACTAAACATTCAATTCTGAACAAGGCAAACAAGGTTGTGTCTATGCAAGTTCTCTCCGTTAGCTAGACGAGAAGTCGAGACTACCTGGAGATAATATACCTGATTGATTATTATATTTAGGATACGAAGCTAAAGCTAATAGGATAATTAATACAATTTGCTAACAGACCGTCAAACTCATGTTAACTACACAATGGACTTTTACATATTTTTCTTCGCTGATGTGTGCCAAATATCAACGACTACTTTAATTCCCTTTTTCATTAGGTGATGAAAATTCTTGCAATGACCCCAAGAAAGTTGTGTCGATGAACAATGATGTCGTCTAAATCAACAGTTACATGTATTGATATATTAAAAGGAGGCTTACATGTACTTATTAGGTAAGCTAACATAAATTAACGTAATTAATTAACGTAAATTAGGTACTTTAGAAGTTAGGATCTAGGTCTAAAAGTTAAAACATAATTGCCTTCATTCTTACCTACTTCGATAAATATCTTCAAACACACTTGTGTACCTCTACACATACTCGCGACGTGTGTCATGTTAACCTTTTACAAGCATTTTGCAATACCAATATATTATCCGACTAGCTGCGCCCCCCGATTTCGCCCGCGTAAATGTCGATCCCGTGGGAATATCGGGATAAAAAGTAGCCTATATGTTAATACAGGATGTCAGCTGACTGATCTGCCTCACGCCGCACTCCGGCCGGCATGGCTCCGACAGCTCTCCTGCCCAGCGCACCTCGAACGAACTCTGGCGGTAATTGCCAGAGTTCGCTGGTCGCTGCTCTCTTCTAGCTTTTGCCAAAGAACATCGTATGGGACAAGTTCAAAGGGCCTGGACAAGTCAAGGAAAACTGCATAATCAGGTGTATTTCTATCCATGTAATACCTGGCAGCCTGCTTCAAACGAGAGCAGTGGTGGCCCTGTAGGAGATTACGGCTCATTCCCTCTTATGAGAGGAGGCCTGTCCCAGCAGTGGAAACGCTATAGGCTGATTATGTGCTTCAAACTAACAAAAGCAGTCTCCGTTGACAGCCCAGGCCGGAATCCAGACTGTGAGTTAAGCATACTGTCAAGTGTCAAGGACCCTGGCTATGACAGTGGCGAGTAGGCCTGTAGTTTGAGTTGTCCGACACGTCTCCTGTTTTGTTTTTAACCGTCGGCTCCACCAGAGTCTGTGTGACCAGGCGGAAGATGGACGACACCGACTTCTGAAATAAGTTATTTTTCACTCGTCGTCACTTCGTCGTCGGACCACCTTGTGGGAGGTCTTCCAGCGCTACGTCTTCCGGCACGCGGTCGCCACTCCAGAACCTTTCGGCCCCATCAGCCATCTGTTCTGCGAGCAATGTGCCCTGCCCACTGCCACTTAAGGTTGGCAATTCTTCGGGCTATGTCGGTTACCTTGATTCTCCTGCGGATCTCCTCATTCCTGATTCGATCACGCAGGGAAATTCCAAGCATAGCCCTCTCCATTGCCCTTTGGGTGACTTTTAGCCTTCTTATAAGGCCCATTGTGAGCGACCACGTTTCAGTGCCATAAGTCATCACATACTTTATTAATTTGTAGTTAATTACAAAAAATAGAAAAACATCTATGATAAAATAATCTAATCAGGCTGGAATTATTCTACTTAGTTGTGACTTTGGGTATGCCTATGTATTGGGTTTTTATCTTGAAAAACCGGCGCCCTAATTGCGTAGCACAATTACCCAGTGGAACTTATATGAATCATTATGAAAGAAAACACGCTAAACGCAAAGGAAAGGGACTACACAGGCTCTGCGACGAACCCGCAACCAGCGGGGTAATTGCCTAAAACACCAACAGTACGGATGACTTTGATAGGTCAACAGCATTCATTGTGTTAATTGCGTTATTTATGTTGTTGACAAGACAATTTTTTCGAACTTATGAAGCAACTAGCTTATGCCCGCGACTTCGTCCGCGTGAAATTTCACCCTTCTTCATTCACCCTCTTAGGGGTGGAATTTCGAAAAAGCTTGAGGCACTGATGTACGGTATCCGTTATCCAGGTGACTACAGGTTAATTTATATAATACTAGCGACCCGCCCCGGCTTCGCGCGGGTGCAATGCTGATACTAAATACACTACAGAAAAACTGTGAACGTTGTATATAAAAACATAGCGGCCCGCTCCGGCTTTTATTGTCCGGTTAAGTAGTCACGACCTCTCAAGGTCAACTACGAGATGCCATTTTAAAAAAAAAAAAAGCTCCGGCTTTTTTATAGGCACGCTCTTGCCGCACCGGGCGGCCGGCCGGTACCGCCCCGCAAACGCTACGTCCCGCAATTTTTAAATCTGTAATATCTTCGAAAATTTTCACTTAAATCATACGGTGTAAAGGGCCATATAGATCTATATTAAATGAACAATGTATTCAAGGTATTTAATTGGTTAAGGATTAATGCTGTATTGGTTAAAATCGCTTCGAAAATTAGCCATTATTTGTCGTAAAAAGTAAATGACAAAAAAAAGTTATTGTGGGTTATCCATAAGAGATAGACATATACCATCACGGACTTTTCTGTAGACCTTTTCAATGTGTACAATACTTAGTACATTATTTTGATAAAACTCGTAGGGTTCAGTCTGCGTTTGCAATGTAAGCGGAAAAAATGTAATTATTTGCGACATCACATTAGAAACCTCAAAAATAACAGTACTTCTCCACTATTTAATGGATGTTATTATACATATAAACCTTCCTTGAATCACTCTATCTATTAAAAAAAACCGCATCAAAATCCGTTGCGTAGTTTCAAAGATTTAAGCATACAAAGGGACATAGGGACAGAGAAAGCGACTTTGTTTTATACTATGTAGTGATAGTGATACTTTATTTTAAAATGACAGTGTCACTTAAATTTATTTTTTTCTTTTTAGTTTGCGTTATTCTTTCTTTTTTAGATTAACATGGCAAAGGTAGAATGTTAAGTTTTGAAATAGTGGCTTGCAGCTGTCTAAAAAGTGAGCACCACAAATTGCTCGGATACATTTTTTTGAGCTTAAAGACTCTGTCAAGATCTACTGAGTTACCCCATATTACAACGATACATAACAATGGTAAGCCAGCATTGCAGTATCACATTTTACTGTTTATCAATGTGCGCTTTCCAGTTGCTATGTTTATCCACCATTATACCTAAGAATACACAATTATCGACAGTGGTCAAGTGAGATTCTTTATAATTAATGTCTAGTTTATTTATGTTTGCGTTATTTATGTCTGAAAGTGTTTTATGTTTGTTTTAGTCATATTTATTTTTTAAGTTATTTTTTTCTAGCTAGTCGATTTCATTATCCAGAGCATGGACAATTTCATTTTCAAAATTTTTGTCTTTGTTACTCTTAATCATTATTGTAGTGTCATCAGCGAATAGTATGGACTCTTTCCCTATCGCCTCTGGAATGTCGTTGACGTAAACTAGAAAGAGTAGTGGGGATACGATACCACCCTGTGGCGTGCCATAATTATTTTGTTTGTAGTCCGACCTATAGGTTTTTATTTTTTATTTTGACAAGTATTTGTAATTTCTACGCATTGTACTCTCTCAGAGAAATAACTTTTGATCCAGTCGTTGGCCTTACCTCGGATCCCATAATGCTCAAGCTTTGAGAGTAGTTTTTTTATGGTAGCTGATCTGCTGATGGAACCAGAGGAGATTGATAGTGGAACTCTTCAGAGGCTACAAGTAAACCCCTCGAGTTTGGGCTCATATGATTTATTTTGACGAGTCCAATAAATTGCACTTGGTGTCGAGGGTTTGATGATGGAGCCAGGAGGTGGATAGTGGAACTCTTAAGGCGCGACTAGTAAACCCCTAGAGTTTGGGATCATAATATGCCCCATTATTATGAGTCCAACATATTGCACTTGGTGTCGAGGGTCTGATGATGGAGCCAGGTGGTGGTTAGTGGAACTCTTCGGGGGCTACCAGTAAACCCCTCGAGTTTGGAGTCATTTATATGAGCTGTATGAGACGAGATTTGGCCCAACAGGAAGATATTTAGCTTCTCATGAGGATATACTTACATACGGCTGTTCGTCACACATATTAAACTTTCTAGCAAAGGATTTGAATGCAGAAGATATTACTGAGAAAGTTAAGTCGGTAATGCGGTACTTCAAATACACTTACTTTGCATCTGCCAAATACAAAGAAGTTGGTGGGAAAGCAATTGTTATACCACAACAGGTACGGTAGAACGCATTGGCTGACTGCTTAAAAGTTTTTTTTAGAAAATTGGCATACAGGTAATGTCAGATATACATATATGCTTAAATAATTCAACTGCTATAGATTTGTCAATTTCATTAAATGCAAACGACATGGCGCTGAAGCAACAAGCCCAAGCTCTCTACAAAAAACTGGAAAATATCGCAGTTACACTTGACATCTCCCAAAAGACATCCTGCAGTATTGGCGAAGTGACTCAAGCATGGATAGAGCTTAAAAATATGTTTGAGGGTGAAAATGTACGACGGCGTGAGACCGAGTATTCACTGGATGATTTAAGGAAGTTCAAAACTCCTTAAGTCAAAGTCAAAACATTTATTTCAAATAGGCACATAAAAGGCACTCTGAACGTCAAAAATTACAAAAAAATTGAATTGATTCTAGTTGCCCATTCCAAAAGGTAGTTTTCGTATGGAGAAGAATTGGCAAGAAACTCCACCGTTACTCTTTTAAAATGTTTTACAATATTTTGCATACTTTGATTAGGTATATACCTAATCAAAGTATGCAAAATATTGTTAACTCCACCGTTACTCTTTTAAAATGTTTTACAATATTTTGCATACTTTGATTAGGTATATTGGAGTTTCTTGCCAATTCTCATCAGGTGAAATGAAATGAATGAAATTACTATACCACAATAGGTAATAGTACATTACGATATTAGTGCGTTAAGATGGTTATAACATGCGAGGCGGAATTTCAGCCCGAGCCGAAGGCGAGGGCGTAATTGAGCCGAGCATGTTATAACCAATACGCACGTATATCGTACGACGTTTTTTAACACATTTGCGAGGAAACAAAAAAAAAACATTTTATATTTTGTTCATTTTTAAATATTGAAACAGTTAGTGAAATTACAATTATTAAAATGATACTTAGTTGTAGTTGGTTTTTTAATTACCTATGTTTTTATTATTATTATTACTATTCATAATGTCATTGTTTTGTGTTAGGGTAAATGTTGGAGACGACGAAACTTCTTGAAAGGCGGCAGAAGAGCATTGTAATTCGTCATTAGTTGTAATTTTTTTTTTTAATTTTAAATAAACTCAATCTGTGAATGCACACTGTTGCTTTCTCGCCATTTTAACAGCGCGCTAGCGCTGCCTACTGACTGGCGCCGCGCGGCAATTAGTTCGAAATTTGAATAGCAACAGCGCGCTGCTCACTAGCTGGAGTCGTGCGGCGGCGATCAGTTCCAAATTTGAAATGGCAAATAATACTGTTATGGGATTTGTATGGACTATAACTTAACTATTTGCTTTGATAACACACGCGTTTTTTATGACCCTCTTTACATATTTAAAACCGGTGGAATTACATCAGCTTTACGAGCAAGGGTGTTAAAAAAGAATTAAAAATGAAACCATGACCTATAATAGTACATTATGATATAAGTGCGGTAAGTTATAGTAAATTACAGCCTCTGCTTTCTTTTAGCCCTCGCCTACGGCTCGGGCAAGCAATATCGCCTCGGCTGTAATTTTCAAAGCGCACGTATGTCATACGACGTTTTAGGGTCGATCTCCAGAGGCCTTTTTCTTCGTGTCGGGCTGGATAAACCCATGTTAAAATGGAAAAACGTTTTCAAAATATTTTTTTATATACAGTTCGGTGTCTAATCTACATGATATAAGGCTAATATTATGAATAAGTTTATTATAAATAGTGAAAAAAAAATCTTAGACCCTAAAATCCTGATCGCTCTGGGTTGACCCAACTCCCGATTGAATGAAAAAAATATTTTTTAACTTTTTAATGAGAAGGTTCATATGAAACAACTTATTTAGTTTACATAACAAATAGTTAATCTTCATGGTAATAAAATATTTTTAGTTATATTAACCAAACTTTTGCCACAATTTGAATTTAAAATCGTGACCGGGCATTTTATCTCATCGCTCTGCGCTGAGGTAAAACATCGCGCTCATCCCTAGTTACGCTAATGCGCCTGCCAGACTATGCTCCTTGCGCTGCTCATCGCTATGCTCCTCGCGCTGCCGTGATTTGCCGCGATGTTGCCCTCTCTGCCCACACACTGCTCTACTCGCGCAATTAATCGCGACGCTCCTCACTTGTCATTTGCCTTGGTGAGACAATGGACGTTGAAACGGTGGCAGCGTGCGCGCTATGCATTTTTAGATAACTAATAAATACAACTTTTCTTGTTAGACTAATTCTTGACATAGTGACTTATTATACCTACCGTACTACAAATCAATAAACATTAACACCTTTTCATTTGACCATTCCACGCTTGGCGACGACATAATTTCCAATTTTGCATACGCGTGCGTCTTGCGCGAGCGCTCCATGCAGACTGCGACCGCGCGATTATGTGGCCGGCCACTCGCACTCGTATTGCCGGTCCTTTGACTCGCGCGCAAAAACCGACAAAATAGGGAGCAGTGGGTAGGACGAGGAGCATGACGTGTGGCATGACGAGTAATGTTGCCACACTATGTCTCTGCCTCCTTTCCTCGTTACTTCCCATGCCACTCGTCGAGTGTGTGGCAGGCGCATTATAAACACTCTATTCCCCTCCCGCGGGGCAACGCCAGTAGTGGTCTAACCGCCGAGGAGGATATCTGTGTGCCACGTTCCCGGGCTCCAACATTACGAAGGTAAGTTTATGATTGCTCTGGATTTGGTTCTCGAATTTTATGATTGCTATGGCACGTTATTTAAATTAAATAGTAAGCTTGTGAATGTGTTTGTTACGTGAATTAAGTGATCGTTATGATGTTTATTATGAGACCTAATCACAACTTTCTGCTGCTTTTAAATTCGGCTATATTTATGATTTTGTGACTTTTTGTGATCGCTATGGCTGTGATTGCTCTGTCCAAAAAGACCAGAGCGATGATATTTTGCAACTATTGTACGTTATAAACCTATTTTAAGTAGTAGTACCGGACTGTAACAATGACAAACGATGAACTATGCATATAACCTTTAATTTATAAACTTTCCTGGGTTTCTTTGGGTAACCTAAACCCATAAACTGATTTTGACATATTTTACCTTGATGATATTATTATATTGGCATTTAGCTAACCAAAACTGTAACCCTTTCTTCTCTAAAATTTAATGGCAACTATTGTTGCAGATTGAAATCATGCCTCGAAATAAATTATCTATTGAAGAAAAACGTCTTAGGAAGAAATTGGCTGAGCGTCGTAGAATGGCCAAGATAAAAAATACCTACCTAACTCTAAACCCTACTCCTACCCTACTCCTACCCTACTCCTAGACTACTCCTACCCTACTCCTAACGTACTCCTATACTACTCCTACCCTAATCCTACCAAAAAAAAAAGTATCCTAGTGTTGTTTTTAGACTTATCCAGGCATTTTTTTAAAAATTTCTCGACGTATATATATACGTATATATATATACGTATATTTTTTCTTATTTCATCCTTGAACTTCAACGAACATTTAAAAAAAAGTATTGGTCAAATTGGTCCAGGCGTTGTTGAGTTATGCGCTTACCAACACATTTTGCGATTCATTTTTATATTATAGAAGATATTGCGTATTTTTGATATACGTATGACTGATAATATGCCTTGACCTTTTTCTAAAATAATACATTTCTCTTACATATAATCTTGTTACACGTATGTAGGTACACTGAATATGACTGAAAACGGCTAAATAAATAATATTTTATCAATATAATTTTTTTTTGTTTCACTGATTTCACCATAATTTATGATCACTCTGGCACCAATTATGATTGCTCTGGTCGCGAAATTTTTTGAACTTAAATATTTCCATAACTGTTTGTGTAAATTGAAGGCCAATAGTAAAAATGTACTATTTGAATATCATTCTTTTTAATGAGATACATAATTACCATTAAATATCAATATCTGAAAAACACCAGAGCGATCACACGAATACGCCCGTTTTGGAGATTGACCCTTTAGGTATAACATATTTGCGAGGAAATAAATAAAACTCGGACTGAATTTGCATATTTGCTTGTTTTCCATATGATGAAATTTTGATACGCTTGTAAGTATCTATCGGTCGATTTCTCAGGCAAGAGGCTTAGAGTAGCCTTTTTCGCTGCCTCTGAGACTTCTGGCAGTGTGGAATTAATAAATTCATCATTACTTGACGACATTTTCAAATAAAAAATAAAGTACAGCGAAAAGAAAAAGCGTGCGGAATAATTTTTACTTCTTAACAAATAAGTGATGCACGCGCGTTCGCGCTTCTTTTTCAGGCATAGGCACAGAACAGCCAGTATTATTAATAAAGTAAATAAATATTTTTATAACATATTTGCTCGTAAAGGGCCACTTATTTCACCAATTTCAATATCGTAATGTATCTCATTACGCACTTGTGCGGTAATGTAATGTAAATCGCACGGTTTATCAAGATTCTCCGTCAAAACGCCGTTCGTTTTACTTTTTTAAATCTTAGCAAAGAGTTTTTATTTCAGAAAAGTAGTCAACATTTTATGAATAAAATTAACTTTGGGAGATAAAATATAATAAATAAACATTTAATTCTTTAATTTAATTAATTTTGAAAATAAATTACAACCATTAATATCTGTAACAAAAATAATAGTACATTATGATATAAGTGCGGTAAGTTGAAAATTACAGCCGAGGCGATATTGCTTGCCCGAGCCGTAGGCGAGAGCTAAAAGAAAGCAGAGGCTGTAATTTTCAAAGCGCACGTATGTCATACGACGTTTTATAACAGAATGTAAATCAATGTAAAAAAATAATAAATTTACAATTAAATTAGCAACTAGTTTGATTTTGTCTAGACTAGATTGTCCTATGGAGCAGGACCAGCATGTTTCCAAGCGTTCTTATCTTGTATATGTATAATCTTCTAATTTATATGAAGGCGCGTCCCTAGCGCCATCTAGTAGGATTAATTGAAAACCTTATTTTGACATTCACAGGATTGATTTGAACGAATGAAAATTGTGTGGACGAGAGTGACAGCCGGGCTGTCACTCTTGCGAAACGTCAAGAACGTCAAAAACCATCGGACTCGGGCAGTTTGAGACGAACGGTGGCGTCATAGATAAGGATAAGTACTGACGTATGGCGTGGGCTAGACGGTTACGACGGATCGCTTACGTCCTGAATCTTAATCCGTATTCATCTGCGTTAATCTGTGTAATTTTAATTGTTAATCGTGATCATAAGGCTGCTGATCAAAGACCTGTCAACTTATTTCTAAAATACCTCGTGCTATAACCCACTTTAAGATGAGTGATTTTGATACTGGTACCCACGTGCCTTGATATAGTATGCTTGTTTACAAAGTGTACGTTTAATGTGAGTTTTAAATTTTCTTTCATTTAATTGCAATATATCACAAGGTATTTTATTGCAACATTTAACACAGTACCCCATAAAAGATGTATGAACCTTGTCTAATCTGAGAATTAATAATAATACTAGAAATAAAGACAAAATACACCAAGTATTGTGTCTTTATTTCTAGTATTATTATTTTTTTCTAACATAGGTACATAATATTTTCATAAATGAATTGGCAAGGTACCGTCATAATATTAATCCTTTTAAAAAGTTCCCTGAGAGATTCACGGCGACGTAGATTATAAATGGCTCTGACAGCTCTTTTTTGCAAAATAAAGATGGGTTCAATGTCAGCAGCTCGACCCCACAGTAAAATGCCGTAAGACATAATGCTGTGAACTTTCACAGCATTATGTCTTACGGCATTTTACTGTGGGAAAACCGCGCGTTTAGTCTATTTTAGCTACTTAGCTAAAATAGACTAAACGCGCGGTTTTTACATCAGTTAACTGTTTTATCTATCTAACACCATAAGCGGCCGAGCTAAGCCGCCCCGCAAGAGATGTTATGTGAGGTCAACATTGTAATTTGTCGTCTAGCGTGATTCTCAGAAAAACAATTTGATCAACAAATTCCAGTTTTTCTCCATTTAGTACGATGTCACATTCACTACTTCTAACATTAGGTAATTTGAATCTAATGCATTTATTTGGTTTTCTTTTCATTTAGTACCAAATTATTTACCGTAAACCAATCTTGGACCTGAAGAATAGAGTTATTCACGTTGTCAAGATTTTGTGCCCGTCTGTCTATCGTAAAGACCAATGAGGTGTCATCTGCAAATAACATCATCTTCGGTTGATTTTGAGGTAATTGGGGTAAATCATTAATGTAAACTAAAAAGAGGAATGGACCCAATATCGAACCTTGAGGAACGCCCATTGCTATTTCACACACACACACACACACACACTTCGACACACACTTCGACACCACACTTCGACTTTGACACTTCGTGTGCGTTAGTTTTTAATTGTTCGTTTGTAGTGTAATTTTAATGTTGTATTTATAATATTTTTAAGTTATGTATATTAATATTGTATTGTATGTGTTTTATATGGGCCTAGACACCTGAAATAAATGGATAAATAAATAAATTTCAGACCCTAATGAGTTTACGCCGTTTACTTGAACTTTAAGCTTTCTATCTTTTAGGTATGACTTTAGTAAATCAAGAGCTAAATTCCTAATCCCATAGTGCTCAAGTTTCAGCAGAAGTGTCTTATGGTTTACGCAATCGAACGCCTTAGAGAGGTCGCAAAAGATTCCAATGGCATCTTGTGCTTCTTGCCAGGCGTTAAAAATGTTCTTTATTAGGTTGACACCGGCGTCAGTGGTACAGTGCGTGCCACGTAAGAAGAGACTTGACCCCGCCTCCCCCGCCTCTTTCCGCCACCCCTATGACGTCCGGTCCCGTCCCGCACTCAGACCTCATACCACTAAAGATACCTAAAATCGTGTTCTGCGCATGTCACACCACGTGGTGTGTCAAGTCTCTTCTTACGTGGCACGCACTGTACAACGCCCTTTGGTGAAACCGTACTGTTGTTCATGAATGATGGAATTTTTATTAAAGTGGCGTAACATTTGATTGAGCATCAACTTTTCATACACCTTACTGAGAACCGGCAGAATTGAGACAGGCCTATAATTGTTGGGTTCTTTACTATCACCGTATTTGAACAAAGGAACTACTTTACTGTGTTTCATGAGATCTGGAAACTGACTCCATACAAAATTTTATCAAAATTGGTTTAGCCGTTTGAGCGTGAAGAAGTAACAAGCATATAAACACACACACACACACACAAACTTTCGCCTTTATAATATTTTATTAGTGTGATAGGTTATGAAACGGCATGCCATGTTCTGTCGATTCGGAGTCAATGATTCAATTCCTAGGACCCTAATAAACGATAGCTTACACGATATCGATGGGATTTGTTTTAAGTTTGTAGCATATTTGCATCACTGCAAACAATCACGTCTTCTTTAATAAGTATTTAAGTAAGTACCTAATGTTATTGAAAAGTACTTACTAGTTAAACAATGACTGCCGTCATTAACTCACGGTCACTTGCTGATGGCCCGTCTCATTCAGCTTCCATAGTGTGATCTCGAGAATTCCAATTAAAAGTTTTGCTATAAGGATGTTAACTAAATAAAATGGTCTAGAGTGCTGCAAACCCGTGGATCGCACTCACGACTTGTTGATTGACCGCGTCACATTTGGACTATTTATATGTATATGGCCGCTTCAATTAAATATTTTCTTCAGTTTTAAAAGAATATTTCAGTACAGCAGGACCAATTTTTGTTTTACAATTGGAACCCATTACCGTAGCAAAGCAACCTGCAAACAGGGCTTGATATAGACCCGTTGATTCGGCAACCTGTATCATAGGCGTTAGTGTGATACACGGTACTACTCTGGCACCAGAGTAGTACCTAGGTAGTAGGTACCTGTACTATTGGAACCGGTTCCAAGCGTAGTATCTGTACCCAGGGGTACAGATACTGTATTGCTAATCAGTATGACAGTATCAGTATTGTACTGATACCAAAAGTACCAAACAAATATTTTAACACTACAGTACACGCGCGGACTACTATAGTAGACCAGGGTAACTCTTTTTCCAATAACTTTTTAGTATAGCGCGCTAGAAACTAGTGATTCCAGGTAAGCCTCGTCTGGTATATTTGTCACAACCTCAGTACCCCTAGGGACCCCTTACGCGACCCACGCACAAGCAATTTGACGCCAAAACCATGGGCCTACTAAAGTAGTCCGCGCGTGTATTGGTGCACCAAATTCAGGTATGTAACTTTTGATGTATTATCGATTTATAGCGCTATTATATTATGCTCTAATTATTAATAATGTATTTATATGTATGGATATTCAATTGGTATTATTTATGTTTAAGTTACTAAATTGAAAAATGTATTTTTTTTGCTTTTTTTAGTTTTTATTTTACAGATGTGCACTCTGCTAGAGAGCCCGAAATCGGTCGACAAAAAAGTGGTGCAAGACTTGCAATAAATGGATTTGTCCCGATCACCAAGCAGTAGTGTGTCCTGAATGCTACGAAAACAAAGAAAATAGAAATAAAGTTTAGTTTTAAGTTAAAAAAAAATAACGTTGATCTCAGAAGTGCCATTTTTGTTATTTTTTCTTATATATTTACTAAATTGTTGATTATTAATACTTTCTTAATAATTTATCTAAAAAGTAAGGTTCTAAAACTAAGTAAAATAAACACCTATTAATTTCATTTGTTGTTTTATTCAGCTAATTAGGAATTTACATGTTATTGATATTTTAAAATGGCCTACCATAGTAGGCCACGCGTGTACTCAAGTAAAAAATAGGGGCGCGTGTACTGTAGTGTTAAAGGATAGTTAATAGAGATTAGAAAAATAACTTCTTTGCCAATCGTACGAGGTTCCTAGTACTTATGTACTATATGAGATTGTGGCACGCGCCGGGTACCAGAATTTGGTACCATTACTTGGAGGTGGAGTACCGACAGAGAAGTTACAGAACCTGTAGGTACTTTTGGTACCGGGTACAAACCCTGTCTGCAGGGTCTATCATCAAAAAGTACCTACCTAGACCTACCTACTTATAGGTGAAGCAAGCACAAGACCTCAAATCAGAATACTTCTACGTATCAGGCACGCGACCATGCCAAGGATTTCGCGAATTAGCTTATGTGGGCTTGTATGTAATTATTTAATAAAGTATTTAGTTTTTTTCTTATAGTTAACGAAATTTCACAAAGTCGTAAATCCACACGTGCGGTTTTTGCTTACCCATCACATTTCGATGCTCTTGACTTTATATTGACACAGATTGGAGCCAATATAAACAAAAACTGCATAAAATATCACGTAAGTATATCGTTTAAAACAAATGAATCAGGATTCAATATAAACTAAAGAGCTTGATTTGCCGCTAATTCACGTTTCTTGGTTACAAAAAAGTTATAGGTAGTAGACAGTTTTACAAACAGGCGTGACACGCGATATAATCGCGCGCGACACAAATGCACCGCGCGTTGCGCGACTTGCGGTGTCTTTGAGTCGCGCGCGATTTTACCGCGTGTCGCGCCTGTTTGAAGGAGCCTTTAAGGTATCAAATATTTTGATGATGATGTTATATTTGTAGGTGGCTGGTACTCGATGACGTATAGTTCACCGGCGTCCGTAGTCACCAACACTGAAAAAAAAGAATGATTGATTTTACTAAATTCCGCGTAAGTTGTATCAAATCCGCGGGTTATATAGGTCCTACACACGAAATTGTTGATTTTACCAAAATTATGAAAATCAAAAAGTGGATTTTGTTAAATTCACTCTTGTTATAGTAAAATTAACTATGAAAAGGGTTGACTATGGCAGTTCATTACTCAACCTACGCTACTTTAGTACATTCAACAATTCTTTTTTTTCAGTGAACCGTTGCGCACTCCTCTCGTCCTTACGTTCTTAATCGTCGTGTAGTTTATATAAGGTGGTGAGCGGTATGCGGCCGCAGTTTTGTCCTTACTCAGCTGAGGTGAGCAACCTTAGCGGGCGGAATTAGAGCATCCAGTCAGCGTTAGTAACTTACGCAGCTAGTATTATAAAGTATACATACGTATATTAGTGAAGTGCGATGGCGGTTCTGCAAGGCCCGTCGCTGAAGCAGGCGGATCTGATCTCGCAGGAGCTGGGCGAGGGTCCCGGGGACATCGAGCGAGGTGTGCGGGATCTCCGCAGCATGCTCGCGGCATCGCCCTATCTGCCGGCGCCTGAAAACGTGGGTAAGTGCATGCAACTGAAAAAACTTAAGAAAAAACTTACTTCCAAGACATACTGTACAAAGTGAAAAAGTCGGTGTCTTTCGTTTCGTATTTTTATTTTTTTTTGCCACCAAATAGTCCCAGAAATCAAGGAGAAATCGGTGTACCTACAGATACCTAGTTATACGGTATGTTGTACATGAAAAAAAATACTCGCCGAATACATAACCTCCTCCTGTTTTTGAAGTCGGTTAAAAAATATTGCAGCATAGTTGGGTCGCAGGAACAAGATAATTAAGTTGGAAAACACGTGTTTAAAATTAATTGCAAATGGTTGCTCCGTTTATATTATTTTTATAAAATTCTATCAGATAACTCTACCATACCAAATACCAAAAAAGATAGTGCTACAAAGTGAAAAAACCGGTCAAGTGCGAGTCGAACTCGCGCACGGGATCCTAGTACTCCTAATACTTATAATAGTTTATCACAAGATTTTTTGAAGTGAAAACTTCTTTAGGCGCGTTGGGCATTTTTCGAGATGGGAAAAAACTATTGATCTTGCGACACTGTTACCGTAACCGACACTGCGCTACATTCGGATGTGTTCGGCTGTCCTCGGAATTTACTCCGTTTTAATGTACATATATCCGATTTATTGTCATAGTGATGGCAAAGTATTCGGTTGGTGTTTTGTTTATAAGACGATTAAAAAAATACACACGTCATTGTTCAAGTTTTCACTTCTTTCGGCACTCCCGGAGCGCCACTGCTTTTTTTATTTAATGTAACTACAAATTTACGGTTTTCGGATTTCGGACGGTTTTCGGCCTTTACTCGTGCTACCATGACCTTGCTTCTTGCCAAATTTCATGATTCTAGGTCAACGGGAAGTACCCTATAAATTTTGATTACCTAGAGAGTGTCGAAATATACGTTTTTAGGGTTCCGTACCAAAATAGTAAAACGGAACCCTTATGGTGAGACTCAGTCTGTCTGTCTGTCACAGCTGGATATCTCGAGAACTACTAATGCTATCAACTTGAAATTTGGAATAGTTTTAGATGACGTTTGCCCAACCAATTTGCAAATAAGAAAGAAATAAAAATATATGTACATATATTTTTTGCAACAGGGGCTGTGGTCTGAAAAATTCGAAGTTGGGCTACTAGGGCATGTGGGGTATCATATGAAAGAGCGCAGTTTGCACATTCCCATTCATATTTTCTTTTTTTTTAGGCCACATTATTTTTGACTTCTAATGTAAACCCAATAATTTTTTCTTTTTTTTTTAGGCCGCATTATTTTTGACTTCTAATGTAAAATGTAAAAAAAATGCCGTTCCCCCCTTATCCCCGAAGTTTTCAAAGAGAAAAATCTGAAATTATTTTATGTGATTAAAGTTTATGTAAAGATTACAGGAAAAATAAAACGACTGGCTCTTGTTTTATAGGCCGCATAGTTTTCGACTTTTGATTAAAAATGTAACAAAAAATACCAAACACCGAGATAAGGGGGGGGGGGGGGGGGGCTTATCTCCGAAGTTTGCAAAGACAAAAATCTGCTATGTGATAGCAGTTTATGTAAAGATTACAGGAAACTTACATTTTGGTACGGAACCCTAAAACGAACTATGGAATTAGATGACTCAAAAGTCGTACTGCTGACGAGTTTTTACAGCTAGTCTACCTACCCCCATAGGTGTTAAGCCCCGATTTCCCCTACAGATATTAGAGTTCGAGTAGTAGCATATATTTTATCAAACCTATTGGCAGCACCCTGATTGCGTAACATAGTAGGTAC
The DNA here is from genome assembly GCA_963855955.1 of Luperina nickerlii. Lineage (NCBI taxonomy): Eukaryota > Metazoa > Arthropoda > Insecta > Lepidoptera > Noctuidae > Luperina > Luperina nickerlii. Next base: position 12,484,896 of record OY979682.1, read on the forward strand.
TTTCAATCACAATATAAATCATTATGAAGAATATTGCTAATCCATTGCTGTATAACTTCGAAAAAATTGTCTGATCAACAACTTAAATAACGCAATGAATGTTGTTGAACTGTCAAAATGAAACCGATTGCTACCGCAACGCAATTACCCGCTGATTTCATTAGTTAGTTTTTCATTACGTATCTTCTTTTATCAGATGACTCATTAATGAAATTTTCATTTCATAAAATAACAACCTAGTACCTACATAATAAAAAGGTACCTAGAACTAGTAACTACCTCCGTACTACTGCTCAGAATTGCAAAAGGTATGTAATTTAAGTCTTGCGACAAGGGCATCATTTTGCGGGAAAGTCGTGTCCGCTGTCCGTCTGGTGAGGGCAGTGTCCTGTCCAAGGTAGGTAGGTACACTAATTATTTACGTACCTACTGTCCCTACTGATAAATAAAAACGGTGGAATTATTGTGTTGTGCTGTTGCTACAAGAGAATATTGCAGGCCGATGATACCGTTTTTGGAACGAAGTTCTACAACGCGACTTGTGGAAAGAGTAAACTGGGAGAAATCGTCACGTAACGAATAAGCGTTATTGCCCGCTCCATGCGACTCTCTCTCTCTTAATCGAAACATTTTTCTTGATTTTCGAAGGTGCTGAAGTCAATTGTGAGGTCAAAAATTTTCGAGCTCGTTTCGCCATCTTCTATTCGTCTGAGGCTCTGCTTTTCTGTTGTCGACAAAGTATCTCCTATTTTTGTGTCAATACTCAAAAGAAAACCTAGCCTTTTCGAGGCGTGAACGCCTAAAATAAATAAATATTTCGACATTCATTCCGGACGGGCTCCATTTAGTTTTGCCACCCCGGGCCCACGACAGGGTAAGTCCGGCCACTGGGTATACTAACCTACCTGTATCTAAAAGTAAATTGGTGTAGCAAGAGTACCTACAAGTTATTTTAGAAAGTTTTCCAAAAACAACAGAGAAAAATACTTTTTTGCACTTGTTCTTCATACTTTTTTTGTTTACGTAGCACCACTGAAAAATTAATAATTATAAAGTTAAATAACATTCTGCGTTTATCAGGTACTACTTAGGTATTTATCTTATTATTATTAGCATAGTTCTCAGTGCAACAGACAGGCGGAACGATCTTACTAACGTAGTGTATATTTAGCTAATGTAAATGCATATACATACATGCAAATATGCATAATGTTATAAACATATAACATAACAACATGGCCTGAGGTACCGTCCGCAACGAAAGTCTATTAACAGTGTAACACTAAATTGTAAACTACTTTTCATCAATCAACTCAGCCTATTGCAGTCCACTGCTGGACATAGGCCTCTCCCAGGCTGCCCCACAACACCCTGTCCTCCGCCTTCCGCATCCAGTCCGTCCCAGCCACCTTCTTTAGGTCGTCCGTCTATCTAGCTGGGGGGCAGCCCACACTACGCTTGCCGATACGCGGTTTCCACTCCGGCTAGTCTGCTCCACCGGCCATCGGTCCTTCGACAGACATGGCCAGCCCACTGCCACTTCAGTTTTCTTACTCTGCAAGTTATGTCGGTAATTGCGGTTCTTTTCTGGATAATTTAATTCCTTATTTTATCATTCAAAGAAACTCCGAGCATAGCTCGCTCCATAGCGCTAACTAAACTACTTTTTCTACTAATTTCTTGTAATTATATCTAGAATTTGAAAAATGATTAAGTATTTATTGTTTTTTTTTTCTCATTCATGTCAACCTGAACCTGGAACCATAATGTGGTTCGTGGGACAGGGAAAGGCTTAGTCACACTCCTAAGCCACAAGATAAAAGCGACCCACGCGACGCGACGCTTAGTTTTTGGCTCACCGAATTTTGCTAATAGTACATTATGATATAAGTGCGGTAAGTTGAAAATTACAGCCGAGGCGATATTGCTTGCCCGAGCCGTAGGCGAGGGCTAAAAGAAAGCAGAGGCTGTAATTTTCAAAGCGCACGTATGTCATACGACGTTTTATAACATATTTGCGAGGAAATAAATAAAACTCGGACTGAACTTGCATATTTGCTTGTTTTCCATATGATGAAATTTTGATACGCTTGTAAGTATCTATCGGTCGATTTTTCGGGCAAGAGGCTTAGAGTAGCCTTTTTCGCTGCCTCTGAGACTTCTGGCGGTGTGGAATTAATAAATTCATCATTACTTGACGACATTTTCAAATAAAAAAAGTACAGCGAAAAGAATAAGCGCGCGGAATAATTTTTACTTCTTAATAGATAAGCGATGCGTGCGCGCGCGTTCGCGCTGTTTTTTTTCAGGCATAGGCACAAAACAGCCAGTATTATTAATAAAGTAAATTAATATTTTTGTTTTTGTTACAGATATTAATGGTTGTAATTTATTGTCAAAATTAATTAAATTAAAGAATGAACAAACCTACTTTAAGAATATGGACTTTTATTCAAATGAGTTATAATATATTAACATTCTAGTATTGAAATATTATTTACACACTAACTCTATAATAGAAATAAAAATATTTACAAGTATCAAAAAGGGTTACAGGGCGTCGAAAAATTCGTCCACATCGCTGTCAACAGGAAAAGTGCAGAGAAGGCTGGCAGCATTGCCACGTTGGATAGCAATGCTGATTCTTTGGCCAAAAAATAGGCCCGCCCTCTGGTCACGTGAAGAGTCGACCAACCGTTTGGCGATTTCCCGAAATACTAGGTGGGCACTCGGGCCCCATGGCCCTAGAGTTTCAACCCCAAACGGTTCAAATACATAATCGCCAATTAAATTATTGTATTTGCGCCGTTTGAGGTTTTCAGCACCTGCAGCAGCCGCCCCAGCGCAGCACACTGTGCTAGGAAGATGGGAAGGTGCAAGGGTGTCGACGCAAGTTGCGTCCCACACCAAAGGCCTACCCAACTTCCATGGCATTATGGTCATACCATCTGGTCTCTTGCCATCGACGCGTGCCAAGCCAGTGGGTTCCAATACAGCTGGCACCCCGGCGGTGGCATGAGCACGACGGATGAGATCATTAATGCTAGCGTGCCGCGCTATCCGACCTGCACTCTTACTACAAGAAAGGCCATGGTGTCCGAGGCAGTCGACTGCTTCACCACATTGACAGCGATGTGGAGCAGCACAAGGAGCGCCCAAACGCAAACATGTAGCGAGCCGGAAGGTTGTATCACCTAACATAGTTCCTATAGGTATTAGGTCACGGTAGAGCCTGAAGCCAAAGGCCCGACTCCCACTCACCCACAGCAAGCAGGCGGGCACGCTCAGCAGTATTGGTAGACGTATTAATAAGTTTATTCCGTACCAACCTGCAGAGCGGCTCATCCCACTGTCTCTGGGAAAACGGATTCTCGGGCCGATCCGTGTCCGGGCAAGCCACTTTCCAGGCGTCCTCTGCATCGGACAAGCACGGCACTTCCGAGCTAATCAGGGAGAGAGTTAAAATTTTCCTGGTTAGTTTTTCAGTGCTGTGGACAGAAGACAGGAACGCCGGTAAGCTAACACTAGAAATTTTGCGGATGCCAAGGCCACCAAAACGAATTGGTAGGGTGGCTTGCAGCCACGCTCGGTCGTCCAGGGCCACATTAAGAATGGATGTTAAAGTGTTGCGAATAATTTGGTCAATTTTGTCCAAAAGTTGTGGTTTCTTCCAAAGAGGAGAACAACGGAGAAAATACATATAATTTGGACCAAAATAGCAATATCTGATAATGGTGAATGCCGAATGTAAATTAATTTTGGAGAGTCTATCCGAAATATCATTGAAATTTTTAATTTTGTCGTCGATGAAAGATGAAAAACTTTCTTCAAAAATAGGGGAACCAAGGAGGTGTAGGGAACTTTTTTCTAAAATTTTGATTTGTGGGGCTATTGCATTAAATTTATTTATAGTCGATTGTCTGTCGGTAATGTCAGAGAGGTAAATTTCGCATTTTGAGGGGTTAAGGTCCAGGCCAATAGATTTAAATTGACTTTTGAGAAAGTCAAAGTCAAAGTCAAAGTCAAAGCATTTATTTCAAATAGGCACATTAAAGGCACTTTTGAACGTCAAAAATTACAACAAATAGAATTGATTCTAGTCGCCCATTCCAAAGGGTAGTTTTCGTATGGAGAAGAATGGGCAAGAAACTCCACCGTTACTCTTTTAAAATGTTTTACAATATTTTGTATACATTAATTATATCATAATAATATGTGAAGACGATGCACCTAAAATAAAATTACTATACCACAATAGGTAAAAGAATTAAAAATGAAACCATGACATATAAATTAATTATCTGATAGATGCATGGTGCTCACATATTTACAAACATGGTAAAAGTAAACGATTTTCATTTAAATTAAATAAAAATTACAAGTAATAAGTCAGGGTGTAAGTTAAAGTTATTACAGAATGTAAATCAATATCAAAAAAAGAATATATTTTACAATTAAATTAGCAACCAGTTTGATTTTGTAGAGTCTAGCTCTAGATTGTCCTATGGAGCAGGACCAGCATGTTTCCAAGCGTTCTTATCTTGGATATAATCTTCTAATTTATAGTATGCTTGTTTACAAAGTGTACGTTTAATGTGAGTTTTAAATTTTCTTTCATTTAATTGCAATATATCACAAGGTATTTTATTGTAACATTTAACACAGTACCCCATAAAAGATGTGTGTACCTTGGCTAATCTGAAAAATGGTTGATGTATTTTATCTTTATTTCTAGTATTAAAATTATGTCTATCGCTTATTTTATTAAAAAGATGTAGATTTTTTCTTACATACATAATATTTTCATAAATAAATTGGCAAGGTACCGTCATAATATTAATCCTTTTAAAAAGTTCCCTGAGAGATTCGCGGCGACGTAGATTATAAATGGCTCTGACAGCTCTTTTTTGCAAAATAAAGATGGATTCAATGTCAGCAGCTCGACCCCATAGTAAAATGCCGTACGACATAATGCTGTGAAAGTAGCTGAAATAGACTAAACGTGCGGTTTCTACATCAGTTAACTGTCTTATCTTTCTAACAGCATAAGCGGCCGAGCTAAGCCGCCCCACAAGAGATGTTATGTGAGGTCCCCATTGCAATTTGTCGTCTACCGTGATTCCCAGAAAAACAGTTTGATCAACAAATTCCAGTTTTTCTCCATTCAATATGATGTCACATTCACTACTTCTAACATTAGGTAATTTAAATCTAATGCATTTGGTTTTCTTTTCATTTAGTACCAAATTATTTACCGTAAACCAATCTTGGACCTGAAGAATAGAGTTATTCACGTCGTCAAGATTTTGTGCCCGTCTGTCTATCTTAAAGATCAATGAGGTGTCATCTGCAAATAACACCATCTTCGGTTGATTTTGAAGTAATTGGGGTAAATCATTAATGTAAACTAAAAAGAGGAATGGACCCAATATCGAACCTTGAGGAACGCCCATTGCTATTTCAGACCCTAATGAGTTTACGCCGTTTACTTGAACTTTAAGCTTTCTATCTTTTAGGTATGACTTCAGTAAATCAAGAGCTAAATTCCTAATCCCATAATGCTCAAGTTTCAGCAGAAGTGTCTCATGGTTTACGCAATCGAACGCCTTAGAGAGGTCGCAAAAGATTCCAATGGCATCTTGTGCCTCTTCCCAGGCGTTAAAAATGTTCTTTATTAGGTTGACACCGGCGTCAGTGGTACAACGCCCTTTGGTGAAACCGTACTGGTGTTCATGAAAGATGGAATTTTTATTAAAATGGCGTAACATTTGATTGAGCATCAACTTTTCAAACACCTTACTGAGAACCGGCAGAATCGAGACAGGCCTAAAATTGTTGGGGTCTTTACTATCACCGGATTTGAACAAAGGAACTACTTTACTGTGTTTCATGAGATCTGGAAAGACTCCTTGGTCTACACTGATGTTAAATATGAAAGCTAAATAGGGCGCAATCGTTTCGATGATAGATCTACAAACTTTTACAGACATTCCCCAGAGATCTTCTGTTGATTTAATTTTAAGATCTTTAAAAGCTTTTATAACAGCCTGGGGGTTTGTATGTTGAAACCCAAATTCCGAAGGGCATGCCTCAACATTCTTTCTAAGTAAGTCAGCAGAAAGCGTGGGTGAGGAATTTAAAGCTTCAGTAGTTTTAATGGGAATATTAGCAAAAAAATTTTCAAATTCCTGAGCAATTTCTATATTTGAATTGATGGGGCCACGAGCAGTCTCTAAATTAAATTCAGTATTACGCTGTTTTTTCCTACCTGTTTCATTGTTTATTATTTGCCAGGTAGTTTTTATTTTATCATCGGCTGATTTTATTTTATTGCTAATATAAAGAGCTTTAGCTGTTTTGCATACTCTTTTGAAAGTCTTAGAATATGTTGCAACATACTGATGAAAGCTTGTGTTATTCATATATTGCTTCAGGCCATAAAGTTCAAAAAGGTTTTCCCTGCTTTTACGAATACCTGGAGTCGCCCAATCACTAAATAAAAACTTTGCGTAAATACTTTTAGACTTTAGTGGGAAAGCGTCATTAAATTGCGTGTTTAATAGTGAAAAGAAGTCGGCGTAGAACTCATTTGGGTCACATAAATTATTAAAACTCTGAACACATAATTTACTGGCCAAAGAATTATTAAATTTTTCTAAATTTTTACATGTAATTGGCCTAAACCTTATTAAGAATTTTTGTAAAGGCATGTGGGAGCAAAATGTTATTGTTTGTCCACTGTGATCAGATGGCAACTTATTTACAATTTGTTTGTGTAAATAATCACAGTTACAGAAAATATTATCTATACAAGTGGCAGTGGAAGCTGTTACTCGAGTGGGTTCAATAAAAACATTTGACAAATCAAATGACCCAAAAAGACTTAGTAATCTGATAGTATTCGTGCTATTTTCTAATAAATTAATATTAAAATCGCCACATATTATTATTGACTTACTACTAGCAGAAAGTTTCTTTAGCACATCTTCCATTACAGAATCAAACAAAGCTAGATTCTGGTAACTTGGAGGTCTGTATACGCATACTACTACATGCTTATTGAGCTCAACACAGGACAATTCAATAGTGTGTTCAACAGACAGCCCGGTGATGTCTTTTCGTTCCTTTGCTTTAATTGAATTTTTAACTAATATTAATGATCCGCCATGTATCATACGTGTTCGGCTGAAATGGCTAACTACACAATAATTTTCATAATTAATTGACATTACTTGATGGGCTTTTAACCAATGTTCTGTTAAACAAATGACATCAAACTTGGTATTTTCTAAAAACAATTCTATTTCCAGTAATTTAGAAGAGCAACCTTGGATATTTTGGTTAAATAATTTTAAAATATGTTGCCCTCCCTTTAGTTTCTTATTATTCTGAGTAATATTGCCAGAAGATACCTTTTTATTATTCTCTAATAGTAATTGGTTATTTGAAGGGGTAACTTCTGTTGTCTTACTAACTAGTTTAAAGAGTTATCCGGAGTGACCTCCACAACTACGACTGAAGTGTCTAGTGAGCTCGTATGAGTTCCAGCAGGAAGAGAATACCCTATCTGACTGGTAGTGGCCTCCAATGATGATGGTATTATAGGTGGACCCTCCTTCGTACAACATGATGATTCATAATTATTTATCACTATGTTGTTAGTATAACTAGACAACACAGACTCGTCCCTAATACTACAATTTGTTATATTAGCTATAACCCCATTAATATTATATGCTATCAACATAGCAATCATATGTCTACATTTCCAAGACAGAGATAAAGTTCTCTGAGTTAATTTAAAACCACTAACAAACTTATTAGTGTCAAAAAACAATAATTTGTCACTATGATAACTTGTCAGCATGTGAATAGTTTTATTCAATTTATATATATATTTATTTTCATCTTCTGATAGAGTATCAGAGTAAGGTAAAGCACACAACATTAGCTTACCTATGTTTAACTTTAATAAGGTGTTCACACCATCCACTATGTCCTTTTTGGTAATACCAGTACTTTTACCTAGTAGCAAAACCATTGTAGAATAATTGTCTAGGTTTGTGTTTGCAATTCTTTTAATCATTTGTTTAAAACTTATATTATGATAACTATGATTGGTAAAACCATGGCTAAGGTAATTGAGTAATATATTTCCAAAGCCTGAACCTAATTCGTCACTAAAAAAAATTGATTTATTATTCTGTGTACTAAAACAGGACTCTGCTGGAAGAGACAACACCGGTGGAGACAAGTCACTCTGAGTCTGAGGAGGTGGTGGTTGGCTGGCACAGCTGCATAAGAGATTATTAGTCAGAGACTCATAACTCTCAGCATTGCACTTCACCAATTCCAGTAGTTCCCCAGCCTCAAACAATCGCTCACTTAGTTGTTGTTGTGAAGTCTCATATTTCTTAAAAATATCCTTCAGCAATTGCTCCTTGTGTAGTATATCATTATATAGGAGCTTTGTATCAATGTCATACTTTTCCCTACATTCATCTAACTCAACAGTACAACTATTTAAACTTTTAGAAAGGATAACACGTTCCTTTCTAAGGGAAATATTTAATTTTAAAAGTTTTTGTTTTTTAATTGCTCTCTGTGACCGTTTAATTAGTTTCTTAATTTTAATATATTTTTTTTCATCCCCCCATCTCGGAAAGAGTATTTTTGCTCTTCGATATCTGAGTGCAAAAGCTGTTTTTATCCGCTAGAGGATAAAGTAAATTGAATTTAGAACATCGTGTGCACTAAGTTTGTGAATTCAAAACATCATTAAACCTATTTACTTCTACCTCCATGGTGCCGAATTTATCATACAACTTTTTTTTAATTTTTTAAAAACTCAGACTCTGAACCTTTTTGGTGTAGGTACTTTTTTTTAATTTGCTTTGCGCGCGCAATTTTCTTTTCACGTCATATTGTTAAAACCTTAGGTTAAAAATAAAAACAAGAAACTTGTAAACAAGTGAAAAATCTAAAATGAGTGAATCTAGCGACGACGAAGTTTATTTGACGCCAACAGAATTGACTGAAACTGTAAAAAATGCGCAAATGAGCTTTCTCCCTCAACAATCACGCGAGAAGTATTTGAAACAGTACGATATGTTTAACACGTGGCGACTAGCTAAAGGAGCCAAAACTTTATCAGAAAACGTTTTGCTGGCATATTTTATTGAATTATCCGAGAACAAGAAATCAAGCACTCTATGGAGTACGTATTCAATGCTAAAAGCAACAATAAGATGAAAAAAAAACATAAGACACCTATCCTAAACTAGTGGCATTTTTAAAAAGATCCTCATCTGGTCATCAACCAAAAAAATCGAAGGTTTTTCTTAATTATATTTACTCGTAGGTATTATTTGTTGTAATTTAAAGATTATTCTGTAATACTTACCTATCATAATGTAGTAGTTAATACCTAACTGAAATAAAAGTATCTTGTGATTGTAAATGTTTTTTTTTTGCATTTACTAATTTCCTCGCTGAGGTGGGATGAAAAGTTACGTGTTGCACTCGAGTGCAAAGATTTTTCACCTCGTGCTCTTTTGATTCCCTCGCTAACGCTCAGGATTCTAATTTTTGAATCACTCGCTGCGCTCGTGATTCAATTTTAGAATCCTTCGCTTGCTCGGTCATCAAAATTGAGCACGCGGTTAAAAAGCAACTTTGCACTCTTGTATAACAAATAACTATTAATTTATTGTGACTCATTACAATTGGACACAATGGTATGGTATCATCACCAGTCAAATCTATTGTTACAGCTGGCTGACCCATTGATTTTGTCTTACTACCTACCAGTTGATAAAATAGGTTATCGGTGTTAGCAACCTGTTCACTGACCTTGACAGACTCTGAGAGAGATAGCGCCTTATGGGCATCACATAATTGCTGTTTAAGTTCTGAAATATGGTTCAAAGCCAGAAACAGCCAAACCAGAAGTTGTAGGTCAGCCAAAACAGTGTCAATTAATTAATTAATTAAAGAATTAAATGTTTATTTATTATATTTTATCTCCCAAAGTTAATTTTATTCATAAAATGTTGACTACTTTTCTGAAATAAAAACTCTTTGCTAAGATTTAAAAAAGTACCGTTCGTTTTGACGGAGAATCTTGATAAACCGTGCGATTTACATTACATTACCGCACAAGTGCGTAATGAGATACATTACGATATTAAAATTGGTGAAATAAGAGGCCCTTTACGAGCAAATATGTTATAAATTATATTATTATTCTCTTATTAATAAAAACTTTATTATTTATTTATTTTACCAAAATTAACAAAAAATGAAAATTGCTCCTCTTTTTAGAATTTTTTGTGTGCAAAAATACGACCTCATCGCTGACTGTAGTACCTACATTTATTAATTCGCATCTTTAATGTAATAAAATAAAATTAATAAACGCATAGCCGTTGGTCCCGGCTGTCATTCGTGGATCTTTGACAGTCGTTACGGGTCGTCAGTAGCCCGAAAGTCCGACAACCAGTCTTACCAAGGGGTATAGTATTACCCAGAAACTGGGTTGTTGTGAGGTTAGATTCACTCCATGTTAAATACTGGTATTCAGCTGCATCCGGTTAGACTGGAAGCCGACCCCAACATAGTTGGGAAAAGACTAGGCAGATGATAATAAACGCATAAGGTAAAACCTAGGGGTATATCCACATTTCGACAGTTATTGTTTTGACATTCAAAAGTATTTGAAATAAATGATTTGACTTTGACTTTATTGTAATAGGGGTCGAGCCTATAGACATCAACCGGGCACAAATGCGGCACCCTAATTGCATAACACACTATCGATCTCAATCTGAATCATTTTAAAGGATCTCTATTGCTAATCCATTGCTTCATATGTGCCAAAAATGTGTCTGCTCAACAACGTAAGTAACGCAATGAATGTTGTTGAACTGTCAGAATGAAACCCATTGCTACTGTAGGTACTGAATTACTGATAGTGTGTTACGCAATTACCTCGCGGGCTGCTAGGTACTAAGAAATTCCAGATGGAAAATCTCAGTAACACTGCCCGACCCGAGAATCGAACCTCATGCTCAGCTGTAGCGCTTGCGATCACTACACCAACGACGCAAACTACTTAGATACTCAAGTACCTATGTATATATAATATTGTATCGCTATGCGGACAAACAACTCAGGTGTTTAGATGCGTAAACATGATACAACACTGGTGTGTCTGGTGTGTTATATGATTATGGTTATACCGTATTTTATACCTAATAATAAGGTACTGGTTAAGGCCGGCCGTATACGTTCTTATAGACGATTTTGTATGAAATGCGTGCATTTAGGGTCTCCGAATCTGAATTCCTGATCAGGAAACCAGACGTATGCGGCCGGCCTAAAAGGCTCGAATCTTAAAAAAAGTTTAAGAAATTAACATTTTTTTACTGTAAGTACCTTATAAAAAAAAAGAATAAAAAGTTTATTTCGGAACAATAAGAATAACACAAGACTGAAATAGCTGTGTATAAACGGTAGCGCAGCTAAAAGCTAATATTTTCCCAATGACATTCAAATTATGTATGTTTCTGATGATAATTAGAAACCTTTATTTTCTTGGATATTTCCAACAAAACAAAGCCTTCTTTTGCAGGTCAAGGACAATTTGCTATCTAATAGATATTTTATAGATATTTTTTGAAACCTTTTGTAAAGCCGAATAAATTATACCGGTACACACATCCGTAATTAATTATCTAGTAATAGGTACCTAAGTATATTAATTTAATCTAACACACTACAAATAAATGATACAGCAGCCGACAGGAAGGATACCATTTTGCGGATCTCTGCTATTGAACAGCAAGATTGAATAGTATATAAAATGATGATTAATTACAGGACAATCATATTTAATTTTTACATCCAGTAATATTCCTACGTAAAATAATGTTTCCCAATTTTATAGTATCCACAGCACGCTGATTAGTAATACTATTTTCGCACACAGGAAAAAAATACTTAAACAGTGCGCAAACTGTTACCAAGAATTCAGGCTGAATTCTTGGTTGCAGGGGGGTTCCGATGTAACCGACGAAAAGTGAAAAAAAAATGTATATTATAAACGATACTGACGATAAATTTCCGCTGAGGGGTCTAGAATCATAATTACACTGAATTAATAATTAAAGTTTGCGTAAGGGGATTACCTCGCTCAAATCCTGAAAATACCGTGTGTTTAAAGAAGTTTGTAGATGAATCCTTTTGTGCGTTTTCAATATAAAAAATATAAGTTAAACTAAAGGTCATCACAAATACATTGTATTGTTTAAAATTTTAATAAACGTACTCAAATTTTATGAAAAATTCGTAACAAATAGGTCCTTTTTCAAACTAAATTGAAAATTTTCTCTATAACGGCTCAATAACTCGGCATGAATTTTATACCAAAAAATACGTAATGACGTATTTAACAATGTGTATTGATTTTTTTCTCTTATTTTTTTTAATATTTCACACCGCCTTAGAATCATTATGCTTGATAGTCAAATCTGACAAACGAACAATTTAATTAATCACTGTATAGTTGTGATGGCAAATCTAGGAGATAGACATAACTTACCAACTCAATTTTATTACCGAATTCTTAATGCTATGGTGCAAGAATGCAACGTAGGCGCTTACCTAGTAGCTGAATTACCACAGAATTTAAAATGAAATTGCAGAACTGCAAGTGGTTTTATGTTGCAATTGCACCAAAATTTCTGCCATACCGGTGTGAAACGCAGCGAAGATGGAATCAGGTGCATGCGCATACCAATTAAGTAGGTACCAATTTGCAGTTACTGAATGCAAATTTTGTTTATTAGTGATTTGAGTATGATCACGACTGCAAAACATAAATAAATATAAGGTAATGATGTTAGGTCAAGAAGAGGTCTTGATGTTAATTGATAAAATAGGATCTACAGGGTAATTGCGTAACACACAATAAGTAGCAATGAGTTTCATTTCAATTGACAGTTCAGCAACATTCATTGCGTTGTTTACGTTGTTGAGAAGACACACTTTTCAAACGTATGAAGCAATGGAAGCTATTAATAGCCTTCAAAATGATTCAGAATGAGATTGATAATGTGTTACGCAATTAGGGTGCTGGAGTTGGATTCGACTATAGAAAAGTCGACCGTCCTCTGCTCTCGCGTCGTATCTATTCATCACCATAACGCTCCTAAAATACCTACGCAGTGGCAAATAATAAATCCTTAGCTGTCGCTACGACCTACGCAATAATATAAGTAGTGATACCAGTTACCGAATTGACACAACCCGCCTCGTCATCAGAGTACGATAAAGATGACTGCAACTTTACACGCATGTGGTAAAACGAACTCAACCGGCACCATAACGCTCCTAAAATACAAATGGTAATGGCAAGTAATAAATCCTTAGCTGTCACCACGACCTACGTAATACTGACCGATTTGACGCAACCCGCCTCATCACTGAACCACATCACACATCGCATCCAAGAGAAACGAAGTGAAATGTCATTATTTACCCCCGACATTGTTTCAGACAATAGCACATATTCTCAGGAGTTTCCTCACAGTGCCCAAACGTCGCGTTGGGCGCATTATAATATAATACGCCACGCGCACGTTGTTCTGCGCAAAACTACGTGCGCAGGCTACGTTCCTTGACCAAGTTAGCTAAAAAGTGTAATTGCAAAACTATTATCACTGATACTCGTGGAAATTATATAGGAGCAGCCTATAATATTATGAGACAGTGCTTAGACTATCTCATTACCATAGTGTGTGGCGCAGGAGTGGCTATGGATGGACAAAATACTGGACTTGTGTTGAGTTAAAATGACTGTTAGGCTCGAAGTTTGCGCAAAGATTTTGATGAGGCGTCTCTTGCCAATAGGGCTGTGTTCTCATTAGAGAAAATCTAATGCCCGTTTTCACCATCATTCCCTAAATTTAGGGAGGCCCTTAAGAAATTTTAAGTGTTAGTTTCGTTTTCACCATCACTTACGGGACACTTATGGTTCTAAGGAATCCCTTAATTATAGGGACCCGATATTCGGCATCTTAGCGCTAAGTGACAGTTTGTTTTGTTGTTGAACGTTCATAATTGCTACGAAATGGAAGATTTTATTGAGAGTTTAGAAGCTATCGAAACTGTGGATTTAGTTACGAATCAAAGTTTCACGAAATATGATAAATCAGGACTTCTTCAAAAGATTTAGGTTATCCAAGGACAGTGTGTTATTTTTGTTAGAAAGAATAGAACACTTTATAGAATATACAGATGACAGGTATGATTTTTTAAACTTAGGTATTTAATTTCATTTTCTTATTTTGTGTTTTAACCCTCACTTGTCTAATTAGGTACCTACTGCACTGCTGATTAGGTACCTATATACCAATAGTTATCTGGGAACTGTCAAAGAATATAAGTACTTACTTGCCTAAATTTATTTTTTTAATATTTGCAGGAATAAGTCAGTACCTCCAATTAATCAGTTGTTATGTACTTTGAGGTTTTTTGCAACTGGAAATCATCTACTCGCAGTGGCTGATATGGGAGGAATCAATAAATGTGGAGATGTAATATATAATGAATTTATTAAAATACGATGAAATAATCACACGCAAACAATAACGTACAAATGCGCAGGCGCGCTGTCATCTGTCAAGTTGTCATTATTTCAACACATATTTTTTTAGATGGCAATAGCATTCCGCATTAGTCAGTAATTTAATATAAAAATTGGTGTTATTTTATGTATTTTAAATGTAATCATCTTTATTTTATGTCGTCTTTGTATTTTGTCGTATTATTTTACATTAAAAAAAGACTTACATAAGTATTCCCTAATCTGGTGAAAACAAACTTAGGTAAGGGGCTGATTTAAGGAGTCACTTATGTTAAGAGACCCTTAGATAAGGGGTGGTTGAGGGTACGATGGTGAAAACGGCCATAAGACTAACTAAACCCTGCGGGAAAATAGAAAGGCGATCAGCATACAAAGTTATACTTGCTCGAAATTGCCTGTGGGTGATGGACCGATATTGGTTGTGTTTTATTAAGTGCAGTCGGAGTAATGGCGCCTGCGTGCCTAAGCTAGCTTGTTGAATGAATAAGTAATTTTAAATATTCGGAACGATTGCATGCTTATGTACAGACGCCAGCACATCGAGCAACTACAATCTGTCAAATTTCTTTAATAGATTTTCAACTTGATTGCTAAAGCTGGCTAAAGCATACGGTTCAAAGTGTTGCTCCCATTATAGGTACGGTTCGGAAATAAAGAAAATGACTGAAGAATGATGAGTTGAGTAATAATAGGGTGACAGGGAAATCGACGCGCAACCTGTTACCATGGATTTAGTAGGTACATGATTCTGAACCTGCGCACATACGTAGATTTTAATTATTTAGGCGGCCAAAAATATTTTTTGGTTTTAATTAGTTCCACGCACTATATTAAATTAAAATAAACTCTTTTCAGTTCAAAATATATATTTTTTATTTCATTACACAAGTTTTATACACAAATATAGTAGCAATTTTCAAAAAAGTAAAACAAAGTTCAAATAATTTTTTAAATGATTAAAAATAAGGTATAATTACATCACCTATATCTACCTACACCTATATAAACATAAATAAAACTAAATATCACTCTCACTTTGAGAGCATTCCTCCATTGACTCTATTTGGTTCGGCAGACATCAACATTTCTATTGTTTCTGGAAGGAATGCTTTGCGAGAAGGTTTTTTAATTTGTCTTTTTTAATTTCGCATCACAGTAAGATCCAATAGGCTTTATAAGTTGGTCTCTGCGGAAGTAGCCGTAACAATCATGGTTTCTTTTGGCGGATAACATTCTTGTTTCACCTTTAATAAAAGATCGTAGCAAGGGAAGTGTCTTGGATTTGTTGCCCTTATTATTTCGTATTGCCGTCTAGTAAGATCCGCTTCCACGTACATATGAAGTGCTTGTAGAGGCGTCAGCAGGGGTAATTTGTCGTTCTTATTCACCTTAGAATAGGCATTTCTATATTTACTCGCTCGAGTTGGTGAATTTGTTATTTCTTAAGAACTTTGGAGGCATCCCTGTGCCCTGTAGTTTGCAAGACTGATTGTGCAGCGTGGACAATGACTTCATCGTCTAAAGTGGCGCGGACTTCTTCCGTTTTCCTTCTTTTGCTGCGCGCACTTAAATCTCGAAAAGGTTTAGTTGGTCGCCTTGAGGAGAGGGCGATTCTATTGGAATCACGTAAGTTCCTTCTCATCAAGATTGGTTGTTTTTAAGAAAAACTTCTTCGTGTTTATTGGCTTTCAACCATCTTTGCTTAAATTCGGTTTTCACATAAGTAAATTAGTGCTTCAAACACTTTTTAGCATTTTCGGTGTCTCCATAACGATTCAAGAGATAATTTTCATAAAAATAGAGTTTTTCACTTAAGCTTGGGAAATTTTGTTTTTGTATCTGGTCAAACAAATATTTCCGAGTCACTACTTTAGTACCCGAAGCACCAGACGGACCTAAAACAAAAAGTAAATTGTTTTAAAATAAAAAAGCAGCACAATGCCATTTTGCTCAATTTTGACTTGAAACATTCAGTTGCTCTCAATTTTGAAAAGCGCGGGTTTCCGCGACTAATTATTTTGTCGTAATATGGACAAATATGTTAAGTATTGAGAAATAAATAAATTATTACAGGGACGGACCCTTAAGTAAGTTAAAAACCTTATAAAAATTTTAAAATACAAAAAAAATGCACATGTGATAGAGCTATCTTTGACAAATTAAAAGTATATTAAGAAAAACGACAATCAAGTATATTATTGTTGTAAAACATAGGTCCTTACCTGAATTATTGTAATCCATAACTTTCACTTGAAAACAATTATTTCATCAATAATTATGCACTTTAGAAGTTATTAGTTTGGGAGCGCTGTCGAAAACAGACACGTACACGTTAAGCGACTATCGGATTCCGACTACTCGAGGGTTACCTCATGCACATCGACGACCGTTGGAAGGGGTGTCGTTTTGTACCTGGAACTGTTTACCTACTACCTGAGTAAATGGTTAAATCATTATTATATTGTTGTTCTAAAAATAGCTTTTGGCCGCCTAATTCATTAAAATCTACGTATGTGCTGCGTTCTGAGCCAGCGTTGAAATTTTTCGTCGGTTATAAAAATAAAATTGCTGTACATTTGGACCGCGTAGCTTATTAGCTTAGCGATATTTTTTTATAATTGTGCTGAATTCATATTAGTTTACGCGTCGATGTCCCCCTGGCACCCTGTAGATACAGCAGTAGATAGTTGAAGTTAACTCTTTACTATAGGTGAATTTTAAATAGAGAATCCTATATTACAACAAAAATATAAATCATAATTGTTGTTGTCGTTGTTTATGGCTATGTAGCATCTTTATAACAGATGCTAAATAGGCACAAGTTATTTATAAACGTAAACCATAGAATTAATGAGTTGCTGTTGCATTACACTGTCTTAAACAAAATTGTTGGAAGCTTCTAAACTACCGACAGAGATTATCCAGAAGATTAAAGAAATGATACCGGTTGAACTGGTCCGACTGGAAAACAATGGATGAAGGTGATGTTTGAGGAAAAGGAATGCCAAGTTATTGTAAATAGACAGAATGGTGTTACCGAACTGGTTCGCCATAGTTTAATGTCGTTATAGCTATGATTAGCATACAACCTTGGGATTTTAAATGATACGACATTTTCATTTTCCTTGCGTAATTTAACGTTGTTTTTTTATTTTTCTTCTATAGTCCACGCGGAACTAGTAGGCCGCGCCTTAGGTATGTGAGCGGTGGGACGGAGGGGCGGGGGCCCTTTGTCCTTACTCAGGACATGCGTTGCGAACACTAGGTAACCCCGCCGCCCTCACCCCCGTCCATACATAAAGCGCGGCCAACTAGTTCCGCGCGGGCTATAGCATCTATCTAAACTTTTTTGACATTTTAATGTCTGTCATTTTATTTACTATAGAGAAAGACTGAATTATTATGACACAACGATTATATATATTTTCTAATATACCATGTGCCATGCAGTTCTTTCAATTTTCCTCACTATCACTAGTGAGGAAAATTGGAAGAACTGCCACTTAATTTTCTTTTCTGTTACAATTGCGTATTCATTGTTTTTAACATACCTATTTTGACAGTTTCCAGAAACGAATTGTCGAACGTTTACTCAACGGGATCGGAAACAATAGTACTTAGTTTCTTAGGTAAACTCACATAATTGTGTGACTTACTTAATTCGGAGATACAACGTTTGGACTCTTCCACAGCGTTATAGGAGTAAAATCCAATACATTAAAATGAACCCTGTGGTATGGTAATAAAGGTTCTTTTTGTGTACAAATTTTTGTTAAGATCGTGCGAGTGAGATAGTAACAATCACGGGATTTGTCATTGCGCCCGCCATGTTTGGCGTTTCACCGGTAGCGTGCGGCTGTGCTGTCATTTGTTTTTAATTTTAAATAGAAAAGGTGAGTGTAAGTTCATGATACTTTGACAATTAGTTGTTAAAAACATATACTTGTTGATACCGATAAAGGTTTTAGTAATTTTTTATTAGTTTTTGCATAAGACCTTATTTCCTGGGTTCAAAAAGTTAACGATTCTCAAGATTGCAACTCAAAACAGTGTCACCGAATTAACCAAGCAAACTTTTATTATTTTCAATTCGTGTATTAATAATTGTTTTTAGTACGTATACGTTCGCAGTTTAAGTCAGAAAATATTTTTTTACCAAGGTAAAAAAGTTAGGATCGCTTTCAAGCATTTTAAAAAAAGTCCGTTAATTTTTGTATCACATAATTAAGTGAGTGATTTTTTTATTTTAGACGGCATGGAGGAAGGCAAAAATAAAAATAGAAAATATAATGAAACAACCCTGAAATCCGCAATTGAAAGTGTTCTGCAGTCAAAAATGAGTCTGTATAGGGCATCAAAAGAATATAAAGTGCCGTGGAGTACTTTAAAGGTCAATGTTGAAAGGGTAAAAGAAGAACGCAAGCAGGGCATAACACAAATTAAAATGCTCAAGGTTGGTAGACCATTTTCTTTGTCGGCAAATTTAGAACAAAGTTTATTGTCATACATTATACAAATGCAAGAACTTGGATTTGGTCTTACTGTCAACCAAATCCGGCAAATCGCTTTTTCACTCGCTGAGACAGCCAAATTCAAGCATAACTTCAACACAAACAAAAAATGTGCAGGATGGAATTGGTGGGTAGGCTTCAAAGAACGTTATGGTTTAAGTTTAAGAACTCCCGAAAACCTTTCTTCTGGCCGTGCTATTTGTTCAAATCTTGCAATAATAGCTGACTTTTATGAAAAATTAGAAACAACATTAGTTGCACATAACTTGATGAATTGTCCAGAGAGGATATGGAATTGTGACGAAACAGGTCTTATGTATGTCAACAAACCTTCTAAGATTGTAACTAAAATAGGCAAAAAATACGTTTACAATAGAACGTATGCTGAAAAAGGCACTACAACCACCGTGCTAGCTTGTGTTAATGCAGCTGGTAATTTTATTCCCCCTTTAGTGATTTTCAAAGGAGTAAGAAATATTCCGGAGCTGTCGAATGGTTCTCTGCCAAATAGTTTAACCCGACTGTCACCAAAGGGCTGGATAAATGCAGATTTATTCTTTGAATGGCTTAAGTTTTTCGATCATAATATTCCTCCGGCAAGACCCGTATTTTTAATTATGGATTCACATGCAAGTCATATAAGTCCAAAAGTGCTTGAGTATGCTAAATCCCATCAGATAGTATTGTTTACAATGCCTGCTCATACTAGCCATATTTTACAACCACTGGATGTGGGAGTGTTTCGGCCACTTAAAGCGGCATGGCGAGCAGAGTTACAAAATTATAAAATAAAAAATCCCAGCTTAGTACCCACAAGATATGATTTCCACAAATTTCTAACACCGGTCTATGAAAAATGTTTCACACCAACCAATATTCGAGCAGGATTTAGTAAAGCTGGAATCTATCCATTAAATAAAAATGCTGTATGCCAAGACGCTATTGCACCTTCCAAGTTATCCGATCAACCTGTCATTACTGCACAAGAGTCAATGGAAGAAATAACTGTCGGTCTTGACTACGATGATGAAATTCCTCACTCTGGAATACATAATGATCCTCTGTATGTGCGTGACGGAGAAGTCAAAGAAAATGACAACCCTTCGATCTCAAGTACTAGTCCTCTTGAAAAATCTCAAACACAGAATGATGAGCCTCCTGTTTTACAAATGGAATGCGAGTTAGAACCAATTACCAATACTGAACAAAACATTTTAACCACCGAAGACGTATCAAGACCTCAAAACAAAAATAAAATAATTATACATGACATATTAACACTACCAAAGTGGAAACCAAATACCAAAACACAAAAAAAGAGAACCGTTCCCAAAGCTCAGTGTTTAACACCGGTTGCCACAACATCATCTGCAACCGTATCTGTAAGACATGTCAAAAAAGAAGATAAACGGGAGCAGTTATCCCTTCAGCAGATTAATAAACCAAAATTACGAAGACAAACAAACGAAAATGTGAAACAATCTTCTCAATCATCAAAGGGATCAAAATCTTCAATCTCGAATGATGATTGGATTTGCAGTACATGCAATGGGCTATATTCACAAGATGTTAAGTTACAAAATGGAGCCGACTGGATAACATGCTCGTTCTGTACTAATCCTTATCATACCCATTGCCAAAGTCAAATTATAAATGACAACCAAGAAATTTTTATGTGTGATGGTTGTAGCATTGACGAGTCCAGTGGTGAAGAGTAAAAAACAATTATAAAGTGCAATAGTTTTTTATTTTTCCCCACTTTTGATTGTTTCTCGTTGATTAATAATACATAATTATTACTTTCAATGTGTTTATATTTTTGGTTAATTTTATTTTTTGTTACTTTTGTGTTTAAAAATAATAAATACTCATTTAATTCGGTTATATCAGAATTAGAGAAGTACTATCACCGAATTATAGTGTTTGTCGCAGAATTAGACAAGTCATCGCGGTTTGATTAAGCTCATTTTACGCTGAGTTAATTCATTTATGTTAAGATTACACTTGCTCCTAAGATAAATAAAAGACTGATTAATGTTCCTATTAAAAATAAAAATAATTTTTTTAAAGGGTAACCTGTTTTTTTTTCCACATTCTGTTTTGTCACAGAATTAGATGAGTTGACCCTACCTATGAATGTAGGTAACTACCTCAGCGTTACCTATGTAGGTACCTAGTGTACTTACCTCAGATTATTTTCTCAATATGCAGCTAAGTACATACATAGGTACATTATTAATATTGCTACAATTACGGAAGTGGTAGGTATTAATTGCTGATCTGTTATTGACGCAACTATGCATCTATTTAATCGTCACTTGTGGTGAAATTTATTAGAATTACCAATTTTTTTTTTTTTGGCAATGTAATGAACCGGTTGTGATTATAGAACATTCTTTTAAAATTGCTAAGAAGAAAGTAGCAACTGTTCAATACATTCGTCTTCAATGAGTTAAAGAAATGATTCCTGCAGCATCTATATGTATAGATATTCGTCATCATATCGTAGCCGTTTCATATAATTCATACAGGGGCCTGTCAATTAGCGCTAACCACAGAAACGTGCTCATCATTTATGTATGTACAGACGCCAGCACATCAACCTACCACAATATGTCAGATTTTCCCAATCAACTTTGACCCTTATGCTTTATCGATAAAGTTGAAAATCTATTGAAGAAATCTGACAGATTGTGGTAGGTTGATGTGCTGGCGTCCGTACGTTACAACATAAACTACTTAGTAGTCTTCACTTGTTAGATAAATGAGCATGACCATTCAACTTATAATATTAGTTATTATATTAGGTTACCCACCATTATTAATAGAAAGAAAGATTTATCTCAATAATTTTAGTATTTTTTTTTTAATTCTATGTAAAACTTTTCTCAATTATTGGTAGCGAATGACGGTCTAGCTATTAAACATGCTGTAGGCAAACCTAGGATGATTTAAAGTCGCAAAGAAATTATAAGGCCCAACAACGCTACCTTAGGGAACACCATGGTAAACGGAAGGAAACGATGTAATACCAAGTCTTACTCAGAGGTAAAGATCAATTTGAGAGGAAAATATGGTGTTATGATTGATTAAGGCACATCCCAAAAAGTTTTTACATACAGACATGATAATAATGTAAACAGACAACGCTAAAAGCCTTATTAAACACCCAAAAGGCCAAAATACTACGCGTCAACATGTGTATATAAATTTATTGCCAAGGTTAAGAAAAATAGTAGCCACTTTAACAGGTCTGCCCATTGGTCTGCCTATTCCCATACTAAAAAAAAACGGAAAATATTTATTTAGGTTTTTTTTTTAATTTTGGCATTTAAAATACGCATTGGCGATTTGGTGCAAATGCTCAATTTAACTGATTAGGTACAATTTATTTAACTTGACCGAGCCTAGGTATATACTTATGTATATCAGTGCTACTGCATTAAAAGGGGATTACCGTGAAGGGATTTTACCCCTCATCACTGGTCCCAATATTTTTGACTATGATTCTTTCATTTTAACATTATTGTTTTCTTTTTGACAGACAGACGTGTCCTGGAGCTGTTCGTGCGTGGGTGTCGCATGGACTTGGACCGCGCACGCACCAAGTTGGAAGCTTATTGCTTAGCTAGAGCCCGCTTTAGGGACCTGTATGAACACCGCTCGCTGACCTGTCCACCACTTAATGATGTGTGCAAGTTCATGTGAGTTACTTTTGCTACTCTAGTAGATAATAATAATAAAAATAATTTCTACGGGACATGGGTCTCCTAGAATTTCCTCTATTTCGCAAAAATATATCACTTCGGAGCTGACCAGAATATTTAACTAATGTATGTTTTGGCTCACAGGGACATAGTAGTACTCCCAAAGCTGACAGACGAAGGGTACCGGATCACGATCTTCAGAATACGTCCGGAGTACCCCGAGGGCTCAGCAGACATTTCTAACACGGTCCGCGCCATACTTCTTACCAGCGACGTCAGGATGTATGACGAACACCAGATAGGAGGAGACGTTTTTATTTATGAGGTCAGTGGCGGACAACATCAACATGAATCATATTTTGATCAAGATACAACCTGACACTGACCTGCAAATTGCAAAAAACGCAAGAAAATTTTAATTTCGCGGTCTACCACTGCGCATGGGAGTTGAAGTCAGTCAACTTAGGAACATCAATTTTTTTCAATAACCTTCTAAATTATTTGTAATATCATTCTGCAGCTTTAAAATTACGAATGCTGATTCCTGTTTCGCTTGTAATAATTTATCATTATGTTAGAATTTATGTTTCTGATATTTGCTTCGATTCCTAAACTACCTATATATTTTAATTTCCCTGACTGGAAAGAAATGAAGTATGTATTTAAATAGTAGCTTACCTTGCTCAGGTGTCCAACGTCCGTGGCTCAATCGTGGCCCACGTGGCGGCGGCAGTCAACGCGGTGAGGCGGTCCATCCACCTGGCGCAGGCTGCCTACCCTCAGAGGCTGAAGAGGATCCACGTGGTGGGCTCCCCGCCGTTCCTCGCCTCTTCTCTCGCACTCATGCGCAACTGCGTCAACGAGAAAATTAAGAAACGGGTATGCATATAATTTCTTGTAGAATCAAGGCCGACTCTTATCCCAAATCAGAATAATTTATCGTGCAAAACTGCAATAACGAGTAGGTACATTTATAATTTAATTATGATTTCGGCTACTAAAGTCATAATGACGGACCTAAGGAAACTGCCAAGATGTAAGTCTGCCTACTCTTATGATTGAGGAAATTACTAAATAAGGATTGTTTGAGAAGTCATGTAAAAACCTGCCTAATAATATTTATGATGCAGAAGCATCATAGACCCTAGGATATTAAAAGGACTAAACCAGTTTCACGATCTCCCACAGTACTATCTACATCCGAAAGTGGAGCAACTATTGGAGCACATCCCTGCTCGAGTGCTGCCCAGCGAATGGGGTGGAGACGAAGAAACTATCGACGTGCTCGCTAAGAAGTGGTGCCGACGTATCGATGATGTCAGCCCCTACCTACGCATCTTCAACGAAGCCTGCTGCGAAGCCCCGGCTCCCATCAACGACGTCGATATATACGGCACAATAGGAGCTTTCAGGAAACTCGATATCGACTAACATGGCACAGTACAGCTACGAATCTTGTATAAAATTGTAGGGGGTCTAATTTTGCAATGTCTAGGTCCTGGCTAAGTTACGAGAAAAGGAATAAATCGCTAATGATTTGTCATTTGCTGATGAAATACGTTCTGTTTATGTAATGGATATTACTTTTATGTGGTTAAATTCTTTTTATAGCATTCTGTGACCTAAACCCGCACTTAAGTCACGCTTATCTGTGACTTAAGTAGTCCATTTTGACACAGAAAATCGTGACAGGCGCGTTTTGGTCACGCGCTATAAAATAATATAGGTACGTGTGACCTAAGTACATACACCCAGGGCCGGATTAACCATCTCGGGGCCCCTAGGCACAGCTCGTTTCGGGCCCCCCCTTTTTCATACCACAACAACGCAATTTGGCTTTTACCTTATAATGTGAAAAAAAGTTTCATTTTTACCGTGGTTTCATAAAACCACACAATCCCCTTTTTTTTTCTTTTTTAATAGGGAGTGCTGGGCTCCTAGGCACTGGCCAAAGTGCCTTATGGATAATACGGCACTGAGTACACCGTACGCCGTGCATTAATACTACTTAAGTGCACGACGTGAAATTAGCTCGGGTGCTAATTTCACGCTGTGCAATAATGGTCTACTTAAGTCACACGTATTTATTTATTTTATTTATATATCCAGGATACGTGTGAGTGTCAAATGTAGTAATACGGTATCATAATGTTCTATTAGGTAAGTACTACATTTGATACATGATTCAGCAAAATCGTATGTTAACTTTGAAAGGGTAGAAAGAAAAAGTTAACAACGTTAGTATTAATGTTACCAATTACCACTAAAGAACCTACGAAGGTCGTTATGTATTTCTAAAAGCCAGTTTATCGGTGTTGTTTTATAGGTGTAGGGGTGCTATACACATATTGCTCGGACCGGCCGACATGACCCAGCACAGCCGTCTATGTGTGCTTAAAGGCCTCTACACACCAAGCCCGGCGACCTCACCCGCCGGACAAAGCCGACGCACTACGGGACCAACCGGTGCGTTCCATCTCAAAAATCTTCCGTACCAAAGGTTCCGTACCAAAATGGTAAAACGAAACCCTTATGGTGAGACTAAGTCTGTCTGTCACAGCTGGATATCTCAAGAACTACTAATGCTATCAATTTGAAATTTGGAATGGTCTTAGATGACGTTTGCCCAACTATTTTGCAAATAAGAAAGAAATAAAAATATATGTATATTTAAAATTATGTATAATCTCTTGATCAACTCTTCATCTACACTCGTGATATCTGCAGAACATTGCCGCCAACAAGCCTGGCGGCATTCCCGGCGGGTATTTGAGCCGCCGGGCTTGCCGCACAAACGAGATGCACAACTGAAATGATGCTCTGCGGCCGCCTGATTATGCCGGCGGCATACCCGCGCGGCAAAAACCCGCCGGCTGTGCCGCCAGCATAGTGTGTAGGAGCCTTTAGTCTCTAAACTAGGATAATTTAAGTACTCAACATTAGTAAGTTTGTACCTATGGTTTATTATTGTTATTGTGATATTTTGGGATTATGTCTACTTGATCGCTAATAAAGCACTACGAATATCGAATGGTTTTTTATTCAAATCTTAAAACTTTATGGAAAATCGTAAAGTATGGTGAGGTATGTTCGGCGCTGCAATAAGACCGTACGAATCAAATTCCTGGCAATGATTTTCACAAGAAAAGAAAAACGATTACAGTTATTACGTCTCAAAACGCCTTTTGCTGCGACCAAGTAAAGTTTTCCTTACCTATTTCAAAATACTTTTGTTTTTAGGTTTTATATTTTAAATTTCGAACAATAATTTAATGCAGGTTCAACACTGACCTGTATTATTCAAGTACGCTGGACTTCATATACTAGCGATGACAAAATTCGTGCTCATGTCTATAACGTTGTAAATTATTCATCTATGAACGGGATTGAATCGTTAGCAATTCAACTACGTAATTATGTTTTAGGAAAATTATGATTATATAACGAAAAGAACATTTTGCACCCGAGATTTGTACTTGAGACTTCTAGTTCACTAACCAAAGACGTTAGCCATTGTGCCAAACCTCCCAGTCAACACATAAGCCAGATAGTAGCGAAAATATACCACAATAAGCAGTGTCAAGCTTTATTACTTTTGTATTACAGCTGATGTTATGGCTTTATTTTGAATAAGAGAGTTCTTAAAATAAAATAATGTTGCAAGCTTACTAAATTCTGTATAAAGCTCGCGGTATTTTTTTAAGCTGAATAGTAATCAAGAGTAGAATCTGCTAAACAAGCGATATTCAAATAAAAGTAATTGAATCAGCTATTATCTGCACAGTAGCTGAAGTTTTTGCATTGTCCTGTATAACATATTTAAACAAAGCAGTTAAACAGCAAAACGCTGAATATTAGACGAAACATTTTCTTTAAGCTGCATAGTGTACGAAATGGTACTAATTTATTCAGATGCTGAATATTTTAGATTTTTTTTTCTTTACACAGCTGACTTCTGCATAATTGAAAATAAACTCCTTGTTTTACCTAACTTATAGCGCTATAAGCGTACAATTGTCTTTATGTTCAGCTTAAAACAATATCAGTTACAAATGTGGGTATCTTAAGCAGCAAATAACTGATTAGTTGAAGATATCGTATGTTTAAATATTCAAATATTCATGGATTTATTTTCTATAAAAAAGAACCCTAAAAAGCTGAATAAGAGTATACTTACTGCATTATGTAATTTAAGATCTTTCTCTGAGAAATGTATAATTATTGTACTTTAAACCAAATAATTTCTGGATATGTAGTCGTATGTGAACTATTATGCAGAAATAAGCAAAATAATCACTGAAATAGACACTTTTATTCAAATTGGCTGTCCGCCATTAACTAACGTTCGACATAACCTCTTTTTATAAAAATCCTCAACATTTATCTTATGAAACACTTTGTTTAGTGAGTAGGAAACATAAGCAGTTATACAAAATTTGATTCTCATTATTTGCTGGGACTGAAATTTGATAAAAAGTAAAGATAATTTAATTTCAATATTATTTCACATTTGTTTATCTTTTAAATTGTAGCTTTATCTTAAGGCGCTCAAAAAATTTACAATAATCATATTGATAATTCACAGTAAAGTGCCATGCGTTTATATAATTCACCTTAAACTTACTTAAAATGTATGAAACAATTTACTTAGGTACCAAATTTTTGAAGACATACAATTTTTTGAACTAAGTAACACAAAATAATTTCGTCACAATAAAAAATACATTTATACTTTTTTTACTTGCATAATTTCTTTGTAAAACTACTCCTGAGATCGGAATTTTGAATATCATTTGAATATCTAAACTCACAAATTAACAACTGCATAAAATATGTATAATTTCTGGACTAAAGAAAAATCAGAATTTATGCAGAAGATATTCAGTGTGTTGTACATTTATTCAGCTGCTATGTGGCTATTAATCAAATGTTATCCAAATTGAAGCAAGATATTTTGTGCCCAAATTGCTTGAATATCATCTGTATAAGCGCTTACACAGAAGTTATACAAATACTTTATCCAGCTTAAAGTCAAAAGAATTGCTTTTACGCAAAATTTATTCAGCTAATCTGTGTTGACTGGGCTGTTACAATGAACTAGTGCAAAATATTGTAACTCATTCAATTAATACATTGGTATGGTATTATAGTTATTGCCTATTGATGCGACATGCGCACACTAATAAAAAACCGGCCAAGAGCGTGTCGGGCCACGCTCAGTGTAGGGTTCCGTAGTTTCCCGTCCGTCACAATAAGTGTTCCCACTTATAAGTTTAAAAGTGGGTATCCATTATGTTCGCGCTCCTGCAACTGCTTCCGGTAGTGGGTACGTGCGCGAACACGGAGCGTGCATCATTGCACGCTCCGCGGCAGGCGCTCCGACTCGTGACGGTTTTCAGCGCGAACACAAAGGGATACGTTCAGGATAATAAAATATGTAAACGAAGTTAAAAAAATGCTTGCATATACGATTATACTACAAACTTAGTCCAGAAATTATTTTGTACAACTTTTTGTCTTTTTTGTACAAAAACTGTTGTTTCCATCAAGTTCAAAATAATTTTCCTAGAAAGTCCTTATAAAGTTCTACTTTGCAGATTTTTTTCATATTTTTTAAACTTATGGTTCAAAAGTTAGAGGGGGGGGGGGACACATTGTTTTTTACTTTTGGAGCGATTATTTCCGAAATTATTGACATTATCAAAAAATGATTTTAGTAAACCCTTATTCATTTTTAAATACCTTTCCAACGATATATCACACGTTAGGGTTGAAATTAAAAAAAAAATCACTTCCCACTTTACATATAGGGGGGCTACCCTAATAAAACATTTTTTTCCAATTTTTATTTTACCACTTTGTCGGCGTGATTGATATACATATTGGTACCAAATTTCAGCTTTCTAGTGCTAACGGTCACAGAGATTAAGCGAGGACGGACAGACGGACAGACAGACATGGCGAAACTATAAGGGTTCCTAGTTTACTACGGAACCCTAAAACAGAGCTCGTTCGTTTTATTTAACGTTTGTATGCGTAACTATTCATACCGATACCGCTATCCATGTGTGGGATGTAAACCGAACTACTTTGCCCTTTGTACCTTGCATTCAGTGCGGGAGCGAAAAAGACTTTACCGCTGGTCTGGTGCGGGAGCTGTATCTTAGGAACTAAGTAAAAGGCATAGAAAAAAGACAAAAATATTTTTTGGGTTGTCTCGTCAATTATTTTCCTTTATTTATTTGTCTTACAAACTAATTACATTTTAAAATATTCTTTACAAAAAACCATAAAAAATTTTTTTAAAAAATATAAAAAATTGTAGCCCACCGGTATCGGGAACAGGGTCCAGGCTACCGGCGCGGTCAGGGCTCCAGAGAAAGGAACCTCCTAACAATACGAGCCGTGTCCAGGAGTACCGCTCTCTGCATCAAGCCAGATGCCCAACGAGAGCCTCCTCAAGTGTTGGTCGAGGCTCTTGGCAATTAAGCCATTGGCTGTAATGACTATCGGCACAATGATCGCTGAGTCCACATCCCACATGTCGACAACCTCGCGAGCCAAGTCAAGATACTTGATTTGCTTATCTTTCTCGGCTTTCACGAGGTTCTCGTCATGCGGGACGGTTATGTCAACAATCATTGCGCGCCGCTCTGAATGATCCACCACCACTATATCAGGCTTATTAGCTATAATAAGCTTATTAGCTACAATTATTTTTATTATTATAACTAGATTTATGTAAAAACTTATACCAGGTCGGGTAGACCTGGCTTTTAAAGAACGTAATTTTTTTATTATATTTCAAGTACGGATACGGTCTATTGCAACTGGTATCAGAAACCTGAGGGCCAATTCTATTAATTTAAAACGTTCAAAATCTAGTCGCAGTCTCATCTCGGCGACAATCAAATGTCAAAAACTTGTCAAAATGTAGGGAAATTAGACGTATTTTTTGACAGATTGAGACTGAGATCAGACTGTGAACGTTGTTAAAATTAGTAGAACTGCCCCTCTGGTACCGCACTGAAAGTTAGATTTATTTGCAACAGTGATACTCGAGATAAGTTGTGTTTTAAACTTTTAATAAGGTAGAAAATATTTTTTTCTACGAGTATATCGTGTTTTTACGAGGCACGTTAGAGGCATACCGATATTATACTGTTTGTTTATATGGTTAATTATTTATTTTTTGTTTCCATATTTGACCATCAAAATGTGTAAATCCGAGAGGCTTCTACGCGCACTTGTTTAATAGAGGTCAGTGGTGAAATAGGACTTTTTTCAATTACAGTTTCTTGGCAGTAATAAGTATTAACCATTGTTTTACTTATACGTAATACTCAACTGTATTTTATATTTCTAGAACAGAAAAAAAATAAAAATAATTAAACTGAAATTAACCCAACTTTATTTTTATGAACGCATGATTACAGCTGTCAAATTGTCATCTTGTGAGTTGTCTCAAATGTCAAATTACGTGGCTTTCACGTAGGGAAAACAAGCTCGCTTTTGATCTAAAGAAAAACATATTTTAGGCAATTTACTATCAATTAAACAAAATGAAAAGTTCGTGGAGATCACTTAGTTTCGCTATTTTACTAACGGCAGCATTATTGAACACAGCTAACTGTTATACCATCACAGTCGATGCCCATGCCGAGGAGTGCTTTTTCGAAAATGTTGAAGCAGATACTAAAATGGGTAAGCATCTCTAACTTAATACACATGGCCAGTAAACAATGTGTGGCTTATTGAGAGTCCCACAACTAACTCTGTTCGACACATTTCATCATAGTCCCTGGGATGATTTTTTTTCTAATATGAAAGATCTTAGATCATATAGCGCCGGTGATAAAAGTATGTTGCCCAAACGTCAAGTGTTGATAGCACAATTATCTTTAATCTATCTACACAAGTAACTTGATAATCTTATTTTACTTTTACAGTTCTGACATACATTCTCTAGGTACTTAGAATGTTAATAAGGTGATCAGGAGCGGATCCAAGTTTTCTCTCAAGGGGGTCCAAACGTTTTTCGCCCCTGGCCCCCCGCCATCCTCCCAGAAAAAAAAACATTTGGTGAAAGTCTCAAAAGCCCTTTTAAAAACCCATTGGCACCTATTGTCTGTAAACTCAACAACATGCCCCCCTTTTCGTTTGAGGATGACTACTACATCTTAGTAAAATACTGCATACAAAGAAAAAATACAGGTTATAACTATTTTTATTTCCAATTTACAGTTGTAGATTCAGTTTGGTTGAAGCCCCCATTGCCCCCCACCCTGTATCCACCTTGAAGTGATACCATGTAGTCACATGGTCACTTGTACTAAGTATAAGTGTACACTAAAACATAAATAAAACATTAATAAGTTACTATCAGTAATGTGAATGCCAGTACAAACAATAGGTATTGTTTGAAGTCCAATATATTAAGGATAAAATATGTACTACCAATTGTCGCTCTACAAATCAACTACATTTTAGTCTTCCATTTTTCCAGGTCTAACATTTGAGATAGCAGAGGGCGGTTTCCTAGACATAGATGTAACAATCACGGGTCCCGATGGTGCTGTGATCTACAAGGGAGAGCGGGAGTCCTCGGGAATGTACACATTCTCTGCCCCTACGTCAGGACGGTACACTTACTGCTTCAGCAATAAGATGTCTACTATGACACCTAAGGCAAGTGTTCTGGGAAGCTTTGTTTTAGGAAGTAAAGATGTAAAGTAAAAATTTTCACAAACTCATTTGTACACATGGTATTGTTGAACATATTCTTACTGCCAAATGGGATTAGGCGGTTTAGGTCAGTTGAATGTACAATGATTGCTAGGCAAAAGCTTCTACACAATGGGTACCTAAAGATGGACAGTGCACCCAGGCTAGCTCAGAAGAGATCAATAAGGGAAGATGACCTGGACCATGAGGGCTGGCTTGAGGTGGCGCCTGGTCCTGAAAGGACTTGGGGGAGGCCTTAGCCCAGCAGTGGGAATGTGTAGACCAAATAATATTCGCTGAGCAAATGTCCCCATGTTCCTTCTCACTACTTTGTCGATTATATTAGTTAATAACCTTAGAGTGTTTACGCCGTACGGCATTTCATATAAACTTACAGGCTCTTATTTTTCGAAATTAATGAACCAATTTTAATTAAACCTCTTATGCATAAGCAGGATACAATGGTCTAAAAAGTTAGTAGAGAACATTTTCGACCTACTACCACTTGTAACTATTTGAACAGATAAATAGTGGCTGGCTTACACAGATAACCAATATTTACTTATCAAAAACACAATTATTTAAACATATTATGGAGGTTGGGAACAGGAGTTCTATGAGAAAATTTTTACATAAATCTTGGTAGCCAGAAAACTTATACAATAAAATATATCTCAATAACATTTTGCAACTGTTTCCCATCTGAATGTTAACTAATTGACGTGTTTTCTTTCAGGTTGTGATGTTTAACCTGGAGATAGGTGCGGCTCCTCAGAGCCAGTCGGGCACCAAAGACGAAGAGGTCAACCACAACAAACTGGAGGACATGATCAAAGAGCTTGCTACCACACTCAAAACTGTCAAACATGAACAGGAATACATGCAGGTATGATTTACAAACTCAATTAAATGGCTGAAATGTAAACAGGTTATTAAAAAGTATACTTGTTAGTAGGTGGTATGCTCATTTACAGCATGTTCTCAGTGTGTGGCGAATCATTCTCTTTTCACATTCACATGCAAATTTTACATTACTAAGTAGCCTATGCTTGAATTGGGCATGTTTTTGCCTATGTGTAGTGCTGTGCGCCTATGGACAAGGAAGAAATAATTAAACCTTGAGCAAATAATGCATAAATGCATTGCTAAATGAAAACACATGATGTGCAAAAAATTCGTTCGTAAATGTACGCTCGCGGAGTGAATAGTTTAAACAATTCCTGTCTATTAAATTCATGTGCACCTTTTACATAGCATATAACATCCTTTTTTAACCGTGAATCAGTATAGAGTAGGATGCCTTCAGACTTGGTGGAGTGACGATCTTCGCCATGTAACAGCTGGATCAGATCGGCTGAGGATTGAGCTAAAAAGTTTAAATTCATGAGGTCTGCAGTGGTATGCTAATATAGTAATTTGATCGTTTCTGTATTCATAATATTGTTTTTTCATTTTTCAGGTGCGTGACCGCATCCATCGCGCGATCAACGAAAGCACGAACTCCCGAGTGGTGATGTGGTCCATCTTTGAAGCTTCCGTCCTCCTCATCATGACCCTCGGGCAGGTGTACTACCTCAAGCGGTTCTTCGAAGTCCAACGCGTCGTGTAATAGTGCCGAAAGCATTTACAACTATACCTGCAAATTTCTGCAGACCAAGGAAATTTGTAGGTACTGTCGAGTTTAGAAGGGATATATTTCTTCCTAAGTTAATTTAGGCTCTTGTTCAAAAGATGTTAAATAAGTACTTAGTGCAAATTACACTTATTGAGAAATATATCCAATTTTTTTTATAAATATCTCGCTCCTTATATTTACTTTATGTCTCATTCATCACAAAGTGGAGAATTCACCTGTACAAATAATACATTGTCATAATTTGTTCGAAAGTCGTATTAAAATGATGGAATGAATGGGTACAGACCGCACTGAACTTTTTTAGTCGCTATGAACTTCGTGAAGAGTAGAAATAAAAAGAAACGCTCGATTCACTTACACTTGCATTGTGAGATCGTGAATTCGTGACAGAGTCGCCCACGCCTCATGCTCAAAAGATTGGCGCGGAGTATACATATAATTTCATGTTTTGAATGTGTCATATCACATAACATTCGTGCTAATATAGGACGTATAGACGCGCTCAAGTTCTATAAATAAAGTAGATATGGGAGCGAGAGTGGATTCTTCGCGATCTGAAGTGTGTGTGGGTCAATGTGCAGTTGTATGTTACGCGTTTGATGACTAAATAAATTAATATTGTTTGTATTTTTGTGTTTCATTTGTTTATTCCTCGTTTATACCTTCAGTAACGATCCAACTCAAAGGTCAGTCTACTGGATGCGTATTTGAAATGATAAGTTTGGATTCAATTTAGGTTAGTGGTCACTAACTCAACATCAAACAAAATTATGTTTTGCAGAGCCCTGACAGGGTTCGTCAAAAACTGAAAAGTACCTAATCTAATGTAAAATGTATGAGAGCAAATAATAAAAATATACTTATCAAAAACTATCATGCACACCAAAAAGCCGTTTATGATAATAAGTAGGAAAACTGATACAAATATTAATTTAAAACAATTTATTGTTATATTATACCATTTCAAGTACAGCAGCGCCAAGAGCTACTACGAAGTACGAAATCACTCTGGGATATTCTTCTCAAAAATACGCACAAAACTTATCGTAACTGGCGAAATGTGGTTGTACATACTTTGGTGCACCTCTGCCTAACCCTTCGCGAAATACAGGCGTTTATCGGCTGTGAAATTTCAAAACCTAGCAACTGACAAAAAAAAAAACAGTTTTTTTGCATATTTGACTTGCTAGATTATCTAGGAAATCAAATATGCAAAAACAGCGATTTTTTTTATTTGTCAGTTGCTAGGTTTTGAAATTACACAGCCGTTATATGTAAACAATATGGACCCAAATGTTGGCATTTATAATAATAGAAAACTATAATACCTGCCAATCATCTGAACGCAATTAGATTACAAATCCTAACATTTTTGGCACTTTGAAAATAGTACTAAAAATCTTTACTTACAACTAGAACTTCTTGAAAAAATATATTCGCATATTTTGAGATTCACACTTAGCGAAAAGATGTATGTTTATAGTCTGGGGCCTAAAATTATATAGTCAATGGCCTAAATGTAATAAATGAGATGACGTGTCCTGAACCTGTGTTTTTAATTATTAACGTCAGTCTTCATCAACTGGAAGCTAGTGTTACAGTTATAGTTATTTTATCTCTGATTTTGCAACACTGTCCAAATCTCAGTGTTCTTCTTCTTCTCTTCGTTTAATGGCTTTTGCGGAAAAACCACCACAATTTAGCCAATGTCAAATCTCAGTGATTTTCGTCACAATAAGGTTGCTGCTGTCAGAGGTAAAAATAACTGTGAACGGACTGTACATGATCTTTTGGCGCTCGAATGACGTTAACATAGCGTGCTGTTGGTAAATTTATGTAAAAATGTATTGGAAAGAAAAAACAAGATGGCGGCGTTAGTTCCAATTTTGGCCACGCATCAAAATATCCTTGTACATCTATAACAGCTACCGAATTATCCATATAGAAACTTGACCTTCCCTTTGGGCGTTGCCGCAGACAGGTAAAAGTAGGATGGCCATTAGAGCAGGATTTTTCTGAGTTTCTATTACAGGAGGTATTTTACCCGCTCATCCACATATATGACAGAAGGTTTTGCCTCTAAAGAGGCCCAAGTCACATGCAGGATGTAAAAAGACCAGTCACGAAGCCGCCATCTACGCATTCTATGCATCAAACTAAATAACTTTGTGCAAACATAATTGCTGGGAAACGACTCTTGCTTTTGGAGTAAAAATTATCTGTTTAGGGTAGTGCGCAATGTAACGCGCGCTAAAAATTGTACTTATGGGTCCAACGGTACAGGGATTAAAACTTGTTTTCGTATAAAAAAGGAAAAAAAACACCTTCAATATCTCCGTAACCAGAAGGTTCCCAGGTTCAGGTTCAGTACATAAGAAAGATCATAAAAACGGACTGAAGAAGTGACTCTCGGCTTCGTTAAGGGTATTTTTACACCCATTATTATCAGGTATTTCCTAAGAGTAGATGTCAAGTCTGCCAGTGACGAGGGCGGGTACAACGGCGCCGGCCGGCAGTCTCTGCAGCGACGGCGTGGCAGCCGGCAGCTCCAAGAGCGCGTTGGCACCGCAAGCACTTAGCAGGCGACTGCTGCACTGTTGATCGAATATAGACCTTATTAGTGGAATAGTAAGGTGTATTTTTGAATGTTTTTCAGTGACGTTCTATTTTGAAAGGTATTTTAGAGCTAGGTCAACAACCAATACAGATTATATCAAAGTTCAGGTTACAGTTAGTGTTCTTCAGTCCTGTTAGATATGAGCCTCTCCAATCAAAATTGGCTATTCTGATCCAGCTGACGGTGTTGACGTTGGTTATCTACTAAAGTTTCCGCGCCTGAAAACTCTTCTGCCTACCCTAGGCAATTATTTGCCAAGGGCAGAAAGGGTTTCAGGGCGTCTGTTTAATCTCGGTACACATACCTGACTCCCCAACATGGTAGCATAAGGCATGTCCCCATCAGCGTGCAGCTCTAGCGCCGCTCGTGCGTACTCGGGCCGAGGGTCGAGCTGCGCGGCGTGTGCCAGGCGCACGCGCAGGCGCGCCCAGCTGCCGCGCACGCCGCACGCCACGCGCATCGCACGGATCACGAACAGGAGGGCGCATACGTAGGCGGACACTGGGTTACCTAAGTCAAAAATTGGCCATATTAATTAACACATAGATTGACGGTTCCTCGAACGGTTTCGCTTTATTTTTAAGTCAGGCGATTCTATGTATATCGATCAACTGGTGTCTGATGTGTTGTCTTGTCCTATACAAATAGAAGACAGCCAAGTAGCTATCAACATTCTGTCTTGGTTATGTTTGCTCAAAGACTCTCTGGGCTTCCCCACCAATATTACTTCAATGTATACGTTATGTGTCGTAATACCAGGTAAAGCGAAGATGTATTTCTTCTTGCCCTCGAACTCGCAGGTGGCGAAGGTACACGGCTTGCCCGGCTTCATGCGCACGCGTCCGTAGTGCAGGGTCGCGTTGAAGTCCTACAATCATAATATTTATACATATGTATTAGTATACTAGGTTGGTAGGTTTGCTATTCAGTTCAACCAAGTTGATGTAAAGTGAAAGAAATTTGGTCCTACTCTTTTGCAACTTTATTGCATTTACAGATAAAAGACAAAAATCTCTCATGTATATATACCCAGAAGAACTATCACTGAACTAATTTAATTATATTGTATAAAGTTATGTATTGTCTCTGGCGGAATATCGCGAGCTATGCCGCAGTCTATGCTCTCTTACCTTAAGTAGCACAGGTTTGAGCAGATCCTTCTCGCCCATAGAGACGCCGCCGGTACACACGAGCACGTCGGCCAACTTGAGCGCGGCGGCTATGCCCGCCACTATCTCTGGCGGAGTGTCGCGAGCTATGCCGCAGTCTATGCTGTCGTAGCCGTGCTCTCTGGGAAAATAATAATATAACATCACGCCTGGTATTCCTCGAAGAGGAGGCAGAAGTGTTTAGTATACCCAAAGACGCCTTAAGATGTGTTTAAGTTCGATTGGAGGCTTTTTGCTAAAATCCGGAAATCCAGACTTTTTTTTTTTCTCTTTGTTTTGGGGTTTTTGTCTAAACAGATATGTCAACCCCATCGTGCCTTTTATCACTGTAACATTAAAACTTATAATAATAACACTTATAATAATTTTAACACATAACACTAAACATCCAGACTTCAAATGTTAAAAATCCAATAACACATTTCCCGACCTGGTCGCCGTCGAACCTACGATCCTAATGCTCAGCAGTCGCACTTGCGGATACCAGACCAACCAATGAGATAGTTACAACAACTAACAAGTAAGAAGAAAAATAATATTTTATTGTTGCTACTTAACAACAATAAAATATTATTTTTCTTCTTGATATATCAAACTCATATCAGAATCATAAACACAATGACATGTTGTATCTCAAAATAGAACATCATAATACTTATACGAAGCACTTCTATTCATCTGTCAATCGTAGCGAATACTTGGCACAAAACGTATTTACGTAAAAAAATAATTAAGACTAATCTTTAATGATGCCGCTCATTAAAGATTAGTGTTAATTATTTTTTATGGTATATAATAGTCGTAGAATCGTAAAATTATTATGATTGTTGTTGCAATGAAGTGTAAGTTACCTACATGCAGTCAATAAACTGAGATTTATTAACGACATAGGCAACACATTAACGCTGTTGTAATTTAAAAACACTGTTTTCTTTTTGTTCTTTTATCTCTAAATTTATCTCTGGCATCACTGACTGTCAGTTATGGTTAGGTTTTGTAAGGAAATCTGAACGTACAATGGTCTAAAATCGCCAATACATACTAAATAAACGTAGTGATTAATATTCTCATCTCGCATGTCTTATGTCCAGCAGTGGATGTCTTCAGTTGAATGATGATTATGATGATCGTTTTGGATAAAATATCACTACTTACTTGAGTAGCACTCGGAGCATGGTTCTGTTGGAGTCTCGAATGTGTGCCGGTTTGAGCTTAATCTCTGAGGGTTCCTGTAGCTCGTTGCCTGTAGATAGTAGCGCTACCTTGGGAGGCACCCGAAGCGTAACATTTTGATATCCAGCGCCAGCCAATATTCCGATTTTTGCGGAGTCTAGGATATGGCCTGTAAACAAAATTGTTTGTCAAATTCGCAATTAGTCCATGGATTTAGTGTCTAGGCACACATATCAGGGGGCCTAAAAAGGCCACTTTGGCAGAATCATAAAAGGATAACATTATGAATAATAATGGGCAGTTAACTGTTAAGTTAAACGTATCAAATCCCATTGGTGAAGGATTTTTCAGTAATTTTTTTGTCTGTGCTAAAATAACAATCAATCCAATCCCAATCTCTTTGATTATACCTGCGTAGTGCAGCGAAATAAAGAAAAACACGGACTGTCTTCACAATATTATGTTAATATATTATTATTATTCATAAGGTTTTCCTTTTATGATTCTTCCAAAGTGGCCTTTTTAGGCCCCCAGGGTACGAACGGCCTTCGGGCGTACACGAAAACCGAGCCCGAAGGGACCAAATACTAAAATAATGAGGCATTTTGTTTCGTTATTATTGAGCAGTTTATTGTATCATTATTCTTCGACCGTCCAAAAATGTATCATGTTTCTGTAAATAGGCTTAAAAAAACTCTTACACGTCGAAAATGATTTATGTTTTAAAACTAGATGCGGTTGGTGTTTCCTCTATCCGATTACTCTGAGAAGAAACACCGAAACAAACTCAGAGGTCACAGTCTCGTTTAAAGTCCAGACGTAATCTTGGTTAGACGATTTGTGTCTGAGATGGTCTGTTGAGGAAAGGAAAGAACCACAGTTTTAAGTGGACCTGTCCAGTTCACGCATTACTCAGTATTCGTGTTGCTCAACTCATAACTTAAAACTGGACTTTATCCTACTAATATTTATTGGCGGATTTACCAGCAGGCTGAGTAGGCTGGAGCCTACTCGGCCGGCAGATTTTAGGGGCGACAACGAATGTTCATTATTGTGTAAGTAGTATACTAGGTATTTAGACGCCGCCTTATTAGTAGTACTTACATAATTCGAGCTTTTATGAGCTCAGAAATATGGATAGGTACCCAAATCATCTATTTCTTGTGCAATCTTAACTAAACGTTGGGTTATAAATATTATCTAGAAACTGACACATTACTGTAGAGGTCGGTAGGGGCGGCAAATTTTGAATAGCCTACTGGCGGCAAATGTGTAAATCCGCCACTGATATTATAAATGTGAAAGTTTGTGAAGATGTTTGGATGTTTGCTAATCAATCACGCGTAAACCGTTGAACAGATTTGGATGAAAATTGGCCCATAGATAGACCATTTCCTGGATTAACACATAGGATACTTTTATCCCGATATTCCCACGGGATCGAAACTTACGCGGGTGAAACCGCGGAGCGCTGCTATAGTAACATATAAACGTCAAAACACCCTTAAACCACTAACTATAGAATTAAGACCAACCTTTATCCACCAGCACAGTTCCCATGGCTATGTCGAAGCCCACATTCCTCACATCTTGCTGAGGATCGGGCGCCTTCAGGATCTCTACTTCCAGCTCGGTTATCCCGTCATCAGACGCTGATATTAGTCTAGTATCCTCGACCTGGTGGAGGAAATTAATATTCAGTAAAAAAAAAAACTGTCCCTAATTTTCTGACATAAGTTAAGTACCAAGGGGAAACACACTAAAAAAATGATGATGATAAATAAAGACTTCATCATCACAAGTTCGTAGTTCTGAAGATAACATAACATCACGCCTGTAATCCCCGAAGAGTTAAGCAGAGGTGTACCTATGTACACCCACGTTTCTCGCCAGTTATGTTCAAGTCCCATAGGGGGCGACCGAATAGCCATCAACCGGTCACAAGGGCCGTCTTTAACCTATTGGAGGCCCTGGGCACATAGGATCACGGGGCCCCTGTGTAGATAAGAGTACCTAGATAAGCAAAATTCTAAAATATCTTGAAAATTATTTTTATTTCTTTGCAATCACAATAAATAGGTATTTACTTAATAATTATAATCGTTATATGATTTGGGAAAGTAACTCTTAGTAGGTATTCACAGATTAATGCTTAAAATTCGCACTGCTAATCAATTATTTTGTCATTGAATGGGGTACTAATACCTAATACGTTGAATGGAAAGAAAAAAGATAATTGGCTGCAAAGAATTATTTTTTGAGGGCAGGCCGGGGCACCCGTCGATCGCGGGGCCCTGGGCGCTTACCCAGATTGCCCAATGGAATAGAGGGGCCTGGTCACAAGTCCAGACTCTGGCCTGCTACTGAGAAATCACTGACGGAATAACCCAATACTACTTTGACGTATAATATAATAATTATTTCTAAACCATATGTTAACGAAGATAAAAAACCCATATTTTGTTAGACCGAAGCCAGCATAGAACATGATTGCCAAATAAAATATGTACTTATCTATACATATAAAATGTATTTAATCTCATTTAATAACATGAAAGATGCAGAGGTCATTGATATTTAAATCATAAAAAATAGTACATGTACCTGTAGCAGCTTGTGATGAAATAAAACGAGAATAGTAGTGTAGAAATAGGAGCGTATATTATTCTGTACACACAACAAGCTTAAGTGCAAAATCTCAAGGACCTCGGTACGTGCACATACCTAATACATATTCCGGTTTAGGTGAAGTGTACACGTTTTATTTATAATTGCAACTTTTTTTTACTAGGAAACTTATAATTAGTTAACTTGGTGACGATTTCTCCCAGTCAACTCCTATCGCAAGGCGCGCTAAAGAACTCCGTTCTTAAAAAGTTTATGAACAACTCGCACTTGACCAAACATTAACGCCTCTTGCACCACAAAGCACTCTATGCATTTAGCGTTAAACGTATTTAAAACATCGCTCTTCTGTCCATCGTTTTAAAATGACAGTTTTTTTAATATATCTTAGTATTTCCCGCAGGTTGACCTAGAAAGTTGTCGGCTGCTTAAACCGAGCTTGCCTGTGAGTGCCTCAATAAATTAAGGCCTCTAGCCAGGGTTTAAAGACTAAGCGACTACAGACTAAGGGCACCGTGGGGTACGGTCCGGACCCTCGGCATAGGGCATCGCTGGGGGAGGGCAGCAAGGGACAGGCTGGATTAGATGAATGAAAATGACAAAGACAGAATAATATTTTAAATATGTTCAGCGCTAAAAGCATTAAGCTAGTCACTCTAAAATCAACTTAATTACCAATAAAATAAAGTTGATATTTGTTCAACTTGAAATAACATCAATTTAAAACAAGCTTGCAACGCAACTTTACGTACTCCTGTCTCTTATAGGTACACACCTACTGTGCAAATAGAAAATATTTTTTTGACTGTTTACAGGTGGATGGCAGTCATGTTTCAGTACATGATTCTGGACCACCATGCGTTGAAAATTTTCATAGGTTATCAAAAAATATGTCTACGCTAAGTAGGGGCTTTAGAATCATGTGCTGATTCCATATTTACAGTTTGCGCATCGATGTCCATGCCACCCTGTATTATATTTTAGTCATACCTACTCTACCTTTTAAGACATGCATTTGTGCTGCAGGCTAAAGGAAAAGAGTTTGAAGTTCAGGCGTGTCTACATTGTCAGCCTGGTCGTTACACTTGGCTGCATTTTATATGGCACGAGCGCCAACTTATTAGTAGCACACGTGAAATTAAGCGAAACGAGATCTTAATTGACTTGTTTTGTTATGCTCTGTAATTTGTCACATTACAAAACTACTTTCGCAGGTACTTACTTTTTTTACAGTAATTAAACCTAGCACCCTAATTGAGTTACACGCGATCAATCACAATCTGAATCATCATTTTGAAGGATATTGCTAATCCATTGCTTCATATGTAAGAAAAACAAAACTGCTCAACAACGTAAGTAACGCAATGAATGTTGTTGAACTGTCTAAATTAATGCCATTGCTACTGTTAGTGTTTCGCGGAATTACCCCGCAGGTACAATGCGTGCCACGAAAGATGAGGCTTGACCCCGCCTCCCCCGCTCTTTCCGCCGCCCCTATGACGTCCGATTTCGTCCCGCATTCAGACCTCATACCGCTAAAGATACCTAAAATCGTGTACTGCGCATGTCAAACCACGTGGTGTGTCAAGTCTCATCTTTCGTGGCACGCATCTTACACACACACGCGTTTTACCCGCGACGATTTGTTTCGCGCACTACATTTTCATCGCACTACGTTTTTTTTTTACGCGGTGGAATATGCTCTGCATTCTCAATGCTCGGCTCAACACCGAGAGTTGAAAATCCAGTGCGCAATCAAATCCCGCCGCGATATTTGTACGGACGCCAGCACATCAACCTACCACAATCTGTCAGATTTCTTTAATAGATTTTCAACTTTATCGCTAAAGCATAAGGTTCAAAGTTGATTGGGAAAATCTGACAGATTGTGGTAGGTTGATGTGCTGGCGTCTGTACAAATATCGCGGCGGGATTTGATTGCGCACTGGATTTTCAACTCTCGGTGTTGAGCCGAGCATTGAGAATGCAGAGCATATTCCACCGCGTGGGCTAAGCAAGTTTTTAAACGTAACCAAAACTTTGTAGGTACCTATATATCTTTCAGACATTGGTATCGGGCGAGCTGCTGATTAGGTGCGATATTTTAATTATGTACATATCGTCAGTAAATTATTAGCACCACAATTGTGAATTGTGTGACGACATAAACACTTCTATACTGCGGTGTTAAGAACTACGCTTATGCAATAACCTAGAAGTAGTAAGCTAAACCATAATAAATTGACCCTAAGTATACCACCACTGGGATGATGCTACTTGCGACATAAATATTGTTGGGGCCAGGGTACCCCGGGAAATTCAAATTTTCTTACGTTTTTTGCAATTTGTAGGTCAGTCCGGTTGTATGTTGAACAAACTTATATGATTTGCGTCTGTAACAACTATGTAAGTATTTACACAATTATAATCATTAAAATCATCAATACAACTACAAAAATCTCAATTTCATATAATCCTATTGAATGACTATTTCCACGAAATATCAGTTTCGTGGGCTACCCTGGCGCTTCCCCTTAAATTTCA
The DNA here is from genome assembly GCA_963855955.1 of Luperina nickerlii. Lineage (NCBI taxonomy): Eukaryota > Metazoa > Arthropoda > Insecta > Lepidoptera > Noctuidae > Luperina > Luperina nickerlii. The sequence goes on from OY979682.1 coordinate 12,528,249, forward strand.
CTCTACAATATTTCTTCCGTCGTTCCGGTCGTTTTTCTAAATAAGGTGTCTAAAAACGGACCTTCTTCTAAATAAGGTGCCTAAAAACGGACCGTGTGGGCTGACAAAGTAAAAAAGTAGTTTATTTTTATTATATTCACAGTTACGGGCTCCTCGTTTGGACTCGAACACTACGAGTTCTTATTTATACATAGCAATCTATTCGGGTAAAAGTAATGGGTGAAATGAATATTTAAGTAAAACTTTGTAGATAATAGTATAGATAAATAAAATTTAAAACATATGAATAGCAGCAATTCCACGGTGTACTGAAGTATAGGTTCGATTTCGCGCTTAAACTGAATATGTAGTTTGATAATTAATTTAAAATTTCGTCATTCGTTGTGTTTCAGTACCTATTGCAGGATTGTGGTTTAGCGTCAGTGACATTAATAAGCTCCAGAAAAAAATGGACCTGGCAGTATTGAAACTATGATACTGGTACCTGTACAACGCAGTCGGCTCCTGCAGGCAGAGCCGCGCCAGTGTTAATTCTTGCGCACTGCCCGGAGCACAGAGGCGCGGTAGGTGCATCCCCGGCCGTCACCGCCGTGCGCACGCGGCGTATACCCACACCGTCTATGCTTAGACAGGCGTAACCTGGGGACGAGATACTGATGATGTAAATAACAATAATTCTTTATTTCACCAAAAGCCTGATTTTTCTCCAATATCCTTATCACTAAAAACTTAAAAGCATAATAGATAGGTCGATATTTAAATACACTGACTCCTAAACTATATAGGTGTTCGTTCCTGTGACTCAGGAGTCAGAAATACCCCCTTTTTTCCGTGGGGAAATCCTCATGGATACCCTCCGTCTGGGGAGAACGGAGGGTTATAATAATAATAATAATTTATTTATTTAACGGACAACAAAAGATCCATACTGACAAAAACAAAAAATACATAAAAAGATGTTAGTAACAGATATCCTATGTTAGTACTTATATCCTAGTATGTTAGTAACAATGTGTGTGTGTGTGTGTTGTGTTAGTAGTGTGTTATGTCGGACTCCTACCAACTAAAACCCCACAGTTCCTTCTACTACCATGAGTCAGTCAGAGATACCCTGATGATTAGTATAGGTTTATGTTGTAGGCAAGTAATATAGCAACTCAGGAGTTACAATCAACACACGTTTTTCTTGAACTAGGAAGAAAGTGACGAATTTTATTGAGACAGTACCAGTCAAACTAATTCCACTGAATTGAGTTGCCTTTTTAAAACATGCAGTTAAAAACAAATCCGTATGTATCTTTCAGTGTGTTTGCTAAGTCTTATCTTAGAATATTAATTTATCATGATAGCTTGATAGCAAGACAGTTTTATTAACAGCATCAAAAAATTTACAAGTTTCAAATCAGTCAGCATTTCACAGGTGTTTTAATGATTAATTAACTTTAAAATATTACCAGTAGCAACTACTTATCAGCGGTAAGTATATTTACATAGCTGTATTATCACTTCCGAAAGCAGGTGTGATAACATAAAAAACTGTTTGTAGCAAAGAAAATGCATAATATTCATTACAGCTTCAGCAGCTTCAGCTTCAGGTACACACGGCGACATGTTATGATATAAATTTCTAGTTTTAGCTCGCCTCGTATTGTACAGACGCCAGCACACCAAGCTACCCGAAACTGTCAAATTTTCCCAATCAACTTTTAACCTTATTCTTTAGCGATAAGGTTGAAAATCTATTAAAGAAATTTGACAGATTGTAGTAGCTTGATGTGCTGGCGTCTGTACATGCTTTTTGTACAATGAGAAGTCAGCTTATACTGGAAATGTATAGCTTCATAATACCTATGTCGGCGTGCGCACTTACTCGTAGTAGTTACGTAGTAGGTACATTGTTATGTCACAACTAACGGAACAAATTAGGTAAGTACTGGAATATAACATCAATAGTTTTATAAGTAGGTACCTATGTAATTTTACGGTTCGAGTACTCGACTGTTTTAATAAAAGGCCCGCGGGGTAATTAACGCAATTGCGTTATACACTATTAGTACCTAGCAATGGCTTTCATTTTGAGAGTTTAACAAAATAACAACATTAATTGCGTTATTTACGTTGTTGAGAAGACAAAATAGCAGTCTCAGGCAATATCCTTCAAAATGATTCAGATGTAAGTAGGTATGTTACGCGGACAAGGGTAGATTTAAGACAATTAAAAACTGACCAAGTGCGCGTGTGCGCGTACTACGCGAAGTTAAGGGTTCCGTAATCGGGATGAATATTTACGCATTCACAGCATCTATACATACCTATTATATATTTTACCGGCCGCAAAAATAAGTTTGTATTTTATAGTACTTCTAGAAAAAACTATTAAGTAAGTTATTTCTCCTTAAAAATATGTTTTGATATGATATTAACTATCTACTTATTAACGATTTTCGGACATTTTTTCCTCGGCTTGTGCTGTGAGACCTTGCTTCTTGGCAAATTTCATGATTCTAGGTCAACGGTATACGCCATAAATGGTCGTATTTTTTTTAATAGAAGCTTAATTTTTTTACATCTCCAAGGGACTGCAGACCTGCCTATTTGATATTAAATTTAACATGATACCTCTACGCATTCCTGAGAAAAACTGATAAACAGACAGACGGAAAACAAATTGATTCTATAAGGTCTCCGTTTTTTCCTTTTGAAGTAGGTACGGAACGCTAAAAACAATGACTATAGCCTATTAATTGATTAAATAGTTCTTTTAGTATTACTATTGAACAATGATATTATTACAAATGTAATGTGAATGTAATGTGTATGTGTAATGTAATGTGATTGAACTGAAACACGTGTTTATAATAGTTAAAATGTATGTTGTACATCTTTTGATACTATATGTAGGTACTTATATTATAATGTATTTACTGATTGAAAACAGAAATAAGATAAAAAAGATTTAAAACGTAGGTAAAGAGTTATTTAATCAAAATAGAATAGATTCAAACTTGTCATAAATATTGTGAGTCAGCACTAATTTGCTGTAAAATTGATTACAGCAGATTTGTGTTAGATTATTGAATGTGTCAATGTGGAGTTAGTACAACCGCAGCCTCATCCAAGGCCATTGCTCTTATATTGTGTAAATTATAGAAACTGCTTATTACTCGCTAGCAGCATGTGTATGTGACCAGATGTATAAATGTAAAGGAAACAAAAGGAGTATGTAAAGATCGTCGCAGGTGGCATCCTGTAGTTTCTGCCTACCCCCATAAGAAAAAAGCGTGAGTTTATGTATGTAATATAAAAATCTGATAAATATCTTACCATCTTTAACAGACGCAGGGAACGGTGGCATTGGTTCCTTGGCATGCAGTGTTTGTGCCACAACTCTTCCAAGTCCTTCTTCAATGGTCACTATCTCCAGCCTTTCCTTCCATTCCGCCATCACATCATCAACTGCCTTCCAAGCGTCAGACATCTCAACCATAGGGAACGGAGACTCTCTTAGTCTTAAGGCCACTTTGGTAATGTCCACATTACTGCTATGCATACATGTGTGGTTAAACTGCATGTTATCGTGAATGTAGCTTACTTCGGCCACCTCATTGTGTATCAAGGATATTGCATGCGGTAGGATTGGTTTCACAACTTCAAAACATTCTGTGACCGCTTTTTTGCTGCCTGGGAAGTTGATGATGAGGGTTTTGTCTCTGATGCCAGCTACAGCGCGGGAAAGCTGGGCCATAGGTGTCTTCTTCAAGCTAGCTAGCGTCACTGCTGTGATGATACCCGGTACTTCTCTCTGTATAATCGCTTTTGTTGCTTCAGGAGTGACGTCTCTAGGAGTCAATCCTGTCCCACCCGTAGTCAGAACTAGATCGAGGTTAGTTTCACAGAAGTACTTGAGCTCCCTTTCAATGATTTCTTTTTCATCAGGGATAATGATTGTGTGGAGGTTAGCTTCGGGGAATAGTTCTCGGACAAAGTCAGCGAGTGCCGGTCCTGACATATCTTTTGTATTGTCTTTGAAACATGTGTCACTGATGGTGATCACTGCTACTGCTTTCACCATCTTGAAGATCTACATGATGTAAAAATACATATTTTTAATACACACATTATGTAAGTAATTGATTGTCAAAAAAATTTGTTAAAAAAGTTACAATCAATTACAATCAACTTTCGAATGAACGATTGTAATTAGAATTATCGCAAGCATGCAACAAGTGCATTTGGTGGTGAAATAAAAGTAAACTTAAAGTACCTAATTAAAAAAATAATAATTTACCTTTTAAACTCCACTGGCTGAATTATTTTAACTGATATGCTGGTGAATGAACCAATAGACCTTGTTACATCACACTGATAAGTGATGTTGTTATAAAAACACTATTAAAATAATAATAACTCCAACTGTCCAACATCAACCCTGCCCCCAATCAATTACAAACTAACTTTTATTTATGCTGTTTGACGTTGACAGATCAGCAGGTAGGCAACCGCACGGCAAAAACAAATGCGTTCATTGTATTTTTAATTGAATAATAAAACCTTTAAATGGAGAGCAGCTCTAATTATCGAATCAAACAACTAACGAACTCAAGTAAGCAAGCATAAGAGAAAAAAATCCCAATGTGTAAATTAAACAATATTTAATCATAAAAAAAAAACAATATTTAAAACCTATAAATGCAGGCTCATAGTTCTAATTTACAATAATTATTAAGGCACAATTTACATTAAAATAATACAGTATACTATCACGATACATTCATTTTATATCTATTACGTAGTTTATTAACAATATTCTTGTCTAGTTGGACGGCAGTGCAGGTTTGTATAAGTTTCTGGAGAGGCGCGTACCGACGCAGCGCGGTCGAGTTGCCGACTATAATCAGTTTGTGTTTCGCTCGAGTCACACTTACGGCAAGACGACGCTGGTCATTCAGTACTTCGCCTTCCTGTAACACAAAATTGTTTTTACCGACCACAGTTAAAAGTCGAGCAATAATATTAGCATTATGTTAGTTGGACTTCTAAAGCTGAGTGTTCACTACTATATTCGCGGCAGATCCGCCCATCTAAAACAGCTTCATTGTATGTTTATTTATACAAGTTTATCACAGTACCCACGCTCCAAGGAGCTTTAGAATGATGCTGCCTATCTTCTTGACATAATCATCAAGTGAGATAACGCCTGGTCGGTCAGTTTTGTAATGCGCCTCATAATTTTTCTATGGAAGCATCACACTCATATTTATAACATTTGTTCCAATAAACTAAGAACAGTTTAGTTACTAACCTTAACTTTCTTGTCATCATTTTTGTCAGGGCGTCTGGTACAAGAGTATATGATGACGGGCTTGTCCCTTCCTTGGAACTGGTCTACAGTGCTGACTTCCACCGCGAGGTGTGCGAGAGAGCGGCGCAGGAGTGATACTTGGTCACGGTACGGTGCTATGACGCCAATGTCCGATGATTTCACGTTGCCCTGTAGTAGAATAATAATTTTTTGGAAGAATTCTTTGGCTGGCTGGGTTCAGTCAAAAGCACAACAGAAGTAACATTACTTGAATTACGAAACCCAGTGTGGGTTTACTGCTTATGAAAAAAAAACGCAGTCAATAAAAATCTCTATAAGCCTTGCTACAAAAAAAAACCAACCTGTTTCAAAGCGTCAACCAAGGCGATAACCACACATGCTTCAATGGGGTTTGCGCAAGAGTTCTTATTGCTAGTAATTTCGGGGCCATCTTCAACAGTTTCCACGTCTAAGAACAACGCTGCATGCTGTGGTTCAGGACTACAGGCAGTTGCTAACCATGGGGAGTCTGATAGGTGAGGGATTTTCTGAAATATAACGGGTTGTTTAACGCGTGATTACCTTTTCTGCGCAAGTAGACGTTCGTCATTTACCCCTTCATTTCCTCATGAAAGGAAACCCTTCCTTCCTTCATATAAGTAATAAATGATTTAATTTTCAAATTCTTAATTCAGAATCTGGGTGTTGGAATTCATAATCAATACTTCAATAACAAAATCGAAATGTAAGATTGACTGGTCAGGTGACTGATTACGGTTGCGCCAAATTCGCATCTATGGTTGTGGAATCTACAAACTAAAATTAACAGGTGCAATTTTTTTTTAACTTATTCCCAAATAATTAACACTCACGATTTTTTAAAGATTGATCGAATCTTTGATAACTTGCTATAAAACCAAATGAAGAAGTATTAAATAAGAAGAAGAAGAAAGCAGAAGAAGTATTGAATTTGATTTGAATTAAGTTTCTCTTTACTTACCAGTACATCTACATCCAACCTAGCTAGCGCGATATTCTGGTCGGCGCACTTGAGCCGATTGTTGTAAGCCACGTGGTTGGCGATGTCGGCCAGAGCTTGGTTCATGCGGTACTGCAGCTGTAGGGTCGAGGTCGCTTCTTCGCACATCAGGCGGTGGAAGAGGCTTTCTTCCATGCCTAAGCGTCTGGAATGGGAATGAAATATATTATATTTAATGTCGAAAGAAGCGATTTAGACTTTTGAATTTTATTTGGTCACCAATCTATATCAAGTCCTCTGCAAAAACATTTTACTTTTAAAAGCCGAAAAACATAACTGTTACACTATTTGCGCTGTAGCATGGTGCGGGTGACAGTTGCCCGTATGACGTTGACATTTGTCAGTACCACGTAGGGTTGTGAGGTTATGCAATTCATTTTTATCGCTAACGATACTCGCAGCGTGAATCTAGTTCTCTTTAATATTGTTATGAAAATTAGTGTATTATTCAGTTGTGCAGTGTAACTACGTGTGTGCTACGTGTATAAACTTGTCAATATAAATGTTTTATGGCTACATAATTATCTTTGTACTTATATAAAATAATCAAAATCGGGTTTATGTTTTTTTTTTCGTGACAACATTTTTGCTCTATGGTGCATCGGCGCGGCGGCCATGTTGTTTACCCGTGCGATGCTGTGAGTGCGAGTACGAGTGCAAGCGCGTTATATTGTGACTTAATGTGACACGTATTACGATTTCATTGTTTGTTTTCATTTTTGTTAAATTGTTATTTGTTATAAGTTTGTTGAGTTTGTTGTTATTACCATGCCTAAGCATACAAAAAAAACTGTTTTGGGTAGTCAGGCCAGGGAGCTTGTTGTTCGCCTCCGAGACTACTTTGAAAGAGAACAACAAAATAATGGACCGTTGTTACCATTGAATCATATTGTAGAACGAGTAGCCGAAGCTCTTGATATTGGCCGCAATACTGTTTCGCGTATAACACGTGAGAAAATTGGCCAAGATGGGATGTTTGAAAATAAATTATCGACACCCAACAAAAAGCGGACCAAGGTGAAGCCAATCACAGATTTGGATGATTTTGCTAAGGTTGCTATTAGAAATCATATTTATGATTATTATAGAAGAATGGAGCTACCCACATTGCTCAAGCTTCTAAAATCATTAAAAGAAGCTGACTTGTTCAAAGGAGGTATTACTTCGCTACGGCAAGTTATAAAAGATATTGGCTTTGTTTACAAAAAAGTTAACAAAAGAAAGATTATTATGGATAGGACTGACATTGCTCTAGCAAGATGTAGATTTTTAAGGAAGGCCAAAAACATAAGTGATTGGAGCAAAGTTGTCTTTTTGGATGAAACGTGGCTAAACGCCAACCACACAGTGGGTAAAAGTTGGACCGACGATACGGCACAATCGTGTACCAAAGTGCCGGAAGGCAAAGGCGAACGCCTTATTATTTGTCACGCAGGTACAGCAAGTGGATTCGTCCCTGATTGTTTGCTGGCTTTTAAGTCAAAAAAAACTACGGAGTATCATGAGGAGATGAATTACGAAAAATTTAAAGATTGGTTCATAGGTCTATTAAACAATTTAAAAGAGCCTATGACCATAATAATGGACAACGCACCCTACCATTCGGTGCAAGTTAATAAACCCCCAAACCAATCCAACCGCAAAAGCGAGTTGGTGAAGTGGCTGAGTGAAAACGGAGTTACAGCAGATATAAAAATGTTAAAGACGGAGCTTATTGCCTTAGTCCGACGCCATAAGCCACCAACTCCTACCTATGCTCTGGACGAGATGGCAAAAGAAAAAGGCCACCAGGTCCTTCGACTACCACCCTACCATTGCCAGTATAACGCTATTGAGCTGATTTGGGCCCAAATAAAAGGTATGCTTTTAATTTCAATTCCCATTTTGAAGCTTTATAAAAAAATCAGCTTTCCGATCGTAGCATGTACCTAGTTTAAAAACATTACCAGATACTAGATTAGGCTGATTGATGATTATTTGAATACTTTTTTTTATAAGTTCGTTTATTTTTAGGTTACGCCGCAAGAAATAATACTTCGCCGCCATTTACGGCAAATAAGATGTTGGCCCTATTACAAGAGGCCATCAACAATGTTCAACCTGAAGACTGGTCGAAGGTCGTGAATAAAACAAAAAGGGACATTATGTCTGATTGGGATCGTGACATACATATTGACAACATAATTGAGTCATCGTTAATAATATCCGTCACAGATTCAGATGATGAATTGAGTGACAATTCAGATGTTCCTGACTCTGATATGAGTTTAGACGAATAACATGTATTTTTTTTTAGCAACCTTTTAAGCAACCTTACCCTATAAATGTTCTGTTGTATAATTAGACCTTTTAAAAATAAAAATTGACCTACGCACAATATACGTTTTTTATTATAAAAAATATCGACTATCCATCGTAGCAGTACATCCCATCACTAAATACGTCTATGGCGTTACGTTATACGCATTACACTTTGCTTAATTTTTCATTCAATTTGATTTTATTTCTTGATTAGAACATTCTGGTTGGGTTTAATTTAATTTACTACAGTTATTAATTATTTAATATATTACGAATGTGGTACAACTGAAATATTAAGTCATAAATTGTAAATCGCGGCAACTTTCAAGAGTGAAACGAAATGTTACTGAAACTGTCACCCGCACCATGCTACAGCGCAAATAGTGTAATAACTTACCGTATTTAGTTAGTTACCTAAATCTTGTAGTTAGAATTTTAACTTTTTTTTTAGATCATTTTCTCCATCAAATCGAAAGCGGTGGGATGTGACAATATCACCCGTGGTATGATCATTACTATTCTGGATCATCTCCTACCCGCGATTACCCACATTATAAATTATTCCTTGTACTCCGGAGTATTCCCTTCCCTTTGGCGCAAAGCCTATGTTCGTCCGCTACCTAAGGTTTCCAATCCCTCTCTTCCTACCGACTTCCGTCCAATTTCTATCCTTCCCTTCCTATCCAAAGTGCTCGAGGCCTGTGTCCACAAACAATTCTCTAATTTTGTTCATTGTAACTCAATTATTAGTCCTCTCCAATCTGGGTTTAGGCCTGGGCACAGCACTGTTTCCGCACTCCTTAAAGTGACTGGCGATATAAGGGCAGGACTGGAAGACACCAAAGTAACTGTTCTAGTGTTGGTTGATTTCTCGAATGCCTTTAACACCGTCAGTCATGATATCCTGTTAGCTATTCTGTCCTATATTATGGTCTCTCCCGAAGCACTGGAATGGTTCTCCTCTTATCTTCAGGAACGTCAGCAGTCCGTTCATGTTGGGGATTCTTCTTCTAGCTGGTGTGATTTGGAAACTGGCGTTCCTCAAGGCGGTATACTTTCTCCTCTTCTGTTTTCCATTTTTATTAATCTTGTAGGGACACATTGTATGTATGTAAGGCAGAGTGCAAGGTTAGCAAATTGTATGTGCGCGTGATGTATGCATGGAACGACCAGTTACTGCGCACTGGTTCGGGCGAACGGTTCTCTCTCTGGGATCACGCGAAATATACTCGGTCAACATAACCCGATTTTCATTGACTCCAGAACCCCGATCCAGAAGGAGCGGTACTCAAGTAGGGATTACCGTGGACACTCATCCGTGTTATATAATCCCTAAAGTGGTGACCCCGACGTGATGTGAACACGCAACCTTCTGATAGCGATACGAAGGTAGATAAAGTAAAAAATATAAATGCGACCATGTATTTATTCGCAACGATGCGGTACGCAAACCATTAACACCTACCTACGAAGGCCCCTACCAAGTTATAGAAAGAAAAGGCAAAGTATTTGTAATTCAGCTACCAAACAGGAAAGCCAGTGTGTCCATTGATAGGCTGAAGCCAGCATACTTATTAAATGAAGAACGTAATGACAAACAATCAGGCACTTCTGTAGATAACTCTCAGAAAAACTCAAACTCAGAATGGAACCCAGTACCACTGTCACCGATTCCCACCGTAAATAAGCCTCAGTCAAAGACAAGTCGCAGTGGTCGCACTATTAGACCACCCGTAAGATTCAATGAGTACTGCAAATATTAATGTACCAACATGTCAACAGTATTGTGTGTGTTTTGTTTTACTTTATAGTTTTTTTTATTGTTTTGTTTGGCGTTGTCGTAACGGAAGCTGCCGGCCCTCAGGGTGTCATTATGTTATTGCAGAGTGGAAGTTACGGCAACTACCCTTAAAACCTAGTTCTAAGTCATCGTATTGCCAAAAGGAATACCATCAAGCCGGCTCCTGAAAAATGGATGACCGCACCCTGTAACATAACTAGTATAGAAATAATGCCGACTATGCTAGGGCAATTTCATGTAAACAAGATTGAACATTGTTTTAAATATCGGCGTGTGCAAACTTTAATACTACTTCCTTTAGCCTTGAAGCTAATGAACTTTGATTTAGCTTACACATGTACTATTACTCATCAATCAGTAATACTTACTGCAAGAAGCACTGAGTAAATAGCATTCATAATCATTCCGAGGAGCGATACTTACGTAAAAATTGTTCAACATGGGCAAGACGTACAGTAAAGAAGAAGTCGTCATCGCCCAAAATAACGCGATAGAGTCAAAAGTGACGAAGTACGAGATCGGTTTCGCAATCATGGCAACCGCGGTCGCGCTCATCGCAGTGCTCGTGTTGTGTCGTCATTTTCGTCATCGCGTCAAGAAATTGGTACATAAAGAAATCAATAACGCATCCGGTGTTGTGACTGTGCTGCCCGGGCGCGTGGAGACACGCAGCGTCCCACAGCAACCGCCACAAGCCAGCTACGCGTAATGTGATCCGGCCACCGTGCATTGTTATTATTCATAGTGACCAGTGCTTATCGCAATAAGTAGCCATTTGTAGCGTAAGGTTTACTTTGTATGTGACAAGGCGCAATGTTTATGATAAGTGTAATAGATGTAAGAAAATTTTTGCAAAATTTTGGGGGGAAGTAGTGTAGGGACACATTGTATGTATGTAAGGCAGAGTGCAAGGTTAGCAAATTGTATGTGCGCGTGATGTATGCATGGAACGACCAGTTACTGCGCACTGGTTCGGGCGAACGGTTCTCTCTCTGGGATCACGCGAAATATACTCGGTCAACATAACCCGATTTTCATTGACTCCAGAACCCCGATCCAGAAGGAGCGGTACTCAAGTAGGGATTACCGTGGACACTCATCCGTGTTATATAATCCCTAAAATCTTATAACTTCCGAACTTCAGTGTGCGTATCATCTGTATGCAGATGACTTGCAGTTGTACTGCCAAGGGAAGGTTGATGAATTACCTGACACTATCGACAAATTAAATAAGGACTTGATAGCCATAAAAACCTGGTCTGATAGATTTGGCTTAGCTGTAAACCCTACGAAGTGTCAGGCGATCATCATTGGCAGTACACGTAGTATTAGCAAGGTAGATGGTACAACCTTGCCGCCAGTTCTGTTCAATGGTACGATCGTTCCTTTTGGTACTGACGTGAAGGACCTAGGCTTGCATATTGATAATACCCTGAACTGGCGGACTCAAGTCGCTAGGGTGAGCCAGAAGGTTACTGGAATGCTGCGGGCTCTGTACCGTTTGAAAAATTTATTACCATCAAGTACGAAGACAATGCTTGTACAGTCCCTCATTTTCCCTATCATCGATTATGGTGATGTGTGCTACTATGACCTGAATGCAGATCTCCTCAGTCAACTTGACCGTCTTCTCAATAACTGCATTCGATTCGTTTTCAATCTGCGTAAATATGATCATGTCTCTGCGCATCGGTCGCTTCTAAAGTGGTTGCCCATACGCCAGCGCAGAGAGCTAAGGGCGCTGACCACCTTGTTCTCATTTCTTGATTCTCCGGTTTCGCCTGGTTACCTAGCCCCACACTTTCAGTACATTTGCGCCAACCACAATAGAAATCTACGTTCATCACACAACCGTCTTCTCCAATATCCCACTCACCGTACAGACTTCATTCACTCTTCTTTCTTCGTTCAGGCTATTTCTATGTGGAATGCGCTCCCCCAGGAAATCAGGATGGCAACCAACCGATTATCCTTTAAGGTTAAGGTTCGCGAGCACATTCGCAAGAAGCTGGCAGTATCATAACAACGATAATATTTTCTCATTGTATGTCTTATTTCTTTTTATTAAGTATATTTATGTATATTTATTTGTAATATATTTATATGTAATTAGGTATATATTATATTCAGTTTTAATAGGTTTATGCCTATCTTTATATTTAAAATATTTATTCCACAATGGTCTGATTGCACCTACCACTGTTTGTCTCTGCATCACCCAAAGGTTGACTGGTAGAAAATGCCTATGGCATTAAGTCCGCCTCTGTACATTTATGTGCTTGAAGTATTAAATAAATAAATAAACTTTGTCGAAATAGGGCTTGAAATTCATAAATGGCACGAGGGTTTGAACCTGTGTCTAAAAACTTATTTTATAATAAGGCTGACTTTTACCTTGCTGCTCGACTCCTGACTACGGGTGGTAACTGTTCTGGATCTCCCACTAAAACGAATCTCTTCGCTGCGAATAATGGACGCAATACGGTACTCTGCAACACCTGCCAAATACCCAATGTATATGCTTAAGGATTTTTAACCTTGAGTTCGTTGAAAACAGTTCTGATTCCATTGCAACTACAACACATAATATTTTAAAAAGAAATCAAGCACTTACATCGTGTTTAAACGCGGGCACATGCCGAAGGATACCTCACTGCGATGACATCGCAAGCTGCTTGGGGGTTTACCTCGATGCCTGGCATGTGCGTGTATGTCTATTAACATGCATTTGTTTTACATGGAGGTGACGTCGAGGTAGCGAGCTACACCGCGACCGCGAGGTATCTTCGGCATGTTATTACCCTTAGTCCTAATGGACAAGAAAGGTTGGATAGGACTAAAATATTCATATTCTGATTAGGTACAGAAACATTCATTTTTACCTGTGTAGCTTCATCGACTATGCAGAGATCAAAAGTAGTTCGGGAAAGCATCGCGTGGGTGGCTCCCAAACATGTCACTCCTACGACGCCCTGAAAATACAATCGTCTCATAAACTCGTAACCCAAATGTTGACGTGCAACAAATATATGACGTGCGCACGAAAATCAGTGGCCGAAACGCCACTGTCAATAGTATCGGACGACTGCCGCGAAGTGCGCACACATAGTTAGTTTTTTTTTCTGTTTTATTGTATGTTGGGAAAGTAAATAACAAGCAGCAAACTAAATGTCGCTATCGATAATAGTTTTTTTTAAAATCCTAGAATGTTTGCAAAGAACCTATGAACCCATGAAAAACACCCAGTAACTAATTACTATATTTATATGCCATTGTCACAATCATGATCCTGGAAATCAGCAGGAATGCTTTCAAATGAGAAACTTTTTATTTGTAAAACCCCGGAAATCTTAAAAATAATATTACCATAGAATCATAGAGTGCAGCTAGTTTCTCAGGCGTGTCGCAGTCCTTGGTCAGTGTTTGTTCGCTTCGCTTCTGCAGCTCAGGCGCAATGCGCGCCGATGCGCCCAGACGCAGTATACGCAACGATTCTGGTAACCTGACGAATTTACAGTACACACAAAAGATCGTAGAATAAATCATATTATGACGCATGATTATGATTTAATGTTTCTTACCACGTACTTTGGCAAAGATATGTTCCTGTTTTTATCTTACACCTGTAGTTTGACTCTTGTGTGACAGTAACAGAAATAACGCTTAGCCAAACTAGGTGCAAAGTAACGTTTATAAATCTCGACCTAAGAATGTTTCCTACAGTAATATTATTAACACTTGGACTCGACGTAGTTATTACTTTTTTTTTAAGGTGAAATTAATTTTTTTGGTTGGTACAGCTACAAATATTATAATGATTATTTATTACTAAGCAGCTGCTTACAGTACTTACAGTTACCCAACACGTACGGTAAGCTAAAACGGAAGCTGACGGGAAAATGGGAGTGAATTAATTAATTATGAGATTTCAAGCATCCCAAGTTACCGAAAAACCTTTATGTCAGTTATTGAAGTAGGTGACAAGTACAAATATTTGCCTACCTGCTAAGAACTGTATCAACGGCGGAATGCGTGTGCGCAGTGACGAGGACGCGCTGCTTCAAGCCCACCAGCATTTGTATGAGCACGCTTATTGTCTGCGTTTTACCTGTAAGAAGTAGACACTTGTCAATGGCGTATTAACTTATAATAACTTCTGATTTACGTCAAAGTTACGCCTTGACAATGATATTGTATTGGGTTAAGATCCGTCGGAAAATGCGCGAGAGATCGAGATTTTATTAAAGTTAGTTGGAATATTAGGTGAGTTGCTGAGATCAAAACAGTTTCTTTGCTGTTCAAGATCAAATTAAGTTTACTGGCAAAACTTCTCAAGCGTAGTAGGTATAGATATCTAAAGACAATAAATTAGAAATATAATATTCTAAACTCACAATTTCACGTACAGTATTTTTATCTCACGAAGCTCCGCGCGCTTTACTTATGGAAATTACACTTACGAGTTTGGCTTGAAGTCAGTTTTTCTAATTAGAACTTTAACTTTGATGAAATACAGTTACCTGTCACCCTGTAAAGTTTCGCCTTAACTTTAATGAAATACAGTTACCTGTCACCCTGTAAAGTTTCGCCTTAACTTTAATGAAATACAGTTACCTGTCACCCTGTAAAGTTTCGCCTTAACTTTAATGAAATACAGTTACCTGTCACCCTGTAAAGTTTCGCCTTAACTTTAATGAAATACAGTTACCTGTCACCCTGTAAAGTTTCGCCTTAACTTTAATGAAATACAGTTACCTGTTACCCTGTAAAGTTTCGCCTTAACTTTAATGAAATACAGTTACCTGTCACCATTTAAAGTTTTTATAAATTAGTATATTTACCAGTGCCCGGCAGTCCACACATGAGAGCGTAATCCCGCGCCGCCAGAGACTTGAGCACGGCGCGCTGTTGTTGTATATTGAGCGACTTCATGAGACGGGTACCAAGCCGACCCACGTCGCGAGGTAATTTGGGTTCAAATTGAGGTGATTCTTTATCTATTATTAACCTGGAAATACAATTAAAGTTGAATATTCTAGCGAAATAGGGCTTATTAAAATCTTTTTGTAGATACAATAGGACAGAAAAACTTTTTACGAAAAAAAAAGAACTTAAAAAAAAGCTACTACAAAGTGAAAAATTTATTTTAGTTTCTTGCCAGTACTCACTATGTGAAGCTGATAACATCATCAACATAGATGAACTGGATTAAAAACCTATCATTGAAGTTAACTGAAAAACTAAGCGAATATATTTAGGTAATTAGGGACCACCGGGCGGGCGACTTCTACCAATTGGAAAAAAAATGACTTAATCATTGATATATAATATATCAATGGACGTAATCTTTGAATGCATAAACTCCTCCATATTTTGAAGTCGGTTAAAAAATCATTAGAGTTAACGGCAATTTTGTGAATTCAGAAGTTAGGCTTATAAATACACAAAGCTGCGTTTACGCTGTGTTGAAAATCAGCGTGGAAGGAAGTTTGGAAAAAGTGTACTTACTTCCGGAGAATGACCGCTCGATCGCTGTCTTCCATTAGCACTCCTAAGTTGGTCAGATTCTGAACAGTGCTCGCATAAGACTCGTACGTGTCGATGTGGTATACCGTGTCTTTGTTCAAACGACTACCCACATCCCTGGAAGAATTAATGTTTTAAAAAGGAAATTTAAATGCATTTTTTATACTCGGTGCTAAATAAATACCTTATCTATACTAATATTATAAAGCTGAAGAGTTTGGTTGAACGCGCTAATCTCTGGAAATACCAGTCGGATTTGAAAAAATCTTTTTGCATTTGATAGCCCAATTCTTGAGGAAGGCTATAGGCTATTTAACATCAAGCTATGACCTTTAGGAGCCAAGCAAAAAGAAAAAAATTCAGAAAGAACGCTAAGCAAAAACGAAGTAATAGCGCGGGCAGGCGATGCGATGCGACGGGGTGGGTCGAGGGAACAAGAAATTTCACGCGGACGAAGTCGCGGGCAGAAGCTAGTGTTAAATAATTGAAATAATAATTATAAAACGACTTATATCATAGGTTGGTATTATTTTCGTACCTCTCAAGGAATATGTGTATCTCTTTAGAATTTGCAACGGTCACAACTCCTGCGGCGATCCACGGTCGGTTCTTTATGCTGACTATTGCAAATTCACCCTCTTGTGGACCTTTAGTAACTTTCGTATCGACATTATTACCTAAAAAATAAAAAACATAAGTACCTACCTATTGTAAATATTTGAAACTATATTTTAAACCTGCCGAGTGATGGCGAGTCAATTAATTAGTCCTGTTTGAGTCTGAAGCTATTTGGGAAGTAAACCAATGTAAAAAATCGGTATCAAGCACAATCATAATAATATTCCAAGTTTACCATTGCCCTCAGTTGTTCGATGAAAGATGTGTAAGTATCTGTCTTCTAAATAACTTACTGCCGTTAATTTTAAGTCAGCTGCGCATGTTCCGCGTTTTTCTCTGAAATATATGAAACATGTATTAAAAGTCACAAGCGATTGCTTACATTGTACTGTTATCTGTACTAGGTCTAAACTATGAAATAAATAAGCCTTCAATTGCAAGTAACCCCTGTATTTAGGAGTTTCATAACACAATTTTATACACATTCTCACCTCTTTTCAACGCTCTCTGTCCACAGCGCATGTAAGGGAGACGACACCATCTGGCCTCTCTCTTCCATCTTCAACAACGCCGTCCAATGCAGGAAGTACTGTACATGTTTTAGTGAGAGGTGCCCCATCGCTTCCGTACGTAGTTTAGATAGAGGATGGGATTCAGACACGCTTGGACCGTTTGTATGCCTGGGATATTTGAAAAGGATGAATTTAAATGCTATCTAAAGACCATATTTTCTAAAAATAGTCCTTATGAAAATTGGCATAGAGTGCAAAGTTGTGTGAACATCAATGCAGACAAGAAAAAGGCGTCCTAAGACGCGCTCGCATGTGGTAGTTTGCACTTTAAGACACTGATTTCAAACTACTACATTAAAAAAAACTCTCCTGTGCTCAAGTTTAATTCTAATATGTAATTGCAGTGTTTGCCGTTCGACGAATTAGTAAAATAAGCCCAAATACCTTTTTTTAACTGTTTTTTTTTCATGATTTATGTTAGCAAAAATTTTGTGAATTATTTTTACTTCAAATACATGTTTATATCAGCCATAAACAGAAAAATCCTAAATTATCAATATGTTCTTACCAGAGATGCAGCGAGCACACAGTGAGGTAGGGGCACTTAGCGCACGCGTTATGATGATCCACAGGTTCAGGCAGCTTCTGTTGTAACATTATAGACGCGTCCTCAATATCTACCAGATTCTCTGGAAAAAAAAACCAATACAGGATATCCAAAGAGGTTTTCCAAGGTGTGCGATTTTACAGACGAGCATACCTAACGCACAAGAGAATTTGTACTGTATTACTAAATACATAATGAACAAAATTAATGGTCCGTGGTTGTGAGACAAACATAGAACTTTTTTTATAACATAAAGGCGTGCTAGGGCCGTGCGGCCCCGTGAGGCCGAACTGCGCGGCCAAGCCTCGTGAGTTCTTATAATGGGCACGCGTTGCAAAACAACAGTAAAAGCCTCGCGA
Source organism: Luperina nickerlii (assembly GCA_963855955.1). Lineage (NCBI taxonomy): Eukaryota > Metazoa > Arthropoda > Insecta > Lepidoptera > Noctuidae > Luperina > Luperina nickerlii. The sequence goes on from OY979682.1 coordinate 12,546,314, forward strand.
AGCCGGGCCTCGCGAGGCTTTGAGGCCGCGCGGCCATAGTGGGGACGCGCCTTAAGGCAGGTCTTCACAAACCAGTAAATAATGTCAAAACTTTACCTGAATCTATACAAATAAATAAAAGTGAAGTGTCTGTTTGAAATCTCCAAATAACAGCTTTTTACTAAATGCATAAGAAAGTATATAATACGGTACTTACAACAAAAATTAATTTTTAACATTTTTGTTTGCCTCTCTGTTCCGGCTAATCTCCGAAACGGCTGGACAGATTTTGACGGGACTTTCATTGGCAGACAGCTGATGTTAGAAGGAGTAACATAACAACAGCCTTTGTCCCGGTAGCACGTTTCCGTGGGATAATTTCTGACATCCACGCGGCCGAAGCGGCGCACAGAAGCTAGTATAAATATAAAAATAACGAGATACCTGGGTCAATATCCTCAGGCGACTTGGTAAGATACTGCACTAGTTGATTACGTAGCATCATCAAGTCGCGACGCTCCGGGTAGCCACAGCTTACCTCACGCAACTCTACGCGATCCCTGCCCAAATTAGGACATATTTTAATAGAAGTAGTCATCATCATTTTTAGCCGACTTCAAAAAGTAGGAGGTTCTCAATTCGGATGTTTATATTTTTTTATGTATGTTCGGGCATAACTCCCTCATATTGGAATTGCAATTTTTTTTTTGTTTGATAGAGGTTTATTCCGAAATGGTCCCATCTTATAACAGGCTATATTGTAATTCACTTCTGGATATCGCCGATAGTATAGTCGAACTTGTTATTGCTTTACCACCCTAAGTTTGGATGTCACTTGCACGTGATAACACGACAGTCTATTGGTCTACAGATATGACAGTAAGATTATTTCACTTTCAACCATAGTGAAGTATCAATTTACTGGAAATTGTTGTCCAAAGTGCCTTACCCTTCGGGGAAAACATGCGTGATGTTATGTTGTGTGTTCGTAATTACTTCTAGGTATAGACAAAAAGTCCGTTGTGGAGTGTGGTGTAGTCTGTTGTGGTGTGTGATGTGGTCTGTTGTGGAGTGTGGTGTGGTCTGTTGAGGAGTGTGGTGTGATCTGTTGTGGAGTGTGGTGTGGTCTGTTGTGGAGTGTGGTGTGGTCTGTTGAGGAGTGTGGTGTGGTCTGTTGTGGAGTGTGGTGTGGTCTGTTGTGGAGTGTGGTGTGGTCTGTTGTGGAGTGTGGTTTGGTCTGTTGTAGAGTGTGGTGTGGTCTGTTGTGGAGTATGGTGTGGTCTGGTGTGGAGTGTGGAGTGGACTGTTGTGGAGTGTGGTGTGGTCTGCTGTGGAGTGTGGAGTGATCTGTTGTGGAGTATGGTGTGGTCTGTTGTGGAGTGTGGTTTGTTTGTGTTCTGAAGTTTGTGGTGGTGTGGACCTGAGTAACTGGCAAGTTGAATAAGTGATTACTTACTTCAAGTATAGTAGTAGACCACGCTGTGCCGCCTGAGTGGGGTCCTCACAGTTTTGCAAGTTGAGCATCATGCCGTACAGTACTAGTTGACCGCGGTGTTCGGCTGACATGGATGCCTTGCCACTCTTCAGTTCTAGAGGAACCACTGCCTTCTGACGTCCTGCAATAACATTATTATTTTGTAAATCTATACATAAATATTATGAAATAAAGTTGTGTTTCGCTTTCGTCTGTCTTAGATCTTCTAAACTACTCTATCGATTTTGATGCAGGTTTCACCAGCATTTACTTAAGAGCATTAATTTCGGCAGGTTTGTGATTATAATGCAGTAATATCTCGATGTTTTCGTTGCGACGCAGGAGCGAGTAGTTAAGAATCAAATAAATTACAATAGATATTATATAAGACAAAAACGGTCTTACATTGTACGAGGGACAGAGACGGCGCTCTACGAAGTCGAATTTTCGAACGAAAACTCCATGTTCCATTATAAATAGTTAAGTATTATATATTATATACTTACCACTTCTCTCATGAATTGTGACTTGCACAGTGGCGTCGATTTTACCCTTTAGCCCCAGTTTAGGGCAACACAAGTTCTCTTCAATATCCAATATTTTGTCAATGTGTCCGGACCAGTTATTTTTGTCTATTTTCACATTCTGCAAACAAAAAACTTGTAATATAATTGCGAGGATCTATCTAAGACAAAGCTATCAGTGAATATGGCCGTTTATATGAGACATAGTTTTAGATAAAAGTTGGTTTGACTGCCTCTTTCTAAAGCTTGATGTATAATATTAGCGCCAAGCAAGCCAATAATACATTTTCTAACACCAAATAGAATACAATATTGTCTGCATCATCCCACTGCTGAGCAAAGGCCTCTCCTCACAATTTCCAGCTCTTTAGATAAGGCTAAACTGGACCACGTTTGTTTTCTCCAGCTCATTCCGCTATATTCTACGGGGTCTGCCGCGACACCTTCTGGCTGTGTCAGGGCTCCAATACAACATTGTAGAAATACTATATCAAAAAATATAATTACCGCAACTGTTGGTGGCTTGTCCACTACATAAGTGTTCATAAAGTCAGAGAGTGGAGGCAGATATTTGTATATATTCGTTCGTGCCTCCTCTACACTCAGCCCAGCGTCATACAGTCTTGCTACTGACTCTTTTATTACACTGTCAGTGACTGAACGCAGTTGTTCTATTGATGAGATCTTTTGAGTCAGAGCTTTTTGTACCAACTCGTGGATTAATATTCCTGTTGTCATCTGTAATAAAGACAAACAAGGGAGACTTCATCTATCTCTTGAGACTTCATTCGCCAGAGCAAGAAGTTCATCTGAAAAATGCTGATGTGCTTGAAGTCTAATGCATTGTTTAAGGCTAAACACACAACGCGGAAAAAAGTTACGAACGCCAGCGCGTTTATGTGAATTATAGAAATTTTAATGTTATTAACTAGTAAACAAAGTTCACAATCGCCAATAACGAGCGAGAAATAGCGGCCGGGCGAAAGCTTATCTCGTAAGAAAAAAAATATATGAATAGACACACATATATCATGCATAAAAAGCAATATCAACCTACAGCCATATTAGCCGAGTCAATCCCTCTCCATCGTTCCTGTAGAACAGCTTTACGCTTACAGAACACGCCGGCTACAACACTAGTGCTGGACACCAAGTGGTCTGGGCGCAACACTAGCAGTCCTGACGTGTTCGTCACACTATAGTGACCTGAAGAGTCCCGTGATGCAAGTATACTGATTATGTCGTCAGTCAGAAGAGGGGTGTCGAGCCTGAAATATTTTTTATTGAATGTTTAATTAGACAATCATAAGTAAAGTCAACTGTAAACCGAACTTAGTGCTTTGAAATAAAAGTGGTGCAAAGACAGGCTAGACTATCTATACTAATATACCTACTTAATATTATAAAGCTGAAGAGTTTGTTTGTTTGTTTGAACGCGCTAATCTCAGGAACTACTGGTTCGAATTGAAAAAATATTTTTGTGTTGGATAGTCCATTTATCGAGGAAGGCTATAGGCTATATAACATCACGCTACGACCAATAGGAGCGGAGCATCAAAGAAAAATGATGCAAAAACGGGAAAAAAATATTCCTTTTGAGAGCTTTCGTTGCGTACGCTGCGTAAACGGTTAAAGTTACGCAAAAATCATGTATGACGGAATTGTTTCCCTTTAAAAGTTCTAAAAAAAAGTCCGCGACAGCATATGTCTATCTTTTAAGGTTTACTCAGTATAACCTTTTTTATGGTAATAAAATTTCTTCTAAACTAATGCATTATTTGCGAAGGTTTTTTTTATAAACATAATATTAATTCTTATCAAAATAAATACGTTATTCATCACAAGTATTTAATTTTGAATAAAATTGCCCTTGACATCATTTGATTTCAATGAATATTTTAGGAGTTGCATAGTTTACAAATAATATAGTTGCATAGTTTACATGTAAAGTAATAAAAGTAATGGAATATATTTTTAACCGACTTCAAAAAAGGAGGAGGTTCTCAATTCGGATGTTTCTATTTTTTATTTTGTATGTATATTCGGGAATAACTCCCTCATATTGGATTTGCAAAATTATGTACGTATATAATATTGTGTATATTCGGGCATAACTCCCTCATATTGGATTTGCAAAATTTTTTTTTGTTCGCCATAGGTTTATTCCGGAATGGTGCCATTTAAATTTCATAAAGATCTGATGATGAGTTTCGGAGACAGACAACGGAACTCTTCAATAAATGCCAGCAAATCAACCACGATTGCTGCTATAGCATATGTATGCATTGTTTACGCAATCACACAACATAACATTACGCCTGTGCCTTTTAAAGGGGTAGGCAGATGTGTTCATTTCAATAGCTTACTGTCACTGATATTCACATACCAAGTAGTGTTATATGAATTTGTTTGGGGTGGGCAGGTACAACTAAAAAGTGAAAAATAAAAACGTTTAACAAAAAAAAACAACTGACTTCCAAAAAAATACTAAAAAGTGAAAAATAACTTTAATTTCGAAAGTCGGTGTTAAAAAACGAAAATACAGAACCAGCGACACCGACTTCCGAAATTAAAGTTATTTTTCACTTTGTATTTTTTTGGAAGTCGGTTGTTTTTTTTTTGTAATAAAGTTTTTAGTAGGTTTTTTCCTGAAATTACCGCGGGTGAAACGTCTGATATATCAGCGCACAGCCTAAACCACTGATCCTAGAGACATGAAATTTGGAGTGTGTGTTCTTTGTGAAGAGTAGGTATCCACTAAGACAGGGTTTTTAGAAATTCCACCCCTAATAGGGTGAATGAGAGGAGGGTGAAATTTCACGCGGACGAAGTCGCGGGCAGAAGCTAGTAACTATATAAATTTGGTTGACTGTCCTAAAAACCTGATATTAAAATGCATAATCAGTATAAAATGTTAACACTGCTGGAAGACAGCTTCATCTCTGTGAGATGGAATGGGCATATAATCCACCATGCGGGCCCAGTCTGACAAAAAGGAGGCCTGTGCCTCAGCCATGGGAACATTGTAGGCTGATTATGCTCTTCTGAGTTCATGAACTGTATTTGTTTGTTGGTCATTATTACAAATAGCAAGTGGCTTATTTCCATTCTGTACTAAAATTTTAAATCTCACCATATTCCTTCAACAAAGCATGTTGCCTTCTTGTCCTCACTGTTCTTCAGTCTTAGTTCTATTCTAGTTGTCATGTTCTTAGCACTAATTATCTCACAGCGCTGCATTGTGCTTAAATCGAGATCTTCAATGCCATCCTGAGAAAAAATTAATATGTGTATAGTAATAATTATATTGCTTATAATACATTGTATGTGACAAAGTACCCAATTTTTTAAAGACTGATCAAAAGTCATCAGCAGGTTATTTGCTTAACACACTAACATAACGTAGCAATAGCTTTCATTTTGACAGTTCAACAACATTCATTGTGTTATTTACGTTGTAGAGCAGAAACATTTTTCAAACACATGAAGCAATGGATTAGCAATTTTTTTTGTTTTTTGAATTTCTGTTATTTTTATTTTTTTGTTTTTATGCATCATGTTTGCCGCAAATAAACGTATTTTCTTTCTTTCTATATCCTTCAAAATTATTCAGATTGCGATTGAAAGTGTGTCACACAATTAGGGTGCTGATTGTCTACTCTAAGTTGTAACTCACTGATCATCTTTAACAAAGCAAGGTAATAAATGTGTTACATTATAGAGCAAAGAGATAAGAACCAATGTAATTTATTTGTGCTAAAAATGCCAAAAATACCTATTCGTGTTTTGTAAAATACTAATATTCACACTCATTTCAAGGACCGTTTTGTTCAGTACAATTATGCATTCACTAGTGACACATGATGACACTTTACGAGTCATCAGTAAACATAATATTCATACAGCCTTTTTAGATAGGTTAGACATCCTGTGTTCTATGTACGGTGATAATTACTTTTTGCCCTTATCCCCTTACTAATAAACATTGTATAGCATCTGTATAGTTACACAAAGCGTTGTCATCTTCTTTCGAAATTCAAATTACTGTCTACTTAAAGAGAGAAATCGGTGTGTAACTATTCATCTGACATAATATGTTTATCAGTAAGGGGGCTACCAGGCTAGTATTTAACAATGACACCATGGTATTACTTAGGGCAAATTCTTATAAATATTATGGCAAGCTATTTATTACTTATTTATTAATAATTATAAACTTACCAACTAAATATATACACAGCATTAACGCAAAAAAATATGAAAACCAAGAAACATTTTTAAGTGGTGGTATGAGAGACACCTCAAACTCCATTACAATTTCAGCAACACTTTTTATTTCTATATCTTACTTTATTTATAGGTCATCATAAAATTGAAGTCTCCTAAAAACAGTGACTTATTTCATATGATGAGAACTGAATTTGACTAAAGATAACCAGCAAAATATGGGTTTAGGCAGTGGTATACCTATAGTAAGGTGCATTCGGGTAATGTCGAAAATCGGCATATTCCGAAAATTTCAATTTCCTACCAAACGCGACGATATCTTATAATGTGGCAACATTTACCTAGACGCCAGTTTAATACTCCCCCCGCTTCTGTTGACTCAAGTCGCTACTTGTAAATGTACGAGTCACAACGCCGCATTTCTCGCAGTGTGTCATTTTTCGCGCGTTTTCTAGTTATCGGAAATTACACGAACATTGTTATCTCAGAAATTTGGTAAGTTATTTAACTGATTGTTTTTTTGTTTAATAGATTTTCGTTTTTAATATAGTTTTTAATGGGTTCGCGCATCCTAGGTATCTTTTTCTATTTTTATTGAAATTACCCGAAAATGGGTAAATCTGAATCAAAAATGATTCGGATTTAGCCGATGTTGCTTTTCTATGGAGATTGTCAGTGGTTCTCAATATTCTCAATCTATAATTTATTTGGGTAATTTCGATGGTAGGTTAGTTCTGTCTAAACGTGATATACCTAAGCAGGGGGGTGTCATTTCACAGCTTAGGTCTGATCGGCCGGCCCGCCTATTGGTAAGCAAATGGCAGTCGGTTGCCACTCGGCTAGCATGCTCGACATGTCTCGCGCGTATTTGAATATCGTATCGACAGTGATTTGTTATACCTAAACTTGTATTTTGTTCAGGAGTGATCCTTTTGTACGCTAGTTCTATTACTAATACTGTATTACTGTGATATAAGCACTAATCTACATGAGTTTTTTAATACAACCGCTATACAGACGGAGTTATTTTTGTTCTTTTGACAATCAAGACTCGGAGTTCTTGTTGTGCTACTCAAACTTGACAGTAAAATATAGGTACGTCATTGCAAATTATTATTGATAGTTTTCGTAATTTATTTATTTAAGGACAACCAACAAAGCATACACAAAAATAATTATAAACACTGATTGTTATAACTTGTCAAAATTTATTTTATAAGTTTTGAGAACTTCTTTGTTTAGTTTTTTTTTTATCTAAAACCTAGAATAAAGCTTTATAATTTGTTTATGTTATTCAGGTGTCAGAGAGAGGCTCAACTATTTTAGTGTGCATAACTGAGATATCAAGTTAACATTTTTGTTTAATTTATATGTCATAAAATTGAATTATAAAATTAACCCACTTACAAGTAGAAGTGGGTTAATTTTATAATTCAATACATAAGTAGTAGTTTAATTACTTACTTAATTTTCAAATAAATATTTATTTTTTATTATATTAAGTCTTATTTTCAAACCCAAGACCCATGATTATTTCCATTCTTATTACAGAAAATCTTAAACGTTTTGATCGGATCTCAGCAGTCGCGACCCGGCAGCGCTGCCGAGTCGCAACTGCCGAAACTGCCCACCTCTTTGTATGGATTTTTATGCAAAGCTCTTCGATGCAAGCTGCCCGTCCACGCGCTGCCGGGTCGGGCTACACGACCGCGTACCTACATCGGAAGGGGTAGCATACAAATCCATACAAAGATCTGAATGTTACTTTTAGTAGGATATGCGATCATTTTGATTACGATATAATAATATCTTTTAAACTATGAGAATAATCGCGTGAGTAAAAGAATCATATCCGCTCTGTACCTGCTAAAAGATTGAGAACCATTTACCCATGCGACGGGTAATTCCGAAATACAAGTGTCACACAAACGTGTTTAGGTTATTCTATGACAAATATCGTGAATATTATTTTTGGAGGATAATAACGATATAAAAAGAAATATGTACCTTTTGTCAAAAGTGAAAAAAATCCACTTTTAACCGTCATTCGGAATTGCCCGTACATAATTCGAAATTACACGAGTGCAAAGAAAAAAAAAGTAAGTTTTTAAACACTTTTTTTTTAAAACTACTACGATATTTATGAAGGATCTCTGAATAGAGCTCTAGGCTATACATTCAAGAAGACGAAATGACTTCTTTAGAAGACATATAATCCACTGCTTCTGCCTGGTTCATCAAAATACACACATTCCATCAATTTGTCTGAAAACCATTCGATATTACCCGAATGCACCTTACATAGGTGTGTAGATAGGTATGCACTAAATACATGTATGCAAACCCCATCAGACATACAAATAAAGTGTTTTGCATTGTCATATCATACCTCTTCAATATCATCAACATCCCAGCCATCCACAAAGTCATCACAGACATCATCTGTGGTTAAATCTAGCACTTTTACAGTTGATCCAGTTTTGGAAGGAGACATCACTTCTTTTAGGGTTTTCTCTGGTGTTGTCCACATATTGACGGGTGAGCAGAAGACCTCTGCAAAATACAAGCAGTAAACTGTTGAAAGATTTGTTAAAGACAATGGAGATTGAAGGTAAAATTAAGTTGTCTATTGTGGCCATATGATACTATTTCATCCCAAAACATGATCTAGATTATCAAAATGTATGTTTTGTGTGGAAATCAGCAAGTCCTAGAACCAGAAACTCGAAGACATGTTGTGACATCCACCAACCCCCACAGTCTACAATCCGTCTCACAGAGAGGTGGCTTGAGTTCCAGCAATGGAAACATTATAGGCTGTGTATTTTTATGCTATTTATCATAACAATATTGTCACTGGATGAAAATGCTAAAGCGCAAAATGTAGTTATATAATTATAATATATTGTTGGATTAGATTTTTTTATTGTCAATCTGTTTAGGTTTCAAGACAATCTTAACAGGCCCAAATGACACTTTAGAATTTTTTTCTCCTTTCCAGTGACAATATAGATTTCTATAACTACCTACATACCTAATAGAGGACTTTTCTTGGGTGTTCTATGAGGGCTAATAACATTTACATTATTTTTATATTGAGATTTCTTAGGAGTAACAACTCTTTGTCTACAACCTTCTGGCTTATCTTTATTTTCAAATATACATGATTCCTTTTTAAAGTCATATATCTTTTCTGGTGATACATGATTTTTTTGTACTTTCTCAATACCTGGCAAAGATGTGAGAGGTCTCTCTTTTTTCTTTTCAATAACACCAACTTTAATAGGTCCCTCTAAAGCTGCCAATAGGTTCTTCTTTGGAGAGATTTTTGTTTGATATACATTCTCCTTGTTAGGTGATTTCTTCAAAGGACTGGTTTTAAAGGATAAGGAACTTATGCTACCATTTTCAGTCTTGATTTTTTTTGGTGTATTAGAAGTCGATTCATGATTTAAATCATTGTTTATTGCCGGTTTATCTAAGTCTACATCATCATCTATAAAGATCGGTGATGGTGCTTTTCTTTTAGAACTCTTTTCAGGACTTTTAGCTTGTGTTTCGGGTTTAGCAGTAGCAAGAGGTTTCTGGTTGGCACTGTTAGTAGCATTTTTGAAGAAATCTGTTACTGATTTTTGATTCTTTGAAGGACCAGCCTGTTGAGACAAGTTAAAAATTAAAATTAGAAAAAAGACTAAAGATAGTTTACGGGTTTGTGAAGATTCCAATAGTATTGTACCTTTTTCAAACTTAACGCTCTTGGCATTTTGTACCTATAAAAAAACTCACGTATTATTAAAGAAACTGTTTATAATAAAAAGACAAAAGCAGTGACTGTAAATAAATAATCCGCCTATATTACATGCTCTCTAACGAGAGCTCTGTTTTCTCCCGCGCTAAGGCGGCTAAGGCGTTATTTTGATTGACTTTGACATGTACCAGACCGGCTGACAGATTAGCATTTGCTGAACCAAAGACATTTTTTTTTTTTTTGGTTCATTTTGTCCCTTTCTGGGACAGGCAAGGGGAACTGAGCCCATACAGCCATGTCGGATTTTTTTCCTCTTTTCTAATGTGGCAATATTAGACCACGTCTTCTTTAATTTTCAATGTCTTCAATAATAATTAGGCTGAAGCCAAGTCTTCTTTTTCAATGTCTTCAGTATCCAAAGGTCAGGCCTAAGCCAAGTCTTCTTGTTTTAATTTCTTCAATATCCAGTAGTTAGGCCAAAGCCAAGTCTTCTTTATTCATTTTCAAAATCTAATAAGTTTGTCAGGCCGAAGCCAAGTCCTCTATCAATAATATTCAACTTCAGTACCATTTATTACGCCGGAGCCAAGTCTTCTTTTTCATATTTAATATTTCTCATAAATCTTTGTTTGTCAAAACATTATGTCATTATCCATGTCAAAAAGTGTCAATCCGACTACACTTGTTGGTTGTCATATTCAAATTTCGTCAACAGTTGATACAATATAATCATAAATTGGTAAAAAACAATCTTTTTTCTTCAAAAGTTGCTGAAGCGAGCGCGGGATATCTTCAGCGTTTTTATATACAGCAAGAAGACGATCAATTAGAATGATCCTTTGAAGAGCAAAATTGGGACAGTCAAATACAATATGATCCAATGTTTGTATAGCAGAATTACAATGATCGCAATTTGGGGAAGACAGAATACCAATTCTAAACAAATGTGCATTAAATCGACAATGACCTAGTCGTAAACGACAAATCGTTGTATAAAATTTTCTGCCCCGATAGATATTTCCTCCTATAAACCAAGGAGGAGAAATTTTTGTTTTGATTTCAGCTAACCACTTTCCTTTGGTCTGAACTATTTCCTGCCATGAATTGTGAAATTCTCGTACCAATTTGGATTTGAAATGAGATAAAGCGTCTGAATTTGGAACAGGATTATTCAAAATTGGACATGCCTGATGATGATTAACAATGGATTTAGCCAGGTAATCAACTTGTTCATTTCCAACTACCCCAATGTGTGAAGGAGTCCAAAAAAGGACAATATCTTTGGATTTATGTAAATTGTTATATTTTTCTCTGATATTATAAATTATGTTACTAGTTTTTGCATTACAACTGGGATTTTCTAGTGCTCTCAATACACTCATACTATCAGTGATAATGATCCATTTATTTTCTTGCTTAGACCCAATATACTCTAAAGCGCTAAGTATAGCCATAGCCTCTGCTGTATACACTGTTGCTACTGAAGACAACCTATTTCCAAACCCGCTTCGAGCCTGAATGTCATAAATAGCCATAGATACAGCATCATCATTTTTAGAGCCATCTGTGTACAATTGATTGTAACCATTCCATTCTTCAAGCATTCTGTAAACATCCTCTTTAAACTTCAAAGACTCATTAATTATTATTGTAAATGGACAATACTTGGATTCATAGGAATATAAGTAACAAGGCCAGATGGAGCTAGAAAAGAAATTTTGATCAGAATAATAATTTAAAATTTCAGATAAGCCCTGTACTAGAAAAGGTGGATCAATGTTGTCCATATCAATAGCTTTTTGCAACTTCAGTAGAAGAGGATGATCACTAATAGAAAAAATCTTGAAGAAGAATTTTGTTCTGAGATAATTGAATCTAATCATTAGTGGAGGCAAATTACATTCTACCTGCATTGACACTATAGGTGTTGAACACATAGCTCCCAAAATAACACGTAAGCACCTATTTTGTATTTTCTCTATTTTTTCTACTAGTTTTTGTACCCCACTATAACAAAAAAATGCATATTCAAAGTGACTTCTTACTAAAGACTTATATAAAATCAGTAAAATCCCTGGATCAGCACCCCAATATGTGCCTGCAAGAGATTTTAAAATATTGCAAGCTTTTAATGCTCTATTTGCTAAGTAATCAACATATGTATTCCATTTAAAATTGTTGAGAAAAATAACACCTAAAAATTTTATTGAGCTATCCACTGACATAAGGCTTTTATTGTAATAAATTTTGATGCTACTAGACCTAACAAAATTTTTTGAAAAGACAACAACCTTACTTTTTTCATTGCTGACCTCCAAACTGAGACATTCAAAATAATGTCCCAATTTTCGGAGGGCAACATTGAGTTTTGTTTCAATGCTATAAAGGTTTTCTCCTGAACAGTATACCACCAAATCATCAGCAAATTGTAAATTACAAACATCACTACCTAAGACAGCATTTAATTTATAAATATATAAAATAAATAGTAAAGGACTCAATATCCCTCCTTGAGAAACTCCTCTATAAGTATACCTAGGTCCTAGTAATTGATTATTTACTTTAACATACAATTTACGCCCATTTAAAAACTCAAAAATCCAACTTACAATTTTTCCAGGAACCTGAAGTGAGAGAAGGATGGATGACAGTGTACTTAAATCTACATTATTAAAAGCCCCAACAATATCAAAGAAAACACATCCTAAAATCTTATCAGCTAGAGCATCATGGATATCCAGAAATAAATGACTTAAACTTTCCCGAGCAGAACGACCACAACGAAAGCCAAACTGATTGTAAGGTAGTAGACAATTACTTTCAATATAAAATATCAAACGTTGTTTTAGAAGCTGTTCAAATATTTTACCAACACATGAGCTTAAAGTAATAGGACGATATGAGTCAGCTACACTAGGATCTTTACCCTGTTTTAGGATAGGTACTAAACAATCAGTTTTCCAACCCTCTGGAATAATAGAACAATGCCAAAGTGAATTCAGAATATTTAAAAAAATAAGTAAACTATGTGAATTTAATAATTTGAACATTTTGTATGAGAGCCAGTCTAAACCACATGCTGAATCTCTTCTTGATCTCAAAGCAGATTTTAGTTCTTCAATAGAAAAGGTTTCCACCATGAAATTATTACTGCAATTTTCCAAAGTATCATGACTAATGGTGAAACTATTTTGAACTGTATCAGGAGTATACTTATGTAGAAACTGAGTGATCCATTCACAACTAGAAAACAAACTGCCATTTGAAGAAACATTTTTGAACTTCCTCATTTTTGCCCAAACTTGACTCATTGAAGTGAGCCTATTAATAGAATTACAAAACTCTAACCAACAAGCACGACGCTCTTGTCGTAAAGTACGTTTTTTCTTTGCTTGCATACGTTTGAAACTTATAAAATTTGCTAGACAAGAATTTGATTTAAATAAGATGTAAGCTTGCTTACATTCTTCCACAGCTTTAGCACACTTCTCATTCCACCAAGGAAGAGGTAGCTTCCTCCTTGATCCACGAGCATTACAAGTGGGATTACTTCTGTTATTATTAAAATTTATTACTGACATTTGAACTGCCTGTAGGATTATTGAACACATATTATTATATGTATCAATTTTACTCAAATTACTATTATATTGAAAATTTGCCAACATGTCATTTACAATCTCTTTATAAATATTCCAATCTACTAATTTCAGATTACTATGAAGAGGAATATTTGAAACATTGGAAGGACCCACATATTCAGCAGTATCTACAACATATTTTGTAATGGTAGGCAAATGATAACTGCCTAAAGAGTCCTGATAAACCTGCCATTCACAAGACAAAGCCAAGGGAGAAGAAACCATTGTCAAATCAAGACCATTTGATCTCCATAGATGAGACCCTACAGTTGTTGGCTGACCATCATTTAAGAGTATCAAGTCATTTTCATCCATAGAATCCATTATAGCTCTGCCACGAGAGTCATCACTACAACAACCCCAAAAAGTGTGATGAGCATTAAAGTCACCAGCAATTATCAATGGCTTAGGAATACTCTTTATGAGTGAATCAAATTTGTTCTTTTGAAAAGAAGGATTGCAATTTCCAGGGCTGTAAAAACTAACGACTGAAATGTATTTATTATTAATTTTAATTTTGATAGCAATATTTTGAATAGAATCATCAAAATATGTATCTAATAATCTAAATTCAATACCATTACGTATAAAAATTGCAACACCATTGTGATCATTACCACAATCATTCCTGACTGTGGTATAACCACGAATGTTGCATTGTATATGTGGTTTTAACCATGTTTCTGAAACTAAAGCTAAATGTATATCATTATTATAAAGAAACTGTTGAAACTGTAGTTTATTACTTAGCAAACTTTGTGCATTCCACTGTGCAATATTTAAAACTTTGTTAATGAATTTTATATAGTAATATTTTTACCCTGAATAGTCTCTTTAATAGCAGAAGTTATACTTTGTGTACAAATGCTTTCATTTTTTGTTTTATTTAACTGAATCAATTTAACAATCGATTCTGTCAGCAAACTCAATGCTGTGCTATTAGACAACATCAAATTTATAATGTCTGTCGAATTTTCCGATTTGTTCAGAGATGGGAAATTAACTTTGTTAAATAAGTCCGAAAAGGGGGTTTTTACAGAATTTTTACTTTCAGCAATTTTTCTTTTCTTGATGGGACATTGACCAGATATGGACAGATGATTACCTTTACAATGAACACAAACAGCATTTTCAGTAGGCACAGAACATTCCTTGAAGGAATGACCCTCTGTGCATACTGAGCATCTTTGAGAGTTTTTACAGAATTTAGCTAAATGACCGAAACGTAGACAGCGGAAGCACTGCTTGACTGGTGGAACATAAGGCAATACTGAGAGCCGCCACATCTTAATATGGACAAAATCTGGTAAAGATGTAGAAGAAGCGAAAGTGATAACAACAGTTTGGGTAGGCTGTAATTCAGATGAGCTACCAACTCTAACTTTTTTCATTATCCTTCTGACACAAATAATTTTTTTTGAACTTGATATTGCCTTAAAAATTTTTTTGTTGGACATGTCTGTTGGTACTGAGGTTATAACTCCGGACAACTCTGTCGTCCCTGCCGGAATCGACGCTTTGATGGATTGTTCTCTCAAAAAAGTGACATTATCCAGAAACGAATTGGCTAGGTTCGGTCGATCAAAAACGACACCAATTTTATACTTATTGATTTTTTTCAGGTACTTTATTCCCTTCACAAATTTGGTGAAGCACCCACTTAGGTACATCATGTCTCGCTGTCCAATCGGTTGATCTTCATTGGTACTTTCGATAAATACAATAAATTCATACCCGGCAGCGGCGTCCTCGGGGTACCTGCGACTGTAGTCGGTAACTCTATACGGGGCATATTTGTCTGCGGGCTTTTCTTCAACGCTGCAGGAATCTGCATAATCTGACTCACTGGTGTCTGAAGCCGAGTCCAGAGCAGCATCAGGATTTTCCCCACTAGGATCTGGTTTAGCTTTTTTTCTTTTCTTAGCCATAATTATCCTAAACCTAAGTTAGACAAAAGGGTGCTTTTCAAGTATGAAAAATGCTCTAATTAATATTTACACAAACTAAAAAAAACTATTAACAGTGATTGTACAAAATAATATGTACAAATTAAAGAAAATTGGAAAATAATTTTCGAGAAATCAAAAAAGGCCGCCTACTCTTTCGAGGTTCCCGCGCTTTTTTTCCTGAACCAAAGACAATTAAAATAGAGGTGTGATCATTAAGTAAAACAGTAAAACTAACTAATTTTTAAGTTCAATATTTAGTAAACAAATCCGCTGGCCTTAGAGCATCCGCTGGCACGCTAGAAGCAAAGGACTAGTTGATGTGGCAACTGTTGGGGAGGCTTTGTCCAACAGTGGTGTCTTTCGGTCGAAATGATTATGATTTAAGGGGGAAGCGCTAAGGTAGCCCGCAAAATTCAAATTTTCTTACAATTTTTGCAATTGCAGCTGTGTCTGGGTATAAGTTGATTAAAATATGATTCACGACTGTATCAAATATTATTTACAAAATTATATATATGTATTACTGATTCTAATGATTATGATTCTGTAAATACATATTTGTTACGGCGGCGAATCATATTTTAATCGACGTACAACTTAACACTGACCAGCAAATTGCAAAAAACGTAAGAAAATTTGAATTTCGCGGGCTACCTTAGCGCTTCCCCTTAATGAACGCAACGAACTACTTTAGTCTGTGGCAGCAAACTACCTACCTCCTCAACATTCAGGAGTTTTTGGCGGGATTTCTTCTAGTGAAGTCTAGTTGGCTGTTTTAATTATTCGCAAATTGATTCCTAGTGGATATTGTGATGTAAAATTGGTGTAGTTTTGTATCTCAAGTGTCTGCGCAACTGGACAATATGTGTAATCATTGAAACAGACGCGATCCCGGTAAAATGGAGCTGAGATTTTTTTTGTAGTTTTGGCTACCTCAGCGAAGTTTACCGGGAAACTTGATTCGATACATTTGCTGCCAAATACTCCTAATACATTAGAATGTGTACACCCATATTCTAATGTCATGTTAGACTCAAGATATAAATAAAATGAAACAAAGACGTGGCTAAAAGGTCTTAGCAACCAAGCCATAAAACTATTTAAAAAAAAATCTCAACATTCAGAAAATAATTGTCAAAATATATATGTCATCTATAATTTTTGAGGTTAGGTCTCGTGTCGCTTTGTTTTTATTGAAAATAATTTAATTGTAGATCTTCCTGATACAATTTGTAACAATGTCAAAGAGACCAGAACACCAAGCGCCACCTGAAGTTGTAAGCATATTTTTATAAACGTAAAACTGTGTGGAATATTCATTTGTTTACCTTAATCACCAATGTTTTGTTATTTTTTAGTTCTACAATGAAGACGAAGCCCGAAAGTACACTCAGAAGTAAGTTTACTCTAGCAAAAACACCCGACAATTACAAACTCGGTCATAAGATGCCTACATATTGGGAATTTTTAATTTTTCAGTACACGTATTATGGACATCCAAGCACAGATGACAGAAAGATGCTTGGAGTTACTGCTGTTACCTGAGGATATTCCATGTCTTCTCCTGGACATAGGATGCGGCTCGGGCCTATCTGGCACAGTGCTAGAGGAGAATGGACACATGTGGATTGGCATGGATATATCACCCTCTATGCTTGGTAAATCATTATACTTCAAACTTTTCATTAAGTACAAAAATGACGCAGCTTTTAACAAAACAACGTAACAGACATAACATCACGCATGTAAACCCAAAGGGTGAGACAGAGTACCTGTACATCCAAATTCCACAATTTTTACATCAACACAATAAAGTAACTTTTCAAAATTAACCACTCAATCCTGGCATGGTACGATTTCGGTCCATTACAATAGGAAATCAATTGTGTCTCATTAGCGGTGATTAAGAAGTTAAGCGTCTTTGCAGTCCTTTGAAATCTACTTTAAAACATGATATTGACGGCGAAGTGCCAATAACTCCTAACTGACAAAGTCAAAAATTTACACATACTGGAAAAAAACATTCAAAAATAGACACATTGTTTTAGTTGGGAGGTACATGTTTCCACATTTTAATTTAATGCTGTTGACACTAAAAATACACTTAGGCGATTTCACTAAAACATGTGAATAACGCCTTTAAATTCAAAATGAAAAATGAGTGGATTTCTCAAAAAAAAATCAGTTAGGAGTATTGGCACTTCGCCGTCGATATACAGCAGTGAAATTGTATAGCAAGCTTGGAACTTGTACATCGTAGCCTGTTACCATAACATACATTTCAGAGGTAGCCAAAGAAAGGGAGACAGAAGGAGACCTAGTACTATCAGACATGGGTGAAGGAGTGCCTTTCAGAGCAGGGTGTTTTGATGGAGCGGTCTCAGTGTCAGCCCTGCAGTGGTTGTTCAATGCTGATAAGAAGTCACATCACCCTGTCAAAAGACTCCATCAGTTCTTTAGTTCCTTGTATGCTTCTTTGGTACGTAAAACTTTTTTATAAACTGTATCTTGGTTTTATGTATCAACATAAATTAATGAAGTTAAAGGAGTATGAATGATCATAGCAGGTATCATTCTGTAGTTTCTGCCTGTCCCAATGGGAAGAAGGCGCGAATTTATGTATGTATAAATTCAATAATAAATATATTAATGAAGAAGCTTGACTCGGAAAAAACCAACCACCTCATTTTACATAAAGCATTTCAGTTTCTAATTTCATGATTTCTAATAATCTGTTTTGTTTTTATTATTCAATTACCAAGTATTATTTGTTTTCAGTCAAGATCAGCCAGAGCAGTATTCCAGTTCTACCCAGAGAATGAGAGTCAAATGGATCTAGTCACCTCACAAGCCATGAAAGCTGGCTTCTATGGAGGTGTAGTTGTAGACTTCCCTAATTCTGCCAAAGCCAAGAAGTTTTTCTTGGTTCTGATGACTGGAGGATCTGCTCCATTACCTCAAGCATTAGGTAATTGTTGAATGAATGGCTTGTGATAGACCCAGTTTGTCATGTTATCAATTAGCTGCTAGTATGAAACAACAGATTGGCATCAATGAAAGACTTGTACCAAGTAGTAGCGGGTGACTCTTAGACTTAGGGCTCCCGCACACGGGCCACCGGCCACAACCACAAAACGCCGCCACTGGCAGATTTCCTGTAATTTTCGTACATTTTATATGGACTCGCCGCACACGGTTGGCGCCGGTGGCGGCCACACTCTACAAATCGTCGCAGCTTGCTTCTTGTGGCCCGCACCGGCCACTAAACGCCGACACAAAACGCCGCCACACGCCACTCGCGCGATTCCGCGCCCCTCTCTCCCTTACCTCAGTAAACCTGTTAGAGACGGTAATGCACGCACGTACTCTGTGGTTCATATACAAAGTTGATACGACAGAGGGGCTTTCCTTTAAACTGCCTATACTAGATACCATTTTCAAGCTCTGTACCAAAAATCAATTAAATAGGAGCAGTAGTTTAGTCACAAATGATTTTTTAAGTTTTTGTTACGTTTGAACACGATGTATATTCCTAACAGCTGATTATCTCATACGCATAGGTCATGAACCTTAAAACGATAATCCGAGTATAAGATACATTGTTGCCGCACAAGTACAACCAAATATTTCACGAAGCAATAAATACACACACACTTGCACTTTCACTATGAGAGTGACAATCATAGCAAAACCCCCGCGCCTTTTTCCCGCGCGTAAAAGGAATAGAAATAGGTCAGTGTGTTGCTATTGCATCCTAGATCCTTGCGAATTTGCTAAAAAACTTGTTCTTTCAGTGCGCACGCGTCATCCATCCGGGATGTACGTTACGTAACACGGGAGCCCCGCCGCCGTTATGTTTTGTCGAACTCGCTGACAATAATTGTGATTTTGTTTTGTTATTGTGATAGACACTAAATAAGTTTAAGACAGTATTTCTTTTTTTATTGTGACAGGATACGTAACTTGGGATTATTATTATTTAGTGTTAGTGTTTTTTTTTTTGATTGACTGTTTTTATTGTGATAGGATACGTAATTAAACGTTGGTTGTGTGTGTGTGTAATAATTAAAGTGTTCAGCAATGTCTCGTGTAACTTACACGGCGTCAGAATACACTTACATGATTTTAATTTACGGTGAATGCCGTGGAAACGCAGCTTTAGCTCTGCGAATATACCGAGAAAGGTATGGTGACCGGCGCAATTGCCCTAGGAACACCGGCACCATACAATTGGCAGTACAAAGATTACGGGAATTAAAGTGCTTAGCGACGGACAGTGATTTAATTAGAAAAATAAATAACAATATTCTCCGTCGGTATAATTTGTGCATTAATAAGAATGGAGGACACATCGAGAATTTAAAAATTTTGTGTTTTTGTGTGTGCGCGTACTTTACAACCTTACCTAACATAAAATCCAGCGCGAGCGGTCAAAAACGGCCCGCACCCCGCGCCCCCCACCCGCCCGCCACTAGATCACACACACGCACACGCGCTCCTTTGTTACCTAGGCATCTAAGGTCAGTCAAATTTATTTATAAAGGGTGGTGCGTTTCACTCTGACTTTTAAGCTATTTAGTTTGTTTGAAAAAAAAAAAATCTCATTTTTGGCGCTTTCTATTTTTGTACTGTATCGAATTAATACTATGCACGTATAGTATACGTAGTGTAATTTAATGCCCCTCTGTCATATCAACTCTGTAGATATACCTTCTTCGTCCGACTCCATTATGATACTGCATGCGTGGGTTAAAAAAGTAGCAGCCAACGACCGCAAGTGGCGACCAGCGGCCACAAGTGGCTGTAGCGAGCTTCAGCTACCTTTGCGGCCGCTTCTAGCTTCTCTTGTCGGCGTTTGTGGCTGTGGCCAGTGGCCCGTGTGCGGCGACACTTATGAGCATTTGTATGCCAGTATGTGGATCCACGTTATACACAATGTCTTTTTAATTGTTACTGTAATTACAGCATTGAACTGGTTAATGATAATTGTATAATTACATTGATTTTGTGTGATTATTTTAGACAGCATTATCAAGGGATATTCCTGTTTTTTAGGAACTGATGAAGTGGACAACAACCTTCAAATTAAGTATGCTAAAAGAGAAGCAACTAGAAATTGTCGAGGCAAACCACTCAAAAACACAAGAGCTTGGATTCTAGAGAAAAAGGAACGGAGAAGAAAACAAGGCAAGGACACAAAGGCTGATACCAAGTACACAGGCAGGAAAAGAAGTGGTCGCTTTTAGAAATAATATGTTTTGTACAGTTAACAGTGTATTATTATTATTTAATAACTAAGCTAATCTATTAAAAAATATGTAAGTTTTCATCCTGGTCTATCTTTTCACAACATATTTCCAAACAGTGTCCACACCAACCCCTATTGTTTCTACAGGAGTCATATTTGGCAAAGGGAACCGGCATGCCACTACCACTGTATCTTTGCTTGTCTCTGTTAATAATTTATGTTCAAAGTCCTTCATCATCTGTTCAACACCAAATATCACTACATTGTTATATGGCTTTAGGTCAAATTTCCATAAGTCACACCGAAAGAATTTGCTGCCTCGGTATTCCGGTTTCAGTAACGCAGCTATTCGAGAATAGTAGACTAGCCAGGGGTTTAACTCTACTCCATCTGCTTGGAACCCTAATTTGGCAGCGGTAAACACAATCCTTCCATCGCCCGAACCCACATCTAATAGTTTACCACTGCGACCAGCCAAAGCTTTGCTAACTCCAAGGAGTTGTTCTGTCGTGGCAGGAACGTAAGGCAAACAAACTTTCCTCAGCGCTGGTACGGTGAACGGTATACAAATAATACTGACTCCAACAGCTAGGCCTCCGGTGACATAAATTAATACTTTTCCTGTAGAGGACATCTTTGTTGGATTTTTTGTTCCCGCGTCTTGAAGTAGTTCTAGCTCCATTTTATAAATAAGTTACGAAAAATAGCATTGTGTACATAGAAAAAATAGGTTATGTTGCTTTCGTAACTAAATAGTGACATTACACTGACATTTCGTTCTAATGCTAATCTAATAAATACAATGGAATTCTAAAGGAGACTATAGACGATCAACTGGCATCAATCCGTTCGAGACAAAGATAGCGTCATAGCTTTACACGAGTAATAAAACCAAGATTATCGCTCTTTGTTGTTCTCCACATCGCTGTCACTGCGACAAAGTTGTCAACAGCCTCGGACACCACTACGACCTATCTTGCAGCCAAATACACTCTCTTTTAAAAACATATTGAAAGCCTAAAAGAGTGCGCAAACTAATTTAATATGTTTTAAAAAAATTGATTCAAAATTAATTAAACAAGTTTATTTGGCCCTAAGTCAATCTATAATTCAAGACTGTATCACTTCTTGAGGTGGCGTACCAAAAACTAACTTGCTTCCTCTTGAATGAGCTCAGAGAGCAATCTTAAAAGTAGCAAACTTCCACCCCTTCTTTTTTCCCACATAAATCCTGCAATGTACTAACTGTTCGCCAGCTTTTCATCATGCACTTAGTATTAAAACAGCACACCATGCTTGTCTACAATGCCGACAACACTAACAAGAGACGGAATGATTTAGTATGCATATCTAATCCTACCTCAAAACATGTCTTTGTAGAAAGATTTTTAACTTTCTTAGGCCCATTCCTGTACAATAAATTAAATAGAAAACTAAGTATCTATAAACTGAATTAATATAGCTATAAACAAATTATACTTAAATATTTATTAACTATCGACTATGCACAGACAGTAGTCCTACTTATTGTCTGCAAATTGAACTGCTAACATGCTATTTTACTTTTATTTACCTAAGTTTTAATTTAGTTTTTACGTTTTATTGATTGTTAATTTATTACTTTACTGAAGCATAGGTTTAACCTAGTTCAGGTAAATTTGCAACTGTGCGCTATTTTATTTTAATTGTTAAGCTATTATTTGTAAATGTATCCCTCTTTTTATAAATAAACGATTATTATTATTAATCTTAAGTTGATCGGGGATTTATTCGGCATTGGCATTATGCGGGGAAAATGTAGGGATTTTACATGTCAATAATATCGATAGTTCATATTTCGCTTATTTCATGGCTAATAAGTGATTAAAATTATATGACCTACATATTTAACTGTGCAATAACTTGTATATGGATCTGTGATGTCGTGCATGTTCAATCAAATAAATAAAAACTAAAACATAAAAATTGTGATGTCCTTCATACTGACGCTCGATGACGTTTGAAAACGTCAGTATAAATAGCGAAAATTTCGTTTTCAAACAAATGAGCACAGTGCATTTTTTGCGACCTACGATGACTTAACTGGGCTATCTAGTATCTACATAAGCTTTGATTACAGAACTCCAAATCATGTCTTGATTTGAAAAATATTGCAGAATAGCGCGTTTCTTGCCTCATGTCAAATTGGCAAAACTGTCACTGTCAGACAGACAGCAACCGTCAGTCCGTCCGCACGGAAAATCGCAAATGCCAAATAGTGATTATTAATGCATTGCCGAAGTGTAAAATTATATTACATATTTCATACGTGAGAATTACTAGATAAGTACAACAAATGACTGCGTTCGAAGAGTTCGGTGTCCTCCCCGAGCTGGGGAAGGCCATTGAGGAGATGGACTGGACACTACCAACAGATGTCCAGGCCGAGGCAATACCTCTCATCTTGGGTGGTGGAGACGTGCTCATGGCTGCTGAAACAGGCAGCGGAAAGACTGGTGCTTTCTGTTTGCCGATCCTTCAAATAGTGTGGGAGACTTTGAAAGATGTACAAGAAGGGAAGACGAGTAAGATAATACAAACGATATCGTCAGAATTGACGATGTCGTTCTTTGATCGAACGGACGCGTTGGCAGTGACGCCGGACGGGCTGCGCTGCCAGTCGCGCGACCAGAAGGGCTGGCACGGCTGCAGGGCCACTAAGGGCGTGCACAGCAAGGGGGCTTATTACTATGAAGCCACTGTCACTGATGAGGGCTTGTGCCGTGTGGGCTGGTCTACACAGGCCGTAAGTAGAAATGCCATAAATTGTTAAAAATCAGTGCATTTAAAAGCTTTGAAATTAATTAATTTATTCAAAGAAATCAGATTAATTTGAGTATCATTGCATCATATTTTAAAATATTATACTTTCTGATTCATAGATTATATTATTTTGACAAATAAACATTACCATTCTATTACTAAAACTAAATTTACTAAACTTAATAAAGTATATATAAATAAATAATAAATAAATACTATGAAAAATGTTAAAATCAGATTTTATTAATTTTTAGGCGAGGCTGGATCTCGGTACAGACCGTCTGGGTTTCGGGTTTGGAGGGACAGGCAAGAAGTCAAATGCCAAGAACTTTGATGACTATGGTTCTGCATATGGAATGAATGATGTCATAGGTATGTTGTTTTTATAAAGTACACACTTGCAAACCGTTTCATAACAACAGCCTGTAATCCCTGAAGCATTATGCAGTGGTGTACACCCATATTTTGCCCGTAATGTCATATGTCCCATAAAATAGGGGGCAAGCCTATTGCCATCAACAGGGCACCAATCCAGACTCCGAGCTGCCACTAAGAAATCCCTGATGAAAAAACCCAATAAAACTTTGCCCAACCAGGGCATCAAAACCAGGACCATGCAACCAGTAGACCAACAAGGTAATAACGAATTCCTTTATAAAAATAGGTATTAAGGTACTGTGCATTATTTCAGGGTGCCTACTGAACTTGAACAATGGCGAGATCAGCTACACTAAGAACGGAGAAAAGCTTGGAGTGGCCTATACCCTCGCCCCTGAAAGGCGTGCTGACTGCTACTTCCCTGCTGTTGTACTCAAGAATGCCGAGATGAGCTTTAATTTTGGCAAGATGCCATTCAAGGTACAAATTCTTAGTTACCGTAGGAAAAAGATGTGTTGTGAATGTTACACTTTACAGATTCAACAATTGATTTTGCTACCTATCTGTTAAACAAAATCTGACTTCATTTTAAGCTACTTTTCCTACTACTGTTTTAAAAAGAAGCCATTTTAGTTTGACTGCCTCTTTCAAATGAATGTTGATGTAACTGTAAAGTGAATCTGAAGTACCCATTATACAGAGTGTCAGGGACAACGATGCGCAAACTATAACCATGATTTTAGCACATGATTCTAGACGCCCTAGCGCAGACAATTTCACCGGTAATTAAAAAAAACTCTGCTGTTTTATAGAAAAGATCGCGTCAATCTCCCTGCCACCCTCCCAAGTAACACAAAATCGATATAATGGAAAAAGTGATGACCAGAAAATTTCTTCTAGCTTCGTTATAGAATTTGAAGGGTTTTAGCAATGTCTTGCTTCTGTATAACAGCATTTTATTAACTTTGTAGTTCCTAAAGCTATATAATCCTCTTTTTCAATCTTTTGTGCAGCTAAAGGTTTTATTTTAGACATAATTTATGTCTCTATACAGCTTCTAATACAGCTGTAAGCATTATACAAAAGTGTAGGCCGTATGTAAGCATTAATTACGGCTTAGGCTATTAAAAAGCATTTTAAAATTCTTTAAAACTGCTCTATGTTTTATAACGACCTTTCGCATGGGTCACAACTGTTTAACGGTGTACATTGGTGCTGTTTTAATGCCAGCTTTTTAAAAGCATTTAATCATAATATTATATAGCCTTCATCTATACAAACGTATAATGACAAGAATTTTAACAAGCAATAAGTCGTATCGTATCCGCATGCCTAAAGTTTTTAATTATGCTTACGCCATTTTGCTTTTTGTATCGATAATATTTAAAATTTAATTTTATGGTAAATAGTCCTTTAGAAAGGACTTCAACCTATGGTATTGACTGGCCGGTACAATACAGGTATCATAATGACTAAAACTAAAGATTTCTTCGTAAGAGCATATTTTTTTTTTACAATTCCACATATTTTTATAATATTTTTGTAATAAATAGCTCTTTAATTTGAAGGCGCATGAAATATTTGATTCAAATATATACATACTTTCACAGTAAACTGATACTCGCAACCTTAATTCACTCATAGAGAACAAAAACAAGAGTTTAATTACTTGCCTTGTAGCACTTATATTTTTTTGTTGAAAGTATCCATGTTCTTTTTACACAAGATTTATTAATAATAACAGAAATTAAAAATAATATTTGAAAATGTTTTTATTTTGCCTTTGTAATGGTACAAGCTGTATAAGAGCCGCATTTAACATATGCGCACTGCTTTAACCTGTTTTCACAGCCCATTATAATGCGTTTATCATTCCGGTAGACAACCAATATAATGCTGCTAAAATGCCATTCTTACACTTAAGGCTGTATAATTTGGGCCCAAACTAGCATTACAAAAGCTGTATAGTGGTTTATAATGCCTATATGTAGACTTCTTATAAAGCTATAATAATATGATAATTCTGTTATCCATCGATTATAAAGCTATTTTGTGCTACTTGGGCTGTATATAATTATATAAAAGCAAAAATGTACATATGTACCTTAAAAGCACCTATACTCCATTTGAAATAAGTTACACATTTAAATAAACCTTTTTTACAGTCTGTTCAACCGATTTTAATAAGGATAAGGATAGCTTTAAGAGTAAAAAAGTGGTTACAATGCAAATTGTTTAATGCAGCTGCCATATGTCATGCCACGGTTGTACAGACTGTAAAAAAGGTTTGTTCAATCTTTTGACCTCCACAGTCATGTATATGTAGATGACAAACTAAAATGTTTCAAGCGCGCCACGGTTTGGCTACTTGACAGACTTTGACGCCGAGGGCACATTATTGATTTTTTGATGTGTGGCGACCAAAAGGTTAAATGTCTAATCTTATTTCAAATGGAGTATTGCCTCAGCTGGTCCCAGTCTTCTAACAAATTATACTTCACCTTTTTGCAGTACCCACCACCGGCAGAGTACATAGGCATTGCCACAGCCCCAAAGGACAATATGAAGCTGAATGTGGTTTCGGACAATGTTGTGGAAGCTAAACCTTCTAATAACGCGCCGCGATCTATTATTATTGAGGTGAGTGAGAGAATTAACTAAGATAAAATGATAGAACCGAACTTATCTATCACTACACACATAATACCAAGTCCCCCCACCGCGTCTGTCTGTGTAAACGCGATAAACTCAATAACTACCGAACAGATTTTCATGCAGTTTCCACCAATAAATGGGGCGATTCATGAAGGTTTAGGTGTATAATTTATTAACCAAATTATACACCTAAACTACATTATACCAGTAAGGTTTTGTGTAAATTGGTTGAAACATGACTGTGATTGTTGAATATGTCAAAAATAATACTAGCTTTTGCTCGAGACTTCATCTGCGTGAAGTTTCTTGTTCCTCCGACCCACCCCGTCGCATCGTATCCCCTGCCCATGCTATTACTTTGTTTTCTGACTTTTTTCTTTTTGCTCGTCTCCTAAGGGTCGTAGCGTGATGTTTAATAGCCTTCCTCAAGAATTAGGCTATCAAACCCATTTTGTTTTTAATCCGCCTGGTAGGTAGTTCCAGAGATTAGCGCGTTCAAACAAACAAACTCTTCAGCTTTATTATGATTATAATATACTAACAGCGCCCCGCGCTTTTACCCTTATAAGTATCGATCTCGTGGGAATATCGGAATAAAAACTACCCTATGTCCTTTCCCGGGACTCAAACAATCTCTATACCAAATTTCATCTAAATCGGTTCAGCGGTTTAAGCGTGAAGAGGTAACAGACAGACAGACTCACTTTCGCATTTAATAATTAATTTAGTAATCATAATCAGGCTACAATGTTCCGTATAATCGGCCGTAATCCACCGCGCGGGCCCAGTGCGGGCCCAGTGCGGGTTGGTGGATGTCACATGTCTTCGAATATTTGGTTCTAGGACATGCCGGAATATTAGTATGGATTAATATTATTATACGTACTTATATAATTATAATAAAAAAATCTCGATGTTTTGACAAATCGTAAAAACCATGCGAAGCAAGCAATCTATCTGATGTTAAAAGACCAAAAGCCAAGAAGTCTACTGTATTATTTTAAATATGCATCCTGCATTGTAAAACATCAAGGAAATACATGATTGTAACCGTTAAACTAAGAAGAAATAATACACCTCTCTTTCTTACAGCCCTCGAGAGAATTAGCAGAACAAACTTGCAATCAAATAACAAAATTCAAGAAGCATCTGGAAAACCCAAAGATTCGCGAGCTGCTGGTAGTAGGAGGCATAAATGTTAAGGATCAGATCAATGCGCTGAATGCCGGCATCGACATCGTTGTGGGCACCCCGGGGCGGTTGGAGGATCTGATTCAAGGAGGTAAGGTTGAATGACAGGCGTTTTATGAAACAGGTCTGGTATTTATTTCAACTCAGATAAGAATATATAATAACTTGATATGAGCAATCAGCTCCACTACCAACCTCGCTGATCGTAGTTGCGAAGGATAAATTTTTGTAAGAGGTAAGCCGGAGTAGATATCTTTATTTATTTTTTAAAAAACGTTGCCCCACACTAGCAATTACTCCTGTGTCGTGGGTGCGTTTACAAACATTAAATTCACATACACAAACAGCCAGACCCGAAACAAACTACCTTTAGACAATACAAATATTTGTTCCGTGCGAGAATCGAACTCGCGACACACAGCGCCGTAGTCGATCGCTCAACCACTGCGCCAACTGTGTCGTGTGTCGTTTAATACTTTAATATGATTATATTATTTATGTCTATAGAATACCGACTGTGGCATTTTTCAAAGGGAAGCCGGTAGGAATATAGTTATATGGAACCTTCGCCACTAGTTGTTACGGTACGAAAAAAGATGTGCATGGTGAATAAATACTATAAAATAACATTAAAAGCAGGCATCACCATGTACAATGGATGGATAGGTCCTTGTTCACGAAACCACGGTGTGCCATGTCCCATGTCCCATTTTCTCGTACAGGTTACCTATCCCTCACCCACTGTCGTTTCTTTGTACTGGACGAGGCGGATGGTCTGCTAAAGGCAGGCTATGGAGAGCTCATCGAGCGCCTTCACAGACAGATACCTAAGATCACGTCTGATGGACGCCGGCTGCAGATGGTCGTCTGTTCCGCCACGCTACACGCTTTCGAAGTTAAGAAGATGGCCGTAAGTGTTTAAGTGGAGTTTCTACTATAAAGAGCTTAAGTACCTTTGTAGTGGAAATTTTGTACTATACAGAGCCACTTTAGACTCATCATTATCTCTTGCCTTTGTCTAAAATGAGTGGCCAAAATCATTTTAGGCTACTGTATATTAATAAGCATAGGTAAAGTCCTCATTTTAAAAGTAATATTTTTAGAAAATAGTGTTTTTTTGTTAATCAAAATGTTCTACTGTTAATAGAATATTGGGAATTATCCACCAGATGACTTGGAGAGTCACAAAGAAAGACTAACAACAAACGAAATCCTTCAATTCTTAGGAGAAATTAATGCACTTCCCGACTTGGGTGGACCTGAAAGGCGAGGACTCAGTACCAGAGACAGTGCATCACGTGGTTGTCAACGTAGACCCACAGAAGGATCGCCTATGGGAGACTCTGCGCAAGTATGTTATCCTGGATTGCCAATGAAATTGGGCTAAGTTTTATTTCGTACTGTAACAGACAAAATTTAAGGCCAGTGAAATATAATTTTTGTGCAGTCGACAGACCTGAGGGGCAATTCTACTAATTTTAACAACGTTCACAGTCTGATCTCAGTCTCAATCTGTCAAAAAATACGTCTAATTTCCCTACATTTTGACCAGTTTTTGACATTTGCTTGTCGCCGAGATGAGACTGCGACTAGATTTTGAACGTTTTAAATTACGAGAATTGGCCTTCTGGTCAAGCGCAGTTTTCGATCACTGCCAAACAAATATAAACTTTTAGCCCAGTCATTTTAGGCATTTTAAACCCCAATCTACGGAAAAATTCCTAGTGAGCTGAATTTTTGTACACACCTTTATGACGACGTTGTAATGAAGATGTGAAAAATCGACATTAATATCGTGCCGGCTAAAAGAGTTATAAAGGTCAAAAGGTCACGAAAACCAGTTTTTTGCAAATATCTTGCGACCTATTGCTCGGACGTCAATACAGGTCATTATAAAATTGTTTGTCGTGAAATTATCTACAAAAAATGCCTCTTGCAATTTTCTGTAAAATTAACCGTTTTTTAAGTAGAGCGCTGAGAAAGCGACTAGAATGCACTTACATACAGTATTGTATACCGTATACCAAGGCGTAAACTCTATTGATTTTTATTTATGTTTTTAAGTATCTTAAAAACTTCTATATGATATTTGGGCGTTTTGTGAAAAGTATACTTATATTATAGAGGTTTGGAACTTAGTAAAATCTACTATATATTATACAAACGACCTCCGGCTTTTAAACGACGCCAAGAAGAACCGAGTACCTACATCAAAATTTCTGCGGAAGAAAAGAATTAGAGCTTTTGATTTAAAAAAATTATGTTTATTTTGTGGAGAAGAAGAGAGTGAAGAAGTTGATAGAAAAAGAGAAAAAAAATACAGACGCGTTATTAGAGAAGTGAGACAGTAGCAGGTATAAAGGGACGGGTCTCGGAACAATAAAATACAGAACATCTGCCAGCGGAGGTCGTTTGTATAATATATATACAAAGTTGATACGACAGAGGGGCTTTTCTTTAAACTGCCTATACTAGATACCATTTTCAAGCTCTGTACCAAAAATCAATTAAATAGGAGCAGTAGTTTAGTCACAAATGATTTTTGAAGTTTTTGCTACGTTTGAACACGATGTATATTTCCTAACAGCTGATTATCTCATACGCATAGGTCATGCACCTTAAAACGATAATCTGAGTATAAGATACATTGTTGCCGCACAAGTACAACCAAATATTTCACGAAGCAATAAATACACACACACTTGCACTTTCACTATGAGAGTGACAATCATAGCAAAACCCCCGCGCCTTTTTCCCGCGCGTAAAAGGAATAGAAATAGGTCAGTATGTTGCTATTGCATTCTAGATCCTTGGGAATTTGCTAAAAAACTTTCTTTCAGTGGACAGTGCGCAAGCGTCATCCACTCGGGACGTACGTTACGTAATACGGGAGCCCCCCGCCGCCGCGCCTTTATGTTTTGTCGAACTCGCTGACAATAATTGTGATTTTGTTTTGTTATTGTGATAGACACTAAATAAGTTTAACTTGGGAATATTATTATTTAGTGTTAGTGTTTTTTTGTGTTTGACTGTTTTTATTGTGATAGGATACGTAATTAAACGTTGGTTGTGTGTGTGTGTAATCATTAAAGTGTTCAGCAATGCCTCGTGTAACTTACACGGCGTCAGAATACACTTACATGATTTTAATTTACGGTGAATGCCGTGGAAACGCAGATTTAGCTCTGCGAACATACCGAGAAAGGTATGGTGACCGGCGCAATAGCCCTAGGAACGCCGCGCGCCGGCACCATACAATTGGCAGTACAAAGATTACGGGAATTAAAGTGCTTAGCGACGGACAGTGATTTAATAAATAACAATATTCTCCGTCGGTATAATTTGTGCATTAATATGAATCGAGGACACATCGAGAATTTAAAAATTTTGTGTTTTTGTGTGTGCGCGTACTTAACAACCAGCCGGGCGCGGACGGCGCGAGCGGTCTAAACCGCCCGCCCCCCGCGCCCCCGCCAAGAGAGATAACACACACGCACACGCGCTCCTGCGCGACTTTGTTACCTAGGCATCTAACTAAGGTCAGTCAAATTTATTTATAAAGGGTGGTTGCGTTTCACTCTGACTTTAAGCTATTTAGTTTGTTTGAAAAAAAAAAAATCTCATTTTTGGCGCTTTCTATTTTTGTACTGTATCGAATTAATACTATACACGTATAGTATACGTAGTGTAATTTAATGCCCCTCTGTCATATCAACTCTGTATGTAGTAGATTTTACTAAGTTCCAAACCTCTATAATATAAGTATACTTTTCACAAAACGTCCAAATATCAGATAGAAGTTTTTAAGATACTTAAAAACATAAATAAAAAACAATAGAGTTTACGCCTTGGTATACGGTATACAATACTGTATGTAAGTGCATTCTAGTCGCTTTCTCAGCGCTCTACTTCAAAAACGGTTAATCTTACAGAAAATTGCAAGAGGCATTTTTTGTAGATAATTTCACGACAAACAATTTTATAATGACCTGTATTGACCTCCAAACAATAGGTCGCGAGATATTTGCAAAAAACTGATTTTCGAGACCTTTTGACCTTTATAACTCTTTTAGCCGGCACGATATTGTCGATTTTTCACATCTTCATTACAACGTCGTAATAAAGGTGTGTACAAAAATTCAGCTCACTAGGAATTTTTCCGCAGATAAATCTAAAATGACTGGGCTATTGTGTATATTGTGAAGTTACAAATAACCATAGTCCGCGAGAGCATCAAAACGGATATTTATGTGTAAAGGTTATTTAAACGCACTATTCGGACAATAATAACCAATAATATTCTTCTTCCACATTACCAGACACGTGCAGACGGACGGCGTTCACTCAAAGGACAACATTCGCAGCGGCAACACTACACCTGAGACGTTGTCGGAAGCCGTCAAGATACTCAAGGGTGAGTACTGCGTGCGCGCCATCAAGGAACATAAGATGGACAGGTGAGTTGTTTTAATCTCGTGTTATAATTTGATGGCCAGCGATACTATCGGCGTGATTTTCTCGCCAGTTAAGATAACATTATACAATAACATCCCTAAACCATTCTCCTACAGAGCCATAATCTTCTGCCGCACAAAGCTAGACTGCGATAACCTGGAACGCTACCTCAAATCCTGCGGTAACGAGTTCACCTGCGTGTGTCTACACGGAGACCGCAAGCCGGCGGAACGCAAGGGTAACCTGGAAAAGTTCAAGAGCAGCCAGGTCAAGTACCTCATCTGTACTGATGTCGCTGCTAGGGGCATTGATATCTCTGGGCTGCCGTTTAGTAAGTGGTTTTGTTGAATTTTAATAGACCGATTGTGTTAGAAAACCTAGGTTCTGCGACAACAGGGAACAAGTACCGCAAATCGTGCGGTAGCGAGTTCATCTGCGTCTGCCTGCACGGTGACTAATAACATAAATAACTACTATAAGGGGCCGTCTCCACGAGCGAGAGAATCGCGGCGATAGTCTCGCCGTGCCATCAAATTTTCGCCGCGATGATATCACTGTGTGGAGACACGTTGTAAGAGAGTGTATTGAAATACGTGGCACGACAATAATATCGCCGCGATTCTCTCGCTCGTGGAGACGGCCCCTTAGATCGATAAGCAATTACACCTATCAAAGTGAATTCACCCATTTGAAGCCATGTGTTTGGCCACATTGGGGCGCGGGCGCGGCGCGGCGATCTCAAACATGAACTTCCTTTGAAGTGTCCATAGTGGGCACACGGGCGCGGTGGGGTGCGCGCGCTTATATTTTGACAAACACTGGACCAGTGTGATTAGATTCAGTATTTTAATACTTTTTCGGTATATTTTATCGACTTTTCCGAGCATCATTATTCAGTATTTTTTAGGTATATTGGTGGAAGTATTTTTGGGTATATATTTTGGATAAAATGCTATGGTAACACCGTAGCAATCGTCCCCGCGAACATTGATGTTCAGGGAATTACCCGAATTTAGTCTATTTATTATATTTCATTCAGATGAGATATTCAGTATTTTTCGTAAAACACTTCACTGGACACGATAATACGTAGCACGCAGCCACGCTCCAGTGCGGACCGGCAGCCCGCGCGCTTTCCCGCTCCCGCGCCCGCGCTCACCCCGCTCCCCAGTCTGGACGGACACACAGAAAGTGAAAACTTTTTGAGTAATCGCCTGCCATCGCTTCTCAGGGCAATTACAAAATAAGAGTGAATTTTTTTATCAGCCTTGTTTAGACTTTCGGAAACCAATCAAGTGAAATCTTGAAACTTTTATTACCTAGACTGTTTTCTTTTAAAACTTAAAACACATAAGTTATAGTTTGGCTTTGAAATTTGTTTATTTTCATCAGTGATCAACGTCACTCTGCCGGACGAGAAGTCCAACTACGTGCATCGCATCGGCCGTGTGGGTCGTGCGGAGCGCATGGGGCTCGCCATCAGTCTTGTCTCCACCGTCCCGGAGAAGGTACAAACCATTTAAAAATATAAATATACCATACAACTTAAGAGACAAATCATCTAAAACCAAGAAAACTACTAAATACCTCTGAGAATTCTGAGATGTGTATTTTGCCTGTTGTCTCCATAGAAATCTCCATTTTAGAACAAGCAACAATATTTTTAACTCAGTTGATCTGCTACTGCACCCCAATTGTGTAAAACGCTTTCAATCACAAATTCAAATCCAAAATCATTTATTTGCTAAGGGAATTACATAAAGTTGTTAAAAAAATAGAGCATAGTTCAACTATATTACGCCTTGAGGCATGCAAATCTCAAGCTTTTACTGTATCACAATCTTGATGATTTCACTGTGTTTCAAATAACAATACTAGCAAATATTAATGCCACAAGAATAATTAAAGGTTAAAATGTCATGTATTTAATGAGAATGTCAAGATATTTGTAAATTAATGTTAAAGTAATAATAATAGATAAATTAATTAGTGCAATAATCACATGTCGCATCAACGACAATATTTCTGAGAACAATATGTCCTTACATCCTCTGTTAAATAATCCTGAATACTATAATAACATTTAAATAGCAAGAATCTTTTTAAATTCATCGATGGACCGAGTTTCTAGTATAGATTCACAATCCGAAAGATTTTGAAGGAAATTCCTGATTCGTAGCTTCATAAGTTTGAAAAAATCGTTTACTCGACGTGTATATAATGTACCTAATGAATGTTGTTGAATTGTCAAAAAGAATGGCATCCCATTATGTATTACACAATTACCCAACTGGCTAATTTAAAAGTCCTTGTAAATTGAAAAGTCATGCTTTGACTTAGATTTTTAGCTCATTTGTTAAGTAATGAGTGAATTGAATGTTTACCTCATTTGTTCGCAGGTGTGGTACCACGGCGAGTGGTGTTCGTCGCGCGGCCGCAATTGTTGGAATACAAACCTCACCGACGACCATCCCAGGGGCTGCTGCACTTGGTACAACGAGCCACAGGTATTACCAGGGTCCACAAGCTTACTTTGTTACTGTCTGAGGTACTTGTCCCATCGCCGACGATTAACGAGAAGCGAGTACAACTAATAAGTAAAAACGAGATGCGAGCAGCGAGTGCGCGACGGCGACGAGCGTTTATTCGTTAGTCTCTCGGAGAGTGTTCTGCCCGCCAACCGAGCGTCGCTGAGCGAGGAATCTCAGATAGCTGTTATTGCTGCAACAAACGAATACTCGCCAGGCTGTGTGTCAGCGATGATAAACTCTATTATTAATATAAATGTATCTCTTTTACTGACACGGGACCTACATCTATTGTACAATGCGTGGCACGAAAGATGAGACTTGACACACCACGTGGTTTGACATGCGCAGAACACGATTTTAGGTATCTTTAGCTGTATGAGGTCTGAGTGCGGGACGGGACCGGACGTCGTAGGGGCAGCGGAAAGAGCGGAGGAGGCGGGGTCAAGGCTCATCTTTCGTGGCACGCATTGTACGTTTATTGAGATCAAATGTCGATAGCTAGTTTCCTCGTCGGCGGTGGGACTGGTGACTTACTCAACCATGCATTTGAGTAGGCAAACACAAGCCCTTCGTGGTATCATATTAATTTGTTACTTTTAGGCAATAGTGTAAATTCAGTTGGTAATCGAACACCCTGTGATGTGCCTTCTTTCTCCTCAGACACGCAAACTAGTGAAATTTCGTCAATTTTAACAAAATTGTTTCACATCGCGCACATTAATTTTTCAAGAGGAATGATAGTCTTACTTTACAACTATTTATACCATATTCACTTCTTTGCAGTACCTGGCTGATATCGAAGACCATCTGACCATCACAATCCAGCAGGTTAGCAACGACATGGTCGTGCCCGCCAACGAGTTTGACGGCAAAGTCGTGTACGGACAGAAGAAGAAATCGGCTGGTTCTGGATATCAGGTAGGATTCCTTGTTTATATATCAACTGTCGCCTAGGATACTAATGACGCTATTTATAGGGAGAATAAGAAGAATATTTCGTAAGCATTCGTATTCGTACTGAAAGAGGTCGAGCGCAGACTTGGCAAAGCAGTGTAACGGGGTTATCACCGACAAATAAATAGCGACCTTGAGCTGAATGAAATAAAGCTGAAAAAGAATGAATCACCACATTTTTTTTTTTTTGTTAATTATTATCCTTTTGTATTGTAAGACGTTACTTACAGGCATTTTCCGTCATTTGCAGGATCACGTGACCCAGATG
Source organism: Luperina nickerlii (assembly GCA_963855955.1). Classification (NCBI taxonomy): domain Eukaryota; kingdom Metazoa; phylum Arthropoda; class Insecta; order Lepidoptera; family Noctuidae; genus Luperina; species Luperina nickerlii. The sequence continues at coordinate 12,582,338 of OY979682.1, forward strand.
GCGCCAGTAGTGAAATCCCTGCAAGAACTAGAGTCGCAAGCGCAGCTCTACTATCTTAAGATGCATCATAACATCACCGTGGCTTAATATCAGTCAGTATAATGTAGTTTATTTAAATGAATTATTATCTAACTCATAGACTGATAATCTCTAATGTGTGTTTTATTATTAAATTATAATTGTGGCTATTTAAGAAACGATGGCAAGGCATTTATAATAATTACTAAGTTTAATTATCGTGTGTTGTCGTTTTTATCAGAGTAATAAATAATTAAAACACAGTTGAAAGTTCATTTTTTTTTATATTTCACCCAATTCTCAATCACTACTGACTATTGTTAGGGCAGTGTGGTGGCCCGCATTTTAAAATAAATTATTAAGTCTCATAACACCGCTACTTAGGAAAATAGCCGTTAACAATACTGTTATAATAATCATAGTTCCAATCCTTTGCAATCCCATCGCTTCATATTTCACAAGGAATATAAAATGTGTGTTCTATAAAAACTGCTTCGGAAAAGTAACGTCGGATATATAAAAATATATTCTTTGAATTCAAAAACTTTATTCGGTCACTATCTGCGTATATTATAGACATCATTGTGTAATATGAAGAGAATAAAATCTAACTTGAAATTTAAATTGACATTCCACTGCATAACTGCTGCTTAAGTCATCGATCACTAATAGAACTAGATGCCCAATGCCATGCAAAAGTTCTGATAAAACAGTCGCCAATTGTATTTACCTAATTCTAGTTGAAATAAATATTACGTATATACGTTAATGTAAATTCAACCTTAAATGCAATGCTTAAAGTTGTATTCACAAAGCTATTACGACGCACAGTGTGGGATTTGACCTCAGTTGCGGACACTATCATTTTATGTTGGATTTAAGTAGGCCTAATCATCCCAGACCATGTAAAGTAATACTTTTTTAAAAATTTCAATTAGATTTGCAGATATATATATTTTTTTCATTTAAGTCGTGGATTTTTACGAAAAACGTTTTCAGTCATATTTCCCGAAAAAAGTGATACTTATTTCTCTTTGTAAAAAAATCAAACTATCTGCTAGTTTACAATGCTACTAGTGTGAAAATTTCAATCCCATAAGTGCAGAAAAACGAGAGAAAAAAAAATATTTTAAAATTTTGAAAAAAAAAATAAATAGAAATTATCTATGTTACTGTCGCATTTTTTTTAACAAAAATTCAATAGGGTTATGTTTCTACTAAATCGTGACAAAAATCCATATAACTAACTAGCTTGCGCGATGTTGGAGATATTGCGTTTCTAAGGTTTTTTATAATTTCTATGGAAATAGGGTTGTCATAAACTTAGAACTTTTTTTTTGGGTAGAAAGGGTCTTTAACGCCTACTAAGTAATGCTAAGAAAGCTTGTTTGAAATATTGCGTGTTATAAAATAGCAGGCGCTTGTCAGTGGCAACCATAACATAAAATTTTAAAATTCAATATTTCTGTTATCGTGTGTCTGTCGCATCTGGTTTTTTTTATGATAATAGTAATTAATGTAGTTAACATATTGACACTGAAAAAAAACGCGACCATGTAAATAGTGACTAGATAAAAAAATAAAATGAAATTTAATCATAGAAAAACTATTGTTTTGCCTAGAATAGCGCAATATTTTAGGTTTTGGTGGATTGGTTGGTTCATAAAGTACATTTTCTATCAAACCAATAAACATTTAGTAAAAAAAAACATAAAAGAAAGTAGAAAAATTGTTTCTATGGTTTCTATGGATTTTTCATTGTTTTCTCAATTTCTACAAAACTATGACAGATACATCAATGGGAGTTTTAATTGAAGTTTTGTTTCAATGTTATCTCTCAGAAAAACGCATAAAACAGGATGTCCGCAACTAAGGTCAAATCCCACACTGTGCGACGGGCGCTCGCTGGTCGACATACGTCAAAATAAAATTCAACCTTACGTGAAACGTTTTAAAGTCCTAATTACAATGTGCCAAAAAAAACAATATTACGACCGAGACTCGCCGCTAGGACAAGGAATGAGTGGAGTCGAATTGTTCAATAGTTCTTTGTTCTTTATTGTAATATTGGTATGGAATGTTTTGGAATGGTATTTGAATTTTTTGTTTTAATTTCGCGGGCTACGACAGCGGGTCAACCATATTGCTTGTATTTCCCTCCTCATAAAATTTGCATACCGGGTGCCTTATATTAAAATCGATTCATATGGAGTAAACTCCAATAAAATCTCACATCTTTAATTTTATTACATGCACTTAGTCAAAATTGAATCTATTAAATGTTACTATAATATTTACTTCTAGAAACAGTAAAAAAAGTCATTAAACAAAAAAAAAAACCAATCATACTTTAATAAAAAAAAAAACTTAAGAAACAACAGCTTCTCCAGAAATGGAACAGAATCAACGCATATAACCCGAACAATTTAAGTGGGCATGCGATAATATGATTAATACGTTTAGTAAGAGTCTTTACAATTGAGATGCTTAATAACTCCTGCTGTTTATTAAGACTTAATTTAGAAAATGTTTTTACGATGTTGCCAAAATATCAGTATTTACAATACAGTGATAACAATTATATAATGATGATATTAATACTTACCGAAAATATGAAACTCCATCCTTTTTTAGCGTCCTGGATGTGTGATTTTTTCCAGTTTTTAAACGATCACTGAGGCGTGTTTACCGTCGGAGCGTTCGAAATCGAATGCTATTAGATTAAATGTGCATCCAAATGTAGAATTGGGTACACATTCGGTGAGATATTTTTTTACCGTATCTAGTTCTATTAGTGATTGATGACTTAGGTTTTAAAAACGATTAATTTATTACTTCTTGCGAAAACGCACCTTACAGCGAAGTTAGCAATTTAGAACGTAGTTACGCATAAAGCACATTTTGCAAGATAACATCTATATTATGTAGACAACAGTTACATAAGCAGTGGAGAATGTCTAATAATAACTTCAATGATTTACAATTATAAATAATCGCTTATCAACCTAGGAATTATATTAAGTTATTCATCAACAATATAAGCGCTAAACAAACACAATCACTTGCGATATCGCAGGCATAGATGCACAAGACACTTATTGTGGGTTCTAGATATTTATTCACAAAATAAGATGGTTATTTTTAGCTCCGCAAGTTCTCGCACGTATTTATACGTTCACCTTTTAGTTTTATTATCTCAATGACTATCTGAAACAGACCAGAAAATAAAAACAAAAACTCAATCTTAGCTTTTTGCTTTTCAGTGGTCAGACATGAGTAGCGAGGTAGATGTTATTTGTTGTGATAATCTAAAAAGATCGAGGACATGGTAAATCGTTAGTGGCTCGGTATAATATCGTTACGTTGCTTCGCTTCAAATATATCCACTAATACATTTTGAATGGAACTATAATCGCTGAAAAATTTGGATTCGGCACAACTAAAAATGAATTCTAATCATAATAAAAATATCATACCAAATCCCACTGTAATCTAGTTTATTCGACAGATTCTGTGAACGCCAGTCACCGAATATTTACATGTTTGCTAACAAAAATTAGCTAATATCAATCTAAAGCTTTATTTTCTTTAGCTAAGTTGACAGCTTTCCATATATCACAGTTGTCTCCATAACATGTAAACAACGAAATACAATCATCTGTAGAGCAAACTGATTAAAATCGCGGCGCAATTCATAATTTTGATGAAATAAAATGCATTCAAATATAAATATATTAATCTATTCAATTAATTTAATGATTTAACCTAGTATTTGTAAAGAAGTTTGATTAGCTAGGTATGCAACTAACGAGTTTTACATAAGTATCACTAATTTGACCATAGATAATAATAAAATATAAGGTTCTGTAGCAGCGAAGTACATAACAATAGAGATAGTAGGTAAGGTAGGTTAGGAAGTCGCACATTATTTAGTAACAACAAGTTAGAGGGCGTAGGAACTACAAAGCAATACTAATGTTATAGCGCCGTAATGTTGCTGGATCTTTAGTTAAGGCTTCAGATGGCACCACTATTCTCTTCTGCACATTGTATACAAATATTTGACATCATAATGCGCCAAGCGTATTTAATATTATGATTATTACTGTTTACGCGTGATTAATACGCGTTTCACTGTAGGTTAGATCCAGCTACATTCAGCTTATTTTAAGTAGAAAAAATGAAGTGCACGATCGGTACGATAACATTATTCTTATTAGGTTCGCCAGCCGATTAATATTAATTTCCTACACATTAAATTTTGATAATTTCATAGTATAAAACATAACACATACAATTTTAGAATCCGAAAGGCTCAAACTAATAACCCAAGCTGAATTACAAAGATACAAGAGAACCGGCTTACCTCACTATATTATCATTAACAATAATAATTTAATATTACTATTTTGGTGACCACTGCTACCCACCAGCTGCATAACTTACAATCATATTTATACACTACGATACATATAAAATTTTCTTAGTATTACAAAATTCCGTACTACTTCTGACATGTATCAAAAATGCGTTCCCGACACAGGCTTGGCGATAATGCGCGTCGCGGGCGCATATTTCATTTTAAAAAAAGAACACCTTCATCTTTCGTATTTACTTACTATCGAGGATACAGTCTCTATCACACATACGCTTATAATCACTTATACGAGTCTCTCGAGAAGACATTACGTAAAAGAAACTGTAAGGTTTTTCCATTGCTCCAATAGTAAAAATAATTTCACACTTTTTTATCCATAGATCTTGCAACTCACGAGCGCGCGTGGCCTTTGTTTGTGGTAACAGCGGCAACGTATTGGGTTGGTATAAAAAAGACATAAAAAGGGAGCTCGCGCTCGCTACCGACCGCTTCGTATGGAACGCACACTATCACAACCTGCAATCGCACACAGAGACGCAGTAAATACCATGCGCGCTCGTGAGTTCCAGGCTCTATACCTAATTTATGCCCACCAATATAGTTTGGCAGATATTATTCGTGCCACTTATTAATTGGACTTACGAGCTAAATAAGCGTATCATCTGATGTAACTAAATACGCAACTCTTTTTCATTTTCCTTTATTCATGACTTACAATTAATTATTGGTAAAGATAGTTGCTATACCCAACGCGAAGTCTTCGATCGGTTTATAAAATTATTTCTATGTATTGTTTGGTGTATTTATTCTACGATCACTTATTACCGAAACAGTTCTGCAAAATCTAATATTAAAAAATAATTGTTCTCTATTATGCTTGGAGTGTTCGTCTTCGTCGTATATTAAGTCAACGGCGCGGCGCCTAATATTCTATATTTATATAACGTATTATTGCTATGATGGTGTTCTGTGATGTCACAATGGATGGAAGCCTAATTTCTCACTTCGGTGGGCAATCGCAACATCGCTTTACGAATGAATACGGCACGAATTTCAAATGATATTATACTAAAAATTTAATGAAGAATTTAAATAACATGAAGCAAAGTAATATTTGGAAAAATATAGGACTCAAATTTAAAAAAAAAAATAACCTCAACACACAATGAGCAACTCTTACAACCTCACCGTCTTTCTGAAAAATATTCACTTATCATAGAACAAATATAAATACGAAACTAATTATAAATACGAAAACTATTCGAGTTTGTGTCGTGACCGAGTTTGTATCGTGGCTGGTAGTAAGTCTTTGATATTGGAACAGTCTGCAACCATCGCCATCGTCTTGGTCAATCAATTTTGTACCTTATAGGCATCTTCTAAAAAGTTTAATTTTAGGTAATTCGACATGGCTTGGAGGAGATCGACGTCTAGGAACTGACATTACCAAAGCCATAAGAATTTCCTATGAATTAATTACGTAAATTGATATTCAGGTCATGGGCAACCAGCTGATTGGAAAAATGTTTTTAATTTTCATGTTTCCAGACTGCTGTGTCCTTACCCTAACTACTAAGAGCTTGTCACTTCTATTCAAGCCGAAGTCGATTAAATAATAATCGTAACGTAGCCGTGTCATTCGTTGCTTCCGATTAACAAGTACACTTATCAAGTACTTGAGGCACACTGCAACATTCTACTAACAATTGAACTATCTACTTGATATCTTTTTCAATGGACTTAAAGTCTACCCAAAATAGCTCTTATTAAATTCGAACAATTTGGTTTAACAATATATCCCTGTTTTTAAGATACCTAGTTGAAAGGTCATTTATATTCAGTGGGCGTAAAACGCATGACTATTATAGAATAATACATAATAATTTAGCATCCTCTACTTTGTTAAATTGGCCTCTTTATTAAGCCTCAGTATCAAAAAGTTTACATCCACTGAATATTGTTCACAAATTTCACGTTTCGTTCTCAACATCGAAATCACCTTCTAACTCACCATAATTTTTATTTTGGGAAAAACAAATAGCTGTCAATTATTATATAACTAATATCTGTACCACTCGTTTACCCACAAATAAAAACTAAGCAGTAAACATTTGTTGTCTACGGAGCTGAGATTACTCCCGTAACAAAACAATCATAAAATACTGATACACACTTCAATATTATTCTCTATTACAAAAAGATAACTAGAAACTCAACGTCCTTACAAACCTTCCAACATATGTTGGGACATTAGAGATCGTCAAAACAGTTGGTTTGGAGTAGCCATCTTTTGTATTTACAGCCCCGACCTTTTATGCAAAAGATATTGCTTTTTATTACATTTTAGTCAGTTCATTTCGTATTTTATACAAATCTTTGTATTATTTTCAGTCGTCGAAAATGACTAATTATTCCCGGCGAATACCAACTTCATTATTCGAACTTAGACATAACTACAACTGCTTTGACGTAACCTCCTTACATTGTTGTCTTTATTTATTTCCGTATCTTAGTCACATTAACCACGAGTGGTTTAAGGCAGTTTATTAATCGTGGACCGACCACTCCGTCATTATCCGAAAGTGTTAGGCCACTTGTCTCACTACTAAACACATGAATGTCCGATTAACATAAAACTTTATAACAAACAAACTTCATAGTAACTAAGACTAAATTAATAAATAATTCTTAGTAGTCCAATGAGATTTTTGATGACCATACCTGGAAAAGATGCAATTTGAAGAACATTTTATCATGGTGATATTTTAGTATTTTCTTCTTTTAAGGGCCGGCCGCTTATCTATGGTATGTGAATGTATTTTTTGTGATAAAACTTAACAAACCTAGTTGTCGACTTGAAATTAAATCTGCGCCATACCTTGGCATTTGGCAAAAATAATCTCTAAGGGCCCGAACACACTGCCACAACAACAACTGTACCGACAACACGTGGACTGGCACTAACTTGTATGAAAATAAATAATTTATTCATACGGATCTCATTAAGCTGTCAAAATCAACCGTGTGGGCGATACCGACCGCGACCACAACAAGGTCACGTCGCAGCCACAACGCAACCACCAGCGAGACCGCGCACTAGCGGCCGGCCAAATCGCAAACACAACGATCTGCCTGTCTACAAACACTAGCCACAACGTAACCACATAACAAGTACAAGCGACAACGCAACTGTAAGAAGTTGCAGTGACACTATTCACACGTAACCACTGCTTGGCCACATGTTGTCGCTGCGATTTGGTGTGGTTGTGGTACATGTGAACGGGCCCTAAAGTCGTGCCAATAAGGTTAATTTTGCCATGCAAGTAAAATACCATTTCTATACCATGCCCATATTTCCATATAACGCCGGCCCTTAAAATTTGGCATACCTTGCTCCCTTTTTTTCATAATACATCTAGCATGGGTCGCCTCGAAGACATGTGGTGACAAACACACACATAGTATCAATTCATATAGCATAGACAAAGTCCGGAAAGGATGAAATGTGCTATCAGATTTTATGGGCTAAATTGCAGTCGGTATTTTATTATCTTGCAGATAATGAAAGCCAAAGGGCAAAATCAAAAAGGGTCAAAAGCGACGAGTCTGAATGAAGATCGTAAATTCAATGGTAGCATAGGAAACTAGAGTTTATTGAACACTGAAGACGAATGATTGTAATGGTTCCACATAGGTGAAGCCTATAAATAAAAATTATCGCCCTTTTTTTTCCACTATCCAGAGGAAAAAAAAGGGCCAAAATTCCTCAAGATTATTCCAGTTTATCTACTAACTGGAATAACCTTGAGGAATTTTGCCAAAACTAGTACAACTTTTTAGTAGCGCTGACCCTACCATACGCTGAGGACCTAACCTTAATCATACAGGAAGAATTTTAAATCACCACCCAAATTTAAATGATAAGATCTTTGGTGAAAATAATAAAACACGTGTTTTTTCTTTTAATCACTCAGTACTCAAATATTGAGATATGGCATCACAACATTGTCTAAAAAACTGGCCAAGGGTTCCATACCACAAAGCAAAAACGCCGAATAAAAAACCCGTTTGTTGTATGGGAGCCCCACTTAAATATTTATTTTATTCTGTTTTTAGTATTTGTTGTTATAGCGGCAACAGAAATACATCATCTGTAGCTATCACGGTTCATGAGATACAGCCTGGTGACAGACGGACAGTGGAGTCTTAGTAATAGGGTCCCGTTTTTCCCTTTGGGTACGGAACCCTAAAAAAGTCTATGTTTGTGGGGATATCCCGCTACACCCGCACGTTGCCCTTTCCCGCATTCAGCATAGCATACGCGGCAAGCACAGTATTCAAAGTTTCAATTAGTAACCACGCTGAATTAATAATACTTTCGAGAAAAATATTTTATTGTAAAAATTTGACCTACCAATTTCTTTTTCGTTTTTTTTTCAAAAGTTTTGTCTTTGAATAGTAGCTAATGCCTTGAAAAAAATTGGATGATGATTAAAAATCAACTGTATAATATACCTCGTATTCCGCGGCCATTACCGTAGACTAAAAACTAGTAAGCTCACCCAGGTCAAAGCGCGAGCCAGGGATGATGTTGCAGCGACTCTTTGGAGCGGTCGCCGTAGTCATAGGTAAGCTCGTCTCCGGGCGCGATGTCGTGTGCGGCTAGCAACACAAGCCGTGGTCCGTCGACCCACACCGCTTTTGTAGACAGGTTACCGTTGCGCGAGTGGTTCACAAGACGACCTAGACGGCCGGATTCTGCTGTCGCGTCGATACTGAGGAGAAAGAAGATGGAGTTATAGATATTACTATTACTAGGGCCTTATAAAGTATTTGTTAATTGGGGTCATTGTAAATGTTAATTAGGGCTGCAAAGTTTTAGCGCGGTGTGAATTAGATTAGAGGAATTTGAATGTTGTGCCCAAGTTTATAAAATTGACAATCGCCATGAATGTACTAGAGGACCGCGTGAAGGTTTTTGCGCTAAATAAACGCGACCTTACTTTTGTGTTGTCAAAGAACGATTACTACTGATGGCACGAGAGGAAAGAGTCTCATCAACCCACATTGAGTCTAGCAACAGTTGCAAGCTTGCAAGAGCAGTGCGTCACTTTATTTCAATAGAGTTACACCATCATTAATAAGATGAGATGACTTGTATTTATATCGATGATTCTGTCGCAACGTTGGGCCGTGATACATAATAAAATACCCTCTCTAACATAAATTCTAGAATAGGGGTTTTGTGTTGTTTGAATGTTATGGTGTATTAAATATCCGTAGTGTTACTATATGATATGGCGATTGTATTGACTGTGCCATTTTTTTATGGCAGTAGAGTTGCTGTTCCGATCCACCAAAGGGAAACCGGTAGAAATCGAGTTTACCCTGCACTACTGCTAGTGTCTCAAACTCACCAATACTGTTGATCTCCATGTCTGAAGTAGTACATATAGCAGCCGGCCTCTGGGTCCTGTGCGTACATGTGCTCTCTCTCCCGTGCCTCCGCCACGCCCACCAGTTCTCCGGAGTACTCCACCACGAACTGCCCGCGACCGAAAGGACGGGTCGCTATGACCCCTCGCCCCTTGCCGTCGAAATATGCTACCTGTAGCAATAAAAATAATGATAAATGTTGATAAACTCAAACTCAAAGCATTTATTTCAATTAAACCTTGTACAGGCACTTTTGAATTGTCAAAATTAAAATAGTCCGTCAGTTAGAAAGTTGAAGCTAGTTGGTTAGGTTGACTAATATTTGATGTGTGGTTTATGAAAAGTAGTAGTGTTTTGTAGTACTTTGATGAATTTTCGCAATGACAAGTCATATTGTTTTAGTGCTCGCTAAGCCAATAATAGACCTGGGTGGCCAATTTCATTCAGCGTCAATTATTTTAGTGATCGTAAATTGGGATATCGATCACAAAAGTTTTAGTGGTAAATTTCAATGTATTTCAAGGGTGACAGTAAGACCGTATGTCTGTAAAGTAATGAATGATAATGACCACTACATTGGCCTTTCGAGAATTACAGGCGTGACCGATGGTGACCCGTGACGGTTTTTACAATGTAAACCCAAGTTTAGTACAAGGGGTCGTCAGTCAACCAGAAACATGAACCTAGAAAAAGTTCGTTGAAAGCTATCGAAAACAATAGACGATCTAAATTGCAAGACGCAACATTTTTGCAATGCAGTGTCATTTCTTACATGGTTTTATATAACACGATTACGAAATCAGAAGGCAATTCTCGTAATGTTAAGACCGTTCACAGTCTGATCGCTCTCAATCTGTCAAAAATACCTCTTATTACCCTACATTTTTGACATTGATTGTCGCGGAGATGAGATTGCGACTAGGTTTTTAATTACGAGAATTTGCCTTCTGATATCTTAAGTAATAGAATATTCTCGTCGTAACGTTAATCTGTAAACAATAACTGTTTAGTCAGTAGATAGTTTTACCGGGCGGCCTTGGCGCTGCACTGATAAGTCAGCTTATCTTTTCTTTAACCTGCACTAGACTGAGGAAAGAAGTAATCTGTCTGCTAAGTACTAATAAGCGTTTAGTTTACGCGTTTAGTTAATGACTCGGACGTGCTGATTATAAGTTAAATTTACTTGAGTACTTTGGAGTGAATAGAATAGTGGGGTCAAGCAATTTTGTAAGGGTGTCAATTAAATGGTTAGCATAGTATTGTTATTTCTGTGAGCAGAAAAATATAATCGGTGAGCAGAAATAGCTAATTGGTCAGCAACTCATGGTCAGCAAACATTTCAAAATCAATCAGCAATTTATGTCATTCTGGATGGCTGTAATTATTTTTGTACAGCATAAGGTGGTCGATAATAATAACGACAAACGCACATATAAACTTTTATTAGTGGAGAACGTGCTGATATTAGAACAAAAATGAGTGACTACGAAAAGAAAGAACTTCACTCGCTCTTGCATCCAATGTCGACGGAGCCCCGCTTCGCGGGGCTCCTATTTCTGTGAAAAGGGTTTAAAGTAACCTAACAAAACCGAACCTCGGGGTGGGAACATCATATGAACATTATACATTTTGATCAACAGCGCAAATGTTGTTATCGCAAATAAATATTCGATGAAATGAAAATTATGTTACCTTTTCACGCCTAATCCACAAAATCTTGCCGCTCAAGTAGTTATTTTGCGGACTGAATGTTTATTATGCAGACTCATGTTATTGTTGGCTGCCTATGTATGATTTAATTTTTGACCATTATCAAAATTAGTTGCGGAACAAGAATTGCTGCCTGATTTTTTTTATTGCAAACAAAATCTTTGTATGCTGACCAAATTATTTAAATGCTGCTTTTGGGTGGCTCGCCAAATTTTATAATTGCTGACCCATTTAATTACATTTCATTTTGTAATGGAAATTTTTTGCGTTACCGTATTTCTGTTAAGTTCAGACTCTATAATAGCGATTACTTTAATCAAAAGTACTCGCTAGATGTAGTTTGAAATTAAAAGGACTTATAGCATAAGGTTGCCACTTCTGGGACACAAGGGCCTCCTTTCGGTGACAGGGAGTGGGCCGTTATCCACCACGCAGGCCCAGTGCGGTTTTGAGAGCAATGGTGATGAAGAATTTCCACAAAGTAAAGTGCCTGTCTGGGTTCGAACCTACGACCTACAGCTGGTAAGTCACGGCCGTTACCACTGAGCCACCACTACTACGGAGAATAACCAGCATTAAACGTCCCCTATCGTTAATGACGCATTAAATTGTCTGCTACAAGCAATTACAGGTACAATGCGTGCCACGAAAGATGAGACTTGACACACCACGTGGTTTGACATGCGCAGTACACGATTTTAGGTATCTTTAGCGGTATGAGGTCTAAGTGCGGGACGAAACCGGACGTCATAGGGGCGGCGGAAAGAGCGGGGAGGCGGGGTCAAGTCTCATCTTTCGTGGCACGCATTGTAGGTACATTCGTTTAGATAATTGCAACCAAAATTAATTTGTTCATATTGTCTTTCTCGTGAACTGCTTAGAACTGAAAGAGAAGCGCGATGACACAACGCTGATAATTTATTGCAAAATATGAAGTAATTATTTTATTACAAAAAATCTATTGTTTGGACTAAAAAATTAAAACACTAGTGTTTTAGTATGTTGCTTGTAGAATAATCAGACAAAAAGTCAGAATGATTGTATGTATATTAGTATGGTTTTTATTGTAAAAAGAAAGTTTTTAGAGGTATCTTCATGATTTTTTTTTTCGAACGAAATTAGTTGTATTATGTTTTCAACACATTATCTACCTAGTATTATCCTGAAGAATATCATATATTTTTCTGATTTTGTTTACTGTAGTCGACCGTATACTTTTATTGTTTCTAAAACTTGCGTTTTTTGTGTTTAGGTCCTGTAAGCCCCTTAAGTGGCATATTAATGCAATTTGTTTCAGTTTATCTAGCGGAAAAACGACGCTAAGTCATGTACTTCTCTAGTTACGTAGGTCGTAACCATAAAACGACTTGTAGAGTTAGTTCTTCAGTAGACAACTCAAATATACACTCAAATACCATGGTTGAAGTAGTAGTATCATTATGAGTGTTACACATATGAATACGGTTTTGTCTTCAATTAATTAAATCATAGCTTATCTGAGTCATATCTGTCAATAGTCTATTGTTTCCGGAGGGATTGGAGGGGCTTAAAATAACAGCCGCACGGATCGATCGATCGCGGTTGGTCCGTGGATGGGTGACCAACTTTACATACCAAGACCCCTCCGTGCCTCGGAAAGCACGTTAAGCCGTTGGCCCCGGCTGTAATTCGTAGATCTTTGAAAGTCGTTACGGGTCGTTAGAAGCCCGAAAGTATGAGAACCAGTCTTACCAAGGGGTATCGTATTACCCAATAAGTGGGTTGTGAAGGTCAGATAGGCAGTCGGTCCATGTAAAATACTGGTATTTTAGTTTATTCTCTGCATTCGATTAGACTGGAAGCCGACCCCAACATAGGTGGGAAAAGGCTAGGCAGATGATGAGTCTATAGTTTTCGGGTTCGGCGTTTCCCGCCAAAACCGTCGAGAGTTTTCCACCTGAAAGTTAAGGTTTTTTCGACTAATTATATTGTAAACAAATAACTTACTTGTAGTCCATCTTCCCTTTGTTCTCTAATAGCCCGCTCCAAGTCCCGCATCTTCTCTGCCATCACACATTTGGAAGTCTTTCTAACACTCCGTCTTACAGGAAAGTATTCTGTAAGCTTGTGATTTGTGTCCCCATTCACTACTTTATCAATTTTGTTAATCGTTTTTTCAATAGGTGGCGGTGAAGGTGGAGGCTCGACTTTGGGACTTTTGAGCTCCTCCTTGAAGTATTCGGTCAGTTTGTGGCTTTCAGCGACGCGCGCGGCAGCGCGCCCCGCTCTAGACCGCAACGAATGTCCGTTCGTCATGTTATTTGATATACCGTTGCTAGTCTTCAGCGGCTTAGACCTCAATTCGATCTTTTTCAATAGAGGTTCGGAAGTCAGTTCTGCATTCTCGGTCTTTGGCTGTACTGCTGCTATAATTCTATAAACAAATATTACTCTAAATAGTGTGACCAATTTAGTTTTGAAATGACCATAACCACAGATAATAGAATCCCATAAAAATGAAGCTTTTTACAGATAGCAGTACATTCAAATATGAATAAAGATAATGTATGAATTTCATAGAATCAAGTACTTTCATGAAAGCAATGTTTAGTATGATGCAATTTAACGTTTCAAGAACATCATCCCAGTCAATCCCATAGATAGGTAATAGGTAATACAGGCTGGTGTCCGCAACTCCACGTCAATGCGCGTATTTTGCGTAGAATCAATCAGTCAATCCCATATAATAATTATGATGTATTATGTTCGGGGTTGGTTTTCATGAGCACATGCAACTGTATATCATTATAGACTTAATAATAATATGAATGGGGCGGAAATTAAACAAAACCAAGAAATAAGTGCCTCAGTTACCTGCGCTTTCTATAGTTGCGCGTAGGTCTGACAGGCTTCTCCTCGCATAGTTCAATGCGGTGGGGGGTCTTCACACCCTCCTGGGCTGCCATCAAGCCACTGGCTGGAAACCATACCACCAAATAATTATATTTTTATATCTCAAATGTTTTACTACTAAGAAAACCTAATTTAATGTTTTACATTGGATATCATAAAAATAAAAATTGTGTTATTGTTATCATATATTAATTACACTAATGAATAAAAATAATTATTCAAGAGTCTAAAGATTAAGTTTATTATAATAATACGTAATAGGTAATACGGGCTGGTGTCCGCAACTCCACGTCAATGCGCGTATTTTGCGTACAATATTATTTTATTTACGTTAAATTAGTTTTCATACGAAAGTAATGTAAGGTTGTTTTAAGTATAGTATGATGAAGAGAACTCAGATAGTGTAATATTTTTAGTTTGTATGGTTGATATATTTCTTTCAGTTTTAATTAAAATATACAACTGAGTCTTCAAATGCATAGGTACATAAAACTAGGATTAATATAATAAATATTATCCAGAGCACAGATAAGTTACACATAAGAACATTTGTTATGTGTTGGAATCTGAATTTTATCATTATGATCTATTTGCCGCTTGATAATCATTTTACAATATTATTTTTTTGTTGTGTATTTTGTTGTGTTTTGTTGCCTTAAGCAAGGTTTTTGTATCAATAAAGATTTTTTATTTATTATTTTATTGTAATTTAAATGGTTTACTTTAACATTTAATATTTTATCTACAATAGCTCTGTATTAACAAGGATAAAATTCATTTTTTTTTTGGATTACTTATGTATTATTTTCTTGGTGCAGATTGTAAATAATACTAATCAATTAATATCTAAGATAAAAATAATTAATATAATAAATATTCAAGTCAAATAAATAAATGGATGCATCCTAAGATGTAGTATAATATTATTGGAAGCATTCATGCTGTATTGTTTGTACAAAAATAGTGCAGGAAGAAAGAGTGATGTCGTATGAACCAAGTGCAAGCAGAAGGTTCAAAGTCCAATGGGAATCATGACCATGCTAATTAAATTACATATTTAATTAATGGAAAAAAACCACCAAAAGATACCAAAGACATAGGAACTAGAAATTTGTATATGAAAGGTTTGGCCATGATGCCGTGACCATGGATGGCATGTGGTGCCTTATCTTTGCCAACTCATCAAAGAATTTAGGCTAGAAAATATAGGAATTACAGTAATCATACATTTTAATTTATAATTTAAGACTTTTAGTACTTACTTACATTAAGGTTTTTTTTTACCAATTTTATTTTATTTGTAAGCAGTCTCGGTAATTTGCCTGATCACATGGCCTATTTTACATTTATTTTGAAGAATTTGTAGAAAATTAGAATAAAAAACTCAAAAATTTTTATTATCCAAAACACAGATATTAATATTAATAAAAATATATGAATATCAGAAAATTTATACAGATGAATAAGCTACGATTTACTGTCCCGTCATGTAGGATAGGTTAGTCTACAAACTTAATTTTCAATAATATTTAGGTTAGCATCCAGAACTTACCATCAATGAAGGAGATTACCAGAACAAGACACTAGATTATTGAAACACGACAAATAATTTATATTTAGGCAGAAGGTTAAACTATTCATGTGTATTTTTGAGAAGAAATGTGTTTGTAAACGCGTGCATTAGAAAGACAATATTACAGAAGAGGGTGCCGCGAACAAAGGATGCCTCAAAGCTATCATGGACATCATGACAATTTTATGTATAGTTATGTAAATATACCATACTAACCTCGAACCATTTCCCCTTGAACTTGATAATCGCTGTTATAAAATCACAAAACACCATAGAAGAAGTGGTTAAACTAGACACAAACAAAACCAGACTGGCTCGAGTTACCAATATTTTGTAACAGACCTTGTCTTATTAGGATCGCAAGAACTTATCATGTGATTTGTCTATCTGATGTCACGTATTTTTCATTTTCTTACAGTTTTTCGAATTGCCTAAACTATAAAACGTAGGATATTATCTACTACAATATGTATTTCAGTAAAAATATTAGTAATTCATTCAATTTCTTCGAAAATGTCAAGACTGGGTATTAGGAGTTCTGTAGAAAATGGACGCTTGTTTTTTTTTTTTTTTTTTTTTTTATGGCATACGTTATAAGAACATTTTTGCCAGCGTCACGTCAGAAGATATATTACTACAAAGAGGCCGAAATTTTGAATTTGGTAGATCTGAAAGAAAGGGAAATTATCTTACACTAATTACAGATACCAATTTGAATATAATGTAAAAAATATTAATATAATGATAAAATTAATGAGAGAACTACATAAAGGAGAGTGTCAAATGTGAATATATAAAAAATGATTTATAAGTTGCTAAAGTTTGATATTATTTAATGATATGAAAGATGATATAATATCAATTGAAGATGGATTTATATTATATAAAATATCGTCTATATGTAAGTTGAAATTTGTACTTCATTAGGGATGCATACAATGGATCATGGTTAAATTTAGGACATTTAAAGAATATGTGATTCAAGTCACCTTCTTCCATACCACACTCGAACAGACGAATCTTTAATTCTGAGTTTCTTTAGGTGAACAGCAGAACAGCAATGGCCAAACCTTAATCTACATATAATACTACTAATTTTCCTATCACATTTAAATTTAAAGAACCAAGGTTTAGTTTGAATTTCAGGCTGATATTTAACAAAATTAGAACCTGTTCGTTTACTACTGACCGTCCATCTTTTCAACCATCTAGACTTTAGATCGCGAATAGGGAGAAGCAAGAGATCTTGTGGATAATTTTTAAAGGGGACCTTATCACCACAAATAATTGACTCTTTCGCAATCTTATCGGCTTTTTCATTACCAGGAATATTGCTATGACTTGGAATTCTAGCCAAATGGACAGTAAAACCTAAAGAAGAACACCTTAACAATAATTTTTTACACTGAAAAATTATCCAGTTTTTGTAACCAATTTTAAAAGGATTACTTTGAAAAGCTTGGAGTGCACTCAAGGAATCAGAGAAAATAACAGAGTTTTGTAATTTGAATAATAATATGTAGTTAACGGCCTCCATAATTCCTCTACATTCACCAACGAAAACTGAAGTTTCAGGTGGGCATTTTATCTTTTGGACAATGTTATAATTCTGATGAAATAAACCAACACCAACACACCCATCTTGACTTTTTTTTGACGCATCTGTGAAAATGTAATGCCAGCCATGCCAAAGGTTATCTTTAATCCTAGAGAAATGTTTACTGGCAAAAGGGTCCCCTTTTATTATATCTAAGTTCAGATGTAAAGTGGGTACATATAATATAGACTGATAGTCAGATTCAAATAATGGGATTTTAGGATTTCTATGGGTTGGGTATTTTAGACTCATAAGTTTTGAATAGCTTACAACCAAACAAGGAGACTTTTTGAGATTCCAATAGGGCAGAGAAATGTAATTATGTAAAAGTTGTAGTTTCGGAAAAAGAGGATGTGAAGAAAACTGAAACAAGCGAAACAAAAACATGTCTGATAAATATTGCCGTCTTAAATCTAGAGGAGGGTCAACACATTCAACTTGCATAGCATTCTTAGGAGTTGACTTCATTGCTCCCAATATAATACGTAGGGCTCTAGCTTGAATTAAGTCCAGCGTATTGAGCGATTTTCTGCAAGCTGGCTCATATAAAAATGAAGCATAGTCTATAACACTACGGATAATAGCATTATAGAGAAGCTTTAAATAAAAGGGGTGAGCACCCCACCAAACACCAGCCAGACATCTTAGAATGTTGAGGTTTTTTTCACATTTTACTGAAACATACTTTATATGGGATGAAAAGTTCAGTTTACTGTCCAAGATGAGACCTAAGAATTTTTTTTCATTTTCAATTGGAATCCTGATGTTATTAAACAATATATCAAGTCTCGGCTTCAAACGTTTTCTAGTAAAGATAACAACAGAACTTTTTTGGGGAGCTATATCTAAACCATTTTCATCCAGCCAGATTTTTAATGAAAGAAGAGCTTGAGATATTTTCTGCGCAGAATTTTCTATTCTACCATCTGCAGTATACAGAACTAGATCATCAGCGTATTGTAGGATTCTACAGTAGGGTGAAATAAATCTATTTAAGTCATAGGTGTAAAGATTAAAAAGAAGAGGACTTAATACAGAGCCTTGAGGCAGACCCTTATTCAAACTTCTGGTAGATTTAATTTCACCATCAAGCCTCAGTTGAGCAATCCGGTCTTGAAATAAGTTAAGAATGAAGTTAATAACCTTGCTTGGTATCGATAGGTTTTCCATCTTGTTTCTAAGGACTGGGAGGATGACATTATCATAAGCCGAGCAAATATCTAAGAATGCTGCTACGATAGACTCATTTCTAGAAAATGAAAGTCTAATATCAGTGACAAGGATAGATAAGCTATCCAAAGTTCCTCTACTTTTTCGAAATCCATATTGAGAATTAGGTAAGAGATTCTTACTTTCGATAAACCATTCAAGACGAATTTTAATAAGATGTTCTACAATCTTTATTAAGACTGAAGACATAGCTATTGGGCGGTAACTAACGGGCTGTTCTGGATCTTTTCCAGGCTTTAATACTGGAATAATAATTTGGGTTTTCAATGCGGATGGGACATATCCTAAATCCAGCATCAAATTTATCATTTCAAGATAATATCTTAAAATATTTTCTCCAGCATTAACCAAAAAAGAGTATGGGATCCCATCTGGACCAGGGGACGAATCCTTAAGAGAAGAGAGTATAATGCGTAATTCTTGCATAGAAAAAGGAGGAAAGCTTTCATCATGGACTGAAGAAACAGTTTTAACAAAATTAGGGACAAAGGAGGGGGCCAATCTATCCATAAATTGTTCATACCAGCTTTCACTGCTAGGGTATGGGGGAGAAGTTTCCTTAAAAGAACCACGATATAGTCGAATTGATTTCCAAACAAAAGACGAATGAACATTAGGGGAAATCGTCGAGCAGAACTTTTTCCACCCCTCTGACTTTTTGGAATGAAGGATATGTTTTGTATCAGACATTACTTTAACTAGATTGTCATAATTTGCATCTGTCATTTTTTCGCAGTACATCCGCTCAGCATTCTTTCTTTGTGTTACAGCAAGCGTACATTCTTGATCCCACCATGGGGGAGATCGATGTCTTAGGATTGGTTCTTTAATAGGAAATGATTGTTTAGCTGCAGAATGAATGCAATTTATTAATGACCTAAGACAGTCATTTAAAGAATGGTGAAGAATGATAGGAAGTTCAGAGACAGATTCTTCAAGAAATGAAGAGAATTTAGACCATAGATCAGACTGGGTTTTACTGTTAAGATTATATTGTAACAAGGGTTTGAATGGAGGAGGTTCAATTTTAGAAAAAGGGAGGTCGAATAGAACTGGAAAATGATCACTGCCAAAACTAGAAGGTAAAACCATCCAAGACATTGAAGGAGCCAAACTAGCCGAGACTAAAGTCAGGTCAACAGCACTAACTCTTTCAGATGGTTTTGTACGACGTGTCGGGGAACCAGTATTTAGTAAGCAAAGTCCTTTATTATCCATGATATCAAACAGATAGTTAGCAAGAGAATCCAAATTCTCACATCCCCAAACTGGGTGATGGATATTAAAATCACCCATTATAATAAATGGACCTTTGACGTGAGATAAAGCACTAAGAATTTTATTTAAAATATCAAAAGTTGGTCTGGCAATGTACAATGAAATAAAAGATATTTTTTTCATCTTAACTGCAATAATTGAAAAGTTTTTAGATAAAACGGATGAAGGTAATGGAACAAGATGAGTATTTACAGTGTTTTTGACGAGAATAGCTGAACCGCCATACCCGTCAGTTTGGTCATCTCTGAAACAAAGGTAGCCGGAAACTTTAAAAAAGGAACCAGGCTTAAGCCAAGTTTCAGCGAAGGCAATAACAATGGGATCATATTTGTTTATGATATACAAAAGATCTGCTTTTTTGCTACGGATGCTTTGGCAGTTCCACTGCAACCCTAGACAGGGAGCCATTATGAGACGAGTGTAAAACGGGAGAGGGCGATTGTTGGGCAACGTTGGACGGTACGGAAATAGGAGAGTTAAGGAGCCTAGTGAGAGCTTGAATAAGCTCTAATATACTAGAAGGCGAAGGGGGGTCAATATTAGTAAGAGCTACACCATTATGGTTGGGAATTGACGGTATATTAATTAAGGCTTGATGAGCAGAGTGGTCATAGCCATGTCTTTGAGGGGGAGGAAGCCTAGGTTTTAGAAAAACTGTTTTTTTATAAGAATTGTTGGAAGATTTATTTGAAGAGGAAGAAGGAACAGGAGTCAGATTGACATGATGATTTTTAGCTACGTCACTATAACTTTTGCCTCTTATGGGGGAGTGAAATTTAGAAGCTTCTGCATATGAGACATTTTTTTCTGCCATAGAAATCTTAATCAGTTTTTGTCTGTTATATTCAGGGCAACATTTATTAGTGGCAAAATGAAAACCTGAACAAAACAGACAGTGAGAGGTGCCTTCTTCAACATTGCACGTATCGCCAGTGTGTGCTTCTCCACACTTAAAACAACGTGGCTTAGACCTACAGCTGTTCTTTGTGTGACCGAATCGACAACACTGAAAACATTGAATAGTTGGGTAGTAATAACGCTCAACAATAAGAGAATTGAAGCATAAGAATACACGTGGTGGAAGAACTTGGCCATCAAAAGATAGAACACATGACTGAGATGGTTTATATACAGGAGCACCATCAATAAAAACTTTGTAATTTAGACGTCGGACTTTGGTTACAGGGCTACCCTCAACAGAAACATGAATATTTTCTAAAATTTCCTCCTCGGACCATTCAAGTGGAATACCTTTTACTAAACCCAGACGAGTTGAACTGAAGGTTGGGATGAAAGCCTTGAAGTCATTGTTCTTAAGTACATCATTGACAACAAAATCATTGGCAGATTTAGCATCATAGAAGGATAGTGACACTCTATTCCGACCGATTCTTTGAACACTGCCATCAACAATGTTATTGAAATTGTTTCTCCTCAAAAAACGACCGAAATTTACAGGGTGCAAGTAGGAGCTCATAGTAGAGGATGAAGATTCAATCTTTTGAACATGGACTGTGAATGGACCCTTATCTGAGGATCGATATACCTGTCTACCAGATGGGATATAGGAAGGAGTAGTAGGGGTTTGAGAAGCAGTAGCTGATGGGGAGGCAAAAGAATCAGTTATCTGCGAGACAGGATCATTTGTTGCACAGGTCTGGCCCAGAGGAATAACTGAGTCCTGGGATTCATTTAAATCCTTGCACTTCTTAATCAATTTTTTGGAATGTTTTTTGCGTTTAACTGTTTCAAGAGAGCCATTGCCCCTCTGGTGTCCCCTCTGCTCTACCACATCTAAGGAGGAATCAGATGCAATAGAGACAAATTCAACGGGTGACGGGATAGAATAAGACCTATCATCTGAGTAAGACGGTTGACTATTTTCAGGGGGCCAACCAGCCCCACTATCTACGTCCATCTAAACAAAAAATGAACCTAACACAAAATTTTTTTTTTTTAACTTACCGCCTTGTATGACCTTAAAAACTTACCGCTTTATACGATCTTTTTATAAACTAATAAATATTAGTATCTCTTTCTACGAACTAGATAATCTACATGAAAAATGAACGTATTTAAATATAAAAAGATATTTTCCAAATTTTCGAAAGGTGACAAAACAACCGATCTCTCTGACGTTCCCTTAGCCGTCAAATTTCTTTATAAAACACTAGCTTCTGCCGGCGACTTCGTCTGCGTAACATTTTAGGCGGGGAGCCACCAATCCTGAAAGCTCCGTGATCACGGATTCTAATATTTTTAATAAAAAATAAAAGTTAACGTTTAGACGAACAAGATTTGCTTGGTCGGCGTGGATTTGATTGGCCGGAAATATTTTAGTTAAATTATTTATTATTAAATTTCCATAATTTTTTTTTCCGTCATCACGGATTTTGATCAATCTTATATAGAATTTTGTGTGAAATTATGTTCAACAAGAAAAAATCCGGCCGACCAATGATTTTTAGCCGGAAAGGTCACGCATACCTATTTGAATGGTGTGATAAGGGGTAAAATTTATCCATTATCACGGAAACCTTTTTTATTTTTTTTAATTCATGCGTTTTAATGTCACATTTATGATTATCTTGGTATGCGTGCTTACAAACTGCCGAAAGTATCGCGCATACCAAATTTTATTGTGTGAGTGAGGATTATACTGTTATAGATTTCACTTACTTGATGACATTTCTTTTTGAGTCTTATTCTTCTACCTCTGGTCTCTTCCTTAAGTTTTTAACTATTTACTATACTAATTAATATGGAAAAGAGGAAATACAGGATAAAATTTATTTGGGTTGATTATATAATAAATGAAGGTTGATATAAAAAATATGTTCAATTCAAGTTTATTAATCAATAATCATCTACATCATTGTCATCAAAATTATCATTTCTCTCTTCTTCTGATTGATTGATTTGTTCCTCATTCTGTTGGCAATTTAATATTTCCTCAACCTTTAACGGTGCCGATGGCCAATGTACCACAATGGTTCGAGTACCATTGTACCATCACCAGTTTTTAAAAGCGTCTTCCCTTCCAGAAAACGGATTAATTTTCTCTTTAGTTGATGTATTAGAAATAAAACACTTCATATTGAAATTGTTATGATGAAACGCTGAGATTGGATCTAGTGCTTTAAATTATTAACCCAAAAATTTTTAGCGTTGAGCGTTAGGGCGACTATGGCAGCCTCACTGTCTTGTGCACTTTAAGGCGAAAGCGCCAGGGTAGCCCGCGAAATTCAATTTTTTTTAGGTTTTTTGGAATTTGCTGGTCAGTATTAAGTTGTACGTTGATTAATATATGAATCGCGGCCGTAAGAAATATGTGTTTACAGAATTATAATCATTAAAGTCATCAACACAACTCTATAAGACCACGTAAGTCCAAAGAATAACTGTTTCATGAAATCATCATTCTTTGGACTTACGTGGTCTTAGAAAGTTGTGTTGATGACTTTAATGATCATAATTCTGTAAACACATATTTCTTACGGCCGCGATTCATATATTAATCAACGTACAACTTAATGCTCACCAGCAAATTGCAAAAAACGTAAGAAAATTTGAATTTCGCGGGCTACCTTAGCGCTTCCCCCTTAAACGAGTTTTTATCTGTGAAACTTTTCGAGCTTCATGAGTGTGCCACTAGATGACACTATATTAAATAACGGGTCTAAGCGTCGACAAAACAGAAAGTCGGGTCACAGCAAGATTTTTTTTCTTTTTTTTTCAGGATGGGAAATCATCAAATGAGAAATCGCTCTGGGTGGAGCGGAAGGGAGTGTCAGACTCTTACTGACTAAAACCCTCCCGTGTTCCTTCCTTAGCCCTTTATGTTCCGGGCCAGCGGTAACCCTTTCGGACAATCCCGCTGACCCGGCAGGCTTCGGCCCTGACAGGCCCCTTCCCTTGATGCTGACATCTCTTTGAGGCGCGCGTGGAACACGTACGATCGGACGGTGAGTTACCCATTAAGGCTCGTACAGACAGGCGCGACGCGACACGCGACACAAAGGCACCGCAAGTCGCGCAACGAGCGGTGCCTTTGTGTCGCGTGCGATTCGCGTCGCACGTCGTGCCTGTTTACAGGAGCCTTTACCCTCCGCCCGCAGGCCACGTAAGTCCGCGCGCGCACGGACTTACTAAGCGGTGGCAGCTATCAGACTCGGACGTTGGAGTGGATAACGTATCTTTGAGGCAGGTAAATGTTAAATTCGTAAGGAATAGAAAGAGACGAACTCATGCAAGGTTTCAACTTGAACCAAAAATCTGCCTCACTCACTCTTTACAGAAATATAGAAATCGTTAAAAAGCGAAGGGTTAAAATTTGGTATGCGCGATACTTTCGGCAGTTTGTAAGCACGCATACCAAGATAATCATAAATGTGACATTAAAACGCATGAATTAAAAAAAATAAAAAAGGTTTCCGTGATAATGGATAAATTTTACCCCTTATCACACCATTCAAATAGGTATGCGTGACCTTTCCGGCTAAAAATCATTGGTCGGCCGGATTTTTTCTTGTTGAACATATTTCACACATAATTCTATATAAGATTGATCAAAATCCGTGATGACGGAAAAAGAATTATGGAAATTTAATAATAAATAATTTAATTAAAATATTTCCGGCCAATCAAATCCACGCCGACCAAGCAAATCTTGTTCGTCTAAATGTTAACTTTTATTTTTTATTAAAAATATTAGAATCCGTGATCACGGAGCTTTCAGGATTGGTGGCTCCCGGACCATTTCTTGTTACTCCGACCCACCCCGTCGGATCGCATCGCCTGCCCGCGCTATTTCTTCGTTTTTGCTTAGCGTTCTTTCTGACTTTTTTTCTTTTTGCTCGGCTCCTAAAGGTCATAGCGTGATGGTAAATAACCTATAGCCTTCCTCAGGAATTGGGCTATCAAATGCAAAAAGAATTTTTCAAATCCGACTGGTAGTTCCAGAGATTAGCGCGTTCAACCAAACAAACAAACTCTTCAGCTTTATAATATTAGTATAGATATACTAAAAGATATTTCTGTTGCACGAGAGAAATCTGCTAAACCACCTATTTGGAACCCTAAAGCTTTATTGCAATACATGAGTACTTACAATTTTGACGAAAATAATATATTTCTTGTATCAACATGTGGCTACTCTTTTACTGCTAGCATCAGGCCGCAGGGGAAGCACTAGTTTAGTTATGAAGGTACCTCTATTGTATTGTGGCCAGCATTTGGTTCTAAAACAGACAACCATACCTACCCATTGGCACAGGCCCTGATTAACCCTTAGGCTAATTAGGCTGCAGCCTAGGGCGCGAGGATCGGGGGGGCGCGCTAAAATCGCGTCTTCGCATGCACTTATCTAGCCTCATTGCATCTACCCTACATATTTTAACTAGACCGAGACAAAACACTAAAACTAAATGCGCTTGAGAGTCCCTGATTTTAACAATAAATTTTGAAATTTTAAAAAGCGCGCGTAAAACAAACTGTCTTGTTCCTCGAATCGGTCGGCGGTCGAGCGAGTGGGATGTGCGGGGACTCCCCGATGTGGTTAATAGTTAGTATACTTTGCCTCGCCTCATTCATTTGTCTTCTCTTTTTCTAAATCGTCGTTCGTCCGTCATATCACGCACTCGCGTATATTCGTGTTTGGGATTGATATTTATTGTCCTTTCCTTAGTATTTCCGTGTTTTTTAAGACTATGAGTGGTAATGAGAGTAGTTTGATAGTAAAAAAGCCAAGTGGAGCAGAATACAGAAAAAAGGCAAAAGAAAAGGAAAAGAAAATAGAAAACATTTTAAAACATACTCGTAAACTAGAAACATTTTTTACAAACTCTGCAGAAAGAAACGAAACGGTGACAAATGCTGCACTATCGCCAGCGATTTCTTGCCCTGGTTTCTCTACCGTGGACTACGTTTCTCCGTCCAACACTAGCCCTATAGTAGTGACGACGCCGACGATCTACAATGAAGACGAAATTCTAATAGAAGAAAAGTCGTCTATTCCGTCAAGTGACCCCGCACTGTGGCAAGTAAATGATGAATTTCGAGATTATATTGTTAAAAACGGACTGCAACAAAACGAAGAATTAGATTTTTCCGATCAGAAAGGCAGTATAAAAATCAAAAAGATTTCTATCTAAAAATATGTTTCAGAAAAAGCTTGTTAAATGGCGAAAATGTGAAGAGAAGCTTAGTATACTCAGAATCCACAGGTCACGTGTTTTGTGGCCCTTGCAAATTATATGGAGGAACATCCGTATTTGCCAAAAATGGATTTAATGACTGGAAAAATTCTAACTTAATAACTGATCATGACAATTCTCCGGTTCATCGTAAATGTTTGAGACAACATGTACCTACGTAGAGGTAAACTTTTACAACGACTGGATACCCAAATAGTCAAACAATATAATGAAGAAATAACTTATTGGCGAAATGTATTACTACGGGTAATAGAAGCAATTAAGTTTTTAGCTACACGTGGGCTTCCATTTCACGGTCAAAATGAAATTATTGGATCTGCACTAAACGGAAATTTTCTTGGCTGGCTTGGCTGAGCTCATATCTAAAAGTGATCCTTTTATGACTGAACATTTCTCTTTTTTGTTCTTTTTTTAACAATAACAGAAGTAAATATTTATATTTAAAAAATAATGTCGAAGCAGCTTCAGACGCTAGATGACCACGCTCATGGTCAATGGCAATGGTAACTAAATTGTCTATAGAAACTAAGCCAATACAAGTCATGCGGCGAAACACGACATGCATTTGTTTTTCTACTTGGTAGCCTGCAGTCACTTGTCATGATTTTGATCTTATAATGCGTGAGGTACTTTGCCTTTATGTACGATCAGCTTAAAAAATGGTTTGCCACTCTAAGGTTGAATGTTATGCAGATTAAAGGACAACGTTAGTTTCACTTGTAGATCGATCTGAAAACTTTTATAGGTAGTATGAACCATGCTAAAATTTTCAATCTACTACTCGACTCATTTACTACTTTTTAGGCCGTCCGTAACACACCTGGCGGGGGCGCGTCCTCATAATTAGCCTAAGGCGGTCAGAACTCTTGATCAGTCGCTGCATTGGCATTCTGGATGGCGGCTTCCTGATAAAAATTTAAATTTGATTTTTCATTCTGTATCTTTATCTAATTATTTTGATCTTGTTCATTGAAAGATCACAATTTATTTTTATTCACAGCTGTATTATTTCGATCGTTAATCCAATTTTTATTTTTTACATCCTTAAACACATTATAGCGTCTTTCAGGGTAGCCAGCGAAATTCGTTTTTTGCAATTTGCTGGGCAGTATCAAGTTGTACGTTGATTAAAATATGATTCGCGGTCGTAAGAAATACATATGTATTTTTTTTTTTATTATAACACTAGCAGGCTTTGTGCCAATGTCAAGTAAAAAGGTTAGGAAACGGACGGGAGAGGTAAATTCGAAAAGGAATTATTGACAAGATCAGGTGAGTTATTAGGATCTAATTATATGTATTACAAAATTAAACTTACACAATACATATGTATTAATATAATTTTTCAAATAACTAAACAGATAACATTCATGACGTAGCTAATGAAAAAATGTAGTCAGCTCCTGGTCTATGTAGAAAAAAATAATTAAAAAAAACTGATGTTTACTCTACGGGGGAAAATTGTTTTGTAGGTAGTTATCTGTCTACGGTAGTTATAGAGATTGACTATGCATATTTTGACGATTGAATAAACTATCAAACTAGTGACACTGACAGCCCTACGTGTTTAGGCTATGATCACAGCTATGATCGCTCGCGAGTCCCTATAATGCACGTCACTGTAATGCACGTACCAGCAATGCACGACACTGGATTGTACAACACAGGAATGTACAACACAAGAATTGGCGACATCGCGATGTCTCCAATTCCTGGGGTGTACCCATATAAAAGTACTCTGTGGGTGTACCTTGATGGTCCGACCCGAGAGTGTACAACACATGAATTGGCGACATCGCGTGATTGGCCGATTGGTTGGCCAATCAGGTGACTCGAAATTTTGGGACTTGGATACTAGGTAATTGAGCTAGATAGTGCTGTTCCGAAAGACGATTGATTGCGCGATTGATAAGTTTTTAAGCAGAGAAGTCTTTATAAAAAGAGTTTTGTACAGCATATTAATTATATAAGCTGCAATCAGCTGCTCATGTTTAATAAAATTTTGGTAAGCTCTCAGAGTGTAAGATAGGTCGACGGAGCCCCGCTTCGCGGGGCTCCTACTTCTGGGTGGTTTAAAAAAAAATAACCACGAAGGCTAAGGCGGGAGCTCCGCTACGCTTCGCTCCCGCCTTAGCCTTCTAACCTAACCTATCCGAGTCGGGGTACTCTGAGTCGGGGTGTTAACCATAATGTAGCGGCACAGTACATATCCTTCTTATCCAGTTTATGAAATATCTTTTAAATTGGTTCAATATTGGTGAAGAAAATAGGCGAGAGCCAAACCTCGAAAATGTGACTTTTTACTTAGGCTATTCAGTCGGATCTGCAGTTGTCCTTATCGCACGCATTAGAGGGCGGGGGCTCGCAGAGCGACAGCGATAGTTTCTTCAAATACCTAAATTTCAAAAGTCGTTCCGCCCGTATTTCCTCTTAACGAATAGTTCACAGATTTACTTCAATAATAATTGATTGAACGTCAACCACACGTCAAATGAAACAAAATCAATCAAAATCAATCCTTAATCAATCAAAATCTCATCCCTAGTTTCACATGGCTTTTTACTTTTTTATTGTGACGTCACTGTTTGTTTTGATTCCAATTCCCGTGCTGTACATTATCAAGCCGGACACTCTTGGTCCGGGCCGAGAATGCGCGACATGACAATGTACGTCATTGGAATTCAAAACACGTTCATTCCAATGTCGTGCGTTCTCGTGCCGTGCATTGCTGTGTTGTGCATTGCTGGTTCCCATCGCTCGCTTCGGGGCTTTTTTCGAGTTTGCTTTCGTAATTGTTTTTTCTATGGCGACATGATGCCGATCCCTTTCAGATTTGACGCGTGTAGCCACTGACCTCTATCATACAGTACTTACTGTCTTGTAAATACATTTTATACATTATACAGGTCTAGTCTGTCTAGTCAGTGCGTGTACGTGTAGCAAACAAATCCACATGCACATCTCAACATTCTCAACACCTTTTTTTATCCTACAAAAGAGGGCGTTGTCGTTAACTTTCTGAATTACGTTTTGTTTCATTTCGTCACGGAGCAAGATAAAAAAAATATCTTCATAACTTTTTTAAATATTGGTAAAGTTTTAAAAACTAATTATTGATTAATTTAAAACATGTTGAAAACAAACACTTTTAAATAATATATTTTTGTTTTTAATTTTACGTTGCAACTAACAAGTTGATAGTACATTAGTGCGCTAACATAACGTAGTGAAATTTTGTTGGTGTTCGTCGCATTTTGCAGATAATTTTTCAGCATTTTGCAGACAAATCCTACTATAATTTGTTTGTGCCGTATAATTATGGTGTTTGTGTGGAACTGTAAATAATACAAAAACTTGAGTTTATCAAGAGTCACTGTAAGAAATCTTAGGTTGGGACTTTGACAGATTCTAATACAATGGCTGCAACGAGGAGACTACAGAAGGTGAGACATCATTTTTTGTGACCTAACTAATTCTTCATCATTGACTTTAATGATTATTACACGGTAGATACCATCAGTATTCATATAAATACTTAACTACGTGCTAAAATATTTGTTCATAGAGTAGAAAATAAAATGAAAAATGGAGTTAAAATTAAGAAACACCTCAAAGACCTATTTTATTATTGGTATACTTAGTGAAATCATTGTCCTACTAAAGTAATAAAACTTTTAAAACCGTCGCGATTCACAGTTCTAACAGTTAGAAATACCAGTCATCAAGGATATATCACAAAGGAGTTAGAATAAGTATGGTCTCTCTTAAAAATAACAGGATTTAAATTCTTGGAGCTTGTTACTCACAATCTATATTTCATTTAGCGATTGGCGATGGATGACTCAAGTTAATTTGATATGCAAAATTTATAGGAAATCCCTATCAAATCAATGCTGGTACCTGATAAAAACATTTTGACATTTTCTTTTTCTATCTCTTCCAGGAACTGAATGATATCAGGCAATCAGGCCTAAAGTCCTTTAGGGACATACAAGTGGATGAATCCAATATTCTTACATGGCAAGGATTAATTGTTCCTGTAAGTATAATATTATAATGTTTATAATCTGTAAGTACCTATAATAAATTACACTCGAGGTCACCTCTAAGGGCAAAATTAAGATTGGAGAAACAATATTGACCGATTTTTATTTCTAATACTTTAATGTATAATAATTTTATACGAGCTGGACACCAGCCCGTATTAACTACTATAATGTATAGAAACAAAAGGATAATAGTAGCAATAAACACCTAAAAACCTTGACTTACCACCACAGGCTTATGACTCATAATTATGTATATCTTGTGTTTTTATGCAAAATGCAAATCTATATAGCTATCAGAATGGTTGTGTATGTTAATAACATATTAGATTAAATATATTTTATACATACAGGCTGCTATGTTATCAAGTTCTGATAGTGGTGAGTGCAATGAATGGCAAATTCTTACTTATCTAATACTTTTTTGATAATTGAAGCATTAATCATAATGATAAACAACATTGAGTCCTTGTAGAGTTCTAGAAATAATATTTCTTAGTGGGACTGGTAACTTAGCATGACAGTAACTTTAATACACCATTACACAGGAACGAGAAATTAATTGTAGGCTAGGTAAATTCAGAATGATCAGGCACTAGTTGATTGATACTTTTGAATTTTCAGGACAATCCTCCCTACAATAAGGGTGCTTTCCGCATTGAGATTAACTTCCCAGCAGAATATCCTTTTAAACCTCCTAAGATTAGTTTCAAAACAAAGATTTATCACCCAAATATTGATGAAAAAGGCCAGGTGTGCCTGCCAATCATCAGTGCTGAGAATTGGAAGCCTGCTACCAAGACTGACCAAGGTAAGCAGCTAACATTTGGAAAACAGATTTTCTTAATTATTCTACTGCATGTGTGTAGTAAGAGCTTATATTTGTTATAAATTTTCCATTAAAATTTCCAAATATTTCAGTTATTCAAGCTCTAGTGGCCCTCGTGAACGACCCTGAGCCAGAGCACCCCCTGCGTGCAGAACTCGCCGAAGAGTTCCTTAAAGACAGGAAGAAGTTTTCAAAGAATGCAGATGAATTCACTAAAAAACACAGTGAAAAGCGGCCTACAGACTAAAGTAACTAATTGAATCATTGTTGTTTAGCTTGGATTTGCAGCAGTGGAGCTAAACTGCCGTTTTTGTAGCAATGTGTGAATAAGTTATTAAGAATGCATTTATTTTTCCAAGACAGTATTTGTAAGACCTTCTGAAGCAGGAATGCGCTGTTGGTTATAAATTCAGATCAATTCCATTGCTGTAGATTCAGTCTAATTTTGCATTTGATTTTATACTGGTACTAGCTTTTGAATCACCTTGCTTGCAATACTTACACACTTTATAAAGAATTAGGTAAATATAAATCGGAAAATGTTAAATGCTTAAGTGCGTTAGAGATTTGGTATTAAGTTGGGTACTATTTTTTATTTTAAACATTTGAAAATCACAGAAATCCCCAAAAATTATATAGTCTTGTGAAGGAATTTATTATCTGCTTATGTTGTTCCTGAAGACAGGTAGCTTTTATCTATGTAATGTTGTATGTAAACTAATGCTATGTAAATAAATGAAAGACCTGTGTTAACAGACCCCAAGTTACAAGTTAACCTTTAGAACAAATTGTCTATAAATTCATACATTATAATGAGGGTTTTTATTTAAAAAGTATGTTAACATTGTGGTATTGTCGTGTAATTACTTATCAGTTGCCCATATAGACAAAGTAATTGATCATGTCCGTGACTACCGCAGGACCACCAACGCCAATCGCTTCCATATTTGGTAAATAATTAGTGCTCAATTGGTACTAATTAGTACTCGAACAACAAAATTGGTACCTTAGTAGTTTTCGAGAAAATCGACTTTGAAGGTGGTCCTGCGGTAGTCACGCTCCCTTCAGCAGGACCACCATGAGCGCCGAAAAAGGGCCCACGCTACAGCTATTCTAAGTATACAAATAATTAGTACCCATAAATGTGATTTATTTCGTAAAAAAACCAGAACTGTAATATTTGTATTTACCGAGAAATCAACGATGATAACTTTCTCGAAATTGTTCAGCAGGACCACGATTTTGAATGTTGATTCCAAGCTAGAGATGCTTGTCGCTTTCCTCAAACCTACATAGAAAATTAGTACCCTGCAAGATAAAATTAGTACCCAAAATTCAAAGTTAATACTTCAGTAGTTTACGAGATATACCATGCCAATGGTGGGGTGGCGGTAGTCACGGTGCCAAATTTTCATTTCAAGATTTCTCTATTAAAAACTCTATGATTTCTTCCCAAATTTATACAAAAATTAGTACTCCTAAAGAAGTTAAAGCGACTAGAAATCCAGATTCCTAAGTATTGTATTTTAAGAGAAATTAGCTTTCATTACTTTTCCATACTAAATCTCCGCGTATAACCCGACCAAATTAAGTTGTCAATGGTATTAAGCTGTTTAAGAGATGTACACTCGTGCACATAAATTTATGGATGTCGAAATAGTATTAACATTCAATATCTAAATTTTTATACAAACTGAACTTTTATACTTAATAAGAAAAAAAAATAACTTATCGCTACCCATCGCCTGTGATACTTTTGTTATTTACGTGGGCAGGTAGGTATAAGTACTCGAATAATTATTTTTCTGTAGGTATTGTAAGTAGGTACCTACCTTCTGTGTTGTTGTGAATGAATATCATTAAAAGCGATAGGTATTTTTTATTTATTTCTTTTCTACTAATTTACCGTTGCTGCAAGCAGTAATACCTACCTAAGACCGTGTCCAGAAGGAGCGAATTCGCCGCGAAACGTTTCGCGAGAATTCATTGGTGCGTTAACGAGATACTAGGCGCCAATACATCGCGTCCACAAGCATCGCGCGATTTCAAAATCCGCGCGTAAATCGCGTTCACTTCGCCAGCCTCTCGACTCGCGCATTTTGCGCGCGAGTCGAGATACTGGAGACTCCTTGTTGCGTCCAGTTGACGCGCGAACTTCAGAGCGTTCTACTCCATGTTTTCTACTGACAAATGAAATTCGAACCCAAATGCTCGCGCGTTGGTACGCCCCTTCTGAACGCAAAGGTCGCGCGTAATACGCACGAGAGAATCGCGGCGAATTCGCCCTTTCTGGACAAGCTCTTAGTATTAAAAAACTAATTTACTATGTTGCTAATAACGTAAGTATAAAAGGATTACAAACCTAAAAGTAAGTAATAGGTACCTTTTATATCAAATCGTTTATTGCAATCCATAATGTAATTACAGGTGGTAAATAAAAAATACTAGACACAATTATGGACCCTGTCGGGCACAGCAAATATTTGAATAATATGCATTGCAAAGGGCACACGCATCTTTTAGTGTTTTCATATCACTGTGTACTAATTATGTACCTATTATGTTCGACAAGCCACGTCAATAACAAAGGTATCACAAGCCATGGGTAGCGATAGGTTATTTTTTTCTTAATATATACCTAGATACACAGTTTGTATAAAAATTTAGATATTGAACTGTTGATACTATTCCGACATCCATAAATTTATGTGCACGAGTGTACATCTCTTAAACAGCTCAATACCACCATTGGTGCCTATTCCCTTGTTCACAAACTAAACTAAATTTGAGTTCAGTGCATCTTTTTCTATCTATTTCATTAAGAAAAGAACAAAAGATAAGTTTTAGTTTAGTCCTATCAAATTAATCAGCGTCTGACGTAAATTGACGTAACATTAGTAGGCATGTTTTTAATCACGTCTAAACTTGTATTGAGTAGTGTCAGGCTCTGATTACTTTGACAGGACAAAACTAAAATTTATTGTCTGTCCTTTTCATAATGAAACAAAAGATAAGATGCACTGAACTCAAATTTAGTTTAGTTTGTGAACAAAGGAATTGGCACCGTTGACAACTTAATTTGGTCGGGTTATACGCGGAGATTTAGTATGGAAAAGTAATGAAAGCTAATTTCTCTTAAAATACAACACTTAGGAATCTGGATTTCTAGTCGCTTTAACTTCTTTAGGAGTACTAATTTTTGTATAAATTTGGGAAGAAATCATAGAGTTTTTAATAGAGAAATCTTGAAATGAAAATTTG
Source organism: Luperina nickerlii (assembly GCA_963855955.1). Classification (NCBI taxonomy): domain Eukaryota; kingdom Metazoa; phylum Arthropoda; class Insecta; order Lepidoptera; family Noctuidae; genus Luperina; species Luperina nickerlii. The sequence continues at coordinate 12,616,801 of OY979682.1, forward strand.
GCACCGTGACTACCGCCACCCCACCATTGGCATGGTATATCTCGTAAACTACTGAAGTATTAACTTTGAATTTTGGGTACTAATTTTATATTGCAGGGTACTAATTTTCTATGTAGGTTTGAGGAAAGCGACAAGCATCTCTAGCTTGGAATCAACATTCAAAATCGTGGTCCTGCTGAACAATTTCGAGAAAGTTATCATCGTTGATTTCTCGGTAAATACAAATATTACAGTTCTGGTTTTTTTACGAAATAAATCACATTTATGGGTACTAATTATTTGTATACTTAGAATAGCTGTAGCGTGGGCCCTTTTTCGGCGCTCATGGTGGTCCTGCTGAAGGGAGCGTGACTACCGCAGGACCACCTTCAAAGTCGATTTTCTCGAAAACTACTAAGGTACCAATTTTGTTGTTCGAGTACTAATTAGTACCAATTGAGCACTAATTATTTACCAAATATGGAAGCGATTGGCGTTGGTGGTCCTGCGGTAGTCACGGACATTAATTGATCATAACTTTTAATTGGGCTGCATCAACATAAGATCATCTGGACACGAGACTATGTTTAATTTCACTTCATGTCAATGTTACTTGGTAACTTACTGTGCTGAACAGTTCAGTGCGAACTTTAAAAATATATTTTTTTCGAATTAATTTGTTTTATTTTACTTTTTATCTTCTAACAGGAAGTAAATATGTATATAAAACTTGTTGGAGGAAAAAAATATTTAATTAAGTATTTAATCGACAAAGGCATACACATCATCTATAACATTCATTTCTTTGTTTATTTCATTTTGCTGTTCAGTTTGAACCATTTTGTTACCAATATTTACTTCTAAAGGTGTTTAAGTATTTAATCGACAAAGGCATACACATCGTCTAAGACATTATTTTCTTGGTTTATTTCATTTTGCTGTTCAGTTTGAACCATTTTGTTACCAATATTTACTTCTATAGATGTTTTCTCTGGGTGCACACATTTCAATTCAGTCTTTATTCTTTTTGCTCCTGGTTCTGCAGTTTCAGATTGTCCTAAGTACTTTACTAAATTACCTGTAAGAACAGTTACTATTCCATTATCTAATTATTAACAAAATACAAAAAGTTTATAACCATGATTTTAGACAATAAAAGCTATTCATTGTGTACTATTGTTTTATAACTTATCAAACCAATTGCTTCTCACCATCTATTTTACTGATACATTCTTCTATGTAAGAACTTCTATTGTTGTCTTTGGCTAGTGTAGGTTCCACGGCTGCAGTAAAGTCAGGACCATAGCTTGGCCAGTGACCATGTTCTGGTATTTGCTCATCCAGGTCCACTCCAGCCACCAGAGCTGTGAGTGACACCCACAAACGTGCTGCATTTGCATGTTTATATCCACCTGGAAGAACAGATATTTTAGAATAACCCTCAGTTTCCATCTTCTCACTTGAGATTTGTCAGACCTAAATATATCAGATTTCGAAAGCTGCAGAAACACGATTGTTTGTTGCAGTTGTAGGTAACTCTTATCTTATTCAAATAGCAGGTGGAATTTTTATTCACCCTGAGCTCAGCCGGTCGATTCTGTAAAAATCTCACTGTGAAAACTTAGGTGAAGTGAGTTCGCTCACTTCACCTAAGTTCTCACGGTGAGATTTTTACAGAATGGCACCACTGGTTAATGTTTATCAAATTACAACCTACCTCCGCCTAACAATAAGGTTGGTTTTCGTTTATCAAGAACGCGCCGTAAGCATCGACAGTAGCTGCGCGTTGTGAGGTTCGCGCCGCCATTAGGATCTCGGGCACATGCGTCTGCGCCGCACTGCGCCACGATGACGTCAGGCTTAAAGTGATTATAAACTGAGTTGAACACTCTGAAACATTATTAACTTGTACACTCATTTTAGTTATTTTTAAGTTTACATGACTAATACCTTCAAGGTTATTTATTATTGATGAACAATAAGTAATTTTTTTTGTATAGTTACTAACTTTTCAAAAGCATACTCCATAGTATCGTCAGAGTAAGCTGCATGGAGTGGAAAGTTACAAGCATATCCTGTGCCCCCCTGGGTGCCAATATCGTCTATGCCCCCAGTGCCAGGGTAGAAACCTGGCTCATACTTGTGGAATGACAGAGTAAACACTGATTTACTCAAGCTATAGGCATCTTGTACTCCATTTCCTGGAAAAATGTAAGGCAATAGTTACCGATAATGACATGCATGTGGCTATTATAAACAGGATAGAGATTAAAATTATATCTGTTTGGTACCATGATGTACATCCAAATCAATGTAGAGTACTTTTGGAAACTTTTTCCTCAACTTTTCAATAGCTATGACTATGTCATTTACATAGCAAAAGCCTTCAGCTCCAGACCTGTAACAAAAAAAGTGTTTTGTAAACATTTAAAATAACTTAAACACAATGTTTTAGAATATTATTTGTCTAGCCATAGATCTGTGTACTACTATTAAAAGTTTCTCCAGCTTGTGAACAAACACTGCTGCACAGACTGGCCCTATCACCAAACAGGACTTGTGACAAAACTCTTTTGACCTAGAAGGTAAGTATTATTAATATTTTTGATATTATAGTACCTGTGTGCATGGTGCCAGCCACCACACCAGTTGATAGCCACATCAGTTATACCGAGCAGCAGACATCGGGCTGCAGTTATGGAACCTCCAGCTATGGTAGATACCAGCTCAAACATATTGGATACAGGAGGGCAGTCATATCCTACAAGAATATCAGAAAATGGACATTGACGCCTACACACGGGATTGGTCCACATTAGCTAAAGAGCTAGAGCAGTGGAAAGGAGAAAGGTAGGCCTTTACCCTGCAGTGGGACATTACTTTGCCTTATTGGTGTTACAAATCATATTTAAGAAAAACGATAAATCTTTTACTATTATTTACTACTAAAACCAATACCACATAGGTAATGTACAAGTGTTATCCCAATATGGTTTGGGTGATATGATTACCTAATGATGAGAATTGAGATGGGTGAGGGTTAGTCATTCAACAACATCTACAGCTCGACTTCATCCACATAGGTCTCTTTTTGATTGCACCAATCTCCACATTCCTGCACGAGCCTCATCCAGGTTTTACGTCAGCAATATAGTATTTAGAAAAATGGTACTATTATGTATATTTATATTGTTTACCATACCAATGCCACACTCCTCGTCTTGAGCGTTAGTCATGTAATCGCCATCAACTTCAGTAAACTTCTTCAAATGATCAAGATACAATTCTGAATGAAACTCTTTCATATCTTTGTAAATTGCGGGAACTGATCTCACAATTGTTAATAACTTCAAAATATCGTAAGCCTCTATCAAATCATGTATCATGCTAGCCTAGAAAAAGAGATACATTATTTTGTTTCTAAATATTCTTGAATTTATTTGTCCTCTATAAGATAATTATGTACCCTTCCAATAACTGCCGGCAATCGATCGCATTCCTCGATTAATTTTTCGTCCCAAACGTAGCATGGTTTTCTAGCACTCATTTTACTTTACTTGACTTCTTGTTCTTGTACATTTTACATAAAATAAAACTTTTGAAATGTTTTTCCGATAAGACGACGAGACGAGATCGCGAATGGCACCAACCCCGCCAATTTTCCTGTTCCTGTATTGAAAATTTTGACATTGACGGCTACGAGTGCGACTGCCAAAGTGTCATTGACTTTTGACCCTCCAATGCTCCATTGACCGCGTAATGTCCTAAGGTCCGCAAAACCGTAACACTCAGTAACCCAGAATCGTATTGGCCCAACAAAATTTAATAATACTCGCTCAACATACTGACTACTTCATGAAATCTGAATGAAGTTCAAGTGACTAGTGATTATTTAATTTTGGTGTTTAGGGTGCCATTCTTATGCAAGATACACACACAACTTTAATCGCCAACAACACACTGGCGTTTTCAAAACTGACTGATGCCCACACACTGAATTTGACAAGATTGACAGAAGATTTGTTGCTAGAACACTGCTGTAATAAACAAGTCTTGTATGATAGAGGTCAGTGTGCTAGAACGATTTCAACATACTATCTATCTATCTATCATGGGGTTTAGGTTTCCGCACTTAGTCCTTGAAGTGGACCATTGTGCGTGAGCCATGGTGGCCGATTACTCCAACCAGCCCACCTCCCTCCAGAAGCAGATTAGACTTCCCGGTCTCCTCAGGGCATCCGCAAGGGATGTTGGTGTTCCCAGGGTCTCCTCGCGAATCTTGGTAACGCCTGTGCACTCAAGAAGCACATGCGCCACCGTTTCCTCCGCCTCCATGCATGCTCTGCACAGGGGACTGTCAGTGATTCCCAGGGTATGGAAGTGTTTATTTAGTGAACAGTGTCCAGTGATGGTCCCCGCCACCAGGCGCAGGCTGTCTCTGTCCAGGCGCAGAAGGCGCCTGGTCAGCTTTGTATCCAGGGATGGCATAGCTTCCTTGGATTGCCTACATCCTGGTGTCGAGGTCCACCATTTTTCCGCTTGTATTCGAGTGTGATCCTTTAACCAGCTTCTTAGCTGCTTGAAAGGAATGGGCACAATGGGTTCAGGTCCGTAGGGTTTTGTGCTGGATCCTCTTCTGGCAAGTTCGTCAGCCGCATCGTTTCCAAGTGATCCACTGTGACCTCTAATCCATTGTAGCGTTATCGTGTTACGATTCAGTACCGTGATTCGTTCTAGGGCCTTGTGGCATTCTAGTGTTAGTCTCGACGTGATCTGATTACTCTTTAGGGATTGAAGAACTGAGGCACTGTCGGAGAGTATTCGGATATTGGTATCCGTAACCCTCCTGGCCTCTATAGCGTGTGCCGCTTGGATAATACCTACACACTCTGCTTGGTAAACGGAGTTGAGCATTCCAAGTGGTTTGGATATCTTAATGTTTAGGTCGTTGGAGAACACCCCGACGCCCGTCCCTTCGTCGGTCTTTGATCCATCAGTGTAAATTCTTAGCTCTGTTGTACCTGAGTAGTCACACAACTCCTCTATGAGCTCTATGTTGTAGTGTTTTTGGAAGCAGTGGGTCTTCAGGGTTCTGTCGATGGGTGATGTCATCATCGGTTGTTCTTTGATTGCATCTTCTCTGATGCGTGTGTGTTTGATCCTAGAATCATTGCTTAGGGAGCCGGATACTTCGAGTCTGAAAGTCGCTATGGCCGCCTCCTCTCTTACGACGAGGTGTAGGGGAGGTAGCCCCAGCATCACCTGTAAGGCAGCAGTGGGGGAAGTCCTCATGCTGCCGGTGATTGCTACGCAGGCAAATCTTTGCAGTTTCTCGAGATCCTTTTGGGTTGTACTTAGGTTGGTCCTGGGCCACCAAACTAAAGAACCGTATGTGATAATTGGTCGGATAACTGTGGTGTATAGCCAGTAGGTGATTTTGGGGCTTATGCCCCAATTTCTCCCGAGGAGTCTCTTACATTGCCATAGGGCTATACTGGCTTTTGTGATAATGTGATCAGTGTGTTTTGCCCAGTTCAGCTGTTTGTCCAAAAAGATACCCAGGTATTTGGTTTCAGTCGATAGGCTTAGGGTTTTCCCAAAGAAGCTTGGCAATTGTAAAGTTGTTTTTCAACATACTAATAGGTGACATTTTGAGATTGCATGTATACCTGGCATTAGAAACAGGTAATGCTTATGAATATTATTCCTTAGAAACCAAAATGTTTTATGTAATTAAATTCTATTCTATTTTTCTCTATGGCAATAGTGCCGATGTCGACAATGAGGTCTTTTCAATAGCATGATTAAAAAAAAAAGTTTTCAAAAGCTCCCATAGATGGCTCTAGTAAAAAATGATCTGTCAAAATTGGCTGCATAAATTTGATAGCTATGAGTAAAAAGTTTATCACTAGTTTGACGTTTGGTTATTATTTGTTTTCACTCACTTCGATTTGACGTTGTCTTGTGAGCATAATCTATCGTGGTGTTTTATTTTGGACTTCTGTGAATTGATAAGCGACTTGACCGACCTTGCTATCCATTGGGTCTTTCGCACTTCGTTCTTAGGAAAAAAGTGCGTGCCGATATTTGTACAGTATTGTACACAGCACGGGCTAGCCATGTCAGATCAACGAGTAGATGTAGGCAGTTAAAAAAAAATATATTTAATGTTGCTTGAACTTTTTTCACGGCTGATTGAATTGAAACTCAGATTTGAAAACAACTTTGACATTTTAGTTTTAAGCTATGCCATCTATCGGGGATATAGAAAACTTATTTTTTTTTCTTATGTCAATTTGAAAAGAGCTCATTCTGCCAATGTCAAATGATGTAATTAAATTGTTCTTTGTTAACCGTAGTTGTAAACGGTATCAGACATTGACAGTGATGACGCGACAACTGTTAAAATTTTTTGATGTTGCTCTTACTCTCTGTCAAAGACGCCATAGTGTTCTGTGTTCCATTTTTATGCCTGCTTTAAACAAAATAGTAAATCTGTTTAAGGGGAAGCGCTAAGGTAGCCCGCGAAATTCAAATTTTCTTACGTTTTTTGCAATTTGCTGGTCAGTATTAAGTTGTACGTTGATTAATATATGAATCGCGGCCGTAAGAAATATGTGTTTACAGAATTATAATCATTAAAGTTATCAACACAACTCCCTAAGACCATGTAAGTCCAAAGAATGATGATTTCATGAAACAGTTATTCTTTGGACTTACGTGGTCTTAGAGAGTTGTGTTGATGACTTTAATGATTATAATTCTCTAAACACATATTTCTTACGGCCGCGATTCATATATTAATCAACGTACAACTTAATACTGACCAGAAAATTGCAAAAAAAGCGCTAAGGTAGCCCGCGAAATTCAAATTTTCTTATGTTTTTTGCAATTTGCTGTTCAGCAATAAGTTGTACGTTGATTAGGACAATGCGTGCCACGTAAGAAGAGACTTGACCCCGCCTCCCCCGCTCTTTCCGCTGCCCCTATGACGTCCGGTCCCGTCCCGCACTCAGACCTCATACCGCTAAAGATACCTAAAATCGTGTTCTGCGCATGTCAAACCACGTGGTGTGTCAAGTCTCTTCTTACGTGGCACGCATTGTATATGAATCGCGGCCGTAAGAAATATGTATTTAGAGAATTATAATCATTAAAGTTATCAACAAAACTCTCTAAGACCACGTAGGTAAGTCCAAAGAATGATGATTTCATGAAACAGTTATTCTTTGGACTTACGTGGTCTTAGAGAGTTGTGTTGATGACTTTAATGATTATAATTCTGTAAACACATATTTCTTACGGCCGCGATTCATATATTAATCAACGTACAACTTAATACTGACCAGCAAATTCCAAAAAACTTAAAAAAAATGAATTTCGCGGGCTACCCTGGCGCTTTCGCCTTAACTGAAAATTCATTAGGGCGCGGTCAGATCGCAAGCTATAAACTAGTGGATAGTGTCCTAGTAAAGTTATAGCGTATGACGGTCAGATCAGTGAGCTTTCTCACTGATGGTAATATAAATTACTCTCAATGGTTATAACGATCGATAATGTTCATAAAAGTATAGCCTATCCTCATATTTAAAGAAATATGAGGATAGGCTTATAATATAACTTAGCCTAAAAACTACTATGGGTGAGCTATCTCTAGGTTCAACCACACTAGTTTTACAAGCTGAGCTGGGGTCACATTAGTTCGCAATGTGAACTAAAAACTATTGAGCTATTATGTTGACATTTCACTCTAACCTAGTAAATCAAATGGCAGTTGTATTCTTCGTGAGGTATATTGCACTACATTTATGTAATAGCTATTACTTTAGTCACTTTTGGTGTTCAATTTGGAAGAATTGAACCATGTAAACAAAAAAGTTAACCATTCAACAAAGAGCGTCCATACAAATTCAATCGAATTCACTCAAATTGAATGCCATAAGGGAACCATGTAAAATTACCTTAGCATGTAGTGTTTATTAGCAAAAAGGAGAGTGACTCCATTTTCATAGTTGGGTATCTGGATAGCGTGCATACTAATGGAAAAAAACACAAAAAATAACAAAGTCAAATAATTTATTTCCAATAGGTACAGACGCCAGCACATCAACCTACTACAATCTGTCAAATTTATTTAATAGATTTTCAACTTTATCTCTATGCTATAAGGTTCAAAGTTGATTGGGAAAATTTGACAGTTTTGGGTAGCTTGATGTGCTGGTGTCTGTACATTAAACATATATTATAGGCACTTTTGAACGTCAAAAAATACAATAGATAGAATTGATTCTAGTCTTCCAAAAGGTAGTGTTCGTATAGAGAAGAGCGTACGTGTAGTGTTTAACAAAACAGTCCGCACTGAAATGTTTACTACAAAGATGATAATTAGATTTAGGACTACAATTTTCCATTTTCATGTTTTTCAGCCCTGCTTAGTTGAGTTGGTAGGAAATCTGCAATTAAGTATTTAATTGAAGTAAAAATGACTAAAGTACATTGTAGATGGCAAGTTTTATTTCGATGTTAGGTCTTTACTTTGGAAACAAGTACACATTACATATAATACTAGTTACCACCCGCGGCTTCGCCCGCGAGGTATGTCGATAAAAACTAGGCTATGTCCTTCCCCGGGATGCAATCTATCTCTTTGTCAAATTTTATCGAAATCTGTTCAGTAGTTTAGGCGTGAAAAGATAAAACAGACAGACAGACAGACAGACAGAGTTACTTTCGAATATATAATATTAGTTATCTTTTGAAATTAGAAACTAGTATTTTTTTAGCTAATCAAATTGCAGAAATTTCTGGCGACAGTAAATTCCTATTTGAAAGACGTAAATTTAAAATTATTAACTGTCTGAAGAAAATTATCGAAATATCGACACATTATCGACATGGAACGTTTACAATCCTATTCAAATTATTGTATTCAATATATGTGAAAACTGGGCCCTAATTACACTTAATATGATGAGATATTAATGAAAACATCTATTCTAAATATAATCTATTATTAAAAATGCTCACACAAGCAATCGAAACATCTATAGTCATGAAATTCACTTACTTCTGAAAGGTTATTCCGCTGCCTTTTTGATTGCGAATTTTATAAAATGCGCATGCTTTCACAATAAAAATGTTCTAAATATCACGTAGTAAACACAAAATACACAAAAAAAGTAGTTTTGCACGATTCCTAGACCTAAACCATTAGAGACGAACCAAACAACTCAACTTCCATTTGAAAGAACGTGTCAATTTTAGTTCCTGGGGGCTTCGAGTGGGGCGCTTTGAATCGGCACAAAAAACAATTGTCATTTCGTAGAGTATCGTTAGTCCAGCGTACTTGTATGATCATCTCTATCATACATGTCATCAAAGGTCAGTGAATTCAGAAAAAAAATAATTGTGAAGTGAAACGCATTGTGCTCTATCAAAGACAAATGATGCCTTTGAAGTGCCTAAAAAGAGATTGCTAGTCTTTGGTTGCAGTTTTTAAATTCATTGGCTGAAAATTATTTGGATGACCAATCAGAAGAAAGCAGCTTATGAAAAACAAGCGTGGTTTAGTGGGTTGCTAAGGGAACGTCAGAGAGATCGGTTGTTTTGTCACCTTTCGAAAATTTGGAAAATATCTTTTTATATTTAAATACGTTCATTTTTCATGTAGATTATCTAGTTCGTAGAAAGAGATACTAATATTTATTAGTTTATAAAAAGATCGTATAAAGCGGTAAGTTTTTAAGGTCATACAAGGCGGTAAGTTAAAAAAAAAAAAATTTTGTGTTAGGTTCATTTTTTGTTTAGATGGACGTAGATAGTGGGGCTGGTTGGCCCCCTGAAAATAGTCAACCGTCTTACTCAGATGATAGGTCTTATTCTATCCCGTCACCCGTTGAATTTGTCTCTATTGCATCTGATTCCTCCTTAGATGTGGTAGAGCAGAGGGGACACCAGAGGGGCAATGGCTCTCTTGAAACAGTTAAACGCAAAAAACATTCCAAAAAATTGATTAAGAAGTGCAAGGATTTAAATGAATCCCAGGACTCAGTTATTCCTCTGGGCCAGACCTGTGCAACAAATGATCCTGTCTCGCAGATAACTGATTCTTTTGCCTCCCCATCAGCTACTGCTTCTCAAACCCCTACTACTCCTTCCTATATCCCATCTGGTAGACAGGTATATCGATCCTCAGATAAGGGTCCATTCACAGTCCATGTTCAAAAGATTGAATCTTCATCCTCTACTATGAGCTCCTACTTGCACCCTGTAAATTTCGGTCGTTTTTTGAGGAGAAACAATTTCAATAACATTGTTGATGGCAGTGTTCAAAGAATCGGTCGGAATAGAGTGTCACTATCCTTCTATGATGCTAAATCTGCCAATGATTTTGTTGTCAATGATGTACTTAAGAACAATGACTTCAAGGCTTTCATCCCAACCTTCAGTTCAACTCGTCTGGGTTTAGTAAAAGGTATTCCACTTGAATGGTCCGAGGAGGAAATTTTAGAAAATATTCATGTTTCTGTTGAGGGTAGCCCTGTAACCAAAGTCCGACGTCTAAATTACAAAGTTTTTATTGATGGTGCTCCTGTATATAAACCATCTCAGTCATGTGTTCTATCTTTTGATGGCCAAGTTCTTCCACCACGTGTATTCTTATGCTTCAATTCTCTTATTGTTGAGCGTTATTACTACCCAACTATTCAATGTTTTCAGTGTTGTCGATTCGGTCACACAAAGAACAGCTGTAGGTCTAAGCCACGTTGTTTTAAGTGTGGAGAAGCACACACTGGCGATACGTGCAATGTTGAAGAAGGCACCTCTCACTGTCTGTTTTGTTCAGGTTTTCATTTTGCCACTAATAAATGTTGCCCTGAATATAACAGACAAAAACTGATTAAGATTTCTATGGCAGAAAAAAATGTCTCATATGCAGAAGCTTCTAAATTTCACTCCCCCATAAGAGGCAAAAGTTATAGTGACGTAGCTAAAAATCATCATGTCAATCTGACTCCTGTTCCTTCTTCCTCTTCAAATAAATCTTCCAACAATTCTTATAAAAAAACAGTTTTTCTAAAACCTAGGCTTCCTCCCCCTCAAAGACATGGCTATGACCACTCTGCTCATCAAGCCTTAATTAATATACCGTCAATTCCCAACCATAATGGTGTAGCTCTTACTAATATTGACCCCCCTTCGCCTTCTAGTATATTAGAGCTTATTCAAGCTCTCACTAGGCTCCTTAACTCTCCTATTTCCGTACCGTCCAACGTTGCCCAACAATCGCCCTCTCCCGTTTTACACTCGTCTCATAATGGCTCCCTGTCTAGGGTTGCAGTGGAACTGCCAAAGCATCCGTAGCAAAAAAGCAGATCTTTTGTATATCATAAACAAATATGATCCCATTGTTATTGCCATCGCTGAAACTTGGCTTAAGCCTGGTTCCTTTTTTAAAGTTTCCGGCTACCTTTGTTTCAGAGATGACCAAACTGACGGGTATGGCGGTTCAGCTATTCTCGTCAAAAACACTGTAAATACTCATCTTGTTCCATTACCTTCATCCGTTTTATCTAAAAACTTTTCAATTATTGCAGTTAAGGTGAAAAAAATATCTTTTATTTCATTGTACATTGCCAGACCAACTTTTGATATTTTAAATAAAATTCTTAGTGCTTTATCTCACGTCAAAGGTCCATTTATTATAATGGGTGATTTTAATATCCATCACCCAGTTTGGGGATGTGAGAATTTGGATTCTCTTGCTAACTATCTGTTTGATATCATGGATAATAAAGGGCTTTGCTTACTAAATACTGGTTCCCCGACACGTCGTACAAAACCATCTGAAAGAGTTAGTGCTGTTGACCTGACTTTAGTCTCGGCTAGTTTGGCTCCTTCAATGTCTTGGATGGTTTTACCTTCTAGTTTTGGCAGTGATCATTTTCCAGTTCTATTCGACCTCCCTTTTTCTAAAATTGAACCTCCTCCATTCAAACCCTTGTTACAATATAATCTTAACAGTAAAACCCAGTCTGATCTATGGTCTAAATTCTCTTCATTTCTTGAAGAATCTGTCTCTGAACTTCCTATCATTCTTCACCATTCTTTAAATGACTGTCTTAGGTCATTAATAAATTGCATTCATTCTGCAGCTAAACAATAATTTCCTATTAAAGAACCAATCCTAAGACATCGATCTCCCCCATGGTGGGATCAAGAATGTACGCTTGCTGTAACACAAAGAAAGAATGCTGAGCGGTTGTACTGCGAAAAAATGACAGATGCAAATTATGACAATCTAGTTAAAGTAATGTCTGATACAAAACATATCCTTCATTCCAAAAAGTCAGAGGGGTGGAAAAAGTTCTGCTCGACGATTTCCCCTAATGTTCATTCGTCTTTTGTTTGGAAATCAATTCGACTATATCGTGGTTCTTTTAAGGAAACTTCTACCCCATACCCTAGTGAAAGCTGGTATGAACAATTTATGGATAGATTGGCCCCCTCCTTTGTCCCTAATTTTGTTAAAACTGTTTCTTCAGTCCATGATGAAAGCTTTCCTCCTTTTTCTATGCAAGAATTACGCATTATACTCTCTTCTCTTAAGGATTCGTCCCCTGGTCCAGATGGGATCCCATACTCTTTTTTGGTTAATGCTGGAGAAAATATTTTAAGATATTATCTTGAAATGATAAATTTGATGCTGGATTTAGGATATGTCCCATCCGCATTGAAAACCCAAATTATTATTCCAGTATTAAAGCCTGGAAAAGATCCAGAACAGCCCGTTAGTTACCGCCCAATAGCTATGTCTTCAGTCTTAATAAAGATTGTAGAACATCTTATTAAAATTCGTCTTGAATGGTTTATCGAAAGTAAGAATCTCTTACCTAATTCTCAATATGGATTTCGAAAAAGTAGAGGAACTTTGGATAGCTTATCTATCCTTGTCACTGATATTAGACTTTCATTTTCTAGAAATGAGTCTATCGTAGCAGCATTCTTAGATATTTGCTCGGCTTATGATAATGTCATCCTCCCAGTCCTTAGAAACAAGATGGAAAACCTATCGATACCAAGCAAGGTTATTAACTTCATTCTTAACTTATTTCAAGACCGGATTGCTCAACTGAGGCTTGATGGTGAAATTAAATCTACCAGAAGTTTGAATAAGGGTCTGCCTCAAGGCTCTGTATTAAGTCCTCTTCTTTTTAATCTTTACACCTATGACTTAAATAGATTTATTTCACCCTACTGTAGAATCCTACAATACGCTGATGATCTAGTTCTGTATACTGCAGATGGTAGAATAGAAAATTCTGCGCAGAAAATATCTCAAGCTCTTCTTTCATTAAAAATCTGGCTGGATGAAAATGGTTTAGATATAGCTCCCCAAAAAAGTTCTGTTGTTATCTTTACTAGAAAACGTTTGAAGCCGAGACTTGATATATTGTTTAATAACATCAGGATTCCAATTGAAAATGAAAAAAAATTCTTAGGTCTCATCTTGGACAGTAAACTGAACTTTTCATCCCATATAAAGTATGTTTCAGTAAAATGTGAAAAAAACCTCAACATTCTAAGATGTCTGGCTGGTGTTTGGTGGGGTGCTCACCCCTTTTATTTAAAGCTTCTCTATAATGCTATTATCCGTAGTGTTATAGACTATGCTTCATTTTTATATGAGCCAGCTTGCAGTAAATCGCTCAATACGCTGGACTTAATTCAAGCTAGAGCCCTACGTATTATATTGGGATCAATGAAGTCAACTCCTAAGAATGCCATGCAAGTTGAATGTGTTGACCCTCCTCTAGATTTAAGACGGCAATATTTATCAGACATGTTTTTGTTTCGCTTGTTTCAGTTTTCTTCACATCCTCTTTTTCCGAAACTACAACTTTTACATAATTACATTTCTCTGCCCTATTGGAATCTCAAAAAGTCTCCTTGTTTGGTTGTAAGCTATTCAAAACTTATGAGTCTAAAATACCCAACCCATAGAAATCCTAAAATCCCATTATTTGAATCTGACTATCAGTCTATATTATATGTACCCACTTTACATCTGAACTTAGATATAATAAAAGGGGACCCTTTTGCCAGTAAACATTTCTCTAGGATTAAAGATAACCTTTGGCATGGCTGGCATTACATTTTCACAGATGCGTCAAAAAAAAGTCAAGATGGGTGTGTTGGTGTTGGTTTATTTCATCAGAATTATAACATTGTCCAAAAGATAAAATGCCCACCTGAAACTTCAGTTTTCGTTGGTGAATGTAGAGGAATTATGGAGGCCGTTAACTACATATTATTATTCAAATTACAAAACTCTGTTATTTTCTCTGATTCCTTGAGTGCACTCCAAGCTTTTCAAAGTAATCCTTTTAAAATTGGTTACAAAAACTGGATAATTTTTCAGTGTAAAAAATTATTGTTAAGGTGTTCTTCTTTAGGTTTTACTGTCCATTTGGCTAGAATTCCAAGTCATAGCAATATTCCTGGTAATGAAAAAGCCGATAAGATTGCGAAAGAGTCAATTATTTGTGGTGATAAGGTCCCCTTTAAAAATTATCCACAAGATCTCTTGCTTCTCCCTATTCGCGATCTAAAGTCTAGATGGTTGAAAAGATGGACGGTCAGTAGTAAACGAACAGGTTCTAATTTTGTTAAATATCAGCCTGAAATTCAAACTAAACCTTGGTTCTTTAAATTTAAATGTGATAGGAAAATTAGTAGTATTATAATTATGTAGATTAAGGTTTGGCCATTGCTGTTCTGCTGTTCACCTAAAGAAACTCAGAATTAAAGATTCGTCTGTTTGTGAGTGTGGTATGGAAGAAGGTGACTTGAATCACATATTCTTTAAATGTCCTAAATTTAACCATGATCCATTGTATGCATCCCTAATGAAGTACAAATTTCAACTTCCTATACATATAGACGATATTTTATATAATATAAATCCATCTTCAATTGATATTATATCATCTTTCATATCATTAAATAATATCAAACTTTAGCAACTTATAAATCATTTTTTATATATTCACATTTGACACTCTCCTTTATGTAGTTCTCTCATTAATTTTATCATTATATTAATATTTTTTACATTATATTCAAATTGGTATCTGTAATTAGTGTAAGATAATTTCCCTTTCTTTCAGATCTAAGTACCAAATTCAAAATTTCGGCCTCTTTGTAGTAATATATCTTCTGACGTGACGCTGGCAAAAATGTTCTTATAACGTATGCCATAAAAAAAAAAAAAAAAAAAAAAATTTGACGATCAAATCAATATTTGATGTTAAGGTGAATGGGTAGTGGCAGACCGCGAAATTCAAATTTTCTTACGTTTTTTGCAATTTGCAGGTCAGTGTCAGATTGTATCTTGATCAAAATATGATTCGCGACAATAACAGGTACATATTTAGAGGATTATAATCATTAGAATCTTTAATATATCTTTCTAAGTTAGATTTCTACCACCAACCACCAATCTCTTATGGAAAAGTGTTAGTGGTAGAAATCTAACTTATAAAGGTGTATTATTGATTCTTATGGTTATACTTCTCTAAATATGTACCTGCTATTGTCGCGAATCATATTTTGATCAAGATACAACCTGACACTGACCTGCAAATTGCAAAAAACGTAAGAAAATTTGAATTTCGCGGTCTCAACTACCCATTCACCTTAAAGTGTGTGAAAGTTGAAATAACAGATTTATGAACCAAAATAGTTCTCTAAGCAAGACCAATATCACAATGTAAATGTGCTAAATATCGAGCTACTTGAGCCTTATTAGGGTATTTGTAATTAATTGAATGCGACTCACACCATCGCTTCCATCTGGGCCACGCTGGTCTGTAGGTATTGATTGTAGAGCCTCTCCAGCTTGACAAGGAGTAAGGAGTTTTTGTTCTTGATCTGTCCAGTCCGTCAAAATATCAGGCCACCCGAAATCAGCCATGCCTCGAATCTAAGTGTAGGTCGTGCACATGCGGCGGATGCGTCCCTGTTCTGGTGTCTATCAGAGTCCGGGCAAGATCTGGAATCAGAAAAGGGGGATGTCGCGCTCGCCATTGAACATCTGCCTACCAAAATACCTGGTTCCACTTCGAGGCAATTAATATGTAGTTTCCGGTGGCTTGGTTCAGGTGTCTGAGAACCCTGGGAATCAGATACCTATGTGGTGGAAACAACCAAGCTAGGTCGTAGTGCCACTGATGACAAAATGCGTTGTGGTGTTGTGTTTCCTGATCGTTCACGTCCAATGATGTGTACCTTGGTACTATGTGAGCTGTTTTCGATGTGAAGAGGTCTATCTCTGGAGTGCCCCACATTCGAAAGATTTGTGTCGTTGCTGTCCTCGTGTGGTGCCACTCTGGGCAAGCCAATTCTGCCGAGAAAGAGCATCTACCTCCGCATTGAATCTGCCCGGAAAATAATGAGCTGTCAAGTAAATGTTTGCTTGTCTAGAACAGCAAGAAGTTGTCGGGTTTGTTGGAGCAATTTCTTGGATTTTGTGCCGCCCTCCTTGTTTATGTACGAGACTATAGTGTCCGATTGTCGGTTTGCAGCAGTATCTTTGTATTTTGGAGTTGCTGTTGGTTCTGACGTATAGCTGCGTACACAGCAAACATCTCTTTTTTGTTGGCATGCCATGTCCTTTGTGAATTCGTCTAGGTTTCCACAATATTTGTATCGCTGAGTTGTGCCCCCCATCCGATGTCTGATGCGTCTGTAGTCAACAGGTGTGTCACCGAGCTCAAGTGGATCGGCATCGACTTTCCTATAGTTTGACACCACCACTCCATCTGATCGAGCTGGTTGAAGGATAGGTTATTGCAGAGTGCGACAGTGAAGGCGACCTCTCGGAGTCACGAACGTTGCAAAGTTGTGTCTCCCCATTAGAGTTTGGTACTGTTTGAGGGATCACTTACTTCTCTGGAGCTGTTGGTGAAGTGCATTGCGTAGCGATAGGCACTTCGGCTCTGACAGGGACTTTGCGTTGTGTAGAACTTGTGGAATGCTGGCAGCGAAAGAGTGGACTTGTTGATATTCACGGGCTTATCTTAATGATACTCCAAGTACTATAATGTAGGTTTAATGACCTTCACAATAATGAATAATTATAATAAAATATTTGTGATTTCGACACACAACTATAACGAACGGTGTCGTCGACTAACTAACTGGTCTAACAGTGGGCGCACGGCGGCGGCGCACCGCGCACCCCACCGCGCTGCCGCTACCGCTGCGCGTCGCCTCCCGCGCCGTGTCGTACTTATGCGTGTGTGTAGTCCTTGTGCACGCACATATGCAAGTCGTCAACAAGTTGCCCCTCTCGGCAAGGGGAGAACACATCAGGCCGATCTTCAACTGGTAGCGGGCACAGTCGATTGAAAGAAGAGTCGAAGAGTACCCGATGTTGTCTTCATGTCTGCTACCCTGGTCACACCGTTGGAGCCTGGACACACGCTGGTTATTCGCCCGAGCAGCCATCTGTTTGGCAGCAGTCAATCATCCTTGACCAGCACCATCTCTCCAAGTCATAGGTCTCTTCCCCTTTTGCACCATTTCTGCCGTTTTTACAGCTCTGTAATGTACTCTTTGTAAAATCTATCCCGGAAATGGGTCTTCAATTGTTGAGTTCTCATATATCGTGAGAAAGTGCTCAACCTTGTAGTATCTTGTGCCTTAGGAGAGGGTGAAACAGTTAATGTTTGTCCCAAAAGGAAATGTGACTATTATAGGTCTGAAGGATCAGAAGATAAAGGAGTTAGAAACCTGGAGTTCAAGATAGCCTCTATCTGAGTAAGTACTGTGTTCATTTCCACGTAAGTAAGGTTTGCAAGAGCAAGTACCTATACGTTTTAAGTGATGTGTAACCGATTGCACGGCACCCTTAGCTAAACCGTAAAGTGTGGGCTAATAGGCTGGTGAGAATTTAAAGTTTTGATGAATTTGAAGCGTGTGCACTTAAATAGTTTACATTTAATTTTAAAAACCTAGCTAGTTCATTAAATGCTCCTATGAAACATGTACCATTGTCCGAGATGTTGACAGGTTTTACGGGCAATAAATCTGTTTAGAGCAGAAATAAAGGTTTCGGAGCGGAGATCTGTCACAAGCTCTATGTGTACTGCTATGCGCCCTTTCAGTTCAAAATCATCACTGGTCCTGCATAATCTACTGCTGTGTTTATAAATGGATAATCAGCATGTAGGCGCTGTTCAGGAAGGTTGCCTATTATTAGCTGTGTGATTCTGCCTAAAAAACGACAACAAGTAACACAGCTATGTACTGTTTTTCTAGAAAGATTTCTACCATTTAGTGCCCAAAATTTATGACGAATGTTTGCTAGCAGTAATTGTGGACCAGCATGCATGAGTAATTGTGATAATATTTAAAAATAAGTATTGTGATGTGGTTAGATGTACCTATGTAGCAATATGGGATGTTTGGTGTCATACCTAAAATGTGAAATAAGAGAGCCTACCTCCAACTCTAATCAGACCATCAGAATGTAAAATTAATGGATTCACAATAGCTAATTAATTTTTAATGGCAGTTGTTTGTTTTTTTAACGACCTCTACTCCTGATGGAATGATTCATGTTGTGAAATTCTACATAATGTAATTAAAGACCGATTAAGTTCATGTAAAGTTAACAACCCTATATGTTTGTTTTTGGGTAACGACAATTATATATAAATCTCTAGCTTACTAAAATCGGAAAATCGTCTCACGAATTCGACTGATTGTCGCTCTGAGACATTTAAATGACTTTGAATCTTACATTCCGGCAAGTCATTTTCCTTAATGTTTGTTGGTGGGCCAGGCCAGTTAGAATCTGGTTCTTTTAAAAATGCTGATCCTGACCACCACAAGCTATTGGATTTCCAGATGGCGAACATCTGTGCCACGCGAACCTATATCAGCAGGGTTCAACTTTGTAGGTACATACATAACACCAAGTACCTACCTGGTTCTGTAAGAGACTTCAGTTCATGAATTCTGTTATAAACAAATGATTTTAATAGACTGGTCTTGGAACTATTAATCCAAGCTAATACAATGGTCAAGTCACACCAGTAAGTACGGACGCCAGCACATCAACCTACCACAATCTGTCAGATTCCTTTAATAAATTTTCAACTTTATCGCTACAGCATAAGGTTCAAAGTTGATTGGGAAAATCTGACAGATTGTGGTAGGTTGATGTGCTGGCGTCTGTACAACTGTGAAGTCCTATAACGAGCTGCTGATAGAGCTCCACTTAATTCCAAGCGTCGCACTGTCATTGGTTTCAGTGGAGTTACACGGCTCTTTGCAGTCACCAACTTCACTGTCACTTTATTATTTTGGGACACAGACCGTAGATAAGTAGGTCGTAGGTCTGGCATGCTAGTCTGTTGGGTAAAGTTCCCGCGTTCGACATCTCTGCTGACTTTTGCAACTGGATTTCAGACTTCTTGTCATTGATGGCTGCTCATCGGATCATAAGGCTATTGATGCCGGTGTCCCTCAGGGGTCTGTTCTTTCTGCGACTCTATTTCTGTTGCACATGTCAACGATCTGCTACAGCTGTGTGCTAGCGGGTACGCAGATGACAGCACAATCTCAGGATCTGTCCAGTGCAAAAGCCAGCAGAGAGGAAACAGTTACCTACTCTTAAAGAGGCCATGTTGGAGCGAATGAATTTGACCTTAAAAATCTCGTTTCCCAGTGGGGTAACGACGATCTGGTCAAATTCAATGTCAAACTGTCAGTTTCACTTTTACAGTAAGTACTACTTTCCAAGATGCATCTGTACCAGTAACTGACCGCCTACAGCTTTTGGGCATGGAGTTTACGTCTGATCTCAACTTCGGCTCAACCATCGAGTTAAAAGAACAGAGGCTTGGCATCCTAAATAAAGTGAGGCGATACTTACTTCACATCTGGATAGCTTTTAAGTTTGTACAAAGCACAGGTCCGTTCCTGTATGGAGTATTGCAGCCAGTTATGGGATGGCTCAGCAAAATACCACATTGCTGCACTTGACTCGGTGGCACGGAGAGCAAAATGGCTTACACAAGACGTAATGCAGGGTAACCATCCATACTTGGTTTATATCCCGGCCAGTGGTACTCAGCGTTTCCCCTCCAAAATTACGCGCACAGCCGAAGTGTTGAAGTCTCTGCCAGCGCCTATGTTCCCGTCCACGTTTAACCCGTCTGCCTTCAAAGCAAGAGTGAACAGCAGGCATCTTCTGTGCACGCTTGTCCCATCATGATTACTTATTTCATCGTGATAGAGTTCAAGAGCAGGATTATTCAGCAACAAAAAAAAAATACCCAACGGATGGGCCAGTGTTGTATATAAAGGCAGATTTAGACAGATCCAGTGACTGGCGCCGAAATCGAGACAAGCCAGCGCTGACCCGAAAAAAAACCCGTGTAAATTGATTTCAAGTCAATCCAGTGGCGGGAAGTCAGCGCTGGCTTGTAAATTCGCACACGAATATTTAGAAGCCAGTCTAGGCGCGGGCACTGGCGCCGATAACTGACTTGTGCACTGACCCTGTCTAAAATTGCCTTTAGTCGCGCTGCGACCTATATAAACTAGTGTGCATCGAGCCGTTGTCTGATTTGGTCCCCTTGTCACGCCTACTTAACACTGGCGACGAGTACCCTCGCATTGCAGTTTATAAGTGTTACGTTGTAATAATGGCGAATTTAGGAATTTTATCGGTTTTTGACCACAACTCACAAACGTGGAAAACTTATAAAAATCGCCTCGGCCAATTTTTCATCGCGAACGACATCGAGGACGACGTGAAGAAACGTGCTATTTTATTGAGCGCACTCAGCGATAGTACCCACAAGCTCGCATCGGATTTAGCCCTGCCAAAGGAGCTTGAAAAAGTACCGTACGACGACATTATCGCATTATTGGATGAACACTTTACACCTCTAAAAGTACAGGGTTCAGCGACCGTTTTAAATTCTACGTAGCAGCACAAAATGATGGTGAAACCTTCACTCAGTTTGCAGCACGATTGCGAGGTCTCACTGCTCACTGTCAATTTCTTAGTGTGGAGGAAACTTTACGAGATCGTATCTTCATGGGAATATTGCCAGGACCAGAGAAGTTGTTTGCGTTGTTGGCTTTAAACGGTATACCCTTCAAACTTCAACCATAGTCAAGACTGCTTACCTTAACACGCCGCTAATAATCGGATGCAGCAACTCGTAGATAT
This sequence comes from Luperina nickerlii, assembly GCA_963855955.1. Lineage (NCBI taxonomy): Eukaryota > Metazoa > Arthropoda > Insecta > Lepidoptera > Noctuidae > Luperina > Luperina nickerlii. Next base: position 12,638,033 of record OY979682.1, read on the forward strand.
ACAGGATAGCAGGGACATCGACGCGCATCCTGTTACCACGGATTCTGAACCCCTGTGTTGGATGTTAAAATTCATTATTACAGTATGCTCGTCATGTCCCTACCACCCTGTATACCAATGCTCATGAATTCATGTCAATGCAGCAATGAATCCAATCATCCAAGTAGATCTTAAATATTATTCAGGCAAATAGATTAGGTGGACACTAGACTGTATCAGAAATAAAATGCTAGTTATTTGAGATACTCTCTTTATTAAGGCGACTGGATGATGGGGAGACTATAACATTGTAACAGGTGCTACTGGAGATTATAATTTTCCGATACTTTATGGTTCCGTCAGCATTCAAAGATTTGCTTTAAATATAATTCTATACTCGCTGCTCTAATCAAAAATATTGATTACATTTTAATCTATTCATCTACATAAAAATGAAAGATAACGACCTCTTCTCTCCGTTTACATAGTTTTAACCTATAACCTCCTAACCTATAAAATATATTTGACAGAACGAAACATTGTTCCAAATACTATAAAGTTATAAAAACGGCATATGAATGAAGTTCCAATTGGATTTTTTTGACAGATTATAATGAGGACTAGTAGACTTTGTTTATTTGTCGTCTAAAACTCGCCGGAAATATCTTAGGAACACCAACACCTTACTGGCAGTTGAAGATCTTCAGATGTTTCCACCGAACACTACAATTGATAGACATATTTTGCGATGAATACATGATAGCAAGTACCGCTGTATATTTTATGTATAAACAATTCGACTGGTCTTCTTTACATCCGGTGGTAATGCTAGTCATCCCCACGCTCGTCGTCGCGGCGTCGGTTGCGCGTGCGCCTGTTCCAGCCCTCACGCGGCCGCTCACGCTGGCCCCGCCCCTCGCCGCCACGACCCGCGCCTCCGCGTTGGAAGAACGAGCCTTGCTTCTCGAAGATACGCTCGTTCGAGTCCACTAGGTTGCCGACCTGTGAATAAAACAAGATAAAATGTAATCCTGAGGTATACGAAGAATGTTTCTCCTGTCGACCGAGTCTCTAACGATAAGGAAGTAACCATCGAACAGATGAAGGGGAAAACTGAAAAGTGATGTGCTAATATTCTAAAATTGAGGATCATCAGTTTTATCTATACAACCAATCAGCTTGTAAATCGCGGCATGTTTGACCTTATGTCTTGTATTAAACTGCGATAGATCAAATGACACATTTAATGAGAGGTTTTTTTTTGAGTATTAAAAAAACAACATAGTTTCCAAGAACTCTGTAGATGGCGTTGAACTGACTACGTTACTAGGTGCCAAAGCCAAAACGAAGTTAACTAATTACTTCGTAGTTAATTAATTAATTACTTTTTATGTACGTTTCGTTTTACGATCTCAAAATTACATCCCAGTGAAATAATCAAAAAATGATGTGGCATTCTATTCCTTGCAGTAACTTACCAAGTTCAGCGCTATCTATCCAGCGACTAGGGAAGAGTTTAAAATAAAAAGAAAATCCCTCATTATATTTACCTTATCAGCAAGCTGCAAAGCCAAAGCTTGCATCCTGGTAGGCTCCGAACGATGTAGGATGGCGCACTCGCTGGGGTCATCAAGTGAAGCCAGCAGTTCTTCATTGATGATCATCTTGGAGACGAGTGAGTGAACGCGTTGGCGGGGAAGCTCGAACATGTCCGCGAGTGAACGGAGGGAGAGAGATGCGTATACGTGAGCGTAGGTGAACAAGTAAGTGCGGAGAGACTCCTCGCGGATCAGGCGGCCGAGCATAGCGCGGACGTTGTCAGCACCTACCATCAGGTCCCATACCTGCAATGGAATATATAATCTGCATTCATTCTACATTCATTTCGATTTATTTGCCAAAAATGTTACAAATATGAGTTTATGGAAAAATAACTTTAAACCCTACACAATAAAGTTCAGTTTGCGCTACACTTTCAAACATTTTTATAACTTTTTCAATAGTGCAAGTCACTCTGAAATCAACTTAATTACCATTAAAGTAAAGTTGACATTCGTTTAACTTGAAACAAGTTTGAATAGAGTTTAGATTAATATGTGTTGCAACTGCAAACTCATTTATTTACTATTATTATTCACTAATAATAATAGTAAATAAATGGGTTTGCAGTTGCAACACATATTAATATTAAACTTACGTATATTAAAGAAATCTTGATGTTTTGTCAAGTCGTAAAAACCGAGCGAAGCAGAAACAGTGGTTTCTGCTTCGCTCGGTTTTTAACTCTAAGTTTAATATTAATGTATAGTCCATATAAGCATAATCAGCATATTACGGCACATAAACCTAATAAATCTTTATAAATGATGGTGAAAATCGCATTCAAATCCATTGCGTAATTTAGAAAAACAACGCGGGCACATAGAGACACGAAAAACGCCTCTAATTTATAATATGTACAGACTAGCAGCGCCCCGCGGTTTCACCCGCATAAGTATCGATCCCGTTAGAATATCGGGATAAAAATTATCCTATGTGTTGTTCTGATGTATAAGCTATATTACTGTACAGTTTCATCAAAATCCGTTCAGTAGTTTTTGCGTGAAGAAGTAACAAAGATTCACAAACTTTCGCCTTTATAATATTAGTGTGATGTAGTTACATACCTTGGCATTCATCTTGTCATTAACAATGAAGTTGAGGCAGGCACGCCAGTCTCCGCGGCGCATCGCCCGGGCGGCCGCCACGGCGTGCTCGCGCATAGACTCGGGCGGACCAACCAGCGCCTGGCGCTCACTCGCTCGCAAGTTCTGGTAAAACGTCTTACTGATCATGCGACGACGGGCGTCGAACTCGTGAGCCGCCATGTACGGGATCTCAATCAGCATTGCAGATACCAAGTATACACATTCAAGCAACTCCAAGTTGATGTGCATGTGGAAAGGCATTTGACGCTGCTTCTCGATCTTCTCTTGTTCCTTAGAACGCTCGTGCTGCCGCTGAGGCAGCAGACCTTGAGCCAGCAACTCCTTCGGTTTGCCAGTCATCATCAGCTCAGCTAGACAACCGTGAGCTTCCTTGACATTCCCGCGGCGGAAGGCGCACAGACCCAAGTTGGCCATGGTACGATTGTACAGAATCTGAGTGCTTGGGTCAGAGTGTTGAACTGTTTCTTGCAAATGCGACATCAGCAGCAAGTCACGAGCCTGGAACCAGTTATCGTGCAGAGCGTGATGGTAGATGTGAGAGAGGATGGCACGAGTTCTAAGTCTGTCAGACTCGTCGTGACCGTAGATGAACTTGCAGAATTTCTCCATCTTCTTGATGGTAGTTTCCTCACCAGGAGGCAAGTCCTTGCGCACTGCGCGAGGATCAAACTTGTAGTAAAGATGATCAATTTTACGTAGGTAAGCACGGCATATTTCTTGTGGAGTGCCGTCGCGTTCGACCACTTGGCACACGCGGTCAATCAGAGTAGAAACGCGAACTTCGTCCTTCAATCTCTCAACATATTCATTAGAATGAGGATCACACTCCTTGAGCAGCTTAGTGAATTCATCATCAAGTCTCTCCAAGGCGGTCAACAGGCAACCGCGAACGAGGAAAGGTGCTGTTACAAGCTGCTCATTTTCTTCAGTAATAGTTTCGCTCAGTTGCATATCTTCATGAGCTAAGAGTAGGGTGACCATGTGGTCTACATTTTCGACGAGTTTGGACCAGTATTCGGGCTTCATGGCATCAGATACTTTGGGGTTGTAGTCGAAGAGAGCGGCGACGGTAGCGGCGCGCAGCTTGAGTTGGAGAGCATCTCCAAGGTTGTGTGCGGCGGCGACAGTACGCAGCTCGTGCAGGAGCTCGAGTTGAGCACGACGGTCGGTACGCTTGCGGCCACGGGCTGCGCTAATCTCACCCAATTTCTTTACTACCAGAGCCGCGTCAATGTCGCTGTCCTATAAATATTAAAAATAGTTTAGTATAGTCAAACAATGCGAAAATATTGGAGTTATACTGTTGGCAAAATGAAAAGGACGAATTTCTTACCTTAGCGAACATCTTGGGCTTGTCAGAAGTAGCGGCTCCCTTCCTGACAGTCTCCCACTCGCCGCCATCATCAGCCTGGTCCTTCTTGCCGACCTTGCCGATTCTGGCGTCACGTCTGTCCTCACGCCGTTTGGCCTTGCGCCTATCTCGGTCTTCATCCTCATCTCTTTCAGTGTTTCTCTTCAAGAATCTCTCTCGGATAGTTGTAGCTCCACGGTTCTCGTCATCCGAACTTGAGCTGGAATCTGAGGAGCTGGATCCCCAGTCCATGGAGTCGGAGGACTCGTCGTCTTGAGGAGGGGGGCGGCGCGGTGGCTCGGGGGAACGGCGCGCGCGCGGCTTTTCTTTGGGCTTCTCTTCATCATCAGAGTCGTCCGAGGATGATGTGTCTAAACAAAAAGATAATAATTAAAATCAGTGGATTACTAGAGGTAATTTCTAGTAGATATACTAGTTAATTATTAAAATAAATGAAAGAGAATGTCTTTAGAGGTTGTAGGGACTGTGTCTTACGTACCCATCCCTTGCATAGTTTTAAGAATGTAATATTTGTATAGAGGAACTTATTGTAATAATTTTTAGAAAGTTTCATTTTTGTGTTTTTCCCACGTTGAACATCTGCAAGCGATTTAAGTAATAGGTACTATTGTCTTTCATGATTCTTTACTTTTAAGGTTCATTGTTCTATTATGTTTAGTTATCTTGTATTGTACCTATTTGCTATTTATAGTTAAGGTTCATTGTTCTGTTATTTTCAGTTGTCTTGTATTGTACCCATCTGCATTTCTCGTGTTTTATTATACTTTTAAAAGGCAATCGTTTTGCCGCTTCCTTTGTTTAGGAACTGCAGATGTGGATTTGCCACGTCCTTTGTTTAGTGAACGGCAGATTTGGGAGAGTTTTGGTTCGGAGCTTCAGTCTGTTCTGAACTACGATCGTGCGAGGTCCTCTCTGACCCCCGATCATATTTTACTCGCCGAAGCTCGCCGTAATAGTTTACGGCGAGCTTCGTGTTTCTAGTAGTTTTACCATTCATGTAACATTATTTAATTTTACCTTTTCGTGTCAAGTGTAACTACTAGCTTTAGTTACTTGATATCTTAAATAAACTAATCGTTACTTATTTACAACTCACTTCTGTGTATTACTCGCCCACCACGGTCACGAAACCGCACAGTGGTGACCCCGACGTGATCAAAACTATCAATAGCGTGAGTTCGTGACAGTGCGTAAAGAGTTTCGCGAGTGTTAAATCAAGGTACGTGTTAAAATGGCGAGCGATCCAGCTACCGACGACGTGAAGCATCACCGTCGCAGCAGAGCCGCAATGCGCGCATACAGACGAAACCAGTCGCAGCCGGGAAACGCCAGCGGGAGTCACTAGCCGCGGATAACGCGCATTCCCAGCCAGCCAGCTCCCACGGCTTCAACGGGTATCCTGACCACCAGCATGCAGCGACCGCGCATACCTGGTCATCACCCTCAGCCTCATCAGCAACCTCGGCACAGCACACTGCACTTTCGGCCGGTCAACAAGCAGAGCTCAATTCCTCTCCTGGTCGACGCAGCAGCCAGCCTCAACCCGGCGCTGTACCACATCCGACGCACTGGAGCATAACGCAGCGCCCGCGCCACCCCGACTCACTGGGGATATCTTCGCAGACAGTTCCGACTCACCGTGAACTATGCGGCAACCGGTTCCGACTCACTGGAACCATAACGCAGCGCCCGCGCCACCCCGACTCACTGGGGACATCTTCGCAGACAGTTCCGACTCACCGTGAACTATGCGGCAACCGGTTCCGACTCACTGGAACCTAAGTTGGCCTGGCAAGCATATTCCTCGCCGTTCTGGTAGGCGAGTTAAATTTCCTGATTACTATCAGGCAGGTGTTTCGTGATCTTTATCACTGGTAGGGGGGTACTGTAGGGACTGTGTCTTACGTACCCATCCCTTGCATAGTTTTAAGAATGTAATATTTGTATAGAGGAACTTATTGTAATAATTTTTAGAAAGTTTCATTTTTGTGTTTTTCCCACGTTGAACATCTGCAAGCGATTTAAGTAATAGGTACTATTGTCTTTCATGATTCTTTACTTTTAAGGTTCATTGTTCTATTATGTTTAGTTATCTTGTATTGTACCTATTTGCTATTTATAGTTAAGGTTCATTGTTCTGTTATTTTCAGTTGTCTTGTATTGTACCCATCTGCATTTCTCGTGTTTTATTATACTTTTAAAAGGCAATCGTTTTGCCGCTTCCTTTGTTTAGGAACTGCAGATGTGGATTTGCCACGTCCTTTGTTTAGTGAACGGCAGATTTGGGAGAGTTTTGGTTCGGAGCTTCAGTCTGTTCTGAACTACGATCGTGCGAGGTCCTCTCTGACCCCCGATCATATTTTACTCGCCGAAGCTCGCCGTAATAGTTTACGGCGAGCTTCGTGTTTCTAGTAGTTTTACCATTCATGTAACATTATTTAATTTTACCTTTTCGTGTCAAGTGTAACTACTAGCTTTAGTTACTTGATATCTTAAATAAACTAATCGTTACTTATTTACAACTCACTTCTGTGTATTACTCGCCCACCACGGTCACGAAACCGCACAAGGTTAAGATAGAATACCAATTACCTTTACGTTCATCATCATCATCAGGCAGATCAGGATCCTCACGGAACTTGGACATCTCAGCATCAAAGTCTTTAGCATACTTCCTTAGTTTCTGCCTCAATGATGTGAGTGCCTTGCTGTTGCCTTTCGATAGTGCCTTCCTGCTGTCACGGTCATTCCACGCTCCGACAACCCAGTCATCCAACTCTGCCAGAGCCCTAATGAAGAATCTTGGAGCAACTCCATTTTCTTCTTTTAGTACAACCGGCGCAGCGCGAGTGTAGGCTCTTTGGAGCTCCTCAAAAGACGCGAGAGCTGAGGCAAAGTCTTTGATCTTCTTGTGGTTACGCAGAGAATGGATAATGGCTTCCAATTCTTCGTACCGCTTCTCCTTCATAGAGCGCACAACGCGCTTTGTTTCCTCCTCATCATCACTGAACTATGGGACAAAAGAAAGGTTTTACTAAATAAAATAAAACTTGTTTATTTCAGATTAGTTTTGTCCATATTTTGTTAGTATTAAATTATCTCAAGACTATGTTAGTCATGACGAGGCTATCAATGTATGCAATAGGTAAACTAAAATATATAATTTAAAAAAACACTGTATATGTGTAACTTAACTAGTGTAGTGTAACTTAGAAAAAAAGACTAAAAGAGATTTAGTTTGAGAGACAGAGAGATATCTTTCTTCTCCCTTGTTTGCTTAAACATGGCGAGTTGTAGATATTTCACTCTTGGTTCTCGTCCAATTGTCGAATTGCCACCTAAAAAGGTTTGTTTAAAAATAGGGCTACAGATTTTTTTGTGCGTAATCATAATTATTTTTATAAAAGTAGCCTTTGTTATTCCTTATATTATAACATCAGCTATCTGCCAGTGTCGTTAAAATCCGTTATAACGGCAAAAGAAATACATCATCTGTGAAAATTTCAACTGTCTAGCATGAGGCTGAAACTAGCAGCTACGCGCCGCGGCAATCAAAGCCAGGGACGAACCGCAGCGTGGGGCCCGGGCCCAAAACAGCTCTTTCAATAATAAATGACTGGATTAGTATTAGCATCAAACATTTTATACAAAACATACTCATAAACGTATTTTCTTTCTTTGTTTCTTTCTTTCGTTCATCTCCCAATGTATAAAACGTTTTTTATCGGGAGAGATATGGTATTCAGTGTTAAAAATTCATAACTCTGGTTCTTGCCACCAGAATCTTATAAAACCTGACTAAAGAAGTTCTAGGGCAAATTTCAGCAAGTTCGTATGTGTAGAAGAAAAGATATAGCTTTTTAAATAAACAAAAATCATTTTACTGAGACAAAATAGTTTTTTACAATTAAACTATTAGAGTATCTTGGCTGGTATTACACTCACAACTTTTTCACACTAAAAAGAAGTTCTAGGGCAAATTTTAGCAAGTTCGTATGTGTAGAAGAAAAGATATAGCTTTTTAAATAATCAAAAATCATTCTACTGAGACAAAATATTTTTTTACAATTAAACTATTAGAGTATCTTGGCTGGTATTACACCCACTAATTTTTCACACTAAAAAGAAGTTCTAGGGCAAATTTCAGCAGGTTCGTATGTGTAGAAGAAAAGATATAGCTTTTTAAATAAACAAAAGTCATTCTACTGAGACAAAATATTTTTTTACAATTAAACTATTAGAGTATCTTGGCTGGTATTACACTCACCACTTTTTCACACTAAAAAGAAGTTCTAGGGCAAATTTTAGCAAGTTCGTATGTGTAGAAGAAAAGATATAGCTTTTTAAATAATCAAAAATCATTCTACTGAGACAAAATAGTTTTTTACAATTAAACTATTAGAGTATCTTGGCTGGTATTACACTCACCACTTTTTCACACTAAAAAGAAGTTCTAGGGCAAATTTCAGCAAATTCGTATGTGTAGAAGAAAAGATATAGCTTTTTAAATAATCAAAAATCATTCTACTGAGACAAAATATTTTTTTACAATTAAACTATTAGAGTATCTTGGCTGGTATTACACTCACCACTTTTTCACACTAAAAAGAAGTTCTAGGGCAAATTTTCGCAAGTTCGTATGTGTAGAAGAAAAGATATAGCTTTTTAAATAATCAAAAATCATTCTACTGAGACAAAATATTTTTTTACAATTAAACTATTAGAGTATCTTGGCTGGTATTACACCCACTACTTTTTCACACTAAAAAGAAGTTCTAGGGCAAATTTTAGCAAGTTCGTATGTGTAGGAGAAAAGATATAGCTTTTTAAATAAACAAAAATCATTCTACTGAGACAAAATAGTTTTTTACAATTAAACTATTAGAGTATCTTGGCTGGTATTACACTCACTACTTTTTCACACTAAAAATAAGTTCTAGGGCAAATTTTAGCAAGTTCGTATGTGTAGAAGAAAAGATATAGCTTCTTAAACAATTAAAAATCATTCTACTGAGACAAAATATTTTTTTACAATTAAACTATTAGAGTATCTTGGCTGGTATTACACCCACTACTTTTGCACACTAAAAAGAAGTTCTAGGGCAAATTTCAGCAGGTTCGTATGTGTACAAGAAAAGATATAGCTTTTTAAATAAACAAAAATCATTATACTGAGACAAAATATTTTTTTACAATTAAACTATTAGAGTATCTTGGCTGGTATTACGCCCACTACTTTTTCACACTAAAAAGAAGTTCTAGGGCAAATTTCAGCAGGTTCGTATGTGTAGAAGAAAAGATATAGCTTTTTAAATAAACAAAAATCATTCTACTGAGACAAAATATTTTTTTACAATTAAACTATTAGAGTATCTTGGCTGGTATTACACCCACTACTTTTTCACACTAAAAAGAAGTTCTAGGGCAAATTTCAGCAGGTTCGTATGTGTAGAAGAAAAGATATAGCTTTTTAAATAAACAAAAATCATTCTACTGAGACAAAATATTTTTTTACAATTAAACTATTAGAGTATCTTGGCTGGTATTACACCCACTACTTTTTCACACTAAAAAGAAGTTCGAGGGCAAATTTCAGCAGGTTCGTATGTGTAGAACGAAAGATATAGCTTTTTAAATAAACAAAAATCATTCTACTGAGACGAAATAGTTTTTTACAATTAAACTATTAGAGTATCTTGGCTGGTATTACACCCACTACTTTTTCACACTAAAAAGAAGTTCGAGGGCAAATTTCAGCAGGTTCGTATGTGTAGAAGAAAAGATATAGCTTTTTAAATAAACAAAAATCATTCTACTGAGACAAAATAGTTTTTTACAATTAAACTATTAGAGTATCTTGGCTGGTATTACACTCACTACTTTTTCACACTAAAAAGAAGTTCTAGGGCAAATTTTAGCAAGTTCGTATGTGTAGAAGAAAAGATATAGCTTCTTAAACAATTAAAAATCATTCTACTGAGACAAAATATTTTTTTACAATTAAACTATTAGAGTATCTTGGCTGGTATTACACCCACTACTTTTGCACACTAAAAAGAAGTTCTAGGGCAAATTTCAGCAGGTTCGTATGTGTAGAAGAAAAGATATAGCTTTTTAAATAAACAAAAATCATTATACTGAGACAAAATATTTTTTTACAATTAAACTATTAGAGTATCTTGGCTGGTATTACACCCACTACTTTTGCACACTAAAATAAGTTCTAGGGCAAATTTCAGCAGGTTCGTATGTGTAGAAGAAAAGATATAGCTTTTTAAATAAACAAAAATCATTATACTGAGACAAAATATTTTTTTACAATTAAACTATTAGAGTATCTTGGCTGGTATTACACCCACTACTTTTTCACACTAAAAAGAAGTTCTAGGGCAAATTTCAGCAGGTTCGTATGTGTAGAAGAAAAGATATAGCTTTTTAAATAATCAAAAATCATTCTACTGAGACAAAATATTTTTTTACAATTAAACTATTAGAGTATCTTGGCTGGTATTACACCCACTACTTTTTCACACTAAAAAGAAGTTCTAGGGCAAATTTTAGCAAGTTCGTATGTGTAGGAGAAAAGATATAGCTTTTTAAATAAACAAAAATCATTCTACTGAAACAAAATAGTTTTTTACAATTAAACTATTAGAGTATCTTGGCTGGTATTACACTCACTACTTTTTCACACTAAAAATAAGTTCTAGGGCAAATTTTAGCAAGTTCGTATGTGTAGAAGAAAAGATATAGCTTCTTAAACAATTAAAAATCATTCTACTGAGACAAAATATTTTTTTACAATTAAACTATTAGAGTATCTTGGCTGGTATTACACCCACTACTTTTGCACACTAAAAAGAAGTTCTAGGGCAAATTTCAGCAGGTTCGTATGTGTAGAAGAAAAGATACAGCTTTTTAAATAAACAAAAATCATTATACTGAGACAAAATATTTTTTTACAATTAAACTATTAGAGTATCTTGGCTGGTATTACGCCCACTACTTTTTCACACTAAAAAGAAGTTCTAGGGCAAATTTCAGCAGGTTCGTATGTGTAGAAGAAAAGATATAGCTTTTTAAATAAACAAAAATCATTCTACTGAGACAAAATATTTTTTTACAATTAAACTATTAGAGTATCTTGGCTGGTATTACACCCACTACTTTTTCACACTAAAAAGAAGTTCTAGGGCAAATTTCAGCAGGTTCGTATGTGTAGAAGAAAAGATATAGCTTTTTAAATAAACAAAAATCATTCTACTGAGACAAAATATTTTTTTACAATTAAACTATTAGAGTATCTTGGCTGGTATTACACCCACTACTTTTTCACACTAAAAAGAAGTTCTATGGCAAATTTCAGCAGGTTCGTATGTGTAGAACGAAAGATATAGCTTTTTAAATAAACAAAAATCATTCTACTGAGACGAAATAGTTTTTTACAATTAAACTATTAGAGTATCTTGGCTGGTATTACACCCACTACTTTTTCACACTAAAAAGAAGTTCGAGGGCAAATTTCAGCAGGTTCGTATGTGTAGAAGAAAAGATATAGCTTTTTAAATAAACAAAAATCATTCTACTGAGACAAAATAGTTTTTTACAATTAAACTATTAGAGTATCTTGGCTGGTATTACACTCACTACTTTTTCACACTAAAAAGAAGTTCTAGGGCAAATTTTAGCAAGTTCGTATGTGTAGAAGAAAAGATATAGCTTCTTAAACAATTAAAAATCATTCTACTGAGACAAAATATTTTTTTACAATTAAACTATTAGAGTATCTTGGCTGGTATTACACCCACTACTTTTGCACACTAAAAAGAAGTTCTAGGGCAAATTTCAGCAGGTTCGTATGTGTAGAAGAAAAGATATAGCTTTTTAAATAAACAAAAATCATTATACTGAGACAAAATATTTTTTTACAATTAAACTATTAGAGTATCTTGGCTGGTATTACACCCACTACTTTTTCACACTAAAAAGAAGTTCTAGGGCAAATTTCAGCAGGTTCGTATGTGTAGAAGAAAAGATATAGCTTTTTAAATAAACAAAAATCATTCTACTGAGACAAAATATTTTTTTACAATTAAACTATTAGAGTATCTTGGCTGGTATTACACCCACTACTTTTTCACACTAAAAAGAAGTTCTAGGGCAAATTTCAGCAGGTTCGTATGTGTAGAAGAAAAGATATAGCTTTTTAAATAAACAAAAATCATTCTACTGAGACAAAATATTTTTTTACAATTAAACTATTAGAGTATCTTGGCTGGTATTACACCCACTACTTTTTCACACTAAAAAGAAGTTCTATGGCAAATTTCAGCAGGTTCGTATGTGTAGAACGAAAGATATAGCTTTTTAAATAAACAAAAATCATTCTACTGAGACGAAATAGTTTTTTACAATTAAACTATTAGAGTATCTTGGCTGGTATTACACCCACTACTTTTTCACACTAAAAAGAAGTTCGAGGGCAAATTTCAGCAGGTTCGTATGTGTAGAAGAAAAGATATAGCTTTTTAAATAAACAAAAATCATTCTACTGAGACAAAATAGTTTTTTACAATTAAACTATTAGAGTATCTTGGCTGGTATTACACTCACTACTTTTTCACACTAAAAAGAAGTTCTAGGGCAAATTTTAGCAAGTTCGTATGTGTAGAAGAAAAGATATAGCTTCTTAAACAATTAAAAATCATTCTACTGAGACAAAATATTTTTTTACAATTAAACTATTAGAGTATCTTGGCTGGTATTACACCCACTACTTTTGCACACTAAAAATAAGTTCTAGGGCAAATTTTAGCAAGTTCGTATGTGTAGAAGAAAAGATATAGCTTCTTAAACAATTAAAAATCATTCTACTGAGACAAAATATTTTTTTACAATTAAACTATTAGAGTATCTTGGCTGGTATTACACCCACTACTTTTGCACACTAAAAAGAAGTTCTAGGGCAAATTTCAGCAGGTTCGTATGTGTACAAGAAAAGATATAGCTTTTTAAATAAACAAAAATCATTATACTGAGACAAAATATTTTTTTACAATTAAACTATTAGAGTATCTTGGCTGGTATTACGCCCACTACTTTTTCACACTAAAAAGAAGTTCTAGGGCAAATTTCAGCAGGTTCGTATGTGTAGAAGAAAAGATATAGCTTTTTAAATAAACAAAAATCATTCTACTGAGACAAAATATTTTTTTACAATTAAACTATTAGAGTATCTTGGCTGGTATTACACCCACTACTTTTTCACACTAAAAAGAAGTTCTAGGGCAAATTTCAGCAGGTTCGTATGTGTAGAAGAAAAGATATAGCTTTTTAAATAAACAAAAATCATTCTACTGAGACAAAATATTTTTTTACAATTAAACTATTAGAGTATCTTGGCTGGTATTACACCCACTACTTTTTCACACTAAAAAGAAGTTCGAGGGCAAATTTCAGCAGGTTCGTATGTGTAGAACGAAAGATATAGCTTTTTAAATAAACAAAAATCATTCTACTGAGACGAAATAGTTTTTTACAATTAAACTATTAGAGTATCTTGGCTGGTATTACACCCACTACTTTTTCACACTAAAAAGAAGTTCGAGGGCAAATTTCAGCAGGTTCGTATGTGTAGAAGAAAAGATATAGCTTTTTAAATAAACAAAAATCATTCTACTGAGACAAAATAGTTTTTTACAATTAAACTATTAGAGTATCTTGGCTGGTATTACACTCACTACTTTTTCACACTAAAAAGAAGTTCTAGGGCAAATTTTAGCAAGTTCGTATGTGTAGAAGAAAAGATATAGCTTCTTAAACAATTAAAAATCATTCTACTGAGACAAAATATTTTTTTACAATTAAACTATTAGAGTATCTTGGCTGGTATTACACCCACTACTTTTGCACACTAAAAAGAAGTTCTAGGGCAAATTTCAGCAGGTTCGTATGTGTAGAAGAAAAGATATAGCTTTTTAAATAAACAAAAATCATTATACTGAGACAAAATATTTTTTTACAATTAAACTATTAGAGTATCTTGGCTGGTATTACACCCACTACTTTTGCACACTAAAAATAAGTTCTAGGGCAAATTTCAGCAGGTTCGTATGTGTAGAAGAAAAGATATAGCTTTTTAAATAAACAAAAATCATTATACTGAGACAAAATATTTTTTTACAATTAAACTATTAGAGTATCTTGGCTGGTATTACACCCACTACTTTTTCACACTAAAAAGAAGTTCTAGGGCAAATTTCAGCAGGTTCGTATGTGTAGAAGAAAAGATATAGCTTTTTAAATAAACAAAAATCATTCTACTGAGACAAAATATTTTTTTACAATTAAACTATTAGAGTATCTTGGCTGGTATTACACCCACTACTTTTTCACACTAAAAAGAAGTTCTAGGGCAAATTTCAGCAGGTTCGTATGTGTAGAAGAAAAGATATAGCTTTTTAAATAAACAAAAATCATTCTACTGAGACAAAATATTTTTTTACAATTAAACTATTAGAGTATCTTGGCTGGTATTACACCCACTACTTTTTCACACTAAAAAGAAGTTCTATGGCAAATTTCAGCAGGTTCGTATGTGTAGAACGAAAGATATAGCTTTTTAAATAAACAAAAATCATTCTACTGAGACGAAATAGTTTTTTACAATTAAACTATTAGAGTATCTTGGCTGGTATTACACCCACTACTTTTTCACACTAAAAAGAAGTTCGAGGGCAAATTTCAGCAGGTTCGTATGTGTAGAAGAAAAGATATAGCTTTTTAAATAAACAAAAATCATTCTACTGAGACAAAATAGTTTTTTACAATTAAACTATTAGAGTATCTTGGCTGGTATTACACTCACTACTTTTTCACACTAAAAAGAAGTTCTAGGGCAAATTTTAGCAAGTTCGTATGTGTAGAAGAAAAGATATAGCTTCTTAAACAATTAAAAATCATTCTACTGAGACAAAATATTTTTTTACAATTAAACTATTAGAGTATCTTGGCTGGTATTACACCCACTACTTTTGCACACTAAAAAGAAGTTCTAGGGCAAATTTCAGCAGGTTCGTATGTGTAGAAGAAAAGATATAGCTTTTTAAATAAACAAAAATCATTATACTGAGACAAAATATTTTTTTACAATTAAACTATTAGAGTATCTTGGCTGGTATTACACCCACTACTTTTTCACACTAAAAAGAAGTTCTAGGGCAAATTTCAGCAGGTTCGTATGTGTAGAAGAAAAGATATAGCTTTTTAAATAAACAAAAATCATTCTACTGAGACAAAATATTTTTTTACAATTAAACTATTAGAGTATCTTGGCTGGTATTACACCCACTACTTTTTCACACTAAAAAGAAGTTCTAGGGCAAATTTCAGCAGGTTCGTATGTGTAGAAGAAAAGATATAGCTTTTTAAATAAACAAAAATCATTCTACTGAGACAAAATATTTTTTTACAATTAAACTATTAGAGTATCTTGGCTGGTATTACACCCACTACTTTTTCACACTAAAAAGAAGTTCTATGGCAAATTTCAGCAGGTTCGTATGTGTAGAACGAAAGATATAGCTTTTTAAATAAACAAAAATCATTCTACTGAGACGAAATAGTTTTTTACAATTAAACTATTAGAGTATCTTGGCTGGTATTACACCCACTACTTTTTCACACTAAAAAGAAGTTCGAGGGCAAATTTCAGCAGGTTCGTATGTGTAGAAGAAAAGATATAGCTTTTTAAATAAACAAAAATCATTCTACTGAGACAAAATAGTTTTTTACAATTAAACTATTAGAGTATCTTGGCTGGTATTACACTCACTACTTTTTCACACTAAAAAGAAGTTCTAGGGCAAATTTTAGCAAGTTCGTATGTGTAGAAGAAAAGATATAGCTTCTTAAACAATTAAAAATCATTCTACTGAGACAAAATATTTTTTTACAATTAAACTATTAGAGTATCTTGGCTGGTATTACACCCACTACTTTTGCACACTAAAAAGAAGTTCTAGGGCAAATTTCAGCAGGTTCGTATGTGTAGAAGAAAAGATATAGCTTTTTAAATAAACAAAAATCATTATACTGAGACAAAATATTTTTTTACAATTAAACTATTAGAGTATCTTGGCTGGTATTACACCCACTACTTTTGCACACTAAAAATAAGTTCTAGGGCAAATTTCAGCAGGTTCGTATGTGTAGAAGAAAAGATATAGCTTTTTAAATAAACAAAAATCATTATACTGAGACAAAATATTTTTTTACAATTAAACTATTAGAGTATCTTGGCTGGTATTACACCCACTACTTTTTCACACTAAAAAGAAGTTCTAGGGCAAATTTCAGCAGGTTCGTATGTGTAGAAGAAAAGATATAGCTTTTTAAATAAACAAAAATCATTCTACTGAGACAAAATATTTTTTTACAATTAAACTATTAGAGTATCTTGGCTGGTATTACACCCACTACTTTTTCACACTAAAAAGAAGTTCTAGGGCAAATTTCAGCAGGTTCGTATGTGTAGAAGAAAAGATATAGCTTTTTAAATAAACAAAAATCATTCTACTGAGACAAAATATTTTTTTACAATTAAACTATTAGAGTATCTTGGCTGGTATTACACCCACTACTTTTTCACACTAAAAAGAAGTTCTATGGCAAATTTCAGCAGGTTCGTATGTGTAGAACAAAAGATATAGCTTTTTAAATAAACAAAAATCATTCTACTGAGACAAAATATTTTTTTACAATTAAACTATTAGAGTATCTTGGCTGGTATTACTCTCACTACTTTTTCACACTAAAAAGAAGTTCTAGGGCAAATTTTAGCAAGTTCGTATGTGTAGAAGAAAAGATATAGCTTTTTAAATAAACAAAAATCATTCTACTGAGACAAAATAGTTTTTTACAATTAAACTATTAGAGTATCTTGGCTGGTATTACACTCACTACTTTTTCATACTAAAAAGAAGTTCTAGGGCAAATTTCAGCAGGTTCGTATGTGTAGAAGAAAAGATATAGCTTTTTAAATAAACAAAAATCATTCTACTGAGACAAAATATTTTTTTACAATTAAACTATTAGAGTATCTTGGCTGGTATTACACTCACTACTTTTTCACACTAAAAAGAAGTTCTAGGGCAAATTTTAGCAAGTTCGTATGTGTAGAAGAAAAGATATAGCTTTTTAAATAAACAAAAATCATTCTACTGAGACAAAATAGTTTTTTACAATTAAACTATTAGAGTATCTTGGCTGGTATTACACTCACTACTTTTTCATACTAAAAAGAAGTTCTAGGGCAAATTTCAGCAGGTTCGTATGTGTAGAAGAAAAGATATAGCTTTTTAAATAAACAAAAATCATTCTACTGAGACAAAATATTTTTTTACAATTAAACTATTAGAGTATCTTGGCTGGTATTACACTCACTACTTTTTCACACTAAAAAGAAGTTCTAGGGCAAATTTTAGCAAGTTCGTATGTGTAGAAGAAAAGATATAGCTTTTTAAGTAAATAAACAAAAATCATCCTACTAAGACAAAATAATTTTTTATAATTCAACAATTATTGTTAATAAGCAGATGTCATGTTAGTTTTTAATATTATTTGTAATTTTGCAATGAAGGATCCTAATTTTTCAAAAATATTTAGGGGCCCGGGCCCCTATCTGTTATGTTTCGTCTCTGTCGGCTGCTAGCTGGTAGCTGCTAGTTTCAGTTTCATCTGTCTAGCCATCACGGTTCATGAGATACAGTGTGGTGACAGACAGACAGTGGAGTCTTAGTAATAGGGTCCTGTTTTTGCCCTTTGGGTATGGAACCATAAAAATGAAAACATAACTATGAAAGAGTTTGACAATACTTTGACTCATCTTTGTTAAGATTTATATAGAATGATGAAAAATATCTTATGAAAATGCTAACATAACCGAGTAATACAATTCTATTATTATGCCTTTAAGAGTTGTTTGTTTTCACTTCATGTTTTCTTTAAAACTGGCTTGTGTTTTAATTTACAATTGCAGAATAGATATGTTTTTCCAGACACAAAGTTTGCTTTGTAAATGAAAATCTGTTTTCATCTATTTTAATAAATACAGAAATAATGTTAAACATAAATGAGACTCAGATGGACAATATTCTATCAGATTTTTTAGTTCAGCTACACAAGTTAAGAAAAAAAGAAGCTGTAGGTGTGTTAATATAAATGATAACAACATCCAAATGAAACTCTGTTTAGAACTTGTAAGTTTTGTATGGTAAACACTTTTCTCATTATTTGTAAACTTTTAATCATAGCTGCTTATATGCTTTTGATGTATAATTGTGAATAAACTCACCGTGTAGACGGGCGCGGGGACGCGTACTACTGGCTCGTCCTCGCTCGAGCTCTCCGACTCGGAGTCAGTACCAGTCGCAAAGAAACGACTCATGATTGCGTTGTTCTATAAATTCACCTACAAAACATCAAGTACTTATTACTACAGATTCACTCTCACTCATATTTACATCTAACGAGCACATTATACATGAATAAACTCCTGGTATTTATCAGAAATATGGAACATCGAAGGTGTTGTCCGGGTGGTTGAGGTTAGAACTTTCACCTAAGAAATTAAGTCCATTATTGGATTCCACTTACCTTCTACAAAATGTCCTATAGATTGTTTTCTTCTCAACAACGTATAATGGTGTCCAAATCATGAAAATATCTTATAATATTGATAAAACTGGAGAAACTCCAGTCTGACCACGACGCACCACACACGTCAAAAAGACAGACACAGATACAAAATGACATTAAAAGACTAAAGAAGATCACTATCCTCTTTAGTCTTTTAATGTCACTATGTTGTACGATTTCGGACTTCTTCTCTTCGTTTAATGGCTTTTGCGGAAAAACCACCACAATTTAGCCAATGTCAAGTGTAAAAATGTAAAAATAGTATACTCGGCAACGTTGTACGGTTCAATCAATAAAAATCTTCCAAAATCATTCGTAATCTTTGGCAGCCATCGTAATGGCTCCAAATTCTATATAAAACTCAATAAAAATTATATTAGAATCTTTAAGTAAATGCATCAATCTGTAAATTTTTTTTTTTAATATGTCGATTTCGGACTTGTATGAATACCGAAGTACGAAATCTCCGAAGCGAAAGGGAAAGTGTTTCTTCTATGTTCAGTGCTGCCAAAATAATATTTGTCGTTCATCGCCTAAAAGCCCTAGAAGGCTAGAAGAGAATCGAACATTGTCATTCATTTGATTCGTTCATTTTGTTGTCAAAAACTTGTGGAAGTCGAGGTGACTGATGTGATTGTGATGTCTTCTAAAAAAATTAAACATTCTATAAATTAAAACATCGAAATAAGCAATGGAGTTTACAGGGCTAATTCTTCCCTTGACGAAAAACATATGTCGCACTTGTCTAATAGAAACAGATACCACGATGTTTATGAACATTCAAGACTTGATAGAACACGAGATGATTAAGGTTAAATTAATTGATATTTTGGTCTTCCTTAATTGTTTAGAGAACAATGACGAAGAGAATTGGCCTCAAGGAATATGTTCGTCATGTGTATCTACCGCTTTAGTCGCTTATAACTTTAAATTGAATTGTTTGAAGGCAAATTCTATGTTATCACAAATACTTATGATACAATCTCCTACTAATTTACAGAGGACTGATATAGATTCTATTGATATCAATGTTGTTTATCAAGACCATGAGTATGAGGTGCCACTGTTCAGTAATCATCCAACATTAGACTTTGAAAGTACCTTATCAGATAACAAATTGACACCACTGCCACCTGTTACTGAAATAACTTCTGGTGAACAGCCACAGCGTATAGAGGGAGAGAAGCGATATGCTTGCACTGTGTGCACAAAATCATTCACTAGGCTGTATGGTCTGCGTTACCACATGGCAAAGCACACCAATACACGGAAGTACCTCTGTGCGAAATGCGGAAAGAGTTTCCACACCTCCAATGGATTGAAGCAGCATTCAATATCACATAGAGAGATTGCACAGTTCAAATGTGGTTTTTGTCATAAGACTTACAAATCAAGGCAGTCACTCAAAGAGCATTTTCGTGTGGCACATTCTAGCAATCGTATGCTATTTGTCTGTGTAACTTGTGGGAAAAGGTTCACAGCAAGATCAACCTTAAACATGCATGTTAAGACTCACAATGGAGAGAAATTCGCATGTTCTAATTGTCCAAAGACATACACAAGGGCGTCATACTTGAGAGCTCACATGTTGGTTCACACAGGTGAGCAAAAGCCCAGGCCCTTCTCTTGTTCACACCAAGGTTGTGCTAGACATTTTCCGACGAAACATTCCTTAGTAGTGCACATCGCACATGCACACACAACAGAGAGACCTCACAAGTGTGATATCTGTTTTAAGGGCTTTGCCACTGCAAATGGCTTGAAGATACATTTAGAATCTCACGGTAACAACAAAGTGTCG
Source organism: Luperina nickerlii (assembly GCA_963855955.1). Classification (NCBI taxonomy): domain Eukaryota; kingdom Metazoa; phylum Arthropoda; class Insecta; order Lepidoptera; family Noctuidae; genus Luperina; species Luperina nickerlii. Next base: position 12,658,590 of record OY979682.1, read on the forward strand.
TGTAATTATTGTTTTAAAAAACTGAGAACCAAGAGGGTGTTACAAAAACACATGAAAACTCATGATGTTGATGCCAATGATATGATTTTAGAAACTGTAGACCAAGCTTATTAGGTTTACTAATAAAATATTGTATTCCTTGTGATAAATATGCAGCATTATAGTTTCCTGTGTATAGTTGTTGTCCCACCTTTATTTGTTTAAATAAATACAATGTAAGAAGTGTTTTTTTTCCATTGATATAACTAACTGAAACTCTTTTAAAAACATCACTAGCGAAAACAATTGAATTATCTTATTGTCAAGGTAATCAAGTTGTAACAATCTAGGTAGGTATGTATGTATTTGTACATACAAACATTAACTAACAAAATCACGTTTTTATCAACCAACTAAGGACAGAAGTTAATTTGAGGTAATTTACAATTCATTGTTACTTATATCATATTTGCATCTAATTTTTATTGTAGAGTAACTTCTGCCCACGTGAAATTTCTTGTTCCCCGACAAACTCCATTGCATTGCATCACCTGCCCGTGCTATCACTTTTTTTTCGCTTAGCGTTCTTTACGACTTTTTGCTCAGCTTCTAAGGGTCCTAGCGTGATGTTAAATAACCTATAGCTTTCCTCAAGAATTGGGCTATCAAATGCAAAAAGAATTTTCAAATCTGACTGTTAGTTCCCGAGAATACCCCTACATACAAACAAATTTTACCTCTTTATAATATTAAGTGTAGAAAAGTATAGATAAAAATTGGTTCATTAGTTTTTGAGAAAATCGCGGACGTACATGCATACGGGTAGAATACAGAACCACCTTTTTTGAAGTCTGTTAAAAATAAGTGCATAATAAGGGTGGAACTTTTGTTTTGTTATCCTTGATCTAAATATTTTGGGTATCTGCTCAAGACTATCAATATCAAATTGATTATCACAATAATCCAATTGAAATGATAAATCAAGGAATTTTTGTAAGAACATTTTTATTATACTTTCATACATACATAGCAACATTTCATACATGCAATATTTTTTGTTGATTATGAATTTGTGTTACACATTCTCTAATTTATTTGATAAAATGTATGCCATTAATTGGTAGATAAGGCTTCAATGTGAGTCAGACTGATAACAGTAATTGTTTATTCAAATGAAGTAGAATAGAAACTCATACATATTTTAAATTCACATCACAAAATAAACCCAACCCTACAAAAGTAATAGAACTCTATAAAGTAATATGTACATAATGATAATGCTCCTTATAACAAATTATTACACAACTGCAACTTCATTTGGCAATAATTTATCAGGAAATGTTGAATTATAAGTATTTTTATAATAATTTAGTTGTACAATATATTTTAGATACAACAAATGAAGCAACAGCATTGGTATTTGATTATAAACCAAAGATAAATTTATAATTTCACTGCATAATCTACTTAGAACATAGTACAAAAATATTTATAGTGCTCACATATTTTCCTACTCAATAATACTATAACAGTGCACATTATAATCTAAACAAATAATAGGAAATTATTCAGATGATTTGCTCTGCTCCGAGGCTGTATAACATTAAAAATAACTAGTCACCTGCAAATTTTGAGACGTTGCATTCTCTTTTATTTTTGAATAGCGCTATGGTTGAGAACATACATCTACATTCAGAATTCCATATGATTATAAATAGGACCTAGTACTGTTTAATGGGTTTGTTTTACAAAGCCCGTTGTATGGTGTACATACATTACAAAGATTCAGTTTAGAGTATAAGATTTTGGGCTATGCTAATAGTATTGCATTAAATACCCCCTTCACATGGCAAGGACATGGAATTTTCTTTGTCTAACAGCTTGAGTTTTGCATTCAGTTCAATTTTACAACTCTTGGTTATTATAGGAATGTAGACTATTTACCAAGTATTTTATTCATAATTTTGTTCTGCTTGCCCATCTTAATATCAGCAACTTCGACTTTCTCCTGTATGTCCTCAATGAGGTCAGTTTGCTGTTCTATTTCTTCACCAAGAGCAATTCCCAGGCCTTTTAGTCTTGAAATGGAATGCAGCATTTCATCTAAGTTAGCATCTAGCACCTGGTTGACACGCTGACTATCAGATATGGGTGCAGCCTGTACCTGTGCATCTAATTCACGCAGACGGGTGGCAGGATGAGATCTGAAGCGGTCATCACTGTTGACCTGAGATAGATTGTCTATCGTGTCATCCAGCCTGCTGCTTGGGCCTGCGCTCTGCATGCTCGGGGAGGGCTGACTTCTAGGAGTCTGGTCGGATTTACCAGAGATATAGTTCTTGAGGCCATAGAATACAGATTTGATACCATTCAAATGCTTTTGACTGTAGTTCAAGTTGGTATTTATTTCGTCGAGACGTTTGTTCGTATTTTGTAGTTGTTCTCGCTGTCGACTGAGTTCTTCCGCTGTGGCGATGCCGATCTGCTCGGACTCACGCAACAGGCCTATGCTGCGTGAGGATGAATCCAAGGTTCGCTGTTCGATTTCTCTTTGTCTTTCTAACATAGCTTGTCTTTGTTGTTCCAACGCTACTATGTGACTTCCATACGCGGATGGTGCTGGCTTACTTGGCTGTGGTGGTGGGATTCTTGTCCTGAAACTGTTGACGAAGGTGTCATCATCTACATCATCGTCGTCCTCGAACAGTTTATTGGGATTAACGTAAGTAGCTCCTGGGCCTGGACGAGACATTTTCGTAGTTATTTCCTATTCGTTGTTTTAAGAGAATATTGCTGACACTTATTTATTCAAACATGTACACCAAACAAATGAAAATGGATTATTCTTTGTGGATTGGTATCTGAATATTAGGAATACTCTTTTAGCCTTATACGTGGGTATTTACGCGAAACTAAAACGAACGACATGGATGAATGACACAGATGACGTGACGTAGTTGATTAAGGGGGCGGGATAGGAGGCTGAAGGGTGGCGGGGGAAACAAAAAAAGTCAATGATAGTCGTAAAAAATTTTGTATTCCTGAATACTAGGCATTTAGGATATTGTTAGGCGATCATTTCATGATAAATAAGATTTTTGTTACATTGTTAGTTAGTTACAAGTGAAGCTAATAAAAGCGTGTTAAAAAGTGGAAAATCTTGCGCAAAAGATCGTATGTCCCTTGCCCAATAAACTATGTAGTAGACCTAATGCTAGGTACACATACAAACAAGACTCTAGTCCGAAAGTCCGAGTGCGAAATCCGACAGGACACAACTCTAAACAATTAATAAAAAAACAAAGTTGTCTTTTTTTAATTTGACAAGAATGACATTAATAAAAATGACAGCTCGAGTATAGGCCTTATCCAAACAACTTGTCAAAATTGTATGAAATCTCTATTTGAGAAGAGTGTGAGTAATTGTGATAATAATGCAAATAAAACAACATTTAAAGTGATAACATACAGTTATCGTCGATACAATAAAGTTGAATTTCTATGGGTGCACATTCACTAATCTGTGAAAGCTTCCAAGATGATGGCTGGAAAAGGTTAATAAATTTTGAGTTGTTATTACTATTTTTGTATGTTTTGCACTTTAACTTTATAGTGTAGGGCTCACGAAGCCTACATCATTTTAATAACGTCCGTGTTTATGTAATTCAATAATAACACGATTATTGTTAACATTTTAGTAATGCCAGAAACAGAGGAACAAAACAGAATAAGATTTCAAGTTGAACTAGAATTTGTACAGTGTTTGGCAAATCCTAACTACATACATTGTAAGTATGCACAAATCATACAAACCAAGCATTATTTACTAATATTGTACTATTATATTTATAATATATTACTTGGAAACTATGATTTCAGTCTTGGCACAGCGTGGTTATTTGAAAGAAGCCACATTTATCAACTATATTCGCTACCTACAATATTGGCGGGAACCAGAGTATGCTCGCTACCTCAAGTACCCGATGTGCCTTCACTTCTTAGAACTACTGCAGCACGAGGCATTCAGAAGAGAATGCGTGTCAGCACAGGTATGGTGATGTTTCAGATTCATTTTGGGTAGACATAGACAATTAACCATCCATTAAAGAGTTTGACCTATTTTCTAACATAATTTGCATGGTCTGCACCCCAATTGCCTTACACACTATCAATCACAATCTGAATGATTTTGAATGATATTGCTAATCCATTGCTTCATATGTTCGAAAAAATCTCTCGTTAGTTTCGTATTACACATATGTTACTACTTTGAGTTGATTGGTTTTAGGATCATTTGTTGTTGATTGAATTGTCGTTATGTAACTTAGTAGAAGTTGCACACGCAAAATAGTCCATTGAAGGACTAAGTACGGAAACCAAACCCATAACATAGAACTTAGTAGAAGTTCTTTATTTACAAAATTTATAGCTTCTCGTGACAGATGGTATAGCTTAGAAGGAATAAGGTTGTTCTAAGTTTCTCAGTTTTATGTTTTTTGACTATGCTACTTTTCTGCCAAAAACCTCCAGATTGCATATTTCCTTATCAAATAGTAAACCAGAAAAACCAAATAACAATCAGTGAACATTGTTTTTCAGGTTTGCAAGTTCATGGATGATCAAGCTATTTTACTGTGGCAACATTACACAAGGCGGCGCACACGTACACTGCAGCCGCCAGACGCGCCTGCGCCGCCCGCACCCCCCGCACCGCCGCAACAAGGCGCGCCACGGCAACAGTCATAGACATATCATGAAAATATTTCCATACATTCAGTATCATCATCTGCCTAGCCTTTCCCAAACTATGTTGGGATCAGCTTCCAGTAAAACCTGATGTAGCTGAATACGGAAACTAACATAAAGTATGTAGGTATTGATATGACAACAGAGTTTTATGAAAAGTTTGGCTTTGTAGAGCGCTGTCCCTGTTACTCATAACTGTGTCTCTTTCTAAAACTCTCTTGTGTCATTATTACGCCCCCACAGATAAACAAATTAGTTTTTGGAACTCGTGAATTGCGTCCTTTTAAGTGAATGTAATGCACTGTGACTCTTAATTTATTGATAGTTCTATTTTAATTCGTCTTTTAACCCCCATTTTATATAAAATTTGCATTGTTTATTGCTATTAAAGGAATGTATGATGGGATAAGTTGCGACAATTACTTAATGTGGATAGTCCATATGTCTCATCTATATAAATATAACAAAGTCGGGTTAGTTTTTGTAACCTTCGATTTGTTGAATTTGTCTTAACCCGGAATAGCAGACTAACCATTAAAATATGGAAAAAAAAAAAGAATTTTTCATACATGTCGTGTTTCTCATTGATTCGGAGGCGTTATGAAGTTCGCCGCCTGGTCAGCTAGTTGTAAATAAAAGTAATGAGTTTGAATGTCTTGCGCTATAGACTGAGTTACTGTAATTACTAGCTGTAAGTTTATTATTAAAACTTTTTTATTTAAATGTTTGTTTCATAGCAGTTCGTTCCTTTCCTCTTGTTTTAGTGTTGTCGCTTTCTGGATATCGATATGTTTTCATTTATTACGAACTCAGGGTCACTCGCTATTGAAATTATGCAAATATCACAATCGAACATTCCCGGCCTGAAGGGAAACTCTTTTTGTGGGGGTTATGAAGATATTTATTTTTGTAAATTGGTTTAAAAAAACACTTTTTACATGTCAAAAATAACTTATGTTTCAAGACTAGATGAGTTTGGTGTTACTTGTGTATTTAAAATTGAGGCTTACTGTCTGGAAATAAGATTTAATTTTCTTTGGTTGTCAGTATAGTAGTATAGTTTGGCGGTCAGTATGGCAAAGTATATAATAAAAAAAAACGTCGGTCGGGGACCCCTGGCCGGAATGAAGTTTAAAATGAAAATCCAACATGGCGGCTGCGAAAATTTGAAAATATTAGCAACCGCCATCTTGTATTTTCATTTTGACCTCGCTATCAGCTACAGAGCCCTCGAAAAACAGGAAAAACTACATCCATGACAAAAAATTTGAAATTTTTTGCAGCCGCCATCTTGGATTTTCATTTTGACCTCATTATCGGCTTCAGCACCGTCAAAAATCATGAAAACGATACCCATGAAGAGAATTTTTTGCAGCCGCCATCTTGGATTTTCATTTGACTTCACTATCGGCTTCAGCCGATCAGAGAGAGAGATTCAGGCCCGCGTGGTGGATTACGGCCCACTCCCTCTCACTGAGAGGAGGCCTGTGTCCCAGCAGTGGGAACATTATAGGCTGGTGATGATGATGATGATCGGCTTCAGCACCCTCGACAACCATGAAAACTATCTCTCTCTCTATTATATGTCATAAAAAGTCGCATAGAGATAACGCTTTTTTGTTCCGTGACATTTCTCTAAGTTTATTCCAATGCAAGCTCCGTTAAAGAACTTCGCTCCAAAAACTAACTTATAGACAACCTTTTAGAGCATGAGACGTGAAAAAGATCTTCATAAATGTAGTCCTTCAAGTAGACGTAAGCGGAGGGTTCTTGCATTATATTTACGCACATTTAGTTTCTTTTTCTTTTAGAAGTAAATTATTATTAAAATTGAACCGGTAAACTACTTTTGAGATCGCACTATTTAGTCAGTGACCAAGCTGCTGATGTTTAACTTTAAAGATAAATGAAGTGTCGTCCGCAAACAACACGATTATTCTATATGAGTTAAGGCAAATAATATAAATAAAAAGAAACTGTAAATAAGAAACAAGAAAGGACCAAGAATTGAGCCCTGTGGGACTCTCGTTATTGCTATAAATCCGGGAAATATTTTTCTATTGACGTCACCTCTCTGAATCCTATGAGTAAGAAGATCCAGAGCGGTGTTCTGGGTCCCATAGTGCCGGAGTTTCCTGACTATTGGCCTAAATGTTTTTTTCAAAAATCATTCATTTCGATGCACCAGGTTGATACTTATTTTTTTTTAATTATTAGCCCTCTTACATTGCCAATTCGGCGGCATCCGGTTTATACTGGAAGCCGACTCCATAAATTGTTGTGAAAATGCTAGGCAGATTGATTGATTTGCCTCTATAAATTGTTCTTTCTAATTTAAATGATAATAATCAATGTCATAAAAAAAAAACGTTTTGTTTGAACAGTGCTTTTATTTAACGAATGGTTGGCTGTGTGGCCGCTTGCGCGCCATGCACAATGCGCGTAGAGTCAGGTAGTACAGAAGCTCCACTGCACTCATCATACTGAAGCCCATGCATAGACCCAGTAGCCCGCCTGTGTTTGCTGGAATAACAACACGTTATAGCATAGTGAAAGTCTATGGAAATCGGTTAGGAATAGTGTCGTGGGGAAAGTTTTGGGTAAGGTATGAATGTCGATGACTATAAGAATACGGGAATATCAAACAATTATGGATGGACTGTGTGAGGATGATATGGCTAGAAAGGGGGTGACTATCGACATAATGGCCGCATTCCGAATTAAGACAATATCGCTCACAGCGCTCATAGCAATGATTTGCGTTCCGATTTAGATATCACGATTATGACAGCTGAGAGCTGTCAACAATTCGGAACGCTCGTGAACGCGCTCACAGTGCTTACTCAACGTAAAAACGATATTAATACAGTATTTCCTTGTATAAACACTACATTTCTTCTTCTTTGGTTAGGTGGCGACTGTCAGCTAGAAGCACAATTTCGAAAATGCCACGTTAGTTTAATTCAAAGATGATGCAACTCAAAACAAAACATACACTGACACATCCTCACACAAACACTGTCATTTTTGACAGAGCTCACGGTGATATTATTCTAAGGCATGGTCGGCGTTATCGCAAGATGGCGCATCTCATGACGGCATCTATGACGATTCACGGGACATCGTTATCGCGCTCACGCTAATTCGGTACGGGTTTAAGCACGCTCAAATAGATTATTTCCCAACTCGGAACGCAGGGAATGACTAATAGAGATAGATATGGAATAGAGATTTGTATGGAAAAAGACATGTTGCGCCGTCTCGAAATATATTGAGAAAAGGACAAGAAAAAGATGATATTAAAGTGTTATAGATATAGAAAGAAATTAAGGCCGCAACTTGGAGCAGTGCAGGGGCTTGCAGCTGGCCGCCTCTAGTCACACTCTTGGATCGCACGTGGCCATTCCCGAGACGTCCCTGAATTGTTCCATTCAGTTTACGGGAGGCCGGGGTTCAAAGTGTCGATTATTAAACAAGAAAAAAAATCGGTCTGATCATCCAAGACTTTCGGGTACCTATGTATAGGTAGGATCAGAACGTATTCTAGTTTTAAACAAAATGGCCGTAGGTAATAATTCTTCTTTGACAGAAACATTATTTGCTAAAAGTGGACAAGAAACAACCCACCCCGTCACGGGGTTGTTTGTTCCATGGTTGAGGTAAGATAGCGATTGTGATTATTACTGATGCTTGTACCTAATTAAAAATGCATGTAAAATATCCAAGTCTCCTTTATAAAAAAAAATAAAACAACTTATTGTTATTGTTTTAGACAAGTGACATATTTCTAGATCCTGAGCTACAGTAAGTATTACGCTTTCTATCTTCATTGATTACAATAACATCTAACAACTACCCGGAGTACCCGGTGCCATAGTTCAACTGAGCTCTTGCCTCTCCATCGGCTTACCTGTTGTTTCTCTTCTCATCCTAAATCAAGCCCCAAAACCTGTCGAACTTTTAGCCAAACATTCAAATTTTCAAAGTTATCTCAAACAACAAACACACAAGTTACAAATTACAAATAATGCGATTAAAAGACATAAGTACTCTGTAGGTGCAAGTCGCACATAAACAGCTGTAAAATTTATTGAAATAGATGAACAAGTTTAAGAAGGAAAAGTAATATTTACGTTACTTGAATTGAATGGCTGCTGAAACAGCGCGATGGTAGATACTTAGAACGTTTAGCGACGGATTTTACATTAACTGCTATTGCTTTTCATAACTAAGCTATTGCCTAAACAACTTACCCCCGGCACTTTGATCCCCGACCTCCACTGCGGAATAGACGCCTACTTATACTTACATAGGAATTCAGTCAGGCCAAATATTTCTCCTTTGGTAAATCTCATAAATGTGTTCTCTTCAAAGTAAAAATGTACTAGAAGCATGTTTTCCCTGTTGAGAATAAAATAGGTAAGCAATGAATTGGTTGGTTTTAGAAAGATCGCGAAATACCTAGATGTACCTAGGTAGGTAACTGCTAGGACACAGGTCATCTAAGTACATACCTAGGTGATGTCTGTAGGTGCCTACCCTACATACCGTCACCGAAAACTAATCTGATTAAGCCATAATTTTGATTTCATTGGCAGATAATTAGATGTCTAGGTCTATTTAATTTCCTGTCCAGTGATTCTAATACTACTTATGCTGCTTCCCTTGACCTCAATTTCACATGCCAAGAAACGGCAACAAATCATTTTATGACAGCTGTTATGGTTGTAGGGTAACTTAGGTCAATAAGGTCGAAATTACGTGAAGTATTCAAGAGTTCTATTGCCGAGGCTCTTGGCGAGGTGTTGCACGAGCATCTTTTTGAGCGGCGCGTCGCTCATGTGCTCATGGTAGGCGATCTCCGTACATGCAGGCAGACATTCCTCACACGTTACGTCACGACCTGCAACACATTAAAAATATGTGTTTAACCTAAAGCAGTCCACTGCGGACATGGGCGTCTCCAATCCATCTATTTCATAAACATCATTCACTGATAGACAACGCACATTAGCTTAAATCGCTGGATTTAGGCTGTTTGTAGCATGAACATTTGCATAAGAGTACGTTTTATAACGAAAGTTATAGCACTAAAAAGGATTTTTGAATATTCATCTCTTAATGGGGTTAATTAAGGGATTAGATAAGTTTGTAAGGAAGTTCGTCATTTCTACCGATGGGAAACCCCATCGGGCATGTGGCTTATCTAGTAACTAGCTTCTGTCCGCGACTTCAACTGCGTGAAATTTCATGTTCCCCCGACCCACCGTTCGTTATCGCTTAGCGGTCCTTCTTACGTTTTGCTTGGCATCTCGGGTCTTAGTGTGATGTTAAGTAGCCTATAGCCTTCCTCAAGAATTGGGTTATCTTCCAGAGATTAGCGCGTTCCAACAAAGAAATAGACTCTGCAGGTTTATAATTAGTATAGATAAAATGGTTTTATGGCCAGATATACTTGCCTCATTTTGGACCTTTAAAGAATCTTGGACCCAATTTAACCTCATGTGCCTAGTTGATAGCCATTACATTGTTGGTTAAGTATTATTATTACGCAAAATACGCGCATTGACGTGGAGTTGCGGACAAGTCTTGTCCGCAACTCCACGTCAATGCGCGTATTACGTACAACGGGCTCTTAGAGCCCGTTGTACGTATTACCTATTAAGTATTATTATTATTTGTCTTAGCTCGTCTGACTCTAGAAACATTGTACATTTTTGGTATTTACAGGCAGTGAGATAGAGATCGGATAGGTGGGCAGTAGGTATCTAGAGGACGAAACGACACCAACCTTCTGGCATGATTTTGCTCATGTTTGTATAACATTTCGCGTCTTGTTTCCCACAAATGCGCGTCGATTTGTTTTCTGTAAAACATTTCAAGATTACTTAAAAAAAAAAGATTCCGACGAACTGAGAACCTCCTCCTTGTTATGAAGTCGGTTAATAAAAAATAAATTATCATCTATTTATTTTAGTCTAAAACATCCACTACCGGATAAAGCCCCATTATAGGTCTTGCCCAAGAATCACCTCAAGACCGAATCCATTGGGCTCGAGCGGCAATGAATTCCCGCTACCTACCGTCTTATAATACCTACACCTTTATTAGATAATGATGTGTACTCACTGGGCATATAATAATAGACACATTTGCATACGTCCAACATAGCTTGTGCTTCACACTCCATTTCGCAGTTCTTCAACGTGTAAGTTCTGTGGAATAAAAAAACATCACCGTAATCGATAACATACACGATTGTTTAATTACCACCGTTGCATATGAAGGGGTGATATCATTAAACCATGACGTAGTCGTTGCGTTATTGGCCATGCCATTACCATGAGCAAAGTAGGTCGATAATACCAAATAACCAAACTAAGTTCCTTTTGGAAATGTGTTTAAAAATTCCAATGCAAAATCATGGCAAGACCAAAGCAGTTTTCCTTTAAACTGTAGCCATGAATTCAGCACATAATCCTAGACCCCCTAGCGTAGAAATGTTTCGAAATTTAAAAAAAAATCTGCTATTTCATAGAAAAGTGCAATACCTTCGTGGTCAAAATGTATGGAACAGCATTTTTTTTTAATAACCGACTCCAAATTTCAAGGCAGGTTCAGAATCATGTACTGAATCCATGGTATCAGGTTGCGCGTCGATGTCCCTGCATGTTGTTGTGGTTCACTAATTTTCAAGTGGGTCATTAATTCAAAGGTATATTATACCTACCTACTTACCTATAGAAGATAGGTATAGTCAATAAAAGAGATAAGTATGCAGGATCTTCGGATATAGTTGAAGTTTGATAAGAAACCGATGGATGTTGTCGATTGAAATTTAATTTGATAAATTAGCTGTTTGTTTTCCATTAATGAAATTAAGTTTTATTCGAGAACATCCATACCTAAACTTCAACTATATCCGACGATCCTGCATACTTATCTCTTTTGTTGACTGTACCTGTAAAACACTAATTCCTTTTCGCTGGAGAACAAGCAGAGCCTCTTCTTTATATCAATAGATCGCAGAGAGGGTTGCGCATCTAGTATTCTGGGCCAAATTGCAATCCGCGCTTCAATCCCCGGTCCATATATTGCACCCAGGTTCCTGATCTTCGGCGTCTCCACAGGATTGTGGAGTAGGATCTAAAAGATAAAAATATCAACCTGATTCATCTTTTCCCATCTATATTGGGGTCGGATTTCAGTCTAAACGAATGCAGCTGAATACCAGTATTTTGCATGGAGCGACTACCTATCTGACCTTCACAACCCAGTTACTGGGCATCACGATACTCCTTGAGAAGACTGGCTGTCAGACTTTTGGGCTTGTAACTACCCGTAAAGACTGTCAGTGATCTACGGATGATAGCCGGGACCAACGGCTTAACGTGCTACCCGAAGCACGGAGTGGTCCGCGGCAAGCTAAAAGATATGTTTAAGGGGACTACAGGACCTAACCGCAAAAAACGCAAGTTATATAATGCCTAAAAGTATATGATAGACTACAGTAAACAAAATCCGAAAAATATATCATATTCTTCAGGTTATATGCTAGTTAGATGGTGTGTTGAAAACATATAGGTACAACTAATTTGATACGATAGAAAAAAATCATGAAGATACCTCTAAAAACTTTCTTTTTACAATAAAAACCATACTAATTAATATACATACAATCATTCTGATATCTTGTCAGATTATTTTACAAGCAACATATTAAAGCACTAGTGTTTAAATTTTTTAGTCCAAACAATATTTTTTTTTGTAAATAGATAATTCCTTCATATTTTTTAATAAATTACCAGCGTTGTGACATCGCGCTTCTCATTCTTTTCTATGCAGTCCGACAGTGACCGCGCTTTAGGTCATGTAGTCCCCTTAAAGTTAAAAATGACTGACGAAAAGAGTTTCTTAATAAAAGGACCCGGCCGTGAATATGGCACATCGAATCGTAGAAAAAATTGGGCTCTGTAGAGCATCGTCTCTGTCTAGTCTTACATGACGGACGGTCTCTTTCTAAGTCACGATGTGTCATATTAACGGTACTATTATTTGTATTAAGCAAGTAATACTAAACCTTGAAGCCAGCACTTTTGGTGGAAGCGCAATAGTATTCCGCAATATTAGCGTCCAGAACCAGGGAGAAACCGTGTTGCGTGCCAATTCCTTCAAGCGAGAAAGCAACATTATGTCCTTAAGTAACCAATAGGAACGTATATTTAAACGATTAAGAGTTTCTTCTTACCTTTAGGTCTCCAAGGGAACCCATCAGACGGAGCGTCTGGTGGATAGCCATCCTCAGGTGTCCAATCCACTGCTATCGACGGAAATGTAAGGTTCAGGTCATTCAATGATCGTCTGCAACCAGAAAAAATTAACCTATAAAATTCCATTTAGCGCTAAAAACCTCCAAAATTTGTCTCCAATAGAAGATTCTTTGCTTACGGGTTCCTGAACATGTTGTTTCGGTGTACCACGTTGAAGGTGCAGCAGAGCCCCTCGTCAGTCAGCTGCGCGTTGAACAGATCCTCGCAGTTCACAACCGAGGAGTCCCAGATGCACTTCGCTAGCATTTCGCTGCACGGTTGGGTCACCTGAAGAAGTACACCTTCATGAAGTTTTTATTAAATGCGAAATTAGATTATTAAATGCGAGCAAGAGACATTTAACACATATTGGACCTTTTTAAGTGTAAGTAGGTACTTCATACTTGTGGTGGTAGGTACCTACCTACGCCTACCTAACAACAAGTGGGCTAAAGGTAGCCCGGTGATTATAATGCACAAAAGGAAAAGATTCTGTCTTGTTCAAAGTAAACTCAAACTCAAAGCATTTATTTCAATTAAACCATTTACAGGCACTTTTGAATTGCCAAGGATTCGGTCAGTCAGAAATATGAAGCTAGTTGCCCATTCCAAAGCGTAGTAGGTAGGTACCTATGGAGAAGAACGGGAAAGAAACTCCGTGGATACTCTTTGTTGCAAAAATAATATTACCTAGTTCTATCTATCTATCATGGGGTTTAGGTTTCCGCACTTAGTCCTTGAAGTGGACCATTGTGCGTGAGCCACGGTGGCCGATTCATATTACCTAGTTACAATATTAGTTACAAAATTAATGTTAATATTATATTTATATTAGTTACAATATTAATGTTAATAATTATATTTAAGAACCATGTATAGACGCCAGCACATCAAGCTACCCGAAACTGTCAAATTTTCCGAATCAACTTTGAACCTTATGCTTTAGCGATAAAGTTGAAAATCTATTAAAGAAATCTGACAGTTTGTGGTAGGTTGATGTGCTGGCGTCCCTACAAAAGACGTACCTACACGTTAAAAGCGTCGACCTACCTACTAGTGTACGTACAGCAAATAGAAACAAAAAAAAACCATCCTAAAGTAAAATATTAAAATAAGCCGTGGCAGTTAAGATATGACCAGTCCCAACTCCCAAAATTTTGCAAATAATGAATTAATGGAATTTGGATGGAGTAATGGAACTATGGAGTTGACGCTGTGTGAGCGTACGTGTTCCATCGCCGCCCGTTCGATGTCCACCACGCACAAGATGGATGGAAAGCAGCACATGAAGTAATTTTTTGATCCGTTGGTGTAATTGCTGTATGGCGTTCCAGAGGGGGGAAAAATAAATAAATAAATAACTCACGACACGCCCGTTCAGGAACATGACGCATGGATCAGTCCACGACCGCACGCATGCAAAACTAGAGTCCCAAGTTTGTAGTACTTATATTTCATCATCGACTCGATCTTACCTTCATTTAGGTACCTAACTACCTTCAAGGTATTTTTAAACCGGACAGCCAAGTCAGTTTAGCAAGTCATTAGATACAATTATTCTGTTCTGACGCTTATCGTTCCGTCTTAATCGTGTCCAAATTCCACATTTGCTTGCTCACAAATGTGTAAAATCTACCGCACTATGCAAAAGTGGAATTGCAAATTATTCTATTGAATTTTCGGTTTTGATCAAAAGCAGCACCGGTTGTAGTGGTTGATGTTTGATGCTTATGTTCAGCAGTGCACGTCTTTGTATGATGATCAGACTTAAATGGTATCGATAAGAATAATGTATCCAGGTAATATCTTGATTTAAAAGAGTGTCCTTGAAGTTTCTTGTCTGTTCTTCTCCATAGATATCTACATTTTGGAATGAGCAACTAGCTTCAAATTTCCTTCCGACTAACTGACCCACACTGGCAATTAAAAAGTTCCCGTAAATGGTTTTATTGAAATGAATGGTTTTCAGTTTTTATTTGATTAGTATAGAGAGAGATGGAATGAAGAGGGCTAAAAACCATATTATCCGTATTATGGAAAGGCACAAGGCAGCTAAGGTGTGAAGGATAAAAATTCAACTAACGTTAATCAAAAATGATCTGGTGTGATCCCAGTCAGCGCTGCCTGCGATGTCATCCTCAAATAACTCGGAGTCATCCCTTGAGCTGCATAAACTCTGCAGCAGCTTTTTGTCAACTGGGTCCCTGTTACGTAAAATAACGTTGTGACAAATAGATATAAGCATTATCAGTATAAAATCATCCCACTGCTGGGACACAGGCCTCCTCGCTTCGAGAGTGGGCTGTAATCTACCAAGCGGGCCCAGTGCGGGTTGGTATATTACGTCACTTCGAATTTTTTGGTTCTAGGGCATGCCGGTTTCCTTACGATATTTTCCTTCACCGTTTTGAGAGCAGTGGTGATGCAATAATTAACCCAAAGTAACGCGCCTGTCTGGGTTCGAACCTACGACCTACAATTCGTAACCTCGGCCTCCGCCAGCACTGCTTTCACACACTGACAAATAGATATGCGTCTCAATAATTAATATAAATAGTAGGTAGGTAATCAAGTGTTTATAGGCTTAGACTAACAATAGGCACAATATCATTAACCTAAAGGGGAATTTGTTTGCGTAAAAAACGATTATGTTTTGACGTCATCAGTCCATTCTTTTAATATGTTCTTCGGACGTGTTTTCCTGTGACGTGGTTTCCTGTGACGTGGTTTGATTATGTTCAATGCTCTTTTACACTTCATCATTATAAACGCCCCATTATATTGGGTTTTCATTTTAGGCTGTTCAAAATTGTAAGTAGGTAGGTAGGTAGGTACTGTTTATTGGAATCAAATTGTTTTGAAATGCGATCAACGTATGATTTCCCACTGACGAAATGTAATTAAAAACTGTAATATTATATCAAAGAAGCCAACAGTGCTATGGACGGATGAGCTAGATAGTAAATTAAGCCAATTATTTAAATTCTAAGTTCCAATATCTATATCTATACTAATATTATAAAGCTGAAGAGTTTGTTTGTTTGTTTGTTTGGTTGAACGCGCTAATCTCTGGAACTACCAGTCGGATTTGAATAATTCTTTTTGCATTTGATAGCCCAATTCTTGAGGTAGGCTATAGGCTATTTAACATCACGCTATGACCTTTAGGAGCCGAGCTAAAAGAAAAAAAGTCAGAAAGAACGCTAAGCAAAAACGAAGTAATAGCGCGGGCAGGCGATGCGATGCGACGGGGTGGGTCGGAGTAACAAGAAATTCCACGCGGACGAAGTCGCGGACAGAAGCTAGTATTACAATAAAGACAATTCACGTAATTTTAAGAACGTTCACAGTCAGATCTCAGTGTCAATCTGTCAAAAATACTTCTAATTTCCCACGTTTTTAATTTCGGGAATTGGCCTTCAGGTGTTAGGTGTGGCTACTGACTACCAACTGTCAATATGTTTCAGTGACAGCTACTGAGTAAGCACGACTTCTATTCCTCATGAGAATATTGGTCATTGTAGCATTGCACGGGAATGTTACGAGCTTGGGATTCGTGACAATAAGAACTGCCGATTTAATAACCAAAAAAATGACACTTTACTCACCAACACTAATTACAAGTCAAACACACTAATTAGGAAACACAATTTCACTTACTGATCACTCTTAAGTCGCACTCGAATATCGCCTTCGATGTTATCGCTCGTATCGCTTAATCGAAACTATGTGTGTCTCGCGGCCCACCCTTCCTTATATAGTGCCGCAGAGCTAGTACATAAACATCTAGAACGTTCGAGTACATACCGGTCCCGACTGACTCGACGTCGATAGTTCTCGGAATTACTAGTACTTAGAACAAGGTCAAGTAGGGTCAAGGTCCTAGTACCAAGGTACTAGTTCCGCTACCCGATACTAGATGGCGCTAGTGGTAACTAATGTCGCCATGTATCAAGCATTATTTGCGGCGCGCAACACTGCCCCCTCCTTAGACATGCTCGTCCCGAGCATTATTGGCCCCATAATAACGCGCCAGTCGATCCACATGGACGATCTTAAGAGTACCTCTTGCACCTTTCTGTATCCGGTAGGTTACATCATTGATCTTTGTCACAATCCGGTACGGTCCGTCCCATTTAGCTTGAAGCTTAGGAGATTTCCCTTTGCTGCGGACTGGATTGTGCAACCACACCAGTGAACCTTCGTCGAACCCTTTATTGTTCATTTTGCGGTCATAACGGGTTTTCATCTTTTCAGACATTTGCTGGCCCGATTGTCTGACGTGCTCATAAATGTCATTCATTTTGTTCCGCAAATCATTCGCATAATCAGTTACACTGCGTGGGGCATCAGGTGGTATTCCGGTGATCAGGTCTGCAGGTAGCCGTAGTTCTCTTCCGAAGTTTGCGAAAGCAGGCGTCACCGATGTACTTTCGTGAACAGCGCTTCGATATGACAGCAAAAACGGTTGTATGTGCTTGTCCCAATCTCGTTGCCGATTTTCCACAACTTTTGCTAGGTACCTCTCCAGTGTCTGGTTAAATCGTTCCACCATTCCATCCGATTGTGGGTGGTAAGAAGTCGTTCTTGTTTTATGAGTACCCATAACTCGACAAGTTTCCTGGAATATTTGTGACTCAAAATTCCTTCCTTGATCACTGTGAATCTCCAAAGGTACTCCAAAACGACAGAAGACTTCATGAACTAATTTGTCTGCAACTGTCGAAGCTTCCTGATTTGGAATGGCAAAGACTTCCGGCCACTTCGTGAAGTAATCCATCACAACCATGAAATACTTGTTGCCACTTTCACTCTCCGGAAACGGCCCCGCAACGTCGAGGGCTATCCTCTCCCATGGTGCACCAACATTGTACAATTTTAATGCACCTCTACTACGAGTCTGAGGTCCCTTTACAGCTGCACAACTTGTACATTTGCGACACCAGTCTTCGACATCGTCTCGACAGTGGATCCAGTAAAACCGTTCCCTTATCTTCAGTAAAGTCCGTTTTACTCCCAGATGACCTCCTGAACAACCATTATGGTACAGCTGTAGAACATCCGGTACTTGAGCTTTAGGGACAACCATTTGCAAATGACAGCTGTCTCCCCGAGCATTTTCCCATTTACGGCACAGGACTCCATCCTGAACCACCAAGCTGTCCCATTGGGCCCAATAGCTTTTTGTGACCGAACTCATCGCTGAGACGTCACTCCACCTGGGCTTAGGAGCTCTGGCCTTCATCCACTCCAGAATTGGCTTGATGTCCGAATCTTCCTGCTGTGCACGTTGTAGGCTCTCCTTCCACTCGTTGCTGAGGTCTGTCCTGAGCATCCTTACAGGTACCACTTCCTTACTTTCCTGCCTAGTACAGTGCTTGCAGTCTTCAGGACAAGGTCTTCTTGACAATGCATCTGTGTTGCCAAGAGACTTCCCGCTGCGGTGTTTAACCACAAAGCCGTCCTGCTGCTGCTGGGCGGTGCTGTTAGCCGCACTACCCTCTCGAGTCCAGCCACTTTCCCTTTCTGCAGTCCGCTTAGGGCAACTGGTTCGAAGGTGGCCTCTTTCCCCACAGCCGTAGCACCTAGGGCTGTATCCTTTCTTGCGGTTGCGAACTGTAGCCGCTGCAACCTCCCTGACGCGATGGGAACGATGATCCTGCCGCACCGCTTCCACCTCCAGTGCATGGGCCAAGGCATCCTTCAGCGTCCCGTGGTGACCGAGCCTCACAGCAGCTCTAACTTCAAGGTCGCGGATGCCGTCGATGAATGCCTGCACCAGGTTCCCATCAACCAGCGCAGGTACGGACTGGTAAGCTTTGCGAACCAGCTTCTCCACTTCAAGGGCCCACTGCTGCAGGTTTTCGTTGCTGCGTTGCACGCGATCCTTGAGCTGCGCACGGAATACGTGTTCCAGGTGAGCGTCGCCATACCGAGCCTCCAATGCCTCAAGGAGCTGCTCGTAAGTCACTTCCTTACCGAGAGCTTCCAGAACAGTTAAGGCCTGGTCGCGCAGGCCTAGGGTGAGGGCAGTCATGGCCTGACTTTTATTCCACCCATTCGCCTTCATGACAGCCTCGAATTGGATTTTGTAGGCCGACCAGGAAGAAGTTCCGTCGAACGGTGGCACTTTGAATCCACGTAGCGAAGGTGTTGTAGCTACGGGAGCTGCGATTCCATCACCAAGTTTGAGGTAATCCAGCGTTTTCTTTACGTCAGCCATCACGGTTTGTTTCACGTCAGCCATCACGTTATCAACCCGGTTATTCACTTGGTCGATTCTGGTTTCAGCTTCCGACAGACGGTTGTCATGTTGAGCAACCTTATCCTTTACCTCCTTCATGTTTTTCCCGAAGGTAGCGTGAAGATCCTTTATAAGGAGCATCTGCTCTTCCTGTCGGCGTGCCTGTTCCTCCTGTCGGCGGGCCTGTTCCTCCTTGTCCCGCTGGAGCTGTTCCTCCAACCGACGAGCCTGTTCCTCCTGTCGGCGAGCCTGTTCCTCCCTGTCACGCAGCAGCTGTTCTTCCAACCGACGGGCCTGTTCCTCCTTGTCCCGCTGGAGCTGTTCCTCCAACCGACGAGCCTGTTCCTCCTGTCGGCGAGCCTGCTCCTCCTGTCGGCGAGCCTGTTCCTCCTGTCGGCGAGCCTGCTCCTCCTGTCGGCGAGCCTGCTCCTGCAGCATCATCATCAGAGCAGCAAAATCTGGTGCTGATGATGCTGGAGCAGCTGTGGACGGGCCGGCCTCCGTGGTCGGTAGCTGGCCTTCCGACCCCTGTGGCATTGCTCCACCAAATCGCCTCTGATCCGTCTCTTGCTGGCGTTGACTCCGGGTACGGATACCCGCCATGTCTTCTTTGGGTAAAATCGGCATTTTAAACCTCGCTTCTGACACCAATTGTTACGAGCTTGGGATTCGTGACAATAAGAACTGCCGATTTAATAACCAAAAAAATGACACTTTACTCACCAACACTAATTACAAGTCAAACACACTAATTAGGAAACACAATTTCACTTACTGATCACTCTTAAGTCGCACTCGAATATCGCCTTCGATGTTATCGCTCGTATCGCTTAATCGAAACTATGTGTGTCTCGCGGCCCACCCGGCCTTATATAGTGCCGCAGAGCTAGTACATAAACATCTAGAACGTTCGAGTACATACCGGTCCCGACTGACTCGACGTCGATAGTTCTCGGAATTACTAGTACTTAGAACAAGGTCAAGTAGGGTCAAGGTCCTAGTACCAAGGTACTAGTTCCGCTACCCGATACTAGATGGCGCTAGTGGTAACTAATGTCGCCATGTATCAAGCATTATTTGCGGCGCGCAACAGGAATATACATATACAGGGTGATGGCAGGGATAACGACGCGCAAACTCTAACTATGAATTCAGCATATGATTTCACAACCCCTAGCGTAGAAATTTTTCGACGGTCATAAAATAGTACATTACTTCAGAGGGAAGAAAGTGACAGTTCCATACCGAGATTATGGCATTTGCGCCACGAGCTTGCGAGGGGCGCAAACCATTTGAGGTATGGAACTGTACTTTATCCTGAGGGATGTATAGTGCTTTTTATTACACCTACGAGGAAAATTATGGACATAAATGCATAGAAATGTTTATATTTAGTTAAAAGTACAATTATTAAAAGTGCAGCTATTATAAGATGTTACATTTTGTCCGGGTATCTTGATATTTTGAGACACGGCAACAGATTATCAACAACTTCTTGGGCCGTCTCTAATAGTTCTGGCGGTGTGTTAGGGATAACATCATCACTGTCGCTCGAAGTATCCATATTTTACAAAAAACACAAAGATAAATGTGTTTTTGCGAAAATGCGCGGGCTTTTCCATTTTTTATTCGCCCGTTTCTGGAGTAGGCTAAGATCATAAGGTCATGCAGCCACTTCTTCCGTGATTCCGCGCGTTTTATATACAAAAATAATTTCGTTTTTAATTTTCTGTATGCACCAAGGAGGTTGATAACTGGTAAAAAAAAAACTGTATGTGGCCAGTAACAATTTACTTGAAATTTAATTAGTAGACAGTTAAAGTCTCTTGGCAGTATGACTGCTGACAAATTAAAAAAAAAAGAAAAACCGGGTATGTAATGGAATTTCATACATATTTCCCACCCTTGGGTCGGAAGGATTTTCATACAAACTTCCATACCTTGGGATGAAAGGATTTGAAGGACGGGATAAAGGCGTTTCTTCCC
This sequence comes from Luperina nickerlii, assembly GCA_963855955.1. Taxonomy (NCBI): domain Eukaryota; kingdom Metazoa; phylum Arthropoda; class Insecta; order Lepidoptera; family Noctuidae; genus Luperina; species Luperina nickerlii. Next base: position 12,679,854 of record OY979682.1, read on the forward strand.
TCTAATTGGTATAATTAGTATGTATTTTCAGAGCAGGTGTGATAAAAAAAATATTGCTGATTCATAGTAAGGTGCAATACCACGCGGTCAAAATGTATGGATGAGCAAATTTTTTTTTTAATAACCGACGAATATTTTCAACGGAGGGGTGTTCAGGATGATCAAGATCATATGTACTGAATCTATGGTGGATGTTCCTTTACCGTGTCCGGCGACAGACTAAATTCCATTCCTTTTGTGAGCACTCTGATGACTAGCAAACCAATAAAGCAAGTCAGCAACATGCATCGAACCTAACTAGTCTAATATTAACTAGCCCATTATGGTAACAACAACTAACCCATTGGAGCATTCTCTCCATGCTATCTTTCTAAAGACATCTGTGATCCCATTGTGACAGGTTAGTGCTTAGGTACCTACTGTAGAGATTATGAATATCTGCATGGTTTGTGGCATGTAACCTTTTTCGTAATAATAAGATAATGGCATAACATTAAAAGATAAACACCAATACAAATTCAGAAGGTAGAAAACAGTAGGTGTTAAATCTGGCAGACGAGCGAAGTGACAAGGAAACAAAGATGTAAAAAAAAACCGGCCAAGTGCGAGTCGGACTCGCGCACCGAGGGTTCCGTACAAACCTGCAAGGTTTACAAAGTTCGTTCATTACGACAATCGAGTCATAACTATGGTATTTTTATTGCAAAATGAAATTCATAACATTACAATGGGGAAAGATGGAGGAGCATAAATTTAAGACAAAGATCTCTTTATCGTTTAAGTAATCCTTTATTTTATATTAACACATATCATTTATCTATAATATAACTGAAACACTTATACTAGCCTTGCAGCAGACTTGCGAAAGTTCTTTTATTAAAGTTATTTATTTACTAAGTTTTTTAGTCACTATTTAGAAATCTGGTTCAAAAATATTAATTAAGTATTAAATTTGAACCAGACCTGTAAATGGTGACTGAAAAAGTTATGAATAGTACCACATTGAACATTGAAGTTGGAAAAAACGTTATCAATAGTTGTACAACTTCGTGTAGTGCTACTGTTTATTAACGGAAACATGTTTATGGATGAAAAATATGTGGAAATTCCATTTTGGGGATTCATTCTAAAATCTATATTGAAGTCTCCCACAACAATCAGACGAGAAGATGAAGTGTACATATTGAGGTGATTCTAGGTCGACTGGAAGTACCCGTTAGGTTTTGATTCCCTTGCGAGTACTTGCGAGTTTCTAAATATGCAGCTTAAATTGCTGTTTCTTTTGATTGCGTTGACATAGAAGTTTGATTTTGTTACAGCTTAAAGGTATTATAGACCTGAGTATTTGGTATGAATTTCAATTTAATACCTCTACGCGTTTATGAGGAAATGGGTAGTAAGTTTAAAATTATTAAAAAAAAATATATTATGTGATGTAACTAAAAATTTATGGTTTTCGTAATTTTTCCTTTATCTATGCTATAAGACGTTGCTTCGTACCAAATTTCAAGATTTTGAGTTCACGGGAAGCACCCTGTAGGTTTTGATTCCCTTGCAAGTGTCGAAAATTTGCGGCATAAACGGCTGTATCTTTTGATTGCGTTGGCTTAGAAGTTTGATTTTTTCACAGCTTCAAGGGACAGTAGACCTGAGTAATTGATATAAATTTCAGCTTCATACCTCCACGCATTCCTGAGAAAAAGGGTCTTGACAGACGGACGGACGAACGGACAGACGGACAACAAAGTGATCCTATAAGGGTTCCGTTTTTTCCTTTTGAGGTACGGAACCCTAAAAACGTGAAACGATTCCGCGATAATTATTTTATCTTAAAGATATTGTTTTATTAATGTAACTCTCCTACAGTACCTACCTATAATCTTATTAAGCGATCACAAACAAGAGAAATAAGGAAAAGAATACCGAGGAACAAAGAAATATAAGGGAGATAAAGGAGATAGAATAGAAAGTTAATAGAAAATAAAGTATCTTAAAATTACATTAGCGTCGTAGTTATGTCATCAAATGAAATCGTCGCCGGGTAGAGAAATTCTCGATTGCAGAAAACGTTTACAGGGGAATATAAGAACTGTCTGGGAAATGGCCGTCGTTGACGTTTTTCGAGGTTTTCTACATCTTTATTGTTATTATTAGCCATTAATGTCCCACTGCAAGGGCCTGCCTAGGTAAATGCCTCCCTACTCTCTCTCTGTCCAGAGCTGCGAAGAATCAAACTTTATGAAAGGACTCCAGCTCATCCCGCTATCTTCGTCTGGGCCTGCCGCGATGTCGTTTGCCATTAAGCAGGACCTAACGAGGTTGTCACTGCAAGGCGACGTTAATCTGATTTTTTGTAGTTAGACATACAGACATTCAATTGCACTTAAAGATCCATAGAATCGGTTACCCATACTCCCAATATCTTTCGGCGACGGATTTCTTAGCCTGGTTGACGTTACAGATGGTGAGGGCAGGGAAGGGCAGGTTGCTGAGCGGCATGTTCTCGGGGTTGATGCTCACTATCATTGGAGACGAGCGCCACTTCGCGTAGATGTTTAGTATGAAGAAGCCTGCGCTGACTAACGAACAGCCAAATGCTGTTAGCCAGAAGAATCTGAAATCGTAAATTTATGTAAAAAAGTAAGGATAAGGAGGTCAGGAGTATTTAAGGATCTTTCTATAGTTTCTGCCCAAGAAGGCGAGAGTTTATGTATGTAAAAAAAAAGATTATTTAAAAAAGAGGCCTCTACAACTACTACATACCAAAGCATAATGCTGATGCAGAACATATTCAGGTTGTATCACGATCGATGGCGAATTGTAGTAACGAAGTTTCGACAATAATCAGATTTGTAATATACATTCGAAAAGGCTATCCATTGTCTTTCTACGTTGCTTGCTCCACTTTTCGTGATACTCTGTGTTTACTGCACTGACATGTCTGACCATAAATAAATATAATTAAATAGAGGCAAGATGATAATGAGCGATCTGTTCAAATCTAAGTATGTGAGCATTTACAGTTAATACGAATAGAAAATGTCGCACCTTTCGAACCAAGTCAACTTCCGTTCTCCGATGTATCGAAGCCCGTGCAGTGTAGACGTTAGCAGGTAAGTTCTCACATCGTTGCCAAAACTATTCACCTCTTCGTCCGTTTGATGCGGAGCTTTTGATAATGGTGGTCTCTCCTGCACATTATTGACATAGTTCACATGCATAAAAGATAGAAATGAATTGTAATCACAGATTATTTTATCACTAATCTTTGAGGTATTTCTTATTAGCATTTAAAATAACTATTAAAGTTGACTCACTTCACTTCGACTCCTGTTGATCGGTATTTTCGTGTCCCACACATACCAAGGTGGAGGTTCTTTACCGTGAGCCCAATAATTTTGCTGTCAGATGAATAGTATTATTACGATATGCCATTACGTAACTTCCTCTTTCAGCGATTTTATCACGTAACAATTGGAAATAACAAATGGAATGCAATGTTTAATTAAATTGCTTACCTTTCTAAACATGTCCTTATGTTCATTTCGAGGACGCGTTCCGAATTCTCTGTTAGGGTAGACCATCATACACCAGCCCGTATTACCCATTACCTATTTAGGGTAGACCATCATATTACGTGAAGTCCGTGCTTCTATTATTTCTGCTGCATCCTCCAACACAGTGTAGTAGTCAATGCGAAACTGTCCACGTGTAGAGGTAATAAAAGCTCTTCAACGAACATCCAATTGGTGCTGGCAACCTAATTTTCCAAAGCAAATGTTTGCGGTCTAATCGTTTGATTGCGTCTATCATTTGATAGATCGACCTTGCACCGCCTCCATCGCTAGTTTTCGATGGCAAAATTATACATTTTCCAGTTATTTGTCGTCCTGTCTTGTGTCCTTAATTATGAGTCTTAGCTGTATCGTAAGTTACTCACAAAACCTTTATGTTGTACCGTGTAATTTACTTTAAATTAGATTTATATCGACAACTAACTTTGATAGCGTTACAATTAGAGGGTTTTTGTTTGATTAGATTCAAAATTGATACTTTAGCTCTTTAATGTTTCGTAGAATCAACAAGAGCTTTTTGTTTTTCAGATTTTTTTTATTCATAGTGTGTGATGCACACTAGTTATAGTTATAGTTAGTTTGACATTATAAACTGTTTGGTTTGCTTTGTTAATTACTATTGCGTTTTTATAATTGAAACATAGAGAATTACTTCAACCGTTGCATTATCTATTTAGAGATCTATGCGGTTTCGTCATACCGTGTCACGTTATGGTTACGGGACTGCTAACCTTAGTTTGAATCTTTTATTTTTGTTTAATTTAAATTTATTAGCTGAACTACGTGCATGTGCTGACATGTTTGTCTAATTTTGTTGCTGTTTGTTGTTGTTTTTGGTCGTGTAAATGTTGACACCTACTTTTCTTCATTCTGAAAAAATTGGTGTCTCTATTAGTGACAGACCATATTTTTTTTTTGTAATGCAAATACCTACATTTTCGGAGAGATTACCCGAATACAGTAATAAGTAGGCTAATAAATCAGAAGATATGTTGATTTTTCTGGAAGGAGCTTTTCTGCCATTTCCAATCGTAGGAACAATGTGGTTGCTTAGTATTTGAATTCGTAATGCCATATTAATATTCACAGATATTACTTGCAGTGTCTATGCGACAAGTCGACCCTGCACTTATAAGTGTCACAGACTACGATTTTCCCAGGCATATAGTGGGAATAGTGATATAAGCGGCTGATTCATACTATTATAGATATGATCGGTTTGTCATTTTCTTTTTAAATAAAATGTGTATTGGTACATATTGTAATTTTAGGTGAGGATTGGATCAGTGGGTCGTTTTAGGGGCTGAGTTTTGTGTTCAGTTCGAGATTTATAGCTCAATGTCAATAATATATTCTTAGGATTTTATTTATGGTGTTACTATGTCAATAGATGCTTCATTATTCATGTTATGTGTCACCTCATTATAATCGATCTTGACTTTGTTCGAGTGACGAAGCTTTTTTAGGCCACAGGGTAAGCAGCTTTTGTTGATGAATATGTAACCACCACTTACTTAGTTGATGTAAACATCACTTGACGTTATTTGCAATTCTTCATTGCGGGTTATGAACGTCATTTATTAGATCGGTATGCCACCCGCTAGCCTTGCCAGCGAATGTTACGTACAACAGGTAGGTATCGATTATTATCATTTAAACTACACAATATTTTCCGTTCTATATATTTCGTTATTAACGCATACATACAAATTATTTATTATGTACAAAAAGTTCGTTCAATAGAAATTTCTTATAAAAGTAACAAAAAAGCCACAAGGAAGGAAAGGCTGACACACTTGCACTTTGTATAATTCCTAAAGGAAGAAGAGATCGGAGGAAAAACAAGAGGGACTCCTCAACGGAAAACTAGCGCACGACGCGCGATCACACCCGCACGTCACTCGCTAGCTCATAGTCCAGGGATCTAGAGAGGGAGAGGGGTCATTCAGTTCACCAGCGCTGCTGAGGGTGCGCGGGTGCGGCGTGCGCTACCTGCGCGTGCGCCGCGAGGTGGGCAGCGCGGGCGGCGGCTACCTCGGGGGTATCCAGGATGCCGGAGCCGTCATTGGCTAGCCTAATGTTGGCGGGCTGGTGCTGGGCTTTGCCGGACTGCCATGAGGGAGCGCCGTTCCACTGGGAGGAAGAGTCCCACTGGTTGTGGGCGGGAGCATTCCACTGCTGGTGAGCGGGGGCAGAGTTCCATTGCTGTTGAGCGGGGGCATTCCATTGCTGTTGAGCGGGCTTGGCGGCGCTGAGGGCGGCGAGGTGGGCAGCACGAGCCTGGGCTACTTCAGGGGTTTCAGCGACGGGGGCGGGGCCGTGGCCGGCAGCGTTCCAGGCGGGCGCGGCAGGAGCGTTCCACTGGTTGTGAGCGGGAGCAGCGTTCCACTGTCCAGACTGATCACCGTTCCACTGTCCAGACTGAGCACCGTTCCATTGTCCGGAAGGGGCAGCGTTCCATTTGTTCTGTTCAGCGCCCTGCCAGTACTCTTCGTTGTCCCACCTGGGGTCGTATGAGCCATCGTCCTGGGGGTTGGGGTTGTTCTGGTTAGCCTGCGACAGCGCAGCGAGATGGGCGGCGCGCGCCTGCGCTACCTCGGGGGTGTCGAGGATGTTGCGTCCGTCTTGCGACAGCGCGATGTTGGCGGGTGGGCCAGCCCAGCCAGATGCGTGAGCGCCGCATGCCAACGCCAAGCAAGCAACAACGATCTGCAAAGGAAGAGTTATGTGATAAGTTGTAAGTTATAGCACAGTTTGACGTGGACACAATTACATGAGTGGCGGAAAAGCGGTTTCGTTTACAACGGATCGTTATCAGGCATTGTGCGCGAGTCCATCTGATCTGAAGTTATTGCGGCGTGGGCCCAGCCTACTGCCTGCTATATCCTTTATTAGCGCGATAATATTCAGAGTTATGGCCGCCGAGCACCGAATCTAATTGCAAGCCGCGCTGCTGGTTCCCTGCCCTCTCATTATACCTCGGACAAGTTGATACAATATTTATATAATTCTAGCTGTCGATGATCAAGTCGCCCCCGTTCTGGTCAGGTGTCGGCTGGCTACGCAACGTTTACTTGACTTTATGACCGGTACAAACACAAGTACAGCATGCAAAGCATTGACCGACATTTAGAACAGAGATTGTCTTAGATTTACTGCCATTCCTCTTTGGTCATAATGTCTGTGCTTATGTTTTGATATGCGTCAAAGATTAGAAACGCGATACGGATCTGCTGCCTATTTTTGAGGCGTCAACTGTTGTAGTCGTATGTGATTTCATGTATTGCATAGAACTACTTAGTAATGTTAAAAGCTTGAATTTCAGTATTTTGGTAGAGTCTTAAAAACAGTTAACACTACCACAACTTAAGACATGCTAAATATTTCACTAACAAAATAAAAATCTATTATCAATAGGAATACATGAATGGTAAAGTTAGCACATAAACAATGCTACAATTTGAATGCGACATGGGCAGAGTCGTGCGAAGGCTTGGCTCGGTAGGCGGGCACTGCCTGTGCCTAGCTTGCAACCGTCATAGTGATAACTGCCGGTGTTGATTCCAGACTATAAGACTGGTGAAACAATCGCTACGGGACACGTTACAAAATAAGGCAAGTGTGTTTCTAAAGTGGGGCATTTTGTAGATGAAAGACAGGGTATATTATAGTATAGATTATGAAGGCAGTACAATTAAGTATTGCCTTGATTCAAATTGATTGATTTAAAATTTATCAATTTATCTATTGCTTGATATAGCAGATAATCAAATTGAAAAGTAAGTAAAATAAAATGGGAATGGAATAATGAAAATTTTGACTTTCACTAAAGCAATCATTTAAAATTCTCATAAACACCAACATCATATTTTGTGGCACTGATCATCTTTTACATTTATCCAATCTTCTTTTGTTTAAGATACAATGTTTTCTTTTGTTCAAAAGTTATACTTTGAGTCATATTAATATATTCACATTGAATCCACAGTAATGTCTCTTAAAGCCCACACATTACATGCAATTTAACTTCTCACTTTATTATCGCGGTCGGCGTGAATAAAGGTCATTTATAAATTATGGCAATGCTCCGGAGCAAGTTTAACGAGAAGTGACAACATGGACGAGGAATGTCATTATGTGCGATCGAGTTCCAATTCATTGCCATCGATTGCAGAGACCTTAATGCAGAAAGTGACTGAATATGGGAAGAAAATCCAAAATAGGCGCGTTATCTGGTGGAAATGCATTCCTTATTGGATGAGTTACGCCGTCATCACTTTGATCCACATTTGTTGCTAAACTATCGTTTATTTTCAATAGTTTATTTCCATTATATAACTGCCGAACAATATAGCTTTTATTATCACATTATGACCAATTAGACGCAACTAAATCTTTTATGTTAATACATTCAAGTACCAATGTTTTATGTGCCGTTTATGTTTCTACTTTACAGTTCTATTTGCAACGATTTGTATTCATTTTTAGAATAACTAAGTAGGTACGTGTCTTTATATTATAAACATGTTCTTTGTTGGTAATATTATTAACTGCATGTTTTGGCATTATTTTATTTCCTGTGTCTAAATTAAGCTTTGTGTTAATGTAGGCAATAAATGTTCTAAGTTACAGTCTAACTCAAGTTCTGGCCGTTTAGGTCTGTTGAACATTGGCACTAATTCAATTTGTTAAACGTTTGTTAAACCTGTCCGCCAATACACGGAGCTTATTATTATATTCTGAAAATAATAGTGTTTTGTCCAAGTTTCTAGGTATTACTTGTCAGATCGTAGGTCTAACTTAAATACGTTGTAGGTATAGTTGCATAATGACTTTATATATCTGGTATTCAAGCAGCTTAAAGTTATACAATCGTGACCGTGACGCGTTAATTGTACAGATATCGAATAACAATATTAATTATAAAGGCTGATGGAGAGACAAAAAATGCGTTGTCAGTAAATCAGAATCACGTCGACTCAGCGTGACATTACCGCGTCGCTATGCAAATTTAATTAATTACTTTAGCCTAATTGTGATTTGAAGCGTATTAAAATTGATGTAGATTGAACAAGATGAGTGCGTGATTGAGGAATTTGCGGCGGGCGGCGAGATAAATTCACGTAACGATGTCAGGGCTTGCGGTCGGTCGTGGGTCGAACTGGCTGTGACCGGCTGACCGCCGCGGCCAGACGGGTCACAACGATGCAATTCAATGCAGATCATGATACCTACGTAGGTGATTGAGACCACGATGAAAATCAATAAAGGATGTGACAAGAACAAGAGGTTGTAGAGGCAAATATATAAATACTATCGAAGCATTTCTTGATGCTTCTGAAAATTTTGTAATGATATTACGTAACCAGTTCAAGTTGGTGAAACAAAGATCTGTGTCAGTTATCGATCCAAAAGTTTGTAAAAGCACGACAAAGCTCAAGTTTCATAACACGTCTGCGATGTTACGATGTGATTTTAGGTAAATTCTAATCACATAAAAATCTTGTTGCAACGTCTGGAGAAAATGTACCGCCCTTGAAAACACACGGCTTGTGACGCAATCCATATTTATCTGATCAATTCCGTAACGACATACTTTTATACCTTTGTGGCTTTAGAAGTTTAGAGTTAAACAAAAAATGTTTATTGTTCCGTGGCAACGACTCTTTATAGCAGCAGTGTACGAAGGTTTATAAATAAACCAGCCGCAAGTAAGTAAGCCCTGCAAGTAGATTTTGTTAATTAACGGACAAGTTGTTGGCATTTCTCGTTATATATCTTTTGCTTCATTGAATCGAGATTTAAGTTGCAAAAGAACTGAATTAATCGAATTTTAGTTGAATTACTGAGTTTTGATTTGAATGTCAATCAAGCACGTTATCGGAATCATCGAAATTCCAAAAGAAAATACGGAAAGCTATGGAAGCTTCGTCGGCTCGTATCGCCGCTTGCGCTCATATGTCAACATTGTCGCCTACGCTTTCGCTCTTGATCCATTCCAAATAAAAGTGAGTACATTGAGTGAATGGCGTCAAGGTCTGAAGGCCAGCCGAAGGTCGAGGAGCAGGAAGCTAGCCTTCCGGACCTGCCCAGAGCCGTCACATTCAGCAACTGGTTACCCTCGCCTGTCACACAGACTTGCATTTTTTACCATTACATGTATATTATTTGCCCTTTTAAATAATATGTGACGATTTTATTTATACAGAACTTATTCTAGATGTGTGTTTTGCTCGGTTGTTTTTCTCTCTCTTTGTGTAACTAGCTTACTACAGCGGAATATTCTGAAGGACGTGAGAGCAACAAAACGCGTGACTCATGCTAGTGCCGTTGAAATGTTCGGCCACTTTACAGACGCATCTTCAGTTAGTTTTTCCACAAGCTTCTCTTTTTTTGACTATTGATTGTCATGAATGTCATGATCTAGCAATTTATTATCTGTTTCATTAATATTGCTGTTTTCACATTTCAGCCGGTCGTTTCTGTAAAAATCTCACTGTGAAAACTGAGGTGAAGTGAGTTTGTTTTTGCTAGAAAATGACGCTATTGACAGCTCACTCCACGCTCACTTCACCTAAGTTTTCACGGTGAGATTTTTACAGAATAGCATCGCTGTAGTTCCTTCAGTAGTGATAATATGTCTGTTTCATTACTGCTAATTTAGATTGATTACGATTTAATATTTACAAGTATATTGGGCTATGATTTATATAGAACAGTCTGCGTTGAGTCGGTAAATGGGCTGTAAATCATATATTAAATAGACATGTGACACCTCCATGGTGGTGTGGCAAGTGGTAATTAATATTTGAGTCGACGCGTGAACGTGTGGGTTATAAATGGATTATTATAGATGTTTCAATTTGTATTATCTTATATAAATTGGACTAAATAATGTACTAATTTGAATGAGAAAGCTTATAAAAGTCAGCGGTATTCGACCAGAGCTTACAACTTTTGATAGTTTTAGCTGCGATGAAGAAAAATCAAAGAGAATGCCAAAGTTAATCTAGATAGTTAATCTATATTTATTACGCAACAAGTATTCTCAGATTAAAACAAAGAATGTGATAAAATTTATGTGTTAAAAACTTTGATATTTCTATTTTATAACTTTGCCATCTAAACAAAACCACAAAGGGCTTAGTTTAGATTTCAAATAAAATTAAATGTAAGTTTAAAAGTAGTATGATTAAGCGTCACGTGATTGGCTGCTAAAGATACGTTCGGAAAAGTTGTTTCCTTTTAAGAATATGGCTGACTGGCTGATGCAAGATTCCTGGCGGACGTTTTTGTAGTCGACAAGAAAACTAACGAATCATTTCGAGTTATTCCGCTTATCCACCCCAAAAAATCCACCCAAAGGTGGATTCGCGGAAACGTATTTCCACGAATCCACCATAGGCCTAGTTGGATAAACGGAATTTATAAGCTTGGGGTGGATTCTCGGACATGAGTTTCCGCATATCCACCTTAGGGTGGATTTTTTAGGGTGGATAAACGGAATTGCCGATCATTTCAAAATTAAGCTAACAAAAATGCACAGACACAAAGCGTGAATTCAAGAGGAAGACGAAACATAATCACTTCTTTTTTGTCGCCTATCGAAACTGCCTGTCCAACTGTCTAAGGGTGGTTTCGTGGGAATGCAACCCTGGACATTTAGATGGGTAGTTTCTACGGTCCAGATACCGGTGGGCGTTTTATAACATAATTAGGATATCGATAGGTAATATAACCGTGGGGCGTTGCGTGGGCTTGCCCTTCTAAATTGGTGCGCGAAGGAATGCCGACAAAAAGCAGCGGTGAGCGGCGAGGCAAGCGACACTGTGCTCACAGGCGCGCCTACCGACAATTAAACGTACCACTATGGACATGCTAAATGGCCGTCACGCTTGGACACCCCTTAAAACTCAAGCAGCAGTAGTATCTATTATACTAAAGATTGCTTCATTATCATAGGAAGAGACCATTGAGAACAAATCAATTTGATTTCAAAGTTCGAATAGGTACACCAATGTCCAATGACAATGCGATGGTGTCAATGTTCTTTGTCCGAAGGCTCCCTTGTTTACAAGGCGTGGTAACCCTTGGGAGGGAACAATTATCTTAAACATGAGTTTAAGATGCAATTCCAGATATAATACCTAGATGACGTCAAGATGAAATCAGAATTGATCGACGGACATAATGAAATGTTACGTAAAGTCGGTGGGTGGTCCTAGGGCGAGTCGTGGGATTATAGACCTGACTGCATTAGCTCTATTGTGGGAGAGACCGTATCGAAAATCTGAGATTATTAGGCTAGTGGTTTCTGCGATGGAAAGGGCAATTTAACAAAAGCAGATTGAAATAAATGGACAGAGATATGGAATTTGAATTAAAGATTTGTTAGACATGAATAAGTTCAAAGTAGGTTGACAGATAGTTGATGGAAGTAGATGTAAGGTTTTTATTTTATTTTAACAATACTATCTGCATTTGTTTAATAAATAAATATTTTAAAACGACCTGTCTGGCTTGATCTCTGTAAATGAATATTGTCTGAAGTCCACAAAAAGTCCTCAGAAGGAAAAGATATTTCCAAAGTTGTGTTTAAACTAAAAATATTTTATACGACAATATCGGAACAGATTATAGAGGCATAGGTGATAGTGTCAAAGAAGCAAGAGCGGAAACATAAACTATCACTAGAGCTAAGAAAAAGTGCGAGTAACGCTAAACAAGGTAATTTAGGAGGTGGAGCTGAACTAGTTGACATTGTTGGCATAAATGGAGCATAACAGATGAAACTTGGCCCTCAGTTAACTCTCGCCTTGCTTTGTCTAGTAGACGATAGAAAGGCCTACCCTCTTTATGAAATACTTTTTAAGAACCAGAAATTTTTACGTGACAAGCATGTAAAAGTTCTCGGCTTAATCAGGGAAACTGTTGAATAGAATTGGATGGCACTTGATTTAGTTGTGCAGTTAACATCTGAATTTGCACAGCACTAAGCAGGTTCATATGACATGAATAGAAACAAAGTAATGCCAAGGTAATAATAAAGTCTTGATAATTTATCTCTGTCTATTTTTCGGGGATTTAAATAGACAAAATGACTTGCAATATTTAAAATACCTATGCGTAATTGATTTCACAGCATTGAATGGTTCGAATAGCGACTGAATTTTCGACTCTAATATTGTTTGTTTTTTGTTAGGGGACAATTTATTAAGTTCATAGCTATATATTTGTCATTTGGTTGTTTAGTATATAGGAAGTTTTATTTTAAGTTTACGTTTCGAATCAAAGGCGTGATGGCGGTTATCATTGCAAACTAGGCTTGCCTAACTTCTACATTGTTGAGTCTATGAATTCCATTACCGTCAGTTTTAATTAGTTCAAGTGCCTTTACACTTAGGATTATCTAGGCTAAGGACTGCCTGCTATGTATTAGAGTAAAAGATCTGTATGTACAATTGGCCAAGTGAGTGACATTGACACGAGCAGGAGCTGCGCAGTGTCATTTGTGCTCTGATTCATTTTGCGAGCTACGGGCGACGGTATGGAACCTTAATCGCATTGCGTTGCTAAAATATACGCTTACCGATACTACGCAAGTTCACAAATTTTACTATGACACGTGATCTCATACGTTTACGTAAATGCAATAAGTGGTTTAGGCAACGCACTCTACCGTAGACAACCATTGGGGAAATTGGGCCAAAAATTTCTAAAACCTTGCAACGAATATTAGAATTTTAATAAAATGCTAATGAACATTAAACGAACTATTGTAGTTGTTAACCCAAGATCGCGTGGGGAAATGCTTTTACGTGTCCAATTAAAATCTAACAATTACTTATTTTATATGCAGTTACAACGATGAGGAAACGAAAATAATTTTCAACTTGTGTGGCACTTAGATTAATTGACATTTAAAGTAAAAATAAATCGCAAACGCCCAACAGGGTTTCATGCCAACGAAGTTAGGAAAGAAGACAAAGAAAGAAAGTAAGCAGAAGGAAGAAATGAAGATAGATAGGTAGACAAAGAATTATAGAAAGATATTAGGTACACATATAAATAAAAAAATGCAAATCGATTTGAAAATCAAAGCCATTTTTTAAGCGTTAAAAAGTGGTTAGTAAAAAATCTGCATGTGATTAATGTAGTTAAAGAACTTTAAAGACATTGTTAGTAAAACAAGGTATAAAAGAAATAGACCGCGAAATAGAATCCGTACGACACGATCTGACACTGACCTGCAGTCCGTGCATTGCATTTCTTTCGACACAGGCCCACTTGCTCACACGTTTTATTATATGCTATTTAACTACAATTACTAGATGAATTTGGAAATTAACAAGTTAATGGTTCGTTGACTTTCTAAACACTACTTTGTTAGAGTTATTTTTTTTCAACACTTTTCCCGTCTTTTTAAACCTTGGTATTTTGTTTGTGTTGGTTATAAAGATTTAGTGGTATTGTTGAATTAGGCTTATTTGTTGATAACACGATCTTAGTTACATCATCTTTGGTTGTTAGAGCTAGTTGCTCGGTATAGAGATCAGGTATCCCGACTCGCCAGACAACTAGGATGTTGGGCAAGGCGCTCGCGAAAATAACAAAGTGCTGCGACTGGTCCTGATATCAGATGTAACAACAATAAATTAAGTTATAAAAAGCCCCACTGGCGCACACTTAATCAATCGAACGGAACCGTATCATTTGCATAAGTGATCTATGGAACATAATTGAATCGATACTGATAACTCCTTTGATGATATTATCAAGCCGAACAATGGGTTCGTATGAACTTGTCGCTGTCACATCACACGACTGTATGCTGATTGATTGTCAGGTATTGGAAATGATGTCGACAGAAAAAAGTACTCACCATGGATTTCATTTTGTTTTGTAGTTAGCACAGAAGTGAAAGAGAAAGAGTTAGGAATAGAGATTTTTTGTAATCTAGATTTTTTATAGCGCTGATGGAAGACTAGTGTCTTCCAGGATTCGCTATGTTGGATTGGAGTGCAACTTGCGTCTGTACGAAATGAGGGCGGGAGCGTGCTTTTATATCGCGGCGCATGCGCAGAGGGGGTGCGCGCGCACCGCGGGCCGAGCCGCGCCGTGCGTGAAAGTATTGGGACATGCCATTGATAATAGGCGAATATCATACACATTTCAATGGCAATCGCCGGTGGATTCGGCTGCTTATGATTTAGTGTGTGATCTTGGACCACCATGGCTCACTTCTTGACTTTACTTAGTTGGTGCTTCGTTCAGCAGTGTTCTTTTGGATGCGTTTCGGTCATTACTCATTGTAAATTTTCAAGTGATTTGGTGTCAGTTTCTTCTTTCGTCGATATTTTTCGTTATAAATCTTTGGTGTTTATGAAAAGGCTTTTAAATCTAGGTTTAAAGAATTGAATTTATCTGCTACGTTTCACGCGTTTTTTATTATATTTATAACGGTGTGAATAAGACTTAAATTCCGTCTGTCCAGCTATTTGTCGTGATTAGCAGAACATGTGTTTTTGCATTTTATTAGATTCGTTTGTCATTCTGTATGTCCTGTGCTATGGATGTAGTGATCACGTTAACGTTTCTTATGTGTCGTTACGATAAACTAATCGTGCTGTTTTCGACGCGTTGACAGTTTCGCTAGACAATTATAGAATTATTAAAGATTTATGCAAATGAGATTAGTTTATGTCTAGGATCTATAAAACAAAAGGTTTACCATTATGTTATGATATAATTTGTGATATGTTCTAGAACTAAATGTAATAGTTTTCTTGAAGCGTGGCTTCCTGCAGAAGATAAGTTACCCCGATTCTCCAAGTTAGATTAAGTGTTGACGAATTTTCTTTTCATTGCCATGCTTTTTCAACTCCAAAAAGTGTTTATTTAGAGAATTTAGAACGGATGGCCTCTGTTTTTACCCGACTGCGCCTGAAGGAGGGTTATGTTTATAAGAATGTTTTAATAGAATTTTGAGTTTTGTATTTTTTGGCTTTTTTCTATAGGTTCAAAAGTCCAGCAGGACCAGGCATGCAGCAGGTCATCGGCTGATTGCAGAAGAACACACGCAGAAATTATTTGTGGGGAACTTAAATATTCATTCTATTATGTTTGCATTTTTCCTCTGAACTGAGAGGGTTCGAATGTGGTGCGTATGCGCGAGTAAATTAGCATTCGCCTGTGCCTTCCATGTAGGTAAGCAACTTGTAACGAGGAGATAAGTTTGTGTCTATCGTTTTACTTAGTCACCAATATCAGTCACAATTCTTTCTATATGAAAATCCAGGCGCATGTTATTTATTTATTTAAACTTTTCGCACAAAAAGGTACAAAGGCGGACTTAATGCTTTAGGTATTCTCTACCAGTCAACCAAGGGAGGTGAAGAGATTGGATGGCAGGTGCTTTGTTTGAGAGGAACAATGATAAAAAATAATCTATTAAAACTAGGTACACAAATACATAAATAGGTTATATAGATTTACATACTATTTACTATGATATATACTTATAATATATATATAATACACAAATTCAAGGGAGAGAGGTGATGAGATGACTCTACGCTATTTGTTTTCAAAATAACTCTGCAATTTCCGCTTAAATGCATACCGACTGGTGGCCGTCGTGAATACTCCTGATATCAAGAGGAAGTGCAGGAAGTAAATGTTCAGCGGTGATTACGCCTGTTTTCCCTGCGGGGTAGACAGAGGTGTTTCAATCAACTCTATTTGCCTATCGCAGTCCACTGCTGGATAAAGGCCTCTCCCAAGCTGCGCTTGAACACCCTGTCCTCCACCTTCCGCATCCAGTCTGTCCGAGCCACCTTTTAAAGACGTCGGTCCATCTAGCTGAGAGGCGTCCTACACTACGCTTGCCGATACACGGTCTCTCCAAGACTCGTCTGCTCTACCAGCCATCGGTCTTTCGACAAACATGCCAAGCCCAGTTTTCCGATTTTTCATTTCTGATTTTATCCTTCGGAGGTTTTTAGTACAGCCTAATTTCGCAGTTTTGCTTAAGTTCCATATATTGAGAGACGGCAGGTACCTATATTTTTTATCCTCCCTTACAACTGGTACCGTTATCAAAATCTTCAGCGCCAGCGCAGAAAGCGAATCGACCTGTGTTGCCTGTGTAATAACTGCACTAATTATGCAACAAATGCCTCGGTGTTGCCAGCCTACACGCCTAGATTGTCCGCTGATTAGAAACACTAGTTTTTTGTGCTAATGATTTTTAATCTACACATTATGTAGCTGTTAGTTTTTGTTGTGTATCTTTGAATTGCAAATGGAATTGTTTGTTCTTTGTGTATCCCTATCCTGTTTGGTTGTTTAGTGTTTATTTGCTCTCCATTTAAAAGGATATGAGGTCCATTGCATTTTATGACTTAGGTATACTTACATAGAGTCATTTTTTGTAAAGTGTTGTTAAACATTTCTTGAAATTTAGGGATTGCTTGTGCTTACTTTTGCCAACCAATCTTAATTGACGGGGGAACCCCATAGGAACCCATACTAAATATAATTAACTAAGTAGGTACCTGTACTTATAACAATTTCATGATAAGTGATGTGATTTGGAAATACCTACCTGCGCTGCTCGTAATCCAAAATAGTTTCTAAACTTTCTTACAACACGTACCATCACGCTTGTATACCGCGAAGGGTGAGGCAGAGCTGTAGGTACCTATAGTACACCCATATATAGCCAGCTATGTTTAAGTCCCATGTAAGTATTAGGGGGCGAGAGCAGTAGTGGTGCAATGGTAACGGCTGCGACTTATGAGCTGTAGGTCGTAGGTTCGAACCCAGAAAGGCGCTTTACTTCGTGTAAATTATTTCATCACCACTGCCCTCAAAACGGTAAAGGAAAACAACGCATGGAAAGCGGCATGTCCTAGCACCAAAAACTCGAAAAATTGTGACAACTACCAACCCGCTCTGGACCTGCGTGGTGGTGGCCCTCTCCCCCTCATAGAGAGGAGGCTTGTGTCCCAGCAGTGGGAACATTTTGTAGGTTGACTATGATGAATAGGGGGGAGCTTATTGCCATGAACTGGGCACAAGTCCAGTAGTACAATTCTGTAAAAATCTCACCGTGAAAACTTAGGTGAAGTGAGTTTGTTTTTGCTAGGAATTGACACTATTGACAGCTCACTCCACGCTCACTTCACCTAAGCTTTCACGGTGAGATTTTTACAGAATAGCACCGCAGATACCGGGATTTTTTTAAATTTGCCGCAAAATTGGCTTCAAATAACTACTACCATTTGTTTATGCTTTTACTGCTCGAACCCATTGGAAGTTAATAATATTAAGGCGGATGATATTGTTTCCCAGTAGTTATTCTCACCAGCATTTTTAATAAAGCAATAAAAAACCTCGGTTATTAAGACATATTAAGAAAATTAAATAATGCGTGGGTCTGTGAAATTAAATGCTCGTATTGCCATAACAGTAATCACATCGAACCACAGTGGTCCGTAATAGCTTGTTCACATACGGAATTAAAATAAAAGTAATGTACGATACGAGGAGTTTTATTATCGTTATTAACTTTCAAGATTGTAAAGAAAACCTGTCTACCAAAAAGTATATATTTCTTTGTATGAACGAATTGTTCTGTTGTCAAATGCCCGAAAGTCTGACAACCAGTTTTATTAAGGGGTATCGTGTTACCCAGTAACTGGGTTGTGGAGGTCAGAGTCGCTCCGTGTGAAATACTGGTATTCAATTGCACCCGTAAGACTGGTACCTGATGACGATGACGACATATAGGTACAGACAGAACAATAGAGGTTATTATTTATTTATTGGATCGTCAACAGAGGCTACACAGTTCCTACTACATGCATGTTAACACGAACAGGGACAAATACAAGTGTGAGCTTTCAATTATAGGCGACCGCATTATTCACATAACATCAAGGTAGGTACAGACGCCAGCACATCAAGCTACCCGAAACTGTCAAATTTTTCCAATCAACATGAACCTTATGCTTTAGCGATAAAGTTGAAAATCTATTAATGAAACTTGACAGATTTTAGTAGCTTGATGTGCTGGCGTCTGTAGACAAGTTTGACAAGGACGATCACATTATAATAAATCACAATACAATACACGAAAATCATAGAAAGGAAAACAAAATTATAAGCAAAAGTTAAAGAAAAACAGAGAGGGTACAAAAAAAAAATACAAAATAATTTCAAATAAAATAATCTAATAGTAAAGAATAACCGTAGAAGTCAACAGTTTTTTTTTAAATTATAACTTGGATACTAGGACTTTTAGGTCGTTTTTTTTGAGATTGTGAAATAAAGTTATGGTTTCCTAGAAGAGCGGTGGCCGCCATATAACGGCCGCACTGATGGCCGTCATGAAAATGAAGGTAGCGAGGTTTGACTTTACGGTGAAAAAAAAACACTAGGGAAACACATCATCTTACTTTCATAAATAACATTTCAGTGACGTCAGTCGACGGTAGCTTGTGGACGCTAGGTGGCGGCCACCGTAGTCTTAAGCCGTGTACGCACGAACGAACAAAACATGGTGAACACGAACATCGACCATGCAACATTTGGTTCGTATGTGTGGACGTAAATTAGCAAAGCAAACACGCACCCCTTGCGAACACAGCTCTATTTGTGTTTGCGCTCAACCTCTCAGTAACCATAGATTCACCATTGGAAGTGATCGACAGTGAAGCAGTATCAAATTTCTCCGAAAACCGTCCGCACAGAACAACCAAATTGGATCGCCACTAACATTTTTGACGAACATAGTGTTTGATGTTCGTTAGTGGTACGCACGTGCGAATAAAGTGTTCGATGTTCATGTTCACCATGTTTTTGTTCGTTCGTGCGTACACGGCTTTAGGAAACACTAGCTATGGCGACGCGGACGGTTCCCTAGAAGAGCCTTGGCCGTCAGATTATAAAGGCCGTCATGGAAGTCTGTAATTTTCACCACTATTTGACATTTTAATGTGTCATAAAACGCTCTGTATTTGGACAGCCGTTATTGTGTGACCGGTCACCGCTTTCTAAGGAAACCAAAGCTTAAGGAAAAGAAATAAAGAAAAAGTATTTATTGAACGAAAGGAACCTTGGCGTTATAAAAAAAAGAAACCACCACATCTCTTGACTTTCTGTATCTAATCCAAAATCAGTAGGTCAACCTAAACTACATCGCATTTGACCTACTTTTCTTATAGGTGTGTATTCGTTTATGCACTAAGTGTAACATTTACGTAAGATAATAGTTTTCAGAATATAATATAACACTGTGGTGACGTGGAGGTCAGCTGACGAACACGAGGGATACAATTTCGTTTGTAACTAACACACGTTTAGATGTGCTAAATAGATACCTAAATAGGTATGAATCTTGACTTAAATAATAATTCAATGGCATCATAATGAAATAAGATATCTTGTTGTTCGAATGAATCAAAGATAAAAACGAGGCAAATTATGATTTCATCATCATCATCAGCCCGTGAAGACTTTTGCTGACTGCCCATTGATCGCTACAGTACGCAATAATAAAGCATAGACTTTGTATGACTTGTAATTATCCAGAAGGATGGGTAATTCCTACCTCTTCCCATAAAATCCCTCATCATCATCATCATCATCATCAGCCTATAATGTTCCCACTGCTGGGACACAGGCCTCCTCTCAGCGAGAGGGAGTGGGCCGTAATCCACCACGCGGGCCCAGTGCGGGTTGGTAGATGTCACATGTCTTCGAATTTTTGGTTCTAGGACATGCCGGTTTCCTCACGATGTTTTCCTTCACCGTTTTGTGAGCAGTGGTGATGAAATAATTTACACAAAGTAAAGCGCCTGTCTGGGTTCGAACCTACGACCTACAACTCGTAAGTCGCGGCCGTTACCACTTGGCCACCACTGCTCCCTCAGGGGTGACTAATTAAATCAATTTGAGTTTCATTATGGGTCTCTTTATAAGAATGGATGAACAGTCAGGTTTAGTCGTATATTTTTCTTAATTACCTAAATCACAGCAATCCAGATTTTTAAATCTGCGAATCTCGTAGTCCCATAGACCCTTCGTAGCTACACGGGATAAAATAATTATTAATAAAAGCTTCATGTTATAAACAAAGAAACAGTCAAGTCAAACCAAGTCCTAGGCACACAGAAGTATACCTACAGTATGTGGCGTGGGCTAAAAGGGCGCACGAAAAGGACAAAATGCAATTCTACGATGATACAGCGATCAATTGCCAAATTGGGTCACATTAACATATTTAACATATGAACTAAGAATAACATGGAATAAAATGTAAGCATTTGCTTCCCTATTGCCGAAGATCGAGTTGAATGGCATGCAATAGGAGAGGCCTGTGTCCAGCAGTGGACTGCTATACGCTGATGTCATCACACACCACACCACACCACACCACACCACCACCACCACCACATACCACACCACACCACACCACACCACACACCACACACCACACCACACACCACACACCACACCACACCACACCACCACCACCACCACCACCACTACCACCACCACCACCACTACCACTACCACCACCACCACCATCACCACTATACCACATTTCCTATAAGGGAAGCTCATCATCATCATTGATGATGAGCTTCCCTTATAGGAAATGTGAAATTATATACTAAAACCTTTCTGAAAGTATGTAGATTACGTTAATGAAATAAACATCAAAATTGGTTCATTAGTTTTTGAGAAAATCTCGGACATACAAACATACATACATATACATACGGGTTGGATACAGAACCTCCTTTTTTGAAGTCCGTTAAACATACAAAATTATAAAGTTTAGGATTCAAAATATGCATTTATCCGCATCGCTATCAAAGGGTAACGTAAACGTTTCGAATAGTAGGATTGGTAAGTATGGTGAATTATAACATAGATCTTCACCATCTCACTTTCAATGTTGTTTGAAACATAATATATAAACATAGCACTCAATGACTCTAGCAACGCCACGTGATAAGTAAGTAAACAATAAACGAAAACTTATTAACACTTCGTCAATGAAAACATCGATATAAAAATTAATAATGTTGGAGCCATTAAACTCATCTCTATTTGTCGTGTGGGCAGCTCAAGGCTTGTCAGGGATTAATCGAGTCATGTGACAGTAATGCGCTCAGCGAGCGACGCACGCGCATATCTCCCCCGCTGTGCTACGATGATACTACACTGTTTTCGTAGCCGAATACCCGCCAATCACGAACCTTTTTATGTTCCTTTATTAAATATAATTATTGACTTTCAATTATTTCGTCTGGCAAAATTAATTTAACTTAATCTTCACCTTTTTTAAATTTTATATAATTTTATTTTGGTAAATTTGTTAAAAAAAAATAAAACAATTTATGTTTTTAATGATACTATAAAAACGATTTATCTACAAGACTTCTTTGAATTTTAACCGACTTCCAAAAATAAGCAGGACTATTTTTAGATTATGAAAGTATTTCAGCCAGTCAACGATTCCAGTATTCTGATTTGTTTATTTGCTTCTTGAACTCTTCCAGCTCTTTCTTTTTTCGTTCATCATAGACTTACATCCTTAGCTCTGAAACCGTTTTGTAAATACCAATATTTAATAATATACTATTTCTCCTTCTTACATGATTTCATAAATTCAATATTTATGCTCTGCCCCGTAGTAAAAATCTTCGTTGCACCAACGTCTTCTACGATGTCTCTCTCACCGTCCTGGCTTCATCCATTCTTCTTTCTTTGTCCAGGCGGTCTTTCTTTGGAATGCGCTCCCTCTGAACATCAGAAAAGCAACCAGTCGATTATCCTTTAAAGTAAAGGCACGTGAAGGCCGTCAGAAGTTGGCAGAAACATCCCAGTGCTGATTTACTGGATTCGTTTTCTCCTCTACCGATCGTTATTTCTCTTGGTAAAAGTTATTTTGTGTTTTAGTATTAGTTTATTTCCGAGTTAGCTATCTCATATATTGCACCTGACATGTTTTGTCTCCCTAAAGTTGACTGATAGAAAATGGCCCAGGCATTAAGTCCGCCTTTGTATAGTATTTTTTTACTAGTGCCTAAAGTATTGATAAAGAAATATATTATAAATAATCTAGTTTCTTTCCACTTAATTAGCGGGAACTAGCTGTCATGTAAGCAAGTATGTTGCAGCGTTGGCTAGTGTAGCGCAAAGCACAATTAGTCGGGAATGATTAATTGTTTCACCACTGAATAACAGCTGTTTATGTAGCATGTAACTGATGTAACGACATCCAGTATTGAGTGATGCTTTGTTAATGAGCAGCGAGGTCGATTGACACCTACGAAGTGATATTTGGTGGTGTTTTACTTATCAATATATTACTTCCTAGCAGCGCCCACCGGTTTCACCCGGAATATCGGGATAAAAAGTATCCTATGTGTTAATTCAGGAAATGGTCTATCTATGTGCCAATTTCCATCCAAATCTGTTCATCGGTTTACGCGTGATTGAGTAACAAACATCCAAATATCTTCACAAACTTTCACATTTATAATATTTTTATGTACAGACGCCAGCACATCAACCTACCACAATCTGTCAGATTTTCCCAATCAACTTTGAACCTTATGCTTTAGCGATAAAGTTGAAAATCTATTAAAGAAATCTGACAGATTGTGGTAGGTTGATGTGCTGGCGTCCGTACAATATAGTAGGATTAATAGTAGCCTTTGTTATCGTGATGGCCCAGTGGTTAAGGTCTCGCTTTCATGCACGAGGTTGTGGATCCAAATCCGGGCAAGTACCAATGTGACTTTATGAATTCATATGTATTTTCTGAGTTTATCTTGCACATTACTGACATCGGTAAAGGAAAACATCGTGAGGAAACCAGGACTTATAGTTAATATAAGTCTAAAATCGCCAACCCGTCTTGAGCAAGCGTGGTGATCTGTGCTGCTGGGGAGTTTGTTACGCCACTTCTTCTCCCCTGCTAAAGCACTAGGAAGTGGTGAAGAACGGGCGTTTTTAGCAGTCCCTCCCAAGTAATAATATCTAATATCTAATGTAATTTTGACGTTCGAAAATTGCTGATTTTTAGTTTGTTTGAATGAATCCTTTAAATTTTTTGATCGATTTCAAGAGGCCTTTGCCCTGCAGAGAGACAACACTACATATATGCTGGTACTTTGTTGAGTCAACTTTCAGCCAAGCTTTTTCATAAGTTTCGCACGCGTTTCATCGCGCTTGCTTTCCACTGGATTTCTCAAAGCTCTTCTATAAGTGAATGAAAACCAAATTCTGGCATTTATAAATCTCATATAAGTGTTCGTCTGTCAGAATTGATCACTAAACAAGCTTTTCATTAAAGTTAAACCAATCGAAAAATATGGTATCTAAGTTTTTTTTTGTAAAAATAGAAGAAACATTTTTCATAAAATAATAACAAATATTATACTGTTAAGTATCTTGACTTGTCGATGTGTGTGTGGACTCAGCGATCAATGTGCCGATAGTCGTGACAGCCAATGGCTTAATATCTAAGAGCCTCGTCTATATTAGCACCTAGACTCTCGTTGATTCAGAAAGCGGTACTCCTGACACGGCTCGTATGAGTAGTAAGTTCCTCTCTCTGGACTCCTGAATGCCGCGTTGGTAGCTTGGACCTTGTTCGCGATACCGGTGGGCTACAATTTTTTTATAATTTTCCATGTTTTTTCATTTACTCATTTATTCATTTTTATTTAAAAAATAACTTGTTGTAACTGAAATAAATGAATACATATATAATAATAATAATATACAATAATAACTAAAGTTTTCCTTTCAGCAGGACGAGGGACTTATTAAATACCTACTACAGCTCATGCATTCTCAGTTGGACTTACCAACAGTTCGATGATTATGATTAAAAATAAGATTATGAGTAAAGCCTTCTTTATAGGTATCTACATATTTTACGCCAGCTATCAGCTCGCTCGTATGTACCGACAGAGTACATGTAATCAGTCATGTAATTAGTTTTCAGACATGACTTGAAACAATACATACGAACAGCCTTTCTCTCTGCGCGGATATGCTGATTTTAATCTCAACAAGATCATATCTAGTATCTATTATTTTATATGTCTTTTTCATTGTGATTAACAGTTTGTTGATTTTGTTTTAGGTACTTAAAATTGGCAAATCATAGCTATTAAGAGCTCGTGTTATGATTAAGTGTAGACTTTCCATTTTTTCATGGTTGTCTTTTAACGGTTAAAAGAAAGGCAACCGAGATTACGTTTTTTAATGATACATTAATCTTCATCTGTTTTCAAGAGTTTCATTGCAGTTTTCACAGATATTTTTTAAGTTTTTTTTTTCGTTTGTACACTAGGCCTCTGTTGACAGCGGTTTCAATCGGCATAATTTATACGTCATAAGTGTTTATTTTCTACATCGTAGCAATTTTTCCGAGAAACTGTACCCTTGTAGCTACTAGGCATATAAAAAAGCGGACGAGTTGGGATTAGGCATCAGCCGGTCGACTCCGTAAAAATCTCACCGTGAAAACTTAGGTGAAGTGAGTTTGTTTTTGCTAGGAATTTACACTATTGACGGCTCACTCCACGCTCACTTCACCTAAGTTTTCACGGTGAGATTTTTACAGAATAGTACCTCGGTATGGACGAAGCCAAAAATCTAGATAGTGGTATCAATTAACTCAGCCTATCGCAGGCCACTGCTGCACATAGGCTTCTCCCAGGCTGCCCCACAACACCCTGTCCTCCGCCTTCAGCATCCAGGCTGTCCCAGCCACCTTCTTAAGGTCGTCGGTCCATCTGGCTGGGGGGGCGTTCAAAACCACACTTGCCGATACACGGTCTCCACTCCAGGTCTCGTTTGCTCCGCTGGCCATCAGCCCTTCGGCAAACATGGCCAGCCGTATACTTATTTCAAATTGTCACATTTTTTGTTTCTGCGAATCGGATAGATAGGTATCGAATCATTGTAGAACATGCGAATCAATCATGTACTACGGAATATCTATTTTAGTTTCGAATTTTATGATTAAAATTACGTAGAGTTGCGTTCTAAGAATCGAACTTGCAATGACAGATATTGTGATAATATAATTAAATTAATTCCCTGTAGCTACTGTTTCCTCATTCTTTGCAAAAAAACACAAAATCCGCTCCGGTTACTAACCCATAACTTTTACTATCAAACTTCCGTACCAAGACGATAACGACGTTACTTTAAACTCAGCTCTGTGGGAAACATACATGTCTGGTTTACTTCACCGGTATATTTGTTAGTGCCAGTTTCGGAGAGCAATGTATTTGGGACAAATATGTTTGGGTCAATAAAACCAGTAGTCGTAACCAACCTTGTCTACATTTTCCACTTAATAGTTCACGCTTCCGCTCAAAAGTGACATATTTGTACACTTTTTTGTTCTTGTCTTTTAACTTCTTGGAATCTGGTCTGTTTTAATACTGGCCTAAGTGGCCAGTATCGCCTTACACATAATTTTTGTTCGGTTCTGCTTTTAATTTTATTGTTCAATTCATATTTATAAATCGAAAACGTTGATTCGTTTTTCATTCAAATAAGGAATGGTTTCCTTCATGATATGGAAACTTTTAAATGTTGATAAAATTAACAAAAGAATCCTCAAAATGTAAGTTATTAAAGCTTGAGCATTAATATAAATAAGTAATTGAATAAGTACTTCCTCACCCCACAAGTCATTGGAACTAACGAAGAGAAATGGTTAACTTCAAAAACCCAATCTCGGCAGACTTTATTATTGTGTTTAACGCAACTTCGGCCGCGTCATCCGATGATATTGTGAATAAAGGCTCTATTTGCATTCGTGGCTAAATAATGACAGCCGCACGGGTCGAAGGTTAAGCTACGCTTTCGCGGTCGGTTCGTGGATGGGTGCTGACCATCCATCACATATCGAGACCTCTTCGTGCCTCGGATAGCATGTTAAGCCATTGGTCCCGGCTGTCATTCGTAGATCTTTGACAGTCGTTACAGGTGGTCTGACAACCAGTCTTACTAAAGAGAGGTCCCAGTAAGTGGGTTGTGAAGGTCAGATAGGCAGTCGCTGCATACAAAATACAGGTATTCAGCTGCATCCGGTTGGACTGTAAGCTGACCAGCTGCCTTTTCCCAACTTAGTTGGGAAAAGGCTATGCAGATTGCTTTAGCGTCCGAGACTATTCGGGAACCCCAAAACAAGGACTTAAGGGGAAGCGCTAAGGTAGCCCGCGAAATTCAAATTTTTTTTAGGGGTTTTGCAATTTGCTGGTCAGTATTTAGTTGTACGTCGATCAAAATATGATTCGCGGTCGTAAGAAATATGTATTTACAGAATTATAATCATAAGAACCAGTAATACAACTTGTTAGGTTAGTATAATCCCAAAATGTCAAGATTGCATGAAATAGTCGTTCTGTGGGATTACTTGGTCTTGGAGAGTTGTATTGACGACTTTAATGATTATAATTCTGTAATTACATATTTGTTACGGCCGCGTATCATATATCAATCAACGTACGACTTAATACTGACCAGCAAATTGCAAAAAACGTAAAAAAAAATTAATTTTGCGGGCTACCCTGGCGCTTTCGCTCAAAACAGTTAAATATTTAAACATTATATATTAGCTAAACTTTCATACAACCTTCTAGTTGAGACAGGAAGTACTGTAACACACACAAGTCACATAGTTCTATGAAATATGACAGTTGATACGAACCATAGAGGAATATAGGTAAATGTCAGGGATATGTCAAGAACGTATGTGTATCAACTCTCGCGCAGGTTCGTGATACGTATCTAATTGTTGTTAACCTTAAGCGTGGTGCAGACGATGCTAACTCGTAGGAGTTACGAGTTTTTTTTATGTAACTGCGTAAAGTGCGTGTGTCGGCTTTGATTGAGAAAAGAGGTTTACAGTCGTTAAAGATGAAATAACAGTAATAGACAGATTTAAATTAATATTTCTTATTGCTTCCTATAATACGTGTGGCTTTTACTATGATATATAAATACAAATAATATTTCTACTGCCAATAGTACCTAGTAATTTACACAGGGTGGCAAGGTCATCGACGCGCAACCTGGATTAAAAAAGGAACTTTTGGGGAAACTTTTGACGTCAATAATTTTTAAAGCCACAGACACATTACTGTGTCGTGTTGTGTCGTGACTCGGGATACACAAATCAAACGTATCTGTTCAGGACTACGTCAACTTATAACGAGTTTTGATTGGCTAACACTGCGTCAGAAGGCGTCACGATACGACACAAAAACTTTGTTTAACGTAATATTTATGGGGAAACCAATCTTTTGCGGATTAAACATGCGACCTGGCTTTTAAATTCCTTGATTGTAATGAAGTATGGAGACTACCATTTATCAATTGGGATGGCTCTCAATGTAATTGTAATTGATTTTTGCACGGATGATAAGGACCACTCATTAAAAAGTCTCTTGCAAAATATGATTTTGTGTGACCGGGAACTGATTTTACTTATTGACGCGCGATGGACCCCAGGGGTCGAGCGCAACAATAATCTAGTTAATTAATTGTGTGTCATTAGTCAAGATTTAAAAGGTCCACAATGGTTTTTTAATTATTTCTGTAATAACGGCATTCAACTGGTTAAATGCATTAATTGATATTGGCCTTATTTTCATCTATTGGTTACATTGTTTAATCAATAAATACAAGCCAACATACAAACCAAGTGCACAAAATTAAGCGATAGACAAAGCATGCATCATCATCTGCCTAGCTTTTTTCCAACTATGTTGGGGTCGGCTTCCAGTCTAACCGGATGCAGCTGAATACCAGTATTTTACATGAAGTGACTGTCTATCTGACCTTCACAACCCAGTTACTGGGTAATACGATACCCCTTGGTAAGACTGGTTGTCAGACTTTCGGGCTTCTGACTACCCGTAACGACTGTCAAAGATCTACGAATGACAGTCGGGACCAACACTTAACGTGCTTTCCGCGGCACGGAGGGGTCACGGATATGTGGTCACGGTATGTAAAGATGGTCACCCATCCACAGACCAACCGCGGCAAACGTGGCTTAACCTGATCGATCGACCTGTTATTATTTAGCCACGGGCCCAATATTATAATAACAAAAAAAAAGAATGAAGCTGATTAAATAAAATACTCATTTCCTCTTCTCTTCTTATAAAATGACGGTCTACTGGTTTCTTATCCGTGAGTACTCAGCTTTAAACCGTCTAGCGGTCGGCTCATGCGTCACCATCACGGTCCGTGACAGCTTGCATTATTACTGAAACTTATGCTGAAGCAGGAATGTCCCGCGCGCCAAATTTATGATTATTACGTTTTAGCTAAACACCGCACATTACTCTTGTAGGGGCGTTATTGAAACGTTACCGAAACGTTCGTTAATCAATATTTATGAGAGACGTGCCGGGTCGCCGGTTCACGGTACAGTTTTGACAGTAAGTTGACATGGCTTGAAGGTTTTATTCCATGTTTTCGAGTGGAGGAGTGAATATTTTTCGAGTATTTATTTATTTCATACTTTACGCTCACAAATTTACAGAGGCGGACTTAATGCCCTGTGGCATTAAGTCCGCCTCTGTACTGCATTTTTTACCAGTCAACCTTTGGGGATGCAGAGACAAACTGAGAGCAGAGGAGAGGCTTTTGGCTGAGAGAGTAAATAGTTGCTTTGGATTTGAGTCAAGGTACCTACGATGTCACTTTTTTCTTTTAACTTTTAATGTAGTACCAAAATCGTTCCATTTACATCTAGTAGCACCACTCCTAAAAAGAGGGATTGTCGTTAAGAAAAGCATAACTTCCAATATGGACAAACAAATCAAACCGGAACAACAAACCTATCTGACAAGCTTTATGTCTTCAACCATTCTACACATCATCTCATCAGGAAGTACTACATCCTTAGTTGTGGGTTTTATCAAGAGAAAATGACGAACAATTTCCGGCTATGTATTTACATTCAACAGCCTATAAATCTCCCCGTCAATTGAGTCGTTGATGACATTTAACAAGTGTTTCGCAAATTGACAGGATGCTCATTACATACTTACACCGAGTTAAAGACAGCTGTGAAATGTTGCTAGCCCTGTACCGATCATATTGATATTATTCACGACGCGATCGTGACCTAACTTGAAGACCTCAGTCATCAGCGGGATTGTTCCATGTTTCTGCTCATTAAACAATAAGGTGTGGAATGTGGGGATTTGTAAGAGTATTAAATTGACAAGCTGTATAAGTTTGGAAATAAAAAATACTTTCATTGGCAATCGAAACAATTCGTTTTTGTTTTATAGGAACCGAGCATTAGTCGATGTGGGTTGAACCACTTGGAGAGTGGTTTTGAATTGAATCGTTTTGTTGAACAATGGTAGCATTTTTTATTGCCAAACTGGGCATATAAATAGATTGGTGAGCTAATTTTACAAGTGATAGCTACTTTTATATGGTAGGGTCTACTATGCAAAGCTATGAGGTCTTTGCTTCATTAATGGTAAAGATACAAGAGACTTAATTTTAACCAATAACGGTCCGTAAATTATAGGAATCGGCTATTAAACGGTCAGCTGCCAAAGAACTGGAGAAAGACCTAACCCACATGAACACGAACTACAAGCTCATGCGACACGAGTCTTGCGACAGTGACTGCGGAGTAAAACAAATGAAAGAAGTTGATAAGAGCATGCCACAAGTCACCACGACGCGACTGGCAGGACGGACGAAAACAAATGACGCGTGCGCTTGTCTGTTGACGCAAGTCGCATCACTCGAGGCTGTGATGAAAGGGGCCTGAAAAAATTACAGCATGGTGATAATCTTCGAACGGATGAGTAGAACAACTTCAGGTTTACCCGCATTATGGGGTAAAAACAATGTGGATGAAGTTGTGGTGGCTAGCTTATAAATTTTTCAACTGCATAGCATCATGCAGTAAATAAAGTCCTGCAGATCAAATTTTGGCCACGGTGACCATTCTCAGCGGAGACCAACCTTCGGCGCGGGAGATATAGTAGTGCACAGGTGCGCGCGCAGACACAGGTGCACTTTCTCTTCCCTCACTCTCATAGTCCGATGGGACGGCAATCCGACACGACCGGAGAGAGGTCGGGAGAGGCTAAACGTGATTTCCGAGGCACGGGGGTATTGCACCGCCAACTTTCAAACTCCAGGCTGTTCCCAATGGAAAAACCCAATATACTGCCCGACCCGGGAACCGAACTCAGGACCCACGGTCAGCAGTCGCGTCGCGCTTGTGACCACGAGTCCAGCGGGGCAGTCTATTCATGCAGTACTGTGTACTCCAAATACTCTCTGCCCTTTGTAGCCTTTAACATAATCTTTCCCAGAAATACCGATGTTATCTACTGAAACATACGACCACGCTCACGACTCCATTACCACTTGTCTTTATTCATACTCTAAGCTCACAAATAATATACCTATCTTATGCCTTATCGGGTAAAAGCCAATCTAATAATCTTTCGCCAAGCGCGGGTGGCACGTGACCGGTACCAAGGGCGTCAGGTCAACTCGCGGTAGGGTTGCCCAATGGCCTGAATTGAAAGTTCTAGGTATGACAGCATTTATAATATTACTGCTGCAGTTTTCGTTCATATTTCATGAATATCAAGGGCGATTTAAAGGTCAGAGTAAAAGTCAAAAGATACACCGTAGGACTAATGCTATTGTTAAATATTTTTATTGTTTCTCTCAGGCCCCCTTGAGAAACCATTTCAACAGGCAAATAGTGAGAGAAAACGCAAGAAAAGCTGCAGTAATCTGAAAAATCAACACTTCTTTTAATTCATATCATATAAGTACAGACGCCAGCACATCAAGCTACTACAATCTGTCAAATTTCTTTAATAGATTTTCTACTTTATCGCTAAATCATAAGGTTCAAAGTTGATTGGAAAAATTTGACCGTTTCGGGTAGCTTGATATGCTGGCGTTTGTACCTACTTTCTCAGTTTATCTTGAACATTACTTACATCGGTGAAGGAAAACATCGTGAGGATATCTGGATTAATATACGTCTGAAATAGCTAACCCTTCTTGGGCAAGCGTGATGATCAACGCCTTCTCAGCATAAGAAGAGACCTTTGCCTTGCAGTGAGGAAATAATAGGCTGGTATTACATATTATTATTATCTATCAACCCTATTACTAAGGAATCGACTACCCGATAGACACATGGAAAGTTTTCCTTGCACTACTGCCTGACCTAGAGACAAGCAAGCAGTCTGTCTGATTGTCTCTGGCTTCCCCCAGCACCCTGCAGCCACCAAGCGGGTGCGCCGACGCAGCGTCATGCCGACAAGGACGACGGCCACCGTCACTGTACTCGCGGGGACTCGATGCTCTCCACGGAATAATTACTGCACAAAGCACGCATTTCTCCATCAGCGGGGTAATTGCGTAACACCCTATCAGTAGCAATGGCTTTAATTTTGACAGTTCAGCTATGTAGCTGACTGTCAAAAAAAAAAAAACAAAAAAATACAAAAAAAAACAAAAAAAAAACAAAAAAAGAAATTGTCAAAGAAAACAACAACGCAAATAACGCAATGAATCTTCTTTGTGTTATTTACGTTGTTGAGCAGACAAATTTTTCGAATATATCAAGCAATGGATTAGCAATATCTTTCAAAATCATTCTGATTGTGATTGAAAGTGTGTCACGTAATTAGTAGGGTGCTGGTTATCACCAGTCATTAATGTGAGATGCTATGCAGGAAAGAAGCAACTGTTGTTGGACGACCAGAGCGTGTTGTCCTCGTTCTATTTCTTAATGACAGAAATGTGGCAACTTAAATATCTTTGCTTCTTCTTTGTAACGATGATTCAACACACAAATCTATACAAGTTTCTATCAGCACTCAGCCATGTCGATAGCGTTAACATCGACTTCGTAAAGAAATACCCAGCAGACGTTGGATTAAAAAAAATTTGCTGAGTGGGCCCTCTCTTGACCTCGATCACGCCTGGATGTGTGTTATGGTGCAATGAAGTATAAGTATATACAGCATCACCTTTGTACATATTTTTCTCTTTCTGTCTGTTTATATGTGTAAATGGTTAAATAAATAAGTGCCTTGAGTGGGTTTATTTTGAAAAGAGTATTGTTATCTTCGAAAACAAGTATACTAGTAATATCGGTGTCTATGTCGTCTTTCTTTTTTGTGACGTCCGTCAGCACCCGCATTATCACTCCATTGCCTCACTACTCCATGTTTTTCTTCGACAAAACCTATTTGATCGAGAATGGGTGCCTTCTGACATAAATAACTATCATAATTAACTCCTGTGCCTAACGTTAAAATTGCCGTAGAACGCACTGATATATTTTATGTTACTATCTGTCTATCTCTGACCTCGGCCGCACCAAATCCTTGGGTATATAATGTATTAGGTACTTTATAGATTTTCTGCAGCGTTAGAATATTTGTTGCGGCATTATGTCAAATGATGTTGATTTAGTTTAGAGTTCGGTACAAGGCTGGGAAGTAAATAGAGTAGATTAATTTGAAACTTAGGAGGTGGGTTTTCGACTTTGGTGATCGCTGAGAAGGACGCAGAGATACTGCAATGTTGTAATTGAAGTTAAGGCTGGAATGCTGGTAGTGACGTCATCTATATATCTATATCAATCTATACAGGGTGGTAAGGACATTGACGCACAACCTGTTACCATGAATTTAGTACATGATTCTAGACAACAACAACGCAGGAGGGGCTGAAATTTTTCGTCAGTTATTAAAAAATATAGCTGTTCCATAAATTTTGACCGCTGTTTCATAGAGAAGTACAGACGCCAGCACATCAAGCTACTACAATCTGACAAATTTCTTTAATAGATTTTCAACTTTATCGCCAAAGCATAAGGTTCAAAGTTGATTAGGAAAATTTGACAGTTTCGGGTAGTTTGATGTGCTGGCGTCTGTACAATTATGTATTGTAATTTTCTGTGGAACAGTAGATTTTTTTTGAGAACCAGCCATACATTTCTGATTTAGAGTGTTTATTTATTTTATATATTTATTTCAGGCGACGCAGGCCCATAGACCTTAACATAAACATACATATTTTTATTATGAAATAGTACTTCACTAGCTTGTTCTTGTGCTGTTCTGTGGTACTTGTCTGCGGAAGCGACGGAGCACCAACTCCTGCGGCCAGAAGTCTTCTTCCATGACGACGGGCACGTAGCAATTCGGTACGCGCACCACGAACGCCTTGCAGTTTATATTGCGGTGCGACTCCAGTAACTGCACACTCGGCGTGTAGGTACCTCGTCTTCTTACAGTTTACGCATCGATGTCTCTGCCACCCTGTAAAATAAAAATGAGGTAAGCGATCAAGGAAAATTGGAAAAGTTCGGGAAAATTTGATTGTTCTAATTTGTAAGAGATTCTATGAGAACTTACCCTTTGCACGGGACAAAGTCAGGACCATTTGATTGTAGGATGATTTGCTAATAGGTGCTAAAGCGTCGTTTTAGTATTGTTGGTTTTGCTATTAGGATCATTTGCGTATAGGTACGCAAATTACCCCTCCGTATCAAAAGGTCCTAAGGACCTAAGGACCTGTAGGAGGGGTCAGGTTAGCTAGTTATGATAAAAGTAGCAAGTATCGCAAGATTCTAAGACTAGATTGTTTTAAAATCGTTTGAAAACTGTACTTGAAAAATGTTTCGCAAAAAATACGAAAAATTGATCCAGTTTTGAAGCGAAATTCGCAACAGTTGAGCTAGAATGTGTATTATTTTATACCGATTGATCGTGTTAATTAATATTTATGCGTTGTATTTAGTTTTTGTAAATATATTAGTAATTTAGCTTGTGAAATATGTAATATGATACTTGCCTAAAATTATTTTATATGAAGTCAATTCCATCGTACCCTAACTTAAACTAAACTACATCTACTTACAAAGTTATAACTTACGACTAAATAACATAAATAGCGCTTTAGCGGCTTCAGACAAAGGAGAGGACAATATCTCGTGGAACATACCCACATTAGTTCTGCTCAAGTGGAAATTTCCTATAAAGAACTCTCGATCCGTCTCGTAACGTACACATTCTACCAACAGGTGATGAACGTCTTCAATTACACCGCACACGTCACAATTTGGAGAATCTGATTTCGTCATCATGTGTGCGAACTTGTTATGTGGAACGTGACCAGGATCTTAACCTGAACGCTGTTACAATCAAAGATCTACTCAAATTCACATTAATGAGCCATGGTATTCGAGAGGCTCACATTGTATTGTTTTATACCAAATTCCTTTTTCCTAAGATCTCTCATTAAAGTATTCCGTCCACTTATTGTGACAGTACTTTTGGTATTTAGGCAACAACTCAGTGTAATTTGGCAAAATTAGAACCTCTTTTCCATCTACTGGTGCTTTTCAAGCCAACATGTCAGCCTCCTCATTGCCTCTGATGCCAATATGTGATGGAATCCACTGCGATTTCAACTGAATGTCCTTTAAATTGTTCTCATAAATTTCAGAGAGGATGTAATAATATTGTTATCCTTTTATGATTCTGCCAAAGTGACCTTTTTAGGCCCCCTGGTAACTACACCATCAATAAAATTCCTCGTCTCATATCACGGAACCCACGAACAAAGCATCGAGCAATGGCTAGCTAAGAAATCGAGCGAAGCCAATTTATTAAACATGTCCTAATAATGAGAATAAAAAAAAATAAGAAAATTAAAATACGGTAAATTATTTGGTGCCGAACTGACATTGAATATGTCTCTAAGTATAAGTGCATTTAATATTATAATGCCTGCACTGATTGCTTGAATATCTCAGTGTATAGGAAAAGCAATTTAGACTCATTTCCAGTTGAATGAAGCACGTTTGTTGAGCACTTTCTAAATAAATTCT
This sequence comes from Luperina nickerlii, assembly GCA_963855955.1. Taxonomy (NCBI): domain Eukaryota; kingdom Metazoa; phylum Arthropoda; class Insecta; order Lepidoptera; family Noctuidae; genus Luperina; species Luperina nickerlii. The sequence goes on from OY979682.1 coordinate 12,715,401, forward strand.
CCTTCAAAAATGGTAGAAGTGAAATTTTTAATTTAACTCAATAGATTGGGAATCGATTTGTAAATAAATGTGTTATTGTTATGACGAGTACAACAGCTTTTTCGTAATACTTACCTATCGGAGGAATGAGGAACATGTCGTCTGCAAATTTTTGAGTATGAATGTAGGTAAGATTAGGAGTAGACCAAAGAAGCGATGGATGGACTGACTGGACTGAGAAAACGACTAATAGAGAAGTATGGAAGGTAAAGACACGTTGCGTCGAACCCCAAATATCAGGATAAGGTCGGGAGAATGGTACCTAGGTACCTACATGTTGTAGCGGTTACACGAAACTCCTTGTTTGTCGCTCAGGATGTATAGGAACAAACACATGTGCACTGAAAGAAATAAGCAGTAAATAAAACAACAACAACACACAACAACAACAACACAACACAACAACACACAACACAACACACACAACACAGCAATACACAACAACAACACACAACATATACTAACAATAGTTTTATAAGGCTACGTCTGAATTAAATGTCTTATTATTATTACCTATTATAAAAAAAGCATTAATCTGAACTGCTTTAAACTGTTCCATATGAGCCTAACGTTCAAAACAGTATTTTTACTGATCCGAAAACAGTTAAAGCTTGAGGTAAAACGTTACCGTCATTACAAAAAACTTTAACGTTTTAAGTAGCTAAAAGGTCACAAAATTAACTGTTTTATTCATAGGTGATAATATCTGTTTTGTCTTTTACTGTTTTACAAACATTTCTTCTTACTGTATTAAGTCAGTAAGTTTTAATGAAATCGCTTTAATGCTGTAAAAAGATTATTTTTTTCACCGTGATACCACTTTTGGTATATTGGTACATACGTTTCAGGTACCGGGAAAATATTGTTTTCACTATGTATAGCATACTTAGACTATAATGTCCCCACTGCTGGGGCACACGCCTCCTGTCAGTGAGAGAGGGTGGGCCGTAATCCACCACGCGGGCCCAGTGCGGGTTTGTAGATGTCACAAGTCTTCGATTTTTTTGGTTCTTGAACATGTCGGTTTCCTGACGATATTTTCCTTCACCGTTGTGAGAGCAGTGGTGAAGAAATAAATTACACAAAGTAAAGCGTCTGTCCGGGTTTGAACCTACGAACTATATAACGCGTAAGTCGCGGCCGATATCGCTGGGCCACCACGGCTCTGCTCATTATGAATATCAACAAGTGTAATTTTCAACTGTATGCTACTAGGAATGAAGATCATAGCACGCGTATCAAATCGGAAAGGGATCGTTACCGTATCAAGTCGAGTCTTTCAGTATTCTTTGTATGAAACTCCCTAGAGCAATGCACACTAATCGGAATCGTCACGTAATCGCCTCGCCTCGTGACAAGCTCACGAACCGCGGTGCGGTACGTTACGGCTAGTCGTCCCTGCGCTTACGTCTCTCCGTACCCGAGTTTACGTCTCTTCGTCCACTCTTGCCCCTCTCAACCCTCTCGCGGCCTGCATGCAGTACCATCAACCAGCGGTCGGCGAGCCGTAAGCGCGGTGTCGCCTAGCCGTAGCCGAGTCGACGTATCGGAGCTTCTGATCCGCTTTGGTTACGTGCTTACGTTAGGTTAGACGCAATCTGTTTGACGAAGAGGCGAAAGGCGGTACGGTGACGATCCCTTTCCGAGTTGATATGTGTGCTATGACCTTAATAAACAAATGAACATTAACCCATAATCGCTTTTGCTACACTGTTCAGGAATAGTTTCTTTCGTTTACAATAAATTGTGCGCGGTTACGCTACGGTGTGACATAGTGCCGCGGTACAACTTGAACTTGCTAGCCAGCAAAGAGTTATGGAATGTCAATCGCCTTCTAAAAGAAGTGTGAAAGGCACTCCGTTTGCCGCAGACTGCTTTTATTCCGATACACATAGACATAGGTCACAGGAAATTGATAATATCTGTACAGACGCCAGCACATCAAGCTATTACAATCTGTCAAATTTCTTTAATAGATTTCAATTTTATCGCTAAGTCATAAGGTTCAAAGTTGATTGGGAAAATTTTACAGTTTCGGGTAACTCGATATGCTGGCGTCTGTACCTTTTTATTTCCTTTTATACTTAACGTGACTTTTAAAAGTGTGGCTCCATTATATATTTACGTACTTAAGTTATGCAATAAAGGTGACCATCATGTTTTAGACCTCGTTTTGGGCTATTTTTGGCAAAATATAAAGTACATTACCTAATATAGTTCATAGTCAAACCGTCAATTTTGAATGTCTCCATCTTTTCGTCGAAGCGAAGTCCACCGGAAGCTTTTATTTCTTAAAAATATATTAACCTAATTATATTGGTACTTTAGCATTAGACACGCCTAAGTAAATAGCCACAAATACATACATAGAGTGGCTACAGATGCAAATTTATTCTAAAGGTCAGCTATGATTGGTTACAATGGACATTTCCGAACTAGTCGGACGTAAGTACTGGTTCTCAAATTCAAGGAGTTCCGTTTAATTATAGGGGACTGATCACTTTTGTAAATATTCTATGATTTATGATCTTGTGTAAGTGCTGAGAGGAAGATTTATGCGTAACAGCGGTAGGTCGCATGCTTGACTAATGTTCGGTCATTAATTTCTTATATTGAACTGAATTTGTTTATTATAGGAAGATTTATTATTTTTTGTTACGTTACATAGTTCGATGGATTTATATTGCAAGAAATGGTTAGGTTGAAGAAAAGCATAATCTTATTTCCTGCTGCCTGCTTGGAGAGGCGTAGTGGCTAAGTATTAACAGTCTCACGGTTCAATCGATCAGGTTATGCTACACTTGCCGCGGTTGGTCCGTGGATGGGTGACCATCTTTACATACCAAGACCCCTCCGTGCCTCGGAAAGCACGTTAAACCGTTGGTCCCGGCTGTCATTCGTGGATTTTTGACAGTCGTTACGAGTCGTCAGAAGTCCGAAAGTTTGATAACCAGTTTTATCAAGGGAATAACCCAGTAACTGGGTTGTGGAGGTCAGATAGGCAGTCATTCCATGTAAAATACTGGTATTCAACTGCTTCTTGTTAGACTGGATGCCGACCCCGACATAGTTGGGAAAAGGCTCGTAAGAACTTAACTTATAACGTTAATTTGTAACTTTATAGTAATGAGAAGGCCAATTTTCGTAATTAAAAACGTTCAAATCTAGTCGTCATCTCATTTCAGAGACAATCAATGTCAAAAATGACTCCAAGTTTTAATCTATACTAATATTATAAAGCTGAAGAGTTTGTTTGTTTGGTTGAACGCGCTAATCTCTGAAACTACCAGTCGGATTTGAAAAATTCTTTTTGCATTTAATAGCCCAATTCTTGAGGAAGGCTATTTAACATCACGCTATGACCTTTAGGAGCCGGGCAAAAAGAAAAAAAAGTCAGAAAGAACGCTAAGGAAAAACGAAGTAATAGTGCGGCGCGGCAGGCGATGCGATACGACGGGGTGGGTCGGAGTAACAAGAAATTTCACGCGGACGAAGTCGCGGGCAGAAGCTAGTATCACCATAATAGAGGTATTTTTGATAGTTTGAGACTGAGATCAGACTGTAAACGTTCTTAAAATTAGTTTTTACAAGCTTTTTTTTTTAAATCAGATTACTATTACGAGTAGGTATTGCCCTCAGATTATCACCAAGAGCCTTTTTCTGTTAATGACAATAATTAAAACGTGATTACGTGCCGAACGTGAAATACCTGTAAGCATGTGGTTTTTGAGCAAAAATGTCACGATCCATATTTGGATATCAATGAAAATAAATTCAAGTTCGTAAAACAGACGTAAAAAAACTAGAGCAAGTTTAATATGATCGTATTCTAAGGGTACTTGTCCACCTTGTCGGATAAGACGAGCAGAAAGGAGTTACAAGTATGCACCAAGCTTTAATTAAAAATAAACCAGTGGGTCAGGCAGGCGGGCATTTAATTGGATGATGCAACAACAACAACCAGTAAGGTAGGCCGTAGACTACCTCGTTTTTTTTTTTTTTTTTTTTTTAATATTTAATATTTATTCACAAATTTGAGACAAGCATACAGAGTAACTCAATAATAAACACAAATAGTCAGATCGTTGGATGTGAAATGGTACAATGAAAAGATGGTTTGGTTGTCTATAGTCTGATTCGCCCTATCCCCTCGTACTAGTATAAAACTGTATTACGAGCGGATAGTCGTTGGGTATAGTGGTCGCAAGCACTGAGCACGAGGTTCGAGCGATTCTGTAAAAATCTCACCGTGAAAACTTAAGTGAAGTGACCTGTCAATAGTGTCTTATTTTTGCAAATATTTTAGAATTTTTGAATGTGTTTATATTTTCGAGCGTATGGCACTCGTGGGCAGCAGCTGAAAATCAGCGTCAGGTGGTGCACTTTGTGTTGCCATCTGGCATTATGCTGAGCTGAGGCCCTTTTGGCATTATTATTTTTAATCATTTTGAATTTGTTTTGTTTATTTTTAAGGTTTTTTTTTGCCAAATAAACACAATTTTCTTTCTTTTCTTTCTTTCTGTCATTCCCTATAGCATCAGGTTGAATGACGGCTCACTTCCAGCTCGTATATATTTCACTTCATTTTTCTCGGTGAGATTTTTACAGAATTAATCGGCTGGATTCGATTCCCAGGCTCAGACAAAGTGGGTTTTCCTATCAGGAATTTTACCGTAGGAGCCCAGAGTCTGGATTTGTCCGGTCGATGGTAACAGGCTCGCCCTCTATTAGATGGGACTTGACATAAATAACTGGCGAAATGTGGGTTTACAGCTCTGTCTAACTCTTCGGGGATTACAGGCGTGATGTTATGTTACGTAGGCCGCACATTAGTAATAACACTTTGACCTTGAGCTGGTCTAGCGTAGTACGGAATTTCAATAAAATAAGTGGCAAAACATATGTTGGTTTTTTTTACCACGAACGTGTGGCCTTTTTTGTTTTGGTGCGTGTTAGAAATCCTCATGGACTTCCTCCATCGTGGGCGTGACAGTGGGGCATGCCGGACTCGTACCGGCTAAAACCACCGCGGTCTTCCATCTCTGCCTATGGCTGGGGGTGCAGGATTCGCATAAGCATTCACCGCTCCTCTGACAGGCCTCGACCCACTGACGTGTGGCCTGCCATACGTTTGACTGGCTTTTAGTGGTTCATAATGCATATAACTAACTAGATCTAAATATGTTATTCTTACTGCTTGGTTATTTAATAAATACTTTGTTTTTTGTACTATGGCTATTATTTTCTCACAGTAGGTGTAAAAAGTACAGTATCCTCCTCTGGGCTAAAGGTGTCTTTGCCTTGGGCTAGCTTGAATCCCTCGCTGCATTCAGGATTCTTGTATTAACTCCCTCGCTTCGCTCGTGAGTTAAACTCTTAATTCCCTCGCTGCGCTCGGGAGTTAAATCCCGAATCCTTCATTGCGCTCGAGATTCAATATGACGCCCGTGACATAAGACACAACTTTAGCCCCTCGGTGCATAATCTACTATTTTCTACTCTAAACATCTATCTCACCTGATCACCTGATGCAAAGCGATAGATTAATTATACGATGGAATGACCGTATATCCAGAAGATTCACTCTTACTTTGAGGATTAACAGGATATAAGCAAGTAAAATGTAGCAGAGAGTTTCACGCACAATAAAATAATAGATGAAATTGAAATTGTTTTGGAAATAATCATTTATTTCCCAGAAAATACAATGCAATTTGTTACTTTTTTTCTAGTTAGTAGTTTTAATTACATAAATAATGGTAAAGGAAAACATTGTGAGGAATCCTGGACTTGTAGTTAATATGAAATCTGAATCGTCAACCCGTCGTGACCAAGCGTGGTGATCAATGCTCGTGCCTTCTGTATATCAGAAGAGGCATTTGCCCTGCAATAATATGAATTGTATTGTATTGTATTACATAAACAACGTAAACAATAGTGTAACGCACATATGTAACTGTTGGAAGTTGCAACATTTTAATTAATATTTACACATTGTAGCAGTCAGCGAATAACACCGCCGACAACCCGAACAATAACTTTAATGAATTTACTTAAGGGGCTTACAAGACCTAAACACAAAAAAAGCAAGTTTTAGAAACAATAAAAGTATATGACCGACTACAGTAAACAAAATCAAAAAAATATATGGTATTCTTCAGGATATATGCTAGGTAGATAGTGTGTTGAAAACATAATACATACAACTAATTTGATACGATAGAAAAAAATCATGAAGATACTTCTAAAAACTTTCATTTTACAATAAAAACTATACTAATGTACATACAATCATTCAGATTTTTTGTCAGATTATTCTACAAGCAACATACTAAAACATTAGTGTTTTAATTTTTTAGTCCAAACAATAGATTTTTTGTAATTAAATTATTGCTGCATATTTCGCAATGAATTACCAGGGTTGTGTCATCGCGCTTCTCTTTCTTTTCTATGCAGTCCGACAGTGACCGCGCTTTAGGTCATATAAGCCCCTTAATTCTAATTAGAACAGCATTTAGGTAGTTGCGTACTTACAGATTGATTCCCACCGTAACAGCCAGTGCAACCCTTGTTGGTCTCAAAAATATTTGTATAATCATCAATGCTACGCCGCTACGTACACGCTACGAAGATTCGTAGCGATGACATCACCATGCTACGCAGGAGAATTGATGAGCCAGTATTTTCTTACGAGTCTATTTTTTTATTGGTCTTAATTATTGCTTTTTGCTATTGACGTGGATAAGCAAGTCGTAGGAAATTATATTTCTTAGAAGATAGTATCTTCACACACTTCGCAAACGCCTGCATTAATATGTATAAATCTGTTTTAGAAATATATTGTTGCTATGTAGAGTTATTTAAAAATAGATTGCTACATTCATTGCTTTATAGGTACTGTTGCATTAATCTGTTATTTTATTTATGTTTAGATTCGCAACAATGAACATTATAATGCCGAGTTATTCTGAGTTCCATAACCTGCCCAAAAGGTAGCCTAAGTAATCTGTAACACTAAGCAGTCAGTGTCATAAACTCGATACGAGTACCTTGCGTCACGATGTCGCTCTGAATAATAGCGTAATTTTAATTCCAAAGATAGCAGTTTCATTAGGCTACCAATTTGCTAATTAAAATGATTATCGGTCTAGTGTTCCGAGTTAAGTCTCCAGACAGATAATAGGCAGCAGCATCGTTGTTACGAAAGGTCCGTTAAAGCTTTCACGATGTCTGACGTATTTTTAGCAGTTAACAGCGCTACCAAAGTTGCAGAAGTAAATATTAAACTCCTATACGTACATACATTCATAAAATCAAGCTTTCTTTCCATGATTGTACGCAGAAATTATAGAACGCTAGTACCTGCTACGATCCTTACATACCTACTCCTTTTGCGTCGTTTACGTTCATACATCTGGTCATACACGCACACCGGTTGCGAGTACTACGCACCTGAACTTTCTCAAGAACACCACCGGTAAGGTCACTCTATGATCTCTTAGGGCCAGTGTTGCCAGTGACAGATAGTCAAATATAACATGAGAGAGCTCAAAAAGTAACATTTTCACGAGAAAAGTAACATTACCTTATTTTTTGTGGAAAACGACACTAATAATAACATGGCACTTTATTACATAAAAAAAGCTGTCCCCTTAGTAGGCTTCGAAAGAATCGTAATAACAAACTGAACTGAACCAACACGGATGCCACTACTAGGCCGTCGCTCACTCGCCTAAGTAAGCGGGATGGGTCATTTAGAAATTCACGCGAGTGAGTGAATATGCGATACGACAAACGAAGTGAAAGATTTTCGCGCTGTCGCGGTCGTCGCGTCTGAATTTGTTCACAAAATCAAGACAATAAAGTGCTCCAACATGACGAACGAAACCTTTCTTGTATGCGTTCCGTTTCAAGTTTATTTTTTGTTTGCTGAGAAATATTTTTTATTAAGTCTTAAAAGTAACATAAAAGTAACATTTTGAGGCGTGTAACATGGAGGTAACATGAGAGGGTCAAAAGTAACGTAAAATGTTACAAAAGTAACATTCTGGCAACGCTGCTTAGGGCGGCGTTTCCACTCACATCTGCCTTGTAAATACTTTTTTTTAATCGCCTTTCATTCATCCGCTCATCATGACCAGACCATCTAAGCATACTCTTTTAAATTATTGTCACTAATCTTCTTTTAAACCGCAACGTTGCAATCACATCATTGCTCAGCCAATTATGAAGTGAAAACTTCTTTACACGTCTGTTTTAAGCTTTGGCCATTATAAAGACATCAACGCGTGGTAAAATTTATTTGGGAAGAATGACCTTCAAACATATCTATAAAATTACTATGCTTTTTCAAGTTTTCACTTCTGTCGGCACTCCTGGTGTGCCACTGTTTTTTTTATAGTCAGCTTATTTTCTACATTCATGCTTCTTTTGCCACACCCAATATTCAGTCCTATATCAATCTACATATAAAATAAAAGATACTCTTGTTGATGACACGAGAATATATTTTGTTAGCCCAAAACTTCGTCACTACCACACATCGTCTGTGGCAGCGCAGAGGTTGCTATGACTGTACTTTTGGAAACAGAGGACAGGATAGGAGGTAAGACATATATAGTTTGCGCTAAAGGTTCACATTCACACCCTACTGCTGTACCGTCGAGGTAGCTCCAAATTGTGAGGTTACAGTTGCAACTTCCCACTTGGATTCGGAGAGATGCACTCCGGGTACAAATCCCAACTGATGAATGTGTAGTTATGAACTCCTGTCCACCACAAGCAGTAGGTACGGATCGATATAATAATCAATTCTGGGTGGGTTTATAAAACAACATCAGCAAAACCCAGCATGTTGATTCACTGATAAGGAAGTTGCAATATTTTCATTTCAAAATAAATTTTACACTTAAAAGGAATGCTGTAAATGTATTTCGCACATTCTTATCAGAGTCGTGCATTTTTTGTTCGCCTTTGTACTTACCTATTTGCCGAGTTGAAATATTAAGTTATGCATGCCGCCGTGACACGACTCATGATTTATAGCTTAAACTTAAATATTTATTGAAAACTGAATCTGTTGCGGAAAAACTAATGTTATAATTTGTCATTAATCATAATTATTTTTCGATTTCCTGCAATTACGACGTTATTTTAATTCCTATTTGTAAATCATGATAGTTAAAATGATATCATTATCTTGAACGTTTCATATCTGAAGTTCATCACTAGGCGTGGCAAAATATTCAATGTACGGTCACCAAAGGCGACAAGTAACCAGTTTGTTTTCGAATAAAAATTATTTAATGAATAGAAAACAAATAGTTCATTTAGGTATCCAATTTTTCATTCCATAAAGGCTCCTTCAAACAGGCGCGACACGCGATAAAATCGCGCACGACACAAAGGCACCGCAAGTCGCGTAAAGAGCGGTGCCTTTGTGTCGCTCGCGATTTTATCGCGTGTCGCGCCTGTTTGTAGGAGCCTTAACACCAGTTTCTTAATATACTTCAACTATATCCGACGATACTGTGGTTACATATCTCTTTTGGTGACTATACCTCAAATACCACTTTGGTCTAGTGGACTCAAGGCTACCGCTGAGCATGGTTCTGGGTTCGATTCTCGGGTTGTGCAAATTGTTATTAGGTTTATCCATCAGACATTTCTCAGTAGCAGCCAGGACTCTGGATTTGTGCCCGGCTGATGGCAAAAGGCTCAGCCCCTTTACCCCATTACATGGGACTTAAACATAACTGGCGGAATGGGGTGTACTAAAGGCACAGATCTGCCAGGCCTTCGGGAAATACAGTTGTGATAGTATATTATATTCAATCTATAGATGGTGAGACCGCTTGTGCTGCTCTTAACATCGCCGCGCACTGGCGGCAGTGAACGAGGGTTCAGCCGGCCGACGGTCGAGCGCGGGCCCCCGCGCCACACCGCCAGGACCGTCAGCTGTTGCTCTCCTTCATGCACGGCTGCGCTCACGATATCACTTCTTATTTACGTATTTAACAGACCTTTGTTATTTTATTTCTTTTACTTCATTATACCGCTAAAGATACCTAAAATCGTGTTCTGCGCAATTCAAACCACGTGGTGTGTCAAGTCTCATCTTTTGTGGCACGCATTGTATGAGGTCTGAGTGCGGGACGGGACCGGATATCATAGGGCCGGCGGAAAGAGCGGGGGAGGCGGGGTCAAGTCTCATCTTTCGTGGCACGCATTGTACTGCTAAAGATACCTAAAATCGTGTACTGCGCATGTTAAACCACGTGGTGTGTCAAGTCTCATCTTTCGTGGCACGCATTGTACTTGTTATACAGTCCGCTATCATTTTCATTTTGCTCCACTACGACCTATCGTCGCGTTCAATAGACAATAGACTAGCAATCAGATTGCTTATAAATAAAATTTGGTAGGCAATGAAAAATGGGGCAAGTGTGAACGAAATCCATACTTCCATACTAATACTAATATTATAAATTCGAAAGTGTGTCTGTCTGTTACCTCTTCACTCTTAAACCGCTGAACCGATTCAGATAATATTTAGTATAGAGATAGTTTGAGTCCCGGTAAAGGACATAGGATAGTTTTTTTTTCGATATTCCCACGGGATCGACATTTATGCGGGTGAAACCGCGGGGCGCTGCTAGTACTATATATATTATATTCCTTAATTGATAGAACCTATAATTATATCCTTTAATTGATAGAACCTATAATTAAGTCACTGTTAAACAATCAGAACCCACCTTATGGTTTACCAAATGTAATTTATTTTGTTTATTACCCTTCTGTAAACTTATACCAATCAATATAGGTACACATAATAAATATTGTTTATTAATTATACAGAGCAGACATAATGAGTTATTCAAATAATAAGAACGATTACGTCTTATTGGTTTTCTAATTGACAGTGTTCTGTGATTTATGAAGATGAAATGTACAGACGCCAGCACATCAAGCTACTACAATCTGTGAAATTTCTTTAATAGATTTTCAACTGTATCGCTGAAGCATAAGGTTCGAAGTAGATTGGGAACATTTGACAGTTTCGGGTAGCTCGCAGTGCTGGCGTCTGTACATTTAAGGGACAGAAGTAGACAACTATTTGTTCCAACGAAAGTTTTTATTTGAAATAACAATAAGTGTATATTTAATGTTGCATCTTCTTCATAAGGGGGGTCCGCTCGGTACTTCACGAAATTATAAAGCTCATAATATAGTCTTAATGGTTGATATTTCATGATATAATAGTTCAATACTAATAAACTTAGTATTGAACTATTATTAGTACTGAACTTAGGGGGTTGTATCGATGATTTTAATGGTTATAATTATCTAAATACATATTTCTTACGGTCAACAGACCTGCAAATTGCAAAAATCGTAAGAAAATTTGAATTTCGCGGGCTACCCTTAAGATTTTACATTTAGAAACAATTACGTTATGCTTCATTCGTAACATCAATATTTCACTCGTATTTGGAAGAAATAGCTGGCCTCATAATATAACGTTAATTTTATTATTCAAACTTACACCTGTTCACAAGAATACAGTAAAACAATACGAGAACACCAAAACTGGTATTGCACACCATTCGCATTTTACGAGTACGTAGTTACGTACCCATTTCCATCTGGGGATTATCCGGCAGACCTCCAAATTTATGGCAATAAGCCAACATGGATATGGTTCCTATATTATTTCGATACGTGTGTGGTTTCAACCTACCGAAGGTTACTGGTACATTTTGTTGACCACTTACTGCAGTGGTGTAACGGAAGATATATGACGCCGGTACATACTTACCTGCGAATAATAGCGCCTTAGATTGGACGAGGTCGCATTTTTAATTAAACCATTATGTTCAATTATTTTGTACTACTCACGCCCCACGGCGTTTCGTTTATACTGACAACAACGCACACCACTGTAATGGCAGATCGAATGATTTCAATAAATCAGTGCCTACTCAGGCGCCCGAAATTATAGGGTCGTAATTATTTAAGATTTTTAATTAGTAGAATTATTATTGCCTGTAATTAAGGCAAACAAATATTTATAAACAAGCTTTTCGTTTCTTGAACATACACATGCATAAATGTAACTGCACAAGTATGCAAGTAGCTTGCATGCCATTGTAGTATTCACCAATCAGAAGTTGTTATGGCACACGGCCACGCAAGCTACTTGCATAGTTTTGTGCAAGTTACAGGCATGTGTATTCCGGGCTTTAGTCTGTTTGTATTGAGCATTTATTACCTTATATGGGCTCACCGTACTGAGGTTTATTGTCAAAACGGTATTATTTACGTTTTATTAATTACGTACAGATCCGGCCTTTTACAAGGTTCTGTCGATTATTTAAAGAGGTCCACAGAGGATCATTAATAATTTTCTTAATAAATGTAATTTAAAACAATGTAATGTGGTATTACCGTCGGTTGCGCCGTATAAGTGATATTTCATCGTTTAATAAATAATGAGGATGCTTCGCACGTACGCATGATTCGATCAATTTTATTATTTTCCTTACAAGGGGAGCATGACAGCTTGAAGTGCAATGTTCGACATTCTCTCATTGTGGTAATACTACGAAAACTGAACTTGTAAAAGTTACTATATTAAAAATCTTTACTCATTTTGTAAGCAGTAAAGCATTGTCGGGTAAAACCTTTTTAAAATTATCATATGCGATCTAGGACATTAGAATAAGGAATGAAAGAGTTTGCAATGTTTAATTGCATCCAAGTGATAGAATCATTTGCGCTCAAAACGGTGAAAGAAAACATTGTGAGGAAACCGACATATCCTAGAACCAAAAATTCGAAGACATGTGACATCTACAAACCCCATTGGGCCCGCGTGGTGGAATAAGGCCCACTCCCTCTTACTAAGAGGAGGCCTGTGTCCCAGCAGTGGGAATATTATAGTACTGAATACAATGTACTTTAAAAAAATATAATATGCGATCCATGACATTGGAATAAGCAATGAAAGAGAATTCTACAAAAGTGTGTAGAATCAATAGGTGTGGTGTGCTTCTCATGGTTATTATTTACTGCATTGCATTACAATAAAAAAAAATGGACTATAATTATGTCTGCAATAAATAAATAATTATTATTACCTACATATGCGACGTAGGTATGTCTACGTCATCATGATTATGATACTGCTACCCTTTTTTTTTCAGGATGTTAAATCATCAAATGATCCCTCCCGCTGACTAAAACCCACCCGTGTTCCTTCCTTAGCCCTTTATGTTCCGGGCCAGCGGTAACCCTTACCGACAATCCCGCTGATACTGCTACCCTTATACAATTTTTTTCTGGGTCTTTTTCTTTCTTCATCACCTTTTCTAGCTGTCATCTCAGAACTCAATTCCTTTCTAGTTATATCAACTTACACATATTCCATCCATGAGCTTTTTTTCTCGCTCGCTCGCTCTTTTTTTTGGTCTGTCTCTTGCCATCATACTTAGGTACTTAACACTTTTCTTGTCAGATGTACAAAGTTAATATGCTAAGCATGTTTACAGGATGGCTGAGACATCGCCGCGCAACCTCTTACCATGGATTCAGTACATGATTTTGAACCCCTCTGTTAAAGTTTTTCGTCGGTAGGTAATTAAAAAATAAAATAGCTGTTCCATACATTTTGACCGCGTAGGTTCTATACCTGTAGCGTTAATTGGACAAAATCTCCAAGTTCCCCTCCAAGTCCAAGTCCTCCAGTGTCTCCAGTGGAGATATATCAGTAGGGATATAAGGAACAGGGAAAAAACTGACGAAAAATTGGGGGGATCTAGATTCATTGTGCTGAATTCATGGTTACATTTTGCGCATCGGTGTCCCTACCAACCTGTATACTTAGTATACTTACGAGTATAACATGGACCAAAACCTACCTAGACATTCTAAATCCATGTTTGAAGTCCACAACGTCATCTATTTCCACATGTAAAAGGTCTGTGTCAAGTTCAGAGAGAAGATAGCAATCTGAGAGTAACCAACTTAAGTATTAATTTCGACAATAAACTGTATACTTGGCAATGGTTTTTGATGAAGCCGTAATTTTATTTGAAAATATAGCCATGGCCGGCTCATTTCACGTCGCTCGCATATTTTCGTAAAGATACGATCGATTCTTGTAAGTGATCGCGTTAATATCTTTAAATATGCATTTAATCTAACTTTATGATCTCGCGAATATAAAGGTGAGGTACGAAGGTGAGTAATGTGAGGATTTACGTCATTCTGGAGACATTCAGCGGGTTTCTTGGTACTTCCCATTTTTCGATACTTAAATGATAAAGTAAAAGGTGAATATGTCAGGTATCGCTTTTGTCTTCGAGATACAAGATGATATATGATAGATATATTTCACTTATAGAAAGCGTTTTGGCAACCCATTTGTTTTGTGTGCAGAGGAATGAAACTCCTGTAGGTAACCTGGGAGTCTTAAAAAAAAAAAAAAAGAAAAAAAAAAAAAAAAAAAAACCTGGGAGTCTTGAGTATAGGTTTCTTTCTAGGGTTTCCTAAAAGTGCAGTTGTCGCATGGCGTCCGTAATTTAGCACCAATGACGTCATTAAAACGTTATTTATGAAAGTAAGTTGGTGTGTTTTCCTAAAAAGCGTTTTTTGCCACCGTAAAATCAAAACCGTCATCATTTTTTTGACAGCCGTCACTGAGACCGCTATGTGACTCTTTTCTATAGGAAACCGTAGCTTTAGTGTGCAATTGCCCCAGCACATCATCACTTAGGTGAGATAAAAGACGGAAATCCCTAGAATCGCGAAGAATTTGAAAGTACCTAATTAGTTACTCGTTCTATAGTCAGAGTATACTCATGAATATTAAGCGAGGTCTTCGCGACTATTAGAGGCGGCACCAAAGGCACCTCTTAGATATACATATACCATAAAGATATCACATAAAAATAATAACCACGCTTCCTAACTAGGAAATACATGAGACAATTTGAATACAATGGATATAAAGACAATACTCGTGTCGAATGTAACTATTTGGAAGTTAGCCGCGTTGCACACTGGCGGAAAGTGGGGCGCATTACTTCATATTATGCTAATTATTTTGTTTCACACTAGGAATAGATTTATTTTTATTTATATTCGTGATATCATAATTGACGCTAGTCTGCGTTTCCGATAAAATTACGGTTTTGTAATTTTTGCGCATGTTAGTATTAATTTTTAAGGCTGTTTCACGTTTGAGTCTAGTAGGTTTGCAAGAAAGAAATCCAAAGTTGTTTTAGGAAAATTTACTACAGTCCGGCCGTCGAGAGAATGCGTTTCTAACAACTGTTAGTGTGACAATTCTAGTAGCTAATAAAGATCAAATTCGCAAAACACGTATTTGTTTGTATGAAAATGACAGGTGTCAAGAACACATCCTCTCGTCGGCCGCACTGTAGCTACTCGTGCATATAAGTAACTCTCTCAGGTTATCATCCATACTAATATTATAATAAATTCGAAAGTAACTCTGTCTGTCTGTCTGTATGTTACCTTTTCACGCCTAAACCACTGAACGGATTACGCTAAAATTTGGCAGAGAGATAGATTGCATCCCGGGGCCTTCCCCGTATGTCCTTATGCCCGCGAGGTATGTCGATAAAAACTATCCTAAGTTTTTATCGACATACCTCGCGGGCGAAGCCGAGGGCGGAAGCTAGAGTGAGAGTGTGGGAGTTCCTCAGTTGAATGATGTCCTGAAAGAAAGCATGAAAAAAATATTTGAAAGAGATTTCCTCTCTTTTTATAGCTGGTCTCATTAATAGAATAACCAACGGGTATCGTGAAGTATTTTGTACTACCTTAACTGGCTGTGCCGAGATCCCAGATGGCGGGATGAGCTGGGCTCCTTGAACTGGAACTGGTCCTTAGCAGCTTTAAACAGATAGAAGTGGAAAGAGAGGGGACGGCCCTGTAGTGGGTTATCACAATATGAATCATAATTGACTAGCTAATAGACTGCAGAATCTGCCATCATAAAGGTGCATATAAGCACTATTTATTCTAGGGTCAAAGACAACAAACGTTAATCTTGTAATCCCTGATCGATATCAGCTCGATAAAAATGCAAAAATAACTGATAACGCATCCGCAAGCATTTTATTTATCATAATCCTCTACATATTCTATTGTGGACTACTTAGCAGCGGCTTGTGGCTTACCAACCATTAACAACACACAATAATATGATAATTACATAGATTTACTGCTTCTAATCCTATTTGGGACTGTATTGGTTCGGTTTGATCACGACTAGCGGCTTGGCAATGACAAAAGAAGTATTCTGGTTTGTTTGACTATCGAGTGAGCATTGATTCTGTCAATGAAACACTCGATAGCATTGTGCATTGTGGCCGAGTGGGCGTTTGCACTCTTAATTTGACACCGGTTAAGGACATTTCGATAAAAATCTTACATTTTTGCTGCCTGTCTAAATATTTGGGTAGGAATACCTTCTGTTTTGTTTAGTGAAAGATGATTAGGCAAGGAAGGAAAAGAACGCTGAGATGACGGCTGATGGAGAACTAAAAAAGCATGAGCTGACTAGAGAAAATAGATAGGGCAGGGGAGAGCGATAATGTTTAAGAAAGCAATCCTAAGGTCAAGGAAAGAAAAGAAAGGAAGAAAAGGTATTTATTGGGACTCGCACAGGAATATAATATTACCTACAAACTAAACTAAACACACCCTTATACACAAACAAAATAAAAACATAGGTAGGCCATAGGTTTATGTTACTTGATTAAATATCTAGCTCCGGTTTAAATGAAAAATGATCCTTTTAGACTTTGTTTTGAGAAATACCTAAATGCGACTCCAAAATGATTAGAGGTCGTGACAGACACAGCTTGCGGAACCAACAATTTGAAGTAGAGCCAACTAAGTGAATCAAAGGTTCTTGGTCAATAGAGCAGATCAATTTTACTCCATTTATTATATACTAGCTTCGCGTCGCGGTTTCACCCGCGTAAAAGTCGATCCCGTGGGAATATTGGGATAAAAGTAAGCTATATGTTACATTGTTTTTTATTGTTCTCACACATAGAAGCAACAAGAATAATTTAGGTACCCAGGATTTTGTAATATCTTGATTTAAAAGAGTGTCCATGTAGTTTCTGCCCGTTCTTCTACATAGAGGTCTACGTTTTGGACTGGGCAACTAGCTTCAACTTTCTGACTAACTGACCGACTATTTAATGTTGACAATCCAAAAATGCCTGTACATGGTTTAATTGAAATGTTTTGAGTTTGAACTTCCTAGGTACCGCACTGCTAGCCGATCCGCCCCCGCTTTTTAAATCTCTGATATCTCCTAAGATATTCATTAATATAAATAATAAAAATGTATAGCCAATGACACTCACAAATAATGTGGCTTTCTATTGGTAAAAGAATTTTCGAAATCGGTTCAGTAGATCCAGAGATTACCCCCTACAACCTCACAAACTTTACCTCTTTATAATATTAGTATAGATAGCAATAGAAACATAATGGTTAAAAAACAACAGTTATTGTGTAATATTGTTAAAATTACATTTATTTCGTACTTATCGTGAACTAATGGAGTTTATTATACATTTATATCGAAATACTGAAAGGGTGATAACTGTTATTTTTCTAATGTTATAATAAATGGAGCATAAGTGGGGTCAACCTCTGGTCGATGACCTGAAAACAGGCATATCCGGTAAACACGAAGCAGTTCATTCAGTCAGAAGATAAGATTTGCCTCGTAAATCAGATATTTACTACGGCTGTTATAAATTTAATTTGCCTTGGATAAATTACCGTCCCAATAATTAAAAGTAAATCAACATCGCCTTAATTGCTAATAGGTACATACAGGTCTACCGTACCCGGACGCCAACCAACTGCGGTAGGTACGATTGTACCAAATATTACGACTGGCAAAAAATAAAAGAACCTCATACGTAATCATAATAAAATGCGCTTGCGCCACTCAGGGCCGTGTCAAGGTCGAAAGCGTAACTTTTTTTCGAGTTCGTTTCTCCATTTGCGTACGGTTGGCACTTTTGCTTTATTTTCCTGTTCCGGTTATTACACTCACAAACAACGGGTTCCTAAGGCGAACTAAATGTTAATTGGTAACGCAATGTGGTTGAACGGAATTCTGTGGTGATCTTTATGATGGTCGTTTGGGTTAACTAGGAGCTTACGTCTAATTCCAAGCTGATAATGTGCTTGATAGCAACCACCTGGTGGAAAGTACCGCAGTAGACTAAAAGTGCTAGACAAAAGTGCTAGACAAAAAGTGCTAGACCAATCTGTAACATCGTCGCAGAGCTCAGAAAAAAAATTGTTTATGTGCTTGTAATTTCAATAATTATGATGAAATGCAAAGTAGAAGTCACACTAATCAACACGACACCTTTTCGTGTGGAACGCATGAATAACAACATATTGATAGATATAATTTAATAATAATGCTGAAGTTTATTTATTTAAACGCGCTAACCTCTCGAACTACTTACCAGTCGGGTTTGAAAAAATCGTTTTGCAACAATTTTCGATTTATGCAAGGGGTATAAAAGTGTATCTATGTAGTTCCTACTAATTACGAATTGTGTAGGCTTATTGACCGTAATGGACATAATCTGGTAGGTTTATTAACTTTGATTGATATTAAGTTGCAAACAAGTCTTAATAGCTGTTCAGTAATAGCCTTAGCACGACTGTGTACTATTCTGGGCAGTAAAAATATAAATAGAAAGCGCCACCACCTCCGTGCGTTAGGAATGAGGTCGGTAGGACAGAAAATTTAAATAATTGTATGGAATTAATGAATGAGATCAACCGAGCATCCTTTTCTCTTCTATTCGCAGTTTTCCTTACAGTCATAACTCGTCAGCATTCAAAGCAAGAGTGAAGAGGCCTCTTCTAGGTAGGTCGGTCCATCATAGACTCTTCCATTAGTTTTCACGAGGCGGTATCAGCGTCAAGAGCACGACCAATATATTTTAAGCAGTACGGCGTCTATCCCTTCTTCCCGCTCATGTACCCGAGTCTTTTTGTAATAGGGATGGTAGGGTACAGTAGGCTGGCGGTGCGGAGGGACGTTGCTCTGTGTAGCTTCGTGTTTCGGGTGCTGCGCGGCTGGCTGCACCTCCCCGATCTGTTAGCGGGGCTGGGGCTGCGCGCGCCACCCGGTTGCGGAGGTGCGCGTCGCCCCACGCCTACGCTACTGGAGCAGTCCTCTAGGACTAACCTGAACAAGTTTGCCCCCTTGTCACGCGCCATAAGACTGTTAAATATTATTTCAGTTGAGATAGATATATTTCACTGCACTCTGATGAAGTTCACAGGAGTAGCACTGAAGTGCATTGAGAATGTTTAGATGTGTATTAATTGTTTTTTTCTAATTGTTTTTATTTATTTATTTTTGAATATGTATCTTGGTTGTAACATCGCATTGGCGTCATAGCTGTTAAGGTGTTATTTACGTAATTTTAAATAAATAAATAAATAAATAAAAAAATAAATTTTTTTATGTAAAGAATAGGTCTATTGTCTCTAAACCAGGATGTTAACAACTTGTGGTTAAAAGTTAGCCATTCAGAAGGTAGAGAACCCGACTATTCTCAGTATATCGGAGCACTTTGGCATTCTAAACTTACAACATCCTCGTCACCAAAACAGAATCTAGAGGATCGTGACTCATTAATTCCTTATGAGTGGATACTTAATACTCAATCATTTATTGCATTCTACAATGTCTACTAAGGTAGGTGCTAACTTAAAATTTAATAAGGTCATTATGGACCCCGTGTCGGGTATCACAGCAGCTGCGGTACAAGGCATGATTTGATGGGATGCCACGGTTAACGGCACTTCCAGTTACCCTTGCCTGGTTTAGACATCGGTTTTAGTAACATCTGCTAGATCTTATGCCTTCTAAAAGTAAAGCATTGTTCACAGTATTATGAAATATAGAAAATATCGTTGAACACCTACTTTTCCCCACCATGACCAACGACCCAATTTCCGATAAAATAAAAACCTATTTTACATAAATTAAATGGTAAATAAGTAACGATTACATCCGGAAGAATTAGCTGACCAAATAATGAATGTAGTGTCAAGCCACACCGACATTCCGTCATTAATACATTGTGTTTATGTATGTAGTGCCATTTGCATACTGAGACAATTTCAGCGTAGGTACCTGCGTACCGGCTGTGTTAATTATATCACTCCGACTATCGAACTAATATCTAAACAGTTACTGTTTACAAGTACTGTGTTTATACGGCACATAAATTTGCTGATCTACTGCACCCTGTTGGTACTTCGTGGGTGTGGGCTCATTGTTAAAACTGTTTATAGACTTAGTTAATAGCCTTTTGGTGTAGACTTCCAAAAGGAAGGTTAAACTAAATTAATAATATCCTCCTGACCGATTTCGGTCACGACATCCAATCTCGACGGCCTGAGACTACACAAGTCCACATGTGATAATAATACCAGCCTATTGTTGACCTATTGCAAGGAAAATGCCTCTTCTCATACAGTGAAGGCATTGACCACTACGCTTGCTCAAGACGGGTTTGGTGATTTCAGAATTATATTGACAGGGTTCTTCACGATGTTTTCCTTCACCGATGTCAGTAATATCCAAGATAAACTCAGAAAGTACATAAATGAATTGAAAAACTCACATTGGTACTTGCAGATCTGGAGGCACGGGAGTGCCCCCGCATCTGCCGCATCTGTCAAGACGAGCCAAGCGAAGCGTAAGGGCACTACTTACCTTTTCTCGAAACCCTCATAACTTGAGTTTGGATTATACCAGATAAACAAAATTCTCGGGATATGATATCAACAGTGAAATTATTAAACATATAAAGTTTCAATTGTACATCTCTTATACTTTAGATTTTATTGATATCTAGAAAACCCCGATTTCGTCACTGACTGATGAGGATACAAAGTTCTAAAAAGTTACTTAAGAACATTTCAATTTTTTTTCGAAATGTCTTATTTAAAAAGAGATAACTGGAAATCTCTGTTTCTATGGGAAATTTTAAATCGGTCTAATTTGGCTGTAACACTATTTTTCGAAAATGTTCTTAAGTAAATTTTTAGACCTTTGTATCCTGCTTATGCGTATGAAGTTTCATTAAAATCGGTTCATTCATTTCGAAAAACAAGGGCTTGAAAGTTTGTATGAAATGCCGTACGGCGTAAACGCTCTTAACTTAAGGGTGTGGTACAGACCTTCAAAGTGAAAAACTTTCTTCATGGGACTAACATGGTAATCGTGAAAAAATTACCAACTGTATCATACAAAACTTCAATACCTACTCGACCCGTATAGCCATCCCGGCTATATGACCACAAATCTTTCTGATAAATGTATAATATCTATCTTACTATAATTCTCCCTTTACTTATAATCCGAACTCCCATGGGACAGAAATCTGATACGACAAGAGAGAGATTATAATGATGAAGATCGTTTTAGCGATAAGTATTTATTTTTAGGTAAAAGAAAATAAAGTTTGACTTTGTGAATCTGCACCCCAAATACCTAACCCATTTCTTTGTAAGTCTCAAAAATTCATGTTGTGGAATTGTCAAAATAAAAGTAATTGCAATATTGTTAATGTGTTACGCAGGTATCCCGTTAGAATAAATAAACAAATATCAATTTTATGACTGTATTTATGTTCACTTTTTACAAAATACTTATAACTATAAACTTTAAGCAATGGCAAGTAATCGTCGAGTCATAGAACTTACAGAGTTATGCTTAACTAAGGTAAGATTTACAGTTTTAATAGTTAACGTGAAATATTACAATTATTAAAAGAAATAAATAACTAAATGTTTATAAATAACGATATGTGTAAGAGAAAATACGCTACAATATTGACAGTTCACATAATATGTTAAAGCACTAAGATTATATAGTCACATCATAGCCAAGCTCACAGTAGAAATAAATTAACACATTCAGAAATATCCTAAATTGTATAGATAATAATAATAATTCTATAATAAATAATAGTAATCATTTATTCGGTGGAAAGTCTAGCGTTGTGTATGTGGGTCTAGTGCGGGGCACGGCGGGGCGGCGGAGGCGGGGGTGGGTCTTTCCCCCCTCGGCCGCAGAGCTGATAGAAGCTTCTCCCTCTTCAGGCAAGTATGGAGCTCTAGGACTTAGCACCAAAGCTTTATAAGACGAGTGAGAGTCTGCAATGCTTCGCCCATCACCCTCGTCTCGTCGGGACATCTCGGAGAATGGGGAAACAGATCGTTTCTCAATACCACTCGGTCCTGCAGTTTCTTCTTTCGGTTTTAATTCGTAAGCATTCTCTTCCTTTCTCTTTGGTTCTGTATCTTTCTTGAATTTTGTCTGTCTTTCTATGATTTCTGCTGTGGTTAGATCAGAACCTTGAACGTCTGTTTCTAGAGGCGGTGCTGATAGCCAAGGTCGGGAGGAATTGGTGCTACACCAGCGTTCTTCGTTCTCACTTGCATCGCCCAAAAGGCCAAGTTTCTCTAAGTTTTGGAGTAGCAAATTCTCACTGGAGCTGGCAGCTCTCATTTCAGTTTTAGATTCTTCAGCAAGAAGCAACTCTGCTAGCGGTGGTGCAAGACCAAGTCCTATATTCCTTTCGTGATATACTTCAGAAATGGTCGGGGTTAGTTCTCCACTCATATGTCTGACTTGCGCCATGGAATCACGGCTGCTTGTACCCATTTTCGGTCTCGGAGTCCGTTTGGACGTTGAAGGCTGAGCCAAGGTCTGTTCAGTCTTTTCTTCTTCCGACCTTCTTGGTTGTGCTGAAGCCAGGTCATAGAAAGCGTCAAGGTATCTCGCGTGGGCGTGATCTGGCCTCCTTCGTAAGACCGTGTCATGTCCTGAGCTTTCCCAGTCTGAGTCATCAGATGGTGGTCTCCTTGTGTATAGAGTTCTGATTTTCGTTTGGTGTGCGAGTGCTAAGGACACGTCGCGGGGAGGTGCGGAGGTAGGAGCGGGTGGGGCTGCGGGAGGGGAGGGAGTGAATGCTGCGTCACTCTCCCCTCTGTACCTCGGCGGAGGGGGCGCGGGGGGCGGGGCAGTGCGGCCGTCGGGTTCGCCGCGACCTACTTCTGTAGAGGAGGTAGATCCTCGAACGTACATAGTGAATGCACCGCCGCATGATCCTAGGGGTAGAGGTGGTGGAGGTACCGATGATACGCTCTCCTCTGTGGAAGAGAATGAAAATACTTTAATCTTTCGCTTTGGACAATGGTGATGGACATTGACTGAATCTAGTTTAAGATCAAAAAGTATTGAGCTGTTAATTTTGGTATTTTGTATCCATGACCAAGCATGCCTACGTTAAGTACGTCAAAGATGTACCTAATGATATAGTTATAGAGTACTTACGTCGATGTTGTCTCGGAGGTGGTTCTCCATCAGAGTGCGGTTCTAAGTCACCATCGTCAATTGAAGCCAGTGATTCAACGCTCGAGCTCGACTCCAAACTGAGACTTCGTGGGGCTTCTTGCGTGTCTGTGAAAAGAAGAATTTCGTGATCGGCATACCTTTGGTTGTTGTCTAGTTAAAGTGAGATAGCAATGCTTTACGTTTTATCGACGTGAGAGTCTAGTACTCCAAATACTCTGAGTTTTAGAATGTAAAAATATACAATAAAAATGTCTTAAAGTAGTACAATTATGCTGGTAAAATAAGACCTGAGTTAACGCTGATTGATTTATCATAATTAAGTACAGTAATGATATCTTTTTGCTTTTGCAAAAAGATATTCTACGAAAGTGTAAAGTTTGAAGGAATAAATAGCTTACCAAATAACGCGAGTAGTGCCTGTAGCACAAACTGTATATGTCTCCTGTTGGCAGCCTTGCCGGTGCGCAGCGTAACTTCATCTTGACCCACTTCAGCCAGGTCAAAGCCGAGGGATGCTAAAAGTTCGTGACAACCGTTCACTCGCCATAATCTGGTGAATATAAAAATCAATGAGTGATTTACACAATATTGTTTATGGTGAGAAGAAAAACGGTACAACAAACAATATTAACTTACTAGCTTCTTGAAAAAGGTTGCTGACAGTTCAGTCTTGCATTCCAAGGTTATTATTTTAAAGCAAAACCAAAATCATTCAATTCAGGAACTATACTGAAAGCCAAGCCATTGATAAGATTGCAAGATTGACGAAGAAAAATATCTATACGACATCGAAGCTCAATGTACGAATAGCATCGCGATCTGCATTAATGTCTGTAGCGGTCATCATCAGATAAAGATATCAAAAATGAAAATAAAAAAAGAAGAAAAATCTAAGAAATGGAATGGAGATGAAGTTTAAGATACTTTTCGTAACCTACTTTAAATCAACGGTCCTGTAATTAAAAAATCTACCAACCTGACGTTAACAGCGACTTCAATGGTGTCTGTGTCGGAGTTTTTCACAGAGAACTGCGAGATGACGGAGCGTATCACGCCGATAATATCGTCCGCCACGTCGCCGTTCGAAATCAGTTTTGATAGCGCTTGTAGGGTGGTTGATGTTAGACCTGAGGCAAACTTTATTCATTAGTAGGAGCAAATAACTCGTGGTGGCAGGAAATTACATAAATATAAAACGGATGAATAGATTTTTTTGTTTCTAAAATCTCAAGCCCACAAACAAATCCCGAATTGAAACGTATATCAAAGTTCGAAACCAGGCTAAGTTGACGCTAATGTACTTATCGGTGAATAAGCTAACATTGTAAAGTTTGAAAAGTTTGATGTTTCGACTTACCGAGTAGAGCTTGTAAACTAGCTGAACATTGAGTCAGCCTTTCTTCAGGATCACTTTGTGGGAAGAATACGCTTGAAGGTATACCATTCGCTGCTGGCTCAAACCTGAGAATAAAAATTACATTCATTCGGTTTATAATTCAATCCGCAGCGTAAATGTGTGCCTTAGAAAAATATACATATTCCAAATCTGATTTATTACTTTGATACCAGTAACGCTACACTATTTTTAGTTTGAACGGGTGGTGGACACAGTTTAAAATCAGTGGGGATGCTGACCTCGACTTTCCTTACCTTTGAAGAAATGTTTAGAAAATAAGAGTCTACTTGGTTACTTTATGAAAAACTTACCTAAATCCAACACTCATTAGAAGTTCCCGCCAGCCATTGATGCTGCCTGCCTTGTTCTCGATGCTCTTCTGTGTGGTATACATGGCGTTCTTCTGTCCTCTCACTATTCTCTGTAGGGACTTCTCGACGAGGTGTAAACACACTCTTAGTGAATCCCTGGAAATAAATCGGTTATTACTTAAGGTCCATTTCAACTATTGTATGACGCCCGGACGTGCGTAAAATCTCTGATAACCAAATCAGCTATTAAAGTTTAAATAAGACAGCCGGAAACCACTTCACAAGATACAATTAAATGGGCTGAAATCGATTTTTAGAAAGCAAGGCTGGTCGCCCTGGTTTCTGGGTGCGATGAATTAGGGAATTGGAGTCAGTTGAGGATCCTTAAAGAATTATTACTAGAGGAGGAGGAAGCGTTCCAATGGAACCTATGACTGTCTATATAGACAGATGTTTGAAGTAGGTCCTTCCAAATGGTTGGTGGTGTCAATATGCCTTTATATTCTCACCTGCACTTATCAGGGGCCGCTAACAGTTCACACAGAGCCTGTCCCATGAGCGCGACCTTGTTGCTGAGCCGCACGTTAGCGCCTACGAGGACCAGTCCAGCCCAGTGCGCCGGGTGCGCGAAGTGCTTAGTGTGACGGACTGTTTGCATCGCGTCGCCCAGAGCTCTGTGAGATAAATATTGCTATAGAATATGTTGTTAAAATTCCAGAAGAGTAGTAGATAAATAAATACTACAAGCATAGGATCACAAGTGACTTTTTATGTTATACCAGTGCAAAGAGTAAAAAATGCAGTGCCGCAAAATGATATCCAAAATCGAGGCATCCTCATTAAATTCTTCATGAAAGACTTTCAGATCATCAGGACATGGCACCACTTCTTCCAAGCACCGCAAGCACGTGCTGATATCAGTCTAATTTAAATTTTAAACACCCTGATAACTTACTTGGCAACACGACTACCCTGTAGCAGTGCAGAGTAAAGCGATCGATACAATATCTTGGTGGCTGTGTCTTGCGGGGCTGGCCATAAGGTCAGTAGAATCGCGTGAGCTCCGGCTGCTAACAACGCTCGACATAGACGTGATACTCCTTCTCCTGCGAGGCTCACGTCTTCACTCTCTTCTGCTGATGACCCTTGGAGGGCAGCGCTTGATGGTGCGCAGGAAATTACCACCTGATAAACAGCCATATTATTAAACAAATGAACGAAACAAATTGTTTAAAAAAATTGAAGAAATAGAAAGGACATAAACAATTTAGAAAAGACTTGGACTCAGATTGAATCTTGTACTAGATGACGCTAAAAAGACAAGTAAATTGAAATTATAAAAAAACTTACCAATCTTGCAGTGATCTTTAGATTCATAATTTCTGATGCAGTGAGCATGAACTCTGAAGCTGGTGGCAACTCTTCATTACTTGGTGGCAGTTCGGAATCTGTGCCAAAATATTAAAATTACAGATACGCATTTACATTTAGACGACAATACAAGCTCAATTTAAATAAATCACAAAGAAACGTACTTTCTTCTTCATTTTCCGTAGAGGTATCGGCAGCACCGCTGCTAGTATTCAGTAATCGCTTTGCTTGTGAGTCCACCTGAAAATAATTCATCAAATAACTACCATAGAAACAACACAACATAGGCAACAGTATAACTAGTCGAAGGTTTCCCTCAAGGCACTCTAATAGGACCAACATTCAGAACTGATGTACGCAATCAAATATAAGTGTGCTAAAATTCCTAGGAGGTTTTTGTCAATAGGGGGATATGAAAAGGGTTATATTAAGAGTGTACTGACCACCTCTCCAGGACTGAGTACGATAGCGGGAGTCTTCCAACAAATGTGTGTGGCGAAGTGAATGCATTCTGCTTGCGTCAACTGTGATAGTACTGCTTCTTTTGATGCCTGGGGACAAAAAATAGATTGTTAAAATAAGGGAAAATGAGGTATGGTACAAATTGAAAATGCGTAGCTCTCCTGACAATGATGTTCATTTTGAAAAAGGTGCTCCTCAAGATATGTTTTCACTTTCGCCTTATGTGCACGAAATGCTTAAAAATTGTTCTGATTTTGGTCAGACTTCGTTGGGCGTTTTTATATGAGTAGCAAACGATGTTTAAAGTAGAGTTTCCTCAAAAATACCGTATTCTTGAAATATATGGCGTTCTAAAACCTTCCCTATCAGCTATACTCAGTTACCTGATAATCAGTAAGTGGTGTGACGCGTAGCATATCCGATACAAGTTCTGCTTCCTTCAGTTGCGCGTGAGCAGCTGCCCATCGTGCACCTCCCACTCTTGGTGCTCCCACTACGAGACAACGCATGCCTGCTTCGGCGTTATTAGCGCTGGCGTTGGATGCTCCTGGGAAGAACACATTAATAAACCCTATTAGAAAAAAAATCAAATATCCGCAAGATTTTTCGGACAGAAAATTTTTAAAAATTGTCCAAAATTCCGGAAAAACTGAAAGTGCTTTTTTCTATGGGTTTTTTTTATGAATTATTGTTTGGACAGCACAACGCTTGTCGGGTCAGGTATTCCTTTAACAAAATTACTTACCATGATCATGATGCGGCCTTGCTCTCATATGCCGATGGTGCCTGAGCGGCCTCAACGCCGGCGCGGCCAGCATCGCGTACCGTTCACACAGTGGCTCGCCATCGCCGGCCACGCCTATGGCGGGCGTGGCAGGGGTGGTGGCACTGCGCAGGGCTCCCCAAGGACACGCGTACAGTGCGCCTTCTACTACCACGATCAGTTCTCGGCGACCACCGCAGCCGCGACGACCGTGTGATGCTGTGGGAGATGGCACTTTTGAATAATGTTTCGATGGTGAAGACTTATCATCGCATAGAAAATATATGCCATAGACGTGATAGTTAGTTGTAGAGTACCTTGCGAGAAGGCTTTTATAAGGAAGTAATGCCACCACACAAATTACGATCCAGATATATTTTAACTAATCTAAGCTGGCACGTATTAACCAGGTTATGTACCAATACATTAGAAGGATATACAAATGTTAATATATCAAAAAGGAATATCATACAGAAGACTGTAAAATATTCTCACCGTGATTGTTATTGCAGGAGGCAGGCAGCAGATCTTCGAACGGTGCCAACAGCATTTGGTACAGAGCGCTGAGGCACGGTGGACCCTGCCAAGAGGGCTGCTTCTTACGGGGGATGTGGACGCTGGATCTAATGATATAATATAACATTATATTTTATGTAGAAAGAAGATTATGAAACGGCTTAAGAAAAAGATCCCTCAGGTAAAAGTTTTTTTTTCATTAAAGATCTCTTTTATGAGTGGAAATTAGAAAGAGAAAATAACGTACCTGGTAGACCCTTGTAGACTAGCTACGGATCCAGCGACGGATCCTCCGACTGAGCCCACACTGAAGAGTGAACTCAGAGAATAGTTGGACGAGTTCAACAGATGGTTGCGAGTTACCTGTGACAAAGGTAGTGAAAGATAATGAGCATAACGTGGTTACGTAAAGTTAGTAGGAATTTCATGATGTTAAAATTACCAAGGAGTTTTGCTAGAAAGCAAGTTTGCAGACAAAAAATAATAAACTCATAAAAGAGAAAATAAGAGAATTAAGCAATGATGGCAACACTTGAATTGATTTGTCATAGTCCAAATGCGTGATTCACATTGGCAAGAAATTAGGGAAAATTAAGGTTTGGGTAGTTAACTACTGCTACTCATAAGAGAACGATATAAAAAAACACAGGGACAGACCAATATTAGATAAAGTATCATACCATTCGCGCTAGTCCCGTATTCGGTCTGTCATCAGGATCCCACTGATCTTCGGTCTCTCCTCGTCGCTCAGCGTTCGTCTTCAGCCAAGTAGACCACTCGCCGATGCAATGCTCCAATTTGCCGAGACCACTCACTAGAGAGTTACAGGTATAATTATAAAGGGGACATTCCAGAAACAGTAAGTCCAAATTAGGTTTTCGTTAGAGACTCAGAAAGTTACATAGGATAAGGTACGTTACTGTGGAAGTCGAAATCTGACGAATGTTATTAGAAATCTATAGTAAAGTTTTCTTTTCAACGCACCTTTGGGTGGACTTAGAAATTTGGGACTGACTTCAAAAACAATTCTCGCAAAAAATCTTACCATTACTTGGCTGAAGGTCATCTGGACTGATATCAGGCAAGCTGTTGTCACTGTCTTCAGCTTCTTCCAGTAGAGACACTTGGTGGAATCTCAGAATACCTTGGAAAGAAAAAATATTTTGTAAGTACAATAAATTTCGTAGACGATGAATCATCAGACTTTATTGGCTTCATTCACAACTTCTAGATAAGTTGTATCTAAACAGAAGTTCCAGTTATTTGAAATATCGTTCCATTCAGATCCTTTTCCCTTTTTTGTATTTCTTTCTGAGGTCAGCAATTCTCCTTACAAAGCTTATAAGACAACATCCGGGCACTGTAAAACAGGGCCCTCAGCTAAGGGCTTAGTTAGAATCCTTTAAGTTGGCTTTACCTTTATGTGGCTGCAGCAGCCATGCATATAACCTGCCAGCTGCAAGACTGTAGTACAATACAGGCGCTTTCTGCTTGTTCACAACTTCTAGTACTTGTTCAACGCTAGATGGACTCCAAGGTTCTGAGCGTTCCTTGCCAGCTTCTTCCGTGCTCCTGAGAGATAATATTGTAATGTAAGTGGCCATTTTTCTAATTTTCTTTAAACTAAATTTGTTATATGATAGATTGTGTGAAGGATGATATGGCTAGGAAGGAAGGGATTGAAGTGAACACTAAGATCATTGCGAATACACTCGTATGACCGGAACAAGATTATGTCTGGACTTTAAAGGAGACCTCTGACTACTGAGTTTGTTTCGATGTTTCTTCTCAGAGTAGTCTGATAAGAAAAACCGACTTTATCTTGTTTAAAATAATAATTAACATTAATGTAATTGGTGTTGTACCGTTTTGATAAACTATAAATAGTTTATTTTTGAGGTGTAAAAGTGTTTTTTTTATAATCTACTGGCTGACCGGCAAACTTTGTACCGCTTCAGATTTTTTTGTTATTTTTTCCCATGTTTTAATAATTATTCTGCTATTCGGGGACAAATCCAACAAATAAAATATCATAAAAATCGGTCCAGCCGTTCTTGAGTTATAAATAGTGTAACTAACCCGACTTTGTTTTATGGATTTAATGGACTGGAATAAAAATCACTTATCATTTAATACGGATGAATTGTAATAATAAAAAATGTACCCATACCAAATTGGGATAAGAGCAAGGCGATGTTCTGACTGTTGAAAGACTTACCTCTGTTGTGCATGAAGTTCAAGATTGGCTTGGTTCAAAGTTCCGGTCGGTTTTTCAGTGACAGTGTCCAGGGATCGGCATCGCCCTCTCTCAGCTACCACCAATGCTTCGGGGTGACGGCCGAGTTCTGAATGATGATGAATTTATGGATTTGATACTATTTGACGTGTGATAGAAGAAAATAGTAATGCCAAAATATTTGATCGAAGACCCAAATTGTAAAGCGATGTCTAATTATACAGGGTCAAATTAAATTAGCTAGCAAAACTCCTCAGACGTGATGACGTAATCACCGAACCACATCATTCAACATTAAGCCCATGTCTTTAATCTGTCATTTGCATTATCATCTGCTCATTTGATCACTAGTAAATAGAACTGTTTTCCTCCACTTACCAACAAGTACTCTCTGCAGTGCATGTTGCGTGGACGTGTATAGTGCAGCGATCTTCCTGTCCCTATGTTTGTCGTTGCTAGACTCTAGCAGAGTGAGAGCTGCTTGTAGTTGTTCCTTTGCCTCTTCCAGTTCTCCTGATGCCCACAGAGCGAAGCCGAGACGGTGGCGGACGCGAGCCTGGTGAATGGGGGTTTCGTTAAACGCGGTTGGATTGTATATATTATAATCTGGAGTCGACATTATGCTATCATTATTGAGACCGTGATAAGACATGCAGCGCTGAATCTTATTAAAATATGATAAAGCCAGAAGAACGACGATGGCGTCCCAAATAGTGTCATGAAAACTAATCCTTGCTGAATTGTTTCTGCAGGGCTCTGAAGAAGATGGCCTCATTTTTTACATGTAGGTAATTTTCAAGGTGAGAAAAAGCTCAATATGGAGAAAAATTATCAAATAGATGGAGGCTTTTGCCTAGAATATTCATAATTGCTTACCTCTTCATCAGCATCAGCTAGTCCCTCGGTGGCCGCGAGAGCTTGTCTTAGATATGACACAGCACTGCCACAGGCACCCATCGCTAGATGAGCCCTTCCCAAATCTGCAAGCGCTTGTGCGCGTCCCCTAGTATCACCTGTAACCAAATCAATTATTTACAAA
The DNA here is from genome assembly GCA_963855955.1 of Luperina nickerlii. NCBI lineage: Eukaryota > Metazoa > Arthropoda > Insecta > Lepidoptera > Noctuidae > Luperina > Luperina nickerlii. Next base: position 12,747,001 of record OY979682.1, read on the forward strand.
TGTCCACAATGAGTATAACTAGATAAGGAGGGGCTGTACAGGTGCAATTTTATCGGAGGTCCTGGAGTCCTTGCTTATTGATTTAGATCAGTCACCGATTAGTCGGTTTTAGTCGGTTGGTATTCATAGGCATTTTTATACTTACAAAAAAATGGGATCATGATTTATTTATGAGAAAATGGGAATTCTTTCTTTTTGGCATGAAGAGGTATTAATTTGCCTTACAGTTGGACAGTTACTAGGATTATGAATGTTATTCTTTGAAACCGAATAAAAGGATAGTATCTCACCTGATGCAGTAGCATGTCGCAATCGTGACTCATGCCATCTTGCTGCTTCAGCGTGTGCACCCATCGATGCATGCGCAGCACCCAAACCACCGCACGCACGGGCCTACGAATAATAGAATTATACACTCATGAATACACTGTTCTCAAAAACATTTTACATGTCAATTAAAATGAGCCAATTTCTTGCCCAGACAACCCAAAGACAAAATAATGTGTTAACAGAAATTGTAAAGGTTCGGCCTTAATAGTCGTAGGGCTGATGGTCGTTGGTGGTGAGATTAATGAGACCGATGCTAAGAAGCAGACTGCATGAGTTGGTGATCAATTGAATGCTGTAGAAAACTCGCGAATTATAGAAAGAAAGAAAGAAAAAGTATTTATTGCGACTCGTACAGGAAGATCACATAGTATAAAAAAGTAACAAAAGGAAAATGAAACAGAAAGTCCTATACGAGGCCAAAAGGCTCCTATCTCAGATGATGCTGCGACATTTAAAAAATAAATGTCGCTGTGCTGGTGCTGTCGCAGTGCTGGTATTCTGATAGGGCCCGCTGTGATGTCACGGGCAGTTACAGAAATTATGAAAGAATCACTAAATTCTTGATCAACTTTGTTTGTCAACATTACCTGTAAGTGTGTGAGGCCCAGTCTATGCGCCAGCTCGAGCTCGGCGCGGTGATGTCTGATGGCGGCGGCGTGGTCACCCAGTGCGTGCTGCGCCACGCCCAGTGAGTGACATGCTTCTGCTTCCATTATCTGGTTGTTTAGTTCCCTGTGGACAAATTAAAAATGCTGTGACTTGAGGCTAAATCAAAATACGCACAGATCAGCATTTTTCTGGAAAATCTGTCGCTTTCTGACTTTCTGAAGTGCAGTAGAGTTTAGCCTTAACACCCGTGAGAAAAGGGTTTAGTTTTTAATAAACACTCAGGAAGAGGTTCATCAAAATGTGTTTGAGGCGCATGATTCTCATTTAAAATAATTGATCGAAAAGTCTGTCGAAGTATTGTGATAAAAACCGTGCAGAATTTGAGGTTAAGCAATATTATGCTGAATTCATGTTTTTTCAATTCATTCTTGCCAGAATCCTTGCGCAGTTACTGCCAAAGTTTTTGAAATAACTAGATCGCAGATCTTTGATCACTTATTGGTGATGTTCTTCAGAATGGTCAGGTGAGTAGTACTCGCAACTGGCGTGCGTGTATGACTACTAATTTTAACAACGTTCACAGTCTGATCTCAGTCTCAATCTGTCAAAAAATACTTCAAATTTCCCTACATTTTGACAAGTTTTTGACATTTCTTTGTCGCCGAGATGAGACTGCGACTAGATTTTGAACGTTTTAAATTAGTAGAATTGGCCTTCAGATGTATGAACGTAAACGAGGCAAAAGGAGCATTTAAGGATCTATGCAGATGGTGTTCTGTAGTTTCTGCCTACCCCCATGGGAAGAAGGCGTGAGTTTATGTATGTATGTATGTGTAGATCGCAAACACTTACTTGGCAATATTCTTCTGATGTTCCAGGCACAGTACGGCCTGTTCGAGATTGTTCAGGGCTATGTGCAAAGCACCCAGTTCTCCATAAGCCTGCGCCTTCGCTTCTGGCGCGCCTAGTTCATGCGACACAACTAGACGCTTTTCTAGGCACACTAGAGCTTGCTGAAGGTTGCCCACTGACCTAAAAAACAATATTAAGATTAATTAAGGACCATAAAATCTTGAAAACAATCAGGTAGGACAATGATTTAGGAACTGACATCAGAGGGAGACCTAATCAAAAACAAGCGGCCGTTACAATTTTCATGAAAAAGAATTATCGGCATCAAAGTAATCTTTAATAAATCAGCTCACACAGACATTTTCACACACATTCATTTTCATCACAGTCGCATTCACATTGATGCAATGGATTTTTTTTCAAAGATTTATTCCATTGCAGTGATATCTTTGAACCAACAGGATATTTTATACAAAAATCCCTATATAAATTTTTCCATACATACTTGTGACTAAGTCCCAATCCTCGATACGCTCTCTCCTGCTCTCGCTTATTATCCAGCTTCAGTGCAGCAGCCAGATGTTGTTCATGATACTTGGCAGCTTCATCAGGGTCGCCCAGTGCGTCGTAACAGTCACCCAGTGAACCCAGTGCTCTTGCTTTGTCCAGTTGGCACGTTGGTGTGTTTACGCGTTCAAGGATTGCTAATTGCTGAAGAGGTCGAAATATCGTTAAATTTAAGAAATAAAGCAACAATCAATCGGTTATTGTAACAAAATAAAGATTACGAACAAACTTATACGCCTCTACGATGGAATAAAATGCAACCGTGATCTGTGTTTTTTTTTAAGGATACTTTTATAAGATGTCCAAGATCGTGTTTTTTGAAAGTATATCACAGTATAATTTAAAAAAAATCACTTGATTATAATATCTTTTACTGAGATGCCCGTTTATAAAAAGAAAAAGAAGTGAAGCGAAGTGTCTTCTTCAAAGCTTTCGAAAAAAAATAACAGACCTGTTCCAAATATCCTATTGCGTCTTCATAATGTCCCATGTTAAGTTTTGCGATGCCCAAGTTTCCATACGCTTGGGCTTCTAATGCACAGTCTTGAAGTTCCTGCGCTCTTTCCAATTGCTCCTAAAAATATTAAGTGGTTTTGTAAACAGTTCTGCTATAAAATGCAACAAATTATCTAGATGAGGAAAAAATATTGATGATATATTCTTACCCTGTAGCACCTGGCTGCGTGCGAGTAATGTCCTAAAGCCATGTGAACAGCTCCAAGGTGTGAATGAGCTCTCGCCTCTCCAGACGCGTCTCCTGCCTCTTGGCGTAATGTTAACTCCTGAAGCAAACACATTGAGAATTTAGTCACAAATATTCGCGCTATTAGACAAAAAACACAAAATGAACTTTATTGATACAGAGATAGGGTATAATTTGTATTGCCCAAATAACGTGAATATTTGGATAAATACGATTAATGAAGTGCCCGCAGGAGCAGGAACATGCTTATTTATAACGAAGTGCTTACTTGAGTATGATGTCCTAACGCTGCATCAAGCCTTCTTTGAAGTCTTCTGGCAAGACCTAGCGCACCACATGCTGCCGCTTCCAATGATCGGTCACGGGCCTGAAAACACACAAAAGAAAAATATAATCTGGTCAGCAAAGACGATCATCAGCTGTCTTTGAAGTAAAGAATCAAATTCATACCTGTCTCGCAAATCCAAGCTGCCTTTGATACATCTTAACAGCCTCCTCAACATCTCCCATCTTAATCAGAACATCTCCAATATTGCCCAGTGCTCTAAACTTGCCCTGTAAGTGCTGGGTCATATGGGCTATCGCCAGGAAATACTTCTGGCATTCCAGAGCAGTTTCAAGGTTGCCCAGGGCTAAGTGGGCAAGTCCTAAGTTGCAGTACGCTCGCCCCATGTTCATTTTGTCTTGTAAGTCTTTGGCCAGGGATAAATCTTGGTCGTAGTATCTGGAATACATTTACGTAAAGTAAACTTCGTGAAAAAGTTGTGTTTGCTAGACATTATCACTCAAGTTCACAGAAAATACGCAAATATTTAAGCGGTGCATGATTCAATTAATAAACTTTTGTAGTCAAGTGCTACAAGCACTCTTGCACAAAGGATAGCAACGGAAATAACCGATCAGCTTGTTTGCTACTCTTCACTTGACAAGAGTAGACAAGAGCTAGATGGTTATTTCATCATCCGAAAAGCGTCATAACGGTTTCGGTGGCAGAAAGCAAGATTTATAGACTGATCTTCAACAGTCAATATAACATACGTATCAGACCAAAGGAAATTGTACTAACCTGACAGCCTCCCTATAATTCCCAAGACAGTAATGGGCGTATCCCAAGAAATGGCAAGCCTTAGCCTCTGCAGTAACGTCTCCCAATTCTTGGGATAACATCAGATGTTGCTCGTAGTACGGCACTGCTTGAGCGAATTCCCCTCGAGACGAGAGGCAGTTGCCTAGGTTGAGGAGTGCGCAAGCTTCGCCGGCTGCGTCTTTGAGCTCGCGGGCTATGCCTGGAATATAAGGATATTTTTATAAGTTAGAGATAGGTACAAGAGTTATGAATTTTCATGCTCCAATTTTTTTTAAAGTTGTTGTTTTGATTTTGTTCAGGAACAAGAAAACACTCTTCAAACTCATTGATCAAAAATTTCGACGTGTATAGTTTATATTTTGTGTCTCGGAAAGCAAGTTAAGCCGTTGGTCCCGGCTCTCATTCGTGGATCTTTTACTGTTGTTACGGGTCGTCAGAAGCACGAAAGTCTGACAACCAGTCTTACCAAGGCGTATCGTATACTCGTACTTTTGGTATCCGCGATCGGCTACAAAGGATTTCACGGAGCTATTTATTTTCATACTTTTTGAAGGCCTAAACCAAAAATCCAAAACTAAACAATCCTAAAATTTTCAAGTATTAGATAAACCTTACCTAAATGAGCCCTGTAGTGAAAGAGCGCCATATCATGTGCTCCTAAGGCCTGGTACGCTACCGCCAGGTTCCCATGCGTAGAAGCTTCAGAACTTCTGTCATGAACCTCTTTGGAGATCGTCAGTTCTTGTTTGTGGTATTTGATGGCTTGCTCGTAAAATCCCGCGGCGGAGTATGCATTACCTATGTTGCCGTATGCTCTCCCCATGCCTGCTTTATCCTGGAAAATGGAATGAATTGAAACGTTTCTTCTTTTAATTTGTCCGTCAATTTCTCTGTTAAATACATGAACTCATAGATGTCTTTTCTTCCATCTGTCGTTTAAATCTGAAGTAATAATAATATGTATAAAGAGGTATTTTTTGTTGGTTTGTAAGAGATAATCTCAAAAATTGTAGATCCAATTTGAAAAATTATTTCACTAATAGAAAGCTACCCTATTACCGAGTGCCATAGGATATGTTTTATGTGGTAAAGCCGCCGGCAGAAGCTAGTTATTATTATAACGAGACCAGTAGAGATCGTCAAGTTAATGGTATGAAACCAGTTATTAACAGTCATTATCACATAAATGGGTGCACATTCAATAGCGTGATTTCATGCTTGGCTTGTCAGCAGTCTTTTGGCGAAACTCGGATGACATGCCTCTGATAGATTCCTATCTTCACGTTAAAGTTACATTTTACATTGTTTTCATGAAAAGTAATTAGGTAGATGTAAATGCAAATAATTTTATTGAAAAACTGCTTTTTGACACGAATGATAAATTATAGAAATATAATTGACCTGGATAACAAAGATGAGGGCGGCATAAAACGATGATTAGATACTAAAGTGCAAGGTGAAAGTGACCTTTTTCCGCTTGCAGACATTCGTATTTGCTTTGGCATAAATTGCATTTTAAAAGGTAAAAGTGCATCATATTACCTGTAACTGTCTAGCTATAGACAGATGTGCTTGATGCAGTTTGAGTGCAGCGTCGTGTTCCCCCAACAGTTGGTATACGATGCCAAGGTTTGAACATGCTCGACCTTCCCCGACCTACACAATAACGAAATAATATCTAAAACTACGAGAAGAACCAATATGACGATAGATGAAAAGCAATAGACGACCTGCTGGTCTATTCTGTAAAAATCTCATCATTATAACTTAGGTGAAGTGGGCAGACAATAAGTGTCACCCCTGGCATCAGCGGTGCTATTCCGTAAAAACAACACCGTGATAACTTAGGTGAAGTGAGCTTAAAGTGAGCTGTCATTCCACCTGCCGGTTGATTCTGTAAAAATCTCACCGTGAAAACTTAGGTGAAGTAAGTTTGCTTATGCTAGGAATTGACACTAATATTGACAGCTCACTCCACGCTCACTTCACCTAAGTTTTCACGGTGAGATTTTTACAGAATTGCACCGCTGATGCTAGAGATTGACACTATTGACAACTCACTTCACCTAAGTTTTCACGGTGAGATTTTTACAGAATCGACCGGCAGGTGTAATGACACACTTCACTTCACCTAAGTTGTTACGGTGAGATTTTTACAGAATAGACCGGCAGTTAACGAAAACCATTGGCCAATTTGATGTCCCTAAGATAAAATTTGGCACCCCATCGACGCACAACCAGTTACCAAGGGTTCAGTACATGATTCTGGACCACATGCGAAAAAAACCACTGCTGTTTCCTACGAAAGTGCAATACTTACGCGGTAAAAATGTATGGAACAGCAATATTTTTTAACAACCGACGAAAAACGCAGTGGGGAAGAATCCATCTATTTAATAATAGGTAACAAGCTGTGAGTCGATGTCCCTGTCACCCTGTTTAACATGGAACATAAAATTGCCAACCGCATACTAGCTGCCAGGGGTCCTGTCCTTGTAATTTATTTACATAAACAAAAGAATACCATCGTGAATAGGATCGTGTGTATGCATACAAATAGTTTCATTAATAAAAATCATGGCTATACCTTATCCCTTGCCGCTAGAGCGACGTCCAATTGTCTCTCGTGCCATTTCTTAGCTTGCGCGTAATCGCCGGCGCACCTGTGAGATACAAGAGGTAATTTTTATTGCCGCCACATAAGACATATCTTTAGTTTTCCGTTAAACGCTTGTGAGATACAACAACCCGCATAGCTCAGTAATAATACTGTGTTTAGAAGGACGTTAAAATTGCATTCGTTATGGTACCGTACAGTAGAGATAACTAAAAGTTATAGGGAGAGCGAAAGTTTTATAGAATTGTCGGAAGAGATAAAATGTTTTCAAACGCATGCTTATGAATACTATCATAGGTATTGTGTTTCTCGAGGAGTATCCTAGGTATTAGCATTCTCCTTAACATCACATTTCTCCTAAAGAAGTCGGTAACATCAGGTAATTTAATATAGTTAAAGAGAGACTCACCTAGCAGCATGTCCTAACCCAGCATACGCTCTGGCTTCAATAGCTCTGTCACCAAGGTTCTGTGCTATCCTCAACACGTTCTCATGATAAGCGATAGCTTGTGAAAAGTTTCTTCTATAGTGGTATGAGGATCCCAAGTTGGAGTATGCTCTTGCTTCTTCAACCTTTAAGATAACAGTTTACTCATGTTTTAATGTTCAGTTAAAATGTCGTCATCTAGGTAAACTAATGTACTTTCGGAACTTCTAATTTTATCATGCAATTACATATTGCAGAATTATAACTCATTTTTAACTTGTGAGCTAAGACATAGTTTATAAGCATATACGAACAATTCCACAAAGGCTATCAAATTTTTATTACCATATGACAGAACCCCGTCTTCAAGTCAATCAATTTCAAACAAAAATGCTGTCTCACCTGATCTCCAAGTCTTCTTGCCAGCCTTAAATGCTGCGTATGACAGTCCACAGCAGAGTCGAACTCCCCCATAGCCAAGTATACTGCCCCAACGTTGCCAATCTCCCGTGCTTCCTGCAACCTGTCCCCCATTTGTTTTACTAGCTGCACGCATTGCTTGTGACTGGCAAGCGCGTTGGGATAGTCTCCAATCGCTGTGTAGACGTGGCCTAAGGAAGTTAAAGCGGCTGCTGCTGCTTGTGTGTCCTGGGAAAGATAAATATTTTATTGAGTGAGGTTTTACTGGTACTTGTGAAATACTTATACCTATGGAAGATATTCTCCTGTTTGTCCAAATAAGTGATATGTTTTACGCTGCTGCCAGATTCTGTCTGTCATTTGCAGTAATAAAGCTAGCAAGTCGAAAGGCCACCATATATTCGTAAGAATTAATAGCTAGCCGTACATTAAACCGATGCATCAATTGCGAGATTTCAGAGCCTAGGTTTAATGCGTGTCATAAAGACTAGCCTTAAAATAAGAAGCATCACTATCGTATCCTAGTAAACATAAGATGCATAATCCAAGAGCACTCGATATCCTTTATTAATTATCTTTTGATCACAATTGGCTCCAGAGACATAAAATTACAAAAAGCCCATTACTTAAGGTCCATTACTGACACTTACCAACGATTCATTACTCTCATACCGACGTAACGTCTTGATCGTCATTTCAATACGCTTCCCTAGTCTTTTTATTTAAGCACCAGCACTTACAATAACTTTTTATGGTCCCATACAGCGAATGTTCGCTGTACGATATCGTAAATTTCGCGAGGACATTGAATGCGTCCGCGTTCGTCCGACTGTCCAGCTTTATTAGTTTAAGAGGATATAACATATATTTGTGATAGTTCCAATTCAATGGGTACAAATTTTATGAGTTCGGGTTTTATGTATCATTTTTCACATGTAATGTAGGTAGAAACACGCGAATGCAAATGCGCCGACATTCCACGTCATATGAACGACTTATTTATGTGGTTTAGCAGTAATTATGTAACGAGTGTAATGTAGCGTCGCGTGGAGCTTGATGCAGCTCAATGCAATGATGCAGATCAATGCGGTGCACACACTATGTTACAGAGCCGTATCTACATCTCTTTGGACATGGTTTCTTCTTAATTTACACGCAATGAGTCAGAAATTATGTTCGTGTCAAGTTCGGGGTCATGAATGTTAAAAGAGCAATAACTTGCAGAGATTGATTTAAATCATCATCATTTAAATAAATGATGTTTATGCCTATGACCTGTCGCTTGCAGATTTGTGATTACTATAATTACATAATATCACGCCTTTATTCCTCGAAGGGACACCTATAGTAAGTACACCCACATTTCGCCAGTAAAGTGCATTATAGTAAACTCAAAATTCAGAAACCTCTCCTGTTGCAGTATGCTTAAGCTACATCTGAGACGTTTCAAAATAAACAAAATCAACATCAGAGTCTGTTTATTTTAATATAATATGTAGCTTTAATTATGTGCATAAAAAATCTTAGCGCTTTTGTCAAAGGCGTATCTAATCGATATTTTTGACGCGTATCACTGCCAAGAGTATTTAGTATACTTAATTTATAATACAGCGAGGCATGCGTGTACAAAACAACTAAGAATAAAAAGGTTAAGAGCAAATAAAGGACCCGTAGAATGCACCGCATCCTTTTCACTGAGGAAGTGAAGAAAAAAAATAAAATCGACGACAGACGGAGACCGCCAATAGGGGCTTTGTTTTTGAGTAGTGATGTACTACGTCCGGTATCGATATAAATTGTAACCCATTGGAAACAATGAAAATTATGTTCGTTCACACTTAGATCAAGAATATTTCCTTACTTATATTGAATGCAGAATGGTATTTCTATGCTAGCAATAATACTCATATACAAACAGGAATTACCGTAATTGGAAAAACGGACAAAATGTTGACTTTATAGAGTAAATATAAGCAAATCTTACTTAGCTCCAGGAATACCGCTTTGATATCTCGCAATAAACTTCTACACGATGTTAAATTATTGCTAGATATAGTATTATCGTTGGCGTGCATCGACGGCGACCAACACTAGCGAATAAAGTGGGACGCCCCGCAACAATCTAGCTAATTAAGTATGTGCAACATGATACGATAAAGCGGTGATTTACATACTGACTCCATCTCGTTTGGACGTTTTCCTACAGGGCGAGTAACGAGACGCCGTGTTCCTTGTTACTACGCACACTATTCATGTGTGCAGACACTGTGTCACTCTGGTTGTCTGTGTCACTGTCGAGTCTAAAGGCCTTTATAAATAATACTCGAATGAGACGTACCTTTATCAAGCTTTGTTATGTTCTTTTGTGTGCCTTGTTTCTTTGGATTATTCGTACGTACAATAAACATTCCTGTGTGAACTATGATGCGTATAAATCGGCAGAGGTATCGCACTTTATATCTCTTTGATTCATGACTCTATTTATCTATTATTTACTTATTATATGTTTGAACAAACCATACAGGTGTATATTATTTTATTTATATGGCATGATTATCATCTGCCTAGCTTTTTCCCAACTACGTTGGGGTCGACTTCCAGTCTAACCGGATGCAAGTGGATACCAGTATACTACGTGACGCGACTGTCTATTTAACCTCCACAACTCCGTTACTGGGTAATACGATACCTCTTGGTACGACTGGTTGTCAGACTTTCGGACTTCTGACGACCCGTAACGACCGTGAAAGATTCACGTCTGACACCCGGGATCAACGGTTTTGCGAAAACGTAAAGATGGCTACCCATCCACGGACTAACCGCGGCAAGCGTAACTTAACCTGATCGGTTGACCCGTGCGGCTGTTATTACTTAGCCACAAGCTTCTTTATTTACATTTTCATTATATTGCTAATCCATTGCTTTGTATCTTCGAAAAAATTGTCTGCTCAACAACGTGAATAACGCAATGAATGTTGTTGAACTGTCAGAATGAAACCCATTGCTACTGTTAGTGTGTTACGCAATTACCCCGCTGCACTGCAAATCGATTCATTCATTTCGAAAAATAAGGATTTGAAAGTTTGTATGAAATGCCGTACGCTCTTAAGATCCTTTTGACTGAACCTGATTTGCATATATTTTTTTTTAACTTATCATAGGCTAGGCTAATCAATTATTTATCCCAAGACGCAGACAAACCCGTAGACTATGGCACAGCATAATTTATATTAATATTCATTATGTAAATTTTCTGCCTCATTACAGGAGTTACAATTATAGTTTTCATTAGGGCGAGAGAATTATGAGATTCCTGAGAAGGTAAATTACGGGACGCCTATTTTAATGAAGACCTTAGTTATAAACGTAGGATAAAATAATTATAAATGGAATTGAGTAGATACCTACCTATATGACACTTAATTTGCTAATGTTATAATGGTGTGATATTTACATAAAACGACTATGAATAAAACTAACGCCACGAAGTTATTCATGTATTTTCTAAGATTGCAATAACTTATTTCTATAAGCACGGATGGAGATCGAAGATAATATGTAAAACAATCCGCGATGATGTGGTAAAGGAAATGTGTTTGTTGGTGTGTTGAAAGGACGGCCATATAGAATAGAAGTCTCGTTATATGTACACCATATAAATTACAGCCATAAATATATAGTCATTTTACAAAGGGTGACACAATGGACGGTCTTATCACTAAGAGCGATCTTTTCGAAGACAACCTATATTTACCTATATTTTCTGATTAGATTCTATAACCGATAATGATTTTGTAATACCTTCGATCTGAAGGAGTGGAGAGAGGCCCACGAGACTTACAGCGCAAGTTAGTAAAAGGCTACCTACCAAAGAATTATACAGGTTACGAAAAGAAAATTAAAAAGAACGAAGAAAAATTTATACAGAGTGGCAGAGACATTGACGCGCAACATGTTACCATGAATTCAGTACGTGATTCTGAGAAAAAACACGTGGTAGAAGTGAAACCTTCAAAAACACTGATAATGCTTCCTATCTCATTTTCTCCCACGTTAAATCTTATGAATTTACATGTCTCTTTTTACTGTCGCTTTATCGTTTCATAAAGTTTCAAATCACAACGATGCTAAAGAACATCCATCCATCCATCCATCCAGCATCATCATCATCATCACTATCATCATCATCATCACCATCATAACTATCACCATCACATCATCCCCATCTCCATCACCATCATCATCATCACCATCACCATCACCATCATCACCATCACCATCATCATCAACATCCTCATCACAAATTAGTAGCATAGGATTAAATGTGATGTCATTTGTAATAATAAAAAACAAAAACACTGTATAATGCTTCCTATCTCATTTTCTCCCACGTTAAATCTTATATGTCTCTTTTTACTGTTGCTTTTTCGTTTCATAAAATTTCAAATCACAACGATGCTAAAGAAGTTTTTACTTCAAAAATCTTTACCATAAATTTTGTCCACGCAGGTAGGTATTGTAATTTTCTATGATACAGCAGATTTTTTTTTTCATAGCGGACGAAAATTTTCTGCGCCAACCAAAAGGTTTCAGAATCATGTACTAAATCAATGGTAACAGATTGCACGTCGATGCAGGACCCTGTATATTTTTAATTTGTGTTTAATTATTTTAACTTAATAAGAAGATTTGTATATGAAAACTTATTTTGTACAATGTATTTTGGACCTCTTAGGTAAAATGTCTGTCTGCTAGTTTATTTACTTTCATGACGACCGGCGGCGCCTTTAGATGTTCAAGAAAAAGTTTCTAGCGAAAGCTTACCTAGATTCCTATACATTTTTTTGCGATAAAAGAAACATGTCGTGTTCCATCAATTAAGGAGTAAAGTCGGCGTATCACCGGCTTATCCTGTACAATTTGTAGCAGTCAGCGTATGATAAAGGGCTGTAGTCATATACGAGTAAGACCGTCGAGGGACTAGCAACTTGTCAACGTATGTTTTATTGCAATTATTGTTACTCATGCTTTCGAACAGCGCAAACATATTTCATTATTTTACAGCAGGGATGCACAGACTTATTGAGACCATGAGCCACTTGGGCTAATGATGAACTAATGGCGGGCCACCAGCACAAATTAAAAACATAAAAATAGCCAAAAATTTAATTTAAAATATAATAATATACTTATATACTAGATTGAAGCGTGGCTTTGCATTGTGCTTACAATCTTTTTAACATTTGGCTCAAATTTACTTGTAGCTACACGTGCAATTGCTCCCAAACTTTCATTTGCAAGGCGGTTTCGATTTTTTGTTTTATTATTATTCAATATCGAAAAAGTTTGTTCACATATATAAGTAGAACCAAATAAGCTGGCGCATTTCAGGGCATTTTATTTTTTGTAGGTATGTGTTTGAAAACCACTATTGTATTGGGGTCATCGTGTAAAGATAGTGTGTGTAAGATTAATAAATAAATAAATAATAATACATAAATATTATTTGTAAACCTCAGCAATATTTTTCCTTCAAAGGTATATAGATAATATAGAATATTTTTGCTGGCGGGCCACTGGCATATTGCCGGGGGGCCGCATGCGGCCCGCGGGCCGCGGTCTGTGCATCCCTGTTTTACAGGGTTATGCACAGCACATGTGCATATATTATCTTTATTGTTGGATATTATTATTAGCCATGATAGTCCCACTGCTGGGCAAAAGCTGCCTCGGGAAGGGTCTGACTCGGACGATAGTAGATAACAATTTCATTGCAATTCATATGGGCTCGCTGGCTAATTCGTCACACTCGGTATGAGTATGACGACGTTCGGTGATGCGATGGTTCGAATCTGAGTCGAAACAATGGATTCTTTTTGAAGTATTCTTTAGATTATTCGTAAGGAATTTAATGTGAACACGATGTAAACACAATTCTAGGATAAAACTGCTGTTTACATTTCAATACACACGATTTTTGAGACATCCGCTATGTGACTTGCATGTTTAAAGTACTTACTTCTAAATTAAGCTTCAGGAAAATATAGGTAGGTAGTTAAACTGACTGGATAGGTCCACTCAATCTGTGTGATGGTTCATTCCTCAAAATACCATTTTAAACACCTATCTACATGGACTTTACATGATCTGACCAAGATTACGTCTGGACTTTAAAAGAGACTGTGTGACCTCTGAGTTTGTTTCGGCCTTTCTCCTCAGAGTAGTCAGATAGGAAACGCCGACCTCATCAGTTTTAAAAATATGATTGACCTGTAAAAGTGTTTGTACAAACCTACTTAAAGACATACAATTATTTACCATTTAAACAACGCAGTTAAAACAGCATTTGATGGAGCGAATCCATATTCTAAGCCATACATATTTTTTGTAAAATATATAGTTATGCATCACAATAAAGTAATGATGTCTGTAAAAACTTGGAACTTGGGTGGATATTAGCAGAAAAAAATAAGAGCAGTGTTAGTCTAGTTTGCAGACCAACATATCTTCTATTTTTTTATCACCCTCTATGGAAGACCCCTCCACCAATCTCCCTCATCTCTCTAGAAGGATACACAGCCAGCACTCCGTCATACAACATGAAAACTAGCGCATTATGCAAAATTATTATTTGAACATCAATAAATACGTTTTAAAAATTCGTAATGACCATCGGCGCTAAAGAATTTCGCTCTTCATGAATATTCATACGGCGATGTATTTTAATAAATAGCCGCTCTTCAATATACGATGATTATTGCAAATGAAGTTTTTAGTCATTACGTTCAGCTCGATATGTATTTAAGTATTTGTTGGCTTTTTGCTTTTTTATGTGAATTCGCAGACGGTACAGTCGAGCACAGAGGGATCGCGTCCACCGGTAAGTGCACGCAATCACAAATGTCTAATATATCAGTAACGGATGACGTTTCGTTCATATTCAGTTTTAAATACGGCATCGATTACGCGCTAAAAGGTAAGCATAATTTTATTACAAAAGACATATTATTAATCAACGTTCATTTCTTATGGACCGTATTAAAAGTTTTAATACGATTTTATTCCAATAAATTCTTATGAAAACATGCAAAGAATCTGCATTTATTTATATCGGTTACAAGGTGCACGTTAGTTTCGTTCGAAGCAATAATGGTTGTAAAGATTGCAGCAGTGATACATTGCTAAGTCATCGCATATAAATTCTGTGTCCAGTTCCCTTCAGCGACTTGTACAAGATGCATTAGAATTGTGCGCTTATTTTACTTGCATCCCTGATTCTGTATGCAAACAAATAAAGAAAAAACGTTTAAATGTATAAAGTTTATTATCTTGTAGTGTTCATTCACAGCCTCACAGGACTTGTAAATACTTGTAATGGAGCATCTATAGCAACTCTCTATGTTTTTGGAATTTGTAATCTGAATTATATTATACTCGTATTATTAGCCTGTGATGTCCTATTGCCTATTTACTCTCTTTCCACTTCTCTCTGTTCAAAGCTGCTTAGGACCAATTCTTGTTAAAGAAGTTCAGTAAACTGAATAAAGTCGTTTAAAGTTTTTGGGCTATTAAATAAGTAATATATAATAAGTTGTTGTTTTTGGCTTGACACAGACAATGCGCGTGCATTAAGTTGAATTATTTGATTGAAATTCTTAACGAATAAAAGCTTTATCACAGTTTTAAGATTTCGAAATTTGATGGCATTTTCTACGTGCTCAGACGCACTATCTCCCGTCGCATTTTCGGAATACCCAACGCTTTGCTCATCGCAGCTACAATCAACCTTTAATAACAATTAATTAAAAACGTTAAACGTTTGACCGAGCAATTGGAACGCGTAGCCGCGAGATAGCACCTGCCTGCGACGGGTTATCCACGGCATCCGCTAATGAAGCCGGCTAGTCCACCTCACATGTTACTGTCAAATTATTCGCGGTATACGTATGGCACTGCGAAACATCGTGTGTAAGCCGTCTGTAATCTATGTGAAACAAAACCTGAGCAAGTCTATTTTAAACGGGCCTAATAGTTTTAAAAGATGGTCTTAATGGTTTTTCTTTCTTTTTTTCTTGAGATTCTGTCTCGAGAAATGTAACCCATAAACGAAGATTTCTTGCAGTGTTGCGTGGAACGAAACATGTGTGTTAAAAAAATGTAGCGTATAATAAAAGTCGTAGTGATGTACTCTGCAAGTTATCGCTTTTGTCGATTGTACTTCTCAATAATTGACGCGGCTGTTAGATATGTGCCGACTAGTTTGATAATACTGGTCAAGCTGGACTGTCCACTGATATCTGTCTTTTGTAATCGGCTCTTTCTAAGGAATTTATGGTTAAGACGGGCAATTAGTCCAATAAAATAAGAATTTACATAAAGTGTTGACTAAACTTAGATAAAAGTAGCTTACGGATCAAGGTGTAGTCGACACTACAGGAATAAATTAACTAGAGAAACTCTGCAGACGCGGTGGGTATCGATCTAAACACGATAAAATAAAAATATAAAATTATTTGATGATTTTTTTAAAGGTTTACGACCGCTCGTAGTTTTGTTGCTTGAAGTTTGAGTTAAGAAAATCTGTTTTCTTTTGACACCCCCCATAATGATTTAAAGCATGCTCACGCGATAATTCTTTTGATTGTGATCACGGCGAAGCTGCGGCGTCCACTTCACTTTGTCATGTAATTATTATTCGCCCATTCTCAGATTACTCGCGAGTGAATTCCTGTGTTGCCAGCATTTCGCGGTTATTTTAAATCAACTTGTGAGTTTTTGTTGTGTACCATTCGAGCAGAACGCGCAAAGTAAATATTTTTTTTACGACTATTTGTTCGTCAGATTGTTTCAGAAGTGGACGCAATGATTGCTCGCTTTTAAAATGAGAATAAGTGAAGTAATACACCTCTATGGTAGGATATTGATATTGTACGTAATGTATGAAACCCTGGGTAATTATTGATCTAAGGAGTTTTTACGTAAAATCTATATGTGAAACTGAGAACTATAAACCTTCAGCCTCTTTGGTCGCCGCGGCTTAGAACTGAAATTCTACTTTTTAGTTTATGATCGAGTTGAAAGTATATATTTGCAGTAAAATAGTAAGTTCTTAAACTTGCTCCGATAAGTTAAATTGTAGTAAAGCTAAGTACGTCGTCGGTGCTTAAAACGGAAAATACACGGTGTAATTATTTTGAATGAAGGCAAACTTTCTGTGTTACATTTTGCTTGCCTCTGGAACTTAGGTACTGACAAAAAAATTCTAATAAAATAGATGATTCTTAAAAAGAAGAAGCTTTAACTACCGACCAAGTTGCATTGAAATGCCAACACGCAGCGGTACCAATATGAATTCATTTTTTAAGAGCTGGATATGTGATTACCTTGTTTGAAATGGGTTGACAAATCGATTTCATGATTTTGATCAACCAAAACGCCGGATTTACCGACACTGGCAGTACTATCCATGTAAGCAGCGCTGGGGAGCTGTCTCGCATTGGGTCTTAGCGTTATGCTGAGCAAAGGTCGTTTTGTGTGGATGTGATGCATATTTTCCCCCAAATTGTTATTTTTTTGTGTTTGTGTTCTTTTTCTGCGCATGTTTACCACAAATAATAAACGTATTTTCTTCCTTTTATTTTCCATCCGTGTCCATCAAACATACAGTTTTCCCATTCAAGTTATCTACAATCCACAGACAAAATCCAGATACAAGATCCTAAAAGTAGAACAAGAGCAGAAAGTGAAAATTGAGATCGAGCGCCTGCGTGAGCTCTTTAGATGTTCGAATTAATTTGAGCATCAACTATCCAGACTCCAGACCCAACTGCAATTTAAAGGACAATAAAGTTCCGAGAACATTGAATTAATCGTAGTGGAAGATAAGTGTCATTCTGCACATCGAGCCGCGGCCTTGTCGCCGGCGTACGTCAGGGTATTTACTGCAAATTAGCATCACGTCGTGTGCGGCTCGCGGCGACCCTCAAAGGCATCAATAAAAAGCGAACTTTACTATTTGTGGAGTTTCTTTTAAAGTGTAATACGGTTGCCGGTTCTCGAACTGTGTACAACGAAAGTGATTCCCGCAAAGACTCGGATAAGCTGCGCCTGCGCGAGTGTACACTCACTCTCAGTAATCTGAACGCGATTTATAAGAGTATTATGCAGGTTTGCCGTGACATATCACTTTATACTTTTTGTATTTTATGCGATGTTTGAGAATAGAATATGTGGGGACTGGCTTTATTAAGATACAGTGTATGTCAAAGGATTAATAGACATAAAAGGATAGTAGAATACTAATTCAATAGCACATTCATACATATTCATTTGGATAGCAGTAATAAAATTAAATAATGCTGGACGATAGAATTCAGTTTTTATAAACATACCGGACCGAAGAACGGACGACCAGAACGAAGAGTTTCTAATATTCCTCACTGCCCAGCTAGGACAGGCTCAGATTGAACTTACGACCGCTCCTCTTAATAAACATGTCAATTTAAGGAAATATCTCCATACAAAGGAACAAAACTATAAATAATAAACCATCATCAGCCGAGAGCGGAGTACCTACAATAGTAAAAATTAAATTGACTTTTTACAACTATTGCTCGCGTAAACCACGCAAGTTATTATTGCGACCGAGAAGTCGAGAACATTTGTTATTTCATTTGTAAAAGGAAAAATCAAACGGTTTACTACCATTCTTTATGTAAATATTCCATTGTGCCCGCTGCGCGTATATTGGAGCGCTTGGGAACATAGGGCGACCTCTACTGTTCATATTGAGCGATTTGTTATACTCAGAGAACTGTTCGGGGAGGTTGACTGCGGTTGAACGCTACGTCATTGTATATTTATTGTCTTTAGAGTAGCAGGCCTATTCTTATGTAAGAACATAATTTGTAGGCCAAGATCAGCCACGCAGTATCCCAAAAGGTTTGCATTCACAAACAGGCGCGCTTGATTTATTCGCAGACGTAAATGAAACAAATCGGTTGAATTGTTTATTTGATCGTTTAGAATTGACATTTCAAGATCGTGCAGACCAAAATTTGGTGGAGGACAGACTTGGCAATAATAATACATATAGGGTAGACTATCTCCACATACAGAAAAATGTAAAGGTAATAGTTCAATTCCAGGAGCAGACGCACAAATCTATCTGGTGTTAGGGAAAATGCTTGACCGTCATTTTTGTCCCACTTTATAAAGACCTGTTTACGATACCGGTAGCGACTACAACCCTCTTGCACTGTCGCCAAGAGCCTTGACTACTGCTACATCATGCTACTTATAGGTAACTACAATATGGTACTCACTTTGCACTTCATAGCCAGCACCAGCTGATACCTATGCGCCGTTAAGGCATCCTTGTAGGACCCCTGACTGAAATACGCAGCACCAAGGTTGCCGTGTGCCCGGCACTCGCCTGCCGTATCTCCAAGAGACTTGGCTACTGCCAGGTCCTGCTGCATGTAGTTGATGGCAGCATCCAGTTGACTGAGAGCCCAGTGGGCTGAGGATAGCGCGCTGAAGACTGAGCCTCTGTAAAAGAATAAAAGAGGTTACAATCTTAAAATACGTTTCGATGTGTCCATTTTTATGGGAAATGTTTAGTGGTGCTCTCTTTGCACACCGAGATCTAAATCAGTTAGTGGACCACAGCAGCAGAGTTCTACAAGTAACTTAAGCTCGTTTTAGAAAGTACGTAATCTATAGTAGTAATTAGTGGAACTTAGTAGATAGTACAGTCATGTTGGTGGGGTAAATTCAAAATGATGAACTGCAGAGGTTATAGCAATTTACTTGTAAATACTGACATGCAGGTTATACTTCCTGCCACCTATTAACACAATGCAACTGGTTTGCACAGTAGTAGAGCACTTTAGCCATACCTAGAGACATCGTAAAACTAGTACCTTGGATAACCGCCAACGTTTCACATGGGAAGTCAAAAGTCAAACTAACATCGAAGTCCGTGCAGATAAATGATAATTGCGGAACACGAAGCGCTTTCGACAATAGTTAAAAAACAATGAAATATAATTCATTCAGTAGATAAGTAATTTTAAGCCTGAAACTGGTGCTAATGACAGAAAAATTTAAAATAGAGTGATGAATATAAACGTTTATGGATGGAGGGAGAGGGTCACTAAAAGATGAACTACCTATGTGAGGGATGATATGGGTGAAAAATGTATGATGTGAGGAGGTGATGACTAAGGTAAAAGGAAGAAGAAAACAACTGCACTGACTCCAAAGAACTTGGGACCGGGGAGGCAGAAAAAGAAGAAAATGTTTTACAACAAATAAAATCAAAATGGAGCACCATTATTCACCATCCACTACCATCTCAGCTATGCGTAGAACACGCATAGCTGAGACAGTCTGATATTCAGTTAAACGAAACCCCTCAATAAAGAGACGTGGTGAACTATTTGAGGAACGATATTGGTGAAAAGTGTATGATGTGAGAAGGTGATGACTAAGGTAAAAGGAAGAAGAAAACAACTGTACTGACTCCAAATAACTTGGGACCGGGCAGGCAGAAAAAAGAAAAAATGTTTTGCAACAAATAAAATTAAAATGGAGCATCATGATTCATCATTCACTAGCATCTCAGCTATGCGTAGAACACGCATAGCTGAGATAGCCTGATATTCAGTTAAATGAAACCCCGAAATAAAGAGACGTGAGGAAATATAAAACTAAAGTAATCTAATAGTTCCTAGCAATGTTCAATCAAATGACCCAAACACAAGAGACTTCAGCGAAAAATACAAACACAGATTCTGAAACGAACGCAAATCAATGAGCTCAAACAGGGAAAATTAATGTCAGTACATCTATATTTGTGATAAATTGCAAATTAATCGGCAATAGTCTTCAGAAACTCAAATGATGTAAATATAACTCAATATGACTAGATACTTTGGAAGTAAAATTATGTTAAATTTACTGGAGTAGAATCAAATCATTAGTGACTATTAAATAATTATATATGCATTCTATTGAATGGCTAGTGAACGAAGTAGGAACACTTCCTTCTGCCTAGGCTGAAATATCTCATCTAGAATTAATGTTTGTTGATATACATCAGTATGTTATGGTTCTGACAGGAATATAATATTTAAGTTACTTTTTGAAGGCGTGTGTTTTGTAGATTAAGGGTAACTTTATCTTATGATCTACCCATGAGGAAATTGGATATTTTTTAAAACTCGCAAAACGTTAGACAGGCATTAAGTAAGCTAATTTGAGCACAATAGCATAATTTGCCTATAATGTTGAGAGGGATTGGGCGTAATCCACCACGCGGGCCCAGTGCGGGTTGGTAGATGACACATGTCTTCGAATCTTTGGTTTGGTTGTGGTTGGTAGAAAACCTTAAGTTTATTGAAGTTCTTCGCACAAAAGAAGTTACTCACGATTAGCCATTTTCCGTACAAAGAAAATTGTTTTCTGTTAACGTTATCATAAGTATTTAATATGCAGTACGATGTTTTGTTTACGGGAATAAGCATAGCATGCAAACTAGGCAAGACATGAATGCTTATAATATTCTACCTAAAGAGAAATCAGGACGTCCGTTTTCACTAACACAGGTTCACTTTAGAAAGCTTAGCCTGGTTTTCATGAGTTGAAAACCAATATTTTAGTGCCGTAAGTGCAGATGACTAAATTAGAGGATGCTTCGGAAGTCGACGCCATTAACTCTAATTTCAGTAATATTTTATAAACAAGCCGAGAGGCTTGTTTATAAAATATTATTACCTCTCGGTAGAGAATTAACATTAACAAGTTGCCGCCTTTATAGTTTTATTAGGCGTAATGATCACCCATCGCTCAGGCCACGTTTACAAGCACGAACATTCAAAGGCACTTTCTCACCCTACCTAAGCACTTCGACCTAAGCACACAACAATTATAATAATAGCCACATTTTGCGTACAACACGTAAAAGCCGACGACTTTATAATTAGCCACGAGGTACAAGCATCGGGACTAAATGTTCACACGTCCGGTTTTTCAAGCCTGCCCGTTCTTAAATAGCTCGTGTGAAACCGATTAAAATAATCTGAGATAAATATTTTAATTTGTGGTGAACGTAATGAATCACACAGCGCGATGTAATTTGACATCACACTTTTACACCTCCACTCGCGTCGATCTCTCGATCGTGTGCTGACGTATTCTGTTAATCGATCGGGACGTATCCGCTGTTCGAATCGGCCGCTTCCCGTAATACCATTATCTTTGAGCTATGCTCAGCCGATGGCGGCGTTCTTAATATGTTAGTTGGTTCTAGGAACTAAGATTACGTGCTCTTATACTGTCGGTCGGTTTATGTCAAGACGAGTGTATTAACACTAAGCACTAATATTTTGCAAGATAGAACATAAATAAGTTAACGGCGAGTTAATGTTGAAAATAAGATTCATGATTTCAAATGTAATTAAGATATTTCTGTTACATAGTTGTTAAAGCATCAGATATTAATGATATCAGACAGCGAATAATGTAAAACACATTTATATGGAAGCCAAGGTAATTTTTCTCGACCATTGCTCCCGGGAGGTCGTATAGAAAAAAGTATTTATGTTAATTTATCAATAAAAGTGGTCAGTGTATTCATTATTTCAGCCTTTCCAAAGTATTATCCCATTTAATCTCATCATCTGTCAACAGAGATCATCTCGATAAGGATCGCATATAACAATCCTTATTTATATCGAGTGGAGTTTTATCGTGGGGCGAACAGAATAGTCCCGTATCGATCCAGCTTCGATCCATCAACGCAGAGATAAGATCACACCGAGGTGTGGGTTTCAACGCCGGACCGCTCCAACGCTTAAGTTGACAATTTTGGGACGGCAAGAGTTACTTAATGTCTCCCAAGTGTATATAGAGATGGAGCTTATTCAATCAATGTCTTCGGCTCGAAACGTGTTTCAATAAATTTAACTGAGGAATTAGGTGTCTCGGGCGCACCGGACGTACTTGTAGGTGTTACAATTACGTCTCGTTCCAATTTTGAGCTCGTTATGCAGGAATTTATACACAGAAGTCATCGTAAAAGTTTTTTATTTATTTATTGTAGATCGTCATCGTGTTTTATAAAATCTACTCTCAAACGTGCCTTATTATAATGTCTCAAACTCAAAGCATTTATTTCGGTGAAACCATTTACAGGCACTTTTGAATTGTCAAGGAGTCGGTCAGCCAGAAATATGAAGTTAGTTGCCCATTCCAAAGCGTAGTAGGTGCCCATGTAGAAGAATGGACAAGAAACTGTATGAACACTCTTTTAAATTATATTGTTACAAAAATATTAGTTACATCATTAATGTTAAATTTATGTGAGATCGATGTAAAAAGACGTACACGTTAAAAGCATCCAGATAAGAATAGAAACAAAAAAAAAAAAACAAACCATCCAAAAATAAAATAGTTAAAATAAGCCGTGGCAGCTAAGAGATGACCAGTCCAATCTGACGGCACTCGTTCAGGAACATGACGCATGGATCAGCACCATTCAGCTCAACCATTCTGAACCATTTTGTCTTTTACATGAGTTGAAATGCCAATAAATGCTCATACAACTAGCAATTAACGTCGGTCTGTGTTTAGTAGCCCACAACAGAGGTTACAATCAAGAAATTATTAAGTTTCATGTTAAAATATCACAGAATATACATTATCGTTTTCTCTATTATATTCTTCGAAGTAAATCAATGGAAATTCCTTGGACACGACATGAACACCCAACACGACTATAGACTTAACTCAAACACGGTCTTTCACTACGGGTTTAGTGGCTGTGCTGGATATACATAGATATTTATTAAGCGATGGTATTTCTCATAAGGCAAAATATCCGAGTCCATGGCAGGAGGTCATTAACGGTGTTTTTAATAGCGCCATAAACACGGGCCCCGTTCCGAGGGTGCATCTACTGAATACATTCCCACTGGTCTGCTGCGTGCATCGATACTTCGTTAGCTTCCATTTCAATGAAGTTTGGGGCTTCAGGTGATAATATGTTGAAAAACATGTGGTTTTTCTATTTCGTACCTAAATTGTTAATTATGTGGAATAGAGATTTAACATTTTGGTATACATATATTTTTTGACTCTTTGATCTGGTATCTTGTAAAGGAATACACGATTCAATGAATTTTTCTCGATACAAAAAAATTGCAATGTTACGAGTATATCTATTTTTTTACTTTTTTTCGACATCACGGCGTAACGCTTAAGAGTTATTCAATGGAATTTACTTTAAAACATAGATAATTATCATATCAAAGTTTACTCAAAGTAGTTTTAAATTTAATTACCTATTTTATTTTGTTAAAAAGGAATAAATTCGTTTTGGCACATACGTCGTTTATTCCGAGCGTACGCACATTAGTGGTTTCTTTTTTTGCGTTTCAAAAGTAATTATTGCATCACTTTCGCGCGCTTAGTAGGTTTTCGAGGATTTTAGATTTTCGACGTATCCAAACTTATAGGCTTGTTCTTTACTACATAGGGTCAAATAGTATTATAGTACCAATCACTTCTGTGAAGTTTACACAAAAAAAAAAAACATTAACTGATAGTAAGTAAATAGTACAATAAGAGCGGTCAATGACCCCACAAAAAAAAATCAATATTTTTTTGTTTTATCGTGTTAAAATATCGATACTCATCACGTCTGCGGAGTTTCGCTAGCTAATTCAATTTGACCCACTATAGAATGTGAGAATAGTGAACGCTTTGGATATCTTGTTTTTCTGTAACTTGATCTGACGAAATTCGATGTTCAGTGAATTCTGTTTAGTAATTAGTGACGTGTAACATCCATACATAAAGCATTATGTATCTTCATTATATTAGTACTAGCTTCTGCCCGCGACTTCGTCCGTCAAATTTCTCGTTCCCCCGGCCCACCCCATCGCATCGCATCGTCTGCCCGCACTAAAACTTCGTTTTCGCTTTTCTTTTTGCTTGGTTCCTAATGGCCTTAGTGTGATGTTAAATAGGCCTTAGCCTTCCTCAAGAATTGGTCTATCAAATGCAAAAATGGTCCAGTTGAAAACCAGCGTCAGGCACCAGTTGTCTGACATTTTTGCTGAACTGGGCCTTTTTGGTGCAGTCGTGAGGCACACTTTCCTGCTAATTTCTTACATCAGACTTTTACACTTTTTTATTTATTTTTATCTGATGTATGTCTGGTGTATTGTGAGTCTTTTAGTTTGTGCTAAATAAATGTATTTTTTTTCTTTATTTCAAAAAGATTTTTTTAAATACGACTGGGTTCCAGAGACTAGCGCGTTCAAACAAACAAACAAACTCTTAAGCTTTATTATTAGTAGGGTGTAGATGTGTATGGGCAACATCACGCCCCTTTTTTTTCGCAGGATAAGTAGAGCGAAGCAGCGGAACGTGTGCAAACATCCTGTGAGTTGCATTTATGAGTATTAAATTAAAGTACCAAGATATTTTTTGTGCGTGCATTGCTGCTGCTCGTAATTATTTATGGTAAGTACTGCCGGCTTGTGTACTCACATTAATGCGTTGAGATTGATTGGCAATATTCCGACAATTACTAACCGCATTAACATTGGTTGCATTTAGCTTAAGTTATCGCTCCATTGGCTTAATGATAACAAGCATCGATTTGGTTCCGATCCCTAATTGATTTTAGGTTCCACGAAGCAAAAGCGTAAGAAAATAACTCAAGTCTTAATAAGCGCCTGATTCTGGAAGCTGCCTGCAGTTGCGCGATATATAAATGATGTTCCACCCACTGCCAAATTGAGATCGGTAAACTAAGGGCAATACACCACCATTTTTATTTTCGGAGAACACATCCGCGAAAACATCGCCTTTCAACGATTTCAAGTATAAAACAGAAGAGAATTTCAAGAAGATATAACATGAAAAATTAAGTGCTGTATCCCACGGAACGCTAACATAATTATGCACGTCGTACGAATGTAACTGCACATATAAGGACTATTGCATTCCATTAATTAGAGGTCTGTTATTAAAACGCAACACCGTATATCCCGCTCAAAATTTACGACGTCTTTATTTCCTCGACAGTGGAACATTATAAATCAAAACGTCGAAATTCCGCCAAAGATAGCCGTTCCCTTTAAGTATATATAAATTATCCCACTGTCAACTCGTTACGTACTGGCTGTGATTAAAAATATTAATGTTACGAGTAATGAAGGAAGGGGAGATATTCGCTCGATCATTTGTCTTCTTCTTATTAACAAGTTGAGTGGCGTTAATGGTGTGAAATTGTTGTTCAAGGATTACGATCGAAACTTTTATACGAAAATAAACGGACTAATTTTCATTTTAGTGCGCTGTAGACGATCCGCATCTGCATCTAACCAGCTGTAAGACGATGCGTAAAAATCTGTGGTGTAATTAACTTGCAATTTCTTCGTGCGGATGCTCAGCAATATCAAATGATAACATCTTGCTCCCAATGTCTTATTGCTAGCAATGAGTTCCGTAATAAAAAGATTCTATAACTTTTACAAGTTGTGCGAGATCGTAAATTACTTGTTGTTTCTTTTAATTGCCTATATTCTTTTTTTTAATATTTCATTTTACAACATTAACTACTCGTAACTCTAGTACAATTATCTTTTAAATGGTTATAAATAAAATCGTAATTAATTATGTATTTATTTATTTTATTTGGTTCACTACAATTTATTACACTGATACAAATACATAATTGATTTTTTTTAGTAAAATACCAGTGCAAAAGTTGCTTAAAGGTAAACACCACATGCATAAAACAATGACTAGAAGAATGAAGAAGAAGAATGAAAATGAAGAGACATAAGCTAATTTACTTAGTAATGAGCGCTAATATTGAAAAATTTGTAACATCGGTAATACTAAATCGGTAATTGAAACAATCGAATATTAATAAGTTCTTGCAAAGCACAAACAATAGTCTTCTTTCTAGCGTCGCCAGTAACTTGAGGTGATTACAGTTTAACAGTTCATAAACATCGGCAAATCGCATATAATTTGCATTTCACTGCATGTTATAATAAATGATGACCGTAAACTGCGATCTGTCTGTAGGAGCATTTACAAATTCAGATTCAAAGAATTTATACTGAAGATAACTGGGATATACTTAAGCACTGGTGTTTATAATCGTGAGTGCAGTGGCGTTATCTATATTAATCTAGAAAATTCTTTGAAGCGGTCTTCTTGTGTAGATATTACTAGAGATGTCCGGCATTCTACTTATGTAAATATGTTGTGTTAGTTTTGTTTTAATGGACCGTTGGTTTTATTGTAGCAGTTTCTTGCGATGATTACTGTATGTAATTATCCAGCACAATGGTAAAGTACAATATGCACACACACACATAATAATCAGCCTATAATGATTCCCGTCTCATATCTACGCAGAATTACCCAGACAAACAATCTATTTAAGTGATACACGCAAATTATCAGCTTAGCAATAAACCACAACAGTTTCATTGGAAGTAACGGAAACTACACTTATCTGCAGACCGAGCTAGTCTCCTAATATCGGCGTGAAATTGAAAGTGCTTGTCGGACGCGAATCGTAAAAGGCATTGCATCGTCTCGCAGCCACAGAATAGACATATATCTCCGAATAAGGTGCTTAACTTACTTGTAAAAATGTTAATGGGTACAACTTAACTAGTTTAGATAATTATGTTGATTGGCAAAGCTATGTGCAAGTGCTGCATTAAGAACAACTTTCCCTGTATCTCAGATTATGGCGATTCTGACTAGATGTTGATGCGTAGTTTTTTAAGCAAGATCTCTTTGTAAGGCTCTACTTCAAGTATTTTGCGTAACATTATCGAGTCCTGTTTCTAGAGTAAACTGAACAAATTGAACAAGAGATCCTATAGATATACATCTAAGTTACTATATCCGTAAAACGAGGATCGGTGTGTTTTTTTTTGTGGTATGTCATTTATCATCGACTTAACACAAGATTTACTCGCGTACCTACATTAATTTTTGAGCTTTAAGTTAGATTTATCTTTTGTTTTATTGCGTAAACTATAAAATGGTCGGAGCTTAAAATTCTTGGTTTTTATTATTGAATATGTAATTGAAGTGCTTGTATAAAGTGAGTGAGCAGATCCCCCTAATTAAAAACGTTCAAAATCTGGTCGCAATGTCATCTCAGCGATAATCGATGTCAAAAACTTGTAAAAATTGTAGGGAAATTAGAGGTATTTTTGACAGATTGAGATTGAGATCAGACTGTGAACGTTCTTAAAATTACGAGTATTGTCCCTGTATAAAGTGCGTAGTTAGTGAGCAGGGGGCCTAAAAAGAAATAGAATAGAATAGAATAGAATACCCTTTATTATGCACACCATATAGGCCACTTCCTAAGTTCACAAATACAAATCAACTTCTGTCTGAGATAATCTTCTATCCAAAAATAAACCCTGATAAGCAATATCTTTGGACTCTACCGTCATTTCAGTTTCATCGTCGTCTATTTCGAGTCGTTTCGTGTTTTTAAGTTCAAGTTAAGTACCTAACGTAACTTACCGTAACTTGAGAGAGCAGGATCCGATCCTTAGTGCTGCTTCTAATACTGTGACTGCAGCCTGATATTGTCCTGCTGCCAACAGCTCTTGACCAACCACCTGAATAAAGACGTAAGATATGCATAAATTGAAACAATCAACTTTTAGTATTTTGTTTTTGGGAATGTATTATGTCACGAACTCACGACGATGCTTTGGAAATAAGAGCTGCGGGGTACTTGCGAAACACATACTCGTATAAAATGGCAATTGATCTCTATGCCTTTTATTTTGACTGTCCAACCACGTTCATTACGTTATTTACGTTATTGAGCAGGAGATTTTTTTCTAACCTACGAAGCGATGGATTAGGAATTTCCTTAAAAACCCTTCGATTGTGACTGAAAGTGTGTTTGCAATTAGGTTGCAGGACTATAATTGACTGGGACCAGAATAACTTTTACCGTTTTCTGATAACGAATTCAGTTTGATTGCTAAAAGGCACAATATGTTACTAAGTAGCTATATGGCAAAAGTTCACTTATATTCGTATTTTGTTGGAATTGTCGCTAGTGTTTTAATCTCATTTCGTTCAGAACGGGAACAAAGAGAGTCACGGAGATGGGTCCATTCACTTCTGTGTCACTAAAAAGGCATAGTCAGTGACAGTAATGCACATGCATACTGTTGTGACCGAGAAATTCTCGGATCTCTTTACATCGACAAACTTATCTTTGGGAACTGTTTGGATAATGTTATTAGGCGAGGATTGTTTTAAAGCGTATGGCAGTGTCATATTTCTTTGGAATGTCGAATTTTAATAATAACGCGGTTCATAAAAATAAATGGATGCCGTGATGGAATGCGGTCTTAGCATAAATATATTTTTTGTAAACGACTACTTAAAATCTTAGATAGCCACGTTTAGCAAGCAAAGCTTCCGTTGTATTCTCAACTCATAATGACCATTCTGTGCAGCTTCTGAATCATCCAGTGACCACTCCGGCTTATAATCGGTGCTCTTGATCTCGCCTTTGATGTTATTTACTTTATAACCCTGACATAATAATAAACTAATGTATGTACAAAAACGTGAATTTGAGTATCATTGGCGGGTACAAAAAGCGCGGCGAATTTTTAAGAAGCCATTAAGCTTGCAGTTACGATGGCTGCAGGAACATTTAGCCGAATGATTTGAGCTTATCTCGATATAAGGCTATAATATCATATTTAAGGAACACCCAGGGAGCAATTATTTGGATCAGTAACTATTCTAAAAATATCGACAGTAATTTTGTGTATCTAATGTTTTGTATTTAGAAAATGCAAGCTCGAGTCGTCAAGATCCAGTTTTATGTAGTACCGGCATTCTTGATTATATGACATTTTGACTCCGCTTTAGCACTGACTACTTAAGCTTCTTAATGATTTTCATTGTTTTATGGCAAGATTAGGAAAGTGTTAGACACTTAAATGCGCAGGAGAATAGATAATACAATGTCGACGTTCAGTTTCATTATCAGTATTTAAATCGCTTCAATTTACGGATTTTCAGTTCAATTCGGTACATTGTATGCGCGGAGCGGCGGCCATTTTGTGGTAGTGCGACGCCATTTCGGCCATTCACGTCTGGGCTGCCGATCAACTGTCGCGCAGATTGTATGTAAATTCACGGGGGTCGGTCGCGTATTTATGGGCCTTTGATCACTCAGCCCCATTGTCTGAGATTTAAATGCGCCGAAAAATGTTCAGATGTCGCCCGACTGCACGCCAGCGGAATGTATGCAAATAGTCCGTTCGCTCTGTGTATGGGGTGCTTAATATTGCCAACATCGACGAGACCTTAATGTGCTATTATTTGTATAATGATACGATTGTATTTGCGTAATGTGTTTTTATTTTAATATGTCACTTAGGGTGTACTTGTTTTCATGTAGATACGTGCGAATCTTGTTAATGTTTCAGTCTCATTCGCGACCGACGTAAATGTTTATATGACTTTGTTGTTGCCACTTTGGGAAAGGGTAATCACTGCTTACGCTTAAAACGTGCAATGTGTGGCTTGTGAAATGATTTACAAAATATTTTAGGATCTTTAAAATATTACTTATTTCCACTAACAATTTAATTGAATCCTACTAAGATCTACCGAAGATATGTAGCGAAGAAATGGAAACGTCCTCTATAGGTCAGTGTTTTTATGTAAATTGCGAGTCTGTCCCCATGTCTCCGTCAGTGCTGAGAGAAGGACTGACAATGCACATATTTCCGGAGGTACATTAATGGATCGCATTATTTTGGGATCGAGCGCGACTTCGAGAGCCGCGGAGAGTATTCCGTGGTGTTTATGCTGTCGAGACACTGTATTCATGGAGAGGTAACAACGTTTTATGGTGTTTTTCTCTCAATTCTTGTTTAAATATGGGTACTTACTTTGTAAGTAACTGTACCTGAAATGGTTATAAAATAAGGAACAGTTATTCTGCCAATAGATACTTCCCATTAAGAGGAAATGCGGTCGGAGAGACTTTTGTAATAGCCTAAGTAAAAAGTCGTATTTCGAAATTTGGCTCTCGAGAACCAAATCTCGACGAATATTGGACCAATTTAAAAGATATTTCTTAAACTGAATAATAAGGATATATACTTTGTCCCAATGTTTTACGGTTTTCGTTAATAGTTGTCAAATTTGTACACTAGGCGGTTTCAATCGGCATAATTTAAACGTCATAAGTGTTTATTTTCTACATCGTAGCACTTTTCCGAGAAACTGTACCCTTGCAGCTACTAGGCATATAAAAAAGCGGGCAGGTTGGGACTAGGGATCAGTATGGACGAAGCCTTTTTTGAGGGTTCTAGTGCTTATAAAAATAATGCGCCATCAAAAAGAAAAACATAGGGACATACAAGTAGTTAATATTTATTATTCTGTAAACAAAACATTTCTTTATGGTCATTAACCAGAAAGAAAACAGGCGAGAGCGTTTCTATGGAGAAACGATCACCCGCATTTCCTCTTTTGTTCATTTTTATTGAATCTATACTAACAACAAAGCTGAAGAGTTTGCTTGTTTGTTCGAACGCGTTAATCTCTGGAACTGGTCGTCGGATATAAAAAAAATCTTTTTGCATTTGATAGCCCAATTCTTAAGGAAGGCTATAGATATTTAACATCACGCAAAGACCCTTAGGAGCCGATCAAAGAGAAAAAAAAACCGGGCAAGAGCGAGTCGGACTCACGCACCGAGGGTTCCGCAACACCATATTTTTTTAAATTTTCAGCGGCAAGGCTTATATTTGTTAGAGAATTTTATCACTGTGCACTGCGGTGTAGAATATTGTAGTTTTAGGTCAGCGCCATCTCTTGACCGATAGTGGAACTAGTGTAACTTTTGTTGACGATTTCTGAAAAAGTGTGCTATTTAGAGATGTCGCTAACCGAAAACGAAGATAAAGCAGGCGATGCGATGCGACGGGCTGGGTCGGGGGAGTAAGAAATTTCACGCTGAAGAAGTCGCGGGCAGAAGCTAGTGTTTCATATTCATATCATAGGTACAATATGCTGTCTGTCAAAAGGCTATTCATCCATGGAACGTGGCAAATGCGATGTGTGTATAATCGCGAAGGATCGTATATTATGTTCTTTATTAGGTACCTACTCACGTGTTTTTACGAACAAAAAAAGTTTGCTTTTATCGAAGTTTACAGATACGAAATAACGGGAGATACCATTTTTGGCAATATTTGAAATATCTTACAAAACCTTATAATGCTTTTACGGGCTATAACCATCGTATCAAAGCTGTACGTTATTTTAGAAGTTGCTAACGTAGGCATCGTCGTGGTACGAAGAAGACTCTCTTGTGAGGAATCACAAAGGACTCAGCCTTGGACCACTATGTTCATAATATATTCAATTCAACAAGAACAATATTAAATATGTGAACTTTCTTAGTTTATCTTGGATACAACTGACTGATGAAAAACTTGGTGCATAAAGCTGGACCTGAAACGGTCTGGGGTCTTAAAAAGGCCACTTTGGTAGAATCATAAAAGGATAACATTATAAATCATAATATGGCGAAGACAGTCCGTGTTTTTCTTTTTTTTCGCTACACTACGTAGGTATAATCTAAGAGATTTGGATTGGATTGATTGGTATTTTAGCACAGACAAAAAAAATACCTAACTGAAACATCCTTCACCAATGGGATTTGATACGATTAAGAGTTAAGAGTTTTTTATTTGCTTAAACATGTGTGTGTACATACATAGAAAGTGCATACAAGATGTTAAAGTAAATGCAAACATGTTTGTCACTACGCCACAGTATAAAGACATACAGTATTGTGTCTGGGCCGTAACCTTGAATTAAATGCCTACAGCCGCGCGGTACGTAAACATGCGATAGGGCTGCCCGCCTCCAGCATTTTAATTACATTTGCCTACTTTGTGTTTCCATTTAGTTTTGTTATTGTATTTTACTGTGTGTACATAGATAATAAAATAATTCGTCATTTCGAATTAACCATTTATTTAACATTAATCTGATTACAGTTTATTTCTATGAAAACTTGTTCGTGTGTATTTTTAAACAAATTATGTTAAATTATTATTATAGTTAAATCAAACGTTCAAGAACTACAAATAAAATTCAAAATTTGTATATTAATGTTTTTTTAATCTTTCCTATCATCGTCCTATCCTTAACAGAATAACACAGATTGGAAGAAGTTAAATAGCAAACATGTATAATATAAAAATTATAATTAAAATAATCTGTTCATTGAAGTAATAAACATATTTAAATTAATGAGTGCAAATAAAAGCAAATTTATCAATTAAATTGTAGATTTCATTTCACTCCTTCCTCCTTTCTTTCCTCCTTCTTTCCTCCTTCTCCTTCATTCATACAAAATATTAATAATACAATAAAAATAATTAAATTTTATTAATAAAAGTATGCAATCATTTCATTAATGTTTTGTTATGATGTTGTCACGTTAAACTATCGTCCGTAAATCGACTTTACAGACAACCAATTTTTTTCTAGTATTATTCATACACACAGTACAATAAACAACTATTATTAATAATAAAAACCACGTCTTTACTTGGAATTATACAAACTAACAAAACACACATGCCCCGAGGTTTTAACACCAGCGTACCTACCGTTTAATGATTCATGAACCGCCTATAACTACCTACCTCACTCGTGTTTATCACTTTCCTTTACTCTATTCACTTCATTTATTAATCCAGACATCTTTTTTTCGGGAGATAAAATCAAATACACATTATGTACCTACCTACAAGTAAGTAAAATTATTTTATAGTCTTACCTTTCAGAGTTTCCAGGTAATCTAAAAAAAGTTATCTCTGGATGCGTTATTGACGAATTCATGCAACCAAAAACAGCACAATATAGCCTACTCGTCATATTAAATATGTACTTGAACTTATTTTTAGTGAAAAAATCGCGCGGTTATTGTTAAAAAAAAACAACACACCGTCCGTTCGTCACTGCAGCACAGTCGCGACTGTCATCATGCTGAGGGCATGCCGTGGTCGAGGCGCGTAGGTATAGCTCGCGTTTCGTCCGTTTGTATGAAGACGACGTACTGTATGTCTTTATTTATACTGTGACTACGCGACGTGCAAAATAATAGATTTAAACAATTAAAACAAAAAAAAAATTATCAAAATATTAAAAGTTGTCATACTTATTATTAATGAGTTATTAAAATTATAGATTAACGGCTCCTGCAAACAGGCGCGACGCGCGACGCGAATCGCGCGCGACATAAAGGCACCGCTCGTCGCGCGACTTGCGGTGCCTTTGTGTCGCGTGTCGCGTCGCGCCTGTGTGTACGAGCCTTAAATCAACATTATTATATAAGTAGCTCCAAATGAATTTAATTACTTATGTCAAGACGAAACTCAGTCGATTAACTTAACAGTTAACTGTCCATTATGATTCATAATGTTATCCTTTTATTATTCTGCCAAAGTGGCCCTTTTTAGACCGCCTGAAATCTCAAAATGCAGTGTTTAAGCAAGCTGGTCAAAGCTCGTTCCTTTTCTGTATCAGAAAGACTTTTCCCCTGTAGGAGTAGTGGCCTGTACTCGATGTACAATTTGCGACATCTTGACGCGTCAATGTTGTTCGTTTACATACAAAACGAAGCATTTGCGTCTGCGCAGCCTGTATGAGCGGGCTGTTAGTCGATATAACCCTAAGTAATTGTCAGCTTTGCACGCTAATCCTAAAACATTGGCCATGTTTACATGTATAATCCTTTCAATTTTGCGATTCCCAGGTCGACTGCAGCAAGCTTGGACTTTACAAGCGTGGCATTTAATTATACAGGATTTAAACTTTAGCGAGATATTGTTAAGTACGTGATATTAATCCCGTGTACATTAACGGTACACCATGTTTTGTATGGAATAGGTCATCAACAATAGCATTTGCGGAATTTGAAATGAGTCTGCCTCTGAGGCATCTCCATGAATCGTGCATTCTTCCGCTCGTTTAGAGGAAGTTGATCATCATTTTATATTGTTCTAACATTTATTTTGTTTGGTTCACTAAGGGACATGGAGTTGGTGGTAGATTTTTGATTTTTCTGTTAACGTATAGAAACCCTATTCCTACCCACATTCCGTCTGTTACCGTAGGTCTCCTTGTGACAGACTTCCCTCTCACATAACCAACGTAACCTACGTTTGGTGTGGTTTGTATGGTAGGCTAGGGCGTTAGGATAACTTTTACTAGGGTGCTAGGTCGGTAACTACTATAGGGCTAGGATAACTAGGGTGCTAGGTAGTTACTGTAGGGCTAGGTCGGCGTCAATTGGGCTTTAGGTACTGGTTCAGGCTCAATTGTCTCAACCGTAGTCACATCGTACGCACTTGGAATAACGGCCGTACTAAGCTGTAAGTCCCGGTGTGTACACAGCTGACATTTGATTTTTCTGTTAACAGCTTCTTTGATTATCTAGCCCTTCTTACAGCTTCTGTATGCTTTGATGAATTGTTATAGCGGCATCTACAACAGCACATGCGAACTAAGTATCACACTGACGTCACGAAAAATCCTGCATCGCGCAAGCGAAGTTTACCGTGCAACTAGTATATTACAACATCCCGATATGAATCGTTAGGCAGTAGCTCATCAGACACACACCCGTCTGATCGGAGGCTTGCCTTTTCTATGGAGGATGATTGAACTTGACACCCTGTTCCTCTTGCCACTATAGGATTATTTTTATCAACTTTATTAGTCTAAATTGATATGTTCTTCAGTCCTTAGTCATTCTCGAACAAACAAAGGTTCGTTGTCTTGCAGTAAATATTTTATGGCTCTACGAGTATTATAATAGCCCCTCAGTGAAACGCGATTGCCCCAGGCGTGGGAATCAATGTGTCTTTAGCACATGAAAACAATGTAGGTATTTAATTTGGTCGTTAACCTGTAATATTGTAGGGAAAACCAGACATTATGTACCCTTGTAGTAGATTAGAAAATGGTATAGGTACTTACATTGTAAATTAGAAATCGAATAAGTTACAGCTGAGGTTGAATATCCCAATGACTGGACAAATAAGCGGGTTAATTGCGTAACACACTAACAGTAGGAGTGGCTTCCATTTTGACAGTTTAACAACATTCATTGCGTTATTTACGTTGTTGAGCTGACAAATTTATCGAACATATGAAGCAATGGATTAGCAATATCCTTCAAAATGAATCAGATTATGATTGAGAGTATGTTACGAAATTAGGTCTTGTTCGTCGAGTCGTTGAGCTCCTTAAGATCTGAGTTGAGCTACACGATTACTTACAAATGCTTGCACTGACTGGACAGGTACACTCAAATGTTTTTTTTTTCAAAATACCATTTCAGACACTAATCTACATGGTCGTCACATGATCTGACCAAGATTACGTCTAGACTTTAAATGAGACTGTGACCTCTGAGTTTGTTTCCGCCTTTCTTCTCAGAGTACCTAGTCGGATAGGAAGAGCTGACCTCATCTAGTTTTTTAAAATATGATTGACGTGTATAAGTGTTAGTACAAACCTACTTATGTCTATAAATATAATTGAAGTTTCTGTATTTAATATGAAAAAAAACAGCTTTTTACTAAATGCATATGAAAGTATATACGGTACTTATAACAAAAAAAAACTTTTAATTTTTTTGCCTCTCTCGTTTTGTCTTTCTCTCTGTACTCCTAAAAGGCTGGACTGATTTTGCTGCTGTAGCTGATGTTATAAGGAGTAACTTAGGCTACTTTTATATTTGAAAAATAATTAGGGTTCCGTGCAAAAAGTTAAAACCCAGGAAATCCAATGTTCGAAGTCGCAAGCACAGCTAGTACAGAATAAAATCATTTATCATTGAACAAATTAGGTTGTGGATCATAAATAATGACCAATGACAAGTTACAGCGCTCAAAATGACCCACAATTAAACTGAAACCATAAAACGTATAATTTATATAGCTAAAATGAAAGCGAAGGTACAACACGAAGATTCGTGTATCATTTGCAGGCTCAACACTATTCTTACAACTTTATTAACATAATGCCATCGCGATAACGAATGGAATTGCATTCGGGGTATTTATTTAGAAGGGCTCCCGACTTGGAAATGTGTATTTAGTTAGTTATTTGATTATGTGTTAATCTTCATAGTTTTAAACTTTGGCATTGCAGTGTCTGAATTCTGAATGTTATTGCGTCAGGTTTTTACATCTGCCGATTTTCTTTTGTTAGTGTTGTAACAGCTAATGCTCGGTTCCTATAAACAAAAACGAATCGTTTTGCTTACCAATGCGGCAATGGTAGCATTTTTTATTGCCAAACTGGTCATACATATAAATAGATTCGTAAGCTTATTTTACCTATGATAGCTACTTCCATATAGGACTTCAATGCAAAGCTATGAATGAGGTCCTTCCTTCATTATTTTTAAAGATACAACAGTCTTAATTTTAAACAATAACGGTTTGTAAATTATAGGAATCAGCCAGTAACAGTTAAGTTAGACTTCCAGGACTGGAGAGAGTGAATAACCGTTGCTAGGATCAAAACCAGGTGGATGGGCCTAGCTTTCATGTGGAACTTCCCCATGCCTCGGTGTCGAAAGTAATAGGTTTGATTTTATACGTATGGACATAGTATGGACTCAAGCCCAAAATCAGACTTCTTCCGTTCTTATACCATTGTTTTTATCATTGGCAGCTTTGTTGCACTCTTTTTTTTGGGTGTTAAATTATCATATAACTTCTCCCGCTCTGGGCGGAGCGGGAGGGCGTGTCAGACTTTTACTGACTAAAACCCACCCGTGTTCCTTCAGTTGCCTTTGCCTGGGGCCACGGTATCTCTTTCGAACAACCCGCGACCCTGACAGAGCCCTGTTCCACCCTGCTACCTGTTCTACAAAAGGGAGGGCCATACTATATTTACTGCTGAGTATTATTAGGACTCCGCTCTTTTGTGCCATGCTTTCCTGGTCTGTGCAAGTCTCATTCAGGTATTCCCTACCATCTCCTGTATTTATATTGGAACTAGCTGCGCCCCGCGGTTTCACCCGCATAAGTTTCGACCCCGTGGGAATATCGAGATAAAAGTATCATGTGTGTTAATTAGAGATGTTACGGAAGTCGTTTTACCGGAACCGGAACCGGAATCAGAGGTTTTAAATTTGATTGATCGGAATCTGAACCAGAATCGGAATCGGAACCGGAATCGGACCCGGGCCGGAAGTAGAAGAAAGATGTGTTAAGGGGCCTTCCCTTAAAACATCTTTCTTCTACTTTCTTCTAACATCCACAAACAAAACAATAAGCTGAGACTTCGAGCACAAGTGTGTATAAAATAAACAAACATTACCCTGGCGACCAGTTAAAACTTGTTTGTAGGCGCTCTAGTCGTATCGCTGCGTTTTGAACTTCGGTCTAACTCCGATTCAAAATTATCGGAACCGAAATCGGAATCGGAGGTGTAAAATTAATCGGAAGTTCCGACTTTTCGGAATCGGAACCGAAGTTCCGTAACATCGCTAGTGTTAATCCTGGCCATAAACTATCTGTACCAAATTTCATTTAAATCCGTTCAGTCTTTTGTGCGTGAAGAAGTAACAAACATACAAACACAATCACAAACTTTCGCCTTTATAATGACGCCTATTACAAAGACTTACCGATATCAGTACAAAAGGTGATTGATCCAATTTCATGGCTTCTAACTGTCTAAACGTAGGCTCCAGGGTTGTCCGGAGTGGTGATTTCAGGGAGGCTTCCACCAGAGCTGCCAGCAGCTGCCTCGAAGACGGCTCCACTCCCAACCCTGAGCTGAATGCCGCCAGCGCTTCGCCATGACGACCAAGACATTGTAGTGCCACCCCTAGAAAATAAAGAAGATTTAAAACTGGAATATTCTGGGTATTAAACTTGTGGTCCGGGTTAAGAATACAACAATCCGTTCCATCACTAAAATAACTGATGTTACTCGGAAAACTGGCACGCATAAAGCGTTTGTGCAAACCTACTTACAAACATAAAATCATTTATCATAAATGGAATTGGGCTGGACACATCTGCTGCATGTCAGACGATCAATGGGCCAAACTTTCGACCCAGTGGGTCCCGCCTAATAGCAAACGACATCGCTGCAGGCCCAGACGAAGATGGCGGGATGAGCTGGACTCCTTTAATAAAGATTGGTCCTTGGTAGCTCTGGACAGAGAGAGATGGAAAGAGAGTAAGGAGACCTTTGCCCAGAGGTAGGCATTAATGGCTAGTAAAAAAAAAAGTATATACCACAGACTACGCGCAGGTCAACGCGATGATTTGTAAGTAAAGGTATTTTACCAATCATACTTTCAAAGCTGTTAATTTAAAAGGCGTTGAACCTCTGTTAAAATTGCCTACACTGTGACAGCACGACTTCTTCTAATGAATGCACATATGGTACCGTCTACAATTACGTAATGCGTTGGTTGACGCGCAGTTCTGTGCACCCACTGTTTGCTAATAACTGTAAACTTACATTCATAATTGTTCCGCCGACATTGCTTTGATATCAATGTTCTCACACTAGCAGTTTTATTATTAAAAGAAACAATGGGATCATTCAACATAATATTGATAGGGACCGCCTTCATTTGAATATAGAATAATCGAATTAAAATGATAATAGATTTTGATTCCAAAGAGGTTTAAGTTTCACGCGGCTCTTTTGTTTGTATTCGGTTTATCTTGTATATTAATGATACAGCTGAAGAGTTTGTTTGTTTGAACGTGATAATCTCTGAAACTACTAGGCGGATATAAAACAAACTCTTTATACATTTGATAGTCCAATTCTTGAGCAAGGCTATTATAGACTATTTAAGTAACATCACGCCAGGAGCCGATCAAAAAGAAAAAAAGTTAAAAACAAAGTTAAGCGAGAACGAAGAAATAGCGCGGGTAGGCGATTTTTACGCGGAGGAAGTCGCAGAGTGAAGCAAGTTTGGAATAAACGTAAGCATCTACTACGAAACTTCAGAATAAATGGAGGTATCGATGTCAGCACTATAACGTGATTGACAGTAATTGTCATGTTTACTCTCATTTAAGAGAAATCTCGGACACAGTCGCGGACAGCCGGACAATACAGAATACAGTAACGTAATTACCAGGGTAATTCATGGCGACTTCATAACATAAATCTAAAGTTAGTAGACAATTAGAAATTGTATACATTCGTTATGTCGAATCCGTTTCGCTGAATTAGTGTAGTCGTAACTGTTGGTAAAGTTATTATCTGCGTTATTGTACCGTTTCTCATAAACCTCTGCTATCAAAGTATATGATTGCCATGCGTTTTGATTCTCCCTACATTGGGCACTTTTGTTGCATGCATGTCGCGAGAGTATAATTTGTCATGTTATAATTCCAGTTCTGTAGACATTATATAAATTCTGTGTTTTAGCGTTATTATTTGGATATCTTATTATTTAATTATTGTAACTGACATTTGATATTCTGACATTTACTGTAGTTGATTTAGAATAGTTTTTAATTTGACATTTACTTTTGACTTGTTAATTATTAATAAATTAGAATTAATTTTTATATTTAATAATTAAGAATGACAAATTGATAATTTCTGTTTTTTTTTTGTATTAAATATGGGTCTTTGCCTGAAATAAATGATTTTTTAAATTTATTTTAAAGTAAGTTTCAACTACATGTTAAAATGCCAATCGAATTTATGATAAACTTAGAAAGTGGTTTATAATTTGAGTTTATGATTGTAAACATCACTTTTATTTTGTTTTACATAACAATACCACTGAGTAATTTTTGATTAGCCATTTTATTCATAATCGACGCGCAACCTTACCGTGGATTCAGTACATGATTCTGAACTCCCGGTTAAAGCTTCTCGCAGGTTATCAAAAAAAAATTGCTTCTCCATACATTTTATAAATAAATAATAATAAATAAAATTTTTATTCAAAAAAGTAAAGTAAAAATAAGATTTATATTAATTACAATCGAGGAAAAATTTAATTCTGACTCTAATATAGACCTGCCTGATCTAGGTTTATGGAAAACCTGTGTTTCAGGCCATCAATTTACATCAAACATTTAAAAAGAAGAAAACAATAAATGTACCTAATATAAGCTAAATTGAAAAGAAAGTATAATATTTTCAATGTCTTAAAGAGTTACTATTTGGGTATATATTATTTTAAAACTAGATTATGTAGGTAAGATATATTATGTTTAAATAAATTAACAAATAATATTAAAGTAGATAAAGTGAAGACTATTATTAATTAGGTAAATGAAGAGACTTAGAGTAGGTAGATAAGACTTTATTTTAAAATTTCTAGTAGTTTTTCCGTGTCTGCATAATTAAGTTTTTCCAAATATTCCTGTACTAGTAAATTACACCTATTATAACTTAAACTATAAATCTTTAGCACTCTATTAAACTGGTTATACAAGTAGGGTCCTAAAAATAAATAAAATCGGTTAGCAAAAGCATGTTTAGTCTGCGAGTTATCACATACCAAATTTTGACCTCGTATTGCACTTTTCTATGAAACAGTAGTTTTTTTTTGATAACTGACGAAGAATTTCTACGTTAGATGTCTAGGATCATGTGCTAAATTTATGGTTACAGTTTGCGCGTCGGTGTCCCTTTTTTTTGCTGCGCGGTGGAAGTCCTCATGGACTTCCTCCATCGTAGGGTTGACAGAGGGGTATGCCGGACTCTTACCGGTTAAAACCACCGCGGTGTTTCACCTCTACCTATGGCCGCGGGTGAGCGATTCGCATAAGCATTCACCGCTCCCCCGACAGACCTCGACCCGCTGTTCTTCAGCGGGTCCCACCTCCCCGTGCGGCCATTCCTGTAATGGCACTCTCGAGTGGCGCGCGTGAAACACTGAAGCACCAATTCGGGCCTGTGACCTGCAAGCTTGTATAGTGACAAAGTGCAGATTTTAATAAGTTGTCACTTTATGCGTAGTATATCGAGCGGTCACAGCACTAGCTTGTTACGTTTCTATAGTTAGAAATTGATTGATTAATTAAATCACGCACGCTCAGTGATTACCAAAGCATAATTTCTATTTCCATACTGCGTTGCATTGTTTCACGGTTGCTTGACCAGAGAGTGAAGATCTTTAGGGATACTTACCTATTTAAAAAAATATTTATTTCATATATCGAATGCTGATCACGTGATTTCGTACTAACAAATACAATTAACACTTCCACTGGTGATATGTCTAAATGTTCACATGATACAGGTAAATTCACAAAACGTTTTAAGGAAGGTCAAAACCACAAGGCGAAGGAAAAAGGTGAGACAGCTGAGAATCCATAATTTTGGTCTAAATGCACTAGGTCGCAAGAAAGCGGGCACCGCACCAAAAAGACCCTTACAATAATAAGGACTAAAGTAATTACAGTTTACAATAAGAGGTCTTCATAAATAAGTCCGCGGACGTAACATTGTCGATAATTTATGGGTACTTACTCTTACCTATGTATTTCTTTGTGCCTATATCGCGGCAGGGGACCGAATGTTCGCAAAAAACGAAACGAAAAAAGGTAAGAGTAGGTACACATAAGGCCACCGTAATGGGTAAGTATTTAGCCATAAAATTGTTCGTAATAATAATAACCCGCATGCATTAATAGGCACAGAGTTTATAAAAGCCTGCCTCGCTACTGCCGTTCGATTCTGTAAAAATCTCACCGTGAAAACTTAGGTGAAGTGAGTTTGTTTTTGTTAGGAATTGACACTATTGACAGCTCACTCCACGCTCACTTCACCTAAGTTTTCACGGTGAGATGGTGACAGAATCGCACTGCTGCTGAGCATGAGGTACTGGGTTCGATTCCCAGGTGATACTGGGTTTTCCATCTGGAAATTCTCAGTAGCTGCCGGGAGTCTGGATTCGTGTCCAGCGGTGCTATTCTGTAAAAATCTCACCGTGAAAACTTAGGTGAAGTGAGCGTGGAGTGAGCTGTCAATAGTGTCAATTCCTAGCAAAAACAAATTCACTTCACCTAAGTTTTCACGGTGAGATTTTTACAGAATCGGCTCGCACCCTGATACATCGTCGCTCGCATGACTAAAAGTCCTATCTCATTTTTGAAGTGAAAACTTCTTTAGCGGCGTTGTACACTTTTTTTGTAATGGGTAAAAAATGTTAAACTCGCGTCAGGACACGTGACCTGATCAAAAATTCGTAAGACGGATGGCCGTAGCCGGTACCGCGCGTGTTTTGTTTATAAGACGATTCACAAAATACACACGTGATTGTTCAAGTTTTCACTTCTGTCGGCACTCCCGGAGTGCCACTGTTTTTTTTTAGCTGATTGGAGCTAGGACAACTACATTTTTCTATTTGTGATTCTTTAAATTTTGTTGCCTTTCAAAATGGTTCTATTTTGAGATCCAAATAACATAGACACGACGGCTAGTGAAAAATGTAAAGAATCACGAATAGAAAAATGTAGTTGTCCTAACTCGAATCAGCTAAAAAATTAGAAAAATGAGATAGGACTTTTAGTCAAGCGAGCGACGACATGAGACTTATGCCGGTTGCAGACCAAGAGCTAAGCTAATTTAGTATAGCTTAGCTTGCATTGCTGAGGTAATTTTTCATACTTCCACATAGTTTGCGGTCTGTACACAAGCATGATAAACTACATCAGCTATGCAAGCTAAACTAGATTAACTTAGCTTAGCTCTTGGTCTGCAACCCGCATTAAACATAACTGGATAAATACACCTCTGACTAACCCTTCGAGGGTTACAGGCGTGATGTTATGTTTATGTTAAATAAAAATAAGGCTCCTTCAAACAGGCGCGACACGGCACGCGACACAAAGGCACCGCAAGTCGTGCAACGAGCGATGCCTTTGTGTCGCGCGCGATTATATCGCGTGTCGCGCCTGTTTGTAGGAGCCTTAAGGCGTATTTAATGGAGTGAAAGTGATAGAAAATTATGAAAAAAGTAATTGTAATCTCACGCAACAGTCGTAACAATGTGTGCACTGCGCATGTCACGAATATGGAAAAAAGTGTATTAATATGCAATAGAGGTGCTAAATGCATAGTTTATCACGATCGATGATCTAAGGC
The DNA here is from genome assembly GCA_963855955.1 of Luperina nickerlii. Classification (NCBI taxonomy): domain Eukaryota; kingdom Metazoa; phylum Arthropoda; class Insecta; order Lepidoptera; family Noctuidae; genus Luperina; species Luperina nickerlii. The sequence continues at coordinate 12,790,847 of OY979682.1, forward strand.
TCAGGTGTAATGCTTAGATGGACGGTTTAAGAAGTTTTCAATGCAGTACAGTCACGAGCACTAATATGTCAACAATAAGAAACTTTCAATTGCGATTTTATCTGAATATTTATTTTAGTTGAAATACGACACTTTACACAAACCTATGGATTCGAAAATACTTTGTTCGTAATAACATAAAATTTCATTCCAAACTAAAGGAGAAAATCGTCTTTGAATAAAGCCAAGTGTATACATACTTATGCTCGTGACTGTACATGTCGGAAGCTTTTTACGCGGAATTACTTTTTTCAGGGACATCCTCCTTGTCTCTAGTAGTTGCTGTTGTTGGTCTAGTTATCGCAAACGCTACTACTGAGCTGAGATCCTGGGTTCGATTGCCAGGCCGAGCAAAGTGTTATTGGGTTTTTCCGTCTCGAATATCTCAGTAGCAGCACGGAGTCTGGATAACGCTACTACTGAGCTGAGGTCCTGGGTTCGATTGCCAGGTCGAGCAAAGTGTTATTGGGTTTTTCCGTCTCGAATATCTCAGTAGCAGCACATGGCGGAAAGCTGGGGTTACTATAGGTACACCTCTGCCTAATCCTTTGGAAATTACAGGCGTGATGTTATGTTACGTGATATCATCCGTGTTGACTCGACTGCACAACTCGCATGTAAACGTAAGGACTTAAGGCGAAAGCGCCAGGGTAGCCCGCGAAATTCAATTTATTTAGGTTTTTTGCAATTTGCTGGTCAGTATTAAGTTGTACATTGATTAATATATGATTCGCGGCCGTAACAAATATGTATTTACAGAATTATAATCATTAAAGTCATCAACACAACTCTCTAAGACCACGTTACCCTAAAGAATGACGATTTCATGAAATAGTTATTAAAACATGAACATGAAACAGTTATTAAAAAATGAATTTCGCGGGCTACCTTAGCGCTTCCCCCTTAAGGGGGATGCGCTAAGCTAGCCCGCGAAATTCAAATTTTCTTACATTTTTTGCAATTCGCAGCCGATCTATTTTGTTCAAATCTCACCGTGAGAACTTAGGTGAAGAAAGCATGGAGTGACCTGTCATTTTATTTGATGCTAGGGATTGACACTATTGAAAGCTTAGGTGAAGTGAGCTTGGAGTAAGCTGTCATTTCATTTGATGTTACGGATTGACACTATTGAAAACTCACTTCAAGATCACTTCACCTTAAACTTAAACTATAATCGCGACCGTAACAAATGTGGCTTTACAGAATAAGTATCATTACCCTGATGTTTTCGCCTTAAGTCACTGCTAAAGTAGCAAATGCGGTTAACTAAAGGAACATTAAAGTAGATAAATGTAACGTTAATGGACGGTTAAACTTGAAGCTCATAATTATAAACTCCTCGTCTATAATCCCTGTCATTAAAAGGAATTAATGAATGGTTTAACGGTTAAAATTTATAATCCTAAGGCCTACACTAAGGATATCAAATGGGAACTATTAAGTTAGTTACTTAGTCAACTTAGAATCCATCTTAGACTTACAATAATAAACAGCTTTTGTGAGTGTTAATCTTGGCATTATGTGTAGGAATTTGATGTAACTCTAAACAATGAAGTTTGCTTTTTCCTGGGATAACACTGCGATACATGCAATATGTTCGGACCAATTAAAAAGTCGTCGTAGTCGAAACTTCAGACATTTTCAATACCTATCGAGAAAAAAAAAAGATGTTTTTTCACTCGCGGGTTAATTGCGTAACACACTAACAGTAGCAATGATAAATGATTTTATTTTTGTAAGTAGGTGTAGAGTTTTGTAGCGTGGATGTAAAGGAAACAGCCAGTTCTTATAAGGAGATATTGTATTCTCACCAAATAAATTGAAACAAAATCACCATCAATATGTAAGGTCGGAGCACGAGGCGAACCGGTGTAGTGTCCTATCGCGGACCCGGCTTGGGAGGAAGTGAAAGAGAGCCGAATTAAATGTGGCGACCAAAACGGACACGCTAGTGATGTTCGCGATGCTACTAATTTAGTGTTGGGATTCCAACAGTAGGTTTGCACAAACACTTTTACACGTCAATCATATATTTTTTTTAAACTAGATGAGGTCGGCGTTTCCTATCTGACTACTCTGAGAAGAAAGGCGGAAACAAACTCAGAGGTCACAGTCTCTTTTAAAGTCCAACGTAATCTTGGCTTTCATTTTGACAGTTCAACAACATTCATTGCGTTATTTACGTTGTTGAGCAGATACATTTTTTGAACATACCAAGCAATGGATTAGCAATAGCCTTCAAAATGAATGAGATTGTCATTGAAAGAGTGTTACGCAATTAGAGTCCCGGGTAAATATGACTACTTAAATCAACCTTTATAATGACACAATAAGTGATAGAGATGAAAAAAAAAAAAAAAAAAAAAAAAAAACAAAAAAAAAATTAAAAATAAACAATCAAAAAAAAAAAATCAATCAATCAATCAACAATCATCAATTTATTATTAATTAAAAATTATCTTATCTTATCTTAAGATATACGGTGCCGAACTTAGTTTTTTTACTTCGCGGGCGCACAGAGTGGGGACTCTGTCCGCCCACCAAGTGACCCCAGGGAAGACGGTGGCACAGTGATCACGTGCTGCCGTGCATAGCGAGGCTCAGGGGAGGCCCCTTTACAGTCTCCCCAGGGATGTGCCTTACAGGCGTTGCACGGGGGGGTTCCGGAATTGGTCTTTTAAGAGGAACCGGGACCACCCCTATGTGCTGATGGTGATCACCGGGGTGGTTTTAGTGAGGTAAAAATCCCACACTCCCCGACCTCCCTCCCCGGAGGTCGGGTGCCTTTTGAAGGTTTCCCCCCGACAACAAAAAAAAAAAAAAAAAGGTAATTTTCACTCACTGCCTAACGAACCGACTGCCCCGTTGATTTTGTGGTGCGTGACTGCTCCGCGTGGAGTCCTGGGTCGATTCCGGGTCGGGAAAAGTGTTTTGGGGTTTTTCATTAGGAATTTCTTAAAGGAAGTTGGCGGTATGATACCCCCGTGCCTCAGAAAGCACGTTAAGCTGTTGGTCCTGCGCCTGATCTTTCCCCGAGCTTGTCGGATTGCCGTCCCATCGGACAATGAGAGTAATAGAAGAGAAAATGCATTTGTATCTGCGTACAACTACAAACTTATAATATCTCCCGCGCCGAAGGCCGCCATGACCGAAACATGGTCTGGAGCACTGCTATATATACCTCAGTAAACTTTGCAAGAGATGATGCACAAAACGAATGCATGCATCATTAATTATTAAAACAAATTTATTCTAAACAGCTTTTTACCTTGTCTATAGTACGCTTTCGGCCAGTTGGGGCACAGTTCCCTCGCTCGCGTCGCATCTTGTAGAGCTGCTGCGAACTGCCCTTGTTTTAGCCTCGCTGCCGATCTGTGCAAAAATTAACGATTAGTTATTAAAGAAGGTCTTGGGAGATCCCATACCTTTACATTTTCCGAAGACGATCATGAAAGAGGCTACAAAAAATCACATGTCTTTCAGAACGTTCTACCCACAGATATGTATATCTAGATAACGCAAGTGCAACAACTTCGCGTGCCAAAAATTGCACCAGCTTACGTACAAAAATCGTAAGCCGCCACTTTCGCGCTCAGTCCTGTGTACTGCTGGCTGGGTGAGCGTCAGCGCTGGCGCTAGGCCCCAGGGGTGCGGCAAGACGGGTGCCGCACGCGGCGGCGTCTTTGAATCAATTTGTTTTCCCATCACTAAATAGTGCTTGTGACATCATAGTAGGTAGTCAAAAAAATGGCACACTTTGTTTTCATACAGATCGTGATACTTGCGTTATCTAGGTCTATCTACATATATCTGTGGTTGTACCACTTGAAGAAAACGTAAAACAAGGTACACTTTAGAATCTAGTGTGGAGAAGTTTTGACCCATTAATACAGCTTTTTTCGAAGAAAAATTCGAATTGAAGCAGTAGTGGTGTCCCAGTGGTATCAGCCCCGATTTACGAGTTGTAGGTCGTGAATTCGGACCCAGACAGGCACTGTACTACGTGTGTTTAATTTCACCACCACTAGTCTCAAAACGGTGAAGGAAAATATCGTGAGGAAACCGGCATATCCTAGAATTAAAATTTCGAAAACTTGTGACATCCACCAACCCGCACTGGGACCGCGTGGTGGATTATGGCTCATTTTCTCTCACCGAGAGGAGGACCGGTGTCCCAGGAGTGAGAATATGCTAGGACTGATTATGCTAGGACCAATTTCATGAACTGCATAATGGTTCAGGCGAGCTCAAAACCAAAAAGTCTTCCTACAGATTTGCCGGTGTGTAGGATGCGAAAAATTGTGCTTGATTATGTACAGACAACAAAAGAGTATAGAGTAAGTATGTAGGATTGGATATAGTTGAAATTTGGTAATAAACCGATGGATGTTGTCGACTGAAATTTAATTAGTTAAATGAGCTGTTTATTTCTATTAATATTTTTTTTTTATTCGAGAATATCCAACGGTTTCTTACTAAACTTCAACTATGTATATCCGACGATCCTGCATACTTATCTCTTTTGTTGACTCTACATAATAGCGTGTTTTATGTACCGTATGTATAGCCTCTTTACATACGGTACATAAAACACGCTGGGGCTAATAATAATGCTATAATTTCTCCTAATTATGTACACGCGTGACCGCGTGATTGACAGCTACGGGAGACTGGTCTACTGGTCTGGTCTGGTTTATAATCAGCACCGTTCACTGATCTAATATGGCGGAGATTTTCTACTGTAATTTTCCTCAAGAATAATAATGACACGTTAAGTTAAAGAATGGTTTAGTCTTAGCACTAGCTAAGACTAAACACAGGCACCTTAGAACTAAGAGGTACGGGAAGGTGTAGTTTCAGTTTCTTGAAGGTCACAACATGGTCAGAAAAATATAACAGATATGTAGGTGCATAAATGCCTCAAGCTAGGTGGAGCGACGATGGCTGGTAGCAGCTCGATAAGTAAAGAAGGCGTACAATTGGAGAGGCCTGGGGCCAGCAATGGACTGCAGTAGGCTGATGATGATGAGGTACTACAGTTTTAGTGTACTCTTTGGAATGATTCTGCCTAACCTAAGAACTTAAGGGGTGCTACACATGTGTTAAGGTGGGCACATTCGATTCAGCAGTATTTATTGTACAACAAACCCGACCCGAAGCAATTATTGTACAGACGTCAGCACATCAAGCTACTACAATCTGTCAAATTTCTTTAATATATTTTCAATGGCTACAACATAAGGTTCAAAGTTGATTGGGAAAATTTGACAGTTTCGGGTAGTTTGATGTGCTGGCGTCTGTACATATTCGGTTTTCATTTGGCCCGTGCTGATCGGCGAACTTCGTTCAGCATCTTCCCTCGTTTAATCATGTTTGCTAAGCCGTGCGGCTTTTTCCCGAACATAATTAAATATTTCTAAACTATATTAGATTTTGCCGCCCGGCTGTGCCGAATCATGCTGAACTGTAGAATGAGTCTAGCATCTCTGACGTGCATAACAGACTAACAAGTTCGCAGAACTTACCGGTTACTATAAAGTATGTGATTGGCAGGATCCAGGGTCAAGGCATCGGTGTAGAGAGCGACTGCAGTGGCAAAGTCTCCAGCCTGGCATGCCGCGTTGGAGGCGCGGACTTTCTCTACAAAGAGGGCCCGAGACGCCGCCCCCAGGGAAGCCGAGCCTGTCGGCTCCACCTGTGAGAGAAAATAAGTTAGTAAGTAGAGCTTCAAGTTCAGGTTATGGTAAAAGTTTCATAGTAAAACCATTGGATAAGCATACGATTGGCGTCTATCAACCCGCACGAGGCCCGCGTGGTGGATAACCGCCTACTCCCTCTCACCGAGAAGTGTCTTGTGTCCCAGCAGTCGGAACATTAGGTATAGGCTGATTATGCTAGCATTAGTGTGGTAGCTCCTACGAATAATAAAAGTCAGGAAGCGTATCTAACTATGTACAAAATCAACGAGAAATTCGGCCCCAAAGTTCACTATATTGACAAATTACCTCGAGTATTCGAACGAAAGAACACACACGCAAATCATGCAAATAAGTCAACCAGCTGCGCTCGCGTAAAGCGTTGTATTCCGGCAAGTGTTGTGCGCGGTAGCCTTTTCGGCAACGCCCACCACGGTAAACATTTGCGTGGTGCCATTTTTCAGCTTGAGTTACATTTTTTGACTTTTATCATTCGTAGGGTAGCTCTCAACTTTCGTGCTATCACCAACACCAATATTGTTCTGTCAAATTCTTTCAGAATCATTCGTAATCGAGCCTATCCTAATCAGCAGGGCAAGTCAAGGTGACAGTTAATACCTAGTTGAAGCGCACTTGGTTTGCATGACTCTTCACTTTTTGTCTATGACCAGCTTTAAGAGTGTATAGTAAATCATTTGCGTAGCCTTTCTCCAACTATGTTAGGGTCGGCTTTCAGTCTAACCGGATCAGAATCAGGATCATAAGCTGATGAGCCGAATACCAGTCTTTTACATGATGCGATTGCCTATCTGATTTGGTAAGACTCGTCCGAATTTCGGGCTTCTGACGATCCGTAACGACTGCCAAAGATCCACGAATGGCAGCCGGGACCAACGGTCTCGGACAGCACATTACTTTCCGAGGCACGGAGGAGTCTTGATATGTAAAGATCACCCATCCACGGACCAACCGCGGTAAGCGTAGTTTAATCTGATCGATCAACCCGTGCGGCTGTTATTAGTTAGGCACAAGCCTCTCTAAGAGTGAATTACTAAGAATGGATGGTAAATGTTTACAGGAAATCTTATCTCTCCATCTTAAAGATTACACCAAAGCACCATGTCGTCATAAATTGTCAGAATATTTGCAATTCAAGCCATTTGACTTCACATTTCCTAAAACAAGCTGCCATTTAAAACCTTTTACGTTACTTTCGTGACTTCGCGATTATAGTAGTGTAGTGTGTGTATAGTAGTGTATTAAGGTCAGAAAATAATTTTGTGTCTTGTAGGCGCAGATAGATATTATGTTGTTTGACCAACCCACAAACATCTACTTTCTAATATGAAATTGTTGTAATTGGCTGAATTACCTGCTTTATATGCAGCTAGCCTATTTAACAGTGTCCCTTTGTAACTCAAAGTACGGACGCCAGCACATCAACCTACCCGAAACTGTCAAATTTTCGCAATCATCTTTGAACCTTATGCGTTAGTGATAAAGTTGAAGATCTATTAAAGAAATCTGACAGATTGTAGTAACTTGATGTGCTGGCGTCTGTACATTGAATTAACGTTCAAATCCACTTTTGGTTTTTTATATTTTTAAACAAGATAATATATAAGCTAACGGGCATAAAATAATATAATATGTACATGTATAAAAATGTATACAAAAAGTGGGGAAAGAATTGCAAGATAGCGAAAAATTGGTGCGCAATTCCGCATCGCTGTCAACAGAAAAAGTCGCGGTAGCATTGCCACGTTGTATGGCGAAGCTGATTCTTTGGCCAAAAAATAGGAGAACCCTCTGGTCACGTAAAGGGCCGAGACCAACCGACTTTTAAAGAAATATTGCTGTTAAAAAACAGATTTTCAGATTATGGCATTGTAAACAGAAGACAATTTAACACGTACCACCTTACTAATAAACGTATTATATCAGATGAATATTTAAACATCGATTTCTCTCTTTCAGTCGTCAGTAATTTGACTTTCGAAGGAAGAAGACAAAACGTTGTGTAACTATACTGACGCTATACAACGTGTTTACGTGTTGAATAATAGTATATTTCATTACAAGTGCGGAAAGGTTGTCATTGCAAAGAGTTCCGACAAATGTCTACCCGAGCCGAGGCGCAGCCGAAGGCGAGGGTTGACAGTCGGAACAAGTTGCAATGACGGTTTCGCACGTGTACTGAACGACTATTTTTAATACAGTTGCGAAAAAATGAAGCAATTTAATAAAATAATAAAAACACGATAAACTCAACTAATGGCGCCAACCGTAGAATATAGGCAGAGATTTTTTTTCTTCATCCATTCTGGTAGGCAAAGGGAATTATGCCCATACAGCCAAATCTTCAGTAGAATTTTTTTATTGATATGAATTGAAAATGAAATTTAATGAAATGAAATGAAACCTAACCTAACTCATTCAATCAAATCATTAAATCTAATATTGAAACAAATTAGTAGCTTTTTTTTAGAAATATACGTATTTGCATGAATCATAAAAACTTCTATGATTTTTTTTAGTAAAAACTTCATGGTTGGTTTTTCTTTTTAATAGACATTATTTTGACAGTTGGGAAAGAGAACGCACGAGTTCGGGAAAGGTAAAAAAAAAGCACGAGTATGTAATAGCCCACATCCCGAACGCTATACGTCCCTGCAATACGCCACTTTTCGAGCAACTGTATTAAAAAAGCAATAAAGTCTCGATTCAAAATACGACCGACACATGTATCTCACCCGGTACTGTAATTTAAAACCTGAAAACTTAAACCATTGATTCGTTGCCACATTATTTTTTACAACCACGTCGTAATCACAGCCTTTTCCAATTTCCCCCGCTTCTCATTCGTCGGGTGTTTTCGATAGCGCTCGGCTATCTCCGGGAATAAAGTATTCGTATTAAGTATTTCATTTTACGTTTTGCTGTATGTAACAGTTGTGCGCAATAACACGAATATGCTTTCACGATATTATGCGTAAACTCGCTTGCATTTAAGTTGTTATTGCGCGAATTATAATATCAATAACATTCAAGATTATAAGTATTTTTGCTCTTATCGGTGAAAGTTATTAACTTATGAGTAAAACTTAATGAAACTTGCTACTTGTGCTGCAAGGGACAAAATAAATTAACACAAAAGTAAGGTTTGCTAAAGAAATGGACTTATTTTTACACTTCTGATTAAATTGTTACTATGATGGCTATACAATATATGCTTCAAGCTACTATTTAACTACTTAACAAACACACCTGTAAAAATACAAATAAATAAAATTGAAGCGTCTGTTTGTAATGTCAAAATAACAGTATTTTACTTATAACAAAAAATCTATTTTAAAAATGTTTGTCTGTCTGTCCGTTTGTTCCTGCTAATCTCCGAAACAGCTGGACCGGTTTTGACGGGAGATAGCTGATGAATGATGATATAAGGAGCAACTGAAGCTACTTGAATTTAGAAAAATAATTAGAATTCCGCCCGAAAAAAGTAAAACCCATGAAATAAAATTTGTTTTCCGAAAAGCACGCGAACGAAGTCACGGGCACAGCTTGTATTAAAAAAAAAACATTTGAAGGATTATATTATATGCCCAACATTATGGTGTTAACTAAACTTCATACGCATAAGCAGGATACAAAGGTCTAAAAAGATAGTAAAGAACATTTTCGAAAAATAGTGTTACAGCCAAATTAGACCGATTTTAAATTTTGTAAAAAAATAGAGAATCCACTTATTTTTTTTTAAATAAGACATTTTGAAAATGTTCTCTACTAACTTTTTAGACCTTTGTATCCTGCTTAGGCGTATGAAGTTTCATAAAAATCGGTTCATTAATTTTGAAAAATAAGGGCTTGTAAGTTTGTATGAAATGCCGTACGGCGTAAACGCTTAAACTGCTGGTCCTTGTGTTCTTATTGAAGAGTAGGTTTGTAGGAGTAGACTAGTTTTTCGAAATTCCACTCCTAAGAGGGTGGAAATGGGGGGTTGCATTTGCTGTGAATAATTTCCGACCTCCACGCGGGTGAAGCCGCAGGCAAAAGCTAGTTTACACTATAACGTTACAATAATTACAATACGGTAAACCTGTTATAAACAAGCAATGTTATAAAAGACAAAATTGCCATTATTTGTTGTATACAAGGCTTTTGTCTACTCTGTATACGTGTGTATTTTGTCTTCTTTTGTTTGTAATATGCGTTTAGTTTGTGCAGAATAAACAATTTTTCTTCGTTCCTTCTTTCTTTCAAAATAAGAACAAACAAAAAAAACTATGAACAAACATTTATAACTGTTTCGTCTATACTAATATTATAAAGAGGTAAAGTTTGTGAAGTTGTAGGGGGTAATCTTTGGATCTACTGAACCGATTTTCAAAATTCTTTGACCAATAGAAAGCCACACTATTTGTGAGTGTCATAGATTATACAGTATGTTAACTAACAGAGGGCGTTCCCGTTAACCCGCAATAGTATAGCATCCATACATGCTAAAAAAAATATTACCATTCGAAAATAAAATGTTTTTATTTTTTTTTATATTAAAATATTCACTAAAAATCGTAAATTGATACGTTAAAGAAACACTCCTGTACACGCGTACTTGAAGGACAGCAATGTCGGAATTTATTTAATTTTATAAATTAGAATTAATTAAATAAATAGAGTATCAATTTACGATTTTTAGTGAATATTTTAATATAAAAAAAATAAAAACATTTTATTTTCGAATGGTAATATTTTTTTTTAGCATGTATGGATGCTATACCTACTGTTGCGGGTTAACGGGAACGCCCTCTGTTAGTTAACATACTGTATATTAACCTGAAAAATGAAAAGAGTTTTTCGTGGTAGTCGGATTTGCAAAGTAAGTCGGAGAAAAAACGGTCGAACGAAGACGTTTCTTACGAACGCGCTTAACGATGAGAGATATTTATGATTGAGTTCTAGAGAAAAGCTGTAGAGCTTGATAATGCCTACAAAAAAGTCACCGACATCATACGTCTAACTTTTATATTTAAGTCACAAAAAGTAGTTTTTTTATATTTAAAAAATAATTTAAATCATTAGATCATGTTTATTTTTCATATTATCAACAATTATATATTCTTATCAAAATACCCTCCTTTTGGCAGTCAGAAAACAAATCATAGCACTCGGTACTAACCGAACCACACATAATTTCATCACAAGTAAAAATGTTCGGGTCACCTAGTATTTTATATAACTGCAGATATTGGTTCTTATATAGCTTTAACTCTCTCAAAGGTCACAGTTAGCGCAAAAAGGATATGTAATGAACGTTACGCATGCGTGTTTTTGGATGCCAATTAATCGATTCATACGTGACTTTTAATGTTATCGATATTAAATTCGATTTCTTCCTCCACTGCCGTACTCGATGGAGATTAAAGCTTACAATCGATATGGGTTATAAAGTCCTCGATATTAATTGGTTTGGAACTTAATTACTTGTTGGATTAATGTTTTTAGAGGCTAGTTTCAATGTCGGAGGCTGCACACCAGCAAATTAAGCTACGACAATCTGTCAAATTTCTTTAATAGATTTTCTACTTTATCGCTAAAGCATTAGGTTCAAAGTTGATTGGGAAAATTTGACAGTTTCGGGTAGCTTGATGTGCTGGCGTCTGTACATCATGTAACCATGAATTCAGTACATTCTAGCGCGGTAGAAATTTTTCGTCAGTTATCAAAAATAAAATCTGCTATTCCATAGAAAAGTGCAATTTACTTACGGATTTACGGTCAAAATGTTTGGAACAGACTTTTTTTTTAAATAATCGACGATTAAATTGCGATTGCCAACCTGCATAATAAATCATAACACAAGTTTTTTTTTTTTTAATTGACTTCTTACACAAATAACACGAACCCTCTACAGTCTACAGGGTTCAGGTTACTTGGGTAAAGTTAAGATATTCCTATTGCCTTTAAAGATATTAAAACAAAAACAGACACGTCTCAATCATTAATTTCTAAGAAATAACACTATGAAACGTTTCATAAATATTTACAAGTCAAAATATTTGTGTTGCGTAACAAAATCATAAAGGGTTCGACGGTGCCGACGTTAATAATAGTAAAAAACGACAAATGACAAACTGCTACTGAATTCCTAAACCCTTCGCCTACGATGGTAACGTTAACACTACGTTAAAGTTATCAAACAAGTTCCGTATAGTTGTAGTTTTATAATTGGAAAAATGTTCAGGATAGCTGAAACACTAAAATATTAAGTTGATGATTGGTCGAGTTCAGAGGGGTAATTCCCGCCATATTACGAACGTTCACATTCTGATCTGTCTCAATCTGTCAAAAATATCTCTCATTACCTACATTTTTGACATGTATTTGACATTTTTATTGTCGCTGAGATGAGATTGTGAGTAGATTATGAATGTTTTTAATCATGAGAATTGGTATTCTGATGATGTGAGCTCTGAATATTTTTGTTTAGGTAATTTTATGAGAAAATGCGGTAAATAATTATATAGTATGATTTACGTCCACTACCTATAAACAGTGGGTGTTGGTACTTTTAAAATAGACTTCATTAAACCCATCCTTAATTTAATCTTAAACAATTGCAAAGGCATTCTTAATTAATTGTCCTTCTGAACAAATAAACAACGTTACGGAATTAAACGAAGGCTTAAAATATTCATTGGTCCATGCACCCAACGCAGAGATCCCTAAAAATAAAGTATTTTAAATTTGAAACGGGCAAGGAGGCGTGAGGCGCGATCGCCACCTGCGCTATCTATCCGACCGCATCGGAAGCGAGAGTATTTTTTTCTCACGGACCGCATTCTCCTACCTTACCATGAAACAACCAACCATTGATCTTCCCCTCCTATACCTTATACATAGCTGCACCACACATTCTTTCACTTAACTCGAGATTAAGTTACACAGTAATGTATTTCGAACTTTTCCAAAGCGCCGATTTCACATAATTCGTGTGTTGTGTGTATTGCAGGCAGGCAGAGAAGGCGCCCTTTTACCTATGGCCCGGGTACACACTCGTGAACGTGATCTTTGTGCTGTAACAATGACGGATTGACTAAAAAGGGCATTGTTTAATGATGGTACCGATGTCTGTAAACACACCCGTTTTGGGATACGTTTGGTGGGAAGATATCCCCATCTTCATGAACCAGTAAATTTTGGAAAAGTAAAGAATTTACGAGTTGTAGGTGGCTTTGAAACTAGGCAGGCGCTTTACTTTGCGTAAATAATTTCATCACCACTGCTCTCAAAACGATGAAGGAAAATTTCTTAGGACCAAAAATTCGAAGACATTTGACATGATCTACCAACCCGCTCTGGGCCCGCGTGGTGGATAACAGCCCACTTCCTCTCGAAGAGACGAGGCCTGTGTCCCAGCAGTGGGAACACTATAGGCTAATTATGCTGAAGGATTTAAATCTTAAAGAGACGAGGAAAACGTTGGATAGCTAAAAGGGTCGCTAAAAGGCTAAAGCGTTGTTCATTGATCTTATCGAAGAGGATTAGTCTCATTAACAGGAGAAGGGACACCGCCAGGACTATAGAAATTATATAAACTACATTTCCCTATGCCGCAAACGATGTAACTGTGATGACAGTTGAGTTTATTACCTCCTAATATGGGAAAGTCTGTGTTCAACAGAAACTACGATTCCTAGAGAACATGTCCTATTTCCTTTCCGGGTCTTTGAGCCTTATGTACTTACAACAAATATTGAACGGAGATACGCCCATTCTCCGTCGTAACTTCAAAAATTATCATTTCATTTTCATACCCGGCATCGTTCGATAAGTTTACCATAAACGGTAAGTTTGCGTACCATCATTACGAACGTTTATCAATGCGCTCCCGTGGCGTATACCGTGCGCATACGCATCCACTGGTAATGATCGCCGATTGTTTCGGCCATCTTGAAATATGAGCGACGTAATCGAGCCTTATTCGCTTTATTAAAATTTCGTTTAAAGAGGCGCCTGATAACCGTTCGCTCGATGGATTGGGTAATTATTTTTTCTTGAAACGATCTTTCATTTATCTTGTAACGTTACTTTTTAAAATGAAAAGACGCGGCCCGCCCCACGACGCTTAGTGAACGTCATATCGGAAGAATTTTTAATATCGCCGTAGTTAATTAAAGTGTGTTTAAACATTATCCGTCGATTTATCAAAATGTAATTGCGAGTAGAAAATGCACAGCATGTAATGTAAATACATGGCCGGAGCGACCGAACGTAATGAACATTAATAATGGAAACTCTTATCCTTTGAAATTTGCATTCACCATGTTTAAAGTCGCGGTGCGCCATGATTGTAATTTTTCATTTAAGTAATACTTTATCAGATGGGCATGCCATATTCCTGATATGCAGTCAGACTTAACTGAACACGTAGATTTGACGGAGAAATATAATAGCGAATACATTCTTCGAGAAGTAGAGGTATAACCGAATCGCTTTAGCATGGCAATAGCGGTCATTGCCCTTTCTGTAATATCTCTCCGTAGGAACCCAAACAATAAACTATGTATGGTTTGTCGTACTTGGAACATGTATAGATATTGATTCAGGACGTTAACAGACCGTATTTCAGTTTTTGAAATAAAGAATGCTAGAAAATGTATGTGGGTCAATGCCCGCTTGTGCCACATTATAGCGATTCGAGTACAAGTAGTGCTTTATGTATACCTACTACGTCTGACTTATACGAAACTCTAGATCGAATTTGGTACAGGGTTCCACTACAAACCAAAACATAATTCAAAGATTTAAGTGCATTTCGCGAGAACGAACTCACTGGCAGTGTTAGTTTGCATGTCAATTCAATAGCTACACATTTATAATTTATATAAATAAATCCATCAATTCCCGGTATAACGACTCACGAACATTTATCATAGGCACAAAATGTGTTCTGTGAAATCATTTGAAATTCAACATGCGCCTATAACTTCCTATTTTATGGGTCCGGGATATAGATGCGTGGTCACATATGAACCGTAGACGCGGAGTTACTTGTAAACACACATATGTACCTACATGAAATAGATGCATAGGAGATTGAAATTGATGTTATTAGACATCCATACACACAGGTATCAATGTTCCCTTTCAGCTAATCTCGGGCCATTGAGTATCATAACATGCTGTTGTGCAAACGCTAATTTGCTTTCAATGTTACTTGCACTTTTGATCGCATAAAAAGACGACGCGAGAGTCGTGTGTGTTTGTGTTGTAAAGAGGTTTACAGTCTGTCGTAAACATTCCAATTATATCTAATAGCTGCAATATATTGGAACACTTATTGATTAGATAATGTTACGTGAGTTTAATTTAATTAAAAGCTCTTTAAATCTGGAGGAATGCTCAAATTACGGCACTGCTAAAACCAGGAAAACCTCTTGACAACCCGAAAAAGTATCGCCCTTTCTCTCTTCTGTGCAATGTGTTCAAATTATTTGAACGATTCGTACTCAAACCGTCAGTCCATAATCGACCCAAAATGATCCCCGAGCAGGCTGGTTTCAGACGAGCTAAGGCTGCATTGATTTCCTTAATTTTCTTATTGTGGTGTGTTTATTTCAGACGAGCTGACGGACGTTCGTGATTAATTTTTATTAAAAACAAATTCTTATTGTTAACGATTTGTTCAACAATAAGGCATGTCTCATGAATATTCTCTGTAACTCCGAGTGAAATGACAAAACAATAAAAAGAGAAGGATTTTTATAAGCTGTTACCACAACAAAGCTTTTGTAATCACGTCAGTGCTGACTCCGTCACGTTTTTATCGCTGCTACGTGATAGGATAGGACGGGCCCATGTCAGTTTTGTTGTGAGAAAAAACCATAACAATGTACGCGACATCGAAAATAAAGACGTCTTCCTTAAGATTGTTGATATCACTTTGTCTCAATAATTCCTTCGCAATTAGGTACTCTGCTATTTATACCTCAGAATGTTCCACCATTTTAAGATTGCAACGTAAAAAGTTTCAAACCTGAGTCTAAACTCATTCCTCCGTCCAGGTCGTAGACAGAGAAACTAATAGACGAAGGGACTCTGTAACCGCAGTTGAGACAGAGATAGTTTGTCAATGTGTGCTATAAATGTTGCCATAGTAACTGCATTCCCCTGTTTTTGGAATGTTATAATATGGAATGGGGTAAATTATTTGCAGGATTTGATTAAAACAAAACGAGTTTTTTTTTTAATTTTGACGTTTTATATAACTTAGATACTAAACACTTCAAAGGTAATTTTTTTCTTTCTTGGCGTATCTTCCTCCTTCGGTAAATGCAATTTCCTTCTGATAGTTTTTATTTTTGCGTCATCTTGAAAATTGGCGCTTGAAGATGTGGATGGTACTAGATCAGCACGCTCCTCAGGTGTTGAAATCTAAAACATTCAATCAAATCATTAATAAAGTATGTTTAACCTGTTGACTCGGAACACATTATGAATTCAAGAAGAATGTCAAATAATGTTGTCAATAGAAGAATACCTTTATGGGCTTTTCTGGCTCTTGCATTAATGAAACTGACGCTGACTTTGATATTGTTGTATTATCGCTTTCAACAACTTGTATCTGCAAGGTAAATCACAAAGTTATGATATATCTTTTGAAAAAAAAAAAAAAGTATTTTATTAAAATAAATTCTTACCGAATTTGGTACTGCATCAGAATGCAAAACTGTTTTCCTTTTCTTTTTATTAGTACATTTTCTGGGAAATGATTGTTACATTATTTTACAATATTTTGTGGGAGTCCAATCTTTTCTTCCAGTTGCTTCGACTTATTTTTTACGTAGGTCTGGATCGTCTGGAAAACTAACGATAAACTTAGCTATATTATTAATACTCACAGGTAGTTCAGTCATTCTGTAACGTCAGATGTGTCATTTTTATTCGATCACAAATTATAGGAAAGAATAAATTAAAATAATACATTTATAGACAACGAACCTTCCCCTAAAAGATACTATGCTTATTATTGGATTTCATATTTTTTGTTTTCATTACATTTTTGTCGAGTCAATATTTTTTATCGAGACTCGGGACATTTTTTAGCTGACGCTGGCAACACTTACATGTTATTAATTATAGGTTATGAATGATAAAAACTCGACAAAATCCTATTATCTTCAGAGATTTAACGAGAAATAACGTTCCGTCATGCTATGGCATAAATAATCATCACTGAGAAAGTATATTTAGGGATAAAACCGTCGTACTTACGTGTGAAAAGACGCACCGGCAATTTTCTTCTCACTGTTGCTTTTACATGAAATAACACGACAACGCACCACTGTATAATCGTCGATGTGATATACGGATAATTTCTCTGTCTTCACACTGGATTAGAACAGTTTTTTAACATAAAAATAAGCAAAACTTGAAAATCAAACACAATTAGGGCACGAAGTGTCAAAGTTTGTTTCGCAATTTGAGTTGCTGACCTTGAATAAACCGGTTACACGGTAAGGGACAAAAAAATGGATAATTGTATCTCTGTCTAAAACATTCGTAGCGTAATTTTTGCTCTCTTTCTTGTGTAAGCGAGAAAGGAGACGTCACTGCGTCTATTAGTTTCTCTGTCTACGGTCCAGGTATAAGGGTTAAAAAACAAAAAGCGGCGTCGTCGGTCATCCTTTGTCTATTTTTTCCCGCCTATTTTCATTGTGGACCTCGGGATAATTACGAGATTTTTACCTGTTCGAAATAAAACAATTAACGTGTGTTGTGCCGAGACAAATCACACAATAATTTGGGACCGGATTCGGGTAATTTTTTGATGGTTTATTCGAAAGTTTTTGTGTGTTTCTTTACACACATTCATATATTTTATGGGAATCAATCTTTGAATCAACTTGGACGTACGTTCCGCTCGTGCATTCGTTGAGGCCGGTGCCTAAATTAATTACAAATAATGTCACAGTGCGCGGAGTTTCCGTTGTTTGTTTGGATAAAGAAAATTTTAAGATTTTTTAATGTAATACATTTAAGCCTGAGGGTGACAGTTCAATATTTGAGTAAAAAAACCTCGCATGCATTTGACTTCCGCGCATCTGTTCAGTTTGGCCCGAAGGCGTGGGTCCCATCACGACTTCCATACTTATTTGTGTAACCCGACCGAGAAGGGAGACTAGTCGTCTTATAAGGCCGGGGCGGGTTCGAGAGAATTTTCTATTTTATTGGGTTATTGTTGCGAAATCGCACACAAACGCGGCGGATTCCTTGCATTCCTCGACAATTACTATTTCGTGAGTGACCCCGCACTCTCGCCGAATGTCCACGGACTGGTCTCACCGACGAACGTCTGACCTTTGACTCTTGAATCCTCTGACGTTTGGGAAGTTGTATCCTTGAAACAATGATAACAGGATTGGTAATTCAAAGTGCCAAAATATGAACTCAGAATTTGATACTTTAGTTGCCCGAACATGGTTTAAAACTATAATGATAATTTGAACTGTGTGTATAGTATAAAGGAATGTGCTGCATGTACTTATTTTCCAATTCCAAACTCCAGCTCCATACATTTAACACTATAAATATCGAATTGCACTAAGAATCGAAGCATAATATGCCGTGGCTACAATAATTCAATGGCAATTAGTTTTAATAATTCCGGTTAACCATACGATTTAACTCAGGAAATTACTCAATAAAGTATTCAATACCATAATGACCACGATTGTCGGCCATAATGGTAATAACCATGCGTAGATATTTCCCATTGTATTCTGTTTTAGGTAACATTTAAATATTTCCATATTGACTCAGGCTTTAATAATGTACGGTGCGTAGCCACTGTTGGCAATCTTACGTATTTTTAATACCAAAATCGATTGTTTGTTTTATTAATTTGGCAATAGTTTTGTTGAACTTTGTTGTTAGGCTTGAATTAGCGTGGTAGGTTGCATGCTTTGGGCACAAAGGGCAGAATAGGAAGGAGGTGGAGCGTAGTTTGTGACACAGCTCCGCATCCACACCCTGTCCTTTCCGGTGAGAAAATATTTTTAAGTTTTTTGTTTAGCTGTTTGTTCCGGCTTATCTCCAAAACGGCTAGACCGATTTTCACAGGACTTTCACTGGCAGTTAGCTGGTGTTATAAGGAGTAACTTAGGCTACTTTTATTTTAGAAAAATAATTAATTAGGGATCCGCGCAAAAAAAACCTCATAAAATCCAATTTGTTATCTGACATGCACGCGAAAGTTGCGGACACAGCTACTAAATATAAGCGCTCAACCTATCGTCTATTCAGCTATGTATGTGTAGGTATAACTTTTTACTGCTAAAATATAGCAAAAGTAGCGACCACCGACAAGTTGTTTGCCCATCGTTGATGAAGATTGTCAGAACCAGTTCCGTTTTTTTTAGGTATTTATTTATTACATAATTTGCGCTTGATAACGATCGACGAGGTGATAAACAAGGATTTTAATGTGTTTATTTTAAGAAAATACATATTATGGTGTAAGTAAGTTTGTAGTAGGCAGGAGGTATAAGTACAGTCACCAAAGGAGATAAGTAACCAGGGTCGTCGGATATAGTTGAAGTTTAATAAGAAACCGATGGAGGTTTGATGGATGCTCACTCCACGATCACTTCACCTAAGTTTTTACGGTGAGATTTTTACGAAATAGCACCGCAGGTTAGGTTAATGTATCAAATAGTACACCCACATTTAGCCAGTTATGTTTAAGTCCCGTGAAAGGCTATTGCCACCATCCGGGCACAAATCGAGGCTGGCATGTAACTACCTACCTTTTCGAATTAATTACTCATGAAAGGAAAAACGCTAGAATGCCGTTCATGATTTGTAAAACACGATTAAAACAAAACGGTTTTAAATAACAGTTACTTTCATTTCAACACGTTACAGACATACGTTACAGTAATCGATTCAGTTACTTTAGCATGCGTTAAGTCTAGCGCGAAAAATTGCCGAGGCATTCCTTCTGCCTGGAATTCACAGCGAATATTTCAAATCATGTAACTAAATAGGATGTTATTCTATGTGTACGCATGTCAGACATCTCGGGGAAAATTACTTTCGTATAGTAGTTTTTGTTCCGGCACGCGTTCAGTGTGAGTGGAATGCGCTCGTGACGATCGATTTCGCGCGCAATCATCGTCCGCCATCTTGTTTTTGCTGTCAAAATAATAGCTCCAGGCGCGTTCCGTTGCACGCTACTGTCTCCACCTCACTATCACAGGTATTTTATCCCATAAATCGCATTTAAGTATTATTGCCTTTATAAAATTAACATAAAAAGGTTAATGCAAGATAATAAATTCGGAGGCAATATAAAACTACATCAATGCCTCTATTCTCAACTAATAAACAATTAAATGTCGATTCTCCCAACGAATTTGTTTTTTCTTATATTTAATTATGTTCAAGCTGTTATTACCAGGAACATTATCACGGATTAAGAGTTCTCTTTTATTTTTTTAACCTTCGCAAACCTGCCGGTGTGGGCGTGGTAGACAACCTGTGTTTTATAGCTGACCAGTCTTATTTAGACTCCAAGCTTGCAGCACTTAATGAAAAAAATGTGGAGTGCATAGGGCGTTGGGGTCTTCTTTCAACAGCGGGATAATGATCCGCGAAAAAAGAACAAGTACGATATAAAAGAGTTTGAAAATTACATTATTTCGGAGCGGACCGAGTGTAATCGACTGTAGTAGGCATTAAACTTTATAATAACAATCGCTGTGCAAAGATTATCCACGATATTGGCCAGGGTCGCATTTGAGACATAATTTATACTTAATTTTTTATGGCTGCGTTTTATTGATCGACACAAAAGAAGTATATTCTGTCCTGTATATTTTATGTTTAGTGTCTACAATAAAGCGGTTTTGTAGCCTTTTTTCTTTAAAATTGTTTGTCTCATACGGTTTACGAAGTGTTATACGAGGTAACTCCTCATCGGCGGAGGATGTGGGCTAATTTAATTGAGGTAATAAATTGGGGTCCAAGAAGAAAAACCGTGTTGACGATTTTATCGTTCCACTTATATTTTTCTACAAATGTTTCTTGAATATGTTTTTTGGATTCAAATTGGGTGGTTTTGCAACTTCGGATTAAGAAGATTTATTAGGTGATAAATGTGGAAACAGAAGATTCTGCAGCTTAGTACGTACCTACTTCTAGTAATAGGTTCGGAACAATGAACTTTGTTTTACATACATATATAAACTCATGCCTTCTTCTCATCCCGGGCACGCAGAAACAACAGAACGTCACCTGCTATGATCCTTCCATACTCCTTTCGCTTCGTTTACGTTCATACATCGTTTGCACTTCGTTGTAGCTTTATTAAAGTTCTATGTTTCATTACTTTACAGTTTCTGTAATGGATCTTTAGACTTTTAACAGACTAATCGATAATTATAATCTAGACCACCAGGAACAATGTAATAAAAGTCGGATATAATGCATCCGGTGACTTTAATACTTTATAACCAAGCTTATCTGCTGTTATTTTATATTTAACCATAAACATTAATGGAAATCTTTATTTTTATTACGACGCGCACTAAAGTATTGTCGGTATGAGCCATCCTTGCATCAAGACCACCGAGATGTTGATCATAATTATACTTTTAAATAATTACGAATATGCAAGTCAATTAATGGTCACATTTATGGCTATTACGTACAATCTAAGGGACCAATATAGATATGAAATGCATTTACGGGAACATACGAGTCTTAAGTTGCTTTACTTGTTCATAATTTTACTTGTTTATGAAACTTAAAACAGTTATGTGTTAGATTTATTTTATTGGGACTTGCTTAAAACTGTAAAAGATAATAAATGCTTTCAAGTTCTTGAGAGACAAAAAAAAGTCACCTTAGAGCACTCTTATTTAAATATTGGGCGAAGAAAACATTAGTTTACATTTCGAGAGCTTTTTAAAGTGTAAAAGTAATTTTCTGATAAACTCCTGATTTCTAAAAGTCTCATTTCGAAAATCAATTGGATCTGATTTTAACTTTATGGTTTACTAGTTGCGCCCCGCGGTTTCACCCGCATAAGTGTCGATCCCGTGGGAATTTCGGGATAAAAAGTAACGTATATATTAATCCAGGGTGTCAGCTACCTCCATACAAAATTTTATCAAAATTGGTCGAGCCGTTTGAGCGTGAAGAAGTAACAAACATATAAACACACACACACACTCACAAACTCGCAAACTTTCGCCTTTATAATATTAGTGTTATTTCCAGATTTACTAATGAGCGCCTTGGTAAGGCATTTGAAAACCGTTTGCCATTCCAGTACTTTCAAGCAAAATATATTTCCTAGATCCTAAGTCCGTCCCAGCACAAGCATCTGAAGGGTGTGCGCAAGCGCAGGGTAGACTTAATTAGTTCTTAGACGCGCAAGAATGTGGCACGGAGAGCAGCGCCGACGATGTTATCCAGAAATTAGCCAGCGACCAAATTAGCTGCAGTGTGCCGTGTAATAAACAGTTTTTAGATACAGCCGCTCTGCGATCCAATTGTATATGCTATTACGTGCTGGCAAGTCGGGAGAATAGGTAGGTAATGGTAGGCTTATGGTACTAATGGGTACGGTAGTTACGATTAGTGGTACGGCTTTGGGATGTTGGTTGGAGGTAGGTCGAGAGCTCATTCAGGTTTACGTCATTCTCCAGTTTCCAGCAGTGGATATTAAATCAGTAAGGGTTAGTGTTTTTAAAGTCTAGGTATTTTATTACGTTAGTACCTACGACATAACAAAATGCCCGTAAACTTGTTACTATATTCAAGGGTTTTTTTAAAATAAGATGGCAAGTTAGAGTAATATTTGATGTGACTAACTATGCTACTGACTCCTAAATCTGCCATAAGGCTTTAAAGGAGGATATAAATGTCCAGAAGCTTTTTACTTCAAAATACTAATCGTAATCAGTTTTTTTTAAATGTGATTTTGAGAAGCAAAACTAGCCGCTACATTTCGAAAAATTTTAGGGGTGTCTTCAGTAGTTGTTTTTTTTATCATGCACACGTCTTGCTTTTTCCAATTCTCTATAGACATTGGCAGAATAGTCAACATCGGCTTTACTTGCATTTAGAAAAAATAGAATAGAATAGAACAACTACATCTGCACTGTCATTCGGTACGTCTAAGTACTTGGTAAGGTTATGTGAAATACATAATTTTCTCTGAACGTAGGCTACGATACTAAATAATGCAGTGGCAAATTCCATATCGGCCTCCTTATCAACAAACCTGATGTATGTACAATTACCAACTGTTCCCATATTACAATATTGTAAGTATCAACAGTACCTACATTATAGGTACAATTTAGCATAACTAGATGTTCCACTTATATGTATCTGCTTCTTTAACATGTAATACATGCTTTTATTACTGTGAAAACATTCATTGACTTCTGTTAAGTATCATATTTTATGAGATTACAAAATTTTACAGCTTTTAAATTATTTTGATGGTAAATGCACGGGATGCACAAGATATTTACAATTTATTATCATACTTACTAAATGGATTAAAGAATGGAACATTATAGGCTGATTATGTAAGCAGAAAAAGACCGCCATAATAACAAAATCAAAACAAACTTCGTCGATGATCGAAAAAAAATATGCAATAAAAGCATGCAATCTATATCATTGAAAGACGTCTGCGCAGTATGGTGGTATGGTTTAATAGCAGAAAGAGCGATCGTTCTGCGGTCGCGGTACCACAAAGGAGCGGCTTTGATTCCTGACGCTTCACACAATAATGTGACCAGGTAGAAACAAAAATTGGAACGAATTTTAGGGCTTTTGATGCGGTTCGTTTTTATAAGGATCTGTGTGTACAAAGGTTCTTTACAATAGAGTAGAATATCTTAACAAATACCTTCAAAAATCTTAAGTCTATCTATTATGCAGTTGAGTAGCTAGTGAAAAGGTTTGTATGTGAATCATGAACTTATCCGGAGAATGTTTAGAATCCTCTCTCAAGAAGCAAAAATGAGAAATTAGCAAGGTTTTACTTAAGATGTCATAAATGACATCTTGTTTACCTCTAGAACAGGAATTTAGACTGCGAAGCTGGGTCTGTAACTCCAAAGAGAACCATACATATATATGTATGTCCTTTAATAATTTAGTAATTTTTCCAATTGTTACTTATTATTAATATTTTGACTTTGTTAGCTTAGTTGTTAATTTTATTGTGCATGCAGTAGTCTCATATAAGTAAAGGAATGCACCTACTTAATACCAGATGGCCAATTCTCGTAAATCTAGTCGCAGTCTCATCACGACGACAAACAAATGTCAAAAACTTGTCAAAAATGTAGGCAAATTAAAGGTATTTTTGACAGATTGAGACTGAGATCAGACTGTAAACTTTCTTAAATTACAAGAATTGCCACTCTGATGTTGCCCTTTATTTTATGTGTCATGTATTGTATACATCT
The DNA here is from genome assembly GCA_963855955.1 of Luperina nickerlii. Lineage (NCBI taxonomy): Eukaryota > Metazoa > Arthropoda > Insecta > Lepidoptera > Noctuidae > Luperina > Luperina nickerlii. The sequence continues at coordinate 12,815,082 of OY979682.1, forward strand.
TTTGTTGGAGATCCTAAATAAATAAATAAACATTTTGTAGATATTGTGAGAGATCTGGGAGTACTGAAACGAATCAACATACTGACCGTAAAAAAAGCCACGATGATGATATAGGAAGCCGATATATGCACCTACTAGAAAGTTAATACCTACATACGTGCATGTTTATTTGCAGGTACCAGATAATGGGTGAGAGCGTTCACTAAGTATCGTCTAACCCGGAAAGACGTGACTAAACAGTAATGTTTGCATCCACTAATTAATTTAACAAACCGGTCAAGCGTGAATTGGGCCAAGATACCGAAGTTTCCATACACCATAGCGTATTTAAATAACAAGCAAGCATATTGACCTACTGTTTTAATTAAATATATGAGACGAGATCATGTTTGTTAGGCAATGTGTGCCTTTTGGTTCTAAAAGTTGGTGAGATAGTTTCTGCTAATTATTCGATATCCAATATCATATTGATAATTATAGGTGATATGAGTAGGAAGGGTGTGAACACTAAGATGACACGCTACTTCATAATAGAGATGTGCGACAGAAGGATACGTCACCAAACCAATAGCTTTTTTATATTATCCTACGCTGCCCCACTCCTGCGCAAAGGCATCCACTCCTTCCATCTTTCGCGAGCCCGCGCGTCCTTCTTCCGGTTTTGACGGAACCTATCTAGCTCGTCCCGACATTTCCTACGTGGTCTGTCGCGACGCCGCCTTACTGTCTCAGGGCACCAGTTCTGTGCTATTTAGGACCACAGTTTGTTGGCAGACATGGCCTGCTCAGTCCCATATAAGTTGGGCAGCCTTTTAGCGTAAGCTATCTTTGCTTTGGAGTGCAGTATTGCGTTTCGAACACGATCCTGGAGGACTATTATGTTATGTTTATGACTAATGGAAATTATAAATTTTTTTTTTGCAGATTTTAAAACAAACTAACTTATAAGGTAAGTTCAATTCAATATTTATTCGACTTGAGTCGATAAAAATGTTAGCATAAATACGAATTAAGAATAAATAAACCAGTGCTACGCGGGTGCTACGCCGTAGCACTGATTTATTTATCTGACATTAAAGTCATTTGTATGCTGTCTTCTCTGACTTTCCGACTTTTATGCACCCAGTACATAAACCTTCCAACTGCCCCGTTGGTCTCGTGGCCGTAAGCGCGACTTCTGATCGTGGGGTCCTGGGTTCGGTTCCCGGGTCGAGCAAAGTGTTATTGAGTATTTCCATTGGGAATTTCTTAGTAACAGCCTGGAGTTTGGAAGTTGGCGGTGATAACCCGTGCCTCGGAAAGCACGTTAAGCCGTTGGGCCTGCGTCTGATCTCTCTTCGGTCGTGTCGGATTGCCGTCCCATCGTACTATGAGAGTGAGGGAAGAGGGAGTGCACCTATGTCTGCGCGCGCATTTGTGCACTATAGTACAGTACCCGGCGATAAATATTGCACATCGACCTTTGGAAAGAGACAATCGGCTAATTTCGGCTTCATAGAGCGTTATCTCTGTCGCACGAAATACAAACAGTCCGGTATCTATTAGGAGCTGTTAAAACAATTATGATTTGCTTCTTTTAATAATTTTTTTTTTCTTTGTATAAAATACAAAAAAAGGTAAAGGTCGATGTGCAATATTTATCGCCGGGTACTGTAATATAATACCTCCTGCGTCGAAGGCTAGTCTCCGTTGAGATTGGCCGCCGTGGCCGAAATACGGTCGGAAATGTTTTCTTACGATGTTTTTCTTCACTGTTTTAGAGAGCGATGGTGATGAAATTAATATACACAAAGTAAAGCGTCTGCCTTGGTTCGAACCTACGACCTACAACTCGTAACTCGCGGCCGTTAACACTAGGCCACCACTGCATCACTGCTACTTTGAATAATATGATTTTAATGTGTCTGCCCCAAAGTTCAAAGTATGACTGACAGAAACTAATATGTCACTATATCTCTGTCTAACCTTTCGAGGATTACAGGCGTGATGTTAAGTTACGTCATAATTTATTTATACAGGGTGTTTCGTAATTAATGGATAACCTCATAAGAGGAAACGCGGGTGGTCGTTTCTCCATAGAAACGCTCTCGCCTGTTTTCCTTTTGGTCAATGACCATAAGGTAATGATTTCTTACAAAATAATAAATATTAACTACTTGCACCCTCAAAAAATGTCGATTTTAACTGCTGTCAACAGAGACAATACGACCCTGCCCGAAAGCAGATTAATACATTAGAATGAACCCTACGCCCGATTAATGAACGTTTTCGTACGGGCAAGGACACGTCGGAAATAAGGACAACAGTCAAATCGTGTTGTTATTCATTTTCAGTTCGGGACTCGCAGTTATCTTATGTCCGTAGGTGATCCGGAGTTGGAAACGCCGGTTGGCTGAAATTACGGTTTTCGAGCTTAAAGAGTAGACTCCCTGATCGCTCTCCGGTCGTGCCGGATTGTGTGCTAACCCATCGGACTATGAGAATGAGGCAAGAGAACCTGTAACCTGTGTCTGCGCTCACACCTGTGAACTCATAATATCTCTCGCGGCGAAGGCCACTCTCCGTTGAGATGGCCGAATTACGGTCTAGAGGACTATTATGACTTAAATAATAGAACGAAACGTAAAATTGTAAAGTTTTATAGCTATTATTCATACACTATGAAAATATAATATTTGTACTTCGAAATTTCTCGCGCAATTCATTAAGATGATAGTTTGATTGAATCGATTAGTTTTCTTCACCGCCCCGACGGAGGTTGTTTCGCGGACGTATTGGGTACTTATATCGTTTTGGTATTCGAAAAGTGCTGATTCTCAGCCTAATTTATATAAATGACTTATTGTGATTTTGGAGCCTAAAGATAGCGTTTTTCTTGTAAGTTTTCCTAAAGAATGAACTAGGCCCGACTAATACTAAATATGATATCTAGCACTGAACCCTAATATTTTTAATAACCCATGTTAATTAGCGACCGGATGGAAAGCTAACTGAACACGCGTTTTGCATCACGTTCTCAGGGAATGCGGACGCTGCGGCGGTTTTGATAAAAAAACAACACGTTTTACGATTGTCGTGACAAATTATGTGACTTTATCATGATTCTGTCTTTGGTCTCGTTAGAAAATATGAGTTTGAGTTTTTATTGTAACCTAGTTTAATTTATGGAAATGTTAAGTTTTTCTGTTTATCTTGCTGACTACTAGTTGTTGGAGGACGAAATTCTGATAAGTACCAAATATTTATCATAGGTCCTTCTTTTGTTTTGAGCAGTGGTGGCCCAGAGGTGACGGCTGCGGCTCACGAGTTGTACGTCGTAGGTACGTTCGAAGCCAGGCAGCCGCTTTACAATGTGTAAATTATTTAATTATGAGCACTCACTGGTTATGAAACGTGTTTTCCTTCACCGTTTTGAAACGGTGAAGGAAAACACCGTGAGGAAACCGGCATGCCCTAAAACCAAAAAGACGTGTGACGTCTACCAACCCGCACACGGGCCTGCGTGGTGGATACCACGCGGGCCCACTCCCTGCCACAAAGAGGAGGCCTGTGTCCCAGCAGTGGGAAAATATAGGCTTATTATGAATAAAGCCTCTGCTTAAAAAATCTTAGTTGTTGTGATATTAAGAACTACGTATTAAAAAAGGACTTGACAGCAGATCAAATTCTTTGTTTGTCTCAATGTTATTATTGTTTTCAATCCAAGTTTTAATCTAATTTGTTTTAATCCTGATTTTATTCTAATTTTGTTTTTTTTATTTAATGATAATATTTAACTTGCTTTCATTCTAATACTATTTTTAGTGCATAAATTAAATGTTTGCTAATAGACTTAATTTTAAGTTATTTAGTTTAATCACCTTAGGCTGCATAAAACTTGCATGATTGTAACCTAAATGGGTGAAGTCACTGGCTCCTGAAATACAGGTACCCTAACCTAGCTCTGGAGCCAGGGTCTAAAATTATTTCTGTAACCTGTTTTTATGGCAATAAAGAAATTATTATTATATTAGTTTCGGAACGGAACAAATTTTGTTTCCCAGGGGCATAAAATTGTTGTATTTGAGGATATAAATAAAACAGGCTACTAAACGATAGCTTTACATCCTTTCTTTACAAACATAACTGTAATCCTAGCAGCATTTACATTCAGTAAGCTTTCAATTCCCTTCCTTATTGCCCTGAACTATAAGGAAACAGGCATACAATGCACATAGCTCCGTCAACGTTTCATTTAGGTCGCCAAACACCTACTTACCAGCGTCAGACGGAGTACACTGTACAGTAAACAGGACAATAAAGTAAACCGCGCAACAATTTGACTTTGACAGCGTGTTTACTTCGTAAGAGTAAGGGCAGTTTTAGCAGGTCAGAAATTGCAGTTGACAGTACAGACGGGTCTCGTCAGGTGTTGATAAATGGCACATTGTCTGCCAGTGGGTGCACGGCCCAACAATTGCCACTAAAAGCGACTAACAACAAAAATATGGAAACTAAAGCTTGGTCAGTGACATGTCAGGTGGGTGATAATTTGTGCCGACTGCGTCTTAACGAAAAAGGAAGAATATATAAACTCTTACAGTAGGTAAACTTGCACTGTCTTGTCTGGTCTTTAGGTACCATTATAAGTTACTTATCGACGGCGAAGTGCCAATACCTCCTAACTGATTTTTTTTTGAGAAATTAACTTTTTTTTCGTTTTGAATTTAAAGGCGTTATTCGCATGTTTTAGTGAAATCGCCTAAGTGTATTTTTAGTTGCAACAGTATTAAATTAAAATGTGGAAATATGTACCTCCCAACTAAAACAACGTGTCTATTATTGAACGTTTTTTTCCAGTATGTGTAAATTTTTGACTTTGTCAGTTAGGAGTTATTGGCACTTCGCCGTCGTTATGGTCCTTTGTCTCGCACTTCCCTACTTAAAATATAACAACCACACACATGGTTTGGGCTCCGCTCGCCCCTTGGGTTTTGCCCCTAATTGCATTTTGACGAAGGCAATCAAACTTCCAAGCCTTTTCACAACTATATTGGGGTTGGCTTCCAGTCAAACCGAATGCCGCTGAATGCCAGTATTTTATATGCAGGGACTGTAACCGTAATGTATGCTATGTTGGGGTCGGCTTCCAGTCTAACCGGATGCAGCTGAATATCAGTATTTGCCTATCTGACCTCCACAACCCTGTTAATGGGTAAATACCATACCCTTTGGCCCTTGGTAAGACTAGTTGTCAGACTTTCAAGCTTCTGACGACCCGTAACGACTGTCAAAGGTCTACGAATGACAGCCGGGACCAACGGCTTAATGTGCTTTCACGGAGAGGTCTGGATGTAATGGATTAGCACCCATCCGCGAACCGACCGCGACAAGCGTAGCTTAACCTTCGATCGACCCGTGCGGCTGTCATTTAGCCACGAGTACCTTTTATTTTGATTTTTACCCTTTACATTTTGATAAAGGTATTGAAACTAAAGTTCGAAAGTGCTCTCTGCTACTATACCAACATCATATCACCATATTAAACATTCTTAGTGTCAGACAGGTAGAATGCCAAGTATAGCGACAGGTAAGTAGCTCACGCCACGGGCGCTGTATCGCAATAACGCTTATCCTTATTTCGAAAGAAGCACAGAATAGTGAGTAAATGGAGTGATAACGTACGATAAATTTTAATGACGCTTAAGCCGAATAAAACACGGTGACATTCACATGAAATACTATATGCAATAATTATTTGGTTTTATCTGATTTTATTTTATATATTTTATACTTTCTATTAATTTATGTTTGGCATTGGGTGTTATTTACCCGAAATAAATGTAAGTATTTTATTAATATGAAATACGACTTATCACTATACCACCGATCATTCTTGTATATATGTCATACTCTTTGTTTAACATTTGCAAATTTTACAAATTCGATCAGGGCATGAAAGATGAATGAGATAATTGATTAGGTATCATCAAAATAGTTAGAGACTGGATGATCTCAGCAAACCGGTAAGACACAACTGGCCCTCCTGCCGGACATCTTTCGTATAATCCACGCGCGGGTGGAAAGGAGGTGGTCTCTCCATTTAGTAATTACTCTGTGGTTGACAGATAAGAAACAGCTTCCACGGTTCTATAATCCGATATTAGAAATAAGATAGTATCGCGCAACGTGCTCGCGCCGTTGTGTGATCCCGGCCAAAAATAGACGTGAGACTTTTATTGTGGGTGTACAAGAAGACGGTTAAGGGTGGGTTTTTAGTGCATAAGCGGTAGCGGGTTGTGTATTTATAATTAAACTAGCTTCCGCCCGCGGCTTCCCCTGCGAGGTATGTCGATAAAAAACTATCCTATGTCCTTCCCCGGGATGCAATCTATCTCTCTGCAAAATTAAATCAAAATCCGTTCAGTGGTTTAGGCGTGAAAAGGTAACATACAGACAGACAGAGAAACTTTCTAATTTATTATATTAGTATGGATTGTAGCAGAATTTCCGAACTTGAAAGAGCGCAACCGGAGTTACCGATTTCGCTTGTAGAGTAAGCAAACTGAAGTGGCAGTGGGCTGGCCATGTTTGTCGACGGATCGATGGCCGGTGGAGCAGACGAGTCCTTGAGTGGAGACCGCGTATCGGCAAGAGTAGTGTGGGACGTCCCCCAGCTAGATGGACGGACGACCTAAAGAGAGTGGCTGGAACGGACTGGATGCGGAAGGCGGAGGACAGGGTGTTGTGGCGCAGCCTGGAAGAGGCCTATGTCCAGCAGTCTATGTGAACTGCAATAGACTGAGTTGATTATTTGAAGGAGCCCAAGGGTATAACATTGTCATTCCCCAACGATACACTTTTTTCTGTAATGTTAATTTTTTAGTTGGAAAAATGTTTTTATTATTATTGTCATATAAGTATCGTTACTGTTAAGGTAAGCGCACACGAGTCATCTGATTTATGATTTTGATTTAATTGATTGATTTGTTTGCCGTAAAATTAGTTTACAAAATGGTCGCCACAGTCCATTGTTTAATAACAAAAAGCAATTCTAGCATAGAATCGGAGCTCTACTCCTATATCCGCTCTCGCTTCCGCTCTCCTCATGTCCTCTACCTCCCCACTCACCGGATTGCGTGCAACTTGTTATTACTGTGCATCCAGCCGCACGTCGTCGCCGCGGTACCGTATTATAAAGTCGCGCGATACACAGCGCGCGTAATTCTATCGCGGACGACTCGCCCGTGGCGCCCCCTATAATCCCCCGTGATAAGATAATTAGGCGTCAGATTAGACGTAATAGGAGAAGGAAAATGTAAATTATGTGGCTGTGTCTACTTAGATTATTTAGTTTTCTGCGTAGCGTTGTGTCGTAAGGATTAAGTCATTTAAAAAATCACGCCTAAGTCTATTAAATTAATACCTAAAGGCATTGAAGTTTCTTGAAATTTCATCTTTCCAAAGTGAAAAATCTGTTATTTCTCCTCGATTTGTCATCGAAGTCTTAGTCTTATTTATTGACTAGCTGTGCCCGTGACTTTGTTCGCATGCATATTGTAACAATTTGGATTGGGTTTTGCACGGAACTCTAATTCTTTTTCTAAAATAAAAGCAGCTTAAGTTACTCCTTATATCATCAGCTACGAGTATATACCAGTGAAATCCCCGTCAAAATCGGTCCAGTCGTTTTGGTTAAAAATATGTACTTCCATATGTATTTCGTAAAAAGCTGTTATTTGAGATTGCAAACGGACACTTCAATTTTATTTACTTGTAAAGATGATACTTTACATATTTATTAAAATTTTCAATAATATGCTCAACAAGCTTAGCTGATACAACATTGAAACACTACAACATTTCACTAATTCATTTTTTTTCAACTTAAAAAAAAAAATTAAACGTAAGTTCGTACCAATAGTATGCTGCCTCGACGGACACACCTTTTGCTAATTATGGTTTATACGACCTTAAACATTATGGTTTCACGCAATAAACGGCTTCAAACAGAGCCGAGGCGGTGGTGTAGGTGTTCCTAACAACGATAAAAACTTCCCAGAAAACTCTATGCGATGATTTCCTTAGCAATTTCTTGAAAGTGCTGCCAATTTCATCTATATAATAAAAAATTAAATGCTGCTCGTTTGATAAGCCTCACTTGATAACGGCTGGATCAATTTGGCTATTTTTATTTAAAATGTTCGTTAAATAGTTCGAATTAGGTTTTTATGGATAGAAAAAAAAAATGAAGAGTTTCCCGGAAAAAAATCAAGAGCGGGAAGAACTGAATGTCCTTTTTTCTATAAGATTTTTGTATAAATTATTGAAAGGACAGGACGTCTCTCGGGTCAGCTAGTATACAAATAAAAACGACATGTTTTAACTAAAACTTGTTTTTAAAAGCGCACAGTGCTTATTGTACAGACGCCAGCACATCAAGCTACTACAATCTGTCAAACTTCTTTAATAGATTTTCAACTTTATCGCTAAAGCATAAGGTTCAAAGTTGATTGGGAAAATTTGACAGTTTCGGATAGCTTGATGTGCTGGCGTCTGTACCTTATATATTTAGTATTTTCTATCGTGCTTGTTGGTGATCCTAAGATTTTTACAACTTTTTCTGTTTTTACCCGTGAGAACCCGTAATTGGCTCTTGTCTTACATACAATTATTGTTATCTATCTATTAGAGCTGCTGGTCCTCCTATAAATAAATAAAATTATGCGAAATTACATTGTCATTTCCCTTATCAACTAAAGAAAATTTCAGAGCAATAAAATAATACAGTTTCGTTCATAATAATCAACCAAGCAAGTCGGTACCGAGATGTAAGTACAAAAATACAAAACATAATCAGGGAGACAGAGGCTAAAATAAACAAAAGAAGTCGCGTTAATTCAGATAAATCCCCCTCACTTGTTAACTATAGGTACATAATTATAGAGAGGCTCGGCCTGGAACGAAGACTCTCGGACTTATAAGGTGAGTTCACACCCGAGTATTCACATGTAATGTAACGCTCCTACGAATGCTCGTCTCATAGTTCGACGAAATATTCATCAGTCTGCAGGAACCCAACAGTAACCTTATTGTAACGACAATAAAGGTCACTGTGTCACATTTTTACAGACTTGTCAGTACAGCAAACCAACAGCGACCTTATTACAAGGAGAATAAAGGTCACTGTGATTTTGACAGTGTGCAAAATAGCTGTGAAGGATAGTTATTGTAATATTCCTTTTTTATACTAGCTTTCGCCAGCGGCTTAGCCCGCGTTGATGTCGGAAATTATCCCACGTGAATGTACTACCGAAATAAAAAGTTTCCTTGTGTTAATCCAGAGGGACAATTCTCATATTTTAAGAATGTTTACAGTCTGATCTTAGTCTCAATATGTCAAAGATACCTCTAATTTCCCTACATTTTGACAAGTTCTTGACATTTGTTTGTCGCCGTGATGGGATTGCCACTAGATTTGGAACGTTTTACATTACGAGAATTGGCCTTCTGATTACAAATGTTTGATGTTCGAAAAGTGCTGATTTGAATAATGACTTTTGATTCTGAAATTATCTGTGTGCCAAATTTCATCTAAATCCGCTCAGCCGTTTTTACGTGACGGAGTAAAAAACATACAAACTTTCACATCTATTACAGTAGTATGTCATGCCACTCCGCTATTTGCTTATGGTTTTGCTCGATAAAACATTATACGAATCAAATCAGATGGTTTGGTTACAATGTCATGTAAATGCACAAAATGTGTCCTCTCCTTTAGTTAGCCCGACGACATTCATCTCTCTCTCTCATTTGTCTATAATAAAACTTGATATTAATAAAACATACAGCGAACATGTCGCTCTCCAATTAAAATTATTATTATGAAAACGTAGGCTTAATAATTGTGCATGCAGTTTTAGTTTTGTTTCAATTTGATGCATTTTATTCCCACATTTTATTTTCACACAATAAGGAATGTAGTTCTGTAATAAATTATTTAGATGATAGTTAATTGGTTATTAATTAAACAACTTGCATACGTACAGACGCCAGCACATCAAGTTACTACAATCTGTCAAATTAATTTAATAGATTTTCAACTTTATCGCTAGAGCATAAGGTTCAAAGTTGATTGGGAAAATTTGACAGTTTCGGGTAGCTTGATGTGCTGGCGTCTGTACAATACTTTCAAGTCAATAATATTTTAAAAACTAGATGAAGTCGGCGTTTCCTATCAGACTAATCTAAAAATGTATGTTTGCACTTTAAGTGTACCTACTTTTCTCCGAGTGGACGCGACTGTATTATAACAAAGTATCAACATACAACATTGTTACAAACGCCTTTCGCGCCAGCAATAAACATTGATAATCTTCGTAAAGCAAATAAGTATTTAAATTGGTTTATTAAATTAAATATGTTGTCGGCCATAATTTGATGCTAATTGCTGGGCGTTAATATAGTTTTTTTATGTTCAGATTATAGTTTTATAATGGCTATTTGAATAAGGGCCCGGTGGAGTCTTACAAAGTTATCGCGAGTTCTTGCTATTGCAATGTCGCTATTTTCCTTCCACTGATAAGATAGTCGTTGCCTATTGTTGGTTGGTAAGATGGTGGGTTTTAAATACCAGGATTTACCAGCAGAAAGTATTGTTCCACTTTTCGAACAGGTGTGTACCTATTTATTTATACAAAATTTATTGTACACCAGAAAACACAACAAAATAGTAAATTATTATACAAGGGTCAAAATTAATTGATGACTTTCACCAGTGTTAAACACTCTAATTTTCTTTTCGAATATAAGGAAAGTAAAAAATAGTAGTTTTCTAAAATATTTATTTTATTTTCTCCTCTGCTCGCCACTTCATAAAATCATTGTATGTATTTAAGTATCTTTATTTTGAAATTTCTGGCAAAGATTTTCGATTAAGTACTGTATTTCCCTCGTCTTTAACCGAACCTGGGGTCAATATTTCAGAATCGCTTGAACTTATTTTTAATCAAATATTAGTCTATAAAAACAACTTTTTGAATTTCAGTACAGTTTAAATATTTTTTTTATTTTAAATATGGAACACACCGCGTCACCGCCGTGGGCCGGTCCGATTAATAGGTATTTTGTTTAATTCACACTGGCTGTTTATACACTAACAAGACCGCAGTATTTTTCTTAATTATGTAAAAACTTTCGTAGCTGACAACCAAACCAAATTTAGTTCTATTTTTAAAATTCATTCCCGCCCTAGAGAGGGAAGCAATTACTATGAGTCTTTCCCGCCCAAAAGTGGGAAGCAGCGTCTCCCACCCGCTATTGATCAAACAAATACTAATTTCCGTGTATGACAAATGAAAAATACATACAATGCCAATGGGCGGCCTTATCGCTTTCTGCGATCTCTTCCAGGCCACCTTGGAATGGAAAGTGAGTGAGTGTTTCGTCTGCGGAGTTTCGCTAGCTAATTCAATTTTACCCCGTGTAGATTAGGGGTTTAGGCGACTGTATGAAGGCAGATGGTAATCCTCAACAAAACTATTTGATACATATGTCGCATCCGGTCATACATTTGACTATTCGGAACGCTAGCGCCACCCGACGGCGCTTGACAGAGTCTAGCCTGAGTCCGTGGGGGTTAGAAAACAGCTCGACAGAACGATGTGGGGGTCACTTTTGAACGGGGAGTTGACCATTGGACATCGGACGGACAACATGTGCTCAGAAACTGTCCAGCGTTCCGTATCTGGTTGTGTCGTGTACCTACAGTGTGTAATTTGCTAGTGTGACTAAATTGTTCGTGAAATTATAATCTTATTTGAACTGCAAACGGTTTTTCTATTGCGCAATAACCAACACATACCCACTGTACGCCCACAATAGTTAAATATGGCTGATAATAACGAGACACACTATACCTTCTCCGTCACATATGTATAAGCGTATGTGTAAAAAAATATTACAAGAACACAACTCAACTGATTTATTAACTGTTACAATCAATTAATCAATTACAGTCTACAGTCAATTAACACACAACAGTTAGTAATTAGTAACGTTTAAGTTATTTTCGCCGATATTTCAGTTTTTTTTTTCATTTCATTTCGCACAATCGGGCTGAGCCTAATAATTAATGAATTTACAATGCTTGAGGTTTGAAAACAAGAATGTTTTTTGCGATTTATTTTCGGAACAGTATACTTATGCTTTTTATGATTTTTTGTTAACTTATTTGGCTTATCCTAAACCCACAAATGGACAAGGCTACCTTAAATTTATATTAATTGATTAGTTAATAGTCTGATCCAAAGCATCTTATTCTATAGCATAAACATATCATTATCAGCCTAACGTTCCCACTGCCGGGACTCTGGGCCTCCTCTCTGTGAGAGGGAAAATCTTCTATGGATAATGGATAATAAGTATAATAACTTACAAAAATTCAATCTATTAAAGGAAAATAAGAAACATTCTCCAAGTGATATCTCGAAACAAGATTTAAAATATTCTAAAACATTCTAAAGCTTATAACATACAATAAAGGTACCTAGATACCGACGTACACGGTTAATTGCGAGACGGAAATACGCTTAACGGACGTAATTAAGATTAGACGTGCAGGAAATAACTGCGCTAATACGTCGGGTGCACGTAAGAACATGCCTACACTGATGTTGGAGACGCTTCTGCTGAGACCTTCCAGAACCTTTCGGCCCTTACTACCTGTTCTGCGAGCAATGTACCCTGCCCTCTGCTACTTATGTTTGGCAGTTCTTTGAACTATGTCGGTTATCTTGGTTCTCCTACCGATCTCTTCATTTCTAATTCGATCACTGAAATGATCAATAAATGATTAATTCTATATAAATAAAAATGAAATGCTGTTCGTTGGTAAGCGCATTGCTTGAGAACGGCTGGACCGATATGGCTAGTTTTTATTTTAAAATGATTGTAATAGTCCGAATCAGGTTTTTGTGGAAGAAAAAATGGAAATGTTTTCCGGAAAATCTTCAAATTCGGGAAACTGAAAGTCTTTTTATGTATTCAATATTATTGAAATTTGGACAGAACAACGTCTATTGGGTCAGCTACTTTTAAATAAACCCCTTTGTTCATAAACGCTGCTTAATGTAAAGTAGCGAATAGCGACTCTAAAACTATACATTTTTAAAGTTTAAACGTTACTTAACTTTAATCATCATTTATAATAATATATTATAATAATACCCCATAAAATTAGACATAAATTAGAGTAAAGTAAAAGTTTCCCTTGTAATAAAAAGTGCTTCCTATCTTTATGCTTCTATATCTACGAATGAATACCGATGTTATCGAGTTTCTGATTTCCTTTCATTGATTTACAATTTACGCCCAAGATAAGCAATTAATAGTGTCGTATCTTTTTTTATTTCCTGATCTCAATCTCAATAAGAGGAGGTAGCTAGATAACAGGTATTAAAAGAAATCTGAACGGTATCTTTTAATGCTCTAAGACATCATTATTTTTGCTATAATCTTGCATACCAGTCTGCGTTGGAGATCGGTTGTCAAACTCAAAGCATTTATTTCAATTAAACCAAATGTTTTAATTGAAATAAATGCTTTGAGTTTTCTGCCTGACCGACTACATTGATAATTCAAAAATGCCTCTAAATAGAGGCATTTTTGAATTATCAAAGTAGTCGGTCAGGCAGAAAGATGAAGCTGGTTGCTCACTTCAAAGCGTTGTAGGTTCCTTTGGAGAAGAACGGGCAAGAAACTCTATGAGCACTCTTTTAAATGTATGGGCATGAGGTGCGGAAGAAAGAAAGAAAAGAAAGAAAGAAAATACATTTATTTGCGGTAAACATGACGCAATAAAGAACATAAACACAAAAAAATAAATAAGAAAGGGATAGGGAAAACATGCGTCACATCCACGCAAAACGGCTATCGCTCAGCAAAAGAAAAAAAAAAGACATACTTTAAAACCCGTGAGGAAAGTTTTAAGTCTGAGTGAAGATGGGTGGAGTATGGAAAGACCAAACAAACGATCGAACAGTGGTAACTCAGTGATAACAGCTGCGTCTTACGAGTTGTAGGTCGTCGGTTCTAACCCAGTCAGGCGCTTTACTTTGTGTAAATCATTTCATCACCAAGGCTTTCAAAATGGCGAAGGAAAACATCATGAGGAAACCGGAACCGGCATGTCCTAGAACCAAAAAATGCGAAGACATGTGATATCCCTAAATCCCTAGGGACTAAAAGAGATTTGAATTTGGAATGTGGATATTGTTAGTAAAAGTTCTAATCATAAAAGAGGTCAATCACGAACATTGTACGAATAAATAACAGGCTGTATGATAAAACTAAACGCGCGCGAGTCAAATTAAAGGAAAAAGTTTGTAAATAAATAAAAAACGCGCGTTAAGCATTCTGCCTTCGTTCGTAATTTTTACGTTTTACTGTTTACGTTTACTCAAAATTGTATGTAAATAAATAAACGTACTATTCCTATTCATAAGTTGCACTTACTTATTTTTTCATAGAGGGTGATAAAAGTAGAGTGTCCACCTCGGGTGCAACACTATTTTAAGCTTGAGTGACGTACTTTGAATCCCTCACTGTTGTTTGCACCCTTGGCAAACAAACTAATATTTATTATTTAAATCACATTATATTTATATACATTTTAGTCATATTTATTCTTGAAGTATGTATTGTACGTATTCTCATATTGTACATAATTATGTTTAGATTTATATTAGAGAATTTATTATGTATTTTGTTTTTCCTTACATATATTTTTGTGTACATACGCCAGCACATCAAGCTACTACATTCTGTCAAATTTCTTTTATAGATTTTCAACTTTATCGCTAAAGCATAAGGTTCAAAGTTGATTGGGAAATTTTGACAGTTTCGGGTGCAGTCTGTACTCTCTTCCAAGAGGTTTCCTTTGAAAAAAGCATCACCTTTGTACTTATTATTCTGTTCCGTTCTGTTTATACCTATGTGTGTACATAAATAGTTAGATAAATAAATATGGTAGTCAAAATTAAAAAAGATCTAGCATAATATCTATGTTGAAACAAGACAAAATCTTATGTAGCTACGAAAGAAAAAACAGCAACTTATCGAAGGATTTGAAAGAAATTCATAATACATTGCTTCATATGTTTGAAAAATTCGCTTGCTTATCAACGTAAAAAACGCAATGAATATTGTAGAATTGTCAAAATGATTGCCATCATTGAGATTGTGTGTGTTTCGCAACTACCCCGATGTTCGCGCCCTCGACCATCTCGGGAGACTAACCCATAATTATTGTGTGCTGTTCATTGTGCTATAAAGTTCTGTATAAACTAGTGAAGGACGGAAGATCGCCGCCATAAAACCTTGGGCTGTCGGGGGTGTATTAACGGCCGTTCATCGAGGATGCTCTAAAACTGATAGTTTTACATTAAATCGTAAATAACTATAGTCCGCGCAGAACTAGTTGGCCGCGCCTTAGGTATGTGAGGTGGGAGGGAGGGGCGGGGGCGCTTTGTCATTGTACGTGCGTTGCGAACAATAGGCAACCACGCCGCTCTCACCCCCGTCCCCAACCAAGGCGCGGCCAACTAGTTCCGCGTGGACAATACTACTGTGTTTCATTAGACACACTAATCTACATTCGCGATTTATTTGCCAAAAATGGAAACAAATATGACTGTATGGAAAAATAACTTTAAATCCTACAGAATAAAGTTCAGTTTACGCTACAAATTCAAACATTTTTATAACTTTTTCAATAGTGCTAGTTACTCTGAAATCAACTTAATTACCATTCAAATAAAGTTGGTATTTGTTTAAATTGAAATAATATTAATTTGAAACCTTTGATTGAATAGACTTTACATAAAATCACGCCTTCTTCCCATAGGGTAGGCAGAAACTACAGAACACCACCTTCTACGATCCTCACATACTCCGTTTGCCTCGTTTACGTTCATACATCTGGTCATATCTACGCATCTGACCTTTCTGAAGAACCTTACCAATAAGGTCACTATATGTCTTCCTAGGGCTTTACAATATTGGATTTGATTTCGATTATTAGGTCTCTTTTGGCTTGTGTCCTTTATCTCTGTTTCAATCTGTATGTTTTGACGTTCAGGTGCTTTATTTGTTGATCTTTTAAGCACATGAGTAAATGTACAGAGGTAGACTTACTAAAGCCAAAGCTTTTTAAAAACCTTACTTTCCGATTACAAGCCAAAGCTTTTTAAAAACCTTACTTTCCGATTACAAGCCAAAGCTTTTTAAAAACCTTACTTTCCGATTACAAGCCAAAGCTTTTTAAAAACCTTACTTTCCGATTACAAGCCAAAGCTTTTTAAAAACCTTACCAACTCCTATGAGTCTAACATTTTCGTACATACCCAGGTTTCCAGTTTACCCAGGTTGATGAATCAAGGCATACGATTTAGAAGGTTAAATTGATCCAGGAAGCGATTATTGGTGAACCACAAAAACGGAGTACATGAAATGTGACTTCGGTGGTGATGAAGAGACATGTTGCAACATTAAAATTGATAATACTACGCTACCCCGAGTCATCCACTTTAAGGTGCCACCAGCCATTAAAAAGTTATGAGTCAAAAAAGATTCGTTTTTCTTGCTATTTTTAACGTAAATTTGGGTGTAAGTAAGTAATAAAAGAACTGTAAAATCTTCAAAACATGGTCGGTATTGACAAAGCTCAGTTATCGAAGAGTACAAAAAACTTTATTTGTAATTGATTTATGCAGGAGTTTTTTCATAAAACTCGATTTTCCAAAGCACTTTTAGAATTTTTTTACGCGCTTTTCAGTTCGGAACGGTGTTTCGGTGCGTGAGAACTAGACTTATTTGTGCGTGTAGAGTTAGACTGGCGTTTAACTGTTTATCATTGATACTATCACTATCGGACACGAAGCTAGGTGAGACAGCGTGCTTTTTGGCCATAACCACCAGTAAGTTTGAGCTCGCTACTAGTTTACTCTTAAGTAAGACCCGACCCCAGATAGAACCGGGCTTAAGGGATGGAAGAAGAAGAAGCAGAAGACTGGTAAAGTTTAGAGCAATACTGAACATTTAAGAACCCCGTACCTAATATGAATGCTTCTTTATCCCTAACACGCACATCCAAGTTTGTTTCTCTACAAGCAGTCGTGTTTGTAGTGATAACGCTGATACGTGGTATATTTTCCATAGTCCCGATAAGCGCGGTTCGATTCAAGTACTTACAAGAAAGATAACGATCGAATGCACTGTGAAAGCCACGGCGAAAGCTCTTTTCTGAGTATCTAATAAAAATATTTCTTCTTTAAGATTAGTCGATTGGAAACCGAAATAATGCCGTAGTTACTTGTTTTTTTTTTGTCTTTTTCTGTGCATTCTTGGAAAAAGTATTTACAGAGGTAGGTACAGGCTTGTTGAATAGCTTATAGTTTTAAGACGAGTAGGTAATTCAAAATGAGTCTTTAAGCATTATTAAAACCTCTCATTTCAGAGCTTCCCCCTTATCACTTAGATGTTTCCGGTTAGGTTGATAAGTGCTGAGTTAAAATGAATATAATTCTTGAATATCGGGCTTTATGTTTCAAGATTTTGTTCTCCACTTGAGAACAAAATCTCTAGGATACTGAAATTACCTCGATAGCCATTCAGTTTTACCGTTTTGTGAAAAAAACAAAAATGGATAACGGCAAAGATTCCTTCAAAACCTCTCGATCTAATATTATTTTCCCACAAACAGGATGTATTACGAGCTAATTTGTAAATAATAAAACCGATATTAGGGCCGCGCAGCGCCGCTGCGCCGGCGCACAGTGGTCCGGGTTTTCAAAAAGGCGGACATAGGATCGAAAATGCATATTTAACGTAACAAAAAATAGTTTCGTATAGGAAATTTAACGCTGATTAATACTTATTACTACAACTTTTCAAAAAAACAGCTCCTTCACGTCAAAAAAAAATATTGAAAATAAAAATGTATGGGAGAAAATCTATTTTATTTTTTTTCTCCGTTCAGTATCAAAGTGTAGCAAGCAAACCTTATATTCTGGTAAGTACCTATTGTTCTTAATACGACAACATATAAATTGCTTGCGTATCCCTGCGGCCTTGACGCCTACGATGCTTCAAAGTTTAAAATTTCAATTGGGATTTTTTTAAATTATTATCGAGGTTTTCAATTAAGCTGAATTCAAAATATAATTTTTTAATTATATAAGAATTAAAACATACGCATTCAAGCATTTGGCAAGTATTTGTTTATTTTATTTTAATAAAAAGTACTAATAAAAGTCTTCAACTTTAGTTATGTAATAAAGGACACGTGCTGATTCGTAGCCTATTTGTAACTGACTGAAACGACTCCTGTGGTAAAAGAATCATTTACCCCCACCACCGGAGATTTCGACGACGCTGATTGGCTGTTGAAGATGTGGTACTAATTTCGTCAGTCACTACTTGCGAGCGTGTGTTTGTTATTAATATCTGTGCATGAAACAATTAAAGGCACTTGTTTCTCAACCCTTGAGGAAGCAACATCAATTATCCGTGCTGTGTGAAAGTTTAGTGAGTTTCGTTATGGCTGCATTTGTTACAAACTTGGACATTTTTATGTTCCTCCGTGTTGAAGGAGACATGAAAAATTGGGCACGACTCTATGAAGCTATTATTCTACATATCCCAGTTGAAACATGTTCGGAAGATTTAGAAATAATCAAGACCTTTTTGAAGAACTACATGAGTAATATCAATCGCAGATGGGCAAGTGCTTCTAGAAATCAGAAGACTTTCATGAATAGACATGCTGCGTGGTTAGAATCAAATATTAGTTGGCCAATTTGCACTACTGTTAATTTATCCGAGATTTTTCAAGCCCAAGATGAAGTTATCGAAAACATATCGTTAGACAATACTTCAGTTGACATCGATACTACAGCAGCTGTGATTAGTAGGTTAAAATTGGGGTTTCCAGATCAGATAAGATCTGGAAACCCGCAATTTTCACCATTCATTCATTTATGAGTGTTGTATTCAGAATCCTCTATTCAAAATGGGTGTTGTATTCAGAATCCTCTTTTCAAATGAATGTTGTATTCAGAATCCTTTATTCAAAGTGAAGGTTGCATTCAGAATCCTCTATTCAAATGAATGTTGTATTCAGAATCCTCTATTCAAAATGAGTGTTGTATTCAGAATCCTTTATTGAAAGTGAATGTTGTATTCAAGTTATTGAAAATGAGACTTGTATTAGTTTTATTTTAAAATCTATTTTTCTTTAATAAATTGAGGTCTTGATCTATCAAAATCAAAATATTTTTATTTCACATAAACCTAAATGGACACTTACGAAACGTCAGAAGCTAGGTGCACGGTTCCAATTGATCGTTTCCTATGGAAAAAAGCCGGCAAGAAACTCCATGGTTACTCTTGGTTTCCAGACCAGATAAGACCTGGAAACCCGCAATTTTCACTCATTCAATCAGCACATTAGAAAGATCTGGAAACCCGCAATTTTTTCTCATTCATCATTTCATCCATTCAGCACATTAAAATCCTGATAGTTGATTGCGCCCACACATTCTCCGATGTCGTCTTACATCGGATTTCTGATATACGTCACTGCGTCGCTGTCTCAGTTATGTAGATGTTAGTATTGATACCTATTTGTATTAGAGAGTGCATACCTATATCAACTAAGTTTTATACGTGTTTTATAATGTAGGTAGAGTTCTTTAATCTCACGAAGCGACGTGAATTATTCGACTTTCAACCTTACATTCAAAGATTTAAAAGTCACATGATGTCGCTTCGTGACGTAAAAGAACTATTGAATGTGGGTGCTTATGTGAAAGGTTAAAATAAAAATACTTTATCATTGAATAAGGATTATGATTTATTTTACGACATATTATTTGATACTTTTACAGCAATTTCTTTAACCGATTTATAAATATCATCCATGAATATGTTTTTAACTACATGCTGCACGCACAATTCGGCATCACAATTACATAGCGAACTTATGGTATCAGGAAAATTTTCTACATCATAAACTTCGATCCTGATCACTTTAGCACCACGCGTAAGTTTTTTTAAAGAGGTGAATGCAGCTGTTGAACTTCTCTTGAGCTGTTTGCTGCTGCGGCCCTCCAGATTCAGTTGGTTTTCGTATTTCTGTCCTACCACAGTATTCATAGGAACGAAGTTGAAGAGGTCGTTTTCGGAGTCCTTAAAATAAAAATACAGAATGCAATTAAATTCGTGTTGTATCAGGAATAGAAAACTCTGATGTCGAGGACTTATTATGCATGTTTGACCCGTTTACAATAATCAATCAATTAATACATTTTATTTGTAGATAAAAATAATGTAATATTTTAATTGTTGGATAATATATTGTTAAAGTTAAAGAAAATATTAACACTCACCGACATTACGCAAAGGTACCGGTTTTACTCAGTCAGGACTCGGACTCAGCAGGAGCAGAAATTGAATGATCGACTTTAAAATTATTCATCAATTTATATATGTTAATTTTAATGTATAGAGTTCAAAGTCTTACATATTTTTTGTTAGATGTTGATATTCCGGACAAAAATGGTGTGGTAAATTGAAACCTCAAGACATCACGGCGCCAAACATTTTATTGTTTACTATAAATATATATTGATAAAATATACACTACTGTACGTTTGTGCACTGTACTTTTTTCATACATTATTATTGAGAAGATTCGCCAAGCAAAACTATCGCATGTAAGTAGTATGTCTAATTTGCAATGTAAGTTCTAATTTTATTTATGGAGATGGATTGAAATTGAAACCTCAAGACATCACGGCACCAAACATTTTATTGCTTACTATAAATATATATTGATAAAATAAACACTACTGTACGTTTGTTCACTGTAATTTTTTTTATACATTTTTCTTAAGAAGATGCGGCTAGCAAAAACCGTTGCATGTAAGTAGTATGTCTAATTTGCAATATAAGTCCTAATTTTATAAGGAGATGGATGAAAACAAAATAGTAATATCGACATACTATTGTTACGCCTAGTTTTGCCTTCTATTATTATCTTATTCTTCAAACTAATACTTTTTAAATCACCAAAAGAACTTTACTTAATGTTCACGGGTAATGTCACCGTCTTTTGCTTGACACAGTCGGGTAATTCTCTTACTGTGTTATATTAGTATAGAATAAATTAATAGTAATAATGTTAATGTTGTAATAAAATAAATATTATATAAACGAAGTCGCGGTGTTTAACTAGTATGTAACACTTGGACTGTAGTTACTATACCTAGTCAAAATATTAATATACACTTTAGATATCATAATTTAAGGTTGAGATTTGTAGATTTGGTTATGATTGCAAAGCATTTGTCTCGTGAAGAAGTCCTGAGTCAGGATTTTAGGATCACGCGTGCATTACATATATGGAAAACCTTCACGTGGATCCCGGCTATTTAAATATTGGAGAGTGAATTAGGAGCATCACTTCAGCTACCAGGTGCTCCAGATCAACATCAAGTACTTATCAAGAATCAGTGCAATAAGGAAAATGTAAGTAGCTTTTTAATAAAATATATATTAACTTATTTTTACTATCGCAGTTTAGTAGCAATGTATCGAATATAGTGACAGCAACAGCTATGGGCCAAGGGGTTCGACTCCCCCTAATCTAGCGCGATATAGTATTGTGGTTTAATAGAGTATTATTTCTGTGATGGCTATGTTTCAGTATTCTAAAAAGATGTATTTCAATATTAGGTGTAGATAGATAGACAATAATAAAATAATAATAATTAATTAGAGTAGTGTACCTACCTGATGTGTCAAAGTG
The DNA here is from genome assembly GCA_963855955.1 of Luperina nickerlii. NCBI lineage: Eukaryota > Metazoa > Arthropoda > Insecta > Lepidoptera > Noctuidae > Luperina > Luperina nickerlii. The sequence goes on from OY979682.1 coordinate 12,836,929, forward strand.
GGATATTATTTATTATTATATATTCAGATAACAGAGATCCATTGGGTTAGTAACAATAGTCTTAACCTATGTTAGTACTCAACTAATAACACCGACAATGTACAGCCGGCTGATTCTATAAAAATCTCGCCGTGAAAACTTAGGTGATGTGAGTTTGTTTTTGTTAGGAATTGACACTATTGACAGCTTACTCCACGCTCACTTCACCTAAGTTTTCACGGTGAGATGGTTACAGAATCGGACTGCAGGTGACAAGTGACCTCACCAATGATATGCGCATGAATCATTATTTGATTGTATTAATATTTATTTATTTGTTTCACTCCATTTCAGGTCGCACGAAAACGCCGAGACCCTTTTTCCCTCCGACGTCGACGAGGAACCTCAGGTTCGAAAAAAGAAGCATGACGGGCGTAAAAGGAAGCAAGCATCAACTCGCACGACGGAGCCGGCACGAGGTTCGTGGTCGTCACCATCGAGAGTAAGTCCGGTGCCAGGACCGTCCACTTCCGCGACACCTGCTGTGTTGTCCCATCCATCAGCTTCAAAGAAGCCGTTTTTCAAACCCATCCCACCGAGGAAGTCCACGGTGTACGATCTGTTTGGAACTGATAGCGAGGACGACGAGAAAGCGGTCCCTGCAGTTACTGGTAAAACACCGTTAACTTCATATATAACACGACGCCTTGCAAACGGTCATTCGCGCCAAAACCATGAAAACAAGCCGGGAACGCACTATATTGATTTGAAAATATACCGGTGCGATGAAATAGAGAAAGTTCCGCCAATGAATAGGTGGCGCCAAGCAATTGTCACGCTTAAAAATCAAACCTTTGACAATACTGATGCTTGGCAACATTTGTCTAATTTTATTATAGCTACACGAAAAGAGTATGTTAAGTGCCCAGCAACATTTGTAAGTAACTATTATTGAAATAGTACTTAATTACAAAAGTAGGCACTTATCCCAATATAACACATGCCTATTCACTTATACACTTTTTTGTATTACTGTCTTCTAGTGATTAAGATATTATCTTTGTATTTCAAGAATAGTAATATTATGTAACAAATAATAGGCAGATTGCGATTACATTATTATAGAAGACACTATTGCTATACTTAGATAAATGAATAAGAATAAATAGATCTAAGGTGTAAATCTATTATAATGCAATTGCAACCTTAGCCGGTACTTACTTATGCATATAAATAAATCATGTAATCGGTTATAGAAATTAAGTATTAATAGGAATTCATATTATATCAAATTTTATTTAATATTCATGGTTTTTTTTTTCTTTCTTACAGTTACACCTAGACCCGGAATCAGAACAAATAACAATGATATAATAATATGTCGAAAATGTCACATTGAAATACCTAAAATTGAATATCAGTATCATTTGAGAACGAATTTGCATAAATCTAATTGCATACTAAAAACTGAAATTGAAAATATCGATATAATAGCCACGGCTTTTAAAAAGAGAATAATAAGTTACAAACTGAATCCATCAATGGAATACCTAGCACCTGAGGAATTCCTAATGGATAATCGGCATAAGGTCATAAGACTAATTAACGATTGTTTGATAAAATATAGTTGTGTTAAATTAAACTTTGAGCTTTTTGCTTATTTCATACTTCCAAAATCTGACGAGCAACAGCTTAAATCATTTAACACAAAATATGAAATTGTATATAATAATACAGATATAAATGAATTATATTTGAAAACAATAAATACATTTGACAGAAAGCTCTCAGAGTTCCAACATCGTGAATCCGGTTGGTCTTGTTTATTTATAAGTCATCTAGAAATTAACCTTAACAAATACTCTCCTTTGAAAGGTGGCACATATATAGATTTGCCGCAAGTAATAAAAAAAACTAGAAGTTGTTTAAATATTAAAAACAGCGATAACAACTGCTTTTTATGGAGTATTGTCGCAGCGTTATATCCCACCCAAATGAATGTTTGCAGAACAAGTTCATATCCACATTTTTCAAAAGTTTTAAATATAGATGGTCTATCATTCCCCCCATCATGTAAAGATATTAAAATATTAGAAAATTTAAATCCACACATAAGTATTAATATATATGGATTAGATAATAAAAACATGGTCACTGGTCCTTTATATGTGACAAGTTCAAGAAAAAACCAGCATGTCAATTTATTGTACTTTGAACAGAAAGGTAAAGGTCATTATTGCTTAATAAAAAATCTATTGAGATTGATCAAACGTCAAATAAGTAAACATAAAGGTAAAATGTACCTATGTGAGACATGCTTACAAGTTTTCACGAGTGAAATGAGATATAGTGCCCATAATAAGTGTCCTAAGATTTTGACAATATTACCTGAAAAAAATAGTATTCTTCAATTTAAGAACTTCGAAAGAAAACAAAAAATTAATTTCGTTATATACGCCGATTTTGAAAGTCTTTTACTAAACTGCAACATAAATGTAACTGAAAATACTCGTACCTTTAAGGTTCACGAACCCTCATGTTTTGGTTACTATATTTGTTGTTCACACAATACGGATCTGAATAAGTATGTTACTTATAGAGGATCTGATTGTGTAGAAGTATTTATAAAATACTTAATAAGAGATTTGGAGTACATTCACAGTATCTTATTAAATAAAATACCGATGGCACCTTTAACTAAGGCCCAAGAAAAGGATTACAAAAACGCCACTACATGTCATATCTGTAATTATGTGCTCTTTGACGATAAAGTAATAGATCATGATCACATTACATCACAATACCGAGGCGCAGCACACTCTCAGTGTAATTTAATGTTAAGAGTTTGCCCTTTCGTGCCTGTTATTTTTCATAACCTATCTGGCTATGACTCTCACCTATTTATAAAAGAATTAGCGAAGTATGAAGGTGCTTTTAAAATTATACCAAAATCCAAAGAAACGTATATGTCATTCACAAAAGTACTCCATACTAAGAATACATTAAAATCAAGGCCAATTCAAGTTAAGTTCATAGATTCTTATCAATTTCTTAATTCAAGTTTAAGCACATTAGTAAATAATTTGAATGAAACCGACTTTGTTAATTTATCAAAAGAATTTCCAGATATTAGTTATAATCAGTTAACATTGTTACGACAAAAAGGAATTTATCCCTATGATTATATGAATGCATATTCAAAATATAACGAGACTCAACTTCCATCGAAAGTTTGTTTCTATAACAGTTTGAATTGTCAACATATTAGCGATGATGAATACGTACACGCACAATCTATTTGGCAGTCATTTAATATTAAATCACTTGGAGAATATACAGATTTATATTTAAAGACCGATGTATTACTTCTTTCTGACGTATTCGAAAAATTTAGACAGACTTGTCTCGACCATTATCAACTTGATCCAACGTATTACATTACTGCACCTAGTTTAAGCTGGGATGCAATGCTACTGTACACAGGTGTTAAATTAGAATTAATTCATAGTTTAGAAATGTATGAATTTTTGGAAAAGGGAATACGAGGAGGCTTGGCACAATGTTCTCTTCGCCATGCCCGAGCTAATAATAAATATTTACCAAATCATGATGCTTCTCAAAAATCAACTTATTTGATTTATCTTGATTGTAACAATTTATATGGTTACGCAATGACGAAGAAAATGCCTATTTCAGATTTCCGTTTTTTGACAAACGATGAGATTAAAACAATAAATGTGTTATCAATATCAGATGATTCTGAATATGGATATATTTTAGAAGTTGATTTAATATATCCTGAGAGTTTACATAATACGCATAGTGATTTACCTTTTGCCCCCGAGAGGTTCACACCTCCTGGAGGCAAAACACCTAAATTAATTGCTAGTTTATATGACAAATTCAACTATATAATACATTATGTTCATTTGAAGGCATGTTTATTGAACGGACTAATTTTGAAAAAAATTCATCGTATTTTAACTTTTAGACAAGAAAATTATTTACAAAAATATATTGACTTGAATACTACATTACGTCAAGCTTCAACAACCGTATTTGAGAAAGACTTTTTCAAACTCCTTAATAATGCTATATTTGGGAAAACTATTGAAAATAGACGCAAACAGGTTAATGTCAAATTAGTTACCATGTGGGATGATTGCAATAATAAAACTAACAAGTACCAAGGTGCCGAAAAATTAATTGCAAAACCAAATCTGAAAAGTATTGCGATCTTTTCTGAAAATTTTGTTGCTATTCAATTAACTCCTGAAAAAATTGTATTAGATCGCCCTATCTATATTGGGTTTACAGTTCTAGAATTCGCAAAGGAACATTTGTATAAATTTCACTACAACTTTATTAAAAATAAATATAAAACTCGTGCAAGACTGTGTTATACAGACACAGACAGCCTTCTTTATTTTGTAAATACAGAGGATTTTTATGAAGACATAAAAAATTATATTGCAAAATTTGATACAAGTAATTTCCAGCCTGATAATTGTTACAGCATGCCAAGAGTAAATACTAAAATCCCAGGACTATTTAAAGATGAACTCGGGGGTGACATAATAAGCGAATTTGTAGGACTGAGAGCTAAACTATATAGTATAATCACTTCAAAAACTCGCATCACAAAAGCAAAAGGAATATCTAAAGCTGTTACTAATCGATTAAAATTATCTCACTACAGTAAAGCTTTAACAAATAATGTCAATATTAAATGTAAAATGAATGTAATTAAATCACTCAAGCATGTACTGTACTCTCAAGAAATTCATAAAGTAGTATTAAATAGAAATGATGATAAGAGACAAATACTCACTAACCTAGTTGAAACTTTACCTTGGGGTCACTGTGAAACTTTATTTTGAGAACTAATTTCTAAATAAAAATAATTATGTTTATATCAATAAATTATAATGTTATTATAATCTTTGTTTATAATATTGGTATAAGTATAGCATACATTATTAATTTAGTGAGTGGTAGTGTTGAATTTCGTATTTAAATAATTATGTTATATCTGAATAAAACATTTATAACTGATGCATGACTTTCTATTCTTATTATGGCCTTACAGTGTTCTTCGTTTTATTAATATTTAGTATCACTAACTACAAATATAAATACCGTACTAACTTATTGATTATTTACAGCGAGTATAAAAATGAAATGGATAAGCACTATAAGTAGGTATACCGAAAAAATACGCTCGTTTTACATTTGACATGACAACTTTAAACTAATCTCAATCATTTGTTTTTTATCATACTTATGCTTTATATATCTATGTATGGGTAAGATTGAATTAATAATCAAAATGAAGTTGATCAAACAACACACATCACTTAATGTTAATCATATAAATCTTGGTGACTCTGATAACCACATTAGGCATAGCATTTTGTTACCAAATACGATTCGTTGTATTATATGTGGTCCTTCAAATTGTGGAAAAACAAACGTAGTGCTTAGTTTACTGTTACATGAGAATGGTCTAAAATTTCAAAATCTTTATCTGTACTCGAAAACTAACTTTCAACCAAAATACAGGTTCCTACGACAAGTTATAAAGAGAGTCCATCAAGTTAAGTTTCATGAATTCAATGATAATAAAGAAGTCATAGCCCCGCATGAAGCACTAACAAATTCTGTGTTTATTTTCGATGATGTGGCATGTGAAAATCAAATAAACATTCGTAATTACTTCTCTATGGGTAGACATAAACAAATCGATTGCTTTTATTTATGTCAAACATATTCTAAAATTCCGAAACAGTTGCTACGTGATAATGCAAACTTTCTTATAATATTTAAACAAGACGATGTAAACTTGAAACATATTTATGAAGAGCATGTTAGTTCTGATATGTCCTGGAATCAATTCAAGAATATTTGTAATACAGTTTGGAGAGAGCCATATAACTTTGTTAGTATTTGCAAAGACTCCTCATTAAACAAGGGAAGGTATAGACAGAATTTAGATAGTTTTTTTAAATTTTGAGCAAATTTGCGTAATTATATAAATCAATAATATATAAATCTAACTTAGTATTATATCTTCTTTGGCTGAGCACACTTGTTATAATACAACATGGAAAAGAATATTAAAATAGAATTAATGAAGTCTGTAGATTCCATAAAGAATAAAATAAAACAAATGAAGAACCGTGAACACTCTATGAACTTGTCACTTGATAAAATGCTGAAAACCGTCACAGATCCCCTTAAAGCACTAGTCGATTCGAATATATCAAAGGAAAAAATAAAGCCTTTACAAAATACATCACCCCTAAATTCTGACGACATTGAATTGGATGACATTAATACTAGTTCATCTACAAAGTTTGAAGACTGCTACGATCCAAAACTGAATTCTGCACAAGTGCTTAAAAAGTCTCCTACAAAAGAAATACCGGATGATTTAGAAATTTCGTTAGAGGGCCGTGATATCCATGATATTTATGATGGTGTAAATATACCGTTTGGAATAAGAAGTGTAAACAAAACATTGCTAATGGGTAATTCAGTAGTCTCATTTTCTAAAATCGATAGTTTGAATGACGACAGTGTCATTTTAATTAAAGTCGGTGACAAATCCTATAATTTATCTCCTGGCTTGAAAGAACTTTTACTTCGAAGAAAACCTGATTTAAAATTAATATCGAGCAAAGATAGACTTGTCTATAAGGACATGCTGCATTATACAAATGCTCATAAGAGAGATTTTAATCCTGATGGGCAAATAAGAGGCGATAAGGGAATAAAATATCGTGAAGTAATCAAACCATTATTTTCCGAATCGTTAAATGAAAATTTTCACACTGGAGGAAGCTTACCAACCCTAAAAAAATACAAAAATAACACTGATTTGGTATATTGGGATGACCCTAACGAATTGGTTGAGAGATTGAAATTATTAGTTGCTTCTAGAGATGCTGGCAACACAAACCATGATAATGAAATTTTATCGATAGTTGAAGAATTGAAAGAAGCTGGTATTATTAAAGAATAAATACTCACTATGTTAAAATTTTCATTCAGTATTGTATACGGATTCAAAACAAATGTACTGAATTGTGAACATGAGCAAAACCGACGTGGTAAACGAAATTCATAAAAATGCGAGGGTGAACTTTCCACGAAGATGTGTTATTATGAAAGATATAGATGACCTATGGCAAGCAGACTTAATCGATGTGCAATCAATTTCAAAGCAAAATAAAAATTACACATTTATTCTTGCTATTATTGACACATTCTCGAAATATGCTTGGATTTTTCCTCTAAAAAGTAAAACCAAAGATGATGTATGTAGCTCTTTTAAGAAATTATTGGATAAAGGGCGTGTTCCTAAAAATCTGCAAACGGATAATGGAACAGAATTTTACAATAATCAATTTCAGAAGCTTATGAAAACTAATCACATTAATCATTATTCAACCTTCTCAACAAAAAAGGCTTCAATAGTTGAGCGATTTATCAGGACATTGAAATCCAAACTCTATAAGGAATTTAGTTTAAGAGGTAGCTACAATTGGATAGATAACACTCTCAATGATGTTATTCACAAATACAATCACACTTATCATCGGACAATTGATGAAGTTCCCGCTAATGTAGATAACAATAATAAAAAATATGTATTAGAAAGGTATTCAAGGTTAGTAAAAAATAATAATAATATTAAAAGCAAATATAAAATTGGTGATTATGTGCGTATCAGTAAGTACAAAGGAACATTTGAAAAAGGTTACACTCCTAACTGGTCTACAGAAATATTTAAAATTCGAATGATACAAAATACAACTCCTATCACCTACTTAATAGAAGATACAATCAGAGGTCAGCCTATTTTAGGTGCATTTTATGCGCAAGAGCTTCAAAAAACAAAACATTCAAATGTGTATCTAGTGGAGAAAGTTCTTAGAAGAAAAGGTAACAGGGTTTTAGTAAAATGGCTAGGTTTGTCTTCAGCTGAAAATAGTTGGATTGATAAATCAAATATATTATCATAAATATTAAAACATCAACTAACGACAATTCAAATTATAAGTATTTAATAAAGTGCTCAATCCAGATTCATCAGTCTTATAATGTGTATTGGAGAGAGTAGTCTTCTCAATTGGATTATAAATCACTTACCTTTTGAATTACACTTACCAGGATACAGTTATTGTGGTCCTGGTACAAAATTAATTAAAAGGCTTATACAAGGAGATAACGGAATTAATAAATTAGACGAATATTGCAAAGATCACGACATTGCCTATCACAAATCATCAAACTTAAAGGATCGACACGAAGCTGATTTAATTTTGTTAAATATGGCGAAAGAACGAGTAGTTGCTTCGGATGCGAGTGTAGGTGAAAAATTTGCAGCACGCTTAGTAAGCAGGGCTATGTCGACAAAAATTAAAACTGGTTCTGGTCTGAAAAGTAGTAGTAGTACAAAGTGCTGTCAAAAAGTTACATCTGGAAAAGGGTTAAAAAGTAAATTAAAAAACGTTATTTCTAAAACCAAGAGACACATGAAAAAATTAAAACCAAAAAGTAAAAAGATGGCTATAGAATTGGCTATCGCCGCTGCCAGAGAATTAGCTAATGATTCATCTATTAAACTTCCTCGTGTTATTCCTATACCAAAAACTGGTGGAATATTGCCGTTAATTCCTATTTTTGCGGGATTATCAGCGGCAGGGGCTTTAGCAGGTGGTGCAGCTGGTATTGCTAAAACCATTAACGAATTTAAGATGGCTAAAAAATTGTTGGATGAATCGAAGAGGCACAATGAAAAAATGGAAGCGCTTTGCATTGGGAAAGGACTACATCTTAAACCGCATAGAGATGGGCTTGGAATTTTTGTATCGAAAGAAAAAAACTAAAATATCGGTTACCCAAACGAGCCTTAACTAACTTTGACATTTTGAAACATGGAAATAGTATTCCTTATTTTAGAGGTGTCTTTATGAGAGATGAGCTCCCTAAATGCCCTTTTGTAAAAGAATGTGGAGTTATTAATTTAGATAGTTCTAAAAACCCTGGTTCTCATTGGGTAGCCTATGCAAAATATAATGATTATATTGAGTATTTCGACAGTTATGGTAATCTGAAACCTCCCAAGGAATTTATAAAATACGTAGGGCCTAAAGTCCAATATAATTATGAAAATATACAACGTGATCACCCCTTCAATTGTGGACATCTATGTTTGAAGTTCTTAAAGAGTTTTTGGTGTAGTCAATGAATAAAATGAACAGGATCTTCTTTAAGACTTCAGTATGAAAGCATGTCTACTACGGTTACCATCTCTGGAAATAAATCTGAATTGGTTTCGTATTTTCAACCACCTCTACATTTATCCGATCAATACGAGTGCGGTTTGCTATACTTTTCAGTATTAAATTCTAGACCAAATGTGACCATCAATAATAACAATCTATCAGTAATCAGAATCGAATGTGATCTTGTTCACGGTTCATATTGCAACGGATTACCAACTCATTTTATTCACGAATTTGTATCTAATACCGCTCCAGGTCACCAGTACATAGAAATACCGCAAAACGTTGTTTACTTTCCAGTAAACAAAAATCTAATTTCATCTATATCTGTTAAGATTGTTGATCAACTTGGTAACTGTATTGACTTTGGTGAAAAACATATTCAATTACGCCTTCATTTAAGAAAAACAAAATGATAGTATATTATAAAAACACTTCAGTGAAAATCAAACGTCTTATTCCATCTACGACCATTAAGGTGCATAGACGTAAGAAAAAAGTGAAGAAATTGAGTGAAGCAAATAAAGATTTTCTTAAAGCTCTAGGTTTTAAAGTATGAATATACTACAAATTACTGAATTACCCCACTTCGATAGTTCTATTGAAAGCTATGAAGTCCACTCATACAATCCCTACACTAATAGCTTTAGAGAAAACGATGAAATCAGAATCCCCATACACCAACAAGACATATACGTGTTACCGTCAGCCAGTTCAATTTACGTCGAGGGCCAAGCAAAGTTCTTCGACAAAGATGGAAAACCGATTAACAAAAATATTACGTTCAGTAGCAACCCTGTTATGTTTTTGTTTCAAGATATCAGATACGAAATAAATGGTATTGAAATAGATCGTATTAAAAATTCTGGAATAACCTCCACAATAAAGTCATACGTTTCAATGAATGATGGAGAAAATAAAGTTGCTGCCTTGTGGGGTTGGAACATAAATGGAGTAAAAAGTGATGGTAATTTTAGTGCTATTGTACCTCTTAATAAGATATTAGGATTTGCGGAAGATTACAATAAAATTATGATAAATTGTAAACATGAACTTATTCTGAATAGAAGTAACTCTAACTTAAACAGTATCATAGCGACTGATGATATTGCGCATTTTCAAATAGATATACAAAGATTGCAATGGCGTGTACCACATATAAAAGTATCAGACCGCGAACGACTGACACTACTAAAACACTTGGAAAAAGATAAACCTATTCAGATAGCGTTTCGAAATTGGGATTTATACGAGTATCCTTTGCTCCCTAAAACTACAAAACATTCTTGGTCAGTTAAGACTGCATCGCAATTAGAAAAACCTCGATATGTAATTTTTTGCTTGCAAACCAACAGAAAAAATAATAAAACCAAAGACAGTTCTCTGTTTGATCACTGTGAAGTTACCAACGTAACACTATTTTTGAATTCACAGTATTATCCTTACGAGCCTCTAAGCTTAAATTTTTCCGAGAACAAATACAATATATTATATGAAATGTATGTGAAATTTCGTCAGTCGTATTACAACTATCCTGCAGACCCGTTGCTTGATTTGGTCGGTTTCAAGAACAAGGCTCCTCTCTTTATCATAGACTGTTCAAGACAAAACGATAGTTTGAAAACAGGCCCTGTAGATGTGCGGCTGGAGATTGAATGTTCACTGCCAATACCAGATAACACAACTGGATATTGTTTAATTATTAACGATCGACTGGTGGAATATAAACCTCTGAGTAACATAGTGCGCAGGTTATCATGACTGCCATTGTAGATGTTCAAGGTTTTAAAACAGAAACAAATGAATTTATCATTAAAGAAATTGCTGTATTATGCAATAAAAAAATTCAAGTGTTTTTAATTAAGCCACCATTTCCATTTTACGATTTGACGAAACCAGAAAAACGGCAAGTCAGTTGGATTGAACGTAATAGAAAGATATACTGGAGAGACGGATTTGTGCCTTACTCAAATCATCAGAATTTGATTGCAGATATTTTAAGAGATAAAAAAGTTTACACCAAAGGTTTAGAAAAAGTGTTGTGGTTAAAAAATATTTCGAATAATAATATTATAAATAATTTAGAAGATGAAGGTTGTCCTAATTTATTAAGCTTGTACAATAAATTTGAACATTCTCATGGTGTGTATAGTTGTATTTATCATGATAAAATTTGTGCTTTAAAAAATGTAATATGTTTATATAAATGGTGTATAGATAATAAATTTTTGAAGTAAATATTTTTCTTGTTTAATTTTTCACAATTGGGTAATAGGTAACAGTTTCCTATCCCTACCAATCCCGTCCAATGTTAATCGTTATAAGTTGATGGTAACAGCTGTGCGATGTCATTATACATTTATAATTATCTGTATCAAGAACATGTCTCAAAATAAATACAATCCTCGATATGACCTGTTTAATACATATAAAATGCGTGAATTTTCATTTCGTTCCTATTGGGCAACGGCTGATTCAAGGAGAAGATTGGTAATGGAAATGGCTGACGCGGGATTTTTTTATTGTGGAAATGGTGTAAATGATAAAGCAGCATGTTTCTCATGTGGAGGTGTTATAGAAGATTGGGAGATTTACGATGATCCTTGGATGCAACATACCATACAATTTCCTCAATGTTGTTATTTGAACGCTGTGAAAGGAACGGATTATGTTGACAAATCAAAACATCTATTTTTAAAAGATAAAATATAAAATTATTCTAAAGTGGAGCAGGATAAATTGATTGTTTGCTGAATAAGCTACTAAATGCTATTAGCAATGGAGCCTAAGTAACTATAAATTATGTACAGTCATTTTATGTGTCATTCAATTCCTACAATTGTAGTTTAAATGCGTTTCAAATTCGAAAATCGCCGAAATTCGCGGAAGGCCGCGAAAACCGCAGAAAAGGATTCTGAATACAAAACTTATTTGAATAGAGGATTCTGAATGCAACCTTCACTTTGAATAGAGGATTCTGAATACAACATTCATTTGAATAGAGGATTCTGAATACAACACTCATTTTGAATAGAGGATTCTGAATGCAACACTCATGAATGAATGAATGGTGAAAATTGCGGGTTTCCAGATCTTATCTGATCTGGAAACCCCAATTTTAACCTACTGTGATTCCGTCGACATCAAGTACAGCAACTGTGGGCACATCTACCGAAGTTCAGATTAGGAAGCCTTTTGTTGACCTCAGCAACAAACAGAAGAAAAGACGTTCAGAGTCTCTTTTGGACTATTCGCCGGAAGAACTTACTTTTGCATTAGTCGAAAGACTTAGGATAGACAAGAAGAATGACTTAGCTTGTGTTATTGATCATATAACGAAGAACCCTGATAGTGTTACTATTGTTCAAGCCACATTGTTTAAGAAAAATAGGAAAAAATCTTTAGATGAAGATCATGCTCTTGGTCTTTATACATCATTGAACCTGTCAAAATGGAAATACTTGTGTTTAAGGAAAGCGCTGTTAGATTGTGAAGTTCCAGTGTTACCATCGTATCACAAACTCCTTGAAGCTAAAAAGAGATGCTATCCACATGATTTAGAAATTACCGAGAGAGGAGCCAGAGTGAAGCTTCAAGCCCTATTGGATCTGACAGTCCAGAAGATTCTTCAAATTACCGGTACCCAGATTGATTCGTCAACTGAAGGATTGAAGTTAATTAGTAAATGGGGTTTCGATGGAGCTTCTTCACAAAGCACCTACAAGCAAAGGAGTGAAGATGTAGACTTCAGTGATTCATCGGTTTTCATGTCAAGTCTTGTCCCTCTTAAATTAGTTTCTAATAATAGCACCATATGGGAAAACCCAACACCTTCGTCAACACATTATTGCAGGCCCATTAAGTTCGAGTTTTGTAAAGAGACAGCAGAATACATCAAGCAAGAAGAAGCTGCATTGAAGGAAGAAATAAAGAACATCAATTCTACAAAATGGGTCGGGCTAGAGATTAGTCACGAGCTTCATATGACAATGATCGACGGAAAAGTGGCCACTATTATAACGGATACTTCGTCTGCATCTGCCTGCAATATTTGCCTTGCTAAGCCGACTGAGATGAACAAACTGTCAGAAGTATTTTCAAGACCTGTTCGAGAAGATGTTTATAAATATGGACTTTCTACTCTTCATATGTGGATTCGTTGTATGGAGTGTATTCTACACATATCTTACAACATGGACTTTGAGATGTGGACTGCACGAGGTGCTAACAAGCAACTAAAAGCTGCGAAGAAACATTTTACACAAGAAGAATTCAAACAGCAAATGGGAATACTTGTGGATTTTGTGAAGCAAGGCTTTGGAACCACAAACGACGGAAACACAGCCAGAAGGTTTTTTAGAGATTATGAGAAATCTGCCGAAATAACCAATATTGACAAAGGCCTACTGAAGCATTTTACGGTTATTCTTCAAACGATTTCATCGGGATGTGCCATAGATATAGAAAAATTCAGGACTTATTGCAGAGAAACAGCTGAGATCTTTGTTCATCTATACCCATGGTTTTATATGCCCGCAAGTGTGCACAAGCTACTCATACACGGTGCAGACATTTGTCATCACTTTGGCCTCCTACCAATTGGCATTCTTTCCGAAGAAGCGGGAGAAGCAAGAAATAAAGAATTTCGAAGAGTTCGTGAATATCACACAAGAAAATTTAACAGGATGAAGACCAACGAGGACTTGCTCCATAATTTTTTAATTAGTTCAGACCCATATTTATCCCATATTCGACCAAAATACAGCAACTCAAAGCAATTCGATTTTTTTCCAGATGTTAAAGAGCTTTTGTTGTTGCCTGAGGTAGTAACTAGTAACAGAAGAAACTGAAAATATGGATCTACAGGAGTTGCAGCCTGAAGATGATCCATTAATGTAAACGTGACAGATTTAGTGATTTTGTTATTGTTAGAATTGAGTTTGTTAGTAGTAGTAGTAGTTGAGTTGTAGTCCTTTTCAGGACCACTTAAAATAGTCCTTTTCAGGACTTCAGAAAAAGCCCTTTTAAGGGCTACATCTATTTCTAATTGTTTCTTTTAAGATGAGTCACGTTAGTAGTAAAACCAACAATATCAACCATGATTTATCAATAGGAAATATCAACAGATGAAAGAATAACCAACAGATGATTATTAAAAAAAAAATAAGCAGAAATGCTTATTTTATCATAACATCACGCTTTATATTCCCCGAAGGGTTCGGCAAAGGTGTATACTACACTATAGTACACTGTCATTTCGCCAGTTATATTTAAGTCCCATGTAATAGGGGGCGAGCTTAATACACGGATGAGGCGCGCGGGGGGCTTGTTTTTATTAAAAATGATATTTTGGATTAATTTCAATTGAAAAACTCGTTAATAATATTAAGATAATTCAACATTAAAATTTTAAACTTTGAAGCATCGTAGGCGTCAAGGCCGCAGGGATACGCAAGCAATTTATATGTTGTCGTATTAAGAACAATAGGTACTTACCAGAATATAAGGTTTGCTTGCTACACTTTGATACTGAACGGAGAAAAAAAATAAAATAGATTTTCTCCCATACATTTTTATTTTCAATATTTTTTTTTGACGTGAAGGAGCTGTTTTTTTGAAAAGTTGTAGTAATAAGTATTAATCAGCGTTAAATTTCCTATACGAAAATATTTTTTGTTACGTTAAATATGCATTTTCGATCCTATGTCCGCCTTTTTGAAAACCCGGACCACTGTGCGGCGCACGCCCACGTTATCCGTCACATCTACACCTTAACAGCATTTGAATTACATTAATTTGTAGCGGGCCTTATGTGTAACTTACCGCGTCATTGGTATGTCGTAAGTTACAAGCTAAGACGTACTTCGAATATTAGAAACAAAAGAAGAGGAATTCAGTTCTGCTAAAAGTTGAAGAGAGAGGGAGAAAGGACTGACCTTACATAGACGTTCCTGCTAAACTTCAAACGAGTGCAGGAAGAAAGTAATTTAGAGGCAGACATTACTAAGTAATCTATTTTTTTTTTTCGTTTTCTATAAATATTGTATTTACGGAGAACGGAGACGTTTATTTAATAGCTTAAATAAACGCTTAAATAAACGTAAAGTTTACCTCACAACTAGCGTTGTGAGGTAAACTATTGCGTGAAGCAGGATTTTGCGTGACGTCAGAATGATGCGCAGTTTGCATGTGGCGACGTAGATGCGCCACAAGCTTGTATACCTACTCTTTATACAACTGATCAACAGTACGATACACAAAATTCTCCCCGCCACCGCTTATAACTCGCGCCTCACACAGATACTAGCAAGTCACGCACAACTATACACGTTCACACGTCGCGGTCTGTCCGAACTACTCCGAACAACAACGATTGGGAACGTACAATCGAACCGATGACGAAATGGGATTAAAGGCCGGCCCTATATGGGGACGTAATGTTGGGCCAATGTACTTCCGAGAAGAGAGAGGAAATTCAGATGTAATTTGAAAATGTTTTTTTTTTTAATTGTTTGAGCTGGTTGTTTTATGAAAGTGTTGGGGCTGAGAGGCTTGACTTTTGGTTCATTTCCTAGTAGTAAAGTGTCATAGTAAATCAATAAGTACCTATAGTTTTTTTTTAAGTGTAGCTAATTAATCCATACTAATATTATAAATGCGAAAGTTACCTCTGCTGCTGTTTCTGTCATATCTGTTGCTGTTACCTCTTCACGCTTAAGCCGCTGAACCGATTAGGATGAAATTTGGTATAGAGATAGTTTGAGTCCCGGGAAAGGACATAGGATCCATTTTATTCCTATATTCCCATGGAATTGAGACTTATGCAGGTGAAACCGCTGGGCGCTGCTAGTTAAGAATAGTGGGGAAAGGTGAGCAGTGGTGGCCCTGGCTTACTAGTTGTAGGTCGTGAGTTCGAACCCAGGCAGGCTTTACTTTTGTACTTAATTTCATAACCACTCTCAAAACGGTGAAGGAAAATATCGTGAGGAAACCGGCATGTCCTAGAACAAAAAAATTCGAAGACATATATGTGACGTTCACCAACCCGCACTGGGCCCGCGTGGCAGATTATGGCCCACTCTTTCTCATAGAGGGGTCGAGGCCTGTGTCCCGGCAGTGGGAACATTATAGGCTGATAAACATATCAGGACAACAACCCCCCTACAACCCCTCCCCCCTAACAAGGGAAAGGTAGGAAAATAGTAGGTAGGTATTGGGGTGCATTTAAAGTCTCCACGAGTATCCTAAGTCCGGTACATTGTACATCCCAAGAGCCAGACCAACCCACACCCAGATCTACAAATTCGCCCCCATATAAGGGGCCGTCCATTAATCACGTGATGTTTTTTTTGGTATTTTTAACCCCCCCTCCCCCTTGGTGATATATGGTGAGGTTTAAGACTTACCCTCATATCACGTGTATCTTTAGTACCTACAAAGAATCGGACCTTTTTTATGTTTATAAAATACAGGTATAATCATCTAATTTTATTAGAAAGTTTGCAGGATGTTTTTAAAAAAATAAATACACGTGATATATTACTACACCCCCCCTCCCCCCTTGTGATATTTCGTGATTTTTTATGGACCCCCTCCCCCCCCTTTCGAGCCTCACGTGATTAATGGACAGCCCCTAAGCTAACTAGCTGCGCCCCGCGGTTTCACCCGCATAAGTGTCTATCCCGTAAGAATATCGGTATAAAAAGTATCCTATGTGTTAATCCTGGTTATAAACTATCTGTGTGCAAAATTTCATTGAAATCCGTTCAGCCGTTTGTGCGTAAAGAAGTAACAAACATAAACACACTTACAAACTTTCGCCTTTGTAATATTAGTGTGATTACTAGCTGCGTCCCGCGGTTTCACCCGCATAAGGCACGATCCCGTGGGAATAACGGGATAAAAAGTAGCCTATATGTTAATCCAGGGTGTCAGCTGCCTCCACACAAAATTTTATCAAAATTGGTCCAGCCGTTTGAGCGTGAAGAAGTAACAAACACACACACACAAACTCACAAACTTTCGCCTTTATACCTATCTACAATGCGTACCTGTTCAATGCAGTGCTTCAAATCGACTGGCCAACAGTAAAATTGTAAAAACAAGTGAGAAAGTCATGTTCCTGTTTACAAACAGACAAGCCCCAGTCAGGAACAAAATAATCTTAAAGATAACTCAATTTGTCGTTTTACCATACAAACAAGTTCCTTAGCGGTCCTCAACAACATGCAATGGGAAAACAACTGATTATAATCTATGTAAACTTCATTCGCACAGCTTAAGGAAATAATAAAATATTGTACAACTACAAACTAGGCAAGACATACCTCGGAGAAATCCCTCTGCGACATTTTGATGCGCTTACGGTCTTCTTAATCGAACCTGGGAAGAGAAATATCAATATTAAATGAACCACCATTCCATAATTTAGTTGTAAAGGTTAGTATTCATTGATAAGAAGTCAAATGACATTTAGAATGGGTTTATGAGTGGGCAGGGAGAGACCACGCAGCTGATAAACTCAGGGTTCAACTCAATTAGGCTAACTAAAATATAGGTAAAGGTAAATTATAGATCACCCATTAAACGTGAATAGGTTATAGATAAGTAATGTGACAGGAGTAGTGGTGGCTCAGTGGTAATGGCCTCAACTTACGAGTTGTAGGTCGTAGGTTCGAACCCAGTCAGGCACCTTTCTTTGTGTAAATTATATCATCACCACTGCTCTCAAAACGGTGAAGGAAAACATCGTGAGGAAACCGGCATGTCCTAGAACCAACAATTGGAAGACGTGACATGTACCAACCCGCACTGGGCCCGCGTGGTGGATTCCGACCCACTTCCTCACACTGCGAGGTGGCCTTTTTTCCCAGCAGTGGGAAAACTATAGGGTGATGTTGTATGTTATGTAGGTAATGTGATAAATATTTAGGTACGTCTGTCTGTGTGCTTAGGCTAGTAACAATAGTAATAAATAAAGCTCTACATCTCCTAAAGCCATTGTACACTCCTCTAACAAGTTCGACCTTTCACACAACAAATACATGCGCACAATTATGCAACGCACTTACATGATGAAATGTTATGTGAAATCATATGCTGCACCCAGCCTAAGATTCTCACACGGAAAAAGTCAAGATGCACATGTGTGCGCTCGGTTACACATCGAGTTATACATAAACAGTATAAGCTGACGTCTGATTGTACGAAAACCTGTAAATGTATAACTTCATGTGTCGCCGTTTGTACTTCTAAAAGCCTGCTCCCACGACACCAATAAGGCAATGTACACCAATGAGGCGGTAAGGCTAATAACAATAAATAAACGCTTGTTCATATTTCAGATATTCAATTTCCCTTAGCCGACTTACAGGTTGTATGGAGTACGGGATCCGCGCCTGATGTATGACGTTTCTTTCGTTATGTAATTTTCAAGGGAATTTGTAATTAAAAGATGGCGTTCAGATAGTCGTTCCGGGTTTAGGACGCTGTGCATGTAGAGGTAACGCACCCTGCCGGGTCAACGGGATTGTCCGAAAGGGTTACCGCTGGCCCGGAACATAAAGGGCTAAGGAAAGAACACGGGTGGGTTTTAGACAGTAAGAGTCTGACACTACCTTCCGCTCCACCCAGAGCGGGAGGGGTCATTTGGTGATTTCAATTTCACATGGAGTACGGGATCGTAGGAGCCCACTCAATGATTCCTTACTTCGAAGCCACGTCAATTCCTTAGCTAATCCCGCTAACTTCGCGTTCATTTCGCGCGGTTTCGTTCATAGTATCATAGAGAATACGGTACCAGATGTATGACATGTTTCTTCCGTTATGTAATTTTCAAGGGAATTTCTAATTAAAAGATGGGCTGCTGATAGTTGTGCCGGGTTTGGGAGGCTGTGTACGTAAAGTTAACGCACATACAATACAGGAGATTTTCGCATACAGGCTGGAGCGATGTTTTAAATACCAACAATTATTTTAATCTGTGTTCATGATCTTTTTTTCTCTGTCTACACACATGACGTCCGTTATAATTAAAAATCTTCTTATACCCTTAATAGCTAAGGGAATCTAATGGCTTTAATTACTTAATTAGACCAGTAAAAGGCGAAAACCGGGATTAAAATCCGCGATTTCTTATAAGGTAAGCGGTAAATTATAGCGTAGCGTTGACTTTGATGTGCACTTTTGAAAGTCACCGCTTCATAGTCACACATAATTATGAAAATTGCACCCTAACACGTGTACTTAAGGTTTTAATTTGCATGAAAGTTGATAAGCGGTGATCGTGCCAAGGCAATAATACGTTCGATGATCGTTTCCTGTAGCGGTTGTCAGACTGGCCATAGAGACATTAAGAAATAAAGACTGGTAGCTTTAATGTCATTTCTATAGGTAATATAATGTTGTGTAAATTATTATCGACTAAAATCAGGTTTTATTGAGTCTGCTGTATCCGTATTGGTATATAATATACCATGAAATATCAGCAGATCATTATTAGATCATAATCGGCAGTCCAAAGCAGACACATCATTATTGCAGGAGGCTTCTGCTCATCTTTTAAATATAACACATGACATAATATCACGCCTGTAATCCACGAAGGGTTGTGCAGAAGTGTACCTATAGACAGTATAGTAGGGCTCACCAATATTTCACCAGTTCTGTTTAGACATCAAAATATAATACCTAGTTTACCATTAAGGGGCTTACAGGACCTAAACGCAAAAAAACGCAAGTTTTAGAAACAATAAAATTATATGATCGACTACAGCAAATGAAATCAGAAAAATATATGATATTCTTCAGGATATATATGCTCGGTAGATAGCGTGTTGAAAACATAATACAACTAAATTTAAACGCGTGCGTCTTTCTTAGCTTTTTACATCGTTCTCACATTATAGAATTTTAAAATCAAAAGTAATGATGTAACTAATATTTTTGTAAAATATAATTTAAAAAGAGTGTCCATGGAGTTTCTTGCCCGTTCTTCTTTTCTTCTCCATAGGTACCTACGCTTTGGAATGGACAACTAGCTTCATATTTTCTGACTGACCGACTTCTTGACAATTCAAAAGTGCCTGTAAATGGTTTATTTGAAATAAATGCTTTGAGTTTGAGTTTAGCCTTTTATGATTCTGCCAAAGTGGCCTTTTTAGGCCCCCTGATAATGAAAAGACAATTTTAAAAAAATCGTAAGAAAATTTGAATGCGGGAAACCCTGAGACGCTTTCGCCTTAAAGATACCCGTATTCGACGGAAAGACCGACGTTACTTTTCCAGGAACCACACGGTATTTTGTATACTTACCGTAAATATAAATTAAAAAGAGAGTACCTACCCACATAGACCTAAGATATCTACCAAAAGTAAAGACTTTGGCTAGATAAGGTGCTTAACTAAAGAGAGTTGAGGGTTAATATTATCTATTTAAAAAAACCATACTCTAAAAAACCCTAAAAATGCAATGGCGACCGGTTCTGAATTGCTTTTGAAAGTCGTTCAAAGTATCGAAGACATTATTTTTTAGGGTTTCGTACTCAAAAGATGCCAACGGGGCCTTATTAATTACTAAGGCTCAGCTGTCAGTCTGTCTGTCCGTGTGTCACAGGGCTGTATCCTTTGTCCGTAATAGGTAAACATTTGAAATTTTCACAGGGTGTGTACCTAGTACTATGGCCGCTATAACAACAAAATAATTAAAATTAAATAGAGTTAAAAATTAAAAGGGGTCCTCAAACCCGTTTTAAAAAAAATTAATGTTAAGAGTTAAATATAGTACAGTGGAACCGCTCGTCTGCAAGTCTGACGCGCACTTGGCCACTTTTTGGTTCGACTTCACTCTCGTGCTAGACAATGGGCTATTAAAAACTTAAGACAGCTCAAAAAAGGATTAACTGACGTCCTTACAAAGGAGTAGTGTCAGGGAACTGATGACGAATGGGAGACCTAAAAGCCAATTTAAATTGCATTCCATCGGAAAACTAAACTTTCCACTGTTATTAATTTTACGAACAGAATGATTGGAACTCATATTTAAAAATAAAAAGTGAAAAACAGATTTTCATCTACTTTTTTTTAGTTTTATGCAAATAATGAAGAGGTACTTAGACCTACCAGCGACTGTGTCTGGCTTGCCCTAAAACCTACTTTACTATGAATTAGCACGATTTTATAAACAACGACCTTTAATTAAGTTTTCTGCATATTTTCCAAAAATTAATTCTTACATTGTGTGACCGACTGACCGTGTTGTTCTTCTAATTTTGATGCAGCTTTCAACATCATTTAGAGAATCTATTCTGGAAGGCTTATGTGTATAATATATTAATATTGAAATAAAGAAATTTCAAATTTTGTCAAGTTGTAAAAAACCTTGCGAGGCAGGGGCGGGACGCTAGTCAATAATATACAATGCGTGCCACGAAAGATGAGACTTGACACACCACGTGGTTTGACTTGCGCAGAACACGATTTTAGGTATCTTTAGCGGTATGAGGTCTGAGTGCGGGACGGGACCGGACGTCATAGGGGCAGCGGTAAGAGCGGGGGAGGCGGGGTCAAGTCTCATCTTTCGTGGCACGCATTGTACTTATCATCAATTTGTTTCAAGAGCCAATAAGAAGAATA
The DNA here is from genome assembly GCA_963855955.1 of Luperina nickerlii. NCBI lineage: Eukaryota > Metazoa > Arthropoda > Insecta > Lepidoptera > Noctuidae > Luperina > Luperina nickerlii. The sequence goes on from OY979682.1 coordinate 12,858,834, forward strand.
ATTTCATGACCCTGCAAAGATTGTCAATAAAGCGAGTGTTTTAATTAAAAGAAAACAATTTGTTTTAAACATTTAGCTTTGCCATTAAATGAGTCGCTCAAACGTGTGGAGAATGTAATGAATATCGATGTCAGATCAACACTTCCTGCGAGATATCTCGTCACATCGCAGGACTGGCATATTAAATCAGATATGCAGATAGATTACACACATTAAACTAGCTGCAGCGTTTGCCAACAGCTTAGGTAGCGCTTTATTTTATCGTAATGAGTTATTTTTCTAATGCTTATCGAGAAACCGTATAAGACCGCCGTTGACTTGATGTCATAGCTTGCCACATACGACGCGTACAAGTGTTCTCTTTCTTTAGTCGGGTAAGTTACACATAACATCAGTTATCCACGAAGGGTTAGGCACACGTATACCTAAAGTAAATACAAATTCACTACAGTACCCGGCGATAAATATTGCACATCGACCTTTACCTTTTTTTGTATTTTATACAAAGAATAAAAATAATTATCAAAAGAAGCAAATCATAATTGTTTTAACAGCTCCTAATAGATACCGGACTGTTTGTATTTCGTGCGACAGAGATAACGCTCTACGAAGCCGAAATTAGCCGATTGTCTCTTTCCAAAGGTCGATGTGCAATATTTATCGCCGGGTACCTACTGTAGTTATGTTTAAGTCCCATGTAATAGGAGCGAGCCTATTGTCATCGACTGGACAGAAACCCAGACTCTGGACTGCTACTGAGAAATTCCAGTTGAAAGATCGTAATAATACTTAGCCCGACATAGGAATCAGCCGGTCGATTCTGTAAAAAACTTACCGTGAAAACTTCGGTGATGTGAGTTTGTTTTGCTAGGAATTGACACTATTGACAGCTCACTCCACGCTCACTTCTCCTAAGTTTTCACGGTGAGATGGTTACAGAATCGCACTGCTGGAACCCATGCTCAACAGTGGCGCTTGCGGCCGGAAGACCAACGAGACAGTTACAAGTTATATACAGAGCGTTTCAGTTGCAGATATACAGCAAAAACTTAAACACACCCTGTATAATTGCAGCTACATTACCTACCAATGTACATACTTTGTAATACCACATTTGGTTAGATGATAAAATGTTAAGTAGTTCTTGCGAAAGAACTAAAACATTTTCGTTCAGAATTCACGTTCCTGTGAAATCGCAAGCCGGTTGTAAAATCTAAACAAGGAATAAAATAACAGCTCTCAAACATTACCGCTGTGGATTTTAGTACAGATAATGATTTCAAAATCACAACCTGACGTTTACATGTCTGGCAACACTGCCATTTTCGCCCGAGGATTCAAAGAAAGGAGCATTGTTTACGAAAGATATAAAACCTTTTCTTCACACTGCTGGCAACACTATAGTGATACTTGTACCGCCTGAGAGTTATTATTGTCTATGATTATAAGTATGGCAATAAAACAGACTCGTAAAATGACTCTTAAATATTGTAACTTTATGGTAGGCACGACTTGGAATAATATTACATGTTTATTAGGATGTCAAAATTAGGTACTTTATCTGTATTTTCAATTTCTAAACCTTCGCTTTTTAAAGGTAGACCGATTGCGTTGAAGAAAGCGATTGATAAATGGGTGTACATTTGAACTCACATTGAACATAGCTAAAGAAGTGTTGTCTAACAGTTAGCAAAATCAGCCTTTGATGTTTCCACTGCCGGGACTCTTCTCTTCGAGAGAAAGTGGGCTATAATCCAACTGACCCAGTGCGGGTTTGTAGATATCACATGTCTTTGAATTCTTGATTCCAGGACATGCCGGTTTTCCTTCACCGTTTTGAGACTAATGGTGACGAAATTATTTTACACAAAGTAAAGCGCCTGCATGGGTTTGACTTACAACTCGTAGGCCGTTACCACTGGGCCACCCACAGCAGCAAGACCTATTCTTAGAACATCACAGATTTTGAAGACATACATAGATAATATAATATCTGCAAAGCGTAACTAGTAATAGTTTTTTTTTTTTTTGAAGATGGGAAATCATCAAATGACCCCTTCCGCTTTGGGTGGAGAGGAAGGGTGTGTCAGACTCTTACTGACTAAAACCCACCTGTGTTCCTTCCTTAGCCCTTTATGTTCCGGGCCAGCGGTAACCCATTCGGATAATCCCGCTGAACTAGTAATAGTCCTGACGGAAACATGAAATAAATTGGTGTTCCAGTCAAAGCAGTAAATTTTACGTTACTGGTAAGTAAAGTGCGCTCGCAAACGACGGGATAACCACTACCTATTATTTGGGTAGTTTCGGTTTTTATGTTCATGTTCATGCAGACAGTACTGCCCCTTTACTCGATGAACTGCTCAAATTACGTGCTTCTATGGTTTAGTTGCTGAAGACAAGGTAATTAAGAAGTTATTAAATATGCACACCGGTAAGACTATTTCTTTTCGCAATGTCTAATAATGATCAGTAATAATCAGATTTTAAAGGGTATTTTGATTGTTACTGGCCGTGTGGAGGGTACCAGGGGTGCAGGATGCATGGGACCTATGCGATGGACAGATACGGTGAAGGAGGCTGCGGAGATAAAGCATAAAAAGCCTATGATGTTCCCATTGTTGGGATACAGGCTTCTCTCCTCGAGAGAGGTGGGCTGTAATCTACCACGCGACTCCAGTGCGGGTTGGTAGATGTCACATGTCTTCGAATTGTTTGGTTCTAGGACATGCCGGTTTTATCACCTTTACCGTTTTGAGAGCTATCGGGATGACCACGCAAAAAGCTATAGGTACTTACACCTGACGCAGGACAGAATAGTCTGGAGAGGAGATTTGGCGATAATTGCCCATCGTTCCTCAGTCATGTGGAAGCGATGACAAGAAGAAGAATAATGATTAATTTGACAGATTTTAGACGTAATTTTTCTTGACTGGTAATATTATGCTACCAAAAAGTAACTTCGATATTGAAGAAGAGACGAGAGAATTTGATGAAACGGTCAGTAGACATTTGGATTCGAGCCAAGTTTTTTAATCGAAACACATTCACATTACGACCTTCACATACAACCTGCATCAAATTATAAAAATAACGTAAAATAATTGGAGAGAAACCCACAACCTCTGGGCACACTTTTATACCAAAAACAGGTGTATCAGAATCACGATCGCTCCAATCTTTTTGTGCTTAACCACAAATTTCTTCAAATTGTTACGTTAGTAGCTGAATAATGAACAAAAACTCGAGCATATGCCTCCAAGCTATGCCTCTGAAACAGTAGCCAGGTGGCTAAAAAATTCAAATCCTAACTTGGTACGACGTGGTATCATTACGAGCACGTGAAGTGGCGTGAGCAGACTCATCAACGTAATTTATATGTAATCTGCACGAGATAAAGGAACAGTCCTTATTTTGTTGGATTTAAGACCCAGTTTTGAACAACAGTTGCGTTCTTTTATTTCTGAAAATAGACATAGGAGAGGTTTGTTTTGAGTTAAAGTCAGATTCTTTAACATCATTATTCTTACAGTCGGGTTGAAGAAGTAAGTATGTAGATATTATGTTTAGTTAACACTGAACATAGTCAGACTTCCTCGTTACCTAAGTTCTACCGATTGTTCTACCCCAGTGCATTTTAGGTACCACTGACAATATGAAGAAATGGGAAACATGAATATGATATTAATAAAAAAAATGGAAAAGAATAAAGCTGAATGAGGTGCTGTTCCACCTGGTGCTAGGAATTTACACTTGGGAGGGGCTCGTCGATCAGGTTATGCTACGCTTCCGCGTCCGTGGATGGGTCACCATCTTTATATACCCAGACCTTCTGTGCCTCGGAAAGCACGTTAAGCCGTTGGTCTCGGCTGTCATTCGTAGATCTTTGTCAGTTTTGAAGGCTAGGTATTAGACTTAATTTAGTTAATCCGGAGTTAACTATGAGAATGGTAAATGCTTATTTCTGGTTGTAACATTCACATATCTACAGAGCATT